>OX276486.1:4906250-9812500 GCA_946251955.1 Acronicta psi
GCCCAAATACCTTTGATGAAGGGTATCCAAATTCATTGATGCCTTCACCCATATTCTTATTTTAAATTTTGTTGACAGGCGACGCCGATATGTCGCTGAAGCAGGGCAGCGGCACCGGCAAAGTCCACTTCGGTGGTTTGGACGATGTGTCTTTGTACGGCACGCCAGTGGAACCAGCACCGCCGGCGACCGACGCCAAGCAAGGCTTCCTGCGCAACCAGCTGCAGGCGCTCTTCCAGCCCACCGACAACAAACTAGCCATGAAACTCTTCGGCTCCAAGAAGGCGCTGATGAAGGAGCGCATCAGGCAGAAAGCTGCGGGGCATTGGGTCATACATCCGTGCAGTAGTTTCAGGTGAGTGGCTTTTGTAATTGTAGTTAAACGTCTGGGAATGAACATGAATTAATGCTTTTTCTCCCTGGATTAAATAATGATACGACGACGGACTCATGTTTTAGAACACTAGTTTTTTAATGTTTTGGACGTACCTATGAGACGGATGACACTACGAAATTTTACATTGTAAATAATGAGTGACACTTCCATGAATTAATTACCTAGACATCCATCAATAAGATATTTCATTACTTTTATTAATAACTAAGGACCCACGAGAGAATCCTTCTATAATATATTATCAAGTTTACTATTAACGCTCGATTCATTGTTTACAGTAGTTGCATTGGTAAAGTTTAACATTTTGTTATTTTTAGTAAATCTCTTGACGAATGACGACCGATCGTAATTTTTGACGTAAACGCAGGCATGTGCGTTTTGTTCGTCCGTCGCGTTCAATGTCAAGTTTTTTCACAAGCATTCGTTGTTTGGTAATGAAGAAAATGATATTTTCGGTTTGATGCGTTTTGTGTTATTGTTTAGAAACGTATGTGTGCGTTTGTAAACTCAGGCGGTATGCGATGGTTTTCATCACATTTTTCATTTTATGTTTTATGCCAACAACATTCTAATTTATGATGAGTTGTCTCATTAATTATGTTCGATAAACTGCATATTTATTACCTTTATATAACACTTGTGCAGATTACTCAATACGCGTAAGAAACTAAGCGAGATTTAATCCGTCATTAATTTTAGTTTTGCATATAACTTTTTGCATGTGAATACTACATTCAGAAAAAGCAATAAATATAAAATGTTAAACAAAATTAGAAGAAGAGATTAAATTGTGTCCACAATCAAAAGATTTGAATTTATATTTTTATGTTGGGTGTTTCCTATGTATAATAAGTATGTATTTACAAAAAAAAGTATATAAGTATTATATCCATTGTCTAGTACCCATAGTACAAGCTCTGCTTAGTTTGGGACTAGATGGTGCTGTGTAAAATGTCCAAAAATATTTATTATTATTATTACTATTATTATTATATTGAAATTATAATTTATGAATTTACCTAATTGTGAAAAACCTTAAAATATTCTCCGTCAATTGCCCTTGGATATTTTCGAATAAAGGTTTAACAAAATTTAAAAAGAAGCCATCTACTTCGTCGCAATTAATGCAGATAACAGATACAAGGAAAATACAATTAACATTCCAATCCACTGCGCTCTATTTCCAACCATGTAAGTAGGTGCTTACTCGTGTGTCATAGATTATTTTTGCTTAATTTTTTGGGGAAACTTGTCATGGCTCGTCTACCTCCGTCTAAAACCGCACTTGCCTTCGCTTCCCCTCGCGGCCAAGGGATTCGAAACATTCAGCAAGACCGTGACATTATGTGAATCCTCAAGTGAGTCGTAGTGAATGTTCCTTATCCCATGACACAAAGGGCACGTGATGACAACTACGGTTTTAGTCGGTATGAAGCCGACATGCCCTGCCACCTCCTCAGATGGCAGGGGATGTCGACATCCATGAGGATTTTCAAAACAAAAAAGGTACCTACGTTAAAAAAAAAAATTTTTATATTTATTTGTTAATCGTAATTTATGCACAGTTGGTAGATAGGAGGTTTTAATGTCATTAAACATTGAGTTTGCAAAAAAATACACTTGGCAATAAAATATTATTTGTTACAAATACATTATAATTTATAGCGAAATTAACAGTGCACAGTGTACCTAGTGTTATTGGAACCTATCACAAAGGCTGTTTCGCCGTCAATTTTATTGTTCAGCTGGTAAACGTAGCAGTTAGTCATATACCGATCATTTTGTTCAGCGGACCGTTCAGCAAGTGTTGAATGTGTAATTACATACAACGATTATCTCGTTGTCATTTGTCCTAACTATAATTTTTTATAATCATGAATAAAATTGGTTGTTTTTGTTTAATTTGTAAAATATGCATTAGGCTATGTTTACACCAGAGATGTGCGAGGGAGCTAAGCGGTGCACAAGGAAAAAATCTACCAATAGGCTGCGTGGATATTTTCCTTGCGCACGCTCAGTTTTCTCGGAACTCTCTATTGGAAAAGTAGCCTAAGGGCCTGTTTCACAGGTTACTACATAAGTTCCCGCAAAATTACTTGACAGACATGTACATTTTTTTAATTTATGCGACTGGTAGCGGCCATCCAAGGGTGGTTCAAACAGGCCCTTAGTATTGATGAAATTTCAGGTAAACAGTTTTTCCTTAACTACTACATTAATAACACTATTGGTGTCCTAATACCCGTATAAAAAAACTACTGGTCTACTCACAGTTATTTGTGAATAAACTGCTTAAATACTGTATTTTACCATGTTACAACAACAAACTCTAAAGAATTTTGTTGTTATTTTCATTTGTGACCGGTGCAGGTGCTAACCTTGCAAATTGATCTTTCCGCGATATTGTTATTTAACCACGATAACCTCACGCCAATAACATTAACAGCTTGTAATAAAAAATGATTAAATATTTTGAAATTACATGGGTGTGACGTGAGAGTATGTAAATAGTAATAGATTTTTAATGACACATAGTTACGTGAAAGTATCTTCCTACGCTCAGCTTTGTGTTTGCGCTTTCGGGGAAAACATTTTATAATTAAACAAAAATGCACAGATTAAACATTTGTCCAATTTACCTACGTGTTACGGTGTTACAATTTCAATTAACTAATTATGTATTGATTTTAGTATAACGTACCTTTTTTCATTGCCATTGAATTTATTAGTACCAAGGTAGTTTTATAAAAAGGCCTAAAATAATATTTATCCAGTTAAATACTTTGGGTCTCCAAGAATCTGTCAACCATCACGCCTGTATTTCCGCAAGGTTAGACAGAGGTGATATGACGTAAACCCAATCGACGGCAAAGTAGTCTAGATGATGCGGTGCACTTTCTCAAAATATAATTACAAGACGTTTTAGTTATAAGTATAACCTTAAGCTCGTCTATTTCATTATTACAAAGAATTGTAAAGAGTAAGTGACTAATACCTTGTATATAATCATTCAAAGACAATGTGTGACCCAAAAATGTCTTTCCCATTTGAATATATAGGAAGTAATTTGCATAGGTTGTTGCGCCGGGCCCGCCTGTGCGACCTTCAGTATATGCTTAGAACTCCGTTATACAGAACGGAGCTAATATTTTTATACAAAACACTTTTTATGAGTCATTCACATATGTTTTTTTATGTAGATCATTTACAGTTATCGTGTATACGCAATCTGAATATTTTGCAGAATTAGATTACACTTTGATGACATGAAAGTGAACTGAAGTTGTCTGTTATTAATTTTATTTCTAACTAAACTATTTTGGTGTTTGGATTCACAATTTTTATTTCATTTATTTTGTATTTATTAATTCATGACACTGTATTTTCGGCATTTTAATGTCAATAAAGCGAGATGGCTCTAGAAGTACCTATTGCCTACTCTCATCTGACTATACTATGCAGATCGTATACCTATTAATCGAGCCTCTAAAACGGTTTTATATTTACACACACATGTTTTTGTGTCAATATATTTTCTTATTTTCGTTTTTGGAACAAAAGCTTTATTAATTTCCGTAGCTTTAAAACAAGTAGGTGTGTCATTTTATCAAACAAAAATATCGGTCGCGTCAACACTGTTTCAACCATTCATAAAGCGTCATAGATCATAATCACATATGTAGCAAAGTACTCGCATAGATCCCGTACGATATGACAGCAAATAACTAAATAACACGATGCTATAACCACTGGCATTACTTCGTCGGTTTTGTTTGTGACCACACTGGAACAAAGCGGCCACGGTCCGCTTTAGAACGCTGACACGCCGTCATGCGTCAACGGCAAAATACGCAGTAGTATAACTGGCTTTAACTTTACCTTTGTACCATTAGTTGTAACCTTTGGGTCAAAAAATATCTTAAGGATTCTTGCTATCTGGGGAACTAGCAGCAAGCCATACTTAAAACCCGAAGTTGTCCTCCCTTTGCATTATAATCACTTGGATTGGATTGGACATGGATGCTTAGAAAAGGATCCGAAATTTCAGGACTTAATGATAATAAATTCGCTGATGTTTTGAGATCCCGTGTAATATGGCGCCTATTGCCCTTAACCGAGCACTGCTGAGCTAACTTTAAGAGACACTTTACTTAACCTGGGAATCGAACCCAGCAACCACCAATAATGCAATAGCCGAGACTGTGATCGATCACAATCGTCACGACCTCGACATCGACGGTCAGTGGTCCACTTCGCAAGATCTCCGAGAACCACACGCCTGGTCTTGACCTTGGCCTATATAAAAAACATGATTGGCTTCCGAATATAAATAACGGTTAAAAATACATTCATAACAAAGTGTACGCCCACCTGTATAGTCATCGCACCTAACCTTTGTCCGTACTTAATTGCAGATATTGTTCGGAACAATAAATTAGACCTCTAAACGAAGCTTGCCGAGCTGTCATCCTGCTTAATGTGTATTAATTTACGAGTCTATGGTATGAATATTTCACAGGTAGTCTGAGAAATCATATGAAATCAGTTTTCGTATTTCACACAACTGCTACTTATACTGAAAGCGACGGCTATTCAAAATCATTACAGTGAAATGACGAACTGGGGGACTAGACAAGTTGCATTTTGACATTCGAATCGGAAATGACACTAGTGACAGCTCGATTTATCGAAAGTTTGTGTCATTTCCATACATTTTCTGTCTATTCGTTTGTCGATTCGAATGTCAAATTTATTGCAACTTGTCTAGCCCCCCTGGTCTCGTGGATCATGGTGACTGCACGTATAGTGACGTTCGGTCACTGACCTATAGTATATACCGGTGTTTTTTGTTAGTAAAACTCTTTAGTTAGATTTCATTTGTGAAAAAAATAAGGTCATCGTCTAATAAATTAATATTCTTTAAAACTAGTCACCATAAAGAACTGCGAATTGCAAAAATGTAAGTACGTATGTTATCATCAAATACGTAGTACCTACACTATCTAGCACTCGCTCACTTTTAAATAAGAATTAAAAATAAAATAAGACAGATAAAAAAGAAATTTTAAAGTGGTTGTAGTTAGATAGTGGAATAAGGGAGTAAAAACATTATTTAGCTTTACATCCAAACACACAAAGGCCTCATTCTGAACCTAATTTGGCCTGAGAGTACTAATTAGGCCGCCATCGCAAATTCCTATAAACGAGAAAAGCTTGTTAAGCATGCTAGGGAAACTTCGCAATTAAATCCTTTAACGAGCTTCCGGCAAAATATAATTTAAATCCATCGTGCGAAGCTAAAGGGACAGTAAAAAGACCAAGACTCATATACTCATGCCGCGCTGTTTTTTATTATTCGGGGTAATTTCAGTAACGAGCGTACGGATTTTCATATCATCATCATCATCATAATCAGCCCGTATTCGTCCACTGCTGGACGTAGGCCTCCTTTAATGAACGCCACAGAGCTCGATCTTCAGCTCGATTTTCATATGGTCTTCACCAATAGACAGAAGACCCGTTTTTATGAAGGTTATCACCAGCTAAACTCTGGAATCTGGAAACGTTATGCGCAAAAATGTATGAAGTGTAAGCCGGGGGGAGGGGGTCGCTAGTAAATTATAGAAGGAAGGATTAAACCCATCATTCCCATCGCTTTAATGAGCTAATGACCTTTATTTATCCTGTCTTGGTGATTTTGTCAACAATATAATTATGTAAAATAACGTTCCTAGAGGTAAGACCCACTTTAACTACAAACTCAGGTTAGGATAAAGGCTGAATTTTCCAAAATTGTTGTTACTCATTTCCGAAGTATTAAAACCTCCTTTACAGCATCCAAAAATGTATATATAAACTTTTTTGTTAAACTTTTTGTAAAAGGCTAATGCACCAACGCGCATAATAGACATAAATTAAAAATCCAAAACCTTGTCATGAATAATTTGATTAATATTGACGGCACGTGATGTTCATTACGCATTCATTGAATTAGCAATCATTTCGATAGCCAATGACTAATGTTTGTTCAACCAATTTTATCTGTGCTGCATAACTAAAAATATATCAATCCGTTTTAATAAGCAGTGACAAGATATTCTATATTTAAATTGAAATTTGCGTTTGTTGAGTGAAAGGTACCAACCTAACAAGCAAGCTTTCTCGCATTTGATTAGATAGTAGGGAAGTATACATAATGTTGGGTTGTATAAGGTGAAATCCAACGATAGTCGTTTATCGGACGTTGTCGTCCATCCAACATCCGACAGCTTCCGGTCTAGTTGCTGTCTCGATTAGATACCGTCAATCGATTGAGCGATTCGATACTTGATATTGAATTCATCTTGACACTAAGCATGTCGTCTTCAAGATTTGAAATTATGCTTTTTAATTTCTAAAAGCGATACCGTTAGAATATAAAAAGAATACACTGTTTATGCTCTATTAGAGGTCAATGTTAACCATAGATATTGCAACTGATTAAAACCTCTTTAATGTCTTTTCCATTAGTGGCCTTGGCATCTGTACGTTGTTCATTCACACCAAATAATCCACGTTTCTTAGTAGATCGATACAGCATGTTTGAATGATACATTCCCGATACATCTGCTTTGTGTATGGCGCTTGAATTTTCTTGGTGTAGGTAGTATTATGCAATAATAAAAGTATATTTCTCTTCGATATAAAAACTCTTGAAATTGACAATCGCTTTGATATTTTTGATATTGATGCTTTCGTTGTCATTTTGCAGACATGACAACAATAAAACAAAAAAATCGAAGCAAAATTTGCCGTATGAAAATGTTATGGGTATTGTTTGTTGATTGACGCAGTTGTTCAGCGATCGGCTTCCACGCCTTGGGTCGCGGGTTCAATTTCTGTAAAAAGTAAAATAATGATTGAATGGCGCAGGTTCGGAATCTGGTCTGGGTGTATGAGTGTTTGTAAACGTAACTGCTATAAAGAGCTAAATACAATTAAGTATTGTTCGGTTCCTTATGGTCCGATATGAAATCAACTAACACGGTCAAATATGGTTATCGCGTTCCTACAGGAAAATTGCATAAATATATTTAAATATAGGTATGTACAACCACATTAGTAACAAAACAATATTTTGATTAGGTGAAAACATAAGTAGGTACCTAATATTCATACGTACAATTAGTATGTAAATAATACTGTCGAATTGGCTTCAATATCCTTAACGATTGGATGTGAAAAGTGTGCAAATTTTTTTTAGTTCGGTTTGTTTCAGCAGAAATTTGCAAATCCATGGAGTTACTATAGTAACTTTGTTTAAAACTATATTACCCATCATCCTCCTGCGCTTATCCCGTTTTACTTGGGGTCGGTAGTGTCTTTTATTCCATACATCTCTATCCAGCTTCATCATTCACTAATTATTTTGAATTGAGAACTGTTTTCTTCCATCGGTTAAAAAAAACGTTAAAAATCTTCAACAAAATATCGACTGGCGGGCAGGAATCGAACCTGCGTCTTCTGCGGGCAGGATTAAAACCTTTGAGTCCTGCCCGCCAGTCGATTTGTTCACCACACCAGACGCTATAAACACTGAGCCACAGCGAGTCGTACTCGCCAAGTCGAAATCTTCCTTCACATTCTAAATTTACGTCCCAAGGTGACAGGTGAATGGTTAGCGACATCTATTGGAAAACAAATGCTTCACACTTTTTCCTGAATTAAAATAATTGATAATCTTAGCATGGAAAGGGTTTAAAGAATAATTTTTAATAAAGGAAAAAATCGGCTGGCGGGCAGGATTCGAACCTGCGTCTTCTGGTTCGGTACACCAGAGGCTCACACCTTGAGGCTCGCGGCAGCTTAGCGGTCATAGCCGATTTTTACCTTTATTAAAAATAACTTGTAATCTTAGCTTGGAAAATGCTTTAAAAAAAATACAAAGAGATAGGCTTAATCGTATTTAGCGTAATTTCAATGTTCACTATATACAATAAAACCAAATCACAAAGAACAAGCGAGTACAATCTGTACACTGCCATTAATAAAATCAACAAAGTAACAATGTTCATCAAAAGCTATTGCGGCTTATTGACAGAACAATGGGGAGCGTGTGCTTCGCGTAATGACCGGACAATACACGAGAACGACTGTACCCACGTTGGCCGGTGTGCCGTGCGGAAACAATCTCACTGGAAGGAGAAACAACCGGTTAGAGTGAACCAATCTCAACGCCAATGTCAAGGGTTCGTAGTTAAATTAGATGCTGAGCTTCAATACAATCCATGGATTGTCAACCTTTTATAGATTTCTTAATACTTACAATTTTCCTTTATCGGGGTTTCAAGATTAATATTTTATTTTGTCCTACATACCATCATGCCTGTATTCCCCAAAGAGTTAGGCAGAGGCGTACTAATATACACCTATAATTCGCGGGTTCATTCTGATGTTCGAAATTCTTGATTTTTTACAGTTTTTGTCTAGAAAATCTGTTAATCATTAAGTTCCCGTTAAATTACTTGGCAGATAATTTTATAAATGTTGCTCCATATTTGAATATACCGGCGGGTAGCGGCTATCCAGAAGTAGTATACTTACAATTACAACAGGCCCTTAGTGTGTAACGGGCCCTTAGTGTCATTGAATAAACGTTCTAATATAGGTACAATGGAAAAGCTGGAGACTTGGGCTCCTGGGTAATTTGTAAAATAGATTGATTAGTTTTTATAATACTTTAATCGATCTTTTGGTGCAGCTTATTCGAGTAGCACTTACAATAGACCGTATCGTATCATAGTAATAAAAAAAATTGCTAATAGTTCTCTTATTAAGGAACGTAATGTAAATTCAGATTCAGCCAGTTTTTCTTCGGACTATGAATTTATTTAGGGCTTGTTTTAAAAAAGTCAAACTGCTATATGAACTTGTAGGTACCCAGAAGTTTATAAGGTAGGTAGGTACTACTTGAAACACTGAACTCCCATTCTCGTACTTCACTCGCGGTAAAATATAACCCAAACTTTAGACGTGAGAAGCTTCTAACAGTTGGAACATTTCAACAAGTGAAAGAAAAACTGGAACACTGCTTCAAGTCTCTTAAACATCTTACTTAAAATTTTCTTTGCAATTCCAAGTCACTGAAACATAACTTAAAACCTCCTTATACTTTAAAATAACTTGCAGGAATGAAAAACGCAAACTTTTCTAAATAGATTTTTCTCAATAGTTGACTCTTCAGACAAATCTATTGTATTTATTGATTGATTAAAGTACTGAAGATATTAACACCGTATTTTTGTCGAAATACTTTAACCATTAACAACCTAATTGAATAAAACCTTTTTATTAGAATAAAACAAACAAAGTATTCTATATTTAAATATAAGATCTTGTAAGATAGGAAAAGTTCTATCCAAAACGGTTTGTAAACAATGGGTCCCAATTGCGTTATTTCAATAGATTGCTGGCCGTCACCCGTAACAGGGATAGCCTCAAATTGGATCGCACCTGGTCGAGTCCGGATAAAACTAAATCGCACTATACTTCCGCCTTTGCCGTTGCTGCATGATTGCTAGTAACACCTTCAAGCAGCACCTGAGGCGAACATTGATTCTACCGTAAGGCCAATCAAATTATAACCTTACAAGATTCTAGGCCGCCTTCCTTGAACCTCTAAAAAGTTGTGATGAATTAACTCAGAAATGTACTTAGGCATCATTTAGCAGATCGGAAAGTAGTTCAAAGTAATTTATTTCAGTAAATGGATCGTAAAAGACGAACATAAACTTAGTGCCCACACTTACGGCCAGTGACGTAACATCACAATTAACTCAATTACAGACAGTTTCTTATATTGTTCACATGACCGAGACAGATGAATTTAAATATCTAGGTTTATCAAACACATACTAATATTTAGATCGTTTCAAATGGATCATTAATAATATCACTCGCTTAAATGGTGGAGTAAAATATCGTGAGGAATCCTGCAACCCTGAAAGATTTTCTTGACGGCCGGCGTGTGATGTCTACCAACTCGCACTAGGGTAGCGTGGTAGACAATAGCCTAATACCTCTCATTCTGAGACCTACCTACCTACCTACCCTGAGTACCTAGCAGTAGACCAATTAATGGTTGATATTAATATATTAAACTTAACTAGCTTCCCGCCAGCGGCTTCGCCCGCGTGGTCTTTATAACTTTTCCCCCGTTTTCGCAACATTTTTCATTACTACTTCGCTCCTATTAGTCGTAAAATGATGGTGTATAGCCTATAGCCTTCCTCGATAAATGGGCCATCTAACATTGAAAGAACTTTTCAAATCGGTCCAGTAGTTTCGGAGCCTATTCAATACAAACAAACAATCAAATCTTTCCTCTTATAATATTAGTATAGATGAGATGCAAGTCATCGCTCTTTTTGTAATGAAAGCACATTCATATCGCTATTTACCTAAGTCAATAGATATTGATTTTTCATCGGGATTGTTTAACGAGTCTGAAAGCACGAGCGATACGAATAAAAACTGAAACTCATGTCTGTTTCTGACAAAAATATGGCGCGCGGCGAGGGATCCTGCGTCTGTTATTTTATTACTGGCTGAATACACCGACCAAATTAGTTAGAAATAAAAACAAGCGAGTATTTTAAACATAACTTTGTGAATTTTCGTAATAATGCCCGCTATGCAGCTCTCTGGGGAAATAGCATAGTTTGTTGTACGTTTTAAAGTTTTTAATGCGGCTAACAAAAAACTGGATGAATCATTTGTCCTATTCGATGCTAATCTGCATGCATCTCGAGGAAACCTACATGCCTGAGAAATTTTCTCGACGGCGCGCGGCGGCGTGTATAAATCTGCCAACACGCACCAGGCCCGCGTGCTGGGCGCTTAACCCCTCGTATTCTGAGAGTAGACCAGTGCCCAGATATAGGACAGTCGATGGGTTGACGATAATACCATACTAAATCAGTGTATCGTCACAATCGCGATTTCAATAAAATTGTATTTTTCCGTGTAAATATGGGTACAAATTAACGACACAATATCGTATTGCAACAGAACTTAAATCAAGGGCAAATGCAATAACAAATGGCGCTACTAGGAAATGAAGAAATTGCTTATCGATATTGTTTCCTACAACGACCGTATCGCGGTTAATGTTTTATAAACATTAGCCGTATGAGAAGCGCGGACAATGAGAACGTAGCCGAACAAAGCTCTGTGACTCCGCACGTTACAACAGACTTGTATTCTCTCTAGCAACGAAAGAATACACTTACATACTACATAATAATACATAGCGTCTGTTCTCATTGTACAGTAGCTTAAAATATTAAGGTACGGAGCCCGGAGTCCGAGGTATATAATACAGGTACACACATGTTATGTAACTGGCATTACTTGGGGAACATTGCGAATTATCACACTTCATATGTATACCTATATGTGTTTATAAACCTGTGTTATGCAAATAAATGAATTAGTTCGATTAGATTCAACGTTTATAATGCACAATCATGGAGGTCTTGTAAAAGAGAGGTAGACAGTGATTCTGAAGGATCTGAACACCTAAACTCTAAATCAATCTTTCAGGGATGAAAGTAAGATTATGAACAATAAATAACAAACTATACTAAAAAATATTTTCCCTATGAAAATGTATCAAGAAACATCTGATACTTATTCATTTCTGCGAAAATTCGTTTTCACTCACAAAGAACCAGAAACTAACACCAATAACTTATACAAAAAGATCTAGTAAGATATTTTGCACTTGTCCTGGTCGAACTGAACTACAGATTAAGTAATCATAAAATAAAGTGGCGGTAGGTACTTAAGCCCTTATCTGCTGGGCGTAAATCACTGGGAGAACATAAATGCTATCGTAGTTTATGGGACACTTGCTTGATGGCTTCCTTATACGGACATTACACCTGTGGGTCACATAGGACCAGGGAAATAATTACTTCCTGGGTAATTTATGGGGAAGTATACATTTTCTTTGAACCATACACACCAGAGACTAGGGGTTTATGTTTAGAAGATAACATGGACATCAATCACGGGTACAATCATCATAACAAGAAGTTTCCTTGTATTTAGAAAGGTTGAGCATGTCGATCTGAGGATTTTAGAACCCATATGGCGGGCGAACATCAACTCCTAAGAATCGAAAACTTTGTGCTGGCAAAAACAAAATTATAGAAAATCTCAATCAAATTACTAATCGAATCGAAACCACCTACCGGACCTAACGCTCAACAGCCGCCCTCGCTTTTTTTAGAATCCCCAAACATTGAATAACTAATTAAATAAATAGGCAGAGTTAGAGATAAACAGTTGTCTTTTTTTCGTCTGTTTGTCTACCGTTTTCATTTGTTTAGTTATTATTGATGAGCTTTAATGTCATCGGTTAAAAAACGACAACAGTGTTTTTTAAAGAAGTTTAGATCGAATTTCAAAATTTAAATTCGAGCTACTCTAGAAAACAAAAGAAATAATTCTATTTTTGAATGCATGCTACAGTTTCCACGAAGTATGACATATGGATGGTTCACCGGCGGCGTGATTGCTATTCAACTATTAATATCCGGTGTTCGATTCTACATCCGGTGCCGCATTGATCAATATTTGATTAAAACGCCAAAGAGGGAAAAAGGCCAATAGATTAAACACTAAGTAAATCTTGAAAATAACCACTACTTTTTGTACAAAATTGTATAAATTAGAATGCCTCGTTGTCATGGTCCTGGGCGCGAATTCTGCGCTCGAGGTCTTGAGTTCGATTTCCAGGTTGAGCAAAGTGTTATTGACTTTTCAATGAAACTCTCAGTAGGAGCTTAGAGTTTCGATTTGGGCCCGGTTAATTGCAATAGGCTCGCCCTCTATTACATAGGACCTAAACACACCAGCGGACTGAGAATTTACATTAGTACAACTCTGCCTATAATACATTGGGAATACAGGCGTGATGGTAATTATGTGCGTAAAATTAGTGTTTAGTCACAATACGGTCTAGCAACTACTCATAACCGCACGTGAACTACAGTGGTACCTACTAAGAAAATGAGCATGAAGTTATGCATTTATAATGCATAGGTAAACATAGACATCGATCTTTATACTACACTGCACGTGCCCATACGCAGATTGATTAAAAGTATTGAATGCTGACGTCACAGTCACTGGACACTGCATCATACACGTGACAAACGTATAATTTGCTTATAATCTTGCACATTAAGAACTATTTCAATATAGATAAAATATACAAATTATAGATTTCAAATTTCAATGATAATAAAATATAGTTCTTTATTTTTTATTGTTCATGTGTCACGTGTTTATGATCTCTGATTTATTGCTGTGTTATTCTGCGTCTTTAGATTGATTTTAAATGATTAATTTTAAGTACACAATAGGTTCTAAAAGACATATTAAGTTAATTATGAACTCTATTTCAAAGAACAATTATTAACCATACTTCCATTAAAGTGCAAAAATGACTACTTATAAATGTTCTTTTATCGAAACCTTTTCGTTTGATTTTAATGGATATGTTTAGTGAAAAGGCTTACAGAAACTTAGATCTACTATTAAACTTAAGCCACCGCATGCATGTGCAGAAATAACGTAAGCTAGCTATTGTTTTAAAAAGTTCTCGAGATGCGAACCAAACAAACAAACTCTTCAACTTAATATTATATTATATAGATATTATTGCAGCCAGTCTGTGAGTGTAAATACACGCACTAAAAGCAGTTGACTGAATATAAAGTTATCACGATAGTGACGTTGGTAAATAGATATTAACTCAACCCTAGAAAAAAAAACAATTTATTGTCCATAGTATAATTCTAGATTGTCACTTCAACAGGGTAGGTACTGTAGGTAGAGACGTTGGGCGAAGCCAGCAGTTGTACCGTACATAAGTAATACAATTCATTTGGATCAATATCGTATGCGCGCCGTACTGGTTCATGCAATGCTGCTCGTTTGTAGTGCTGACTCTGGCTAATGTAATTGAATTTTAAATGGCCACCAACTGCTAGTAAACCACTAATGATAATCTACATAAATAAAACAAAATGCTGTTCGTTGATAAGGGCACCACTTGAGAACGGCTGGACCGATTTAGCAAATATTTTTATGAAATGTAGTGTGACTGTGCGTTTAACGGGTTTTTACTAAACATTTATGTTAAACAAAAACAATCCATCCTGTATATACGGCTATAAACACAGCTTTTTTTAAATTCAGATTAAAGAAAACGAAGTGATTTTTCTATGAGATTTTGTCGGACAACTAGTAATACAAATCTTTGTTATATCGTTGTATTTTATCTACGAAGATGACGTTGACTGGCGCAGTGGCTACGCGATGTGCTGCTACGCCCTAGGTAGCGGTTTTAATTCTCGATCGGAAAAGTATTTTTTTTAGTATACCTACTTTACTGTAGTTTATTATAGTCAATGTATCGTTATGCGTGTTTGTGTTTATGAGACTGGATTTGCTACAATCCAAAATCAGATCATACATAATTAAACATACATCTGTATATACTGGTATATAGGTACGCGCGTCAACTTAAGAACCTCCTTCTTTTGTTGTCTTTTAAAAATGCAGTGCCTTGTAGAATTAGTATGTCAAAAAGGTTGAATAACAAAATATGACAGCTATGGGTAAGAAACAAAAGTAAGAAATATGGCTGGCTGGAATCAATTTCTCATGTTAGATACACATTGCCGCTTTATTCATGCGATCAATTTAGAAGCCAGCAAGTATATGCCGAGAAACAATTACATAACAACTCGTAGGTAAACCACAAATTAACTACATCATTGCCTTTTGTACATAATAAAAATCTTATGTAATAACTATTTGTGTCTTGTGTACCCGTGGTTTTACCTAATATGATATTGTATTTCCCAATCCCGTAGGAATTTTATACAAGGTAGAAGGGACATCGACGCACAAACGTCGTAACAAGGTTTCATTCAAGGTCAAAAATAAAATGGCCTAGGACATTCATGTGGAAAATGATCGGTTATTACAGATATTGACATTTTTGAGCGCGCAGTGTATTGCTAAAGACGCGATTTTATCGCTCCGCGGTGAATGTTATCGCGCGCGCGATCCGAAATGAATGAAATAGGTAATTATTTTTTAATATTAAATCCAATTTGGGTACATAGAAATAATGATTTTTCACACGTTCACGTAAAAAAACTGCAGAAAAAATAAAAAAAATGATGAAAAATGTTATGGAATTTTTTAACCCAGGGGGGGTCCAGAATCATGTACTGAACTCATGGTATTTGGTGAACATAACATACCATCACGCCTGTATCCACCGAAGGGTTAAGCAGAGGTGTACTAATGTACACAGTTCGCAGTTATATTTAGGTCTCATGTAATAGGCGAGCTTATTGCCACCAACTAAGTAAAAATCCAGACTCCAAGCAACTAAAAATCACCAAATATCACTTTGTTTGACCCGGGAATTGAACCTAGATGCTCACCACGATTACCATGTCACCATGACCGATGAGACAGTATCGACTATGAATTTCTCAGAATGCATCCCGAACAATCAAACTCCAATTGCTCTGTAATGAGTACAACGGTACCCTGTAATGCAAAATAACAATAAATAACTAATTAGCGGCCTCACGTAGTAAACAGGTTCATTAAGTAAGTTATTAAGGAGTGTGTTTACAAACATAGGCTGTAAAACTTCGCAAGCAACTAATTACAAACGTAACAACATCTAAGAACATTATGATTATGCATTCAAATTGTATACAAATACATAATTATGTCGCCGTAAAATTATAAAAACCGTTAAATTAATAATCTATCGGCCGAAATTAATAACTAGGGGGGCCAGACAAGTTGCATTTTGACATTCGAATCGACCAACAAAATGTATGGAAATGACACAAGCTTTCGACAAATCGGGCTGTCACTAACATACATTTTGTTTGTCGATTCGAATGTCAAAATGCAACTTGTCTAGCCCCCCAGTAAATTTTTTTCCGTTGAAGATCGACATTTGACATAAGCTTCGATTGTTAAAGTATCTGTCAAAAAATTGTGAACTGGAACATAGTGCTAATAATTTAACGCATTATTTTTCGGTTTTGGCATTGTTTGATCACAGGTCTAATCTAACCTAACCGATACAAAGATGATACAGTGTACTTATATAATTATGGTACACTTCACAATTTATCGATAAAACAAATACGATATAGCAAGATAGATTATATCTATAGATTACATAATATACAAATGTGACAAATATACATTTATTATGGAATATTACATATATGAAATATTTTATTTATACAGATATGTATTTATGTACTTATTTATAGGTAACGAATAAACGAGGAAAATAAATATTTAATTAAACTATCCGCTTTATGAGTTTCTGAAAATCCTAATTCGATTATAAATCTATTTGAATTGCGATAAAGGGATAAATTTGTTAAATAATTAAAAGCAATATATAATTATAATTTGTCACGCAGTCTATATCGGCTGAACCAGCACATAACGGTTATAAATACCGCTACGTGTAGCACTAACTTAACCGCAAACCATAAACACAATGTCACCTGTGCGGTCTACGCTTTAACACAAAAATATATACCTACATTATTAATACACCTGTCAGTACATAACCTATGTAAAGGGTGGCTGACTTGATCTACTGTTTTCTGATGCGATCCCTGTCCGATCTACCAATTAATACTTACGTTACACAGTCTGATCTACGTACCTATTTATATTTAACCCAGTAAATGTAGTTTGCACACCATGTGTGCAAAAAAATGGCGAATTTTTTTATCATGGAAATTCGTAAAACTATATTTTTCGTGCTCTAATTTGCAAAAATTGTAGGGAAACAAAAAGGATGGCAATAAGAGTCTTATATGCACCCGCATACTGCACATTCGCATAGGTTGCATTCTAAGCGTGGGAGACGTTAATGCCGTCCCACGATCGACTTGACTCACGTAGTATTTCAGCGGACACGCTCTATAGCGGGCATGCTACAGAGCATGCCCGCTGAAATACTAGAACCTCTGAAACCTTTTCCAATTGACCTCAGTCCGGCGTCAGTGTCGTCTATATTTGACCTGTGCAATAATATTAAGTCATAATCAGCCATACAACATAGATAATAAGGCTGCATTTTCCTTTTTAAGGTCACAAAAACAGCTCCACAAAATGGTACTTGAGTCATCAGGGACCATTAGAGAAAGTTACTCAGTTATTGGTAGAAAAATAAATGTTATCATTCAACAAAAATCCATTTGTCTACGTTAATACCCTCTTCAACAATAATTACATCAGTTGCAATAATATTTAACGCTCAACTGAATGAAAAATAACAATTAATTAAATCTAACGATCGTTTCGACTCAGCCATTTGTACAGCTTGCCCAAAGAGAACACAGAAAGTCTTTTTATTTTTTGTTCATATCAATTATATGGAACCAATCTCCAAATCCAGTTTGAATCCATCTTAATAACGAAGCCTGGTTCAGTCTGGTTGACTTTCATTAGTGTAATGGTGTTAAATAGAAGTCAGCGGGTTGTAACAATGGCCGATTAAAGGCTTTCAGGCGTGGCGCAAACACCGACACTTTTATCGAGCACAATCACAGTTTAGACAATCTTGTAAAGAATTAACTTAAAAATTACTATAAACTTACTGACTTCAATGGATATTGGGAGGATAAAGATATAGTTAATAAGATTAAAAATTAGCAGACGTTACAGGTAAAATAACTGTAATTAAGATAACAATTCTAGGTAGTTGATGCGACACCAATCGTAAACAACAAATAAAGTAAAGGATGGAGAAATTTGATTTTTCTAGACATCTCTTAAGAAGATTATTTCACAGATCCCCTTGTGGGGTTAGAATACAATTTCTCTTTCCTCACATCTCGTAAGATGCGAGAAAAGATCTGAACTTGCTCTGTCGTTTCTCGTCGGAGACTGTAGTATACACTGTTGTAAACATTGCTTGTGTTTCGACTTTTGCGCGTGAGAGCTCTCGGTTGCTTTTTATGCTTTTATAGGTCGGCAACGCATTATCAACGAAAATTATTTATTATCATCATCATCATCATCATCATTGCATATTTTAGAATGAAAGGGGATAGCCACTTGACAGAAGATGCAAAACATAACAACATTATCACATAAAATATTGTAATTGACATGTTTTTGTGTCATAATATACACTTAAAAACAGTGTTTATGATATTGTAGTGTATGGCTGGTGATTTACATAGCAACGTTAGGTAATTTATTCATCATTGTGCACTCGCATCCGAGTAATGCTACAATTAAAATGACATTCTACTATGGCTGGTGCAATAAAGTTTATGTGAAGATGTACTTCACTGTCTTATGCAGTGAAAACGCCTCGTGGAGCTTTTAGGCCCAGTTTCACAACGTCTGGATAGCCGCTAACCGCCAAATAAATTCAAAAATGGAACAACAACAACAATTTGTATAAAATAATTATTAAATATAAAATAATTAATTTAACGGAAAGTCATCATTGAGCTGTGTACACTTTCGACACAATTTTTTGAAATTGACCCTAATATTGTAGACATGAACAATTTCTTGTACTTATTTACACTTACGTAACTCACGTTGTAACGGTATATATACGAAGTTGAATTACTTCAAATCGGTGCCGTCTCCGATAAATTCAGAAGTCGTTTCTTCTAAGCAAATTGGATTGTCAGCAATTGAATGCTGAACAAAATAAATTTAGAAAGCAGATAACTATGTTAGTGCCAAGGATTTAGAAGTTCTGTTTAGGATTGTACAGCATTTTTCAATGGAATAACAAGTCCAAAATCATGCTGTTACATGTAAATGGTGAACTTTGTTGCAATCTTATATCTTCGATATGTGTAATTGTGTATATAGAAGCGAAATACCACTCACTCACTCATTAGTTAATCACGAAATCAGAAATCCTACAGCCTACAAGATAGCTTGCATATTAATCGCAAATATCGAACGGATAATGAATATTCCACGGGATTGCCAAAAACAAGATCAATAGGCCCCGCTAGGTGTAGCTAGTATTGTATTTCACATCTTCATTAATTAATTTATTATATCTTCTTCTTCTAATATATAAAACAAAGTCGGGCTTGTTACAACACTTGTAACTCGAGGACTGCTGGACCGATTTTCATGGTGTTTGATTTGTTGGATTTGTCTCCACCCTGAATAACAGAATAACTATTGACACATCAGAAAATGTCTAATCAAAAGCTAATCGGATCTAAGACTTTTCCGAAACTAAAGGCAAGGTTATGCACTAAGAAATATAATGCTGTTAAGATAATGATGACAGGCAGGTTTTCTTTTTCATTCTGATCCCGACTTTTTAGACTGCTAAGAGTGTATACATGCAATCATTGTCGGATTACTGCTTGACCAATGTCAAGAAACCAAATAGCAGAAAGTTTATTGACACCGAACCCGAGCGTGTCACCTCCGCTTATAGATCAAAGGTTAAAGCTTGCTTTAGACGGAAAGAAAAGCTAAACAATAAGCTAAGTTCAACAAACTCATGAAGACGCGGAGTAATTATTATGTACGTGAAATAGATAAAGTCGTAAAACAATAGTAACAAACATCCCTATCGCCGTCTCCTGGCAAAGTTTTAATTAAATACGTACACACGGCAGATATCTTTGTCTTTCCACTTTGTCTTATGGAAGAACTTTGGAACACAACTGTACCGACCATCTTTACCTAGAACAGTTATTTTCAGGCTCGACTGACTGCAAACACTGAAAGCTTTTGATGAATTTGTATTGAAAGAGGCTTAGTAGCTCATTGAACCTTTATCTTTGACATATAGGTATCTATATACAGCCTACCTCCTAATAAAATGTGTAAATAACCATACAAAAAGACTAAGCTATAGCCTCTATTATTACTGAACTTGACAGAATGTATCCAGGAACAGTTGATTTTTCGCGATTTCGATTTTATCCCATAGTAAAAGTTGTTAATGATGACAAGTGCAATGACCGTTAATTATTTTCAGTACCTAAAAAAATAAGCGTGTTTAGCCTTAATAATACAAATAACTAATCTCCTAAAGTAATGTTTCCTCGAAGGGAAGTTCGAGGAAATTTCTTTGAAAAACATTTCAAACGATTTTATCTATAAACGAAATCGGGAGCAGGGACTAGTGTGACCGGCCATAGAGTATGTATAGAATTCCACGTTCAATTCATGCATTAAGAAATACAATGTGCGAGCGTGCCGAGGTTTGTAAATAACGGTCCGAGAAAAGCCACCATTTACGTAAGAAACGTACTGTATATACATGCTATTTTAACAAGAAATAACTCAAGCCTGACCTAATACACAAACGACATAACTCACCAATTAAAAACTTGAGCAATGTCCGAACTTTTCCTCTTAACGACGATGTAATAAGAGCAGGTACCCTACTGGGAAAATGTTCAACTATAAAATATTACTCCAGACTTATTGCTACCAACTTTTGCTCTTCAGACTTGATACTTGATATAATCTTTTGGCTGAAAATAATCTCGCTAAATTCTGAACAAAAAAGAAATGTCTGAAACTGAGGCAGATTAAATGTTTAAGGAACTTCCCCCAAGTTACGTGATTGTATTAAATTAATTAACTTCGGCGCAAAGTTAATTATAAACGTGGAAGTCTGAATTGTGATTTATAAAAAATAAGGTACAGAATGTAATGGCGGTTTATTTATAATAAATACATTGGGATAGGTAGGATAGGATAGGATAGGATGGGATAGGATAATAATAAAGAATTGAGTGTTTTTGTTTGAGAATTATTTTTTATATGACGTGGGCTCTCTATGGCTACACTGATCATGTTAACTTGTCATTGAAAAACAAGTTGAAGTTGAAAAACCAATTTCTTTTCCAGTTATACCAAGAAATTCTCTCGTCCTGCCGTAAACTTACATAACCAGGTACTTGGCATAGTATGGACGGTGCTCACGCGTTCAATTGTCCGTAGGCGATTTGCACAGCATATAATACTATTGCTTTTACTTTGAGTAGATCCAGTAATGGAATGGCCTTTATCTGATGCGGCTAACAGTTTATTAGTTAATAGTGTTCAATACTAATCCAAAAACTACAACTATTTTAAAAGCATAACATGGTAACAAATCGGCGGACTGCTTACACTGAATTAAACATTGGAAAAGGGAAAGGTTTATACCCACGAGAACTTCAGTCGGGACCGCAAGCGACCTCAGCAGACTGTGGGTTAAATATTGATGTTTTAATTTGCTTCGGGAAATACTGTGGGGTTGTGTAATATCTAGTGTCGTTACACTCGAGTTTGAATTAAGAAACTATGATAAATTAATTAACAATCAGTGCAATGTATCCTGAGAAAGCTTTTCTCAGGATACATTGATTCTTTTTTAAGTGGGAAACAAGATAAGGTAATAAAGGACGTTACTTACAATATCTTGTGGTATTACGAACATAAGCCTCGACAGAAAATATAATATTGAAAAAAAAACGCATGATAAAAAATAACATTATATTGCCCATAGTCCAGACAGACAGATACACTAGACTAGTAGGTAGTTTCCGAAAAAAAATGTATCAATGTTCGAGTGATATCAATAGGTATCATTGATATAATCGAACTATCTTTTGAAATGGTTCCAAATCCTGCGACTATTTCCGTCTGTTATCTTGTTAGCACAGCACATAAAAACCAAAATACTCTGTTTATCGGTTACCAAAGTTATTACGATTTCGTAGAAAGCTAATTATTTTCACGTAGTTTAGATGTGAGCCGAATTCCGAATGATTGCTAAATGCTAACTTTATACTAGTGATATCTAGCTTATGTTCTCATGTTTTGATGACCAATACCACTATGACTACAGACATGTTATAAAAAAACAACCGCGTCTATTTATCTATACGGGATAAACGGATTTTACTGGACTACTACGGAACTACTGAACGGATTTCATGCAGTTTTCACAAGTCAGACAGAGATTCTTAAGGAAGGTATAGGTAGGTGTATATATTGTTAAGATTTTGCGTTAATTGGCTAAAATATGACGATGAAGGTGGCAGATGTCGCTCCGTGCGTATCCGGAGAACGGGTGTCGGGCCTCTAGTGTAGTTGATAAAACTACTCCAGTTATAATACCTCTAGGCAAAAGTGTACTAATGTAGAACCACAATTTATAAAATTATTCCTCTAATATTTTTAGATAGATTTAGGTATTCGACTTTATTTCTTTTTAACGACTTTTATTATGCTATGTGCTGCAGACATGAAAAGGTTTTCGTGACGCGTGCCTGCGTCATTGCTGCTGGTATGCACGTCAAGTATCTTCGTAATCGTAAACTCAAATTCTTGTAAACTGAACTTTGTACGCGGCAAGTTGCCGACATGCACAAGAAGTTACAAGCAACTGTGAAGGGAGAAACACGACGTGTTTCTCCTGTACTGTATATAGTAACACCATACCATCACGCCTGTATTCCCCGAAGCGGTGGGCAGAGGTGTACTAATGAGCGTTTGGTCTCCTCTCAAAATGACAGAGGTTAGTTAGGTAATACACCACGCTGGCCTAGCGTGGTTTGATTTCACATGCTGTTCAAAAAATTCTCTTGGGTATACTGCGTTAGTGAATGATAATACGCACCAACGACTTGGCAGAAAACTAGAATCATCAAAGGATGCGACACAAACGCGACAAAGTAAACAGTTATCCAATGAACGAAATTCCAAAGATGTATTAAAAGAAATTCAATTTGGTAGCTATAAAATTGTAGTCTTTTGAGCTGAATCATAAAGTTTATTTTTAATGTCGGCGAGGACGGTTTACTGCGAAGATTACCGACGTCCAGTGGAGATCACTGCCGATTTAGGGGCACTGCGGACTTCTATGATAGACTGTTATGTCTATGGCAAAATATGGGTCAGTGCAGAGAAGGTTGGTACAGAGAGAGCTAGAGAGCAGAGAGCTAGATGTCTATGACCCTGGATAAATAAAGAACTTGGTGGAAGTTCAAGATGAAGCTTATGGCAAATGACTTTGTTGTATATTCACCCAAGCCTAACGAAGTAATTATACAGTAATTATAGAGTATATTAAACAAAGGACATAATAACACATTTCGAATAATTAATTCCTTTTAAAATAGTGATGTAGATAACTAAAGTGAATACGGGTAGGTATAGGTACTTTGTTAATTTTGTCTTTTGTATGCAACTTATTACAGCTTACAACTTACACATTAGCGGAACTTAAACAATGTACACGAACACCGGTGAACACCGGAACTGTTTTAGTTGTTTAGAGAAAGAAAAACCGCACCGCTGTGAATGAACAAGTTCGTGCCGTTGGCTATAACAGTTAGTCCACGATTTACACTCGGAATTATTGTTTGAACCTTTGTTCGATTCCACTTTGCTACACTAACAAAGGCCCTTTTAATACAGACTGTCAATTTAATAAAACGTCACTTACGGAGAAGACTTATTTATTTACTTGACGTTTTATGGCCATCAATTAAAGGCAAAGGAATTTCCGGATTGTGTTTTCCAAATTCGAAATCGACCACCAAGTGAGAAGGCGGCATATTATGTCAGACTCGTATCGTGTCAAAGCCGCACTTAGATACAGTTTTCGCCAATCTTATTGTCCAACTTGAAGTTGGCTCGAGCTAACTTCAACCCGGGCGTAAAAATCGGAGAGGAGAAATATTGCATTAAAATTAATTAAAACGACAGCCTACAATTTGAGCTTTCGTTTTTATTTATTTGAATCCAATATTTTTTTAGCTCGTGCCTACTTCAAGCCGGACAATAAGACTGGCGAGAACTGTACCCTATAATCACAGCCCTTAGATTCGTGACATTCACCACAACCCGTGGTCCTGTACATCTACTGAACCCCGTAAGAAGACGAGGCCTCTCCTCACTTCTGGCTTATCCTCGGCGTTAAACCTCGCTAATAACACGCTATACGGTGAGACATAAGTATTAAGTATCTGCTAAAATGTTAAAACACATCCTGGAAAAATCATCTTAAGTTGGGGGTGACACAATGGTTTGTATTGGTTCCACATCTTGGAAACAAAGAAAACAACATTTTAAAATAAATAAATTGTTAAATAAATAATTTCAGTACACTAAGGGCCTGTTTCCCCACCTCTTATGAGGTTCCCGTTAAATTACTTGGCAGATAATTTCATACGTATTTTGTTCTGTTTTTTAATATATCCGGTGGTTAGCGGCTATCGAGAGGTGGTGAAACAAGCCCTTAAAAAACATAAGAAGCAATTTGTACATTACCACCCACCCTAAAAGATTTTCTTCATAATATTATGTCGTCGTAAAACGTACCAGTATGGTGCGTTTTACAGAAAAGCTTATGGAATGAAATTCATTGAACATTTAATCCGTTTCGTCCGCATGCTCACTCTATTGATATAAACTGCAATAAGAGGATTACGCGCATGGCTGGGGAAGGATCGCGTTTGCACACCTCGGATCAAAATCGGTTATTTAATTCGTTAATAAATATGGGGCTAGTTAAATAATATACCTACCTAACATGACAATAATTTGTCAAAAATAAAAATGCATGCATTGCTATAAACAATACAATAAATTGCAGGGGGTTTGATTGTACTGTTCATTATTCTTCTGCCCAATAACTTCTGAAATCTGAATTTAGGCATTTTTAAACCGGATTTCAAGGTTTTATGAATATGGCTTCTTAACAAGCGGCTGCCCGGTGTGCTGTACCTACATTGCCGAAATGGGCCGACTTCGTCATTATACAGAATCTTGGTTCTTTTTCATAATTGTCGCCCATTTAGCCCACTGGGTGATATTGTTTTACGCTGATGAAAGTCATGAAAATGTTGGTTCCTAAAGCGAATTTAGTTTTTGTTGTAAAACAAAATGCTAAGAGGTACCTATCCTTTGTAAATAACTTTTTATGTCCTTGCCTAAACTTGGAGAAGGCCTATTTCATTAGCTTATATTACTTTCCCAAGGTCCCTGTTGACGTAACTTTAACAGTTTTTACAAATAGCAACATTAGTTCCGAAAAGTTCCTAATAAAACTTTGTGGTAGTTTTTTTTTCACAAGTATGAATGAACTTCATGTACAAATCAACAACTTGGAACGTATTGCTACTAAATGTACTTGGCCTCTTTCTTTATCTGATCCAATAAACTGGGTGACCGCACACTTCTCAGAGTACATGATTTATTTTGGTCGTAAAGACATAGTACTACCTCGGTATCTAAAATCACTTTGTATGTTTTTGAGAAAAAGAAAACCAAATTCTGTTCAGTCGGTATCTTAGTAATTGTTTCATATCCCAATCAAATTGGGACTCTCTCTCTCAGAGAATCAAAAAGGTTTATTTTTTGTTATAATATCGATTTTTAACTAACTCTACGTTCATCTATCTATCTATGTGAAAAAATGCATGCACAGATTAAAAAGTCACCATAATCGATTTGTTATATCACAGAAATCGGTACCATCCAACGACATGTCAAGCATATTCGTGCACTGAATTTAGAAGCTACCCAAATTCCTAGTATGAGAACACTTGTCTAGTTCGTATGACGAATAGCAGCGGAACACGTAAGCTTATAAAGACGTTCTGAATTTAAAATATATGTTTGTAATCGATTTGAAATCGAATCATAAATTGAGTAATAACATTTGCAATAAAATCTATTGTTGTCTATTGATACGGTCTTTATGAGTTTTAAATTTCGTACACGATTTAGATTTTATTGACACAGTCAGGTCCTAAAATAATTATTGTGTGTTGCCTTTTGGAAAATTTTTGCATCTACATCTACGCTCAAGGTAAACACCGTAAACTCGTAATAAGTTACGGACCGCGCGCACTGTACCGAAATAAGTTATTTTTTATTGAAAGAGCGCGCAGACTAGCGCACATTATGCATTCCTCGTACTTTTACGACCCACATTCAAAATTCTACCGGGAAAGGCAATACTTTATCAAACGTTCTGTAAAATATCTGAAACGTAAGTAGTTTTGTTTATTATATTTCTATTTATCTAGTGTATGTAATTATAATAATATATTACTCTTATTATTGTAAGCCTTCGCTATTAAAATGTAAGGAACTTAACCGTAGATACTTACTGCAGAAAGATTCTACATAGTTTGCAAAAAGGAAACAGAAGATACCTTTAAAATCTGTTATTTCTTAAGTATATTCTCGAATTGTACCTAATTACCAAATACTATGTACCTCAATGACATTACAAATGTAAAATTTTATTAAATAATGTTTTATTTTGTTATGAAGTCATTGGAAACCAAATTAATTAATTGTGCAAAACTGTACGTGGATTATCACATCAAATTCAATATCCATTCATAAATGAATAACACTATAAACATAGTTTTATATAAGACGTGAGTTGTATATATCGCATCAGTATATAATTCCGTTCCAGCAATTTCTCACACAACAGCGCGGTTGTCCCGATCGAGATTATTCCGCCATTAGTCTTACTTTGTCCCACCTTCAAACTTATTAGATTTATTGCTAGAACGCACTACGTGCGAAAATAAATAAAATGCTTGTCACTTATTACCTACAAGGAAAATCTAGATATTCGAAACCAATTTCCCGTCTGTGTAAATAAGTAGGTTAACCTACCTACCTAATAGTTACTTAACATAAGCATTGAGGGCCTTATGCACCGCCTCCAAGTAAGTTCGTGTTAAATCATTAGGCAAATATTTCTTTAATTATTTTATCCGGCGGATAGCACCTATCCAGACTTAGTGGAACCCTTTTCACCACTTTTAACAGGGTCTTTCTTGTTAAATTAATTGTCAGATAATTTCATACAAATTTTGATACATTTTGAATGTATCCTGCGGATAAAATTGGTGAAACAGGCGTCTCTCGGCATTGGCCAAATAAAAGTTATTTCTTTCTTTCTTTCTTTCTTTCTTATTACCTTAATTTTATGAGCTTCCATTTATTTTATTGAACGTGTCCGTAATCATTTAATTATTTAGAAAAACATTCATTTGCATTTTAACATAGTTGTAAAATGATGCCTTGACATATAACTGTATGGCAAACATGTTTATTAGAGCACACTTTAGCGTTTCATGTCTAAGCAGAGAATCACGATTCACGTGACATAAACCGACAAATCTTAAATAACAGTACATTTAAATGTTTCTATAGCAATTAGCAAGATATTGGAAACCTAAGGTAATTTGTTTGTTCCGATAAAATAAAGTTAAATTTACAAAACAAGGATTCCTATCCGGTTGGCCGGGTTTCCTACTTTATTTACGAACTAATGTAGATATATGTTTTACTATATACTGCACTAGGTCAACTAATAAAGAAACCTAGGTAATATAAATAAAGTTATTTAGGTATCGTTTGCAGTCGCTGTTGCGTTGCATCATAAAGTTGGAACTATTTGCCGTATTTCGATTTAGAAGCAATTTAAGCTTTGAAAGCGTCACCTAAATAACCTGGGGGCCTAGACAAGGTGCATTTTGACATTCGAATCGACAAACAAAATGTATGGAAAGCCCCCCGCAGGTTTAAAAGTTAGAAAATTGCTAAGGGTCTTCCACTATTGTTTCTTTAGAAGGTTTTCCATCGATTTAGGAATTTATCATCGTGCCTGTACCTACTCGAAATGTCGAATTCCACTCTCACCTACCAAATAGGTACATCTGATTATACGAAATATCCAATCTTACAACGGAAATAGGTATCGAAAGTAAGGAAAATTTCGACGCCGACGTCGGCAGAGGCTCGAGGGGGCTCGACGAGGGTAAAGTGGCCGAGAGTCACTTGTGGGGGAGCACGAAGCCACCTGAACGTGTCGCAACGGTCTTTTTACCCCGCCAACCCAATTCTACACTATTGTTTAGGCACGACCAAAGAGTATATTCTATTCACATTACAGATTCGAACTTTTTAGGCATTATTTTTGCGTAATCTAAATAGTTTAGGTTCATTTCACACGAGGGTTGAACTGTTCGAAAACGCAACAGAATTTCATACCTAATTTGATAAAGAATTGTTTAAGGCTTTAGGTACTAACCCCGATAAATCCCCGATAAATAGGCTATCTGACACTGAAAGATTTTTTCAAAAAGGTCCTGTAATTTCGGAGCCTATTCAATACAAACAAACAATTAAATCTTTCCTCTGTATAATATTAGTATAGATAAGAAACACCCAGACAAACACAAACATTTATACTCTTCACATAAATATTTATGTCTTATGGGAATCGAACCCACGGTATTGTGATCAGCAGTCCAGTACTCGAACCACTAGACCACAGACGTCGTCAAGTCATTCTTAAAGTCATTAAAGATGAGTAGGCTAGCTCTTATAATTATGCCCACAAACAAAATTAGATAAAATAACACAGCATCTTATGCTAATACGTTAAAATACTAGTTTTTACATTCAACTCAAAAGCTTTCGCTCTCAATTGAAGGTTAAACAGAAGTAGGCATCGCTGCCACTCTTTTGATCATGCCAATGCGACGCCAACACTTTCACGATACGAGATAAGCATACTCCAAAACATGAAAAAGATGTTTCAACAGACTATGTCCGGATATTCCCTGTATACACTATATTATTATGTTAATGGAAATTGTAAGTCCTTTAATACAACTATGAACATTTTGTGTATGTAGGTACTCTTTGTGGAAAGTTTTAAGGGACCCTTCGTAATGATTTTATTATTGATACCGATACGGTATTATTAATATTTGATACTAATCGATGATAATCCATACCTACTTGCACCTTTTCTATAATGGGTGCAGCAATAAAATCCAGAACACCAATAGATGTGATACGTGCACAATTTAAAAAAAAATATCGTTTATTTTTTGAAGTTGTAACAAATATTTAAAAGAATAAAATTTTTTTCATCCCACCATCTCGGAAAGTGTATTTTTACTCTTCGATATCTGAGTGCAAAACTCGTTTTTATCCTCTAGAGAGACAAAGTAAATTGAATTTAGAACATCATGCTTTTACCCCCCTGGCGCCGAATTTATCATACAACTTTTTTTTAATTTGTCAAAAACTCAGACTTGGAACCTTCCCTAGGTTCCGAGTCTAAACGCAACAAAGTATCGATATATGTCGAATCGATATTTTTTGAAAATATCAGTATCGATACTGATATTTTTATTTAAAAATATCGATATATGGGCGATATATCTTAAAAACCAAATTATAAAACAACAAATCAAGTCGACCAAAAATAAAAAATACATTAAATATAATTTTTTTAAAAGATGTTAGTATAAAAAAAGTATTCCTTTTTGTGGTTTTATAATCTTAAAACTTATAAATGTTTATTGGTCTGTAAAAATATAGATTTTTATACCTTTTCGATACTTTGAATTTTATATCGATGCATCCATATATCGAATTATTAAATATCGCTCAAAAATATCGATACATTAAAAAAATGATGTCGATATATCGATGAATCGATATTTTTTTAACAAGCCTACCGGAACTTTCTTGGTGTACTTTTTTAAGTCACTAACACCAACATTACAATACCTAACAAAAATATTACACTCAAGTAATTGTAGCAACGTTACTTTCAATTTCTCTTAATTATACCTAGTATTATTTGTTATAATTTAAAGAATAGGTATTCTGTAAAACTTACCTATCATATAGTATTTAATACCTAAACTGAAATAAAAGTATCTTGTGGTTGTAAATGTTTTTTTAATCATTTCCTCGCTGAGGTGGAATGAAAAGTTACGTGTTGCACTCGAGTGCAAAGATTTTTCACCTTGTGCTCTTTTAATTCCCTCGCTGACGCTCAGGATTCTAATTTTTGAATCACTCGCTCCGCTCGTGATTCAATTTTAGAATCCTTCGCTGCTCGGTCATCAAAATTGAGCACGCGGTTAAAAAGCAACTTTGCACTCTTGTATAACAAATAACTATTTTTTTTGTAATTAATAATACTCAGAAAAGTAATTTATCAACACAAAGCCTCAGTTTGAGATATGAAGCCAGACTACAGGCGATGTAATAAATTGAAGTTTATTAACTTTTTTTTAGAAATACAGTTACTGACAGACGGGCACCTTATCACATTACAACGTTGATTGTTTCAGTTAAATCTCATATATTTTGCAGTACACTTAAAACAAAAAAATAATGTGCACATCTTTTATCAAGATTAACATCGAAAGCAAAATAATTTCGAGTCATTTTTCTTATAATCCAAGGGCGATGCTGTGCTCGAGATAAAGTGTTGAATAATACAGTAGGGATCTATTAAATAATCAAGTCGTATTGAAGCTTAGGCGGGCTTTCCACTGCCGAAAGAAATAAGCGGGAAATATTTGAGCGGAGCGGAATCATTACATTGAAAGCGATAGTCAAATCTTTTGACGTTACTGTCACATTAGTTAAAAATGAGCAAAACAGTCCTAATTCAATAATTAGTAAATGACCATTAAAATAAATATAGTAGGTATTTATATTATCTTTTTCTACTTGTGTCGATTCAATACCCAACTGATGCAGTTTTTTAAAGGTTAAAATGTAGGTACTTAGAGTTAATCGAAACAGAACATAATCTTTGCTTGCTTCAATGTTTAGGATACTTTCGCTCCATTTCTAGGAGCCGCTCCGCTCGTAGTAGAAAGAAATCCTTATACTTGTGTGTACTCTCCTTACCTGTGAATCTGATCACCTTATTTATTTACGTAACCAGTATCTCGTTGAACGCCTACACAAAATGTTGAATGAGAAAGATCGGTGTTGTGATTGTTTTCAAATTTATTCGTTTTAGCGTTGAATGACAAAATGTAGTTCAAAGACGTAGAACGTTTGCCCTTCACAGAAAAATTAACTACGATGTTTAAATAAACTTACCTACATACTTTTTATTTCACGGAATTGAACATCGTTTCGCTTTAGGAATTGGTTACAAGGCGTCAGTCAGAAATAAGTAGGACCCAATTTTTTATTTAATATATTCTTTGCCCGCGACTTCTTCCCCCGTTTTTTCAGCATTCCTATTGGTCGTAGCATAATGATATATAGCCTATAGGCTTCCTCGATAAACGAGCTATCTAACACTGAAAGATTTTTTCAAATCGGACCAGTAGTTCCTAATATTAGCGCGTTTAACCAAACAAACTCTTCAGCTTTATATATTTTATGAAGCTAGCTCTGTATCTATTCAGTGTTTACACGTACTTAGTTTAGTTCGAAATCCCTCAAAACGAATTTACTCTGTGTAATCCGTTGTATGCGAGACGACAGTTAGGCATTATCCTATTATGCAAAAGCCTGGAAGCTCAGCTAGCGTAACACAATTGTCCGGAATGTCGTGTACACAGTATACAGGTCTTGCATCTCGTTTCCTCTATGGATAGATACAATATGTAGAAGAGAGACAAAGCGAGTCCGTTATGGTCCAGCCGCTTACTGCAAGCTTAACGAGGTGATGCAAATTTCAGCTGTAGCACACAAAGGAGGTTTGTAGTTTTTTCCTTTAGACTTATCTATGCTGTCACAGGCATACCAAGACAAGAGATATATTGTTGTAATTTAGCAGATTTCTATTCAAATTTAAGCTCTATTTACACTAGCTCTATAACTCGTAAACTCCCCGACATCAAAAACGCTAAATATGCAAATTAGGCTTTCAGTTTTCCCCAAAATTCACTTTAACACAAAATCAGATTCCATATTTAGTTGCTTTTATAGTTGAAAGCAAATAATATTCAAAATATAATCCCGATCTAAGTCAATCTCAGTTTCGTAAATGTCAAATGGTATTCTAGTAACTTTCCTTCACATAGTACCACAATACACTATGACGACGTCTGTGCTCGTCATGAGGTCGTGGGCTCAATTCCCACAGGACACAAATATTTATGTGATAAATATAATATTTGTGTTTGTCTGGGTGTTTCCTGTGTATAATAAGTATGTATTTACAAAAAAAAAAGTATATAAGTATCATATCCATATCCATCCCATAGTACAAGCTCTGCTTAGTTTGGGACTAGGTGCGGTGTAAAAATGTCCCCAAATATTTATTAATTTATTTATTCGTCAGAATAACTTAATTAACAAAATATGAAGAATTCTCTCATTACTTTTTATATCAAAATGGTCAAAATCTTTAAAACCAAGAACATTTTCCTCAATAAAAGCTTTACTTAACCCTACGCCACCAGCTGTCAAATGATACGACTGTCTTGGCAATATTTTTATAGAAACAATTCATCAACATTTGCATATTTGCGATGGTAATTTGGGGGTCTCTCCGCCCCTCAGCCTTGTTAAGGTTAGCTGTGACATTTCCTTGACTTTCGCCACACTGAAATGTGAGGGACAAATAATATTGAAAATATATACGGGCACACTACTGCAAAGTAGCTACTCTAAATTCAAAGACCATGAATGGATGATTGTTTTTCGAATTAAGGCTCATATGAATATTGTGTAAGCGGTCGAAATGTCAGGCTTCTCATTTGCTTGCCTTGCATGATACATTAGATTAAACTCAATGCTGTTGCTAATGTCAGTCTCCGATCTATGTAGGTACAGTCACGTGCAAAAACATGTATACACTAACAAAAGTGCTAAATCGATTTTCTCCTAAAGAACAGATAGAACTTTTGTGATATTACAAACACAGTTTTTACGAAGCAATACCAGCACAAAGTTGCAATCGTTCATTCATGACAAAATCGTGTTCTTATGGCTGTGCTCTTGACTGTACTTAGTCAAGAATTATACAAAATTGCAAATAGTTTCAAAAGGTTAATGTCCTCAGCATCGTAATGAGGATAAGTTGATTTAGTAATAGAAATACAACAAATACCTAAGCCATTTTCCTGTTTAAAACTCAACTAAACACCTAAGCTAGACATTACAGCGCAAGCTCGTTTAAGTGAGACAACATGTGTTCCCCTGAGGAGCAAGCTGCTCAGTAGTTAGACAGTCAGCTGACTTTGATTAACAAATCCCTCGACGGCAGTGCTATGCACTGTTTGATATGAATTTGTGAAATATAGACAATAATATACTGCCATGAATTCATGATAGAGTTGACTGTGGCTGTTATTCCCTTTGCAATGACCTTATTACCCAATCCTTAGGTATAGTAGTGTTGCGGTTAACTTACTGATTGACAGTCGCACCCATTTCTCTGTATTCGCAATAAAAAGACGACGTCTGTGGTCTAGTGGTTCGAGTACCGGACTGCTGATCACGAGGTCGTGGGTTCGATTCCCACAGGACACAAACATTTATGTGATGAACTTAAGTGTTTGTGTTTGTCTGGTGGTGTTTCCTATATATTATAAGTATTTATTTACAAAAAAAAAAAGTATATAAGTATTCTGTCCATTGTCTAGTACCCATAGTACAAGCTCTGCTTAGTTTGGGACTAGATGGTGCTGTGTAAAAATGTCCAAAGGTATTTATTTAAAAGGAAAGAAAATTTAATACTCTTGAAGATATATTTTTTTAAGTTGCCTTAAACTTTTTTTAGGTGTAAGATAATAAACCCGATGTAAGATAATAAGACAATGAACCTAAAAATATAAATTATTATGTAGTATTTTATTCGAGGAAAATTATTTTAGTAAAAAGCTACTGTAAACTTTATAGCACTATTCTATCAAATAAACGAAGCTAAGACCCTTAACAAAACTCGTTACATAGTTACGTGCTTCCGATGGTTTTCCTGTGTATCTAAACATTTGAAGTGGTCTAGACACTCGAATAGTGGTCTATCACGCTACGTTAGTATCAAGCACAAAGTATACCCTGTTACTTGATATTAACACACTTGAGATACCTAGGACTTTTTCTTTTTTGATATACATAACAAAAGAGTGTTAGTACCTACTTAATACATTTAGTTGTCTTTACTAAGTATATTTTCATGCTTTGTACAGGTGATGTCTTTGTTAAATAACCTATCAAACTTCACCTTATTCTTTTCTAGAGAGGGTGTTATAAAATTGAAAATGAAAAAATCTTGGAGATTTTTTGCAACTTTTTAAAATCAAGAGCCTCGTTGTTTTAATGCTCAAAGGCCGTGAACCTCGGTTTCTTTGAATTCATTGCTTATACTGTAAAAATACATTTTATACGTTATATAGCCGTCTGACCTTTGAAAGTAAGTACAAACTGTGACAAAAGCCCACTTGTCACGAAACCCGAGCAAATTAGCTCCCAATTCAAAGCAAGTGCCATTCTGTAGCATCATAAATGTAAAATTGAATGGCATTGTTAAATATTCGCGTCTCGGGAGATTCTGTGACAACGTCATAAAGTCGGAGCGAGGTATCGTTTAATCTAACTTGAACTAGGTATATCTAGAACGAAAATAGTAGTCTATGGATATTTATACCTATGGTACACTAGTAGAAGGTTGGTTGACCTTTTGGTTTAGAACAAATTCTTCACTACAAGTATTCAGATTTTTCTAATTAAATTAATGACCAAAGTCATTGTTTCGCCATATTATTATTTTGTAGGATTACTCTGTTTTTGCATCAGCTTTGCATGTTGTTTTTACAAGCTTATTGGTTAAAACAATACTAATCTATACTAAAAGTTAATAAAATCTGTGTGCCCACCTGTGATTCCAAAATGCCAAATGATTTATACGAAGCCGAATAGTTATAAATTGTCCTGTTTAGTTTTGTCCGAAAGTCTGTCTAAGGGTTTTTATCGGGTAGGCTCCAAAACGGCTCAACGGATTTCAATTAAAATTTTAGGGATTAAAAGAGGAACTTTTTCTACATTTTTCGTATACTTATGTTACTTTTTCGGTGTTGTATTTTTCATTACAATTTCTTGCAGAGTTTAGAAAATAATTTAATTAAAAATTAACGCGTTGCCTGATATAAATAGTAAGACATAATTTATTGTGTTTACTTTGGCATCGAAAATAAATAAACGAAATAACTGAATAACGCAAACGTAAACATGTAAACAATAATGTAGATTGCAATTAATTTGACGGAAACAAATGCTTCTAGTTGTCAAAATATTTGCAAATTGCGAATAACACAACACACAAAGTGTTCCTATATGGTTTGTTTGGTTATTCATAATTCCCATTGTTATTGTACATAATTAAGCAACGCGGTAAATAAAGTGTTTATGCACCTAACTGCGAATAAACAGTTTACCTACTTACATGTTTTGAATAATGACATAGCGTACTATTATTTTCCTATTTACGGATGAAACCATGTTTGTGACTCAAAAAGATGTCATTATTATTGTTACCTATTGTTGGTGGATTTAGTGAGAAATCCAATTTTCCATACTTTTATAGCCACTCGATCATAATTGACATTGTCATTTCAAGATTTATCATGTCTATGGCTGAGTAAAAACCTTTTTTTTTTTCAATGATTAAACAGTAGGTGGGTGTAACACAAAACAGTTACCTTTGCAAGGCTTCAACAGCACTCAATTCCTATAATTTAAAATAGAAAATTAATTTGCATTTCCGTTTCCTAAGTATTAAATCTAGCGCAATGGTCACGCATATAAATTATTTCTGATAAACAAGTACTTTATTGATATTTACACTAGCGTTCCGCATGATATCTAAGTTTTATTACAGGAAGCTTTCCATCGGTCGGCACATATACACTTGAATAGACGTGATTTGTACATAAAGCGCAATGTTGGCTGAATGCAACATAGATCGTCGAGCACTTAGCAAATATGAGAAGCCGCGTCCAACCCATTGAACATTATGTAGGGAAATTAAAAAGATAGTTTTTGATTGAATAAAGCAAAAAATATAAACAACAACATAGTTACTGTCACGCCTCGCCTATGTTGCTGAATGCAATAAAGTTATTAATTTATAACATTGACGCGAATATCAGACGTTGGAATAAAATTACTTACGAGTATGACGGATTTTATCGCGTTCATATCCGAATTATAAAGAATCTAAAACAGATAGATACGTTACTTAGCGCTATAAACTTCGTAAAAATAGAGTCGACTTGCTGAAGTCGAACAATTGTTAATAAAATTCGCTTCAAAGTAAATTTCTATCTCTAGTACTTATATCGAATAAAGATTTAATATATCGCGAATTTATTGTTGTACGACAAAGCATAACTTCTTAATACGTCATTACTCGAACAATAGCCCGAACCACTAAAAATAGAACCTCAAAACTGTTACACCTCATTAAGTTTATATATCTGGAAGCCGACATCAAATACAAAGGTTAAATTTAACCGACGCGTTAAGGCCACGTTGCTAGATTAATCGGCTGACAGACTTTAACTTTATAAGCCGCAGACCGGCCGGCAACGGCAATACTAGACGAATTAACTTGCTTACGTCACTAACTCGGCTTTATACCAAGTTTATGCAACTTATTACTTGCCGACAAACTAAAGCTTGATGAGATATTATAATTAGCGACCGTAAGCTTTCGTTTTGCGGTTTTATTGAATGTGGTTTTCAGCTTTCGCAGCAAATGCGAACAGGATAAATTGCATTATTTTTAATTCAGCATGACATAATGTTAATTAATAAATACGATGACGCCGAAGGGTTAGGCAAGGTATTTATATAGTTGACCTAATCAAACTGCAACCACAACCATTGCATATACATTGACAGCTAATATGTGCGAAATTAGAGTAGATTAGAGCAGAGTTACTGCTGACTCTGAAACTACCAATTGATAAAAAAAATGTGTAATGACTGGTAATTTTAGAAAACATTTTAAATAGGTTATTTACAATTGCCACCCTCCGGAGCCTAAAATGTGCATGAAACCACGGGGCATAAAATTTTCGTTATAAAATTTATCGCCTTCATTTGAATCTTTAAAAATAATGCCGTACGAAAAAATAAAATGTGAAATATTATTACTTTAACAAAATAAAAATGCAGAAAATTTAATAATTCTGAAAGACTTTTTGGCACACACAATTCCATTGTTCTTGGCGAAATGTATCAAACAACCTAGTATCAAAGAGAAAGATAGCCCGAAGGTTGTCCTGACCAGTTTTCTAAAATTAAAAATTGAAAAATCGAAGTTTCATCTGTCATCCAAACATTTCAAATTCATGAAATTCTATTGTTAAAAATCCCTACCCAGTACAAAATCTTTTGAAAGAATATAATTCTGTTTCTGTATCATTTCAATACATATTTTATCAAGTGACATTAAAAGCAATGGAATCTTCAATTGATTCAAATGTAAATAAGTTCAATTTTTCACGAAATAAATCATTTACATCAAAACATTTTCAGTGAGAATAATTAATGATTGTCGCACGTATATCATTTGAAGTAGGCTTAATTTGCTCCGAACGCATCATTAGTCACTTCATTGTTTAGTGATGTGCAACGATAATAGAGCAGAAGTCGATTAGTCAAATGTTACTGCAGTTTATAATTCGACCATAAACACTGAATCAGTGACAGCAATATACATACATAAAGATTATTTATTTACTGCAAAGCTTTCGTTACGCAAAATCGTTGAGTTACATAGAAACACTAGAAATCTTGAAGCACTCCATTCAATTGCTGACCGCAACTTCAAGCTAATAGTTAGGCAGATGTGTACTTACAGTTCGCTGGTATGCTTAGGTCCTATGTACTATCGGGCGAGCCTATTGCTTCTCCTGTACAAATTAGCTTTACAATGAATCTGTTGTATAACAACGGATTACATAATAAACACCAGTTACAGTGTAATCTGATCAATACGGAGCGCTGACATAAACTAGTAGGTAGGTACGTTATAATTAGCAATATTGCCATTTTGGCCGGGTCACCGCACGCGCGTATCTCTGTACGCCTGTCTGGGCCTAATTTGACACGGAAATGTACTGAATTATCCGCTATCCGCTTATGAATTCATCTCATTTGACAATTACAGGTGAACCGAATAATAGACTGTCGAAAGTGTCGAACTTGCTTTATGTTAGCCTGCTTTATGTTAGAAAATATGGAAACAACACCACAATTTTGAACTTGAGGTGTTTATTTTATATTCCTAGGTTGAATGAAGTCCTCATTGAAGGAAATTGAGACCCTAATCTTACAGTTAGAAGATTTAAAAATAATACATTTATCGGTTTACGTACCTACCAACAATCTGACATGAATCCTTGTTATTAGGTTAGGTATCTACAAATGTTGTATAAATTTCAATTTTAATATTGACTGAATTGTTTAAAAACGTTAAAATAGTTTTTTAAAGTTTTTAAACAGTATTAATCGGTAGGTACAATTTCAGATTGTGATATAACTATGACTGGACTATGGAAATTGAGTAGAAAACATTTACACATTACCACACAAGACATTATTACATAAAACAAGACAAATACAATTATAAAAAAAATCAAATCGGAAGATATACACACACTAAAATAATTTTCTTTTCGCGGAAATCACGGCTTGCTAATTACATTTTGACACCCACATTTTATATCATTTCCTCTGCTATTTAACGACATACCACAGATTCATGTACGCTAGTGCCGCGAAATAAGCCATCATGTGTTGATGATCGTCAGTTAGAGTCCATTCCGTCTAACGACCTCTTAGAATGGCTTCGTACGGAGTCGAATATGTGATGAAAATTCCCCCTGTAACGACATAATGAGCGTAATCAAACTGCGTTTCAATCTGTAAATTACATTTCCATATTGCCATAATTTCCTGTGTATTTTTACAATGATGTTCTTATTTCAAAATGACAAAGTCTACGATGACTGATGCTTGCAAAAACAACAAAACAACCGCCGCGGTGCTGCAGCATCCGTGTGAACTGGCTCTTAGTTATCGACATATTCAAATAAAACTGCGGGCTTTTCCTCAGTAGCTGTTGTAAATATTAAGAAGAAGGGTTAGTTAATAATAATATTATTAACTAATATTACCACAAAATGCACCAATAAGAAACCCTTCTTCTTAATATTTACAACAGCTACTGAGGAAAAGCCCGCGCAGTTTTATTTGAATTTCGTTCATCAACTTAATTCTCTACAACTTCAACTTAATGCCCTCAGCATGTTATGGTTTTGGTTAGTCATGCTTTTTTCTAAAGTCACACACCCCTTTTTAAATCTTTAACTCCGTCGGTCAGGATGACCCCTCCTTTGAATAAGATCAGTTCAATACAATTTGATCTTTTTATCAGAAATAAGAACAATGTTCATCTCAGTCTAGGTACCATACAGATATTTCCGAAGATTTCTAAAAACCCACTCTGGAGTTATAACCACAGGGTTGAAACGCTTTAATAGTAGATTAATGTAGGTGCTACATGTTCACACGTACAGATTAGGGTCGCCGTCTCACGTGATGTGATCGTTAATCTTACCTTTGTTTAAGCTCTTATCAGCGGAGGAATATAGTGAGAGCTCTTTGCCGCCTTAATTAACAAGTGCGTACAATTTAACGCTTTGTGTCGTTCTGTGTACCTACATATTATCCGTATGTACTTTCTGCATGCGTGACTCATCATTCTCCTGCCCTCATCCCAATTCACTTGGGGTCGCCGCAGTGTCTTTTTCTTCTATACATCTTTATTCTCTATTAGCCGTCATCTCATCATTCAACTCCTTTGTGATCATATCCTTTCTCGCATAGTCTATCCATCTGTTATTTGGTCTTTTTTTACCTTTTTGGTAACATGATCTTCATTTCTACTCATCACTTGATTTGAGAGGAACAGTTGCCGATATAGCTTAGCAACGGTGTACACAAACCGTTTAACCGATAGCCGTTGCTGGTGCAGATGGGTTCTCGCCTTCTCGGGCAAGGACCACGAACCGGAAAACGTAGCGTAGGACCACCCTCAACGAAATAGACAGGAGACCTGGTTAAATGAAGGTCGCTGGGAAGTCGATGTATGTAAACAGCATATAATCGATCCTTGTTGAAATCAATGTGGAAAGCCATTGTTCAGCAGTGGACGTACTTTAGATTGTAGGATGATTATGAAATGTGTCTCAATAGATAGATAAAACTGATTGATTACTAATACTAGATCAACCAGACTACTTGCGAATACAATGACAAAGCACAATAAAATAAAATAAATGCACCTCATTTTTCAGAAAGTGTATGATATTGTTGCCCTAGAAATTAAAATTTTCATGGAAACCCAAAATTTACAAAACATTTATTTAAATATGCAAAACTGCTACTGAAACCAGGCCTCAGGCCGAATATTGTCTACATTTATAAATTTTTCAGCATCTCCTTAACTTTTATTATATAGTCCAGTATCTACTTACTTCATTTTAGTGAATGACTTCATGCGCCATCAAACTTTATTCATTCGATGAAAAGTTTGCAGCTTGAAAAAAGTGAGATTGCTTTTGGATTGCCCTCTCTTTACATTGTAATCCCATTGAATCTGAATTGAAATCTGAACCATTACAGTTGGTTCCTCATGCGATTGCGCTATTTGAATATAACAACAATAGGTAAGTGCATCGAATTAAGGTTAATTAAACCAATGACTATTAATGTTCGCAATGAATACGATGGGCACAACAAATTCAACTCTATCACGCACATAATAGAGATTACACCGGACGAACTAATGTGAGTCCAATCACGTAAATTGATAGAGATACTCTAGATAAATGTACGTTTATTAGCTGTATAATGTTGCGATCGTAATAAGCTCTTGAATCGTTTGTCCCAACATTATTAGGTACTGTTAGTACACAAGAATAAGAGTTACCATAAAAAACAAGCGTCAATAAAACTAAAAAAATGTGCAATCTGTAGCATTTTATTTTATTTTAGATAAAAATAAGTCGGGTTTTCCTTCCTGACGCTATAACTCCAGAACGCACGAACCGATTTCCACGGTTTTGCATTCGTTGGAAAGTTCTCGGGCTCCGTGAGGTTTATAGCAAAGAAAATTTAGGAAAAATTTCAACAGAAAAGCGGGTTAAAAAGGTTATCAAGACCACGCGGGCGAAGCCGCTGGTGGAAAGCTAGTTTAATATAAAATGTTATTACGAAACTCCCACACGCCATAATATCCTTTATACACTTTCTATTGACCGGCCGAAACTCTCAGGTTGAGCTTTACGACGCCATGACCTGCAAATTCTCCAATACATATTACTTAGATTCCAAAAAGAAAATATATTTTAAACTTATTGTATACCATTAATATAAATGAAATATTGTCTTATTTAATTAATATATCTACTATGAAGTCAGTTTGAAAGCACTTCTGTTGTGCCTACATTACCCTAATCTAATAAGGCAATCCGCGTCTATTGTTAGGATTACAAAAGATTTATACCGTACAAAACAACGGGCATTCTGACGAGAATGCCCGTTGTCTTAACTAATACAATTGATATGGTATATTAATAAGTTGGTATGGTTTGAATCTTATATATTTTGAATCTAAATCATTTTCACATTACATGTTTATGTCATGGTAATAACAACTTAAATATTTCGTGTCTATACAGGTACCCCATCGACGCACATCCGAATACCATGAGTTCAGTACATGATTCTGGACCCCCCTGCATTGAAAATTTCCGTAACTTTATTCATAAATGTTTCAATTTTTCTGCAGTTTTTTTTACTTGAACGTGTAAGTAAAAAACATTATTTCTATGTACCCAAAATAGATTTAGAATAAAAAAAACGTTATTTCGCGTGCGCGATAAGATTCACTGCGGAGCGTTATAATCGCGTTTTTAGCAATACACTGCGCGCTCAAAAATGTCAATATCAGTAATAACCGATCATTTTCTACATGAATGACCTAGGTCATTTTATTTTTAACCTTGAGTGAAAACTTGTCACGACGTTTGTGCACGATGTCCCTTCCACCTTGTATAAAAAATCATAATGAACAAGTTTGTTAAGTGATAAAACACGTAGAATACTAAAAATCTTTATAATCCAGGATGAAAAATATATAAAGTCACGATTCAGAACAGATTAAGGTGCTAAAGTTTAGCGATAACCCAGACATTCTTCATTTGTTTGAAACGTGATTGCGGACCGTTTTACTCACTCACTCTCATTATTTAAAACAAGGTTTTTGAAAGCTCAATAGGCACTTATTCCCAGCCTCATTTCCACAACAACTGGCTGAAAATGTTACCAAATTTCATCATCAACCTATTTACTGTCCTTCCAGTGGGACACCGGGCACCGGTCTTCTCACAAAATGTAGGGGGTTGACAAACTCCCTCTATTCACTATACACTATTCTCTCAGGCACGTCTACTTACCTAAGATGACAATGGTCTAATATGAAATTCGAGGTTCCTACGAAGGTGTTGATTGGCAGGCGGGTACCATTAAATTATTAGTCACCAGTACCTCAACCATGAGTTCTATCGAATGGCTTCCGATAGGTTTTTTACGCATCGAAACGCTGAAATCTCATAGCAGATTTTAGTACCTTACGTAACCGCTAGAGGCGCTGCGAGGTTTTTTCATACAAATATTTTACGGCGTCGCTAGCGAGTCTAGTGAGAAAAACTCATGGTCGAGGCATACATATATTATATACATTCAGGCACTGTACCATCGCATGTTTCATCAGTAAACCCACCGATCAGCTTCTAAACTTAATCTATCCTGTAAAATGACTTTACAGTACAATTTATTGGAGCAATTCGGTAGCTTAAACTGAGTGGCAATAAGCTCTCGGATTTGCGGATTGCAAAACGTAATGGCTATAAAACACGGCGCAAGAGCAGATACACAATATTTTAGTGCGGTACTAAGAGTAACACAGAGGCACTATGTTAGCGTGAATTACGTAGCAGATAATGATAGGGTAATATTATAATAAGTTCCTACTTTTTGTATTAGGTAATGAGGCCCAACTGAAAAATATAGGATCATATTTATATGAACATGAAATAATGCTCTCCGTTAGTAACAAAATTGACAAATCGATTTATACGAGTGATGTATAAATCGATTTGTCAATTTTGTCCCAATACGATTTCAAGGGTCTGTTTCACTTCACAAAAAAATAAAAAACGGAACAAAATTTGTGTGCCAGGTAATTTAACAGGGACTTACTGGGAGGTGGTTAAACAGGCCCCTAGGGAAACAAATTGGAAAATTCGGGAAAACACAAAGTGCTTTTTTATGATTTATTTAAATATTGGCAGGATTTTGTATGGGCCTAGATGCCCGAATTAAACAATTTTATTATTATTATTATTATTGTCTGCTGGGAAAACTAGAGCAATATAAAAAAATATGGTGTGTCGCGCGATGTTAACTGGCTTTGAAAGTTTTGTCGGAACTCTTTGCTCAACCCGGGAATCACAACCAGAACCTCACACCTTGCAGTCGCGCTTACGGCCACTGTTACAAAACGTGTGTAAGTATAATAGTAAAATGCAGCCCACCTCCCTTAGTGATAAACTGCTTGTAATAAAACATAGCTGAAGAAAGGTTAATACAGCCATAACGCTTCAGAAATTTATGGCCCGTATTCCCTGTAAAAGAGTAGTAAATATAAATCATTGAAGTCGACTTTGTCGGTGCCTTCGAAGCATCAGTACTATCCTTGTATACTTAACTGAAGGATCGACTTCAAGAAATATGGTGCGCACCAGAAAGAAATACACTTTGTGTTAATGTAAACTAGCTTCACTCGCCAGGTTCACTTGCGTCAAGTTTGGACGTTTTAATTGTTATTATGTTATTCGGGGCGCAAACAAATCCAAAAAATCTAAAACCATGAAAATCAGTCCAGCAGTTCTCGAGTTATAAGTGTTGTAATTGTTGTAACAAACCCGACTTTGTTTATCCTTTAATTTAAAAAAGGTTGAATAGCGTATCAATTCTACAAGATTGTTCAGAGATTCAGGGATTCATAGATTTTTCATATTGATAGATCGCAGTCAACAAAAAAAATAGACAAAATCACACGGTCGGAAAGTTAAACAAAGACGTAGGTCGAATTAATTCTAAATAGAATAGAATGTTGTCATGACCGAACACTATAATACCATTACGATAAGCAGTGCAAGACTTGTTTGTAAACAAACTTTGACATGACTCATTAATCATAGTATCGTTTTGCCAATAGAATGCCGTTATTCATACTGCATAGTAGATGTCATTTTTGTCAACAACAGCGCCATAGACCTTTGGAACTGAGAACAAAATAAATTAAGTATCTAAAAGTATAAAAACAAGATTGAAATCATGTTCCAGACAATGCATAAGACATGATCTACTAAATGCATAAAACTTAAGTTATGACCAACATATTTATACTTAACTATTAGCGTGGAATCGTTTTCGCACTATCATTGCACTACTGTTAGAAGTATTCTAAAGCTTTTGCAAAGAAAATTTTCTTCAAACAAAATACCTTTAAAAATGTCCTATTTAAATCACCAGTTTCCCTCGTGCTCTATATAAAATTCATCTCTTTATGAATCAGAACGATCACGAATTCACTCATACCAGCCATTAAAAGTTTCAAGTCGGCTTTTCTGGCTAGAAATACGAAGCGGTCTGTTCCCACTGGTGATTTTTCTAGCTTATTGTTGGAAATTGCCGTCATTTATTTACCGCTTTATATTTCTGCGAACTGCGACCGACTGCCCGCCGGATCTAAGGATTTCGCTAAGCTTCTAGGAAAACTGAATGATTTTAATCTTATTTACATTACTTTTTGTAACTATCAAAACATAAACGCATCGGGACACCCTTCAGCAATGTTGGATATTTTCTACAGACCGATTTACTAACTAAAGATTTAAAAATATATTTATAATACCTAATTCATTTAGAATTTGAATCAATTTTGTTCCTGAAAATATAGAAAATATTTACAAAATTACTTTTATTGTACAACACAACAAAATATCTTTAGGTGAGCAGATCTCCAGAGTAATACAGGGTCAGTCTCGTTGAGCACAAAGTGTTGGATCGTTGCGGGGGGCAGCGCAGGTGCGGCCAGATTATACGGTAGATGAGATCATTCCACGGACAATTGCTAGCTCAATCGCCTCTCAATTAGATAATTGTAGTTATGAGCTCGCTACGCGTCCTGCTACCGACTGACAACAATGTAAGTGCCGACAACTGGATTACTCACCTGACGAAATCGGGTATCTTTACCCGACGAGCTACTTTTTTGATCAAGTATGTAGTTGATAATGTAAAAGTTCCATCCCTTTTATCCACAGCCAGTTATGGCAGAATCTCGATCACAAATCTCATTTAGGTTGGGTTACACAACATAGTCTGTATCTATCACTTGTAGAGCTCAACAAGCTAATCAATAACAACTCCCAAAGCCGATATCAATGTCGCTGAAACTCGGTTCTTTAAACTCATCAAACATTTTTATTTCTATAAGTATGTGTCATAAAACGTAAAAATTAAATAGTGTCATCCTCCCGTGCACTAACGGTAGGGGTTTTGGATATGTCACAACAATCCGCGTTTCCTAAGTATCAGTGAAGTTATTTTTAAAAAAGATAGTAGTTATCAGTGAAGTTATTCATATTATTATTATTATTTATGCTGGCGTTTTTCCGCCGTAAGTCTCGGAACAAACAAATTCTCCAAAAGAACTTTTTTTGGAGAACTTTATCAAAATTTTCGACTAACACCTGGACTCCACGTGCCATTTGAATTGTTACTAATATTATTTTATTTCCTTGTCCGCAGATTCTACTGGGACCTATGTATGTTACTACTGCTGGTGGCCAATTTGATCATCCTGCCAGTTGCCATCTCATTCTTCAACGATGACCTCAGCACGCGCTGGATAGCCTTCAATTGTCTTTCGGACACTATATTTCTTATAGATATCGTTGTTAATTTTAGAACAGGTGAGAATTTTCAACTATGATCTCCACAAAAATATTAGATTTTTGTCTAGAGGCATAAGCCTGATGTATTTCTCTCCTCTTTCCAGGAATAATGCAGCAAGATAATGCAGAACAAGTGATATTAGATCCCAAGTTAATAGCGAAGCACTATTTGAGGACATGGTTCTTCCTTGACCTCATCTCTAGTATACCACTAGATTATATATTTTTGATCTTCAATCAGGTAAACGTACGTTGCAATTTGGCCGTGTTGTTCTTATTACTATAGTTTTAAACTGTCTTTTATGTTGTTGATATTCTGTTTCAGCTTGGGTGTTCATTTGTTTTATAGACAATATGTTGTTATTGTTTTCATTTTGTTTTTGTTTCTCATTGTGAACTTTTACCCAACCGCCACGAGAACCTGTGCGTCATCGTGTATTCAATTTAGTATTTGTATTATCAGGGTCTAAGAGAACATGCAAAGGTTTGATTAAGCACACCACTTTTTTTCATCGATTCTCTTACTTTTATTTATTATAATTTCGGCACACTCAGCAAATACCACCTGCACGTTTACCATCAGTAACCCATATGATTTCTCAATGTTGTTCTATTCTCCGCTATATATGCGACCTGACTTGTTCGATTTTATATGATCGTATGGGATACTTAATCCTTATCTAAAAACTTTTGGAGATTTTAATCAGCACTTTCCAACTTATTGCACGAGCTATTCTATACGCTTCCACTAAATTGCACTCTGCTGTTCCAAAGGTCTTTAATGTATCCTTATTTTGGTAAATATGATACAGCTGTATGTCCTATCCTAAACTGTACATTGGTCACATGCACGTCGTCTTCTCTCTTCCTCCTATTATTTGGTTTCCTACCTTCAGAGTTGTTTACAGCATGGTCTCAAAGCTTGTAAAAATTACCACTTCTGAGTACATTTGATTTTCAATTTAAATATGTTTAACAAGTCTTGGGTTATATTACATTATATATATTTAATTTGTATTTTAGTTCTAACTTTACCAATTACAACACGACCAAATTGTAATATTTAACAGCTTACACTGACAAATTTAAATAGTCATACAATAATACTTATAAATTACATTAGTACTGAAGCTTAATAGATTAGACACAGAAAGATATTTACAAACTACTCTTTACATACTTTACAGCTTCACTAATAATAGACAGTATCCCCCACTTGAACTAAACTAAACTTGTAAATTTACAAAACATAATTATAACATGTTTATTATGCTTCAGCACTTTTCTTTGGCTGACAAATCTTTTGAAAACTGCAATTATGCATGTCTTCAACACTTCGTCTGTAAAAATTCAATAAACTTAGCCACTAGATGAGATGCTCTAAAGTCTAAACATAATTTTTGGAGCATCAATAGTACAATTATCAAAATTAACATTGTGCGTTTTGTGTTGACAGGACTTTAGTGAAAGCTTTCAAATTCTTCACGCGGGTCGTGCACTAAGGATACTCCGGTTAGCGAAACTACTATCGCTGGTGCGGTTGCTGCGGCTCTCCAGGCTCGTCCGATATGTGTCGCAATGGGAGGAAGTATATGTAAGCCATCATAATCTTCTAACCCACATAGAATGGGTTACCCTAACTACTTGCCACTAACACTGCTCTAATAATACATTACGCTCACATTTACTAACACGACATGACTAAATACGCTACTAAAACTTAATTTATAATATTGGATTAATTGAAATTTGTATCGACTGAGAAATCTTGATATTGGCAACTACTATGCGTGGTTTTAATGAAAATATGTTATGATAATGATGAGTAATAATGTTAATTGTTTTAGCGTAGTGATCCTAAAGACGTTATTATGGAATTGTGTTGTAATCCTGTATTATACCATTGATCCCGCCTCCACTGTATGTGAGCCCCACGTCCCGCTCTGCACTTCTCTACTGCTTCTCTGCAAGCTTCTTTCTGCCTGAGCACGCTCTCACTCGTGACGTCTGGTTCTATCTCTTGTTTCTGCGCCCGCGCCGCGAACGACTCCCGCGTACGACGTGTCTGCCGACCCGAACCGTCCCACAAAACCTGCCGATATGAAATATTATTTGCCAAAATGTTCATATTATGTTGCCGCTTTTTCAAAGCCTCTAGTACATTGGTGCGCTGAAGCTGACGTTCCACAAATACAAAACTTAAAAATAATAAACGTCATGAAACATAATTCCCATCCACCAACATAAAATCGCGACGAATGAAATCGAACAGCAACTCAACCCAATCAAATGCATATTAGGTGTGCACGTAGTGTCCGAGTAGACCTTTAGAGGAAAAAGACTTACTCACATTCCGAGAATTACACTTCGTCTCTTAAGGAAACAAATCATTACCAGAAACTGTTGCGTAACATTAGAAAGTTAGAGTTGGCAACATAAAGATTAGGTAGTGGTTACGTCCGAGCAATTACAACCAACGGTTACGAAGCGGAGAGTCAGTGAGAAGTGGAGTACGGGGAGGGTGGTGGCGACGACATCGCAGTGACGGTGTTGTGTGCAGATGAGCCCCGCCCCGCAGCCGCGCGACGAGCCGGGCGACGCGGACGGCGGCTCGCGCGACCTCGCCTCGCAGGTGCAGCATGCCCCGCCGCGCGCTAGCGCACCCGTAGGGGACTAGCCCGCGTCCGCTCGTCTCGGTGTTAGTGCATCCTGTGTGTGCCTGCACGCGCCCCAGCCCCGCCCCGCACACCTCGCGACGACCTATGCCCGCCGACCCCTCCGCGCTTCGGGCGCGCCTGGCTCTCTTCCTACTATCTCGTGTTTCTCGCTTGTTTTCTAGATCTTGCAGAATCTTCAAAAAAAGCGCACGGAACGGAGGGGACGTCTCAGCTCCGACGTTGCCAAAAAGAAGGGTGACACCAAAAGCAATCTGATCTTCAAGGTAACCAGGGTCGGCACGAGCCGGCGCGCATGTGCTCGTTCGCCCGCTTAGCATGTTGCCGGCGGCGCCGCCCGGCGTCCTTTAGTCCGCTGCGTTCGCTTCGCTTTCTCTCTTTCTTTGGCGTTTCTGTTTCCAACCCTCGTCCCGCCGGCGGCCGCGCGGGCTGAGGCGCGCAGGGTGCGGTCACGCGACCGCGCGGCGGCCGCGGTCGTGCGACCTGCACCGGACCGCCACCACGCATGCTCGCTCGACGACTCGTCTCACGCGTTCATATTTTATTTCTCACTTCTTTACGACTCCATGGTAGAGAATCATCGCGATGCTTGACCTCGAGCGTCCTTGTCGCGCGCAGTCCGCACGGCTTCCTTTAGAGGCGACATCACCTTATTTGCCGGCTTTATTAATGTATTTTCTTCTCTTTTCAGTTCCTCAACATGGCATCGGTTTTCATGCGGATATTCAACCTGATCTGCATGATGTTGTTGATCGGACACTGGTCTGGTTGTCTACAGTTCCTCGTTCCTATGCTGCAAGGATTTCCACCAAACTCTTGGGTTGCAATAAACGAACTACAGGTTGGTATGCAATTATTTATTAGAATACATTTAAAAAGCAGATCAGTCTCAGATCTTCAGAGTAACTGAAGATCAATGTTTAAGTATGTTGAAGACAAACAGAAAGTATATCGCCTATTCGCATTATATATAGGTATCATGTGGTTTGACCACTCAAGTTACTGAGTAAATTGTAAATAGTAATACTTTTAGTAGAAAATGAAAATGTAGTTTTTCGCTGCAACCCTTAACGGTAATGCCATTCGTAATCTATGCGTCAACCAAATAAAATAGGAATCAATAGAATCGTCAAATACTCCATACCAGCATGAACTTGAAATTGTTTTTTAACTGTCAACGTTGATATGTTTTCAGGAGGCCTTTTGGTTGGAGCAGTACTCGTGGGCTTTGTTCAAAGCCATGTCCCACATGCTGTGCATCGGTTACGGCCGCTTCCCGCCACAGTCGCTCACGGACATGTGGCTCACCATGCTCTCCATGATCTCCGGAGCCACCTGCTACGCTCTTTTCCTCGGTCACGCCACCAATCTCATTCAGAGTCTTGACTCTTCAAGAAGACAGTACAGAGAAAAGGTATACCTTCTACTCTATCACTATAACCGTATTTATATTAACAACCTGCATTGAAATGAATCACCATTTTTTGTGGATTTTTCTTAACTACTTTCCCTAAAAATGTCGGAGATAAATCGTTATGAACACCTGCGCAGAGTCAACTTTGAAGGACATGCAATGGACGAAGTTCCGGTAACAGAACTTCTGTATAAGTATTCCATAAGTCTCAAATTATACCATTACATTCAATTCGTACTGCATGTGTTTGACTAAAATTTCTATGTAATATCCCCATCTAATAAATCGATCACTAAAGCCTTCATTGCCTGTTTCAGAGATTAGACGTGAGTACAAAGAGAATGTTTGTTTAGTGTTTCACTGGTTGTTATATTACAGATTCAATCATCTGCACCAATACTCATGTCTCCCATCAAAATAACAAATGTCATCATTTCGTACATTTCACAAATATTAACGGGTGTTCATAACTGTTTACTTCCATGGGTACACTAACCGCTGAACTTTGTCGTTAGGGCTATACATATTATACAGTGTATTGTTTATGAGTCGGTTGTTTGCAGGTGTGTAGTTTGTACTTCAATGTAAAGTGAAATTGTCTCTAACAGTCAGTGGTTTTTGAAAGTTGCATGATTTAAAATTTGCTATAGGCGTGTGTGAAACTTAAAATTCCATTATTACACATTTATAAGCTTACTATGTACGTATTCTAGGTAAAACAAGTCGAGGAGTACATGGCGTATCGCAAGCTGCCTCGAGAGATGCGACAACGAATCACAGAATACTTCGAGCACCGCTACCAGGGCAAGTTCTTCGACGAGGAGCTGATCCTGGGCGAGCTGAGCGAGAAGTTGCGTGAAGACGTCATCAACTACAACTGTCGCTCACTTGTCGCTTCTGTGCCGTTCTTCGCTAACGCCGACTCAAACTTCGTCTCCGACGTTGTGACCAAACTACGTTACGAAGTCTTCCAGCCTGGTGAGTTTCTAGAGCAAAAATTACGATTTGGTACTATCTACACAATGAATTATCCGTATACATACTGAAAATAGGTGCTTACTAATTTTTTTTACGTTGTGATTTCAGGTGATATCATCATCAAGGAAGGAACCATCGGGAGCAAAATGTATTTCATCCAAGAAGGCATCGTAGACATTGTAATGGCAAATGGAGAAGTGGCAACGAGTTTGTCAGACGGTTCCTACTTTGGTGAAATATGTCTCCTTACGAACGCTCGAAGAGTGGCCTCCGTCCGCGCAGAGACGTATTGTAATCTATTCTCCCTATCAGTGGACCACTTCAATGCCGTGCTCGACCAGTACCCCCTCATGCGGCGGACCATGGAAAGTGTAGCAGCCGAACGCCTCAACAAGATAGGGAAGAATCCGAACCTCGTGGCGCATCGGGAGGACGACACGACGTCGGAGGGGAACACCATCAACGCAGTGGTGAACGCGCTGGCGGCCGAGGCGGAGCACGTGAGCCTGTCGGACGACAGCGTGGCGCGGCTGTCGGAGCGCTCGCTGGGGCTGGCGCTGCAGCCGCTGCAGGCCGCGTCGTGCCGCATGGCGGGCGTGGCGCTGCCGGGGCTGGGCGTGGCGGCGGCGCTGCCGCGGCCCAAGTCCGAGCACGACTTCAGCTCGGCGGGCACGGCCGCGGCGCCGCTCTCGTCCGCGGCCGCCGCCTTCCACAAGTCGGACGCGGGCATCGCGCCCTGACGCCGCACGCTCTGCTAGTGCGCGACATAGCAATACTAGGCTTAGTGCGAGCGTCCCGCGGCACGCTCGCTAGTTGTAGCGTAGACACGAGTATTATAGCTGCGACTTCGCCGGGCGCGCGGAACACGCGCTGCCCGTTGAATCTCATTTTGTGATCTTATACTTAATTCTCCTGTGTTATAATTTAGGTTAAATTTTATATCATTGACGCTGTGAGGAATCGGAGAATACGTGACGTATTCCGATTGTATAGATATACCTGTTATATATTGAAGAATGATACTATTGAATCTTTATAGAGATACCTTGCCATTAAAGATGAAATAATTATATAGACTAGACTGAAATGTAAAGATATCACTATTTTATGCTTTGTTGGCGTATGAAATAGACCTCTATTGTTGATGCGGATATTCGATCGCGAAGTTAAGTACGAAGTGTATAAACGTTCCTGATTATCACAATTCAGAGATTATTATATTGGAAGCTGTTTATATTATACAAGTTGAGTCGTGGGAGGATACAAGTGGAGACGGTGCGAGGGCGTGGCTCCCCTGTGCCGGCGCCACGCACCGAACACAGCGTCAACCGATCCGACCTGACACGCGCAGCTCTGCATGTCGCTATCTGAGCTTTACCGAACTGTAGTAAAGTAAAGATGCGTGTGCAGAACTGCGGCGTGGTGAGGCGCGGCGGCGGCGGTGTGACGGCTGTGGTGCCGGCGCCCGCGCCGCTCGACTGCACAAGCGACGCACAACTGAACAGCCTCACGCGCGATTCCATAGCACACAGTTGCTTTCTTCATTTAATTATAAGTAGTAATATTACCGATAATCGGCATAATTAGCGCAAACAATTCTCTCAGTTTTTTAAGTAGAGGTGGATCAGTAGCGCTTCGAATCTTTTGAGAGTCGTTTCTTTATGTAAATATTGTAATATCGAGGATTTGCCTTAGCGCGGTTCGTTTGAGCGGAGTGTTAGCGGGCGTTCGTTCGAGCGGTCCAGTCAATTATCCCGAGCGCTCGCATTACGCGACGGACGTCTCGGTTCTCGATGCACTACTACACTTCATACCTTGTTTTTAATTGTAGGTAAAAATAATTTATTGTCGATAGTGATCATTTCGTAGGAGTAAGTAGGCCGGAGCGTTAACAAATTCGGACGAATTACATTATGTGATAGAGCAGCGGTCGGCTGCGCTGTGCCGTGCAGCCGCCGGCTCGGCGACCAACGTAGATGAACCAGTAGATAGCTCCGTTACAGTGCATGACACGACTCTTTGACTTTAAACCTATCTATCGTTTGATTCTTTCGATAGCCACTTTAGTTCTTTGTTAATGGCAATGAAAATGGCTTACTGCAGACGCTTACCAATTTTTGAATAACGTAGCCTAACTTAGGTATCCTACATATGATTATGAGCAACATATCCTAGCGAGGCTCAGTGCAGGATTAGTTCCAGTCGCCGAGCTGACTGCTGCAGCGGCGCCGCAAGTTTTGGCACGAATCATCGTTGACTAATTCTTATAGTGTCATGACAATTTGTAAAGATGGTTTTGCAAGTGTTGACTTTTTAGCCAAAATATAGTTAAAGAATGACGAACCAATACGCAGTAGCTTACTTGTAGATGAACGCAGCCTAGTTCTCAGTTTTGGCGACTAACACCAATAGATACTTTGTACTCGTAAGATATTTATACAATACATCGGTCTTAGCAGAGCGACTATCTGTCAATTTATCTACAAAGAGAAAATGAATATAATATAATTGCGTTTCATTCCCAGAAGCATTTATTCGTTGTTATTTTATCAACCTAACCTAACATTACCGCTTTTGTAAATTATATAAATTTTATAGAAGAGATCTATTTTTATTGTGAAGTTGATCTACTGGATGTAAGTAAAAGAACCTTATATAAAATTTATTTCTTTTTAATCTAAACTGTTATTTGTTACATATTTTAATTATTTCTGGTAACTATTGTCACCAAAAGTGCTCATCGCTGTCAAGAAAATTAGAGAAAAAATGCATTAAAAGAATGAAGAAAACTGTCCTGTTGTTTTATTAAGTTCTTACTTTTTTTATACAATAGTAACTCCTTATTTAGCACTAGGTATTTGTAGATCGTCCGCCATGAGGGGTAGCGGTGTGAGTGAAGTGGGTATGTAAGGCTAATATTCAGAGACGATGCTCATCGTAATGTAATGCTTTCGTATGTCAAATTTGTATTACAAATTGACATACGAAAGCGTAAAGTAATGCTTCCATATGCTTATGCTTCCTAATGTCAAATTGTCATACAAATTTGACATAAGGAAGCATTACTTAACGCAGAGCATCGTCTCTGAATATTAGCATTAGACTCGTATAAACCACACTTGCCTTTCGTAGAAGTGAGAACCTTGGGAGGCCCGTACATTTAAGTGTAACTGTATAAGTATTAATAATGCCCCTAGAAAAATTATTGACCATACCGAATAACTAGGTACAATCGATTAGCATCATATTTTAAAGTAGGTTCCTACATTATATAAAAACTATACATATGTCCTGTTACACGACCTCCTCTATTCCCTAAGTTCTCTTGCAGATAATAATCTTCTTTTAAAAAACAAAGTCGGGTTTGTTACAACACTTATAACTGAACTCGAGAACCGAACCGATTAGTGACATCTATAGGAAAGCAAATGCTTCACAACCGACACGACTTACTTTACAGTTAGTTCGATGCCGTACAATGCCACCTTAACTATTAACTATCTTTTAGATTTTTTTAATATTTTCAATGCTAAGATTACGAGTTATTCAAATAAAGTAAAAAGATTAGGCCATACTCAACCAGGCCAGCCTAATGCGGGTTGGCAGACTTCACATGACGTCAAGGAAATCTCTCAGGCATACAAGTTTCCTCACGATGTTTTCCATCACCGATGAAGCGAGTGATAATTATTACGCACATAATATATGATTTCGAAAAAGAGTGATATCCTAGGCTAGAGGGAATGAGTCAAGTCAAAGGTCTGGAGTTCGAATCCAAGGCACGCACCTCTGACTGTAAAATAGAAGGTATCATATACCTTCTATTTTAAAGAAAGAAAGTCTATTCTGACAGTTACAACCACACGTTTATTTTTAAACACGTTCGTACGGCGACCACCATGTTCGGTGTAAATGATTACCGAACACTTTTCTATACGCTCATGTGCCTTTTAAGCGATACGTCCAAAAACATTATTCAGTGCATTACACGGAATCATCGCGATCGGGTACATTCATAGCAATATACCTAACCAACATTTAACATTAACTTTAAAACAATTTTATAACTTTGTGGAACTAGTAATAGACTTATTTAAACATACATTCGGTGACTCTCATTCAACAATTCCCTACACTTCCCCAACACACCAAGTTAAGTCCAATAATTTTGTTCGCCGATTTTTACGGCCGGGTTGAAGTTAGCTCGTGCCAACTTCAAGTCAGACAATAAGTTGGCGAGAACTGTACCGTGTCACTTAACAGTACGTCAACCATGAGTTCTATCGAATGGCTTTCGATAGGTTTTTTACGCATCGAAACGCTGTAATCTCATAGCAGATTTTAGTTCCTTACGTAACCGCTAGAGGCGCTGCGAGGGTTTTCCATACATATAATTTACAGCGTCGCTAGCGAGTCTAGTGACAAAAACTCATGGTCGAGGCACTGAACTACTTACAATGTTGCCAACTCAACGGTTTTTTGTATTCCATGGCCAACTCGTACAAATCCGAGTCGCTAGACTCACTAACAAGTCGCTCAAAAGTCGCAAATACTGTTTTTATTGGTGCCCCCGCCTTTTAATTACTACGCGCCTCAGGAGTAGGGCTCAACCCTATACTCTGAAGATATGAGTCTCCAGGAACTGTCACGCAGATTTCTCCCGCGAACCTCTGAGCTGTGGAATACATAGTCTGCCTGCTGAGGTTACCATCCAGGTGGGTCATCTGCTCGTTTACTCGTTTCGGCAAACGGAAACGACTACGTATTCCAAAGCTTAGAGGTGCGCGGGGGAAAACTGCATGACACTCTAAAATTCCTGGAGACCCATGTCTCCAGAGTATAGGGCTGCACCAACTTTACAACTTAAAAAAAGGTGCCAAAGGTGAGAGAGACCATTGACAATACGTGTTCTGGGTCCGCAGCGAAGTGTAACGAAGTTTGACAATCTAGTTTCATGGGTCTGCATAGCAATGTCAATCTACGATGTCGATGTCAGAATTGAACTGGATCTACCCTACTCAATAAAAATACTAACTGATGACTAGGCAGCATGGTCTCAGACCTTAGCCTGTTCCGTCAGGAACTTATGTAAAAAAAAAGCTGTCGGTGTCATTAATGTCATAATCATATGTCATCTCACATTTGTCAGTGTCAAAATCTGACAAGAATGACAAATGCGCGACAAAACGGGTGAATGTGCGACGAGTGACGACATCTTTTCTTTTTAGTTAGTGTCGTACTTGTGATACTGTCGTTTATTCTATAAAAGTTATTGAAATTGAATTCTTGCATGGTGTTCTGTAAACTGGATTGGGAGAAAAGTATTTTATGTATGAACATATAAATAATCCATCTGTACAGACATTGGCAACACACTTTTATATTTTGTATATATTTGAAGTGAAATTATAATAAAAATAAAATATCGCTATGTCGACGAGACGAGCAAGAATCAAAGCTGTTACTTCATTGCCGCCCCGGAGAAAGAATAACGATGCTGCAAACAACACCAAAGCCAAGTTACATGAGAAAGAAACAACTGAAAAGCCGACCAAAAGTCCTAGAACGCCACGAGGTATTATTATAAATAAGGACAGAAATTCCCCAAAACCAGCTTCTCCACTAAACTCACCACGTTCTGCGAATAATATTGTAAAAAATCAAAAAGAAACTGTATCGCCGGTGGTTGTATCAGAAGCGACAAAAGAGGTTGGAATACCAAAAAGGTCTGAAAAAGTATCTGTAATCACTAGTATATCCAGTGTTAAATCCGATGTGTTTTTATCCCCTAAAAGTGTTGGTAGTCCTCTTAGGAAACCTACCTCAGCAAGCCCTCTCAGGAAGCCCACTATATCACCCCTAATAAACACCTCGAGGGCAGATGTAAATATTCAAAAATTGACTCCAATTACACCTGAAAAATCTCAACAAAACAATGTTGAGAATAAAGCTTCAGATATTGCAAAAAATGATGGAAAATCAAAAGATGTTGAACAAGGTCCAGTCAACACTAAAACTACATCAGATTCTAAAAGTGATGTCCCAGATGGTATGTAAATTTTATTTTTACCTTTTTTATAATTATGAATTAGCAAACTACATTATATTATGAATTAACAAGCAATTCTGTAGGGTTTTAAATATAGTATACATATAATATAATAACAGAAGAAAGAAAATGAGAACAGCTTTTACACAGTACTTTAAGTTTGATTTTGTTACTGTCTTAAGGCACCCCGATAGGGCTATGTTGAAACACTGTCCTGTTTTGGACCATCTCTAATTAAAACCATATAATTATGTGTGCATCATCCTTTATTACTTTACTCTCACTCCCTTAATTATAACTTTATCAATCTGTTAAGTAAGGAGGATTGATATATGTACTTAAACTACTACTACTAAATAAGTGGACTGTGATAAAATCATTCACTGATGCTAATCACTCTTCATTGAGGGAGTAAAAGGGATTCTGATGTTTATTGCATATTAATTCTTTGTTTCAAAACATGATTAACTTATAGTACATCTAATATATAATGTTTTTTATTCATCCTCATCTTAAACCCATATTTTTTAGATTACAATGTCCCTAGTGTACCTGAAAGCATAACTGAAGACACCGTCATGGATGGTATTGTGCCTTTACAAGCAGAGTCCAGTGCCCCCAAGCCTATTGCATTGTTGAAGAATGAGATTATATCAGAAAATGCTGAAGTGTTGTTCGATCCTATTGTACCTCTGCCTTCACCGAGCAAAGTGAGGCCTAAGCTCCGTCCTGTGCCCAGACTTGCACCTTTAAGGAGAAATAGTATACAGGTAATTCTATTCAACAAAATAACAATATTGCAGGCTCCATGCAATGCCTATCTTTCCTTTTCATCAGTAAATATTAGTGTTTACTATAGTGGCAAGATCAACAATATTTACCCTGGCTTACCCTCCTTCCAGAATCTACTGGGACTTCTCATCAAAAGTAGATTGTCTAAATTAAAACAATATAAAACATATCTTCATATTATTATAATAAATAAAGAAATAGTATCTAACTATTATACTAGTATTTGCCTGTGGCTCCACCGCATGAAATTCATGGGAACCCACAATATGGCTAAAAAAGCTATCTCAATATGGTCAGCTGTTGCATTGTGAAGGACTAACAAACATTCAAACCGTTAGATGGATAGTCATTCTTTAGGTAGGTTTTACACAATATACAACAATTAATTTCAATCTTAACACTTGAACAGTTGGGCCATATTATTACAGAACAAGTTACGTAATTAAACATATTGTGTAGAACTAAACATTTAATTACACTTAATTATGATGTATTGTTATCAAACATTTGTTACTTATTTCTTCATATTTTTTATGTAGGTTCACAAGCTACTTTGATATTAAACAAACCATTATTATTTAATATAATATCTGACCATTATTCTTTGCTGCATCTGGTATCTGATAATATCTAGTACTCACATAGCATTCTAATGATTAATGATACTTGAAACACAATAAAACTTCCTAATGGCTAATATAATTAGTATTTACTGTTATGAAAAGTGTAGTTTTAAAAGTAAAACTATGAAGCCCAGTTTTAAAAGTAAAACTATGAAGCCCAGTTTTAAAAGTAAAACTATGTAATGAGGAATATTATATTTATATCATGAATTTAGGGTAGTGCATCAGAGTCAGAGGACGAGAACCGCCGCGCTCTGCTGAGCGGCGGCGGCGGCAATCTTGCGGCGTCACGACAACGACACGACTCGCACACGTCACACAGCACCATGCATTCATTACCACACAGGTGACTATGCTATACAAACTAGGCTCTATTGAATGGACCATAAACCTAAGTTTTGTATTACATCAAAACGCGCGGGTTCACGATTTAATGTTTGGGTGATCTTGCTTTTTTTTTAAATTATTCTTCCGAACAAAAAATTTGGTGAAACTCATCCACAGTACTTATTGGTCGTGGGGAATCAATAATAATACCCATTGAATTTGAACCTCAGTGTCACAGTGTGATAACTATAAATTAGTGTTTAAATTGTTTCAGGGAAGTAAACCGCATCAGAAATGACTCGATGTGTTCGAGTGTTAGTCAGGCAACGACGCAACCTCCAGTTGCATCGTCGCCCGTCAAGGAAAAAACCATGTCCAAGTAAGTGCCTGATACTTACATATCTACATACATTCATTCCTTTTCCCCCCAGGAGTAGGCAGATGCTTCCTGATACTTATTGTAAGAATAAATATTGTTTACTTCCCATTCTCGGATAGTGTGCACTTACTGTGATTAGGAAGTAGGAAATAAGTTATAATTTTCGTAGATCCATAGATAGAATTATTCTATCGTTTCTATCAGCTTCAAGTACATAATATAGGTATGCCTACTTAAGTACTGATAGCCAGATAATGCAAACTTTGATTGGAAGTACTTTTCGTATATAGAACTTGCTTATGTGATTAGGTCATTTTCTTTACTTTAGAAGCCTGCCAATTATAAATTTTCACAATCCAATGTTTGTTCTATGATTGCAATAATGGTCTCGTTATTATGGCAACATGATGTAAACAACTTTCACGGTGTTGACGTCTTCATTTTCAACCTGCTGTATGGTTATTATCTTTACCACACCATGGTCTATTGACTGAGATGCTCATAGCATAGCTCCTGCTACAGAATAGGACACGAAAAAAAATGTATGTTAATGATGTTCAGAGCACGTCGCCAAGATATGTCCAGGCGCATGGCAGCGATGCGCCGCCGCCGGGAGACAGTGAAGCGAGAAGCGCTCACTATGTACGACCTCATCTTCTACAACCCTTCCAGCAACCCAATCGTGTGAGTATGATCATTTTTTTAACCACGATAGCATTTCAGTTTGATATACACCCAAACTTTTTTACTATCATACTTTTTGGTACGGGCCTTTTTACCCGATTGCCGAAGGAGGAGGGTTATTGAACTATTACTCATTTTTACGCAGACCCGATCAAGATGAGTTGAATGCTCAGCAAGCTAATGAAAAAGAGGAAGCGGTGCGTAAAGCAGCTACGGAGACTGACAAGGATGACGCGCCGCCGCCTGAGACCGATGCCGCCCCCGTTCCGCAGATCAAGCTGGGGCCCAACGGAGAGATCATGCTAGACGAACAGAGCCTGGTAAGTAAGAATAAAAGACGGACCCACTGTAAGGTATTTTAGGTGATGAATTATGATAATATTACTCTAAATATACTATACTACTATATTTATTTCAAACTAGCTTTCCGCCAGGGGTTCCGCCTGCGTGGGTATTTCTTATAAATTATTCAAACAAATCTATGCCACGGGAACCGGGACAAAATTCCAGACTATAATGTATCTCTGTGTCAAATTTCATCCAGGTCTGTACAGCCGTTTTGGCGTGATTGAGTAACAAACATCCATCTAAACTTTCTCATTTATAATAGTAGTAGGATAATTATAATGGTAAAATGGTTGTATAATCCTGCTACCGTGTTGGTGAGCTTTGTCTCCTTCTATCACAGGTATTTTTTTAATTTAACACATGTCAATATTTACAATTTTGCGGTTTTATTTTTCATTTATACAAATAGGTGCAGCTTATAAAAAAATCTGTATAGACCTGTATTCTATATACCAGTTATGTTAATTTTTTAGTATGTATAATTTTGAAAAAGTTTAGAGTTTACGACAACTTTGACTGAATGTAGATTCGTGTTACTTCTCAATTGACCATTCACATTTGAACGTTGCAGGTGATCAAGCAGTCGGAGACGCGCAAGGTATCGTCGGGCGCGGTGCACGAGGGCGCGTGGGGCGGCGCGCGCGGCCGCTACCGCCGCACGCCGCGCACGGCCGACTGGTGCGACGCCGAGACCGTGCGCTTCTACCGCGCGCTCGCCGCGCTCGGCACTGACTTCATGCTCATGGAGAGACTCTTCCCTGGCCGGACTAGGAGAGATCTCAAGCTTAAGGTAAACAGATCATCATTTTCTCCCCCCAGAATAACATATTTTGTACCAGAGTTCAGCTAAAAACGAGTGTTCCTTGGGTTTTCTATGTAGTTCGTCGTAATTTGGATTGGTACTAGGTTTTATAGCAATAGGTTCGGCCACTATTACATGGGACCTACAACATTTACCGGCGAACTGTGGATACATTAGTACACCTCTTCTTAACTCTTGGGCAGACAGGCGGTGATGATACATTATGGTATGTAAAGCTACAATTCTAATCATATATAACTTGTGTCATAGAATAAGAGAGAGATAGAACTATTATAAAACAAAAAGTGCGGAAAATTTTGAGCTTCTGTCAGCTTGCTAGTACCTCAAAAAATACTGGAACTGGTACCCTACTGGTGAACGGTGGATGGTTCTGATATTATCTGATTTAATAATTAATTTATGTAATAATATTATTTCCAACAGTTCAAAAAAGAGGAGCGAGTGAACATGGCGCAAGTGGACAAAGCTCTTCGCACTTCATCGAAGTGGGACGCAACTCGGCTGCTGGAGGAGTTCGAGGCGGAGCGGTCGGCGGCGCAGCAGCGCGCGCGCTCTGAGGCCGACGAGCTGCGGCGCCGCACCACCGAGCACCAACAGCGCATGCGCAGCGCGCGGGAGATGCGCGTCCGGATGAGTCAGTACCATACATACTACTATTTAATCTGTGACCTCATACAGGAAACAGATCACGATTTAGCGGGAATATTTAATTTAATTTATAAAAACATAAATTAAAAAAAATGCACAAATTATTTTTTAGAACAAAACAGTACATTATTAAACTTGCTTGTAATTACAATGTCTTTATGCGAGAAGTGTTAACTGGTTGCAGAGACTTCAACAAAACTCGTATAACACAATAAATTCTTGTAACCAAATGTGGTGCTTATTTTTACAGGTCGAGGATCAAAAGCCTTAGAAGCCTCTATTTTCCCTGCAGCAAACGCCAAAAGCAATATGAGCGGTCTCACAGCAGATGAACTAATACAACAACACTACGAGGCGAAAGCAAAAACGGTGCGCACGAAGAATCCTAAACCGAAGACTTCGAAGTCTAAGACCCCGTCGCAACCGCAGTCCACATCGGCTACCAACCCAGATTTTGTGACTCCCATACGAATACCAAGCACGCTGGTATCACAGGAAAAAGAAACTAACAATCCAGACGCGCCGACAATACTTAAATTAGACCCGACAAATTCACAGGGTGAGACACTCGATGAAAAACAACCACCTTCTCCCACACCAACAGTGCCTGCTAATATCGAAGATGGTTCGCTAGTCGTGCTGACCGTCACCGACCCAAAATCGCCCTCAAAGAAAATGTTGCAGACGTACATAGCCAGCGGTGGTGGTAAATTAACCCCCGTCGCTTTGCCCACGTCGTTCCTAAACTCTGTTGTTACATATATGAAGAAAGGGACACCTAAAAGTAACATGTCTGCGGGGTCGTCGCCTCACTTGACCTCGCCGAGCAGTGTAACTAGTCAAGATAGCCGGGCGTGCTCCACCCCTGGAGTCATTCAAATGAACACCAGCCCTGCAAAACGACAGCGGCACAGTTCATACACTATCACGCAGATATAGTAACCTACAGTATATTGTAAGTCAAGACGATCATTTTGAACAATAGCAGCTCTTATTATATGTGTTTTTTTTTCTGAGCAACCGAAAGTAGTATAATACTTTTCTGTGGACCTGTGGCATTAAAACAGGTTTTGTACAGGCCAATATAAAGCTTTAGAGCGATTATCTTTATAGGTGTAGATCAGTGATGGCGTATTGTTGGCACGCGGCAAAATATTTTGGGCACATGACATGAATTTAGGTAGCGCTAACCGAAACCTTTATGTAGATAATTGTTTCGTTTGTTAGAAGCAAGTTCATTTTGAATATCGCCATAACGAAATTATTTGGAATTCGCTCGAAAGTTGTTATTGAGTTACTTTCTCTGCATTCTCTCCGTCACGGCCCCATATTTTTTAATGGCATGTAGATCAATAATGTTCGCCATCCCTGACCTATGTAGATCTTCAATAAAGTTACTTTATACCAAATTAGGAAATGCCAAGTATTGATTGTCGCTTATGGTTCTAGTAATCTAGTGTAATATTTAATGTAAATTATATTATTGCTAATTGCTTGCATTTGTTATCTTCCTGCTCCATTGATTCATTACGTTTGGTAGTCAAGGTTAAGTTTGTTGTGTATTATTGGTTATTAGTATTGTTGTACATATATGATGTTGTTGATATATTATTATGTGCTTATCTTCGTAATTAGGTATTGTAATTTAGATAGTAGACACATTCCGCAAGGTATGGTTACCTTAAGCTATAATGGTTTAAAGCTTACATACTATCACCCAGAGCATTAAAACTTTTAGCTAAAACTGGTCAAAATGAGCCTATTATAAAATACTTGTAACTGTAACTTGTAGGAAAAAAATGGTATTGAAATGCATTTCTTAAATTATATCAACAAATAAAAATCTAAAAACAAGCTCTGTGATGTTGGAAAATGTATTGCAGGCGGGACAAGCAAAGAAACAATTTTGTTTATGAACGAACAGCTTGTCCCGCCTGCAATACATTTTCCAACATCACAGAGCTTGTTTTTAGATTTTTAGTTAGTAGTTTTTACGCAGTCGGGTTTTTTGTTTCTTTTAATAATTGATTTTATTTCCTTCTTTTTAGTTTATAAATCATCATAGAATCACTAGATAGATCCTAAATGATGATTTAAAATATAAATTGATACAACTAAAGATCATTTTCAAAATCAGTTCGCACATTAAAGCGTATAATATCCGCCATATTGTTTTTTTTTTAAATTTCATGTACCCAGTGGCAGTCGTGCCATCAAGACGAATCGAATGAGGTGTCATTTATCTAAATCGGTTGAGCCGTTGAGTAGTTACGACCGGACATAGGAACGGACATACATACATACATACATACATACATACATACGCGTCAAAAACATAACCCTCCTCCTTCGGCAGTCGGGTAAAAAAGAATTTAATTGATTATTCAAACGTGGACCGTAGTTTTTTCATTAGTAATTGAATCTGTAATCCGATCTCAGATAAATTTATATTTAAGCAAAAACGTTTTTTTTACTTAAATTGTTTTAAATTAAGAGTAACAAATAATGCAATGCTATTATGTACCTATGTATAATATTACGCATACGCTGAAATAGAATATTTCACAATGAAAACAGTAAATGCGGTTGAAAATGTTATCTTATTCAATAAAGAAAATAATGTTCTTCCACAGACCTCTTAGTTTTATTACATCACCAGCTTCACAATAAATATAAGTTCTGACAGTGGGAGATTTTTTTCCATCATAAAAGAGTATTTAGACTGGAAGGACACTTTCCTGTACTTATCAAAAATATATTTTACACTGCATTTTGTCTGGATTTTTTTTAAAACTTATTTTAGTCATTAGGTTGAATAGCATTCTAGAAGGGCATTTTTTACCTAAGATACAACTATATATACTAGACTTATAAAATTAAGGTGTAGATGATTATTTAAATATTCTGACCGGTAAACAACTACTACATGTAATTAAAGTAGCTTAATATTCACTTTTTAATAAATTCCGTGATCTCTTAATCATTTAAATTATATAATTAAGGAAAATTCTATACTCAAAACTACGCCGTACAATATTTTCTAAAATCATTACATTTACATTATTTCTTATGAATACCTAACTAACACGACTCTATGACCTCATTGGGGAACCACTGTGAAGATTCGAGACTGTCCCACAAAGATAACTCGGGGTCCAGGAATTCCTGGTTCAGGAGGTCCACGTCAATGGTTTTCTTGTGTTCTGCAAATGAAAATGACGTAGACAATATTAAATTTTATCGTGAGAACATATTTTCTATAAGGAGATGATGATGATAGCGTTCGAGCGAGATGCACAGTGAATTCGACCGGATTGTATTATTAGCTGTAAGATGTTTCTCTTACCAGTGCATGTAAGATTGTTTTATTAGCTTACAATCATATGTAGCAATATAAGTTGAATGATAGAAGAACCAATGAATGTATTTATAGCACAGAGTAGAACAGAGGATAAGCTTTGAACAAGTGGGCAAAATATTTACCTATTCTGGTAGGGTTGGCACCGGAGCATAAAATAAAATGAACAAAACATTTTAAAAATGAATTACCACCAACCACCAATTTTCACAACTTGCAATTATTTATAGCTAGATAGATACCTACCTAATACATATGTTTACAAATCATAATAATCAATCACCTAGCATTAATTATTTTAAAAAAAACACGTTATTGTAAGTAATTAAAACTATCTTTAATAAATCTACCTATTCTGTACTGTGCAACTTAGCACAAAAAACCACTACCTAAATCATTCATCATCAAAACCAAAACTTTTTTAAATTATTTCAGATTATAAAAAACACATACCTATTCCAATGTAAAGCGCAGTTCTATTTATCTAAGTAGGTATCTACCACATTTAAACAATAAATTAAATAATCAAGCTATTATACTTACGTGGTCGAGTTTTTTGGATAACAAAAATATTATATGTTTTTATTCTTTCTGTTATTGTTCATACACACTGTACAGTACACCATGTTTGCACTTTTTCTTATCAAAATCAACACTTATCTACTTAGAACAAATACAAACAATGCGTCAAAGAGTATAATAATACAATGCGTCGCGAACGACGACTAGGCTAGCCCTAGGTTGAGCACGCGCCGAGCGAGTCTAAACCGGTTTCGCTGCGTACGTGACACGCCGCGCGTGCTCACGCACACACGCGCCTCATGTTTGTGGTAGTGTACCTACCGCAGAGCAGTTGTATGAAACTTATACTCTGTTCTACTCTGTGTTTATAGCCTTTGGGAAGCATGAAAAGCATTGTCTATATGCATCAGTTTTTAAATCTAATTATAATTTGTGACTGTAGTTACCATTTCAAAATTAGTACTACAGCTACAAACTTACAGACTCTAGATAAAAGTAGTCTTGAATTTACTTACTATATTTTAAATCTTCTTTTCATAATAGACATAATAGTGTGCCAAAATATAAATAAACTAGCTTCCCGCCAGCGGCTTCGCCCGCGTGGTCTTATAATTTTTTCCCCGTTTTTGCTACATTTTTCATTACTACTCCGCTCCTATTAGTCGTAGCGTGATGATATATAGCCTATGTTACTCGGGGATAATGTAGCTTTCCAAAGGTGAAAGAATTTTTGAAATCGGTCCAGTAGTTTCGGAGCCTATTCATTACAAACAAACAAACAAACAAATCTTTCCTCTTTATAATATTAGTATAGATAAATAGTGTATTTTGACTTACCAACTAATGCCAACTCGTCGGTCTGCGCCTTGGCAGCAGCCGCCTGCGCGACGTCAGCTACCGGTGCGGGCTGCGCAGCCACCGCAGTCTGCTCACCCTGCCCGTAGTAGCCAGACCATGCTGAATAGTTCTGCCAGTATGCAGACGGATCATAGTATTGATTGTACTCCTATAAAGTAAAATATTACTTTATACGTACAATATACCGACAGTTTATCCTTCAAGCCATTATCCTGATACAGGGTCCGCTTTTCTATATTATGAATAGCATTGCAAATAATATCTTAAGCATGAAAATTTTTTAAGCTTGAATTTATTTGGAAAGCAATAAGCGGCTGGCCTACAGATATTGTCAGTATCGAAAATCGAAAACATTGGCATCTAAGATTGTTTATTCAATAATAGTTATTCCATGCATTTAAGTTTCTATAGAAAATATTATTATATCGTAAAAGTATGATGAAATAATTGGTGAAGTTATGACAATGCTTCCGGTTATGTTTAAAGAAACTGTTGCATATCAAGTCCATTTTGCTTTAATTTCAATAGTGCTGAAAGCAAGCTATACATTGAAGTAAGGTAATCTTTCAAATCAATTGGCGAAATAGCATTTACACTCATAAAAACAAGCAAATGAACTCTTTTATAAAGAACAACATACCGATCCACTGTTGTATGATGCATTAGCAGCATTTGGAGTTGCTGAATTCTGAGTGGTGCTAGCAGTCTTAGGCTTGGGCACTGCAGTACAAATCTTTAGTGGTTTCGAGCCAAGTCCAGTGTAACCATTCATGGCATACAAGGCATTCCTTTGCTCTTCTTCATTGCCAAATCTTACAAAACCATAGCCTTTAGTATAGCCAGAACCATCCAGGATTACTAGAATTTGGATAAAAACAATTATGATCAACATATTGGTTAAAAAAGATAATATTATTTAAGTAACAATAGCAATTCAAATTAAACTAGGTTAAATGAAAATAGTAATAAAATTAATGGAATTCTGATGTAATTCATTTAAATAATAAATTCTCAAAAAAAATTACCTTTGGCTGTTTTAATAGAAGAATACTTGGATGCAAAAATTCTGTACAGTGAGTAGTCATCAACATCAGGGCTCAAGTCTCCGACCCACACTGAGAACTCCCGTTCTTGCTGCATGTTAGCCCGAGCTTCCCTTGATGCTGTGTTCAGACGGAATCTAACTACAGGGAATGTCCCAGGGATTGGTTTACCATTCAATTTATGCATAGCGTCTATTGCCTCTTCATCTGTCTGTAATATATAAAATTATTTAATAAAAAAAGATATTATAGTTATAAAATCAACATTATAAATAAAAAAATTGCCATTAAATTATTAGATAAATTACATCTAAGAGATATTCATATTACTTTGTTTAGCTGCAAGTTTGCAGCAAATATAACAGACTATATTTTTGTATTTTTTTAAGCATTTTCCATGCTAAGATTACAAGTTATTTTTAATGAAGGAAAAAAATCGATTTTTTTCCTTCATTAAAAATAAATATAACAGAGTAATCTAGGCATGGAAAATTCCATGGATATATATAACAGAGAGGTTACCTGAAAATGAACAAATGCATATCCTGCTGGTTCTCCAGTAAATTTGTTTCTCATTACTTTAACTGTCTGTGGACGCTGGCCCATCCGATTAAATGCAGCCGTAATAAAACTCTCTGTCATATTGGGCTCCAACTAAAAGTAACATTGTATAAAAAAGACTGCATGACAAAACAAATTATATCAAGTACTCTAGACACAGATAGTAGTTCCCATTAGCCGGATCGCGGCTCGATACCGAGCCATCAAAAGAAAATACCGGGTCGCAACGTTGAATTTCGTTAAAGGTTGAAGAGAAACATTCGAATGCAGCATTTTAAAAACAAGGGTAGGTTTATTACTTACACTGCCCATCCATAGCTGGCATTGCATGGCCATAGTGTTCTATCTATTCCAGTTTTGAGAATAGTAATAACAACAACAAAAAGCAAGACCAAGCGTCCGACACTACCCACGATGAAATGAAACTTTATGAAACGAAATTAAATGCGGTTAGCGCTTACGAATGCCGACCGACTCGAACAGAAATGTGACACTGAATCTTTTATGCACTGAATTAGTACTGAATCCAAGGTTCAAGACAGAATCCACTAATTTCCATTCTACTTAATCAGCAAACCCTCCCTTTTAATTAACCATAAAATTATCCAACATAATATTAATCTTAATTTAATCTATGCATAAATCATAAAATATTGTCTTTCTCTTGGCCAATTGCAATCAGGCCAAATCACAGATTACTATATTGTAGCAAGCTAGGCCAAATCAAAAGCTAGGGATTGAAATAATCGATTCTGAAAATCGTTGTCGGAATAATAAAATCGATTTATATATTTTAAAAAATTGATTAATAAAAAATCGATTTATTTTGACTTGTGATTTTTAACAGCAACATCTTTTTATAAAGTTATTAGTTTCGTGGAAGTATTCTTACAAGTTTTAAAAAGCAATACTAATATTTTATTAGGTTTTTATAGCCAAAATCGTTTTAATATTAATTATTTGAGAATATTTACTCTCATATTTCAATAAAAAGACAATATGTAAAGTTGAATGCCTAGAACATTCGACTGAAAACATAGAAAAGTAATATTTTTTTATACGGCAATAGAGAATCTATTCATAAACAAACCATACTTTACAGAATGAAGATAGCTGCTCTAGTTTAGGTTTTATGAGCAATTTAGTGAGGTCGGGCGAACGCCCTCACAAAAATTTTGCCAAAATGTTCACTAATCAAACTTTACATATTGTCAGTGTAACTGAACTAATTTACGGCAAGGACTGTTTTACCGACTTGAATAACGGATTGACGTAATTTTTTTTTTGCGTTTAATTTATAAATATTAATTACAACTAATATTACTACTATTACATTACTCTGGCTGATTATTACTGGCATTACTTTAGATTTTTAAATAAGTAAAGTCATAATTACGGATACGTTATATTTGATATCTCAATAAAATAAGAAAAAAATCGATTATTTGAAAAAAACGATTATTTAGTAATCGATTTTATTACAAAACAAAAATAATCGATTTATTAATAATCAATTTTTTTGTTGGATGTCACATCCCTATCAAAAGCACGTTAGCTCGCAATGATCAAATCATCAAACTTCTGATATTTACACATTTTACACAGATTACTATATTGTAGCAAGCTAGTTATTTAGCGTGCGATGCGCCGATCCGATCTTTCCGAAAATCGGATCGAGGGCATACGATTTTTACGACGTTATTAAATCGACTAGATAAGAATAACGTCCCTAAATCATATTTGTAAGGTTCTACTATTAAAACATCAAAATAAAAAACATAAATAGGTAGTATTATGTCGTACATCATCACCCTCCTAGCCGACCCAATGACCCAACTATATTAGGGTCGGCTTTAGACAGGGTCGTAGACGATATTCACCACCCAGATGTATTTGCGAAACTGCGAAAGTCCCTCTTGTTATCCAAAATATCTTTTTGTATTTCATTATTTGCTAGAACTTAAACTAAGCTTCCGGGGTGCCCCACACTCCTAGCACCAATGGGTAATAAGACTACTAGGAAAAATTTATCCATAAATTCATTATTGTACCAACTCCGTAATTTCAATCCTGAATCGTATAGATCCTTAGATCTGTATTATCCAGTATTATCTGCATCTGTGACGTGCGTCATATATATTCTGTGGGTGCTAATTAGCTTGCTCATGGAAGTAGTAAGTATACTTAGGGCCAATTTCACCGTTCGCATTCAGAACTGAGTTCAATAAAACTAAGTTCTGCTTAATCGAGTTCATATGTTGGTTCTGATCTCGGTTCACGTCTTGCAGATTTCACCGGGTAATTTTTGATCGTGTTTACGAGAACTAAGTTTACTTTGACATAGAATGTAAATATTGTCAGTTCGTGACAGTCATAGACAAATTACGATGCGCTTTGCAGTTAAAAATGGTAAGTTATAATTTTTAAGTGAGATTTGAGATGACTTTAAGGATAGTGAAGTTCGAGTAAATTCAGAGAGTATTAAAATAAAAAAATACAGCTTGTAGGCAATATAATTACGTTGAATAAATATAAATTTCTATGATAGCTCATAGATGTCTTTGTAAACATTTTGTTGGATAGTATCTTCGTAAACGTACGTGTTTCGTTTCCGTTTTATGACACTGGTGGCGCTGTTTCTCTTCTCCATTAAATAATGTCATTTCGCTCCTGCAAATGGTGAAATCGGCTCTTAGAGCCGATTTCACCATTTAAATTAAACGCGATCAATTCAAGTTAATCTCAGTTCTCGCGGTTAACTGAGTTCAGGACGCAGGTTTGCATTTCACCAACATTAACTGAACTCAGTTAAGGCTGATCTTAGTTTAAATTCTGAACGCCCGATTTTGGACGTTTAACGTATCTGATCGCGATCAAGACCTGTCAAAGCCATAAAAGATAACCTAATTCATAATTTAATTAATTTATTAGAGATATTCTAATTATATGAGTAGTCTATATTATTGGGTTTCGGCAGTATTTCAATAAAACTCGTTAGAATTCTTAAAACACGATAATTAATAATTATGCAGAAGCGAAATGACATTATTTAATGGAGAAGAGAAACAGCGCCACCAGTGTCATAAAACGGAAATGAAACACGTACGTTTACGAAGATACTATCCAACAAAATGTTTACAAAGACATCTATGAGCTATCATAGAAATTTATATTTATTCAACGTAATTATATTGCTTACAAGCTGTATTTTTTTATTTAATACTCTCTGAATTTACTCGAACTTCACTATCCTCAAAATCATCTCAAATCTCACTTAAAAATTATAACTTACCATTTTTAACTGCAAAGCGCATCGTAATTTGTCTATGATTGTCACGAACTGACAACATTTACATTCTATGTCAAAGTAAACTTAGTTCTCGTAAACGCGATCAAAAATTACCCGGTGAAATCTGCGAGACGTGAACCGAGATCAGAACCAACATATGAACTCGATTAAGCAGAACTTAGTTTTATTGAACTCAGTTTTTAACGAGAACGGTGAAATCGGCCCTTAGTATACAATGTAAACGAAGTGTAACGAAGTTTGACATATTAGTTCCATGAGCTTGCTACATGCTTGCTACAATATAGTAATCTGTGGTGCTAATGTAATTATGTCAATGGGTGTTTAGCAGAAAAAAGCGCTTTGTCTTGTAGGCAAAATGACCAGGCGCTAAGCGGTAATCGCTATCAATTTTTCGCTGTCTACGCCAGTTTTATATTATATTAGTCTATGGTCTACGCTATCAACCTGTTGCTCTGTCTACGCTCGACAGTCAACTATAATAGATATATAATATACTTCATATTATATATCTATGCAGTCAACAGTGCGATAGCTTGCTATAATGTATTAATCTGTGGTGCGAACTAGAACTATCAATAACAGTTGCGCTTAAAAAAAAATTAAGCGCTTTTATTGGCCAAACACGCCCATTGTGTCTGACAAATACTGACAATGGTCTGATATGTCTGTCTGATGTTGATGTGTCATGTCATGTCATCATCATCAGCGAACTAGGGATGTTCGATCCAGGGGCTTTGTATCGATATTCCGGATCGTAATGGATCGTAATACATTGTATCGATCCAAGTATCGATCCGATTGATTTGATACGATTTTTTTCGATCGATCCAGTATCGTATCAACAATTTAAAAAATGTTCAATATGTTGTAATTTAAAGCTTCAAAGTTTAAGTAGTAGAGAAATATATATTTTTTTACATTGGTCAATCTTTGAATGGTAATTGGTAGGGTAGGTAAAAACTATAATCTTGATAGCCACTCTGGATCTAAGATTCTAGGTGATTGTAGATTTTATTTAAAGTGGGTGGCCAACAAGAACACGTTCGGAGAGCACACGTTCCTACCCACAGAATAATATTACTTGTTTCTACAACTGACAAATAACGTAGGGCTTGGTTATTTTTTTATGAAATTATCTATAATCTCAAGTAATCATGCCAAAATTGAAGGTATATTGAAAAATATAAGATAATATAACTACTGATTTAACAGTCCACCGCCAAATAAATATTTATATTAGTGTAATATAAACCTGTTTGTTGTTATAAACCATACTTTGGAGCTAAGGAATGCGGTATTAATATTACGACTAAATATTAAGGTTACAGATTGTTTATTATTTGAAAATTTAGTACAACAAATTTTTTTATCCGATCCTCATGGTATTTGTATCGATCCACTAACGCATCGAATGCCATTGTATCGATACAAAAATCGGTTGGATCGTATTTCTTTGTATCGATCCACACAAGTATCGGATCGGATCGAACATCCCTACAGCGAACACTCGTGCAGGTGCACTCGAACAGTGACCGATCAGCGAACTGGAGGAGTGGATCAGTGGAGCTAACAGAACAATTTCCACAAATGTGATATGTGAACGTGACGATCACAAAAAAATGGGATACCAATAAAACATTTTTTACAACTCCAAAAGCATATGTCAGGTATTTAAGCCTTTATCGTTCATTCGCCATTATTATATTATCAGGTCATTTATATCATAAAAATGTCACGACTTGATAACATCGACGCATTGGAAAAGCAATTAGCCGAATTACAAATGGCTAAGGATTTAAATAATTCCGGCAAAGTTAAAAAGATACCACCAGCAGTACCGCCAAAAAAGAAGGCTCAACCGCAAGTCCCACACAGTGCTGTTGTAAGCACAATTTGTGAACCATCATATTCGGCGATGATAATGCCGACTACTAACAATAATACAACTTATAGCAATACACTACCAAGCAACGCACGTCCCCATATTCATAAAGATTACGCAAATGTGAGTCAATTAAATCTGTCAACATTTAACCAGTCATATATACAGAACTTATCCATGCAGACAAAGAGCTATAATGCAACATATAGTAATATACCTCCTTACAGAAGCAATGATAACCTGCCTCCAGTATCACCACCACTGCCACCACCACCTCCGCCACCATCAATTTCAATAACATCTTCCAAATCATATAATGCAAGCCAGAATAACGAAGATTTTTTGCCACCACCGTCACCTGTAAGTTCTAACTACAGTGAATTGGTTAGAGCTACTGCAAACTTGAACTATAATCAAGATAGGCCTACATACCCTCCAATATATCAAAATGAGTTCCCTGAATATGGAGCTTCGCAATCTTCGACATATGAGTCACTATATGAGCCTATTAACCCACGCCCACACAGCAACCTGTCATCGCAATCTAATTCCATGCATAATTATCGTAATAACTTGTCTAACCCAAGTAAATCACCACTACATAAAGAAGAAGAGGTTGATGCACTTACTAATCTTCTTGTGAAGTCTATAACTGACAGCCAGGATTTAGATGTATTTGGAACATGTGTTAAATGTGATGGCAAAGTGATAGGTGAGAGCTCTGGATGCACTGCAATGGGAAACATGTACCATGTCACATGCTTCTGTTGTCACCAATGTAATGTAAACTTACAAGGGAAACCATTTTATGCTGTGGAAGGCCAGCCATACTGTGAGACTGATTACTATGAAACCTTAGAGAAGTGTTCAGTATGTAACATGCCAATACTTGACAGAATTTTGCGAGCTACTGGTAAACCCTACCATCCCAACTGTTTTACTTGTGTTGTTTGTGGTAAAAGTTTGGATGGGATACCATTCACAGTTGATGCAATGAATCAAATTCACTGCATTGAAGACTTTCATAAGAAGTTTGCTCCACGGTGCTGTGTTTGTGAACTTCCAATTATGCCAGAAGAAGGTGAGGAAGAGACTGTACGGGTGGTGGCCCTAGATCGCAGTTTTCATGTGAGATGTTACCGATGTGAAGACTGTGGGCTCTTACTGTCATCAGAGTCGGAAGGTAGAGGATGTTACCCACTTGATGATCATATTCTTTGTCGAAACTGTAATGCTCATCGCATTCGCCTTCTTACAAATGTTATGACTACTGATCTTTAGACATTGTTGATCAACAACAGGTATGAAACAATATGGGCAGCTATTCTTTATTATAGGTAGATACATTGATTAATAGCTCCACAATTTCATTTTGAATGCTGCCTGAATTCTATTCTTACGATAAGTATAACTCATTTAATCATTTTTATATATATGTATATCAGTAGATTATAATAATAAAACAGATAGTAATATTTATCTAGTGACTAGTGATGTATCGTAATGAGCGTATCATGCATGTAATCGTAAGTAGTAATTATTTTCCTATTTATGTAGACATTTTGAGCCATTGTATTGTATAATAAGACTGTTAAAAGAGTAATATTTGTCAATTTTATCGTAATGTTGGTAGATGATGGAAAGTAATATAATTGGTTTAATCATAACTGCGCCATGTGATAATTGAGAAAATACTGTTGTGTATCATTTATTTATAAAGCATTAAAAATGCTATAAAATATTTAATATTATGAGAGTAGTGTAGTGACATTTATAATCTATTTTTGTGGCAGCATATTATTTTTTATAATAAATATTATATTTTAATTATGAGTGGACTATTTTTATAAATAAGCAACAACACACACTTAAATATTTAATAAATTTATTATTCCTAAAAAATTAACTATATAGTATACAATACTGGCTTAATATAAAAATACAAAGGCAAGTTTTCGATGTCTTAGTGCTACATCCACAATTTCAATAATATAAAATATTATCACAATGATTCATTATAAAAAATAGTCATATTCACATTCAGAATAATTCATTCGAATCTATTGTTTTCGCATTGCGGAGAGTTTCTGATTTTAATATCACAATTTGAAAGACTACACTCATAAGTACGCATAGGTACTAATATTTTATCTGACTACAAGTTACATAAAATAGGTACTTACATTAAATTTTTGACCACTGAAATCTTTATTGTATAAAATGTAACTTATTGGTAGTATATTAATGACTACACAAGTTCTGAGATCCATGTTCATATTGACTTCTTTTCTACTGTTGTCTTATCTTATTTAAAAATAACTAGGAACAAGATATTAACGTCGTAACTTACCGATTACACCTTATGTCTTAATTTAGTGTTGAATTTTGGTGGGCTTAAAACTTGTTTCATAAATAAAGATCGTTTTTCCTTTATGTTTTTGGACATGATCAAGTCGCATCCAGTGGCAGTTGGAAGAGTTTCACTATTTTCAAAAGACGCATTGTCGTAATTTTGTTTCCGTGGTATTGATCTAACTCCTTGGTCTAGGACAAACTGGTTTTTTACACTGACCACACTAGAATCTGTTTGAGGCGGACTCATTTCACATGAACGATATAATATTTCTTCGTCAGAGTTTAAATTAAGCCTAGGTTCAAACCTCTCTCTCAAAATAGAAAACTTCCTACGCGGTCGACTTCTTGTTCCCTTTTTTACGTTGGAAACTTTCGAGGTTGTCGAGTTAACAACTGGCATTGTAGTATCCTTTTGGATTAGTGATTGTAAAGATGTCGATATTTTATTGGAAGTACAATCTTCGGTTGATTTCATAGGTACAGAGCTCTCTGAAACTAACTGCCATAAAAAATCAATATCTTTATTTGATAAATCGTGTTGATTTTGTTCTGGTTTTATATTATTCTTCTTTCCTTGTAGTTTGCTATTAGTTGAATTTGATTTTTGGCGACGTCTTGTATTTTTATTGTAAACAGTCGTGTCGCTACACTGTAAATCTGTAGATGTTGACGACATATTATTTGAAACGTTTAATTCTTTTTTTATTATGTCGAATTTCGATCTTTGGGAAATATTCATACAGTTTTCCTTTTCTGGCAAAGATTCCATTATATTACTTGAATCAAACTTAGAAGGTTCTTTCCACAGTGCTTGCTTTAGGTCAATTTTCGTAGAGGTATTGAACTGCGGCGAATCCCACAAATGTTCTCGTCTATGGTATAAATTTCTTGGGGAATTGGTTACTGTTGATTTACGGATTTCATCTATAGTTGCCACAAGAGAGCTTTCAGAATTCATCCGTTTCTTACTTGATGGATCTATATCGCCTAAATCGTCAAATTCTTCCATTATTGGCTCTAAGTGGTTCGGATCTTTACTAACATCAGCCATGCATGGCTTAGCTAAGAAGGTATCATCATGTGAAACTAACGTGTTTGCATAATCGTCCTGATTTGTCCTGTCAAACTTCACGAACACATTCGAATAAGTATGTGGCTTTTTGGGGAAGGGTGGTGCAGCTAAAATCGCGTTCTTAAGTTCTTGCGAAACACAGCTACTTATTTCCGAGCTTCCAGACGTCAGCGTATCTCTTCTTCTGTCTCTGACTACACTTCCATCATGAAGCCAGTTTTCGATATCGGAATATCCATTCCAAGATCTCAGACCCCAAGCTTCTCTAGCAATATTAACTGCACATATATTTTCATAATCATGAACCGATAAAATTTCTGTTGGAGTATCCAACTCACGTGGTTTCGAAGGGAACAAGTCAGTTCCCACTCCATTCTTATTTTTATCCTTTTTGGCATACATTTCCTTAAGGATATCTAAAGCTATTCTTTGAATATTTTCGATATCAGCATCCTGGTTTCCCACTTTAATATTTTTGAGTGCGCTCAAACATAACTTCTGGACTATATTTTCATTAAATGTGTTTATATCGGAGCTATTAATATCACTAAAGCTTAAGTCTAAATCCATGTCAATAGAATCCGATGAAGTCTTTTTATTGGACCCATCCGTATCATGACTAATTTCAGAGCAATCTGTCTTTATCATTTTCATAAATTCTTCATTAACTAAATTACAGACGTCTAAATTTAAATTAGTTAAATTATCTCTTAAGGCACCCGATGAACATATTCCTCTACGCTTGTGTAAGTTTAAATTACTAGAGGTTATTTCATCTATTGAACTTTCCAAATTTTCCATAGTACTCAACTTCAACGTTAACTCTGTTGGAGAACAAATAGCTTTCTTTTTGTTATTTTTATGTTTGTATTCATCGTCTGGCAAAACCGATTGAGGCGTGTTTTCTACAGTGTAAAACTCTACGCTGGAAACTTCTAAGCTATTATTTCCGATGGGTGCTGATGTAAATGTAGGCGTACCAGATCCAGCAATCCAATGTTCCAGTAAAAACTTTTTATCAGCGTTTTCACTCTCTTGTCTTTGAGTTTGTTCCATTGATATATCTTTACTGTAAAGATAAATAGTATTTAAAGGTCTATTAATGTAAATATAATATAATTCTCTTTTATTTTAACTGTAAGTCATTGCAATACTGTTAAGGTACCTTGCGCTGGCTTCATTCTCGTCATATTTGCGTGAACTTTTAAACGATCTAACGTGGTTTAGACTGCTCCCTTTTTGTATATTTGATTCTTGTATAACAACCTTATTATTTAATTCAATGTCATCAGGGGCATTTTTCCATGAAATTGGCCCCGTCGAATGAAAATATCTATAGTATAGTATCATGGAAAGTATACCTGAAAAATAAAGTGTTTGGCTTTATATCTATACAGTGTTCATATACAATGATCTTATATTTATAAATTAATATCGTTTTTGTATTAACTCACCAACGATAGTGCCAAATATAATACATATGGCTGCTGCAATAGACCATGATTTCTTTTGTCGCTCTATTTCAGAAATTAACACATACAGAAATAAGCTTCCAAAGTTTTGCGATATCATCAACGTATAAAATAGCATCAAGCGATATCGTGTGTGTCCATCCCGCAAGTTGATGTAACAGAAACAATATACAAACCCCATTACGATATTATAAAGAGTTTCCTCTAACTTATTCGGACAAAATGTTGTTTTTTGCACGACAATCCAAAATGTCATAGCAAGCCAGTGCAACCCTGAAACAGTACATTACAAAATATATTGCCCTATTATTCAAAAAGTCAAAGTCAGGTTATCTATGCAATGTAACTAAAACCACTGCCATATTTGCTCTATTAAATAGGACTACAAAAATCTTACCTAGGGGTACTAGTGTCCATATACCAAATATTATGGCAAATAATAAAATTCCTGGAATTCTCCCAATTAACATTCCAAAATGCCATATCAATTTCAGCAATAATGAATTCCAGCTAAAATTCTCATTTGAAAATGCTGTAATACTGTAAATATACGTCGCGCAACCCCATATAACTGACGCAAGTGACGCAGTTAAAGCAAACACTGAAAAAAATATTTTTTACATTTTAAAGCATAAAAAAATAATGTATACTAAATTATATGCGTGATTTTTTATAATTTAATCTATTGATCACCTTTCGTGTAGTAATTTTCATCTAAAGTCACAATGGCGTAAGTTTGTAATATTATTTGTGGTACTGTTCCTATAAAAATATATAAAAAATGCAACAAACTCAAATCATTTCTTTGAGAAATTAATTTATGCGTTTTTATGGATTCTAAGTTTTTGCACACAAAAACTTTTCGCAGAAATATAATATATCTGAAACATAAATTAAACATAAAATACTTAATTTCTAAATTGTTTAATTAATAAAAGCTTTAATAAAATAAATAATACTTTACCTCTCTAACAGGCCTACAAGACATATATGAGTGATCCAATGTCGTAAACTTGATTTTTGATCAGAAACAAACCATCTAATCGAGAATATATTTATAAGAATATTTGGAGTAACTATAAAAATTAATGTTCCAAGTGCCCAATAAAGATGTCCATCTTTACAATATTCTGCAAAAACTATTACATCTGTAACAAAAAATATACTTAGGTACTTTAATTTAGTGACCATTCGACTGTTAAGAGATAACATTTAATTTGGTAGATATTTATATTTGGCTCACTACTGAGCCATCGCATATTTTTTACATTTGAAACCGGCATACCTACTTACATAAAAAATATAATCGATAAATAACAGGAATGTAATTAATTTTAAATTAATTGCAATGGAAAGTTGTCTCACCTGTTGTCAAATCAGCTAATATAGTCACAAGAGATATGAATACACATAAAACATGAATAATACAAAAGTTTTCATCTTGATTATTTGATAGTTTACTTTCTATGTTATGGTTTCCGAATCTACAAGCCTCCGCCATTCTTAAACATCCTTTTATAAACACATATTGAAATCAAAAAGTACTTCAACTTTTTCTGTGTAGTGCCGACATGAGTGTTATTTCAGAACCAATTGTTATTTCTTCATATCAAAATCACAATTAAACGTCAAGTTCATCAAACCAATACAGTAATCAATACCCACTAGCTGTGGCTAGTACAAGTATGTACCTAAGTATCAGGCAGCGCAGCGTGGGCGCGTATAGGTAAACGCAGTTGAAAACTTTTGTTCATACAGTAGGTATATACATAAACTAACAACTAACAAGTTATGCGTGCAGCATACAGATAATAATATAATTCTGTCTACAGAGTCTACTCTGTGACTACCAAGCAAAATGTTAATTCAAGATTATATTGCAAAACAATAATTTCTGTTATAGACATCGGATAATAAACCACTTAAATAGATTGAGATCAGAAAAAATATATATTTTAAAATAAAACATGACATGCCCGTGACGCCAACGCGCGACACCGGCGCGTCTGTATCGATTCAAACGCGCGACACTGCGCATCTGTATCGATACACACGCAAGTTAGCATCGCGTTTGTATCGCTACTCTCGCACGCGTCTGATCGCTACGCAATGAATGTAACTGATTTAAAAGCGGAGCGAATTGAACATATATTCTCCGTTTTTTCCGAACTATACGGAACTGCGCAACACTGTGGCATAGTCGATATGTTTACGCTACAGTTCTATTGAATTAAATATTAATGTTGTATTCACGCGCGGTATTAACAAACTTTAGTGCCATACTTCAGGACCTCACTCAACAGTTGCGCCATCTGGTGAGACAAAAAACGATAGCCCTCATTGAATCGATTCTTGGATCGGGTCGCATCGGTCGCATGGTTTCGATCCTATCCGAAAAACTTTTGGGAGTCCTTGATCCCATTTTCGAAAAGATTGGATCAGCGTATCCGCGTATCCCAAAATATTTGAAGTTAAGTTAAAAAATGTTGTCTTGGGCCGATATAAGCGCTAAAAGAGTTATGTGCAAATACCGTAGACAGAGAAACTAAAAATCAAATGGTTGGCGTGCCGCATGTGAGATATAACGATAGGTGGGTGGTATTGCCATATCAATACTTTTACCTTATTTTTAGGAATTCCTGTAGGGATCGACGTTGTATATAATACAGTTCTCCAATCTTTTCGTACGGGCTTTAAAATAAATATAAAAGTAAGTTCAAGTCCTATACTGGTATTTTTATTCATTATCTTTTTTTTTTCTTTTTAATTTTACGGCTGCCATACCTCCATCGACCCTCAGCTTCAATCCATTGTATCCGTAATTCATGATTTTAGGGATAGCTGTAACAAAATAAATTAAAAGCGTAATGGTTGTTAATGTATAATGCATTCTTTTTGCATTGTCGTAATTGTTAATTTTCTTCCTAACTCTGGCTAGTATATACTTCCACAAAGTTTCGAATCGCGAAACCGCACAGATTTTGAGAAAAAAACCCAATTTTATTTTATCTCAATTTAAAATTAGAATGTGAAAGATTTCGACTGGCGAGCGGTAGCTTATTGGTCAAAGCATATTGTTATAATTATAGTATTTTATTTGTATTGTACTATAATTTCATGCTTCGTACTATATACTATCCTTATTTAAGGATAGTACGAAAAATACTATAATTTCATTACTTTGCATAAATAACAGTAATATAACAAGCATTTACTACCAATCCAATATTTAAGAAAGCACAAAAATTAAAATAAATCACATAACTTCGTCGCCTCTCCCCGATTGCCCTTCGAAACGAAAAGTCTTGTCTTTGTGAGAGAATATTCAGTAAATAAACCGTACTAACATGACACGAACTGGCAACACAATTCAAAGGCGGTAGCAGTGTTGCCAACTTAGTGGATTTTCCACTAAAACTGGTGGTTTTGACCCCCCGTTTAGTGGCGAAATATTGCTTTTAGTGGCTGGTGGATTTTTCTAGTGGTTTAGTAGAATTTAGTTTCAATTACTGAATATGATATCACTCAACAACTAAACCACTAACACGTTACGAAATATATTATTTCTACTTAATTTAATTTTCAGGAGTACTATTTACTTTTACTGTTAGCCAACACTGATCCGTCAAACGATTCATCCCACCACATCCCGCTCAATGCAATATACGCAGGGATGCCCCGTAGAATGTTTTAAAGTAGTATTTATAGTTTCTATATGCAAAGCTTTCCGTCAGCGGCTTCGTCCGCGTGGGATACCTTTTTCCCCCGTTTTTGCAACACTTTTCATTTCTTCTCCGCTCTTTTTAGTCGTAGTATGATAGTTTATAGCCTATAGCCTTCCCCGATAAATGGGCTATCTAACACTGAAAGAATTTTTTAAATCGGTGCAGTAAACTACTGCACCGGAGCCTATTCAATACAAAGAAACAAGCAAATCTTTCCTCTTTATAATATTAGTATAGATATAGATTTAAATTACGTGTGTCGAATTTGTGCGTAATAATTATGCACAAACCACAATATACGCAAAAGATTCGGGATTCTTGGCTCAAATATTCTTATATTATTTTAAAAAAAAAATTGTTTTTTTCCGCAAAATTCAAATTTTCTTGCGTTTTTTGTAATTTGTCGGTCAGTGCCAGGTTGTATCTCGATCAAAATATGACATGCTAATAAAAAACGTATATACATAATTTTAACCATAAAAATTATCTTTCTAAGTAAAATTTCATGCAGATTTGTCTGTTGTGGGAAACACGAACGGTGCGAAACCTGTCAATTGCAAAAATCGCAAGAAAATTTGAATTTCGCTAGCTACCAAAGCGCACCCTCTTTTAACTTATTGATTTGTACGTTGATTTTGTTATTATGTTTTGAAATATGATGATATTTAATAATATTGTATTATAAAGAAACCTAATTACTTCCTTTTTTTATTGTAAAAGTTTGTTTAGTGAAAATTTTAGCGATTTTTAAAGTACATCCGATTTTTGTTAGTGGTTTTCTGGTGGTTTTAGGAGTTGAATCTGGTGGAAAGCCTGTAAAACTGTTGGCAACACTGGGCGGTAGCGCAAAAGTGGTAATTGCACGGATTTTATTCCTAATAAGGATAAAAAACATATTGAATTACTGATAAACTTGGAATAGGTAAATTTTGCAAATATTGGTACAGATCTTAATGACTTTTGAACAAAATTAATAAAGTGTACTATAATTTTTGTACAAATACTATCCTTTTAAATTTTTTGTACTATCGTTTTGAATGTGACTAAATTCAACACTGACTGTTTTAAAAAATATTTACAAATTTTTGTAAAACCGTGTCAAATCAGATCTCAAATCATACTTCTAAAAAATTATAAACATTATTTTTTATGAAAGCGGAAATATTTGACGATAAAAAATGATACACGACGCCTTACTGATTTTGTGGGATTGTTCTCGTGCTGCTGAAGTTGGACAAGAGGTAATATTTTCATTATTTCAATTGATGAATAAATAATTTTCTAGTTTTTTACTACTGAATAAATACAACACAATAATTTTTCAGAGCCAGTTTGTAGCTTATGCTAATCAGGGAGACTCAGAAGTTTTTGGTAGAATAAATGAAGTAGCCAAGGGTCACCATAAAATTCAACGATTTATTGAGGCAACAGGGTTTCGCTCCAGGAAAACACATTCAGGTATCATTTCAAACTTGTTTTAAAATGTAAATTAAATGGTTTTTAATAAATTTATTTCTCTTTAAGAATTCACTTATTGAGAAAACAAAGAACTACAAAACATGCACACACACAAAATAATTATGACTTATCCTTTTGTATTTCTTTAAGCATTTTACATGCTAAGATACGTCATTAGAATGTGAAGGAAGATTTCGACTGGCGAGCGGGGCTTGTGGTAGCTTAGCGGTCAAAGCTTCTGGTATAACGAACCAGAAGACGCAGGTTTGCATCCTGCCCGCCGGCCGATGTTTTCCTTCATTAAAAATAACTAATTATTACTTATTAAAAATAAATTTACAACAATTAAAGTATACCCATGTATCACAAGGTATTAACATGCCATTGCCTCTTGTAACAATAAATAAGCATAGAGTGGGAAAATATATAAATTGATTGATATTAGGCAGTTAAAGATCTGTAGATTATAAAATGTGTAGATGTTGTTTATGTTTTTAATTTTACTTCTCAGAATATCAATTTGTATTCTTAAATTCAATTCAAATTCTTCAATTATCAGGACTGAAGATGTGTGGGCTGTACTCACAAGCACTCAGCGAAGGTTTCTCAGAAGTCCTACAATCATACAAAAAGACTCTTGTGGATGTGGAAGGCTTGGTTATTGGCAACCACAACTACACATTGTCATTTGTATACAGCTATGTAGAGAAGTACCGCGGACTGTTCAATACATTGAACAAAATTGTAACAACAATTGAACATAGGAAGCTGACGGGATGTCAGATATTAAGTTTGTTACATCAGTATATTTTGAATGGCAATGAAAAAGTGCACGAAGCTGTTGTGAGGTAATATTTTTTTTATTAATAACTTAATTCCTGCAATAATGATGAAAGTACTAGTTAGTAATCTAATATGGATTTAACATTAAAAGAATCTTCATACCTATTTATATTATACTGTTTATAATCTTAATTATAATATCTGTATGTACTTTCTTTTTTTGTGAAACCTTTATTACTTAGGACCTGTTTCACCACCTCTGGATAGCAGCTAAATGCTGGAAAAAAAAAACTTAACAGATACTTACTAGGAAGTGGCGGAACAGGCCCTTAACATTTCTTTATCACAATAAGTAATTATGGCTCATAAAGCCATCATTGCTCTGTCATAAAAATAATATACTTCAGGGTTATCACACTTATATCCCTGAAGAGTAAATAAATAATTTACTTTTATTATGTTTTCCAGAATATTCTCATGTGTCAATAAAGTATTTGTGAACCAGTTATGCACATGGCTTTTATATGGTGACCTGAAGGATCCATATCAAGAGTTCTTCATATTGCATAACAAGGCTTATGAAGCATCCGAAACATTTCTGTCATCTCCTTCAACCACTAACACATGTGAAAAATCACTTGTAACAACTGTAAGTACTGTATTAGTATCTATTTGCAATAACTTTACACAAATAACTTTAAAATAATAAATATTATTTAAATATCAAATATAGTCTACTTCACCTATCATCCAATACTATGTAAGACTGAATTTTCAGGCACTGTTCTGTTTAGTGTAATAATATCATTATTAATATATTTTTTATACAGCTTCAAGATACAACCCTAGAATGTGGATATGTGCTGAACACCAATATGATACCCTACTTTGTGCCTCTGTCTCTAGCACAAGAGATATTGTTTATTGGAAAGACGATTATATTATTTGGTTTTGATCCCAAGAAGATGAAGAAAAGCAGCTCTTTTGTTGCTAGTAGAACATTGATGCCTTTGCAAAAGTGTGGTGTTGATTCTAGGAGGTAATTATCTTTTCCTTTGTTTATAAAGACAGTTTTGCATAGACTCATGTTGGCAGGGGACTTTACAAACATACAATGTCTGCCAGCTAGACCAAATATACAGTAATTTTTTTAAATAATAATTAATTGGTTCTAACCACTATAAATAAATAAATAAACTCATTTACATCTCACCTGATATTTCTTCATATCATATTATTATGTGTACCTTTATCTTTAAGATTTACAATATGGGAGGATAAGGAAGCTGAGTTTCATGAAAAGTTACAAAAATTAAAGAACCCTGAAGTGTTTGAAGTTTGTAATCTGAGAGGAGTTATAAGGGAAATAAAGGAATGCGTCACTAAGGTATGAAAATATCCTAATATGCTGCGGTCTTTTAAAAATAAATACCTACTTACTTCGGTATTTGGTATTCCCTAACTTAACTTACTGATAGTTTTAGAAGTTTTTTTTTTAATGATAGTCCATTTGAAGCAAACATAAGAAGATGGAAGCAGAATTCGAAATCACAAATGTTACTCTCGGTAATTCAGTTGGCTAAGGTGTACTGAACTGGATGCACGTTTGATACCTGCCTGAGATCGTATCTTTTTTCCACTTGACTAACATTTCCTTGTATTATTACATAGAACAAACAAACTTAAATATTGTTTATAGTGGTTTAGTATACGTACTAATATCTTTTTTACTTCGCCAGCATCTTTGGACAGTGGCAGTGGAAGAGGCGCAACTGATTCACGAGCTGAGACTGATGAAAGACTTCTACCTGCTGGGTCGGGGTGAACTGTTCCTGGAACTGTTGAGGCTCACAGCACCTATGCTCGACAGGCCTACTGCCAGGACATCTACAAGAGGTACATAAGCATTTTTAGCATATTTGCAAAAAGTCGATAGCAAGCGAAAATCGCGATAGCGAGTAGCAAGTGGAAATCTACAGTCTCTGCCTAGCCCTATTGGAAACAGGCGTGAAGCTATGTATGTATGCAAGAAGTCCAGTAAATTAAATAAGGAGTCAGTCTGGGTTCCTTACTGGCTGGGCACGGCTGATCCGCAACATCCGATATAGGGAGTAAAACGTGTTGCAGAGAGTCTACAACAATATTTTATGCCTTATTTAGGACCTTGTGGATTTGTTCATATTTCCACAGCACCATTTATTATTATCAGCGGGTGAGATGCAAAGATAAAACTTTATTTGGATATTAAAATGTTTAATTTATTTTGCCTGGTTCTCTTTCTTTAGCAGCACGCCTAACATGCGCAAGACATCATTTTGTCGTCAATTATCTTGTGCCGGAACTATGGCTCAAGACGAGATAATTATGCCGCGGCATGTTCCTATAGCTCCTATAGCTTTAAAATTTTAAGTCGAACCTTTTTCAGCCTATGTTCACCTACATGTATTTTCAGATATGAATCACGCATTCCAGTTAGCAGCAAGAGCGGTGCTTCTGAGTAACAGTGCCGATATTGAAAAGTTCAGCTTTGAATTGCCCTATGTGAAACCTAACGTCTCCGCTAATACTACAATCGACGATGATAGCAACACTGGTTTGTATCGGAATACAACATTACCAATTTACCATACTTACACTATCATGTATACAGAATTTAGATTTTTTTTAATACTATTCGGCCGGTTTGGCCAGGCTATAAGAGCATACAATGCAAGAACGTAACAATAACTAAAAGGTGGCCTGGTGGGAAAACCAATAATATGGGAATCGAACCAGTCGCGCTTAGGACTAACGATAAAGATTTCCCGTCATGGTCCTGGTCCTGATTCAGTATGAGCTCGAACATACCCTAGCGCCTCCCCAGTTGATGGGGATCCATGAGAACATGGAAAAAGTTACAAATCTTTATTATTTACAGTAGCCGACGGCTGGTCAAGTATAATTCTGAAGTACGATTTTAAATGGCCGCTACACCTGTTATTTACTCCGGAAGTTCTGGCGCGGTATAACGATATGTTCCGCTTGCTGCTTAGGATTAAGAAGACTCAGCACGATCTACATGCACTGTGGAAGACCTACAAGCAGTCTACTAGGTAAGTTTAGAATCCAAAATTATCCCCGGTTTTTATTTTTAAGCTCCTTGGTTTTGCTTCTGTGGAATATTGTCCATGCAGAAGTTATAAAGCTGATGAGCTTAATTTATTTTTGTTTAAACGCGCTAAATCTCTTAAATTGCCAGTCGGATTGAGCAAGTCCCAGTTTTTTTTTGTCCCAAATATTTTTTTTGGCAAGTGTGATAGCCATTTAGAATGTTATCAAGCTCATTTACGGACGATTATCAGCAACCTTATAATTTTGATTTTCTCTTAAAATTTAGCAAAAAGATTTTGGTATAATTATTAATTCGCACATAATTATTATTACGAACAATGGCCCAATCAACAGGCTATGTGCTAAAACGCCCAGCTAAACTAATTATTAAGTTTTATTCCAGTTTCTCAATGTGCCAACTCCACAACAAGCTGATGTTCCTGATGGATAATCTCCAACATTACATGCAAGCGGACGTGTTGGAGACCAACTTCTCTCGACTAATGGACGCGGTGCACAAGACCAATGACTTTGAGAAGCTCAAAAAGGCACATGCTACATTCCTCGCTGACATACTTAGCCAATCGTTTTTGACCGTTACATCTGTGAGTAACTTGACGATAATTTTTGGGTTCGGTACCGATGAGGAATAGGGATAGGATTTCTTGTATATTTTTCTGTATTCCAAACCCGGAACAATGATCTGCAAGGATCAAACCTACAAACTCACTCAAAATCACTGCGCCAATCCTACAATAAATTTACGAAAACCAATAAAAAAGTGCCTGTCCTGCCCTAGTAATACTGTTTGTGCATTTCCAGACAGCAGAGAGCGAGTGTTCGGGTGACACAACAGAATCGCTAAACAACCCCGTGTTCTGTAATGTAATGGACTTGCTAAAACTCTGCCACTCTTTCTGTGGAATGAACGACAGTGTCGCCGATAAAGAAGCCGAGGATTACTATATTAGAGGATATTCTGATCGGTAAATATATTTACGATTCTTTACGCGTTTTGAAGGTCGTGAGAGAGCAACATTATCTAAAAAATGCATTAAACATGGTTAGCAAGAAGTAAGAATCCTGTCTACCTTATTGCGAGTAGGTATCGTATAACAACTACCGTCTAGACGGCTTTGCTAGGCTACTTATATTTTACCAAGGCGGAGGCCTGGAAGAAATTTGAATATTGGAAACATTAAGTTAACCACTAGACAGAGTACCTACCCCAAGATGCTACCCAAAATATCGCGATATTAAGATAAAAACGAATTTTCATATCCACTGTTTCTAAACTTCCTAATATTTTAGATTCAATAAACTCGTGAAGCAATTGATGCAGTTATTGGTGTCATTGCGTGACCGTCCGTGTGGCGTGTACCTAGCACGCCTGCTGATGCGACTCGACTACAACCGATGGCTCAGCGGAGAGGCGCAGCTTACCCAATCTGTCACCAACATGTTGAGGTACTGAACAAAGAGAGCCGAAATAAAGGCGAAAATATGGAAAAAAACATAGAAAGGACAGATCTTATTAGACAAAATAAAATAGCCCATGAAGTAGCAGAAAACTCCTTTGCACTGCTATAGTTTTGTCTTAGTATTATGTTGGCGTGGGTCTCTGTTCAATATTTGCAATAGGAAATTAACAGAATGTTCATTTAGGTATGAGTGTTTTGATTTTTATTTATTTTCACTAAGAATGTGTTTGTGATAAGTGACTGAGATATTATTGTAAAATAACTACACAGACTGTGGATTTCTACCGTCTCAATGATTTCATATCTTTTCTATAGACAATATGTTACTTACATTTTTAACATCACAAAATTAAATAATAATATTTTGTAAAAAAATAAAACTAATAAAATTATATTTTTATGTTTTATTTATTAATCATCATCATCAATCTCTTCATCTTCTAGAATGTTAGTGTTGTTTTCTTTATTATTTTTGCTCAAGGCGTGTTCTGCGTGTTGCATCATGAATGTTTTAGTCAATATGCACTTGGTCATATGACAGGAACAAGGGAGTGGGTGTTCTACTGTATCAGGGTCTAACATTGTCATTTGTAGATTGTACCTGTCGACAAAAGAATATCAGGATAAAGAGCTGTACAGTACAGAACATCGCGCCTGGTAGAGGCACTATTATAATGTACTCTTAGTTCACTGGTATGTTTCTGTGTTGTTTTATGTTATGAACTGAGAATTTCATAGAAAGATCCTATGCTTGCCCTCTGAACTTACATACATATTTAATATGTACAGAAGAATTATAATATACATTGATAGCCTCAACTTTATACCTTCTGCTTGTAGCCAGATCTCTGTTCATATCCAGTTGAAAGGCGATGGGTTCTCCTTCGTCCATTTCCTGGTTTTGTGGCAGTACTATAACCGTTTGCTTCCAATGTGTAGGCGGGCTCTGTGGACTCGTGTCCAAAACTGTGCGACTGTCTCCTGTAGCGTCAGGAAGCTCGGGGAAAATACACTCGAACCATATGCAGAGGCCTTCGTAGTAACCATTTTTGCTTGCACCTGCAATTATTGTACAATGTTGTGTTATTTCTTAATGATGTTCGTTTTTTTCACAATTTTTTGGGATCATGACACGCCGAATTTTGTCCGGAGAGGTCTAATAACGGACACACAGTAGAGTTCCACCCGTCACACTATATCTTTATAAAGTAACTAAATTGTGCATGTATATAGGAGATGGAGTGTGGTTGTTGTGTGGGCCATAATAAATTGATAAAAATTGATAAAAACAGAATACAGTATAGTATACCATTCCTCTTAGTTCGTGTTTTAATTTTGTTAAAACAGTTTTTTTTATATTTTTTCTTAACTTTATAACTTCATGGAGAGGTGAAGACCCATCATGTTGGAGCAACATTTTGGGATTTTTACAAGCACTTTTTTACATTACGGGGATAGCAAACAGTTTATAAATTTACACTGACAAACACAAGTCAATATATTTTAATTATTTGTGTTGAAGTACATAATATATTATGCAATTTATTTCCCTTTGGTTTATTTAGTTTGTTAGATTTTTTGATGAATTTTTTTAATTGACATTTACGTTGTTTTGAAATTGATTGACAGATTCGTCAATAAACAGGCACAGGCAATTGAAAGTTGGGGAGAAAGGCAACCTAGGAACAAATGGCGCCACTTACGATATACCCAATATGATTAAGTCCACTGGCGATTTGCTTAAATGTTATCACATCAATTTTTAAATGGTTGTCGCTAGTAGGAATAACTAGGAGTTTTTCTTGGTGAGCAGTTAAAAACAATACTTGAATGACCATTAAGTATGATTGACCTCAGCAACTTTTTAAAAACATTATAAATGTATTTTTTTATATTGATTGTTATTTATGGACTCCAACAACAGATTCAAACAGTTAAATCTCACCAACAACATGTTGTATGCTGTATGCACTCAAGTCATGTGACTCATCTTCTCTCAAGTTGATCCAGCAGAGAGCCACTTCAGGGCCCAGCAAGTCATCTGGCTTTATGGTAAGGATTTCTGGTTTATTGCCTTTGCTCGCCCTGAGCTCTTTGGCAAATGTCTTCATAGATACTCCATGTAGGTTGTCCCAGTCTTTATATAGTGATGGAACACTGAAAAATATAAAATTCTTGTATCAAGCTGAACTTATGCAAAAGCTAGACAGGATGAAACATAATACACCAAGTTTTGAACATAATTCACTAAATTTAATACAACTAACACACACAGTCTAAGGACACATGCAGTGTTCCTGAGAGATTACATGCTTTGCTGAACTAATACTTTATTTATACAATTTAAGTTGTCATGTAAAACTTCAAAATACCTTCTTACCTACATGGTGCAACATAAATAGCAGCACTCTCAGGGAATATTTCCCCACCATCCTTCAGGAACCTGTCCCTGGCAAATAGCACCGAGTCCAACATACCCTCATGTAGCAGATAAAAGCCCATCCATTCTGATACTATGGCATCTACTTTCATGTAATTGGGTAAAGTTACATCTTCTACTCTGCTATGTATTACCTGAAATTTATGAAATCAACTGACATGTTACTTACATGGAGAGCTAAAGTTTTTATATACATTTTAATTAGCGTTTATCGCCTTAAGGTATTTGTCCTACAGTGGGACCTTCCACTCGGTTTAGAGCATAGGTTTTCAATGTGGGTATAATATAAAGCCCCTAAGGCTAATATTCAGAGACAATGCTAAGCGTAAAGTAATGCTTCCATATGTCAAATTGTATGACAATTTGACATACGCAAGCATAAGTTCATGCTTAGCCTCGTCTCTGAATATTATCCTTAGACTTTCAATAAAGACCCTGAGAAAATAAGAGGGTGTTGAAATATTCCATGTTTAATAGTGGGACCTTCCACTCGGTTTAGAGCATAGGTTTTCAATGTGGGTATAATATAAAGCCCCTAAGGCTAATATTCAGAGACAATGCTAAGCGTAAAGTAATGCTTCCATTATGTCAAATTGTATGACAATTTGACATACGCAAGCATAAGTTCATGCTTAGCCTCGTCTCTGAATATTATCCTTAGACTTTCAATAAAGACCCTGAGAAAATAAGAGGGTGTTGAAATATTCCATGTTTAAATATAATCATGTTATAGCTGTTTCACTTTCAGATTTGTGACAGTCTGAAAGTAAAAAGTTAGGGGTCTATGAAAAAACTGTATGGTCAAAAAATAAGGTTTGAGAACTACCTTATGCACACCCCTCAACATTTTCCTCTGTAAAAGTTAGTCAGAACATTTCTTACCTCTATAATATTTTCAAAATTATTTTCCTTCACGGTTTCCTTAGCTAGATTTGCTACATTACTGGCTTCAACTGCAAATACTTTTTTAGCACCAGCTTGAGCACAGAAAATTGATAATATTCCAGTGCCACATCCAACATCCATTACAACTTTGTCTTTGAAATATGCCTTATTATTTAAAATTGCGTTTTTGTATGCAAGAGTTCTTGGTTCATCTTGAAGCATTAATTTATGCACCTACAATTAAATTCATTTTTATTGTATTATCAGTTTACAATAGTAAAATCCATCATAGTCACTCAATATTCAATGATATTTACCTCCAAATCTTCATAACTTGAAAAATATTGCACTGAATCAATTTCCATTTTTGGAAGGCACACTATCACAAGTCATAAAAGTACAAATATTATCCTAGGCACTAATATGAAATAGGAATTAAACAAGAAATGTGTACATGATAGGTTAATATAACCTAAAAATAAACACAACACAAATCAAATCATAACATTGGCAACCTAGGGATGTAAAAATATTGGATTATGAAAAAAGTCAATTAAAATCGATTTTAATTCAAAATTGGTTTATTTACTAATTCATTAAATTAATAAAAAAAATACGATTAATTAATAATCGGTTTTTTGTTGATTGTCACATCCCTATGACCTGTCACAGACAGGCAAGACGATGGAATAAAAAATGAAAATGAAATGAATGGAAGAGAAAAAAAAAGTTTTTCTTCTCTGTCGACGGAAAAAAAATGAATTAGAAAATACCACAAAAGAGAATGGATACAGGTCCTTTATTTATTGAATTGAGGACACGAGCAGTGTTTCAACTCGTAAAAGATTTACAGCCTTTTTCCGAAGAAACTATTCTCTATAAACAAAGAAGCAAACATGTTCACCAAATGTAGGCATTCACGACAAACCTGATACGTTTCATAATGGAAATAATCCTAACTTCGATACTTTTTTTTCTTATCTCGTTACTATTTTTTTTTATACAATATATATCTTTAATTTAAGAGATAAAAACACATTATTTCTGCAAAAACTACTTAAATAACATAATTAAAATATTTACATAAAAGAAAAATTATAAACACCTACAGAGAGAGATAAAAAAAAACCGTTACACTCTCGTTATTATACTTACTATTACCTAAATTCGTGACAGAATGAGAATGTCATCATTTCTAATTCTTGAAAAATGAAAATCGACTAAATACCCTTTTTTACTCTGTTTGTAACTCTGTATGTAGTCTGTACTTGTATATAAGTTTGTAGAATGTAGTCTGTGTCTGCTGTCTAGTTTAGGGATGTTGAAAAAATATCAATATATCGATATATCGATATTATTTTTTCAATATATCTATATTTTTGAGCGATATTTAATATTTCGATATATCGATGTATCGATATAAAATTCCAAGTATCGAAAAGGTATCAAAATCGATATTTTTTTCAGAACAATAAACCGACCAACTTAAAACTAAATTTGTAATCTTTAAAAAATTTAAGTTAAAAGATTACAAATGACCTTTTTTTTTTTTGGGTGTTTTATAATTTAGTTTTAATTTGGCCGATATATCGATATTTTTTGAAAATATAAATATCGATATTGATATTTTTTTTTAAAAATATCGATACGATATATATCGATATTTTTTGAATTTCCGACATCCCTAAGTCTAGTTTTGTACAATACAATATCTGTGTAGTTTTGTATTTGTACAAACGACGTGCGCTAATCGCTATTTTTTATAACAATTTGGAATTGATAATGATTTCCCTGTAATTTAAATAGAATTTACAAATCTAATTGTGATAAAATGGCTAAGGAAAGTGATATGTCTTTATTCAATGATGTTTTGGAACCGTTTCGACGAGTTATAAATACGGACCCGCCGAAAGACAAATTGTCGTCTGCTACGAAACTGAATTTTTCTGAAAGTAATCAATCTCTGAAAGAAGGTGGTGTATATAATTATTAGTGTAATGTTTTTACGAGTTAAATTTAATTCAAGTATCGTTTTGATTGAGGTATAAATAATTGCAGGACTGAGTAACCTATTGTCATTTGGTAAAAGAAAGTCGAGTATTGGCATGAATGATGCTTGTACGCCTGAAAAACGTATCCGGACCGAATCTGGCTCAACACCGGCGTCTGCGCCACCTTCACCGTGGGAGGCTAAGCGGATGAAGATTGATTTGATAGCAGCTAAAGCTCAGGTACTGATTTATAAATTAATGTTTACCCATACTATCAGGGATGACTTAAGCTAAATTGTGTTACTATTACAACATAGCATAGGCCATCACGCATATATTCCTCGATGGGTTAATGGTGGCAGAGGTTGTTGCTAAATATCTGGGATATTTTACACAGCACCATCTAGTCCCAAGCTAACTAGAGCTTGGTGCATAATACAAATAATTTAGGTACATACTTAACTAGACATTAACAATGGTTTAAAATAGGTTAAGTTTTGCAATACTATAAATTATAATTCTTAAATTCAATTAGACAGCATTATCATAAAATATTTTTTTTCTTTTAGATCACTAAATTGGAGTCCCGTATAAACCATCAGCACACAATTCGGAAAGAGATGCAGATTCTGTTTGAGGAGGAAAAGAACTCCCTCATGGAACAGCACAAGAGAGATGAGAGAGCACTCTCAGATATGGAGGATAGACTGCAACTGATTAGGAGAAGAGAACAGGAACTTAAAGATGAATATAATGAGGTACCATATAGATTTATCAATTTTTACTGTTTTGCTAGTGAATAAAAGTACATTAATTAAAATAATAGAAACATTTTGTCTCAATGTTTGTTTACTGTATTAAACTTGAAGGCAGAAATTTTGTTTGAAAATGGTTTCCTCTTTTCTTTCATGCGTGGCAGTGACATAAAATCAAGATCCAAACATTTTATTTGCTCCAAAATGTGTATGGAGTATAGGTTGTAGTAGTGTAGTGTGTTCTTTCTGAGGAAATTCAATTATTACATTTTCTTGCAGACTGTTAAAGAACACAAAGATAGTAAAGCAAACTGGGACAAAGAAAAGGCAGAACTTCACAAACAAATAGCTGACCTGAGAGACAAGCTGCTTGAATGTAATGTTAGCAGTAAAGATCAGCTGTCTGAAATGAAGAAGGATATGGATGAACTTTTACAGGTTAAAAAGTTATTTTATCATGGAGGTGTTCTTGTAATAGAGTACTTCATGTTTTTGGTCAAGTGACATCAAAATAAGGCTTGTCTATAAATCTTTTAAAATACTGACAATCTAATGAAAAATATTTGGTGTTGTTGTAATAAGAGTTTTTTCTTGGTCAATCATAATAGGTTGTAGTAGTAGTAGTATTTGATTTATATAAAGTGGAGGCCTATTGTTGAAAATAAATGTAATTACCTATAAAGTTCTAAGATTGTGTTTAAAGCATTTAAAACACATTTTAAATTATTGGTTAAGTTGGTGATTGAGAGATGCTCTGCCCCTCTCCAGCAAAACAAGTGTTAGAATTTGTGTGGAGTTTTGCAGTGTTACAACACATTATAATATAACATGCTCTCTTTCTAACATAAAATTTAAATGTTTATAATTTCCTTATTTTTGCACCAATGTTGTTTTTTGAGCATTGTTAACATCAATTGTTTTTATAAAGCCTGAAATATCAGTTAAATAGCCTATTTTGATGTTTTTTTTAATTTCATTTATATCCATTAGTATTATTAATTCATATTGTATTATGCTTTCTTGTGTCTAGGCCTTGGAAGGTGCTCAATCCGAAGTAGAAATGTTAAAGGCGGAGGTAACAAAACAGACAAGTAGAGCAGAACAGTGCACAACACTTAGGAACCAGCTGGACAAGCAGACATTTGAGCTGCAGGCTGTCACCAACAAACTGAAGGAGTTGGAGTATGAAAGAGACTCTTACAAAGACTGGCAACAACAGGCTAAGGTAACCGTCATACCATTACGCCTGTATTCCCTACAGTTTTAGGCAGAGTTGTTCCTACAAATGCACACCCACAGATCACTGGTAGATGACATGTAATTGAGGGTGAGCCCATTGTGCTTGATCTGGGCGTCAAACCCTAAGGACGTATTATCTAAAAAGTATAACAAGGCGTAAAATTACGGGGCTATTGTCCATTCACAATAAAAAAGTAATTTTCTTACCACAGACTGCACAAAAACGTCTTACTAATATGGCGGAATTAGAGAAGGAAGTTGCTCGCCTCCGCGCTCAGGAGAGAAATCTTCGAGATGCTGCGTGCAACAAAATGTTGTTGGAGGAACAAGTGCATCAGCTGCAGTCCAGGGTTGACGCGCTGCAGCCAGTCCAGAACGAACTGCATGAAGCCAAGGTAATGGGTCAATAAAGTGGTATAAAACTATAATGTTTTTAGTATAATGTGGGGTTCTTTCTGGGAAATATTTTGCTGGTATGATGATTAAAAAAAAATATATTATACTTACCCTAAGTAATATAAAATTAGATATTTGATAGCAGAAAAATTTAAATTAAATTACTACAAATATTTAAATTTTTATAAATTAAAAAAATTTAAATAAATTAAAAAAATTTAAATATTTGTAGTACATACAAAATATGGAGTTATTTTTTTTTATTTTTTTTATCTTTTCGGAAATTCTCTTGTTAACAATATATTGTTGGTTTGTCGTAGGTCAAATTAGCATCACTGGAGTCGTCTCTAGAGGAATGGAAGAATGCTGCGCGCCAACACGGTGTAGAAAACGCGTGCGCTTTGTCTAATGCATTGGAATCCGCGCTCAACAGCCAACTCAATGCCACCGCTTCGTCGTCGCAGGCGCAGTCTCAATTAGCACAACTTACTGAGGTATGTTTAGGTACCATATAATAGGGGGCGAGCCTATTGATATTAACCGGGCATAAATCTTAACTCAAGAATTCTTTGGACGTCACTCTCCGGCCACCCTGTATAAAAAGATGTCTTCTAATCTTCTAATCTTCTTCTAAAACATTTAGCATATGTTGCCGACTTGCAATATGCATATCAAAAATAACTTCCAAAGTTTATAACTGTCTTATTTGATCGCAGGAAGTTGCAACAGTAAAGTTCGAGCGCGATAAGGCGACTAGTAAACTGAATGAGCTGCTCTCAGTACGGAAGAACCAGGAGAGTCTCATTCACAGGCTCCAGAAGAGACTACTGCTAGTGACGCGCGAGAGAGATAGCTATAGGTAAGTCACAATGACGTAAAATAATGAAACCCAACCCAAATGGAATGAATTTTATTTCTGTAAATTAATAATTAACACCTCTTTAGAGACAATGTTGTGTATGCGCACATAATCGACGACGTCTGTGGTCTAGCTGTTCGAATACCGGGGTGCTTATCAAAAGTTCGTGGGTTGGATTTCCACGGGGCACAAATATTTGTGATGAACATAAATGTTAGTGTTTGCGGCCGCATTAGTCGATCGCCGAATCTAAACTGCAAAGAGAAAGACTGCTGTCGGTCTGCTGCTTGTGCTGTTGCGCCTTTTTCGTCGTTGGTTCCATTTAGAGTCACCAGGTGGCGCTGTCGTCTCAATAGTTTTACTAAGTGGCGCTGTCGTCTCTAAAGAGCTAACAAGCCGCGTCTGTAATCATGACCGATGCGACATCTATAAAAGAAAAAAAAACGTGTTGGGTATTCCATCCGTAGACAACAACTGGACTGCTACGAAAAGGAGCTGACGGTGACGCTGTGCGGCGAGGCGGGCGCGGGCGGCGCCGCGCTGCTGTCGGCGCGCGTGGAGCAGCTGGAGAAGGCGCTGCAGGCCTACCGCGACCTGCTGGCCACGCACGACCAGACCCAGCACACTAAACGTAACTACACTCCCATCATCATCCGCAGCCTGTCTGTCCTACATCTCGCGCTTCACGCGCGTGGAGCAGCTGGAGAAGGCGCTGCAGGCCTACCGCGACCTGCTGGCCACGCACGACCAGACCCAGCACACTAAACGTAACTACACTCCCATCATCATCCGCAGCCTGTCTGTCCTACATCTCGCGCTTCACGCGCGTGGAGCAGCTGGAGAAGGCGCTGCAGGCCTACCGCGACCTGCTGGCCACGCACGACCAGACCCAGCACACTAAACGTAACTACACTCCCATCATCATCCGCAGCCTGTCTGTCCTACATCTCGCGCTTCACGCGCGTGGAGCAGCTGGAGAAGGCGCTGCAGGCCTACCGCGACCTGCTGGCCACGCACGACCAGACCCAGCACACTAAACGTAACTACACTCCCATCATCATCCGCAGCCTGTCTGTCCTACATCTCGCGCTTCACGCGCGTGGAGCAGCTGGAGAAGGCGCTGCAGGCCTACCGCGACCTGCTGGCCACGCACGACCAGACCCAGCACACTAAACGTAACTACACTCCCATCATCATCCGCAGCCTGTCTGTCCTACATCTCGCGCTTCACGCGCGTGGAGCAGCTGGAGAAGGCGCTGCAGGCCTACCGCGACCTGCTGGCCACGCACGACCAGACCCAGCACACTAAACGTAACTACACTCCCATCATCATCCGCAGCCTGTCTGTCCTACATCTCGCGCTTCACGCGCGTGGAGCAGCTGGAGAAGGCGCTGCAGGCCTACCGCGACCTGCTGGCCACGCACGACCAGACCCAGCACACTAAACGTAACTACACTCCCATCATCATCCGCAGCCTGTCTGTCCTACATCTCGCGCTTCACGCGCGTGGAGCAGCTGGAGAAGGCGCTGCAGGCCTACCGCGACCTGCTGGCCACGCACGACCAGACCCAGCACACTAAACGTAACTACACTCCCATCATCATCCGCAGCCTGTCTGTCCTACATCTCGCGCTTCACGCGCGTGGAGCAGCTGGAGAAGGCGCTGCAGGCCTACCGCGACCTGCTGGCCACGCACGACCAGACCCAGCACACTAAACGTAACTACACTCCCATCATCATCCGCAGCCTGTCTGTCCTACATCTCGCGCTTCACGCGCGTGGAGCAGCTGGAGAAGGCGCTGCAGGCCTACCGCGACCTGCTGGCCACGCACGACCAGACCCAGCACACTAAACGTAACTACACTCCCATCATCATCCGCAGCCTGTCTGTCCTACATCTCGCGCTTCACGCGCGTGGAGCAGCTGGAGAAGGCGCTGCAGGCCTACCGCGACCTGCTGGCCACGCACGACCAGACCCAGCACACTAAACGTAACTACACTCCCATCATCATCCGCAGCCTGTCTGTCCTACATCTCGCGCTTCTTAGTATTTTTTTTTATATAATTTCGAATTCGATTTTTTTTCCCTAATCTTGTTACCTACTATTAACAAATTCAACACCCATTATTCTTAAAAATGTTAGATATCACCGTCTATCGTCAACAACGATCGTTGAAAGGACGCCCACCTCTACAGGTCTTCTGTTCACCTCCAAATATTGTGTCAAAAATAACAACAAAATATTTGTAGCGAATCGTACTCAAATTAAATGGAAATGCACATTCAAACTAACGTTTTTCTATCTTAGTGGTTGAAAGTTTACGCGCGGAGTCGAGCAAATGGCGGGAAGAGGCAGAAACTCTCAAACGTGACGTTGCCAAGCTGCGCGCGCAGAGAGATACGCTGCATGCTAACCTTGAACGTATCGCGGCGCAGTCGCAGACTAAGGTAACATAATATAAATGAAGATTTATTCGTTAGGAGGGTTTTACACTACGATCCTAGCAAAATTTAAGTACAATTCCCGAAGTTCCCATAAATATGCCTTTTAAGAGTGATCATTTTTAATGTTCAGTATCCATTGTCACAGAATAAATAATAACAGAATACGCACTCTCACGCACACATTTGCATTTGCACGTGTACAAACGTAATTTTGACAAGTTTGACATTTAGTATTGTAGTGTGCAGCGGTATCGGAAAGTTTGTAGTTTGTCACAGGTGCGCTTATGTAAAAAGTAATAATTTTTTATGTAACAATATACTCATAGTTTCGTCGCATAAAACTAAACAAAGTCTTATTTTACGATATTTCCTATTGATATTAATTTTTTTAGATACTGCATATGACTAACAATCCTGCGGCTGAAGCACAGAAACAAATTCAAGTGGATCTAGAAGCTGCTCAAGAAGAGGTATGTCAACCAATGACATTTTAGATTGCAAGAATATTATCGCATCGCGAATATATGAGATGTTTTCTTCGTTACCACGCTTGTTTATTGTGACATGCTTTAGGGCCTGTTTCACAGTAAGTTCCCGTTAAATTATTTGGCAGATAATTTCATAAACATTTTGTTCCATTTATAATTTATCCGGCGGATAGCGGCTATCTAGGGTGAAACGGGCCCTTAATCTCAATTTTATCTGCTGTGCGTTTCTTGCACACGTAGGTGCCACCCCTTATGGGTAATACCCATGTCATGCTATGAGTATTGAGTGCCATTACGACTATATTACTTGGGTCTATATTTCTGTGCTAGCTGGCTAGAATTTTCTATCCCAATCTCTATAAGTTAAGGTGGTGGACATGTGAAATTATGACGATATTTTTATTTATTTACTTTTACATAGAATAGACACATTTATGCACAGCAGGACGTTTGATGTTTGTTTTTAAAGTTAACTGTGCATTGTTCTTTTGGCATGTCTATCACTTTTTCTTCGAAACGGATAAACAAGTTTAGAGCGATTGTTTCATGATGCTTTGCGCTTCACGTAAGTTTTTGAACTATTGGAACATTGTTGCAGTGACAAGATAGTTTTAATGAACAGTATGCTGTTGTTCAAAATACCGTCAAATTAAGTAAAAATCGTAAGTCATCAAGACAAAACTAGTCACATAATACATCAAGGGTCAATAAAATTAGCAGACATAATAGAAAAAAAATTCGCCCTGCGGGTCACGGATTTCTTCGATGAAGTAAAAATACTCTGTCCCATATTAGAGAGAACATTAGCGAATTTAAGATAATATACATAAGACATCAGATTTCTTAGTGTAGAGTGTAGATTATTTTTTTCTTGTACAGTGTAAAGTAAGATAAGTAGAAAATCCTGAAGTGATAGGGGACAGCGCGACTGGTACCCTGTCCAGCGGTCCTGGGTTCGATTCCCGGGCTTAGGAAAGTATTATTGGGTTTTTCTGTGAAATTCCCAGTAGCAGTTCGGAGACTTCGGGGAATACAGTCGTGATGGTATGACATAGTGGAAGCCTTTGCTCAGCAGTGGAATATAAAAGAGGTTACGTAAAAAAAATAAGATTTTACTTCATGCTCCGCCCGGCTAGCTACTTACCTCAGCTATAAGACCGCCGTTATACTCTTCCGTCGTCTGTAGAAAGAGCCAGTCGAAACTCGCGTGGCGTGCTCTAATTCTATTGTATTCCCTCTCTATTCTTTCCATCAGGCAAAACGAGGTTCAAATGCATTCATGTCAATAATAAAAAGAAAAAAACAATGCGAATGTAATTTGCCTTACCGTGTTGTCCTTCTCGTGTGGTTATTATAAATGTATTGTTTTCAGATTAAAAGGTTAAAGGCGTCGTTGCGAGAGGGGGGTGACTCACGCGCTTGTCCTGAAGAAGTTCAGCAGTTACGACAACAGTTGGAGAGCAGTCGCATCAAACTGAAAAGGTACACTACCTGTAACATACAGTCCTCATTTGCTCCGTAAATTTATGGACATACCTTTAAACTGGAACACAACAATGTTATAAGCCCCGCAAGTTGCTAATGGGCTGGAACTTCGTCTAATTAACTTCAAAGTGACGTCATCCGCTGTACTTGCCGGCTTGTAACGGTGCTAACGCGTACTGAGAGCGAATACGTCAGTTTTACGTCAATAAGATGGCCGCCAGGCACATTATTAATTTTCGGCGCTTTTAACATATTATTGCTTAGCGGCAGAATATTTAGTAATACACTCGATGGGTACTGTTGTAATTTTACAACAATACCCATCGAGATAAAGTTAGCAACAGTTCTTGCAGCCAACAATAAAGTTGTTAAAAAGTAATTTATTTATCACTAGCGATCCGCCCGGGGAGCCCGGGTGCAATGTAGATACTCCTGGCTTTTCTCTACTAAAATATGCATGTATACTACATTTATAAACCTTCCTCTTGAATCACTATTTATTGTTGAAAACTGCATGAAATCCGTTGCATAGTTTAATAGATCTAAGTGTACAAACAGCGGGAGCGACTTTGTTTTATACTAAGTAAAAATTAATTATGTACTTATACATTTTTTTCAGGTTAAAAGAAGAGTTCACTTCCTCTGCTCAAGAATACAGAGATGTATGTTATATGCTACTAGGTTATAAGTTAGATAGAACTGGCCACAAGAATTATAGGTAAGTCATATAACATTGCTATGGAGTCTCCTAACACAGTCATTGTTTGCCTAAAAGGAGGCTCCAAACACAATTCATTGTAGGTACAAGAATTATGGTGAAAATAAAGAAACTATTATTATTATTATATTATTGTTATAATTTTAGATTATCTTGTTAGCCTAGTGCGACTGCTACGGTTCAGGTCTTGGATTCGATTCCCAGGTCGAGCAATGTTATAATGTGTCAGTGTTTCATTATTACCAAGTAGAAAAAAAATTACACATTTATTACACTATGAACTTTTACCAATATTTGTCCTTTATCTTAACAGAATATCAAACATGTACGCCGAGTCTTCCGAGGAGTATCTTTCATTCACGCTCGACGACGACGGAATAGAGATGGTCCACACCGACTATTCGGCGACGTTAGGCGAGTTAGTCGAGTTGCATCTACACCAGCACCGCTCTATACCTCTGTTCTTGAGCGCACTTACCATGGAGCTCTTCACGAGGACTACTATGCAACAGGTCCAATAAGGAAAGGTATTAAAGGCTTACCGCACACAAAAGACTATGTTGCGAAACCATTTAGCTTGTGATTTACGACGTAATAAAATGACTTTTATGGGAGCAACGAAAAGTCTGCTGTGCGCGCTGACCCTCATTGTTTTTTATATCGAAAATCAAGGATGTGACAGTGCAGTTCAATTGTTAACCTTTTGAACGCCAATGGCATGTATAGATGCCATGCGCAAGCGTGCCCTGTGCGCCACCGACATCTATAGATGCCAAGAAACAGATCATAGAAAAATACAAAATAAACATATTAAATCATTACTTTAACGTGTTTTATTGATATATCTTAAGAACTGAATTTGTCGGCTTGGCGTGGAGGGCACGGCGAAGCGCTTTTGCTCTGGCGGTCAAAAGGTTAATAGGATTTTCTAGACATTTCTATTACAGTTAATAATGTGTCGTCACTTTGTAGGAATAGTGGCGTACCTGGGTGTTTATTCCTTTTTACTGACAGCAAAACAAATTAATGTTGTTTTTTTATTCTTTCAACTATCGATAATGAAGTATTCATTATTAATTAAGGTTTTAATGTTTCATTTTAATAAACGTAAAATGTATTTTTTTTCTTAGGATTAATAATAATTAATGCTTCTTTCCCTGCTGATATTTTTATTTAAGAGTGGTTTTTCAGAAAATACTTAGTGTTTTAGGTATACGTCCATTGTCCATACAGGACAGGCGATTTCCGTTAAAAAAAGAACCCACATATAATAGTTAGGCCACTATTTATACGAACTGACGGTGACGATTCATCTAGTTTAATATTTAATCCTTTACGCTCTTCCAGTTATCTTAACAATGGCCTGCGATGCGAATTCACTTCCAATATAATAAATATAATTAGAGTTGTAATAATGACTTCACATAGATAAGTATCGATAGTTAATTATATATCAGGTTATATATTATAGATAATAATACATATTTTATTATTATATAGGTACTGTTGCATTGTTTCATCCTTTGAAATTAATCTCTATAGGTCCTCAAAAAGTTGAATGTACTGTAGTTTAATAAATTAATTAAGTAATTTAAATAAAGTAAGAAAGCGTAGAGTATACAATTAGCTAATGATTAAACATTATATCCAATTATCAAGACACATAGAATAGATTATTCTATGTATTATTAATTATCGACCGACATCAAAACTATTACAAGGAAACTAATCACAAATTAGTTTCCGTTTGCACACAAAACTGACACTTATTTCTAAGTATATAAAGTAGTGTAGCGAGAAGAATAAGAAACAAACTAGCTAGTTAACTGTTAGTCATCGTTTGTAAGTAAGGCTGTAAATCGCTTGTCAATGTTGGTGGATTTATATTGAGTTGAGAATTGGCCCATGGGACATTTTGATACCATTAAAGGATTCTATTGTGTAGTAAGGTTGCCGTGCCAATAAACAAGAACATCGGTTTCAAGAATCTATATATAAATTAAAATTTATGTTTGTTCCAAATCTTATATCTTCAGGTCAGGCTTTTTACCCCTAACGAAAGGTATGACAACCGGGACCGATAGCTTTATTTGCTCTCCTCACGGAGGGGTCTCGATACTTAGGTGGTCACCCATCCAAATACTGACCGCGGTAAAAGTCTAGTTCAACTGTTCCTCCTCGAGGTAATAGGTATAATTCTAGCAAAAGGAGAAAGTTTTTTCGCCACATGTCTAAGAATAGTTTAATTTCATTCATTAAATGTCGGAGTAAAACTTTTATATTAGCGTCGTAGCTAGGGTCCTTGACATGAGCAGTCTTGGCAAGATTTGAATTTTGACTTATTTTCTCGGAGTTACTATTTAGGGCCTGTTTCACCACCTGTGGATAGCGGCTAGGTGCTGGATAAATAAAAAAATGGAACAACATTTGTATGAAATTATCTGCCAAGTAATTTAACGGGGACTTATCAGTAAGCTGTGCAACAAACAGGCCCCAATTTTGCTTGTCTGTGCCCCAAGGGCCCGCATGTTCTGCATAGTGCCGCGATTCTCTCGTTCGTGAAAGTGGCGCCGGACAGCCATCCACATACCCAACCCCTAGCTACGACTGAGTAGAATTTATAATATCCTATACTAGACGTTAGTAGTTTGTAATTTCATATTTTAATATATTTACCCAACAGGCCTTCTCGTATACCAATAGCAATAATTGTTACATTTAAAAAAATAGTTAAAGTTAAACCTTTGTGCACATTATTAAGATCATTGTTATAAAAATACAAATAAAACTACTTTTTACGGATTTTATCGCTATATATTAATATCATTTAAAACAGAAAAAAGAAAATTATTTCATTTTACACTTGGTGTAAATACTAAAAAAATACAATATTAAAACAACAATATATGGGATGCCCCCTTAAACATTAAGACACCAGCACCAATAGATACTGTAAAGGGCTGTAATGCCTCCTTTTACAGCCAAAACAAGGGGAATTCATTAATTTTATCAATATAACGCGATAAAATCTGTAAAAAAGTAAGTAAGTTTTATTACAATGTTAATATTCGCGTAAGTGTCGGAAACCAGTATCTTTAGTTAAGTATATTGAAGTTCATTCTTTCGTACTACAATAAATAAAATGTTTTGTTTGTAAACGTTTGACATTCCTTTAATATCATTTGTATATATTAGCAAACGACCCATTTTTAATAACAATAAATGTGTCTTTTGTCATTCAATGTTTTTATTTTGACAAATATTGACGTATCTTGTAGGTATTTGGTTCGATTCGATTGAGCTATGATAATTTTTTTTAGGGGTTAAATGATAATCCACATACCAGTGTAAAATATTTATGAAGAAACAAGGACAATATATTATACAAATCATCTAATGTTTGCAATGAATTCAACTACAACAATTTAGTATTATTATAGTCAGACATAGTTAACAACGTGATTAGCACTAGGAAATAATTGACAAGAGCCGAGCTACTGTATTATGTTTGTTTTGTTCACAATATTAAAAATAAGTACACATAATAAACAATAATTATTTTTCGTTTGTAGAAAATTAACATAATATAATTAATTATTAAGCTTTTATGACTATACAATGACTTCAACAACTATTGAGCGGCGTTTTCCCTCATCGAATTTTCAGAAAAAATAAAACACCATGTACTATGCACATTATCAATACATCGCTCACGATGAATTGAATGTTCAGACTAAAACATAAGTAGCATTAATATTAGTCCAAATTCGATCAATTAAATTATAGTAAGTATGCATTAAAGCTTATGCCATCTGCCGTCCAGAATTAATACCATTACATAATAATAATGAATAGTAGAAAACCTTTTAACTATTATTAAAGCTAAGAAGGACGCCGAGTAAGTTGTTTCTACTACTTTGACATCACACATTGCTTTGATTCATTTGAGAAATTCACGAAGATAAACTCACACACAAATAGTCTTGGAAACATTTTTGGAAATAATTTAAAAGTAACAATAAATTACTTTTTACCTACAGTCTATAAAAATCACTTAATTTTCAATGTAAAATGTTTCGAAAATAACGATAGTCTAAAAATCTTACATACACATAATACTGAAAACGTATTGTATAACACTCTAAACATGTCAGAACCACGAGTTGACGTTCCCTGTGCTACGCATCGCGACCCATGTCTAAACACAAACAAAACAAAACATATAACATAAATTTCATACAATTTTCAATAAAATTATTGCACTAAACTTCATACTCGTAACTTAAGGTGGATGCTCCAGGGTAGCCCGCGAAATTCAAATTTCCGTACGTTTTTTGCAATTTGCAGCTGAGTATCGGATATTTTATTAATAGAAACTAAATTCGCGGTACTGGCATGTATGTATTTATATCATTATATTAGTTAAATTTATCAATGTAACCCACTAAGTTAAAATTTATATTAAACGTAAAGTTATTATTAAAATGGCACATTTTCTCTTTTCTCTAAGTTAGACAATTATATTGAAGGTTTTAATAAGTATAATTGTGTAAATACATACATGCCAGTACCGCGAATTTAGTTTCTATTAATAAAATATCCGATACTCAGCTGCAAATTGCAAAAAACGTACGGAAATTTGAATTTCGCGGGCTACCCTGGAGCATTCACCTTAATAATAAATATTGCATTAAGCGTTAACCACATTTCGTGAAGTAAAATTATTTAAGTCTTAAAGTACTAAGAGTTAATTAAATTTTAAGAACAATATGTCAGTCCGATGAAAGTATTATTTCATCCTAATACGAGCTTCGTTCATTGTAGCGACGTTCAACAAGACGGAAATTAGAATTTATTAATTATAGAAAGTTCCTAAGTTCCAAATATTGTGCTAACTACAGTCCCTATGTTTAACATTTTGACTAAATATTAAGTACGATTTGGTGCTCAAATTTAATAATGTAAGTGTTAATTATTTAAAACTAGTTATATAGAATTATTTATCTACAAAGTTCGAAAGGGTGCATCAGGCTCGATAGATTTATCTAAGTCTAAACCAACTAAGAACTTTTGAATTTCATTAGACCTGGCACAATGACTCGCATGCGCTGGAGCAGTCACTTACATTGGAAGGGCCTGCCATTTGGTATCTAGATTCGATTTAGGTGATTGGTAAATGCGATGAAACACTTGATCAACCTGCCTGCATTCGACATAAGTAGTTTTGATAAGATTAACATTATCAAAAGTTATAGGCGTTGGCACCAGAGACTGCTTCCAACCGACGTTGCACGTTTGCTTACTTAAATTTCTTCTTCTGAGTATTTCAAAAGACCGTTAGAGAAAATGCTAGAAGACGTAGTTATACCGTCGGGTTCTTCTGTATTCCAGTACGCACGTGGCATCAGGCATGTGTTCTCGTAGTCTACGTCAGCTTGTCAAACACTACGAAGCCAGTGGATCAATCCACGATAAATGTAGAGAGTCTATGACTATAGGACGCGCGTGGTGTCCACATCGCTCACACTTCTCTCAATCACACTATTGTCCGTTATGTTTTTGTTGCCTGTGGATAAACAATATGTTAAGTAAATAAAAATATATTTTATAACATTTCTCAAGCACTGATTTATAGAACGCGCTAAGGTTACACTTTATATCTGGTAGCTAGGCTAGTTGGACCACAGAACAAGGGTACATGATGATTTTAGACTATAATTATGGTATGTTTGTTGTTGATCTGCGGGCATAACCAAGTTGCAATATAAAGTTCGGATCGACAAACGTATAGAAAGAAAATGTATGAAAATGTCATTAGTGACAGCCCGATATGTCGAGAGCTTATGTCATTTAAAAACATTTTGTTTCTCTCGGAAAAAGTGGGCAGTCACTTATGTAATTTGGTCTGGTCTGGTTGTCTGGTCCTTTCTCCTAGTGGATGACGCTATTTTGAGTGATGTATGTTGGTTGGAGTAGACGAGTAGTAGGTACCTTTGCACGGTCCAGTGTGTAGCGGGTCGACGACGCGGCCGGCGTGGCAGGCGGCGCGCTGCAGGCGGCACCACGAGGCGTAGGTGCGCGCGTCCGAGCCGCACAGCGCGCGCCGCGCCGCCGCGCCGCACGCGCCGCACGACACGCAGCGCGCGCCGCTCGCGCCGCCCGCCACGCAGCGCTGCGCCGCGCCGCACGATACCATGGCGCACGTCGCGTTCGCTGCAACGTACGCGAACGTTTAGTGCACAGGGAAGGGAAGGGCCCATCAGTTCTACCAGTCTGAAAGGGAATTATAGATAGTACCTACGTAGGTACACTACTGTGTAAACTTCGAACAAAAGCTATTTTTTATCATAGGTTTTAAATTAAAACCCCTTCCGAAGATGGTGCATCCTACCCAAAAATCATTAATTAGATTTTTCCGCACCCATCCAGTTTCTTACCTATACACGGTCCTCTATATGCTAGCGGCAGGGCTCTCCCCCGCTCGCAGGCGGCTCGTCTTAACGCGCAGGCGCCGGCGTACGTCCGACCATCCACCGCACAGACGGGCGCGCCGGCGACGCTGCACGCGCCGCAACGGACACAGTGCGCTCCCAGCTCTGCGTCCAACACGCATCTTTTATCGCCTCCGCAACGGACGCCCTCGCATGTACCTTCTGAAACAATGTGGTAATGATAATATGGTAAACATAAGAATGGATGGTGTTGTACCGATCACCACTATCGGTACAACACCATCCATCGTGGTCGTGCTATGATGATTGGACGAAGAAAGATCAGATTGAGAGCTCATATCGATTGCGTTAAAGTCTATTGGTAAATGTGTTCAAAGTATAACGTATAACTAACTACCATAAAATATGTCGCAGGTTAAAAATCCTAAACAGCCGGCCAAAATGTTGGCACGTTTTGTTCTAGCTTATTGAATTTACCTAAGTAACTACGAAGGAATTCCTGTTCAATCCCGTGGTAAACTACGCTAAGGTACCTACGTAAAAAAATTCAGTTCACCGGTGCACAGCTGCTTAGTTTTAGATAATCCTAAGTGAATGAAGTTTGATACGAACATATAACATTACAATAGCATAACTGTAAAATATAAGTCAGAAAAACTTGTCAGTTAAACCTACATATTATTATATGGTAGGTACATAACTACTAGCCTACTCGTATTTCACCGAAAAATAATTAGCACCGTTACTTTATTATAATCTAATCAGATCCTAAAGTATATTTCAACTCAACTGCTAGTATTTGACAGGCCCTACTCAACAGGATTTGCTATGTATAGTACCTAATAGGTGTTTAATACCATTGCACATAAAACGAAAAATAACATGTAATAACCAAGTATGTAATATGTATACTTATCAAGTTACAATGAGTAGTTTATGTCAGGTATATGCGTTGCGGTTGCGGGCCTATTCGCTCGTAAACGCGATGAAGTGGTGTGGCGACGTTTAGAACGGAGTTTACGTCGATTTTATCGCAAAATATTATTCATAATATGGAATGGGGACGTCTGGGTCGGTCTTGGGGAGATTGCGGTTTGACAGCTCCGATGAGACGAGGAACAACATCGAGGATTCGAGCGAGGCGAGGCCCGAGGTGACAAACACGGATATAAAGTTGGATTATCGTTAACGTTTGCGAGGAACTTGAAATACTAGGATCTACTATGACGATCCCTAGAGTTTTTCTCAGGTTATTCTTTTGTTTGACCATTGATACCTTAGCTTTCGAGAGTTAGTTCCTACGTGAAAAATCTCCTTTTGTGAGACCGTGATGATTCTGAAGGAGCCACCGTACCGTGCGGGCGCGTGAGAGGGCCCATCTTGTTTTGAGAAGGCGCCGGATGTAACCGCGTTGGTGCCTAACAGTACAAAATCCCGACTGCATCATCTAAGTCTCAGAGGGGGCACTCTGGCATGTGAGGTGGTTCCGTGAGGTATACCTACTCATGGTGGTCACGAGAAGTAACATCACGTGAGGTGAGGTCACGTGACGCGGGATTAGTCACGTGAGGTGATGTTGGTCACGTGAGGTGATGTTGGTCACGTGAGACGAGATTGGTCACGTGAGTCGAGATTGGTCAAGTGAAGCGATGTTGGTCACGTGAAGCGATGTTAGTCACGTGAGGCGACGTTGGTCACGTGAGGCGATGTTGGTCAAGTGAGACGACGTTGGTCACGGGAGGCGATGTTAGTCACGTGAGGCGAGATTGGTCACTTGAGGCGATGTTATTCACGTGAGGCGAGGTTGATCACGTGCAAAATCAAAATCAAATTAGTTTTATTTTCACATAGACCTTATACTTATGAAATGTACGAAACTTGGTGCACGTGAGCTGTGGTTACTTGAGGTGAGGTCACAAAAACCACCACCACCCCCAAATCTGCCGCCCTACGCCAGCCTACTCAGCCTATTGGTAAATCCGTCTCTGGTTAAGGATAGCTACCTGTTTTAGCTTATAAGTAAGTGTCATTGGAAATTTACCACTTAGGAAAATTTATACAACCATAAAGAAGCCAGTGCATAAAATACTACACGTGGGCTTTGAAGAGACATTTTAATAAAGATATTTATTTATTTTCTAGATGTAAAACAGGCAGCCTACTCGTAAACTTGTCAGATAATTTAAATGGAGTATCCGCGATGAAGCTAAGCGTTAAATATTATACTATTCAGTAAGTACGAATACTTCTACTAACTTTGTTTATGACGACTGGTTTGGACGTAAATGAGTAGCTTGATGCCTAACTGCATCTTTGCATCTGGTCCCGTAGGTGTCAAAAGCGAATAAGGAATTGTGTAGGTGTTTATTAACCACCATCTGAGGATAGAGACATTTCTGCAACGCGATGTAATCAATATAATTATGGCGGTATCTTTAGCCAGCTAATGAGCTAACGGTTGTCATCTTTTGAAGCTCTTTTTTGCAACTTAATTTGCAGGTGATGTGGAACTTTAACTCCTAATAATGAGGGAATAGGCTCTCTTAGCACTTTTTCAGTTTTGAAAGTTGCTATATTATTATTACTTTACTTTAATTTGATCGTCCATGTTACGTTACGCTAGAAAGAGTCCAATCCGATATTGCCAATGTTCAATTAGTTTATTTAGAAACTATTACTTAGGTACTTATTATAATTTTACGTAAAAAGCACACAGGCATAATGTACCTTTCTAACAGTGAAAAGAATTTTTAAAATCGGTTCTGTAGATCTAGAGATTACCCCCCTTCAACCTCACAAACTTTAGGACCTCTCTAAAACATTAGGTTGGTAGTACCTAGGTATAGATACCTTCTACTAAGCGAGGTCCTATTGAAATTATTATTCTCAGGCTCAAGACTAGCAATATGGCCGCTGAAACATAGTGTCGATCATTTAGAATACGTTTTCCGTTCACACACATGTTATTGAGTGCACTGCCTGTAACGGTCGACGCGGCCGGTTCTACTCGCCGCTGCGGCTGTAATTGCGCGCTTATTACGTATCACAGCTCAGCAGTCACCAGTCACCACGCTGCCCTAGTCCGACTGGCAGACTTACAGACTGTTAACATCTTTAAGAAGTTCTTAGGGTCTTGTCAAGCGTACCCAGGTATTATTTTCTTGCACAGTTAAATGTAATGATGAATAGTTAGTACTCGTAAAATTCGATCTATAAGATACTTAACTCGGGTGTTCGCGACCCAAATTATTACAAAGTTTGGACTACATCATGGTATTATTTCACAAAATGATAAACTGCCCCAATTGCAGTACCCTACCTAGCAAAGGGTCTCATCACATGAGCAGACCCATTCAGCCCACAAATGAATTTAATGAATCATGCGTCTATATCACGCAGCTGTACCGGATTACACCTTTTAAAAATAAAATACGATCAAATAAAAGATCTTAATCTTTTATTTTTATGAAATAAAATGAACGAATCAATTAAGTATGATATTTCCAAAAAAACTTCGGTTTACCCTTTACGAACAACCTGCATTGTTATATGCATATGAATATTCGTTAAATTACGTCATTATACTCTGATTGTTTTCAGGTTAACTGAATGATGCACCTGCGTATTATGCACGGTCATTCGGTCAACAATATTGTGAAAGACGTTACAGAATAATAGGTACATAATAGCACAAGCGCAGGGTTAACTTAAAAAATCTATATATATAATAATTATTATTGCTAATAGAATAAATGTACATAGTCCATTACTTTGTGTTATATTTTCAATTTTTTCTTGCTAAAAAGGCCCCAAACTGCCCATGCTCAAGAGCCTGTTTCTTGGTCAAGCTTAGGAAGAGATAAGCTTAAGAGGAGATACACTTTTATTTATATGGCTTGGATATTTATCTAAGTATATTTTACAACAAAATATTCCATATCTCAAAGGCACATTGAGTTTCTAAAGGTTCGTACTTAATTAATGTGTTTATAAATTGCAGGTAAATACAGAAAGCTACAATTACTTCAGTCTCTTACCCACTATTTACCTGTAACACTGCTATTAGTTACCTTTAGGGCCTACCACCAACAAAAACGACTAGGGAAACAGTCGTAGTAGCGTATTAGTTCGGTACTACGGAAACTCGAATTTTCAACTTGGTAAGAAGTATTTGCCCGCGGAGTTGCCCGCGTAAATTTCGGTTTTTTTAAAGTACTTACCTCATTCTTCTTGTGTTAATCCAGCGTTACAACCTTATATACCAAATTTTATCACGCTAAGATTTTTTTCTGGGGTTGTAAGAAAGACTGCTATACTGGGTCCGTACCGTACAATTCCCAGGCATTAAGTACATGTCTGTCTAAACCTTCAGCGAATATTGTAGATGATACCATAGTTGTCGGGTCTGGGTGTTTAATTAAGTACAACGTTTTATTTAAAAATATAAATAAAAAACGAAGTGATAAACTTTTCCTTCGAGAACCGACAGTTGTTTGCAAGTTCTCATTCACATTCATGCACCTCGGGCGAGACGCGTTCGCCCAGACGTATCGTGCATCGCAATGAGCCATTATTATTTATTGAGTCGCGATTCCAATAGAGATGTAGCTAGCCTTCTAGGAACAAGCGGGCAATTTACTAGCGCGATAGTAGGGGTGTGTCCGGTCATTATGCCAGGATTAATGCACCCGACTGCGAACGAACAAAAGGAAATCCGCGAAATTCCCATTTAGCGAGGTAAGTAAAAAGTTCCGTGACTCAATAGCCGATTGTTCTATGCTGGCGGCCTAGTTGTAGGCGGTAAAGTGGAAAAATATGAATAAAACTTAGCCTTAGCTGCTATTTTATACTGAAGTGATTATTTTTTGTGGTAGGAAAATTTTTTCGAAGGCGGGACTTCAAAATATTATACAAATTCGAATATATACTAACTAGAGGTACTGTAAGATACTATAGGTAACTTATCATTTTGGGCAAGTGTGCGTAAGAAAAACACCGACTGATTTGCAGTCTAGACGGAAAACCGTGAAAATAAACTTAAAAATTTGTAATGCAATAACTTAAATGAACATTTACAATTCGAAGGCAAAATTCACTGAAACGGGGCAGGTTTGGTTCATTGCGTTTGCATGTGCGCGCGAGTGGTGCAAATGACGCTATTGTGCGCAGAGCAGCGCAGACAGGCTGCACGGTGACTTGCGCGAATAAAACGAAAGCTCCACAACACACCATTATCATTATGGGATATGACAGCGACAACAATCGCGCATCGCCAACGTTTACATGTTCTGAATTGTCATGCTCTGGTAATTTCTGCACTTGATGAGAAAAAATATTTATAAATGCACGTCATTATTTTGAGTGAATAAAGCACCGACTCACCGGTGATATAAACTACCTAATATTTAAAATTCCCTTCTCCCAACACTGTTTGTAACGGATTTCAAAAATTTGCATTGTATTTCCCTCACACCTGGACGTGTACCTCGAATCTGAATACCAGATTGCTAAACCCGCACCTTAAATTAGAAATGATTATTTGTCAGACCTAGATATTGTTATTCTCGTATTTGCGTCAGAGCTTTGTGCATTTCAACATTCTGGAGGCGATAAGCGTGCAAGCGTTTGCTTCAGTCAAGCTTGAGCGCGCCAATAATTTGCTAGTAAACTTTGATGGGGCTTTTAACAGGTATTATTATATTTATCCAGTTGGCTAGACAGTTACTAGGTGCCCGCGATTGCTATGATGGATGGATGGGCTGTTGCCAACTGAAGTGTAATGAATCATGCGCCTATTTATAGATATACGATTAATATGCAAGTTAAGTGCAGATGTTATAGATAATAATTGAATGGCAATGTACACAGATATGCACGGTGTAATTTGTTAATGGTATAATACAGCACGTTATAAATACTCATTAATCATCGATCAGATTGAGTGGAGGTACCTACTTAGCGACAGGACCTGATACCGCGAATAGTCGTGTTCGCTGTTCATGATCAATAATATAATTTATTCAGCAGTTGATTAAACTGTCGTCAACTAGAATAAATTGGCTGGCGTTATGCTGCTTGATTGTTTGTGGCTATGTTTATTGTCCCATTACTAATTCCAAAGCACTTTAATATTAAATATATGCGCCGAAGAAAATATGACATTCGGTTCGGGAGTTTCATTTTACGGATCGTAAAATAACAAATAATAAAAAAAATATCGTAACGGACATATTATCAAGAGCTGACACAAGTATAGCCAGCAGATTGGGCCTTTTCCACCAGTTTTCCGTACAATTTACTTGGCAGATAATTTAATACAAATTTTGTACCATTATTTGAAACTATCTGGGGCGGTTACTGCCTATCCAGAGGTGGTTAAACAGGCAGTTACACCTGCTGTGGTGGTTAAACAGGCACAGGTGGTTAGTAATGTAGTCTTCGGCAAAACAGAAAAACACAATTAAATTGAAATCTAACATTAAGTGACTGAAAGAAACTGAAAGACAAGTCACAGCTTAAATAAAAACACTTATCTAGAAGCATAAAATATTCCATAGGAGTACATAGGTTCTTCACATAGTTCATTATATAGGTGAACACTATGACAAGATTTCAGTTAAAATCTGCTGAGAACTTTACGGGTAACACCGTGGGCAGCGTATATTTGCGGTTAGTTACATTTAATTAATTTCCCGTTAAATTACTTCGCAGATAGTTTCATACAAACTTTGTTTAATTTTTTCATTAACCGGGCCTCAGGTAACCGATTACCCAGAGGTGGTGAAACAGGAGGAAATTCTACCTAGTTACATAAAAGCTCCAAAGTTCTGCAAGTCTTTGAAGAAGCCTGGAGCCTTGCCAGGTCTCATAACTACCTAAGCAACATATCTAGTCAGGCTTATGTAGTTATGAGACCTGGCAAATAGCCTGACTTGCACCTCCTACTGCTGGCCTAAACAAGGATGATGGATGGTGCGTGCCAATTGAATGACAATGAATCATTCTTTGGTTATTTTATATATGGAAATGTGCATTTTAACCCTTGCTTTTTGTCATTGGTAACAATATTACGTCCGGAATCTTTCAATTTTTTTAAGGGCGGGATAAGCATAACGGCTGGTAACATAATCTTTTTTGGAATCACTAAATAGGTAATAAATCGTGACATAGACATGTATTATGAAATAATGATATCTACAGATAAACTGCCCGAAAATAGTCATCTCATGTTACACAAGACATTCAATATGACACTAGTAGGTATGTCATAATAGCTATCTCGATACGATCTCTATCAGAATATGTTTTCAGTTTTCGGTTCACATTTTCGGTGGATGGTAGAAAAGCTGATTGCAGTAAACTTTTATAGTGGAGTAGATGAGTTTCGAAATGTATTCCAAAGACAATATAGCTAGACAATAGTTATAATAATGAAAGTTTTACCTTGGCAAGGTCCCGGGTAGTCAAGGACTAGGTGTTTGGCCGGTCTCCGGCAGGCGCGTCGCCGCAGCCGGCAGAGCGAGGGGTAGGTCCGGCCGTCACTACCGCAAACGGCACCAACGCGGCGGCAGGCGGCTGCGCACACGCAGCGAGCGCGCCCGCCGCGCACTACGCATCGCCGCCCGCTGCCACATGATACTCCGGCGCATGATTCTGTTAATAACATGTAATTTTTAAAGATGATACAAAAATCTTTTTAACACCCTAAACTAATGATACAGTGTTTATCGGTTAGGTCAGGGAAAGAATATGTCTTCTATTCATTCATTATGGAAAAGACAAAATATACCACCGGCACAGATGTACTACCGTAACCCACAGTTTGATGTTCAGAGTGGGACTGGTGTCGACTCTATAATGTGCTGAGGCATGGTTCTGTTTTACATGCAAAATTAAAAACAGTCAAATTTAATTTCTATTGTATGTCATGTATGTAATATGTTAGGTGGTATTATCACTCATAAAATAGTTGTGAACTTTTGAAAACATCCGGCAATGGATGGCGCCCTGACTCTAGATATGTTGGCACGCCGCTCATAATTCGCGATATTTTAGCGTTCCCACAGCTACACGTGTAGATAAATATAACGATATTTAGATAGAATCGAGTATTTTATAGCTCACGTGATGATCCGGAAATATGAACGTTTGCTGTTCAAAGTAATACTCCTGTCTAAAGTCGCTCGAAAAACTGCCAGATCCGAAAAGTTTCGTGATTTTGTACAAGAATTTATTGTTCACGAACGATGACATTTATGAGCGTTATTGAGCTCGAATTGTTGCGTTTACATTCGCTTAATTTAATTGTGTAGAATTCAAAAATAATCCGAACACATTTTTTAACAACGCGTATTTTTTTTTAATCAGAGTCGTTGACTTGTGGATTTTTGGCTAAGTTATAATAAAATTTAACCTCGGAAATTTAAAAATTATAAAATAAATATGTATCTGATAAGACTGCATGCATTATAGCATTATAGGTACCTACTTTGTATCTGACATAAAACAAAACAAAAATTGTTTGTCTTGTCTACATTTTATTAAAGCTATGATACCTACCTACTTTTCATATACTTTATCAGCGTCTACATCAATTTATAAGATTGCATATAAAATATAAGATACATAATATGTTCGAAACGATGAATGCCATTACATAAGATTTCTCTCTGCCAAAACACTTCATTCATTTAAGAAATTATTTGTTTATTTCTAAAATCAAATTTTTGACAGTTTGCCAAGTCTCTGTTGATTCGATGCGCAGTCTTCATCTATCGGACGATGCACTCGACGTCCCAATTTTATTATTTGTTGAACAATTGCTGTTATAGCAGTCGGGTACAGTTTATCTGTGTGTTTAGTTGATTGGTGTAATTGGGCTTTAGACGCGCCTGCATTAAGTCTGCTAAGTAAAGCCATTGTTTAACTGCATAAGATTATTTATTTTTATGAAGTGCCGCAAAATATAAATGTTTTAAAAAAGAAAGTCCGATGTTTTTTTAGCGTAAGTATTGAAAATGAAAGTTACCTAGCTATGCTTGTTTCTATGAAAATGATATATGTAAGTAGGTACTGAACTATGAACTTAAGTATATATTTCTAACTACTAAGGTTATAAAATATAAAACTTAGTCTGGAGCCAAACAAATTACTGACACACTAGGAAATCTATAGTTTTTGAGCGCCCCCGCCGCCACCTGGACTAAAATTGGAATTACTAGTCTGAAACAGTATGTATTTAGTTTCAAAAGTAAGTTAAATACTAAGGCAGTTAAAAACTAATTCAGTCAGAGACGACGCTATGTCAAGACATAAGCAATTTTTAATTTATCGATAAAACTGTAATAATTGACAACTTTCTCGTCGAAATAGTCCTTTCCGCGATGATCATGGCATAGACACTAAGACGGTATATTATTTTACTTTATTCATTTCAGTTATTCGCACCCGTACCTACCTATATTTTACCAGGATACGGCGACTAGATTTATTGGCTGACGTCATTCGGGGCTCAAATTACTACAAAAACAATACCTTCGTTGAATTCTAATTGGACTGTGTTTTTTCCTAGAACCAGCAGGCCCGGAAGGATGTGGCCATGTCTTTAATTATCTATGGAAGCAGCTTCGACGAACAAACCCGAGAAAAACATTTAATTATATACATTATTTAAATATGTATTGTACTGGCAGCTAACTAGCGCATTGTGTACGGTGTGTACCGACATAACTTTGCCTCGCTTCCTCTAGTCCATAAACTAAATGATAAACGGAAAGACAGGACGATTCCCGGATGTTTACTTCTTTCTTTTTGTTCGGTTCTCGTGTGCAATTATATTTAATTAACGTGTTTTGTTTTGGTCCTATTGTGGTCCTTGGAGCTCGGGGCCGGATGGTTTTTCACTCTTATCTACCCTACGACTATTGGGTCAAAATGTGATTTCTAAAAATTTTCATATTTTTTTAGGTAGGTACTCTCAAAGTAAAGAAAACTCAGAAATGTACCTACACAACATAAATCATTTAGGTACGTAGTTCATTTTAAATATACATAATTATTATCCGTGCCTAGGTACCTGTAGCCGTTTCTGAAATATCTTGCGTCGTAAATTCGTAATCGTAACCATTACTTTACACGGAGCAATCGCCATCTCAACCGAGACCAATCGTTTTGTAAAACTTATAGTTAGAGCGACTTTCAGACTAGATGTTGTTGTAAAAAACAAATCAGTCATTATTAGACGCATTATAATACTTACCAGCGCAAGCGACGCAATTAACGCCCCCAGAGAGTACTTTGTAGAAGAATATTTCGCCGCTGTCGAGATCGTCGGGGCTCCAGGCGGCGGGCGCGCGGGATGCGCCCGCGCAGCACTCGGCCCGGCCTACGCGTAGCGCCGCCACCGAGCTGCAGCGCCCGCCGCGGTCCATCCCCGTCCAGCAGATCCCGGCTATGGACAATAATAATAATTATGAATAGGTACCAACATTTATCCACCGTTATGTTATGTTATAAAAGTTATGTGCAAATAGTTAAAAAAAGACGATTACTTTTCTAACAATATTTTTAAGTTATTATTTTCCTCTGACACAGGCTTTTACTTATTAGATGAACATAATTATTATTAAAAAAAGGGTAGGTGTACAAGAAGATATAGGTACCATCCTTAGGGAGCCGGAAGATAACAAAAGAACGCGACTTTTTGTTTATAACGTAATTTATTCCTGTCAGCCTGAAAACTTCCTCCGTATACATAAGAAAATTATAATACGGAGGGTATAATAAAACGTTCTCTCCGGGTCCAGACTAAACATAAATTGAACAGATGTGTCTGGACGTTGCGCAGGCGGCTAGCTTGGAGCGCCGTATTCGGTCGGATTCCTGCGCGTGAGTCACGGAGCACGGCTGCGCGAGCCGCGCTGCGCTAGACGACCGCCAGACACTATTTTTCAATGCGCGCCCGCGCCGCGCGCCGGTCGGCGACGCGACCTAACGACCGCAACCCGACATGGCTATAACTAGTAATCGATTGACTTTTTATTTACAACTTCGATCGAAAATACGGATCCGAGAAATCAACTTTATAAAAGTTTCACACTATTTAATGATCGATGAAGACATGTTTACAGTAATTTTGATTGATCGCAATCTCTTACGATATTGTTACGCTTCACCGTCTCGTCTGGTTGACAATATAATTATATTTTGATGGTATCGCGTGGGTATAAGTTTTATTAACTTGGCGAAAACTTGATCAAGAATTGTCGGATGAGAGATGTTCGTTTTAAATTAAATTGTTTAGTTGTTACTATGGCAATATTGTAACTAAGTCATCATACTTAAAATATCTTCATGCTTCCTATCTAGTGTCTAACTTCAATACTTTATTTAGTAATTAAAAGGGATTTATCCTTGTTATCCTATACCGCTCATTAGACAGCCTAATAAGTGAGTAGATTTTTTTTTAAATTCAGTCTAGCTTTATTGAAATTAAAAAGAATAAAGACTATATTTTGTCATGTATTTTAAAGTAAATAGACACTAATAGTTAATATTACAGTTAATTAAAAACGAATTATAGTTAATAAAGCTCACTAAGTGCTTCCGAATAAGGCCTTCGGTGTCAGGTTTCACATTAGTATTAAATTTTATTGCTTTACTATTTACATAAATAAAACTTTAAAGACTAAACATTATGTCCTAATTTAAATTAATTAAAAGTCCCAATTAACCATTACTAAGAGCGGGAAAATATTTAAGTGGGTAAGTAAGTATGATACGAAATGATGAAATATGTAATTTTCAAATGTTAAAGAAAATTGATTTTTCGTATGAGCGAACGAACACGAACATTTTTAGCATTGCATGTCAATGTTTTTCTGAACGTGCTTTTTTTTCTTCAAATTGTTCTGTCGATGGCTCCGTGTAGGTAGCCATAAACTATTTAGTCATAGTGCATCATAAATTTTCAGACAGTTACGTAATCATCCGTTAGTTTGCTTAATGCAAGGGTGATTAAAATGCTATTAATATCTACATGAGCTGTTTTGACTAGCTTAGAATTTGTTAATAAATATGATTATGGGTTTAACGATCTGGCAGAAGTGTGCCTATGTAGAATGTTCATTGAATATATTATGTTGAAAATATTTCGCGGCCGTCTGGAATTGCAACGGTTTCCATAGTAACAACCGGTTGGCGGGCCTTTCGTCTGAGCTCTCGTAATAAGTCAGAAGTGGCTCAACCGCCTTAATAATGACTTCCATGATCTTTGTTCTTAGTCCAGATCTTTAAAGAAACCAGGCCCTCAATTTTGTCATATTATTGTGTAAATCGAAATTTAATGAGTTCATAATTTAAATAAGTAACATTTTGAAATCGCATAGTTGGGCCCAAGGTATTGTACCGACTTTCTTATTATCGTTACTATAATATCACTGAATAATCACACAAGGCGCTAGATACAATTTGTTATCAGATCGTATCGCCGGCCAGAACTTGAAATTCGCCAAATTATGGACGGTTGAACTGGTTTCAGGTTTCTCGTTTGTTTATGAATTGGCGGGAAAACGTTTGGACGAAGGAAATTTTACATTAAGTACATGAGAAAAATGTAGCAGAGGAATGGAAAGATATAAGAGTAGTATTAGAATGGTATGATGTATGGTATGGTATATGGTATATAATAATATTACCATATTAGGTAAATTGACAAATTTTTTGGTGTAAAAATATTAAAGTTTCAAAAACATTATGATTCAACAAATCGTAATTAATGGTCTAAGCATCTTGATCTTGCTAAAGACTAGTAAAAATGCCCAACCACATCGTTTTGCGGATGCAAGAGAGGAGAGAGCCTCGTACAGTGAATGTACGGGGTCGGGAAGAGCTCAAGGCTATTCTGATTGGAATGCCCTCTGTGGATATTACCCGTGTGATGTAATAACGTTTTTAATGAAATCACGAAAGTTGAAATTGATATTTGGCGCGCGTTGATGTTCGGAGCGCGCTTGACCGGTTCTTGGTATTCGGTACTGGCAGTAAAGCACCTTGGGAGAAATGTAAATACATTCGAATATGATTTTATTGTGGCGAGCGCGGACGTTGACTCCAGCGGGCATAGCATGCTCCTTATATCTTCGTGAGTGACAGTATTAATGAAAAATATAGAGCGCCACTGTCGCCTATAAATTGCTATTTGAAAAACGTAGACAACAAACAAATTGGTATAAGGTACTTAAATCATACAATAACGACCGATATGTGTGATAGGTATAAACTTACAAATAGTACAGGTATGGGCTAAAATTTACATATTCAGCAATTCTTATTAGATTCTTATTTAACATTTTTTTTAAGTAGATGGCACCGGTATTTTGAAAATCTAATCACAAATAGCCTGTATTTTTGCCGGTAAGTCAAGCTTCCGTAGCGCTCCATACCTGACATTAATACTTCACGTAGTCGACGGTTCCGTCAACTTTGGCGCCACAATTTGGAGCCGAGATCCGGCTGCGATTGTGTGGGTGTGAGAAATTGGCGCAAAAAATATGTAGTGGTTTAGACGTAGGCTGTGTAATGTGTATGGCATGTGGTTGTATGCTCACGCTCCGGTATTAACTGGTTAAGATCCTCCGAATGGCAATCACGAGGCGCTAATACTTGTGTTAGTAGCAGATCTGCAGATCAAGAGAATAAAAAATAGTGAAGTTGTAGTTACGAGTATGATGGATGGACAATGGACAAAGTAACAGGGCATCCTTTTAGTTCGCAGAGATTTAAAAAAAAGAATGATGGGATGGAAAGGAAAGCATCATGCTTCAAATATCTTCTCTTGAAACTTCAATATCAAATATTAGGGTAATCGCGAATATCCTCAGGCGTAATATACAAACGTTAGTGTAATCGCATTGAAGTTTCCGCCAAATCAATGTAAAGGATCCAATTATAATATAAGGGATACAGTTCTCGCCAAACTTATTGTCCGGCTTGAAGATGGCACGAGCTAATTTCAACCCGACCGAAAAAATCGGAGTAAGAAAAATATTAGATTGTAATTTATATAAAAACGAAAGTTCAAGTAGTAGGTTGTCGTTTTAAATCATTCTTACCCAATTCGGTTCCGATATTTTTTAATTATGTCGTGCCAACTTCAACCCGGACAATAAGTTTGGCAAGAACTGTAAGTAATTCAAAAATCAACATCTTCATCTTGTAGTTTTATGTCGAAAGGGTGTGATTTTATATAAATACATAATTAATTTATGCATCTCTAGGAAGAGGTCGACGGACTTTTATTCTTCGTCTTAGTGCAGCACCTATACTTACATAAAGTTATTCTATAGCACACACAGGGGCTAAGTTTCAGGAACCCACGCACTAGTATTGGTATTGCATATTAATTTGCCTCTAATAAAAGGAACTGATCGATCAATATTAAGTGCACGATATTTACGAATGATATTCCTGTTGGCTCTTATTGGTGTTCGTCTTTTTTTTAAATATCTACACCGAAAGAGGACGCTCTCAAAAATTATTGCCAACATAATAAAAAAAAGGTTTATACCTAGTAAAAAGAAAGTCGGTTATTTTGACAAGGGCCAGTGTTAATTTCATTCATTAGATTTAATATAAGGCTATAATAAATAAATAATATTATTATGTATAATATGTATATTGTACTTTAGGTAGTAAATTCACGATTGTACCAAGCTTGTTGGAAATCCGTAGTATCTACATGGATCCTGAAGAAAAAGAGGTCGAGCTCTAAATGTTAGAAGCGGACACAGTTCTTGAAAGAGGTTTGTTAGTTGTTTGTTACGATTGTATATAAAGCATAGACAAAACCATTGGGAAAAGCCAAGTAAGGCCAGCAGCTTTTTTGCTATGTTACCTTAGTGTTGATCATTGAAGACCTTAAGTATCATAGGTATAATTTTATGTTTATAAACATAGGCCTATGTACTTAACAATATTCCCGGGGAACCACACGGTAGCATTTTTAACTTATTATAGAGGTGTATCCAATGTGTCCATGGAGTTTCCTAAGTACCAGTTTTTCTTCATAAGATCAACTTTTGAGCCCGTATAAAATTAACATTTTACAGGAGATTGTAAAAGCAAACACCTAGAAATAAGTAAACAATTCAAACAACTTGAGGCTAGGTAGAAAATGTAAAACAGCATGTGAGTTTCATTATCGTGAAAAACCGGAACAAGGTATAAAAATATTATGACCGGTCACAATTTCCATCGAAATAGATTGGTTACAATCCAATGTGTGCACAGATAATATTGTTGGAGCAATTAGCGTGAGAATTCTAAACGATCGCGAAAAACAAACAAGTGCGGAGTCAAGAGCGGGCACGCTGTAAATAGATCAGTGGCGCGTCATCCGTGTCAACCGTGCGATATTCGTGCACAGGGTTGACTGATACCTTAGTGATATAAACTTTTTTTCGTAACTGTAAACAACCTTTTTAGCAGCTGTTGTTGACGAAACAACGGCCGCCTTCCTATTTGTTTGTTGCAATTCTTGTGGAGTTACAAAATCAAACTTTTAGAAAAAAGAAACGTTGCTACCAATTATTCGCCTTTATGGTATTAACTGTGGTAATAGTTTTTAATTCGAATGCTCAAACTAAGAAGTTAATCCATGTTACCTAGTATACCGTGCGTGAGAACCCTATTAGTACCTAGTGGGCATATGAATGGCCCCAGAATAGTGGCGTCTGAATCGGTCTGTCTAATTATATTCATTGGCCGTTTTATTCGCAATATCAACAAATCATTGAACAACATCCGCTGGCTTGATTACGTCAAAATAATAATATAATACGAGTGATGTACGAAACGCAGCTATTAGTTTTGGCAGACCATTCGATATAAACAAAATGTCACAGGTATAGATGCTGATGAATTTAATTTTAGATAGAAATGTGTGCAAAGTCTTGTACATCCTGTTTGTTGGTCTTTGGATACGAATGGGTAGCGTTGTAATATTTGATGGTGTTTTGCAAAATAATAATATTATTTTGAATATCGAACTTGACTCATTCGGAAAACTCCGTAATCTCGCGTATTATTCCGAGTTGCAAGACTCAATTTTAAGTTTTTTTTCCGTTGAAATGTTAAAAAGTCTTATTCAAAAATGATCCTTTAGTACAGTTACGATTCAAACGTAAAATCAACTAGTTCCATAGCAACAAATTTCCCGGGTTTTATTACCAATAGATAGCGTGGATAATGGGAGTCACGTCATAAAATACAAACAGTTAAGTACTAGCTAAGATGATCACTATTAAATGAGTCATAAAGTTTTACCGTCTAACTTCAAAGTGGCTGTGACAAAGGCCTGTCTAGCTCCCAGACGGCCTAATGAAGCCTCTTGTAGACTAGAAGTCCTAGGGATGGGTTAATGAAATGCATTTAAATACGTATTGTAAAATCCGTCTAGCCCATAAAGGGTACCTAATTTAAAATTGTGATTGTCTGGCAGCCTCCAGCCGACCTAGTTCTTGTCACTGGGGCAATGAAGGACAAATTCAAGCAGGTGTCTGGGTTGGAAGCACATTTTGCATAATATGTTAAGTCGCCGTCTAGCTGTTTGATTAAATATTTTAATTTAGGAACGTTAATTCAGAATAATTGTTAGGGTAAACGATATAATTCATGGCCCCCTAGTTAAGTTAGTTACGCCACCGACCCAAGTTTGCTAAGTTATTCAGATTTATTATGATTCAAACATGAACTATCATAGTTTACGTAGTAATTTAATTACTTATAATATTTCACGGGAACAAAGTCATAATATTTCAGCGAAATTGTTTTTCTAGAAGTTTTAAGAGCAGGAATTAACTGCCCACACAAACTTTCTGATTAAAATACTCAATTATCAATGTAAAAATATGCGATAACTATATTAGATTATGAAATATTTATGAACCCATTATCATTTACTCAACTGCCCCATTAGCTCGTGGTTCTAAGCACAACTGCTAGGCTTGAGCTCTTAGATTCGATACCCAGGTCCAACAAAGTGGTAAATCCCGTTAACAGATAATTTCATAGGTACACACTTTTACTATTCAGACATGGTGGAAAATTATTATTATTATTTTTATTAGTAACAAAAACTATATTTTATACACTGAATGATATGAAAAAGAAACGAAACCCAATTTCTGTTCAATCTAAAGTGCATTACGTCGTAGAATTCGTAGATCGGAAGATCGATCAACGTAGCAGTGTGGCTACGGTCTACGTGCTACGAAGCGAACTACAAAACATTTACAACAAAAAAGCTGTAATAGGTATTTTCCGACGCAGATATCGAATATTTTTGTTCTATTATAATTATGGAGTATGGAGGGAACGTAGAGGGGTTCGTGGTTGCAATTTGTAATCGGATAGGCGTCTGCGTCTGCATTCAAAACAATACTATGGGGATGAATACAGCCAATTACGAGTATGTTCCACCATGAAATACGATACCATAATAGCACTTTTGTCCGCTTGTTTTGTCTATTGAAATGTTTTGAATGTGTTTCATATGAAATTTAAACATAAACTAGGTACATGTTAGGGTAAGTAATTTATTTAATTAAGTAATCAAAGATAAATAGTACTGCCTCGTTGGGCTAGTGGTCCCAAGCGCGACTGCTACGCTAGAGGTCCTGGGTTCGATTCCCGGATCGAGCAAAGTATTGTTGGGTTTTCTGTGAAAGTCCCAACAACAGCTCGGAGTCTGGATTTGTGCCGGTTGAAGGCAATAGGCTCGCATGGGAGCTAAAACATACCGGCGAAATGTGGGTGTACATTAGTACCTACGCCTCTGCCAACCCTTTCGGGAAATACAGGCGTGATGGTATGTGTGTAAAGATGAATAGTTTTAGATTTGAGAATTACTATAAGGTCTATCAATTATGAATGCATTTTAAGAAAAATAACCTATTGTCTACCTATGTTGCTCAGTTAGTTAAAGATTTACAAACTTGCTTTGTTTAGTTTACGAAAATGTATGGGGATTTAATTAACTGTCATCCACACCTAAGTAGAGGACATAATACAATTGTGTATATAGTAAATACTACACCTAATTAAGGGTAGGCGAGACAGTAAGTTGCAGTGGCGAGGCACAAAATACTCCGGTTTGGCAGGCGGGCACGCCGAGCGGTCGCGAGTCGCGTATTTTTTCAATTCTTACTAACAATAGCGGGAGAGTGCACTGCGTTGCACTACCGACTGAAGCTCGCTTGCAAGCATACTAGTGATGCGATGAACACACTTTTCGGACTATCGATAAAATTTTATGGAAGATATAATAGTAAATAAAGCGCTGTAATGATTGCGAACAATAAGCATATACAAAAATATAATAAGGTTATTAATTCTTATGTCGCGACGAATTTACATGGAAAAAGATTAATTAAAATAAACTAGAGTCATAAACAAGTCGGAACTAACTTCTTATTGCACTTTAATTTGAACTTATTTTAGCTTTAATAAGAGACATAAGTATAAAATTCACATAATGGTTTCGAATCGACATAAATAATATAATTATGTGATCGATTGCATTAACATAATAAAAAACGGGTTGTACGCTTTCTGAAGAACACTGTTTGAAATCAACAATCTGATGAACATAACAGGTTGAGGTTAAACACGCAATAACATGAACCAGATGGAGAAGTGTAGTTGATGTTATGTCTGAAGTCTGAACAGAGGCGGTCGGGCACACCGGGCTTCTCACGTCGAAATTCATGGAAATATTTGTATGTGGCAAACAGGCGGGACACACATAAATCTCGTAAGGCGATTGAATGCAGACGCGTAAGCGTGCCCGTGCGCATAATTCAAAGGGGCGATCACCAGGAATCGCCGTTTGGCATGCAGACGGCCGCGTTCATTCCAAAGCAATAAACCCGTTAGTGGCGACGTAATGTGCATATTGGAGAACAATAAACGACATACGCGGATCGTGCCTACGCTCTATCCGTCGATACATTCGTCACTCGTCATATTTCCCCAGATTGTCATTGATGAGTCGTGTATTCAATGCCTTCCTCTAACATGTTAATATCGGTGTAATAGCAACAATTTTAATGGCATTTCCAAGTATAATGAAGGAAAAGCACTGAGAGAAAATAGAAAATTATAGAAATCGCCTTACTAATGAACTGCTAATTAAGATTTGCATATCAATCGCAATCCTAACTACATATCAGTAAATACTATATAGAGACTTCTCATAAACTATAAGTAAAGACATATTTCGATTCTAAAAACACGTTAAAATTTTCACATTATCGATATCGATAAACTCGCCGTCACCAGCCCGCAGGTGTTGTTGTCCGATATGCGGTTCCTCTGGAATCATCGTCGACGCCGGCAGATCGTCTCGACCAGACAGCCGAACTCTTTAATATTTATTTACACATGACATGCAAGTGTGCATCAACTCAGCCAAAAAAATGCCAAACACTTGCTCAAAACCCAGTCGAAAGGTGACGTGGGACGTTAAGTGATGCTTCAGTTTATCAGGTAATCGTCTCGTGTAAAGGAAAACGGCAACGCATTTAGGTTTGGATTGTAAATTTTCAATGACAAATATGCTTTTTCAATTAGTCATTTGCTTTAACTGCAACGCGTCACTATTGAATTTGTAAATTATAATTAGTTTAATCAACTCGTAAATCTATTAATCGTGTGTCAGAATAGTTTGTCTTTGATTAACTGGAAATAGTACAACCTATACCTAACTTGTTTTTTTATACGATATACGATTTTAAAGAAGATATTTACAATACTTTATACATAGGTACCTACAGGTAGATATAAATGGATACATTGAATAAAATTTTAATTAAAAACAAAGTTATTTAAAAACAATCGCGTTCACGTACCTTTATGTACAAAATTATCATTTTAAAAGGGTTGATAAAGAGTCATCAACTGTATTCGCAGGAATCGCAGGTCATGAAACCAGCCAGACGTCTCGTCGAAGTTAATGAAGTAAAAACAAGTAGTTAACATACATGCATATGATATCGGCGGCTAGGCAGCCGGGGCGGCCGGGCGGCGGTCTAGCCGACCGGCGGATGTTTCCCAGACAGAGAAATATTATGTTATCCAGTTAAGTGGATATTAAATACATAGAAGTAAGCGCTAACTGCCGCTAATTTTACTTAAACGTTACAGCCGAGCGTACGCGCCTTAACTAGTCAGTTTTATGGGCAAGTCATTCAAACGATGTGACTTAAAAATTTTAGAAAAATTGTTTCATTCACCGACATGTCGCAAGACGCGATCCTTTACAAGTTAAACCTTACGTTTTATAGCCTATTAAAATATATGACCGAGTTTGGGACTTCGATGTGGTTTTTACGATTTTATTTTGGGCTTGCAAATGACGCTGTATCGAGAAGCAAATATACTTTAATATCTTTACAGATAATAAAAATGCAGCAATTCTTTAATCAATTAGTTTGGAGATGCACGATGCCGCCATAAATGTTTTATTTTTATTTTACAAAAAGTATGATTGCGTCTTCATTATTTAAAAAAAGAATGCAAATATAGAAATTAAATTTAATCTTTCGGATCTTTTTCGGATTTAGCAGACGATGACGAGACCCGTTGAACAGGAATTAATGTAACAATATATTGTGTCAAATTATCGATATATGAATATCACACATTCTGTGCCCACATTTTTTCACTGAATGACACACGAGTGTAGGTATCTCGTCACTGTCACTGTTACGACGCGACTTCCCGCGGGTTCCACATCAATGCAAATATGCGCTACACTAGCCAAAACTTCACTTGCTTTTGAAACTATCGTGAGAAGATTATGACAAATAACCCGAGGTTGGAATTTTGCCCGGCGAATGGAGTCAATCAGTAAAGCACTGATAGAGAGACATAATTATCAATTAATTATACAATATTATAATTTGTAAGAACTTATCTTTTTACATTGTTTTAAGCATTTTCCATGCTAAAATAACTTGTAAGAACTTCTTCTTAGAATCTGTCACATTTGTATTAAGATAAACTTTTTATTTCATACATGTCAAATTTTCTAAATGTCATAATATATCTACCTTCTGAGTACCTTCCGAATACCTTCATCTGATTGGCAAAGGAAATCCCGTGACGGTGTTTTATATTTTGAATGGTCCCAAATTATCTGCCTTTACCTTTGATAATAATTAATTAAGTATTTAAAAAAGGAACGCAATTTTTTGTAGTTATTAAAAAGGATAATTTTGTATAGTCTCGTTTTATTTAGAAAGGTACTACCTTTATGTTGAGTAACGATAATTATTTTTATGAATTAAGTAAAGTCATAATTTTTAACTTTGCTTATGTATTTTTTTACGTCTGTAATCAGGTGTACTATGACCCTTTAGCCCGCTATAAATAATAATAATAAACAACACAATATTGTATGCTGATTACAGGTATGTATTATGCAAAACTTCTCGGATACATAAATAAATGTACCTATAAGTCAGTGAACAGTACTGCAATACTCAGCTAAGAGTTATCACTTCCTCCGGGCGTACCGTAAGTTTATGAAATAAACTGTATCGAGTAGTAGCGAGAAAAGATTTGATGTAATCTATGAGTACTCTGGAAAATGTTCCAGTTACTGAAATCAGAATGATTTGTATTACGCGATGAAAATTAGTAACACCGAAGAAAAACTAAGAAAAAGTGTATGTCTACACTCTACTTGTACATATTTTTATATTGCTTTAATTCTGAATTATGTTTGAGATTTCGAATGACCTATATGACCTATTGAGCTTTTGACGTTTTAGAGTTCTATTCTAGAGTTTTGAACATTAATTGCCCAGCATTGGGACACAAAAGAGGCTACATAAAATACAGAATATATAATACTCAAAATTAACGAAAACGCAGTAAAAAAAAATTGCTCGAGTTTCTTATAGGTACTTGAGTACATTAAAAAAAATTACTAAGTAGGTAATTAAATGCCTTCAAAAAGGAAAGCGGTTGTCAAATTCGTTGATTGCGCTATTGAGTTTTTTATAAAGTAATTCTGAGGAGATTGTTTTATTTTGGAATGGAATATCGACGGAAGTTACATTACAAATTGCTTGAAGTTAGGATTTATTTTTCGTAAGTTAATTATATCTACAGACCATGCATAGTGGTTCCTATTGATTTAAAAGTTTGTTTGTGACACATAGTGTGCTATCATTTTAAATTAAAATAAGTTTTCTTTTGGTTGCAACTGAGTGACATTATAATTTTGTGTTATTAATTGAATAATCTAATCATTAATTTAATAATATAATCATTAATTTAATAATCTAATTTTATTTCCTTTGAAGAGCTCGAAATAATAACGTTAACAATATCCATTTAATAAAATAATAGAAGGGTTAGGTATGTATTATTATAGCTGAAAATATATTATTGATTCATTTAAAGAAAATTCTTTAAAAAATTCGACGTTCATCTGCATTCATTGCTAAGATTGTATTAAATATACCAATACCTCATAATTTCTTTATCTTTATTTGATAGCTTATAGTCAAGTATTTAAAAAATACAATTACTTTACGTTAATATCGACTGGTTTTTATTAGGTACTAAATTTTGAAATAACACAGCCATAAGATTAATTGCTTTCAGAGAAACTGTTGTCTTTTTTAAAGATTTTCCTCAATATTTTTTAAAGAAAATTTCGTAGAAATTGGTTTGTAATAAAAACAGGATAATGTTACCAATTGAATTGATTTTGAACACATTTATTATGTTGACAAGCAACATCACAATTTGTCTTATTAGTTGGTTCTAAGAATTTTTAGGATTATGTTGATCGTTTGGTAGAAACGCTTACATAAATATAATTTTAACTTTAACATCTTTATCAAAGTTTTAATGTACCCTTGGAAAGAAACATGATAAAAAAAATCTATACCTATGGATATCGGTTAAGCCTGAAAATTGGGTTGGTGGAGGTCTGATGGCGCTGATGGAGTAACTTTATGTACAAAATAAAAAAAATATGATTTCATATAAATTCAAACATAACTGGTATAACTGAAAATCGACTCCAATATAGTTGGGAACAGGCTAGAATAACTATTGTTATTATACTCTAATACCATGGACAGTTTACTAAATGTTATAAAAAACCGGCATTTTAAGAAGCTTCTTAAATTATTTAAAAAATATTAAATTTAATTATGACAAGACAATATTTAAATTAACACAAGATTTATGAATGATAAACGCGGTAATTTTATACGTACAATATAAATGTACGTATAAGTATCAATGTAAGTTGGTGCGTTTAAGGCGGCTCGTCTGTGCGGCTCGGCTGTGCGTAACTCCGCACGGAAGCCGTCCCACCGGTCCGTCAGCCCGACTTATCACATGTCCTGATTAATACTACAATACTCATTAAACTGTCCGTGCCCACACAAACGTCACTGTGAATATATTACTCGAGTATTATACCGCCATTAATAAAATTGTCACGGAAAAAAAGTTTATATAAACTTTTTCGAAATAACCTTTTTGGAATAGTACGCGACAAACGATTAAGTAAAGCCATTAAAAACGCATCAGTGCCAAATAATTATTTTAAGAAGAAAATGCAATTACGTTTCCATATAAACAGTGAGTAAACGAAAACTTTGCCAAAACAGCCTCATGAATACGACGCGCTGAAAGTTCACCAATTGCAATTTCCCGAAGCCGAACGAAAGGTAGGAAAACTCTTTTTGGAAACTTATTTCACTGGTTAAGTGTAATAATAGTGTGCAAGTTATGTGTTTTTTAATAAGTCAATCTCTGTTAATAATTTCTCAGCGATTTCTCGACACCAAACTAAACTTTTCACCGGCTAAGAATGAAGGAAAATTTTCCCGAAACTGAGTTTAACTTGAAAACCATTTTGTGTCAGTAACTTTTCACTGCTGGTGGTGCAGTATTTGAAATTTAAATGCAAACGCTGTAAAGTTTACGAGTTGCAATTTTTCAACAGAACTTTTACAAACTATGAAACTTCACTAGTGGTGTGCGTGGTGTGTAACTGGTGTAGGTGTAAGTATTATAATGGTATGCTCACCTGCTGCCGGGCGCGCAAGCACGAGCGGCAGCACGAGCAGCGGCAGCAGGGGCAGCCGCATGCTCCCGCTAACGTCGCATGCCGGCGCGTGCGGCGCTCTGCGCTCCACGCCGGCCGCCGCGGCACTGGGGCTGTGCCGAGCGGGCGCGCCGCCGCGCACGTGCGCGCACACCCACCGCACACACGTGCCGCGCCTCCTGCAACAAGTGACCGCTGCACCTCCCCGGCCACGCATCCGACGGTGTACCCCTCCGGAGAGCCGACGCGGACTGAACGAGTCGCGGAGCGCGCCAAGCGGTGCAAGTGCAGCGGTGGCCGAGTGGTGGAGTGTCGACGACCCGCCGCCGCCGCCGCCGCCGCCACGCGACCAGCGGCCTTCCGCCTCGGCAACGGCGACGCGCCCGCCGCCACGCGACCGACCACTGCCGATGGCGGCAATCGCCATCTAACACCGACCTAGCACATCACCTCACTCAATGGCCTTTTTGACCATCCAGTCAGATTGGTAGTAAACTAATCAATATTCATTTAAGCATTTCCTGCCAAAAATATATTGGATGACCGAAGAGTATTGGACTTTAAAATTTATTTTAAATTTGAATAATTTATAGCTTGCGTAATACTTATCGAGTTACATAGTTGTATTGGAGTTAATCAGATTAAAGCATGCTCAGTAATAGCACTGGATCAATGAACTTCATGTCGGTTAAGCGTTGAAGTCTTTTCAAGGGCGCTTATTACGTTACATTCTTAAAAAACAAGTTTGTCTTGTGAGATAAAACATATCGATTCTATTACTACTCATGTATATCTATTGATTGTAATGTTATGTTCAGATAAGCTTTGAGATGTAAGCTTATATTTATTGTAATTATAATAATGGTAAGAAGATTAAGATAAAACATACGTTGACACGATCGACATAAAAAAGGTAGGTATTATGCGAATTCTTGAAAGATTTTGTCGTTTATTTCTGTGGCTAATGATTTTAAAAACGCACAGTAGCCGGGGTCTGATTATTAGTGGTAATGGTTCAAGAAATCCGCCTTGATTGCGGGTCTGGCCGTGCGGTGCGGTGTGCGCCGCGCCTGCGACCGACATGCACGCCGCCGATGACAGGATATAATCTGCGTCTCGTGATTGACCATTCGACTTACATTAAACGGTACCATCGGATTTAAGACGTCCACTCCACGATCCGAAATCGAACGCTGCACTGGCGAAATCTTATTATTTATTCTATAGGATGTAACTAAAATGCAATACTTGGAAGGGTAATACGATATGACGACAATACGCCAGGTTATTTCGAAAATGTTATCTTTTCCAACAGTTTTTTAACAAGTGGACTGTATTACTTGCATGAAGTGAAGAAGTAAAGTATGAAGTTATTACATACTAGCTTCCCGCCAGCGCTGCAGCGGCTTCGCCCGCGTGGTCTTATAATTTTTTCCCCGTTTTTGCTACATTTTTCATTACTACTCCGCTCCTATTAGTCGTAGCGTGATGATATATAGCCTATGTTACTCGGGGATAATGTAGCTTTCCAAAGGTGAAAGAATTTTTGAAATCGGTCCAGTAGTTTCGGAGCCTATTCATTACAAACAAACAAACAAACAAATCTTTCCTCTTTATAATATTAGTATAGACATACACACACGCCTATTCGCCGTTTTTTCTGCCTGCCCCTGTTGAAAAAAGGCATAAGTGTATGAGTTATTTATACTTAAAATACCGTCACACTTATCCATAATATGTCCGAAGGGTTAGGCATCATCCATCCATATGCTTTTGTTTTGGTCCTTTAGTCTCGCTCCCCAACTGTCGCAATTGCAAACTCCGAGCTTTTACTATTCGATCTGGGAATCGAACTCTGGACACGACCCTCAGCAAGTCAGCAGCACCTTTGCTGGAGACTACTGGACCGATCCATGATGAGGCAATCCTTTTAGGAGTTACATTTTTAATACTAACTAGGTACCTATATCCAGACTAGACTCCAATATTTTTTTGGTAGTTAGACACCACCCAGAGATAATTTTACCATTATTTTCTGTCAAATTAAATGGTCAGAATCAGAAACAATTTAACAGTCAATTCGTGATCATCGCGTCCTTAATCATGTAAATGTCATTTTTTGTCTATGGACAAAAAGTCAGACCGAGACGTAGAGTATGCACGCTAGATGCATCTAGTTTGCAGACAAATGTCCTAATTTATTGTACGTTCTCGGAAAAAAAACGTAAAGATAAAATAAGTATTCTTAACCAGCCAAGAGTGAGTCATGATTATGTAAAAAAGGTTTCTTAAACTAGATTTGAAGATAAGTCTTTAGTTGACTGTGATTTTCATAGAATTTAGATAATATATGAGATGTATGTAATGAGTTTTAAAGTAAATAATGAAATAGAGGTAACCTATATATCTGACTTGAACTTATTTAACTCCGTCGTTAAATCGCTTTAAATACGAATTTGTTGTTTGATTGATCGCAGGAATTGATTCGTATCTAGCGAGAGCAAACGTAAGTCGGATAATCGTGTAGGTGTACAAATGTATATTATTTACTATCTATTCATATATTATTTACAGTCTGAATGTAGGGCTACCTAAGAAGAGAAAATGCACATAGAGGAAGTCTGTGCAGGAGTGCAGTTTTCAACCAAACATTTTTCTATTAACTTTTTTGACGTAGAATCTTGATGATATTATACATTGAAATAAACACGACGAGCGAGCGATATTCATACTATTTTAATTTATACTAAATATGAAACTTTCGTAGCTCTGTCTGTCTCTACGTTTGTCTGTGTGTTACTGTTTCAAGTCTAAACCTTTGAACTAACTTCTATACAATTTGGAAGTAGATTGCACCCTGATGTAGGTCATCCCTAATGTTACCTACTGTCTAGTCTTTTAAGTTGCGAATGGCGCAAAACTAATAAAAAAATAAAGTCGGTAAGTATCGCTATCAACCTGTTGGGCTTAATGAAAGTAAAAAAAACTCAGTTTCAATGAAAATTAAAAAAATCTGATGCATTAACAACCTTTTTAATTTTTTCTTCACGCGTAATAGTATTTTAATAAAAAAAACTTAAAAAATTACGTTTAAGCATTTTTTTATTTCAGTTAGATAAATTATGTGCCAGGCTTGACAAAAAAGAATATAAAAAAATACTCAGAAAACCAAAAAATGAGAATTCAATGATACACTTTTTTAATTGAACATTTCCTGGGTGGTTCGTGCACACCGTTACGTCTGACCTGTGCAAGGCAGTATGTACGTAATTGCATAAATGACAGACTTCACATTTCCGCCAGTGCAGTGTGATCCTCAATCATGTTTTCCGTTCCGTTAATTTCGCAAATAATACATCGAATGTACACGAACCGAAACGCAAATGTATAATTTACAAAATTACACTATATTTGTGTTGGTTTTAGTTTCTATTGCTTACTTGTTATTGTAATGGCAGTTTAACATTAATGTATAGTGCAAGTTATTTGCATATGTCTGTTATATGTTTATTTTGGCCTGAATACCGGGTTTAGGGCGGTGCGAAACTGCGGACATTACAGGAATTTACACTAATGCTTTGACGACAGGAATTGTACTATAAAACAGGCCGGCCGGCGACTTCGTGTCATAATAAAATGTTTGATGTAATGTGTAACATATATAAAATCTGCCTTTGACGCCTAAGTGTTTTTCAATAGCATTAAAAAGATCAATAGAATCTTATACACTGGTAAAGATGTAACCTTTTTAATCTAAGGATGTAGGATGTAGGTATTTTGTAACGACATTAGATCTATCAACATTAGATAGATCCATCGTATGTATTTTTTTTGTGTATACTTTCCATACTTTTTTTTTTCTAATACTCAATTATTTACTAGCTAGAAACTAAACACAGATAATAATAATAATGATTCGTACATGAATTCAACTTTGAGATCTGTCATGTCATGGAAATGTACGCAAAAGTTTTGAGATTATAATACGCACATCCCTATCTCCTAGTGCTTAGTGCACTTGTTGAGCAATCCACGTGTTTATAATCAGTCGCGTCTGTTCGTCGGACGGTCTACTTCACGTAATGTATAATTAGAACTTATCTAACGTACATTACATCCCTATTTACTTGGCAAGTATTCACCGAACATTTGGAGTAATTTTTGGCTTTTTTTTAAGGTGGTAGAACCCACCGTAATACTCCTTTATAACTGTGTCGGTTGGTCTAGTGATTCTCAGCGCGACTGCTATGCTAGAATTCTTGGATTCGATTCCAGAGTCGAGCAGTGTTGTTGGGTTTTTCTATGTAAATTCCTAGACGCAACTCGGAACCCCCTATTACAAAGGACCTAAACATACCGGGAAACTGTGAGCGTATTTCGGGTTACCAGTAAAGTTCGCAGTTCGATGGCCTTAAGAGACAAGAGAACTCAAGATGACAACACTAAAAAACCGTTACTTTTTAAACGATCGACATGAGAATCGTTTACAGTGGTAGTCTGAGTATAAACAGCCTGATTACCTGATTTATGCTTAGGATATCGTTATAGTCCAACAATGTTAGGAGGAGGTCTAGTGGCAGAGTTACGTGTAAAATACCTGCTGATACTTTGGTGCACCTTTTTATACTGGAAGATCGTTGGAAAAAGCTAAAAGGGATCACATCCTATTATTTACCCTAAAGTAATTAATATGAGTAAGTTTTTTAATATTATGACATACTTACTAAAATAAATAGTTTCAGGTATACCTACGTTCCATAGAAGGCCTCAGACATGAATACTTCTAACTCTAAAGGTTTATTAGTTGTTATTTCTGCAGCATTTAGCAGTAAATTAAACTTAGATAATAATTATTAGTAATAACTTACGCGACAAAGCTATATAAGTGAATGTTGGCCAGTATCGGGTAGCACCTTGAAATGCTTTTTAATAAAAACGTCAGTTTATTGGAGTTATAAGTAAAACAAAATATGTATTTAACAGCATGTCAAACCGACCCGAATAGTTAGTTACTAAGTACTATTAGTACTAACAATAGCAATTACGGGGTTTAGGCTCACCCCAACGTAATGCTTGCATGTTGATAATTTCTGGATAATGTAGTGGGCTACAATATTGTAAAATCGCTTATAGGTGTAGATAATGTTGTTGTAACATTTGTTTCAGTTGTTTATTGCCCCAATAAATAAATCAAATGAAAATAAAATAGCCTAACCAAACCAGGGGGCACCAGGGCGTTTAGCAAAATCACGATTTGAATGTCAGATTTTTACTTGTCTACAGGCGCAGCGATAGACGCTATGTCTCTGGCAAGATTATGGATGGTGATTTTATAGTTCCTCAGGTGATTGACACATTATGATAATCATTATAATGAGGTGCTTGGAAATCGAAATATTTTGATTATTGCTTTTTAAAATCATCAGATACTTAATTAATATATTTATGTATTTTTCACCTAATTGCATATTCTACAGCCGTATGCAGTCATATGAGTAACATGTATTTTAAATAAATTAGTTACGAAACAACTTTTTTTTAGCACAAAACCGTGACATTCAACATCGGTGCATCGCCAAAATCAACACGCTAATTGGCGCTGACATTTGGCAGACTTGTATAGGCATCGAACACTACTCCATCGGTACGAGTACTAGTCGTTAAGACGCCGGAGGTCGGCCTCCGTTCACCATTAACTAACTCAATACCATTAACAAATACCGCGGAGCATAAGCCGTACAAATATGCGGGCAGGCGTGCGATGCCAAGAATTTGGTCGAATCGGCAACTTTACATAGCACTTGTTTACCTCGCTGTGGCAACGGCTATTTCTGAATGTACACTATATTTACGAACACAATACCGGTATAGTACCGTTAATTCGTGTTCACACGACAACTATGTAACTCGGTTTCTCGATTCAGAGTAGCTATCGAGTCGAGATGCCGTCGAGTTTGGAGGTTGGCGCGAAAAACTAAGTCATTGTAGGACGAGGGGTCTTTAACTGCATGTTAGTAAAAACATGTCTTGGAGCTGTCAAAATAGGGATTGATTAAGTGACTTAAGTTTCAAATTAATGAAATAAAATGAAATTCACTTGCAATTTTTTGCATCGGTTCATGAACCTAACGATGATTAAAATAGTCAGACACGAGACAAAAACATATCAACACGCCTGTAATCTGGAATCGTACCCAAGGCCTCTAGGGCAGCAGTTGCGCTTACGACCACTAAACTAATGATATGAGACATGAGACAAAACATGGTAAAGTCTACTAAAACTGGAAAATGGTCTCGATCAAAAATTTTATAACTATAGTAATCTATAATATTATAAAGAGGAAAGATTTGTTTGTTTGTATTGAATAGGCTCCGAAAATACTGGGTCGATTTGAAAAATTCTTTCACCATTAGAAAGGTACATCTTTACCGAGTAACATAGGCTGTGCTTTATAAGAAATACCCAGACCACGCGGGCGTAGCCGCTGGCGGAAAGCTAGTCATTAATTAATACAACAGTATTTAATTCAGGGATTGCTTGTAAAAGTAGATTTTGGATACTTCCAAATATACAAGATTTGCCAAATTTTTTTGGCAAACTCAATGCCTAGATGTGAAAGTGTAGATCCGGAAAAGTTGTCAACGCGTGCGCACCTAGTGCGAGTCAATCATATTCTTCACAGAATTTACGTGTTTCTTTGCAATATGTTTAACACAGAGAGCAGATTTCCTGGTGTCGGCGTAGATCAAAGCATTTCACTTGGTGGTTTTCCTAAACAGTCTGTGCACTGCAGATATAGAACTGGCACGGATTCCAAATGCCCAGTGCGTCATGGCTGAAGAAATAAGGAACTAAATTTAAATGCAACGGTTAAGGAAAATGTCTTGAAAAAAGAACTTGGGAAAACCTGACTGATCCCAAATTGCGTACACGCAATTGAGAAAACGTTCAATGTTCTTTCTTCGTCAAAGCTATTCGGAAAGGATATTACAGAAAGGAGGTCTTAAGTGCTTCATCTGCGTGCTTAATCTTTTAGTTTCATATAAATTACACAATACATGGCCATAAAAAAGTTTAAATAACGTATTCCAATTATAAATATTTTTTCGAAACAAAAATGTTTTCATTCTTTCTTTTTCTACCTGACTGCCGAAGGAGGGTTATGTGTTTGAAACGGATGTGTGTATATAATATATGTATGTATGTAGGTTCTTATGTCCTGTCGTAACTACTCAACAACTCAACCGATTTAGATAAATGACAGCTCATTAGATTCGTCTTGATGGCACGAGTGTCACTGGGTACATGAAATTACCCTTTCAAACCTTTCGAAATACCAAATAAAAAGTAGTACTTTCTTTGCTTGTCCCGCCTGCAATACATTTTGCAACATCACAGAGCTTGTTTTTAATAAATTTTTTAGTTAGAACTTTTTATTTGGTATTTCGAAAGATTTTAGAAGATGAAACGTTGTCTATGAGTGCGGTTGTTAGTCTTACATCTCTGGCAATCGACACCATACATCCGCTATAATTTCCTGATACTATCTACTGTACCATAAAAATGTGCTATCGATCAGAACGCAAAGCTATACTTAACTAATAAAGTTAACGTGGGATTTGTAAAACGATGGTAAAGCTTCGTCCGTACTGGAAGCTAAGGCAACCATTACTGTAATAGCTGAAGAAATTATGTCATAATAGTCAACCGTTGTTCTACAAAACACTCTACAATTATATTATCATTTCTTTACAAGCAGCTCCAAATTATAAGTAATTTCATTACAATTTTAAGCTTTATAATCAATCAATTAAGGCATAATGTATAGATAAAAGTGGATCGCTATCGGATGATTGATTCATTGGCTTCGCTCAGATATACGTTCTCGATAAATCATTTATATGGTCATTTCCGTTAGCGTATTAATTTCTGTAAATAGCTCAAAGGTAACCCATTATTAATAAATTATTTTATCTATAGGCCAGGTAAATAAATTGTTATGCTAATTTGTATTTACATTTTACTAGAACTTTCTTATTAGGGAATGTCGAATGCTTCTACTTATTTAAGCAAAATTTGATCAGCTTATTCGACTTTCTTCTGCAAGCTCTTAGGCTGAGATTCAGAGAAGAGACTCAGCATGAACTTTCAGCGTAAAGTAAGGCTTCCGTATGTCAAATTGTAATACAAATTTGACATACGGAAGCCTTACTTTACGCTGAGCATCGTCTCTGATGTTAGCCTTAGTGTTAGGATGGAATTATCGCTACTCCGACCTTTGCGCGGGAGAGCCAGCGCTCTTTGCAGTAGGATTTTTAAGGGCAGGCAACACATCAGCAACGCCTCTAATGTTGCAGGTGTTCATGGTCGGCGATGACTACTTACCATCATGTGGCTCGTCTGCTCGTAAAAATGTTATATAATACTTGTTCGGCTGTATAATTTCGAGCACCGTAGACTGCGCGTGACTAAGTACATTCCTTAACAGTTCCTCAGATATAATATTATTAAATGTTTATAATAATATTCCGGGAAGCAACGTAACAACGTAACTGATATCGGAACTGCCACAAATTCTTTACTCGTTAGGTAAAAAGTAGAACAATTCATTATACATATAAGATACATACCTTTACTTGGATGTAAATTGTCGGCATTTTTTTTGGTTGCGTAAAAGCCTCATGGATCCCTGCCGATTCCCCTGGTGCATCTAGGGATCTATGTCCATGGGATGGCGGAAACCTAGCCATGGGATTCACGACGAGCATCAGCCTGACAAAGAGAAAATTCAAATCAAATCCCGATCAGTCTTGTATGATAAATGTGCCCAAATGTCCGCTCTTTCATAACTGGAATGCAATAAAATATTGAAGTAATTAGATTGATCTTAAATGTAAGATGCCAAGCGTTTCTTACTAGTACTAGTAGTACTAGTTAGTAAGAAACGCTTGGCGGAAAATTTCTTTCTAGAAAAACAACAACATTTAATACTACTATCACGCCTGTATTCCCAAAGGGTTAGGCAGACATGTACTAATTGCAATTAGAGCGCGAGATTAGATAGAGAGAGAGATTGCGAGCCTATTGCAATTAGAAAACACAATAACACTATATAAATGCTGGCTAAATCATTATAAATCATAATGACACCTGCCTGCCTGCATTTTACATAATTTCGATCAATTTAAACGTCATTTAGTGCAATAAAGGCTCTAGTTTATTTTAAATCCTTGCTAGTAATTGCTACGTTCAACTTTTCCTTTGAAAGTGGTATCCAGCAACTTTCTTCCAGTGATTTACAACAGAATTCTGCTTCGTGTGATTGAACTGCTTTCCATCTCACAAATACTCAGTACTCGATATGATCTATGCTATGACGAATAAATTTTCCTTAGCGACCAACTTAGTATTAAAGTTTGATTGACTGTATGGAAACTTGAGAATGTTGTTGCCAAGCGTGGCAAGTTGCCGATGTGTTGTCGCAATAATTGGGAGTCCTGACAATTCTTGGTAAATTCTGATAAGTTTTTCAATTAACTTGAGATTATTAGGTCGGCACGTAAAGTCGTTGATCCCGATTAGTATGTGAACACCTATGACAATCGTTAGTGATAGAAGTCCACAAAGCCCAATAACCCGTCTATCCTCAGAATATGATTATTGGCCAAAAATTGGGTTGCGGCTGCAAAGGTCTGATGGTGCTTTGCGTAAAACCTGAGGCTGGAAGCCGAAATCAACATCGTTGTGAAAAGGTTAGTAGGATAATATGCCTAAGTACCTACGTAATAAATACTTATGTTATCTGACGCATGAGTTCCGTACCGTATAAGTGTGTCTAAAAGTTTTGACTACATGTAACAACTTCCGCCTCCCACCTTTTCCTTGTAAATTTCTTAGAAACGATGACCACTGTTATACAAAATTATTAACTAATAAATACTTCTCATTCTCACATATAAAGCCGTGTATATTGTGAATTCGTGACAGTAAGTACTCAGTAAGTAGTCGTTACATATTTAATAGATTTTCTTCAATTATAAAAGTTGTAGTTAGATCTTTATTTATTCTCTTTAGAGATATTGAGGAATTTTAAAACTCGGGAAGTCTTTCGATCCGTACATTTCAGATGGAACGGACATTAGCGTCACATCCACATGTATCGAATATGTGCCATGTAGTACTAAAAGGAGGTTTAACTAAGCTAGTATTTATTATTTAGCACTCTTTATTCGTGTTATTATTTTCAATGAAATAACACCATTTCACTATTTGACTTCTTTTTATTTCACAATGTAGGTAAATTATGTACTATATAGTTACTAATTTGAAATTACTATAGGTACCCCGATAATTGACAGTCTCGTATCAAGTTATATCTTAAACTTTGTATTAGATTAGATAAGAGTTAAAACATATTCATGTAGCTTTAAGGACAATCTGTACAATAAAGTTTTTTTATAGTAATTTAAATAAATTAATCTACATTTGTAGACTTGATTTAGTTCTTTCTTCTTAGTTTTGTTAAAGAAAATATATTGAAAATAATCATGATTGCATATAGTTAGGGTTTGTTGCGTCGGTGACGAGTGACCGGTGCAGACGCGCGTTATGTCATCCCGTCTAGACACTAGACAGCAAACAAGCATCACACCATGTTTACACTGGAGAACACTGTCTGCCGAAATCACAATGTCACTTATATGGTGTTTCGCGGCCTGGATATCCTACTAATATTATAAATGTGAAAGTTTGTGAGGATGGATGGATGGATGGATGGATGTTTGTTACTCTTTCACGCAAAAACTACTGAACGGATCCAAATGAAATTTGGCACAGAGATAGATTATAGTCTGGAATAGCAAATAGGCTACTTTTTATCCCGGTAAAATGTATGGTTCCCGTGGGATAGCGGGCGAAGCCGCTGGCGGAAAACTAGTGGACAATAATTGTCAGTTAGAATGCACATACTTGCACGCACACCGATATTGTAATTGTACCAATTTTTAGCCACTTTGGCGTTACAATTCCTATTTTTATTGCATTAGGAAGCTTCATGCTTATGATATGTATTAAAAATAATATAGGGAAACAGGAATTTTATATACTTTACAATTGTTTTTTTTTTATTCGCAGCTAAAATGTTCTAATGCAAAGTTTATTTTAACAATAAGAAAATAAAAGCTCTATTATTCAATATAAATAGAATATGAGTACTTATATCCTTGTGAACATGTAGGGATGCCCTTATGACCATCTCAATATATTGGTCAATATAAATTCGATTGTTGTTTACGCGCCTGAGACCCATCCAATGACGAAGCTGTTGAATAACCGTCACGGATTTGACACTACTAGGTATTGTTCCAAAATCGACACTGTATCTAGCCAAAGAGGACCAGCCAAAACAATTGTCAGAAATTGATAAATAAAGCGGTGTTTCCACGACGCTAAGTTTCAACGAAACGGCAAACATATCGCGTGTCGGTCTCAATGGCTCTATTGATCACACGTGTTGTGATAATGAATTACAACATTATGATTAACGACGCCTTAATTGTTACTTGTACTTAGTAATTGGAGTGCTGAGTGTAAGAAAGGCTTTGATGCCGCTTATCCGGGCTTATCATTGAACTAATGAGCTAGCGTCACAGTTGGTAAATTTTGTCTGGTGTAGATTTTTGCTTTATTCTGATAGTGACGCTTTGGGCTTCATATATTTACGTAGCTTTTTATTTTATCACTCAAATGCAAATGATTTTTTATTGTATCAAAGGAAAACCATAATTAATGAATAGGTATTCAATGGCTTTGATCCCTATTTAAAATTGACGAAATAGAACTAACCAAGATAAGTACCACAAAAGTTGATACGATTGTGATATAATTATAATAAAAAATCTTATGATTTTTGATGATATCCCTGAAATAAGATAGGCTCAAATGAATTTGGAAAGGAAAAGTCCTTTGCTGAAAACCACTTAAATAAATTAAGATTTCAAATAGAAGTTTTAGATGTCAAACCATCATACTTAATGACGCTGCTAGTCCTTGTTCTATCTGGAGAAGACAGCTATGACTAATTAATTGACCAATCATCATTTTTTATAAAGCTTTTTATACAAGGTTCAGTGTATGATAGTTTTGTTGCTATGCGTATGGTGATACCAAATATACTTGTCTTGTGACTGCGTAAGCTTGTTAGTTTTTGTTTGTAACTGGCAAAAAATGTTCGAGGCTAGAAAAAGTGAAATACGACGTAAAATAATAATAAAATATTTGTACCCATTATCACTCATAGTGGTCAGTGTATCGAAAGTTAGTTGTACCTATTATTGATAATAATTTTATGAAAATAGTTATAAGTACCTAGTTATCTTCTTCCAATTAAGTTTCTGTAGAGCCAGCATCTAAAGATCCGCGTGCTCACTTCCACACGGGAAGTGGCAGAGCCCAAAAAGTAAATGTATATTTGATTTTTGTGCTCCATTTTAGACTAGGAAATATTGGTCTGCTCTGGTCAAGGCTGTTAACAAGACTTTCGTTAGCAAACAGTACAATATAAATGTTTGGGAGTTTAAGAGATTTTACTCGTTTATAGGTTTTAAAGCTTTTGCTAGTAGGTATTAATTACTAGAAAGTAGCAGTGAATTTAGTGAGAAAATACTCGCTTCGACGACAAATCAGGTAGGTAACTAACTTAAGTATATAGTAAATAACAAATAATAATAAATACGATAAAATCCGTAAAAAGTATTTTTAAGTATATTATACCGCATCCTTTTTCTAATCAATGTATTATTAATTTTAGTAATTGTTACTTAGTAGATAGAGTCACTAACACTGCAGCTTTTTGTCGGGGTCGCGAATGGAATGCAGCCTCAAGGTCGTCTGAAAATATGTACACGTCCAAACCACTACACGTGTACCCATTACTATTATTTATTCTGTGTAGTATAATAGATACTCATTAGATACTACTTCATAATCCCCTTTATAAAGATTAGGTACCAAGGCGAATTACTAAAAAGAGATCTCATTTTAACTTAGCGCACGGTCGGCCACTGACAGCCCTGAAAAATGGAACAAATTAATTGACATCTCAGAAAGGAGACACACGGATGCAGATGCCGACTTCGGCAACAGAGAAGGCCAAACGTTTAATAATACTTATATTTTCATTAGGCCTATGAAATAATACATTGCATCACACATTGCATCAGGGCCAACATTTACACCGCGTAACAGCAGCACCCTATTTTTCCGAATCCCGAGGGAATTTCCCAAAATCCTTTCATACTGGATGCCTACGCCATAATATCTATCTGTGTGATAAACAGCCCAATCCGTTCAGTGGTAAAACTGTGCATTGATACATCTGTTAATGACCTTTACCTTCTGTATACACAATAGAGAAGATTAGATGTAAGGGAGGGCAAGCCGCTATGGTAGCGACGACGCAAAGTCATTTTGCTGCAAAAATCTACTATTTATATAACTGCAGGATGTTCTACCAGCATGCCCGTTAACAATACTCCATGATTATCAAAACTTACATTGATAACTGTGCGTAGTACCGTAGAACGGCGAGCAAACCGTAGAATTCTACGGTTCAGAGGGCATGTTATGGAGAAGTGGTTTGGGAGTCGCCACAGCGCTCGTAGTTTTTGGCTGGGGCGGGAACTCTGGGTCGGTTCACAGCTGTTACGAGAAGACTCTAGACTCAGTAGTATCTAGACTCTAGAGGTACCTAGGGCAGAGCAGAGAGAGGATCATGGTCTAGCCTGCAACACTAGTAAGTAATATCTGCCAGTGCTGCCCAGTACCTAATTTAGTCGGGAAGGAAGAGGCGTGGGAAGCTGTCGCCTCGGCGGCGACTGACGTGAGGTGGGAGCTTCGATGTCAATTTAGATTTAGACTAATTGCAATGTGCATAATATACCAGTGAATTATTATGTAAGTAAGTAAGTCCGAAGACCTTTCTCAAAACCTGAATCATATAGCTGGGGTAGCAGCTATATTGATTAGATAATAAATTACACAATAGGAAATTGTTGTGGTAACATGTTTGTTTGTTCGTCCTCTATGCGTTCCTATACCATTCATCCGCATACAATGTAACTTTGGTGAGACCGTATCACCAAAAAAAGTGGCATTGCAAAGCATAACTAGTTTTGAATATGAAATAACAACTACTTAAACATGATTGCGAAGCATAATTTAATTTCGCATTAGTCAGTGCTCTAGCATTGTTTTCCGAACAAATGTCATCCGTCCCGTCATGGTACATGATCAATATTGTAATTTAAGTTTTTGTACAGTGTTTTTACGATACACTTATGAGCAATGCACCGTCAACGTGAGGAGACACGTGCAAGAGACGCCGTCAGAGGTGCGTCAAACTGTCACCTTGGTACCTGTACCACTTCCATTGACATCCATTAGGTAACACTGTCATAACCATAAGGGTGTGTTCACACAATGCGCACAGATTGCTGCTGAGTTTTTGTATAATTTCAGTGGGTACCTGTTTAGGTAGTAGATAAGTTGATATCGGACGTTCAAATCAACGAAGTTGAAATCAATGGAAACTGGTTTAAGGGGCGTTCATATCTTTTCTAAATATGTATAAAGGTACATACATATTTAGAAAATAAAGAAAGAAAGAAAATGAGTTTATTTTCGTCTAAAACGACGCACGACAAAATTATGGTAAAAGACAAAAGTTTTAGCTAAACATAAAACAACTTAAATCAAAAGCATACATAAAAAAAAATTATGACATCCCTTTTGTTTCAATTCGCTAATAAATCCAAGGTGTTTTGGATGACCATTAAGAAAATATTTCTAACATTAATCTGAACTTGCTTTACCTTAAAGAAGTCTCCGCAGGAATTTTGAGAAAAGGCAATACTTACATGAGAAATTATTATTTGAAAGGACTGACTATTTTACGAAGATACTTTGGGAAAATTTCTGTTTCAAAGCATAGGTAAGCTGATAAGTTCCCATTTAATTAAATGGGAACTTATCAGTACCTATTCTGAGAAACAGAAATTTTCCCAAAGTTTATACAAACTTTGTTCTAATATTGAATTTATTCGGCAGTTAGCGGCTATCTAGAGGTTTTGAAACCGGCCCCAATTCTCTTATAATAGTTATAATAATAGAAAAAGTTACTAGGTAAACATAAAAAACCTCAACGCTAACATATCCTTTTGAATTCTTTAAAATAGCGGATGTAGACAGTAGACAAACATTTGTCTAATTCATATAGCGAGGCTAACAGGATTTGTTTTTGTTTGGAGCCGTCGACAACTCCTACGTGCAGTTGTGACCTACCTTAATGGTCAACAATTATCATATGTCCTGCCTGACCTTGTGTGAGATGACTGATGCTTGCTCAACAATGCAGGACTTGTTTGAGTGACGTCGACCGGCTTTGCAGAGGACAGTGATTAGTGGTATACTTTTAAAATTAGCATTTTTACCGAAACCGTAGACAGTGTTCTTATAAAAAAATGTGTTTTTCAGTAATTGAGAATAAGTATGCGAATGCCGATACTCACCCGCGTCTATTTTAATAATTTTTTTAATTAAAATGTCCTTTGTACTCAGTGTGCTGAGATTTTTTACTAGGATGGAGCATGCAGCGTGCTGTTTTATTGTGATTTCAAGACTTCAACACCCAGTTACATAAGTTATATTAATGATATAATTTAATATAAACTAATTAAATTGTTTAATTTAATAATCAAATATATTGTCAGCTGTCAATAATAGAGGTCAGCGTATATTGGTTAACTACAGCTGGATGTGTAGTGTAGTGTAGCCGTGTGTACGTAAGCATATCGGTATTCCATAATCGGTACATCAGTAATGGCTGGACATCGAATTAAATCTTACTTAAGAAGTCATTTACTTCTGATTATAATTTCTCTTTAATTATCATTGTCGTACATAAATGGATGGACTGGTATCCTTTAAGGCGGACGAGAACGACGATGTGAGTAAAAAATCGATTAAAAACCCATTATCGATCCAGTGGTTAAAAACTATAAGTTTTTACTGCGTCTACGCAAGTGGTTGCGTAGCGACGTAGCGGACGTATGAGGTAAGCTCGTGTGGGTACATCATGTGTAACTTTATATTAACTAGCTTTCCGCCAGCGGCTTCGCCTGCGTGGTTTGAGTGTTTCTTATAACTTTCATCCCCTTAAAGCCTTTTTTTCGCATTAAAAAGTAGGCTATGTCCTTTCTCAGGCTCTAGACTTAGTAGTTTTTTAGGTTTTCTAGTTGTCTTTTTGTATTTTTTAAGCATTTTCCATGCTAAGATTACAAGTTATTTTTATTGAAGGAAAAAATCGGCGGACGGGCAGGATACGTCACGTTACGTTAAGACATAAATTAGAATGTGGAGGAAGATTTCGACTGGCGAGCAGGGCGAGCGGTGGCTTAATGGTCAGAGCGTCTGGTGTAACGAACCAGAAGGCGCAGGTTCGAATCCTGCCCGCCCGCCGAATTTTTCCTTCATTAAAAATAACTTGTTTTCTAGTTGTCTCAGGTTTAGTAGTTTTGGCGTGAACGTGCGACAGACACACAGACAGAAGGAGTTACTTTCGCATTTATAATATTAGTAAGGAATCTCTGGATACCCGCTAACCGACGGATAAATAAGAAAATGGAACAAAATTTGTATGACGTTATCTGCCAAGTAATTTAACGGGAACTTGTCAGGAGGACTTGCGAAACAGGCCCTTAGGTTTGTTCCGCAACATCGTATAGAACCAATAAAGTAAGGACTACTTACGTAAGTATAATTTTTATCACATGACGAGCAACATTTGTCTCAGAGTTTTATAAGTATCTTGTTTTTTTTTATATCACTAAGGTGGCAAACAAGCATACGGATACCCGCCTGATGGTAAGCGGTTACCATAGCCCATGGACGCTTACAACATCAGGGTATCACTCGCGCGTTTCCAACCCGAAAAACCTTTAGAGGTTTATGGAGGATTCACTGCGCCGACAGTTTGATATTCGTCCTGCTGCCAGCGCAGCGCATCCTGAGAAGGAGCTCTGGCGACCTTACTCACTGCAGGAACACAACACACAATAAAGTGTGTTATTTGGCTGCAGTTTTTCTGTATTAACTTGAACTTAAGCCTTGTAGCTGGTTTCAACTCGGCCATTTTATACTACAAGTGACACGATAAGAGATTTTTCAAATACTAATGTAAGTAGGTAAGTACCTTTATACTAAATTGTTTTAACACTGTAAAAACAGGAATGTCCTTGTTTGTTGCCAAAATTCCAAATTGAATTACAATGTTTGTTTTTTTAAACGTTGCACATCGTAAAGTTTGAACAAGCAAATAAAACTGAGTGCAGGATATTTACCCAACACTTATGTAAAAGGGACTAAAACGCTCACTTATCACAATTCTTTATAACTCTTAGGAAATAATACAGGGCCAGGGTTTCCTGTGCCGTTTGGACTAATCTAAAGCACTCGAAACGATACAAAATTTACAATTAAATAGCCGCTACACCTCGATCAGAGGCTGATAGAGTAGCGGGGCTGTATTGCTGTATCGCATAACTTACAGCCCGTGATAACGCTAAGTACGTACCTATACTGTCCACCGCCTTATAGGGGTAGCGTGATTATGAAACCGGTAATAATTTAATTTCGACTTTATCAACTCAATAGACAGGCCGCCCTAATAAACTATTTATCTACATTGCACCAATTATCAAGTCGCCGGTAACTCGCTAAACCATTACCTACTATTTATTGTATGATAGGTACTAGATAAGTGTATGGCCGCTTTTAGATAACAATACTTTGAAATTCCGTGTGCGTATTATCTACAAACACAGAATCTTAAGTGACCGAAAGGCCTAAAGTTATGGCTGTTTTTGAATTACATTTCGAATGCTGAATAAATACCTGCAGATCGTTGTTGCTGATTTTTGCAATTCAAACTCAACGGCCATAGTGAAGAGAAGTTTTACAAATGAAGAAGGTGTATGAGTAATAAGATGTGAAAAGTTCACGTTTCATTGAGCATGGTGAGTTATTGTGTAGTTTCTTGTGTGCCGGGCCTGCGAGCTACTGGTTGGCCGCGGTCCGCGGTGCACTCGGCGGGCCGCACTGCGCACGAGTCACTCGATGCAACTAGTTTTTTCCCCGGCCCGCACATCCGCGTCTGCGCCACTTTTTACCCCACCTCTGCATTAGCTGTTTTTCTGTCCGATCTCGATTGATGACCGTCTGGGCTCTCGTCTGTGTTTACACGACGCATTCTATCTAAGTATGTATGTATTAGAATTACAGTGCGTATCGCGGTAGCTGTAGAGATGTTGTTGGACGGTTGAGGGACAAAAAGTGTTAAGTCATACTGGTTCATCTATCATTACAATGCCTTATGTAATTATGCATCTCAATAATGTTATATTATAGACTCATGTATCATCTACGATGTCGTTAATCGAGCTAGAATATGGACTGTGAGTCTCGCAACGATTGTATATGGTTCATTGACTGTGTAAAGTCATTAGATTTTTAACAGTTTTTTTTTGAGTAATGCAAAGTAATTTTTTGAGATCTTCTTCTTACTTATATCTGGACCAAATTGTTCTACACCTCTGACCGCAACAGTCCAGATTAATTTTCAGAAAAAAAATTTTTTTTCAAGTTTCAGTTAATAGTTTGACGAACATCATAACGTGAACTTACAAAACATCTGAAAGAGTGTTATCGTACCAATGATAATGAACAACTTAATTTTTTTCATCTTCCTTACAAACTTGAAAATATAGAAATTTCCATAAGTTGTAGGAAAGTTAAAATCTTTCAGTTGTTGCATATTATATACTTTATTACATGCTGTATAAATATAACATCCATTATTACCTATGTTGAAATAATACAGAGATGTTATTCCCCGCTAATTGAATTAATACCTTTATCATTCGATAGTTCATTGGCCGCGTAAAAAGTCGGGGCATATTAATTAACATCTGTACTCGCAGTGCCATAGACGCGTACATTGAAATATGAACAATACGGGCATAGCTATTAGCGTCGGCTACTGGATTGGTAATTGGTGGCTTTGTATGGCCCATCAGACTACGGCTAGGCCAGACAGGCGGCCTCCGGCGTCTAGACAGACCATTGCGATTTGCGAGATCACGTTTCGGCCGGCCGAACATGCTAAGTGCACGTCTGGCAGCGTACATGGGACCCGCCGATGTACAAACCACCTGGATGTGACTTGAATGCGTTAACACTCACCAGCCGTTGTATAATGATCATTAAATACATTCTCCACGTGATTGCAACGCAGAACCGCGCTTGACGCGGTCACATGTCCGATGAGTAATGATTTAAAGTATAAGGTCTCTAAAATGAGGGAATTATAATAGTTGACATAGATTGAATTTATTATGTAAACCCCTAGATTATGACTTAATTCTTACATTAGATCTTGGACGATCCATGCCTTACTCAGATACAATATAAAACATATTCACGCCTGTAAGGGATGATGAACACACCCAACGATTGCCGATATGATTTTGATGACTTAATTCTTACATTAGATCTTGGACGATCCATGCCTTACTCAGATACAATATAAAACATATTCACGCCTGTAAGGGATGATGAACACACCCAACGATTGCCGATATGATTTTGATGACTTAATTCTTACATTAGATCTTGGACGATCCATGCCTTACTCAGATACAATATAAAACATATTCACGCCTGTAAGGGATGATGAACACACCCAACGATTGCCGATATGATTTTGATGACTTAATTCTTACATTAGATCTTGGACGATCCATGCCTTACTCAGATACAATATAAAACATATTCACGCCTGTAAGGGATGATGAACACACCCAACGATTGCCGATATGATTTTGATGACTTAATTCTTACATTAGATCTTGGACGATCCATGCCTTACTCAGATACAATATAAAACATATTCACGCCTGTAAGGGATGATGAACACACCCAACGATTGCCGATATGATTTTGATGACTTAATTCTTACATTAGATCTTGGACGATCCATGCCTTACTCAGATACAATATAAAACATATTCACGCCTGTAAGGGATGATGAACACACCCAACGATTGCCGATATGATTTTGATGACTTAATTCTTACATTAGATCTTGGACGATCCATGCCTTACTCAGATACAATATAAAACATATTCACGCCTGTAAGGGATGATGAACACACCCAACGATTGCCGATATGATTTTGATGACTTAATTCTTACATTAGATCTTGGACGATCCATGCCTTACTCAGATACAATATAAAACATATTCACGCCTGTAAGGGATGATGAACACACCCAACGATTGCCGATATGATTTTGTCCCACGTACCTAATAGGTGGCGAACCTATTGCTAATAACCGGGCACAAAGCCAAACTCCCAGCGGATGTTAAGAATTCCGTAATGGAAAACTTTGGACTACTTTGCTGAACCTGAGAATCGAAGTCGAGATCCCACGCCTAGCAACCGCACTTGACCAATACAACCTTCTTAAGTTTACTCTTAGTTATTTGAATTTAAATTTAAGCTATCTAGGTAAACTAAAAACCGACAACAACATAAATATTAAAAAGTTCAAGTCTACGCGCGATAACTGATAGTCACAAGTGTGATAATTATGTGAAAATTTATAATAACATTTCTTACGAAGGCCTATGTGATAATTATAGCTAAGTATATACTTAGTTAGGGAAAATCTATTTTAAGGAAATACATACTTCAAGTGTTTGAGTAAAATGAATCGTAACGTAAGTGTGATATTTTTTCTTATATAACCAAACACGAAGGTGTAAAGTAGTCACACGAAGTAGAAACGATTGTACAAATTCGTTGACAGAATTAATTTATGGCGTCCATCCGACTAGTGTGTGTTATTATTTACATTGAACACGTTTTAGATTTTTTTTTTTGTAATTTTCCTGTAGTGAAACTGCCGCACAGTCAGAAGTGGTTTTTGGTTCGACTTCTGCTGGGCTATCGATGGCAATCCATTTAAATACTACGGAATCTACCAATTCAAAACGTACAGTTCTCAAAACTTATTGTCCGGGTTGAAGCTAGCACGAGTTAACTTTAGCCCGGCCTTAAAAATCGGAGAAAGAAAAATATTGGATTGTAATAAATAAAAACAAAAGATTAAGTCGTAGGCTGCCATTTTAAACCATTTTAATCCAATATTTTTCTCTGCGATTTTTACGGCCGGGTTAAAGTTAACTGGTTCCAACTTCAACCCGGACAATAAGTTTGGCGAGAACTGTACCTATAAAATAGCTTTGTGAAGAAACAGCTTAAAATTAATATGTAAGTATTTAAAGACCAGCCAGTGGCAACAAGCCCTGGGTTGCAGAGAAATTGACCAACATAAGCGGGCGATCATAAAATACGTGAGATGTTTAAGGGGGGGAAGGGGTCGAGTCAAATCTCATCTAATCTTACGTTGGAGAGAGGGGTGGTCTCGGCAAATATCACGCAATTTTTTTTCTGATTGAAACAAAAAAAAAAACTATTTTTATTACAAGCATTTTTTTTTTCTTTTTACAATAACAATCCAACGGGTTTACGTAAGAAACCCACATTTTGAAAAATCTCACGTGAGATTGGGGGATGGGGGGGGGGTTTAATAAAATCTGACGACATCTCACCAGGGGGGGGGAGGGGAGGGAGGGATAGAAAATTTAAAAAAACACCTCACGTAATTTATGGACGCCCCCTAACAACCCACGTTCGGAATAAATATTTGTGGATCACACACATTTGTTTAACGACTGCTTATTGTGCTCAGCGATGGCGAGGTGTCCACCTTTACAGCGATACCAAGAGTCCTAAAGACTGCACTTTCGGTATACATAGCTTAAACGCCTGTTTCCTATAGGGGCAGGCAGTGACTATAGATTTCCACTTGCTACGATCGTAGCACACCACCATTACTTTGGTATCGCAATAAAATATCATCGATCTTAGTCTAAAGAAAGGTCGTATTTTAATTACTCGTGTGTGTGTGTGTGTGTGTGTGTGTGACTGTGAGGAATAAATATCTAATACATAAAACATAGTCGGGTTTGTTAAAACTCGAGAACTGCTGTACCGATTTTTATGATCTTTGTTGGATTTGTCTCCACCCCGAATAACAGAATACTTAAAAAAATGTGGTGTAACGGGGTCCAAACTTGACGCGAGTGGAGCTGCGGAAAAAAGCTAGTATTGTATAAGTATGCGAGTCCCAACCGTGATTCCGTGAAGACATCACAGAAACAAACAGATATATTATGGTTATTACGGTATAACAATGTCTCATCCAGAACAGAGCGTGTGAACTACTCGCACATCCGCGTGCGGGTCGGACTATCAAATGACTATGTACATAGTTAGCACACAGTTACCGTAGGCCTACACTACACAAAGATGATTGCTCAATGCTTACATACACACGGTGATGTTGATGACACATAACAACCGTCACTGATTAATGGCTAGACTTCTGTCTGTTTTGAGTCTAAACCTAAAGGTATTTTTTATTACTTCCAACAATGAAAACAAATGTCGAATCAGATGATTAAATTGACTGAAAAATACTTAAGAAACGATTACAATATTGTTTTAAGGCCGTGTATAAAATTTGATGCATAGTTTACTTATGCCATCAAATTGATATGAATTTAATGAAATCATGTCATTTCCAAGGATGATAATAAAAATATAGAAGATTTAAATTTTGGTTTTTGATGTCTTGTTTTCTTCAATCCTGTCGTATTACAAAGAAGTTTTGTTTAACCGATTAACTCAATTATGGATCGAATGTTATAAAATTTTACAAATTAATATTGATCTTTAGTTAGATCAGTCTAGGCTGTCTAGGTATAAAAAGACCAACCCACGCACGCCTTTTATTAGATCAGAACCGAGGCAGTACGAGTTAGTACGGGTCCGACATACCCTGCCGCCTCCCTAAGAGGCATAAGATCCGATATTTCGCACTAAAAAAAGGTTTAAAAAGACCATAAAAGAGATTTTGTTAACATCGTCAAAAAAGTTTAAATAAAGTGAAGTAGCTATGTATAATGTCGCAAGCTGTGTAATAGACGGCACAAAAAAAGCAATGTCGGTTTTTCAATCTTGTACTTGTAGGTACAACATGTAGGTATCTAATAATACAAATTGGACACGATAGCATGTGCTTATTACTTACTGCTCCAATGTGTAGATTTTAATTAAAGACCTCATCCATTGCAGCGTAACATTTTTTACCGTTTGAAATCACTCATACTCATGTGGATTTTGATTTCGTAATAAAATTAGAAATATTTAATTTCTTTTCTTTTCATTACATGGGACCTAAACACACCTGCGAACTGTATTAAACTGTGTGCCATATAATAAACCCTTCGAATACAGGAATTATGGTTTTTATAAATAAATTTCTCAAGTCGACATCCGATAATATAATTTTGTAAAACATGACAGGAAAACCCCGTCAGATCCGTAAAGGTATTATTAGGTATCAATATTAGATTATATTTATGTAATCCTTTTCAGTTATAAAGTAAAAAAGTACCTACTCCGAATAAATGTTAGTTATTTTTTATAAAATACGAAAACTTAGTTATTTACATAGCTCAGCATGTGTGTTCTCTGAATCAAAAAAATTGCTTGATTTTGGGTAATTGGTAATTTTTGTTAAAAACCTTGCATTTAATCATCCATTATCAGCCTTACTTTTACGAATACCTATTGTGTTTTTTTTATTTTGTTTGGTAACATGTTTGGGATACCCATAAGCCCCTTTCGGATCGGACAGGTTTTTTTTTGCCTAGTGTATGTATGTTTATGGCTTTGCTATGGTACGCATTAGTTTTAGACATAAATTAACTTGTGTAGATCTGTTGGCACTTGGCAGGTGTACCTACTTAACTAAAAAAAAAGTAGTACCTATTTTTAATTTATTTCTATCAATGTTCGACATTAACTTCAAGTATTTGCTATAAACTTAAGTAGATAAAATTATGTCATGGTTGTTAAAAGCAATTATGGATATTATTTACTGTCTTTCTAGGACTCGGTGTAAGTAGGTACTATACTTCTTACTTACTATACTTATAAACTTTATTTTTGTCAGTCAAACGGTTATTATTTTATGAGTATCATTCAATACGAGTAGATATATTCGTTACTTAGCTTTAGCCAGCGGCTGCGCTCAGCTTCGGTGGATGATGGATTAATGGGTACTATAGTTTTGAGTCGTTTGGGGTCGAAACGCTCAGGTCGTGGGGTGTGAGCTTTTCCTTCTTATAATATTAATACTTAGATTTACTGGAACCATCAAAAGTAGTTCAGTGTTTAGTCCGACTAAAACTAAAACTAAGTAGCTATTTTAATGAAGAAAATAACGACTGCGGGCTAGATTCGAACCTACGTCTTCTGAGTCAATACACCAGACGCTATGATCACTAAGCTACCGCGAGTCCCACCCGCCACGTCAAATTTTGCCTTTGTAGTAGGTATCCACAGTGTAGGTCAGCAAATGTAAGTACGCTGAAATATGTTATATATTCGACTCCATCTGAATAGGATAACTCTATTTACTTGGTAATTAAAATGAATTAGTTACATGCTCTTTGCTGACAGACCAAAAACTATTTCAAGAATTCTTTAGTTTTTGTCTAAAAATGTGGAATGCAGAGTAAAATTTAACGTCAACGTCAATGACTGTAATATTTACCTAAGTAATGAGTCACGTTGTAAAACTATTTTTATGTTGTTGTTTTATATTTAATTAATACGGTCTGTGGGGCAGTATACGCCAGAATGTTGCAACTTGCAATGTTTCTTTTTGTATTAATTTTTATGATAAATGTTCAAGGCGCGGGCGCGGACGCAGCCAGTCATCAGTCTCGTAGATATCGGAGAAATGGTTTCAGTGCATAGAGGATGAGCACACAAATATTAATCTTGATTTACCCAAGTATTCAGATATAAATATAGGTACCTAACCAACACTTATTTGAATTTTTACGCTGTGGGAACCAGACAGAAACTTTTAGGGAATATTTTAACTTTTTAATTATAAGCTCGCAGCGACTGGCTGCAACAAAAAATGACTAAAACCTTTTAAACGTTGATTTTCGATTAGCGGCCGTGTGTGGGACTAAAGGCGGGTTACAAACACCCAAGGTCGTTCGGCAGACGCGCACCTCGGGGACTCGTTACGCCGTCTGCAACCTTGACACACACCTGTTCTGCCCACCTCCATTCACCAGTGTGCTCTTGTCCTTTGATAATGCACCTTTTTGTAGCGGCCGCCTTTTTTACTATTTGTAGAGTATGCACATGCGTTAGTCTATTGTCATAATTACGTTGGTACTTGGTTGTTCTTTTTATGCTAATCGAGACAATAAATGCGACTAGGCTTTCCGCATTTGTTGGCCGCTGCCTATGGCTTTCCACTTCTAAGTGCGTTTCTCAGGGTATGAGAGCAGTAGGTAAAAGGCTATACTATCAAGAAGTATACCCTCTAAGTAAGTAACCTATGTATTTTTCAAACACAAAATATCTTTAACTACTCACGTCATCGCGGCAAAGGCTATATAACTCGTTGGCACGCGGTAACTGACGTTGTCGAGATAAACCTATTACAATGAATCTCGTAACTTCATCCACCTGACGTTAGAAGATGATTCATTCAGTAGAACAACAAATAACAAGCGCACAGTTCCCGGAATCGTATCTGGATTTCGAGGGATATCTGTCTTCAGCTAATGCGAGCCGATCTATTGTGAGATCTTCAAATAAACTAACACTAAACATGTCGACACCGTTTCGAAATACAGAGATACACTAGTGGTTAGAGATTAGCTGCGAATTGCAATACACTCGTAACTCACATTTCATTTTGGAATACCCGTCTTTGACTTTTAGAATTTCCCGAATTCACGAATAGGTTTTGGTATACCAAGGAGAATTGCAATAACTTTCAGGAGTTGTTCGTATGGAATCTATCATATTTCTAATCACCATACGGTTCTTAGTACCTACCTACGTTGTCATTACTGTTTTAATACTGGCCCTCGGTAATGACCAGCTGGCCTGGTCAAAACGTATCTGATTCATAAAGAAAGAAGAAAAAATGAGTTGCTAAGGAAATCCTATGGGTTTTATAATAATTATATGATTTGGCCTTTTAACATCAGTTTTATTGATATTAGGTTACTTCGGTTACTTATATGCCTCGTCATAATGATAATCTTTACATAGAAATAATATCGACGTCATGTAAACAAATGTGTTTCTAGATAATAAGTACTTATTTGGTTTGGCAATAAATTGTAATGTTGCGTCTGCCTCGCAGTCCACAGGGACACGTCGTCGGGCAGACAGACGACACGAGGCGACCTCGGCTGCACGGGCTACACCTGTTGCATACGCACAAAGCTCGTAGACATTGTGACAACCGACTATTATTATTTGCCCTTTTTTGTAAAAAAAAGTTTCCACACTAGGATTTTCTCCTAAAATTGGGTCTCGGCGAATTTTACGCATACACACTACACAAAAGCACTCACAAATGTACATAAAAACGTCTACACAAAACATTCTTTCACTACACTCATGTCTAGACCAACATTGTTTTAACCCGACTCGAAGGAGGGTAATGTTTTTGCTTTCCATGCTCGGCGGACCCACACAATTTGCCTCTGCTCGGGTGGATCGGAGAGAAGTCCACATTTGACTCGACAATTTTTGACAGCACCACCACAGATGTCATATAAAACATCAAATTAAATACAGTTACACAGTAGTCGGCAATCTTCTTGGAACTTTAACACGGCCGTAAAAATTGGAAGGACCAAAAGATCTAATCTAATTTTATTAAAATTACAACAATTAGGTAAGATTGGCGACTACTGAACCAGCGCTGGGAAGTGGTCACATTATTAGGCTGTTGTCATCTCTGTCACAGATATAGACTGTGCCTCTGTGGTGACATGGCTCCAAAGATTACAATATAATCATGGCTCTAAGTACCTAAATACACCTAAACTTTAAGAATTTCCTAATAGGAGTAAATCATAAATAATAAAAGCAAAGATATTAGAAAAACTTGATTTTCTGAAGCTTGACCACAGTTTTTTATTTTCAGTTGGGCCTGTTTGTCTGAAGGTCGCTTTGAATTTATGCAGTTTTTTAGTTCAGCTTATCTCATTTCATTTAATGTATCTAACATTTTATTTTAATAAAATCTTGATTCAACGTTGAAAGTGAAAGATTTTACACGAGTATCGTATTTTAAAGACGATCATCTGATAAATACGTGAAGGTAATTTCGACAGCATTTTATGAACAAGCTGGCAGCCGTGGCAGGCTCTGGAACGCATCATTTGCGCTTTATAGTAATCAGAAATCTATTGACTGAGCTCAGTATCGGCCGCGATTTATTTTAACAACATACATTTTAACATTTACTTACCTACATGTAAATCTATAACTCTCCAAAAGTACTTAGCTTGTGTAAACAGTGTCGGTTTTCTAATGTTTACATGTCTGTCGGCATGGAAAACGTATTCAAGATAAAAGTAAACAGAAGGAGTCGCCTGAACTGCTTAGTGTTTTTATCGGCTAAATTTAGATATTGTTTAGTCGAATCAGGCTATTTTTGCGGCTATAAACGTTTTTGTAACGTTGCTTAATATCGGTACCTACGATAGTTTACAAAAAATTTTCCCGGTTTACTCACGGCTGGGGCTGTATAAAGGTAGTAAAAATTAAACGCGTTGTTGCCATGTCTAGACATTATTTTATTTAAGTTTTTTCTTGGCATATTACGAGTATTATTATAGTTTAAACTTTATTTTTGCATTTAAATTGAATCTTAATGTAACATGTAAGTGGTAGGTAAACAGTAGTTTAAATATCAAACAATTTAAGAATAAAGATTAAAGTTTTAACACTTGGTATGTAATTATGGTAATTTTATTCGTGCTTTAAGAAGTGTTTTGTTAGTACCTACTCTTATACACGAATAAGATAATCTTTTGGCTTCGTAACATAATTAAACCAAGTGGTGTTGATTACGAAATGTTTATACATAAATTATGGAGGTAAGTACCTACATTAAATAGGTAGGTTGTACTCACAGGTTTGAACTCGAACGGCCACGGCGGCTTTTCCGCCGGATGTTAGAAGATAGGTGCTATCTTGACGTGTCTTCCTTTCAAACCGAAAATACAACATGATCTGGATCTACCTATCTATTAAGGCTCGACCGAGATCTCGGTCTCGGCATTCTCGGCTACAAATAAAACCGAGGACTCGGTCGCGGTTCTCGGTTGACCACTGCACTGTCAAGTCATAGGTCTCGAGTTGGAATTTAAGGCACGCATTTTCGTATTCATGTGCCAATATGCGTATCTCGCTTACAACAATGAAGGATAACTGTATGCAGCTGCATACTTATCTGAGAGATCTATTTGACGACGGGCGTGTGAAGTCTACCAGTCCATAATAGGTCAGCGTGGTGGACTAAACCTTCTCATTCTGCTGCCTTCTTATTTTATCAAGTTGTAGCATGAGTAGAATGTTGCTAAGTAATAAGTACTTATACCTACTAGCTTACTTAGCTACTAGCTTGTTTAGGTGTGGAAACAAATCAAAGATCATGAAAATTGGTCTGGCAGTTCTCGAGTTATAAGTGTTGTAATAAATAATTAAGGTTAGATGCCGTTTTTGGATTGGTAAAAAGTTATCATTTCTTTCTAATTATCACTGCAGTTTCTGAACACAGCTTCAACTACTGTGTGGAATCCGGTTTTTCTCAAATCGAGTGCTTATGTTCCAATTAAATAAATAGCACGGAGTTCGTATCTGCCTCGTTGGTCTAGTGGTCCTAAAAGCGACTGCTACGTCCTGGGTTAGATTCTCGGGTCGGGCACGGTGTTAGTAACTAGTAGTAGCAGCTCGGAATCTGGATTCGTGCCCGGTTGATGGGAATAGGCTCGCCCCCTATTACATGGGACTTAAACATACCGGAAAATGGGGAATACAGGTGTGATGGCACGTTTTAGAATCATCAGAAATGCCCCAAAACTAAAATAAGACCACAGTTATGAATTTTGACTTGCACCTAAAGGTTTTTCCAAATCATACAGGATCTTCCTAAACAATTAATGTAATTCACTAAAACAATTCATGTAGGATGAATTTCGCTAACGGTCGCGTGGGGCGGCGTGCGGGACCGGCGGGGTGGGGGTGACAGGAAGCGCGGCAGACGGCGCACCCGCCGCGCATAACTAATGCGCTTGGCGCCACCTGGCGGCCGAGGTCACCCTGACCTTACACACTCACCTGGAAAAGCTGTAAGCTTTGGAAAGTGCTAATGAGAATAGAGTTCGGGCATGTAGACACGTTGCAATCTAACATTCGATTCTTCGAACAAATACAAGAAAAACGTATGGGAATTAATCGGTTGTTTATGATTTAATATAATTTCCACACAATAATTTTCTATTATGTTCGTTAAATTTTATGCGCCTTTAGGTGCCTATCCGTTTTCATATTTTTCAGTAACTTGTAGGTATTCACTGAAATTATTCAGTAATTATAAATTTTTGTGGGTATGTAAATAGTGCGCACACGTTAATTTGAACTTTTTTGAGTTTTTATTAATACAAACTTAGTAGTGATTACATCACACATTATCACAAACTTAGTAGTAGTGATTTATTGACTGATTTGTATGTTTAAATAAATATTTTTTCATTTTTCATTAAAGCGTATAAAATCCGCCATTTTAATTTCATGTACCCAGTGACACTCGTGCCATCAAGACGAATCTAATGAGGTGTCATTTATGTAAATCGGTTGAGCCGTTGAGTAGTTACGACCGGACATAGGAACGGACATACATACATACGCGCCAAACACATAACCCTCCTTCTCCTTCGGCAGTCGGGTAAATACAAAAAAAAGCTTAGGAATTTTTTTGGTTTAAAAGAAGTGACCCAAATCCACATAGATGACGTAATAGTCAAGGATTGTATAAAGTCTGATGATACAAACATGGAACGTGCCTATAAAATTGTGCCGGTCATTTAGTGACTAACACAAAAATCCTTCTGCGAAATCATTTGTCTCGACTCCTCAACTAACCGTTTTGCTTCTTTCCACGGGCATTTTAACTAACGAAGGATAATTAAATAAATGTGGCTTGTCGAATGCGAATTGAAATGATATAAAATGCGTTGTTTATGAGAATTGGGACACGGGGGAGATATTCCGCTTCATTTAGGTCACATTTTTAGGTGGATGACCCATTTTTATTGTTTTATAATTAGTGAAGGTGAATTAATTAATTTTTATAAAAAAAAACGAGGATTTCTGCAGTGCGTATGAGCCACTGACTTCTGCTGGTGGTCATATTATCGAAGTCTTTTTTCATTAAATTTTATCCTTTGGAACTTTAAAACTTGTTTTAATGTACTTACTTAAATATTCCGTTTATTAAACAAAACTTCTTAATTAAAATCAATCGATCTACATAAATTATCATAAAATAATTTAAAATATTCTAAATCGGTGCACCTATTGAAAAATCGATGTTATTGCTAATTAGTTTGTATGCGGGTTGCGGCAGCTATTTGCGTGCATGCCGCCATCGAAAGCCGCCTAGAGTCTCCGAGCCATAAAGAATCGTGTTGTATGAAAGTGCATGTCGCAGTGTCGCGCCGCGCGGCGCTGCCCGCACGCGAGCCACATCCCGCACACTGATTTCCCACACCACACTAATCACGTCTTTCCTATTAAGTACGCTATTACACTGAAGAATTGTCGGCTAATAAGAGGAAATTTAGAGAGTTGAGAGCTAAAAATATACATACGCATGATAGGCATGTTATTCAACGAAAAGAAAACGTAGAAATAAATATGAAGGGTTATTCTTTGTCCCTTTATTCTTTACTAGGATTAATATATAATTTTTATCAATTTAATTACCCTTCGGGGAATACAGGCGTGATGGTATGTTAGAATGTCATAAAGACATCACAACCTGTTTACAAAAATTCGGAAGTGGATAATCATTGATGAGCAATAAAGATTTTGTTTAAGAACGAATTTGCTTTGAAACAGAACCTCCTTGTATCCAGTAAGGATACTGTACTAGGCTTTTTTAATTTCTTGTGAAGTCATAATGATGAAATTAATACATTATATCATCGATTCACCAGTTTTGCTCTCTCAAATTAGTTTTAATGTTAAATATAGTGCTCGTAGATCGAAACAAACGAATCTATTTGCCTTACAAATTTATAAAAATAACATTTCCTACTTCAACCCACTGACGCGAATGGCCCGTCAATATAACGATATGGTGAAGGATAATGTGTTATTGGATATTTTTGATCATAACTCTAATTCATATATTAAAATTGTGAAAGACATCCTCCATAGCAGGTGGGCCTTAGAAGGTCCTGAGTGGATTAAGTAGCGTCTAATTGTAATGTTTATTTTATCCCTGTTATACTACTTAAATAATATAGAGCTGTTAGCTGTCTAGTTATTATGTTTTGTTGTGTGCACATATTTGTTACGTTACTATCCAGATCAAAAAATTTTATTTGTGATAAGTATGGTTATTTGTACGATTGTAATGTGTTTTGTGCATTTAAAAAAAAAAAAAAAAAAAAAAAAAATGACGCAGCTGCATTTGCTACGTCAGTGCGGTGCGATATAATTATTTTCTAGAATATATTACGAAAAATGCGCATGATTGCTGTTCATTGAAATATGCTACTGTTTAGGGTTCTGAAGAACAAATACAATATCCAGGAGTTGGAAATTTTAAGGAATAATTTTGTGGGGCGTGTGGATGCCACGGAGACTTTATGGACCATTTTATCCCGAGTAAATACGACATCTTTATAGAAAGCGAAATCCTTAAAATATTACAACTACATATATAGTTGTAATTTTTTTTTAACTAACCACAGGATATTCGTTTGCCCTAAGTATAGTGTATCTAATAAGGTTGTCTAAGTCAAATTATAGTGGCCCAAGTTAAAAGAGCGGAAACCAACATCGGAATTTGAAATTAAATACGCTCGGATGATGCAGTAGATTCCTTGAAAGATATGTGTTCAAAAGAAACTGATATATAAGTTTCTTTTTTTTATGAGTGTCTTATAAGACGTTTAGCCTAAACCACTGGATCTAGAATATTGAGATAAAACAAAGTGACTTTGTTGTAAGTCGTAGGCATCTGCTGAAAATTCCCACGAGACTACGAATAAAGGACACAAACTCGGGCAAGACAGCAGGATTCACCTAGTTCCTCTACTACTTGTTATCTACCAATCTAGAAATCTGCCTAAAAATGTTAATGATCTAGATTTTTCACACATTACTTTACAGCTGGAAAAACATTCAAAATTTGAAGTATTTTTCAGCAGTCTATGCACTAAAAGAATGGTTAGAATTTTAATGAATTTTACGGGGAAAGAATTTTAATGAAATGATTGTGTGATTATTATAATAAGGCAAGATGATAATATTTTCACGCATTCCTATGTATATTGTATTTACTCAAATCTGGTATTACATTGTAACTTGTTGCTTACCTTGAAAAGCAGGATTCAGAAACATTCAAAATGAAATCTCCTTGCCTTCGCGTCTTTTTATTTTCGTAGACGTTTATATGTTTGACATAAGTAGTCAATTTCTTGATGTAATTGCGGAAGCGGATTCACTACCAGGTTGTTGCGCTGAAATTACTTAAATTAATTGAGGTAGCTCAGTGTCCTACACAATAGGTGTACTGTAATATTGTGTGTGTATGTAATGTGAATTGTAATATTTGTTTTTATTGTAACCACATTTTTTTTTATTCCTACTTTGAGATGGAAACTCTTCGTATAAATATTACCTAAGCCTTCATGCCAAATCAAGTTCCCCTATTGTGTCGACATTAAAAAAATGTCTTTTACAACCGAACTTTTGTCGTTAATGATCCCAAATTGATTTATCTTATACAAAACTTCGAGCCAAGCTTCAATAGTTTTCAAACGGAAACAAATAGTAGATTATTTTGTCCGTGATGTTCCGTCTACCGCTCGTAACATTGAAATGTCTTTGTTTACAACATAGTTATTCTTCATTTTATTCGCATACGGAACCTCACCTCACAAAGAATTGACACTCAACAGATTTTTTATTGACAACAAAATTGCTGTGCGGCGAGTTGACAGGACGCGGCCGGCGCGCCGCACCTCGGCATTCGCTGTTCTAGGAAACGGACTGCGAACGTGTTGTCTGTCATTTAGTCCGATTCCTCGGGAACTTAGATTAATTGTTACCTTTCGCAGCTATTAGCCATCCGGCTTTAATGCGGAGTTTCCTCAATCGACCACAGCTATTTCTACTTCTACAAGTCTACGTGATACACAAATGATATGCTTGCACCAAGTGCCCCGAGCAATAACTTAAATACAGGTTTAGATATTGTAGGTATTTGTATAATTACCAGCTTCCTTTACAAGTTAGGTATGACGGTTCTAATGGCAGCTGTAATCGTAAAACAAATCGAGTGCGACAATTCACTTTAAAGGCATTTATATTTTCTCGCTGAATGTACTTGACTTGGTTCGCTAGCACTATAATTAATGTAATTTTTATTTGAGAAATTATGCTTCGTTCTTTACATTCATCCTGAAGTGGAAGTTAGTCATGAGAAAGAATTTCAGTAGGTGAGTACATTCTACCTACTTACTGAATAGTAAGTAATAATCTTAGCCCCTATATTTTGTGATATCACGTTAACCAATCATTTGGAAAGGTATTTGAATCCACTAGCCAGCATTTCTTAGGATTTTCTTGGCAAAGCCAGGATCCAATCGAATGACCCCGATCCCAGACTACTATTTGATGCATGTTCGATGTGAAATCGTAATGTTATGTATGTTATTATTAGTGCTGTAATATAAAATTCAATCATTAAAATAGAAACGTATATGTATTCAGTTTTATGTAACAATATATTATCAAGGTAGCTATTTAACTCGATCATATCCCTCATCTTACATAATATTTACAACATTTTCAATATAGTTATAGGTACTTGACAACACCAAAAGGAATATCAACACGACATAATCTAATTTTCATAGGTAGGTACTTACATAGTTACATGTTAGCAACAAAAACATGATTTATTCTAGTATAAAAATTGTTCTGTATTGACGAAATACTTTTTGTAGTAGACCCATTTATGTTCTAGAATTATTTAATCAAAATTGGAACTTATGGACTCATACAAGCATATTTATGTTGGTTAAGTCCCAGATCAATTTGGTTACTTGTGTGTCAACTGGTACCTTGACCAGTTGGGACAACTAAAATCGTGACGTCATATAACTAAGGCAACATTGGACTATTAATATGATAATAAAACGTTTGTTTTACTATGATTCAGTAAAGCCCGGGATTAAAAACATCGCGGTCACCTCAGATTTTATGACATCAGATGAAGCTTACAGCCCTGACGCAGTTAAGTAAAAGTTGTGAACCCTACACATAATGGATTATTTAAAAACAAAGTTTAAAGTTTTACTCAGATTCATCTTCATCCAAAGTATTTTGGAATGCCTTGGCTGGTGGTTTCAGCATCTTGGTCCTGGTTGCCAGTCGCAATGTGGCTGGGCCGAGCGTGTTCTTAGCAATGGGGGCAGAGACCGGGGCTCTATCCGCGCCGAGACCTGCTGTGCCTTCGTTCGATATTAGAGACACCTGTAACAAAAATCATTCAGTAATTAATTATTATAAATCAAAAATATTCTAACTACTGCATTTTATATGACTTAAACCCATACAGATATGACGACTGATTCAGGCGATGGCTGAAGTTTACTTATTTGAGATGTTTTTGGCCTGTGAACTAAACGCATCTTTATCTACCTTATCATGCAATAGAGGATCTTACCTAAAATAAGAGAAAGTTGAAAGTCCCACGTGTACCTAGTTAGTTTAGTAACATCCATACCTTTCAAATCAGGAACATGGAACACAGCAAACCTGAAGCTTCATGGTACTTACTACAAACATTTATAATGGAAGTGAATAGTCAATTATCAATACACACGAAACTAATATGGACAAGTTGAAGAACTCAAGTTTTCCTGCATAAAGTTTACTAGTAATCGAGTTTTATAAGGTCTTCGCCACTGCAATGTATTTATTATACCTACAGGATAGACAACGTGTATTAGTAAGACCCCCTAGACGAGGATCTTTAAATGGAATTAGGTAAATGTAATCCAAACATTCATATTCGAGCTAAAAACCGAACATAAGCCGGACCAGGATACTTGAACGTGTTCCAAGACACTGCTGAGAAAAACTGCGGGAATTTATCTAGACCATAATGTATGGGAATTATTTTCGTACCACGGAATTAAGTGGAACGTAATTTAAACTTTAGATTCAATTAAAAATATATTTTTAACCCTAATTCCGTGAATACAAAATGAGGATGTATATTGCATATTCTGGGAAAGCGACTAAAGAAACTGGCAACATTTCAGAAGTTTTAATGAGTGTAAGTAGTATATAGTTTTAATGAGTTTTAAATCTTGCTACAATATTTAAAACCTTCCTATTCTCGGAAAATTATTTTATTTTATGATTTGATTTTCGTCAGTATTTGTATGAAGTTATCTGCTAATAAATTTAACGGGAACTTGCCCGGATATGGTGAAACAGACCGTAATTGAAGTCTAAAGTCAAACAGATTTTTTTAATACCTACTTAATGGCAATAAGAATTTCAAGGGAACAAAGTACCTACCCAAGAACATAGTCAAGGGTTAAAGTATATTTTCCATTTATGTTATCTCTCAACGTCATATAAAATTAAAGGCGAGATAGCGGCGAGCACAAGGCTGCTAATGTTTCCCTTTTTATAAGTAAAACATTACATGTTTGGTGTTTTAATGTCCCTCAGGCTTTGTTTACCTACGTTCAGATGCGCGTCTCAAATTGTGTGAAAAGCTCCGAAAATTATCATAATATTTTCGTCTGTTATAAACGCATTTTTTCTTTCTGGGCGACTTCTAAAAATGTATTTAACGGTTTTCTGTATGTAAAAAATTAATACCACGTAAGTTTAACTAATTTATCTTTGGCGTGTTGCTTAAAACTTCTGGAAACATTCAGTATTTGGTTTATGTATAGCCTATACTTAATTAAGTCGACTTAAAGAAAAAAAGAGTGCACTGATTCACTAGACCATAAACGTCGGGTGTCTACGCATGTATTACGTTTAACGACAGACAGACGCACAGACAATGTGTTATTAGCGATTCATTGTCTAGCCAGGTGAATATCCTAGACGAACGGAAGTCCAGATTTCCTGTGCCATAACATACGCGACGAGCCAGTGTGTATGGAGATCTGCGGGGCAACGGCTTGGAGCCAAACAATTCCAAGTATAGGGGATTCAATGCCGTTCACTGGCTAGACGATTTTTTGTACGCAGGAAAAAATGCCAATCACAATAGCTAGGTGATGGATACATTAGGCCCGCGCAATACAGTTGCATGCATGTGTGGAACAAAGCTGTGGTCACGACACCATGTTGAACATGTTTTCTACCTATTTCAGAATCGTTTGCAACTTACAATGAGTGAAGAATTGCGTTCCTAATAATCTAAAAACACGTTTTAATCAAGCTAACAAAGTACAGTTGACATCGCGATGAGCCTTTCAAGAAGTAATGGAGAGAGTGCACACATACCGCATTCAACGGATAGTAACACATAAGAAAGCGACCGCAGTAACCCGATCGCCGTCATCGTCTGCGGCGAGCCTAGCCGGGGCAATCCCACGCGACAATGTTGCGATCAGGTCCACTTATGTAGATGATATCGCACCAACAATCTCATTCACCGATGACAATTTATGGTGACGTAATTACGTATATATTGTACTGAGGAGTGGGCAGAGGAGATCAATGTACCTATATGTATTTACTTCCTTCGCATCGTTTAATCTGAATCGTTTTTCTGAATAAATACTGAAGGGTTCGCTTGACTAATTTAGTTCTTTATCGCATTAAAACAAAACAGATGCATTTACTGCACTTGGAATTTATAAATTAAAACGTTGTCTTCATATATCGCGAAAGATCGATCTACATCGCTTGGGTAATTAATCAGTCGTCCAGCAAAAATGTGCTTCAACTTAAAATACTGCGAAAAAGAATATCACAAGCAAAAAATCTTTGAGCTAAATATAGAACAAACGACACTATGGCATTTAATATACAATATTTCCCGGAAATACAGCTAAAAAGAAATCGCACCAAGAACTTTACGAAAACAAAATAAAACAGGACACGTTCATGATTCAGATTTTAGACCCACCGCATATCATAATATCCGAGACACAGTAAAATTATTTAAGATCTTCATAATATTGTGAGTGTGCATAATTTAGACTTGGCGGTTGTCTTAATATGGGCATTAAAGACAATTACGTTGGCTGTGTGCGGCTTGCGAGTGGTAACGTGGTGCATATGGGGCGTGCGCGTGCGCAGCGGATCCGATGCAGTTTAGATAGCCGCCGACGACGACTGACGCACTCGCGCGGCTTGACGACCGACGTTTTTGTTGCAGTTCTCTCGGAAAACTGTTATTGCAGCATTGTTACCAGTTAGCATTTAATGTGACCCACTTCGAGGGAACCAAATGTAGGATTAGGACAATGGGTTGACGTATCTCTAATTGCAATGAAACTAGTGCAATCTTAAAAGATATGACATTAAAAGCCAACCCTTTTAGATAATCTTTAAATAGCTATTTCATTCTCTAATCTGTACCAAAAGCGAAGCGCTTCTAGAGTATTTTATTTAAAAGTAAAATCAGCTCTATTCTGAATGAAAAACAGCGAAGCTATCTAATACTGATCGAAATTATGTACCGGATTATGTATAGTATTTGACAGATTAGAGCAAACGATATTTTTTTCTCAGTATCCTGCCTTTGGAGCCTAGCTTATTTTTTGCAACTGTATTGATTATGACCTTAACCCCATTTGGAATAATTGCAGATTAGTTTATACATTTTTACATAATTCTAAAAGCAATGAAGATAAGGCACAATGTATTTCGATACATATACCTGTTCTCAGACATTACCTATGTACGTGAAGGTTGTATGTCGATCTTGAAGAATAAATACATGTTTGTAAGTATCTAGATCATATTCTGGTCTCACTCAGTCTTTAATGGATTATTGAAATGTATTACGGTCTTTTTACGATATTACCTATTTAAAAAACCAGATACACTGTAAAGATATGCGTTGATATATGCAGAACAGTTTAAATTAGATACTGTGGGAATACTTATTTTACTGGACGATGACATTTATCTTGAAGTTATCGTTCGTTCGCATCCGAGTGTCTGGATATGCCTATTTTACATACTCGGTGTGACAAGGCAGGGTACTGTGCCAACAGTATGTCATTACCTTTAAAGAGTTATTGCAATTTCATTTGTGCTAAGAATTTTTATGCGCCGTCTATCGCTTCTGCTTGTTTACAATCATGAATGGTCAAGTTGATTCTGACTCGCTAACTTGCACACTAAGTAGTGTGAGGTGTGTCTTTGATAAAATCTGAAAGATTATAGAATAAGCTAAGGACAACAACGTTTGTTTCGAATACTGGAGGATAAAAAGAAACTACTTGCAAGAAATGTGAAAACTTGCAGATAGTTAACGCTAAGTTAGTTTCTGTTACCTGACAAAATTATTTATATCTGTTACGGTAAATCTGATTAATTGAAAATTATTAATATTTTTACAAAATTATTAATAATAACCACATGTTTTGGTAAATGTGAATAAACGATCGAAATTTATTACTTTTAGTAGTAATTATTAATAATTCACGACACATATTGGTAAAAGTTATAAAATAAATAAAAACCCAATGTTTTTTGACCAGCAGGTATTTAATTATAATATTAAATACAGTCTTACAATTATATTAATTAGAGATCACACAAACAAGGCAAACTAAGCAAAACAATAAAGCAAGAAAGTCTTTCGTGGAACTTGGGGCACCCCGACTCGGGCAGGTTAGGGCAGACCCCGCCATCCCCTTATTGATGCCTGATGATTGATGCCATTGATGCCTTATTGATGATTGATGATCAACTATGCCTTATTACTATTGCCTATACTAGGGTTAAATTATTAATAAAAACCGACAAATGTGATTAATTTATCACTGTAACCTCGACTTTCGGTAATTATTAATAATAATAGATAATTATTAATAATCTTCAATTATTCACTCTTACCGTAACATATCCATTTCGATTATAATATGATATTGGGTAGGTATTGCGAAACAGTAGGACCTTATCCACTTATTGAAATATCGTAATGTAAGTAGGTAAGTATGCAAGCATAGTAATATTCATATTTTATTAATCTTTCACATTTTGCATGCTATGCTTCCATTTTCGTACCTACATGATTGGAAAATTTCAACATAAAGCCATTGATGCATATTGTGCAAGTAACTTAATATTTGAATAAACGTATACATTTAAGGCCTTAACATGCGTGAATGACCTTGAGGAAATGGAGCTAATTTGAAAAAGTCGCCATCTAGCGGAGACGCTCTGTACTGCTTAGACACGGATCTGAATAGTTCAAAGATTAGTCGCAGAGAGAATAAGTGGTATTATTTGGAATACTGCCTATTATGTTTAAGCATCACTGAGAGTCACGTCATGTGCACGGTATGTGACTAAAGCGGTACGTTCAATTATTGTGTGTAAGATAAGTAAGTTTTCTTATTGGTGACATGACGTAACGTGAAGTACTTCATTTCCGATATTACCTACATGGAGCGTGCTTTTAGATTTTTAGTTAGTACCGTTTTAGCACTAGTTTAACGCAGTCGGCTTTTATGTTTAATTTAATAATAAAAAAATTATTTTTTTGCCAGTGAAGTGAGTGTGTAGGTGATTTGTGTAGTTTAGAGAACCAAATCTCACTTCCAAAGTTTATTAACTCATAAGTATTACGTATGTTTTACACTAAGTCTTAGCGCACAATTACACAGCCGAATATGCATACAAAATACTGATTAGGTACAGTTTACAAGTCGCATCCGAGAATTATAACAATAAACGCGCTGTAAGTTCGGGGTACAGCAGACTAAACAGACTAACTCAACTCGCCGAACGCCGACCATGTAGCTCAGTATCCTACAATGTGGGTACCGGCGCTGGCACCGCGCCGTTGTATTTCGATGTACCGCCACTGCGGCCGGCCGGACGGTTTGTCACGCGCCTCATTAGTGATGAGCTAACTACTAATACAAAAATCTGTTAGTGCGTAACAAACAATTATTGATATCTGCAAATTATTATATTATATAAAAGCTATTGTGTGTTCATTTACCAATGCCATATTTATTTTATACAAAATAAATTTAGTTGTTCACACATAATTATTAAAACATTTTGTTATTTATTATATTATAACATTATTATATTATTATTATATTAATTTAATTACATATTAAATAATATCATTATTTATTATTATATATAAACTAATATCAATTAATAAGGACGATTATCGGGCATAATATAAATAAGTTGTTGCGACCCTCTGGAGGGTCATGGTACTTTAAATAATTAAACTGTAGGTGGCACTACACCAGTTTATTTATTACTAGCTTTCCACCAGCTGTTTTGCCCGCGTGGTCTTCTAATGTTTTCCCCGTTTTTGTACTATTTTTCATTACTACTCCGCTCCTATTAGTCATAGCGTGATGATATATAGCCGATAGCCTTCCCCGATAAATGGGCTATCTAACACTGAAAGATTTTTTTTTCAAATCGGTCCAGTAGTTTCGGAGCCTATTCAATACAAACAAACAAACAATCAAATCTTATAATATTATTAGTATTGATTAGTTTAAAGTAGTATGCGCGGCACGAATAAAAATTTTGAAAACCACCGACACGAAATGTAATTTGCCATTTTGTGGTGGCGGCCATCTTGGATTTGAAATGTACTATAGTACATTATATTCTACTAGTTAAGACCTTTCATTTGATACCCATAATGAGGAAGTTGTCAAAAAATATCTAATCCACTATTTTGTGGCGGCGGCCATCTTGGACCAATCTTCATCAAAAATAGCTAAGAAAACTCCCGACTAATTCACCTTTTAAATAAAAAAACCTACTACTAATGCAAAATCGGTTCAGCCGTTCGGGAGCTACGATGCCACAGACAGACACACACAACCAACACCCCGTCGTTTTTGCGTCAGGGGTAAAAAATTAGAACTGTCAGGCATATCATCTTACGGCGAAAATACTATTAGTGTAAAATTAAATAAAAAAACAGTATATTCTTGCACGACACAAGTACGCGTCGCGTTACTTTTATGTGCATAGAAATATGGTTCAAATTCAAATGACTGTACCGCGCTTCGCCGCGTCGCGTTGCTCAATTCGAGCAGGCCTCGGATGCCGCGTACCCATAGTCACAGTGAGTCTAGGAGGATCGAGTATTTTAAAAGATGGAATAGGTGCTACATAGGTCTCTTTAAATACCTTGTCCTTTAATCTATTCTAGTATATATATTCTATTATAGTATCTTTAATATCCATATCATATTAAATTAAAAAATAATGTCCGCCATCTTGTATTCAAAAACTTATGCCATTTTCGTAATCAACATCCCAAGAAACCACGAATTTGATATCAATATTATATTATAATCATAATCATCAGCGCCCTGAAGAATCTTAAAACATCATAAAAATTAAAAACAATATCCGCCATCTTAAATTTAAAAATAAAGCTTATTTTCATAATCAGCTCCCTAAAGAACCTTGAATTTGATACCCATATCATAATTCTAAAATTCAAAAATATGCCCGCCGTATTGGATCAAAGAAATAATGCAATTTTCGTAATCCCAATTCCCTAAGGAACCTTAGGATTTGATACCCTTAGTTACCTTTACAATTGATGCCTATGTGGTTTTTCGAATAGCCATACCTAAATAAATCAAAACTCGATAAAATTCTGCGATAAGTACCCGCGGTAAGTAACTATAAGATTACTTTTAAATAAGAATAAGGCGAGCGCCGTAGTAATATATTTATGCCTAAAGTGCGGAGCGATACATATTAGATTTTAGCCACTCTGCGATCTTACTCTTTATGCACTTACAACAAGAATTTGTTTAGAAAAAAACATTTACAGCCAGCAATATATACATATTAACTAAACTAAGAATTTCTGTTAATATAAATATTTATCAATAAGTATAAAGTCTTCAAAACTTAAAATGTATTTTAAAATAGTCGCTCAAACACCGACGTGCGGTCCACCCTCGACAACGTCCGGAGACGGACTGCGCGGGTGAAGGAGCAGGGAACGCTCGCGTGGATAAACTCAATTTCGAGGAAAATGAATATTTTCACTAGTAAAATGCAAAATAAAAATAATACTTTCAAGTGAAAACATTAATATTTTGAAGACCTATTTTTGTATGAAAAAGCGAAGTAAGTAGCTTCAGCCGTTTAGCAAACAATTTGAAAATCCTGACAAAAATAGGTAGTCTTTGGTGATTTTTTTTCCAAAAAGTGGTTGGCGGAAATACAATTTTTTTCAAGTGAAAAAAATTGTCAAATCCTTATCTATCACATATATTTTTTTTGTACAGATTAAATGAACAGTTATTGAGACAATCTTAATTGAATACCCAAGAATTTAGGCATTTCACTGTTGTTAAGGCCTTAAGTTCCTAAATCCTTTCTTAGCTAATATTATTTCATGCCTTAAAATTTTATAAATTTCAGTAGTAAAAAAAGTGTTAATTCACTATCTTAGACAGATGTACGTGTACGTGTACACTGATCTCTCGCCAAACTTATTGTCCGGGTTGAAGTTGGCCCAGCCGTAAAAATTGGAGAAATAAAAATATCCGATTTTAATAAATATAAATGGAAGCTCAAGTCGTAGGCTGTCGTTTTAAATCATTCTAATCCAATATTTTTCTTTCTCCGATTTTTACGGCCGGGTTAAAGTTTGGCGAGAACTGTACCTAAATCATGACACACATGACGTAGATATACCTATGCTGATACGCATATTCTACTTAGCATTGCTACTGCTAGGCACGATATTTTGATTTAGTTTAGTGGTCGTAACTTCGTAAGCTACTTACTGTTACACTTGAGGTCCTAGGTTCGATTCCCAACATTTCCGCAAACTGTTAGTTAGAATCATGTACTTTAAAAATAATATTTTTTAATTGTACGTAAAGCTATACAAACGAAATACCATTTGCTGACTAATCTCAATAGTCAGAAACGGGTATTTCGTTTACGCGATGACGATGACGATGATGTACGCATTTCCTAAGAAAGGATTATGGAAAACTCCCACGTAAAACAAGACAAACTCGTAATCATAAAAACAAACGGCCTCGTAACATAATACTAAGGATGTGAGACAAAATAATTGATTAGTATGTTCCTACTGATGTGTCCCAAGCCGTTGCTGTCAGGGCAACTTCTATTTTATGGGTCATCATATTGAATATACGTGTGTGTATGGAGATAATATCTTAAACATGTTTAGATTTCTTAGGAACGTAAAAAAATATTTGTGCGAAAATTATACAACATATCGTGGAAATAGATTATAAAAAAATAAAGACGTTCCACATTTTATACTGTTTAAGGCCTGTTCTTGCTACTGCCGCAACAGTTTAGAAAACTTACAGTTTAGAAAAGTGGATATCAATATATATATATATATATATATATACTATAAATGCAAATGATAGTAGTAGATAATCGAGAGATTTTCATTTTAATCCAAGTACATGCATTGAGTCTATGGCGCCATATGTACTAGACTAATGTGATAAGTGCACACTTTATTTCAGTTCATAAAAACAATAAATTTTAACCTAAGTGACGCCTAGCCGACGCTAATTATGATGTGTGCACATATATTAAAGGGTTAACTAGTTTCAATGTCAAGCAAATAAGTACCCCCCGTAGTTGACGAGTGCGCAAGTTCGCGTGGCATTTTCACATCTGCATACGAATTGCGGGACTTCTACTTGCATCGCTTTACGGGCGACTTGCACACGAGTGTAGCGAGACGGTGACGGACACGCAAATACTGCACACCTACTGATTGCACCCGCGCCCGCGCCCGCGCCCGTGCATATTATTATGCTTATTTTTAACCAGCCAGACACCTTCACTATATGAAATTTGATGACGTGCAGTAACCTTCAAAAAGTACCTACCTACATATCGAAACGCACTAAGCTCAATTCGTTCGAATACATAAAGTACACAATTTAAAAATACCACCAAGTAACAATATGACACGTAGAGGTGTCAGGACAAGCTCATAAAAAATATTCTGCTTAAAAATAAAAAGCTAGATAAGCTTTAAACGATCCGTGTCCGACCATTTGTGCCGTGTATGCCACTATGTTTCCACAATCGTATCGATAAAGACAACCGTAAAGTTTCGTTTTAAGTGTCTCGAGCCTGCATTCAGCTCATTTCAGACGACGGCCTTCGTCCGCTTACGAGAGGCGAACGTGCTAAAAGGCGTACTAAATAGGTCCCTACCGAGTGGTCACACATTTAAAAAATGTAAAATACATTCGTACTAAAACGGTAATGGAGTCTGATAATGCTTCGATTTTACGCGTCGCACAAGAAATGCAAAAGCGACATAATAGACTGCACGCATATGAGCATCCGCAAGACATGGTCCTTATTTTCTTCTGTAATGTATGCGTTGCTGTCATTGTTAATTCTAACATAAACGAGCCCACGGGCTGTTGCAAGCGCTTCTCCTTGCCCGCTACGGTTAGAATAGGATATCAGCTTAAGCTTGTTTACGACCTACTTATTGTGTCACTGCATTTCATTGGAATCAAAATTGGAATCGTCTAATTTTAAGTTGTTATTAACAGAAGCTGCAGGACTTCGACTCGATGATAGGTGCAATGACCGTTTACACCTAATTAAATTAAATCATTTTGTAAGCGGTAAGAAATAATTAAACAGAGCAGTGGTTGTGTGCAGTGCAAGTGGGCAGCGGGTGTGGTTAGCGAACGCGGTCAATTTGCATTGTGTCTGGAACTCTGAAGTGTGGCGAGCTGGTCAGAGCTCCCCTCACACCACGTCAACGTAACGCTTCTTATATTATAATAAATTTCGATGAACGCGAGAGCTTAATTAATCTTCAATTAAGTTGAAGTTGACCCTGTATAATGATGCGTGAGTTCACAAAAAGTATGTTTTCACACAGTGCCACATCCCACGGCAGTTTAAATTCATTATTAATGTAGGGACAGCGAATTTTATAGCGATTATGGTACATATTTTTATAGGGTTGTGGTTGCTGTTATGAATAATATGTAGATTTATTCGAGTCTTGAACCGTCGTCAATTTGAGTTGTGTTCGTTATTAAAGCATGTTTGACAGGTGAATTATGGTATCCTATTAAAGTGTACAAACAATGTGCAGCACGAGGTAGATAGTGGCAAGCGTGTAAAAGATTGCGCGCGCCGAGCGGGGCCGCGGCGATTTGTAATATGCCACAGAGCGGCTGCAAGCTACATTGTTGCAAGTTTGCGAATGCAAGATATTAGTTCACCGCATTATCCAAATAAATCCTGGGTTAGCCGTTAATTATACACTTTGCAAGTTTTTTTTTGGATACTTAAAAATGTTTTTATTGGTCCTGTCTACTGTGTACGGAGCAGGCACATTGATATTGAAGACTAATTAATAATAATCCTTCATAAATGTGTACTTCGCATTCTCAGACACAATAGCAATTTAATGGCTGTCAAAGCGACGAGCAGACGACTGACTGCAGCTTGAGGCATTTACATTTTTTTAAAGTATTTGTCCGTCTGTTCTATTCTAAATAAATGCACATGTTGCAAATGGGTCTATTCAATGTGTCGTCGTCGTGATCAACTCAGTCAACAATACATGTGCCTAAACGGTATAATTATGATGTGTCGTGTAGTTCCGTTAGGACGTTGTTACTAGCAGTAAATATCTATGCATTACGGTTCTCTAGCTCTTATGTCATTGGAGTTAAAAGATATAAAGGCGTACGAGTGAATATATTAATAGCAGACTATTAAAGAGCCTGCATTGTATAGGTGTCGACAGGAGATAAGCTAAGAAATCAGTTACAGTGAATATTTCAGCGCGGCAATGAGATTGTTGAGATTGTTCGAGAATGAGTTTAGACTGGAGAACCTACATTAATCAGCTAACACAGTATGTAAGTTTATTCGCAATAGGTAATCAGTTTCACCATCAATTTAATGAGTGTAAACTAAGACGGCAAGAGATGATGATGATCAATGCAATATAAGAATATTTGTAACAAGGAGCTCATAAGTTCTTATCCAGTGTTATATACTCCTTGTATATAACACTGGCTCTCAAAGAACATAAAGAAGAGGTCCTTATACAGTAGGGGGCAGGCCTGTTATTCCAAAGTGTTATGCAGATGTGTACTGCTGTAGTAGGTACACCCACACCCAGGTACCTAGGTATTTTTAGGTATCTTGTTATAGTTTCAACTTTAGATTAACAGGATACAAAACCAAACTCCGAGTTGCGTACTTCGCTCGACCTGGAAATCGAATGCAGAATCTTTAACCCAACACTCACGGTTTGGAACACTGCACAGTTAGATATAGAATAAAATCAATTATTAAAAGAAACAAAAAACCCGACAAGCAAAGAAACAATTTTGTTTATGAACGAACAGCTTGTCCCGCCTGCAATACATTTTCCAACATCACAGAGCTTGTTTTTAGATTTTTAGTTAGTAGTTTTTACGCAGTCGGGTTTTTTGTTTCTTTTAATAATTGATTTTATTTCCTTCTTTTTAGTTTATAAATCATCATAGAGTCTCTAGATAGATCCTAAATGATGATTTAAAATATAAATTGATACAACTAAAGATTATTTTCAAAATCAGTTCGCACATTAAAGCGTATAAAATCCGTCATATTGTTTTTTTTTAAATTTCATGTACCCAGTGACAGTCGTGCCATCAAGACGAATCTAATGAGGTGTCATTTATCTAAATCGGTTGAGCCGTTGAGTAGTTACGACCGGACATAGGAACGGACATACATACATACATACATACATACGCGTCAAATACATAACCCTCCTCCTTCGGCAGTCGGGTAAAAAAGAAAGAGATGCTGATAATAAATAATCCTATTACGCTGTCTTCAACTGACGGAAGTTCGCACCAAATTATTATATTGAGGATAAGTTTTGATCTGCAGACTGTCGCCTGCATTGGCTGTTAATGCTCTTACACCGTGCCCACGGATGACAACATGACAACTGTGCTGATTAGGCCACAGAATTGTCATTTAACTGGTGACTACAAATAAATTAAATTTAAGCGGGCTATTCTCAGAGTGAGTATAATATTTTGATTTATGCTGGCAAAGGGAAGGCAATTCTCAAGTAAAACTTGACAAGATACAAAATTGAATGCTGCTTCGGCTGGTGTATATTCTTGGATGTTGGAGAATATAAATACCAAAAAGGGGCTGATGCGATGGAAAAAGTTCTTTATGTATTTCAAAAAACTTGTCCATGTATTTTAGTGCAGTTTAAGACACGTTTTGCATAAATACAACATTTGTTGTTACGGATACGTTCGATGATGCGACTGACAGAATTCCAGTAGTCAATTATCATACATAGCTTTACGCCTGTTTCCCATAGGGTTAGGCAAAAACTATATATTTCCACTCGTGGCACACCACTTTCGTTCCATCTATGTTCATCAACCTCGGGGATGCATGCATGCCAATTATCAATTTTGATAAAAAGGAAATCGAACTCGTAAAAGATTAAAAGATCCTTCCCAAGCAATTTGACAATAATATACACCAATAGTTAAAAGGAAAGCCGGTAAGAATCGAGTTGTATAGACAAGATTCATCAAAAATTTCACGTTTTAGCATATATGTCGTTTCGAGATTCGAGAATAAGCTCCCTATACGCAAATATGAGTGCAACAAAGTTGCAGGGACATCGACAAATAGAGCAACAGTCAGACAGGCGGAACTGTATCCACGTAATAGGCAGATACAGGTGAAGATATGAAGTGACATATTGAGGAGGGTAAGATTCTCATAGCAAAGCTTTTTTTATACAATGCTGATCTTAATATAGCGGAATTAGAAAAGGCCGTTGGCTATCAACATAGGTAGGTGATTCTAATAACTTCTGAAGATCTGTTTGTCTCTGAATCATAAGTAGGAACGATTTTTATCCCAGGAGATAAATATTATCCTATTCCAAAATTAGAAGAAGAAGCTAAGATAAAGTCTAGAAGCATCTTTCGCACCGTATCACTATATTGATATGCCAACAAGTTAAATATATCTATACTAATATTATAAAGAGGAAATATTTGATTGTTTGAATTGAATAGGCTCCGAAACTACTGAACCGATTTAAAAAATTCTTTCACCGTTGGAAAGTCTTTACCGAGTAACATAGGCTATAACTTAGGTATAGGGAAACTCTATGATCTAGTATTTTATAAAGATCATTACGTCGTTTTAACATACTTAATCCGTTGGGCATTTTGGAATAAGGGTCCAACGGTCTGTATGCATTGTTCTCGTACGCAATCGAGATCCACAACTTTATTATATCTTGGAGCTCACATCCGCCGTGCCAGATTGATGTTAACATTTACTCAAACTTTATCTTTTCATTTTTGTGCCTCTCCGACCGGTTAAAGAGGCGGTTTCAGTAAAAGTAAAAAGGGTAGATTTTTAAGACATCGCATTTTGTGAAGTCCCAAAATAAAGTTTATTGTCAGCGTGCGTGGGCTGCACGGGCCTTTATTTTGTGAAAAAAAAAACAAAGTTCCCATTCCGTACGTTTTGCACGTCCACTTTTCATATTGGACTGCAACATTGTATAAAGTTATCCGCACACCGTACAATGTCCAGCACATTTTAGTAAAACGCGATTAAACTAATTTGAATATTTTTTCATTCAAGCGCCATTAATTGGTATTTTTTTAATGCACTTACTGTTTGTTGTCTGAATTGAATCTGTCTGATATTGAATATTTTCATACTTAAGTAATACTTAATGCATTCTGATTACTGTTAATTAAAAAAACTCATCAAGTCGGCATGTAGTCAAGCAAAGTACCGACATGCAATTAATTTAACTTACCCCACCTTTTTATTATACTTTTTGATAGGTAATATACTAATTGAACTTATTAATATATAATTTATGGACCTATGTATGTAATTAAAAATTTAATTATCTACTTACTTAGCTACATAAGTATAAATAAAAAATATACCTAAATAGGTTTATAATTATATAAAATAAATAAATTTAGGTTAAGTAGGTATATTGAATGCGGTAAATATCTTTATTATGATGTAAACCTGTTACATTTTTAGATGTCTCCATAATTCAAGGTCTAAGCGTGCCTAAATTTTGTTTATTTAGGCATTTTCGTGTCCCACTGCTGGGCAAAGGCTTTAACTTAACTTAGTCCAGGATTTTCTGTCAATATATTGTAAGGTTTTAGTGTTTCCAATTTTATTATAACATTGTCACCAAAGATTTCTCTTTGAATAATGTCGTAACTTCTCTACGTTATGTTTAAAGCTTTTGGTTTCCCGCCGACTGGCGACGCGGCGACGACGCCGACGGTAGCAGTAAATTGTTGACACTAAACAGATTTGTATTATAGTATTACCGGGCTTCATGTTGATCCTAACATCTATGTAACACATGAACGCAATAAATAACTTGAACTTGAACTATTAAACCTAACTCCTATGATGTGGATGTATGTATAGCCATGTCCTTTTTTCAGTTTTGTGGTCAATTTAAGTTTACTTAATAATATAATTACTTAATAATATAATTTCTTAGAGAGCAAAGTACGTGACTGCCATCAGTTCATGAACCTTAAAAGCTTATTTCAGGTCCTCTTACAAAGAGAAATGTTATTAACGACCCTCAAGCTCACAATTGGCTGAGCGAATACAAACGAAAGTCATCGTGAAAGCCTGTTGGCAATATGTACTCCAAGATTTTACACACATTAGGCTGAGAGTGCGAAGACACGAAGCCACTCGTTATATTGACACACCACTTGGAGTATTCATGCACCGCAAGGCGACGGACCGTCCACGGACAGATGTGCAAATTCATCAAGGACACACAATATGCATGAGTGAGCCGAAGCGCGCTGACACGGCCAAACGGACATAAATTTCAATATTACCTTAGCAAATGTACTGACCAAACTTTGGTAAGTGACACACGTTATTTTAGAATGAAGCTTTGTCTCGGAGGACCTCGGACAGTGTTGAATTATCCATCTTGCAGATATTTTTATGTACTGCAATATTGCAGTTTAAGTTCCATCTTCAGAAAGTGATTATATTATTTATGCCTCAACACTGATGTTTCTATTTGAATTTAGCTAGCATTTGGTTAATTTTATCAACCAGGGTTTCTGTATGTAAGTATCCCCCTTGGACCCCTTGGATGGTTTGTGGAATGAGTGCCAGGGGTCCAGCTGCTCGGTTCACTCCTAATAATAAAATTAAACAGTAATCGATTTGTCCAATTCTGAAATCGTGGCTACAAAACGTTTGAGGCCCAGTAATGTAGAGCCATCAAAGAGCTACTTGTAAAAGGAGCCAAGTTTTTCCAGAAAAAGAAATATGCTAAAAGACCATTACTTCTTCCCCGGTACCGAAGCGTCCCAAATGTAGCCTGGTATTCCATTTAAATGCAAATATGATCAGTGAGATGTACATATTATTATCATCATACTAAGATATCACAATAATAATTAGGTACCTACTTCTTTAAAGGCATAAATCACATTGCAAAACCATCAAGTCTCGTAACTACAGACTATTATTTGCTGAGTAAAACTTGCATAAATCACAAAAACACACATATTGCCATTTAATTTCGCATCACCGCTCACAGCCAGTAATCACCGGTAGGGAAATCTATAATCTAGGTAATTGTTATATTCCATATAAATTGCTAGTAGTTACGATTATACGTTAATAGCTAGGCTAATCACCGCCGGCTCATTGGGCGCATAATATACGATGTGTGGAGGTTGCAACAATGTAAGGAACAGGTAGTGGCGGCGCGGGCGCAGGCCGTACGGCCCACAGCAGACACCCGGCAAATGACTAAATTGCCTCGGAACCAATAACGGTAAGATGTTTCATGTGAGATAGTGTTACATGTCGGGTAACCATGGTTTTAGTGTCTTTGTTTGAAGACAGGGAATCCATCTAATGAGGAAATTACACTATCCGTGTACACATACACACACGGAGTGACCGCCGCGGTACACATAAGAATGCAATATTTTTTTAGAATTAACTCTCCGAGGTGATTTTAGAGGAATAAACCCTCGCATTATCCTTTTAGCTGTGCAACCGTCTTGGAAGCACACACAGCGAATCAATGGCGTTGCGAAAGCGAAACTACAAATAAATGCGTCAACATAGTTGGCTCTTGCGATTCTACGGATGTCACTAGATTTAGGTAACTTCGTACATTAGACATTATTAAGATCTCTAATGTACGAATTAGAATGTTTTAATTAAGAATGTTCGAATTAGATTACATTAGAATGTCATAGATTCGATTATGACATTCTTCTACAGGTCAGTATGGATGCGGGAAGTTTGTTGTAATCTCCTGGACGCAATTTAGAAGTCTCCTAGGTCATGTGTTTTCAATAATCAAAATAGTTTGTATGACTCTCTGAAACCAAAGGTAGCCTGTGTCCTCAGAATGCAATATCCTTGACAAATTCATCGAAATGATACGCCGTTTTAACGTTAAAAAGAAACAAACAGACAGACAGACAGAGTTACTATCTCATGTATAATATTAGTATGGATTGTAGCTACTGAGTTACTGTGTAGCAAGTAGACTGTCATTGATTTTATCATGTAGGCGGTTTCTATTTACAATTAACCGTCATGTCCTCTTTACATAAGGCCCTTTCATAAGTAAATTTATGGTACAATGCCTACTATTGTTGACCAGCCACAGTAAATTTGCAGATAGTACCTATAATAGATATTGTTGGGTTACCACATAGGGTTGAATATCACTTCTACATACATCAGTTCTAGTGAAACTAATGTGGCAATGCAAGGGATTTTCAACGACTAAAAATTGTGCATTGCAGCGATGCTAACTAAGATATTTATAAAAGAGAACACATGACTTTTTCGTTTGCACACTAAGCTTTTAGAGGAACTCATACTTCAATATTCTCTGTCTGTCAGAGGCCTGTGAGTATTCACTCTTAAAAAACTGAACAATAATAGATTGCATCCTGAAAAAGAACATGGGCATTTTGTCTGTTTGGCATTTTCAAAAAGTTTTTTGGGTTACGATTGAAATTGCGGCAGATCTTGCCGAAATTTGGAATAGGGATAGCTTATACCTAAGCTGGATTAACACATACAATACTTTCAATCATTCTATCGGAAACTAGTAATGCAATAAGTGATACTTTTCGTCACAGTTCTATTATTAAAGAACCGTCACTCTCCAGTGCACTTACACTTGTTTATCTAAAGTCTTCTGTACCCTAGTCTCAGAATGAGTTAATTTTATCCGATAGCATATTATGCAGATATGTGTAGGATAGGCGTAGGTATGTAAAATATGTTATTATGTAAAACCCGTATAATGTTACTGTACATAGGTCAGATGTTACGGTAATTAATTATACATACACGCCTTGACATTACACACCTAGGAAATGGTGAGTTGAAGTACCTTACTACCTAGGTCTTACCCAGATTAGAGTAATTATGTAAATTACAAACCAGCGTCCCGCCCTCGGTTCGCACTATTATCATCTCTACAACACATCGGTGAAAACTGCATTGAATTTTATGCAGTAGATTCTGCATAACATACAGACAGACAAAAAAAATACAGTCGAATTGAGAACCTCCTCTGTTTTGAAGTCGGTTGAAAAATCTAAAAACTGTTGTTTTGGCTTCTGTTGCTCTATATAAAGACCCATATCTACAGTGTACACTAATGTACAGGAATCGATCTGTCACATTACAATCTAATATATAAAATTCTTATATAATAAATAACTACTTGATCGAATGACAGCTTACAGGTACGTAACCACAAACAACAGACAAAACAAGAAAAAGAAAAATCCTTTTTTATTAAATTATAAAAAATCTATAAAAAGAAAAAATACAAAGTTTGCCGCGTATTATATTCGAAGTTAGTGTGAATGTCGACGAATGCAAAGGGCCTTATTACCGAGGCCCTTGTATAAATGATTGATGACATACGCCTCCGTACCACTGCTGCAGGTATTGGTGAAAACAAAATAATGAGTCAGCCGCCCGTCTGGTTACTTCTACACGACAGACCCGTGACAAATGTCTGAGCATTTATGTTTGAAAAATCTTGACATCAAAATCGCACGCCGAAGAGTTACATGCAATATTATTTGTATGAAAGATTTGCGATTTGATTATATCAGTTTATTGTAGATGTTAACTCTATATTAACTTCTCTTGCTTACAACTGTACCTCAACCAAGAGTTGTATCGAATGGCTTTCTATAGTTTTTATGCATCGAAACGCTGTAATATCATAGCCGATTTTAGTTCCTTACGTAACCGCTAGAGGCGCTGCGAGAATTTCCATGCAAATATTTTACGACGTCGTTAGCGAGTTTAGTGAGAAAAACTCATGGTCGAGGCACTGGTAACATCTGCATCGTAACTTGATTTTCATCCTCTTATTAGGTACCTACATCTGATTGTTTATAAATGATCGCAATTCTGTAAAAACCTAGCGGGTAAAAGCCCTGGGATCATACATAATAACCTACCTGAGTGTGGACTCAGGTAGGTTATTACCATTATTAGGAGAGACCCATGCCCATTAGTGGTAATGGGCATGGGTCTCTCAGAGTGAGAGGGGTTAGGCTATAGTAAAAAATCTAAATTCGACATAATCTATACAAGTCACACTCGCGTAAGTTTGTCCGAATCGTGGTTACTGGCAATCAGACGTCACACCAGTCCCGCGTCCGTCTGGAGTGATCCGTGACACGCTGTACTTACGTCCATCGTTTATTTGCGATGGCCTGCCCTTGTGACGTCTAAATGCACCGATAATTGTATCGTGATCATGCGCACTGAAGTGTGCACACGCCCTAATAAGGTACCGGATACATTAGTAATACTTAGCTACGTGGTGAATAAAATTGGTATTTTATGCTTTTGTAAACGTATTTAGTTTTAATAGGGAATAGGCAAAATTGTTACAGTAAACTATGCACTTAACTTTGTACATAATATAATAATAATAATCAACCCATATACTGTCCCACCGCTGGGCACGGGTCTCCTCTCAGTATGAGAGGGATTAGGCTATAGTACACCACGCTTGCCTAATGCGGGTTGGCAGACTTCACCTACCGTCGAGAAAATCTCTCGGGCATGCAGGTTTCCTCACGATGTTTTCCTTTACCGTTAAAGCGAGTGATAATTACGCACATGATTTCGAAAAGTCAGAGGTGCGTGCCTTGGATTCAAACTCGAGAGCTTGACTTGGCAGTCCAGTGATCACACCCCTAGGCTATCACTGCTTAAACTTATACATAAATAAGTACCAAAAGTTTTTCAGTTCCACGACTCATTACAACCTGGAAAAATAAATATAACTTTAGTTTATTATTAAGTTTATTTATTATTTATTATTAAACTAAAGCTATATTTATTTTTCTTTCACAATAAAAGAAAATTATTAATTATTACTGTTCGGTCTGGAAAAATTAAAACTTGCGTGTCAAAATGTTTCACTTTATTTTTATAGAGCCTTATCAAACATCAAAATCAAGACAGACATAGACGTCGAGATTTTACAAAATTAGCATGTAACTGAAGCGCAGTTGGACTCTTGGCGAATGAGACAAAATAATGATGGAGTATGGGCCTGGTATGTCAAAGAGTTATTAAACAAAGTTACTGCAAATAGTACATAAGCTTTTGTTCGTTCGTAATATTTAAATTTATTTACCAACGACAACCCATGGTAAAATCACCAAGGAGAGCATACTCATTATCGACTTCGTTCGATTTAAGGAGCATACTACATAATACCTATATTTTATATAACACTGGACGTAAGTTAACGTCACAGTGTGCACAAGTTAATGGCAGGCCATCACGGGGCTCTAATGCGTTGCGACGGAAAATAAAACAAGTGCGCAAATTGTTTTAAATGGGCAGGTAGGCTCGCGCCCGCCTGACCTACAGACGAAGTTTATTGCCAAAAGCGAAAAACAAAATAATTTAGAGTACCGCATGCATCGAAGCTTTTTTAAAGTGCATTTTGATGACAAGTCTAGTGGTCACAAGCGCGGCTGCTGACTATAACGTCCTAGGTTTGTTTCCCAGGTAGAGAAAAGTGTTCTAGGGTTTTCCTTTGAAATTCTTAATATTAGGTTGAACTTTAGATGGTGCCCCGTGCCTCGCTAGCATAATATTCGGAAATTTACAATAACACTGGGTTTCTACAACAGTTGACTCAATATAAAGTACAAAAAAAACGGTCAAGTCGTTTAGAGGGAGAAAAATATTACGAACAAACGCATACCGGATTTTTAAACAATTTCAATATTATTCAAAGGTGGTATATGTTAGGTATATTTTAAAAATATTTGATATTCGTACCTAATCACAAAAACAAGATACTAAATTTTTATGACCAAACTGCTTAGCATGTAATTTATTTGTTTATTTATCAAAAGAAGACCAACACCATGTAACTATTTAGCATAAACGAAAAATATAGGATCAGAAAGCCACAGGAATATAAATAAAAGCTATCAATGTTAAAAACTGAATTAATTTTCAAAGCACGACTCGCACTTGGCTACAATTTTCAGGTTTTACGATCCCGTACCAAGAGCAAGGTTAAAGATATTATTTGGTCTGAGCTAATTAGTCACGTCAAAAGCGAAATGGAGTTATAATTCATTTTGTAGTTTCACTCAACCTAAGATAATGGAGTGTTTTGTTTTCGGTCTAATGATTTAGTGTTTTTAGTTTTTTTCTAATGTTTTACATTGTTTTACTTTAGTTTTTATGTTTTGTCTAATGTTTTATATTGTTTTATTTTAGTAGTCTCGAGCTACACGTTTACAAATTCTTTAAATGGTTATATTTTGTATCTTGTCCTGTTTCGTATGACCGATCTGACGTATTGAAAATGTTTTACTTAATAAAACGTACTGACCACGCAAAGGTTTATTATAAGAATAACTTATAAGGCTACTTAGGGAAACCGCGATATTTGTTAAGATAGGAATTCAACTTCTCTTGTCAGTTGAGTGAGTTGAGCAATAATAGCTCTATCAGAGGACTGGCCAAAGCGCGCTGGATGATAATAATTTTAATTCATGTCATCGATACTCGTAAAGACTAACTCGTCCAATATTACCTGGGACCTACACATAACTGCGAACTGTGGGTGATACAGCATTAAAGTCACGAGCAAAAACATGTATACACTAACAAAAGTGCTAAAGCGATTTTCTCCTAAAGTACTAATAAAACCTGCGATATTACGAACACAGTATATAAGAACCAATACTATAGTGACGTTGGTGTTATATGAAAAAATTGCTTTAGCACTTTCGTTCGTCACATGGCTGTGCTCGTGACTATACACCGCTTCTTTACGCTTCGGTAAATACAGCATGTGAAGACTAAATAATATTAATACACTCACCGGCTCCCTTTCTCCCTGGTTGTCCTTGCCGAGTCCCTCGCCCTTGTTCCAGCCCATTTTCTCCAACAATTTAAAGCCTTTGTTCTCAGGAGTTATGGACCTGTTAATATTGCAAAGCTTAATAATAATTCGGGTCACTTTGCTGGGGGTTGGACTATTTAGGTAGATGGCCGGGTTTAGTGGAAATCTATGGGGATAGGACTTTGTGCAGCAGTTAATATTCCTGGGTATATAACGATGACGATGATACATCAATATGTATTTTCAGATTTTTTTATCATCATTTCATCATCGACCATACCGACATACACTGCTGGGCACGAGTCTCCTATCAGTAGATCTATACTCCATCTTTGGACTATTGCAGACTTTACATGCCGTCGAGAAAATTTCTCAGGCATGCAGGTTTCCTGAAGATGTTTTCCTTCACCGTTAAAGCGAGTGATGATGTACCTGATTTCAAAATGTCAGAGGTACGTGCCTTGTAATTTTAGCTATAACAGTCGCCAGAAGAATATTCGGCAATAGGCCACCTAACTAATTTAGCAGAAGAGTTCTGCCACCTCGGGACAGGATATCCAATTTTTCAAAAATAAAATATGGCAGTGATGTAAGCATTGATTTAAAATACTCAAGATAGGGCCGTCCGAACATCTGATAGTCGCGTTCGCCATACACACAAACATTAACACCATCTTTGTTAATAGGTATCGCATGGCCGATCGCGGACTAGTTCACTTCGGTTTAGAGAAGACTATTTTGGAACCCAGTTCGGGGGTGTCATTGTGACATGCGACCCACCCAGTCCTTAACGCAATAATATATAAGTCAATGAATGTAAGTAATACGTTTTACTACTTACGTGTTGACATCAGCGCTCTGAGTCTTTTCGGAGTGGTGTGAGGAGCCGACAGCTTCCCGCCGCGCCTGCGCCCTGTCGTTGTAGGCCGTCTCCTCGATCGCCAGCGGCTTTGGCGCGTACTTGTTCTTAAGCCGCGCCAGCTCAAGCTGATGTTGCTTTTGAACGTTGCATGTGCGCGTGTACGCAACTTTCTTCTCTTTTTCTATAGCTGTAGAGTTAGCTATGGTTTATATGATGTAATTTGACTAAATTTGTGAGGTGTTAGGTTTTTTTGAAATATTCTGCTTGATGCTGTGTGCATGTCCTTCGCAAAATGACTTTGAAAAATAAAGATTCTTAACCCTAAAATAAACTTGTGAGTTTTTCGTGTCATTTATTTATGTGCATACCCAAAATCTACATACGAAACGTGCAATAAATGCTTCTATAAACATGTCAAGACACACACGTTTACTTCACTTTGGTATTGATGACGGGAAAAAATCCCAACCATAATTTTTGTAGCATGTAATTTGTCTTTTTGGTGAATCACCATCGCAATACTACTAAGAGATGACTACATTCGGTCACCTAAAAGGTTACATTGAGCAATTCCTCTGAAATCACTTAATATGAATACTACATACCAGCGTAGCGACCTGACCTCGCTTCGCTCCGGATACTATTATCATATTAACTATGGAGCTTATAGGTCTTTTTAAGTTAGACCTCTAGCAATTTCCATCAAGTAGTTTTATACAAATATACAGACATAAAATCTGAAAACTGTTGCTTTTTTAGCTTCTGTTGCAAAGACCATATTCGTTTTTTTTAATGTATATAATGTACAGATATCAGCCTGTTACAATTTTACTATATGAATAGATTATTATGTACAACCTATAACTGCAGCTCCTTCATTAGTAATTTTCTAATGTAAATAAGCGGCCACATTAGCAACAGCTGTTCGATTACAGGAGTTCACTTCACTGACAAATTAAAGAAAAAACGAAGTCTTAAAATACCTACCTAGTCCTTTTTATGACGATATTGTGATGTTTTCTTTTTTTTTAAAGACAAACTACATTCACTGGTGGACAATCCCTGTGTCGCAGGGGCCTTTACAAATATGCAGTTTTCAAATAACAAACCATAGGGTTCCGAAGAAAAGTTACCAGCGTTCCTTAGCACGAATATTTTTACTGGTATATACGCGAATCGCGGATTTTTATATTAATACTAGCAGTCCGCCTTCGCTTCGCTTCGGATACTATTATTATAATTTAAAAAAGTATAATATATGTCGGATCGGACAACCGCCAATCGACTCGTTTGAGACAACAGCGCCACCCGGTGACAATAAATGGAACCAACGACGTTACATAAAAAGGCGCAGCAGCGCAGTCCCGGGGGCAGTTGTACTTCGCGCACTTACAGTTTACATTCAGTGGTTGACTCGTGTTGACGTCTAGCTAGACTGACTGACTCGCGTTACTTTCTAGTTCTACCTACATTGCTATTGCTAAGTTGTGATTTTAATGTAACTGGATAAACGTAAATTCAGAACAGACAAATGTGCTAGAGGAGTTTCTTCCGCGGCTTCTTCTCCTCTTTAGGTAGCACTAGCGAAGCTGCGAAGGGCGGGCGTTTTGGGGGATGTCTGTATTGTAATATTTCGTACCAAGTCTATTAAAAATAAGCAGACTGAAGTACGACTTCTTTGTTTTATTGTTTGAACCAGCATTACCCACTGTTGCCCACGATATTGCTTCTGATGACGATGCAGGTTTATGCTCTGCGCCGACATCAGAAGTGGGATCGGTGTTGGTTCAGGCAGTGGTTAGGTCTGTGGTTAGGTTAAGCGTGCATTTTGACCGCCATGTGGAAAACTTCAAAATCTGGTGAGTGTTGTCCAATTCACAGCAGTTCTAGTACCGAGTGCTCGTTACTAAAGTTTGGTTATGAAGTTCCGTGGAATACATTCTATAATGTTGGTTGGTTGGTAGTTATTGTAAAATCAAGTGCAAATTTTACGTGTGTAATTAATCGGTACTCGTTGGTAGAACTGTTGTTACATTTTATTGTTGTGGAATTTTAAATGAAGATTCTGTTCCCATTTGGTATAGTGAATAAAAATTTTTGTGCGCTCGCATAATCTAAAACATGAGGGTAGCCGCACATATCACGGAAAATTTTTCAAAATGTTTACCTATTGCTGGCTTTAATGAAACTATGACCGTGTGTATGATATGAAGTGTGTACTGATTATAGGGCACTAATAGAATTTTCTGATAACTGAGAGGTTATCCGTATACATGTTGTGTTGGACGCATTCAAATCTATTTGGTAAGCGAGATCGTAGACATGGCAATTACTTTCGCCACCAAGGTCCCTATCTAATGGGATGGCGAATTAATCTGTCTACTTGACATAAAAGCAAGTCTATTTTCATGTTTTTATTTGTGTGACGATTTCTCGCTTGTTTAATTATTGGTGACAATTCGTTAAGTAGGTAGCTCACGTATTCGAAACCGATGGGATTAGTGTCGTGAAACCGTAACTATTTAGATTTTTGAAGTAAATGACTGTTTACATTATACTTTCGATGGCATTTTGGAAACTTGATAATTCTGCAATGGTACTGTGATGAGTAACAATGATTTAACATTGTGAATAAACTACCGCCACCGGCGGATAGGTTACTAACGCAAAAAGGCGGGAGTATTTGAAGCTGATTACAGGTCTCCATTGTTAAACGCCAAAGGACTTCGGAGGTGTGTTCTTGGAGCTATCAACTAACACTTCACAACTTTCATCACCTCGTTTATGTCCTGATGGTACTTCAGGACTGAGGCCCCTGCCTGCATCCCTATGCTGTCATGATGCTGTATCCTGGTGAGATCAAACCATGTTGTTTTATCAGTGAACAGTGATGATGATGATGTATACAGTGTAAACTCGTACAGTGATCGTAACCATAACGAGATTTCTAATTGAAATTAGGATGACCGTACGGTGTTCGTTTTTGTTGTAAAATCATACCATATCATTTGTCCCCATCAAACGTCACGGGTCTCGTGTGTGTATAACAAGCTGTGTATTGCTCAGTTGTTTCTCATTCCCATGTATTTTGCTAGAAGTTAGTGAATTATGTACCAGACAATATTAAGTGTCATTTGTTTTTCATAAACACTATAAATTGCGGTGTTTGTGGGTACCTAGGGTGACTAACAAGAGATCGACATAAACCCTTTGTGTGTAGTGATGAGGACATAGACGTTTGAAAGGTATTCGGGTGTGGGAAGAAACAACGGGGCCTACCTATTGTGTAAACTGTGACTAAGGATTTTATGGTGTCAATTTTTGTGTTCGGCACATGGTCTAAGTAACCTAGAGCCCACTGTGTGGTGTGTACCCTGTAGTCACTGGGTGCTGCACACTGGCTATCCACCCAATGAATATGCGTACGAAGTTTCGATTCATGCGCTAGATGTGTGAGTGCAACACGATTGCCGGTCAGCTAGAGAGTCGTGGCGCTAGAGGTTTTGCTCGAAGAGAATATAACCTAGGTTAGACATGGGGCTTCCGATATCGGTGTTGCAGGATCCCGTAGTCTGAGGGCCCGGTTTATTTTACGGTATTGACCTACCGTAGTTGCGGTATTGCAAACATTGATGTATGGTATAATAGTGGTTTGGTGGGTAGTGGGAAGTTGTGTGGTGTGGTGCTAGTGACCCCGGCCTCACACGCGAAGCAAATAGACGCCAGTTTTTTTGTTTACAGGGGAAGCCTTCTAGGGCCAGCCGTTTTTTTGGGAGGTTCTCACCCTACTGGAACTACCCGGATGATTTTAGTCGGAACATGGAGGGGGTTTCCACTTGAAATTACAGTGCCCTTTCAGCTTGCTGGTCCTCCAGCTCTAACATGTGTCAGCGGCTATGCTTCTTTTGAGGATCTCCACATTTCTGATTACGTCGCGTGGAAAAGCGTCTGGTATGAGACCCTCCTGGGTACGGCTTGGGGCATGGCTCGCTGAGTGCCTTTGATCTTTCTTGTAAAACCCGTGTTGAGTGGCCGCTTCTGTGCACCGTGCGTGGGATCATCGTTTAGGGACGTTACGGGGTTTTCCGAGCGTTGCTCGGCAGTGTAAGGCAACTGAATTGAATGTGTTTTGTTTCGCGATAGTTTTTATTCTGCGAAGTGTAGAGGTCACCATAAACATTGTGCTATGCAAAATGACAATTTATTTAAAATTTTGATGACCTACTAACCAAAGTTAAATTTCGAAAGCCCTGGTTAGACATTACCAGACGAAAGTGATGCTGCGTAAACTTTGTTTCATTTCAGATAAGCGCGACTGTATCTTGGCTGTGACCGAATGCTGATCACAAGGAACGATGCAGAACAAGGCGAGTAGCTGAGGCGTTTAGCTGAGTCTCAAGGTGGTGTTGAGCTGTTGACATGCAATCGTGGCAGTTACCATGGAGCGAGATAACTGTTATCGGATACAGAAAAATTGAATTAAGGGTGAGCTGTATTGTTTAACTAAGGTGTTTTGCTGGATGTTTGTTGAACAACATCGTAGGTAACTAGATCTGAAGTGTACACGGCGGTTTAAAGTAATTGAGGTTCTGAATGGTGATGAAGATAGTCTATTCCAGCAGCCTTACCTTTTAAGCTAGCTAGATAAGTTGATAGAAGCAGTGATAACATGCGTTACCAGTTGCCTCTCTTATGGGGCTAGCTTGGTGGCATTATGAGGATGATGATATACGTTACAGTAGCCTCTCCTATGGGGCTAGCTGGGCAGCGTGATGATGTGAGTTACAGTAGCCTCTCCTATGGGGCTAGCTGGGCAGCGTGATGATGTGAGTTACAGTAGCCTCTCCTATGGGGCTAGCTGGGCAGCGTGATGATGTGAGTTACAGTAGCCTCTCTTATGGGGCTAGTTAGGCGGTATGATGAGGATGGTGATATGCGTCACAGTAGCCTCTCCTATGGGGCTAACTGGCCAGCGTGATGATGATGTGCGTTACAGTAGCCTTTTCTGAGGCTATCTGGGCGGCATGATGATGATAAGGGTGATGTGCGTTACAGTAGCCTTTTCTATGGGGCTAGCTGGGCATGATGATAAGGGCAGGGCTTTGCGCTGCAGTAGCCTCCCCTAGGAGACTAGCTGGGTGTCATGATGACGACAGAGTCATCCGGTGGTTGAAGGGATGCACTGGTTCGTGCCGCTGGGCGAAAGGACAGTGTCTTCCGGGCCAGCTCCATGTGGGTGGTTAAAGACACACTCGTCCTGTCCAGGGTTGTTGCGTGAATGAGGGATGACAGAAAGATTTAATTCAGTCTATCAGTTACGACGGGCGAAGGGATCGCTTTCATTGGGCTATGTTTGACGTAGTGCTCTGTTCGACAGGTTGGAAGAATGGATAACTCGTGATGTATTGTTTACTGTTCACTGTTGTTGCGAGGTCTTTCCTTCATGATAACCTTGTAGTCAGGTTAGGCCGAGCAAGATGTTTGCTGCAAATGAGATTTATGTTACAGATACACACGAGGACGTGTGAGTCGTCAGTATGGCCGTGTCGGATCGGACAACCGCCAATCGACTCGTTTGAGACAACAGCGCCACCCGGTGACAATAAATGGAACCAACGACGTTACATAAAAAGGCGCAGCAGCGCAGTCCCGGGGGCAGTTGTACTTCGCGCACTTACAGTTTACATTCAGTGGTTGACTCGTGTTGACGTCTAGCTAGACTGACTGACTCGCGTTACTTTCTAGTTCTACCTACATTGCTATTGCTAAGTTGTGATTTTAATGTAACTGGATAAACGTAAATTCAGAACAGACAAATGTGCTAGAGGAGTTTCTTCCGCGGCTTCTTCTCCTCTTTAGGTAGCACTAGCGAAGCTGCGAAGGGCGGGCGTTTTGGGGGATGTCTGTATTGTAATATTTCGTACCAAGTCTATTAAAAATAAGCAGACTGAAGTACGACTTCTTTGTTTTATTGTTTGAACCAGCATTACCCACTGTTGCCCACGATATTGCTTCTGATGACGATGCAGGTTTATGCTCTGCGCCGACATATATATTAATATAGCACTCAAAGATAGGCAGTTATATTCCTTTCTAACAGTGAAATAATTTTCAAAATCGGTTCAGTAGATCCATAGATTAATTACCCTACACAAACTCACAAACCTCACCACTTAGATAACTAGGTGTGGGGTTGCATAAAAATATTTCTTGAGTGTTCCTAATGGGGTTCTAGTGTGTGTGTAATAATTATCTCTGTGTCTATTCACGTGATATTGTGCCGCAATACAATACGTCATATTACCTTCCATTAGAAGTCCGGGTTCACAATGTCCACACGTGTCGTTGCCAGGATGTATGTGGCACAGCAGTTTAGTTTCACCAATCTGTAGTGTGCTGCCGTGTACTATCTGAAATTATTCAATTAGTTAAATATTGTCTATGCTCTTGCCCTGGCTTCTATATGAAATTTTTATAAAAGGCAATAAAGCGTGAATGAGTTCTGTTAAAAAAATAAGAGCGATATATGAAAAAGCTGATGATAGAAAGAGATAGAGAGAGCTTTGATTGTTTTGGTTTTCACCTCAGAAAAATAAATTAAGTAGCTGCATACACTTTTTGGTGCATAATCGTAAATCGTAAGCAATAAGGTTTGTTTTGCTTTGGTACATGTTTTGAGTTGGTTTTGTACGTAACCTAGCAAGAGTAATAATATGAAGACTTCAACAAAAATCTTTACCTCCATGGCTTGGCTCCTAATCTGGCTTTCGGACATACGAGTACCGTTAAGCACAGTCCCGTTCTTAGAGCCGAGATCCGTCGCTATGTATAAATTACGAGACGCGTCGAATCTTATATCCAGATGATTCTAGAAAAAATATTTAGATGTGTTATTATTAGTCCAATTAGATTAAACATTTATGGGAATTCCAGTAACGTATTTATATATATATATACTCTTATATTCTCCTTACCTGAATGAAATTCTAAAACCTACTGGACATTCAAAATCATTTATTATACTTAAACTGAATTTTATGATAAAACAATTCACTTTTTAATTATTATTTTTTATTTAACTCTAAAACACTTTCTATTGAAAATCCATTTACTTACTCTGGATACATTATGGTCTCTTAGTAATATGGTATGATGTTCTCCCTCACGGCCGACGGTGCCGCCATCTTTAGTCACGATAAATAGGTTGCCCACGCGCAACTTCGCCAATGTTGTCTCGCGCACGACCACGCGCATGCACGGCGGATGATGCTTGGCCACCGATTCTGATCAAAATATAATTGGTACTCAGCGAGTATGCCCGTAATATAATAATCTGTGCTTCTCAATCATTGTGGGTTGTCAGCATCATATGGTTGAAAATTTATCAATACATGTGTATATTGCAATGGGTTCCTGGATGGTTTGAAAACACAATTGGACTCGGTAGGTGGCGCTGTTGTCGGTCCACCGGGATACTCAGGCTAAGCTGCGCTCGGGTGACTAGTATAAGTGTATAATATTATATAGGTGATGGCTTAGTTTTTTATATCAGGCGAGACCAAAAAGGGAGGTTATTAGGAAATAATTTTCACCCTGTAAATTACATTACAAATATTAAGTTCCACCAATTTACCATCATCACTAGCTGTTGAGGTACTAATGTTTGACTTGTTGTCTTCATCATCAGATTCATCAGTGCTTGTGTCACTGCATTCACCATCTTCCAACTCTTCAGGGTCTGCAGCTTTATCGTTTGTTTCTTCTTTCTCTTGGACTTTGTCATCAGTAGAATTTAATGTATCAACATTTTCTTCTACTTTTTCTTTAGGAGACTCATTGTTCTCATCTTTAGACTCATTTTTCTCAACTTTTTTCTTGTTATTCTTCTTACGTTTAGGTTTCTTTGTTTCTTCATTTCCTTCCTCTTCTTTGTCCTGTAATATAACATTTAGAATGTTGGTATTGGTGTAACCATTCAGCATTTTATTTACCTAAGGCTGTTTGGCCTCGGAGTGAAACCTGAGATAAGTTTTTCGTCAGGTTATCAATGTCGTCTTCCGTTTTTCTTTCCTGAAAATATAACATAATGATAAAGTTGATCAAACAAGCATTTATTTGTAGACACTATATGAATAGCATTTACGAAAAAAATACTATATTCATAAATCAAATACTACAAAAATTAAATGTCAAGCTATTTTAGAATTAAATAGATTGATTTACTTTTTGGGAATCAATTGAATTTCAAAAACTATTTAGGATTCTTCGTTTTAATTATCAAAATTATAAAGATGAAGTTTCACAAACCATTTTATGTTTTTTAGCTTTCCTTTTCTCATGGGCCAACAATGCTGCATTGGAGGCACTCCTGTCTGGATATGAGTGGAACACAAATGTCTTTTTCTCATCCGAGTAGTAGTAGTAACATTCAGTGTCTGTGTGGTAATAAAGACCAAGCTCCTGAAAATAGTTAAATAAACTGAATTATTTCTACAGAACCCATATACATTTATATTTTAAATGTACGATTTTATGTTAAATTGTATAATAAGAAAACAATGAATGTTAGATTTACTGAGACACTTTTATGAAATACTAGCTTTCCGCCAGCGGCTTCACCCGCTATCCCACGGGAACCATACATTTTACCGGGATAAAAAGTAGCCTATGTGCTATTCCAGACTATAATCTATCTCTGTGCCAAATTTCATCCAGATCCGTTCAGTAGTTTTTGCGCGAAAGAGTAACAAACATCCATCCATCCATCCATCCTCACAAACTTTCACATTTATAATATTAGTAGGATAGGATTATGTTAAAAGCAGAGAAATATCTATAACTAATGTTTTGGGTGAAAACATTTTATTTGAAAAATATTGCAACAATGATTTCAGAACTCTTCTTCATATTAAAAAACTATGTTTTAATAAGAAACATAAAAACTATATGTTTTAGTAAGAAAAATTAAAAAAGATATGTTTTAATAAGAATCATTGAAAAATATAAGGAATAATATCTTACAGAATTGTAGTAGTATCCAGTCTTGTAATCATAATACATTCCAGCAGACTCCACATAAACCATACCAGATTCTTTCATAGCGTCTTGTGCCACCTCTGCAACTTGCTCTGCTATGCTCTTTGTTTTTTTATTGGCATCAACATTCCATCCTGATTCTTTAAGTTTTGATTCTGGCTGACCTTGGGGTTTATTCTGTTTTTGAACATTTAATAGTTCAACTGTTTGTGTTGACTTGTTATTAGATTTAATTGATTTAGGTATTGGTTCTGACATATTTAGTTCCAGGGAGTTTGATTTGTTTATGACTTCTTCATGATCCGATTTATTTTCTAAATCTGTAGTACTATTCTTTACAGAATTATCATTTGACCTAAAAGATTTTTCCTGTAAACAGATGTTACTAAGGCGGCGTCCATAAATTACGTGAGGTGTTGTTTTAAATTTTCTATCACTCCCTCCCCCCCTGGTGAGATGTCGTCAGATTTTATTAAACCCCCTCCCCCATCCCCCAATCTCACGTGAGATTTTTCAAAATGTGGGTTTCTTACGTAAACCCGTTGGATTGTTATTGTAAAAAGACAAAAAAAATGCTTCGTGCTTTTATTTACGACTAGTTAGTAATCAATATTGCTGAAAATTTAATTATAAGTGTAATAAAAATAGTTTTTTTTATGTTTCAAGCAGAAAAAAAATTGCGTGATATTTGCCGAGACCCCCCCTCTCTCCAACGTAAGATTAGATGAGATTTGACTCGACCCCCTCCCCCCCTTAAACATCTCACGTATTTTATGAACGCCCTCTAATTTAATATTGCAAGAAGATTATTCAACCATTAATTCTCAGAAAAGGCTTGTTTCCAGCGAAACACTTGCTTTTTATTGGAACCAACAGCATTTTTATTGGAAGCTAAAGAATATGTTAATATTATGATGAGATGTTTTCTTAAAAACAAACAAATTTTAGGTTACTCAAAATGAATAATTTACCATATCTTTGATGCGTTGTTTAAATTTTATTAACATGCATTGCTTCTTCTTGATACACTGTCTCATTTTTAGTATTAGTTTCAGAATTTCAGGCCGGTATTTCAAAGACAGACGAAGACTTCTTAAATTAAAATTGCTTTTCGGCTTTTTCCTACGTGAGTCAGTCATTTTAATAACAATGTATTAATTAACTTTTAAGATTGATTAAAACTTAACTAACGCACACTCATGTAAAGGTACAAACAAATTATTTTATTATTTTTTCGATTTTACATTTACAAAAATATTTCATCGAATTGATTGACAAAAATGTCTTTGTCATTGTCAGTTATCAATGTCATGCATGTCACATGTGTCTAGAGATGGGCGATGGGTAAATACCCGTTGGGAAAATACCCAGGTAAATACCCATTTGGGTAAATATCGGGTATTTTCCCGGGTATATACCCAAAAGGTGGGTATTTATTTTTCTAAGAACGAAGTATATAAATATATTCGTAATTACTTCTTAAAATGTTATTGGTGCAAAAATGGTTGCATAGTTAGCAGTTTTCAAAATGCTAGTTATTACTAAACTGCACTGGGATAACGTATTGTTTGTAAATTGTATCAATTCACAAATCAGGCATGTCATTTGGAATATAGGTTCTTGGTTTCACAGAATTTAAGTTTAAATGTAGTAAATATACTACTGACGTTTCACTTTATATTTAACTAACCAACCGGCCCCGGTTTTACACGGGTACATACTACCGGAATCAGCACACAACGCCACGATTCATGTTTTATGCAACCCTAGTATTCCGAAGTCTCTCAGAACATCAACGTCATCGGTCATACACAGCGCCCCCCGTGACGAAAACCAGTACCTACTATCTTGGTACAGCTTATGCTACCCTAGTACTTTCCATCGGATTGCTTAAGTTTGTCATCAGCTGTCATGGTAAAGTAGTAGTAGTAGTAAAAAGTATTCTATGTTCGTCTTCTGGTTCTAAGCTACCTCCGAACCAATTTTCAGCCTAATCGGCTGAGCTGTTCTTCATTTATAAATAGTGTAACTAACACGACTTTCTTTTATATACATACTAGTCTAGCTTTTTGCCGCAGCTTCGCTCGCGCTAAGTTTGAACCCCGTTTTTTTTTTATTCTGTTATTCGGGGCGAAGACAAATCCAACAAATCAAAAATCATGAAAATCGGCCCAGCAGTTCTCGAGTTATAAGTGTTGTAACAAACCCGACTTTGTTTTATACATATATTAGATATAGATTTGTTGTATTCACCTATAATGTTATGTTGGATCCAAGGTCGTTTCGGTCGGTCGTTCGCTCCCGGGTAAATATTATTTTGGGTAAAAATCGGGTAAATATGTTTTATAAAAATAATATTAACGTCAGCAACTCTATTGGTGGTATCTTGAGTCTTATTTCCCCAGTTCTTTCAGTGACAACATTGCCTTCAAATCGAAACGCAATATTAGATTAAAATAATATTAGCACATTGCTTAGTAAATTGATACATAATAATTTATGGAACACTTAAATAACTTATTACAAGTGTGATTTTCGATTTGGTGCAATTAATTAACAATATGTCATCCCCGTGAAACGTAATAATAGCAAGTATTTTGAAAAAGCTAGCTTTGCTACACTTATCACCCGTAGAAGTTATTACAAATATGTTAAAATTATTTCGTTCTCAGAAAAATAAATACCCACCTTTTGGGTATTTTCCCGGGTAAATACCCGATTTTTACCCAAATTTCAATCTACCCGGGAAAATACCGGGTAGAATCCCATCTCTACATGTGTCGTGTCAAATGTAGGGATGTTGAAAAAATATATATCGGTATTATTTTTTCAATATATCGATATTTTTGGGCGATATTTAATATTTCGATATATCGATGTATCGATATAAAATTCCAAGTATCGAAAAGGTATCAAAATCGATATTTTTTTCAGAACAATAAACCGAGCAACTTAAAACTAAATTATAAAACAGCAAAAAAAAGGTCATTTGTAATCTTTTAAAATTTTAAGTTAAAAGATTACAAATGACCTTTTTTTTGGCTGTTTTATAATTTAGTTTTAAGTTGGCCGATATATCGATATATCGATATTTTTTGAAAGTATAAATATCGATATTGATATATATTTTTTTAAATATCGATACGATATATATCGATACTTTTTAAATTTCCCACATCCCTCTCAAATGTCAAACTCGACAAAACAATTAAATAAAACTTTTTGACACAATCAATTATATCTATGGTCTACAGTGATTAGTGATGCAACTTGAGTCGACTTTTACGCGAGTGAGAGTGATACGAGTGAAGTCATAAGTAATGTCCTAAAGTGAAAATATATTGACTCGGGTCTACTGCTTCCGTAAATCATATTCAAGGAATATTGATATAGTGCTAGGTGAATTAAATGACTAGCTGAAAAACTACCCTAATGACTCGTCCATTCGAGAAGATATTAATTGAAACTGTAAACATACTTGGATGAATCGAGTGTTCTCACTAAAAAAGACCTGAGCGAGCGGTCGTCGAACAGGAGTTTGTCTCAAGTCTCCTAGGATAACCAAATAATATTTTTGTGCATGGATATTCTTAGATCTACTTCTTTAAAGGGGAAGGAATGCATTGATGATATCAAATCAAATCATTTATTAATCAAAGAAAAACTAAAATAAAAATGGCTTTATACATGTAAAGTAGGTATTAGACAGCGGTGGATTGCGAATTTTCGAGGTAGCCACACTAGGCAAACCTGTATCGTGGATAAACGATAGTATGCCAATAGGAAATGAAAATGTACAAGTAAGAACATTTACCTCAACGAAATCTCAAAAAGGCATCGCAGAGTAAGTTGGATCTATGGTACTCTGTGGTAAGTGGGTAGGTACAAAAATAAATCTTATGTGAAATTTATGAAGTGAAGGTGTATGTAAATGGGTCAAATGAAAATTCCATATCTAGACCAATTTTTATTTAAAATAAAAAGCTCATTAATTACATAAATTATGTGCGTATATACTTAAAACGGTTTAAAAGTAGAAATGGCAGTAGCTACTATGGGTAAGACTGAAAGAATGAAAAATGGTACGGTTTTATATGGACATTTAAGTACGTCTATTACACAACTTGGAAACAAATAAAAGGAAAATGAAAACTTGAAGGTTGCTGGCCTATAAAATTGTATATTAATAACACTAAAAGATCTATAAATGCAAAACTCTAAATGAGTATACAGTAGAAAAAAATACATCCAAAGGAAAAGTTATCATTATAGCTCATTTCGTTCAAGTCCCTAAGTTTACACAATTTGTTAACCTTACAACTATGGTAATATTAGACAAGTACAAAATGATATTCCATCCTTAAAAATATCTATTCGTAGCCTATAACTAGAGTCAGTTGTATATTTCATTACAATAGTATGTTAATTGTAATTCAGTTTACACACCAGCTAATCATGATCAATTCATGCATTATAAACAGCGATTCGTTAATATGGCGTTCAGACTATGCAGTCATCGCCACCTTACTCCACAGTAACCTCATATGTACTTCACACACACACACGCACTACTTATAAATATAACGTGTATGGAAGATCTACGCTAAAGGCTAAAATGTTACACTTTCGATATGTTTTATTTTAAATTACATTAAATAACAACTGTGAAACAATGGCACATTTTTAGCCAAACACTTTTTTACTGTTGTTTTGGTACGTTAGCAAATAAATAAGTTGTAAGTATCATTATAGGTAGATAGGTAGGTAATTGACAATATGTCAATGCAAATCTTCTATGTAAATCAAGTTATGTGTATGGTTGTCTAGATTCACAAATAAACGAACATGTTAATATTTGTGTAGAAGTTCACATATTATTATTTCTCTCTTCTTGCTGCCAGTTGTAAACGATTTAAAGTTTAACGAAATCATTCACACATTCGATTGAACTTCGGCTTAATCTAAGAGCTAATGTAACATCATCTACTTCAACAATAACACTAGGTACTTTATTTTATTGTGAAGTCTCCAGAATTTACATAATTGAAAAATCGACATCGCTCTACCCTAATGTACAGGTATATTGCGCGACGTTCTTACATTATAAGAAATTCGTAGTCACATTAAACTGTGCACAATTCCTCGCTTCGTCGACATTCGGTTACTCCTCTAACTAATTTATAAATGCATCTCAATTATTTAAGTGCGTAAATGCTGCGATATTTTTAAATTTTATAAGGAAACAGCTGACAAGATTTAGATAAATAAATAAATCGTAGAAAATAACTGTCGGTGCTCGCGTCGACTAGTTCAACTTCAAACCGTATCGCAGTATTTTTAATAATCGAAGGTATATTCGTAAATTTGTTACTTCACTATGATGACGTATTATGTACTACAACCCCCAAGGCAGCGTCGTCACAAGCAAGATCGAAGTCGGTTTGTTTACGTACTAGGCGGGTGGGGGTGCGGCAGTGATAAGGCTTAAGGGGGGACGTAGGGTGGGGGTTTCCTGTAGGTGGGCGTGGCCTTGGGGCGCGGCGGGGTGCGCGAGGCGGCGAAGGGCGGCGGCGGCCGGTAGGGGGCGTCGTCGGCGGCGCGGTAGTCGGGCGCGGGCGGCAGCAGCGGCGGCTTCTCCTCGCGCATGATGACGGGGCTCTTGTGCACCGGCTCCGCGTCGCCGCGCTCCTCCAGCTCGTCCTGGAAGATCACCGGGATGCCCTTCGACCGGAACGCCTGGCGCTCCTCTTCGTCCCCGACGCTCATTTTACCTGAAAGGTTACATCATTACGTTTGACATTAGTAGGACTACAACACAAAAAGCAAGCGCCTTCTGCTGCCTGTGCAAGTAATGAACAATTTATAGCCGATTATATAAATGTGCATGTGAATTTTGAGATTTTAAATTAGACAATGCTGCCATATACCTATCGGGAACTTCAAAAGGTATTTCCCCGTAAATCGAAGTACATTTACCTAGATATTTCGTAGCTATTAACGTCAAGCGTTTGATAATTAATCTTTAGGTGTATTTGATGAGCATAGGCAAGCATACAGTGATGTTATTTTTTTAAATAATTTAGCGTACAAATTCTGTAAACAAATTCCAATACGTGAGAAGCAAATACATATTCTTAATCCATAAATAACGTGAAACACTAAAATATTGTTTTGTATCTTTTTAAATCACCTTATTATTCAAGCATTGTCAGTATTGTCACCTCCTACAGAATTAAACTGGATGTTAGTTGGCCTTTATTATGAATTTTGTTAGCACATATTTATTATGGACTCAAGATATACAATGAAATGATGATTATTAGGCTAGGTTTGCTGGACGACTAATTTAAAATACATATATGATGAACTCTTATAGCCAACCGAGTAGGAAATCAACTATGCGGTACCCTAATAAGTCGACATGTAAATAACATGAGGTAATAATGTTTACCTGTTCGTCGTCTCCTGTAGAGCACGCAGGCAATGATTGAAGCCAGCAGTATCATGCATATAACCACAATGGCGGGAATGATGAACGTCACCAAGTAGTTGGGGTCGGCAGCGTTGCTAGCCTTATTGTTCTGAAGGTTCGACGACCCAGAGTGCACTTGTATCGTCGTCTTCGGCACTTTAGTGTTCTGTTCGGCACATAGGCCGAGAGGTATGAGCCTTATCGACATGACTTTAAGGTCTTTGTCGAACACTTGGTCGACGTTTTCTCGGAGCGCGCCGCCCATTGAGCCTCGCTCGTCGACTATAATCATTTTACGTAGTTCTTCGATCTCTTTTTTAGGACATCTGTCCATTGGTAGGCTTGTGTTATACCTGTAAGATGAAAGCAATTTAATTATATCAAACTTATTGCGAATTTAATGAATTGCGAATAAAAAGTGGGTTGATAAGTAATTTTATGATTTCTTTCAGTAGTGTCAGTACAGTAGGATAGGATATAGGATACCCTAACCGTAATTTTATATTACAATAATTATAAAATAGATGGGAATATTTTCATCACTTATTACTGCACTTGTATGAAGAGTACCCCAATTGCAACTACCTCATACTTCCATCAATGAGGCAACATATCCTTTAAAACATAAAAATCATATACCTAATATTATTGAAGCTGGTCCAAATACTCAAGCAGTCAAAGAATTCTATATGAGACCAAATCAAATCAAATCCAGACGGACTGAGGACGTCTTCCTTTTTGAAGTCTTAAAACTCATCAGCAAACAAAACTCACCAAATGATAGTAGTGGGATTGTTGGTGATGCTCTGAATCCTGATGTTGTCTGTCTCCTTTTGTCCGAACAGCGCGGCCAGCTTCTCGACCACCTTCCGTTTGTTGTTAGCATCATAAGCGAGCTTCTGGAATGGGTACTCCATGGTCATCTGGAACTCTACCGTCGGTCTGATGGTGGGTGCCTTAGCTACTTCTACTATTAGGCTGTCGTAGGCGCTCTTCTTGCTCGAGTCTTCCGCAATCTGGAATTATCAGTGTATTGTATTCCGATGTTTATTTATATTTAGAGGTCAAAAAGACAGCATATTACACTCACCAGCTGGTACGACACACTGCCCTCGTCGCTCGGTGTTGGTAGACCATAAAACTCCTGGTTTTTAGCGTCGAACTGCAACCAGTGGCCTGCGGGCAGCTCAGTGCGGTCGCTGTAACGCAGCGATAGGGACAGGAAACGAGTGCCACCATCTTCAGGATCGAAGAATGTATCCTGTGGATGAGAAAGATGGGTATGCAGTCATTTGTGTGCCTATACGACTGGGTTGGTCGAAAATGGAAAATATTAAAAGTAATTAACTCTCAAGTAGTAATTGTTTCATTATACTCGTGGTAAGAATTACTCAGTAGCAGCCCGGAGTTTGGAATTGTGCTCAGGCAATGTGCTCCCCCCTATTACACCATATACGGGACCAAAATTACATTGACGACCGGTAGGTGAAGTGTGAATCACAGTACAGGGTGAGGCATACATGTACTGTATGTACTTCTATATAGAAGTAATTTTATGTGTAAACACTGTTTTATCTGTTACGGATTAAGGAGACATTCGGTAAGTACCTCTGGCACTTTGTAGACGAGCAGGTGTCCGACAGTGGCGGTGAGATGGTCGACCTGGTTGCGGGTGACGGGGGGGTAGGTGTCGGGCGCACGCGTGGCCGCCCCCGCCCCCGCGCCCGCCGGCGCCCCCGCCCCGGCCCCGGCGCCGGCCCCACCTGCCGCCGCAGCACAGCGTCCAGCGCCGCGCCACCTCACGCCGCCCACCTTCAGCTCCGGCTGCATAGCGCGCAATAGCCCAGCCGACGGAGTGCCCGTCCCCGTCTCGGATTCCATTATCTGCGAAAACAAACATTTTATTAGGCGTTGATTAGATATGCTATGCAGAAATAAGTTCGTATAAAAAAGTGATTATATCATCAATTCATCAATGACGTTCATTATTCATACTTACCATATATAAACACATAAATGTAGCAGTGAAATACAAATAGCTGTATTATCTTTTTAATTAATTTTGTGTAAAAAGCACAACAATACAGGTTTTGATCTTCTATTTAATCTTATTTCCTCTTTTCCACTTTAGTCACTCTCGATTCAGTCATTCACTCATCTCTTCTGTCCCTTTCTTTCATATCCTTCCCTTTCACAAAATCCGTTCGGATACATTCATCTCACGCATACTTACCAACGTCACGTCATTTATAAAACTTACTAACACGTTCGGAAACATACTTATCAATCCCACATAAATGACCTCGTCAAATTATTATTAACAGCAAAAATATTAATGTTATAGACAAACCTTCATCAGTCTATTAATATCATCCATAGGACAGGCAGGGTCCTTCGGCAGTGTGTCATTGGTCCACACGAACTCGCACATGTCACCGTTCTGCGTAGTGTTGAGCACAGTGAGATGATCCATGTCGGTATCCCTGAACAGATTGACGATGCCTTCCAACGCTCGTATTTGCCAGTCTATGGCGTTGTTGTACTCCTTGAGCAGTTTGAACTCCATGATGAACTGGTGGTTGATGGTGCGGCCGCTCTTGTGTTGCTGCACGGTGATGTCGAGGGGGCCGCGAGCTACCAGTCCGTCGCTGTCCTGAGCTTCTACTATGAAGTTCCAGCGAGATACGTGGGCTTCGAGCGGCCTGTGTATCAATAGGAATATGATAAAAATTTGCACCAGCAATATGCACGTTTAGCGTGGGGCGTGAGGGGTGGAGAGTGGTTCTGTACGTAGTACTACTTATTACTAAAACTAAAAAAGACCATCGTATAGTAGTAGATAGTATATAAAACAGCATCAGTTTTTTGCGATATCTAGTTACTAAGTATCCTATTACCATATATCTTTGAATGACGAAACTTATAGCAACTTATCGATATACTTCTTATTATACTCACAATCCATATACTTCGCGCGCCGCCGGTATGAATTGTATCCACGAGTTGTTGCTGAGGGGCACGTTTTCCGCCTCGTACATGGTAAACGTGAGGTTGCTGCCCTCCTCCGGGTCAGTAAACAAGTCCGCAGGGATTATGTACCTGACAACAACGAAAAGAGCGTTATGATGCCGATGCCGTGTGATGCTGTGTAGTTTGAGAACGCAATAAATGTAGATGAATTATAAGGATCTCAAATCGACGTCTTACACGCTTACATGAATAAATATGGACATACAATGGCTGCTTCTTGTTTATTTCAGACATTTCCCTATATGTTAACACTCAAATATTGTTACTACTGTATCAAATGGCAATGGATAAGTGGACAGTTTGATTGTCTACTTGTGGATAAAAGATCTTGCAATAATACCTAATATTTTCACATTTATATACAATAATTATAGTTTTATTACCTGAAAGCTTTGCCAGCAGTGATGGCCAGTTTCTTCATGTGGTGTTTGAGTGTGGGCGGTTGGTTGACAGGCATTGCCCATGTAACTGTTTCAGTTGTCTGCCCGATTATTGTACTTCTACCCTCCGTTGGGTTAGTTTCCTGAAGAATTAAAGATAATATCAGAACAGGTAGCTTGAACACGAACACTACTTTTTAACGTCATTTTACAAAAGAGACAGAACTATTTTATAACCGTAGTACCATTCCTGGAATTTTTGTAATAAGTGCTTCTATACAGTAAGATATAATTCAATTCCCAACCAAGAAAAAGTTTCTAGTAGTAAATAGAAGAAGTAGAATTTATAACCAGAATACGAAATATGCCAGATTAATTTGTAATTTTTTTCACATACCTGTTTGCCAATTAATAATTTAGAAGTTGGTTAATATTAGATGGATGAAACCCAAAGACGGCCAATCACAAATGAAATCAATTCGCACACACAGTCCGGAGTAGTTAGTAGAGGTCTATACAAACTACACCTGGGTGATAGTCCTACTGGATGTGATGATGATACAGAAATATCTATGGGTGATGTGTACTTACAATATAAAGGCTTGTAGGCACAACTTAGGCCGGGCACATATTTCGATAGATTGTGTTGTCCATTTTAACGGCTAATGTTCTTGATCATAGTCGCTGATCTAACTAATTCATTATGATTGTAGTGCTTCAATCGGAAATATGGTCCCGGCCGCAAGTATTATTCCATTACGGACCTGTTTCGTAACTTCCTGTAAAGTGGTCTCAGGTATCGGCGTCGTAGTGGGCAACGTGGTCGGCGTAGTGACGGCGACCGTCGTAGGTAAAGTCGCGAGCGTAGAGGTCTGCGTCGACGTTGTCGGCACAGTTGTCGGCGAAGTGGTCGGTGGCGGCGTAGTTGTCGGTATAGCGAGCGGCGTCGTCGGCGGCGGGATCTCGGACGACGAGGGCGGGGACGGCGACGTCACGGTCACACGCTCCGTCGAAGACAGCGGGGGTAGTTCGTTGGACTCACGGATTATTACGGTTTGCTGAAAGTGCCATGCGGACGCTCACACGATGTGTTGTGAAATATAGACGTTAAGACAACGTTGTAGAGACCAGATTTGTATGTACAGAGTTATAAGTTTGAAATATTAAGTGCCAAGAATTAGTCTTCAGAAAGAAAGAATATTAGGGATGCCAATCAATTGTATTAGTGTATGATACACCCGAATACAGCGTCACGCTGACAATTTCAACATCGCAGTATGCATACAAAAACAACTCCATATCACATTCAATTTTGTATCGTTGTCTATACGTCACAGATTAGTCGAGAACATAATTTACATACAAAGTTACGCTAAATGGGGCATGAATTACGTGAAACCTTTCTACCCATTGTTAAATTAAATCAAATCACACACAATTAGTTCAACTTTTACAGGAGTGAGTTAGGGTTGGTTTTACTTAGAAAGCATGTAAGTACATACCAGTTCTGGTTCTAAAGTGGTGGTTTCTTCTTGTACGACGACTGGTGCGAATGTGTCGAGGCGTCGTGGGCTTACAGGTAGTGTGGGGGCAGCCGAGAAATTGACGTTGGTCGTCTCTGAAGGCGATGCGGAAAGCGCGGTTATGCCCACTTCGTTGTGCTGCAAGGAGAGAAGTTGCTTAGTATTTGATGCAGATTTGTTTGCTAGTGTTGTGAAATGGTGTAGAGTTGAATCTATGTATGTATATGTGCTGTTAGTCACTGTGTGTGACTTGCTGTCTACTATGAAAAATAAGAAGAGTATTTGGCATGTAGAAAAATATAAACTATACTAATTGTTGATGTTTGGTTTATTTTTTTTGGTACCTATAGTATTTTTGGTATTATTAGCTTTCTGACTTTGAGATGATCGCAGAATTGTTCATAGTATTGGCAGTCAAATATTGAATGTATCTAATAATATTATTCAATTAGTAGTAAAAAAGGTAGATATCCGTTAAGATACAAAATCCTTATAACTAAAATTATCACAGTCATGCTAACGGTGTTTACAAATACAGTCTAATTTCTACCAGGGATGCACTATACTAAAGTAAACAATTACAATATTAAACGCATTGACAATAATTTTAAAAGGGATACAAAATTTAGGACATTCCACAACTATCTAATACATCTCAAAATACTAATTAATAATACAAAATGGTTAAAGTAGCCATAATTACACAATAATTATGTATCGTTAAGAATAAATACATACACAGAACTTTACTTCAGACTCTATGAACTAATACACATTGTAATATGCAAAAGACTAGCATATAAATCGGATAATTCTTTAGCTTGCACAACTGTGTGAGCTATTGTAATAAATAAGACAAAATAAATGTTATTCTTAACTTTGAAGGTTCTTTGTGAATATGGGCTCTATGAAAGACGATTAACTTGTCGATAAGTTCAGTTGTGCCAGCTATAAGAATGCAGGTCGTCTCCTTTTAGAGCCAGCGCTCTCAATAATATGAGATACAACTCACAACATCAATATTCCTACAACTACAACTAGCTGCAAACATAGCATGCGACCGGGTCACAACACGCACATGCATGACACGTAAACTGGACAGCGGGTTATGACAAACCTCCGTGGTATACGAAATAGTTGCGGACTCGGGAGTGGTATCCTCTCGAGCATCCTCTGTGGTAGTGGGCGGGGCACTCGCCGGAGGGGGCGGAGCCACCGTGGAGGGCGCGGGGGACGGGGAGGGCGAGGGGGAGTGCGGGAGAGGGGGTAGCGAGGCAGGGGTCGGCAGCGGAGCGGCGCTCTCGGTCTGAAACGTGTCGGTGCTTGTGTGTGGCGCGCCGGGGGTGAGGCCGGGGGGGCCGGGGGCGCCGGGGGGCTCGCCGTGGTGGTGGCGGTGCGGGTGCGGGGCGGGGGTCAGGGGGTCCACCTGCGGCGGCGCCGCGACACACACGCACGTTAGTACTGCCACCCTTACAAGTACCCAGGAGCGCTGTCTGTGGTTATAGGCGGCATGGACTCAGATGTTAAGGCGGCGCTGTTCAACCATCTAACCACTGATGAACACCATGTAATTTCAAGTCAGTATTTTCGTTTTCCTAATGTACAAGAGTGTATAAAAACACCATTATTTGGCGAATAAAATATTTGATTTGGATAAAAGCGGTCTTAATGCCTTAGGCGTTTTCTACCAGGCGATGGTGATAAAAATCCATCGAAGAGACAAATACATAAATAGGTGAAGACTCTCTCGTATTATAATATACACTATTATTATTAAGCTATAATAACTCCGCGGTGGATCATGGTTAACATGTTTTACGGCTACATTTAAAATCAAACTGTGTCCAGCATAAGATACTTAATTGTATTTTGTATTAGGTAGCATTATTTCCAATTCATTCTTCTAGGACTTTAGGTCATGCCGACTAAGATAATATGACAATGAAACTGTACACTGTGGCATTCAAGTGAAATTAGAAGATTGCTTCAGGAGTGCATATCAAGTTATTTTCACACAAGCTCTTAAATTGGAGTGAGATGCAAATGCACTTAATTTGTCAAACAAATGTGTCTGATGTTAAGCTTCAGTGTTATAGGTGTTTTCTCTAGTTTCGTTGTAATGTGGGGGATGTTCGCAGCGCGTCCTTAATGTTCCCAGTCCATGCATTCCGTGAACACGCTTCATATTAATATGCTCCAGTTAGTTTGTTTATACAGTGATATATAAAGCTGCGTTTTGTAAAGCGTTGTTATAACCACACACAAAGCTCACAATAGTGTTGTATTATTTTATAATGTAAACTTAAATTAATAATTATGTTTAGGTTGTCTTGAATTCGATGTTCGGTGAATGTCAGGATTTATGTAAAATCATATTCCCTTATTCTAAAGCACTTAAACGCGTATTAACTATATATTTTGTTGATAGTCTCAGGCATGAATTTTTTTCTATGGCAAAGGAGAAAACTTCTTTTATTTAACATTTAATTAAAACGTTTATTACTCCTCTATGCTTCTTGTACCACAATAATTTGGATCTTATTCGATGAACCAATAAACAAATCGTTAAAATATGTTTCTACAAGTCTTTAGAATAAGGGAGGGGGATATCGCATGTAATTTTGGATGTTGAATGGTATCACGTGAGAATGTAATAAAAACAAATAAGGCGGGACACAACAGATGACACACTTGGAATCTCTTATGATGGTAAGGATACATGTTCATTCAACATTCCATGCTATGTGGTTCCCAGTACGAATGCTGCTATGATGTGGTGACAGTAAAGTGCAAGATATGCATTCCCTAGTACGAGTGAGATGACTAAATTGTTTAATTACTCATTGGAAAATACGCATTTACCTTATGAGTAATCGTTGTATAAGCTATGCATAGTCAAATTGGAATTATAAAAACTTAATACTTTTGCAAGTTATACAAATATTAATCTAAAGGATATACACAATAAGTTTATTTTAGAATGCTACTATAATTAAAATGTCATCTTTTTTATTTGTTTTTATGTTGTTATATTTTCCAATGAATAAAGCGAATGATGCACAACTAACAAATGATAATGTATGACAGTACCACACTAATAAATATGACTTGCATTAATAACGTTTATGATTCATGGTTGTTTTACATGAATTAATTCTATTGCCATTTAATTTCCCAGAGCGTGATGAAAGCGAGTGTCCTTTAAGCACGCAACACTTTAAATAATCGTCGTTACGTTACTTTTGACCTTATTTTTTTTTATATCTGATGTTTTTACGTGATTGGAATGAAATCATACCGGTATCAGTGCCTCGACCATGAGTTATTTCACTAGACTCGCTAGCGACGCCGTAAAATATTTGTTTGTAAAACCCTCGCAGCGCCTCTAGCGGTTACGTAAGGAACTAAAATCTGCTATGAGATTACAGCGTTTCGATGCGTAAAAAACCTATCGAAAGCCATTCGATAGAACTCATGGGTGATGTACTGGCCTAATATTTACCTCAGTAATACCGTTACCAAACACTACTCTATAACCTGGAATTAATCGTATCATTTTCGATATTATATTTTTTTAATCATATATTTCATACGGTATGAGCAAACGTTTTGTAGTAATATAGACAAAAATACAACGAGACACAATACAACAACAAAATACATCATTCTAAACAAAATTGTAACAATGTCACGTCTTCCCGACAATATTGCAACATCAGCACGTTATTTCTTAATCGATTGAAGCAGCGCAAATTTAATTATGTAAAAGGGGTGATCAGATAAAAATTATACAATAGCCACTGGTCAAAAATACTTTAGAAACCTAGATTCATTAAAATGCAAAACATTTTGTAATAACTTCATTTTACTAGTGACCCATGCGCAGCGTTTGCCTGTGTTTCTCAGTAGATTTAAAAATTCTTATGTAATTTTCATACCGACAGCAGCGCCACCTACCGGGTCCAATTTACTATCCTATCTTTCAAGTTAGATATAATTGCACACCGTGTGCAACATTTTATTAAAATCGGTTCAGTAGGTTAGGAGTCCATAGCGGACAAACAACGTAACACGTAATTTGAATTATATATGTATAATTATATTTTATTATCAGCTTTACGAAGAGGTCTACAAGTACCCCATTGAGCTCGTAGAAGTGACTGTTTACCTAATAGTAATAAAAGACGTGACATTGCTACCCTGCCGAGTACAACCCGAGCGCATCCGAACAGTTCCGATGTACTCACCAGGTCGGTGATGCCGACGTCGTTGTTGGTGTAGCCGTCCTCGTCGTCGTTGTCGTCGTAGCCGCTGTAGTCCGCGTCGGCGTCTGCGTCGTCGTCGTCGCCGTCGTACTCGCCGTCGTAGATGCCGCCGCCGGAACCGTCCAGCTGAGGAACATCGAGGTTTAAAGCATGTGATGATTCAAGATGTGGTGAACCCTGCAGGCTTTATTATACTGTAGGTTTATTCTGTGAATTTTCGATGATACAATTAATTTTATTGATTATTCAGTTTATACAATTCTTAGAAAAAATTGGGGCGAATTATAGAAACCACCGTAATTTCGTAAGCCTTAAAAGAACCAAAATCTTTTTTTTACCAGAAATTATATATTTTGCCGTAATTTCGTAAGCCTTAAAAGAGCCATAATGTTTTTTTTAGCTAAAAATGTTATATTTTGTTGTTGTTGAAGCGAATGAGTTGATTTGTTTTATCTTCTATCTATATAAATAAAAATGAATCGCCAAAATGTTTGTACGCGCATAACTTCCGAACAACTGCACCAAATTGAATAATTCTTATTTTGTTGTGTTCATTATTGTCGGGGCAAGGTTTGCGTGTATTTTTTGTAATCCACTGGAAAACGCAGGCGAAGCTACGCACGGGTCTCTAATTTGTAATATAATAATAGTAATGATTTACCTGTCTCTTGAATCGCGGCGCGGGCTGCACGGCGAGCAGCCTCCAGCCGACGAGGGGCAGGCGCAGCGCGGCCGCGAGGCTGCCGTCCCGCGCCTGCTCGCGCAGCCCGCCCAGCAGTACCTTGTGCGGGCTCCACAGCTTGTTGCCGCAACCCACCTGCAAATGATGACGAGTTATTACTTACTTAGACCTCAACTCAGAGACGTCACCTAACGATAATGAATCGTTAACAAACAGTGGCTACTATATCTCGGCCTATTTTTCCATGTTTGAATTTGTTGTCAGTGTACTCAGATATACTGGGTCTCATTAGCTAATGATTCATTAGCTTAAGTGATGTTTCTGAGTGCGGCCTTTAGATAGCTAAATTGATAATTAAGTATTGTCTTATTGAAATAAATAACTAGTGGTATAAGTATATTGTCGTATGCATAGACTTTATAAAAACACTTGGATTTCTGACTTGGGTCATGGTTATAATTCTTCACCTAATTGACGAGTTTAAGTTAATCATTCAAGTCAAGATAATTTTTAGGTTTCTTATAAATGTACTATTTATATACACACTGAACAAATAACAACATATTACACTAACAAATACGAATTATTAATATAAGATTTTAATCCATTTAACATAGAATATAATTTTATTATAATTGACAGAATAGAGATAATGGAAAAGGGTTAGCAGATATGAATGGAAGAAAAGGATAGGCTGCGTTGACCCCAAAATAATTTGTTACAGGGGCAGGAAGATGATGATGACAAAATAGAGATGTTTCATCATGTCTCTCACGCAGAACTTTTCTGTATTGTGCAAGGGAGATGGCAAGAGATCGGGAGTTTTTGCAATGAACGTGTCATGTAGCACAATCACACCTGTGACACTCCATACAAACTTTCCGATACCGCTGCACACTACAATACCAAATGTCAAACTTGTCAAAATTACGTTTGTACACGTGCAAATGTGTGCGGGACGGTGCGTAGGGTTTGTTGGCAGTCCGGCAAGAACTACGGCAGGATGCGGGGGACCTGAGGTATCTGACGTTAGGGAGGGGCGGAGAGTGGCCATTCTGTTATTATTTATTCTGTGGCACAGTCGCAGTCGTTTACATTGAGATAGATGGCAGTGGTGGCGTCTCCGTGGCGACGCTGCGAGGAGCCAGCTCCACTCATGACGGTCTCGGCGTGCGTCTCCGGTTTGTATGGCTCCATCCAGAACTCGTTCTGAAAAAATTACAAATGATTGTTACATTAGCAGTTGTAATTAAAACTGAGGTTTGTATAATAGTGTGACCATTCTCATAGGCAAATTTTCGTATCTAAATTAATTTATTAGGAAAAGATAATCGATTTCAAGTATTGTGGTGATTCTTTAAGATCTTTAGAAATTATGATAAGAGAATAGGTAACCAAATTTATAAGGTACTTAGTATGTAAGATTATAATTAATTTTTAATTAATTCTAAATAACCTACTATCATAAAAATAGACAAAGAAGATAAAAAACAGAAATCAGTTATACTCGTACTATCGGCGAAGATATCGTGTAACATTCAAACAGAAAAAAATACAGAAGGATACATTTTAATTTTTCTAATAATAATTACACCGTTTCGAAGTTAAGGCAAAAGTGTTGTCAGTTCTTACGTGATTTTACATAAATGTATGTAAATATCTTACGCCATCGAGAGCCATGAAGCTGGCGAGCTGCATGAGCGCGCGTATCCGCTGGCGCGGCGCCACCTTGTGGAAGGGGCCGTCTAACATGAGGACCAGCACCAGTCGGCTCTGCTCGCCCACGCAAGAACCATACTTGGAGTGAGGCTTGTCCTGAGCTTTCTTTACCTTGAATAAAAAAAAACCTTTTAAGGCTATCTTTTTCTTGAAAGGGAGAACAACAAGGGAGACGAAACAGTTCAGCAGCGCTGTTTGCTGGTACGGTAACATTATGGATAGTGTCATGAAAAATCTATTTCTATCCATTTCTTCGTAAACCTCCTTGTGAAAAATTACGGCCTTAGAAACCTTTTAATGTTTTATTTTATTCACACTAAGTCCATTGAAGATAAAGATGTATTCGACAAACAGTATGATATTATTTTGTGACACAATATTGCAGATTCCTTAAATGTAATATCAAAATGTTAAACCGACGAGCATGCATGGAGAGGTTAATGAACATAGACGAAGCGAAAGTGGTATGCCAGGATCGTAGCAAGTGGAAATCTACAGTCTCTGCCTACCCCTATGGGAAACAGGCGTGAAGCTATGTATGTATGTAAAATGTTAAACTTCGCTAAAAATTAAGTGCCCATCTAAAGACACAATTTCCCCAAAATGATTACTTTTAACATTACCATGACAGTTCAAAATGATCCTCTTTTATTGAAAAGTGCTGCCGTAGTGAAATAAAATTCATTTATTACCCCGCACCCTCGTCGGTTAATGTAATGTCAATAATATAATTGAACAAGCCAACTGTCGCACTTTATTGGGCGCCGCCCTCTACACTAAAACATTGGTATTCTGTACATACAACATTGTACATAAGTACTTTTAATTTTTACGACTCATGTATCTGTCGTTGTCGTTGACGATTAAAACGATTTATATTTACAATCTATATCGGTACATACTCGATGTTTCATAGCGTTTATACAGTCAATTTATTTGTAAGAACAAAATGTCTGTAATTATTTTAATGATAAGTTCATTAGGTACTCCGTAAACCCATAATTCATATGTTAACATAGCAAAGTAGATAGTTATAAGTACAGAGCTTGTTTTAACGTTATTATTTACTAATGAACAAGGAGGGTTTATCACTGCAATTAACTATAAATCACTGCCTCATATCATATCAGGATATATTTCTGTAATTACCTTTAGTTACGTCAATTACATTTTTGTCGTACAAAGAATCAACATTTCCGAACAAATAACGACAACCACTAAGCATAGTTCACGGAAGGCATAACTGAACAGGAACTGGAATTTCTCAGGATGTGCATTCCTCAGACGTAGTAGCTACTCTTCAATAGTAAAGGAAGCGGCGCGTGAGGCGTGACTCCATGGCATGACGTCACTCAAGTTTTACTACAAAGAAATGTGCACGACGCTGATGTGTAGACGAAACAGTAGATGAATTATGTAAGTACTTGTCGCGTACTATCGCCACAACAACTTCGAATCGATACGAGTAATTTAAAGATTTCGATGTAGACTGCAAACTCATTACGGAACATCGATTTAGGCTGGTGACAGCAAAGCTTTTCTTTACATTTTTGTGGTAATGACAGGTTGCAGCGCGATCAATCCAACTGGAGATTGGTAGGAGTGTTCCAGACAATCAGAGACCCACCACACTTCGCCGGCGATGTATGTTTTTTATATCCCATGTTTGAGTATAAGGGGCGACCCAAAAAACATCGAAAAATATTTTTGGAAATGGAAACCTTTTGCGACAGTTCCATAAAGACAACTCACCTCTATAGTAAAGGAGTCGGTGGCGGTTAGGCCACGCGTATTGCCATGTGCGGTGACGGTGAAGGTGTGCGTGCCGAGATCCTGCTTCTGCGGCACACCGCTGATCAGACCGTGCCTCGAGTCCACGGCCAGCCAGCTTGGCATGCGCCGACCGTCTTCACTTCGAACCTGGGGATCACAATTCGTTGGAACGGTTAATTTTGTTTTGACAAAGTGCTTCCAAAAATCTTGGATACGTCATACTTTTAAGACTCTAATTTTTTACATAAATCCTAGTACTTAAATTTGTCCGTTGCAAACTAAACATGGTAGTTTTAGACTTCGAATCACACTCAAAAATTCGACCACGCATTAATACAACCATTGATACGATAAGAAGAATACAAACATTTTGTTTGTAATTTGCAGGATTATTACCACGAAAAGCGTTCTAAAATCTCAAGAATCTCATGGAAAAGCGATCATAAGCTGTTCACAGCACAAGCCCCAGTTTGCCTTTACAGCGTCGGTAGCGCGAGAATATGGACTCTTACGTTCAGCCGAGCGAATGGGGTCTAAGTGCTAACATGCATGCATACGTCTTCTGTACGAATTCCTAGCCCAGGAATGTAGGATGCATGTTTAGGATATAATGTAGAAGGTAAGCTATACAACTGAGTATATTAATACTGCTAAAATAAGTGGTCTGGTATTTTTATCTGATCATATAAGCTAATAAAGCTCAAGTTGCGATAAACCTGTCTGAAAGTGAGATGTACAGTAATCAATTTTATAGTTTTTCTGGATTCAGATATATTTATGTACACTTATATTTAAGCAAAGAAAAGTCAAAAGAAATAAAAGTAATTCACAAACCTTATAAGCTAAAACTTTTCCCGAGAAAGCCTCTTTTGGGATTTCCATTCGGAACAGATGTCCCACATAGGCCGATGTGTCGGGCACGCCCCATAACCTTCTTAGGCCATTTTTTTCTATTTCTGAGTGGTTTGCTGTTAATTCAACCTGAAAGGTCAAACATAAAACTTTACGCTTATATTGTTCAATCAGAAAAGTAGGAGAGAGGTATAGGAATAAGAATGTCGCTTGTGTGACGTAATATAATTAATATTCTGTAATAATACATGGAAATCCTGTTCGTTTAATGTGTGGTGTAAGTGTGAGAGTGCACTGACCTGGAACTCTTCGCTGTTGTCGAATGCGAAGTCGTCATCGTGCCTTGTGAGCGCGAGTGGACACAGCATGAGCAGTGCGCACGCGATGTACCGCGCCCGCCCCATCTCGCCTCCCCACCAGTACTACACTCATAAACACATCTTGATCATCTGTGGACAATACAATAGTACAAACTATCTACTATAATACTCACATTTGTAAACAAGCGTGTTAGCTTAAAATTATTCTTTCACTGATGCAAAATGTCAATTGTATTTTCAATGTTGTTAATTTTTATAGACCAGAGTTACAGTAAAACCCAGCTAATAGGCAGAGGTCGTCTATTCAACATCACGAACATGAATACTCTCAAACTCTTCGACATAGAGCGATCTAAAGTGGTCAAGTATAGATAGATGGCGGTGAAAGATTCAAGAGACCGCTTTGTCTCACAGGGTCACCAAGGTTATTGTGAAGAAAAATAAAGATTTCCATCGATTTACTAACTAAAAGGCGCAGGCCTTTCTTTTGTCAAACATTTTAACTCTTTTTTGGACCACCCTAATATATAAATATACTCGTATTATAGAGCACGTTTGATGATAGAAATGCATCAAGACACGTTCATGACTCCACTGAAATATGTATACGACATGTTTCACAGAGGGTGTGATAATTTAGACATTGTTTAGCTCTTTATACCGCTTTTAAATTTAGACAAATTTTCGTTAAATATTGTGTACAAATGACTTGGTAATAAAGAAGAAAGAGAAGGGCGGGCAAACGGAAACGACTCGGGTACTGTTACACAGTTAAAGGCGCGTGTTGGTGCATAATGATTGGACACAAATAGAATGAGCTTTTGAACGCTCCCCGCTTTGCTTAGCATGCTGTCGCGAAACCACTTCAGGGAATACTTTTATATCCTTTTAGAATAATGTGGCTTTTACTTTACAACCCAACCACTCGAGACGAGAGCCAATATTCTAAGGGCAAACGTTTAATTCCAAATATACTTTAATGAGCTGGAGTAATTGTGTTCTTATTTAGGAACGCAGACAATTCAGAACTGAAAAAAAAAACCAACAACACAACTTGGGCGCGGTCGTCAGTTAACAAGACCTGAAGAATCTGGAAGGAAAATATTAATATAGGTACGCCTCTGCTCCAGGGACAACGCCTAAATAACGTAGGTACTATGTTAATTTCCTCGAATTACAGAAACGCGGAAAGTAACGAAGCATATTAATGATAATTTAGGGAAATAAAAGTCTAAACATTTTTTTATGAAAGATAAACAGACTCGTTAAAAATGATTTATGACGATTCCTGAAATCGTGGACATAACTCGACCACTCCAATTATTTTCAAGAAGAACGCGCCACGCGGAAACTCTTCAGCGTTAAACGGTCAAGTATGAACCGTATTTCATACCATTAACGTTAAATTATGCTCAACTACACATTTCAACTACATTAATCATTTTTTAACCTAGAAGTTTCTGAATGATATACTGTATTTTAAGTTATTGCTTTTTATGTCCAAACTAGAGGAAAATCCTGCGGCAAATGTGCGGATACAGGGGTCGGTCGGTCAATCAGTTTCGATCGGTCAATTTTTTATCAAGTCGGCACTATTGGGATGAGAGGAAACGGGAGCACTTTCATTCAAAGTGCCCTCACTCAAACATTTTACAGAGTGTTACTTACATGTAGAGTCAGTAAAAATTAATGATTACTTCATAATACCAGTCACTTAGAGTTTACGTCATTAATACTAAGTTACGACGTAATTATAATTACCTAGTCACAGCATAGGCCGAAAGATTTAAATAAAAAATATACCATCAACCTTGTATTACCTGATGATAGGTCGTGCCGACTCGTGCCACAGAATAAGTTGTGCAGACGTGTATTTATAGATGTACAAATTGTACACTCACAGTTCGCCTGTGTGTTTTGGGTTTAATATATTAAAGTATCTCTCCCTATTAGGGAGCGAGCCTATTGCCATTAACTTTGGCTCAAACCTAAACCGAGCTGTTGCTTAATTGAGAACTTCACTTTTTTTTCCAAAATTAGTTTGCTCGATCTGGGAATCGGACCCAGGGCCTCATAATCAGCAGTCGCGCTTATGAACACTAGACCGATGGAGCCAGTTTACCTTACGATTTTTGGAGATTTACTCTTTTGTTAAAAGTTTGAAGAAAATATCTTAAGTAATATTAAACCTAAAAGTCAAATTAATTGTATCTAATGTATTCATTGTTGAGGAATTTTCAATAGCCTTTGTAAGCCTGTTACTGTTGCCGAGTTTATGTTTATTAGCGATATTGACATTCTGTTAGGCTGACATGACAAACTATACATGATAATATAAGTTGTTGGTATTTTATTAGTTGTCAGCATAAACCAAGTAGTTCCGATGAAGCAAAAGAACTAAGTTGCTGAATTTCTTAGTATACTAGGTGAACAAATAGGCAAAGCCTATATAAAATACAATATTACTTACGACATGTTTTAATTAAATAGTCAACAACCATGAACATGAATGTCTTGCGGCTTGACAAGGGTTAGTTAGGAACGCCAAAATCATAATGTCATTTTGTCTCTTTTAGAACTATGTAGTTCTTGAAACATTTACGTTTCTCAAACATTGAACTCTTTAAAATATTTTTGCAAGCTTTGAGCTAATTATGCTTCGTCACGATTTTTATGTTCAAGACGAATTTGGGTCATTTTTGTTCGCTAAGTACTTAGTACATTGTTTTCAATCGTTTTATTTAAAACGTTTGAGACGACGGACTGCTAGAAATTATTTACAATGATTTGAATATTATAAATCTAATATCTATACTTACATTCTACAAGCATATATGGCATAAATCTAACAATTTTCACTACAAACTGCCTCCGGTCTTGACTGAGTAACTTTTCCCTACCTTCCTCCTATATATATTCGAGTGACATGAATGAATGTTTTTCGTGAAGAGTGAAATGCCTCTTAGATACAGGCACTTACTATTTCAAGTTTGTAAGCGTGTTAAAGGCAGGCAACCAGTGCAGCTTACCCTTGGATCGTAAGGGGACCGACGACTAAGAGGGTTACCACAATGGAGCTCTCCCTCCGACAAAATCTCGTCTGTGTTTGTACACCGAATATGTAGAGGTTTGTGATCAATACCACAGAGAAAGGTCTAGGAAATACTCACTTAATTTATAGTAATTTATTCACAATTCTTAAAAATGAACAATATTGATAATTAAGGCACGTCAGTTTATCTAAATCTACACTAGAAGTATACGGAGAGAAAATAATTGTTTTTATATATAAATTTGATTTTCACCAGTATAATGTTATGGGGTAGAATGTTTTTTTTAATAATCATCCGAGTGAAGCCGTGCGAAGCGTAACTACGCATACGCACACGATTACTTATGTTACATTTGAAAATTGATATCGAGTTCGTCATCATACTCATTATTCTTATTTAGATAAGGAAAATTGAAAAGATTGAGCTGTATTTGAAGGGTGCAGGGTGATCGAAAATCATTTAAAGGAGAAGTCCCCCTTAACGTATAATATTTGCACCCCATTCTTGCTTGGGGTGCTGACATAACATTTTATAAAAAAAACGAGATCTTTGTAATGTCCAGAGGGTTGTGCGAGAAGATGGCAATTCGTTCGGTAGCTGTTATTTCACCAATGACGCAATCTCGAGGTCTTTACGTGGTTTTTACAAATCGCACGAGGCACATAATCGATAATGTACTACAAATGCTGGGGGTTTACAATTTGAGATACTGAGATGAAATCTAGGGTTGAGAATAAACTCCATGAATGGTGATAGACTCGTGACTCCTTCCCATCACATGGCAGTGGCACACACCTGACAATACTTCATCTGTCACAACAATAGTAAACCCATTGTTGCGACCTTTTTGGGTATCAAAAGCTTTAATTAATTAGCTGTTTTCCATTTTTACCCGACTGCCGAATGAGGCTAAAGTTTTTGCCTTCGTGGTACCAACTGCCGCCGCCAAGTCGTCAGGGGCACTAGGTACATTCCGCGCCGTGTATTTGGGTCAGCAGGTAATCAGGCTCGTCATAACGTGAATAATTCACCGTATCAGATTGAATTTACTTCTGAAACGTTATTTGCGTGCACGATGCTATCTGTCCACAACTCAACTCGTTTCAGACACGACTTTTTTAGAGTGGTTATAATGATAAATAATGGGAAAATTACTCTTAACCATGAAATAGTATTTTCCAAGTATTTAACAAGTCGTTCTCAATAGTTTTTCTTTGCTTTTTTAGTTGGTCGAAGAGTTTATAATTGATGTTATTCAGTAGACAGATAATGATCAAAAGCTTTAATAAACATTCACTGAATTCATTTAAGAGTTATTTTCTGGAAGCGTTAAAGCGTCTGAGTTTGGCGAATTTCGCTTGTCAGAATTGTTTCAGTGTTATTTTTTTGGTTCACGGAAACGGAACAGGATGTAAGAGAATCAATAAACAAACTGACGTGTGGGTTAAACCGGTTGCAGATAAATGGTGTTTTGAATCATCTTATAATCTCCCGAAAACAATTTAAACTTTACTTAGTAAAGCAGAAAGACCTAACCATCGGTGTCTATTTATTCAACTCATAAATTAAGGGATACAAAGCAAAGATAACTGGTTGATGTGCATATGATTTATCTAATGCGATAACGGAAACCCGGGTCCGAAATAAAGAGTTTTCAGTGTGTCTTCAAGGTTGAATTCTTACACATTCCTTTCATGAACTTATGACCATGGTTTCACTACTTCGCAGATTATACCATCAGTGGGTTAGTTGTTAGCGTAAGTCATCCCCGATTTTGTTGTAGATACGTAACTAGGTATGTACGCAATTTTTCTTCTCAGAAGAGTTATTATCTTACAGGCTGAGACCTGAAACGAAGGCGGATGCAGCGTCAATCTATTTCGACAGCGGAAGTCACGTGGTGCACTTGCGCGTGTGTGCATCATAATGTCATAGTTCTCAGTATCCAGCCGCTATAAATATACATGTGTCTCTGCGCCCGTGTTTATAGTTCTACCTTCACGTTAGTCGCCAGTCATCGATAGGAGCCCACCCAAGCGACTATTGTGTGTAATCGCAAAGGGCAAAAAGGGGGTATTGTTTCGAGCGTTATGGGGCGCAAAACTGTGCAGGTGATGTCGTCCTGATAAATTGAGCTTAAAAAAATATACACATCCTTTTTTTCAGACGTGGCCGTTTGTTTGTGATATTTGAAGGAGGAAATAAATTCTTAGAAGTACAAAATCAATAGCTTACGTTATTCGCCCAAAACATAGTTCAGTGGTTCGTCTAATAAATTGGCGGTTGGTAACGGCACGAGGAAGTCGGGGTTGGGGCGTTTTACGAGCCTTCTTAATTGAGTTTTCGAAAGAGGCTGTCACTCGCGTTTGTGATTGTTTGCAGAACACGATATAGTTTAGGTTTGACGAGAATAAAATTGTGCTCCGTCCTAGGCGTATTAAGCCAGGTAAAATTGTTACCTTTGGTTTTATGACGATATTAAAATGGCACATCTATTTTCAGGCGACGCTTTATAGTCTGCTCGTAAATTATCGCGGCTGGGCTGTGCCTATACCATCGTTTTATGACAGGTTTAAATATATATTGTTGGACAACGTTATTCATACTATTCACATTCTATAATATTTCAAAACAATTCATTTAGTCTAGGTAGATTTTATACGCCTAGTTAAAGTTAAATTGCAATTCAATGAGGAATTAATTAAGGTGAACCTCGTTCTGGCTGTGAATAAATTAAAAATATACAGAAGCAAAAAGCGGTTTGCATCTCTGGCGGAGATCATAAATAACACAATGGAAGATGTACGTAACTATTGTACAGACGTTTCATAAGCATATTCGGGTCACTGTAATGTTGTCATAAAAGAGTTGGGTGAGTGATAACATTTTTGGATTAAGTAAATAATCCGCAGCTACGTACGTATACCGAATAGACAAAAAACCTGAATATTTTACACACAAATCCACAAAGTTTCTTAGCAACACCGCTTCTACCGAATTACGTTTTATAACCCAGACGTACTCCGAACCTTATATGGTTTTAGGAGACAGACATTTTCAGAGACGATAGACTAATAAAATCCATCTAGATTCTAGACTTATGATCGCGAAGACTGAATAAAAAATAAAATAACTCAACCCCTAGTGCATTTTAAAAAGGTTTTGCTGTCTAATATTTTCACAGTACCTACATAGTGCGCAAAAAACCAGGTCGCAATTCCTCTTCCATACAATAACACGACCGTCTGAACCAACGGTCGTATTATTTCAACAAACGCGATATTGCCGCGGCATGTCACACTGTGCAAGCGACGAGAGAGTACAAAGTTATAATATAACACAAAGTCAGACAGTCTGAAGTAAATGAGACAAAGAGATTAAACTCGCTAAATAAGGGAAAATGTAAGGGAGTTCGCGTGAAGACTGTGAATATATATTTTGTACTGCTCCATTACCCCGAAACCAAAATGGAAGAGGCGGGTTCTGAATTATAAGATGCTTTGGATTTGGTGAATAATCTCAACGCGCATTACTCTTAATATCATTCAGATTTTGATTCCATGTAAAAGGTTTTGATAGAAAGCTCAAAACTTGTGAAAATTAAGAAGTATTCATGTCAATAAACATTTTTCAATAGCAAACAATAGTTGAATGTTGACGTAGAAACACTTATAAGTATATAGCAGAGTTGTCTAAATAGACAAAGCATTAACACCGTAAACATGGGTCATGTCGATTTTCAAGGCGACAAAGGTGTTATTTACTGTGTTCAATTGGATGACAGGAAAATCCTTTCCCACTATATGTATATATATACAGGATACGTTACATACAACGTTCGTAGTTCCCTAAAATAACAGAAACATGGTAGGTTCTATGTTTCTAAGAATTATAAGTACGTTTAACGGTTTACAAGTGTTATGGCGATCATAGATATACTAGAAAGAGATTTTGCTTTCAAAGATACTAAGTAAGCTTTCACAGCAAAAAGAAAAGATGGCAGAAAATGAAACTAGAGCATCGTAGACTTCAGTCGTTATATAAACATTGTCATTTGGGTGTACAATGTACAATCACGAGAATTAATAATATACACTTAGTAAATTCTAAAAAGCAATTTTCTCTTAGTTTATTGATTAAGTTTTATAGTGTTACAAATGTGATAAATGTGTTCGAATACTATTTTTTATATACTTATTATGATTTCTCAACGTTACAATCAATTCACGAGAAAATCGCTTGATTTTAGTTAGTGTATCAACTGTATACACTAATTAATGCTAGTGACTGTACGCTTGTCGTTTAAGCCCGCGCTGCAATACAGTCGACATGTGTACACGCAGGGGCGGACCACACCGCTGCACCAGACTGTGATTTACACGACACTGGCCCCAAAACACCTCTCCCTTATGGCCAGACATTTCAGGATACGGCGATTTATTTGTCTGGCTGCAGATAAATTGTTATCAACCAGCATTCAAGTTTTATTCGCATCATTTTTCATCATTTAATGCTGTGCGTTAGATAATAGTGGGATGTTATTTAAATAGCTTACGGAAAAGTCATTTTTTTCGATAAAATCAACAAGCTTAGTTAAGCTTAAAACTTAGTTTTATCTAGATTTTGTTACCGATCTCATAAAATCGCAGCTTTGGCGATGTTTGGGAACAAAAAGCTACATACAATTTAGGATTTCGGTAAGTAAGTCACTTTTTATGGTTTTGTAACATTCATGTTACTGTCTTGTCTAATGCGGAAAGTTTTACTGCGAGAATACTGTAGGCAATTCAATGTTAATGTGAATAGGCGTTATGTAATACATTAGTGTGCAAATTGGGAAGGCATTTATGTTTACCAGGACAATGCCTGTCTAGACGAGGCACTGAACCCCGCGTAGGTTTACAACCACGCTGATTTACATATAGATACTGGGATCATTTGGAATTCCGGGTGACATGTAACAAAATTGTACTTAAACATATTTTATACGAAGTACACTCATTCTATACATTTCCAGTAAAAGCCAGGAAACCCTATACGAAAATGTACAGCTTGATAGTATTGTAATAAATAGAATACACCTATGAATATGAATATGAAGGCACTAGGTAACTGGGATACATCGAAAAGTAACTTCAATTATCATGAAAATCTGAGCTGCATTTAGTACGGGGATATTGCAGCGATACTGGACATTATAGTCAGACGCCGTTAAAACTGATTTACGACAGTCTTTATTAAACGAAATCCAACATTTATGTTTTGCAATCATAAGCACTGGGTTTAATGCACCTTTTTATTAGGAGGCAGTAAAAACTGAATAACTTTGTTGCGATTTCGTGACGCAAAGTATTGTTCATATGGAAATAACAAAAATATGAATGAAAGTTCAATTGTAGTTATAGGCTAGTGGTAGTCAGAAGCCATACAAACATCCATAAGTCAATGCCTGCTCAACTTTACTCTAGCTTAGACTGATGGATATAAATCAAACCTCGCTGATGACAATAAAATTACTGTAATGCTTATTTTCTGTATTGTAATATTGTGATTGCAAAAAGCTAATTGTTTATTTTTATTATATTATTTTTATTTGAATCTTTTAATTACGTTTGTTTGCTCTTTAACTGAAAATGTTATGTATACCTATTACCTATATTTTTTTTAATTTTTTTATTTATAAACCTTTGTTTATAGACCCTTTATAATGTTTGTACGGGTATATATCTACTGTTGGTGTACTCAATAAATAAATAAATAAAGTATCGATATCCTGAAAAAATGTGTGTTGCGTACATTGACACGACTAAAGAAGAGAAATACAGTATCGAATTAAAGTGACAAGACTTAGCAGATGAATAATGGGAAGACTGAATGCAATAGGTTTGCCAATCTGTCGCTATTTATGTCCCATTGTGGTCCATTTTAAAATGGGCCAAACAGATGTGCGTAGTTAGTTCCAATTGATACCCACGAGGCTAATGTCGCGAATGATTTTACGAGGTTGAATTGTCCCATTATGAATTAGGTTTCCTTTTAAATACTACCAAAATAGAACAACCTCGTCCAACAAGCATAATGACTTTCGTAGAATGAAAATAATGACGGTAAGTTCTATTTTTTAGGACATAGATTCCGGTTACAAAAACTTCAGACAGCTGCTAAAACCAAAACGAATTGCCAGATTTAACTGTAATTGATTTAAAGTAGAGATTTATTTTGACAAAAATAAATGCTTGTAAGTATTATAAAAGTTTTAGTTGCAGAAGCTTGATTTATTTAAACTTCTATACCGGAGACGACAGTTTATTGTTTGGCACGATTTTTAAATGCCATGTTTCCTCATTTAAAGGAAAATTAAAGAGTTATCTACTCTTAAATTTTCCTTAGAGTTATCTACTCTTTAATTTTCCTTTACATGAGGAAACATGCCATTTAAAAATCGTACCAAATAATAAACTTGTAAGTCTTCTAAAGTCTTTAAAACGATAATAATCGAAGTCATACAAGTAACTCAAACTCTGAATTTAAATTATCCATAACGATTACTCGACTAGGGTGAAGTCTAGCAAACCGTAACAAAAGAATAGCGTTCAATAACACTTACTTGTTTAAATTAAAGCCGCAATGGACGGCGTTACAGGAACTTTTTTTGACCTGAAAAGATAAAGAAAACGGCATTATGTAAATGAGGTCTTTTTAGAAATTAACACGAAAATTTATAGCAGCCTTTGAATGGAATTAATTTTGAGGATGTCTTAATTTTAATTTAAAAACGGGATCTTTATCTGAATTCTTGAATTTTGGATATCTTTCCATTTCATAAGTTTCTCCTCTTATAAAAAAAAGGTTTTAAGACAACCCTGTCTCTATTTGTGTTATTTATGAAGTATACAGTGATGGAGATATTTTAAGGCTTACTTTATTTTAGACTTAGTTTAAATGATTTGTAACAATAAGCACGTTAATGACGTTTTCAAAGTATGTGAGGTTGTGAATTTTTATAATAATTGTATGATTAGGTATAATATTGCAAAGTATCCTTTAACATTCTACTGATAGGCTTGTTATACATTTTGCAGAGATCAATTAACAGGTATTTATTACTTATGTCGTTGTTACGGGTTGAAATGCCTCATTGTTTTCAATCCCGCGGGATTATTGAGGGATTGGAGTTTAATTCCGCGGTATCATAGAATCTACTTTAGCTTCATGTTGCCAAATTATATAAAACACAGTTATCAAACTGCGTTACTAACTTGAGTTTAAATTGTTGAGTCCAACAGTAAAAAATGACTGCCAAATAAAAACTGGCTTCTGATAAATGTCTTAAAGGTCAAGTAGTACAAATAAAAATACTAGAAATCGAAAGCACTGCAAGTTTTAAGTACCTACCTATATTTTATCATAAATAAATCATGATAGTAACATAATATACTATCACGTTTGTATTTCCCCGAGGGTTGAGCAGAGGTGTCCTAATGTACACCCACAGTTCGCCGGTACGCAGGTGCAAATGAGAATTTCATAGAAAAACCCAGCCATACTTTGCTAGACTTGGGAATCGATCCCAGGACCTACTACACTAACGAGGCAGTTTTGATAATACCTTTAAGAAGTTACAAAAGAGCGTCACACTCCCATCAATATTGCCATAGTATCTACCTATGTCGCACTGTTTGACGTAGAACAAAACAAAGCTTTGTTCAACACTGCAAATAGCATTTAGTATTGGTCCGTGGCTTTATTACAAGTTTGTTGGACAGTCGACTTCTCGGCGTTACATCCGTTGCCTGCCAACTTTACCCCTAGCCTGACTCAATCCTGACCCAGTTCGAGCACAACTACTCTATGAATAAAATCATTGGAATATTGCTTCAGATATTTTTGCATAGCGAGAACAATTTATGTGTTTGAACCTGAAGGAAAATTATAATCTTCAAAATAGCTTTACAATTTCCAATTTTATGCAGTTATGGAAATGTGAAATGGTATATTATGCTTCTAAACTAAAAAAAAACAACACTAGGTAAACAAACTCGAAGAAGTTAGTCTGAATTCAATCTAGTTCTGACGTTGATTTCTAGTTTAGTAAAATACTATAACATTAAAGAAACTGACTAGATCGGTAATACAGTTGTATTTTTTTTTATTAACAGAATGACCCTTCTGAGTTCTCATTGCGATAGGTGTAGTTTCTGATAGCAATCCAGTATGAATTGCAACCGCATTGAATTAATGGTCGTATTACGCACATTATGTCACCTTCTTACTTCTTCGCAAAAGTACTTTCAAGATATTTCCCCGACGATGACCTTTACAACTTGTGCGGGACGTTGAGCAACTGGTTTATTCTACTTTTTTGGTCAACTCGAATACTTGGGCATTTCTGCATGAGTGCATCTTTTTAATATGGGCAGTAGCTTGATGCAAACTAATGACTATACAACGCGGTCACTAATCCCCAAGCGGGGAGATTATGTACAATTATTGGAGAGTTATCTCAATACAGAGAAGAAATATTCGAAAGGTAAGGTTTAGGTTATACTTAGTTGGAGCTAATAATATATTCAGGGCAGGATCCGTTTGATGTTCGGTCTTCCTCGTAAGGGACAAAGAGAATATAGAAAAAGATTGCTTCTAAATACAATAGTCTCTGGTACCCCGTACCTACAGGGTGTGTAGGCACAGCCAAGGAGTGATGATGAGCCCATTTGTATTCATTTCGATAAGCGATGATAAGAACTTTTATTTAACTTTAACTCCATTTTACGCACGTGATAGCGAATTGTGATGTCATATGGACTAATAGAGCGAGTGTTAATATACAATGTCTAGCTATTGTACGGTGTACCGTATCTATATGGGAAGCTACCAGTTGTGTCAACATTACAATATTTAAAAAAACACCGACTTGACTTGGGTGGGTGAACTTCAAAATAATTTTATAACTTTGCAGTAACTATGTCTCAAAGAAATCAACTTTAAGAATAAGAATGATAAATGCACATATTATATAATAACAGCTTTGTGGGATGTAGCTATTTTACGACTTTGGACAGAACGAGCAAACGATCACAATCTTTTAAGTATTGAAGACAGTGGGTTTGAGTGAAATGATTTCTTTATGGGCTTGATTCTGTCTCTACAAAGTACGAGATGAGAATTAATATTTTACGTCGACAGAGAAATGAAACAAGGATCAATTCAAACAATCTTATTGGAGAAATAAACGAAGAATAAGTTAATATCTGATGTCATAAACATGAGGTTGTAACAAATTAACAGAATGCAGTCGAGTGCATGCGCAAAACGATTCGTGTGTAACCGTACGCTTATCGGCATCGCCCGCACCGCTACCACCATTTAAAACCTCCTCGCATATTCATTCCGAAAACTTTCGCAATTTCCTTTGGTTTGCAGCGGTTCTAAATTTATGTAAAGCACTTTTTTTGCTGCTTCGTTTGCTGTAAACACCCGTTATATACTCTTCTGAACGAGTTAATTGCAAAATATTTCATTTCGTTTCAGTGCTTTCGCTTTGGAGATCCGACGTGAGATTTTTAAGGTAAATGTGTGTAAAACCTCGAGTTAAGTTTAGGTAGTTCAAGGTGATTCAACATGATCTCATGTCAGTTAGCAGGCGTGAATCATTATTTGTACAACTACGTAATAACTCTTCAAGTACCTTCGACATGGGCATGGATTAAAGTTGAATACCTAATAAGCTACTTGCAAGTTCTCTCGTATTACTTACTAGCTACTCGCCGGCGCTTTGGTCCGCGAACTATTAATATCATAAAATGTAGGCCCTATAGCAATAAATTCGGTGAATACGGCATTCAATACCATGCAGTATAATTATTTGGGTGATGCGGGTATAAATATACCTACAGAGAGTTATTTTGGCTGCTGCTTCTCAATAAAGACCGATCTCAATATACTAGATTTTTTTTTTATATCTGTAACGTACAGACATCGGCCTGTTACAATTTAATTATAATGTACAGATTTCCTGTAGACACGCGAATACATTTAATAATAATTATCATGTATACATAATTTTTTACGGGATTATCTTAATTATAAATTCAACGACAGCTAAGTATGTCTGATTTCAAAACGTTTAATTTTGAGTTCTGTTTTTTACATCTGCCTAAACGCATAAAACTACTAGAAATTAGTTGTAGTAGGCTTTCGAGAATAATTTAACAAAAGTGGTTTTTCGATATAACAAAGTGTCACCAAATATTTGATACAATTACAATTTATGAGTGAACCGATAAATCTTTACAGCGTTTTAATTGGCTCGTAAATCGATAGCAGCTGTTACTGAAATATAAGGGCCAATTTAAAAGAAATTGATAATAGGGGTCGCTGTATGTGTAAATGCCCGTTTAGATTCAGTTTATTGGTACTTCATACTAATTAAGGTATGACTCAATTAAATTCTGGCGCCGCCGCCGACCAGGAGCTCCATTACCTATACTTGAAATTTTATCCAATTTACATTTCATTTATTGATGTCATCGAGTAATACACCAGTTTACTTTCGAAAGAAAGCTGCAGTTTTATGGCACACGAAAGTTTCAGCTCAATACGTATTGAAACTATCAATGGAGAGAAAACGTAACGATGATACTGTCACAAAACAAGTTCAACAGACCGTAGATAATTACAAATGGATGGCCCAAATTAATATATTGCCGATGGGTATTGCGATTACGACATTTTCGAATATCGATACTGTGGCAGTGTTTAGAGACGACACGGTGCGGGTGCAGGCATTGGGCATGGCAGTGATGTCATCTGAACCGGTGGTCAATTGTCGCCGCACGATCGCTTGCGCAACCGCTGTGGGCACATTTTATGGGTATGTAAATTACTCGGTGCAAGCGATAATGACACTGTACAAACTTACACTGTATTTCTATAAAAACGTGTCTAAATATTTGGAAAGTAACGGATAAGCGCTAGCGATAAACGGAAATCGGTAGCTAAGAATGGATGCGGTAAACTTGATTACATTACCTTGTATTACGGTACCGTGCGCGTAACCGCCCACGATATTATTCGAATCACGACCAGTGTAAGTTAGAGCTAGCTGCAAAAAATATAACTGCTTCGTCAGGTCGGATTCCACGTGGTTGATCCCCGCTTATCGGTTAGGTAAAAGGGAAATTGACACCGAATATATCACACTGTCAGATAACACACAATTTATGTACAAATATATTGTGAATCTGTACGTTCAGCGCGTATTTCGCATAGCGTAGCTGTTGCCACAAGTTTGATATATGAGATTTTCGTCAATGTCGTCGTTGACTACGAACACTAGCTGAAGTAACAAGATCTCAGCGTAAAATTACGTGTGTACTGATTGCTTGCTTGATTGACAGAATGGGAATGAATACGAAGGAAATAGCGCAGTGTTCTATGTAGTGAAATTGAGACAAAGACTTGTTTGAAGTTCATTTCACCTTACCCGCAAAAACTGACATTGACTGGCTGTTATTTGAGCCTAGTAGTATTAAGTTTCATCCACAATTTAGTACACTGAATGAATATGTGTATACTAACGTTGTGCTCTATTTAATGCTATCATTGAAACGTTAACATGCTCATCGAAAATAACTAACATATTGTACCCGTATTTGTTTTGGAAAGAACTAAAGACGTATACGCCATAACAAACGTACTTCAATCATAGAGACACAGGTTACAGTTGAACGTTTTCGCATTTACAAGGCCGTTGTCATCTCTGTATCTTAGTGATACAGAGGTAATCCTGCCTTGCTAGGCAGTCTGTGGGCGCGGCTCCATGCGCCGATGGTTCCTGGCCAAATTAATCGGTGTGACTGAACTGTCATGCGCTCGACTCGACTCAACTCGCTCGCGATTCGTCATATTGCCCTGCACTAAGCCGACTAGTTGAACAGCCGCACTTTACTGGTGCTTTGAACTCTTTCGGTTGCACGCTTTGTTAAAACGTAAACGTCGATTCGATAAGGGTAATTATTGTTGATTCGTTTGCTCTTTGATCGAGTCGGAAGTCGTAACTAAACCTAATCTAAAAGGTTATTTTACTCATGTCCTTTGTACTCAAAGGTTACAAATGATCTTTGCGAATTATGTATGGCCATTGCAATCACCGATTTATTAGTAGTACCTTTCCACTCGATTACGACAGACACGACAAACTGACTAAGATTTTAAGGACGGTAGGACGAGAAAAACTTTGTTGTAACGAGGCCGAGATAAATGGTGTTTTTCTTGTTCAAGGGGATAAAGTTTTTATTAAATATTCATTGCTGTTGGTGTCCCTTGTGATTACTGTAGATTTCTTTTATAACAAAACTCTTGTTTTCTATTAAGGCGGTTGTAAAATTTCCGGCGAAATGTAGAAAATGTATTATTACAATAAAGATTTTATTTTACTCTATTACCTATACAGCTGGGCTATAAGGACGGTACTGCATACATAATGAATCATCCTGTTTCCTTAGTTTTGCACATTCCATCAAGTCAACCAACCCTGACAAGCACCTGAGCAACCTGAGTATAATCTAACCTAAATGGTCAAAAAGTTAGTTTTTCAATGTGAACTTTCAAACCAAAGCTTTACCATTTATGATATTAGTCAGTGACATAATACCGGAATGTAGTTCACGTTATTTAGTCCATGCATGCACGTTTGGTACACAACAGGGCACGGCAACGGCCGATTAACACTCGTTACTAAGACTATTACTAAAGTGCATAGCGAATGGTATACTATCGCTATATTAGATAATGGTGCTTCCAGTTCACTCGGGTTAATAGGATTAGTGCGTGCTATTTTCCATTGTATGTATAAATGAATAAGTTGACTTAATTAATTGTTGTTATATAGATGTTGTAAGGGTGTTTCAACATCGAACGTTATTGCTTTGACAAACAATTTAACCATTTCTATTCATTATCTTTAAATATTTTCATAACTATGTTAATAGGTTAAACAATTGCAGCTGATACATCATTAGAGTTAATGCTTCCTAGTTCGTACCCAAAAGTATGATGATAGGAATTGACTCTTTCAGATGAGACTTTTAAGCATCCAGGGAAGAGTGTAAACAGTCAAAATTCAATACAAATTTAACATTTTGAGACTCTGCTTATACTTCTTTACAACAACGGGTTGTATTAAAGTGCCTCCCCAAGAGACGATATAAATAATCATCCGAGAACTCATGGGCAGTTAGCATCGCTATCAGACAGATGACTTTACCACGTATAAAAGGTATTTGTAAGTCACGCCTACACGATAACAATAGTGCTTGTGCTAGAACTGGAATCCACTGTTTTCAATTAAATAGAGTTAGCAAATCCAGACTTTTGCCTGATTTTAAAATAATTCTGTTTTAAAAAAATATTTTTTGTACAGAAGTTAACTTATCCAAAGTGAAGTTAAACTTAATTAAATTCTACATACTTAATTAAGAGATGTTTAGCCGACCACATCATTCTTAGCAAAAAGTAAGGTATATAAGTAACAAATAACGTACTTAAACCAATTACAACAAGCTCCCATTTATAATAGTACGAGATCCCACCGCTCACATCGGTATGTATCTGTTTTTTGGATAAGACTATTTTTTAATAAATCTTACGTGATAGTAGAATAGATTACACCAGGGTTGCCTGGCCAAATTTGGCCGCAACTACCTTCAATTATAAATATTCTACTCGAGTTTTGGAGAAAAAATGTAGTCACATGTTTTTTTAATGAATCCAACGTCATTTGAAAGAGAATAGTGTAGTGAGTGGAAAAAGCCATGGTTGCCAGCTCTCAGTCGGCCGCAACTTAAGGGTTGCCAGGTTTAAACAGGTACTCCGCTGTTGATAATTTGCAGACATCTGTTTTTTTAGTAAGTTATATATCAATTTAAAGGTTATTTTTTTCTCTACATTATAACATAGGGTTGCCTGAAAAATAATGGCCGCAAGTAGGGGTTGCCATCATTTGAATTAATTTATTCCACTTGATGAGGGAGCGAAAAACAAGAATAAAAACGAACAACAAAACATACCATCACGTCTGTATTCCCCGAAGGGTTCGACAGAGGTGTACTAATGTACACCAACAGTTCGCTGGTACTATCCAAGAACACTGCTCGACCCGGGAATCGAACCCAGGAGCTCTAGCGTAGTAGTCGCGCTTGGGACTACTAGACCAACGAGGCAGTCTAAACAAATCAAAAAATAATATTCAGGGTGGCCGGAGAAGTGACGTTCAAAGAGAAAATTTAGATTCCTCTGATCAAGGGGTATCCAAAACACCCCCATGTATGTTTCGCGATTTTCAGTTGCTTAGAAGATACAATGATTTTGATTATTTTTTTAATAATTTCCACCTGACATTGGTTTTGTGTTTTTTCTTTTATTGTTGTATGATTGTAAATGTTTTTTTTATGGTAACCTGGATAACTATAATGTCAACTACTTCCCCTAAAATATTGTAGACCTAGGCCTAATGGATCATGAAAAAATTGAGGTTAAAGTTAAAATTTTCTGCTTAAGGGTTTCAGTCACAAAAGATTGACTCTTATTTTTTTGTTTGTTTGAATAGTGCAAGGGTTTCGGAGTATTTTTAAAAACTGCCACATATCTTGAAAATAAAAATACATTTAAAAAATATAGAGGTCAGGATTAATTTCCTGTAAATTGCATTCAGTGACAAAGGAGTAACTTTTTGGTTTTGGATACCCCTTGATTAGAGGAATCTAAATTTTCTCTTTGAACGTCTCTTCTCCGGCCACCCTGTATATTATTTTTTGATTTGTTTAGACTGCCTCGTTGGTCTAGTAGTCCCAAGCGCGACTACTACGCTAGAGCTCCTGGGTTCGATTCCCGGGTCGAGCAAAGTGCTCTTGGATAGTACCAGCGAACTGTTGGTGTACATTAGTACACCTCTGTCGAACCCTTCGGGGAATACAGACGTGATGGTATGTTTTGTTGTTCGTTTTTATTCTTGTTTTTCGCTCCCTCATCAAGTGGAATAGTTGTTGTAACATTTAGTTGAGAATTCCAGGGCTGTCTAATTAGCCCGTGTTGGCCTCACATACGATGCTGTAATGCATTTAATGCGCTAACTTATTTGTCTTGAGAATAGTATGAAGACACTGTAGAGTAGTGCAGACGAGACAACCCTATTAATTAAAACTTCTCTTAATACTGGCAGTACCAAACTTTAAAAATTAATTTAGGTATCGTTTTTGGTTCTTATAAAAGCATTTTATCAGGGAGGAATAATTTTCCTTCCCTCCTTTGTTAAAAGTCAACAATGTAGTGGCTAACGAAACAACCAATTAAAATAATAACAGCTCCATTAAATCGCTGTTGCTGAGGGTTGCTGACGCAGATGAAAATGCTTGTGATAAGTGCTACAAACAACGAACGGGTTGTATTGCGAGAGTTAATACAGATTTATAGTTTAATACTTAGAACGAAAATTAATTAGGGCGATTACTCAAATGTTGAATTAGTAGCTATGATTAAGAATTACTTTCACAAATTGTGTTATTTTTTGTTTGTGAATCAACAAGAAAAGAAGATTTGGTATTTATAATGATTTACTATTACTTATCTAGGTAGGAATGTATAGGTAGTAATAGATAAGAGTATGTGTGTCAACACTGACAGTCGTCTGAATCTTGAATTCTGCGTAGAGCACAGGTGAAGGCGTGAACGTAATGGTAATCTTAATCTATGACGGACGGCAGAACGGCTGCCGATAACAACTTGAATCACTGTCGATAAACAGATTCCGAAGGAAGAAATCGTGGAATCCTTTAACCGTGTTTAGACCATGAATAAACAAACAAGGCCACCTGCTCTGAACTCTGAAGTAAAGTAGGAAATGCCGGCCACAATCGATACGGAGATGCGTACCATATTCTGCGTTCGTAGTTCTCGTGATCTCGGTGGTTGCTATCGATTTCACGCTCCACCTGATTAACTAGACATGACGTTTGCAGAAAAAACATACTCGATCGGTTTAAGGTCAAAACTGACAGATTCCTCGCTACAGTTGAATGATCGTCCCGAATTGGGTGACGACGTGTTTTTTATGAAAGAAGAGTGAAATATTTCCCTTTTTGTGTTGACTATTTAAAGAACGAATAGTCTGGAAAGTATATAATGCAATCATAGCAGTAGTGCAGGTTATCGAAATGGCGAGTTAGACTCGGTTTGTACGGTTATGTATGTTTAGAATTAGGCTACCGTGGTGGACTATAGCCTTATCCCTCTCGTACTGAGAGAAGAGCCGTGCCCAGCAGTGGTACAGTAAGTATATGGGTTGATGACATGACATGTTCAGAATTGATGAGATGAAATGCAACACGTAAGCAAATAATATAATTTGGTACATTATCTTTATTTGATCAGAGTTTCCTTTTATCGAATGTCTATAATTCCACGAGCCGCCCCTGACTACAAGGGGAGGATTGTTGAAATTGGATAACACGCTTTGTTGCTTTACGACAAAGGTTTGCCAAACCAAATTCGATTTTTCAAACTTCGAAACATTATTATTGTTTGAAAATAGAAAAGGCGAAATCGATGATAGCTTTTCACTAGTAGAATGCTTGTAATCGATAAGTGAAAACTGCTTTTGAAAAGAATCATCGATCTTTTTGTCAGCTTTAATGACTGGTTATTAACAGTTGTGACGGTTAATCTTAAATTCATGGACATAGTCTGGTGGATACTGAAAATTAATTGCTCGGAACGTACACATGTGGCAGTGGAAGAAGAGGAACTCGTCCATAATTTAATGTCGTCCAATAGAGTCATACAAGAAGTAAATTAAGAATAGCATAAGGTTTATTTTTCACAGGAAATTTATCCATAAGTACATAATTTTTAAGCACAGTGCACCACTAATACTAATGCATGTATACACTTTATATGTACTATAATAAAGATTATAAATAGGTATTTTAATCTTTACTATACATCAAGTCTCACTCACAACACTGCAGACGACGCCCAATTATTTGCCAGTAATAAACAAAATTCCGTACTAATATTAAACAAGACATTAAGGTAGCTAGGGTGAAAATGTTCATCGCATAATTGTTACGAGACTGTAAAATTGAAAAGGGATTGGGGATTGGAGCCTCCAAAATATCCTGATGTAATTGGAATAGATTGAATACAGTGCATTTTACGAATGGCTGGCTGTGACCAAATTACTTGTAGATTAAAATTATAATGAATTAAACTCTTCTAATTTTCTCAATTGAGATGCAGCCTGCAAGGTGTAAAACGGTGACAAGGAGAAAGGACAAAGTTGTTATACAATTTAGGTATATTTTGAGGAATACGTCAAGGATTCTGGAGGTGTAATGGCATAATAGATTATTTGTTGATGAGCCACCACAGATTTCTGTGTTATTTCTAATCAAAATTAACGTAGATTATTAAAGAATTAAACGCAAAAATGCACTAGAAATCTTAGGCTTAGATAAGACATCACAAGATTTGTCATCGTGTAGCAGGAATTGTGTCTGAACGTTCAAGTCGTCTGTGCGTGACGGAGTTGCGTGCATTCTGCCCGGTCGTCATGACAACCCACCAGTTTCTAACTACCAAGAAATCTATCGCTCTGGCTAACGCCGGATGGTTTCCGAGGGGGCAGTAAACTAACTACAGTATACATTAACCTATACTATAAATATTGTAGTTGAGTCACACCAAGACACACTGTGCATAATAATTGGAGTTTCATAGGCAAGGGCTAAGTTATGTGCCTACATAATGTGACTTAATCATGCATAAAGGGTGATATAATGATACACGCTTGTGACTATAGTGTGAGACAACAAGATAAAATGGATGTAATTAGGGAACAGACTGTGTAAATTGAATTTCCGTTGGAGCGAACGAAACTTGATAAATCTTGAAGATTTATAACGAACGTGAGAAATAAATGCTCGTAAAGGAAATTTTGGGCCTACCCATTTTATAAATGGCACGCTTTGAATTGACTGATCTTAATCCAAAGTGAGCCCGAGGTGAATGCGCGTTCCCTCTCAATGTATGAAATAGGGCCGCTCTCAATACGCGAATTTTATTAGGGTTGCGAATCAATAGCTCCGGCGCACATATTTCAACCCCTTTTTAAACGTTTATGACGGCAATAAATACTCCAGCGTTAATAATGTGGCGTGTGATTGAAATTCTTTTAATTACCGTGATACTAAAAAAGTGCAAAACCTTCCCAAAATTGTTCGAATAGGCTCAGTGAAAACTTCATATTTCAATGGAATCTCTTCTTGTAACAAAGTTGCGTCACATCAATGAAAGATAAGATAAAAGTAATTGTAGCCATCTCACAATGGTTGTATGTAACCTGAAAGTTTTACCTTGAACCGGTGTTCAACTAAGTTCCAAATGTAGCAAAAGAACACGGTGCGTCGTATATTTTCAACTGGTTTTCACTAATCACGGTAACGATCACACAATATCAACTATTAGGCAAAAATACACTACTGTTTATAACACTTTGATTCAACAGAACTATACCGTGTAACATGCAAAGATGGAAATAAGAGAGCCGGGGCGTCGACCGGCATCAACGACGCGAGACAACTGACTGAGTACTGAACTACTGAGTGCACCGAGCTCCGTCGGTTGTCAGTGTAATCCCGCCCCTCACACCGACAACACATCAGCTGTATTATCGTAGATAATATTCTACCGCAACCACTTATCAGAAATATTTTTAAACAAATATTGATTTTATTTAGTCCGCCGTTTGCACTGTTATCAATACAATACTAATACTCATTACCCATTTCTGCGTATTTATTCATGCATTCATTTCTAAATGTATAAATTGCAGAAGCGACTCATTAAGCTTTAGGAATTTCAGGAAACCTAATTAGGATAATACATGTGTGCGAGTAGCTTTTGAGATATTAATGTAATGTGTAAAACATGTAAAACGCGACACAAAAGCTGCGGAGAGTGATGAAAGAAAATTATTCAGTACATGTGCTTTGCTTTTATGAATGAGGGTTCATACAAAAGGTGGAGCAACAATAAGACTTTTTCTTTAATGTCTTTCTTGAATCACTTGTACAATATTTAAAGATTTGGTAAGAGTATTTTTTTGCCATGAGCCAGCTCGGCCCACACTATTTTAGGGTCGTCGTCTTTTGTAATGTCATCAATCACTGACAAACGAAAGAACTCGGACCTTTGCATAAAAAACGTATTCGATGTCATTATGGATTAACTTTGAATGTGTGCGTGCGGTAAAATCAGTTCACGTTAAAACAGTTCTTCTTTGATGTTGCCCTGTAACCCTGAAGGCAAACGAAGTAGATATAAATGTTCTATAATATAAGGAACAACATTATGAAAGAAATCGCCAATTAGGAAATGCCTTTTTCATTCGCTTGATTTTATTTTCGCTGGCACTCATTTCATATTTCATACTCGGGCCATTCATGATTCAACAAATAAAGAACACGGATGTCTTGAAAAAGCCTTACAATACGAACTTACAATAAAATTAATTAATTATACACGAATTTGTTGTAAGATTTTGAACATTTAGCTTAAAAAAAACAATGTCTTTTGCGAAAAGTTGTGATCTGTAAAAATCTAATAAAATAAATCTAGCATTTACACCGGAATTTACTTTTCTTTGCACGGTAGGAAGCCCAAAGAACACGCCATGACAAGGGACAATCCAAATAATTGAATCATAATAACCAAAGAGAATTATTAGCCAATAAATGTGAAAACGATACCAAGAATCAATTTACAATAAAGAGGTTCCTTTAGTGACATGGAGGTTTTAATTCAAGTCATTCAGACAACAAAGAAATAGTAGGGGACAATGAGAAACGGACATCATAAAAACTACCACAAGGTAATTAACACGATGACCTATCAACGAACACGGAAAAGTAATAAGGCAGTAACCCAGTAACGTAAGGGAAGGGCGCATAACGTATAATATATTCCGAGCTTGTGATTACAGAAAATAACAAACGGGCCTCGGAGCCAGCTTTGAAGTGAAATTACACGGAGAGCCAGGGCGACGGAGCCTTTTCATTAACAACTTGGAAAATTTAGGCCAGAGAGGAGACAACGCAAACAAGACGTTGAATACGGATGGTAATGCCTGACAGCCACCTTTGGGAATTGGATGATGTATTGTAAGGCTCAAGATAATCTTAATTTTGTTCAATGATATTAAAAAATGTATGAAGAGGAACATTGTAAAGCCTTTTATAGAAAATATTGAAAGTAGTAGTAGTACTAAAAAGTACACTTATTGCTTTATCATGCTGAAGAAGCAGATGACCGCAAAACTGGGTCACTAATAGGTTTGAGCATCTATAAAAAAAATATGTTGTTATTTATTATGTTCAATTCTCCATCTTTACTGATTAGAAGTTCTTTAGTGGCAATTATTATAAATACAAAGAATGCATAAATAGAAATTTGGAAAATGATATTCTAAAGGATTACCGCGAAGCTCTGACATAGGTTGGTTTAGTACTAATTTAGTGTTTTATTAGGGGAGCGCAACAGGTCGTAAATGTTGTGGTTACAACTGAAATTACATCGCTTTGTTGTCTTAATACGTAATCCAATAGCGTTCGGTCAGGACACGGACTTAGAGCTCGACATGCTTTGGTGGCATATGTTCCGTTATTATGCGTCTTTATGAAAGTATTTGTCCGTTATGAACTGTTTAAATCACCTAAAACGAATATACCAAGTACTTGAGAAGGATCTGATTCCAGATCAATAATCACGTGAAGCAGAGATATCATAGCGATCAGTGATCACCATATTAATAGCTCATTGGGCAAGGGAAGACAAGTGCGGTTTTTAGAGAGTACAAGTCCACCATTAACAAATGAGGATTTATTTGTTTCCTGGGCGGCGGCCGGGTGATCCATCAGATTCTAGACAGTAATTTTTTTCTGTCTGTTTGTTCGGTTTTATCTAGGTACATCCTATAATCTTAGACATATACCATCACTAACAATAATTAAAAATTATAAACATTTTTAAATGAATGTACTTCCAAAGTTAATTATCTTTGTCCTAATATGACTCTTCAACAAATTCAGAACCAGCATGTTCATATTGTCAGCTTGCTTACCGCAAATATACTGCATCTTTCTTAGCTGTTGCGTAATATGAAATGAATCGTCTAATGTAGCCTTACTTGATTTGCCAAATGATATTATTAAATCAAGTTTCTCTATATTTAGGGCATCTCAATAGCTTTAATAGTACTTTGTTCCTTGAGCAAATAAATCAGTTAAGACATGATTATAAAGCAACAAGATCGAAACCTTAAAACAAGCCAAAGTACAACAATCGTAAGTTAAAGTCGTTGAATATGCAAAGTGTAAGCAAAGTACGAGCTCTAGTTAGATTACATTTAAAATTAGACTTAAAATTTAAATCAACGTTGTCGGACCAGGTGGTTAAGTAAATAGCTAATTTCAGGAGGTCACCGGGAACAGCTCCAAGAGTTTGCCGTTCAAATTCAATTATTAACGTTTGTATGATAGACGGGGTCGCTCCGCTGAAATCCACAGGACCGTCCGGAACACGACGATGAGATTCGATTTTGCGAATAACATTTGAGTTGACACGTCCGTCAGAGGTCCGCAATCAACGAACATGGTAATAGAGAACGAAAGATTATTAAAAGTTTGAATGTGTAGGTACAGGGAAATTGTGCCAGCAACAAAACATCAAAGCGACTGTTATACATTCTTGTTATACAATCACACATCAAACGCTACGGTGAATTAATTCGTTAATTCTTTGTTTATTAGTTAGTTGAATTCATTAATGGAAAGCAGTAACCTATTCCAGTTACTAAAATACGTACCAAGGGACTTAGAATAATCATTTCAGGAAATTAAAAACACGACTTTGATTGAAGAACTTTTCCAATTAAATGGAGGAACTCTAGAAATTGAATCAAAAACATAATTACAGACGAAGCACATACTCCTCATCACTATTGATTTAAAGTTAGAATATGAATAGACTTTGTATAAATAACAGAAAGTTCTTTGCCGCAGGGTGAATCGATACTCTTGCGGCAACCAAAAGCGGACGACCGCTACATTACAAAGTAAGAATCCGGGGCTTTCCAAAATACTGTTAGCTCATTCCCAACGTATGTAAATCCACAGCTTCATTTCCAGGAATCGAAAGTTTGGAAGCATTATTTGATATGAAAACAAACAATTGTTCAGTGGTTTTGTTTTACTGTTATAGTGTTTTCCAAATGTTTCCTATACACGAGGAGATACATACAGGGTTACAGATTTAAATACAAAAATTCATGGTCCAAAACTGTATGTCATAAATTGTTCCGAACAATTGCAGATGGGGCACATTGTACTCAAACAATAGTCAAACATGGACTTAGCGAGCGACCCTTGGCGGGGATGAAACTGATTTATTATACGGCTGTCACGTTTGAACGTTGCTAATATGAATGACCACATTTACAAAAGTGACAATCTACTCGTGGTATAACCGTATAAATTTTTTATCACTAATGCCAGTTGTAAGAGGACTCGTAATAAAACATTTGAAAAAACGATGAATGCATCTCCAAACGCAGATAGGAGCAGGTCAACGTCTTGGAACAGAAATAGCCCGGTGCGGTCGGGCAGCCCCTGGCCCATGTCTTTCATCGCGCTTACTTAGCAATTCGTTCCGACATCTCATTAATATGTCAACAAGGTTATCAATGAACAATATCTATGGTATGGTCTCCCACTACTGTTTACGAACCAACAGATTTATAATTAAGTAGTGTTTACTATCGGGTCAGGCATAATAGAAGGCGTAGTTCGCCAACCGAACAATGGCGACCTATTTTTTACAAATAGACACTAACAATCGAGTCGTCAACTCATTTGGCTTCAACAATATCTCGTTCACTTCACATTCCTTTCATAGCTTGTCTGAAAGTCCATTTGTGAAATGAGACGTGGCCTACTGATGAAATTAATTTCAATTCAAGCGAATATGAATACTTGCTTGAGTATCATTGAGGTATTTGTGGTTAGTTTCCTTTTTTATAATTTGATAGGATTCAACATGACTCGTGGCCCTTATACATAGAATTTATGGCACCAAGAATGGTACATAAAACTAATGTAATATCAGCTTTATTAAGTTCTCGACGTCAGTCAGACTTAGGTATTTTGACAGGTTTCTTTTGCGGACATTTATTTTTTAACTAAATGATCATGAAGAGAATTTAATTTGAATATTTTGAAGCGAAATAACATTTTTCTCAATTTCTTTTATTACGGAAACGACGGTAATGATTTGTTGTAATACATGTAATACACACGAAATAAACTATACACGTTTACTTAAATAATTTAAACGTTGAATGACGTATGTTAAGGTAAGCATTATTAGGTTGACTTAATGAGATTCTCAACATTATCTATGCAGCCGTATTAGCAGATTGAAACGCCCTTGTAGCGTTCAATTTCCCTAGAGAGTAAAGATGAGACACGATACTCGACGCATAGTGATCGTAAGGCGCGGGTTTAAATCGAGACAATGCTGTGAGCTCGATCCCTTTAGGGGAGAGCCAAGCTCGTAAGTATCGAAGTTTCACGTTCGCTTTTTACGATCTTTTGCGTAGAAACAATACGGGTTTAAGTGTAGGCAATAGCCAATACCGAGATATTGTTATCAACTTAAAACTGTGGCATTTCACATATTGGCCGCATTAGATAAAAAAAATAGAAATGGCAATGGAGTTCTATCAACGAATAAAGTCGAACGCAAAGTTTTAATAAGCGGGTTTGCTATGTAGTATTTTTGGCAAGAATTTTATTAACAAAACCGTAAATAGGCTAGTTTAATAAGATAATGAAGGTGTATATATGGTGATGTGTATGCAAAAGAATGTACGCAAAAATGTTGATTGGCCGTGACACATTTTAGTAGATGAGGTTAATGGGTGATACGTCCTTCATGAAGTGCAGTATTGAGAGCGATTTAATCACTTTGCTATAATGTACATAAGGTGTAATAAATTAGGCTTATCTAGACAGTGTGTCTAAATGGATGCGATTCATCACTGTCTCACCACACGGGGGCTTCTGGCGTACATTACCGAAAGTGAATTGATTGTCTGCGAGAAAATCATTATTAAGTTAATTACGATATTGTGTGTCACATCGGATTAGCAGCAGTTGCATGTTTGGTTAACGTGATTGTGACTGTGGTTACCTAACTGCCTACACATCTTTTGCTCTCGTGCCTTTTTTAAACATTTTGTGATCCTAAGAGGTCTCCTTGATCTTGGAGGAGTTACAAACATAGGTTTTCACACACACAAACATACATACCTACCTGGAACAACTACCTTTAGGCTATAATAATATTTGTGCCGTTTATGAATTAGAAACTATGATGATGACTGATGACTAATAGAATTCAACGGGACTTTTAAGAATAAGGAGAAATCATTGCTGTTCCCATCTTCCCAGAAAAACATACGGCAATTACTTTCCAAAGACCACGAATACTGCATAAAACATATACGTGTGACGGCTAATGAACAAATCCTGGCAGTGAGCCGGTAAAAATCTAGGACGAAAAGTCATGCATCGTAAATTACAGAAGCTAAACTAGTCTCTCTGAATCAACAGATAAATATACACAGTGTGAAACGACTCACTACTCGAAATACTCTCTAGCTAGTATACATACAGCATTAATCATGAATAAGTACTTTTCAGTTAACGTTTTCTTATGTCAAAACAGGCAAAGGATATACACAGAACTTTCTGCGAACACGAGATTAGGGCTCAGTAACAATGAGAACAATAGTCGAAGAAACGTATCTAACCAAACTTATGTAATCCAGTGTACATGTTCATGCAAACATACAATTATTTCCTCTTCAATGGCTTAGAGGAGACTTCTGAACGACTGTAGTGAAATATTTTGGTGAATATAGGTAACACGGGAACAATATTCAGTGCTATTTCGTTTATTGTTTTTATAATAGGACTACCTATTCTGTGGAAAAATAGATCTCTTTTGATGATTTTTCTTAGTGCTCGTATGAACATTTTAGGTATAAGAAAAGGTAGATTACCATCTATAAAATATTACTTCGAAAATGTTACAAGTTTCCATTCCTCCATTTATTTGACCTGTATCTTCGCTTGATGAGGAATTTCTTTGCGCTTCGGAAAATACTAATATCTATGGCCGTACTTTTCAACCTTTTCGCTTTCCAGTACACTATGAACCTCACGTCTCTAGAGGGCCCTTGGGTTGTCTGAACAGATGAAGTCACAAAATCCTGAAATTCAGAATGTATGAGACCGAACAAATTGAAGAATAAGTAAATATAGTACATATAGTGGTTTGTAACAGAAGATTAGATTATAAAAGAAAATTGTTATTTGCCTCAGTTTTCGGTGGGATCCCTACTGAATACAAGCTTAAATAGGTGTGCGAATATTGTATACGTTTATTTCGTTGATTACATCACACGCAATAAAATGTAATTCGAGAAACATCTACGTGTAGGGACCCGCACAATAGCCATATTATAGTGAGTTTGAATATAGCAGCATGTTAAGCTCTGTTCACACGCTGAGTTAATAATTATTGTGTCACTAATTATTAAGTACTAGCAGCACCAGTTAACATAAAGTGTTTTACAACCATGTTTTACTTTCTGTGTAATAAATTGGCAGGACCTGTATTCATGACCTTTTAATACAACATTGTTCAAGAAACATTTTATACTTCATATATGAACTTAATTAGGTATCAGAAAACATAATGAAATTTTTGTAACATAAAAATGGACAACTTGTTTGGAAGGCATGTTTTAAAGAAAAGGTTCGCCGAAACATAAAAGGGGGGAAATCAATTTGTGTGTCTCAAGTGTCTCAACAAATTAAATTCTTTCTTTCCGGCGGCAAAGCTTTCGTTCGGGAGCACAATGTGTGGGAAATTATCACGTGACTTTTAAGTAAAATGCGTAATTCCAACGAATACGGAGGGAACGTGACACGTCCTGCGCCATTCACAGCCGGCTATTGTATGCAAATTAAAGTCGGGACATTTTTGCAAAACGATGACTCTAGGATTAGTATTCGCTGTTTCACTATAGCATAACGTTATTTGCTTCTATTTGGATAGAGCAAACGGTATTTGGCTAGTCACTGGCACTGTATATTTTGTAAAAAAAATGCAATGTTACGTCAACAAATACGACTAATCTTCATATATCGCGTGAAATGCCGCTTTGATTGATCGTACATAATGATAATGAAACACGAGGCTAAAGTTATTTTACGGCTTCAAATATGTCAATGCAAAAACTCCACCGCAGATTCCAGAATGACGTTAACTATATCAAAGTTAAGCTACTCGTGAAAATAGATTGGGACGGGACGTGTATCAAGACAAAAGCCCGCTGATGAGTGGGACGGCGCATTGTTGCTGGGAATCTGGGCGTTGGAGCAATCACCGCGACCCAAATACCGGGCTCGGACCATTTTATGTTTCAACCCGTCATAGATTATCTCGACACCAATCAAAAGGATTACTAACGTAGAGTACTGTACAACTAATTAATGCAACTGTAGCGTATAACGTTAGCAACATAACGCAACAAGAAACGCTAGTCGAATGTCAATGACCTCTCCGTTGCTCGCGATCAAATTAATCAAGCGATATTGTGATACGAGTCTTCACGCGTGTCGATGATCTTTAATAGGCTTTAATTGTTAACCAGCGCACAGAAGCTCCATACAGCGCGTGCGTTTGTCAAAACTCATTGCAATTAGCATGTTCCCCATACCGTTGCGTGCGCTTTGTTTGACAATTGATATACAGCTTATTAATGTGTCAGATATCAAATGTATGTGTTGTTGCTATTACATGGACTATAATCGGCTTTATGTACAGAGCACTCAAAATAGCTAATGAGTCAGGCATTAACCGCGAGTTCATTAAAGGATCAACGGTGAAAATAACTTCGTTTCGCTCTGTTTCTAGATCAAAGTGGCATTGTGAACTAGAAATAGATGCTAAGTCACTTGTTCACCAACCATTAAGTCATTCTTGACTCTCAACATGAATTATAGATAAGACCGGCGGCAGAATAATAACAGATAATATTTTTATAGACAATAATAAATATGTGTATAGCAATCGTTTCCTTATTGGGCTGGGCTGACGACAGTCCACAGGCGCCGACGACACCTAAAATGGACGAGGCAAGGGCTTTAACGAGCGAGCAACCCGCTCTTAGGAGCCCTTTACTAATAAATACACATACGACATTCTCCCGTCTCTTTCTTACTTCTTGAAGTGTAAATGAGAAAACGAAATGTCATGCAGTCCAGTACTAAATAGTGTAATAGAATCACATAGGTATAACAATTTTGTTCAAGAATTCTGAAGTAAGTTTAGCTATAATTTGATTAAATAATTTTACTCTCACATGGTAGTTCCGTCCCAGTAGTTTTAGAGTTAGTTTAACAAAATTAACGGAGTGTGACTAACCTAACAGTTTTTGCTGTGAAATTCTCGAGCACCTCTAATAAAGCTTCAAGGCCATTTTTAAATGGTAATTAGCTGCAGTAACCAGTATTTTATCTGGCTTATTTATAGCCAAGTGGCACGCACTGCTGTCCTTATCGGGATTGACGAGTGCGGGTCGCAGGCAAGCAAGCGTGTTGACTCACCGTATCAATGTCAAGTCTCACTGTTTCTTATCCTGATGTAAGGGCACTGATCTTCCGAATCTCTATTTAAGTCGAAATCATGACTTCCACTATGAAGTAGGTCATACGAAGTTGTATTTCGAATTCATTTTGCAAATCAATCGTAGGAAATACATTTTTAAGGTGTGGACATGCACATCGATAAAATGTATTTGTACAACTTCCTATTGTTCCATTCTATTGTTACATCCTACTCGAACTAGCATAATGTAGTCACAAAGGTAAGTAACGCACAATGCATGAGCCACAATATTTCTAATTGTAATTCGATAATAGCTATGCACAATAATACAACGAAATCGTTTGCCTAACATTATTAAGGATTTGTATAGAAAATAATTTTTAATTTGCTTCGAATTTTGTATCGCTTTCCGGCGCGCGTGAAGACATTGATGGATTGACATTTGTGGATCGAACTTTAGAATGGGCAGCGCGTGCGGCGATACTCTCGCATCCGGCGTAAAAGCGGCGCTCTTCTTGTTTGGCGAGGCCGGATGCCGCGGAATATACTATACTTGTTAAATATTTATTTTTAGATATAAGATCACGTAATGTACACAAATTTTTGGTATAGGTATGCATCCTCCGAAATAATGTTATGGGTTCTGTCGTTTTTAACCCCCGACGCAAAAACGACGGGGTGTTATAAGTTTGACGTGTCTGTGTGTGTGTTAAGTTTGACGTGTCTGTGTGTGTGTGTGTGTCTGTCTGTGGCATCGTAGCGCCCGAACGGATGCACCGATTTTGATTTAGTTTTTTCTATTTGAAAGGTGAATTAGTCGGGAGTGTGCTTAGCTATGTTTGATGAAAATTGGTCCAAAATGGCCGCCGCTACAAAATATCGAATTACATATTTTTTTACAACTCCCTCAATATGGGTATCAAATGAAAGGGCTTAACTAGGAGAATACTATACACTATGATAAATTTCAAATCCATGATGGCCGCCACCACAAAATGGCAAATCAAATTTCGAGTCGGGGGTTTTCTAAATTTTGAATTTATTAAAGTATTAGCAATAGAAAAAATATGAGATCATGAGACATTGGAAGCGCTACAACTGCTACAAGCTACAACTATAGGTACTACTAATAAGGAATACGAAATTAACTCGTAGGTAGAGGTATGTCTATGTATTTGCTAAAAACACGTTTAAACAGCTTCACTGATTTCGATAAAATTTGGCAAGGGTGATTAATTATATCCTGGGTAAGGATATAATATGCTATCTTTTGCCTCAGAGTTCTCTGGGGATGGCAGTGAAACCGCGGCAACAACTCGTACTGAATAAATGAGCTAATTTATAATTAACTAGCGATTCGCCCCGGCTTTACACGGGTGCATTCTCTACTAAATATGCATGTATTTGTATAGATACTACATATAAACCTTACTGGAATCACTCAATCTATTGCTGAAAACTGCATAAAAATCCCTTGCGTAGTTCAAAAGACCTAAGCGCACAAACAGCGGGAGCGACTTTGTTTTCTACTAGGTATGTAAAGATAATATGTTTTTATTGTTTATTTCCCCGTAGGTACGTATATTACCATGAATCGTATGATGGATGACGCCAGTTTTCGATGATACTCGTTAAGTTCATTTACTGTCTATCCATTAGCCTATGAGACAGTTAGCTATTATTAAAATTGATCCAACCGCGACTAATTCTTCGAAAAATGCGGTCATTTTTGTAAGGAGCCACAGGTTAGGCGAGGACAAAGGCCAATACGCAGTTAAAAAAAGAACACTCTCCATAAAATTTATTAGGAAAGTGGCTTTATTGTAAACAACAATAGGTTATTGGAGGTTGTATAGCGTGAATACAAAGGTGATTGAAGAGCTTATTTTCACAGTATTGATAGGCCCGACCCTTTGTTTTTCAACAAGTTTCCGAGAACAAATATTTCTGATACGTAACTACCTGCATGAACTGATTTATTTTATTTTCAACCATGATTGTCTCCTTCCACTCATCCCGGTTGAAAGCTTACTGTATTCATCAAAAATATTGCATATAGATTTTAGTGATGTTTTTTCCGGTTTGAAAGGCAATGCGGCCAGAGAAATTACTGGGCAAATGCGATTCCAGATAACAATGTGACCGTCATACTACTGGCATTTGCCTCTAAAATTATTTTCATAAATACGTAGCTAAGTATAAATCATTTTTCTTATGTAGGTAACATAAAAGGAAAAGCTTTCGTCCTTTTTCGCCGACGATTTAACCCAAAACATAATCCAAAACTTTGATCTCGATAAATTGGGATATAGGAGAGAATATAGGAGTTTGGGGCCAAGTGGAGTTTCCAAACTTGCTAGTTAGAGCTCCGAAATTTAAACTACCAACTCCAAAGTTGCAAAGTTGTAGTGTAGGCGATTTGTTTCGGGCGAAAAACTGGCATATAAAATTTTATAACCCAACTTCGGAGCTTTGGAAAAGACTTCTTTGGCGATTTCTTGGTAAAGTAGGTAGGTACTACGTGTTCGTCTTTCTGTTGCAAAATCTATGCATTAAATTCAGATGACTTTTGCTACTCAAGATTTTATGAACTGAAACATTCGTAAACCGATTCTTGAAAGAGATGTATGTAATCAAAAATGGTCTTCACATTATATACTGTCAAGAAGTCGAGTTCTTCCTATATTCCAAGGATTTATGATGATTTATGTAAATGGTTATGGTTACTTTACGTGGTACGAGCCTTTTCATAAAGATGTTGATGAAAATAAATTCAAATGAGAGTACTTACCGGTATTTATTTAATTACTCTCGAATATTTAGCGTAGGTACAATTTCTAATAAATAAAAACATGTTTGACTCAATTTACCTTGATGTTATTTTATCCATAATTGCTTACATTATACATAGTATTTACAAGTTAATTGTTTAATTGAGCTATACACTTGAATATTTTGTTACTAATAAGTTTTAAATTACTTTTTATCTTTAATTTTTATGTTATTAGAAAGGCAAATATGTTTCAAAATGCTCATTAAGTTGTCTTAATTAATATTATGGACCTGTAAAAACTAGAAAAGACGACGAGTAAGTTTTAATTGGACGTCTCTTTCACAGAACAGTAAGTTCTAGGCAAATATGCGACAGTGAAGTCCAACTTTGATTAAAACGATTCTGATGGAGTTCTACCATTTAAGAAGTTTCGATGCTTACGTTGAGTCAGGATGAGTATTTATTTTTATACTTATTAATAGGACCAGAGCAATTTCAGCAGCCTATGACTTGTATAATCTTCAAGCAGCTATACTATTACTGTTCGCTTTATTCACTTAAATGGCGAAATACTTGTTGTTTCTGTACCTAAGTTGTTGTAGATCAAAACGTGTTATGAATATTAAATTTACGAAAGCCTTATATTCAATTTATGGGCCTCGCTCTAGTGATGTTCAAATATTCGTTTAGCCAGGATAGTGAAGCGAAATTACTAAATTAGGTAAACATTGTTCGTATAGGTATACTGTTATAAGTAGGAGCAAGTTTACTCACGGGATTTCGAAGGTCGCTCTTGCGGTTGTGTTAAAACTGAACGGTTATACGTAGCGGTAGAATGACCGCTAGGGTTGTCCTACTGACTCGAAAAGAAAGGAATTCTGGAGTGATGTGGGAAAGCATTTACTTTTAATAGTGACAGTCGTGTTGCGGATCCTTTTGCGCCTACCTTTAGTGATTTGTACTAAATGAAAGCGAGAGAATAGATGTCAGAAAGATACAGAAAACATGAGACTTCGTCGGTTTGTACACTTCGTTGGTAAATAATAATATACGTTCTCTTAGCATCAACAATGGTCTCTGGAAACTAAAGCTTTTCCAATAAGTAGTTAAATTAAATTGGATTGAAAAAATGTAAGTAAGTATTTGATGTACCAGCCAGTGGCGGTAAGTGGCATAAAGACTGAGATTTTCTAAATTAGACATTTTTCAAAGGGTTCACTTTTCTCAACAACAGCACTACATTTGAGAAAATTATTGCATGAAAAGAATGTATACTATGTTTAAATTGCAGAACGTCATTATACCTAATTATGGAAGAAAAACTTTATAGAATTGGTATCAATCTACTAAGTCCCTGATCACAATAATATAAAATGTGTGCCTTTTAGCCACTGAATTGAAAAGTCACCCTGAAGAGTAGTTTGTTATTGAATAAAATTAATTTATGAAGGCCTTGTATGGTGGATATAATATGCGACATTATGCGACCCCAATCACCTTCATTTATTCAAAGTTACATACGATATTATTGTTACGTGCGCTGCGAACAATCGCTAAATTTAGCGTCTGACTTCTAATGGTGATTGATGAAATATTTATAAGCGACGCCTTTGTTACGCATATTTTGAGTTATGCCCTTAATACAAAAATAATAACCATACCTACCTACCTATTAACACGACCTATTGCAATTTGATAAAGTAGTGTTTGACTGAAAAATAGACCAAATTTAAACTGGGTAGGTGCATTATTTATCATAACAAAAAAAATACCGTCGCCTTTAAGGAAAGAACTACAATATATTCTTACTAACTAATATGAATGCGAAAATATCGAATCGATAAAATTAGGCAGAGATAAATTGCATCTTGAATTCTTGAGTAAGGACATACAACCTTTTTAGTCTTTTGTGATGCGAACGCGAGTGAAACCGAGGGAAATAGCTCGTATATAAGAACTAATTGAGATTTCGCCAGTACAATATTAAATGATAATTATGTACAAATTCACGAATACTTGTAATTTTGCTACAAAATGCATATATTTTCTAAATAACAGTTCAACATAGTATATAACAGAATTAACGTCCACAAAATTGATCATTGACACCGCGTGCGAGTAATAACACGGGAAAGCGACAATAAAACACGTAACACCGGCTTCATATAACATGCTATACATTTTCATAGCTGTACCTACACGGTGATTACGACGAGGATACAGGATTAAAATATATTCGGGAGTTGGCGTATGAATTCCATTGTTTCATTGGTGTGGAACCTCTGGCTGGGAACTTTTCCATCTGATTGTACCTGCATATATTTTTAAAAAATTTTGAATTTAGCCTTTCATTGGAATAGAACGAGAACATTTTTCTTATGCCGCTATAAAAGAGAGATTATTAAAAAAAGATCGCCTCTTATTTTTTTATCTCGATAAAAAATTTCAATTTTCCTTATTTTCTAATTTCTTAGATGCTAGAGATAAAGGCTGATTGTAACGGATCACAGCCTTAGCACACTTGTGGCGAATCAACGATCCTGTGGCCGTCCCTATAGGGCAAGTCAAAGAGTGGTTATATAGTCTATGGGGCAAGTAAAGCAAGTGCGGTTTTTAGTCGGAACGAGTCTGACATGCCACGCCTCTTCCCTAGGCGACGGGCGATCCATAATAATTTTTCGCACTAAAATGGACCGATCTATAATATGTAGTTGTAACTTTTTTGAGCACATGACACTGATTGATAATATTAAAAAAGCTAAGTACTGTTATCTATACGTATTTTCAGTACGCAAACCACAATTTCACATTTTTCCTTGAGTGAACTCATACTCAAGGAAAAACGTGAAGTTGTAGTTTGTGACTTGTGTGCGTTAATGACTTTCGAAGTTTCGACGAAAATAATAAAGGCAAATTCACATTAACTTAAATTTAGTGTGTTATTCTACTAATTATGTGCATGATTTTTTACTGTAAGTAATCTTTATTCATATCCAATAATAACACAAATGATTTATATTTTACTATGGGCGATAATGCTTTTTCATCAGAGACCGAAACCGGTATGACCAATACCGGTATTTTTTCGTTTAAAACATTATTTTTAAAGTACCTCAATTTAATGCAACCTGTATTAATACCGGTAACTAAAATAACCATTACCTCTATCTAACACGTGCCTTCGGCATTCGGCCGACCAATCACGGTGTCAGGTTTTTTCTAATGCTATTTAACTCAGGTTTTTTTTTGGTTACCGGTATTAAAACCTAAGTAGAGGTAATGTTATTCTTCTTGATTGCCTAGATAGCGATAACCCACAGCCGATAAGGTAACCAAACCGTAATTTTTAAAGGTTGTCGGTCCCAGGTTTTAATCATAGTTCTTAGCAAAATTATATTACTCACTGTTAATGTGTCCTTTGTTCCAATGTGTATGAAACCACTGCCGTATCAGTATGACGCTCATAATAAAATAGTATCATACTTACAGAGAATAAAGGCGACACTAATAACACTATTCCATAAAATATAAAGTACGTACCTTAAATCAATGGAATGGAAGCTTCGTTCATCAGACTAGGTTGATGTGTAATTGACCTGAAAAAATAAAAAATAAATTCACTTTTATATCCACGGAATGCTATGATGAGAAAATGGCAGTTCCTTCATATGAAAGCATAATTAAATATGATATGATTCGCGTACGAAGCGTGCGGCGCCGACCTCCATCAGTCTCGGAGACGCCCCTCATTCATATTCCCGGCTTGTACGAAGATTGTACACAAAATATTTTCATATTTAGATTAGCCTAACGTATCCTGTGTTGTTTCGGTATAATAAGTTTCTCCAGCGAGCCCGAACAACGCCTTTTGTATAATATTGCTACTCCAGTCAATGTAATATATACTTCTGTATGATGATTCGTAGGTACTATGTAAAATGCATTCAAGTCAATGAATAATATATTTTAGTTAAATAAACATTAACCCATATTTTTATACTATGGCGTAAACGGTGACATCACTGTGTTATGGATGCCGAAAATGAGAATACAAACCTTCCTACTCGGGGCTTTAACATTCATGTTTCATATAGTACGTATACAACCTACTATACTTGTTAAGTGCCGTTTAATAGAGAAACGAAAGCAAAATCGGTCTCAATCATAAAGGAAGATATTTTGTTTTGCTTTGAAAGTAACATTTTGCTAATAATGTAAGTACTGTTTGTTTTAACAAGAATTTGATTATCCGTCAGTCTTTCTAATAAATATAAGTTTAAATCATTTGGAATTTCCTCAGTGAACTGTTCCTAAATCTAAATTCTGTGGAAAAATGTTTTACCCGACTGCCACAGGAAGGTAGGTATAAATGTTTTTGTTTACAACATTGCAGCCTGATTAACGACAGAAATTAATTTAAATTCAGGTGACTACAAAGTCTGTAGGTAGAATTTCTCTCGTGTATTGTGAATTTATGAGGGAACATAGGATGCAATGCAGACTCTTTTATTTTTAATTAAAAAAAACCGCCTAATATTTGTAGAAGGTCATCGTGCCTACTACGCGATTCCACGAATGGGGTCACTGAGTTTTATATAGATTGGTTAGAAAAACATATTTTGGCACATAAAAATGTAGCACCTATAAATTCAGTGTCGGCTACTGCTAGGTAGTTTATGTGGCGGTTATAAAGCCCTAACGATTTTTTTTCACAATAATATTGTACGGCCGTATACACAACATTGCTTTTAGGCATATTTGAAAAAGCTCCTGAAAATATTTGCTCAATGTAGGCACTTAAATTTTTATTTACAGTATCTGCCTATGAAAGGTACTTAACTACCTACGGAAGATGTACTTTACTTTTTGTTGATTCAGTTTAAATAACCTTAATTCAGTATTTCTTTTAAGAGCTTAGTGATTCTATATGTATGTTGTTCAATGGTATATTGAACAACATACAAATAGAATCACTAAGCTCCTACCTACTTATTCTAAGGAAAATGTAGAATTACTTGAACGTAAAATCCGTGCACAATCTTAAAATATTTTTCAACTGAACGACTTTTTGGATTTTAAATTGGTACAAATTGCGTTCCAATAACGCAATTGCTTGAACTCGCTGTGGAATCGCGCGCGACCGACATCCCAGACTTATTTTAATCAAAGAAGCCAGGGAATTTCATTACAAGTGCCGTAACTTACTGCCCGCATTTGTTTTAAGTTAAATGAGAACAGAGTACCTGATCTGTTATTCCTCACAACATCATGCACTCTACATGCGAGCGCGATTTATTGTATTTAGAACAATTTGTACACATACTATCATAAGAAAAAATGGAGGAATCATGGATAGCATGTTACCCCTGAAAGAGCCATTATGATTCAGGGTCGGAAAGACCTTCGACATTCACGAATGACCCCACACGCACGCCCAACGAGTGGCTAATAAAAGTTATATTGGATCCCCACCGAGAATAGAACCATGACAATGAAGAGCGAAACATTAACGGTCTACCGAACACATACTGCAGAAACTTTAACATAACCAATTCACAAATGAAAATTTCTCACTTAAAAGATGTCGGTCACACATCTCTCGTGGAAAGTTAGAATTGAAAGACGAACGGCACAAAAGCCTCTCAGGAAAATGTTTTCCTCCACTTTTCTCGCATCAAGGCGAGTGCTTGCCGAGGTGCGAAGTTAAAGTGTTCGCTGGAGAAGTTATGATTATAAATGATGCAGAGGGTCGAAGCAAGAAAGCCGGTAGCCGTTTACTACATCCCTGCGGATGAAAATGGAAGAGCCGTAGCCAGAAACATATCAACTCCGAGTTATCTTACACTGTTTACTGAATATTTAATCGGGGTAAAATTAAAGTCACCTTGAAATACCATAAACAGACATATTTGTCTGTAATAATCTCGACACCCGAAACTCTCAGGTCTGAGCTATATGTATAATGTCAGTTTAAGTTCTCAATAAATTGCAAAGTAAAACTGATTGCTATAATTATGAGATACTCTGATCCCTATTAAGGATAAGAGGTCGTGGTTTATAATTGCGTCCCTCATTAGGCGGCAGTCGCGTTTTGCGAAATTAGATTTTATTCATGAAATTCCAGTGGGTATGACCTGAATCAACTTCAGTACGCGGGGCGTGATTATGTTTAACTTTTCATACTGAAATTTCCGTTGAATATAAATGGGCTAAGTTTTTTAATTTTAGAATTCATTGAACCGTCGCGTGTAAGTACTTGATAGATGTGATGTAATTAAGAGGAAAGTCGTATTGTTTGTTTATGTGGAGCTGGTGCCGTGCTGACGAGATAGCACCATCTATCTTCACGCCTATCTACCTCTATATGGGCCACACGGCATTGTTTGCGCACGCGATGGCTTTAACTTGAGTAATGTGTATAATGCTGCTGAATATGTGATAACAATCTCGGAATTTAAGCACGGGCTTTTCACGCAAACATTTCACTTTTTTAAAGAAAATTTGAAATATTTTCTAAAGGTTTTTTTTTCAGAACTTCTAGTACTAGCATAAGCGTCACGTGCTATACTTTTGCTGAGGCTATTTAAGAAGACATTTCCCGATGGACAATGTAGCATATTTACACCGGAAAACTTGATACCCATAGGCGAGAACAGCGAAATGAGTTTTTGGCTATGGAAAACAAAGTTTCGTCCTATAACTAATGAAAAAACTTTCACCTCTAATCTCTATAATTTAAAAATGTCAAGAACTATTGTTGAGCGTGTTAATAATATTGATTACACGGCAAAGTTGACTTAAACGTTTGCATGTGGACTAAAAACCTTTATCAGGGTAATATAGCATCAACTTCTGTGCGGGCGTCATAAAAAATGTAGAGGTGGCAAACACGCCATGTTTCTTTGTAATACGAAAATATTTTCAAGGTTTTTGGAACACAGACAGTTATGTTTCACATGCGTTCCTTGATGTTTTACCTCTCAAATATTGTTAGAAAGTAGGCGTTAAATGTTTATGGGTGTTCTGCAACATGATTTATATCTATTTAACTAACTTTATTGTAATCCCTACTAATATTATAAATGCGAAAGTAACTCTGTCTCGCCAAAACCACAAACTGATTTAAATGAAATTTGGTACACAGATAGTCTAGAACCTAAGAAAGGACATAGGCTACTTTTTAATGCAAAAAAAGGGCTGTAAAGGGTTGAAATAGGGGATGAAAGTTTTAAGAAATACCCAGACCGGAATGATAGTAAAAACTAAAGTGACTTTATTGACTTGAGGGAATTTATTAACAAGACTCTTAAATATCACCAAACGTGGTACTTATAGGAAAACTGTTAACTAAGAACCAAATCACATCGATAGGCTATAATTTCTGGGCCATAGGAAAACTGTTAACTAAGAAGAAAATGACATCGATAGGCTATAATTTCTGGGCCTATGTACAGAAAATTACCAAGATACAAGCTTACAATTTTTAGGCTGCAGTATACATTTAATACAGGCGCAAAAAAATATTGAGCTTTAAATTACCTAATATTTTACGACTACTCTATTAACCAGTGTATCTCAACTTAGCCTTCAAGATATCAGAAGCCTATATAAGTCTATAAGAAGTAAATCTAACGTGATCTTAGATTCAACTCCTTGATAACGGCTAGGTACTCGTACTTGGACAGCAAAGAAGTAGAGAGAGGATTTGTATGTTTCCTAGATTCTGAATCGTTTGACATCGGCTTGAACGACCATACTCGTAACATCGAGTGCTCTTACAATTGAAAAATATTTAAATAAAACTACTTTTTACGGATTTATCGCGTTATATTGTTATTATTTTAATCCCGACGTTTCGCTCCCGACGAATAACAATATTAACGCGATAAAATCTGTAAAAAGTAGTTTTATTTCAATGTCTAGTATTCGCGTGTCAGAAATTAATTTAAATGTTGTATATATAGTAACTGCCTCACAGGTCTAGTGACCGTAAGCAACTGTCACGCTAGAGGGCTGGCGTTCGATTCCGTGAACGGGCTAGGTGTTGTTTGAATTTATCTGTTAGAACCTCGCAGTATGGATTTGTGCCCGGTTGGTGGCAATACGATCCTATTACCTACATGGGACCTAAAACACCAGCAAGCAACAACAACGTGGTGATCCGTATAGTAGCCGTGTCTCAAGTTTCGACCATTATTCTAACCCGAGTATAAATAATAGTTTCACAGAAATAATAAATTCTATATTTCACCCGAACTCACCCTTGAAAGCGTCAGAATATTTTGATATAAGAGATTGTTGATTTTCCCTAACAAAAGAAGGTTATAAATTTTATCCTGCTCCAAGCACCCTTGACGGACATTATCCACGTGTTCAAAAATGATGGACAGTGAATCACGCGCCGCGTGTGGTCCCAGCCAATGTTTGTTTTAGAGCGAAACTCCTTCTAAAATATCGTAAAAAGTCTTAAGAGGATAGTTTACTAAACTGGGAGATGGTAAGTCTACAAAAATATTTACAGCAATGTGGTTTGTTTGTATTGTTTCAGATTATTGAGATATTTTGTGGTTTATACTCTGAGTATCGGAATATATTAGCATTCAAGCAGATGGTAACCACAGATTTTGAGTCTGAAAAGGCAATAAAGCCATCTTGGAACTAAGTTTCGTAACATTTGTGTTTTTTAGATAATAATCTTTGTTTCGGGTCGTGTTTTAGTCAAACTTTTTTCCAAATTCAAATAAACGTTTTTGTACTTATTAGCGGAATATAGTTTCTCGGGTGTTATCCTCACTGTCTACAGAGCAGTTCCAAATGAACGTGACTTCCAAAAATAATGAAGGTGGTCTCACATAAATGTGCTAAAAGGAAACGACTGCAAGATCTTTTTAGCGCCTTGTTCATTCGTAATTCTTCGTGAGATAACTGGTTCCATATCGAATTTTGTAATAAGTTCAGATGATTCCGAATAAATAAATAATAATTCTACAATGTTTAATCTAAAACATCGAACATCGTGCGCATTGTTCAATGTACATGGTGAAACAATCACACAATTCAGTGTTTCGACACGATTCATGCGAGACAAATGTGCGTTTTCAGTGATCACCTACTTTTATAACAAACCGAAGAGGAAGGGTTTCTGACGTCTCTATTTTTTGTGAGTTTTTATAACACTTGTGTAATGGCATAGGCCGTTACAAAAGCAACCAATGGCCATTTCGATACAAAACTAATAAATAGTTCAATGTAATCTAAACTATTACTAACTACTTAATTATCTTTAGAATAGGGACGGGTAATGAGCACACAATAGGTATCACCCGACAAATGTTCAGGAAACTATAGCGCGATCTATCATGCTACATAGATCTATGCGGAGTTTGCCTATTTTATATCACAGCGGAACGATCAATCTTGATCGAGCAAGTATAGTAACATCCTAAACACACACAAATTGAAAGTTTTTACGGCGAGGTACGACACGTACGTACGTACGAAGGACCATAGGAATAGAACATTATATGAAACGATGGACTACGTTACCACCGTTGTAAGAAGAACTAGGTAGTACCTAACTCCCTAGATATACCCGTGACCATGGATGTAGTAAAGGATCCGAAATAATGTCAATATACAATCCGGTTATAATAGTGTTTTATTTGAATCCAATCTTCCACACCCCCGGTCTAAGATTTGTTTTTCCAAGCATTCCATCATTAAATATGACAAACTTATTTGATACCGGTATTAAATCAATTCAAAACCTCTTGTATTTTATATTTTCTTTTCGTAATAGATCATGTGCTTTACAAATAAAACAGAATGACAGTTACAACAGTGTTTTATTTGAATCCAATCTTCCGCACTTTGGCCCCGGTCTAAGATTTGCTTTTGCCAAGCATTTCATCGTTTAATTCGACTTAATTGATTTGATACCGGTATTAAATCAATACAAAAACTCTTGTATGTTTATTTTCTTTTCATTTTAGATCATGTGCAGTGCAAATAAAACATAATTATTGATATTTTCTGAATAATTGAAATCAATTGTAACGTTATGCAAGTAGCAAGTACAACAAACAATCAATATAATCAGTTCCTATTGCTTGTTATTGGTGCACATGACATTATAAACATTTTAAATTATGAGTCGTGTTCATTTATATTGCACATGCGCATTTTACATTTAAAATTTTAAAATCTGCAAGACAATAATCAGTTTACAAGTCCATGAGTAAGTATTAATTAGCACTGGCAGTGCAAAGGCCGAAAGTGTGAACGTTCTCATTGTTTCTGAAATTCTAAAGGCGTGAGAAGATATCAGCACCGCAGTGTGAATAGAACGGCTTAAATTTGCAAAAAAAAATTGCGTACATATTCAAAAATTAAGTTAAAAAATATTGCAGCAACCAATGTTGTAGCTCATCATTACTATTCACAACAATTGTTACTGTTACCACACATATTTTTTTGAAATAGAGTATCTATGGAGTTTCTTGCCGGCTCTTCTCCATAAGACCCACTTTTTTTGGAACCGTGCAACTAATTTAACGTTTTTATGTTCTATATGGTCTAATTGATATAAAATTTATATAGTCTAATTGATATAAAATATTTTGAATTTGAATTTGAGCTATATTTTTGAACTTAATTTTTTATCAGTCCAATACTTCTTGAAATCTTTTTATATCTAGTACAATATGAACCAACTCTCCTATAGTCTTGTTACTTGCCTTATTTATAGACTGGGAAAGGTTGAGGTATTTGATATGATCGTTTACATCTAGTGCCTAGGTACACGCGAACATCTTATTACTAGATCGTTCTGAATGCAACAATACATTCAAACAGTCAGCTTTGTCACGAAACAATATCGTTACTGCAACTATGAGCAGTGACGTCACGAAAGGCGGAATATTAACAATTCCTTCCGCCACGTTCTGTCGTTCCACCCGAACGCCTGTTTTATGATCAGACAGGTCTCGCTACGAAGCATGTTTCGCGTTGCTATCATAGCTTCGGGGAAAATTTGTACACCTCGCTGCTTCACACCCGATATTAGCATGTGTCGAACAACTCGATGCGAATTAAAATCAGTTATTCAGTACCAATGTTCCAAATTCTTTTGTATGATTAGCAAAATATATTTATTTTTAGTATAAGGTTAATAGTTCGTGGCTATAAGTAACTCTTAATTTTTTTACAGTACCCAGATAATGCTTCGGTATTAATGTAAGGTTTATCAAGCTATGCAAGATAATATTTAGCACAGATTGAGTTGTTTACAAATTGATGATACACTTTGGGATTATTATGACACTGCATGATTTTGCGTACCATTTAACTAGGTTACGAGGTTAGACATGATTCAGTTTATTTTACTATCTTTATTTGTGAACGGCGTGTAATTTAATAACTACAGATCTTGAGAACCAAAATCCTGAATATGCAGAACGGCGTTCGGAGTCCATTATCCAGAAATAAAATATTCTAAAGCCAGAAGCCAAATTAAAGTTTACAAAGCGCATTACATTGTAATCTTCAAGTTCCAAAATAAATTAGTTTTGTTTTTAGGTGTCTGTCGGCTACCTGATCTTCGTAAGGCTAATCAAGGTATATAAAATATTAGCCGTTGATACCCGTTAAGAATAGCCCTCACTATTCTTAGCTTGAGTCGTAAGTGACTTTAAATAACAGGTTCGCTGCACTAATGACATCATACTGCGAGGACTTGGGAGAGCATACAAATAACTTAGCTTTGTTTCAGCTTCGACTTGACCGTTTATTGTTGCGCTTGCGATCATTGGGAGGCCCTTGTTTGGCTTTGGCGGTGGCTATTACGAGCTGATAATGGCAAGTTACATGCATTCCAGAGATGAATGTGTTTTAGATATACACAGAACTCGCTAATTACTCGTAAATTATTCTTAAATAAAGAAGATTGCCCCCATAAGCGACTGCTATTTGCTGTAAATGAAGATTTTACTCAACTCTCTTGAAATACATGTCAGCTATTAGATTTTGTGCTCATATGAAGCTTGTGGCTTAAGTAAACATGAAGCTTTGGCATACGGCCCTAACATATTATAGTCTAAAGCAATGATTCTTAACAACATTGTATGTGATAAATGTGTACTAACACAAAGCATTGCCGGAGGATTCGTTTTCCCTTTAGAATTTCCAATTTGAGTGGACAAAAGGAATTTTTACAATAGATATTTTTCTTACGGCACACCTGCACAAGCGAGGATACTAGGATTCTTTGAGTTTACAAACCAACGGATTAAATATACTATGTAGGTACCTATATAAACTACTTTTACAAGTGTTGTACGATACTACCCTACCACTTGTGGGTGCCGTCGAGTGCAATAATGATATGCGAGGTCCATCAGATTATGTCAAGATGGACAGTATGTCGAAATATGTAAATAAATAAACTTCGATCTCCAATGGATGGAAGAAAACTTTTCGTTCGAAAATCATTTCAGAGACTAGACCACGTTCATCAAAGAACGGCTACAGAACAAAATGATGAAACACAATATTTTTCTTGACTTGCACTGAAAATGTATTAAGCCACATGGCCAACTATAAAATCTGTTCTATATTGTATATTCTCCAATATTGTGGCTGGTACCATATGTCGACGCCCTGACAAATTGGGTTCACCTTAAAATATACGACTTCGTTCTCTCTCGACAGCTTTATTAAGCTTCAGTGTGAACACTACTCCAAATGGGGTGCTGTTAAATTAAAACAAAATAATGATTGATACCTTTTACGGTGACAGAGTCTAAATGAGAAAATTAAGCCTAGAGATGTGTTTACACGCTCAGCTGTGACGCAATCGCATATCTTCGCGTTCATAGTTGGGTTGGTGGAGGGAGAGATATTATCTTTTTCTTTGTGTAAAGAACTTGCTTCCTTGTTGATTTGGGAATTACAAAAGCTTTGGCTGTGTCACCTGAAAGCTTAAAAAGCATGTTGTGAAACTCACTTGCTGGAAACTAAAACCTATTTTATTTTGTTGTACTGAGGGCAGGTGGCTGTTAAAACTGCTATCAATGTTCATATTACATCCATCCTGCACCCCAAGTACCTTTGTTCAGAATTGAGTACCCTATTCTTAATATTTAGCTTTTAGTCTAGTAGGTCTTCCCAGTATACTCTTTCTTCTCAGCGATTCTGACCGGCTGACCTTTTCTTCTTAATGTCGAAGTAATGCACGGCCATCTTAGAGTATTTTTCTACCTTCAAGGAAACCACATTCACATTACTCATTTTATTATATTTTCCGTTTAGCTTTATATGATTTCTGGTAATACTTACCTACTCAAAGTACAATTAGGTAATAGATGCGGGACTGTTATCAACATTAAGTAATAATCTCCATTATATTTCCTTGTACTAGAAAGTGCTGCAGGGATATTAAATGAAACAACTTTATCTTATAACCAGTTGCGTAGAAATCTTGTTCGCGTGGGTGTGGGCGATGTTGCTCCACCGCTGGATAAGTTCGTGAATGGGATCGGGATAAATTGGTATAAGACTAAACTAAATTGGGTAATACTGGATTTTTTCCTTTTACCCGACCACTTTGGAAAGTTCCGCTGTGTGTATATAATACTGTCAATGTGTCGATTTTATTAAAAGGACTTTCCTAAATAGTAATTAAATTCTGACATTTATACTTACATTTCTATACAGACTGCCAGTAATAAATTCTCCTTTAAACATTAAATTTATCATCGGTTCACTGAATCCGATTATCGGTGCCATATGGCGCAATCATATTTTTTGTATTTTCATTGAAGATACAAGGCTTCGTGATCTCGAATCTCGGCGTATAGAAGTTATTTTTGGACAATGCCAGATGGTATACTGCTTGCACATTTTAAACAAGGTATAACAATACAACCAAAATTTACACGAACAGTGGTTCAATAACCACTGGAGAAAAACACAAAATGGATACAAAATATAATTACTTAGGTACTGACTGTTGTTTCAAGACACTTCCTTACAAAAGTTTTTATTGTGATATTGTGCAAAGTGCAAAGTAATGCATAGTGCTTGATTCATTGGATAGTACAAAATATACATACTAATTCTAGTAAATACGTAGGTAGTCATTCTTAGGAAGGGAATAAATTATGCATGCGTGACAACAGCCCGTAGTCACTTGACATTCACTTTTTATGGTAGTTTTCATTAGTATCTAATCAAATAATACTAGTATCCGTCAAGTGCGTTTCTCTTTACGATCGTCGCACGCGTCAACTAGACCGTTTATCCGGAGCCCTTAGAAAGTTCATTGCACCCATTGGACGGCTTCAGATAACTAATGTGAGAAAACATTCAACGAATGGAACTTATGACAGTTATGATAATATTTAGCCGCTCCACTAATGAGAAATACATTGAAGATCGCTTGTGACCTACAGGCTATGATATTTCATTGGATGGAGAAAGTTATATGTATAATAATGTATTTCGAAGATAATGTTTGAAAGGAAATAAATAACTTTGAGGAAGTTTTCAATGGAACTTCGTTAGCACCGAGTGAAGTATCAAGTAAACTTTGAACCACGGTCGTAAATTTACTAAAGAGCTACTAAATACCTTATAATTTAGATGATAAAATAAGAGGATTTTAATTCCTTGTTTTATATCTAGTTGTTGAAGATTAGCGTTTAAAGAAACTTGTTGCCTGCCAAGTTTTACGGGAAAATCCTTCAGTCAGATAAGAAAGACATCTTAGGTTAATATTCAGACGACGCTAAGCGTAAACTTACGCTTCGTATTTTAATTAAGGAAAAAAATTCGAGTAGGCGAGCAGGGCGCTCGCCTACACGAAATTTTTTCCTTCATTAAAATAACTGGTAATCTTAGCATGGAAAATGCTTAAAAAATACAAAAAGATAGTTACGCTTCGTATGTCAAATTAGCGTGCGTGCTTAGCGTGGTCTCTGAATAATAGTCTTAGGCTGAGATTCAGAGAAGAGACTCAGCATGAACTTACGCTTCCGTATGTCAAATTTGTATGACAATTTGACATACGGAAGCGTAAGTTCATGCTGAGTCTCTTCTCTGAATCTCAGCCTTAATGATGTAGGAAATCATATTTGTTTTATTCTTCATCATAATGAAAGCTTGCATGATTTTTAAACGTCCTTTTACGACATGACGTTATTTATATTCCTAGCTTATTGATGATGGCCTTCTGCCTGTTTTCTTCTTGATTTCATTTAATGGTATTTTTTTATAATAATATACTATTATCATGCATACGATCCTGCTGTGGGCCATGATCTTTCCTCTCCTTTTTTAAATAGTTAAAAAAAATATATTCGAAACAGCTGCATTAGCCTAAACCAACAAGTCACTTTAGAACTTGAAAAAATTTGTCTAGCAGAGACCGGAGACCAAAATTTACCACTACGTGTAAATGTTGGTGTGTGTTTATATTATCATCAAACAATTATGACGTGAACAAAATACTAGGCAAGTTTTAGAATCTCTATATCCACACAGATAATACCGATCGTTGTATGGAGTTGTTGTACTTGGACCTCTGTTAAAGTTAATTGCAAGGAGTTGCAGCAATACATAATTAAAACATGGGTCAACAAGATAACCCGCTAGGTTCGAGGTCGATTAAAATACCTTATTGGTAGGTATTGGCACATAAACGCAACACTGCATTTAAATTCAGAGCTCGCGTACTATTGCAGGCATCTCAACCAATCATCGCGCTCAATATTGAAGCTATCATATCCATAAAGTAGCCAATTCCGACGCCAATTGACCGACGCGGGCAAGATGGTGCAACCGACTAGGGTGGCAACACTGACCTTAATTCGAAATAGATCGGCGGAATACATTTATGGGCTGAATTAATCACTTTATTGGCCACAATGACGGGCATTGATGACAATGCGAGTGGGTTGGCCCCAGGATCGGCTGGGCTCGATCGCCTCAAAAGTAGAGCGTTTGTTGACCCATACACAATGTATTCATCTAAATTATATGCCGCAAATTTAAAATAGAGTCGTTATTAGATTGGGAATGGCCCATATACGAACATTATATTGCGATATAAAGTGGCAACGTGCCCAATACGTTCTTAAATTCCCAAAGGTATTAGGTACACAGCTGTGCACTATAATGATAATAATTAATATCCCAAACTACGAATAAAATAAGTTGAAATAAAGAATTTCACAATCGATCGCATGCTTTGTAACCTAATTGTGAAAAGGGATCAAAGCTTGGTAATCGTCCGGGATGACGTCACTTTAGGTCGTAACCGATTCGGAATGTCACCCATTCAAACAAAGAGCAATCCATTTCGATGGGTTTGCCGGACCATCGCGCTGCTTTGTTTGTATTTAAAAAGCTTCGGGAAACAGTTGTTTGGCTAATGTTTTTGAGATGTTCGCCGGCGTAATTGAGATATAACGTGCAACGGTCGGCTATTATGTTGATGTATAAAATTGTAAGTTGATTTTTATGTTGGCGCCTTTTTGACCTCGGATAATGCGAGTCAGTACATCTCCGCGAACAGGGTGAGTCACAAGACTGTACAGACAATCGGGATGATTCAATTGCGCTATTCTTGCGACGCGCGACGCTTAGCAGCTGACAGCTTTATGTAGAGATATGATATGTTGTAAGTGTTGTAACGAACTGAATTGTATTGGAGCCAAGTATCAAGAAATAGGCCAAAACATATATACCTTATACCTTTCGACCACAGGTGTGTGGAAAAGTTACAAGGATTTGCGTGACCCACGCTAGTCTGTGGCAACAAGGTAAAGCTGATTTTTAGTTTTATTTGACTTCTGAATTCTTAGTATCCTACGGATTGGTGAATAATAATGCTGCTAAAAACAGAAGAATCTTTTCTGAAGTTTTTATGGCTAGACTGTGGGTGCTACCACAAAAACTAACCATCATTTTCCTCCAACACGGTCACAGTTATCGGGCGCCTAGATCGCGAAACAAAACACGAACAAAAAGTATTATGCCGCTATGTTAAAGCAAAAAAAGTCTATGAATATAACGACCTATGCGCAGATGGTTTATTAGTCATTGTCCGATATGGTGATGGCGCCCGTATCGTGACAGCACGAGCCAGCATCTGTATCAATAGTGAAACGATATCTTTAGCATGCGTACCACAATGTCTCGATACTAATTACTTCTTACAGAGTACACATAAACTCATTGGGGATTAATGTTATCGTACCAGATTAACCGTACCGTTTCTTTAATACTACTAATATTATAAAGAGGAAAGATTTACTTAATTGTTTGTTTGTTTGCATTAAATAGGCTCCGAAACTAGATACTGGACCAATTTGAAAATTTCTTTACCCTTAGAAAGCTACATCTTTACCGAGTAACATAACATAACATATAATTTATAAGAAATACACAGACGACGCGGGCGAAGCCGATGGCGGAAAACTAGTATACAATATAATTGTACAATATACATTCAATGTAGCTTAAAATGTATGTGTTTATTTTTGCAACGAAACTGAAGTTAAGCGTATTCAGAAAACAGTCGTTTTATGAACGTTGAAAAATAATAGCTTTCAGACAGGCTAGCTAGTTTTTTTAAAGAGGAATCTGAATAATGCATCCGTGATTTTTTACCATTATTTTATAGCATTTGAAGGTCTTTGTTGTCTGCCTTATTTCAAAATATTCGTACAAGCACTTACTACTTATAAAAGCTACTTATAAAAGATTGATGATCGCAACAACTGGGCTTTTGTTGAGTAAAAATCTATGTAAATCGTCAGTTTTCATGGCATTTACATGATAACAAGATTATTCAAACCTCATCCAATAAGATAAACCATTATTTATATTACTCTTCATTTACATCATGCAAAAGATGTACACAACAGTGAAAGCACCTAATCTTCTGAATTCAGATAAAAATAACATCAACCTCTTCGGAAGATCTATGAAAATCAATTTCAACTTATCTTGACCAAACATGGGATATGGATTCCTAGACGAAACACTCGGTCCACTTGAAAAGTGGGCCAACTAATAATACGCGTCGATATATATCGTGATTCAATCGAGTCTTTCGTGTTAGGCAAGAAAGTCCTAAATAGGTAGCAAAACGCAAATGAGTGGATGTGGGTCAAGCAGGTTTCGAGACAAGAGTCAGACAAACGATAGCCCATCTTTGTTGGGCGCCAGTTAAAATGTAAATCAGCATTTTCTTCACTAATGGGAACTCTAACGATCCAAACGGGGAAAAGTTAGACGGAAAATGGGTTGTCGTAAGTGAAGTCTATTATGTAGACTATTACGTGGTCTGGTGAATGTTATTATGTTAACGAATAGCCTTGTATCCTAGAACGAAAAATTAACCGAAATAACTCTCGGCGAGATTTAACAAAACTGTCATATCCAATCTGCTGGTGATTAAGAGTGAGCAATAAACGGAACCCTTCTAATGGAGACATGGATTGGCACACAGACTGCTCATTCGGATTCAAGCTTTGCTAATTATTTTGGTGAAGGCCTGTTTTCTTTGTGTTCATACATCCAATATTGAATGCTAGAATGTGTACAATGTTTGCTATTTGTGAAGTGCTGGTAATATCAAACTTTCCCTAACATAAACCTGTCAGTTAGTTAAACAGTTTTTACGCAAGACATTCACAAACAAACTGATCTATCGCAATACCATCGCCATTGGATTTTTCTTAGTCACGAGCGTTTTGCAACATTGTCACGAAACTCACGAATATGGGTCGTGTGCCAAGAAAAACTTATCAATTTTATACCTAAATAATTATTAAATGTTTGTAGAAAATATTGCACACCAAATGTTTATTCGCTAAGTAAGATCAAATTTGAAAGTTCGTTTGACCTGTCTAGAAATAAACAGACACAATAGAAAAACAATTTTATTGTTTCGACCCATTGGAGGGTAAAAACAAGAACAATAATTCATTAATCTAGGCAACCACTAGGTGGTGTTTCCCTGGAAATCTATAAAATCCACATTAACCATTAAAATTACTAGCCATGGTTAACTCAGATGCATAAAAAGTATCCTTTAGTTCGAAATTCAGACACATTTTTTGTAAAAACAATAATTCTGGCTTGGGTCGGATGAGGATCGCATGAAATAGGTACTAGGTTACGTTATTTGCATCAAAATTGGGATACAGTTTCGGGAATACAGTCAATTTTATGAAAAATATTCTTTGTTTGTACACGGCTGTAAATCTGTATACTGCAATGTGTCCTACAAAACATACTGGCCTAGATCTAACCTTTCAAACAGATTGATTATGAATTCATTTATTGTAAAAATATACAGATGTTTTTACAGGTGCACAGACAGAGTCCAGAAGATCTAAATGTTTAGGTACTGCCGAAGTAAATTTCTAACAGTTAAAAGTAATTTCTCAAATTGTTTAAACGATTTTCTAAAGTACAATTTCATAACTCTTAGCATGTACACGAAATCGAGGAAAAATGTTACCTAGGTGATTTTCTTTTGACAGCAATATTTTCAACGTTTCGAGGCAACTATAATATTTTTATGCATGCGACCTATTTCCGAACACTGACATTTAAACAACACATGGCGCGCAATATGTAGGTATTCAGATATTTCAGGTGAGGTTAACGCCCGCAGGATATAGTTGTGACGATGTGAAGACGCAATCTAAAGTAGTAGCTTCGTTCAGACGGTTGAATTCGCGAAATTGAGGAGGGATTTACGGAATAAAATTTATTAACAGTTGAGTTCCCGGGTGTTTTCATTAAATATTTTAAATTCTGACTTCCTTACTAATATTATAAATGCGAAAGTAACTCTGTCTGTCGCGCTTTCACGCCAAAACTACTGAACCGATTTGAATGAAATTTTGTACACAGATAGTCTAGCGCCTGAGAATGGACATAGGCTTTTTTGCTACTTTTTAATCCGAAAAAGGGCTGTAAGGGGGTGAAATAGGGGATGAAAGTTATAAGAAATACCCAGACCACGCGGGCGATGTAGCTGGCGGAAAGCTAGTTTAACAAAATACAAGTTGAATGAAAATCTACACAGCCTTTTTGCACAATCTTTTGAAAGTTTACAATCTCGCAGGATAGATTACCTTTAACTAACGGTATTTAAAATTTAATTTTACGATGACTGTATACTGTATAGGTCAAAACGCGGTGATGGCACCATGCGCAAACACTGAAACACGCAATTTTGCACTGTTTGTTCTATTTCAGTGTTCTCACAAAAGCAGTCTGCTTTGTTATGGTCTGATCGCTGTATGTGGTGAACTGAATATGTACCTAATGCCGAATAGCAGTATTACCTGTAGCCCCAAGGCTATGGGATTGTGCCCCGGTCGGAAAGGAAGGATCTGACATGTATACCTAGGTACTTTTGGTATCAATACGTCAGCCAATAAGAAAGTAGAATAATGTAGGTATGTATATGTAAGTAAATACATAAATAGAATAGAAGTAAATACTTATCATTTCCATTTATCTATACTAATATTATAAAGAGGAAAGATTTGTTTGTTTGTTTGTTTGTTTGTAATGAATAGGCTCCGAAACTACTGGACCGATTTCAAAAATTCTTTCACCTTTGGAAAGCTACATTATCCCCGAGTAACATAGGCTATATATCATCACGCTACGACTAATAGGAGCGGAGTAGTAATGAAAAATGTAGCAAAAACGGGGGAAAAAATTATAAGACCACGCGGGCGAAGCCGCTGGCGGGAAGCTAGTATATTTATATAGTCACCAGAGTTCTCAATGTTGCATTGTGTGTCTGTTCAAACCACAGAATCAATAATAACAGAATGGCCATTTTCCGCCCCTCCCTGTCAGATACCTCAGGTCCCTCGCATCCTGCCGGTGCTCTTGCTGGACTGCCAACAAACCCTATGCACCTTCATGCACACATTTGCATGTGTACAAACGCAATTTTGACAAGTTTGACATTTGGTATTGTTGTGTGCAGCCATATCGGAAAGTTTGTATGGAGTGTCACAGGTGTGGTTCAAACCAAACATATCATTATAATACTGGATACGACATTCACTTATTTGAAGCACTTTTATTAGTACAATTTCTTTTTATTTATTGCCACTCAGGGAAACCACACAGACATTCTGCAATAAATGTCTGCAAGTAATTCATTGCAAAGAAATTTACATTCAGTTATTTATGCATATTTCAATAAAAAACCTAAAAATGAATATCCATTTTGTTTGGTAACTATGGGAGAGTATTTTTTATTTTGAAAGAAGGTTATCTTATACCTTCAAGTTAACACCAAAGCAATTTCTTATCAAGTTACCTAATTAATAAAGGAAAAATCAAAATAATAAATAATAAGTAGGTTTATTACATGAGGATACTATTAAGTTTTCCTTGTTGCGGGTTGAATGAATCTTTTTTATCTTTTATCCTGCTTAAAGAGATTCAAACAATTAAAGAAAATCAAAATTATAATTATAAGCATCTTAGCTGTCGGTCATCCAGCAGTCCGTGGGCTATGGGAGTTCTGTACTTTTGTAGTATGTAAAAATAAAGTGAAATGATACCAAATATAACAAATTTTACATGGTACTTAATTAACATTTGTATTGTATGAAGAGGATTTTAAGTTTTCCTTGTTATAGGATGAATGAGTCTTTTATCCCATTGTAAGGGAAATACGGAAGTTTGGTTTGCCTTTCAAGATAAAAATAATTACCTTATTGTTAGATATTTTTATATAATTAAAGATAAAAATAAACTTATTGTCAGGTATTTTTATGCTTAAAGATAAAATCAATTAACTTTTCTGTCGGTTATTAAAAATAGTAGGTAATTTGTCAGTTGATAAATAGTATTCAAGCTACTTAAAATGAACCAAAGAATTAGATTTTATCTTATTGATATAAAATCTGACATTTTTGGTAGTTTAGTTACAAAAATTGAGACTGGGTTATTAGAGGTACAACCTTAAAGTAATTTATGAAAGAATACATATAAACTTTTTTCCTCACTCTCAAAACGTATAATGCACCTATTTGTATAAAGCTTACTTAATTTACCCAGGCCATGATTTAGGCCAATGTGTAGGCCAGTGTGCAAGAGGCAAACACGAAGTTGCATGACAGGTAGGTTACCTACGGTAGGTAACTAGTAGATAAGTTTTCATAATTCATAACTGTAAATACGCGTGTTCGTCACATAAACTACATCCTGCAGAGCTTTCTTTAGAATCCAGAAACACAATTATCTTCACCGTAAGATAACAACTGTATTACGACCGATATTCATAAGTAAAATCTTATTCTATGGGACAAGTCCTAAGTAAAATGTTGATAAAACTAAACTCAACAACTCGATAGTGTTCATAAAACGACGGCTCGGGAAGTATCGAGTCATTAATATATAAAGTAAACAGCGTCTACCGCCTGTCTCTACACCCCAACACTAAAATAATGTCTGTTGTGTACTGTGTAGACTTTCTTACGATAAGAACTTGAGTTTAATGTCTGTAAAAATAATAATTGAGATAACTTACCTTGTACTTCGTTTGTATGGATGATGAAAAAAGAAACTAAACAATATTTTAATTCATAAACAAAACACTACATAAATCGACAGTCACACACCAAACCACAGTCCAAGTCAACTCCGGCACGGTTCTCAAACTTGCTTGACTTGACCCATCCCGACCCTGCTGAGTGGGCTGGTGGCCGAGTCCCGAAGAAATTCTTGCCAAAAAAATATTTCAGCATGCTTACCAGTGAAAAAATAGAATAAAATATTTTAGAAATATATGGTATATATTACGTGATTTGCTTGGTTTCTAAATTAATTGAAATTGAAATGTTTTGAACAACGACATGCTATCAAAATAATCAAATTAAAAAGTTTCTTATAAGGTAGTTAGTTTTTTTTGGTAATATGGCAATACCAATAATTTGTTGTACTTGTAACGGTGATTAAATACAACAGATGGCGCTGTCCATCTGTTGTATTTAATCACCGTTTTGCTAGATAGTTTAGCGCCATCTATTAGAGTAAATTATAGTAAAAAATGTAATGACATCTAGCGTTGAGTAGAGTAAATATTGCTTTTAATGACATCTATTACTGAATAGCAAAACTATAATATACTATATTTTACTGTCACTAGATGGCGTAACTAAGCTTATACAAGCTTGCAAGAGATGTCACTGCATACACTTTTAAATCTAATCTACCTAAAATAAAAAAACAATTATTTCGACCCACTGGAGGGTCTCAGTTTCTTAAATTAATGAACTATTATCCAATATAACATAATAATCTATGTAAATTATCTTATGGTGGAGTGATAAAAAACCAGTTATGTGATTCCGTACCTCAAAGGAAAAGGAACATTTACAATCATTTAATTGTCTGTCCGTCTGTATGTCTTTCACCCGCCGGTTTCTCATGAATGCGTCGAATAGGTACTTAAAATATGTAAGAAAATAATCAAGTTCAAAATTAGGCTATTTACGCTATAATGGATTTTTTCTTTCAAATTTAAAAGGTCAATTTTATTTTATTTTTTCTTATAATTCGTCGGTTTCGTCGATTCATGTCATTATGAACAGTTTTTACTAAGGGGCCAATGCTGAATTCGCGCAAACAAATCATAATATCATACAGTCGTTCAATCAACTCAAAAAGGAACAGCAATTTTTTTACGCGATTAATTCCCAATCTGAAAAATAACAACTGTTCCATAAGTTTAGGAAATTCCCAAAAAATATAACACTAACTCCTCCACAGCTCATTTGTTTGTATTGTATAAACATACTAAATACTTTCTATAACAAAAATTGTTAGTATTGGTGTTTTCCCTAGATTTGCCTTCAGCATATCGATATCTAAGTATTTACGCAATTACTGAGTAACCACGAAATCTCAAAAACTATAAACAGTTTTGAAATTTGACAGAAATACGCTCCTGTGAAATGAAAAGTGAAGTGAAATACGCACTTTAAGCTCTAATTAGGTAGGTACATCCTAAACTTTAAGTTAAGAAGAAGTAATGTGGAAATAAGCAGGATAGCCTAGGTATTTGTTTACTGGATTGCCAAGTCGTGCGTCTCTAGTTCGAATCCGAGTATCACTCGCTTGAAGGAAAACTTTAAAAACATGGAAAGTCTAGAAAGTCAGTACAAGTAGTCGAATCTAACGAACAAAAAATCATAATTTAGGAAAACGCAAACAAGATTTAAACATTCTAGTTCGCAGTATTTTCTTATGTAGATTCACTCACTTTCACGGTGTATTTAAGTTTTTGTGGTAAACATAAAAATAGAAATTTTTTCTTGAAAAACCTGTGAATTACCTTTTTGTATTTCTATCAAAAATTCAAATCCGTGTTACATGATTCTAGTACATAGTAGTTATATGATTCTAAAATTATGTTGTAACTAAAGTTGTCTTCGTGTAAATCAATTGATTTAAAAAGTAAAAATATGTTTTACTTCAGTCTCCTATTTCCCTTAGTTAGCTTTCCTAATCAATATTGAGAAAAATCAGTTTATTTATTTATTTATTTATTTTGTTCAGAGTGATATAACGCTAAGGGCCTGTTACACATACCTAATCAATGTTTAATATACCTAATCATCGGTACTTATACCACAAAGCACAAAAAATAATGTGTGGTGCAATTACTTATAGAGGTTACAACTTGAAATATAGATAATATGATGAAATTATATTCACGATATTTCTGCAAAAATTGTGCCAGTTATTTTTTTTTCTGAAACTATAGTAGATAGAAGAACGCGAGTTAGACCAAATAACCATTTTTTCTTTTGCTTTCTATGTAAAAAACTCAATAAGGCACAGATTTGTATTCGGCATCCTTTCAACAAATGTTCGCAGGTGCTACAACTGACCGAAGTGTCATCGTAATCGCATGATACTGGATCGCATAGTTAGTCCCAAATCACTGAGTACCTATTAATCATATTTGTTTTATTTATTATTAACTTATTAGATTTCTATCCTTTTATTTGGTTTTCTTTTTGCAGGGTATGTCGGACTTATACCGACTCAAAACCGCACTTGTCCTATGCGTCATGGTCGTGGGATTAGGAACATTCACCTCAACTCAAGCATAGTGTAATGATCATGTAGTGATATGAATATTATGACCATTGATCATATGACCATTGGACTATTAAGTTTTAAGTCTCAAGTTCGTATTCAAGGCACGGCAGCAGCTCTGCTTTTTTATTGTAACTACAGTTCTTCATAGCTCAATTTTTTCACAGGTGGGTGAAGACTGCTAATTCGCACTAGGACAGCGTAGTGGACTAATCCCCTTCATTCTGAGAGAAGATAATTACATTACAATATGGATCAACATATACATTTTATTAAAGTACGCAGATTTGATTCATGGGATTAATTCCTGCATTCAATGAAACTGTTGTAAAGTTGTTATAGTTTGAGCATTAACAAATTGATATCTAGACTGCCCATTTACCACCCTGAAATTGGGGAGTGTGCATTGGTTATAATGCAAAATATAATAATATATAAAGTATCACTATTGCTGGTATAAAAAATAGTTCAATATTTTATATCTACTACATTTGTTTTGATAGCATAAATTTTATATTAGGTACGCGAATAAAAATGCAGTATAATGCATTGGTGTAAAGTTATAAATGATTATGTGGGTATAGCATATTGATTTCACGCATGTAAAACATTATATAAAATTACTGACTACAAGAAAGCCTTTTAGAAATGGTCAAAATTCTGGGATTTAATGGAAAAATTATTATAGCCATACTGTATGTGTATTACTGTGAAATTAATGCAGGTATAGTAAATGGATTATTTTTGTTATTAAAAGTTAAGATATGAATTTAAATAAGGCCTTTTTCAATTTAATAGACACATGACACGACTCATATTCAGAACCCTTACGAGATCCTTAACAATTTTCTAATGTGAATCATAGTAGGCACGAGTCATCAAAAGCTTTTGAATGATAATATGATTCTATACCACTTGTAATTTTTTTTATTAGACATTAGGGTATTTGACAGATTAAACAAAATTGATTTTAAAAGTAAAATGTTACAGATAAGTTAATGATATGATACCTATGTTATAAGAAAATATGTTACAGATGTCTGGCAAGCACGGTAAGTACCTAGTTGATATTTGATATAATGCACTTTTTAATGGACTTAAAACTCAGCATTGTCGTATCTAGGACAACAAATTCTGATTACGGACGCGCCAGAAGAGCACAAACATCGAAGAAAAAATCCGTTTCAGAAGCTAAGAACGAACATGGGCAGTTACGATCAGATACCGATAAGTAAAATATATATTAATATTAAATTTATTTATGTATTAAGTATAGGAACAGTTCTTGTACACCTTCAAAAGCTGGAGGACTGATAAGATCGTTTTTGGAGAACCATGATATTGTGATTCACCGTAGAAAATAGCCACGGAATTAGTGTCGATTCTAAAATATGAATAGAGGAATTGGTAAATAGTGCTTTTTTACAGGGGTTCCCCCCGTCCCCTTTTAATAGACCGATCTTTAGTCATAGAAATTAGACTGGATAGTGTGTGGGATTATTATCCATTAATTAATTTCCTTCCATGTGCTTGTGGAATGTATGTGCAGTTGTGCGTGTGTGCACGTTTTCCTCTTAAAGACTATAACCCTCTGAAACGCCTCTGAGGGCGTTAAATATGGCCTGTAGGCTAAAATGGACAGATTCAGTAAATTTCAGATTTTCAAATTTCAGTAAAATTCAGTAAATCATCTCAATCAATTGTATTTAGAGCCCGTAGTAGCTCCCTATACATTTTGTAAACAGATTCATAAAAAATATGTTAGGTAGGTACTTCAGAAGTGTTTTTTGAGAGAAATTGGTCAAATTCAGTTTCTGTTCTCGCTACTTTAATGAAGTACTTACTCTTAACTTTCATCATGGTTAGGTAGATATCATTGCCTATCAAGTAATGTTATGCCATTGAATTAAAAGTTAGCCTGTAGATTTGACCGTCACAGACCGTATGGCGAAGTCTGCTTTGCATACAAGTGTATCATAGTTTTATGTATTATAGTCATTGTACCTGTAAGATCTGATCATATTTGTAAGACTTTGAACATATTTTATAGTCAAACATTGGACACGGGCTATATCGCTAGACTAAACAGAAGGTGGGTTATTAAACGTGTTGATTGGCCGAAAGTCTTTGGATCTGTTTCGTTATAATATATAGATTTATGAAACTTACAGATGTGTAGTTATGGTGATCGATATAGCCTGTGAAAGACGAAGTATGAAAATTTGGCAAGAAGCTGGTAACTATTAAAATAAAATAGAAAGCCATGTATCAGAACTACTTAGCAACGTTAGATCATACTAACCGGGGTAGGTCTATACCCAGTAGTTGAGAGACAGGCTGGTCTGCAGGTAGTGATGATGATTTTTCTGGCCAGGTCCACGCGGAGTTTTCAAGCGGAAATAGAACCGAATCCGCCTAAACACTACCCCAGACATGGCCCTGAACAAATAGAGCCGGTTCTAAGGAATTTTAAAGATCCTAGTAGTGACTTAGAGTCAGACTCAGATAAGAATACAAATAAGTATAAACATTTAGTAAACGACTGGATTGGGGACAAGGATAGGTATCATAATCCGGATAACGACCACAAAGTGGATAAGAATCTTAACTCGACTCGGAAGCCTACAACGAAAAAGAATAAAAGTCACAGAAGAGATAAAAGTCACAACAGAAATAGGAATCCCACTGCGCCTAAAGACCATAATACCGAAAAAAGTCATGCTAGGAAAAAGGGATCGAGTGGGACTAAGGACCATAATGCAGATAGGAATTCTAATAAGAATAAAGACCATCATAAAAATAAAAATAAAGATAAAACTCGTATGAAGGATAAGAGTCATAATGAGCATAAGAATCAGCGCATAGACAGAACCCAGGACAAGGACCCGAGTAGTAAAATGAGAGAGAGCCATGAAAATGATCATACAAGTAAAAAGTATCCAAAGAAGGAAAGACATAGAGATGAGAGTCATGATAAAGATACTAAATCAGGAAAACCAATGAGAATTCCGAAACTTCCACTTCAGCAACTTAAAATGGGATTGGTAAAGACCACAGAAAAATCGACCACGCAGAACCAACACCCGAAATTAAGAACACATACAGATGAAATGCATATACAGTACTTATCTCCTTTATAACTGTTAACTTGCAAATAGTCTTATTGTGCTTAATTTCAATGTAGTTGATTTTCATTCATCGGCCGCTGTTCTTATTCTGAAATTCCAGATTTAACAGACGACAATATAAAAATGAATTAATCATACCATTGCACAATGATTACAGGATTTGTTGTTTGTTTTGTTTTTTTGGTTGGTGTGGCAATAATGACAGGTTGAATTTATCTATTTACTCACATAATTATTACAAGTTTAATAAGTAGGGACCTTGGTTCCATTATCTTTATGTTTATCATATCAACCGAAGGAAGGCCTAACAGTTTATTACTAAATAAAGGCCTCCATAGATTTCCACATTTACCGGTTATAACTGGCTATACCGATAGCTCAACTGCGAATACACTAATCAATCAACCAGATGATAGTTACTAACGTGCCTTATCTGATTTAACTTGCATTACATCATCAACCTATTTACTGTCTGTCCCACAACCGTCCTCTCTCAGAATAAGAGGAATTATACTGTAGTCTATCACGCTGGTCTACTGCGGGTTCGTAGACTTTACAACGCTGGTTCCTTCACAATGTTTTCCTTTATCTTTTAAGAGATTGATCATTTGAGCTCGTTTCTTCTCAGAGGTGGTAAAGGGTAGCGCCATCTAGTATTTGAAAAGATTTGCATGTAGAAGTGCTTTTCCGTTAGTTTAACGTTTAAAAATCCGTTTACAGAAATAATAAATATACCTAAATTAATATTTTGTAATTTTTCAACTAATTTTAGATCAACGAGAATGACTCCAATGTATTTGATGAATCAAGATGATCCGTAAGTAGAGCAAAAGATTAAGGGCCTGTTTCACCGTGTCTGGATAGCCGTTATCCACCGGATAAATTAAAAAAGTAAGAGAATCTGCCAAGACTCGAAGAGTACCTAGTAGTCCTTACCAGGAGGTGGTGAAACAGGCCTTAACCGGCCCGTACCTAGTAGATAGTTGTCAGTAACTATTGAACTTCTTAACTCAAGTTAAAATAATGATTGATCTGGGTCCAAAAAATATTTTATTGTTATTTAAATATAATTATTGTCTCAATTTGTATTTTTGTGCAATAAAAAGATTCATTTAAGCTGGTCCTCCTAAAATCAGCACCACCGAATTTAGGGCGCAGGTATACCTGTTATAAAAGTCAAAATAACACTTATTTACAACATCCTTATTTTACAGTGAAGTAAATCAAAATTTACAGGATACGGTACATGTTCCCGTGTCTCTCAGTCCTTATTCCGTAAGTTTACTACGTTATTATGATCTCGTAGTTAACGAAATTGAAATATTATTGAAAAATTTTGTGTAGAAAACGCAATATGCGTTATTGAATCAGACCACAGAGACAAAACTATTTTCAGAATGAGGTACCTGCTGATGAGGTAACATTAACTCCTCTATTTTTTCAGCTTCAATCTCAAATGATACGAATGTTGAACGAATTTTCCGAAGCGAATGTAACAATCGAACCAATAGGTCGTACAGTCGAATACAATGAAATAATCCTCCTCAAGATAACTGAAAAGAAAACTGACATGGGAAAATATTTCCGAGCTGAAGAGAGCAAGTACATTGACGAAGTCCCAGAAAAAAAGATCATATTAATAGTACACGGGCTGAGCGTTATGGGGATGGGTAAACTAAGCTGCTTGAACACTGATACCACCTTTAAAATTCTCCTATCGTATTATCTTGCTCACTTGCAGAAGTTTGATATATTCCTAATACCGATGGCCAACCCCGACGGATACTCTGCAGCGCATTCTGTAAATATGAACATTCTGACTATGTCTAAAACTGATGTTTAACTTCCAAAGACATTATTATTTAGGTTGTAAAAAAACCTGTTTGCGAATCTGTCCATGGGATTTGTAGACTTCGGTTTTCATATCTGGATTATCCACAAACAGCAGGCATCCATATGGATTAGTAAGAATAGAACGTCCGTTTAAATAAATGGAGAATTGCTATCGGAATTTAGAACAGTCAGCATGTTATCATGCTCATCTTTCTGCCCTTGTCCCAAATTATTTGGGGTCGGCGCAGCATACGCTCTAATCCCTGTTTAATCCCTGTTAGCCGTCACCTCCTTATTCATCGCTTTTCCACCGCGGTGGCGACAGAAGGTGGTGTGCTTGTTTTAGTTGATGAGTCTTCCATTTCAATTTGTATATACTTCAGGTTGCAGACCTCCGTGACGAATAGCTACTTAGTAACAATTTAATATAATTCTAGTCATCAGTGTGGAACAAAAATTCGTCACCTCAAGAGGCATGTGCTGGCGTGATGTTGGACCGCAATTTCGACGTGGCATGGAACGGCTCGCGGCAGGTCAGCTCTTGCAGCCAGCTGTACCCAGGAGTTGCTCCCTTCTCCGAGGTTGAGACGAAGGCTATTCGCGATGTGTTCCACTACCACGGCCATAAGATTCTGGCATACATCCATGTACACGCGGGGACATATACAAATAAAGTTTATAAGGTAACGCCCAATTAGGTAAATTGTCATTTGTTACAAAAACAAATAGGTAATTGATTACAAATTTGTAAATGTATAAAAACTTGATATTCGCAATTGTTTTTTTTAGAGAGTTTATAACAACGCAATTAAAACGCTTGTTATGTTTAAATTCTATGGTTACAGCATGACTTCAAAAATACGGAGTGCTAATTAATATCTATGATAATTTTAGGGTGATGCGATTTTGTACCCCAGAGGTTACTCGGAATCGCAGACAGACGATGACAAGTACGTTGACTTGAAAGGTGAAATCGACGAGGCAATGAAGAACGCCAGCTTCCAGGTGTTGTCTGTGACGGTGGACACGCTCTTTAACTGGTACGGGAGAGTGTCTGGCAGCAGTGTCGACTATGCCTCCACGGTGAGAAAGTTCAAAACGTCTTCACGTGCCTACAGTTCTGACGAAATAACTGTGAATTACTGAAGTTGTACGCAAGTGGTTGTTCACGAAGACCTGTGTGATGCCCTCTATGTCATTGATATAAAGATCAAATGTCATTAATTTTCCGTGAGATAATAGTAGTATAAATGTTACGACAAAGACTCGATGTAAAGATAGTTAGGGTCATAAATGGTTTCCATTCGTGATGTTTGTTCTTACTATTTTTTATATTACCTATTCCTTGGAACGGCTAATATCAGACACACAGTTATTTCGTCCGAGCTGCGCTAGATGTAGTTACTTATAGCAAACTGCACTGGCAGTGGGCGGGGCACATAATTCGTAGAACTGATAGCCACTTGGACAAGAGTCTCGAGTGGAGACACCAAACCCAAAAACGCTTTGTAGGACGGCTTCCAACCAGATGGACAGATGACCTGATAAAAGTCGCTGGGAGAAACGGTCCTTGAAGTCTTTGGGAGAGACCTTTGTCTTCATAGCATTCCATTTTACTTGTTACTTAATTTCAGGTGTATGGTATTCCTTATGCCTTGGAGTTTGTGATGCAACTGTATGATGGAGGTGAAGATGATCAGAAGATGGAGTATTACGCCCTGACGGAGATATGGAGTCGGCTGATTGAGACCACCTTCAATAACATGTGGAAGAGCCTTCATACCAACGAAGTGAGAAGAAAATGACTAGATTACATGTTCCCAGCACTCGATAATAAGTTTTTGAACTTGAATTAATATTTGTTTGACTTCGAATCTAAATAAATGCATTTAAATGCCCAATAGGGTGAGAATAATTGGTGTTAAATTTATTAAAGACTTTTGCTAGTAGTTTTACTCGCATTCCAAAAAACTTATTGAGGCAAATAGTTGCGTAGACCTTCCTGCGGATGCATTGAATGTGCTTGCTAGGTTTTGTTGAAATGTTAGGGTGCTTTCGGTCTGATAAGGTCACTAAGCCACTTGAGGTAAGTTCCGCTGTCAAACATTAGGTTTTCTGACTGCTCGTTTAATTATATCAATCTTACTTGATCAGTGCCATAACATTGCAGCCACGAAGCATGTCAATAATAGGTACAGTGAATGGAATACAAATAAGTATTAAGTTTTGTTGTCATAATGGCCGACATATTACTCGACTGCTAATTGCATTTACGACTAAAATATTTGAAACAAATGTTATTTGGAATGCCGTGTAATCCTCAATTCCAATATTTGAAAGTAAACCGATTTATTAATCCGATTTAATAAACTAATGCACAAACATATTAAAGGTTTATTATACATTTATATAGTAGATGTCCACCACAAAAGCCCGAGCTTACAATTAGGGGCTAATTAAATTAATATTATTCGATTCTACTAATTGAATGTCGTCGATGTAACAAGATGTCGTTGGAGTTGGGGGTAATCGAGAATAATTACAGCCGCAGCGGGGGTAGGACACGATACAAGCAATAAAGATACGGCTTCGTTAGGGGACCAATGTCTGCACCAAAAACGAATAAGTTCATAGAATTCGGGTTATTTAAAAAAATGTTGCAGAAAAAATGTTGTAGGCTGATATGATGATGAAAAAAATGTTTTCAGTGTGGAAACGGTGATCAAATCAACTGATGATATTTAAGGTTGTCTGGAAGGTATTGGTCTTCATCAGTAGGTAGTGGCGGACTAGAGGATTGCGTAAGAAGAAGCTGGGCTAGGTTTTGACTCTGAAGGTCATTTTTGCTGCCGAGTATCATATATAAAAGCTACTAACTTATAACTCTATAAGGTACGGTTACAGCTTATTATCAGGCAGCCCCATTACGCGAAAAGTCGGAACAAACAGAAAGGTGCTTCAATATACTCCGACGTAAGGATGTCACCAGCAAGTTATACCCAAAGAGGTCTTATGACCGAGTAAGTCAGATCTTTTCACGCCTCATAGCAGATGCCGATCTGGATGGCAGCAACGAATTGTATTCTAACCCGTCTCCAAGCGACGCATTACCAGTTTGTAATGTTTGGGTTTATCTGAAACTGTCGATGTATGTAAAAATTGTGATTTTATTATTAAATTATGCGCTGTGTTTTAGTCAGCCACGCTTCTGATTACTCTAGCCAAGCATAGCCACTCTAGCATGCCAAGCAAGTGCGAATTTTATTCGGTACAAGTCTTATATACAAACATACTTATGTTGTGTTGTTTGCGATGTTTTTTTAAATGTATTAAGTAATTGAAAAAATATGTACTGAAGTTACTAGTTTTTGCGCTAACCCCTAAGAAACAGACATTCTTCCTGCCCTGAAGGACGGAGGCGTCCTTCTACATTAAATGTCATCACATTTTTAGTCACATGCGTTTTATCCTTCCTCATTACGTGCCCATACCAACACAAACAATTCCCCTTCAACTTATCCTAAGAAACAGACAAACAGACAAAAATTTTAAATATCACTTTTTTGTGTTCAGGCACGTTTATAATGTTCTGTAAACCACTTGTTTTTTTAAATATCTTAACTAAATATTTTTTTTAACAAGATTGGTGTAAAATTATCTATCAAGTAATTTAACGGGAACATAAATTAGAAGGTGATGAAACACATATTATACTTACATATATTCTGTACATAATGTACAGAACAAGGGTTATATATTTTTTCTAGCAATCTAGTAGAACTAAATTTGTTTCTCCTATCTAAGATCTCTGTCCTAGAAAAGTCCATCTTTTAACCACCTTATTTATTTCTATCAAAATGAAGCTTATTATTCAAACAATAAGTAAAATCCCATTTTGACGAGTCCTAAACCGCATTGGGGCGCGAGCATATGCTGTTATTCCCAGCGCTGGTCATGTCCCGCAGCTCTAACGAGCTGTCACACACTTGTGACAGTGGCGACGCTGACGGCCTATCTCACGGCTTTATCTATTTCAACGGGATTCGTCCGGCCGTCGCGCGTCGCCTCAACGTTCCCTCCCGTTATTTTTGTTTCGAGATTTTAATCTAAGATATCAGTTCGATGACAAAATAATGTCAGCAGCAAAATATAGTGGGAAGTTTGCATGATTATATTTATAGTTGAGTCTCTACGAGTGGGATGTGTGTGCTACATAGGTGTACTTGTACTTTATAGAATTATGTAGGTAGGGACATATGTATGTGTCTTTAATATATCGCAGTTCATCGATATATCGAACTACATCTACGCGTCGATGTATATTTATATCCACTCTGCACTAAAAATATTTTAGTATACACAATTATAATGATAATATTATGACCTTTAGGTGAAAGTGGTTATACAATAAGCTCGCAAGTCCCTTTATTAATCTTCTAGAAACGTCGAAGGTACCTAATTGTTGGCAAACTGGAACTGGCAAAAAATCCATGAAAAAAGAACTGGTGTTTGAAATTTTGTGAAACCAAGTAAAAACTTGTGAAAAATTGGCTCATTGTGCGAGTTGCCACATCGGGGAAGGCTGTGGACGTCAGAGGTCGCCACGTGAGCACGTGACCTATGGCCTGGCGGGCCACCCACCACCTTAAAACCTTTATAAATCCAGCCTTTGTCATAATTTTCCCTTTAAAAAACTTTCCGTTATTGTCTACGCAATACTTTTGAAGTATACGTTAAAGTTGTAAGGTAAAGCAATCTACTTTGTATGGACTCCCTTTTATTTATAACGAGAATGAAATTGTGTGCGCAAATAAACTGCCATGAATTTCACTATCCGCCTTAAACGTTTTGACAAGCGTATACATTTGCATTAAGTCGTCGTCCGTTCATCGAGGCAGAAAACTTACAATTAATATTAAAACATGCGCAATAAAATAAAGCCAAGCAGTCGGAAAGTATTCGCGTCAGTCGAGCAGTGCTTCTGACATGGCTATTATTTTAATAGAAAATTCAAATGTTCTATGTACTGCGTCGTTGCGCTAGAACTTTACACCTTATCACTATCTCATTACAGATAATAGTCGTGTGGTTACTATGTAGTTTAAGCCTGTAGAAATAGTAAGGCTCATCACTATCCTGAGCAATGAACAGGGATGCAAATGATACAGTTCAGGATACTGTTGTCCGTCGTACTATAGACGAATTTCTCGATACCGATATTATGTGCGTAAGAAATAACAAACATCGATTACAATAGAACAATATTAGTATTTGTTTACCTGTATTATACGCTGCCTTCGGGGTATGATCAAACTTCATCCAAATTTCAATGTACATATATTTTGATGTTGCTATGCTGTTCAAATTATACGTCGTTTTGCAGTGATGTATGCTTTAGTTACGGTAAATCACGTGTAGAAATCAGCGATAAACTAGCCTTGAGTTATTTTCAGAAATAAAAAAACATTATCGAGTCACACCTTACACACGTTCTGTTATAGGTTCAATTGAAAGTTACAGAAATTAATTTACTTACCTATGTTAAACTTATTTAACTTTCGATCTGGTTGTAAGTGTAAATTGGTAAAAAAAAACAATTTTCGTTTCGGTAGGTTTTTTTCGACCCTAACCATAAGATAAAAATTGAAGCGAAGCGTGCAGCTCTCGTCTTGGGTAGGGATGATCAGCGTTTGACCCGCAATCAACCAGAGTGCACCTACCAATATGTACCTACGTATGTAAATACACACCCGACGAAGTAAGATTTCTAATGTAATTGACAGCAAAAAGATTGTTTCAGACTTCGGATCTCCCAATCCGATTAAATGAAGGAGCCATTTTATTTTAATACTACATTTGTACGGTCGCACACTCTTGTATTGATTGATATTTCTCGTAATTTAGCTTGCACAGAATTCCTTTTTATTTTTCATTGTTTTTTAGAAAATCTAAAATAGCCACAATTATTTTAAAATTTTGCTTTGATTTTGTTAAGCATGTCTCTATTACATCCCTAGGTAACGCAAATTTGGAATTGCATCACTTTAGAAATGATTAAGCCATATAGAAGATGAAAAAACATTTTACAAGTTTAAATTTATTTACCTATCTGAATTACCTGATAATGTCGGTGATATTTCTCGTTTGTTTTCTTATTGGATATCGAAATTTGATATGACTGCTACGGAGTTTATGCCAAATTTTATATGGAAAACAATCGATGGATATGCTTATAATTTCGGCCGTAAGAGCCAAATATTTAGTGCTAACTCAGAACAAAATAATTGTGCTAATATGGCCTGTTTCACTACCTCTGGGAAGCCGCTAACGGATAAAAAAAATGCTTGAAATAATCTGCCAAGTACCTAATTTGACGGGAACTTTTCAGGTGGTGGGTTATTCAAAATCATCCCTAAACAAAATAAATAAGGGCCATCCACAAAATAAACTTAGTCTTAAGGATAAGAAAGATTTCGTAACATAGGTTTGCGACTATGTATCGAGTGTGCAACCGCCATTTTATTTGAGGAGTTCTCTTCGAGTGGAAGGACGTTGGCGGCTGTCCTCTCGAGATTTAGTTCCATTCCATCGTATTAGCAGATTGGATAGCCGTCAGCAACTATAAAAACCCGCCCCTGAAACATTCCCATCACTTCATTGAACAACAGTTTCTGTTTTATTTAAATTTTGTTTACTTGCTCAGCGTTAGACCTAACCGATATTGGCACCGTCACCTTTCATGAACCATAAGCGATGTTAGTTATGAAAATGTATTCAGAAATCATAGCTATAAAAGATAAATCTACCCTATAAATTACTAGCGAACCGCCCCGGATTCGCATGGCTACACAAATTATAGATATACACAAATGTTCCTCATTTATTACTCTTTCTATTTGTGAAATCGTATCATATATCGTATCAAAATCTGTTGCGTGGTTTAGAAGAAGTAAGCGGACATATTTTTCACGCAAACAGCGACTATACATCTGAAACTGTTTAGTGAAATGATCATAATGATCGATACACCACCACGCCTGTATTCTCGGAAGGGTTAGGCAGAGGTGTAGATACTAATTAAGACTCAGAGGGTGAGTCTGTTGCCATTAAATGGGCACACATCCAGACTGCAAGATGCTACTGAGAATTTCACAGAAAAACCCAACAACACTTTTGCTCAAAGTAGTCGCGCTTGGGACGACTAGACTAACGATTAGTCACATTCATTCAGTTGCATGATAATGATCTATGCTTAAAATGTTTGTAACAATCAAACTTTTATAATGTTAATTGTGTAATTCTCGCATTAACATAAACAAAACACGTGGGGTGACGTGTATGTCACCACGAATCCAAGGCAGCGGCACGAGGAAGGGTGAAGCTGCTCTTACTTTATTACTACAATGACTTGACATTTATTATCAGTTATGAAAATAAATTTCTCGTCGCGAAATAAAGGGACGGAATGAATTAAACTCAGTCGGCCGCGAAGGAAACGTGTTTAGGGCTTAATTGTGTAATATATTTGGATTTAAGGCCGCTGTTTGTTGCACTTTTATTATAATATTTTAATAATTTGTGTCATCACTCTAGTTCTCCGTTTTTTATGAGAACCCGGCCCTTAGTCGGGAATTCGTTGGGCTTAACGGTTTGTTTTATCGTCGACAAAATTTGATGTTAATGTACTGAGCACTTCATAGACAGTTATTAGGAGCTGCCATTTTCATTACTGGGGAAAGAGAACACTGGGAATTGGAAACGGGAAACGGAATATCTACACTTCTATATGAAGTGCGGTTTGTTTATTAATCTTGGGATTCCGTGTACGTGACGATTCGTAGTTAGAAAACCTTTGATAATGGTTGAAATCACTGTTATTTTTTACAGTGAGCTCGTGCGCTTGTGTTCCGTGACTGCGACCAGTTTGTGGGGTTTAGCACCTTGTAAATCTTCACATAAAATATACAATGTTGTTCGTCACCCACTATTGTTTCGGCGCGGCGCGTGCCCTTACATTCTTGCGTTTTAGTTTCGATTTAAATTAACAGCTAACAAATAAGTTTTATGAGGATTTCCTGTATTTTGAAATATCGCAGTTGATATAATAAATCTGTAGTATTGTGACCTTATTAGGCCAGTGTTTGAATTTTTGAATGACACAGCAAAAAGCCGAAGGAAGGGTATATGAGGGGTATTGTATATGAGGCAGCCTACGTATCTTCCTATTTTTAGGTAATGTTGTCAGAGTTTAATAAAACCTGTCATTGGCAAGGTAAGATAAAAAACGTGACAATGTAATTAAAAATTATCTGACCGTTCCAGATTTCCCTCTAGATGACCATACTGTTCAGTATACTTGAACCAAAAGGTCTTTAAATTTTAAACTTTTTGCCGGTTTAAAAACGGTGTTTAATGCGCCTCAAAGCCATTAAACCGGTTGTTCCGACAATCCCCCGGCTACCGTTTAAGGTCAGTGGTCCGATTTACGGCTACGGCGCCGGATGAAGATTGACTCGGTACTGCTAACAGTTTTTTTGTGTAGGTGTAAATCTTAACGCGCGTTTACGATGCCCTATAATACGGTGTAAATGATGAGAGTCAGCGGCATTACGTATTAACTGAATTTCTAAGCGACCTTTCGATCTTAATACACGGAAAGGGCTCTGAATAATTGTGAGGAATCTGAAGGCCAAAATTCGAAATACGAGAAATACAGCTTATAGACAGTAGACACTTTTCCAGATCTATGGAGATCTTAGTTTCGTTTTCGCACGAGAAAGAGCGAGACAAAAGAGTAGACGAAATTTTGCCGTGGCGCGCATGTTACGTATCTGGCTGGTGTATTCTGTTATCAAATCTATCACTAGGTGTACCTACATCACTATGCCGATATCGGCACACTGTGCTAGCTTTTTCTGCAATGAGAGGTGAGCTTATCCTGGAAATGTATGGCACAGTGTGCACGCTCGTGTTCGCGGTTCATATTATGATTCACGAAAATGGTCATTTAAGACCCCGAGGACTCAATTAGTCCTAATATTGGATTCGAAACATTACCTTAATTACGTGCAAGACTAACTGTTGTCCAACAAGATTTCTTTAAGCAAAAGGCCTCCTTTAATGTAACCTCTGTTCTGCCTCTTTTAAATCAGTTTGCAAGTTTTATATATAATTCTGTGTCTGTGAATATACATTGTCCTGTTTCACCACCTCCTGATAAGTTCCCGATAAATTACTTGGCAGATAATTTCATACAAATTTTGTTCCATTTTCGAATTTATCTGGCGGTTAGTGGCTATCCAGAGGTAGTGAAACAAGCCCTTTGTGTTTCAAATCATTGAGAACGTATGTTTAATCGGAAAACAAAAATCTGAAAAATATTTGATTATATAATCCGAGTATTCCTATTAGACCTGGTCGTTGGCTTAATGGCTTCCGTGGTACTTGGGCCATGGTGTTATAGCCAGACCTTTGCCATAACAACCAGGAACAGTAAAACAACACTTTTAGAGGGATCGTGAAATTTTTAACGTCCTCGTGGTCACGATTTAAGGGGCATATAGTGTAGTGATCATTTTTCTTAAAGTATTTCTGTTTTTCTGTTTCACACTTTTGTGCAAAATCATACGCAATCTTATGTGTTAGAACTTGGCGGGCATGCACACAATAACTCACTAATCTAATCGGATGAATGGTAAAGCACAGAAACGCACAATTAAATTATCATGTATTGAAAGAATACTGCCTTATTAGACTAGTGGTCGTACGTGCGACTGCTATGCTTACAGGTCCTAGTTTCGATTCTGGGGTTGACTTTGCTCAACCCGAGAATCTCTCTAATTGTGTTCTTTTGTGAACTTCCTAGTAACAGTTTGGAGTTTGGATTTCTGCGATATCCCATCAGTCTCATCTCATGTAAACCTATGATTAGAATACGAATGTTACTGACTGACATTCCGATCGGCATCACGTTAAAGAGACAAGAAAAGATCTACGATCCTACCACTTTTCACGGTGGTATATTTTGGGGTCTGACTGACCCATACGTCATAAAACTCATTTGTGTGTGTTCTTTCTGACTTGCGCTTGAGTGACATGACCATATTTAAATGACCATTGGACTGGCAATATTTAAGTATCGCGTTCAGATCCAATGCCACCTATGATTTTTTCAAAGCATGCGTGCATAAATTATATTGTCACTCACTTCTATCGCGCTGTCGTGTGGAACTTGCATGCATAGGATATTTTCTCGATGGTGGTAAAGTCTACCAACCTGCACCGGACCCCTCTTATTCTGAGAAGAGACCTGTGCCCAGTAACGGGACAATAATTTAGTTTATGATAATAATTATGACTCGATCATTTATTATATTATACTATATATACTTAGTAATAAAATACACAGATTTGATTGATAGCATTTATTAATCGTTATTATTGTAAATCTATTAGTTTGACTATAACTAAATTGTCATCTACATCACCAGGCATTTTTCCTAATTGAAACTGAAGAGTGTGCATTGGTTTAAAATAATAATATACATAATAGTATCACCATAGCTGGCATAAAACGCAGTTCAATATTTTATATCTACTACATTTGTTTTGATAGCATAAATTTTATATTAGGTACGCGAATAAAAATGCAGTATAATGCATTGGTGTAAAGTTATAAGTGGTTATGTGGGTATAGCATATTAACTTCACGCATGTAAAATGTTATATAAAATTACTGTACTATAAGAAAGCCTTTTAGAAATGGTCAAAATTCTGGGATTTAATGGAAAACTTGTTATCGCTATACTGTATGTGTATTTCTGTGAAATTAATGCAGGTATAGTAAATTGATTATTATATATAAGTAATAAAAATATATAATATTATTTATAACGAGGCCATATTCCAGTTTAATTGACACGGGCTTCATTCTAGACTCAAAGGCTGAAAAGGCCACATTGAGAGATTCTTTTGCATCAAAAGCTTTTCATGAATCATATTATGATTAACATTAGAAAATTGTTAAGAATCACCTATGAGTTCTAAATACCAATAGTTTTGTATGTGAAATCTGTTTTTGTAGACGCACTCACGGTACATACACGTAATTAATTATTTTTTTAATCTGTTCCAGGTACAAAAATCTTGGAGGCACTGTAAGTACCTTGTAGTTATTCGAAGTAATAACATTTTAGAAGATTCCAAATTCAATATTGTTATGTTTAGGTCATCAAGTTCTGAAAGTGAAGACGGTAGAAGAGCACAAGCAACGAAAAAAAGAACACATTCAGAACGGAAGTATGAGGATGAACACATTAAACATTTCCGAAACCCTAACGGAGCAGAACCTCATATGTAAAACATTCTATAATGTTAATGTTATTAAATGTATTTATTTATATAATATTTTATACTATGTTATAAATTAAGAACAATTCTTGTACATTCAAAAGCTGGGGGACTAAATAGCTGCTGCGTCGCATCTAAACCTCTATTGAAGCTACAATAATTTGTGATTAGTTGAAAATGACAGTCAGTTGCTCTTCGTGTATGTTATTACGGAATCATTCATTTCAATAGTTACTAAAGATAGGGCCGTTGTTATTGTGTGGCTTCAAAAAAGGCAAATATTTTAAACGTGTTAATTTGCTTAGAGCATTGGGATCTCTTTCAATAAAATTTATGGATGAAATTAGAGATGTGTTGGAAAGTTTGGTTGAAGCTGCCACGGTAGTTTTTAAAATGAAAAAGAAGGTGTTGTTTTAGTACTAGCAAAGTTATATCCACCCCGTGATTCCACGGGGTAGATCTAATCTATCCTCTGTAGTTGAGGGTCACAGGCTGGTTTGTAGATAATAATGATGTTTTTTGACCAGGTCCACGCGGGGTTTTCGAGCGGATATAAAACTAAGTCCACCTATACACTACCCTAAACATGGCCCGCCACATATAGAGCCAGTTTTAAGAAATTTTCAAGACCCTAGTGACTCGGATTATGGCGCAGATAAAAAAACAAACAAGCATAAATATTATGTAATGGATTGGAGTCGGAACAAGGATGGATATCATGATCCGGATAACGATTACAAAATGGATAAGAATCATAATAAAAATAGGAACCCTACTACGAACAAGGATAAAAGTCACAGTATAGATAAAAATCACAACAGAAATAGGGATTCCACTGTGCCTAAAGACCATAACACAGATATGAGTCATATTAGAAGTAGGGGTTCTAGCGGGACGAAGGATCATAATGCGGATAGAAATTCTAATATGGATAAAACTAAAAACCATATTATGAACGAAAAGAGTCATAATAAAGATAAGAATCATCACACAGATAGAACCCAGGACAAGGAAATGAATAATAACGGGGAAGAGAGCCATGAAACCGAGCATAAAAGTAAAAAGTATCAGAATAAGGAAAGACATAGAGATAGAGATAGGGAAAGAGATAGAGATAGAGATAGAGATCGAGATAAAGATAAAGATAAGAGTCATGGGAAATTAGGAGGAGGACCAATGAGAATTCCGAAGCTTCATCAAGAACCGGTTCAGGGACGTATACTGGCATTGGAAAAGACCACAAAAAAATTAGCCACGCATCACCATCGTTCGAAATTAAGGACACACACCACCACTTGCGTGCCAACCACGGATGGAACGCTTGAGTACTTATCTCTTTTATAACTAAATACTGATTTCTAAATACTTAGGGCCGCCTATTTCACTTGTAGCAAGTTCCCGTTTTATCACTTGGCAGGTAATTTAATACCAGCGGTGGCTATCTAGAGGTGGTGAAACAGGTCCTCAATTTTAATGTTGTTGATTTTTTCCTCCATAGGTCGCTACGTTCTCATTCTTCAATTCTAGATTTAGAAATCATAAAAATGGTTTTAGCCATACCATTCCACACCGTTTATTGGTGATTTTTTAGTAAGTAATATATGTATATAGTCGTATGTACGTTCATTTGTAGTTCTGTAGATTCATTATCTTCATTACCATTATTGTTAAATTCAAGATTCAGAATTAGGATGTTTTAAAAATATTTTAAATATTAGCCAAAGGAAGGTCACTCCTGAACAAAGGTCTTTCTTCATGGATTACCACAAAGGCCGATTATAACTTGCTATGCCGATTCCTAAATAACGATCCATCAACCCCATTTATTGTCCGACTACATATCATATTTCTGTAGGCTTCAGTCTACTACTGCATCGGCCTACTACGGGTTAGCAGGTTTAGAATGTTGTCAAGAAAATATCTCAGGCATGTAGGTTTCCTCACCAGGTTTTCCTTCACCGTTGAAGCGAGTGATCATTTCTGATTGAATTAATATTTATAACGTTTTCTGACAGTTCCTACGCAATGTCTTACTGATCTGGGGGTCTAGCCAATATGCAATCTAACGTTCAGATTGGCTAGACCCGCTGGTATCGGGTCGTTGAGCTTTCTAATTAATGGTTGGGCTACACCATGACTGATGTATGTGTGCCGTCAAAACTGGTCAACTCATTATTGTTATGGCTGTTTCTTTAAAGTCCAATTCAGATGCCCAGCACTAAAACCGCACACATCTGACAATACCGCTGTTATCTGGTATCTGTCTGTGTGTGTGTGTGTGTGTGTGTGTGTGTGTGTGTGTGTGTGTGTGTGTGTGTGTGTGTGTGTGTATGTGTGTGTGTGTGTGTGTGAGTGTGTGAGTGTGTGTGAGTGTGTGTGTGAGTGTGTGTGTGTAGGTGTTTGTGTGTGTGTGAGTGTGTGTCTGTGTGTGTTTGTGTCTGTCTCTGGCATCGTAGCTCCCGAACGGATGAACCGATTTTGGTGTTGTTTTTTTTATTTGATAGGTGAATTAATCGGGAGTGTTCTTAGCTATGTTTGATGAAAATCGGTCCAAGATGGCCGCCGCCACAAAATAGGGGATTACATATTTTTTTCACAACTCTCTCAATATGGGTATCAAATGAAAGAGCTTAACTAGTACAATATTATACACTATGATACATTTCAAATTCAAGATGGCCGCCACCACAAAATGGCAAATTACATTTCGTGTTTTCTAAATTTTTTATTTGAATTTTTCATTGATTATGAAATGTCAGAGATGCGCGCCTTCGATTTAAACTCGACACCTATGAGATGAAGAAGCAGTCCAATGGTTCTATGACTAGGCTATCACAGCCTTTTTCTTTTTTTACTAATATTTGGTTTTTAATTACGCTAATAATTTTTAATACTTTATTTCATGCTATCTTAACTATTTTAGATCAACGAGAATGACTCAAATGTATTTGATGAATCAGGAAAGTGAAAAGTAAGTAGATATTACCTATTATTAATGAATGAATGAAAATAATATGTCTTATACAAATTATAATATATATAATATATAGGATATATTATTGTTTACGCGGAAAAGCAAACTTGAATGCGATTATCGAAATTTTGGTTGTTGCATGAGAAGGACGACGTAGAACTGCAAGGCGAAGAGGTGAAGATGCAGTTCTACAGTAAGGAAGGTTGCACAATACCTTATTTGATGTATCAGCGGCCTGGATCGACGATAGGAGCAATTTCACAACACTTGCACTAAAGTTTATCGGTTTGCGACGAAAAGAATGCGGAGCGAACGATTTACAAGCGCGGTATTTTCGCCATATTTTTTGCTAGAGCGTGTTGCGTTGAATGCGCGGGAGGGGGCGCCACTTATCCGTTGTCGCTCTCGCTCGCACGCGTTCCTAGGTAATGTGCGGGACTAGGATGCGGATAGGAAATGCAACAACCAAATCGAAATACGTGAATGTTGCTATCAAAAAAAAACTTTATTTTAACAGCGCAACCAATTATATTCCATCCTTTTTGGGCTTTTTTTGTTTTTTTTGGGCTTTTTTAAATTTGTAATGTGGGCTCCTAACATCGGCATCAGAATCAGAATGCGCAGATATATTAACTATTGTTATTATTAAACGAAACAAAAAAAACCCGACTGAGTTAAAAATAGACAGGTAACTACTACAAACAGAAAAGCAAGTTATATAATACTGAAAATTACTGTTATATTGGAAATTAAAGGGGACACTTGTAAGTTTTTATTATTAATCTGACTAGTATTAATAGTATTATAAAGGCAAAAGTTTGTAATTTTGGATGTTTGTTGCTCTTTTACGGCAAAACGGCTGAACCGGTTTGGCTGAAAATTGAAATGGTGACAGCTTATACTTTGGATTAGGTCAGAGTCTAAATTTTTATCCCGAAAAATTAAAAGTTCCTACGGGTTCAAAGTTCCTAACTCCACGCGGTCGAAGTCGCGGGCAAAAGCTATAGTAATAACATAATTTGGTACCTATTTAGTAACTTTTATGCGCCGTATTGAAATAATAATATATCCTTTATCACACCCACAACTGAGAGGAATCTAATGTCACAAAATATTGAATCCGCCAAACGGTTTGTGCCAAAGAATGATACCTATGCTTGAAAAATATTACCCTCCTTTTTTGAGAGTCGGGTAAAAACCAAAATAACCAAAATAATTTATTTTACAGTGAAGGAAATGGAAATCATGGTGAATTAGGAGATAATAAAGATCATCATCATTATTCTACACATTATGTCAGTCCTTACTCCGTAAGTTTACAATGTTTGTCATATGAAATAAAGTAGAATGTGTTAGAAAATGGTGGATTCTTGGAACTTAAAAATTTATAAGTTAAAAGTTTTAGATACTTAGATAGATAGTTTTAGAAGTTCTAAATGGATAGTGTCTGATAAAAAAAACCTTTTTATAAGAGCGAAAAGTGTATACCTAATTGTGCACTTGAATTATTTGAATTCAAACTTTAAGACTGTGAGGATCAGGAGACTCGAGATGTGTACTTGTGAAGCCTAACTACCTACAATATCAACAAAAGCTCATTATATGTATAGATGTAATAAATTTACCTAGAGACTACCACCCAAAAATAATATGATTATAACAAACGTACAAATGTACAGAATGAGTAAATTCTAGTTTTTTCAGATTCATTCTCAAATGACTCGAATTATGAAGGAATTTACCGAAGCTAATGTAACAATTGAACAGATAGGTCATACAGTCGAATACAATGATTTAATCATCATCAAAATAACTGAAAAGAGACATGACATGGGGAAGTATTTCCGAGCCGATGAGAGCAAGTATATTGATGAAGTCCCAGAAAAAAAGATAATATTAATAGTCCACGGGTTGAGCGTTATGGGGATGGGTTTCTTAAGCTGCTTGAGTGCCGAACAGGACTTCAAAATTCTTGTATCATATTATCTTGATCACTTGGAGAAGTTTGACATATTCCTAATACCAATGGCCAACCCCGACGGATACGCTGCAGGGCTTTCTGTAAATATGAAAATTCGTATTAACAATATCTAGGTGTTTAATTTAATAATAGGTTAATCAACACTGCTTATTTATGTCGTGAAGTTCCGCATAGTCCACAAACAACAGGCTTCCATTATCCATAGATTAGTGGGAAGGAAAGTCTGTTAAAATAAAACTATTGGATTTAAAAACGCAACTCTCAGCGTGTGATCGAAGGTTTACAAAAAAAACTAGAAAGGAGCCACAAAGTGAGCTGCTTTTAGAGTAATTAGTTAATTAAAATTCGTGGATGAATGCGGAGGCCCATGCCTATTTCTTTTTCGGTTGTACAAATGCATAAATCTTAATCGCAGTTGAAACTGAAGCTGTTTGATTTTGATTTCCCGTCGTTATCCCCGGCTTTAGTGTACAACCTATGGTTGACGACGACAGAAGCTATGAGGATGTATGGTTTCAGTTGATGCGTTTCTGTACATACTTGTTTGCAGATCTCCATGACGAGTAGCCACGTAGTAACAATTAAGTCATTTTCTAGTCACTATTCTGGAACAAAAATGTTTCACCTCAAGACGCATGTAGGGGCGTGGCGTTGGACCGTAATTTTGACGTGGCCTGGAATGCCACGCAGCTGGTCAGCTCCTGCAGCCAGCTGTACCCTGGCCCCACTCCTTTCTCCGAGATTGAGACGAAGGCTATCCGCGATGTGTTCCACTACCACGGCCATAAGATTCTGGCTTACATCCACGTACACGCAGGGACACATTCAAATAAAGTTTATAAGGTAATGCCCAAATATTTTTTAAATTATTCAAACGTTGTAACATTTTATAATTTTTTATGTATGTATGTGTGAATGAGTGCTAATTATTGAGTGATAATTTTAGGGTGATGCGATTTTGTACCCAAGAGGTTACTCGGAGTCACAGTCTGACGATGACAAGTACGTCGACTTGAAAGGTGAAATCGACGAGGCAATGAAGAACGCCAGCTTCCAGGTGTTGTCTGTGACGGTGGACACACTCTTCAACTGGTACGGGAGAGTGACTGGCAGCAGTGTCGACTATGCCTCTTCGGTGAGAAACATCAACACATCTTTACGTATAGTTACGAACGAAATATCCGCGTAAAGTATAATATTCAAAACACACGTTTTTTTAACACCGAAGAATCACTCATGCGTTGCCGATCCTGCCAAAATCATTTAACTCCTATTTTGAAGAACCCCATGCTATAGTCTCCAGGGAAAACCTTCATTCCATATCCTAAGCATACGAAGAAGGAACGTTCTAAGCAATCGTGGAAGAACTTACTCATAACACCTCCTCACATGTTTTGTCAGAATAGATGATTAGAACCTATCTGGTTTGATGATAGTACATTTTTATATTATTAGTAGAGCAGTGCGGTGTTCTTACGCCTAAAATTCCCAAAATGCTTAGACATAGATGTTCACTATTTTGCTTCTCAACCGCAGTTCCATGTAATAGGGGGTTATCTTAAACCTAAATATTGACCAGGTACAAATCCAAACTTCGAGCGGCCACTGAGTAACATAGAAACACCTAATAATACTTTGTTCAACATTGGAATCGAACCCAGAACCTCAGTTGCATTTACGACCAGTAAACGGGTAGACACACTTGGGAGTGGTTCTGGCTAGGATCATTGTTGTTATCATGATAACATTCCGCTTTATTTAAAACTTAATTTCAGGTGTATGGCATTCCTTACGCCTTTGAATTTGTAATGCAACTGTATGAAAATCAAGACGGGGATGTACAGTATTTAGCCCTGACGGAGATATGGAGTCGGCTGATCGAGACCACCTTCAACAACATGTGGAAGAGCCTTCATACTAGCGACGTGAGAAGAAAGTCTGGGAGACGAAAATAACATTACTCATGTTCAAAGATTATGATTAACAATAAATTATTGAACTTAAATGATTAAGTATTCCACTTCGACTCGAATCTAAATAAATGCAGAATGTAAATAATTGGTTTTAAATTTATTGTGGGGGGACAATGTGTGATCACAAAGGGTGGATCCGTCGACCAGGCGGTTGTCATACCTGCCACTGCTGGTTGTATATATTATGCAAGTTGCGCGGTAAACTTCACTTGCGCGATTCAGGATTTGTCGCTTCGTACAAGTTCTTATTTAGCGTGATAGATGTCGCTACATTATTATAGACAAGCTGTTGCTCGCAGTTTCACTTGCATTCAAAGAACTTTTAAGACAAAAGATAGCCATGTCCTTTCTGAGGATGCAGTTTCAATCTCCTTTCCAAAATTTCTCGAATCTAGTTCGGCGCCCGGTGGTTACGGCGTAAAAAAGAAACACTGACAGAGCGCGTATTAATGCGAATAATAATTATTTTATAGCTAATGAAAGTTTACCATTTAAAGAAGCGATCAAGATAAAAATGGTTGAAACGTTTTAATTTTAAGCTAGACAGAGAGCGCATACTATACCTATCTATATATGAAGTGCACCATGAAAATATACGAATACTCATTTTGAGGTGAAGGGATAGCGCATCAGTCCACATTAAAACTGAAAATACGTAGTATTAAAAATAAGTTTTTTAAATTTTATTTCCAGTAAATAACGAAACGAACTTTGCTATGACGAGTGTCACTTTCTCTCGCGTATAACCTATGATGGCTATGCGTCATTGATTACCGTGTCCAAATATTTAGTCCAACAAAGTAATTAAATTGAAATACATGCTTTATATTAACAGTCTATAAGCATAAAATGATGTTTGGGTTTGTTTAAAACTGTCAATGTATGTGACAATCAACAATTATGTAGTATACGTGTTGATAAGTGTGTCAGTCAAGCCTGCTGTCGCCGCAACTGGTTGTGCATACAAAGAGACTCATGAGAGAGAGAATAAAGAAAGTGAACGTATCGATTTCGTGGTTTTAACCGTTTATATTTTGTTGTCACTTTTGTTTAATGCCATCCTGGTTTCGCCGTTATTCGGGGCGTGCGTGACTCACGTGATTGACACCGTCCGACAAACCGGTGTGTGAATGTTTTGATGACGACAACCTTTCTTCAGATAAAATTTTATATAACAATTTTATAGTATTACAACTTTCTACTGGTGTGAAGTAAGCTTAAGCTTACCACTAAGCTTTTTGATGCGCTAATCTTGCAGTTACAATGTTAGTCTACATGCCATCATCAGACCTGAATTTATTGTTATTCCGAGTTGTTACTAGATAACTTGGGAAAACCCAAAATAACGCTTTGCTCGACAGCAGCTATGCTACTGACTAATTATGACACAAAATAAAACCGTGTGAAACATCCTACAAAATTGCCTTTCGTCTTTGGACTTTTGAAATTTTGCTCGAAGCCTGCATGGCTGCGAGTAACGCACGAGCATTAGCTACTAGATAATTTAAGGTCGAACGTCCTTCATTTATCCCTTTAGAGAGGTTTACGACCAGGACGGACGACGGAGGTCATCGAAATCGGCCCAAATGATGTACCGAAGGTACACTTATTGGAAAAAATACCCTGTATTACGCTGGTTAAAACTCTAGTCGTACTTTTTTTTAATGTTGACTGGGGGATGAGAAAAAAAAAACTTTTAATTTGAGAAAAAGCACGCCATTTTGGTACACTAATACCTGTTTCGTAAGGATTTCATAGTAAAAACTGTCAGTGTCAGTTTCGCAATGTCAAACGCACGCCATTATGGCAGAATAATATCAGTTTCTATGGTTTTTCTATGGTAAAAACTATCAACTTGACAGCTGTCATGTACCTCCGGTACTAATTTAGGCTGAGTAGTATGGGCTTTTGATGACCTCCTTTGTATGAAATAATCTGCCAATTAATTAAACGGGACTTTACTAGGAGGTGGTGCAACAGGCCCTTAGTATTCTACAGCTTATATTATATTCCTTAGATATAATAAATTCAACATACTTAAAGCTCAATGCACCCTTGACAGTGCAAGCGACTGTAATAAATTATATTTATTCAGTTTAGCTTCACAAAGAGTCGTAGTTCGTTGGTACATTTAAACTGAAATAATATAGCCACCACGAAAGCTTTTGCTTTAGTAAATTTGAGACCTCTGTTAAAATTACAACACGTTTTAATAAATAAAACATTGGTATATATATTTAATATATTATTATATAATATTTAATGGTACCTAGTTATTTAAATAATTGTTTCTCGATTAATAGGTTGACATGGAAATTGGACGAACATGTTGGTTTTGATAAAGAACCTACATTTTAAAATTACATAAATGATACATTTTCATAGTTTTAGTCAGAGGTGAACTGATATATTTCTATATACGATTACACATAGTTCTTCGAAGTTTTAGTTCCACTTTGTAAAAGGGGACTATGTAGAGCAGTGAAGTACCCTTATTCCTTTTTACAACAGTACACACTTACCTTATCCTTCGAGGAATACAGACCTCATGGTATGTTATGTTTTAATTTTTTTGGCAATTGTTTTGGTTTTCGATTAACTCATATTTATGCCAGACCATCAAGCATCATCATGCTTCAGTGCAGTAGGTACCTACTTTACTTTAATATTCTTATCATATATAGGTTATAATCGCTTTTAGCGATAAGACCGCCATTGTACCCTTAGTGTTTAAAAAAATGTTGTTTTGTTTTTTGATATGGTGTACCTACAATAAAGATTATTCTTTCTATCTATCTATATCCCCAATGATAAATTTATCACAAAATGGTAACAAGGAGGTTTTTTGGGCTTTATCTGATGTTGGAAGAAGTCCATGGTTGTCCAAGTCTCGACAATGGGTCCGTTAGTGTGGTGTGGGCGGCTGCTAACCGGTACATGACACCGGTTCAATATACCCGCTATACTTTGATAATGTCGCTCATTTGTATTGATGCGTTTTTGTTAGCTTGACTCATATAGTCCTTTACTCTACTATATATATTAAATACTAGCTTTTTAGCCCGTACCTTCACTCGCGTCAACTTTGAACCCCGTTAAACCCCGAAATTTTCTGATGTTTTAATAGTTATTCTGTTATCGGGTTGGACATAAATCCTATAAATCAAAGATCATTAAAATAAGTCCAGCAGCTCTTGAGTGGGGTCAGCTTCACGTCTAGCCTGATGTAGATAGCAGATTTAAAAATCTGTATTGGCCAGCAATTTGAATGGAGAGGGTTGATGGAGGTCGCTTCATGTAAAAAAACGATATTCAGCCGCACGTGAGGGAAGCCACATATGTAAACAAATATGTTGCTTGCAACTATGTTTCATAATCTAGAAGAATGATCAAAGAAGATATAAGTCAATGACATCGTATTTTTACGACAGCACTCGGGGTATCATCGGGTATCAAATCAAAAAATAATAATTGGTGATGCCGCTTCAAAGTCCACATAGAGATATGGGGAATTTAATTTGATTACTATACAATAAACCTACATAATTGGAAAAAATGTTTTATCGAACAAAACGTAATCATGAAAATCGATTTGTAAATAACAAAGTAGTTAAATGTCTAAAATGTTAAAATTACGGTCAAAAAGTGCTACCCAGGGTTACCACAGAAGACAAATTTCATCTAGGTAATGCGTCTATGAAAAATACTATGGAAGTCGCGCCTAGTCTTACATATCACTGACTTTTTTTGAAAAGACAATAACTGTTTGGTACCACTTTTATTGATTTACAAGTTTGGCAATGTTTTTTTCGTACTTTTAGGCAATTTCATAATGGACCGATGGACAGTCGAACATTCTAAATCCATTGTTTGACGGAATAGACGAGTGGAAACAGTATAGCAGCTAACAGCTTTGATATTTTAAATCTATCATCGTTAAAGTGCCGAACTAAAAGCATCTGGCGAATACGTATTTCATTTTGAAAAAGGTTTATGGTAAATTGATTTTGCAATTGTAATATAAGATACTATCACGCTTATATTGCACGAACGGTTAGGGATAGGTGTACATTGTATAAAACAAACACAGTTCGATATGTTTAGGTCCCTTGTAATAGTGAGCCTATCTGGGCAGAAATCCATACTGCTGCTGATAATTTTATTGCTTGATCTAAGAATTGAACCTAGTACTTCGAGCGTAGCTAATGGAGCAGTTTGTAAAATAACTATGCTTCTTTATTATATTTATCTTTTATCTGACTTATGGAGAAGAAAGGGCAAGAAACTCCAAAAAAACTCCTTTAAAAATCTATGAAAACAATAGTATTCTTAGTTTGTAGTATTTTAATGTCAGATATATTGTTACATCGGCAACATTCTGAATATTTACCATTAAAACTTACCTAGAAAGGACCATTGTTTTCAATATAGACTACTTTCTTACTCGCGAAGATTAGTTCTGGGTAAAAGCGGAAAGGTTTTGACACATTTCAAGAGAATTAAACTTGATTCTACGAGGAATATAGGTAATCAGTTATTGTTCTAGTCTTAAGATACTGCGAAACTTGCTGACACGCGTAACAGTATAGTCTAAAGCCTAGGGCGTATTTACTTCAAATATTATATTTCCAACATTAAGGATACGGATATGATGGATAATGGATAAAGTCACTTCTGTGAAAGTGGGAGGAAGTCAGGTAAATTCTATCTTAGGGTTAGTATAGAAGACGTACGTAATTCAACTGTTACGCAAACAGTTATACGTATGAAACTAATATTAGGTAAGGTATATTGTATTACCTAAGATAATTGCTACTTAAAATTACCACTAAACATTTTGAGAAAAAGTTTGGCTAATGCAAGTTTTTTACGACATTTTTTATGGTAATTTTACGATACACACACGGTACAGTCGTCCTTGGTACGTGCGTAATTAGGGTTGCTGTTTACCGTTACGGTGATTTAAAGATTCCCTAGTGGCCTGGATTGGATACGAGCGGTGTGCGTGCGCGCAGTGCGCGAGATCATACGACGACGTGCACACGTGCGCTCTCTCCGCGCAAACGAATCCTATTATTTTTTTATTTCTTCTTTTAATTTAAAGTTTATAATCTCGTGAATATTTTAATTAAGTGTTCAGTTATGGCGTGTTTAATATATGTGTTCGGTGAGTGATTTGCATAAAGAGAGTTTGGTTATTCAAATCTTATTAAGTTTTTTCCAAGAAGTTTGGGGTCAAGTTTATGTTTAGATGTTTGATTGGAAAATAATGTATTGTGCATGTAAAGGTGTAATAGACGCACGGTATCATGGGCGTCACGCTCCTTTTCTTTCGGGAAGTGTAGAGTTCCGAGCGGTTTCCGCGTGAGTTAAACTTACTTTCAACCGTAACTTATAGAGTACAACATTCAGAAAATCGGTTAAGTTTATCGTTTTAAAACTATAATCCAATATCCATAAGGAAATTGAACTCTGACCAGAAGATAAATTGCACCTGAAGAAATTATACTTTGTATTTTTTTAATCTTACCTCAAAACTGTTGCTTTTCTGAATAATTTGTCTTTAACTTAACAATAACATACCATCACGTCTATTTTCCCTGAAGGATTAGGCAGAGATGTACTTATGTAGTTACATTTACATTTTGCCGGTATGTTTTAAAAAATCAATCTATAGTCTCTTATAAAAACCAGTCAAATGAAGATTTTATTGTATATGTAGCCTGTTTACACTGTAAAATCCATGCTCTCATCATATCAGCTAAAAGAGGTCCACTGCTGAATGAAAGCCTCCCCCATAGACTTCCACAGGGACCGGTCGTGTGCCGCATGCATACGACTAGTCTTTAGTGTCGGGCAATTATGTCTCATTTGGGCAGTTTTGACGTTAATATAAAAAATCTCATTGCGGTAAAAAAAACCAAGAGATTCAGGGTTACCTGTTGGCAATAATTTTTCAGACTAGATAGGTAGACTGGTATAACATATTTATCATATCAGCGTAAGACGGCCTCCAACGAGATGGACGGATGACCTGATAAAGGTCGCTGGAAGTCGTGGGATCCAGGTGGCATATAACCGGTCCTTGTGGCTGATATTTGACAACATAACAAATTACTGTGTTTTAATGTAACTGCTTCATTGGTCTAGTGGTTGTTAGCGCAACCTTAGAGGTCCTGGTACCGATTTCCGCGTCAAGCAAAGTGATGTGGATTTTTCTGTTAATTTTCCAGTAGCATTTCTGTCTGATGTCTGATGTTAATAGGCTCGTCCTCAATTATATGGGACCTAACCATACCGATGAACTGTAGGTGTACAAGAATATTTACAGCTCTGTAACCCTTCGGGTAATATGGGCTAAACGGGGACACTGATGGATGGGATTTTATATAATGTAACGGATTCTAGGAGAGGTAGGGCACAGCCATTTATGGCTCAAATCTGGAGCAGCCATGGGCTGCTCCAGATTATTATAGAAAACTACAGCATTATTTTCCTTATAGAAAACTACAGCCAAATAACACAATTTATTGTGTGCTGTGTTCCTGCAGTGAGTAAGGTTGCCAGAGCTCCTTCTAAGGATGCGCTGCACTGGCAGCAAGAGCAATATTCCCTCAAACTGTCGGCGCAGTGAATCCTCCATAAACCTCCGAGAGGTTTTCAGGGACGGCAACGCGCAAGTGATACCCCTGGTGTTGCCAGCGTCCATAGGCTACGGTGACCGCTTACCATCAGGTGGGCCGTATGCATTTTTGCCACTTTAGTGGGATATAAAAAAGAGAAGGATTCCTATCGTAGTATAGATAATAGAGAACTAAAGTAGAAAAGTAAACAAAAGTAGACAAAAACAAAAAAAAATAACCAAAAAGTTTACTAGTGTATATATTGCATTTTTACATTACATGATATATGTAAACAGATAAAAAAAATGTATATAGTAAAAAACTACACAAGGCAGTTACCTGTCAAGTAAAGAAAGAACGATTATGTCGTTATTATGTGAATTTCCACTATTTTTCTTATCGCATTTCAAATCACTAACTTCCGAGATTTCACAGCTATTATTTTTTTTGTTTTTAAATGCATTGATTTAATACTGCACTTTATAACAGAGTAACAATGTAAATTCGATAAAAAGCGAGTCACTAAGTAGCTATACGAAAATAGTCTTCTTTTGTTTATAATTCTGAACGATAGCAATGTGCTTATCGTATAGGTACTTATGCTTATAGGTTCACTTATAGGTGTTAATAAATAGTAGTGTGACAAACTGAGCTGTACTTAAAATGTAAATTAATTAAAAATAGGTTATAGGTACTATATAAGTTTTAGGAAAGCGTCCCAAATGTAGATATTCCAGATATAGGTACGATATTCATCAAAATGTATCAAGTTTTGGCAGACAGCCGTCATATTAAAAAAATATATATTAAAAAAATACCGTGGCTGAAGTCATTATACCGTGCAACGTGGAGATCAACTTTGTGGTTTAATTTAGTTTGAATTTAGGGACCATATCGGAAGTATTCTGAACAATAAAAATGTAAAAATCGGTGATGTCTCGAAAAATGCAAACACAAAACAGTATAATTGAGAATCTACTCCCTTTTTAAGTCGGATAAAATGCTTAACCCACTACTCATTAGTCAAACAAAAATTAAAGATTTATGTGAATAACTATAGAAACTAACCGAGTTACACGTCTTATCAAATACATAATTTATGAAATTTGAAATAAACCGTATCCTTCCATTATATCGTGACCAGACCATTACCAACCAGATCATTATATCGTGCAAGTGTACAATGTGGAAACTTTTTAGGAAAATATTTCAAGATTTTGAAATAAAACTACTTTTTACGGATTTTATCGCGTTATATTGATATTATTTTAATCCCGACGTTTTGGACCCTTTACAGCGTCCATGGTCACGGGTGACTAAGGTGGTAGGCGTCCTATGGTAGGTATGGTATAGTAGGCGTTCGATAAAATCCGTAAAAAGTAGTTTTATTTCAATGTCTAGTATTCGTGTGAGTGTTAGAAATCAGTATTTTTTTTAAGATTTTTAAGCATTTTGTGGTGGATCGTCTGACACAATAACTAACAACCAACATCTTGGAAGTATATTCAATCGGTGATAACCAAAAGTCGAGTTGATAACCTATTTTAACTGGACTTTATAAAATAGTGGATTCCATTCCCGTCCACGTCCCTAAACGTACTCGCTATATGTCGCGGTTAACCATACCTTTAACCAGATTGTAAATTTAAAAGCCTCATTAAATGCATGATTTAAGTGGTCGCTGCAATAGTTCGATAGCTGTATAGCAATATTATCGTAGTTGATATTCAAACAATTAAAAATATAATTTACTGCCTCGTTGGTCTATTGTTTCCAAGGCGACTGCTACGCTAGAGGTTCGATTCCCGGGTACATAAGAGAGGTAGGGCACAGCCATTTATGGCTCAAATCTGGAGCAGCCCATCTGGGGAAGTACCTCCTCCACCTTACAGAAATCTGCAGCAAAACAATACACTTTATGGTGTGTTGTGTTCCTGCAGTGAGTAAGGTCGCCAGAGCTCCTTCTAAGGATGCGCTGCGCTGGCATCAAGAGGAATATTCCCTCAAACTGTCTGCGCAGTGAATCCTCCATAAACCTTTCGGGTCGGCAACGCGCGAGTGATACCCCTGGTGTTGCACGCATCCATAGGCTACGGTAACCGCTTACCATCAGGCGGGCCGTATGCTTGTTTGCCACCTCAGTGGTATAAAAAAAACACTTTACGGGTAAGAGACGTGAACATATTTGTGCTTTTGTGTATCTCTGCTAGTGACTTTATTTTCTGATGTGATGATCGTTTGACATTTTATAGCACTTACGCCTATTGTAGGTATCTTTATCATACAAAAAGTATTTTATATTAGATAATATTCCTGGGCATCTCCTCTGCCATACAAGTGCTCAGTTTAATCATTTTTATTGAATACCATTTAAAATTAACTTCCCACTAAGCAATATCTGATCAAAGAGCCCTCCCAACATTAATTTGATACCAAGCAATGCAGCTAATTTCAATAGGTAACGCCCAGATTTTATTAAATTAAAATCTTCGGGTCTTTCGATCAAAGGGCCTATAATGATGTCAATTGCTACGAAATTACTTTAAGAGCTGAAGCCAGATCACAGCTCTGTAAAGAGAGCTCAATTACTTGAAGCCAAAGAAACACGATAAATGTCGCCACAAATTAAAGAATCGTTCGACGCAAATAATCTGCCCTCTGAGAATCGTGACACAAATATGGCGGCTCTAACGTTTAGGGAGAACATACACTTAACTCTGTGTCTATAGATATACGAGTATAATATATACATTATTTTTCTATACCTACCTACATAAGAAAAATAAAAACTATAATTATATACATTCATCACTCGCTTGGGAAAGAGAAACATCGTGAGGAAATCTGAATACCTAAGAGATTTTCTCGACGGCATGTGAAGTCTGCTAATGCAGGTTGCATTAGGCCAGCGTGGTGGACTATGTCCACGTGTAACCTAATCCCTCTCATACTAAGAGGAGACCCGTGCCTAAGCAGCTGGATAGTTAATGGGTTGATGATGATATACATTCTAATAGAGATGAACTGAGCCCACCGGCTCAGTCACTAGTTCAGTTCACTAGTTTGATTTAAATTACCACATTTTGAATTCATTTGTAAAATATGCGACTGAAGATCGAGAGATTGTTAGTTTCAACTTCATCCACTCGCGACACACAGTAATATATAATAATAGTTCTTACAGATACAAAGATTAGACTATTGATATAATAGGTAGGTATATACCTAATGGACTTTTCTTGTCATTGTTGTATGGCTAATAGTTTACAACTAAATGACGGACGCAGGACGGAAAACGGACGTCCTGTTTACCTAAATTTCAATAATTCAATAATATACAAAATCCCTTCCCATACATATTATTGAAATTTAAAAACAAGGGTCTCAAGTGTCGGTTGCACTTACCACTTACGAACGAACAAAGTGTGTTGTCACCTTTAAAAGAGCTTTTAAAAAGAAAGACTTACACCGTCGACCGGCAAAGAAAAATTTCTTAGCTCATTAATTAATTGGACCAGCAAAACGCTTAAATCATAATATTATAATGTAGGTAGCTATATTTTTATTTATTTTTAGTCATAATGTAGTGTGCACGTCGTAATAATTAAAAGAAAATCTACAAGATTTAGGTTATGTGTAGTGCGATAGCAAATGAATTGTTATGCCAATAACAATTTATTTGCTACTGCAACTTTATTTACTTTTTAAAATGATTAATGATTTTCATTTAATTACTCAAACAACTATTTATTTAAACTGACTCGCTATATAAAATTAATTAAATAAGATTAGTTAGACTTTCAGCATGAACGGTAGTTTTTTGTAGTCATTTGCATACACGTGACATCCGAATGTCCATTTTAAATTCTCATTGTGTCTGTTTTGAGTTTATTTCCAATTGCAATTAGGTATAAAAGCTTTTGTTACCAAGCGAGACTGGTTCGGACACTTATGACGGGTACCTATGTCAACGATAAACGACATTGTAATTTAAAAACGTATTTATTTGAAATGGTTGAAAAGAAATGAAATATGCGATAAATTGTTATTACAATGTGAAAATTGTGTAACATATTTCAGGTATGAAAATGCAATGGTTTAGTTAAAGTAAGACTGGTAGCTGAACGGACCGAAGTTTGATGCTGATTTAATTGAATTCATTATTGCGTATAAGTAGTCAATATTTTGTCAGAGTGCTCTTTATATCAGAACAAAAGAGATCACTTATAGTCCACCTTACTAGGCTATTATAATAAGGCTATTGAACATAGCCCTACATTTGTACACTTACTAATAAACACACTGGAAGCAGAAATGCCGAAACATACTGAAAGTATTTTTGTAAATCTATACTAATATTGTATAAGAGGAAAGATTTGATTGTTTGTTTGTTTGAATTGAATAGGCTCCGAAACTACTGGACCGATTTGAAAAATTCTTTCAGTGTTAGATAGCCCACTTATCGGGGAAGGCTATAGGCTATATAATATCGATCTACGACTAATAGGTGCGCAGTAGCAATGAAAAATGTTGCAAAAACGGGTGAAAAAAGTTATCAAGACCACGCGGGCGAAGCGGCCGCTGGCGGGAAGCTAGTCATATTATATAATTTAAAATACCAACATTTTAAAGTATTCATGATTCAGGAAAATACTTTAAACGGAATTTTATATTATTATCTATGAATATAGTGGCAATAATTAAAAAATAACCTACGCGCTAATTACCAACTCGTTTACTATCATGCTTGTGATAATGAACAAGTTTTAAGCTAAAACATTGTGGAATAATTACCAATAAATAGCGTTCTATAAACAAAAAGAATAAGAAACTGTTTCACAGCTTACTGATAAGTTAAAGTTAAATTACTTGTCACATAAAATTATACAAATGTAGTTCGCGGCTGCCTAGAGGCGGTTTAAGCCCTGTTTTTGAGGTGATGAAACAGCCCCCGCTTGCTATTGCCGATAGTACTCATCTATACTAATATTATAAAGAGAAAATATTTGATTGTTTGTGTGTTTGTACTGTATAGGCACCAAAACTACCACTATATTTCAGTGCTAACACTGAAATATTTTTTTTTTAACTGCCTTTCCCGATAAATGGTCTATTTAGATAGCCCATTTATCGGGGAAGGTTATAGGCTATATACCATCACGTTACGACTAATAGGAGCGGAGTAGCAATGAAAAATGTTGCAAAAACGGGGGATTTTTTTTTAAGACCACGCGGGCGAAGCCTCTGGCGGAAAGCTATAACAATTATGACGACTCTTGTAGTCTAGTGGTTCGAGTACCGGACTGCTGACCACGAGGTCGTGGGTTCGATTCCCACAGGTCACAAATATTTATGTGATGATTATAAGTATTTGTGTTTGTCTGGGTGTTTCTTATGTCCAAAAAAACTATATATATTATATCCATTGTCTAGTACCCATAGTACAAGCTCTGCTTAGTTTAGGACTAGATGGTGCTGTGTAAAAATGTCCCCAAACGTTTATTTACAAAAAAAAAGTTTAAAACTTCCTGTTAGCAATTTATATCGGTATACCCTATTTATGTATACAGTATAGAGTACAGTGTGTATGTGTGTGTATATACATTATTTTGTTTTGTCCACAGCTATTTTTGGGTTTATACTACAAGCTCAATCCAGCAGTATATATGATAAGTAAGTACAACTTTCAACATATTATTATAACCTGTATCTGTTGTATATTCGACGTTCTGTGGTGGAAGAGACTTAAAGAATAGGAGCAATGTACGCTCACGAATTTCTTAAAGCTAAGTACTGCATGTACAGACCAGAGACTATAGCTCACGCGAGGCCTGCATCGATACCTAACCCTCCATTTTCTCTTGCGACGAGGATTTTTGTACTACTTATATAGGTAGCTCATATTTCAGAATGGTGATGGAAGATATAAGTTACCCATTTAAATAAGGGTAATTTTTCACTCTTCATCATTCGACTTTCACTAAAAATGATACATTTAGTTTAACTGTCTGATACCAGTTTGAAAAGCGTTTTAGCAAATTAGTGATGTGTTTGAAAGAAATAATAGTATCAAGTCTAGACTTTACATATTGCTATTAAATATAAGCAAGGCGATAAGTATATACATTTTATTAACTGCCTTATTACCCTATTGGTCGTGAGTGCGACTGCTATGATCGGGGTCCTAGGTTCGATTCCCAGGTTTCAAAATTAGCACTTCGAAGTTAGTTACATTTTTCAAAAGTGCCTATTTATAATATGTTCTAATTGAAATAAAATATTTAGAATTTGAATTTGAACTGTGAATAAAATAAAATAAAAAATACTCCTCTGGCTAACTCTTCGAGGAAAATAGGCGTGATGGCATGTTATATTTTGTTTGCAGCCACACGCTCATACGTTTGCACCCGACACACACCAACCAACTTGAAGCAGTGTCCCATTTTGAGGACCCTACAGGGGAGATAGAAGTACTCAAGGCCAGCCGAGGATTCAACGACACTTTGGACATCTTAGTGCCCCCGAGCAGACTGAAATATGTTCAGGACTATGCAGATAAGAAAGGATTGACTCTTGAAGTGAAACAAATTAATTACGGCAGGTCAGATTTTGTGTTTTTGTTTCTTTCTTTTTAAAATAGGAATAAGTAATAATTATTACTTATAGGTCTTGATTCCTTATGTATTTCTATATAGTTCTTGACGTGATAGTCTGTTTTTGCCACCCTATTGGCGTTGTTGGATGGCCAGGTTCAACAAAATATAAATATAAAGGTCGTTCTTTGAAATTCTTATTTAGTAAGTACGTAGCAGAACGGAGTTTGGAATTGCAGGCGGCCATGGATGTAAGCTAACTCTGCTAACCCTCTGGGGAATACATGCGATAATGTATTCTTATATACTATAAATATGTATTTACAAGAAATAGTATATAAGTATTATATCCATTGTCTAGTAGGTACCCATAGTACAAGCTCCGCTTAGTTTGGGACTAAATGGTGCTGTGTAAAATGTCTCAGGATATTTATTAATTTTACGGGAAAATTTATCTTTGCCAGCCCACATTAGGCTAACCTGGTGGACTACAGCCTAATCCCTCTCACTGAGAGGAGACTCGTGCCCAGCAGTGGGACAGTATATGCGTTGATTATTATTATTAATCTTTGCGACTAATATTGTAAAAAGGTGTATTTCGACACTTTATATTTCGAAGGCATATAATTTAAAATAATTTTTCATCGATTAGGACATTGAACGATGTGCCAGATCGTGTTCCCAGAAGAAGGGTTCTACGCAGTTTCGACATTTACGCTTTCAACTCATACGCTAGCGTAAGTACTTTTAAAACATCTGTAATTAATTATTAACAAAAATATATTAACAGTAATTAAGAATTAATGTACCTACTTACATAAATTGTTAATGAGCTCTGATTTGATGACTGCCAATGTATAACATAAGAAAGGGGCTTGTTTTACCATGTTTGGATAGCCGCTATTTGTCGGATAAATAAAAAAAAACATTTGTATCAAATTACCTGCTAAGCAATAACTTTATCAAGTACTTAATTTAATTATCAGTCAAGTGCTTGTAGTATACTTCTTTAAATAGGCTTTTCTGTGTAGGTACCTACCACGGCTATAATTCTATAATATTTGTAATTTTTCCAAGTATTAGAAATGATTTAAAAATAATTAAGTCAAATTATTTTTTTGCGAAGAGTGAAAACAAAAATTAAAAATTAAATGTAAATGTTTTTTTTGTTCTTAGATGCAAGAATACATGGAATCAGTAGCAAGAAAGTACGATCCCATGGTGCAACTTCAGAATCTTGGCAAGAGTTACCAGGGACGCAGAATGAAACTCGTCAAGATATCGACGAACCCCAACGCTGGCAACCCTATCATATTTGTTGACGCAGGTAATTACTTCACTCATCACCAACTCACTTATCGTACCGCTGCACTGCTAGGCACAGGTCTCTTATCAAAATGATAGGAGATTGGGCTATTGTCCAATATGTTAACCTGGTGCGGGTTCAGGAGTCAGATGCTCATAACATGGCCTACCTCCTATAGGTTTATAATAGGCTTTAGGTGTTTGTGAATCCACGTTACTGGATTTTATTTACTTAGGATAAAGAAACAGTTACACATTATGTAGTCTAATTACGTCATCATCATTATCATTAGTATCACTGCTGGACGTAGGCCTTCTTACTAATCTAATTACTAAGTAATAACATACAATAATCTGATAAGTAAGTCACACCGTTATCCAGAAATATACAATTCATGTTAGTTATTATTGTTAAAGTAATAAAATCCTTAACTAAAAATTTCAAAAACTAAGAGAGTTCTAAGTGTTTTCTAACTATGGTTTGGTGTTCTAGGTATCCATAGCAGGGAATGGGTGGCGCCGGCGATGGCTTTGTACCTCATCCACCGGTTAACCAGTGACCCCAGAGCCCTGCAAAAGGGAGGGGAGCTGGATGGTGTGGACTGGTACATTCTGCCCCTCGTCAACCCCGACGGCTATGAGTTCAGCAGGACTAGCCGAAATGTAAGTATAGCAGTTTAATTAAAAACGCCGGGTTCCCGGGTCGAAAAAGTGTTGTTCTGTTTTTCTATGCAATCTCAGCAGCAGCGCGGTTTTATGCCATTTGTGCCCCGTTGATACCAACAGGGTCGGCTCCTATTAAATGGAACCGGTATTTTAGGTCCCATGTAATAACCAAAACCTCTGCCTAAACCTTCGGAGAATGCAGGCGTGATGGATCGGATATGTAATAAAATGATACTTTAGGCAGACAGACATATAAAATAATTCAGTTAAACGTTCGATTGGAGAGATTAACGCAGTTACAATTATTATTTTATAATGTTTGCTTCAGAATCGCATGTGGAGGAAGACGATGTCAAAGCACGGGGTGAACAATTGCTTTGGTGTTGACGGCAACCGCAACTACGGCTTCAAGTGGGCCGTGAGTGGGGTGTCCACTGACCCCTGCCATAAGGAGACCTACGCCGGCCCCAAACCCTTCTCAGAGCCCGAAACACAAATGGTCAGGAATGTCATGATGGACAATTCAAAGCGGATGAAGCTATATGTGTCTCTACATTCCTACGGACAGTATTTGGTGTACCCTTGGGGATACACAGGAAGTATCCTTCCAAAGGAATGGAAGAAGCTGGATGATATGGCTCGAGCGGTGTCGGACTCGGTAAGGGCTGCTGGAGGACAACCGTTCAAAGTACTAAGCGCTGGTAAGTGGTATCCAGCGGCCGGCGGTAGCGATGACTTCGCTTTCGGAGCTGCCGGGGTTCCATACTCCTATACTATGGAGTTAACTGATGGCTATGAGTTCATATTCCCGGAAAAACTTCTCTCTAGAGTGTTGCCACAGTTCTATGAAGGGTTCAAAACGTTTGGGGCACGGATCAGGCAAGAATTTGGTCATCAAAGGAAAAAGAGAGAGATTGCTAACCTATAGTGACGTGTTAAAGACTGAAATCGTGAAATAGGCTACGAATATAGTGAATAATAATAAAATTATAAAACGAATTGGTTTTATTGATTTCCCAACGGTCTATTATTTGTTGTAGTTTATTTTTCAGTCAGAAATCTAAGTAAAATGCTAGCAATTGAAGTTTGATAACTTTACTAAATTGAAATACGAGATGAATTTTATTGTATATTTCTTTTTTACGTTTTTAGCGGGTATGTTATTTTGAAGAGTACATTGTTATTGCTTTTATTGTCTTTTGGTGATATCATATATTTTTTTATAAATCTTGTTATAGTGAATATTCGAGTTAATGACGGTTCGAGATGTGGGTAAGTAAAAAAAATAAAAATATTTACAGAGTGCAAAAATTATACACGACTAAAAAAACATACTTTGTATAAAGTCAAAAAAACATTATCACCCATCCCCTCTACAAAGCAGTGGGTATACCACAAAAGGTATATAATTTTGAAAAAATATATAGCTTTATATTTTTTTCCATATAACTGAATACCTACCTGTTCTTTTCCCAAAATCTTTACTATTTACTTCTTTTCAAGTGCATGCCATGTTTTATTTGTTTTCAAACAACAATTTTTTTAGCAAAAAGAATTATGATTCTAACTAGATAATTAATACTTATTTATATTCAGGTGTAGGGTATTAAGGAGTTGTTACGACGATATGTTGCGGACTCTACTGGACAGAGACGAAGCTGCCTGCATTGAAGACGCAGCTATAGGCGCTAGTACTGTAAGAACTTACTTAAATCAACCCAGTCCTTCTTATTGTTGCAATCTAACCGACAAGTTATTCCGAGTATCCGTAAATCCGTCGAGATACACAAATAATTAGAAAAATAAAATATATATGATACATAAATAAAATGTATGGAAATAACTTTTTGACGAATTATCATTGTCATAAATGTAATTTCGATACATTTTGTTTTGATTTAATCCTCGAATCGAACGGTAGATTGCGTATTGTGTAGGCCCTTAATTCTAACACAACCGTCGGTAACGGTTTTAATGATTCTCCTGCCTTAATCTAGTTAAATCATAAACTAAACAATGTCTAAAACACTGAGGACCAGTTTCACCACCTCCCGGTAAGTTTCCGTTAAATTATCTGGCAAATAATTTCATAAAAAAATTGTTCTATTTTTGAATTTATCTGGCGGTTAGCGGCTATCCAGAGGTAGTGTTCTTTAAAGATCGCATCTGCTTAGAAAGGATTATATAAAAGGAAACGAATATAATGTCTGGTGTACTCAGTAAATGGGTTTTCATCTAAACCTTTCTCAACTAGTTGTAATATTGCGTCTGAATATTAATATTTTACACAAAGCAACCTCGTACCTCCACAAGCTAATTAAAATATTTTTAAATAAAGTTAGCCTACAATTTATACCTATCCTTGATAGACCGAGACTGCCTCTTTTGAAAACCATCGACATACTTAATATGAACATAGTCATAATTTCATTCTTTTCTCTTCATTTTTACTCATAAAGTTTACATAAATAACAGTAGACCAAAAACCACAATGGTTTGGAATAAAAAATTTTTGAAGCTAAGTGAGTCAAGATACATGTAAAATAAAATTTACAGGTGACGATATTTCTAAAGGCTTTAAAGGAATACTGTAGCGAAGTACTGGACGTAGTTAGCGAGCATATGACTTATGAGGGCAGACATCTGTATGAGGTAAAGTAGCAAGTTTGTAATGACTGTAACATTGGGTGAAATAACTAAATATATAAATATTAAAAATTTAGAAAACCCTCGACACGAAATGTAATTTTCCATTTTGTGGTGACATTCGAATCGACAAACAAAATGTATGTAAATGACATTAGTGACAGCCGGATTTGTCGAAAGCTTGTGTCATTTCCATACATTTTGATTATCGATTCGAATGTCAAAATGCAACTTGTCTAGCCCCCCAGTACGGAAAACAATCTAAAGATACGTTATTAATTTCTTCCGTTAATGGTTAAAGATAATGGACGAATCATTCTAATTTGGTTCATATGTGACTATGTTTTAAGGCACAGAATGCGCATTAAAATTTTACAACGACTACTTAATCTACAGGTAATATTAAACAGCGAACCAGTCGACAAAAATTCAGAAAACATTAAGCCGTTAATCATCGTGGAGGCTGGTCAGCAGGGCGGCACCGAGCCCGTAGGGTTCGCACTGTATCTCATCGAGCAGTTAGTGGCGTGTCAGGAAAATGACATCATGTTGCAACATGTCAAGTGGATTGTACTGCCCTGCACTAACCCTGACGGACAAGAGTACTCCAGATATGTGAGGACATGTTGATTTTATGTTAATAAGTTATTCTGCCCAACTTGCAGTCAGCAAGTCCATAAGTTTATTCTTGAATTGCCACTTTGTTTTTATTTATTTTAATTCGTACATTGATGTTGAATTTTCAATTTGTAGAGCCAAGTGCCATGGAAGAAGAATTTAAGACCATCCGATGATCTTTTGAGTTACGGCGTAGATATAACACGAAATTTCGATAATCAATGGGGGTCGTGCACTAGAATCGAATCCGGTTTCTCTCCTCAATACCCTGGTGCGGGACCTGCCTCAGAAAATGAGACTATGTTTATCAAAAGCGTTATAGCTAAATATAAAAAGGATACTAAAGTGTATCTTTCCATCAAACGTGACGGCCATTCTATACACTACCCATATGGGTACACAAAGAATAGCCCTACTAACATGGCGTTGATACATAAAGTGGCTGGTGAGGTGTCCAATAGAGTCAACCAAAGAGCTGGAGGTGTGCATTTGTTCATAAACACGAGCGTGTTCGAGTCGGAGGGCAAGCCGCACTGCGGGCACAGCGTTGACTACGCATTCGACAGCGGCATCCCTTTGTCTTACGAGATGCGCGTGTTCCTCGGATCAGACAACCGAATAATGACCAAGTTCCAAACGTTGCCGCGAGGATACGACATATCACTCAGAAACGGATATTTTAGTGGCATAAGAGAAATTTATAATGCTCTTACTAACGAGAAAAAGTATGGCAGAATACCTTAGTAAAATATAAATCGCTAAGCCACATTTCTATCGCTCTTGCAAGCATATTACCTATGTATAAATGGGGCGTACATTAGAAGTTTAATACTTATATAAGATTGAGAAGCAATCGCGCTCAAATAGTACTACATATTTAGATACCCTAAAATGATGTTTGAAATGGAGCATAAAAAATCTTCAACTAGGTCAAAATTATGTACTGGGATCGGCATCTATTACGATACAATATTTATTTAGTACATAATGGTGTATCTACGTTGGAGGAGTCACTTTTCCACTTTTCGGTAGGACGGCGGACATGCGCAGTGGAGGTCCTGAAACGCGCGTGCGCTAGGGGTGGGGCTCGTGGCCGTTCAGCCCGCTATCATTCTGTAGTCAGCCGCGGCGGCGGCAACGCGCCTTGCTCTGGGACCTCTCCCAGTACCCAGTCCTCCTATTACCTCCATCGACTCTAACTCGAACTTACTCTGCCGCCGCGCGCGCTAAACTTGAAACATTTTTATTAGTTCGTTTATTTTTCACATTCCGCATTTAATTTCTGGTTTATGATTAATTTGTAGTGTTTCCATAAGTTTTTTTGAGTTGGTTATTATTAAAAATAAAAAATCAAGAAAATATTTCAAGACTAAAAATTCAATTCATTGTTTTTTTTTGTAGTTCATTAATTTTGTGTTAATAAATTAAAAAGAAGTCGGGGCCGGCGGTCCTACTCTTCGGTGGTAAGTAATTTAGAATAGATTTTCAGTACTGGTCGGCAGTTGAGACGGAGAGGAGCAGAGTACGAGAAGAAGCGATGCTTCGAATGGGGCGTAAGGCGGTCCCGTCGGCAACAGGTTGGTGGCAAGCGACGGGCGTCGGGCGCTGAAACGAGACCTTCTACCGCTTGCTGAGCTCCGCGATTCTATTAACTGTTAATAAACACCCCAGATAGCAGCCTTTAGCGCTAATTACCATCAAGGGGCTTATAATATTAAATTTCTTGCCATCCTCGGCGAAAATTCCGCTAAAATATTACATTTCTGCAATATGAACCGGGAAAATAAATTGCACGGTTTTTGTCGCGTTCCTGACGTGTTTTTCTACTGAAATTAGGCTAGTATTACGGAGACTTGCCGGAAAATGTTTCGTTTAACGTTTTTATCTCAAAAATCGTCAAAATATCGTTTTGTTGCATTTTCGCAATATTACGGACTAATATAATACTTGTTTCTTCGAGATTTTGTTTAAAAAAAAAACAATTTACCACTTCTTGGTCGTTAGAGACAAAGAACAAATAGTTTACAAGTTAAATAAAAGCTTGTAAAAGGGAGAATATTAAATAAAAGCATGAAAGCTTTTTTCTACCGGTTTCTACATTTTAGCCTAAATTTAAAGATAAACTGTTCTAAAAATAGCTAAAGTCACTAAAATAATGTATGGAATACTCAGAAAAAATGTTTTAAAATATAAACTATAAATGTTTCGAAGAAGTAAATATGTTTTTGTGGTAATAAGCGACTTTCTGGTTTAATTCTATTTAAAGGCAACATAAAAAATAGCCGTAACTCTCAATACTATAAAGATTGAGAAAATCTTATTTAAATGATTTTTACCAGCTACAAAATAATTTAAAACGTTACAAATTTATATTTGAACAATTCCATCAGTCCGACTTATTTCGTTGAAATTACCTCGGATTAACAAAAACCTACCGCTTACATATCGCTGTAAAATAATAATTTACTATCTACCTAAATATATTAAATAATAATATTCAATCGAATAAATAAAAAGGCTTTTGCAATTTTGGGATAACAAAATGCTCATAGCCCCTATTAATTAATTATTTCGGAGTTTCATCTCGTGGATTTTATTATTATTGCTTCTGCTTTAGCATCTACTCGTACCTTATATATAAATGAATGGTAATTTATTTGATATTCGATATTCTTGTATTTATTCGAGTATTAGCCCGAGTACCTATATCATTTTGGCAATTTTGCTAGTGTGAAAATTCTAACCACAACCTCATTTAGAAAAAATAATAAATCAGAAAATGAGGTTATACGAATGGGACATTTAATAAAAATATAAATCCGTCAAAAGTCTGTTTTTACAGAAGTAGGTATACCAATAATGTTCGGTATCAGCCAGTCGTATAACGGGACAAACAAACAGAGGGGACACCGGTTACTTTCATAACTAAAGTTTGGAGTGTTGATAAGAACTATGCTTTGTATCGATCGTTCTCATTAACCAGTCGAGCTGCGTATCGCAGAGATAAGAGGTGTAGTATGCGGGTACTTGAACAAAACATTACACTCGCCCACATGCTAGCAGTATGCATCTACGAATGTATTTAGCTGGTTTTTACAAGAAGTTTTTATGTTAAAAACGAACGGAAATTGGTAATACCACGTTTTTGACATACAAAGTAAAGTGTAAAGAAAAAATCATATTTTCTTAAATTTTGTGACTAAATTCGCAATTTTTCCGTCTTGGAAAATTCGTATTTTAAAATGGTGGACTAAATTTTTGGATCAATTTGTTTGATCGATATGAATAGTATGTAATCTTTATGGGTATCGCGCGCAGATCTATATAAAATAGCCGCGGTTTTATGTTTTTGAGATTAAAAAGAAGAACAGAATAAAAAGACAAGTAAATTCGTTCTAACTGATTCTTTAATCATTGTAATATTTTTGTTATGTCTTGGCTGGTTGTATAAATGATTTTTTTGACTAGTAAAATAAGTAAGAGCCGGAATAATCTTTAAATTTCTAATTTACAACCAAAACTAATTAGGAGTATGAAAAAAAAAAATTTTAAAGATTCAGTCGATCTTTTAACAAGTAAAAATCATTAATTTATTAAATAATGAAATTAAGCAAAAACATCTTTGATCATCATGATTTTATCTGATACTTATGGCGATGTTTATTGTCAGATTGAAGTTTTTTTCTAATAAAAAACGCTTGAACTGTAAGTCCCATGTTGGGCGCCACATAGATCTTAATGGCGCCCGAAGATACGACTAGAAAAGTTCTTTGAATAAACACAAAATCGAACTTAATGTAATAGAAGTGGGTACAATTTGTATCTTAATTTTACTTTAAACTAATAATTTAAAAAATGTTCTATATAAACTCGTAATAACAATCAATTCGATCAAAATTTTTCGAAATTAAATCATTAAAACCATATTTTAACTGTCGTCGAAAAGGTGACGGTTCTAAATTCACCTGTCTTTTTGTTGGTTTGGCTAGGTACCTACTATTATACTTACGTATATATACGTATATGATTCATAATATTAGGTAGATACCTACCATAAGCCTTTATTTCCCGCATGGTTAGATATAATGTCCCATCTATCACTATCAGATGGGACTATTTGCGAGCTTATTGCTACTAACCGGACATAATTTCAAACACCAAACTACTATTGAGTTTTTCTTAAAAAAATACCCAATCTCTATCTGATCTCTCTCTCTCTCTCTCTCTCTCTCTCTCTCTCTCTCAAAGAGACGGGAAAGATTTCCTTTTTTTAAATGTAAAAGGAAGAAACGTCTTATACACGTATGTGTGTACGTCTATACATTCTATCAAGATCAAATAACGTTTAGAAGTATAACAGCCTTCTATTTGACGTTAAAAAAAATATGTACGTCTATAAATTTTTCGATTATTGATAACATATTATCATGCCATGTATTCCCTGAAGGGTTAGGTAGAAGGGACGAGTCTATCATCAACTGGAAACAAATCTAGACTCCTGCTACTAGGAATTTTCAACCGACTTTAAAAAAAGGAGGAGGTTCTCAATTCGACTGTATTTTTTTTTTATGTTTGTTACCTCAGAACTTTCGACTGGGTGAACCGATTTTGATGATTCTTTTTTTATCCGAAAGCTGGTGCTTACAGATTGGTCCCGTATTTCGTAATCCGGTGAGCGGTTGTAAAAATATCGACGAAAATTTATTTGGCACCGACTTTTTGTTTAAAAAATTATACAGAAATAACCTAACGACACTTTGCCCTGGAATCAAACCCAGCACCTCTAGCGTAGAAGTCGCGCTAACGACTAGGTACTACCTAACGAGGCCGTATTTGAAAGATATCCAAGACAGTCCTGTGTCATAAGATAGGTTCACAATTTCATCTTATAAAAATTAAATTAATAGATAAATTTTCACGAATTACAATAAATTTTAGTCTATGACCGGACTTACATCATACATCTATCTGTACATAAATAGTGGCGTCGGCGTCGGTTTACTGTGGAATTTAATTCGAGAAGTTACAATAGGTTAGTAGGCGACCCTCTCGCTACACTTGGTAGTGTCACTTCAAAGGGTCTCGCAGACTGATATTTAATATTTATTGGGTCACAACCCAAAAGAGTTGAATTCAAGTTTTTTACATTTAAAGCCGTTTAGTGTAAAATGAACCTAATTGCGCCCGCATACCTTAAATGGAGTTCTCTAAAACATTTTATACTACACTCACAGTCGTGCTTAATTTTTATTGGATTTTTACTTTTGGAAGTCTCTAAAACCTGCACGTTGAAGACAGAAATTTCTAGCTATGATTTAGAAAAAAAAAATTACATAGTAATCCTTACTTCCTTACTTAATATTATAAATGCGAAAGTAACTCTGGGGGGCTAGACAAGGTGCATTTTGACATTCGAATCCACAAAGAAAATGTATGGAAATGACACAAGCTTTCGGCAAATCGGGCTGTCACTAATGTCATTTACATACATTTTGTTTGTCGATTCGAATGTCAAAATGCACCTTGTCTTGCCCCCCTGTCTGTCTGTCGCGTTTTCACGCCAAAACTGCTAAACCGATTTAAATGAAATTCGGGACACATATAGTCTAGAGTCTGAGAAAGGACATAGGCTACTTTTTAATTCGAAAAAAAGCGCTGTAAGGGGTTTAAATAGGGGATGAAAGTTATAAGAAACACCCAGACGACGCGGGCGGAGCCGCTGGCGGAAAGCTAGTTAATAGATAATTATATACTGGCGATGGAAGGATTCAACTTTTAGATGGAAATACTTACTGTTCTATTCCGGCGTCAAGAACGATGAGTTACATGATTGATTTCCCTTCGAAAAGCGTCAAAAGATAGGTAGGTTCAAAAAATCATTTTTCAATATCAGGTCCTACACATAAATAAAGCGAATAAAACAATATATTATCATACCAAATGGTTAGTAAAGTTGTTATAAAGCTAATTATAAATCTGCTTATCCTCCCAGACTCATTTAATAAGCTCGTTTTATCTTCAAAGACATGAGTACTTCATTGAATGTTCGAAGTCCCTGTCCGTAAGTTTAATTATTTGACACGAAATCATGAATACGTGGTTGAATTCTCACCAACACACATATAGAAGTATCACAAAGACCATTAAAAAGCCCGACAAACTGGAGGCGGAGTTCATTTGAAAGCAAGTTACAAAGGATATTGGATTTCTAACTCTGTCGGTACCTATGAATTCCATGCGGCCAATTTAGTATTAAACCTTGTCCGCGGCGAACCATGCAGAGCAGTATTAAAATTTGAAGCGTTCAAACTTGCCTCCTTTTAGTGTTCATTACGTCGGAAAGTTGGTGAAAATTCATACAAGTCTAAGTTCTAATGAACACCGGTCGGCGAAGTTGGACGGTTGTAGCGATCGCTCATAACAACTCACACGCGCGTCTTTTTGCCGCGCCGCACCGCAGAATTCCTTTGTTACTGATATTAAAGTAATTATCGCAAGTATGCAGCCACCAACGATCGATTATCGCGTTTCATGTATATCGCGTGACAATTTAAAGTTCAATTAGACTTAAACTTAAGAGCCGAAGCTAAATGGTCTGAACTGCAGGACGCGTGGCTCTAAAACAACCGGCACCCGAGGGATATCAACAACTTGCTAACTCGAAACAGCTCAAAACTAATTTCCCTCAAAATTTCAGACGTACGAGTATATCGTATTCGTTAAACACCGCATTTAATAAAATTTTGGCAAACGGGGATCTAGCTCACTCTCGGCTTTTAGACAATACTGAGACTTGTAATCAAGCTAGGTGATGTAGCCTCGACAATGCTGTACAGCTGCTTCAACAGAAACTATATTCTAATGTCACATTATTAGAACTGCTGGATCTTTGAACTTTATTGACATTGATCTCGTAAAAATAATGCTTACACCTTTGGATTTTTGTAGTAACACTTCTTTTACAACTTTTTGTACGTTAACTTAAAGATACTTCCAAAAAAGACAGTTGCAGCAATATCTCCGCCATGCCCCAGGAGTCTACAACTTGTTATAAATTGGCACAAAATCCCTGCGACACAAGACAATAAGAAATGCCGAGGTTTTGCGGCGGAGCATTAGCCCTGTTGTTATTTTAAGTGGATTAAGGCCAGCGCATTTCAGATCTGGTTAAGCTTGAATCCAACATTAAGTCTGACAGAAAGCTTAAGTCGGTTGCACTTTGTGCTACTAGCAAAACATGCTTTAATTTATTTTGCTACCTTCTGGGTAAATGAAAACTGCAACTTTTGGCTATTATAATCCTGAAAAGTTGATTTGGGTGTTTTTTGCATACGACTTACCTGAACTATTCAAAATGAAGGTAGTTTTTACAATTACATGAATACCTATTACTCTAGGTTATAACTACGACAAATCTATATACCTACAACAAGTAAATCAAGAAATTAAACCGTATCAAGGCATCAGAAGAAAGGCAGAGGATAGAACAATGGTAATTACGTCATCAAAAGGAACCGAACTAAAGAGAGCTAATTAAAAAAAAAGAGCATTATTCAATAAAGGAACAGTTGCGCAAGCGCATGTCTGTTTTTTTTTTAAAGTTTACCAAAAGCCTAAAGTTGAGTTGAATGGGATTAAGAGATCGTGAGCATAAACAATGCTCGTCCCGTTAGTCGTCTTGTTGAAAATGAACACACATGGAACCTGGTCTCTTGGAGAGAAATCATTATCGACGCTACAAAGATCAAGCGGCAATATAAAATACAGCTAGATAAGAAAATTATTAGCTATTTAGCAAAATCATTTGAGACCTTAAAATCGGGAAACTGATAAAAAGTTTTTTAAACATATAGTTGCTTGAACAACCTGGTTCAGAATCATCAATAAAGAAACTATGTTACATTATTAGAACGTTCATACCCGTTTCCACCCGATTAATTCATCAAGATGTGTCGAAGTGCGACCCCGCCCGACAAACAGGGGCTGTGAACATTCGGAACTCATTAGATAAATGAAAGAGTTCAGGCAATGATCGGTTGGGTACGGCCGGGCGATGATTGATCGACTTTACACAAGTAAGGGTGAGTTCCCGAAGTTGTTCCGCTGCTCCAAGAAATATCGGAAGCCGGTCTCGAATTACCCATTTATTCACTTAGGTGGAGTGCGTGTTTGAGTTGTGACGCGATATGTCTTGGTAGGTACTTGCCTACTTGCGATGAGAGCAATAAATTAGTCGTCGTGTTTGTTCTGGCGGTTTTAGGTTACGCGCAATTTGATTGTCACTTGTTTTTTGTATGTGGTAGTAGACGAACGTACCGTCCTTTGATAGGTGAATACGGTGTCCAGTTTTGGAAATTATTTCTTCTATGTCTGGCAAATTGCCTGGATCTGGTTAGGGTTCCATATTTCCACTCTTTGCAAGTGCTAGGTCCATCAGACTTAATCATGTGTTAAGATGTGGATTTGTTAATTTCTCCGATCTTTTGTGTATCTGTTCTGCGCTTGATAGTGTATTGATTTCTACTGCATCGAAACTAAGACTACCTTTTAGACTATGAGATTAATAGGTGCATATAATTGGAGAGTTGTCACGTGTTTACGGCAAAGTCCATCTTCTGCACCCAGTCTACTCTATATATCTGCTGCTACTGCGAGTAGTCTAATCTCTGCTACTTCTAAAAGTCATTGATCATCTGGACGGATGGGTTTGCCATAGTTTCAATTATCATTGAATTTAGTCTTTGATTCTGGATAAAGAGTCTTCTGGATCTGGTTCCATCTAGCTAGTCGATACCGACTCAAGGACTCATTTCAAAGATTTCTTAATCTTTTAAAAGACTACCCTCTTCTTACGCTAAATTCTTAATTTACGCAAAAACAGACTGCAACAGCTTATGACTTGGGTGTTTGAGGACCTTTGTCTCTCAAGTCTCAACACTGCGCCAACACTTCCAGAGGACTTAATAGACTTTCCAATTGCTGCCAAATTCTATGACCCGCATGAGTGCTCAACTTTTGAATAATTTAAACCAACGACTTCTTAACATTCAGGGATATAACTATTTAATCACGACATTCTGAATAACTTAGGTTTCAATAAAGGTAGGTTTTCGCTTCTATACAATCTACTAATAATACTTAAACGGCTGTATTGAGAACCTAAGAGGAAGGTACGACAGGAAAACTTGATTGTAATAATCTGGATAAATGAGTCAGGATCCCAATACTTGGAAGATCCATCAATGGCGGTTTTCAATTATCGATATTATTTTTAGCTATAGATTTTTATTTGATTAGGATTTAACTATTACGTTAATAGGAGATTGGGCATCCTTTATCATTCGGATTGGCTGTCCCTAATCTACCATATTCTACAGTATGAAGATCAAAAATTTTAATAAATTAATACTTTTATTTTTTGATAAACACCACTGTATTTTATATACAACACTATATACTAGAAACCGATCGAGGCAAATGGCAATGTTTGATGGAGGCCTATAACAGCAGTGGGATAATGATGGTTGTGGATGATGATGATGATGATATATACTAAACATATTTGAATTCAACAATCAACCCATATACTGTCCCACTGCTGGGCACGGGTCTCCTCTCAGTATGAGAGGCCATAGTCCACCACGCTGGCTTAATGCGGGTTGGCAGACTTCACATGCCGCCGAGAAAATCTCTCAGGCATGCAGGTTTCCTCACGATGTTTTCCTTCACCGTTAAAGCGAGTAATAATTACACACATGATTTCGAAAAGTCAGAGGTGCGTACCTTGGATTCGAAACTCGAGACCTTTGACTTGGCAGTCCAGTGGTCCCCTAGGCTATCACTGCTTGAAAGAATATCTAAACACAATAAATAAAATCTAAGGTAGGTGCTTCCTATAATAATAAGAGGGGCGCCTCTACCCAATTACCTACAATAAAAAATAATAGACTACCGCCCGGCAAAACCAAAGCCTCTTAAACATGAAGAATGTTCGTCCAATAAGGCTTGTATTTCGGCCATTCATTTTTTCAAGTAGGGTAAACTATGCCCGTCCTGCGGGCCCGGGCACAATATAACGGGAACTACTCGAAAACAAAGTCAACAGCCCTGAGATCAGTTCGTCATGTATCCTTGTGCAATATTTTGGGCACCCCTAACTACCCTACCTTTACGTAGCGTGGGGTACATGTTCAAGTTAGTTGTAGGAACGTACTTATTTTAGTATACTTCAATCTCAATGACGTATCTCTCGAGTGTACTGTAGGTAAAAGGGTTGCTAGTAATAGAATATCACTGACCTATTCTACAAAACAGTTGTCATTTAACTATTCAAGGTAGGAAGCATCACCTATCAGTATCAAATGTGCTAAATAAAAAAAATGAAAAACACGACCGAATTGCAACATTAATTATTTTCAAAGTATAAACGAACTTGTACTAGGATCCCATATCGTGCGTAGAGTTCTAGTTAAACACGGGTACGTTCACTCCATTACGAATTACGATAAATATTCAAATGACTGGCCAAATGACGTCATAAGGAAACAGTTCATGTTCGCATACATTCACACAATTGGGCTGTTGGTAATACAAAGCAAAGGACAGACGATATCGAAGGGACGGAAATGGAGTCCGAGCGAACGGAAATCGTCCACCGGTGGGAAGCCGAATGGCGAACAGACAACCTGTGACAGCAAATAACATGCTCCTCGATAATGTGACCTAGGCCTTATTTCCTGGATATTGTAGGTATGCAGTGTAATTGCGTGCAGAATAGAGTTCTTTTATGAAGGCGCTTAACGGACATGCGAATCATCTGATATCTAAGATCAATACATCACTAGCAATCAGCAACACGAACAAGTAGAAAATTGCTATGAAATTTTTTATAATAATAAAGACTGTTCTTTTTTTATAATATAACCAAGTACATGATTCAATTAAATCTAAATCCCCTTAAACTGCAAGACCGTAAGATACGCTGAGCTCGTCCTCCGTGAAATACTTTGGCAATCCTGCCAATAATTTACAAAAATGTGTTTAGCTATTTGAGTTTTTAACATTGAGACGCCTGCCAACTTAGTCACCCGTGACTATGGACGCTGTAGTGTCTGAAACGTCAAAGGTAAAATACTATCAATAACGCGATATACTTCGTAAAAAATATTTCTATTGCAAAGGAACTGTGATTATAAACTGCAATTTGGATTACTATCAAATATACGCTAAAGTAAATTATCGTAACATACATCTAAAACACATAAACGGTATCACAAACCGCACTAAAAATACAAGAGCAATTCCTGTAGCAATAAACTGAGCAATCTGCACTAACGCCATCTGTTTAAAAAGCGTGAAATAATTCAAAAGAGTACTCGTTAAAATGCAGCTGAATTTAGTAACCGCAAGCTTCACTTTATCACCTGAGCTGTTGCCAGTTTATGGCGGATCCCCGAACCCCGCGTCCATAAACCCGCTGTTCATAAACGCGCACTTTTGCTGACATGGAAATAGTTTACAGGCAGTCTACCCCTTACAGACTCTGTTTATCACTTTTACTGGTAGATATAGTCCTCTAATCTTAAGAATAAAACTTTATTTGCCATTTTTAGGGGTTTCAAGGTAACTTTGTAGACTAAATTAAAGCTTCAATGGTTAATGAGTTGTTTGTGAGCGCTTGAAAGTTTTTAATACGACTTTAGTTTGGCACTTACCTGATTTTATTTTGTGTGTCACTAAATTGGCTAATTACCTGCAAAAGTCGTATTAACCGTCCCATTTGGGACGGTTAATAAAACAGAAATTGATTTCAAAAGGTTCTTACAATATTCTGGCATAGTTACAAATTCAATAATTTTTATGTGAGATGCTGTATTCACACTGCTTGTCTTAAACAAAAAAAAACAAAACAGTATGTAGATAAAGAAAAACCAGTTCCGCAAAAAATACCGGGTATAATACCTCAATATACCTACCTTCGCTTCCCTAGCTCGTTATTATGATCTCTCTCAACCCCTGTTTCTTATTTTCCAATATTTCACAATAAAGTCTAAACAACCCTTATGACTTCATCATGCAATCACCCAACATAATGCAGGTACACAAGTCCACGGATGAACTCACTGAAAACTCGTCTCGAATCGCGGTTGCGATCGCTCGCAACACTAGACCGTTCGATATGTGAAAACAATATTTATTATTATTTCGATTATTTACTTGACTTTGCGGATATATCTAGATTCTATAACAGATCGAGACCGTATTTATTGGACTATTTAAATATTCTAATTAATAAAATAATTCACTCAAATCAGTTGAGATCATTTTGCAGGGCAGTCTTTAGGGACTGCCGATAGAAATGACAACTAAAGAAGAAAGCTTTCGGTGACGATTACGGGAGTTCCATGATTTTTGTTCACCCAAAAAGTACACAACGTGCCTAAAAAAGTAAGAACCTACTCTTTGAAGTCGAAGAGTTCTGAAGCTAAAACACATGGAAATTATACTCTTTCCGCTTACTCATTTCTCGCTCATCTTCTTCTGTGGCGTCACCCTAATCTTCCGATATAAGCAATATCATACCGTTTACGTTCCCCTGTCGACGGAAAATCTCTTATTGTACAATAAAAATGTTATGAGGTAACTCTATTCAACGAACTCTTCTGTTATTGAAATCGACCACGTTTCGCTTTTAAAGAAGTCTTTTTATAGAGCTCGATATAATCGACAGTGAATTTGTCTGTTTCGTTGCTTTTACCGTTTTTGTTTTATTCTGAAAAATGAAAATTAACCATTTACTTTTTAGGCTTCGAAACCATTCAGGAAATTGGTACCGTAAAGCCCGCTAATTATAAGTAACGATATATCGTAGCGATTTATCGATCATGTGTATGACAAATTCGTGCAGATCTAACGAACGATTTGTCATACACACGATCGATAGAACTGCGCAAATCGGTTTGCACAGATTAATCGCTACAATAGGTAATTAAGTATATCGTTATGTAATATGTAGCGGGTATTACTGACTCACGAAACTTATGAAATGTAAGGTACCTAATGATAAAGTTATATTGATAACTAGATAAATTAAATCAGACAACTTTATAATAACTAAACTAGCTCATGTATTTCATTCCCATAAGGTTGCTTGAAGACAACACTGAAATACATCAAGACTTATATTTAGATATGTAAAAAAATTCAATATTCTACACAATGTTAACTTGGTAATAAATAACTCCTTTTTTGAATACTCTGCGCTTGTTGAACGTTCATATTTTATGAAATACCGAGTACCTCACGTTCCATCAATAGCGGAACACCAATAAGCTAAAACCCGAAAGCGAACAAAACAGTATCCGCAAGTATCGATGCAATTCCCGAAAGGATGCGTGCCTCTATTTCCCTGTCTGTGGGCGAAGTCAATATGTCGTCGGAGATGAGTTATTTTTCCATAATTCTGACTTGGCGGCTCCGGCGCGGTCGTCGGAGCCCGGAGAATTCCCAAATAAATAATAAATACGTCAACCCATATGAGCAGACATGCCCCACAGAGCAATGCAAGCTCCGCAATGTTTGTTTTTAAAATATAATATGCAGCAAGATGGCTTAGTCAGTGGTTTCTCTTAAAGTTCACTTAATATTAAAGGGGATTCATAAATGTTCAGGATTTAAAGCAGGTGATTCGTTTTACCAAAGTGCTTCGTGTATTATGTTAATTAATACCCCCCGGAGTTGCACTCATCGGTGATACATACATAATTTAATCGTTTGAAGTTCGCGTCAACGTTAAAATAACTTTGAGACTAAAGGACAAACGATGACATAAATAATATTATTTAGTCGTCACTTCTGATCGTGGCTAGTCTGTGCAACTGTTGTTTATTGGAGCTCAAGGGAAGCCAGACCACGGAATAACTTCCTACGAAACTAGTTGCACCCTCTTCGGCGTACGTACGATCTTCAGGGACTGTACGCTTCTCAAAATCTTTCACATTTTAAGACATTATTTAGTTTCCGCGCGGTACCCCAAGGACGCCGTTGCTAAATTATTAAATTTACCAAACTTCAAACTTTAATATTAAAGTGCTTGAGTTGACTTTTGTTGGATTCAATTTAAAGTTTTTTGGGTTGTTTAGCAGATGTATTGGAGGTTAGTATTGTGACAGAAGCCCTTAGTTTTTACTCGTTTTTCCTCATTTTGGGAAAGAGGGTGGTAAGTTAATAACGAGCCAAAGAGTATCAGTACCTTCCATCACAATTGTAAGAAGTTCCCACCTTAAGTGCGAGAGATCCAGGATGCAGTAGAGCAGTAGAACTATAATTTCCCAAATTATGAGGGCTTCCACATGAAAAATGCTGTCTTCGACACCATAAGATCTTTTGGATCTAGATCCAATAGAGTCGACTCTAAAGATTTATTATTTACATGGTCATCTCAAAGGCAATAGAGGAAACGCCAAGAATTCCACAGACACTTCTTTAAAAAACAATGTCTTTCGGAAGGCATACTTTGTGATAACTGCTTCTAGATTTTCCCAGGTCCTTTGGTCTTCGGCTTCTCTCAGAGCAAACACTAACAGCATCGCTACAAATTGATAATCCTATAACAAAGGTGAATTTTTCTATGTATACCGCAGATAGTGCATGCCTGGGCACGATGCCGATGCAACGTTCACAGGGTCGGCCAAAGCCCCATTGTGCCGTTAAGCTGGTATTTCGGGCTAATGACCGCTGCCCTTTGTGATTCGGTTTTCATTTCTATTGCAGCGTCCGACGCATATGACGAGCTAAATAATACATGGAGCTCCCGGTCTATTGATGGGGGTAGTGTTTTGATTACAAGTGTGGCTTGGAATGTTTTATTATTACTTACGTCATTTTCTTTATTTAAGTAGGTAAGTTATGATTTCTGATAATCACTCTCTAGACATTTATTTTAGGGACCCAGGTGGGTTTAATGGTAGTAAATTCCATTACTAAGTTTGTTACTAGTAAATTATCGACTTAAAACGAAAATATCTAAATGTCTATACACAACAACTACGTATAATGCAAAACCTAAACTAAAATAGACATCCTTAAGCACAAGACCGCCCACTAATGACTTGAGATCTGACCTATATAGCACAAAGAGCAATTTCTGTCAGTTGAGTCTCACCGGCAAGTACAAATTACAGCTTCCCATTTGGCTGTAATTCGGGTTTTGTCCGTCTACCCTCATAGGCGCACGCTACAATTTACGCCGGACGCGGCCAGTCGTGAACGAGCTGTCGTCACGGCGCCACGTGTATTTTACTGCAGTCTGCGTTTTATATGACATTATTAGCCTAGTTGCCGGTTCACAGATAGTTGCGGACATTTGCTGCATGCAGATCCGTGTTCTGTAGTTAACTGCGTGGTAAATGCACACTTCTCGTGTGTTTTGCTGAAGAAATGTTTTCATAGTTCCCATAATATATTATTTAAAAAAAATCGCGATAACATTTTTCTAAAGAAAAACATCAGACTCATAATCGTCATAAAAAATAATTTACAAATTATTTTTTTATAATCTCGTCGAAACGAAGCACAACAGCGATAATTAGGTAACATTTTAATAATACCAAAGTATTAACATTAAACAATATACAAATGAGGGTTGTTTCTTAAAAAGGGAGATTTATTTTTATGAAGAGACGTCGGCCATCTGACGAGCGCTGAGGCGAGCGAATTAAAGATTGTCAACAGATTTATTACTCGCTCCGATGAACCCGGTCCCCCGCAGGGGGATATTACTTACCTATTTATTCGTATGATTCTAGTCTGTTTTGTTATATTTTTGGAGGATGTGCTAATAGCGGATCATGATCATTTGGAACTTAAACACTCAATAGAGTAAAAGAAAACTGCCTCACTGGTTTTGTGATTACAAGAACTACTAAATATGAGGTTATGGCTTTGATTCCCAGGTCGAGAAAAATGTTATTGGTGTCTTCTCAGTACTTTGCAACTGAGAGATGTGCCCGGTTATAGATTGTACCCTATTACATGGGACCTACAAACATATCGGTGAACTGTAGGTGTACCTACATCAGTACATCTCTGTCTATCCACCTTTACCCTTTAGAAATCAATAGCAGACACTTAAAAATTATCACGGTACAAGTAAGTCAACTAGATACAGTATGTTTGTCGGTCGTGCGCGCCACTAATAGGGTATTATGAACTTCGGCTAAGAACTCAAGGGCTGAAGGGTGCTCCGGGGAAGTCGCGGGGGTGAGGCACGGCGGGACGGGAGGCCGGGAGAGGTATTTGAGGTATCTCCTTGGAAGTAGGCAACGGGGGCGAGATTACAGATGGCAAGATAAGCCTCGAATTAGATACAACGAATTTTGTATGATGTTGTAAAGGTATTAACCGTCTTGCTTTGAGAATAAAATATAAGGTTTATTTTACAAAAACCGTTTTAGGCAAGCATTATAGTATTAATGCACCTATATTCGGTTTCGCTGTAGTTAAAATATGTTTAATTAATAATTACGTGAAAATGTTCGGCGCTCGCGAATTTTGGAGTAACATTGAGCTTATAAAGTTGTCGAAATGAGAACATTGCCTCGGGGATTTAATGGGCTGGGAATTTAAAAAAAATATGTCTTTCATCAAGGAATAAATTAATATCTAAGTTATAAATTGTAATAATTCAAATATATTCAGTGGGTTTTTAAAAACTTGGTGGGAAACGTGTTATGGGTTGTACATCTTTATAGTAAAAATAAAAAACATTGATCAATATCATGTCTCTGGTATATATCAGCTGATTGATTCATTCATTAAAATACTAAGTAAATATTTTTATTCATTTAATATAATATTATGTTAACGATATAAATAAATAAATAAATATTCTGCGGGGTGTTATTATGATTGCTAAATTTATGATGTTTATATAAATTCGGAAGATTAACACATCACATTATACTCAGAAAAGAGACAATCTAATGCATCTGTAGTGGCAGCAAACCAATACTTAATGCAATCAAAATCGTAGGCCAACGTCATTGTAAAAAAAGAAAATACTTACAAAAAATAGATATATCATTTGAGTGAAGAAACTATAATTATGACGATCTCTCTTTATTATCTGTAAGAACGATAATCGAAACAAGATTCTTCAAGCTATTAGTCGTTTTTTTTTGTAAAGCGTAAACTAAGATAAAAGGTGGAATCTGAAGACCGCCTGGCAGCATATTATCCTTCTTTTCTCCCTCGTAAATAACTCTACTGATGCAAAGGAATTCAAAAAATAACTTGTCAAGTGCGAGCTGGCTCGTACTTCAAGAACTCTTTTTCAAATTCTTAATTTTTCATTGCCTTATTGGCAATTTTATTTTATAATTTTAGCTGTGCCGTCTTTTAGAATAGCATAAGATTTCTTTGTATGCATTTTACATTTATAGAAATCTAAAATCAAACTACTTAATTGCGATTGTGATGAAGCTTTGTTATGTAGTTGTTCCGGAAAAGTGTTGTTGTTTAGTAAAGCTGGTAGTTCTATATAATTTTGATGGTAAAAAGTAGATAGGTACCCGAAATATCACAATATTTTGTCGATAAATGGTCAAGTATTGGTTTCAAACTGTACAACGTTAGTAAATTTCCAGCAAAACGTAGATACCTTATGATTTTTATTTCGAGTTACGGAACTCTGAAAAGATAAGATTACAAAGCGCTTTTCCTCTTCGAAATACGTTTCCACAATAAGTCACTTAACATTTAATTAGGCAAGCTAAAAGTGCGCCGCGGCGCGCAAACAACTGAATTATAAAAGGCAAAACGGATACCTATATAACTACCTTGGCTTTCTTACACGAGGAGGTACATTGAGGGCTTAGAGGGAGCGCCTTGCCCGAGGCGCCTGCATCCAAACACAAAAACATCCCGCCCCAGAGCTGTTCTTAAATCTCAATTAAGGTTAAAACCGTGTCTTGGGCGCACGTACACTGAATTAAATTAATGGCCTCACATATTGCAGTGCTGTGGCCGCTTCTCGATTAATTGCGTCTTTTTCGGTCTTCTTTTGTTCAGGTTAAATGTTTTATTAGATACTCCTTTGTTTATTTACAGGTGCTCACCTAACGGAATTGCTGTTTGTATTAATTATTCGGCTTAGTTACGATACGTAGGTAGGTAGGTATGTCAATAAATGCGCTGTTTAGATTTTGTTAGAAATATGCGTTTGTATATGTCTCTCGTTGTTTTACTATAAGGGATCTTACTAATAATATAAAGGCGAAAGTTTGTAAGTTTTGATGTTTGTTGCTCTTTCACGGCACAGCGGCTGAATCGATTTGGCTGAAAGTAGAAATGGCTTTTACCTTGGTTAAGGAAATAGGCTACATTATAATCCCGGAAAATTCAAAGTTCCTACGATAAACGGGTTCAAAGTTCCTAACTCCACGCTCGCGAAGCCACGGGCAAAAGCTAGTATTATCTAATTTTATTTTGAGAAAAAAAAATGCGTAAGCCTTTTCTCAGGATGCAATCTATCGCCTTGACAATTTCAACGAAATAGGTTTAGTGGTTTTGACATGAAATGGTAACAGGCAAAGCGAAAGAGTCAATTTCTCGTTTATATTATTATTACACCAACAATAGTGTAGCTACATGAGATATTAGTGGAGACGACTTAGTTAGCTAATTACTTGTGTATAACCAGACGAGTAGGTAACATCGCGCATAGCGGACGCGTCGCGGCACCGTCTAAATCAAGTTGGGAACTCCACCACAGACATTACACGAAAATGACTTTATAACGCAATATTGTGTAACAACAAGTCAGCTAACTTAAACTATTTACCTACTGAACAAGTTTGGCGTGCCGGCCAGATGCCTCGAGCGTGTTCCCTACATTAAAATACGGGATAATCTGTATGCTGTGCGTCGCATTTTCGGCAAATCTGGCTGGCGTTGCCATGGCGACGGGCCCTTGAAGTAAAACCCCACAGTGAAGAGTCAAAGCGTAAGGCAAAATAATGACGTGGCCAAAAATGGCAGCCGAGTACGTGAGAACACTACAATACAACGCTCTCTCTAAAAATATCTTTTGCGTAGTACCAGCCTTTGTGTGTTTGTTTATGGAATCGGATCTCGGCGCTGTAAAGTTGGATCAGAGGACAGGAGGAAAATAAGTACGACTTATGAGTTATGACTGATACGTTGGCTATGTTAAGCTGCGAAAACACTATTTAAGCTTAAAAAAGTAAACTTAATCCAAGAGTCAGTGTTCACTGACATTAATAAGTAAAAGTGAGCTTATCTCCTTGTCTTAGTTTGATACCATTCATATCTAAACTACTAAACCGATTTTGATTAAACTCAAATATTTTGAAATAAACGATTTCCATCACTAGAAATACGGTCCAATACGTGGAAAAAAAGATTTAGATATTTTTTGTACGAAATTATAATTACCTAAAACTAAATGCTAAGTCTTCTCTATAGATAACTAACTATTACTATAATAATTAATCTGCAAACCCAGGTGCATATATACCTACTAGTAAGTTACATAGGTTTATAGCAACGGCGTCTAGTATTATCTAATAGTCAAGTCTAACAGTCTGTAGGTATTAGGCATTACAGATTCGCTTTGTCCTGTAATGAGGTTTCAATACAAACACATTGAATGCTATCAAATTTCATCTTTGACAAATGTCATTATACAAGTGACGTATGCACTGATTAACACTATGACTATAAACGTTAGGCTCGTTTCACACAAACAGTTCCCGTAAGCGTATACGAAATTATTTTGTCGTAGCTTTTCTCATGCCAAAACTATGGCTGGAGACGAGGTAATGTGGCGATAAAATTATGTCGAGGGCATGCCTCGACATAATTATAGCCACGCAATTAATTTAACAATTCACCGTTTGGCAGTATGTATACGTATAGGTCAGTTATAAAATGAGTCATGCCTATTCCCATTAACTAAGACATATCCAAACACAAACTTGTTATTGAGAATTTCATAGAAAACCCAATAACTATAAGACTGCTCAACCTGGGAATCGAATTGACGGACTCTAGCGTAGCGTTCCCACTAACAACAACCAGACCGATGAGGTTCATGCATGTAAAGAGGTTTTATTTGATATTCTTTTTTTGGAAAATAATTCCGGTTATTTGACAGTATGAAGGTTTTAATGCCCTCAAGTGTAAGTGCACAATGGGCTTTATTATTCAACCCGTCACATATATATTATCTAGCTTATGTTTCTATGTCCGGATTGCATCGGTATGTGGTCACGGTACATTCCTACGCATACATATGTCTATATTGAGCGCTTCATTAGTGCTGATATCTGTTTGTAACATATTTATGTGTTGGCTCACGTGTTAGCTATTAAAATGATGATGAAAGGGTTAGAGATTATAATCTACTCACTGTATGCTCTCTGCAACTGCCTCGTTTGGTCTAATGGTCGTAAGCGTGAATGCTAAGCTAGAGGTCTTGGGTTTGATTCCCGAGTCAAGAAAGGTGTTGTCAATTGTACCCGGTTAAATGAGAACTATTACATAATTATTTACATGGGACCTAAATATACATAAGCAAACTGCGGTTCTATAGCAGAACACCCTATAACACCTTTGAGAAATACAGGCGTTATGGTATCATCTGTGCAGCCGCTTAGCTTAGAGTTTCTTTAAAAAATCTATGACGCTTCGCTCAACCTGACAATCGAATCCACGACCTAACGTCCCGCTGGCACATTTGTTAAAGTATTTTAGCACTATTAACTGTAACATTTTATTTACAAAAAGTCAAGAAAAATAGAACTGAGGATTCATAGATAGTAATTTAAAATGTTAATCACACTTTCAAACTAATTAATATCGTGATTATTTTGACTTAGCACATACGTCAAATAAAAAAACTGATGAGCACACAAGTGATTGCTATCACTACATCACTATCACGGCACTATCACCATAAGGAAGGAGGGGACAACTCTATTAATTTTAACGAGCAAATAAATATTCGGAATTCGTTTACATTTTCATAACGAATGGGCGCATTTTAAAAGCCTTATTACTGGTTGTCATGCCTTGACGTACGACGTACGGCTTCCCGATAATAACTTATCGATTTTTCAGTTTTTCGGGAAATTAATACACATTATTTCAATGAAAGTATGAATAAGACTTGATATGTGTATCTCAAATCAGTCGAGGTAATTGAAAATTCCATAAAAATTAACGTACTACTTTTGAACACATATTTTAATTGAAAAAATATATTTAATTTTACTCCTGCTCTTCATTCACCAGACATTAAATTTTGGAGGAAATGTAATGCAACTTCATTTATTTACGGTAAAACAAGTGACGTCTGTAAAATATGAGTTTTTCATTAACTATGAACTGAACGTTGTTTAACTTGGTGCGGATCAATATGCCATTTACTTTTTTAACTACTAATTGAATTGGGCTCGTACTTATACAGTCCCGTTCGAAATAATTAAACTCGTTCAACAATAGGGCCACTCGCAATAAGGCCGCATTCACTTTTATAGGTGATAAAAATTGTCTTCTTTAAATTCTCCATATCGTCAACAAATAATGCTCCTTAAATTTTATTCGACAGAGTACATTAAAATATGTAGTCATTGCTCGGGCTTTATTAGGACCATTTTATGGCTTGTCTCCATCGTACGCGGCAGAGCGAAACCCTGCACAGATATTGTTGCTTGTGACAATAAATAAGACGTAAAATTTTATTTTACAGCGGTAAACGAAAGAAGCTAACGAAATTACATTCAATTACGGCAGTGCGCCCGCGGCATTCCACCGTCGCAATAAAGGCCGCAAAGTAACGTTCCTCGCGTAAATTTTTCGGACATAAAACTCTGTAAAAGTGAAGTTAGTGAGATGTAGAGCGACAATAAATGTTTATAGAGGTTGGAGCGAACCTCACGACGCGCGACGCTGCACCGCGCGACGCCGCGCCGCGCTGCGAGTCCACGCGTTTCCGCGCGGCTCACCTCGCCCCCACTCAATTAAGTTTAGGAAGAACAAAAATAAAAATTCGCCCTGGCAGAGGTTCTTCATTCGCAGAGCAAACACGAATGAGGCAAATTAAGTGAGCAAAATAACGTGCCCTTAAATTAGGTCACGCAACCAAAGTGAGACTTGGAGGGCCCTTGCATCTAGTTATAGAAATGAAGTATCGCCGCCGACGCGACGCGCCGCGGTTAATGTAATCAAATTTGTAATTTTTAACTTTTTTCTTTTCTTTGATGTTCTCGGAAAGCTTTTCTTTGTGCGTAATTCAGTTAGGCGTAGAAATGTGAAGCTTTTAGTTAGTTTTGAAATAAACTCAGTAATTTTCCTTTATTAATTTTTGCAGTTTTCTGCTTGGGTGGGCGCTTAATTGTCAGTGTTCCATTGTTTGGGAAACAACAATAATTAGAATGAATTATTACATTTAAATACTCGTCTATTCGGTATCAAAGATCTTTTCAGCGATTACTTGCTTCTTATTGTTATAACCTGACCCTTCATGTACTCGTAATAGTATCTTATTTATATACTAAGTGTAATAATTATGTGTTTCCCATGTAAGTGAATATTTTATTCTTATGAGAAATAAAAAATCTTAAAGCGTATATGTATAAGGCAGAGGTATACATTTATAGCACACCTTTAGTCCACCTAAATATTTTAGGTCCCATGTAATACGGGGCGAGTCCATTGCCATATCAGGCACAAATCAAAACTCCAAGTCTCTACTGAGAATTTCCTAATAGAAAAATCCAACAACAAATTTCTGAACTATGAAATAAAAGTAATGAAGCAGCACTCACGCTTATGACAACGAAGCTAATGAGGCCATTTAACAATACAAAAATAATTCTTGTTCTTGTGGTTGTATGGATAAAGCACTGTGACGGATTGGATGAAGTCAAACTTTCCATTATAGTAAGCGCAAATCGCAAGCAGTTTTTCCGGCTGAACTATACGGTACCCTAAAATGGCTCAAATCAAACCAGATCATGCTTTTCTCAATTCAATAAAACGAAATGGCTATAGCGGTACACTTGTAGTATTTTACGCAGTGCAGTTTTATGGGAGTCTGGGCAAGGGGGTCGGCTTCCCATCGTCCCGCCATTGCCTTATGCGTGTTTATGTCTGTACACGGCCACATAACACCATTCTACAAAGGTATAGACACAAGTTTGCCGTTGAATTCCTTGGTCTGGTCTTTTTATACGATTGTGCTATTCGTACAGAAGGACCAGTTTTTTCTCACACGTATCCTTTCACGTTAATGCGTCCTATCTGCCAACAATGACGTCAGCTCTGTCGGCGAAGGCATTCACTAATTAGATGAAGCGAATCACAGAAATAGGAAACATCTTGTTAAATGAAATGATATTGTAGGATATACGAATAGGATACGGATAGTTCTAGGAATCTAGGGTTATGTGTTTATAAACGCACGCGGATAACGTAAGAACGTGGTGGTATTTTTATTTTATTTCTGTTGAATTTTGGTTACTTTTCTGAATAAATCAAAGCTATCAGATAGTAACATAACTTATATACTATAGGTATGTATTTAATAAAATGTTATTATTTTATAGTTATACCGACAATTGAAATAGTTTGTCTCATTATCACAAAAGTATCTAAATTTTAAAGTACCTAATTATATACAAGTTATTTTTAATGATAATAAGAATAAGAATAGATAAAAGTAAGAATAATTATATACAGCTTTGCTTACTCATAAATCCATTAATTAAAAGTGTCACCACTATAGGTAAACTTTTATAGTTAAGTCACAGCACGGTATATAAAATCCTCGGACTAATCCGCAGACACATAATTCTCGTTTATCTAGGTAGCTGAAATTACCCACTAACGTAACCAATTTTCTTACCTTTGACAAAATCACGGCTCTTGCCTATTACGTAACATTACCCAAAGGGCGCACGCGGCGCGAATACGCTACTAAACACATGTCTTGCCATTCATGCGTTTTTGAGTCATATCAATAAGTGTTAGGGTGTATTTTACTGTGTAACGTTACGACGGCAAAAGGCGAACGTCGAAGGTATAAGACACTCTAGAAGGGCGCCGGTAGGCCTATAATGGTTTCTTGTGAGGAGGGCTTCGGGACCGCATATGTTCGTGCCTCCGGTCCCCACTTCGTAAAAGCAGTCTGAGACGGGAGAACAAATTAGAAAATCTTTCGGAGAATAATTTAAAAGATCGCGGTTACCAAGTTAACTTTGTTTTTCGAAGCGACTCTACGGTGGATAGACTGATCAAAGCTTTATAGGTGTTCATTTTAAGTCGAAAATTAGTAAGTAGATTAAAGTTTTGAATTTATTTTCACATTATAGCGCCTGACTTAATGCCAGTAGCTACTAATAACGGATTGGTATGAAGTAGGGATGAGCGTTGAATCAACGAACTAGTTGAATCAACCGTTGATATCATGTCAACGTATTAACGTTAACTGTATATGAATCAACTATTTGAATTCGTCAACGAGGTTTATGAATTTAACTCGTTCTTCTCGTTCAATAATCGAGAACGCAAATGAAACGAACTGAGCAAACATTTATGTCATGAACTTAGGTGTTTGTGTTTGTCTGGGTGTTTCTTATATATTATAAGTATGTATTTACAAAAAAAAAGTATATAAGTATTATATCCATTGTCTAGTACCCATAGTACAAGCTCTGCTTAGTTTAGGACTAGATGGTGCTGTGTAAAAATGTCCCAGGATATTTATTATTATTATTATTATTATTAAATTTAAAAAAACTTACGTTAATAATAACGTTATTCGCAAGGGACGGTCATTTCATACAATTTGAACTCTAAGTAGCGTACATAAAAGTAGCGTTGAATAAAAACCGTTCATATCAATAAACAGTTTACGTTGCAAGTTGACATTAGAAGTACGTTAACTCGTTGACGAATTTAACTAGTTGATCAACTAGTTGACGAACGGAAATCAACGTTGGCGTTTCGTTAAGGGAAATATTGTCAATGACCCGTCTCTAGTATGAAGGACGTATACATAATATAATTATATAAGTAACAATGCTTATGTCCTATAAGCACTGTTACTGTTCATTAGAACAATATTTAAGTAGGTACTTCAAAATAAGTTAATCATCCGTGTTCGTATAATTTTTTCTGTTCTATACACCAGTAGTGCCTCGACCATGAGTTTTTCTCACTAGACTCGCTAGCGACGCGGTAAAATATTTGTATGGAAAACCCTTGCAGCGCCTCTAGCGGTTACGTAAGGAACTAAAATCTGCTATGAGATTACAGCGTTTTCATGCTTAAAAAACCTATCGAAAGCCATTTCATAGAACTCATGGTTGAGATACAGAAACTGTGCTAAAACTTTCACTTTGTCCATCATGCACCTTCACATCCCAGACATCCGGCAGCGCGAGCGCCGGCGGCGTTTCTTTAGTCTTGCTTCCTGGTTTTATACAACAGCCTAACATATTTAATTACCGCCGTCGAAGCCACCTCTCACTCTTCGCTACAAAATATCGAGGAAATCACGCCCTTTTCTTCAAGTGCGCAAGTAATTGAGATGCCATGCTATTAAGATTTTAATGAACACACACGAAGGGTAACAAAATTGTAAAGAAAAACGTTATTACGTGAACATGTTGCTTGTATAATAGGTATAACTTTGCAGTGCGCGAGTGTACCCTAAAATAATGTTATTCATATAATTTTCGGAGTATTTAAATATACTGGTATCCACAATATTTGAAATTGTTTCCGTGCGGTGCGCGTGAATGCGGCGCTCTCGACTGAAGCTCCTCATATCAGCAGCTATCTAAACATCGCTAAACTTTCCTCGTCCAACTTTATCTCGACGCGATCATATTTTCGTATTTTTCTTGACTGAGATGCGAACCGTGAACGGTTTAAATGTATTCCATAAATCAGGATACACTTACGAATTTCGAACAAGAGAGGGCCTAACAAAAATACTTACTTAACAATTTGTCGAGAAATTTGTCGAACGATTAACAAATGTGTTCGCTGTTAACGTTACGTCTTAAATTAATAAAGTTTTGGATTGACGCGGGATGTTCGCGATGTAACCGACATTGTGTAGCGCGGCTGGAGCCCGCCAGGCCGGGTACTCGAGCCTGTATCCTAGTACAATATTGACACAAATCCCTTAACTTATAAAATCGTGCTTCCGTCCCCGATGTAGGCAATATGGGATTTCCGTCGTCATTTTGATGTGGAGCCCCGGGCTGGGCCGCGGAGGGTGTAGTGTTTGCGCGGGGGACACCTGGCTACTCTGCCCGCCCGCCTGTTTGCTGATCGATATGTGCCCGCTTTTGTAGATGACACACCGTTAATGTAACAGTAAAATATATTTTGTATCTTCTAACGTAAGGATGCAAAAAATATAATTTTCATTTTGAAATTGCACCACGAACCATGCAATGCAATAAACCATATTGTTTCTTACAATTGACTAGATTTATTACAATTCGACCCTGTAGAAACAATTATATTATTCAAATTCTCCTTTCCATATCTGTAAGACAACTTTAAACGCTAGGAGTAATTGGCTCATGTTTGTGCACTTGCATATTACTTGGCACTCACGGAGCCAGTCCGCCACACACGATTTACCAATAAGTACGTATTTGCAGCAATAACCGACAAAACAAAGCATCCGGCTTGCACGCTCCTAATCCTCGATTTGGGGAGGGTCTGCGTGGAAATGGAAAAATATTTGTCTGGCAACACTCGGCAAATGTACCGACAGTCGATATCACGTAGCGTTTTATTTTATACTAAGACAACTACAGGTTGTCGACTTCACGTGTAGACGGGTTTATTTTTCTGCGCTGGCAACACGTTCGCTCTTTTACAACGTGGTTCGTTCAGGTAGTTTGACGTGTTTAGAGCATGAGAAGTGGTGCTACAAAATCTTAGATTTTTACTGGGAAATATGTTTGGAATTCTGGTAAAGTCCGACTTGATCCCGTCAACATTGTTACACTGGGTAGAATATTATATAATTTGAATATAAAATCCATTCATTTATCTAAAATTTTCAAGTATATTTATCGGGTTGTTAAGTAAATTGATTCAATTTAACCCTTGCTTAAGTATAATTCAAAACAATTTGAATCCTTAGTATTTCCATTCAAAGGCGATGTTAATAAGTTGCTATCCTCAAACTTAAACCCATCGCGCTGTTACGAGCTTAAATGCAATCATAGTCGACTTTGTTTTATTTTGAGTGTTGGTTAAACACCAACACTCAAAATAAAACAAACATACCTCAAACGAAATTCTAAACTAGAATTAACCCTAACATTTGCATTCCCTCTGAAGTGAGTTAAAAACACATATTCCTAGTCTCGTCTAAGCAAACAAAATATAAGTTGTCTAAGCTCATGATAACGTTTGCAGTGTGAAGTTCACTTTGCAACTTTTCAAATATCTGCTAACCCCCACTCGCCCTTATGGCGGCGTTATGACCGAACAGGATCATATTATTATTGGAGATACTTGAGCTGAATGTGGTTCAAAAGTTTGAAAAGAAACTAGAAGAAATTATTTTTTAAATTTGGAATTGACATTTGACACTGATAGTTGTGACAGCGCTGCTTTAAGGATAAAAACCTTTGCCATTTAAATAAGATTCTTAAAACCGAAATCTCAATATACGGGAGTGAAGTCGAAAATATGATTGAGGTAGGTACCTACTCGTATATCTAATCTAGCTTTCCGTGTTTTTACTGTACGAAACGGATCGTCGGCTTTGCTTCCGTTGTCTGGCCTGCCTATTGAATTGCCTGCATCTAGCGCATTTGAAAATACAGTTTAGATTTCCATAAAAGTTGAAACCAGATTTAAATAAACTATAATACAGCTAGGAACATATTTTTGACTAAGTAAAGCAATGTACAATGTATGTGCAATGTAGCATGGTGATGTTTACAAACAGTATCTATTTCTACAGACTCTATTCCTACATAGAATTCAAATTAGTATTTGGTATTTTATTTGAAACCAGCAATTGACCACCATTTGCGTCATCATTGGATAATGTTGTATTTTTTAAAGTTTTTTTTAACTTGTTAACGAATATATACCTTTTGCATTAATAAAACACATTTCTTAGATAAAATTCAAACATTTCTGTAACCCTAACGTACTTGTATTCCATTGATGAGAAAAAAAACTTCATTCATTTTATTTTCGTATCCGCGTCAGGTTTATGGCATGGGCCGGTGCAGACTTGCGTCTCGGCCACAGTCTGCCACTTTATGCCTCTTTTACGCCGTGTACCCAGATTGCGATCCGCCCGCTATTTAAACCGGATCGCTTTACACTCTTCACGGCCTTAATAGAGCTGTTCGCTTTTATACCCTAATGACCGCGTAAAAATGAGGAACGTTTGTTGGTCCTTTATTGACCGGTAAGTGATGCAGCTGCTTCATTCGAATTGTTATTATATTTAACGGTTTCAACGGTGATTTTATGAGACGGTAAAATGTTTAATGTATCTTAGATTTCATTAACGCAAGTGGGGGAAAGTGTTAGTTTTAGGGCTGGTTTATATTAAGCTATATCTGCAAATTTTAGCATTAGATCACGTCGAGTTAGACTCTAGAGAATTCCAACCTTTCATATAAGTCACAAAACACAAAAGTTACATTTTGATAAAGAAAAATACACTCACTTTACGGTCACAGTTCGAGTGTTAAAAAGCTCGGAGTTATAGTGGTTCAATGAGGAAGTTATTGAAAAACAAAACAAGGAAGAATACCGAAACGCAAAAGTTGGACTTGTTGCACTGAAGAGAAAACTAATAAATGTTTCCCGCGGCGAATATAAGAGCGAGTCGGTGGCAGAGCGTGACATTAAACTTGGGTATAAAGTGAGCGTGCAATATCGAGTTAGCGAGTTTCACAGACCAAACAAGACGGCATCGGACTTCCTGGCGTAAACTACTTAAATCTTGACGCGTCTTGCCTCGCTGTCCGCTGCGGGCGAGAATAAACTTGCCTTGCCGTTTACGTGCGACATAGCTGCGGTATGTGGCAGGCCTCCACGCCACTGTCATCTTTGTGTGAACAGCATAATATCTAAAATCGCTTGGTGTGAAAAGGCAGCTTGGTGAGCGGTACGGCGGGATTACAGAGCGATGTAGTCCGCGCACTTTCGACAGATAACGCATAGTCCGGAGTGGAGTGGCTTTCCCGGTTGATTGACACTGGCTCAGTGGCTTTTAGTTGGCAAACGTAGCCATTACACGCGCTGAAGTGTTCCGACTCACACACGTTGAAGTACACTTTGAAGCGTACATTTTCGGACGTATGTGGAACGTTTTGAGTAATATTTGTTGTTAGGTGTGTCAGGTAAAGCTGTTTTGTTTGACTACAGCTGTTACGTACGATGTTGTTTACCTATTGCTGTAGACGATTGTAAGTGAAGGTACCATAGTCATAAATAATTTTAACTTAAACCTTTTACTCGATGACCTTCCAAACGTTGACTAAAATGAGATTATCTTTTAGATAAAATAAATAGTTAAAAGATTTACAACGTACAGATAAATTGTTTAATTTACCTCAAAGTCTGAAAGTCATTTGAAACGATCAAACGGAAGTGTCTCCTCAAAGGGATTTTTACAGACAGTTAACATCCTAATGAAGAGACACCATGATCACGGCGACAAACAAAAACGCTAGCAAACGGCAATTACATTGAAATTCGTAAAGGACCCACCTGTTGGCAGCGGCAGACGAAAATGTTCTCGAAAAAGATTTTATTGGTAGAAAATGTTGGTTTTCCACGACAGATGTTCTGCGGGATTTGCTCTCTGCTTGGAAAACTTGTGTTTGACAACGCTTTTCAACTTCTCTCGAATACTGCTTAGCATAGAGCTCTTTAGCTTATTTTTTGTGAATGTTTAACTTTATTTGAAACTGCTTTAACCTGTCTGGATGTTTGTGAGTGTCGTGAAATAAAAGGTACGGTGCAAAAGGTGAAAGTTCAGCAATCTCGTGTATTCTCAAGCAATATTTTAGTACCTAAGTCTTTTAATTATGAATTTATTCATCATGAGAAGTTTGACATGACACTTTGTATGTATGTTTAGTAGCCTAATATAAAATAAATAATAATTTTGCTTCCAATTATGACACGTTTAACGAATAAACAACCCGTGTATGCCAATCAAATTCATTAGCACATTATAATGAAGTTGGGAAAGTCGAAAAAGCATATTCGTGTGAAATTGATAGGCGAAATTTCAACAAAAACTGGGGCCCATAAGCCTCGGCGAGGAACACCACACACGGACCAATTATCTAAAACACACAGCAGTTTAACCTCGAATTTCACTAATGAAAATTTCCGTACGTTACGTTGTTGGTGGCGAAGGGCGCACCTTATCGCTTATCCGTGGGATTGCGTTCCACTAACTGTAATTATCGTATGGTGTTTCCTTGTCGGACAAATATAGGTCAATTTAATGCATTCTGATATTCAACCCGCCATTAACTATGAACAGTAAATACAGCTGTAATTAATAACTGGTGCTCGATTAATAAAATACACGGAGGAAAATTGAGAAGATGATTGTGCAAGCTTTAATGAGAGGAACAGGAAACCATAATATACTTAAATAAGTATGATAAATTACTGTCCAATATTCAAAAGATCTAAAGCTAGATATTGAATTAGTCATTTCATAATTCCTTTCATGTAAATGAAGTTAAAAGAATGTATTTCAATTAACATTGCTTAGTGAACTGGAGGACGATAAAATGTTCTTATTAGTTATTATGAAGGGCCCTTTACAAAGTAACAAAGTGATCTGGCTTTATTACACGAGCGGTACAATAAGTAAAATTAAATGAAGCCACAAACAAACGCAGGGGTCGCTGGATGCACGAAACAATTTATGTCGCCATTTCCCACCGGCCGCCTGTATCGACGTCATTTGCATCTGAAATCTTTCGAGCCACGACTATATTAGAGAGGGGAATTGGCTGGGATCTTAATTTATCGAAGTTTTTATGGTTTAATTAACGGAATTCACTTAGGCGAGGGTCGCGCGTGGCGGTGCGGCGCGGCGGCGGTGCGACGCGCCTTCGCCGCGGTTTGCGCTTTATTTTATACTAATAGATGTCCCTGGGCCGCGCTATAATTAGCGCCAGGACGCCATTGAAAGTTTTAATTGAAAAGCCTTTGTGCAGTTTTATAGTCCGTTAACAATTTTAGAGTGTATTTTCATGCAGTCGCCGCGCCCGCCCGCGCTCGCTGCTTAATCTTGACACCTCCGCCTCCGCTTTGTCCGCTGTTCAGGCGAGACGCCTACGAGTTTTATGTTATTTTGAATATTTTGTGGAAACATGACAGTTTTGTACTGTGGATTTTATATTTGTCGTGTTGCCTCCTTTTATGTGTGGCAGTTACCTGAATATAATTCCTTTAACTGAGAGATGTTTTTGAGGGTTATTTGGCGACAGGTAAGTATCAAACTCAATTAAAGTGCAGAGGCAGGTACACAAAAGCTCATTCATTGTATTATTACAACAATGTTCTTATAATACGTCCAAATTAATTCACCCTTCCGAAATTTGGAATTCAAAACTGTAAATTTGTAGCCTCTTGCCCCAATTATTATAACATTTATTCTTTTCGGGGTAAACAGATCCCTATTTATTAGGGTTCATTATTCGAATTAATTTGTTTGTGTAATGTTGTGGGCGCGGGCGGCAGATAGAGGTTGGCAAACCGCGCGTAAAGAGGCTGTTTTGATATTTAAATGAGGGTAAGGCTTGATTGTGGGCATTGTGGGCATTGAGTAGAACCGCCGGCGGTCGGGCCAGGCCGGCCCGCGCGCCACCTATCATACACAGTAACCCACGAATGGACTTTAGTCCTTTACGTTAATTATTTACCCGCGAATGTTAATAAAGGTCACGTGAAAATAATGCGGGCTAAAGTTTTCGTGAAAGGCACACGAGTAGACTACGTAGGTGTGTACATCTGGACTTTGGACTGGAACTTAACGAGGCTAAAACATTTTATTGTTGACACGAATGACAATATCATAGAAACCTATACCGGAGGGATGTTAATTACTGAACTAACAATCAACATATTATCAACATATTTACAAAAACCACTGGCCGCTAATCAACAATAAAAATGCAATCGAACCTACATTTGCATATTTAAAAAAGAAACAAAATAATTTAGAGGTTGACCTCTAACGAGCACCAATAAACGATAGGAATAAAAAAATAAATCAGTTTAAATTAAGAACATTATTAGCGGCCAGTTGAGGTAACAATAGAATTGCTAATTTCCAATTAGGGTTCCGCAAAGTCGGCACGGGATCGGTGGGTTCCGATTACAAAGCTAATTACAAGTGTCGCTTTCGTTCCGCCACTCGAATAGACCCAAGTCAAGGGCGATGCTTTACAACACTTGCTTGAATCTTGTAAGAAACAGATGTCGAGTGGTAGATTGTAGAAATTTACTAGGAATGGACTAAATAACGTAAATATACCTATCAGTAGGTAATTTTTGATTACAGTGTCATTATATTATTGAAAGTAGACACGGATGTCCAGAAAAGGTCAAAATAGTCAGCTAAAAAAGATTGATTAACTATAAATTACTGTATGCTATTTCTAGTTAGGTAGGTCTAGCTACATACAATTGATTTAATTATATTTTATGTACTCAAACATTTAATAGCCCACAAAGCACAAAAGCAAAAGTCCCACCGATATTGTGCGGAAACAAATCTCTATTTGCGGGAACGAAATCACATATTCAAACAGACGTCAAGCTTTCGACAAGCGGAAGAATGAATGAATGCAAATCTTCCGCGATTTTGCAAGCCCGTTTCACACTGAATTACATTTTACGAGGACATATTGTCGACAACACTAAGTGGGCCTCGGTCCCTGACTATAGTAATAAATATTTTTTGCTTGTAAAAGAAATATGTTTGAGTAAATCCCACATTTACCGGGCGAGGTAAAGGCGGATCCTTCTCAACTCGACAACTTTTTAATAAAAGGAAGATTAGGAAATCGGCTCGTCGCTTACATTTATAGTAGATGTGAAGAATGTCATATAAGGCGTAACGCGCTCGGATACATTTCACACCTCGCTTGACGCTTTCCCTAAATCTGTTGTCATTTCGGCGCGATCCCGTGGAAATAGGGGCAGGAATCCCTCGGATAGTCGCCAGATATTTGGAGCTATTTCTCACACGAGTAACCCCCCGTCGCCCGCGCCTCCTACCCTCCCAGCAATGCCAACTTCTTCGTTTAAATATTTTAGTGTGCAAAAAGTGAAGTCGTGTTACCTTGTTACAGTAACTGGTTTTCCTAGTCTAAATAAAATAAATGTACGCATTACTTTTTTGACAAATCTCACACTCTCCTAATTTGAAGTGTGATATGAGAGCATTCTACTTTATTTCTTATAATTTAGGTATAAAACACTTTTCGCGTTATCCATTAGGAGCTCTCATTGCTCTACGTTTAAGTCGATCAGATTAATATTTTATTATGCAATTTCAGCGAAAATTTTCCTGTTATTTGAGAGCCCGTCACAAAATCTTTCTGCTTAGAAATTAAATATTCCATTATTAATCAAACACACAAAAAACCTGCCATGTGTATATAACGTTTGAAATGTTTAAAATAGAGGAGTAAAAATATATCTATCTACAACGTCCAAAATATCATACGCTTCATAGTTACTTACGTAGGGATGATATTGTTTACCTGGACGAAGAGCGTACATATTTTGAAATACCAAAATAAGTCCTTGTATGGAAGGTCGGTATTGTGTTGACAGTCGGTGGTGAATGAGACGGTCCGAGCGACCGCGGCTATCGTTTACATCGACGTTCTATTAACAGACAGCTTAACTCGGCTCCGCGCCATTTGTGTTTTTCCGTGCAGACAAATCGGTAACAATAAAACGTGGGCCTCCTTCACAATGCCCGCACGCATGGCCTGCTTTTAATTTGCCGAACGTATATATCGGATCGTGCGCTCCGCCAGGGATCGCTTAAAAACACTCCCCGGAAAATCCCGCCGGTCTGCCCTCGTCTGTTTTTAATACCTCTATTTTTATTGCGTGTGTAAATTTCCTCATTTAACCTTTTTTATTTGTTCTACAAACAAATCAAATTCGTCCGCAATTAAAGCCCGATCGATTACTCATCAAATCTCATCAGATTTTGAGATGATACGCCAAAGAGAGTAGAAAGTAATTAGAGGCGCGTGCTCTCTCAGGCGTACCATGTTTTGTTGATAATTCAATAATCCGGCCCGAGGCGGATCTCTTTTCACGACGCCTCTTGTCATCCCCCCTCACCCTCCACTCGATTCCGATAGCATTCTTATGTAATCAGTTATCTTGTTTTTTCATTTCCTACACCATATTTAAGGACGATAAAGTACTCGCAAAAAGTTATTTAAGTCCCGAGTATTGCTCGATACAAATAAAGTTAAATTGGCAAAGTTGTCGTACGAAAAGAGGGATAGGAAGCACAGGTGACATCCATTGCGATTCTTTAAAAAATATTTTGTAGATATAAATTGGTTTAAGCGATTTAAGGTAAGTACTCCCCGTAACATTTCAGCGTCAATGAATATTTTTTACGCCATAAACAGAGCAATAGCGGCCAATTTGTTCAGGCCGCATGTAAGTGAAAAATACGGTTGTTGGTTAGTTGCAGGTGGGCGAGGGGGGAGGGGCGCGGGGCTCGGCGGGGTGCGTGTTACCACCTTATATAGGGAAATGGAACAATTAATTAAATTAGCACTTAAATGTATGCTCGCGGTAAGGACGGCCGCGCCTCGGCGGTGAGCGGCCAGCCAACACTTTTATTAAAACTATACGTCTTTCAAATGTGCTCGGGCTTAGATACAATGTTCTTTATATCCCTCGGCCATTATATTAATATGTTATCGTGTAAATTACACCAATTTACAATGTTCATGTAGAAAATAAGTACAAGGATTTAGTTATTAAATTAAGGGTGGTTTTACAAATTATTTTTTATTTGTTATAGCTGAGCTAATAAATTTTATTAAAACGCGAATTCTCGGCCAGCCTGTCTGACCAGTTCGTGGCTTATCCACTTACTGAATTCGATTCGCGACCACACCCCCCATTTATCAAACTAGCATGGACTGCTCCATTCATTAGCGATATTATCACCTCGCTAATTTACACCTTATACGGTTGACAATAAACTCGTATTGCTTTAACAATGTACGAATTAGAACTCCACTTTCGTAATGTGATAATGGACTGACTGGTCGGTTCTTCACGACTTTATAGCCTGTCCTACGTCGACACATTAGGCGATTGCCGTTTTCCCTTGAATTAATTACGGTGAGTTGACGTTTTTATGTTTTAATGAATGAATTTAGGTTTTAGATTAACGAGCGGCACTAGTTTTGTTGTACCCAGAAAGTTTATACTGAGTTATTAGCTAGGTAATTAAACTACACAATCTCATGGTCTAAGTACCTAAGTAATTTGTATTTTACACACACGGTGCGTTAACCCGCATTATTATAAGGTCCAGCTGATACACACACGGTGTGAGCGGTCGCACTGTCGTTTGAATTTCGACTTTACGTTACATCCACGAGTACACCTGTCTGAATCCACAAACGTAGCGTAGCTAGCCACACCGTGTAATAAGCAAATTCGGCCTACATCTCCACATATTCCTAAAGTATGTACAAGCATTATTATCTTAATAAATATAAAAATTCAGTATGTAGTGTTCGCAGAGCTCAATAATAAGTTAATGGATTGACTTGAACAACGTTTTCCTACGAAAAATCAAGTTTTAAATTCATTTGCAATGCCGATTATATACATGTTGTATGTATAGCCACAAATACAACAAATCGGTTACTCAGTAGTGAAGTCTACGAGTGCAACATTGGAGTGCGTTCAGCCGAGGCCGAGGCTCTCGGAGACCTATTTCCCGGCTCAATCATCCACTCGAGACGTTTCCGTTGTCTGCGAGCAAACGATTATTTTTCGTGGTCGATTGCGATCGAAAGTACGGGTGGGGACGCACCGACATTATGTTACGACCTTTGTTAAGTATCTCTCTCGTTTTAGGGGGAGTAGTTGTTTAGTAGATTTGATGAACTGTTTGATTTAAAGAGGATGTTGGGGATGAAAACTGTGATACATATAGGATGGTTATTATTACATACTGAGGGCCACGGTTCCGACCGCGTTCTTTTATCTTTTATTTCGGTTCCTGAGAGTGACGTGATGCTAAATATCCTATAACCTTCTTCAAGAAATAGGCAATCAAATGCAAATACAATAATTAAATCCCATTGATAGTTCCAGAATTAGCGCGTTCAAACAAACACACTCTTTATTATTTATTTATTTAATTCTTTATTGTACACCAGAAATACAAATAGACAATGATTTTATATACCTACTTATATTATATTATTCTCTTCGGATTTTTTTTATATTAGTTTATAGATATCTCACCCTGTAATCTGTAATTTGAAATCGATGTATTAATGAAAGCTATAAAATTAGTCTCAAAATAATCATTGAATATCGTACCAAAGCAAATTTAGGAAGAACTAAAAAATATAAAAATGCCAATGAGATTAAAATGCTCCGATTTTCGTATAACCTAGCGAAGAGAGATCTCCTTCAATATAAATACCTATCATTGGAATGAATATTAGATTTCACTATCACAACAGCGAAATCTGTGGAGTCGAACACGGATTTTCCCTTAAATATTTTTATTGCATCATCGAGGTAATATTGAACGCATGTTATTTGAAATCCTGATACCAGTATATAACTTTAATATTGCATTCCAAAATCGAATATCATAAGGGGTGTTGCACTGAATTTAATGAAATATTTCAATCGGATATTTTCTATACCAGATCCATTTTTCAACCGACTTCAAAAAAAAGGAGAAGGTTCTCAATTCGACTGTATGTTTTTTTAATGTTTATTTTGTTACCTCTTAACTTTCGACTGGTTGAACCAATTTTGATGATTCTTTTTATATTCGAAAGCTGATGCTTACAGATTGGTCCCATATAAATTTTATCGAAATCCTGTGAGCGGTTTAAAAAAATCGACGAAAATAAAAAAATGTAGGTATACATAGATGATATTATGGTTTTCTCCGAAACCTCGCTGTCTGTGCGGACAGTGTGTTTAGTTGGCCTCCCCATATAAAATAATAGGTACAAAACAAAATAAATACCACTGAAACTTTTAAAATAAATAATGTTTAAACCAAAAACAAACCGCCTCCAAAAAACACCAAGGAACTAAAAAGCAAAAAATAACAGGTTTCTAACTAATTTGGAGGCGGTGCCAAACAGACATCAACGAAAGTCATATTTTAAATTAAATAAGTAGCTTGGCACCGGCGGCGGAGGCGGTTTGTTTTTTGTTTAAAAATAACTTTAAGTAAAACATTAAACGTTAAAATAAACATTTATTCTTTTAAAATGTATTAATACTTAATTTAGAAGCTATAACACGCTACTGTGCTTACGCTATTGACTCTCCACGCGTGTATGCAAGCCACTGTTTGTTTGTAAGCATTCAGCAAATAATTATTGCAGTGAATCAAAACGCTTGTGAAATTAAAACCAAATTAATGAGAATCATAACACGACAACAAAAGCCAAACTTTGTTTCTCAGCTAGGTTATTGGAGAGGAAGCAATAAATACATATAATTAAATATATTCAACTAATTACTTGGGATTTTGTAGGTAGAAATTATCATCTAAATCAATGGCGAAAATACAACTACGTAAGGACTAAACGTGCGATTCGACTCCATAGCTGGCTGTGTCCTTCTTTCGGTTGTTTAGGGGCGTCGAGTCTCCCCTATTGATTACCCAAAAAGCGGAAAATAAAATTGTGTACCTCTAGGCCTCGCCGTAACACAATACTGCGGTCGATGGGCCCCTAGAATTTATCGCAAAAACATACTAAGTTTGCCCCTCCGATAGGACCACTTAAATGAATTAAATCCCACTTTTTGTGATACCATTTCATTTGCCTTTTCCGTTTATGTTCTTTCATAATGAATTACATTTTTAATCCTTCGCCAGATTCGGTAATCCAGAATGAAACACCGTCATGTTAAAAGTTATAGAGCAATTTGTTTTACTAAGTGAACTCGATTAACGACTTGACAGGCATAGAAAGGAGAGTGAGACCTGGAAGTTTTAGGGCTTATTTCACCGCCTTTGGATATCCGCTAACCGACGATAAATTCAAAAGTGGAACGAAATTTGTATGAAATTATCTGCCAAGTAATTTAATGGGAACTTATCAGTAGGTAGTGAAACAGGCCCTTAGAGCTTAGTGGGTATCTTTGAAATCTTTTAAATAATCTGTTTCGAAATCAGCGCAATAGAACGAAGCAAACTGAATTTATTCTTTACACTATCGTTTACATAATATAGTTATGATGTGATATAACATTAACAAAACATGAATGAATAAAAAACATGAATAAAATAGCCACCATTATTAGACGACAGTATGAAAATCGACATCCAGTAGTAAGGGCGCGCGTCGTCGCTCACTCAGGGAAACTTTACCGTCGCGGCTTCCGCTCCGCAATCTTTATCGAATAAAGCAGTTTAGTAAACCGCCGCCGAACTCCACCCGCCACCCTTTATTATCTATTTATGAACAAATTTAAATAGACCAACACGAGAGACTAACACTCGTTTAGTTTACAACCTTACTTGCCAGGTAACGTGCCTTTTCTGATCATATTTTATGCATATGAAAGGATTTGGAGCTTAATGTATTTAGATTAACTTTTTTTAGAATTTAAATGAGGTTTTTATCCAAGATAAGACTGAGAGATAGAGTTTTGAATTTAAAAGAAGTTGTTTTAAGATTTCGTAAATTAAAATGTAGTTTGTGAATTTAAATTGAGGAGCAAACAATTTTTAAGAAATGTAAAGATTCATATTACAATACATAAACTGCTTATTCTCTATAAAATACACAAAATCTATTCGACAATTATTTTAAGATACAGTACCGACCTGGGCATCATAGCTCAATGGTAATATGTATATACTAGTTGTTAATCAGAAATATCAAGCTATAAGGGATGAATGAAAGAAAAAGATAGGTTACGCCGACCCCAAATAAATAGGGACAAGAGCAGGAAGATGATGAATTAGAAATATCATCGTGTGTCGTTCAAGTCAATGGTTAAATACCACGTTCATTTTGTGTCGGATCATCTCGAAAGCTTCTTCAAACATAAATACGTAAAGAAATGACATAGTTAACACAACCCAACTAAATTCGGTACATACACTGACAAATTGAGAACCACGTTGCTTTGTTGAAGTCGGTTAATAAAACATAGTGACACAAACTCGCGTCCCGTCGTACCGTCAAAACTACACAACCATTATTTTTGATAAAAAATATCCTCAAACTTACAGCGCTGGTAGCGAAAAACAGTGAAGTAATATTTTGATGTTCATAATAATAATAGAAGGAGCGACACAAGGGAGGAGGGCGCGGATTTATTTGGATTTTATTACTTTTTTACAGGTACGTTCCGCGGCTTCGGCCTAACATCACGAAGCGTTACGACCCGCCATATTGTGCCCGATATAGCACCTTTATTAGTGATATCAGTATTTATTATTTAAAAATGTGTGGAGTTTTATATGCTGTGTTATTTTAAGTTAGCAAACAATTAAAAATATTTATGTAGGTATTATAAAAATTCTATTGAAATATATATTGATTGGATGTCCTTTAAGGCTTAAATATCAATTTCGATTTTTAATGCAATTGATTAAAAAGTTTGAAGGAAAAAAACAAACAAAAAATGTAATATGATATCTGGTACGTCGGCATGGTATTCAAGTGAAGTGCCTTAGCTAACCCTTCTCAATAAAACCTCACTATTGGCATTAGAAACCAAAGGAGTGTAAGAAACGTCGATTTAATCCAAAACATTGTATCTGAGCGCGGAGATGTGAGAAAATAAAAATAATAGCAGTGGCGTTCGGGCCCAATGGCCGGAACGAGCCGCGAGTGTTTGCATTTGATAAGACGATACTACCCTCCCGCCGCCCGCGCCGCCGCGGCGGGGGTCGGCCGCGATACGCTACATACACCACCCAATGTTTCAGACGCGTTTTGTTTTTATTTAAAATGCTCCTCAGATTATATTACTACTTTATAAATCTGGCTTTATGAACAACGGATATGTGGTTTTTGGGAGCATAATTTTTCTACTATAAAACATCCCCACAGTATATCTAAAGTAATTTTCATCAGTGTATACGCTAAAACGAAAAGCACTACTAAACCAAAACCGCCCCAGTTGTCCTCGCATACGTGTGGACAAGCGAATAAAATATGAGCTGACAAACGCGGATTTTGTTCCACAACCAAAGGGAGCTGATGTTCGTACACTACAAATATTAACCCACGTTATTAATGCAGAACATTGAGACCGGCCAAAGGACAGCTCTCCACAAAAAGACCAAAACCGAAACACAATTTAAAAGAGAATTCTTAAAGAGCGAAGACGTTGCTTGGCAAAAAGATAATTTGGAGCGTCCGCCCGGGGCACGGGGCACGGGCCCCGCGTTTGTCTTTGCTATTGTGAACTTTTATTTCGCTCACTTTTATGAATTATTTTCAGTTGTTTTTATCACCGGCAAATTCAAATGGAAGCTTCGGGCAAGTTCTTTCAGTCCCGACCGCAATGTTTGAAATGTTGAGTTTGTAGCAACCCTTTTATTATAATATTTATTTACGAAGCTACGCTCAAACCAGGTGCCATGCATTCTTTAGAATACCTCGGCGACACTTATTTGAATAATTTTGATACAAAACATAAATTGTCGTTGGAAAAATAAGCTCGTGTTTATGATGAATTGCATTCAAATTAGTCTGACTGTATCAGCGAAATGAAATATGTTTGCAGTAATACCTTTCAGTCATGACAGTGCGAATTAGTGGAGTCTGTTTGTCGCGAGCTCATAGATGGCTTGTTAGCTTGCCTTGTCATGTTAATACATGTTGTGTGAGCTCGCGACTTAGGGCCAATTTCACCGTTCGCATTCAGAACTGAGTTCAATAAAACTAAGTTCTGCTTAATCGAGTTCATATGTTGGTTCTGATCTCGGTTCACGTCTTGCAGATTTCACCGGGTAATTTTTGATCGTGTTTACGAGAACTAAGTTTACTTTGACATAGAATGTAAATATTGTCAGTTCGTGACAGTCATAGACAACTTACGATGCGCTTTGCAGTTAAAAATGGTAAGTTATAATTTTTAAGTGAGATTTGAGATGACTTTAAGGATAGTGAAGTTCGAGTAAATTCAGAGAGTATTAAAATAAAAAAATACAGCTTGTAGGCAATATAATTACGTTGAATAAATATAAATTTCTATGATAGCTCATAGATGTCTTTGTAAACATTTTGTTGGATAGTATCTTCGTAAACGTACGTGTTTCGTTTCCGTTTTATGACACTGGTGGCGCTGTTTCTCTTCTCCATTAAATAATGTCATTTCGCTTCTGCATAATTATTAATTATCGTGTTTTAAGAATTCTAACGATTTTATTGAAATACTGCCGAAACCCAATAATATAGACTACTCATATAATTAGAATATCTCTAATAAATTAATTAAATTTTGAATTAGGTTATCTTTTATGGCTTTGACAGGTCTTGATCGCGATCAGATACGTTAAACGTCCAAAATCGGGCGTTCAGAATTTAAACTAAGATCAGCCTTAACTGAGTTCAGTTTATGTTGATGAAATGCAAACCTGCGTCCTGAACTCAGTTAACCGCGAGAACTGAGATTAACTTGAATTGATCGCGTTTAATTTAAATGGTGAAATCGGCTCTTAAATTACAGAACAGTGGGGTTATTAGTAAGCTGTACCATTGACAAGGATAATTGGTACGTGAATGCGAGTAAGCTAGTAATTGTATAATTATTCGTAAACCGTATCATTTACTTGTATTGTCTCCATTGATTTGTGAGTGAGTGTAATTTGGGATCAGGATATATGCATCAATGTTACGCTATATGCTAATGATTGATAGAACGTTTCGAAGTACAGAACTTATTGCAACGTATGATAAATACATTTTATATGTTCAAATACGTCTGTAAAATGCTGGATGCATTTTACTGAAAAACGAAAAAAGTTATGTTCGGTGCGCGGTGGTCGAAAGGAAAGTCGACGACTTTAATGAACAAACACGAACATGAACAAGTTGATAATTACATACAGGTGAGCAAACATCGACATAAATATGTGAAAGCAAAAACCTTGTCAAAGGCACGACGCAACAAGCAGACAATTGCAAATATTTGAATAAAAAAGCGGACGCAATAAGAAATAAAAAGAAACATTACGAAGCTTAAAAATTTACACGCATAGTGAGCGTTCGCCCGCCCGTGAGGAATTTTCGTCTCGCGCAAAACAAGCGAATAACGTGGACAAACAGTAGTACAGTTGACGAAACGAATGAAAAAGGAGACTCTGAGTAGTCTCAAATCCAACAAACGTAAAAGAGATTACCCACGCTCCAACTGCTCTCAACTTGTATAAACAAAAAAAGCTCAATTTGCCCGCTTTAAAACAAGGCGGAATTGCCGCAGAACGGCAAAGACGGACGGGGAATATTAAAAACGCTTTTAAAACAGAATGTGAGTGCAAGATATTTGAATTTTTATTGTGACAAGTGACGTCATTGAAATTGGAGGAGGGATTCGGGTAAATCGATTTATGCAGGCTATGAATTTACAATCGATGGCTACGAATTACTTTGTAAATTTGTAGCATAATACCTTTTATATAATGTGTGGCACGTTATATAAAAGGTATTATTGTATAAATTTAGTAGTAGTTAACATAGTCTTGCAGAAATCTAATATCTTTATTTAAGAAAAGAAAAACCATCTTCTAGCAAGCTTCTTTAGTCAACCATCAATAAAAATGTAATTTTTAGGGATATTTTAAAATGCTTAACAACAAATCTCCTGCCCTTCCCCACTTTTAAATTTAAAATTAAAATAACAAATAAATTATTACACAAAAAATTGGAAATATAGAAATTTTACCGTGAAAGTCTCCCACACTATAAACTAAAACCTATACCCGAATACTACCACACTATAAACTAAAACCTATACTAATAACCCACGAATCGTCTTCGTGCACTAAAAGGCAGAACAGATCACTAGCAAGTAATTACACGCCCCCATCTTGTACTGAAACAGGCTCATTTCCATAGCTAACGCTAAGCGATCAAGTTACTTGGCAATATAAAGCGGGCCCGTATTTTTGTGTTAACCCCCCTTCTGATTACACACAAATTGAAATAAATTGAATTTTAAACCTAACCGCCGCCGAATCTGCGGAACAAGAGCCTAGCAGTGGAAGGGTTATTCGTTAAGTTTAGGGCTGCCAAGTTTATTTTCAAAATTAAATTATTAAATTTTTAATATTTATTACGGTTACATGATAAAGTACCTATATATTGATTAGATGGAATTGATTAAAATGGAAACACCACAAAACAATAAAACGTACAACCTACCTACATAGAGTATTCTGACAATTTGACGCTACATAAACTGTACAAAATTAATTCGTCAGTAATTAATCAGCTTATTAAAGCTACGTTGTTGTGTTTTACAATTAAATAAATTTTCTTTAAAAATAAAATATTATCTGGCAGAGGCAACCCTGCAGTGTTGAAGTCAGTGTAATAGCAGCGATGATTTCTTGGCTCAAAACGGTCTCATAACACCGCGCTGCTCGCCTACCCTCGTCACTCACAGTTAACTTTGTTTTCACTTAAACCTCTGTTTTGTCGCAGCACCTATCATTCAGTTTTGAGTGCTTTTAGGTCAAAGCAAGTCAATCGTGCCCATGAGGGAGCCGCTGTCTAATCTTAAGAATTTACTTCAAGTAGTATTTTTACCTAACTAAAAAAATAATATACAGTTTTCAATGTGATTTCACATAAACTATCCTTATTTATAAATACAATATCTAGGGGATCCAGTGACTTAAAGGTAGTATTAAAATACAAAATGAAAATCACAAACAAAATCCGTGCAAATATCTTACTATAAAGACCTATTGCTTACCATTTGGTGTAAATTAGCGGTATAGTTTGAGCGTTGGACAGCAATTCTATTGCATTACTGCGGGGAGCCAGCCTTTATTGCTCAATTTGACTTTATTTAACGCAATTCGCAGGCGGGGTGGGGCCACCCCACGTCTCGGCTGACGGGGAACAGATGAGGTCCCACTCCAATCCACTTAGCACGCGGCAAGCCAGTAGGTGATCGCAATCTACAGACTAAGACGCCCGAACGCTTTCTACTATATTTCTTTGCAGTGTCCTCAACGGGAATTCAATCGAGTGTTGCGAAATGAGCAATATATCCTTACTCGCTGCGGGACAGACATGTTTAAGAAATGACCGCGTCCTTCTACTTGTCTGAGCAAGGTCCAAGTCCAACTTTATACAACACCAAACTAATGTCTCCGCCAGAAATTACGGTAACATTCATACATCTAGGTACGTCGGTGTGAAGCCGGCTTCACATTTCGTGCACGTGCATGCAAACTTGGGGCTCAACTTCGGGACTATCCAAATTTAATTTAGCCGCCGCAACATCACGAGCTCACTTCGCGTTTATTTTGGTTAATTTGTGAACAAGTTTGTGCTATAGAGTGATCTCCTTAACCATCATGTTTATTATCCGAGATACAGTATCGAGTCGGGTCTAATCTGGAGGCTCAGAGGGTGTGGGGAGGGCGTGAAGGGTGTCATTTTCACGCTGGCATATTGCTCGCCACCGAACCATAATTGAATAATAAAATTGTTTCGAATTTCGGCACAGAGTCCTTTGATTCGTTGCATTTGATGGGGGACACGCTCGTTTTTATGTAAGGCGGATTTTGTGAGATCCCTGTTCGTAAAAATGGGCCGCGGGATTCAGTAACCATTTGGGAAGATGTAATTTGTATTATGTGATTATTGGCTAAGGTATTTTTCATTGTAAGTTATTCATTATAAAAGTTGGGAGATTTGCAAAAGATTTATGCATGAGGATGTTTATCATATTGTAATGAGTATAATATTAAAGCGACATGTATTTGAGGCACGTATGTCTTACACATGTGCTCCCCAAATACGTTATTCGTTGCACACGTCGTGTTGGTCGCATGTATTCTAAGAGGCGTTCTCTATACCTAATTTCACCACGCGGAATACTAAACCAAAATTTCCATTAACCGAGCGGTGTTTACAGTGAAATTCTTTTTTCATCAAACGAGATTTATTCCCTCAAAAATATGTAAAGTTGGGTGTGCGAGACACCTCAGATAGCGGCCGATGGGGGCTAAAATTAAAATAATATCTCAGTAGGTATTCGAGTCACGCGAAACATTAAGTTCGCCCCGCAATAAACCGCGCCCTTAAGAGCTTCATTCAGAATTAAAATTTGCCGCCTGATCTCTTCCCGGTGACGTTTGATGGATCACCAACTTGGCTATTTTGTTTAATTTCACAGGACGATGAGTTGCCGCGCTCGGTGTCAACTGTTCACGCCGTCACTCAACTTTGCCGTGTGAAATGATGGGAAAACAAATTAAAAGTTAATTTCAACATCACCTGTCTTGTAAAGCAATTTAATGAAATTAATTATATTTGTACGTATCACTGCTCAAAAAGTTTTCATTTATTTCCTTGAACTTATTGTTTAAAGACACGACACATTTAATTTATGTTGTTGGTAGTTATCAAAAAGTAATTAATTTCATACATAAATAATAATCTTAAGCTTAATTATGTTAAAGTAACAAAATGAGACTGCATAATTTAGAGTTCACCTGGTTTTCGAAGCCTCGTAGCAATTGCTACGCCGTAGCACTGAAATCGTAGACGCACGAAGTGTGAGTTGTACAACAACAAAATGACCGTGTTTAACAATGTTTGAACTTGTTTAATAAATGAGTAACAGCATTACAGTAGGTACACACAAACTGCAGCGTAATATGATTGCTGAGTATTAAATACGTCGTAAAAGCGCGCGGGTAGCGGTAAAATAATGAATATAAAATGCAGTAAACGAGTTAGAGGGCGTCGGACGGGGGAAGACGTTTTTTAAAATCATTTGTAGTTAGTCGGTGTGGCCCACTTGGTATTCAAGATGGCGGGCCGAGGCGGCATCGCACATATTTTATATTTATTACCACCAACAACGACGCGATGTGTCGTGAAATTGCACCGCGTTCAATATGCACGCACGCACACGTTTTACTTAATACCTCTTAAGAGCTAGATAACATGGTAATCAAAATCATATTGAATGCTTTCCTTCAACCACAATACACTAACAATCTTCTCAACATTTCGCATAGATCGCATTAAAATAAGAAAGAAAATCTAATATAAAAAAAACATTATTTACGAATATTATTGTTTATAAATATAATCACTAGGAAACGCACGGTCACAGCGAACATCTTAATGAACGCCTGATGGAATCAATCATCCTATAATGAGATAATCAAACAATGACCCTCGATAATATCCTGATACCGGCGCGCGGCGTGTTGGCACAAGAAATTTGTCGGAGCAATATCGCGGGAATCCCTCCGAGGGCACCGCCAATTTTAGGGGAAATCGACGAAGATAATTATGTTTGAAGTTAGTTATTGAGTAGAGTCAACATGCGAGGAGATTAGGCGTCCCGTCCGCCGCCGCCCGGCCGAGTCCCGGACACACCACCGCTCTCACGTGATCACACACTTATATTTGGGACGGGTGCTTTAATACTTAATTATCTATACGTCATTTAATATTAGCTGAAATCCCTGCGTTCAAACTAAATCATTGTTGGACTTGTTAAATAAGATATGAACACGACTTAAACATGTTTGAAACTTGAAGGTTTTAAATCGTGTGTAACGTAATGAGAAAAAATACAGCTATATTTTTCTTTAATTTTACGTTTAGAATGATTTCGGCGTATGACGAAAAATGTACAGATTTATTTTAAAAAAATGTTGAACTCCCTACAGGCGCATTTGAACCCTTTTCCGCACTCTTTAAAAGGAATGTTATTACAGATAATCACGTCGGAGTTCCTCGCTTGTTATTAAGGAGCGTGTTCTATGACTTCATTAATTAATAACCGAAACATACGAATTATGAAATTGGGTTAAACATCACCTCGGCTCGCCGGGGACGCCCTAATCACGCGGGTTTGCTAACATATAAATAATTTTCACGCGATATTACTAAAAGCGTGTAAGCCGATAGACGTCTGAGGCCTTACGACTGGCTTTAATTTTGTTGATAGGTAATTTGTGAGCTGTTCCCTGGGGTGTATTTCTTAGCGAATCAACACTAGTGTAATTAACGAATTCATTTAAAGTTATCGTTGGGATTATTTCAGCGTAACCCTCTATCGCGGAACTCTTTGATGTGTGTCGGTATCTCGCGCGGCGGCGGCGAGGCGGGCGGCGGTGGCGGGTTCGATCTGTCACCGCGTACCCGTCGACTTGTGTTTTCAGCCCCGAGTAACACGTCACCGCATAATTTAAATCAAGTTAGGTTGATTAATGACGGAAGCAAATTGTCTTAAGAGTTGATACCGCTTGATACACAAGTGTAGACAGTATTAGCTATAAAGTTAGACATGTGTTGATTTCAGAGCAATTTTTCACGTTGTTTTTGTTTTACAGGCTGGCCAGCACAAGACGGAGTCGTGATCAAGATGGCGTATCATCAATATAACTGACTCGTGAAGACGGAAACGTAACTATTTTTGGCCAAACTAAATCTAAATTCGACCAAATCGGATACGTTTAGATTGGCTGCAATCTTGGTAAAAAAGTAGATAAGTGGCCAAAACCATATATGTGTATATAAGCGACAAATGGCTAAAAATAATGTGTTTGTAATAAAATAACGAAGAAGGTTGTTACAGAAACAATACGTCAGTTGCAAGATACAACATCATATTAAAAGCTATTATCGTAGAAGAAAACGATACAGAAGAATATCTTGCTATCTCCCGCGGATGTTTCGGTCCCGCAAATTAGATATCTTGCACATCCAAAGGCTAAACGCTGCGTTGCGTCTCTTGCTTCATTAGCATTTTAATTACCTGTCGGTCCCGCACAGTGCTGCCACCTGCGGACCCCTTTGCCAACTCATTTTTGTTTTACCAGTAAATATTCATATTTTCTCCCGGAGTTAGCTTGTAGTGCATTTATGAGAGATTTTTGTGGTTGAAGATTATGAAAAGAATATTGTTTTGTGGTTTGAGAATGTAGGCAATTTAGAGATGAAATAAAGACAATAATAACTTAGTGATTCCCTTTCTGCAATTTTGATCACATTATATATAGTAATATAGATAGATTGTCCTGAACTGGCATTCTTCACCATAAGTATTTTATTTTTTAATAAAATCTAAATTGTTCACTTGGTTAGCACTATAAATAAAAATGGCCATAAATCTGAATCCTGTCTTGTGCAAAATAAATATTAACTAAAATACCCAATCTTAAGCACGCTCAACCGAGATAGTTAATAAAAAAACATGTAGCTTGCATAAGGCTGATTTATTAAAGCAAGCATCCTAATAGTTCCGCTCCTTCCCCCCTTTGTTCCAGTCAGGATTGGCAGTTCGATTATCCTTAGCTCTTGCAAAAAGGCATATAAAAATTAGTCTATAATGTCCCAGACTGCTTAAGTACACCACGGGGAGCGAGCGAGCGCAACGTTAAATTAAAACGTCTGAAATATGAGACGCTTCTCAACTGAGAAAAACTGAGGCGCCAGTTAATACTGCTCTTACAATTTGTTAATTAACTTTTTGATAGTTCGTGTCTTGTTGGAATGGTTAGGCGTTGGTATTTACATTTTGAGCTTTTGATTGATGCGGCTTTTTTATAAAGTTGATAGGTTTTTGCTAACACTGCACAATTGTAATCTGCAGTCACATAAATATGGTGCATTACATAAATATACTTTATTTGATCACTAATAGTAGGTATTAGTGATCAATGACAGGGAGAACCTACAGGACAATAACTACCATGTTGTTACAACTTTATAAAAGAAATGAAACAATAATTGGCCATTATTAAATTATCCAAACAAAAACGAACAAGGGGTACAATATAATGGCTGAAAAATATCTGTTTATTGCCAAAATTACCTCAGAAGCCATCCAAAAATCAGGTTCCCAAAACATTATGGAGCACAAAGCAACAATATAAACATAGGATTGTCCCCGGCGCGGCTCGCATTTACGTCAGCTTTATTATTTTTAAGTTGTTTCGAGTGTTCTCTCGTTTGGAACTTTCACCTTTCCCCCAGACGCGACTGAAAGTTAATTTCTTTTGGTGTATTTTAAAATTAATTTTGCTTTTGTGGCGACCGCACGCCCCAGGACGAATTGTAAGCGGCCAAATGGCAAGACCTCTTGGTTATAATAGCGCGGAAAAATGGTTTACAAAACATTTTAATGCTTTTGAACGATTACGTGATCTCAAGTGCCTTTGTTAAATTGAATGCGCTACAATTCTGCTTGTGTTCTATAATGTCCATTTATTCAGTAGAGAGCGGTGTCAATTTTGGCACGTTAATGGCGAACAACATACAATGTAATGATAAACAATACATGGACGATGATGTCAATTAAGAATCAGTCGACATTTTGTTTTTTTACTTTAAAAAACAATGCTACAATCAAAGCCAACAATTTTACACAAAAATTTAAACAAAAGCTCATATTTTTATAGGCAATGTGAACATGCTGTTACTTGTCATAATATTTTAGTTCAGACAATAAAAGCGAATAAATGAACGACACTGTAATCGCCACGCGGCGCGACTGCCGTAAAATATAGAAGGATTGTGAAACTAGTTCTGTACTGATACACTATTTTGAACTTTATTTCAAATGGTCCGTTGATCTAAAATTGTAAAAGAACTAGGTATAGTAAAAGAAACGATCATATTTTTGTTTAATATTTCTATTCAACTGTTGCTTCAGTCATCATAACACTATGCGGTACGATGAGTTTAAAATATCTCATGGAACTATTATGAGGTTTATTAAAGTGCGATTAAATTATAATTTTGATTACACTAAGATATTTTCTTCTAACAAGTTAGTTACCTAATAATTATGATGATAGAAAACGATCTACATTTCCAACTTGCATTGTAACTAACCACAGATACTAATGTAACCAATATGTAAAGTTATGTTTATCCCGACATTCAAGCCGGACACGGGGAACCTAACAAAATATAGCGCCAAACTTTTTACATTTTTGGTTAATGCATTTAAAAATGTAGTTCACTTTTCGAACGTAGCGGTTTTCCAGTGATTACACTTTTGCCATTGAAACCAGCCATTACATTAATTGTTACTGGGAAATATTATCACAAAATGTGCTGAAATTCAGTTGCCCATTTTTAATGACCAGGTAATTTAAGAGATAACTTATTCATGGTAATTTCAAAGTATTTATGTTAAATACCTAATTTTGAGTCCCTTAGCTACCAGCAAATAATATTTTAGTTATTGTTAATGACGATGTCATCGCAGTGTATCTTCTTAAATAACCTTAATCGTTTGTGCAGGTTACATGGAGGCGGCGGGCGCTAAGCGGCACAAAGGGCGCGTGCGGCTTCAAAGCGAGCCGCACGGATCAAAGAGCCTCCCTCAGATAGCGGAGGCCTGATAAAACCTTTGCTATCGAGTGAGCACCGTTTGATATCTGCTTGTCGGTTAAAGATCGCGCCAACCAACAAATGTTGAGTAAAAAGGTGTTAAACTTCTTTCTTTTCACAACTTTGTTCAAGTCTTTTGTGACAATTCTCACATAATACGATCAAAAGAGCTTAAAGAAGTACGAATTGGAAGAAAATTCTTTACAGTCGGTCCATTCATACGCGTGTACTTACCAACAAGTTTACCAAGTACGCTAAAGATCAAAAATTTTAGTCGTGGGTCGAAAACATTCTTATAACTTCGATCATTTTGTAGGGAGGTACCCAATGAAATATGAAAGCAAGTTTTTTTTAATGGTTTTGTTACATCGAATAAAAACGTTTTGTGGCATATGTATTCAATGCACGTCCATCTAAAGCCCTGTACTTCGGATAAATCGTAGATTGTTCTACAGACAAGAGTAAATCACTCTAAAACGTGGTGGTCCCATGGTTTAATCTCGACAATCTGCTGTGTGTCTGTTTCGTTCGGCAGTAAATCCGGTGCACGGTGTCCGGGCGTGCGGGTGTCCGGGCCGTCGGGCGCGGGCTGTCCGGCGCGGATTACCAGGCTGTGTGCGGATGTGCCGGCAAGCTCGTTCGTGCCGACGCACTCCGACCCGCGATTAGCCCCACTGCCCTTCTTGTCGGAAAATTCGAGCCGGGTCATAACCCGGATAAGACTCGCAGATAAGTACAAATAAATATCGATTGTCATTGTTTGGATATTTGTCTGTTATTCAACTGTGCTTTGCTACTAATCATTCCTACTTTCAGAAAATATCAACATGATCTATACCTAAGGTTGTGTATTTCAAAATAGCTAGCTATACATAAAATATAACAATGAATTAATTGGATTTTGTAGATTAATTAACTACACTATATAAGAAATATATAGTGTTTAATATATAGTATTTAAGCCAGCCTAGCGATAAATACTTAGGTGGCTTTTGTGTCTACTTATTTTCTGTTTAGAATCTGATGACAATGACCTTATTCAAACTTGGATTCTGAATTTCATATACTCATCCTTTATAATACTTATTAATGTGTAAGTGTGCTACAATTACAACTAATGAATCTGTTATCGCAAAAAACAATGGTAGCTACTTCCATAAGTGACTTCAAGTCTTGGTTTCATCGTGTGTAGATGAAATCAGAACGCAACTTTATATCAAGTATTGATTGAAGCTATCCACGTTACTGCTAGAACTGTGAACTAGAAAAATAAAATATCTAGGTGCCTATTCAAAGCAAGTCACTTTATCAATGCGTATGTAAACTTTTGCGTATTTCCATATCAATTAATAGGTACCTAATGTCTTTTTTTTCATATCTAGGTCTAAGATTTGATGAAATATTTTTGACAGTTGCGTCATTCTTCTTGCTCGTACATTTAATGAAGTCTTCAAATGACATCCAATCTCTTTGATCAAACTGACAATAGAGAAAGAAATTTGACGAACAGCATACTGCCCTCAGGTTAATTCTGGCATGCCTAGTATCTGGGGCACCCCAACTAGTTTTGTTCCTAATTAAACTTTAGTTTTGTTTGTTCTATGTACTTTAGATATTTCTGGATCAGCTATCAATGGGACATGACTTCGGACCAGGTCACTGAAGAGACGAACATTTAAATCTTATTTGGAGGTCACGTGTATTCTTGGGGAATTAACACAATTGTGAGATGTTATTGCTTGAGAATACACGTAGCTGACATTAAGATATTCATCACTTGATCAGAAGCGGCTGAAGAAAACTAAGAAGAAAGAAAATTATTCTTTGTCTTGTGTATAGTTATGTAGATGATTTCGTACTTTATGTATTACTATCTACCCGTAGCTTTGCTCGCACTAAGTTTAGATCCCCATTACACTCCTCTAGAAATTTTTATTCGATTATTTTATTAGTTTAGCTAGTGTTGTAATGATTGGTGGCTTATTCTACTTTCACTATAAATTACTAGATTGATAGCTTCAATCCAATGGTCGACCTGTGTCACCGTAACGGGCTAATAACCATGTTGTACCATGTGAATTACTATGAAAAAAAAAATGTCAGACGAAGTTTTTGGGCAGTGTGGGGGATAAAAACCTTATGGATTGAATTGTCTTGCCTTATGTATATGACCTAATGGAACTAGTGAATAGCGTAAAATTATTCTGAATCTGAATTTGTCTGATGTTGTTTTGTTTCAATATCTTTATTCATTAGAGATGCGCCGAACATACGTTGAACCGAATCCGAATTATTAGTTTCCGTCGTAAACAGGTTCATAATATAATATGTGCTGCAAGTGGCGGTGAACGCCCGCCCCCTATAAGCTATGTTTTCACGAGAGATGTGCGAGGAAGAAATTCACCAATAGGTTGTGTTTAAAACAGAAGCAAACGCAGCCCATTAGTGGAATTTCTCCTCGCGCATCGCCCAGCTTCCCCGCTCATCGCTCAGCGGTGGAAACGCAGCTCTGTAACCCGCGTGTAGGTATACCGCTAATTTCCCGCGCTAGCTTGGCTCGCTCAGTCAAGCAATATTAAGAATGTAAAATTTTATCCTTTTTATTTTATGAACAAATTCAATAAGTCCGGTCAAAAAAGACATATAATGGGAAATATGTGCCGAATATGAGTATTCGGCCTAAAATTCGACGCATCTCTTCATAATTTTGTGATTTGAAAGAAATACTAATAAATATGTTGATCCTGCTGTCAATTACCAGAAATATGAATCGTATTAGTTGTATGAGTATTTTATTAATAGTTTACAACGTTGTTCGCAGATTCGAGGGTCCAGATCTGCCGATCATAGCCTGATGCAGCCTTCGGCAATGTGTCAACACAAATTAGTTATACCAACACGAACAATATACCTACGCGTTAAGACTATAATACCTTCGCCTTTAAATCTATGTAATAACAAAATAACAATGTATCTACACTACAAACACGTTGTAATGTGGTATCAATTTGTATCTCAAATAAATAATGTACCTAAATGAATCTAGATTTTTTTATTGTATTCAGTTTTATGTTAAAAATTAAAACCATTGTAATGTATCTAAGTTGTTTTCTTTTTGGTGACCCGTTAAGGTGTAGACAACATTTTACCCAGACACTTCTGCAGAAGTTTAAGAATATAGAAATAAGGACGTTTAGTTGCTGGTGTTTCGGCAACCCCTAAGTAGGTAGGTAAGTACTCGTAAATGCCTCAACATAATTTACATTTGACCTAATTAAACAGTTAATTTCAATGGTGGATGTTGATGGACAGTAGATAGACAAAGGATGCAGAATTCTGACCACTTTTAAGTAGGTGTTATCAGTACAATCCGTTATCAGAAAAAGGACCACGTATGTAGGTACCTGCTCCCGCAGACTGCATGAAGACAAACACAAACCAACGCCCTAACAAACACACAATATTCATTTTAATACTGAATTACTAATTTAGTTAGTTACCTAATATTGTTTCACTACAGCGGCCCATTACTTACACCGAACACTATAAAAACTATGTAGGATTTCGTTTGCTCATTCTATATTTACTCACTATAATGGGTTTCTGAAGTTTTCAACAATAACACAATGTTATTACTAGTTAACACTAAATTACTAACGTTTTAAGCCTCGACACTATTTGTTTTCTACATTTTTAACCCCCGACGCAAAAACGACGGGGTGTTATAAGTTTGACGTGTCTGTGTGTGTGTGTGTCTGTGGCATCGTAGCTCCCGGATCGAAGCCAACGGATGGACCGATTTTGATTTAGTTTTTTTTATTTGAAAGGTGAATTAGTCGGGAGTGTTCTTAGCTATGTTTGATGAAAAACGGTCCAAGATGGCCGCCGCTACAAAATAGCGGATTAAATATTTTTTCAAAACTCCGTCAATATGGGTATCAAATGAAAGGGCTTAACTAGTAGAATACAATACACTATGATAAATTTGAAATCCAAAATGGCCGCCACCACAAAATGGCACATTATTACATTTCAAGTCGGGGGTTTTCTAAATTTTTAATTTAGGTTAGGTTAGTTGGCAATAATGCATTGCATCCGCCGTGAAGACGAACTAACTGGCGGTAAAAATGAATTATATTCAAGCGAAGGTTTTTCGTATATACCTACCCTCACTTAGTCTCTGTAAATATTGTTAGATATTTCTGAACGATTTTTTAAAAAATAATAAGTGTGGTAAAATGTATTCTCTCTTTAAAGCCCAGAAATGGTTGCAAATTTCGGTATAGCCCAGAGATGTGGTCGCCAAATAAAGGCAATGTGTCTCTTATAAGAGATCACTCAGCTCGCTATGTATCGAGGGCTTCAGAAATTAAACGATCCATAGAAAAACTTATAGTCTGTTTTTTAATCTCAGAGACTAAAGTGAAATTTCGTGGGATACCAGTTTTTTGCAATTCTTAAATAGCAATGTGCCCCTATCGAAAATTATCGCAAAAAAATTGAAGTGTCGGTTTTTTTAAATTGAGTTTTCTTGAAAAAAATAGTAGGTCTTATTTAAAACGTGATAATCATGGGTGGGATTAGTTAGAGTTTTTAAGGACTAAATAACGATAGCGAAATCAACATAATCTTCTAAAACTTTTTTACAGCTATTGATATAGTTTTCTAATACTTATTACCTCGTTGGAACATAAGACTAAATTTATTAAAGTTCTTTCTTAGTTTTTTTTGTTAGGTAATTTTACGTCATTTGGTAGGTACTTAAAAAATTCTACGACGACTTACCTTTCATGGACTGTATTGTGCATTCGGACAAATTTAATTTATTTGGGCTTTAATAATACGATTTGGGATAAAAAACTTTTAAGCTAATCGTCTAAAAGTTACGATTCAACAAACCGGTATCGTAGGTACAACACTACACAAAAATGCTGGTATCATTATTTGTGTACCTATTTAAATAAATAATAAATAATAAATAATAATTTGTAATTTTGACAGTTGCATGAGTCAATCTAGTCTCTGAGATTAAAAAACGGACTATAGGTGACAAAAATAGCTGATAGAATTAAGCTAATATTCAGAGACTCGGACAGAGACTGACTGATATTCTCTGAATATTAGCCTAAGTGGGATGAAATGCCAAGTGGCAAAAAGATTCTTGAGTGAAACCTACGTAGATCAAGGCCTCTAACTAGATGGACAGACAACCTCGTTAAGATCACTAGGAGTAGTCGGTAATTGTAAAAATGGGAAAGGGCTTAACCAGCCGCAGTGGATCTCTTTCGATTAACAGATTATACAGCTTGTGCATGGTATGGACTTTCAAATGTCTCTAATAAAGAAAGAAAGAAAGAAGAAAGAAAAAGATTTAATTTTGGACCCTCACAAGATGTTACAAAAAATAATAGCAAAAGGTACATAGAAAACAAAAACAACAAAGAGCAGCGTGTGAGGCCAAACAAGGTATCAATCTCAGCTGATTCTACAGCCGCATAGTTGCTGCAGCGCTGATTTTCAGAAAGGCCCAAAGTAGGTAATAGGTACCCATAGGTACACAAAAGACCTGGTCTATTATTACAAGATAAATGATTTCCTTTGAAGGAACTAGATACATCGATGTGCCATTGATACAATTGTTAAGTGCTCTAAAAAACATTCCGTCTAATATCGACTAAATAGCGACTAAATCTGGAAGAAAACAGATCTTCGCTAGGTGCCTTAATTTTTGAGATATAAATGTGGCCAAGCTACATGGCCGTACGTGGCCGTGCTGGGGTCAGCCACACATTTTTCAAGACTTTATGGAACCAATCATCAATTTTGTTGTACAGGGATCGAACAGGCGGCTTTGCCCTATGCTGCAGGATGATTCAAAAAGCCGAATTATGGGTTTGTTGATATTAGGAAATATTATTAAAACAAATTATTGAAATAATGGACAGATTTGAACAAAAATATTTAATTGCTATAAACTAAATCACTGAATAGAGTATGCCAACCTCCAGCGCCCACCTCTAAGCATAATCAAAGTAACACATTATTTCGATAACATAAAATTCTAATACATACAATATTAGAACATAATAAAATATTTACAGATTTGCTTTAGGTAATGGCAGAATACTTCTTACACTACAATCACCTCTGTAACATACCATAAATTAAGTTTTTTTTCTATAAAAATAAGAACATCGCGAACATATTATTTTTGATCAATATATTTACTAAAGATTCATCCGACATTTTGTGACTTATTTGATCTTATTCGAAGATAAAATTCTCTAATAAGTTCTGAGATAGTATCATCTACAGGATATTATAATACATTACAAGTATCGTTACGGCAACAACTTCACTTGTTCACAAAAGCGGTTACGATTAATCGAAACTAACACATAGATATTATTGCGAAATGACGTCAGAATATTAAATGTTAATCTAATTCGTCCGGCTCGGGGGAAGCTCTGGGAGCTAGTCTATCAGTAGCCACCTGTTCGATGTTGGGGACCAAAGGTGGGTCGTCATTATTGCTCTCTTTTCGTCGGCGATCTAAAGTGGAAGTCTCGTCTTTGTTATCAGTCACATTGGTAGGGTCATCGTTGGTTCCACTCGGCAAGACTGTTTGGTCAGGTTCATTGTTTCCGTTATTACCATTATTAACTTTAATCTTATTGTAAGATTCCTTTCTCCTGGCAATTTCTTCTATCTTGATGCCGGCATCGCCACCGGGTGTAACAGAGTTATCCTTATCAGAATTTCTTACATCGTCAGTAGGTTGTGTGGCAAGGGCGCTCTCCTGAGTATCTCCCCCCGAGTTAGTGTTAACCTCCACTGCACTGGTGTCGGGGCTTCTAGCTACCACTTCTCCGGTATGAGTGGTGTTTGTCTGTGCAGTGGAGACGGACGGTGAAGTTTGCGTTGTGGACTGGGCGGTGTTTTGAACTGTTTGGGTTGTAGATTGGGCAGTAGGAGGTGAGGCCTGTGTAGCGGTACCGGGTGCGTCGTGGTAAGCGCCTCCACTTGCCAGGGTTGCGATACCTGCCAGCCCCATCACACCGGCCATTCCGCGGTGTGTGCGCAGAAGCAGCTGCTGCAGTTGAGCCTGCTGTAGTATTACAGGCAGCTCGTAGTGGTGGAAGAAGTACAGCATGGAGTGCTGCAACAAAAATACTGTATTAATAAACATTCTATATAATTTTAAGGACTCGGACATTTTTAAAATAACCGCGATAATTCCAAATAATTTAAAAATAATTTCAAAGATGCTCTGTACGAGTATAATGTTGGTACGAGTTCGTAGGTATGTGTATTTTGCAGTGATTTCGTCCGTTTTATAGTAGAATCACTTCCTATGCTTAAAATTTAAATGATGGTAAAAACATTCAGCTAGTACAAAGAAAACAGCAGTGAGAACTTTAAAATCTGCATAGTTATTAAAATTTCCGTATTAATAATGAAAGATGTATAGTCTATAGCAACAAAGAAACGGCATGCAGTAAAATCAGTTTCTAGAGAGTTTAAATTGTAAAATGATGTATTTATGGGCAAAAGATTTTTGCTGGCACAAAGTGACAGCAGTGGCAATTTTAAAATCTGCGTAGTGGTTCAAATTTCCTTATCAATTTGAAGATGTAAAAGGAAATGCAGCAATAAATAAACGGTAAACAGATAAGCTGGTAATAGTGGCGGCGGAGATGGCGCAGTGCTCGGCTGGGCGAGAGGCGACGCGCTCTGCTCTCAGAGAGTGAGTGTAGATTATGAGGCACGTCCGTCGAAGTGAGCAAAACTCCTTTAGACAAATAAATGAGCGACTCGTGACGGTGTCGTCACTCCTCCCCAGTCTTTATTTATTTATTTCTGGGTCAAAGTTCCCACCCCTCGCGTCGTCCGACGTAAGTTTTAATTAAGAAACTTGTGACCGCTCCTGACTCAACTTTTATTTGAAATTATATTTTCTGATCCCTCATTTTGATTTTTTCCAAGTGGCGGTGTAACGGGTTACCGGCGAAGACAAGTTACGACACCTTCATGATTTATTATTCGTGGCAAGCGCCAAGCTCGGCGGATAATTGAATGAATTTTGCGTCATTTTTTACATTGATGGTGTATCTTTTAAATTCACAAATACGCATACATTTCGCAGTTTGTGAAGTGTTATAATATTTCTAATTATTTCCTGTCAGCGTTGAAAGGGCCAACATATTTTAAAGGCATTTTAAAACCTCGATTGAATGGCACACATGTGTGTTCACGACGATAGGTCAGTAGAACACAGCTATATTATACAGGCTTAATTAACAGCACCCGTTCGTACCCAAATCTGTTCGCAGATCATCGCTACAGCAAATATAAAAAAGGATCAAACGTTTAAAAGGTATTTAATGGACAGAGATGACGCCCTTTTATACGTCCATTAAATCGGCCGCTTTGAGATTTACCACCCGCCCTGTTAGATAGATACGTGAATAAAAAACGGGGCCATTTTTATCAATTTTCAGATCGTTTGTAGCAGATTACGTTGGGAACGTATAGGCGAACGAAAACTTTACTAAGCTTGGCCGTTTGAAACATTTTATCTTACATCAACGGCTATTTTGTTGGTTGAAAAAATATTAAGGTATATCGCAAAATAAAGGCCATCTTTTGATTCTAGTTCAAACGAAAATTCGTTTGACCAAAAATCAAAGGATGGCTGTATGGATTCCAAGTAAATGTGGTTAAAGCAAACAGTTTAAGTAGGTACTTATTTAGCTAATTTTGCGGTACATATTGTACCGTGTGCGATTTATCGAATTGAATATTAAACAATAATGATTCATGATCCTTCTTTGTGACTTCAGGACAGGAAAAACGGAGAGACACATTTTTAATGTGTTCTGTAGTTTTTAAAACTTGACAGCCGCTACGGCTTTATTAACCCTTTAAATTCCTTTATAGTTATAAATATTTAAGAATATGCTTAATGTGTAAGTAGCAGTAGAATTAATTCTTTAATAGTATTTTGTTATTAATTAAATGCTTCTTAAAGGAAGCTTCTAGTTATAGCACACTGGACTGCATCTGTTGTTGAAACGCCTTTCAAACACTTCAAAGGCGAATGCGAGTTCTTTGTGATGGTAAATTTTTAAGCCGCAAAATTGTCTTAAACACTTCACGAGCGGCGCGTTGATTATGCCAAGACGGTAGAAAACTCCGAAGAAAATAAAGTTATTTTGATTTAAAATGCAAAGAAAAAACAACGAACGTAGAAGCGGGGCCCTCCTTAGCAGAGACATTTTTTTAAATCCCTTTTCATTTTACAAATCCTCGAACGGGGCATTGGATGATTACGTTTACAAGTTAAAATAATAAAACATTGTTTAACAAAATTGACCTTGCAAACTTAAATATTTCTAGTGGTGCATTAAGGTTCTCTTGTCATTATCATTACAGCAAATGCTCTAAAGGTATCCCCACACATTTACGTACACCACGACCACAAAGTAAGCCGCCAAAAGTGTTTGACTAAAGTTTAACTATAATTTGCAAGAGATCTGGAAGATTACAACACTTTACAATGTTCTATGATGGCGGGCCTTTCTGTTGATTTAGGACTTGACAGAAATTAACTGAAGCACGCCTATTAAACCTCTGAAATAACAGGGGTCTCGAGTTATACCTTAACAACCGCTCTGGCGAACAATATTATTTTACGGCATCAAAAATTTCACAAACAATATAAAGTTACGTAATTATTAATTGAAAGTTAAATCCTATTTGAGCCTCTTGTCAGCAAGTTGTTCCGACTGTTAAAATTAATGTAAGAAGGATCGCACGTCGGTGACAATATTATGCGCGCCGCGTCGCGCTGGCCCGACCTCATGAAATATGATTTTTAATAATAAGTTGACACGCTCGATGATTATAAGATAAGCCCCCACTTTGCATTCCGAAGGGGCTTCTTGTTTTTCGTCGTCGCCCTCTCGCTGTAATCCGGTGGAGCCTACTCGCTACGTCGCCTGAGCTGGCTCGAGGCGCGCCTAATGTTATCTCTATACTCAATTATAATTGCGCTTTTGTTGTCAATTTGTATTGCTCACAACATGTACTGGTACCTACAACGGATCTTGCGAAAAGCTTAGGTTTATTAAAAATCCTACAAACTATTACATAAAAATTTGTGTGTGCATAAAAAGGCGAACAGAGTTCTCATATTCCACCGATAAGTAAGTAAAGAGGCTAAGGTTAGTAAGAAGGGACATTGTAAATTAGTCTCTTGGTTTTAGTCGATGGTATCGACTAGATATTTTATTTCACACAAAATTATCACAATTCAAGAAAGTGTATAACGATCGAGACATGCGGCTACTGTTGTCTTGATCTCAGTATCACATTGGGCACGAATTGTAAAAATAGTTCGATCGATACGTAATGAACTATCATCGTCTTCAACCACACTTGAGATAGATTGGTCAGTATAGATACCTTACGTGGTTTACCTATGTATATGTCTGTGTGTAGGTACTACCGGCGGGCGGCCGAAGTCCGCTCGGCGTGTTATTAACTTCCGGGTACCGTAGCGACCGGAAATCGACGCCGGAGTAGATCCGCACAAGACACACAGTCCCTACCACCCCTAGTATTCACAGAACTTGACATTATGGTATTATTTGGAGGCAGTGTGTCACAACCCTAATAATCGTGACTGATCGTGAGTATTATTTATTACACAAATGAAATTAATACTTTAGCAGCAATACTCAATTTATTAACCTCATTATGAAATTGAATAATTATAGACAATAATAAACTGAATATTTGTAGTACTGTACAGGGACCAGCATGAGTCTACATGTTGTTCATTGAAAAAGGCAAATAAATTATATAAGAAGTTGATAAAATACCTAAGTGGCTATCTAAATCATTATGCGCCATCTAATGTGTAAGTAGATAAAAAAAGAACTGAAATCAAAATTCCACTCGATTCGGATCCTTCTTGAATTTTTGTTTCAGTTATTCGACTTCGTCGGAAATGGTACCTTGTTATCGAGAAAAATACTTACCTATAATACATACATGTATAAGATCGTGAATTGACATCCCTTTATCCTTAGATGCCTATTATAAATTTATGTCCCCCGTAGACGTATGTCTATTTGTATAGGCTAATCTCAGAAACGATTGTAGCGACATTGATACTTGATTTGTTTGTATTCTCTTTTTTATATGATTGTAGTTTTTAATTGTTAAAGCATTTCAATTCACGTAGAAATGAATTCATCGGCTGCCACACTTTTGACGAAAAACGTCTGAAATCAGTGCTAAGCATTCAAACGTCACTTTGTGGTCAATCAAAACTTTGTGGCGATGTCTACAAATCAGTGGAACGTAACGTGTCACCGGGACGATCCCTTAGGGCTGGCGAGAAAATATTACACGCACCGTCGTCATTTGAATCGTCACGGGAAACATTTGACAAAACTTTGACGTCAAACGACACACGCATTTCGAAACAAAGAAATTACACTTTCAATATTGTTAAGTGATGTGCTAAAAGCGAAAATAAATGTCAATAATATTTTTTTAAGAAACCATGGGTTTACGGCGTTCCTTATCAGTTCTTCGACATATTAATATTGTGGAACTGTGGATCTAACCTAATTGTTATCTAACCTAATGATTTTAAACTCAGATTTTTTACTTAAAATGGTAGCAAATTAATATTATAATTGTTTGTGTAGATTCTACGTGCATATCGCACAAATTGATACACTACCAATATATATTGTAGATTTTTTCTTAGTGTGATTTTGTCACAGTCAAGTGGTTTGCACAATACTAAGGAGACGTGATTTGTTGACAAAAGCCAGAGCCTGCAAAGAAGCTTCCTCTTTTAGTTTAAAAAATAATATTAACTTCAGAGATCGTTTACAGTGCCATCATAACAGACGTATATATGTGTGTGTGGATATGTGGACTTGTGTGCGGGTCCCTTAGGCGACTCCGCGACCCCGTGACCCGCCTGCTATTGTAACGCTGTCATGACGTACATGCTTATTTTGTAATATGACGTTATTTTTTTACTACTCCGCGAGGACTTACGTAAATATTAGTACATTTTCTGGTGTTACACTAAGGTGACCATTGATTTTCACAAAAGCAGAAAAAATACACGCTGTATAAATACTTTCACGCCGCGCTAAACACTACGAAGTGGGAATACTAATAACAGTTTGGAGCAGTGGAAAGCTAATATCGCTTTAGACAAACAGTATATCTATAAAGCGTCATGTCGGCCCTGCGTGGCGGGTGCGTGGCGCCTGCGGGCTCTGGCCGACATCAAAGTGTTCTCGACAAGCACACGCCACTGCACATGGTAAATAGCCTAGTCGCAAATGATCATATCACAGTTTGGTCACTGGTTATAAAACAAACTACTGCGTGCATTTTTAGAACTTGTGAGAGATAAGCTTATTTCGAAAACTTTTCTTTATCATATCAGCCAAAAGAGGTCTACTGCTGAACAAAGGCCTCCCCCATAGACATTCCACAAGGACCAATATACTATAACTGTCGTTTCCTTGTCCTATAGTCACGGTCATTTGATTCATGATTACATTCCCTGCGACCTTGTCTGATCCTAAGGCCTACTTGATATTTTTTCTCTATATAGAGGTTATAGCGGTGCGATGGCCGTCCTGATCCGGTGTGGCTGTCAAAAATGAGCGGGTGTGGCAATCGTCCCGATTCGGGTTGTTGGTCGTATCTCTGGTTTCTGCCTCTATTTGCACTTTTATCAAGGTGTATTATTATAGGTGTTAGTGGAGGAAAATGTCTATCGACCAGAATTGGGACGATCGCCAGCCACGCGCATTTCTGACATTTTGACAGCCATGATGATCGTCGGTCGAGAGGATATAAGTTGTATATAATAATAATATGTAGGCTGTATAAAAGTAGGATGGTTTATAGACCATTTCCTGTGGTATGGTACTTAACACTTGCCTGTATGAAGAGCCACGATGTGACGAGGGCAAGGCTGCTGTACTGCCCGTTGAACCGGTAGTGGTATGCGTAGAACGAGAAGTGGTATAAGTAGAAGAATCTGTGGACAAACAAAATAGGTATTTAAATTGTATTCCAATGTGTTTTATACTATGTGACCATGTCTTGCTGTTGGGAAAGACGTAAACGTTCACTTCGTTCGCTTGCTAGTTTTACGTAGACGTATAATCATCATTTATCACATATTACCACATTATTTTAGAATCAGAAATGGACACTACCGTAGCTCAAAATATGAAGAACTTGGATTTTGTATCTTTATTTATCTTCTGAGTAGATTATTAAAAAATATTTCTATATCTGTATGGTCTAACCAACCAGCCCTCATTCAATATCTTTAAAATGACGCAATTCAACATCATACCGGTAGTTCAGAGTTTATTATGTAGTAGGTACTTGAAACATAAAAGTCGTTGAATTGAATATCCATTACCGGAGCACTGGAATGCACAGGGTAATATAAACAAGCGTGTAGTAGAAACTATCACATAAACTGTATTCTAGTGTTATCTCGTTACGGCGAATGTCACAATGCCGCAAAACAAAATCATTCCGAAGTTTCAATGTTCAAGATTGATCGTAAATATATCAAAAGATACAATTTTAAAAAATCTGCCTCGTTAGCCTAGTGGTCATAAGAGTGTTATTGTTTAAGTGTTATTGGGTTTTTATATGAAATTTTCAATTGAAGATAGTTTGGATTCAGATGCGAAAGATAATGCATAGTGCATTATCTTTCGCATCTGAATCCAAACTATCTATACAGTGGTACAGTTTCAAAATAGAGAAGGGTCTCTATGTAATATTAGTATTACTTAAGGAAGTAGATAGTCAAAGAAATGTGTGAGACTGAGGCTTAGTTGGCAATAGACAAGCGCAAGCTCAGCTCATTGATGACAAAATATATCGTCTTTCAGATCAGTGAGATTTTCATAAGTGGGTCTTTTGTGCATCTTTACCTACTGGCTTGGCGTCGAGTCAAGCAACAAGTATACGTGAAGCAACGGCGTCGCAGTGGGCGGACATCATTAGGAGCTTATTGAAACACAAGACGCCATGTTTGATTATAAGTTCTTAAGTACGGTTCCTAGACGAATTACTGCAGTGGAACTTTTTCGTGGATGCAAAATAATATTTTAGTAATTGTAAATTGACAGTGAAGCATTTTTTTTTTCATTTTACTTACATTATTAAATTAGAGTAGCTAATCAGTAAGCAAATACTTGTGTATTAATGATTCCTAAAGACTCATTTTCGATGTATCTTTATAACTGATGGCCAACACCAACCAAATTATATATATGAGACTATATTAATATCAGAAGTATACTCTATCAATTAAAAAATAATGCTCAAAATTGGTTAATAAACCACAAAGTTATGCATAAACGTGCATAAAAACACAAATTATTTAAAAAAAAATCTATTCTTTTCGTAATCATTTAAAAGACGTATCTACCCATCGTACCAGATGCCTTTAATAAGCTAGGGTTGCCCAATAATTCAAGAATGCAACTCGGCGAAATGTCGTTGTCGTCGACAATACTTCACAAAGTCGGGCCAATCGTATATTTCTCGTGTATGGATGCCATTAGATTCGTTATCTGCTTATTTCGGTGGATAAATTCCCAATGTACGACAAGGGCGACAAACGGGCCCCGGAAAAGGGGAAATGTCACCTCGTTATCTGAAAAGGTTGCAATTTTATTTGAAATCGATATTCACTGAGATATACATTTTTCTTCCGCTATTGTGTTCGAGTGTAACTTGCCTTTTTACACGCGATGCTCGTTGAGATGTGCTTCTCACAAATGCGTTTTGATGTGCATGTTTTTAATGACGGCTTATATGAAATATAAAAATTGTAGAGTCGCCTCGGAAAGCGTATGATTGTAAGTTATGATTCTTAGAAAATAAATTTAAATGATAATAAAAAACATTTATAAAAAAATTACCAATAGAAATTCTCGTATTCTCGTACATACATAAAAGGTGGAAAGGACATCGATGCACAAACGTCGTGACAAGGTTTCACTCGAGGTCAAAAATAAAATGACCTAGGTCATTCATGTAGGAAATGTACGCTTATTACAGATATTGACATTTTTAAGCGCAGTGTATTGCTAAAAACGCGATTATAACGCTCTGCGGTGAATGTTATTACGCACGCGATCCGAAATAATTGAAATAATGATTTTTTTAGTATAAATCTAATTTGGGTTGATAGAAATAGTGTTTTTTTACACGTTCAAGTAAAAAAAACTGCAGTTTTTTTTAAAAATGTATGAAAAAAGTTACGGAAAATTTCAACGCAGGGAGGTCTAGAATCATGTACTGAATTCATGGTATTCGGATGTGAGTCGATGTCCCTTCCACTTTGTATATATACACTCAAACGTGGAACAACTACCTGTAGGGCATATAAATATTTGTCCCGTGCGGTGATCATATCCGCAACCTCTAGTACAAAAGCTGATGGTTCAACCACTACGGTAAATGTGCCGTCTAAATAATGTTCAGCAATCTGAATGCAGTGCATTTAAACGCTATGTAAACGATAAGGATAAGAGTAACGTAATACGAGCACAAGGCTGCTAATTAGGAAACTGAGTTACCTGAAGCTAGGGAATCTAAGAGCAACGCCACCGGGGCTTTAAATGCTGACATTAGGTACATACAGTCACGAGCATAAAGCTTATTTACAAGAAAACAAATGAATATTAACTTTTTTGTTAAACTCTACTGGTATCTGCGATAGAAGCCTTGAGCTTAGGATATATTCTATTATATATTTTAAAATAAATAATAATTCTATTTCTAATTATTTTTTATAAGCCTGTCATGTCCCACTGTAGGGCAAACATAATCATTATGTCTACCGCATTTTATTAATGTACACCTACTATTTTAGTAACGGTAACGGTGATATCGCAAACATTACTTGTAGTACTAGTACATTTTACATTTGGAAAACACTGTATGAACAGAATTTAATAAAGGAACACAAATTGAAAGCAATTTAAAATCAGAGGTAAAAAACACAGAAGGGGACAATAAAATTGGAATTCAATAAAATGTTGTTTGAGAAAACATCTGTTTCACAGACAAAGAGCAACGCGTCGATTAAGTTCTTAAGTAACAATTTTACCGACAGATCGTCTCCAGAATAATTTAAAGAGGGTCCTCCGTCGTGCCGTCCAGCTAAGCTCTGTAGGCGTCGGCCGTTCGCGCGACATCAAACGACGCGAGATTACCAACGCATTAAACATACATGTTAGAAGAAACAAGCAACGTTTTCTTAATGTTATTTCGTCCATAAATATTTGATCGCTTCAGTAATGGAAAATGTAAATGATGTCTTGACTGGAAAGTATGACTTTAACTTTTTGTTCGTTTCCTTTAAGTCGATTACATCTGATGCAGTTCAAGGATCGTTTAACTATTGCTTAACGGGATGCAATCTTATCTGAGACGTCGAATATTGAGGAAGTCTTTGTGTACGAGGATTAGATTTGTCACAATATACGTGAACCTCATGCACCATCTGGTAAGATATAGTAATGACTAGTAGCACATTTATATTGAGTGTTCAGGCACATCGTAAATACAAAAGTGTGCGTTCGCGCAGCGGAATGTTGTTGAATTTAAAGATTTTAATTATGCAGATATTTAGTGTATGACGTCGTATAATTGTGTATGGTAAAAAAAAAATTGTGCACGCAGCCATTGTTGAGAAATTCACCAAAAACTGATTCCGCTGGGCGAACGTTGTCCTGGCGGAACTCTTTTTAATCCATAGACTTTAGAACAAAAAAGATGTGTCAAAAAATTAGTGTGTATTTGTGTGTAATTGTGTATGTATGAATAAAATTAGTGCATGCATAAACTTCGGAGAAATTCAAGTTTCCGCTACGCGAACGTTTGGCCATTAGCTAGTTTTCATATAAAGCGATTACATAGAGAGCTGTAGATTTTTACATACATTGTTTTGAATTTGTGTGTATTTGTTTAAATAACAGATTTAGAAAAAAACGTAGGGCTTAAAAGATAAAAATATAAACGTAAAATACGCTGATTAGGTCTTAGTTCTTAAAGTATGCACTTTGGGGTCTAGATTTTCACGTTTATACAAACCTTGTAAGTGTCTGCAACATGTTGCCAAGTATCAATGATGTTCCGTTAGTAATTAAAGAGTTATAGGACAATTTACCATGAATAGATCACTGTTTACAAAGCAGTCAAATATCACGACGTTCTAAGGGAATTGCATGGTAAAATGTATGCCAATAATTAGTGTATTCATTAAACTATTCACATGCAAAATTTCATGTCATTAAATTCAGTAATTAAAGAAAAACAATTATAATACTGACGAAGCATCGAAAACGTACATAACCCGACCAAGTTCAGATGGCTACAAAAAAGCGGCCGTGCCATATATCTAAGAAACGTTCTTAAACTTCCAGTATAGTATTTATTAATATGGTACAGTTGCGTACACAATCGTTAGGAAAAAAGAAAACAATTCCATTTCTTGAATTAAAAATATTTTTTTAATAATAACGCCACTATCTACGATAAAAATGCTGTAATAAGCTACAATATGATAAATATTTACCGAAACAGTAGTACTTACATGTGGTAATTTCCCTATGGGGTCTATAGTTAGAATCCTGATCCGTGAAATCTTTAATAGAAATTAGTTGTATTATTTTTGTCTTAAATAATATATCTAGATTATATCTCAAGTCTCAAGCGCATACCTACTTAAATAAAGTACCTACGTAAATAGTATCTACTTTCTGTCATAGTCAAATACATTTAAAAAAGTAGGTGTACAAAAATAAATGACCTATAAATTATATCGAAACAACAATTGTGTTATCACCTGTACCAATTCAATACCGGTATTATACTGTAAATTTTGGGATGTTACCTAAATATATTGCACGGCCGCTTTTTTGTAGCCATCTGAACTTGGTCGGGTTATGTACGTTTTCGATGCTTCGTCAGTATTATAATTGTTTTTCTTTAATTACTGAATTTAATGACATGAAATTTTGCATGTGAATAGTTTAATGAATACACTAATTATTGGCATACATTTTACCATGCAATTCCCTTAGAACGTCGTGATATTTGACTGCTTTGTAAACAGTGATCTATTCATGGTAAATTGTCCTATAACTCTTTAATTACTAACGGAACATCATTGATACTTGGCAACATGTTGCAGACACTTACAAGGTTTGTATAAACGTGAAAATCTAGACCCCAAAGTGCATACTTTAAGAACTAAGACCTAATCAGCGTATTTTACGTTTATATTTTTATCTTTTAAGCCCTACGTTTTTTTCTAAATCTGTTTTTTAAACAAATACACACAAATTCAAAACAATGTATGTAAAAATCTACAGCTCTCTATGTAAGCGCTTTATATGAAAACTAGCTAATGGCCAAACGTTCGCGTAGCGGAAACTTGAATTTCTCCGAAGTTTATGCATGCACTAATTTTATTCATACATACACAATTACACACAAATACACACTAATTTTTTGACACATCTTTTTTGTTCTAAAGTCTATGGATTAAAAAGAGTTCCGCCAGGACAACGTTCGCCCAGCGGAATCAGTTTTTGGTGAATTACTCAACAATGGCTGCGTGCACAATTTTTTTTTTACCAAACACAATTATACGACGTCATACACTAAATATCTGCATAATTAAAATCTTTAAATTCAACAACATTCCGCTGCGCGAACGCACACAATACAAAATTGGCAATTATTAGGTATTCATACAAGTGAGCCGTCTGCCATCAATAATAGCCTGTATAAAATATCAGGAGTCGAATGCCCATTTACAATTTTCCTTATTACACGAAAATTATTCAGAAGCCCGAGAGGAGCAGGGGCGAAACTGAATCTTGTTGAACTAACTCAGTGCGAAATCACTTTCGCCTCGGCCTTTGATCTCGACTGCGCCAAAGGAATGTTATTCAGTAAAAACATGCAAATTCGATAAGGTATAACACAATATTATGGAGAGCGGCTGACGGCGCGACGCTCTCTTTACAATACTTGGCGAGCATCGGGAAATGCCTTGAATATGATTTGTATGATAACGGAGCCTTCGGGTTCCGTTTGGTTAATTTTCGGTTAATCGTAGCCATATTAATCACAATGAGGAATGATAATTAATACTGAAAATAAATTTGGTGACATAGTTTTGTTTAGAAAACTATTTTTTTCATAGATCCTATAACATCAGAAAATGTATAAAATAAAATCAAGATTTAGAATCTTTAGATAGCTTTGAAAAGTAGTAGATAACTGAATATTATGCAGATAGTTAATGTTTGATTAGAATTTACAGCATGACATGACGAAAAGGGAAAAGATTAACTATATTTTTGGTATGTTATATTCAAACATAATTTTTGAAAAAAAAAAAACTTATAAAAAATATTGGCCAGGCAGCGACGTATGACTAAGTATGTATACAAAATACTTTTGTGTTAAATCGTGTTCTCTTTATACATTATTGAAGCTCAACTTTTAATGGCGCTCCGAAAATATGAAAGGATACTCCCAATGAGGTTATACACTGTTCCTTTTAACGCAAATTGCCTTATCTCAATCTTAAATCAATGTTTTCCCCGTATTATGATAATAACATTTTTTAACGCCACTCAATTTGCAAACGAGATTATACGAAATGTTTGTACATAAATGAAATAAAGGAGAATTATGAGGATATGACTAAAATTACGAAGTGCGCCAACATGAAATAAAATAGACGAACGTATAAGGGTGTTGGGTCTGTGTTGACCGCAGGAATCCGCAACCCCAGCCGGGTGCGCCACTAACGAAATGAAATTCCGCTGACATTCCGCGCGACGACTGCGTTCGCGACTATGACCACTGACTGCTGACAATACCAACTATCCAATAACTCCATGCACCCAATTCGAAAAAGGTCCCAAGTTTATTAATAACAGCGCAATTGTTAAACGGGAATGTATGTATGAAATGCGCTGTTAATTATGCTGCACCTATTATTTAAATTTCGTCTCAAGCTCATTTCGAAGCAATTTCAACTAAAATTTACAACGAAGCACCGACCAGAATTTTGGTTGTCTGCTCGTGACGAAATGTGACACAGGTCAAAGTGACCGCATCAGATAATTATGCTTTACAAGCGCTCAATGATGATGAGACGCAACCCACAGTAGTAGAATTTTATATCGTAGTATTAAGTTTCATAAAATCATATCGTCATTAAAATCTCGGCAAATCGTGAACTTACTCGTACATAAAACAGCTGTTTGACTAAGTAAAATGATCTCTAATCATTGTTAAGTCTAAGATAATTTCGGTTCATGAATATGTTGTGTATGAAACTAGACTTTCGATAGTGTAGAGCAAGTTGGTGTCGAATGCTAATCGTGCGCACAAGTTGCGATCGGTGCCGACAAATGCGGTTCAACACACAAACTTGCTCTGGTCGCAAGTTTAGTTCATGTCCCGATATACTTGTGTCATGTTAACTGAGAATGCTCAGCTTTAATAGACCGGATTGAGAAGCTTGGGCGCACACGTTCAATTAAACGACTAACAATCGAGTAATAGCCTGACATCGCTGCGCTAATTGATAAGTAGGTATTACCTATTGTAATTAGATTAAACAAAAATTATTTATAGGGACGACTGAATACTGAAACACCAGCTAGATGAAACTTTACCGTTTTTATACACAAAATATCACGGGCAAGTGACTAGCGTTGCAATAGATCTACCAACAGATATCTCGATTTCTGTCACGATTATGACTCGTCAAAATCATACATTACAATCCCAAAAACCACCCCAGCGAAAGGGTCTGGTACCTTTCTAATTAACATAGGTATCGTTTAAAGGCATGAATACAGCGTTAGGGTCGCTCGATTTGTCACAAGGAAGCCTTACACATCACTACAATTGATGCCGACTTGGGCGGCGAGTTCGAATTCTATTTAGTCGAGTTTCGTAAGGACCAACTTCCAGTCGCCAATTCTGAATTGCTAAGGGTTGCCAACTTCGACTTACTTTGAGGTACCACGAGTATTTCTATGACTTCTTGTGTATAAAATATAAAGTTTTTCTATTGTACTAAATCATTTTTTTAAACAATCGCTCGTTTCGGCCGAAAGGAAGTTTGCAATGTTTACAGAACAGTTTTGTAGAAATTTCTGTTTACTTTATGTATTTTTCCACTGATTGCTTTAATGAAATATTACATCAAGAAATATTAAGTAAGTATATTTAAGCGATAAAATAACTAACGAAATTACTGTGACGTATATCTTTAGTTTCATTTAATTTCTTAATATGATGGTGATGATTCTAAAGTCATTGTGCTTACGAGCATATATTTTAATAAAAACCTTATGTTAGAATCATAAACGAAATGACCAAGAATATACTGAATACGATTTATCGTTGTCCGTGGTCATAGATAAAGCTCTACGAAAACTTCGTAGCTCCGTAGCGCCGTAGCGCGTAGAGGTCTCGTAGCGCCCGGGCACGTGCCCGGCGATCACGAAACGTTTTTACCGCATTTCCGTTTTTGAACTGCTCACGTGGCAATTCATTGAAAATTTTAAAACGAACCTTTTATATTCTGAATTTGCAAAATTATATGAAAGGATTCCCATAGTAATGGTAAGAGGAAATATCACAGATAAAATATCGCTACGGAAATTCAAGTTTTGTAGTATGTGACATGCAACATTTGACATAACGATGTACTCTGAAGTAAACTAGGGTTATAGGTACCTACAGGAGTGTCGATGGATGTTTGCTCGTCGCAAGATGTGTGTCGGTGGTGTTATTAAATTCCCATCTTTTTCCCTAATCTCGTTGTCGACACGGCCCGCGGGCCCTCATCGGAAATAGCATTATTTCCCGGCCCGGAGCGTCCCACTACGGACACCGGATACTCCCGCTAACAGTACGCACGCCGACCACCCGAAAACTCCTTGTTCCAGAAAAATTTCAGCTATTTCCTTCGACATCCGTTTTTGCATTACCTTGTCTTCGATGTTTGAGTTAAAAAAATCAACGACACTGATTTTCAGTGTCCTGTCGTGATTGTTTGAATTTTGATAATATTATGTTGGCGTTTGCTTTATAAATATAATTTAAGATAATTTTTAACAGTATATTTTGTTCGTTTAACTTTATGGATCCGAGACCTAGATTTATGCAAAGTTATAATTTTTTTACGCACAGATTTCATTAATTTATGTTCATTTCTAACATTGTTTTTATGTATATTTTGGTAATCTTAAATAAACCATTGGTACATAATATTAATTTGATCTTATTAGAGGCCTCTTTAATGAAACGTAACACAATCTTGTTTACTTTTACTGCTGGAGGTATTGTTGAGTTGGTTTATACTGCCCAACGGTTATCACAATATTTTCCATTGCCTTCAGTATTTCGGTTACACCAACATTTGATATTACTGGAAATAAAAACAAATCGAAGATAGATCTATTATTAATTAAGGTAAACAAAGTATTGGTTTCACGTGTGTGGGGACACAGTTTATGCTAGAAAGAACAGTGGATTTTTCCTAGGCAGGTTTTGATTTCACCCTGTGGGTGTTTTTGTATCTATTCTTTTGTTATTGTCAAGAAATAGCCAGAAAATCTTATTATCTTTTGTGTAAATGATATGTCTTTGTTTATCTTAACAGTAGCGATGGCCGATGGTATTAACAATAGGCTTATGATAACAAAAGATATTTGATATTAATATACCATATTTTTCTTCTACGGACGACTACTTTTATAAACAGTAAACATAAACGAGATAAATAACACAAAATATAACTTATAAAACAAACATGGCTCTAAGAAAACTCACCGACACAAAACGCGGTATTAAATATTTGTACAAAGAAATATAAAGCAGTGAAGTAGTCTTAGGAACACATTCATCGTTCTCACGTCCCTGATATTTGTCGCATGTCGCCAGGCGACCGTATTGTATGGAAAGGAGGCGACACCTGTGAAGGCTTATAAGGACACTGGTCCGCTCCCATTGTGCCACAACACCTAACATATAACTTCTTCTAACTCTTATTGTGTTCAACACTTATTTGTTTCAAAATTTTGTAAGTACTTAATGCTGCTTCAAAATTGTTTGACAAAGAAAAATATTGTTTTCATACTTATAGGCCCTAAACCTATTATATTTTTACAAGACAAAGGTTTTCCTACAGAATAAACAGTGAGCAAAATAGACTTAATGTATTTGTTGCTTCGGTTTCGATATTAAATCACCAGCAAAATTCTAAAAAGCAATTTGTAAGTGCAACGACTGCGCTTTATTCTTAAGAATATTGCACTCCAGGCATCTTACGATGATGATGAAGCATTGCTTGCGCTGTTCTATTTCACAACTATAGTGCTTTCGTCGAGCGGTGCATTGTTATTTCTTAGTAAAGTGCTGAAATATTGCGGCGGTGCGGTTTGGAAGCGGAACAATGGAGGTACGAAACTGATCTTTACCACAACCGCTTTAAGAAAACCGAGAAACTCTCGTTTAGGGTATAGATTTTGGCCGAGTAGGCGGATGTTTACTAAAGTAGACTTTAAAATGTTAGGACTAAGAGTTGTTTTGTAGTGGTGGTCCTCCGAGCCGCAGGTGCTAGCAATGCCGCAGCTAGGGTTTGAATCACGCCTGTTGCACAGCGCCGCATATATCTTAGCTCACTCAGCGCGTCACACCTTGTTACTCTTTTTATACACTTAGTACTTTATACTATGTCACTTTACAAATATTACTTGTATTGTGGCTACCAGTGTCCTTCACTGTAGGTAAAAATATTCAGCATACCTGTTATTTCATGGCATTCTAGGAGTTCTTATACATTATGTGGAGAAAACAATGACGGTGTCGCCAGACATGAAGGACGGCAGTCCATTAAGGTCTCAATGTCACACATAGAGAACAATGGACCTCGAAAGGCTTGACTCTTTGTTTTCTGGTAACACGACCCTAATAAGTGGACAGAAAAGACAAATAGATAATGGTGATATTGATATAAAATGCGCAGGTAAAGGAGACACGTTAACAAAGGCTAAGTGCCTCATTTGACATCAATGAGAGATAATGAGTTCTAAGAGCGACGTGTAACCCTAGAATCACATATCACGTAAAGAGCTTTTAGAAACATCTTAGGTGAAAGACAGCATCACAAAGTAACTGCACTCAATTCGATTTGGCTGCGTCTTGTTTAAACATCTCGACAGAAAGCGCCAAACATATCAGTTACCGAGACTAGGCAGCGCACCTCCGCGGCGTCTTATTTGTGGCGCAAATACGAGGGTGGAAGGGTAAAGTAAAAAATGGAGAAACGCGTCCCGAATAAACACAAGAGAAATAACGACATCAAATAATAATTGAAATCATAGGTCGCGGCGGTCGGGGCTGGGGCGAGCCTGATGCCGCGGAGCCGCATGCGTGCCGTCACAAATACATAGGTACGGTAACAAACAGCACGTGCCAACATCTTGATACTTTCTTAATGGAGTTTTATAAAATATGATTTTTATATGAAAAATAGACGATAACGATGTTAATCCTTCTTAATTCAATTAAAAAAGATTACAAAGATTTTTTATTGAAATTAGTACAAGATCCATAATTTCTTAACGTAAAATCTTGAATCCGTTTTGTTACTAATAAAATAAACTCATTCATTGTTCCAGGAATCAACTGTTTTAAAATTATAACAAAATTTAGTACACAAAACATTAAGTCAGAAGTTGATTTCTGAGAACTAACATTCTCCTATACTTGCATCGTGTATATTAATCTCGCCAAATCAAGTAAAAAGGTTAATAGAGGCTCGCGAGTGGAGGGAGACAAAATTGTCTGTGTCCTCAATGAGAGGCGAGCCCTCGCCAGCCGCGATACCATTATTAGTGAGTTAACTCAATTTGCGGCACATTGTTTGAGAGGAGCTTAATAACAGGCGAGAGGACCTGGGGCATCGTCATGACTACCCTTGATCCGCCGCCCGCTCATCATATCCGACATAAGTCTTGTCACTCGCATTATGTTTGTAGGGAAAAGTAACACCATTTGTTTTGATATAATGAGTAAGGGATTTTCAATTTAACCACATAACACAGCTTAAGTTTTAGAATTTATAATACACCTTAATAATATAAAATTATTAGTGAACCAAATTAAAACCAGAATTACTGGAACAGATGAATTTGAATACATAATAACGAAACCTGAAATTGGCGGCCCTTTAATTGACAGTACCTAAAGTTACCTACTTGAAAATTCAGTTGATTAATAATATAATTACAGGCCAAATTAATACCCATTAAATAAACAAGTCGATCCTACCGAGCCTATTTTGAAAGCGATACCCTTCGCTTGGAAGCCGATACAAATGCCGTAGAGAACCGAAAATAATTTGTCCATTGAGGGTTATTTAACAGTTTGTACGGTTGTTTATTTGCACCACGGCCGTCCTACAAAAACTACCAAAGTAAACCCGGTCACAATTTAAACACACCTCAATACGTTCTGGACTCTATAGCACTGTCGTAAAGTTGATAATTAAAATTTAACGCTCGGCAATTACGAGCTAAAAGTCGACACAAGTCGGAGTAAATTATTAAAACGAGCTGTCGAACAAGCGAAATTAATCGAAAGTATTCCGTTTGAATTTGAAACGAAGTCGGCGGAGCACTCGTAGTTTATTGGTTAGTAAGCGCGCCTGGATAGGTCTTGTCACACGTTAAATACTACCCAGCCAAACTGCAACACTTTTCTGTATAAAATGTTATTCCCATACATTTTGTTTCTATTCGTTCGTCGATCCGAGCATTAGATTGCAACTTGGTTTGGCCCCCAGAATCATTTATTTGTAAGAATGTAGAGAAGTAAAAAGAGACTGCAAACTGTCAACATAGATTTATCTTTGTTCACTACTTTACACACTTCTTTTCCTTTTCGTGTGAATGGTTATACAATTTCCGAATCATATGAGTTCACTAATTTACTATTGGCAATTGGGAAGGAGCTGTACTTAATACCACTAACACTTTACTTAGTAAGACCTGCCAACTTTCGATTCAATCTAACGGAAGGTAGGAAAAATATATTCGAATTCCAATATTAAAGACGAGATATTTAGGATAACTCAATCGTGACTAGATATCGAGGGCGATTATATCGAATATTGGGCTTATCAACTAGTACGTCGTACATTTAACAAAAAGCCACTCTGATATCATTCATCTGTAAAAGGTATCGGGCCGGTATTAAAGACCAATAAAAGCGACAAAAACCGTGTCGACAAGTCATTTAGCGAGCGTTCGAGCATATCGTTGAATAGCATTAGCGGAACAATATTTTATGCAGTGTTGGGTGCGCGAGGGGTGGGTGGCGCGGACGAATGGCGGGGACAGCACGGCGGGGCGCCGGATGTCATGGAAAAATTGCTACTTCCGAGCCGGAGCCCGCACAAAAGGGCCCGTCTGCGATTTTATTATCAAGTGTAGTGACCTCCACGGGCTCTGTTACAAGCAGTCTATCAAAAAATATGTCAGTTCTTTTAGTGAATAGCAGTAGCGTTGTATTTTAGCTGAGGAATATTATTTTCTCTTGAGTTTTAAGATCGTAGCATATACATTTATATTCTTGGAATGCTTTTTTTCTCAAAGGCTCTCTTAGGGCCTCTTCAGAACAGTTATTTACGTAGAGATGATCTTTACATACCCATATTTCGGCAAAATCATTTGGTTATCATTTGTAAAAATCGATTACTTATATTGTTGGAGCACTACTTCAATCACAATACAGGAAGCCTAACTAATGACATGGTATAATATCGACGCCGCGCCGCACCAATTTTCTGAGCATCGCTATACATCATGGAGAGGTTCCGCCAACGGCGTACGGCGATTGTTTACAAGTTGATACGTTTTCAATTGCAGACTGCTGTCAGTGTGCCAATTTCGCGGCATTCACAACAAATTACGTATTAAAGCGAGTGGAAGCGCAAACAAAACGGTCGGTGTTCGTGACGTGAATTGAGCGCGTTGAACGTGCAACGCGACCAGACGCGGACACTGTGTGTCGGGCCGCGTACAGCGGATACTACCATCATTTTAGCTGACAAACCTAAGTGACGTGACCGAGTAACGACAATCTTACCGTGTAAAAGCAAGAAAACTGTAAATGTTAATATTGCTTAATCATCGCCGATAAGGTAAAATTAAAAATCTAGGTGCGACCTTCAGGCCGTAGATACCTATATTATTTTCACCGAAAGTTGTATTTTAAGAAACAGACTTTCATGGTCAACACCTCGCTAAAAATGCATAGTACATATAAACCATTGTTATAGAGTAGTTGACATAATCTAAGTTACAATAAAGCGTTTAAATATTCATCAAACATTTTTCTCCCTCCTACTTTTTAGTATTTACAGGCAAACAACCCTTGCAACAGAAACTCGCTGTTATAAGCACAATGGCCTACCCCAAAGTGGTACACGTATAATTTAATTACTCATGTGCCAGACACCGGGCCGGCCTTAGAAACACGTGACAACGTTTCAAGGGCCTCAAATGACGATTCGGTACAAATTGGACTCGCATAATATATTGTTTAATAATAGCTCCTTCCTCAAGTTATTTAACGGTTTGTATTTAGTTTTGAACGGATAGAGGTGGGCTTTGAGATTTGTAACAGGATCAAATATACACCTAGCTTTGATGAAGGCTCCATACATCCCAATTTCTACCAGCTCCTCTTTTGAACAGTCTCTATTATTGTCTATGTACTAATGCCAAATAGCAAGCAAAGGCAACCACTTCTTACGTCTCTTCGCTATTGACATAAACTCAGAAGCACAATTTTTTGAAGTTTTTAAAGATGACTTTCAATATGACTGCAATACAGAATCGTCACGTTCTTACCCCTAATGATGTGTGCGCTATATACTTAGTGACGTAGGTTCATGGTAAATTTTGGGACAGACTCCGTGCATAGTGCTAGTTTCCGATAGCAAACGTTAACTTTCTCCACGTTACATTTGATTAATATAGGTAAAATTAAGGGTAAAAATTGTTTATATGGTCCTCCGTGTCCTCCGTGGTATCCGTGTTCCTAATATCTGTATCTCAGAACGCCAGTGGGCGTGCCACGAGTCGTTCAGTCATAACAAAAGATTATACCACCAAAAATAAATCACTAATTGGCAGTAAAAGATAAGATGTTTTTCTGAAGTAATTTCATCCCTTGTTATTAACCACTACCTACACGTGTCTACAGAAATAATTCAACGATTTATGTTATGATTTCTTTATTCTTTAATAGCAACAGACATTTAGTGTTACACGTGTTTCAGATAATAAATAATATAAATGAGGTCAATCCTGTATTTTCGCAAGATATTGCGAAAATACCTGCTAATTAGCTACGCCAAGGTAAACAAGTCTCGAATAAAAAGAAACTCGATAAGATAAACAAAAGCTTAGCATTGTTTACATCGTTATTTTCACGAAGATAGTTTTGTAATTCGATATTAGCAGTACTCGAGAAATGTTACTAATGATGTTGCTTTATTATGACTTTCAAGAAATCACAACAATCTGGACACTTTTGTTTTAGATAAACATACCATATATTACTTACCTAATGTTTTGTAAATGTAATTCTTGACAACTTTATCGTAAAATGTTGGGGCTAGTAGACCACTAGTGGCCACCATAGGGATAAAAAAAATATTCAACTTGTGATCACAATTAAAAGCCTGTAACACCATATTTTCAATAAGAACGAAAGAAAAATAATTTATTTGGATAAATGTATCCAAATCCGAGACACAAACTGCCAAATAGACTTAAAGATACATAACATAATTTATTGCTAACTAACAAAGGCCTGTTGATGACGCGGTGTCCCAAGAACGCACCAAAAAGGTCCAGTTCAGCGATGTGCCAGACAAGACATCAACCCATTTACTGTACCACTGCTGGGCACAGGTCTCCTTTCAGTAGGAGAGGGATTTGGACATACGTAGTCTACCACGCTGGCCTAATGCGGGTTGGCAGACTTCACACGCCGTCAAGAAAATCTCTCAGGCATGCAGGTTTTCTCGCGACGTTTTCCTTCACCGTAAAGCGAGTAATAATAAAATTACGCAAATCATTTCGAAAAGTCAGAGGTGCGTGCCTTGGATTCAAACTGGACCTTTAATTCCCCTGGGATATCACTGCATTCGAATTACATCACATAAAATACGAAACAGAATTCCTCGCCAAGTCGTGCCATTGTACTGGCTCCTGAACTGATATAGTTTACATAGCACTAAATAGCCAAGTTTATTCTAGCAGACACAATTACAAGTTCAGTTGCAGGAAGGCGGCTCGATATCGGAAAGAGATGTTGGTATCGCGAACACGAGCACTCTTGCGTAATCCCTTTAATTAGCAAACCAAGACGAAATGACACCGTCCATAGAACGATGACAGTCTAGAAAAGGTTTGAGATGAACTGACAATTAACTCCATATTTTTGGTATGGGCACTTAAAATAAAGTTTTAAATCTTCAAATAAATTGAGGTACGTGAATAAACAGAAGAAATGGTTTAGGAAGAAATCTAAGGACAAAAATGACGAGATGAGGAATGTCGAATGCAAAAAAAAAATGTACTGTGTAGACCCCAAGTAAATTGTAATAATGGCAGGCGGATGATTTTTGGGAAATATTTGTGATCACTTAATTGCGAACATAACGAGATGTATGGACATTAAGATAATCACACTATCGTTGAAGTACACGTAGACACAATGATATAGGTATCGGAAATATTAGAATTTCAGAAGATGTAAATTTCTGCGGCGGATCTAACAAATGACGATAGTGATGTGTACAAGGAAATAAAAGGCATCTGAATGAAATTAACGGGACGCATTCAAAGCAGACAACCGGTCTAGTCGGCGACAAAGCCGCGCAGACAGCCCGCAGCGCGAGCGACTCGTCGTGAATGCCTAATTACGACGCTGAGTAAATAACTTTTCTATTTGCCTCGGGTCGGGTCGCGTTCGGTAAAACATTAATCATGATTGAGCTAAGTGGCTTAATACGGGAGGGATAATGGCGAGCAATGATCGCCGGCAGGGGGTGGCGCCGCACGGTCGCGCTGTTGGACGCCGCGCGTCGACGGTGCGTCACGGGGATGACGGCGACGCCCAGATGTACGCCGTCACATACCTTACAAATGTGCTGAGAGGCAGTGACACATGGCGGACATTTGAGACCAAAATTCTATCTAAAAAAATATATGTTTTTAGAAGGCATCTTGCATCGTTCTATGTGCTCGTCGAAACTATCGGGTCTCAACCTATAAGCGCAGAAATGAAGCCACGATGGCTCCTAAATGGAAAACACAAACATAGGGGTGGTGTGCCGCGGGCGCCCCGCACTGTTATTGTTTGTACACCGAAACTAAAGCCAGCGGAGGAAGCCCTACACGGGAACAAACGGGAAACTTTAAAAGAAACCACCAAGATAAATGTGAGGTGCATTAGTTTCGTAGATATTATGATATGCGGCATCAAATTAACGTTGCTTCTGGTAAAGCTTACTTAGTTTTCCACTGAGAAAACAAACTATTGAAATTAAGCATTGGGCCAAAACCTCTCTCAAAATTTTGGCGAATCTTCGCTTTGCACACAACATTAACTTTATTTGGTACTAGCTTCCCGCCAGCGGCTTCGCCCGCGTGGTCTTATAATTTTTTCCCCGTTTTTGCTACATTTTCATTACTACTCCGCTCCTATTAGTCGTAGCGTGATGATATATAGCCTATGTTACTCGGGGATAATGTAGCTTTCCAAAGGTGAAAGAATTTTTGAAATCGGTCCAGTAGTTTCGGAGCCTATTCATTACAAACAAACAAACAAACAAACAAACAAATCTTTCCTCTTTATAATATTAGTATAGATATAGATATGCTCAAAGAAAAGCTAATTGCATTACCATCAGGTACAAAATATGTAACCTGTAAGATAGAGAAGTGCAATATCGATATCGGGTCTCGACAAAAGTGGGCAGTATACCGCACCGCAGGCGACGTCAGGGGCGCGCTTCGCCCAGAGAGCTTTTCCTTGTCACCGGGCATAACACTAAACGATAATATTGCGATCGACTTCCGATCCTTAAACGGCAACAATTGTCGTATGTAACGTTAATGGAACCGCTGCTCCGTCGGCTTCCGAACCGCGCTCGGTTTATGCATATCGACGTCTATCGAGATTTAACGCCGATAGCGAACCATTAGTGAACGCGTCGGATATAAAATTTTATATAAGTATGGAGAGGTGGTCATTTCGGTATATTATCGATAATGGATGTCGCATCACTTTAAAATCACGACAAAATATATAATATGGGCCTAAGTTACTAGTAGTTTTATTAAACTATCAGATTAGTTTACAGCAAAAACCAATTTTAGCCGAATAAAATATCGTAACCAAAAAGCTATAACCACAGGTAACGTGAAAGCTATGAAGGAAATTCGTTTCTTTCCAATTGCGCATCGATAAGGATTCACCTTTTAGCGTGGCCGCGACGGTGCCACAACAATATCAAACATTTCCCACTTTCCTTGCCTTGGCTTCTTTTCGATATAGATGTTAAAAAAATATAAGGGAAGTTACGGATGCGAACTGTGCCGATTCAGTGTTTAGTATATTTATTTTACAGACAATTACGCATGATGGGGTGGTAAGATTACCACTTTGAACTCCAAGCCCCTTAGCCAATAGAAACATCAGGGTCTAGGGGCATTACTAGCACGATACTCCGAGGCGAGAATTGCTGGCTCATTTACCCAAGAATGCCAAATGGCATCATGTCTTGGCGGTAGAATATTTACCACCTGTTTTGTACTGCCATAGCGGCGTTTTAATACATACATAATAGGGTCCAAATGATACAATTCTATAAGAAAATAGGAGAGAAAGATAACACCATAGTATGTAAAAAACCTGAATACCTTAGAACATATTTTACTGTTATAATACGAATATGTCTGACGTCATAAAGTATTAATGTTCACTTTATAGATAAACAGACAATACACTTACCCCACGTTTATTCCAAAAATAAAAATTGCAAGGGCGTTAAGCGGCCAATTAGCTAGCAATGATATAAAATATCCGCCCATGGTTCTTGTTACAAATAGACGAATATTATCTTTGTAGCAACCTACTTCGTTGATAAAAATAACATATGATGACGTCTGAAAATTCGTTCAGAATCCATGGAAAATTTTGGATAAAAATAACGAAGCATTTCTTAAGTATGTACCTGTTTTTCGTCTAATATTTTGTATGAAGGTCTAACTTGCGCTTACAACACGTCAAAATACAGTCAAGTTAGTCTAGTCACTAGTAGTAGACTATAATGTCATATTGAGTGAGTAAATATAATATAATTATTGAGCAAGATCTTAAGCCGGATTCACACTAGACTCTAGTGTACATCCGGCTTAAGGTATTTCTTAATATCATTAGAAATATTTGTTGCTAATTAAAAGCGCCCTCATTATTTATAACGAGAAAGGATGTGGAAGTTCGCATATCAGAACTGATTGCCTTCTTGAGATCATAATAATTGGAAGCTTACGGAAACTATTGCACACGGTTCAATGACGCGAACATCCCCTTCCACGACAACACTCAATAATTGGAGTTTGATCAATTATTTTGTTATTTCTTTGTTACTGTATCTGTCCGAGTCTAAAATAAAATGGATCTCAATGTGATTTCGTGACGTCCTGTTTTAGATTTTTTAATACCCCAAAATTTCGTGGGCCTTTTAGTCAAGACCATGTTCTAAACCATGCTGAAATCGAGTTAGACTGTACTGTACTGTAGCCAAAAAGTTATAATCAATTAATGAAATTATCAAAAATATATACAAACTCCGATATTTATCATCATCATCATCATGAGCCCGTATTCGACCACTGCTGGATGTACGCAGCGACTGCGACATACTGCGTTTGAATTTTACTGACTCCCATGTTCGTATATTAAGCCATGTCAAGTAGATTTCATATGAAAAATAAATAGCGCACGACTGCACAACTATAAGGGCACAAAATATATGTAAGTATATTGCGGCGAGGCAAGCGAGTTCTCCGAACAGAATTAATATTACTCTGCTGCAGCGTATTCAGAAAATATTGAATATCAGCACAATGGTAGTTAACATTTCAAGGAAATTTGAAATCATTTTAGTGGTTTGAAAAACATTGAAAAGCTTAAAAAATCTTCGTAACTCAACAATAAACAGCATCCGAAAACGAAACCAAACAAAATTCGCTTTGGATGGTAGTGCGCGGGACTGTGGGGTTTGGGGCGAAGCACCAGGCGTGGAGGGAGGGGGTGCCGTGGTGTTACCGGCTCACAATGCTGATTGAAAGCAAATAATGAAATCATAGGGAATGGAACCCCGGCCGCACCCGCAAATACTGTGAAAAATTGCACTCGCGCTCTCACAACAATGAATGCACAAAATACAATACGGAAACCTGGTCAAATACCAACACTACCGTTCGTATTTTACGGCGGAGAACCTTCGAAACAACCGATTTGTATACACAAAAAACGGCTTTTGTTTGGTTGAAATACAATACTCATCACTACTTATGAGGGTTATATTTTGCAGAATTGTGTAGTAAAAATTTTTTGTTCACTTACCTTCATCTTACTTATGTTAGATAGGAATGGTTCGTAAACATCATTAAATGAATATTAATAAATGGTATACCTTTCATCTTTCCTAAAAGGCGTGTAAAAAATAATAATTGGGGTGATATAAGTAGGCTCCGCTCCTAATGAACCTCTAAGACTCTTCTGGATGTTAAAACCTTAACAATGTATAACGAGACGACCTCTTTTAGATATTAATGTTTGTCAGCTTACAAAACACAATATGTTTTGTGTCCGTAATGATGTGCACGTGTAAAAGATTATGTACAAAAATATGTACTAGTGTGGAATATTTCCACGTGTAATATACACAATACGAGCTTTTGATGTGTCGGTCGAAATGTTTCAACAACCGGAGAATTTCGTAGAATGGGCTTTTTGGAATTGGAAAATTTCGAATTCAATAACTGAATGTTGAAGGTAATAGTCTTGTTGTATAACAACATATTCAATGTCATTCCGTACTTATGAATTCGCTGAACCTACTACTAATTAGCACTATCGAATATTCCGAAATAACATTATTTTAATGTTAATCTGATCGTATTCATTTTGGACATCAGATATTATGTTTTAATTTCAGTCGAGTATGTATTGTGTGGATCACACATTATTTTTATTTATAGGTTCATTATAACAGCATATCTATAAGTTTTTATACAAAGGCAAACAAGGCCTGCAGAACAACAAAAATCTTTGTGTAGTCAAATAAATACGACCTCCTTCTATCCGTACACCATATTCACGAAAACCTATATAAAAAGGAGTGTTCTTCCAATTTTGAAATACATTGGACTTAATATCGTGGCAAGGCGATGGGTGACCATAAAGAAGGCGGTCAAACACCGGCGACAAACAGAGGAGCGTCTGGCCGCGCCTTACTACAAACACCACTTGACCGATCATCCTTGCTGTGGCCATATTTTACCAAGCAAGCGATATACTGCTATGCTCTGTATTGATGTTTTGTTAGTATATTTAATTGCCACGAGTTCAGCGATTTTGGGAGTATTGGTCGGTCAAGTTTCCAATTTTTGGTCGTGGTGAATGTCACTGATCCCATGGCCATAAAATATTGGGCAAGACAAGGCAATCGCAGTATTTAGTCGGTATTAGTTCGACATACCCTGCTGTCTTCCCAGATGATAGGGATCCATGAGGCTTTTCCGCATCCGAGGAGAAGAAGCAATCAAAAAGATAAAATAATTACTTTGTAGTTATTTTGAAATAGCGCAGTAGGTAGTTAACCTAAAATTATTTGTATACCTATCAAATTAGAAAACGGTAACACCAAAACTATCTACTTTAAAACTATCAGGATTAACCAAGTTAACTCAAGACTAAGTATTATGAATAACTAGAAGACAAGGACTAGTCGTGTTTAGGTGTGTCTTAGTCAAAAGTAGATTGAAGTATACTACATAATTGCATCATCGACAAATAACTTAAGTATAAGTTAAGACTTATACAGGCAGCTATACTAAAAAAAATATAACGCATAAATTTTAATCTATGTCAAAATGCACATATTTTTATGGTTTTGGAACAAAGGCAAACGTCGTCTGGAGTGACGCAGGTTCGAACCCTGCCTGAGCTCGTATTATTCTTCCACATAAGATTATAGTTTTCTAAAGATTTTTAGCATTTTTATTATTATGCAAAAATTCAATAAAACATAACTAATGCACATATTGTTCACAGGTTCACTGCCTACCTGCCTCTTGTTGGGCACCGTTCTTTGCTGGCTCAGTGAACCAAAGATCAGATCTCTGACATAAAAAACTCGTCTCTGTCAAGCCAATATGACAATTTGGTACTTATTCATTATTCAGTACGTTATTTCAGCGTAACTTGGTACTTTTCGTTTGTGTCAAAAAGACACCAAATTACATAACACATTTTTTAAATACCTACTGACAATGAAAACCTATAGCACTAAACTTGTCAAAATAATCAATTTTCAACGTCGAAGACCGTTGAATCAGTTTGTTTGTGCGTCATTGTTAAGTCGTTCGTCGATGGCGCCGATTATGAAAATGACATGTCACGGCTGTCAGTGATGTCAGTGCGCTGCGAGTCGAGACATGCGCCGTGATGTTATAATGATATACAAATTAAGGGAGACACACTGCAACCGCACTCGATAACATTTTTTATTTTATTTTCGAATGGTTATCGAATGGAGTTCATAGACTAAGTATTCACCACCTTCTGGCAAGATCACGTTAATTTACTTGGCAAATAATTTCAAATCATTTTTGAATTTATCTGGCGGTTAAAGGTTATCTAGAGGTGGCGAAACAGGCCCTAAGTTTCAATTAGTAATTCATGCAAAATTCAATGTTGGCCTTTAATCATTTTATTAACAACTGTGTCGCATCCCTCTAATAGTGAAGTCCATTTTAACCATAATGAGATTTTAATTGAGGCGTCGTGGTGATCTGTCGTCGGATACGGGTAACTTCATTAGGATGGCCGCAGATTAACTTACCTAATGTAATTGTGCTGTTAAACTATTTAGGACTAATATATATTTTGATGCCGGACAAAATACACACATACCATACCATGGTTCTACGAACCAAATCGGGCGTTTTAGCTATGTTTCATAAAACATGATTTTTTTAACCATTTTAATTTACACTGGGAACCAAAATGTAATTAATTTAAATAACTTCAATTTACCTGGAAACATAGGCTCATCATACGAGTCAAGTTAGGAACTAAAGGAATGCCATGGATTTTCTTTCGGTAAATCCAATGTAGATGCTTGGGATTTAATGTGATTATGAATGTGTGATCTAACATTCATATAATAAATTACATCTGCTTCATTACATTACTTGTTGGCTAAAGATAGTCTAATTAGTTGTATTAGAACCGCCACTTGAATAGGTTGTAATTCTGGAAATAGCGTGCTAGGAATTTTGAAATTTATTGAGTTATAACTGAGTTCGGGCCCATACCACTGACACGTCATGTAACATTATGAGGAGACTAACTTAAGTTTGGAAACAGTGTGGGCAGTTCAGAGATTTTCCCACTGATATGCCTGCTTGTGTAGTCTAATCTATTACTAAAACGCTGTTAAACCTCTATTTCTATTTTAGTAAATTTTATATCAGCAAATTCAATATCCTGTAATTAAATATCCATACCATGAGGACTGCAGGGAGGCGTAAAGGACGCAGCACCGAAACTAACGTCAGACAAAAGGTTATAGAAATGAAATGTTGAAATAATGTCCAGTAGGAAAGCCATTTTTAGAAGGATTAATATGATCGAATAAATTTCAGTAAAAAATTGCCTGCCGGTAGCCAGGCAACCTCTCATTTTGTACTTTTACTTCGCATATTCGGTATTTTATTTCTATACGTTGCGGAATTTCATGCTGCTCTCATATTTCTCCAAAATGGCACCCCCACTATATTCGTGATAATTTCGAGAGAACCATCAGTGTTCAAGTTGTCATCTATGTGAAGATGCAAATGAGCGAGCGGCATCAGGCGTGGCGCCGCACTGTGCTTCTATTTGTATTAGGTAGCTGGATCAAGTTATCTATTTTTTTAAGAAAAAAGACAAGTCTACAAAACAGTGCCGTAGAAGTCTTTATTGAAGTACATAGCGAGAAATATCGAATTTCAAAATGTACGTTCTAATGAATACGTCCTGGTTAAATAATGATTCTTTATAATACATCCGTAACTTAAAAATGAATACCAAATTTTAGTGTTTAGATGAAGGTACATCATTCTTCCAAACATACTAAAATTTAACAATGAACTTGCAACATTATACCCAAACAAAAAGTGCTGAATGCATGATAGTTTTCATTAATTTTACGCATTTCCAAATATCTAATTTTTAATCATCTCATGGATCATAATTATTCGTTAATCGAGATACCAAAGCTACGCAAGTAAACTTATATAACAAGCTTTTATTTAACTTGCTTTGTTAGTATGTGTGTATGTTTAGAGCAAATTTTATTTCTGTCTAGCATGTTTGAATGAAACCACTGTGCACCGTTCGGGGCGCCAAACTGACGGCCGCGACTAATCGCCGCTACGACATACGCCGATCGCACTCATTTGCGATTTAATTATGGATCATTCTGATTATAATTTGAATTATGAAAACATTGATAGCCTTCAGAACAGTGATACCCTTCCGCATATACTTAGTTAGTTTTGTTCATAGAAAGATTTGGTAATTTTGGAAGTAGCGGGGAAAATTGCATAAAAACTTTTGCGCCATACGAAAAAATGAAATATCGTAATTACTTATCAACTATTTTCAGTACTGGACTTTGATATTACTACGTCTGGATAGGCTACGTTTCTGCCTACTCAAAAGCAGACATTTTGAACCACATATGCACTATAGGAACTTTTTACTTGAAGAAAACCTTTTTACCGTAGTAGCAAAAATTTCATTGGACGCAAAGCTCTCCTAAGCTGACAAAATGTTTTCTGGCAGTTTACAGAGTACTGTCCCTAAGGACAGTTAGGAGTGTTTTCGGCATACGTTGATTGTTCGATAGAGCGTAATTAACGCTTGCTGCCAGCCGTCATCACGCATTCGGCGTACGGTTGGGCGAGCACGGCTCCGCGGCGACAGCGGCCTAGTGTCACAGCACTACCGAAACATTGGCGATAAACCGCACTAAGATGTAACAGTGGAACATGCGTAATGGAAATTGAATGAGGGTAAGACAAGGTCGGAATGATATATTTTGGAAAGAAATAAAAATAAGGCTTACCATGATGTGGCCGTTAAGCTTGTTTGCCACTTTTACAGTGGAAAGAAGTCATTGTTTCACATCATACTGAAATTTTAATTTCCAAATAATATAAATAAGCCATTGCTCGCTTAATTTGTGTTTTTTTTTTCTCAACACGTGTTAGCATTATAATACCAGCCTACAGATGTCCACTGCTGATCAAAGGTTATATGCCACAGGTTATATGCCACCTACATCCAACGACTTCCAGGTCATCCGGTCCAGTCTACATTCCTGACCAAAAACCGAAATAAATATAAAGGTACCGTCAGAACAATAATGTGTAATTGGCATAAAAATGGTCATATTTTTAAAGTGAACATTTCCAATTAACACGATTGTCGCATGGCAGTGTCCCCGTAGCGTGTTGCGGACATAAAACTATAACAGCGGCAACGGGGCGGAACGTTAAACCGGTGCAAACTTGAGACAAGCAGGTTTACTGCCTCACCAGACACATTGCGTTTATTGCGTGTGTAACTGATTATGACGTTTATTTGGCACTTTGCTTTCATGTTTTTTTTATATACTTTAATAGGATGCATTCTTAATAATAAATATTAATAATATTTTTTTTTCTTTCATTAAAATGAGTATTATCACTATAAATGCGAAAGTAACCACCACAAAAATTACATCTTGAAACCAATGTTATAATATTTGACTTTTTCTGAAAACTAATTAACATCGTACTTATTCTGAATATCTCGAAACTGTATCTTAGTATACATAAATATCAAAGTAAAATTATTCTAAGATGATCATTACGTACGAAGCTACTTTGATCTTTAATGAGATGGCCGGCTCCCTGTTATTACGTCATATTGCACACCAAATGCATCAAAGCTTTGACATTTCCGATGAGATTATTAACGCGTTATTTTTGTAGCCCTCATAATAAAGGCGGCCATATTACTGCGTCGTTCGTATAAGAAAACTGACCTCGGCCGAGTGAATAAACCTCTAATCGAAGGCGCGAGGGCGCGCCACGGTCCCGGGGCATAAATCAGACTCCCCTCGCGATAACGCTGGAGCCTTCAATTTGGCACATCCTTAAAATGACACACGAGAAGCACACCCCTAACGACACCCGCGTCAACTCTCACACCACGCTTATAAATAAAATCGCACACATATTACCACATTATATGCCATTGGCCCAGTGGTAACGAGCAACGTTTTTGAGGTCATGGTCCCTTATCCTCTTTCCTGTGATCTGTAATTTTTTATTGCTTTTCATTTAAATTTACTGTCAATTAGAAACAAGAAATCTTTAGTCGTAATAAAACTATTATAAGTATTTTAATGAATAATGAAATTAATATGATCGGCTGAATGGATCGAGCCATTACGCTCTTCTACCTTTTTTTAACGCCACGAATATTACAACATAATATTATCATTATGTCAAACCTTTGCCCACAAATTGTTTGAAAAAAGAAACGTCACACAAACCAATAACCGTTTTTGTATTGGTAGGTGTACAAATAAGGGGTTATCGATCTGACAAGGGCACGGGGCAGTTACAAATGGGAACAGGGGTGCACTCAATGTCAGAAGCTAAAGTATGGAGTTAAGACAAATAAATACTTAATTTATCTGTAATGTTTGTACCAATATTTGATTACAATTTCGCTTGGTATTATCATGTTACCATGAATAAATATGAAAGAAAAGGCTTACTTAAATTCACGTACAATTTAAGCATGCTTTTTTCTCAGAAGTTAGCGATTTTATGCGCACCGTATATTTGTCAATTTAAGAGTTAGTCCACACATAGATGCGGAGAGGTTGTTCGTGTCGCAGTGAAAGCAATCAGGGCGTCGTCGTAGACAAACTGTCGGGGTGGGCCTTAATTGGCGGTCGCGGAGATTTATGCGGGGAGCCGCTCGTCACGCGGTCGCCGATTTCGCCCGACCGCAGGGTCCCGAGTACCCCAGAGTCCCGAGCCACGTAACATGACCGCCTCTACGAAGAGTCGGGTTAACCCTTCGCAAACACTGGCCACGCACTTATTAACACATTGCATTTAAACTGACACGGAATCGCTTTGTAAACCACAATCGTGCCACCAATTAGACGAATGCTTTAATTTTTTGTAAATGTTCGTCGGAAAAGTTTTAATAACTGAAAATGGAATTCAGGCCACTGTTGTAAGAAAGAAAGAAAGAAAGAAAGCAAGTTTTATTGAAAATACACAATCCACACAAGACATTAATTACATAAAACAGTTGTAGGTGATGTAACACTTATTTGCTTATCAAATGAAATATGGACCGAAAAACCCAACATCTAATAATATTAACTCGTTATTATTAGTTCCGTTATTAATACTAGCTTTATTCCCACGGTAAAATGTCTAAAAGCGAATAAAGCAAACGCATGATAAAAGCTTATTCATATTTAATAAATATTGCTTGCATTACTTTCATATCATTAAATAAACTCGTTTACCGTTGATGGAAGGCCCTGCACAGGTAGTAAGCAGAATATTGCTTAATATTTTTGTTACATCGCAGTTAATATGATGGGATACAGAGGCAAAGAGCACTTTACTATATAAAGTTAAGCGAACACGGAAAATTAAATTGACAAAGAACTTTCTGGAAACAGTAAAAGTATCTTATTTGTTATATTCTGCTAAACGTTACTTTTTAATTTCATTGTGTTTAATGCAGCGTATACTGAAATGAGTTTTCTATTAAATGGCCTTTGAATATCTTTGTGAGTCAGTTTTTATGCAGTTTCAGAATATTCAGTAAATAAAAGCTGCAAGTGTAGCGAGTAGAACAGACATTATATTTATAAAGTGTCGTGTAACGGTACACGTATCGATAGTTCTGGATATGTATGTGGCAGTTAGATGAAGCAAGAGGTTTCTCCAGACGACAGTACGTTGTTTTTGCGGGGTGCCCGAGGTCGCGGGGCCGGTTTAGCCCTCTCCAAGGGGGGGAAGCGGTGCCGTTTTCAATTTGCTTTATTTGCGCTTGTTTTAATAGCGCTCACTCCTTATTGCCCGCGCGGACGGCCAGGCCAAATTGCTTCGTGCCCGGACGCCTTTTGATTAAGGAGAAACACGCGCGACAGAAGTAGGCGTAAAAACAAAGTGCCCGAACAAACACAACGGTGATACTGCTGGATATACAAAAATAAGAACAAATGTTTCGGAACCAGGATCTAGTATATTCTATTCATAAGACCTATGAATAGAATAGATTAGATACCGATTTCCGAAAACTACTGTTTTTTTTAATAAACATGAATTCGTGAACAGTCCCTTATGAATCATATACTGCTTATATTTGAAACTAAAATTTCTGCAAGAAGTGGCTAAAGCACCAATCTTTTATTCCCTTTCCACCCTAAAAGATTTCTTGAATATCAAACAAGCGCATGATAAACATCAATCGTATAATAAGTAAATACTTAGCGGCGGGACGGTCGCGGTGGTGCCAGCAATATGTCGATATTGACACAAACGTACGAAATGCCACAAAATAATGAGCCCGCGACAAACAACCGCAGAATATATACACAAACAATTACTACGTGCTTTATACCTTAATTTGTGTATAAATTGAAAGGTTGTTGGTTCCTCGAATGCACAGTTTGGTACACAAACATACGCCCGATTTACGGCGAGCTTATTTGTTGCGATTGATTTTGACTTATAGCTTTAATGTTCATATACTAGTTAAATATTATCTGGTATCCTTTCAAATAAGACAAATAATAATGTACATCGATCGTAAGTGGTAACTAAAGTAAGCTTTTTTGGATGCAACTTATACTTTTTTCAAAACTATCTATTTTCTAGCTATCTTATTACAAGCAATATTAAAACGGAAAATAGACGTAGTATTTTTGGCCATAAAGGAACTTTAATCAACTCAACATTAACGGTGGCACGATGGACCCCTACCGCTTATTGAATACAGTTCATTTATTATGACCGAGCATGTCAATAGGTGAGCTCCGCAACAATGTGCACTATGGACAGACAGCGGTCGCGATAACAAGTGCGTTAATTAAATTATCGCGCCACGAGATAATTTATTCAATACAATAAGTATTTTATCCCTATTTTACATACAAAACAAAAGCCGGCTGCATGAAGTGCTGTCACTTTTTCTGAGGACTTTTTCAGTCAACACATTTTATTTGTATTTATAATATTTTAGATCTTCCCTGCGTACAGGTATGCCTGTACGCAGGGAAGATCTGCGATGCATGGCCAAACACTCATGACACTGAAGTCCTTCCTAATCGTTAAAAAGTATTACTGATTGTTGTTGTCGCGTAAAAGTTGAATTATATTTAAATATAACATAAATCAAACTACCTGTAACATATGACATATCCTTACTAATATTATAAATGCGAAAGTAACTCTGTCTGTCTGTCTGTCGCGCTTTCACGCCAAAACGACTGAACCGATTTAAATGAAATTTGGTACACAGATAGTCTAGAGCCTGAGAAAGGACTTTTTAATGCAAAAAAAGGGCTGTTAGGGGTTGAAATAGGAGATGAAAGTTACAAGGAATACCCAGACCACGCGGCAAAGCCGCTCGCGGAAAGCTAGTACATGATAATTCTACTAACCTGAGCCAATGTCTCTTGGCGATGGCAGTATGGCAGCAAATAGCGTCGTACTGGTCCGCGATCCACACGATTAGTATGATGTAGAACGCCGTCGTCGTGTCGTTGAAGAATTCTGACATAATCGCTTCCATACCTGTAAAGAAAGTATTCATTTAAAACAATTCAGAAACACCCAAAGTTCTGGTTAATGCGAATTGGTTCCAATACAGAAGAATGGAAAACGTTTGACCAGAAATGAAAACATCAGTAGATCTTAATAAAGTCAGTAAAGCCTATAAATATAATTCTGAAAATAGGTTTATTAAAATCAGTAAAGACTTTCAAAGTCTTTACTGATTTGATATAATGTTTATAAGAAATATATTTCTGTAATCATATAACGAAGTCTCTTTACAAACATTCGTATTGACTCTGATACAGAACTTTTATTCGCTTCAGTATCGTCTCAGCCGTTTGGGGCCTACGATGTCCCGCCGCGATACAAATACCATGAAATCCAAATGTCATTTATTTGAACAAAGATTGAAAATGCTCATTTTTCCTAATTTCAGTAAGGAAATAACTGCTTCATAGATGTAGCGGCGGCCGCCGAATATTGGAATTTTCATGAAAACTCAGTGGTAAGCAGCTGGAGTTTGGTTTTGTGCCCGGTTAATGGAAATTAGCTGGTGGTTGACCAGTTTGGTATCAGTTAACCTCTGGATAATTTTTCGGAGATACATGATAGTACCTATGTTTAGTTATTAGTTATTAGTTTATACAATACTGAAACATAAATCCGCCTAAACGTCACTTATCAAACAACAGAACAAGCTTTCCGTCACTTCACGTAACCGATTCGTATGTTACAGGTTAACCTTCTTCCTAAGGTTATACTTCGATTTTCAGTTAAAACACAAGAGCCCGATCATAAAGCATCTCAACCGCGCTGCAAGTACATCGCTGTGCCGAGGTCTGCGATGTCGCGCCGCGTTAAATATCGCGGGTCATGTGTGAGCTCGACACCGGAGACTCGCGCTCGAGTGTCGGGACTAATTAGGTGTCGACAATTACGCGCTAACGACCGAAATCCGAGCAGCCAGCCAGGAGCTTATTAAACGCCTGCATACAGCTACACCCCGAACCGATTCATTCGCGTGTCTTTGAGATGAAGACGTTGCATGTATTGAGTTTATAAGCTCCCCCTGCATGTTGGTCTTGGAAATATATTTGAGGTGCACTTTGCTGCGCTTATTATGATTAATTCCTATTCAAAGCATTGCTTGCACTACATATTCGGGAATCGGTCGATATTATGTTGTAGAAGATACTTGCAATATATTGCCGCATGCATTTAACTGTAGGTAGTGCGACAGAATTGCAATGCATCTACCTAACCTAACGACAGATACAAATTCGTAAAGACCCTCACGATCAACGGCAAGATTTAAGATATTTCAAATCATAATAAAAATAATCTCCAAACGCCACTCTCAAAATAGTTCAAGGCGCCCCATAACCACACAATCTAACGAGAGCAGACAATACGGTCGAAACAAGGGTACATAGGAAACTCGATGTAGTGAGGATTATAACTCAATACAGCGCCGACAACTGTCCGGCGCCGCGGCCTGGGCGTGCCTTATTTGCATTTTGATGAGCCTCGACACTGATACAATAAACACGGCGGGGTGCGATCGGAAGTCCGCCGGCAAGCCCGACACTCGACCCGACTCCGGCGACGTTTAGCCGTATCATTCATAACCGTGTTCGGTCAATTAACTTCGGCTTTGAATTATATACGTGCCACATCTACGCTCCGAACTTAGCGATGTTGTTAATGAAATTTCATGCGCGGTAGTTTGTTCGAATTTCAGCTTTGTCGTTGAATATATGAGCGTGGAGGATGACAAACGCTGAAATACACATTTAGTTTGGAGTATAATACATTTTTGTAGTCATATTTCAGATTTCATTCACGAATCCATGGGCATTGAATATGGATTTATAAACTGTAAACGATATCCACTGGTAAAAAGTTTATAGGGAAACGCACAAAAAAAAGAAAAATGTTCATAAAGATCTTTCGAGAAATGGCGGTTAAAAAAGTTATTAAAAACGATAAAAATTCATTAACAGAACGAAGTGGAGGTTGACTGATACTTATGAAAAGTCACCAGGAGTTACCTATTCAACGGAGCATGCGACGTAATCCTGAGCGAGACGAGTAAACAAATTACTGGGGCCGGGTCAGACCTACCACGACGTGCCTTTGCCCGTCCGCTATTAATTTTAATTCCGGCGCTACGCGAAGATCGCCCGAGATGGGCGCGAGGCACGCGCGACAGACACGACTGGAACCGACGTAAAATTATCAAAACACTGATCAAATATCAGTGCATGATACCCACAGTAATATGAAACGACTAATATTACAAAGAATACTAAAAGTAGGTTCTCTAGACTATGTACAAAAATCCTAGCAAAGACTGCTTAAAGCTAATAAAACGTACTTTTAGACTTTCCTCGCAAAGAATATTGAAAGGTGTCAACAACATTTCTGCGAAAATGTTTGTAATGTAAAAAGGACGCATGAAACAGGTTTATTTAATTTAAACAGTGCGAGGGGCATCGGACAGGTTTCGGACAGCCATCGACACGTTTACCGATGCTCGTGTCAGCGACAGCCTCTGGACTGCAGGCGGTCGCTTCGCCCTCGTCATCTGCACCGTCGACGTATACGCATCTATTTAACGTGTATTAACATTCCCAAAAGCGCTTATTGGATGCACATGATTATTTTGCAAATTAATAGTTAACTCCGCAGTATTAAATAGGTAATGCCAATGAGTACCTATTAATAGTATTGTCTAAAGGGGTATGTATATCAGTTAATTATTCGTACCTTAATCAATTTTAGAATAACTTATTAAGGCTTACTTGAAGTTATTCTAAAATAGATAAAAACTAAAAACAAACTTATTAAAATAAACAGTTTTAACATTTTCAAGGGGTTACTGAAAAACCAAGTCATAAAAGTTATATGTTATGGTTGGAAGTCTTGTAAGCTAAAGTGCAATTCAGGAGCTAGTGTATAAACTGGTGGAATGTAGGAATGCACACAAATTGTTACTTCTTACTTCCCGGGGTTTAATCAAGGGGGACACCCGCCGCGTCTGCCGGCGTGCCGCGTCCGCGCTTCCTTCAACTTGGCGCAAATTGAGAATAATGGATCCACTGTGCCGGTTTAAGGTTCTTTGAACAAAAAATCTGTTACGTCTGATTGTTCCTTTCGCAAACTGGTGTTGCTTGATCTATGGCTGTAAGAAATAATTGCGTAACTTTACACGTTTTTGGTTGAATGAAGTGATTCCTCCATAGCGTATGTTTCACATCTAGTCCTCTCATATATCAAGTGTGTCGCCTACCCGCGGCGCTTATGTTTCGGCTAAGCCGTGCATTGGAGATCCGTCTTTACGATCTCGTTAGTGCCGGTAATCGCGACGTTGCACGATCCGGATTACGTCTGTGCATTATTAGTGTTTTTATTGATTCACTCGGCTGCCGTCGTAAACTGAGATTATTATTCGCGACGTGGCCCGCGCCCCGCGCCCCGCCCCGCTACGCCCTCCAGCGAAGTTGTTTTGTTACTTAATCGCGACGATAACAACATTTAACGACGGCTAGGTGACTGGCGAAATTCCGCTTCGATGTTTAGTGCTCATTCTATTTTCATTAACCATTTACCCACTTAATGATCCAGATCCTAAGGGAGTGATTCAATGACTTGGACCCATAAAATTAAACCTTAGCGTGACCTGTACAGTGTAATTAATAGTTGTTACAAGAAATGCTTTACTACCTGTGTGGATTCTGAGAGGATCCCAGAAAGCAACTATGTGTATAGACCGAAGTAATATTTCTAAAACCTGTTCTGTAATAAGTAGGTATAGGTGTAATTTTATGACGTGGCACGCCCAAACAAATTACGCACAACATTTTTACTAAGCAGTATCGAGAAATAATACAACTACCCAGAAAACCGTAATTCAAATCCAAAAATACCTCGACAAACGGAAATCTATCAACGAATCGTCGAGCGGTCCTACTTTCGGCGAAACCTGTACAAACATATCAGCAAGGGTCAACAGTAACATCCCACTTTAATCAAATTAACGGAGCAAACGTGGCCAACGTTTTCAGTTGTTATAATAAATTTAATAATGCATGCGCTTAAATACTTCAGCCAAAATGGGTCAACCTTTTCCGTTATACCTTCAATAAAACCGGATAATTTTATAATTTTCAAAAAATTATCGGTATTGTTCTGTAGTGCATCTTATCTATCAGACCCTATGATAGCATTGCAACCCGTAGTCATCGCCAACTGAACGAAACATTTCTGGTTCAAAATTATTCTACGTTCTACTCCTAGGACAATATGAATTTTTTCAGTAAGTATTTCGGCATGTTTGAGTTTTAAACATTGTCATACAAAACTGTTAATGACAACATCAAACCCAACTGACATTTGACTGACATTAATCAAACTGGCATCTTAGTTTTTCGACTTTAGTTTTAATTCTAGCTCCTTCTAAGGATGCGCTGAGCTGGCAGTAAGAGGAATATTCCCTCAAACTGTCGGCGCAGTAAATCCTCCATAAACCTCTAAGAGGTTTTTCGGGTTGGCAACGCGCGAGTGATACCCCTGGTGTTGCAAGCGTCCATAGGCTATGGTAACCGCTTAAGTACCATCAGGCGGGCCGTATGCTTGTTTGCCACCTTAGTGGTATAAAAAAAATGGCTAAAGTACCTATTACTATAAGCTTGTTGCACTATAAAAGCTTTGTCACCAAACCAATTTGTCAATCAATGCCAAAAAAGCATCAATAATGTTGTATTACATCAGTGATAAAAAATCCTTTAGTATTAGACTTTTTTGGTCCTTAGGGCCGACTAGGGTCACAAGTATCAGGCAAAAATAATAATTAAGTAGAAAATTGTTTTATATAGCAGCTTTGCTGATAATGGTTTTAAAATCGGAAAAGGATTTTCATTCCAATAGGTAAACTCCGAAATAAAGGGTAAACATTACATTTCATAGTAACTTCGTCTAAACTAAATATAGCAAATTTGCTTTATTTCGTTTCGTCGGATATAATATTTGAGGAAGAACTAAGTATATTAAAATGTGGTAACTAAAATTATTTAATTACTTCCTGGCCATACTGATCAATTAATATAAACTAATATAACCTTCCGAAACAACTCAAATATATACTTTTATTGAAAATTGTTAGATACGTAGAAGGTAATAATTCTCAAACATCATATTTTTTTTTCAACCGTTATCGTCCCACTGCAGGGCAAAGGCCTCCCTGCCCATATTTATAATACACAAAAACGCGACGAAGAACTTGCCAATATTGGTTTTACTTTGCCCAGCCGCAGCAATACTAAATAATAATATTATTAGTAACATAAATGAGCTAGGTTGTACACGAGGTCCACAAAAGAGAACACTATTATACGGTAGAATCGGCTCACCGCTCGGCGCCGGCGACTCATCGCCAATTTGTATCGAATGGGAAGCGTGCATGTTAATAAAGCCTATTGTAGTCCAGCGCCCGTACGAGATTAGTCTCTGGCTGCAACGACCTAATATAGAGCCTTTATCCCCTAACGTATTACGGGTACACAATAGCAAGATTTGCAAATTGAAATGCTGCATAGCCTGATTTGTCTCAGGTAGACATACCTACTATAAAAATTGGCTTCAGAAATCCAAAATAATAATTTCTAAAGTTTTCTAAAACTTAACGAGATAATTTATGAAAATCGAAGTTTTGAAAAGGCCCTGTCTCATTTTGTGGATATCATGGCATTATAAAAGGTATGGATTTAATACCTATTTAAATATGAGTCTAGCTAGACTAAACACATTTGTGGTAAGGGGTTAAAACCAAAACGAAGTTTAATTTGAGTACCTAAATATGACTGTACATACAAAAGTAACTAATGAAATATTCGGAAAATGAAGTAACGTATTACTTGTAAGTGGGTATTATTAGCTATTCTACGGGTAGAGTTGAGCCCCCGGTACTCGAGTGGAAGAGTCGATCATTACAGCCGTTGAAGAGGTTAATTTCGATAATCCGCTTTGCTACTCGCCTAAAATCTGCTAGCTGACTCTCCCTCCAGCCAACATTGATCAGATTATTATCATGCCTGTACGGTACTCATGGTTCTCGATGCAAGTTCGAGTGTGTATTATGAAAATATAAAACACAAATAACTAAGTACATGTTCAATATGTTGCTTTTAGTCCTGGACCGATTTAAAAAATTCTTTAACCTTTGGGAAAGTACAGTGCGGGCGAAGCAGCTGGTGGAAAACTAGTTTACAATAATAATTAAAGACATTAAAATGTCTATAAATTATCTGTGCAATGAAGCTTATTTAATTAATCATATAACTAATACGGACAGACCGACGGAGACATTTTATTTAAGATTATTTTCTAAGGTTCTTTTCTTCTCATTGAAACAATGTTACTGCATAATAATTTCAGAAAAATACCATGGACGCAATTAATTCCATCACGAGTTACATGTAATTCTCTCAACAGAACAATGTCAGCAAAAGGCATAATACCCTACCCAATAAGCCTATTAAACGTGCTGTCAATACCGCAGCCATGCAATGGTAGTTGGAAATCCATTTGCAAATCAGTTACGTGTTTGGATGCGCTTAGTTTAATTAAGGCGGACAATTTCAGACGAGGCTAAAGTAGATCAGTGAGTTGTGTACATGATGGCTCGGGTTGGTGTGCCACCACCGTCGGACATGCCCCGCGGTCGAATCAACATTTGCCGACGGATCGAATTACCGCACCACGCCGCGTCAACGTAACGTAATTGATTCAGCGTCCGACGGGCGCCGCCACGCCTTTTTGTCTCAGTCAGGAAAAAATGCAAAATCCACCGCTAATTCAATATCCTCACACTTTTCCAACGTTTTGAGCAGTGGAGCGAATATTCAAATAAAACTACTTTAAAAGGATTTTTTCGCATGATACCAGCTAGGTTGCCCTTAGTTTCACTCACATAATTTGTATGTGACTGGTTTGCGACTTTTTGAGACAAACAGTTTAAACTAGTCTAGACCCTCTATTTTTTTATCAAAATCGGTTCAGCGATTTAGAAATGAAAATGTAACAGACAAACAGACGGAGTTACTTTTGCAGTATCTTATTATAAATCTGTATATAAAAGGTCAGTCAAAGATCCGTCACCTTTTGAGTGACTGATTGATTGATTGATTGATCTACCAACTACAACGCACAGCTCAAACCACTGAACGAAAATTGGAAACAGAAGGCATGGATTATTATGTTCTTCCCGACGTTCATCATTCTTTTCCCAATACCAATTCCAATATAAAAATCCGTAAAAAGTATCTTAATTCAATGGTTAATATGGCGTAAGTGTCAAGTAAAGTTGAAGTGTTACCTGGTAAGATGAGAATGTTTTTAAAAACTGTAGAGAATTTTATAATTGGCAAGCGACATGCACCACTGGCCACTGGAACTAACCACTTTATGGATACAAGATTACGTCGCTAATGTCTTTAACCTAGTTTAAAACTATGTTTTTCCTATATTCGAGGGAAATATTAAAATTTCCGTAGAGGACATATAGGTATGTAGTTTTTAAGTGGATTAATTAATTGAATACTTTATGGGCAAGTTGCTCCGGAGACCTTACTTCTTTACCTATACTTATTAAATTACTGTAGGTACGAGTAATCTGATCGTATATAATGTTGGTTTGTTGATGACTTTTAATCTTTTTAACTTATTGGAGTTATGTAAATATCTATCAATCAAAACTTACATTATATTAATACCTATCAATTAAAATGTTACACTTTAGAAACCAATGGGAAAAAGATATACTTATATTCCTTACCAATCATTGAAGGTAGTGTTTTGCTTAATAAAAAAAAATATAATCTTAATCTTATTTTATTATAAAAAACAAAGTGGTTTTTGATTTGTTGGATTGGTCCGAATAACAATTAAAACAAGTTTCAACCTGAAAAATCTAGGTATAATAATATGTTTATAAGTACGTACCTAGTACAATACTTTTCGGCATTCACAAGCAATTGGCAGGAATACATCAAAATTCTATTGCACGATGGCTACCTATCACACGACACAAGTCTAAAGAAGCCTGAAATATCTCGAGCATTTTCCGAGGAATACGTGTATCAGTCATATTACGTGGTTCGAACGACCGATGCAGGTCCATTCCGATGCGAGTGCAATTCAACTCCGTGCAATTGAACACCATGCGACTTGGAAACTGATACAACGAATGCACAGAAATACGAACGAACGGGGTTATTCTCAAGAATACTTCATATGATAAGCATTTCGTATTTTCTGAGGTAAATTTTATAGTATCTGCTTATTTTATATATAATATGCTTCTAGCAGATATTATTCTTCAAGTGATTCCATATCTGTACCACTCGAAAAACATCATATCGTACTGTAATATACTTCTAGAACTGCAATATCTAATATAATATGCAATATCTATATAACATAATATATATATTTTGTACTGCAATATCAACAAATACTTACAGAACTCACAAAACAGCGACAATATTGCATTTCAAAAATAATCCTATGACAATATAACAACGGCAAACCAAACGTAAAAGCAGACATATTGATGTCACAATAACAAAGTTCATATTAGTTTCATAAAAGAATCACAGTAGTGTAGTGTATGCATTGCGAAATGAAAAGCAACCAGGTGAAATCACTGGGGAGTCGGGCAAGCAATATTGCGGGATTCGATTTAAAACTAGGATAGGTATCAACACTGGCGTCACATAAAAGTACTCCAATAAAAACTAAATATGAACTATATTGACTTCCACACATGATTGTGCCAACAATGTAGGCAACAACCAATATCTGCAGGAGCAGTATAAATTTTCCTCGATATTTTTCTCTGACATCAAATTGTTAAAATCAAAAGGGTTGACAAAAAAATCTGTGAGTATATTCAAGCTTCATGACATCGATTCAGAGTTGATACCTCCCGTCGATCGAGGCATGAATGCGGCGCCGTATAATCAAAAGTTGCACCGTCGACGCGGCCCCTGCAGCTTCCGGCACACGCCGGATGTTACCAATGTACACAAATTGACTTAATTCTTTAATACAGTCAACCCACTTACCTAGGCTTTGAAGTGTATGGCAAGTGGGTCGCTTCAGTGCACCAACCCTGTTTGATGCCTATATTAAAAGGGCCGCTATCAATATACCGTAAAACCACATCGTATGTTTTGTTGAAAATAAATTTGTAATAATCTTTTATTAGTAACATCATCAATGTAGACTGAATATTGCAGCTATTTACGATTTGTTAACAATAAAAAGACAACATGTTATTAGCGATCTACGAAAATGCATCTATAAATCATGCCAATTGCGAAAATATACATACACATAATATAATTATCACATCACATCTATAATTATCAGCAGAGCAACAAATTATGCTTCTATATATATTTTTCGGTCTTAAACAAACAGACAGGCACCTGATGATAAGCGGCAACCGCAATATATATATATATAATATATAGGTAAACGCCAGCAAAACTAGTAGTAGGTATCACTAGCAGGTTGTCATCTTGAGACCTCAGTTGTTAAGTCACATTAGCCCAGTTATTTCACCGGCTCAATTGAAACCAGATTCGGTCAGACTCTCGCTAGGAAGTGGTCGCAAATTAGGATCGCTGTTATCAAAATCGATGCAGATGAAATATCATAAACTATGTCATAGACGTAGATGAAAAATAAAGCAAAACGGCTCCGCCAATTTAGCCTGATTGCCAAAAAACAAACAATAAAACTTTTACATATAGATCAAATGCGAAACCGGAAACATACTCGCGAATATTTTGGTGACAGACGTGACCCGCAATCAAATTTTGCATTTTTCACGGAATGAATTCAAATTTTTACGGCTTCCAAACTGCATTTCATATTACGGTGATAATGAAGTAGAGAAGCGAGCGGGACGGGGTACGCGGCGTGCAGTCGCATATGCGTCGATATCCGTGTTTTGTTTGACTTTTACCCGTCCGCCGGTCCGGGCCGCGCCCGGCGGCCGATCACGAAACTAATTATACCTCGAGGCGAGCACGGCGTCGCGTCCGTTCTTCGCAAACTTTGAAATGAATCACCAAACTCATGTGTGGGCCGTTGTGCGGTGAAAGCTTTGTGATTTATACCGACCAATAGCACTTTCATAAGAATTTCAAATATTATAATGAAAATATTGTTGTAGTTTCAGTAGTGACCCAATGTTGGCCAAAGGCCTCACAGAATTAAGTTCACGATTCTGCAATCCTCCACACAAAGCCATAAATAGGGTATAATACCAAGAACTGACTTGTTACTCTAGTGGTCCTAAGAGAGAAGAGGTCCCAATTGAGTTTTTCTATGAAATTCTCAGTAGCAGCTCGAAGTTTGGATAATGGCGTAGGCTTGTCGCCTATTCCACGGGACCTTAATATACCTACCGTCGAACAGTGGGTGTACATTAGCATACCTCTGCTCAACCCTCCGGGGAATACAAACGTGATGGTATTAATCTAAATCATCACTCCAACGTCGCCTGGACCAACTATAGAAGCATACCAAGCACTCCCTTATCTTTTCAGTTACAGCCAATTAGGTCCACGCGAGCGTCAAATAGCGGAAGTAAGTCTGTTGACTTTCTTTACCATTTTCTTCGCCTTTTTCAAGAGCTCGGCTCGTTCAGCGTCTCATCTGTATACTTGCTCGGGGGAACGAATGTTCTATCTAATTAACTTTATCATAAAGCGCGGGTTATTGCCTCGTCGGCCGAAGGACGGTTTAATCGAAAACTCGCTCCAGTATTACGTGGCGTTTTTCGTTCAGGGGATTAATGTTACAACGATATTCGATACGTCGAGTTACTTGACGAACTGCAGTTATGATTTCGCATCTTACTTATGTTTTATTTTTGAATATAGGAGGGATATAGACGTTATCATAATATTATACAAGTACATAATATAAGGTCCTTCAAAGTCAGGTACGCAATACTCGCAACCGGCGCGTGTGTGGACGAAGATAAAGAAGTATGCTTGGTGCATATTAGGTATTCAGTAATGAACTTATTTGTACCAATGAAAAGCTCTAATTCTTAAATAACTTTTCCCCCAACAGACTGACAAGAATCTGACTTCATAAAATCCTCTCCCAAAAACCGAAACATCGATACAATATAAATCATCATAATCATAGAAAATAAACACGTATAGAGTGGAGTGCGGCAAAGTGGCAGTTTTCACGAGATTACGTCGGATTTCGTCGGGGTAATTCACTTGGCAGATTGGTGCGCGACTCCGGGCTTGTCCGGCTCATTTTACGTCCGGCGTCCGGTTACGAGCACTCCGGACGATACGATTGTTCCATCATCGATTTCGACACCGATAACCGCATGAGGGACACCTATATCGAGTGCTAGGCCATTTCGTAATCAATCTAACCGATGGAAAACATGCTGTGATGCCACAATATTGTGATGGATTTTCATTAAAAATTCTAGTAATATTATAAATGTGAAAGTTTGGATGGAATTTGGATCTGGATGAAATTTGGCACTGAGATAGATTATAGTCTGGAATAGCACATAGGCTATCCCGGCTTTTTATCCCGGTAAAATGTATGGTTCCCGTGGGATAGCAAACTACTAGGGCTACCTATGTCAGTCGAGAGTCGCATAGGTACTACTTGTACCAACGTATAGTAAACAAATAAATGGTGTTTGCTGACAAAATGCAGTTCCTGTAATATTACGAATTATAACATTACATGATAATAATATATGCTATGTCATTTATAATTCTATGCATATTACAATGATTCAAATATTAATTCGTAGTACTGACATAGCCTACATAATTACTTACATAATTTCAAACTCAGTCATTTCATAGCTAATCGTGTGAATTTTCACAGAGCATTGTTTTCATTACACAATATCTGTGTCAAATGAACTGATTTTATTTTAATGAGGTACGTATCAAAGGCACGAATAACGGTCCGACAAGTAATGTTAATGTATTGTTTCGTAATTAAATGTTACACTGACGTGTGACATATTCTATGTTAAAATTAGTAGAATATGTCACACGTCAGTGTAACATTTGTTTTTTAACTTATGTTAAAATTAGTTAAGTTTTGTTTGTTTGTCACGTTCGTAATCACGCGAAAATATAAGGTGGAAATTATTTATTTGGAAATTCAAGGTGCAAAACATTGTGTGTGTATGTGTGAAAAATTTTGGTAATTTCATTCCATCAGCGCAAGGAACGTAGTAGAGGTGCCGACAGAGTAATTCACTTAGTAAGATTAAGCCCGACGCTATCGAGGTTTACACCTCGGAACGTGAGTCCACTAAGCATTACCAACACTTTAATGTGTTGTGTGAAGCTTTGTTTTTTATATATTTTGTGAAAGTTCTTCAGGTGCAATCAGCTCTAATGCGTTGATTCAGTTTAGAAAATGCACATTCATTTACATTAATTTTATAGAAAACATGTGTATAATATAATAACAACAAAAAAAATTAAAAATCAAATAGTCTTTCATCCAGGTTACAACTGTGTGCTACACAGCTACACCATTATGCTACGGTGCTACGCCGTAGCAAGAAGTGGTATTTGCTACGCTCTTACTACGGCGTAGTAAAAATGAATCACAGCAACAAAAATATCGCTATCACCATCATCATAACGTATTATTAATACAATTATTGTATCGATGCCTCATCAAAGATACAGATTGTTCTTCTAAACCAGAAAATAACTTTTTTTGGTATTTCGGAAAAGTTTTTTTTTGGGAAATATTACCCCAACTACAAACTGACTGACAGATATATGTTCTGAATAAATGGCTTTTCTTGTGAGCACAGCATTGTCAGCAATGTCGAACTTCAAATATCATGTCATTATAATTTTAAAATTTCAATATAAAACCTTTACTAAACGCTCGAGCCAAAACTTTCGTCGCCATTCCAAATAAAAATCTACGTTGTCTTTAAATGGCAGCACATGATGTAAAATATTAATTAACTTTGTAATCTGAACTGCGAAAGCATTCTGTACCTCAGACAATAAAGGTACCAACTAATCTCTTAAATTGTTCCCAAGTAAAAATAAAGTTTTCTCAATTAAATGCAAAGGAAAGAACGTACGGGCGAAGTTTCAGTTTTCATCTGAGATAAAACTGAGCTCTGGCCGAGATCCTAGCGAGTGTGGATTAATAATAAAAGGAGATAAGTATTGGTCCTACTGCAGTTCTTATCGAACGAATTATCTAGTTTGGATTTAGGTGAACGCCAATTTCGATAGATTTCCTGCGAATCAAATATGGCAGGGATATGATTATGGCAACCCCGCTGGGACTGTTCGTTGGGCATGATTTCGATCTAATACGGTCAACACAGGTATCAGGAAAATTAGGTACTAAAACTAATAACCTAATACCGGAAGTACCAGAAGACAGATTTGCAATATTTTGGCTGGGAGTTATTCCTAAAAACCCGACTGCGTAAAAACTACTAACTAAAAATCTAAAAACAAGCTCTGTGACAAGCAAAGAAACAATTTTGTTTATGAACGAACAGCTTGTTCCGCCTGCAATACATTTTCCAACATCACAGAGCTTGTTTTTAGATTTTTAGTTAGTAGTTTTTACGCAGTCGGGTTTTTTGTTTCTTTTAATAATTGATTTTATTTCCTTCTTTTTAGTTTATTAATCATCATAGAATCACTAGATAGATCCTAAATGATGATTTAAAATATAAATTGATACAACTAAAGATAATTTTCAAAATCAGTTCGCACATTAAAGCGTATAAAATCCGCCATATTGATTTTTTTAAATTTCATGTACCCAGTGACAGTCGTGCCATCAAGACGAATCTAATGAGGTGTCATTTATCTAATTCGGTTGAGCCGTTGAGTAGTTACGACCGGACATAGGAACGGACATACATACATACATACTTACATACATACATACATACATACATACATACATACATACATACGCGTCAAACACATAACCCTCCTCCTTCGGCAGTCGGGTAAAAAAGATTATTTCATCTGAAGTTTCGGGTTAATAATTGAAGACATTTTCATCTAATGTTTCATCTAATCGACAATGCGATCGACGATGGGCCACACTAAACTTGCATAAAACCATATTCTTTTATGACTCTAAGGTTGTAATTATTATAGGAAACAGGTACAGCTGTTACCATACAGTAAGTAGTACATTTTTGTAAATGTAGTTATAATAAATAGATGGGTCTATGCAGTTTGGTTATTACCCAACTCAATAAAGAAATGTAAAAACACCTAAAAAGCGTATACTTCTATTTTTGATATCATACGCAACCTATTTTAACTTACTATAAAATAATAAGTAGGTAATATATACCAAGTTACGTAATATTTTTCTAGAAAAATTCTTCAACAAGAAACAGCTTCAAGTGCAACACAAATAAACAATAAATTCCATTATCGTGAACAAGTTGGAAACTTGATTGCACTAAGTCCATAAGGAAATAATAAAAGTATCAGTGGCACTCGTTGCTCCGCTAGAAGTATCGGCTCACGACGATAGAAGAATCCAACAAACGGAGCGAAACTTCTTAAAACTCCAACTGGCGAGTTGTTTCTACCAGACACTAACTCTTATTACAAACTTACGCCCACCTCGTCTCGGCGCACCGATAGACAACTAAACTTATAACCAGCGGAGATATCGTATTACAAATTACTTAAGATATGAAAACATTGTAAGGTAATGACGTCATGGAAAGACTATCCTTCGCGCTTTAGTTTTCTGTAGAATCGTGAGCTAATAAATAAATTCACAACAAAATTAACACACGTTACTTCATATATCCAAGTAAACATTATAAAATGCCGTGAGATTATTATGAAAGATGGAGAATGTACATTATGCACAACATTTATCTATACTAATATAATAAAGAGGAAAGATTCGATTGTTGGTTTGCATTGAATAAGCTCCGAAACTACTGGGTCAATTTGAACATTTCTTTCCCCATTTGAAAGCTACATCTTAACCGAGTAACATAAGCTAGCTAACAATATTCATCGAAAACAAGAACAGAATCAAAGCAAAGATAGGAAATAAAATGCATTATTACGAACAATTAAATTAGTTGGCGGCTATACAGACACAGAACAGGACTTAAAAGGACCATTGAATAAATAAGACAAAACATTCATTCTACCAGAAGCATGTGGACACTTTTATTGACTTTCATGTACCAAGCAGAAAAACCCACAAAACATTTGAAAGCAGGTTTAAATGAAATAAAAAAGCACTCCGACTAATTTTCCAGTTCTGTTGTACAAACAAGCCGGACTGAGCCCGCCATAAAGACAGTGCTCGCGGCCAAACGAGGCTCTGCCGGGAACAACGAGACAAATTATTGAGATAATCACATCGCCAGCAATTGCGGTAACAAATAAAATTTCTCAGAAGCGGTGTTTATTAGAACAATAGGTAAGCCACTGTAAAAATATTAGCTGTCAAGAAATGAACAAAGTATATTCTTCAATTGTTATATTTTTATACATTCGTTAAAATTGTTTTATCAAAGAAGTTTATATTTGTATTGTTTCAGCGGGTTCCTATATTAGGGGTGGATTATAATAGGTTTTCTATTGTGCTGCATGACACATTAAAGCATCAAGAAGGAAACAAGAGGATATTACACGATCATGATGACAGAATGCTACCACTAATCTGTGAATTCGACGACGATGAAGGCAGAAACATATCCATGCATCTCTGTCCGAACAGGAGTACTGACAGATGAACTAGCATCGGATAGCAAGCTCCAAATAAATGATGGCATATTGAGCCGACTATGTCGAAGTTGACTAGGAATACCTATGTCATGTCCATTCAAGAAACTGATCCCTGGTGCTGCATTTATTAATATTGCGAATAATATAACTTGGTGACGATAACCCTTACATAATAAATTCAAAATTACCATTACTTGACTGCAATTTTTGAGTGAATTTAATTACTTTACGGGGAAATATTTGTCCGTACAAATACGGACAATTATCCCGGCTCTGGGGTGTACGTGTAAGTTTCTTTTTTTGTAAACGTAGCTACAATTATCTACTATTTCGATTGGTCCGGTGTGTCACACTGCTGGGCATAGGCCTCGCCCTTATGAAATGGATCAATTGCACTAATGCACAGAGAAAATTTAGAGAAGCAAACAGCATCATATAAATATCCTGGGACATTTTACACAGCACCATCTAGTCCCAAACTAAGCAGAGCTTATACTATGGGTACTAGACAATGGATATAATACTTACCTATATATACTTTTTTTTGTAAATACATACTTATAATACATAAGACATAACTTAAGTACAAACTATCTTTATCGAAGGATAGATTTCAACGTTCTTCACGATTCTTTATCAATTTACTCGCCTATCGAACAGCCGAAAAACGTTATAATAAAACTGCACTCTGTACGATGTGATGACAGTAAATTGAATGAGTCGGGCGCCACACAGTGTGTTTGCGGCGCTCATCAATCATCCCCGTATGGATTTCATTTTAATGCGACGTCATCGGCGTCTCGTGTGGCCGCCCCGTCATGCCACCCGAGCTCACAGTCTATTGTTTTACCGACACCCAGAGCCTAACTGAATATTTAGTCGTATAATTAGCCGCGACATTGCCAAACATAAACGTTATATGTATTGTAGATCATCCTCCTAACCTTTTCTTCTAGTCAGCTTCCAGTCTAACCAGATGCGGCTGAATATCAGTATTTTACACGAAGTGGCTGCCATCGGACCTCTGCAACCCAATTTCTGGGCAATACCGATATTCGCAGTATAGACTGGTTTTCTTTTTGAGGTTCTGACTACCACTAACGATTGTCATAGGTGTTCGTATGACAACCGGGGCCGACAGCTTTACGTAGTAAACAAAATAATCAGAAGTAATGTGTATGACAGAAGACAAATTAATTCAGGGGAACTTTAAAGCATTCGCATGCATCTGCCGCATTTCATTAGTATCTTGCACAGGACATGAGTGAGGCGATGGGGAGGCAAACAAATTTCCGGCTATTGTATTTACGGATACGGCAAATTAAATCCCCATTTGTAAGAGCAGGACACCTAAGGGGGGGCAGTAATCCAATACCGTGGTCGCCTCCATTGTCGTCCAGCCTCCGCTAGTATCGGGCTTAAGAGCTTCGGCACGAATCGAAAATCTACGAACAATTTGCAAATTAATAACCGTTCGCAGCGATACTCGACAATATTTTATACAGCGGCAATTTCAACGATATATCGATGCATTCGATAGCCGGGACGCCGGGATTTTGACGTGTGTAATATTATTTTATCGAAACAGCGTTAAAGGTTACGATTTACTCGTAATTTCAAAGGCTTATTTAATAGGTTTAGGCACAACAAAATTCCTCGAAAAACTAAAAGGCCAACATGAAAACGATGCACTGAAACAATCAAATTCAGTGAGCGCTGCAACGGTAACCATGCGGTGCTGCGTTTAAACAACGTTGATTCATGCCCCGCGTCGATGTGCTGGGATTACGGCTTCAATGCAGATTATAATTCGTCACGTGCGTTCTACATGCCTTATTATGCAATACAACCGATATCAACGCCCTATCAAATAAAACTGGAATAAAAATTATAGGATCCGTCGTGGTTTCCAGCTATCGAACCATGGAACTCTGCAATCACTTACATTAGATTGAGCCATTGCATGTTCATCGACAAACCTTTGCTTAAACTTTTTTTATAAAACCCACGAATCAATATAATAACTACGGGTACGCGAAAGGAAGGTAAGCGCACTCAATTTGATTGGGCATTGTTTCGGACCGGGCGTTGATACTATGTGCAGTGTATGCGATGCGAATCCAATTTTTGGACGCGCGTCCTGAGCGGCGCCTACCCGGGTCTGTCCATTAGTATTCAGCGTACGCGTCGGTACGTGCTCGCGGAAAACGTGATGCGATGCACAAGCAAACAAAAACACTAGCGCAGCTGAAATAGGCTCGTCCGCGTCCGCGACGCCTCACCTTTGCTTCCACGTTATTTTTACGTTCGGCGACTACAATAAATAAAATGAAAATGTGTAGTGACTACCTACATTGATGATATTTTCATTTTATTTTTTCAAAGATTAGGGGAATGACCACTAGTCTGCCAAGTCGAAGGCACGCACCTCTTTTCTAAATTATGTGCGTAATTATCACTCGATTTAAAGGTGAAGGAAAACATCGTAAAGAAACCTACATGCCTGCGAGATTTTCCCGACGGCATGTGAAGTCTGTTAAACTGCATTACGGTGGACTATGGCCTAATCGCTCTCATACGGCGAGGAGACCCGTGACAATTAATAGATTGATGATAATGTGTATGTGTCATCACCATCAAAAAAAACAAGCCGTGCGTGTCAAAATGTAAGAAAGTATAGAATCTGAGCCGGGTGTAATTGAGACGTCTCGAGGACAAGAGTGATGTAGATAATAGAGCTTATTAAATATGCCGAACGAATTGAAAATAATCTTTTAGGTAGTCATTTTTCAGAGTTCACGAATGGCGACCCGGGGACGAGCAGCGCACGATAGCATCGGCGGGGACAGATTGAAATTTAAAATGCATAAGCCTCCCGAAATGACTACTAAAAGGAACTTCCAAGAGACGAGGAACGAGATTACATATTTTTATGGAATTTTATTAGTTGAAGACTTATTATAAAATCTACTTTGTCGTAACTCCGTTCTCAGTTAAGGGCTCAGACACTATCGATTTTCTGTTGATATATTAAACTTGAGCTAACAAAGTTGCACAAATTATAATATTGCTGGTTTTTCGATATTACTGCAGTTATTATACCAGTTTAGAATATTAAGAGAAGTTACATAAGATGTACTTTTGAAACGGTGTGAGAAGAGAGAAAGAGAAGTTGAAATAAGTTGTACTTTTGAATCGGTGTGAGAAGAGAGAAAGAGAAGTTATATAAGACGTACTTTTGAATCGGTGTGAGAAGAGAGAAAGTGAAGTTACATAAGATGTACCTTTGAATCGGTGTGAGACGAGGGAAAGAGAAGTTATATAAGATGTACTTTTGAATCGGTATAATATGTTTTTTACATAAAACTACGCCAAATTCAGTAGCCACCGATTAAAAAATGAAATCTAGTTACAACACCAAACAACATTGTAAAACGAAAACTTCAAGAATATCATGATCTCAACCCTTGATCAGAGATTCAGTACACAATATGCAGTAGAGGATTTTGAAAGTTGTCTGATTCCATTCCTACAAGCCGGCGACGCGGGCGACCCGAACGACGATATTAATCAGAGGATATGCAATGCGGGGCAGACGTGTTCAACTACAAGATTAGAAATGCAAGCCAGTGCAAATCGTAACGAAATAATTGAGTCAGACGTACTGCAATTTTATTAACTTACAATCAAATAAAACATAAACTTGGAAAATATTTTTAATATGCTCATTGTTTTTTTTTATTATTGTCTACAGTGGCAGACGAGCAAGCGGCTGATGATGTCACATTGATATACAATACATAGGTTTTCTCCAACGTTTTTTTTTAGATTCGACTTATCACATCATGGTTTATGGCGCAGACTGAATTTCAGGACCAACGCCAAAAACTTTTATTAATTGAGAAAATGATGTAAGAAAATCACTTTGAAGAAAACAAGGACATGTGGCCGTGGTATTAACTCGTTCAAGATTATTTGTATATGAAACACCCTACTGCAACGTACACCAATAGTAATAGTATTAATGACATCGACTCACCTCACAAGTCTCAACTTAGGCTAATATTCAGCGACGACACTAAGCGTAAACTTACGCTTCCATATGTCAAATTGTAATACAAATTTGACAAGCGTAAGTTTAGTCCTCACGAGCGAGAGATTTTTTATCAATTATTATTTGGCAGTTGAGGTATGCTGCTTTCAAGTCGCTTTAGTGAGAAGAACTTGATCTTATCACATTTTTTTTCCGGATAAGCTGGCGCTTTTAACAGCTTTGTTGATGTTTGATGGAAATTTCTTTTCTACAATTACGGCAGCTTTTTTCTCTATAAAACAGAAATTGAAGTAAACATCTGTTTTCTTTTCCAATTAAAATAAAACAAACAAGCTTTGTGCGTTCAAGAAATGTAAATTGCACAGGATAGAAGAATTCCTGTCAATTCCTTGCATCTATTATTTTGATTAAAAATTTCTTTAATGAAATTTGTAGAGAGCTTTATAAGTAGAGTTATTTGCTTAAGGATTTCCTGTCTGTAAGTTTTAAGTAGAATAAAACTACGTTTATGCACAAAGGCTGTTTAAGATTGCATGCATGGATGTTCTGTGAATCGCAAACTTTAATACATTTTAAATCATATTTCTTGCTCACTGTGTGTTCTTTAATTTTATTTATACACATTTGTGATGCAGAAACTTGTAAGTAATGTGAGGAAATAAGATAATGTTCTTTGCAGTCGGCAAGCCTGTACCATGCGTGGTATTGACAGCTAAATACAAATAGCTAATAAGCAATTTTAGGAATATCATGCTGTTGGAAGTGTGTAATCAGGGACCTAGCACCTCCCCAGGAGGCAGGTCCCACAGGTATGTCGGGACTCACACCAACTAAAAACCGCACTTGCCCTCACTTGCCTTATACGTCAGGGTCATGGGTTTAGAAACATTCACCAGGACCATGACGGGCTGTGGTTCGTAACCAAAAACCTCGCATCAGGACGAGGCCTTTCCTCGCTTCCTACCTTTCATCGCACTACTAACATTATTTTATTGATGTTACGTATGACATGCAGGGCACAGAGCAGGCAAGAATAATTTACGACGATGAGGCTATAAACAGAAAACTCTAGAATAGACAATAAATACAATTATCGTCTGAAACGGGAAGAGTCAACAAATTCCAGAATGGTAAAGAAAGTTGTACGTACAGAATTTGTTTGTTCAACAGGAGTGCAGAACCCCAAAAACGACTTCAAAACACGGGCCTTACAAATATTATGATCATGCGAATCAATCGTTCGTTAGTAGCAACTTTACACAGCCTTTAGCTTTGCTTTTGTTATTGTTTACCAAGTACGTAAAGAAGCCTTTGCTTGTTTACTATTGAATAAAATTTGGCCCTGTAACTGCTTACAAGAACAAATGAATAAGTATTGTTCAATTCAAATTGGGCAACCAGTCTGAATATTCCAGAAGTTTTGTTTTGTTATTTAATTTTATTATAATACCAGTAAGGTAGGTCGTGCTTAATATGAAACATATCTAGAAGGAAAATCTGTCACGCTTGACAGATTTTCTCGATGGTATGTGAAGTCTCCCAACTCGCAGTAGGCGAGCATGTTGGACTATAGCCTTACCCTTCTCATTCTTAAGGGAGATCACAGTAGGACAGTAAATGGGTTGACGATAACGTGGTACTGTGAAGAACGCGTTGTATAAAAACAAAAGCTAGTGATGTTGTCAATACGGCGCTTCTTTAGCTGCTTCTTTCGTCTACTTCTACATTTTTAGACGCAACGTTTGCATTGAGGAGTCTGCAGCCCGACCAGACAATGATACTAGTAGGCGGTGCGCGCCTTTCACTTCGCGCCTATAGGTAGAAAGTGAGGAGAGGCCTCGCCTAGATGGGGTCCGAATGTTGATGATGATGATGATTCTGATTCTGATCGAACCTTGGCCTGTCACGACCTTACTTGCCTTTCCTTACTCCATAGTCACAGGGCACGTTCATACTCGTAAGTATGTAGAGAACATCTGAGCGACAACTTAAGATACTCGTAGAGGGTATTTTTGTCAAAGGAGTCTTTCCATGACCCAACATTCCATGATATTCATATTCGTTTATTTTATCATTGTGTTTAAGTTTGGTGATAACAGCGGATGGTATCAAATATGAACCTTGTTAGGCACAACAATAGTTTGAGTATTAGAGTATTTCCCATCAAACGCATCATTTTCAGAATGTTCAACTCAAGCCCGTTGCTACGAGCCCCATGTCGGGATATCCGCCATCCAAATGTACGATTACGTAAAAGTGGGTCAAAAGTATCTCCATTGTGGGCAAAGCACAGGCTTTATGTGGTGGGCGGCTGAGGCGTCTGTGAGGCGCAACAGGCGCCCCGCCCCGCCCGCCGCGCGCAACAGGCGCCGGGCCCGACTTACTTGTTGAATCGACCGACCTACTAACGTGCCAAGACACTCAACCTACGAAAAAATGGTAAGACTACAAAAGGTTGAATGGGTAACTGACGCACCACGATAATGGCGATACAAAACTACGGTAGGTGGTATAGGTGGTATCGATAGTTGGAGCCCCTAAATCATTGGCCATCGTATTCGCAGTCCCAACAACATCGTCAAAAATAACGTCAAAGTTTCATCGCAAGAGGCTGCTCTTGCGATGAAACGTTGACGAGTACGCCTAGATCAATCTCGAAGACGACCTAGCTAGACACTATTATTATGTCCATAGAGTACATACACAACGTGGCCTCCTCGTCAGCCTGTTCCCTCAATTACTGATGATGGCATAAGTTGATGACTGACAGTCACCCAAGTGTGTAAGGTACGAAAATCACCTTTATCAATCATATTCTGCATCCATAAACACATATCTCTATCGAAAATAAATCTACGTAGTAATGACTTCTGCCTACAAAGATCGAGATCGCGAATTCTCTGTAAGGTAGTCGTGCATGTTTACAAAGTAACACACGTCAAAGCGTACAGCTTTTCTCCGAGCGTGTGCATTTCAAGTGCCATCACGAGACCGGCTTATATGCTAAGTATTACACCATACTATAATAATAATGTATATGTATGCAGTATACAGGCTGTATAAAAATTATGTTGATGGCAATGGAATTTATCTATAGCTCAGAATATTATTGGTTATACTGTCCAAACCGTCCCCCTTTTTCCACTTCTCTTTTGTTACAATATTAATAATGTAGCGTCCAATATGGCCTTGGCAACGATGGCACCATGTTCGATCTGCCGCGTCAGTTAGTACCGATGCAGAGAACATGGCCAGTCCAATTCTATTTGATATGGGTTGATGATGCCGTCGTGAATATTTGGTCGCAAGTGCAGTCTCGTATTTTTTACCTGATCTAATAGAACACATACATAGTATATTGCTAGTTGGCAAACTTCGAATTTTGAACCTATATTATATTTTTATTTTTACTATGCGAACTGTGAGCATTATTTGCTATATAGACCGTAACTCTACATATATTGTATAGGTATATAAATCATCCTCATCTCAATATTTCGGATACACCCTGTATACTGTATACCACCAATACATGCCGTCAGTTTGCACGTCACTCTGTGCCACAAGTACTAAAGCTACCCCGAGTCTCAACGGTGTCGCATCTATTAATTCGTTGGCGCCAAAAGCACCTTGAGTCATACACACGTGTTTAGTGAAGCGTGAAGCACTAATTTTCCTTTGCAAACCTGTCTCATGTCCACACCTATTACGAGCATAATTATTTCTGAAGATTTTACACTTGACTTGACACATTTTAAATTAACACGCGTTTACCATAATTTTTAAGATCATATTCTAAATCTTTTATACCTATTAACGTAGCGGTAAGGTTTACTGTAAAACCACCCAGAATGACGGTGAGGAATGGTATTCTTACCGAGGGGTATGTACAATTTCTCAATTCGGATCGTTATCTCGTAAGAAGCGGAAAACGATCCGACTTCTTTTGAGGTTAGACTAGCTGGCGACGACTCTTATGTCCTAGTATGTTGTAAAGCACATTTGTGTGTATTCCGATTTTTGCACGTGAGAAAATTCCCCTCTGAACCTCTCCGTTTGTTTTTCAGTAAGTACTAGTACTTTTATGGGTCAGCAGCACGTCAGCAACCTTTGGTGTTACAGGTGTCCATGGATAGCGATGACTACTAACCGTCAAGTGGTTCGCCTGCTCGTTTGACAACCAAAACCATGAAAAATTGGATTGGAAATTCCTGGGCTTTTCTTCAGATTTGGATTGTATGCCACCTTGGGAGGCGGCAGGCTATGTCCGACTCGTGCTGACGTACCTTGCCCGATTCGTGGCGTCAACATCGACGTCAATATCTACCTGGCTTTTCCTTGCTGTCATCATTCAAGACTTGCTTCAACTATGCATAATTTATTGCACTGTAACATTATTTCTTTTGTTATAGATAATATTAATTGTTTTATTTTGTAGGCTTTTGTGTATAAAATCGCATGATATTAAAAAGTATTTCTAGTTTTATATTCTGTGGAAAATGTTGTTGGTTTCACATTTACTCACATTTTCTCTATGTTTAAATCAAATTTTATGTAATTTGTAACTGTTTATTTTCCCTAATAAATAAAATAAATATAAAAAAACTTAGCTCGTCTCCGTAACCGTCGCCTCGCTATAACCTTATTGTTTGTCACCCAAAACACAGAGTTCTACTCTGTGCCCAAACCTCTCAAATTCTCCGCTCAAAATCAAGAGTACTTACCAACTAGCGCCAAAATAACAGTGAGTAGTGGTGCGGCAGGAAAAGATACGGTCACGTTGAACTCTAGCATCTGCAGTAAGTCCACTAAAACAAAATTGTGTACCATTAATACATCAAGCAACAAATTACATTAATTCTCAGAAACAGAGGTAACAAGAAATATGTTTGAGTGTAATAATACAAGAACAACAGATAATAACTTAATAATTTACGATTGTAACTGAGGTTGGCTAATTTCCGCATTTCCGTTTGGCATGTAAAATGTTCATTATGTACAATTTTTTTATATTTTGTTTAATTTTATTAACACTAACAGTAAACTTATTTTCATGCTCGGTTATATTGGAATCTTAACAGTGGAAATAAAATCAAGAATTGGTCTACATTATTGTAAATCTTCTAAATATTAAACATATTTGATTCTAACAACCCCTTTAACAACAGATTATGATGTTATAATTTTCATGTACCTACAGGGGATCAAATTATTTCACTACATTTTCTGAAAATGGCTGCTCCAAGCTCCATTGTGATGAAATTCTGCGAAGCCTCTTTACTCACTTTCCGCTTTAAAACCACTCGGTTGCTAGTGGAATATTTTGATTATTTCACATGAAAATACTGAATAGCTTTTGTAGTTTTTATATCTATTTTTACAGGATTACATTATGTATGACGTAGTACATTAGGTAATTTTTATGATATAGAACCGTGGAGTTTAGTGTTTATATTTAATATAGTAAAATAACTACTTGACAGGTTGAAATTATGAAAAATGTAATGGTGCACATTTAAAACAAGTATAAGAGAGCGCGGCATGACATAAGCCGCGCTTAGCGCCCCCTGGAGGCGTGCGCGCGCGACGCCGCCACACGTTAACGCGATCAAACGGCTGCTATATGAATTTTTCATGTGCTACGAGAAGTAATGGTGTCGCCCGAGACGTCGGATCATTCTTTACGAGCCGACAACGGAAACCTTTAAAAATATACGATTTATCTATTGCTGCATTGTATATACTGCACCACCACACACCCGACAGTGCACTCAGACATTTTAAAATAAATTTTAACAAAAACTGCACTAAATAGATTAACCACTTTCGAAAACTGGCAGCAAAAATGCGGCTAAATACGTTCGGGTTCAGAGTGACGTACTATGTCATGGGTTTGGGGAGAGTAGATCCGTAATAAGATAAAGGTTTTATCGTCTTTTCGTTAGCATAGTTCTCGTGTGCTCTCAGTTTGTCGGAGCTTTGTGGACGGTTGTTTGCTTAAGGTAGGATAATCCCGGTACAGTTTCAGTATCGAATATATACGGCTTTGTTCCCTTTGTCACATCTTTTGATGTTGTCTATCTGAATAAAGGGTTTTATATAACGAATTTAAGAAAAACTTCAAAGAAAAGTCATCCTAAGAATTCGTGTTCCCTATTAAAATATAAAACCGCTCAAGAGTCACGCAAAAGAGGATTTTATGAAATCATTTTTAGAAACCAATGTATTTGATGTTTCAGTAGTTCTCATTAATATTCCTATCGCTTACCAACATATTTCTTTAACATGAAAATTCCGGCGATTTAACGTGATAACATTAATAGCAGCACTTCCTTTTCGAAAAAAAAATACTAAATATAAAGTACCTACCTAAATAGTCATATAATATACGAAAACACGGATAGACAGGCAGTATATTTTTTTTCAGTGTCGTCAAATGAACGTTAGGTATTAAACCAAGTTTCACTCATATGGACTTATTCACTATTTATGTAAAATTCTAAACTGTAAATTCGTTGCAAAGAAGATAGTATTTGATATTTTCAATAAAAAAATGAAAATTGCATCGTCATCGTTCATCATTCATCATATGAAATTAATTTCGCCGTCGCTTCTCCCCGTTCCCGTTTCGTTGCGTACTTTCTACGATTTACTGCGCGGATTCATATTACCGTAAAGTATTGGTAGCAAAGGAGGACGACGATATTAAATATTGTGCAATATACGATATACGAGCTATATTTCAAATTCCATTTAAGAAATATATTTTGATATTTTAAAATGAAATATTTTCTACTAGAGGCGATTAATTTGAGTAAGTTTCAGGAACCAGTAGAACCATCTCTCTTGAAGCAGCGGAACGGCAGAGGTAGGGCGGAGATACTTGACGCTTGAACAATGGAGCGAGCAGGTAATTGGCATTAAACCGTGCTTGAAACGGTTGTTAGTGCAAGCCGGAGCGGCGGCGAGGGCGTGGCGGCGGCGCCATTCCGGTAGCGCTTGCTCTAATTAGGTAGAAATACGAGAAACAAGAGGAAAAATATGCCAGAGTTATCGTTAACACGAAACATTTTAATTTTAGTGACAAGTACCTACATTGTACACATGTACTTATCTTATGGTTTTCTTATTATTGATACTTAAAACTGCGTATTATATTTATACCAAAAAATATAATAGTGTACACCAAAGTTATTCGTACAGTGAAGCAGACATGAAATTCAAACAAAAACAAAATGAATTTCAGAATGCGCGGTGAAAATACGTCAGATTTTATTGACGTCGGCACATCATTATTATCTGCTTATTTTCGTTTTCGCCCCGATACCTTATAATACCTTATTGCTATGGAAAATTACGTTCAATTTGAGAGCCAAATAATTGGGCAAATTACATCCCAAATCGGCTTATAAAAGGAAAAATTTGCAAATTAGATACTTAAAGGATTTTCGAACCTACGCGCCAACTCGTGAAACATGATTTCGGGTTCCTTGTCTACGAACGCTTTAAAAATATAACTGACTTGCTGATGTGAGTGCTACCAAATAACTTCTCCGGGACCAAATAACAATCTAAGGATAAGTGGAAAAATAAAGGGACTCAGATGACCGACTAGTTCACTTTTAATATTTAACAAAAATGATGTTATGTTTAAACTGTTTAATATAACGAAATCTAAAAAGTAATTCAAATGAAAAATAAACGTACGGAACCATGTGATAGAAAATTACACCCACTCATAAAACCGCAACAATAAAAAAACCAAGTCATATTTTCAAAGGAAATTGCTAATTGGTGATAATACCTTAGAAATTCTATTTTAGTGATAAGTAGCCTCGTGCCGCGCAAAATACACATTTATTTTATATTTTCTCAAGTTTATACTCAATAAAGTACAAGAGCCAGTAAACATTCTCATATTTAGAATTTCTCATAGCTTAAAATTAAGAGGTTGCTCATTTTTAAAACAATTTGTTTATTTTGACTAGTACTTTCGTAAGTATGTTAATTTTAATGACGAATCATCGGGTTTTGCACCTTAGGATTCATAAGACATTACCTCAAACAAATATTTTCTACCACAAACTTCGAAAACTGAACTGAAATAGTTTTAAAACAATTCAATTTGAGTATAAAAAAATGGTAGTACTAGAAAATATTCTGATTTGGGCTAGTATTTTATCTTTTTTTTCTTATGTATTAGAGAAAAAACTGACCAAAAGAGCAAAAGTCTTTCAGATCAAAAGTCTTGAAACTTGAAATAGGACAGGTAGCCTCTTTATACAACGTAGGCCTATAAGGATACAGGATTTTTTTGCGGAATCGGAAAATTAGCACGAGCAACACTACGGGATAGAACTTGTCAATCAAATTATAACCTGTTTTGGATTTTACAATAAATTCTTTTGCATCTGGAAACTTGAACGAGCTTCTTTCCAAGAATAAGCGCACAATGAAACTAGTTCTCTCTCCTAGAAATCAGTAACCCTATTTGCGAGTAGAGTAATGTGTATTATTATAAGGTTTTCCAATGTATTATGCAATTTATCTTATCTATTTTATATTTTTTTTTTGTTCGTGTGTTGAACTTCATTCTTCATGATCTTCACAACTTCATGAACTTCATTGAACTTCTCCTAAGCGTGTACAGATTTTTATGAAATTTTTGTGTGTGTATTGGGGTGGGTCCCTGAATGATTTAGATTCACAACTGAACGGTAGGTGGCGCTATCGTCAGTCCACCGGAAAACGCAGGCGAAGCTGCGCATTAAAAATTTCATAGAATAACCCTAAATAACACATTACTCGACCTACGGACCTCGCGCGTAGCAGTCGCACATGACTAACAAGGCAGTTTCATAAAAATAGACATCAAAGCACCAATTATTTGACATTACTGCATAACATTACCATCAAGTTTATTAGGAAGTAGGTATACATTTGTGCACATTGGCAGAGATTGCGTCGCGAAGGTAGCAATAGTAAGTTTATCGGCAAAGGAGCAAGTGAAGCAATTTGCTGTGTGAAGCGGAGCGAGCGGAGCGGGTGAAGCCGTGCAAACGAGCACGTCTCGAAAACACCAATTGGAAATTACTAGTTGCAACCAATGAAGTTTTATATAAAACTTTTGCATTACATGAAACTGTTTAATATTTAATTGGATGCTTTAATTTATAATTGCAATGTTTATGGAAGATACCAGTCTCTCATAATAGGAACCTCTCACTCAATACTCTCTATAATGGATGAGAGATATTCTAAACATAACGACGTACAAAAATGTATTATTTTGTCTCTGAATTGATATTAGTTATAGATTCCTTTAGTAATACACGGTGGAAGGGACATCGAGCACATCCGAATACCATGAGTTCATTACATGATTCTGGACTTCCCTGCGTTGAAATTTTCCGTAACTTTTTTCATCAATTTATTAATTTTTCTAGTTTCTTTTACTTGAACGTGTAAAAAACCATTATTTCTATCTACCCAAATTAGATTTATAATTAAAAATCATTATTTCATTTATTTCGGATCGTGCGAGCGTAAACATTCATCGCGGAGCATTATAATCGCGTTTTTAATACACTGTGCGCTCAAAAATGTCAATATCTGTAATAACCGATCATTTTCTACATAAATAACTTAGGTCATTTTATTTTTGACCTTGAGTGAATCCTTGTCCCAACGTTTGTGCGTCGATGTCCCTTCCAGCTTGTATATTTGCTTACATAAAAACCAAAGAAACCAAGGTTCCCCTCAGGTTTAGGCAGAAGTGTAGGTCCTTATATACACCCACATTTGGCCGTTATGTTTAGGCCCCCTTTAATAGGGGCCGAGCATATTGTCATTAACGGGCATAAATCCCAAGTAAGAGCTGCAGCCTAACTCGAAGAAGCCAATAGCACTGCTCGAAATCGAATCTCAAGCGTAGCAAGGAAGGCTAACAAGACAGGATACGATTACTATCCTGTCTTGGATCTATCTCACAAATTCAAAACAAAGAAATACAATTGCAATCAACCATAATATCTTCCATTTCCATGAAACCATGTAACTAGGCAACGCCGATCGATATTATTGCAACACTGAATTTGCTGAACTCCTATTTATTAAACTAGAGCACGCCCATAACACATTCCAGGAATCGAGGAGATACATAGAATATATAAATTCGAGGAAAGCGCTTCATGTAAGCTCGACACTACCTGGATCTCGAAGATTCGCACATGCATTTCTGGTTTCTAAGAAGTGGTTATATTGATTTTCTACTAGCTTTCCACCAGCGGCTTTGTGGTCTGGGTATTTCTTACAAGTTTCATCATCATTTCAAACCCTTACACCCCTTTTTTCGCATTAAAAAGAAACCTATGTCCTTTTTCAGGCTCTAGACTATCTGTTTACCAAATTTCATTTAAATCAGTTCAGTAGTTTTGGCGTGAAAGCGCGACAGACAGACAGACACAGTTACTTTCGCATTTAAGTATAATATTAGTAAGGATAGTAAGGATAATGGTAGGCAGCTCAACTCTCTTGTCTTGGTCGTGGTGAAGGGTACTGATCCCATAGCCATAGCATATAGGGCAAAGGAAGGCAAATGCGGTTTTTAGTCGATATAAGTCCAACATACCCACCCTGCCGCCTCCCCAGATGGCAGAGATCCAGGAAGATTTTTCGCATCCAAAAAGGCAGCTAAATTCAGCCCACAATTGGGAGACAGAGTACAAAACCATGACAATAACAAAAGTATCTTAATAACCCACAAAATACGTACTTACTCCAAAAACCGTACATGGGAGCTTCGTTAAGTCTCGTTTCCATTTAATTATTAAAACGCTCGCGGTTACGTACCTCACTATATTTTCATTGTTAACAAACCATTTTTGTTCATTAAAATCAGACTAAACAACGTTCGTTGTATAATCCTAAAATACGGTTGTTTTTCTACCATCCATTAGCGGCGAGAGAGCTAAGGAAAATATTTAAGCTTTGGAGAATTACAAACATCTAAAATACCTGAAAATGGCGAATAAAAGATAGATAAAAGTATCCTGAGACACTTAATTATCTCGTCGGGATCGTCGACTTAATTCCGATATTTAATTATGCAAATGTTCAAGCCTTTTTTCCGGGACTGGTCTAATCTTCCAGTATTAATTGAAGCGAGTCAATCAGATTTCATGAAATAGGAGCAACCACATAATTATATAGGTATTTTGACAGTAATTAAAATTAAAGAAGTGTCAGTATGCAAGACTGTTAAGTTTATTTCTTACTTTTCATAGCATATTATAGTCTTCTTTTAAGATAAATAAATATAATTACTTCCGCATATTTCCTTTTGCCAAAAATATTAAATAAGTTAACAATTATTATAATATTTCATGGCTTAAAACAGCCAACACATTCGCAATTCCAATAATGGCTAACTTCATTAAACGTATAACGTCAACAATTAAATTAGGCACGGCAAACAGCGGCGACCGTCGCATACCGCATTGTGCGGTTCTTTTGTACCCGAAATATCGACATGGAAATATTTCGCGCCAATACTCATTATTTTAATACCGTTCTAGTGAAGTGATGTACCGCACAGCATGGTATTAGCGTCAATTTAATAGCGATCCTTTCTCGACTGTCTATCATAATGATCATGATGATTAATGCTGTTGAACCACAACGTTCATATTCACGTTTTACAATTCGGCCAAGCGTCAACAATGCAGAAATAAATACAAAGAAATTATAGATTTTCTATGGTATACTGGCAAAGTGTTTGTATAGGCAAGGTAACAATGCTTGTGATTGAGCTTTATTAATAAAATTCAACCACGCCAGTATTTCTCGCAGATATAGGCAGAGATATACTGCTGATGCAGAGCACCCATAGTTCGCCAGTTAGTTTTGTAAAAAGAGGCCAACCTATTGCCATTTACCTGATACAAATCTAAAATCCAAGCTGCTACCGAGTTTTTAAATATCAAAACCCCAATGACACTGCTTTATAATTTCTTTTTGCCTGTAAAACAGAAAACTTCGGTGTTCAATTCAGAAAACGTTGTGGCCAGCTATAACACGGAAAGCATTGTTTAAACACTTAAAAATCAAAAACGAAACCAAATTAAACGAAAGAAGCACACCCAGCTATTTGGAAAAAAAACATTAAAAACTGTAAATTTTTATTTTAAAATAAATTAGCCATATCGATTGTGAAACCCGTACAGAATCTGTCTCATAAAACATTTTTTCGAAGAGAATTATCGCTATCGAGTAACATCTAATCAGCAAAGTAATATCCAATAAAATGATTTGATATTACCTACCTATATGAAATCGCAATACAATGTTGCAATTAAAAAAAAAACACAATAACATGAAAAAAAATTATAATTTTGTTACAATTGACAGAAAAAATATCGTATCGGATATTGCATTTGATTGAACACAACATTAGCGGAACATTTATGGAGTACCTACACACATTCGGAGCCTCCATGCTAACACAACATACAAGGTGGACCCCCTACGTTGAAATTTTCCGTAACTTTTTTCATCATATTTTCAATTTTTTCTGCAGTTTTTTACTTGAACGTGTAAAAAATCATTATTTCTATCTACCCAAACTAGATTTATAATTAAAAAATCATTATTCCATTTATTTCGGATCGCGCGCGCGATAACATTCACCGCGGAGTGTTATAATCGCGTTTTTAGCAATACACTAAACGCTCAAACATGTCAATAGCTGTAATAACCGATCATTTTCTACATGAATGACCTAGGTCATTTTATTTTTGACCTTGAGTGAAACCTTGTCACGACGTTTGTGCGTCGATGTCCCTTCCACCTTGTATACGTATATACATTTTATTGACTTCAGGTGAACCGCGGTACCTACCGGGAATTTAAAATGTGATAATATATTTTGAACGAGATATTCAAACCTACCTACCTATGCATATTCGAACTAATTTAATGTTTTCCACAACAAATATATAGTCGTTGTGTGTTTTAGCTGATAATATACAAACTATGTATATTCTATCTGTTGATCTTAGAACTTTGTGTAGGATTTTATACCATTTTGTGGATACAGTATTATCTGTATTCAAGATCTGAAAATAGACTCAAAGTATTGTACACGGAAAACAAAACAGAAAATCCACAAAACCCCATATTTCTTTGATATCACCTTGAAATTTAAAAGGCATATTTCAATATGGTAACCCAATACAGGGGCTTTCCAAGCGGGATAGAATACGTTTGTGATGTTGTAGGGGTGTAATCCTGTAAGCGTCCGAGCGGCGATGTGTGGCGAATCGTATACAACGGATCTACGACCTAAAAATATACTTTTATTCATCCGATGAGCTGCTTTAAGAGTAAGAAGATAAGCGTTTGTTATTTGTCGTTTCTCTTTGTATAGTGGCCAGTGTTGCCGGTATTAAAGAACGGATTATATTAAAAAGTATTGTACATTGATGGATTACAACTTTATAACCTGATCGTAGAGTGTTAGCCGGTTGTTTTCATAACTTGTGTCAAATAGAAAGCAACGGAGGAGTTTAAAAAAACCCCTAAAGTACAGGACGTACCCATAACTACGCCATTAGTGACCGAAATACAAATATTTTATTTTAACCAACCTATATTGGTGTTTAAAATTATTGTGAAATATTTTATGACCTATACAGTACATATTTCGAGACAGCCAAAATAATGATGTCACTGATTACTCGAAGACTTGTAAACACTAATTCTGGCTTTCTAGCAAAACAGCTCACGGAATGAGCCTTCGTATATCCAGTACATACCTTAACTGGGACGAATAAATGAGCGCTTTGATATAATTTTATTATTCATCTTCATCATAGATAAGCGCTACAAAAATAAAAGGATGGAAAACCTTTACATTTTAACTTCATAAAACAGACTAAAATCTTTACATCTAAGTATAAGATAAACAAAAATAAAATAGACGCCACTCTCTAAAAAGCTTTTATAAAATGCGAAACTTAAAAACAGTACGTCAAAGGAGTGTTTTACCCACTCACAGGTACGTTTAGCCCACCGGCTGTACAGGGATGAGTCGTCATAGAGACCAACTGGATCCCATTGAACAGATTTACCCTTATCTGATATTGTGAGTTGAATAGTTTATTCTACAAACTCGGGCTAAGAACTCCTTTAGATATAAATCTTATTTTACTGTTAGAATTCTATACAAAAATGATAAAAGCTGCCCCTTTAAGATAGTATGAGGATAAATTTCAGTCTATTCACAAAACGCGAATCCTACACCAAAGAAAAATTGGTACACAAAATACAAAAAAAATATTATAAACTTATGATTTACACGTGCCGTCTTTATATATTTCTTTGTTTCCTCGACCTCTATCTATTTGTAAAGTAACCCGAGATACATCCTCGTTGTAATTAGTTATCAACATCCTAATTAACACAGAAAAACATTAATAAGAAGGAAATCACAGTAGCATGAATCCGGGAAATCACAAACGAGAAAAATAAATATTATTATTTTCTTAATACTTATTCGCCGAAGTGATTCGCTATCGCTTACATAAGCCACTGTATTTTGCAGTTCATAAAATAATATACTAAATGCAAAACACAATCCTACTTTATGTGAATTCCTCGTCATTGAATTTAATAACAATCAAGAAAATTTAGATTTTATATTTCCAAGCGAAGAGATTAAAATAATGAAAACAATTATTGTATTGAAACACTAAGGCGAGTGGCGGTGCGAGGAATACGAAAAGAAACAAATTATCTCTATCTGGCTAATTGTCGACAGATCAAAGAGGAGAGGGGGGGTTGGCTAGGTAAATCCGAGTCGGTATTTTTTTACAGCAAGAGTGGAACAGGGTGGGTCGCGGCCGCGGGCGCTATTCGCAATTATTGTTATTACAAAGAGTTTGCCTGAGCCGGCTTACGACTCGAGCATTTTTCATCGAATTCATTCTCGCAACATCTAATTGGAGCCAACCTATAAGCTTTGCAAAAAAAATCAACAAATTGCTGTGGTTACGGAATCACGTAACATTTTCAATACGAAATACGTATAAAGCTACTAATGTTTCATCTATGTCGGTAATTAGGTGTAACTGAAGCTACAGAAAACTCATGTTTGCTCAAAGGAATAAAAAAAGGAAATACAAATTAATTAAGGCTTACCGATGAAAACGAAGATCTGGTGGTGAGCGTAGCGCAGAAGCATAGATATGGACACCGTCTGTGAAAAAAAAACCATAAAAAAACTTGTTTGAGAACTCTACACATGGAAACATGCTCTTTGATTTTATGTTCCGTTAGGAACTAATGATTAAAAGAGCTGATTATTTAAAATTAAAAGCGACATTGGATCTTTTTAGTAACTTCCATCATTGAAATAGGTACGTTTGCCTAGGTAGTAGGTATATTTCAAAATAATATTCGAACCCCTAAAAAATGGCAACATTTTTGCGTCGTAAATAAAAACAATAAATACAATACTTATAAATCTTTATTCATCATCATAATCAACCCATATACTGTCCCACTGCTGGGCACGGGTCTCTTCTCAATACAATATAGTCTACCAGGCTAGCCTAATGCGGGTTGGCAGACTTCACATGCCGTCGAGAAAACTTCTCAGGCATGTTCTGTCTCTCTCACCGTTAAAGCGAGTGATAATTACGCATATAATTTCGATAAGTTTGAGGTGCGTGCCTTGAATTCGAACTCGAGACCTTTGACTTCGACACGTCCAGTGGTCATACGCTAGGATATCACTGCTTTCTTCATTACATAGTATAAAATAAAATCGCTCCCACTGTTTGTGTGCTTAGATCTTTTAAAATAAGCAATGGATTTTAATGTAGTTTTCAGCAATAGATAAGTGTTTCAAAAGGAAGGTTTATATTTCGTACACATGTATATTATAGTAAAAAAAGTCGAGAGTTTCGACATTGCACCCGTGCGAAGCCGGGATGGGTCGCTAGTAAAGAAATATGAACCATTTCAATTATATTTAGAGGTATCTAAATCCACGTGAGAAAAAGATAAAGGGCCATTGTTGCAATAATGTGTCGTTGTTATTAGCACAACATGACAGTGACACAATAGTGTTCGGTATTGCTGAAAATTCTGACAGCAACAACTTGTGGCAGTGTAGCAAGAAGGTAAAATCGTACCATCGACACGAAGAAGAAGAAGAAGGTAACCTTCTTGTTACTTACAAGTAATGTTTTTAGTAACATTTAAAATTGCTATCAACAATGTTGAGCAACGTTTGCTCAATAAGTGGCAATTTTATTTAGAACTCTTAGTACCTAAATACCTTGTAGGTCTTTGCCGTCATAGTAACTGCTCAATAACTAAAGCCTTTCCGTGGGAACAGTCCGCAAATGTTCGCACAGAGGCCCGGCCAACATAGTACCGCGGTCCGAACCACAAAATGATCGCTGTCAATAAAATGTTACATAAAATTGAAAATTCCAGCAGCTCCCAATCGTATACAATGTTACTGCATAAGGGAACATTTAGGAGGGCCGATCCCACTGTTACTTAAATGGATTCAATCTGCACTAAGCGTTTCGTTAATGAAATTCAATCGCGGCGAGGCGGTGCGGGGAGCAAATGATGTGGCGAAAAGATTGATAGCGGCCTCAGGGACGGCACAAACTACCTTTAGGTACATGTTGCACAACTTGTGCCGCTAGTTTGGTCACCAAGCTTTCACCGCCCGATTGGTATCGCGTCGTTAAAACAGTTATAAATTACTAGTAGAACCAAAGTTTGCTGATGCTTCTTGCCTTTCACGTTACGCCTATGCATGAATTTAATCGCTTTGAAAATCGCATTGCTTCGTTGCGCTTGCAAAATCAGCTGTGTTATTTACTAGTTATTTTCGGGTTTTTATCTACTGTAAAGTGTGTAAAAAATACATAGCGAATTTTGCAAGCTCAATGACAGTATGTAGTTCAAACATCACTTTGAATGGCAATCTTGGTCAGCGTAAACGCTTTGTGAGAGTGGGTATATTGACGATAGGGTAGGTAGGGCATGCAAGTTTGTCAAAGCATTTTTAAACGCTGCAGGATATTGAGAGGTGCCGAACTATTTTCATCGTCGTCCGGTCGGCGGCGGCGGTGCAGCGTGACGATGCACCGAACCGTGCGTTTGCCACGACGCAGCGACGCGGACGCAATGGGCCGAGCGTAATCCTCCCACCGGCGAGCTGTTAGTTTTTACGGTCGCCGTAAAGTAAAGAGCGGCTCACATCGATCGTCTACCACAGTTAATATTAAAAGGCATAGTGGTTAATGCTCCGGCTTCTGCTTTTATTATAGGTCCCAACAGTGATCGATCAAACGCGAGTTCCGACAAACGCCTCATTGTTCGTGCTCCCAAGTTCGAATATGGAATTGTTACAGTTGGATTTACCTAGATGAAGCTCTACGGATACAACAATATAGTACCTAGTACAAATGAAACCTGTACTCAAAGAAAAAACAAACTAAATAACTAAATAACGGGATAACTTTGGTTGACAAACATTATTGGGAATGTATATCGATTACTAAAAGTTTAACTCAATTTCGTGTGCTTAATATTTTATGATAGGTAATGTCAACAATGTGTTTCATTTTACCGTTCTTTTCAATATGTTTACATTTTCTTCTGTAAATAGGTAGTAAAAAAGAACACACCACTTGTGACGAATAATATTATTATAACTTTTACAAGATTTTATGGATTTAGTCGCTTTTAAGACGCAGTGTTGCAGTGTTAATGGGGCTAAAACACAAATATGATACAGTGATGAAAATTGCAAAAGTGGAGTACTAAGAAAAATATTATTGGGGTTTAGTTCCTTTAGTCCTCTACCCTGTTAGATCCGCCACTGCTGCGTTGCGGTTTATTACTGAATAAAAAAAGTAAGACAACAGGAACTCAAATAACCAAAATCTGTACAAAATCCGAAGCCATAGCTAGTGAACGACAGGTATTAATAGATATCTCGTATGCAGAATTCCCAATCCACTTTGAGCTTTGACAACGCATAGCATGTGAAACCAGATATATGTTAGGCAATACGTGGGACGTTTGACAATTGATTAATGCAATTTCTCTGACTACTGACGTCGGCCTGTGGAATTAGTTCCCGAAACGTATATTGCATGTAACCTGTCGCTAGGGTTGGCAAGTTTATTTAGAACCCATAATCAACAATATAAATAAAACTACTCTTTACGTCTTTTTGCGTCGTCGACGCTGTAAAGGGTCTGAAACATCGGGATTAAAATAACATCAATAAACCGCAATAAAATCCGTAAAAAGTGGTTTTATTTCAATGTCAAGTATTTGTTTAGGTGTCAGAAATCAGTACATATTGAACTATTTTAGAAATCGTGAGTTAATATTTTTAAAGGAATGGACAGGAAATTTGGGAGACGAGATACACCTTCCTATTTACCGTTGTTCCTTTACTTTAGCAGGTGAACAAAAAAGGTAGAACAATGGAGGTCTTTTTAATAAGCAAATAGACATGTATAAAACTTCATGTGTTTAATTTTGCGAAACGATTTTTAAGTAGGTATAAAACAAAATTTTGTATAAATCTTAATTTATAAAACAAGTTCGTGTTAGTTACACCAACTCATAAACGGCTGGACTGATTTGTATGACATTAGATTTTTTGAAAAACTATTAAAACATCAACAAAATTGAGAAAGGAGTAAAACCGGTTTTCAATCCAGTGAATTCCAGTACAAGCGAAGCTGCCGGCGGCCAAAAGCTAGTAGGTAAGTATATAACAGGTATACCAACAAAGCATGTAAATAACATAGGTACTATGTGGCTTGTTCATACTAGCGTAGGGGCCCGGGATTTCATTAAATTGTGACAATAATAAATTCTTTATTTACAACGTTTATGTAAATAAATAATTTATTATTATTTCCTTTATTCATTTTTTTACATATTATTTGTATTTTTAAATATTTTTATAAAAAACAAAAAAAATAAAAACATTTAAAAATATAAAAAATAGTAGCCCACCGGTATCGGGAACAGAGTCCAAGCTACCGGTGGTCAGGGCTCCAGGGAAAGGAACCTCCTAACAATACGTGCCGTATCTAGGAGTACCGCTTTCTGTATCAAGCCCTTGATCCAGCCACTCAACGAGAGCCTCCTTATTATTATTATTATTATTTTTAAAGTAAGTTGCCTCCTGTTAGCAGCCCTACGCGTCACACAATGCCGATATCACGGCGTACGCGATACACACATCGACACATAATGGAAATCAATAATAATATTATATTGCAATGTCGTAACAGGTATATGAAATGGAACCAGAGTATATTTGAAATAGCTATTTAGTTGCCAGACCAAATGCCTTTATACCTATATACCTATCAAATGTCCGTAAAAGTGTAGTGGGGAGAGGCATGCACCATTTTTTAATTAGAAAATCTGCACGGTACTTAATATTTGATGTAGCTATCTTTCTTTTGCCTAAAAACATATTATACTTAGGATAAACTCAAACTATTGAAGAAATTATATTTTATCTCAATGAACAAAATTCATGTCAGAATGACAGTAACCGTGTACTGTGTTCATTTATAAACACCCTCGTATCACTTTTTAAATGATCTGAAAAACTGATATGCAGTCTGTACATCGAGATATACTTAAATCTGTTGCTGACCGCGAGTTATGTTTAGTATATTTCGGGCCTATTTCACCACCTCCTGATAAGTTCCCTTTAAATTACTTGGCAGATACTTTGACACAAGTGTTGTTCCATTTTATAATTTACTAGCTTCCCACCAGCGGCTTCGCCCGCGTGGTATGTTATTATACATATAAACCTTCCTTAAGAATCACTCTATTAAAAAAACCGCATCAAAATCCGTTGCGTAGTTTTAAAGATCTAAGCATACATAGGGACAGACAGACGGTGGATAGCGACTTTGTTTTATACTATGTAGTGATTCGGCAGTTAGCGGCTATCCAGAGGCGATGAAACAGGCCCTTATTATAGCTCAACTGAATTTCTGAAACACGAAACCTCGGGCAACTCTTTTAAAGCACTCGATCAATAACCGACAGTGATTTTTAAAGTGCAATGAAAGACGTGTACTTAATAAATACGCAGTAAGTTTGCATAAGTTTAAGGAGAAATCGAGGAAATGGATTACTATGGCTTGTCTTTGGACTGCCGATATCATAATACATCAACTTTTATTAGAACTGCACTTATATTTAAGACATATTCTCCGTTTTTGTAACGAGTAATTGATTCGCATTTTTTCTATTATCTTTACAACAAATTAACATTGACAGAAAAATAAGCAGGGAAGGGGAAAACTTAGACTAAATTTTATAGAACAAGAAAAAAGAGTTATTTTCTTGTTCTATTAAATTTAGTCTTCATTAGAAGATTTAGTCTATCTTCTGCTTTTGTTTGAGTAAAAAAAGCAGAAGATAGAGAACAGTGGAAATTGCTCCATTCAAGAACTGAGCTCTTAAATTAAAGAAGAATTATTATAGCCCTGAATTTAGAACATTTTTTATTACACAACTGCCATCCTAAATAACAATCTGTGACTCGCTGGATGCAGCCAAAAGTTCTAACATCACACGAGTTTCAAAACACAGAAGTGGCTATTCAGGTAGGGAGTTTTGTAAAACAAACATAAGGCAGGTTAGAGGCGAGCGACAGTATTTGGCACCGTAATAAAGTTTGAAAGGGCTGTAAAAGAGCAATAACTGTAACTTGGGAGAGCCTGATTTTAGTGGCAGAGACCGCGCCCCGCGATAACCTATTAATTGATCTGTAATATCTTTGTAAAATGCAAGACGCAGGTAAGTATGATAATATAGTACAATAATATGTTGGGAATAAGCTTAATAATGGCCAGTAAACAGCAACCGATTTACCATAATATTATGTAGTTACAATATTATTTAAAACTACCTACTCAATACTAGGAGCATGAAGATCGTTACGTTAAGTTCAACATTCGAGTGAATTTAAAATATTTGGAATATTTAAAATCAAAGACAAGAAGCCAAGGCAATACTTTTTAATTATTAATGTGGTCAATCAAAAGATGCGATATACACCATCTGTTACTTCTCATCGGAACCTTTACTGAAATGACATTAATTTGAGCATCAAGAAACTTAGGCTACTCACCGCCAGAGGACCGTAAGAGGTGAAATTTTCGCGGGGACATACCAGTTTTCCCAAAACATAATAATCCGCTACTCGATACTAGATGGCGTTACATTCGCTAAACAAAAGCAAGCCACAAGCTGCGGTTTGTGCAAAAAACTTTTCTTTGGCGCACAAATAAATATGGTGAATCGTAAAACATAATATTGCATCTATAATACAGCTGCCCAGGTTTCCACACCTACAATTCGCTAATATGAGGATGGTTTGTTGAGAAATATGACGTCATTTATGTTAAACCAAATTTCTTAGAAACTTTGGTTTCTATTATAGACAAGCTTGTACCTATAATGGGAGTTACTAAAATCTGACCCTACTGTTCATGGACCACTTATCATTGCTGGACGATCAAAACCTATTCTTATAATTTGAGAGCCTTGTATGATTTAACTTTGTATTTACTGTATAACATGATGAGACTGGGCCTGTTTCACAGTTTACTGATAAGTTCCCGTTAAATTACTTGGCAGATAATTTCATAAAAATGTTGTTTTATTTCTAAATTAATCTGGCGGTTACCGGCTATCCAGAGGCGGTGAAACAGGCGCTTAATATTTATTTCAATTACTACGGTGTAGGTACGTATATAATAAATATATAAAGTTATACTTACAAAGACGAGCATTATCAAGAAGGCCGCTATGTAAGAGGTGCGCGCTGTCAGCATTGACACAAAGCGGTAATGTTCGCCCGTGATCACGTTTCTGAAACAAAACAATACGTTTATATTTATGTGTATATCTAACAATTATCTTACCATCCATATAATACCATCACCCCTGTATTCCCCGAATGGATAGGCAAAGGTGTACTAATGTATATCCACAGTTCACCGGTATGTACAAACGCAACGGATGCCGCAATTAAGGTGGCTTCCTACTGGGCTCGAACTCTATGACGAAATTGACTCAACACATTGATTTACCATTGACACGAAAAGAAGAAGAACCGGTATGTAACCTATTTCCTATAACCGGGCACAATTCCAACTGCTACCTACAAATGGTTTAGCGCCTATCTCATAGGGGCCGAGCGTAGTGCCATCAACCTGTCAGGCTGTAGTAAAACATCACACACTTGATTGCACATCAATATATTTAAACTATCTGTCGCAGTCACGCAGTTTGTTGAAAAGTGATCAACTTTAAAAATACCACACGTACATACCATTATACCATCACACTTGTAGCGTGATGATGGTCTTCCCCAAAGGGGTAGGCAGAGGCGTACTAAGGCGTACTTTTTTCATTTTTCATTTTCATTTTCATATAATTCACGCAGTAACTAATTACCTTAAATAACCCTTATTGTCCTCCTGTTCGGCCAGAGTCTTGATGGATGCCATGAGCAGATCATCATAGCCGAGGAACTCGTCAAGCACGAACCGCGAGAACGAGTCGCCGAAGCACTCATCGCGTTGGGGGTCCAACGTGACGATCTTCACTGGAATCTTCAGGCGCAAGCGAGCGCTCGGCGACAGTCGAAGGAAGCCATACTCCAGTGAATACTCGAGAATATAGTCCTCATCTGAAATTGGACAAGAAAAGATTTATAAACCCAGTAATCTGTACTTTTTTCCTAATATTATAGAGATAAAAGTTTCTGAATTTGTAGTCCCGTCATAGAATAAATAATAACATAATGGCCACTCTCCTCCCCTCCCGAACGTCAGGTTACCGATACCTCAGGTCCCCCGCATTCTGCCGGTGTTCTTGCCGGACGGACTGCCAAACCCTACGCACTCTCACGCACACATTTGCATTTGCACGTGTACAAACGTAATTTTGACAAGTTTGACATTTGGTATTGTAGTGTGCAGCGGTATCGGACAGTTTGTATGGAGTGTCACAGGTGTGGTCCCGTTATGGTCGTGGTGAATGTTCCTGATTCCATCGCCATGACGTAAGGGGAAGTGATGGCAATTGCGGTTTTAGTCGGTATGAGTCCGACATACCCTGCCGCCTTATAGGTGGCGGGGATCCATGAGAATTTCCCGCACCCAAAAAACAGGGTTGTAATATCTAGATCTGCTGAACCGATTTTGAAAATTCTTTCACTATTATGTTATGCAGAGACGTGTATTAATGAACACGTACAATTCGCCCCGGTATGTTTAAGTCCCATGTGAGGGAGCGAGCCTATTCCCATCAATCGGGCCCACAAATCCCAACTCCAAGCTGCTAATGGGAATTTCACAGAAATACCCAACACTGCCCGACCCGGGAATCGAATCGAGAACGTCTAGCATAGCAGCTGTGCGTGGGGACCATTAGTAAATCCAACAAAAAATGTCTCATTGGATTAATTTTTAATCTCTATACATGGTCATGACTTTTAGATAAACTTGAATCAAAATAAAGTAGGTATCGGTAGGTACAAAAAAACCTCAACCAATGTTTACATAATATTGGTACTCGTGATTATTCCTCGTTAACTTGTGACGTTCAGCAAACATTTCGTCATTATTCATTTACATTCCAGCATACAAATATATACTTTAAATTAACTAACACGAATCGCATTATAATAAGCTTCTTAGTTTTTACGTCAAGGGAAGCCATTGTTATGCTTGCTTGTAACTTCAAATAAATCCTTATATTCTTTTTATTGAAGGGTACGTAAACATCTTATGAGTAGTTATTAGGTACTGTAACTATAGTTTAAAATGTAATGTAACGTAAAAGAAATGTTGTAGTTCTTTAGGATATCAATGAAATAAAATAAAACTCACCTTTTGAAGAGTCGTTAGAAGCTGACTCTTCTAGAGACTCCTGAAAAAAAAGAATAAATATAATTAACAATGCATAATAAATGCAAAATACAATACGTAAACAAAACAATAAATATTCATATCTATTAAAATGACCTTGGTGGGTTTAAAATTCGCATGAGAAAATAAAATATTCAAAATTGGGTCAACTAAACTTGATCGTATGCACCGTCTAGTGATAGCTATTTATGTAAATGTACGGTACTTTGGAAGTAACTTTAAAAAAATACCATGTGTGTGAAATGTTAGATGCATATGTGGTAATTTATACATTATAATATGTATAGGTAGGCTCTTGCATATGCATGCGGGCAACCATGTGCGTCATTACGTAAAAATATGATTAACTGATTACAAGATTTTTTTAAGTACAGCACCAAAATAAAGCACTAAAACAAAGTCTTGGTGAAAAAACAAGTAGGTCAATACCACTGGAAGAGATTGTCGACAGGATGACTAAAAACACATAAAAAAAACAGTTTTTGTTGTTTTAGTGAGCTCAGCAGCTGGACGCAGGTCGTTAATCTCGAAATCAGCGGTAAGATGTATTATAGTTTTCATAATTTGTTTACAATTGTAAATTTTATAATCTCAAATGATTCCGGGTCAACGCCCAAGAGCCTACTGCTGCTAACTGGTCGGTTCACTTTCTTTTCTGAAGTTTTAAATTTTTATTACCCAACTCCGTCGGACCCCAAAAGGGTACTTAATGTTATTAGTTGTAAATTTTTCGACCTTATTGCTCTTGCTTCAAACCCACAATTCTTATTGACTTGCTTAGATCAATCAATAAAACAAGTTTTCGAAAAAACAAATAAAATCTTACTTGAATAATGTTAAGCTTGCAGCAATCAATTATTAAAAGTCATCCGGTAAATACTCGTATCTACAAATTAATGTCTGTCGGTTCATGATAACTTTCATTTAATTTTAAATGACTTGTTTCCTTCTAAGCATGTAAGTATGTAATTTTATACATGCTTATAAAGAGGAAAGATTTGATTGTTTGTTTGTATTGAATAGGCTCCAAAACTACTGGACCGATTTGAAAAATTCTTGCAGGGTTAGATAGCCCATTTATCGGGGAAAGCTATAGGCTTATATACCATCACGCTACGGCTAATAGGAGCGGAGTAGCAACGAAAAATGTTGCAAAAACGGGGGAAAAATTCATAAGACCACGCGGGCGAAGCCGCTAGCGGATAGCTAGTACATATAAGTATAAAAGGAAAAGGTGACTGACTGACTTACTACACAGCTCAAACCACTGAATGGATTGTGCTGAAATTTGGCACACAGATACCTAGTTATTATCACGTAGGCATCCGCTTACAAAGAATTTTGGGAAATTCCCACTGGGTTGGGAAAAAATTGATGAACGCGAGTAACGAAGCGAGGATAGGCAGCTAAGGAAGTTTCTTGATATACCTACTAATATGTAATGAGTAGTGCCATAAATGAGTATAGAATAGTTCATATATCATTGGGTTATTTTGTTAATCATAACCTAATGTTGCGTGTAAATAATAATAAGCACGAGTTTTGCTGTTCATTATTTTCATGCATCATAGGTTCCATTTAGGGAAACCTAAACTGGTTGTCTAATTTAATAACACATTTACAAATAAATACAACCGAATTGAGAACTTCCTCTTTTTTTAAAGTCGTTTATTTGGAGATCTCAGAGACCGACAGACATAACCAGACAGCCGTCAGTTTTAGTCCGAAATAAACATAATACTCTGCCTTTAGGGGATTTACACACAAGGGTATCTAATACTGAGGTATATGAATCAAGCACAGCTAGGCTTATTCAACCTCGGCATCTTAATCCTAAGAGGTCACATACAAATTTACTGAATCACATCTAACAAACCGATTAAACCTATTTACCTATCCTTACTAATAATACTCGTTGATTATATGTCCGTCGCGCGTTCACGCCAAAACTACTGACCCGATTTAAATGGATACACATACAGTCTAGAACCTGAGAAAAGACAGACATTTTTAATTCGAAAAAAGTCCTGTAAGTGGCTTAAATAGCGGATGAAAGTTATAAGAACCACCCAGACCACGGAGGCGAAAACGCTGGCGGAAAGCTAGTTGTATAAATATCAATTTTCTAATGTTGTATGAACCTTCAAAATATCGACTACTATTGCTTAATAATTAGTGCCATGAAATGATCAATGTATCACTCTTTCTCAAAAATAAATAATTATATTTATAACCTTGACTTCCATAAGTATTTTCACCTGCATACTTGGAAGTACACATTTCCTCTGATTACATTGGTATGAATTGAATTTCAAAGAATAGTAACTTTAACGTAAATATTATGCATTCTACTTATACAAAGGCTTGGTAATGTACGTGATATAGTAGGTATGTTTTTTTTTCGTAAATTCCTTGATTCCAAAACAGCAACTCATATGTAAATATATATATGTATATATATACAAACAAGTGGTGAACACACTACACCGAGAATTTTAGAATGATATGAATAAGTATGTATGTAGGAACATATATGTGAGAAATAGGAAAAGAAATAAAACCTACTACTGTACTGTACAGGAACTTGTGAAGGTAATCGATATTCTTTTTGTAGGCATTCAATTAGTTTGTCCTTGACAAATGTTTAAACTGAGAGATTGATTTCAAACAACAGGTCATAATTATAGTAAGTAGTCAATATGATCATCCACCTGCCCTTGTCCCAAAAAATGTTTGGTAATTATTTATTTTATGGTTAATGGTATTTTCTGATTATAGTAAACTGTTGCTGATATGAATGAGTCGCAGTTTTAAACATTGACCAAATTAATTATGTTGACCTAGACGAAAACATAAATAATCAGTCAACTAGGGCAGATATTTTGATAAATTTTACTAAACAAATATTTTTATCGCGATGTCTACAGCGGCGGTCAAAGCCCCCGACAAAACATGCCTAAACAAAAATGAAATTAAATATTTGTTCACTTTTCATAAAAAAATATAGGCTATGTGATGAAATTACCCATTTAAATAAATACAAACGTCATAACAATAGGATTTAAATATTTTTCACAAATAAGTTTACATGTATAACATAAAATATCATCACACCTGTATTCGCCGAAGGGTTACGCAGAGATGTACTAATGTACACTAGACATGAGCGCCGATGCCCAATTTCACGGCGGCGGCGTGGGCAAAAAATTTCCACGGCGGCGGCGGCGTCGCGGCGGCGCGGCGTGGCCGGCCGTGGGCCATAGTGTTTTTTGATAAGGGAGAGATTTCTTAAAAATAGTATAACGAAAATCACACTGTTGTCACCAAAAAAGCTTTTTATAGGAACATAATTATTTTTTAATTACAATTTTGCAGTATTCTAAATAATAAGTTGGGATCAGAAAATATGATACCTACCTATAAGAAAATATTTAATTATGCATACAAAAAACGCCGTTTATACGTTTATGGAGTCTTCGCAAAATATATAACTGAAATAAAACTACTTTTTACGGATTTTATCGCTTTATATTGATATTATTTTAATCCCGACGTTTCGGACCCTTTACAGCGTCCATAAGGTCCGTAAGGTGCTACTTAGTCACGGGTGACTAAGTAGCACCTTAGTCACCCGGGACCATGGACGCACATCTGTTACAAATTAAAACGTCCAGATGCCCTACATTTTTGTTAGTTATTAGCAATCCGATTCACGCAGAACGAGCTCACCGTATCCTTCGGTCTTGCAGTTTTAGGCTTGGTGTTAGATTTAATTGAATCTATAATGAACATAGATACAACAAAGGTTATGTTTAACGACCTTATTACTCCGATACCGGTCGTCCGAAGTGGTTCCGGAATACGTGTACCTAGGGCAGACAATGCAAGTAGGTAGAAACAACTTCGAGAGGGAAGCCGAAAGGAGGAATCAGCTGGGATAGACTGGCTGCATTTGGTAAATTTCGACAAGCCTTCTCGCTATCCATTCCACATTGCGTTAAGATGAAAATCTTCGATGCGCGCGTCTCACCAGTCATGCACTGAAACGTGAACACTCACGGCGAGACCGGTCCATAAGTTCAAAGTCGCACAGCGAGCTATGGAGAGAGCTATGCTCGGAGTCTCTGAGGGATAAAATTCGTAACTTGGTTATACGTCAGAGAACCAAAATAACCGACATAGCTTAAAGGATTAGCACGCTGAAGTGGCAATGTCACGTCTTTCGGAAAACCGACAATCGTTAGAGTAAACGAATTCTTAAGTGGAGACCACGTCTAGGCAGGCGTAGTGTAGGACGCCCGCCGGCCAGGTGGAGTTACGACCTGCAGAAGGTAGCTGGCAGCAACTGGATGAAAAGAGCTAAAGATCGAGCTCTGTGGCGTTCACTAAAGGAGCAGTGAAAACGGGCTGATGATGAATCTATAATAGGGTTCCAAGCAGGTGGTAGAACCCAGCCATCTTCTATCTATTGAAATTTGGGTGTTTTTTAATTTCGATAGCCTCACGAATCATCCTGGGTAGGAATCGGTTAACTTTTGCGAGGACTTATGGTTTATCAAATCTGATGTAATGCTGGGTCTTGTCAAGGGTTCATAAATTGCAGACTTTCCGGAACAGCGGAGTTTGACATTAGCTATGTGTTCTTTTACGCGGGCCCCTACGCTTCGTTTAGTTTGGCCTATATCAAGCTTGTATACTCCTGCATCATGTAGAGGTAGTGAAACTTCACATGTGGTAAAAACTGACTGATCTCCTTCAGCGGCTTGTTTTAATTGAAACACGCTTGTGGCCAATCTTGTCAGTGACTCCGATCACATATGGTACTACTGCAGGTAAGCGCTCGACTGTGGTACGATTCAAGGTTTCTGTGACCTGCAGTACTACCACGTGTGAGTCACTAGCGCGGCTAGGGTTGTCAGGTCGCTAAACCGGACAATTATAAGCCGAACAGACCAGCCGGTTCGGCCGGACATTTAGGTAAAAAACGCCAGACATCCCTGGGCGGGCGACTGCGGGAGTGTCCGAAAGTCGACTCGCCTTCGCTCGGCTACTTGGCCGGACAGACAATCAAAAAGCCTAACTATGTCCGGCTTTATCCGGACGCCTGGCAACGCTAGGCACGGTGAAGGGACGCGGTCGGGCCGGTCGTGCGCGCGAGAAAGCAAGTTGCGGCGGCGCGCCGCGTGCTACACTCGGCGGCGGCGCGCCGACATGAACTCACGGCGACGGCGGCGCGCCGGCGCGGCGCTCATATCTAATGTACACACACATAACGCCAGGTTGTTTTGGTCCCGGGTAATAAGGGGCGAGCCCAGGATTTAGATTTCGATCTGAATTCTGAGCTGCACCTGAGTATTTCATAGATAAACGCAATAACATTTTGCTCTACTCGTAAATCATACCCGGGACCTATAAGTAAGTGTAAGCATAACACTAGGCTCAGTTATTTTTATATTTAAGCAAGTAATTGTTACGTTATGAATATGAATATCAACCTCACCACATTGACTGAACTGGTCTTTCGCGACATCTACATATTGTAAGCCACCATTAAAAACCTAGTAAGAGCTTCAGCATTTTTTTTTAATGGGAAGTCAAATATGTGTACTGAGAAATGTTTTAGGGGATTATTATGACATAAATGAGGCTCATCCAAAACTTTTAGTGGCTAAACCAACATTTTACGAGACCAAGGAAAAGTATCCTAAACAAGACTTAATTATGAATTAGCACAGTTTGTGAGATTTTCCTATGCAAAAAGTCTTATCAATTAGGCAAAAAAATTATACTCACATCCACTAATTTAGAATCTCTATCTATATCCTCAACAAGGCCCATTATCCCCTCCCAAATAGAGGAAGTTGGTTCAACATCTTCGGTGGACACAATTGTTGCATTAAGATCAGTCTCTTCATTTGTCCCATCCTGCCCACTTGGGTTCACATAGGCAGTTTCTATTACTTTATCAGCTGCTCCCTCTTCCTCTGAACCATCATGGACGCGAGTAATATTGCCGTAGTCTGTTCCATCACGGATGTAATCATCATCATCATCAATGTCTTCATTTGTTGATGACTCGATATTTATGAACCTGTAAGTGTTAGTGATTTTAATGTGAGTGGTTTTCACAAACAATATGTGCAATATGCTATTTCAGTAAGACTTTCTTGACTTATCAAGTTATACAATAGAGAATACACAATTTATCCATCAATGCTGGTCACTTCCCACAAATTTTAAAAATTTTAAGGTACTGTGAGATATATAATGGTAGATATATAGGTACGTAAATTTAGAGTATACTAAAATTAAACATTGAAGTGTAAAAAATACTATAACAATTATTCATTAATAAAAAACACTAAACTAAACCACTCATGATTTTTTAACATTAAAAACATAGACATGAATTAGAATATGCCTTAACAGTATGTAAGATTACGAAGCACTGGCAAACACTCATTAATTAAGTTTGAAATCACAAGAAATCCATTACATTGAAGTGTTAATTAGCATAATTGTTTCACATATATACATCATTAGCGCATAAATATATTTAAAATACATTTTTAACCGTGAGGATTTTATGCAAAATTTAAGTAAATTCATGGATTCAAACTACGTTAGGTATACTAGTCTTGTATGGAAAACATGTGGCATGCACATGAAAATTGTTAGAGCTATCATCAGAGTTAGGAGTAAGGTCAATCATTTTATCATTAATTTTATCATTAAAACTTTAACACCTTTTCTTAGATGTATGAGGTATCTGATATACTTGGCAGGTACAACTTTAAAAAAACTACAAAACAGAGACAGCTAGTGTGTATTGGCTCCAGTGCCATCTTACTTAATTGAGAATCAAATTAACCCGGTAAATGTAGTTTGCACACCATATGTGCAAAAAAATTGGCGATTTTTTTTATCATGGAAATTCGTAAAACTATATTTTTCCTGCTCTAATTTGCAGAAATTGTAGGGAAACGAAAAGGATGGCAATAATAGTCATACATGCACCCGCATACTGCACATTTTTGCATAGGTTGCATTCTAATCGCGTGAGAGGTTAATGATATAGGTATACATTCTAAAGTGTCATTGCTTAATAGATTTTGGAATAAGGCTTTTATATTACAAAATGTTAAGAAATTAAAGTAAAATAATAAATGTGTTATACTGAAAATCCTAAGTTAATTCTAAAGACTAAATAAACAATAAAAATGCTTGTCATTGCCCACTATTTAATAGTGTAATTAATTATAATAATGCCAAGCAATAGCTTACCCTTCTGTTGCTAACATTCCTAACATGGAATTAAGTTCTTCTTTATCCTTTTTCAGCTTTCTCTCCTTGGCATAGCTCTGTTCAATGGTATAGTCTTGTGCTGGGTTCCTCAGTATCTCTACTCTCAATATGCCATCTCTTGGCCATGAGTCCTTCACATGGTTCAAACATGTTGTAGGGGTTCTTGAAAATGCTATATGAATATATGCAAGGACAAAGAAAGCAACAAGTGCTTTCAACAGCACAAGGAACTCAAAGAATCTCCGCACAGGCCTTGGAAATGTACGAGCATAAGCCAGAGCAAATTTGAAAAACAATGCATGAAATAACCTCTCTCTCATATTGAACAGGGGATTTTGATTATTATTCCTATTTCTATTCATTGTGGCATTTATCATGGGGCCCCCAGGCAACAAGTTGTTGTCCATGTTGACCCCAGGTGGCAAGTTATTCATCATCTGTGGCCCACCAGCACTCATTTTTTTGTTTTTGTTTGTCAATTCTCACCAATTTTTCCGTCAATTCGTCAAAGTAATGGCATTCTAATTACCTGCAAGAGAAAGTTTTAACTAAAATTAAGAATTATTATTTAACCTCTAGTAAAATGTCAAAGTTAGAGGACACAGATGTAATGTTGCCAAATAAACTAACCGTAATGGTGGAAGAGATATCAATTAAGTATTATAAACAGTAAACAATAGACATATCAGTTAAATTATTCAGCTTTTCAGGTTTTTCAATTTGACGATACAATAATATGACTACATATGGGAAAACCAATTCCATCTTTAAAAACATGAGAAATAAATACTTGAGAAAAACAATTGCTGCAATGAGAGCGAATACCAATAAATATGAGCTATAATGGGGAACAGGTGAGGTGAACGAATACTATCGAATTATATTAGGCCAAAGAGTAAAAGTATTGTGGGTAACATGTTTAGCATACATACCTCGAACTTATGTCAAAAAATGTTTATCACTTGTTGATCTGTATTTTTTATATATTTCGAGTGTTTTTGTATCATTTAATTATTCTTTAAAGTATATCCTAAAATCGCAATTCACTTTCTATTTGTTAATTACGAGATAAATAAAAAGGAAAACTGTCATAATCTTGACATAGCAATTTGACGTGACTGACTGACTGACTGACGTTGTTGTCGTTGTTGAAGGAAGCGTTCCTGACGGTGACGTTTCTATCTTATTATAAATCTATGGTCTACGGCTCTATATCTATGGTCACTACAGAGTAAGTATTACAAAAGCTACAAAAGACTGTAAAAAAACACTAAGACTGTAAACTACAGTGAAAAAAAATCTTATTTAGTTTATGATGAAAATTTATGAATTTTGATTTATTCTTATTAATAGCCATTCCATATTTCCATAAATGGAGCCATGTTAGTAAAGTACATGTGTGTTCCTTCCTTTACGTTGGGTATTTAGTTTACAAATTTGAAGACAGATGGCACTGCTTTCTTGCTTCGGTTTCGCTTCCTAAATTCGTTGAGACGTACAGACAGAGGAACTTGAGACGTATATTATGTACCTATGTACTGTTACAAAACTCTACAACCGTCTGGGTATACAATGTATATCCCTGTGCCTCCTCCCCCCCTAAATCCACCTTTGCGGGTCTCCTCAGTCCTTGTGGGGTGCGTACCTTGGATTTGAACTCGAGAACTTTGACTTGGCAGTCCAATGGTCATATCACAAGGCTATCACTTCTCAATTTTGAACGGAATTGTATTATAAATGTAAAAGTAAATGAAATTTGGTACACAAATAGCCTAGAGCCTGAGAAATAACATAGGCTACTTTTTAATGCGAAATAAGGGCTGTAAGGGGTTGAAATGGGGGATGAAAGTTATAAGAAATACCCAGACCACGCGGGCGAAGCCGCTGGAGGAAAGCTAGTTTTGAATAATTGTGTGTTATGTACCTACTTGTTCCATTTTATTGTATGTATGGAGTAAGGAAGCCTGTGTGATATCACACACACACACACTAGGACCCCTCTATTAATCTGTAAAGTAAAAATATAGGCTATCATAGGGCTTGAAACTAGTTTATAGGTACCCAATTTACACCCAAAATGGTTCGTATACAAAATAGGTTTATAGGTATACAAGGTAGATTATATTGATTTCAGAAATTGTGTCTGAATACATAAAATAGAAGAAGAATCAATACACGAGTTACACGACCAAGTACCTACTGTGCCAATCAATAATCATAATAATCTGCAGTATTGTTTAAAGAGAACAAGGTGCGAGATTCGTTAAAGCGCGACTCAATGCATCCACACATAAAGAAGCAGTAATAATTTAACGGATCATTTGCGACACAAAGCATGGGATTTACAACTGCCAAGACATGCAGAGAGACCATAAAGGACGCACTGTGACTTGGGAACAAAACCCATGGAATTATAACAAAACCCACGATTACCTCTACAGAAACTGTGATTGACGTTCAAATTGTACACGAAGCTTGTTAAAGGATTTTTTGTAATAAATTTATGTCATCTATTCAAACTTTAATGGGGAAAGACTGAATGATAGATGTAAGAAAAAAGTCTATTGAAATGTCAATCGGTAGAAAAATTTTACCTGAGCACGTGACGTGTTGTGTGAAACGGGATTAAGTAAGTAATAAAAAAAAACATTATAATTCTAAAGAAAAAGTAGGTTTACGCGATCAAAATCACATAGGTACCTACTTTCTTAAATAATTTTAATGAATAAACGTATAGTACAGATCTGCTAATTTCTTCTATTGCTTTTGGTCCGGCTTCACTCCAAGTTCCAACTCAAAATATTACCAATATTACCTTTTTTACCTATTTTAAAAATGGTAAATTTATGTAAGTATTTAAAATGTTCTAAAAACTCAATAAAGTATAAGGAATATATAAAACAAAACAAAACATCCGTGTCATATATTGAAATAATAAAAAACTTAAAAGTAGGTGTTTTGTATCAAAGATATTTTTTGCCTTGAACGTGCCTGGGCCCAATAAAGGTCGTTTCTACCGCCGTTCATCCCGCATTCTCTAAACATTGCCTGCTAGAGACTGAATTAACGAACATTTCGTTAACATTTCACCTCTAAGCCGAGAACTTAGCCCATTATAAAGCCCACTTAATACGAGTACAACTCGAAATGAACGGAGTTAGATAAAGGAACGGAGATAACGAGAGGTAAACTTAAATTACGGTCCGCTCACGTTATAAATATTCAAAAAGCAGTCGAGGCCGGTCTCTGCTTAGAAAAAATTGACGTCTCAATTATCGAGGCTTGGCGTGGCTGGGACGCTGTACCTCTTAATTTATATTATTCTCACGACTTTTATTTCCTGTTGGTTCACTATACTTTATATCACACTGTGCGGCGACTTAAAATATATCTCAAGGATCGTGGACTAAACTGTGAATTTGTTAGCGATTTAACCACACATACCTGCGTTGTACGAGTATTTGTCTCTACTGTTAATCAGTGGGTACCTGTGTTTTTACTTTATTTATTAGATATACCTAAAATAGAAAAATAATGTTATTTTCCGATTATGAAACCAATGATTAGGTAATAATCAATGTCAATGATCTTTTTAAGTCTGAATCCTTTATCAAAATAATAACAATCAGTTACTATCCCGGTTCCAGCTTTTCTTATTTCACTCGCCTTGTTAGAGTGAAATTAAAAAAATATTATAAGTGTGTCTTTGATGGTTTATAAATCTGTCTGTACACCCGTACATAAATTCTTGCTGTCAGTTGAATGTCGGCCCGTAGGTGATCGTGCCGACTTAATCATATTTCTTCGAATTACTAACTCGTTATTGGAACTGTCATCGTTGTTAATATTAATTATCCAACAATTTAACGACTCATTTAATTTTAAACTCCAATTAATATTACCTACTGCTGATTCGATTTTTTTTTTATAATAATACATATAAGTGATGGACAACAACATTAAAATACGCAACCAGCACCACAAACTTACTAAGTGTCTCAAAGCTTGCCACGGGTTTCTAGCTGCTGGCCTACTGTGGTTAGGCAAACTTCACACGCCATTGAGAAAATCTCTCGGGCATGCTGATTTCCTCACGTCGATTTCGTGGGTTTGCCTTTGGGAGAGATATTTTTTTTTATACGCACATGATGGCGAGAAGGTGTGCCTTGGATTCGAACTCTAGACCTTTGGCAGTCCAGTAGTCATTCCGTCAGGCTACACTAATGGATGGCGTAATTCTCAATGTCAATGTCAATTTCAGCGCGAACAAAATGCAATTAAGGATAACCAAATCTTGAGCGAAACAAACTGCATACATACCTGGCTGTCATGTTAACACGAAGTCCAAGACACAAACCCAATTTACCGTATCACCGTGTCATATAATAGGTAGGTATAGCTCGATATATACGGCAATATGACACGGTATATATTTTTTTATTTTTACGCCGTTTCTTCGAAGATTTTTATCACCTTATGAATATTTATTGGTTCGGAAATCGTATGCACCATAAATTATTATGTTAGATAAGTAAATGTTAAGATCAGAGTTTATTTGGTTGATCTCAAACCGAAAGCTGCAGAGCTCCTAAACTTAACTGAATTATTTTACGGTCCGATATGTTACACTGAAGTGTTTTCAATAAGTAACTTCAGGTTTAGTATACTTTGACAGATACAGGCTACAATACAGATTATAAAGTATCTAAGTAGTAAACTATGGTAGGCGAAAAGAGTTGAGCCTAGTTAAATTTGAATGTATATTTAAGGCTAACATTCAGAGACGATGCTCAGCGTAAAGTAAGGCTTCCGTATGTCAAATTTGTATTAAAATTTGACATACGGAAGCGTAAGTTCATGCTGAGTCTTCTCTGAATCTCAGCCTAAGACACTTCAAGGTACTTCTTTTACAGAGGTCTTACTATAACACTGTAAGAAGGTGGACAGGATTTTTTAGATAAGTTCAACAGAGCCGCAGCAGGTGAAACAAATACAAAAAGTTTCTTACACTCATGTTTCTATTCCCGATACTGTACGATGATAAGCCTTAGCCAATGATTAATCACCTCACCATGCGTTCGGTTATGGCCACTCAAAAAAAAGCAATTTGTTCTTTATTTTAGGAATGGTTCAGATTGTAGTCATGCTTTTTTTGCCCTATCAATTTATTGGTTGACGTGGTACGTTCTTTTTAGATCATAGATACAAAGATTTTAAATTTGTAGGTACAACATTTGTTTACAGAAACCTCAAGAAACACTGCTCTGAAAAAAGATCCTGACAAATGAACGAAAAAAATTAAATATTATTTTAACCCTTTGATCGACGAAAATTTTTAGGTCGAAATACATCGCGGAGCACTTTCGCCTAGGCAAACTTTTTTTTGTGAGCGCGTTCGCCCGACCTCACTAAATTGCTCATGAAACCTAAACTAGAGCAGCTATCTTCATTCTGTAAAGTATGGTTTGTTTATGAATAGATTCTCTATTGCCGTATATAAAAATATTACTTTTCTTTGTTTTCAGTCGGGTGTTCTAGGCATTCAAAATTAAAAAATCTCTGTTCGAGAACATATTGTTCAAACGAGATGAAACAAACACAAGTTTTATACTACACTGTGTTCATTACCAAGAAGAAGGACCGCACTAACGATAAATCAAACAATAATAACACGTGTAGACGAAAATGTTTACAAAAACACCACTTGAAATACGACACCGCGATAAGATTCTCAAGATGACGTCATAATGTTTACGTTAGTCGAATGATTACTTTGTACTACGGATTCTTTGTCAATGTTTTATGTATGCTTTGTATACTATTCCTTTGTATAACAGTAACAAGATTTTCCACATTGAATGGTTGTAATAATTATAAAAAATATTTATTCAAAAGAGTAGACAAAATTTCAAGGCCTTTTTTACAGCTGATTTTCATAGTCATACTTACCATATTTCGATCGAAATAATATTTATATGGGGTAATGAAAGTCTTATTATTCCAATAAGACAACATTTCTAAATAGATTTCATAGAAAAAAATCAAAATAATCCCAATTCAAAACATCGTTTTTTCTCGAAAAATCCGCTTGCATGATAGTGATGTGACGCTTACGTATCGGATGACTTATCGATATTTGAATTAGGACATGTAAGTCTAGAACGTTTCTGTAACGGCTTTGAGTAGATAAATTAAAAGGTTTTTTGGATTGTTTCTTTACATTATATATTATATATATTATGTAAAAAAAATGAAAAAATAAATAAATGTTTTTTTTTATTATTTTCTAACAATTGTTTTGTTTTGTATTCTACCCTGTGGGAAAAAGGCGAGTGTGTATGTATGTATGTACTCACATCCCCTAATGCCTACTGCTGATTGTAGGACTGATAGTAGAAGTAGTAGCAATAAAATGAAAACAATATTTTCTTATAAAATTGAGGTTTATTATAAAAAAAAACAAAATGTAAAAATAGTAAAAAAGTAGGTATATAAATTGTAAAAAAACATACAACTCTTCTGTCACTCTCATACAAAATACTCATATCATACATAACTTCCACTTCTGACAAAAATACCTACCAAAAGATTATTTATAGTCAATTTTACAGAAAATGCAAGTGAAGCAACGATTACGTTGTATGATATTTTTTAAAACACCCGTCAACACATAGCGCCACGTTACACGCTTCACACTTGAAGGCTGTTTTCGAGCCTACCCGCCCTTCACGGTAGCAAAGAACACATCGCAACCGTGTCGAACGGTTAATTTGCTGAAAAGAACTTCTCGGTTCGTGGTGAACGGGCCAGTGTACAAATGGGACTTTGCGTATGGGGATTGGAACTCTTGTAGATAGTTCAGAAGTTCTACGACGGCTCAATGGGATTTCAGACAGGTGTTTAGTGACTATGCTATTAACGAGCTGAAGGCGGAAATTTAAATGGTCTTGACGACACTGAGCTGAAGATTCCAAAAGAATGCGCGCGTTAAGGATGGAGACGTTTAGTAAACGTTTAAAAAGTTTCATGTACCATTTGGCACACTTTTTACGCTCAATAAGGTATGGCTCGAGCATTTGATCCTTCAAGTCGACCCCACCCATCGACTTGTTGTAGTCCAATACAACCTGCGGCTTAAAGGGAAGAGGGCGAGTCGTAGGTTTGGACGTCACCTGGGCCAACGCAGTGGCTGACCCGTGGCATGTAGAGATCATGGTGATCCGTTTTTTATCTTGCCAGGCCAAGACACAAACGTCACCCGAATGCCGTGCAATGAGCTGACCTTGTTTGAGGGGCGCTTTATTAACAAGAACCGGCACGTCCTGGCGTGACGGGCGTAAGGTACCAATACAGTCGGTACCATTACGTTTTAGAAATCGAGCAAGAAGTGGAGAATTGTACCAATTGTCCATAAATAATCTATGCCCTTTGTTAAGTAAGGGACCAATAAGCTTCTTCACTATAGCGGTGCTCTTCAGGACCAGAGGGTCGTGAATCAAGTCCACACTGGCTTGCCTCCCCGTATACACGAAAAAGGACCACAAGTATCCAGTGGAACTTTCGCAAAGTTCAAAAGTTTTGATCCCGAACTTTGCAGCCTTCGACCGAATGTATTGCCGGATGTTCAATCTGCCTTTCCAAAGAGTAAGACTTTCGTCTATACAAATGTCTTTCGACAGTACGTAATTTGCCTGAAACGTGGCATTCAAATGATCTAATATAGGCCTCAGACGATATAATCGGTCGGAGCTTGCCGCAGGATCACTGATGGTTGGGCACGCATCATCGAATGTGGCAGGATCCACATCCGCAAAATGAAAAGCTCTGCACAGGTAGTCATACCTCTTTGCTGTAAAAAGCTTCCGGAAGATCTCGGTACCAAGAATTGGCTCCATAGCAAAACAGCTACGGATGGTTGGCATTTTTATTATACCGAGCATCATCCAGAAGGCAAAGAGGCAAAACACCTCGTGAGCATTAGTGGGATACCACTCTGACTGGAATGTAGGCGACGGTATCTTTTCAGCATACCGGTTCGTTTCGTTGACAATCAGGTTTACGATGCTATCGTCCCAATAAGAACGAAAAGCATCGTAAGGGGTGCAATGATTGTCAACCGAACCCGTAATCTGAGGTGTAAAAAGCTCCTCAGTTGGCCGAAAGGAATCCATGGGAGACCATTCGAACTGAGCAGCCTCGTCGGCAAGAAGCGAATTATCCCTTCCATCAGTGGCATCCTGGTATTCATCTTCATCCTCACTCTCGCTTGTCTCCCCATCTAATTCCCTTTCCCTGTCGTCAACATTGCGCGCTTGCCTTTCACGCAGCTGTTGCGCTCTCGTCTCTCGCCTCCTGACAACATCCATCACCATATTCCTCAGATCGGAGGGGACATCGTCGTCGTTGGTCCACACCTCTTCAATGGGGTGGCCAACGACCCATCGGGAATCCCCCAACCCGGGGCGACGCCCACCTCCGCGGCCTCCACGCTGTGCACGCCCACGCCCACTACCACGCCTTCCTCTTCCACCACTCATCACTCTTACTCTAACGTTCCTGCTTGCGCTCACACTTGCATGACTCTCACTTACATCCCTTTCATTCATCTCATCTACATTCATCTCATCTACATTCATCTCATCTACATTCCCCTCAACATTTTCTCTATCTCCTGCACTCTCAACCTCATTTCCAGTCTCAGGCACATATACATCAAACAGGGCGTGCACATCGGGATCCCAAAAAAGCAGCTGGGTCTCGCTGCCCCCAGACTGCAGCTGCTCACCCTCCGCTGACTCCAGCTGCCGCCCCGACTCGTCAAATATGGCAATGACGTGCCCTGCCGGAGACGGCGCTCTGAAATAAATTACAGTGATGAATGGACTGGGTAAGAAAGGATATGAACACGGGAGTTAAATGACGAGATGACGGCTAAAAGAGATGTATGCAAGAAAAAATATATACTGCGCCGACCCCGAATAAATTGTGATAAGGCCAGGAGGATGACGATGATTTATTGAGAATGCCAACTATGATATAAATACTTACGGATCCTGGCTCGCAGCTACAATTTCGTCGCCGCCGTGATGCCCGTGGGGGGATCGAGATCTGGAACGGGTGCGTTCCTGGGTTGGCACGGGCAGGCAGCTCCTTTCACGGCGACGACGAATTTCCGGTGATGGCGCTGGTGGCTCGGGGGCCCGGGAGGTGCCGGCTTCCGGTTCAACCAGTTCTTCTATCTGTATCACATAAGTAAGCATATGTTTATCACAATTGAGGGCAAATACCCTCCGTTAGCCAACCGCAAATGCAAGCAAGTTGCAAGATCACACAAACAGATGCATGCAGCATAAAGACGACCACACAGAAGCATATTAGTCTCAACCCTAAATGCAGCATAAAGATATTAGTTTATCTCATGATCAAACCACACAAAAGAATATTAGTCTCAACCCAAAACACAGCATGAAGAGGTTAGTTTGTCATGATCAGACCACACAAGAGAAAATTATTCTCAACTCAAAACTTAGCATAAAACACCAAATTGTACCTGTTGTGTTGTTGTGCAGATTGCTAATTCCTCTTTCCTAGAATTAAAATTAGTACAAGTATAATAATACATATAATATTTTTGTATATGTACTAATATACATATTTACCTCCGCGTACACCTCTTCATACGAAATTTGGGAAGAGTCAACGAAGTCGTCCGGACCCTTCCCATCGCCGTAGAGGGTATCGAAGAAGCACTTCGGCACCTCACCGCCATCCCCGACGTTCCACACACCGGAACCGCTCATTTTGACTGATGAAATCACAATAATAATAACGTAATGAATAATCGTACAGTTATAACATATGTAATGCGTATCGTCGTAATAAATAAAATACAATAAACAAAAATGATAGTTTCTGCCTACCCCTGTGGGAAAAGGGCGTGAGTGTATGTAAATAAAATACAATAAACAAAAATGATAGTTTCTGCCTACCCCTGTGGGAAAAGGGCGTGAGTGTAAGTAAATAAAATACAATAAACAAAAATGATAGTTTCTGCCTACCCCTGTGGGAAAAGGGCGTGAGTGTAAGTAAATAAAATACAATAAACAAAAATGATAGTTTCTGCCTACCCCTGTGGGAAAAGGGCGTGAGTGTATGTAAATAAAATACAATAAACAAAAATGATAGTTTCTGCCTACCCCTGTGGGAAAAGGGCGTGAGTGTAAGTAAATAAAATACAATAAACAAAAATGATAGTTTCTGCCTACCCCTGTGGGAAAAGGGCGTGAGTGTAAGTAAATAAAATACAATAAACAAAAATGATAGTTTCTGCCTACCCCTGTGGGAAAAAGGCGTGATTGTATGTAAATATGTAAATAAAATAAGTAAATAAATACTATCCATGTATTCATAACATTGATATACACAATTATCTACATAGTAAAAAATCCCTTGAGAAAAACAAAAACTTATGTCGATACATCATAATGAATGTCGATACATCGTAGTAGATGTAGCATCACTATCGAATACACCCCACCAAAAAGATTGTATCACATCCTCAACCTATTATAGCCCTTATGGCCCCATAGACATAACGGTCAATATTGCCTGTATGAATTTCAAGGAAAGATGCGTCATGCGCAGAGGACTGAATTCAAATTTTACCGTTTTTATTTTCACTGTATTTTGGTATAATTCTTACTGAAATATAATAACATTTGCTATATATTGACGCTAAAACAGTACATGCGGCTTATTTCAACAGTTTTTAGACATATTTATACAGAAAACAAAAGAAATAGTATGAAGTTGGCTGACGATTTTCAAACTTGAAAAACATAAAAACTATGATGATACTTGAAAATATAATTACGTACAAGGCTTTATTATGAGCAAAATCACACATTTTATACCACTTTTATGTAAGATTCTTGCACTTACCTTATAATTAAAAGCGATCCACATTCAACAACAAACAATCCCTAGATGAAATGATTTCCGGCGCACAGCCCAAGTGAATAAGATAATCCGCCAGTTTCAACATTACTAAGATTACTCCACTGTTTGACTCCCACTTCACAAATATTTACACAGTACTGTGTAAACTAAACATAGACCTCGACTGAATTATCCTACACAACAAAATAATGTCTGGATAGTTCTTATTTGGATTTCATAAGGTTCTAAATCCTATAACTATTCAGAATTTTGAGCGTAAAAAGGTTTCTTTACTTGTGCAGGTTGACAGCTCCCGTTTTGGTAGCATTTCTTTGTTTTTCTCAGTGAGTCGCTAATCTGTATTTATTTTTTAAATTAGGCAAGTTGACATTAGTACTTACGTGACAAATCATGTCGACATAATCTCTTTCTACAATGTATGTTACGGTTAAAAATAGGCTTAGCTATAGCCCAATTTATCGAATGAGGTAAGTAGGTACTCATCATTAATTGCAACAAAGAAGCTAAACTATCCAACTTATGTATCGGTAAGCAATGCAATCATCCTTTTTATTGATATTTTACGTAGGTAGATACCTACCTAAACGTCATATTATAACTGGGACAATTTTTAAAACATCTACCTACAGATTATAAACGCAGCTGACAATCGCAATCTCTGTTGATATTTCATAAAAACCTCGAAAATACACATAAACTTTCTTCCTCAAGATCGAAGACGAAGAAATAAACATATTTATTTGTAACTGCAGGAACTTGACAGAAATAAATAAAGCCTTCACCAAAAAAAAGTACAAATCTTACTAAAGCGTTTCTACAGACCCGAGCACAAAAGAAAAGAGAGATAGATAGGGGATGGTGAAAGTGCGAGAGGGATGGATGGAGTGGGACCACGTGACACCTGCCGGCCGCCAAATGAAGATATCGCAGCTGGATGCGAGAGGATCACGGACAGGTATCGTCAACATTTTTTACCACGCTAACGTTTATACACATAAATAAACAGTTTGATACGCTACATTGATGTCACGTTAGTTAGACGCATTAAAGTAATTTAAAGCAAAATTAAGATCAAAGTAATAAATTCGCAGAACATAACAACTTAAATCGGCCTCCAGATGAAAAAGAAATGTAGGTGCTCGATTTACTCAGTAAACACTTAAGTCCTTTTACTTAAAAGGTCATATTTTCCCAGGCACAACCGGTTAACATTATTTTCTTATCAAGACTAAGCCGCTAACTGCCGGATAAATTCAAAAATGGAACAAAATTTTTATCAATTTAGCTACCAGGTAATTTAACAGGAACTTACTGGGAGGTGGTCCCAAGGTGGTGGGTGGAAAATAAGATACCTACAAAATAAAATCCACACGCCCCAATACTAATTCGCCGTGCCAGTAAGTACTACCCAAGTTTGTCAATCTGCGCATAAGCAACACGAAGACGTATACAGATGCTACTACAGCACTGAGGCTGCGTTGCCGGGATTTAAAAAACGAACACATAACACACACAATAGTTTCACTGGCGCAGGATATTACTTCTTATACAACTTTATAGTCATTGTCGACTGGAAGACGTGTCGTAAACTAGCCGTACTTTGGAACAGTATTCCATCTCATTTTCATTCAAAAACTAACTTTAAAATTACCTATCAAAAACTATAGGTAGGTATACTTACCCTACATAAATTTATAGTACATAGTTATCTTTTTTAGAGGTTCAGATATGAGAATCTATAACGCAAAAAAGACACAAAATGTTGATGTTCTACGTCTCATTTATACAATGTGTTGTAAGCAGGTTTATGTGTCCGTTCAAAGGTGTCAATCAGGTACGTAAATAGGTATGGCAATTTTAATAAAGTGTCTCTACTGTAACTGGCAAGGGTTGTAAAGAGGCATCCTTCTCATTGAGTAGAATAAAATTATCAAGTTTCAAGACAGTAATATTGGACTCAGTAATGAAACTTATTATAGTAGGTACTGTATTTTATTAGCAGCTTGATATTATACACCCGTAACGAAGAAGAATTAATCTTAATACTTGACACACACAGTTTAAAATTCAACACAAAGAACTTACTTGACTATAACATTAAAGAAAGCCACTATGAAATTGTCATTTTACGACTAACATATTAATGTGCTTTTGCCGTCATTTATCGCCTCACCAGTTAATGAGAATAGTCATTAAGGAAGTTTGTTATTGTGTTTCGAAATAAGACTAAATAAAAACTTATTTTAAACAACATTCTTTTACACTTTTAAAATCTTAAAACGAATAAAGAAGATAGAGTTGTGGCGACCTGATTACTGAGATTAATATTCATAAGTGTAAGCAAAGTTAGATGAGAGAGACCTATGGTCTCTATGGTCTCCTAAGGTTTAACTAGCGGTAAGGCTTTTTGGACAAAAATGAGAAACCGTCACTATCTTTAGGTGTAGTCGGAATACAGCTAAAGATAGTGACGTTTTCGCATAACAACGACAACCAAAGACTCATAGAGCTCTTCGAAGCACAGAGTGGTATCGATTCATTAACGTAGTTTTTGCCTACTTGCCTGTTCAGGAGCCTCTCACGACTTTTAGGCCCGGATCTAGGGGATGGCGGGTAGGGGAACATGTCTTAGGCGAATATTCAGAGACGATGCTAAGCCTAAACTTCCGTATGTCAAATTGTCATACAAATTTGACATACGGAAGCGTTACTTTACGCTGAGCATCGTCTCTGAATATTAGCCTTAGGCAGCAAATATTTGGAAGCGGTCAGCCAGTCTTGATGTTTGTACGAGTATTAGGTATAAGGAACCCGGTCTCTTGTGATCCTTTTTAAAAATGTGGATCCGGGGTTGTGTGTGACTAGCACTTTTATCTAAAAAAATAGTATGGTAAAGGTACTGGCAATTTTTATTCTCTACTTATTACAGTGCTAAGTCGCCTATAAGATCACGGCACTAAGAACTGGTACTTGCTCGTTAGCGCAGATTAAGTTGTTACATGACGCCTAGTGCCTACTGCAGCACCTAGGTATTTAGATGATAAAACCTGAATACGTGCACTAAATATAACTTCGCTTCTCTACCAAGAAACTGAATATTGAAATAAAACTACTTTTTACGGATTTTATCGCGTTATATTGATATTATTTTAATCCCGACGTTTCGGACCCTTTACAGCGTCCATGGTCACGGGTGACTAAGGTGGTAGGCGTCTTGACGTTTCAATTACTAACAGCTACCCTACATTTTTGTTAATTGTTGGCAATCCCATTCACGCAGAACGAGCTCACCGTATCCTTCGGTCTTGCAGTTTTACGCTTGGATTTAGATTTAATTGAATCTATAATAGGGTTCCAAGCAGGTGGTAAGACCCAGCCATCTTCTCTATTGCGTACGTCGGGATTATAATGCGGGAATATAACGCGATAAAATCCGTAAAAAATAGTTTTATTTCAAGAAACTGAATGTTTTGTTTTTATTTTGAAACTGCATTAAAACGTATCGTTGGAACCAGTGAAAGACTGCACTCTCTAGGCAACAGCAGCTGTTTTACGGTCGGGTAACAGGACATGCTAGCATCCACGGCCATGACGCAAAGGGTAAGGCTAATTTTAGTCAGTATGAGTCTGAAATAGCAGTGCAGTGATACCCTAGGGGTGTGACCACTGGACTACCAAGTCAAAGGTCCTTAGTACGAATCCAAGGCTCTGACTTTTCAAAATCATGTGCGTAATTATCACTCGCTTTAACGGTGAAGGAAAATATCGTGAGGAAACCTGCATGCATGAGATATTCTCGACGGCATGAACGTATTGAAGAGCTTGCAAGGCCGGGGGCTAATGGAACGCAGCAGGGACCCGAGCCCTTCTGTGAAATGAAGATTCTGGGAATTTATGAACTTCTGAATGTCAGGTCCTTCAATTCAATTCCGAGGTCGACGGATTTGTGCCAGGAATCACCTTCTACTACATGGGACCTAAAAATTTGCCTAGTATACTTACATCTGCCTAACCCTTCACGGACACAACCATAATATGTTCTGCCAATATCTAAGAATTCGATCAAACTTGTTTAAAAATGTAACTAAGTATTAATTATGTTTGGATCAGAACGGGATTATAACTGCAATAGCCCCGAGTTAAATTGCACTGCACTGCAGCTAATGAGAAAAGGGGACATAACATTTTTTTCCTTCTAAAGGCGGCGAGATGGCGCGATGGCGGCAACTCAACAACGTGAACGGTCGATCGTTCGCGCCAATGAAGTTGTTATACACGCCAGCTCGCGCGCTTTTAGTTCTGTTTTTGTAAGCTTTACAGCCCACAGGTAAGACAGTACAACTAGTATGTTTATAGTTACTGGGGACTGGAAATGGCCAGTAAAAATGTGTATTTTATTGACCGGTCTTACAATCCGGTCTTCCGCAATTGTACGAAGTTCGGCTCCTTGTAATAACTTCGTGGAATATTATTAATATCCTTTTAAGGCGTGTATCGTGTACGAAGTAAACCTAGGGCAGGAACGCGAACCTCAAGCGTAGACGCGCGGTGCAATAAACAACCTTGATATGGAATGGGAAGGATTCTCTCACCACAAACAGTGGCAAAAGCTTTCACAACTTGATTTGAGCTTCTCAATCAGTCACTTTTATTTTAAAAGCATGTCCTTTTTTTGAGAATGAGACGTCTCTTAAAAACGCTCTTGAAAATCTAAAGTTATAAATCTCAAACTTTAGATCTTTTGAGAAAAGATCCTTTTGAGAAAAGTTATAAATCTCAATCTTGAGATCTATAACTTGTCCATGGTCATATTACACGTATGGACATAGACATATTCACAAATAAGTACTGAAGTGCTTATAAGTGTAAGCTGCAAATAAGTGCTTCCTCACAGTTACAACTGTCTTTTTTTACCCCTGCACCCGGCGTAGTTCGAATCCACGAGAGTCATGAGACACACCTCCGACTTTTGCGAATTTAAGCGGATAAGAAATTTATAATCACTTGTTCTAACAGGGAATAAAATAATTGAGAGCAATCCTACACATCTAAGAGGACTCTAAAGTTCTGCAAACCGTAAAAATAGTTGCCCAAAAGTGGCACAGCGAATGGTTTGTACATATTCGATTTGCTAGCGGCTAGCGGAGATTTTTTATATAATCAGTTAGGCCAAAATCAATACAAAAGCCGTTAGAGTTGACATAGCGCTGCTGATGCAAAATTTATTGTCCTAGACTTACATAGACATAGGTACGAGTTTTCAAAATACGAAAATCGATGATTTCATTCCCATCAATCAATCAACTATTCATTGAGTCGACATAACACTTGATACTTACTCAGTATTCACAACACAATCTAGCTACCTTCTTTAGATTAGTCCTAAATCAGTATATAGATTAATAAACAGTTACCTTAAAAGCTGGTTGACTATATTAGCCAACAATTAACAATAGACCGCTATTTTTTTTTTCATTATAATACATAAATCACAACCAAACTTGTACAGAAACAGGAAAACATAACATTTAACAATGTAGAGTCCAATGCCAATTTGCAACTATGTTGAGGAAATATGGCGGGTCGGTAAACGGCGCAGACGCATTGTAAAGGCTTATTACTTTTAGGTCCATGGTATTGTAAGCGGGCGTTTAACTTAAGGTTTGCTGTGTAAATGTTAATTAAGTAATACTGAATGGCATTGAAACTAAGGTATTTTTTAACCGGGGAGGTTCTATATTCGTCTGTATACATATATGTTTTATGTATGTTAGCCGGTTGGTCCGTCAATTGTGGACCGATTAAGAAAATTATAATTGTTTGGAAAATTAACCCCCGAGATGGTCCCATTTAAATTTGAAAGATAACTTCCACCCCCAAGGCTAGAAAAATAGGGAATTATTGGTTTCTGAATTTTCAAATTTTCACTTGCTTGCTTGCACTTGCCTGGTGAAACTGGCAGACATTATGGAGTTCTGATGACTAAATTTATATTGTATTTAAACTTTAGACAAGTGAACTTTGTTTACTACAAACATTCAGATCACACACTATCTAATCTGATCTAATTTGAGGTCCTCATGGACTAGCTACAGATAGCTAGTCCATGAGGACCTCAAATTAGATCGCTATAAGATTCCGATGCTTCTCTTTTTACAACTCCATTCGGTGGTGGTCCGAAGACGCAAATATTCATAAGCCCGTAATCCGCATTCAAAGCTATAACAACACCTACTAGTAAAAGCAGCTGCACCATAACACGAATTGTGTGATTCGTGAACGACAAAAAGCCATCAAACTAAACAATGATTTACATAATATTATATCAATTCAGAGGGATAACATCCGGCACACGTGTGTTTGATACCTTCTTCGTAAGCATGTAGGCTGTTGTCCACCCACACTCCCCCTTAGATAGGCGCCCGCGCCGCCGCTGCCTAAACGTAGACGATTTAAACGCAATTGTATTTTAATTAGCCTTCAAGAAAATGTAGATCTTATCCTTTTGGAACAATCAACGGTATAATTTTGTATACTAATTTTGTTTGATATTATTATTATTTATATATGAAGTCATTTATGTGTGACAACCTAACGACGAATACTCCTGACCCGGCTTGCCCTTTATTACATAGGAACTACATATACATACTGATATGGTACTACTTAAGCTACTGGTACATCAAAACATCTCTACCAAACTCTTCGGGGAATACGGGGGTACTGGGAATGATAAATGTTACTTTACATATATAAGTAACTACCTAAGTACATAAATATCCTGTACCTCGATCAAAGGTAAATGTAGCTTTATTGTCTTTGGTTGAGTCTCATGTTTTATTTAGTTAGATTCATGAGTCGTCACTAAAAACCAAATATCATAAGTCAAACCAATGTAAAGCGTACAACAAAATACAAACATCAAAGTGAACGTCATGTAGCAAAATTTCCTATTCGAACATGAGAGGAAGCGTAAAAAAAAAACATGCCGCAAGCGAAAGAAAATGATATACATTATGGTTGGAGGCAAGCGGCCTCTCCCCGCAAACCACGCTGCGCCCGCGCCCAGCTCGACGAGTTAATCAGCCATCCGACAAAGTTACTCAAACTTAAGAAGTAATCCTTCCAAATAGTTAGAGGTACGTAATATTATAATTCAATTAGAGGCATTGGAAGTATTTGTGATGGAGGAGGTTGGAGAAGATCAGTTGGATGGAAATGATAGTATGACATTTGTCTGTATCGTGACACTCACATATTTGATACTACTACCTATATCTGGACTTTAAAAGAGGCCATGATTTGAGTTTTATTTCAGTGTTTCTTCTCGGAGGTCGTCCGCTAGGAAATGCCGGCGTCATCTAAGTAGTGGAAAACTTCGCCTTCCTAAAATTAAATTCTATAGAAGTTGACATCTTTCCTGTCCTGTTCTAAGGCCTTTTAAAAGAAACTGCCAGACGTCATATCAATCTTTTTGTTCTGCCGAAGAGCAAAATCTTAGAACCATGATAAAATTAAAGCAAGTTAGTAATAAATACTTCAAAATTGAGGGGACACTAAACGTTGTCAAAGTTATTTCGTGGCACGCACATTTACTTTACAGAGATAAACAACAAAAGTTTGAGGTCCAGTGTGGAATAATGGAACATAATGACTCTATCGGCGGCGGCGAGGCGGCCTGCGCCCGCGGACCGGCCTTACCTTTTTCTACTACCAATGAGTAAGTGCTTATTCTCAGAATAATATGCCAGCCTTTGAAGCATATTCAGACTTCTGAATAGTGCACGCAACACGAACTTATGTTAAATACGTGTTTTTTAGAGAACACAAGGGTTTTTATAAGTTAAAACCCATAAAACAGGACATTGTAATAAGTTATACGAATACTTAATACACGCTGGTACACACGCTTCGACCCCTTGGACCTTAGAATAGAAGAAATACAGCCTCATTATTATAAATATCCTGTCTATGTAAACGGCTCTACGATTTCGATGAAAGTTGCGAAAAAATTATTTAGCTGTTCTCATATCTGGTAAAATCCATTTTACCCATATTTTCTTTAGAGCCGAGCAGAGCTCGTTGGTTAGGTACTAATATTATCGGACCAGTTTTTCGTCTGGATCGTTTAAATAATCTTCTTAATAATTATCTGTTTCTGAAAAAACTTCGATCAGCTAAAAAATATACTTGATTAATCAATAAGAGAAGAGAAGTTATCATTCTATCATCATAGATGTCCAATCATCGTTACACAAGGCTCGCACCGGCCTTGAGACGCCATCACTAATAGTGAAGAAATATTTATCGAGGAACCCCTCAAGAATAAAATTATCTCCAATAAAAAAGTAAAATACCAAACTTTTAACACGCTTACCAAAATTGCCTAAAATAATCATACACCCAACGATCATTATAAGAACATTCAGACAATTACCCAAACGTCAAATACAATAATACGAAGCAATCAAACACTTTACCGAACGACAGATCAAAGCTGAGCTTTTTAATGAAGCCTTCATAGGCGCGCGCGCAGGCGGCTTCACAAAGACATGTTCCGCTTTGATGTCGCCGACGCGCTGCGGCGACAGCGGAGGCGATGACGCCTTTATAAAAACTCAATGATTTATTCCGGCTATTTGACCATTCGGCTTTTTGACGAGTCTATTGACAACAGGACTATCCGCGCTTGCGCATCCCTGAACTATAAATTATTGTACCGTGTGCAGTTCGTTTGGCTGTTCGAATAGGTCTAGGTGTTAAATTTAACATTTTATCAAATTGGCATCTGTTTTACTCATTTGAATTTGATTCCGTTTCTGTCTCAAACTGTACAGCGAAAGAACTACTGCGTATCTGTAAGGGCGAGGGATAATAAATTATCTAGTAAGAATAATAAAGTAAAAATATTATTTAAAATGCCGTAAAACATACATCTAATGAGCACGAATCAAATAACGTGACATTTTCAACAGATACATGAATGCAGCATGTAGTCAGGCACAGAAATGGTCATGGATATGAGGGACATATAAAAGGCAGTTGGAAAGTTGGAAGCATGGAAACATTACTGGAAAAATTTGCAGCATCCGCAAGCAAAGACATGGCTGGTTTGGAAGATATATATGATAAACATGGACTGATGAGATGACGACTTACTGAGATACCATGACCAAATTTAGGATTGACGAGCAAGAGGGTTGATGAAATTGGCCTAAACTTAACCTAAGACTAATGAAACTTGTATAGTTCGCGTAACGTAAGTTAAACCAAAACTGGAGCAGGGGAAATTTTGAGCAATGCATTTGCGTGCAAAATGTTCTAAGAAGCGAATACTGCGCATCCGCCATCTTAGTTGACGTTATTTGCCGGCAACTGTAATTTAAAGATCTCCTTATTCTATGAGTGTAAACAGAATTAATGTCAAACGGCGTCTTGAATAATTCATAACCAATTTTGTTATTAGTGCTTGCTTCACGCCCGATGCTATGCGTCTCCATGTTCACGCAGTATTGTACTCTGGATAATAATCACCATTCAGCTTTATTACTTACAGTTTACAGCTTTTAGGAATTCAGTACTGGAAAGCTCGTGACAATTTCATGATAGATGAAACAACGTGGGAACGAAGTGCGTTTGAAATACAAGCCAACAATACCAAGAAAGAAGAGTAAATAGGAAAGCTTGATACAGAACAACGACAAGATAAAAACTTGTATCAACACAATAATAATTATAAATACAAAAGCAATACTTGTATTCTGTAATAGCTGGCTTTAAAATTGAAGTAAGAAGAAAGAAACCGAAGGAAACAGCATTCATAACTCGAATTCATTCATTCCTGCTTTAGTATTAAAACTAAAATGTCGTACTTACGTGTCATAAAATTGATTGGTTTGAGACATTAAGACTCTGGACAGTTAGATGATCAATAAAATAATAAATTAGACTCTTTGAGTTATTGATTTGCTTGTGCAATTTTATAATAATAAATATATTGGCCTCATTCAGTATTATCTTATGAAAATAATTTTATACAAAAAAGGAAGTAGTACATCTTCGTCAAGTCTAAGTTGAATCATAAAAAGGTAAGCAGTATTTCACTCCTAAAGTTAACGTCCCTTCAAAATGCAATGTATTCAGAATACAAAATATAAGCAGTCTTCAGCTCTCACATCCAGCTCTGCCCACTCCATACCATTGTTTATTTTCTATTGTTATTAGTGGTTCTCGGAAGGGTGAACAAGCAATAATAAAAGTTCCAGTGGCTCCTTATCTCTACAATAATAGAGACGCAACATCGTTTGTTTGTAAACGTTAATAGGTAAGTAGAACCTGTACCATATTGCTCAGTCTGTCGATGTTGTAATGGACAATGACTCTAAAATAACTTTAGATAAGAGAAACATAAAATAGGTTATATAAGTAAAGAAAGGAAAGAAATCTTAATACAGAATAGGATGCAGTTGACGTAATTGATAGCAATATATTTTCAGCAGTTAAAGAAACTGCTATCGTATCGTGTTGGCAAAGCCATTTAGCAGATGGTCAAACCTGCCGGTGGCAAACTAGTCGTTGCAAAACTCTTTCTTAATGCAGTTCATTTTACAGTTCGAGGTAAAATCATCATCGTATAGATAGTGGACATTGGACCCTAAAATTAATGACGGAACCAAGTTATTCAGTTATCAATTATTTGTGATGATTTGCAATTATAATGTACGAAGTTATAAAACCTAGCTAAATAAAACGTAAGTAATGGTAATAAACAACAACATCTTCATAATAATTTGCAAGGATTACCCGGCTTACGATCTGCAAAAATATGTAAGGATAAGCTTGGAAATACTTACAATGTTAAGTAGCCCATAATTATAAAGATATTGAGAGGCTCTTGTATGAAAGAAAGAAAAGAACCAGTAAAGAGGTTCGACGCGGCAGCGGCGGTCATCCAAAACACAATAAATTCTGAAAATCTTTAAAGATTAGCCAGTAATCTTCACAGACGTTGGCGACCGATGTTGAAATAAGCAGGAAACGAACAACACTAATAACCGAGCATTAGTGACAATAAAGAACATAGCCCTCTTTTAGCCGATGCAGTTGGGTAATAAGTAACGCCGGTAGCGGATTGAGGTCGGGACTATAAGAAGTTATTCGAAATTTATTATTTAGAGATTATAGCCGAGAAGATGACATAAACGGAGATAACTTTAGAGTTTTTATGATCGTTTGGACTTTTCTTTTTGTGATCGGCGCATGGTGAGATGTCTTTCTTCCTGTACAAAAGGAACGTTTGTTAACATTTTTGTATAAGTAAATGCCAATACCAGATCGATTTAGATTTTTTTTCTTGCCACAGTGGATTTGGCCGATTATTTTACTTTTACAACAAAAGCTTTATGTATTTATGTAAAAGTAAAACTGAATTTTGGAATGTAGACGATTATACTTTGTGATAAATATATTATAACCTAACCTAAATTAAAAATTTAGTAAACCCCCGACACGAAATGTTATTTGCCATTTTGTGGTGGTGGCCATCTTGGATTTGAAATTTATCATAGTGTATAGTATTCTCCTAGTTAAGCCCTTTCATTTGATACCCATATTGAGGGAGTTGTGAAAAAATATGTAATTCGCTATTTTGTGGCGGCCATCTTGGACCGATTTTCATCAAAAATAGCTAAGAACACTCCCGACTAATTCACCTTTCAAATAAAAAAAACAAAATCAAAATCGGTTCATCCGTTCGGGAGCTACGATGCCACAGACAGACACACACACACGCACACATACACACACACGCGCACACACACACACACAGACACGTCAAACTTATAACACCCCGTCGTTTTTGCGTCCGGGGTTAAAAAGAGAATTATTAAAGATGTCTTATTGCGATCTGAAACGGTCGATTACGTTTTCATATTTTCATTACATTTTTTTTAATTCATGTGTATAGAGAGATATGTACTCCCACAGTTCACCGAGCAGCTACTGAGAATTATTACACAAAATCGAACCCACGGTCTCCCACTCATCAGTCCTGACCCGCGGCCACCAAACTTATGAGGCTTGTTATCAGGTGCAATACAAAGACTGACATATGTTATTATTTATTTCATAGTTCTTAGACAACAGGAGCCATGTCAAGGAAGCCTTAACCCGCTAGATTAAACACTGTTATCAGGGAAATCCCTCTTGAGTGAAAGCAAGTCACAATTTGAGAGCTTCTTCCTGGGGTAGATTGTATGGTTGTACCAAATTAAACTGTTATTCTTCCTGAAATGGCTGCGGTAGTTTTTACTAATAAGTAAGTATAAACTGGCTGTCTATAAGGTCTGGTATGACGAGAACCAGTTTCGCTATATATTTACGGAACCCCAGTGGCTCGTTGTCATAGAAAACTATATAGTACTGCTGTTTTAGTCGATACGAACCTACACAGGGATCAAGAGTCTTCATAAATACCCCTGAGGATAAAATCCTCAGGTAAATACTCCTTTTTGGAAACCACCACCTTTGAGAAGTTCGAAGGTACGGGTGGCATTATAATAGTTACTAGTACCTAATATTTGTTGATTGTTAAAGCGAATGACATCAACGCCACACACGCTGCATCAAAGCGTGGCGCAAGCGCAACAATGACGAAACTATTCGGCTGGGGCATAATTACTGAGAGCATCAGCAGCGATCATTACGTACTACGAAAGCGGGTAATGTTTGGTGATGGTGACCGACCACCCACATCTCATTGTACGAGGAAGCATCTTATGTTTAAGAGAGAAATATACTTATTACTGAATTGCCTGACGATGACAATTTAAAATATCGTTCATAGCAATAGTAGGTTTGAAAAGACCCCACCTCCTTTATCCTGCACCATTTTCTGTTATTAGGGTGAAAGGATTAAAACAATTATGAGTACCTATTGTACTTGTTGCGTGGTGGGCATAGTCTTACCCCTCTAATTCTGAGACCGTGCCCAGTAGGGGCAGTAAACTTATTAATCTTGTAAACATCTCGAACAACCACTTACCTACTTAGATGATCACGATGCTTTAGAATTAAAAAATAAATAAACTGGACTGGTCGTTATTTGGCTCAAATTTTAGAACACTGATATTGATGACAACATACAAGAGTGACTAATTTATTTCTCGGCCTCAGATGACATAGTTTAACGCAAAATGTATCTAAGAATAACCTGTTCTGACTGTGAGTGATTACGCAAATTAATTACAGGCAAGCTACTAAATATAAACATTTCGATTAAGCTTGTGTAAAAAATATCCAACTGTAAAGTTTGTAAAACTGTACATTGTACATTGACGTGTAAGTTGTGGAGGGTCTTTAAAAAAATAAATTTTATGCGTTATCGAACACTGAAAGCCGAGTTAATTAAGAGTTACTAAGTACTTGACGTTAGTACAGCACGCAAGGTAAAGCTTGGCCGGGCTGAAGATTGTCGTTTAAATGCGCAATATTTTGTTTTGGTTATAAAATTGTGTTCTGCGCAACCAAACGGCTAACTTCAGTCGTCGCCTAAATTATCCTTTACCCACCTGATGTAAAACAACTTATTACCAAATACCTATTCAAATGCGCGAACACTTAATAAAGATATTACATAAAATTATTATAATTTCCTGGCAACATCTCAGTGTTAACTCATGAAAATGCATAGCATTCAAATTCAAAGCAAGATTTTGTGTCTTTGTATATTTTGCACAACTAAAGTAACACTGAAATAATTATACAGAATTTCAACATCCAACAATACAACTTAAGAAAATTTTAGTCTCATGAAAATAGATGCTAATTCTTTTGTTTGAAATAATTGTAAAGTAAGCAGTGCGCGTAAAAATGGCGGTGAGTTTCAAAACGTGTAGTTAGGAACGTGTGAAAGAATATATTTACATGCTAAATGTGCGGCGTGTATAGAAAATCTAAGAAGTTTTAGAGCTTTCCCTTAGCCTTCCACTAAGCCAATCTGATAAAGAAATTACAATACAAAATATTACGTTTAGATTAATCATTGGTCAGTAATGCTAAAACTAAGGCGAAGGCAAATAATTTGTTTACCTAAGGAAAACTGAAAAAAGATTTTATCAACGACATTTGAAGCATACAAAGCCAAGGCGTAGCTAGTTAATTGATGGTTGAAATTATATAATAAAATAGGGCGAAAAACCTTTAAACAAAAGCTAGCCCGTTTTGCTCAGTGGGTTTGTCACATTCTAAACTAAGTTTAGAATCTGAAGGAAGATTTCCGCCGATTTTTTCCTTCTTTAAAATAACTTGTAATCTTAGCATGAAAAATGCTTACAAAAATACAAAAAAGAAAGTTAGTATAGTTAGGCACAGAGGATTACACCCACGGTTCACCGGATCTTTATTCAGGTCCCATGTAAAACGGGGTTAGCCCCAGGCATAAATCTAAACCCCGAGCAGCTACTGACAAGAGAATTTCATAGGAAAACAACAACAGTCCTTGACCTGGGAAACGATACCAGTTGCGCTTAAAAGGAACAAGAAAACCCAATTATTTTTTTTTACAACATGTTATGAACAGTTCTTGCGAAATACGTAGGTACCTGTTGTAAATTTGTTATAGATGGTACTTACCACCTTCTCCTTCCGGTCTTCGCAATAATGCCATTATATCTCATCGTTCCCATGGACCATGCGCAAGAGGAAGTAAGTAGTAAAACATGAAATCTGGACCCACGATAGAGGAAAAACACACCAAACTTGATTTAACATATAAGGTATTCTTTAATTTAATATCTCAGCATAATACTTTACATTAGTCACAAAAAACTAATTGATTAGTTTGCTATTCAAATATTATTATGGATCTATTCCCTTCGAAGACTTTTGTAAAGTAATTGGACAGATACAATAATAGTTAATTATGAAGGTAGATGAATAAAGTTAACATATTTTGTGATGTCGCCAAATGACTCCTTTTTTCTGATATGATTTTCAATTTTTATAATCTACAGATAAGTAAGTATATAAATTTTATAAGATATAAATTACCCTTACAACTTTCCATTTTTATAATATTTTAATTCCACTTAAAGCCTCAAAGTCAGTTTTGAAACATCAAACTCGATTAAGCTTATCCGTTAATACTTTTCCATCCAAAGTTATGAACATCTAAACATGTAAACGTCGTGTCGTGCATTGCGCAAGAGACGCGGATTAGAGGCGTGGAGCGTCGTGCGCCCGCGCAGGCACTAGCGCGGTGGTCCTCTGACGACGACTTCATTGCACCACATTTTAATCTCGCTGATGATCACTGCCTCCTAAAAAACTGATAGACGTAGAAAACTGTTATTAAAGTAATGTAGATATCATGTTGTGTGTATAGGATGTTAGAATAAATTGCAGATAAACTGTTATAGCCTATTTTGGGGGCCGCTTAAATTAAGCTTTAAATGGTTACTGCTACTATTACTAGAATGGCTTTATTAGTGAAACAAACTTTGTTTTTTCTTTATTAATATCTAACCAAAAAACGGAATAAGTACCTACGTTTAATTGAATAGATGTCGGTAGTTTTGAATTTTATACGTGTAATTGCAATAATTACAGCACTAAAGCATTAAATTATGATGACCATCAATGGTCTCCTGATTTAGTTGTTGTATTCTAAATAAAGCAAAAACAAAGACACGGTATTCTTTAGAAACGTAGACAACTCAAGTAATGCCGTGACCGATAGATCTTCGGAGCCAATTTAGGAATTCCAGTTGGCTGTCTATCTAATCACTATATTTCATAGAACACGCACAGTTTCGGTTGGTTTTTTGTCTACATCATTCCTCTCTATACAAATGGTCATCTTTACTTGAAGTGGTAATAATTAGGGTTACGTAAGTCGTACGTGGAAGGCTCGCCACCACATGTAATTGGGACCACCCGCGGAGCCCTGGGGCCGCGCTGCCGGCTCGGGGAGGAAACAATGCATAATGCGAATTTGGACCGCGCTCTGATTAGATAATACCATCATAACCTATAAGTGTTTCTCCCAAACTGTAATTGAGTTATTTTCTGCGCATGCGTAACAGAGCGGGTGTCTCCTATATTATGGTAGGTATAGACATGCGGTTTAACTGTTTTTAAATAACAAAACACTAAAGACGTCTTCAACAAAAGTCTATATACTGATATTTAGGGTTTTATCCTGCGGTTCTTTGCAACAAGTATAGGCAAAGTTTTCCTCTGAGCTTAATGCAGAAAAGCTATTGTAACTATCACTTGAACTTACCTATCAGTCACAATTTACTCGGGAAAGTTTTAAAACTGTTACATTCCACGTAACAGCCTTTGCCTTTTATGGTGCTCGTTATAGCTACGGTGATCAATCTAATAATAGAATCTAATGATAGCTACGGTGATCAATCGGCCTAAAAGATCGAATTTGATCGATCGAAAATCTGTCTACGGATCTGGGAAGCCGACTCCAACATACTTGGGTGAGAAAAGGCTAAGATCATGATTACTGACTGTTGCCAATCTCAGACTCAATGTCGTGTTCATGTCATACAATTCTTAGGTTCTATACCGTACCTACGTGTTAGGTCATAAAAAGTACATTGACCACAAAACCGCAGGCTGTCCGACAATGAGCTGCGCTTGAGTTTGGTAAGATAATCGACTAAAATCTTCATAACCGCAACGCAAAAAAAATATATCACTCCAACTTTATTGGTGTCGAAATTCTACATGGTTTTGTTCTTAAATTAGAAAAGTTATAAGTATTTTTAAGATGGTTTCGAATCGACAAACGAATAGAAAAAAAATGTATGGAAGTGACACAAGATATCGACAAATCGGGCTGTCACTAATGCCATTTCCATGCATTTACTTTGTGTTCGTTTGTCGATTCGAGTGTCAAATTGCAACATGTCTAGCCGCCGGCCCTGGTAAAGGTCGCTGGATGTCGTTGGATGCAGGCAGCAAACGATGGAAGTCTATGGGGAGGTCCTTGTTCAACAGTGGACCTCTTTTGGCTGATATGATGATGATGATTACCTACATAAAATTATTTTTTATACTTATTGCAATTATTATACATATCTACTTGTTAGTGATAGTGCTGTTCTCCAAAGTGCACAAACATTGTCGTTGCTGAAGACACCCGTCAAATTCAGACGGTAGAAAATGATCTCGCTTTACAAGATAAAGCACAGCGCGTATAAACATAACTTAAGGATCATTATATTATTATTATTATGTTACATGTCAATGGGGTCATTAAATTTGCATGTCATAGCAAGCAAATCATCAAGCAAGATAAAATAAGGCAGAGAAAATCTAATATATAAAATTCTCGTGTCACAGTTTTAGTTGCCATACTCCTCCGAAACGGCTGGACCGATTTGTATGAAATTTTGTGTGCTTATCCGGTATCTATGAGAATCGGCCAACATCTATTTTTCATCCCCCTAAAATGACCCACCCCTATATGGCAAAACAACGTTTGTCGGGTCAGCTAGTATTATATGTATACCAACCTATTCATATAAATAAGTACAAATGTACAAATCATTTTCCTTACATTCAGTTTCAATAAACGTAAATGAAAAATCGGTGATTCTTGTACTTGCCTGCACCTCAATACCTACAGCAGGAACAGTAAAGAAAAAGATTTTCTTTTAAAATTCCCCGCTACATTTTCACACGCTTCTAACGTCACGGACGTGGCTCCCAGCACTCAGGATATACGCTCTACCCTCGAGTGCTAATCCTCGAGCACCTCTCGACGGTCCCTGAGTTAAGTGGCTCCTTTTATCCGAGGGTTTGTACGTGATATTCCAGCGAGTACAGATTCGCAAACCATGGGAACGGATGTGCTGAGTTGCGTAACACTGTTGGAGGTAACGCTGCAAAAAATATTTCCGGTAGGTAGGTACTTGTCATTTTTGGTGCTTTTAGCATAATTAACCCCCGACGCAAAAACGACGGGGTGTTATAAGTTTGACGTGTCTGTGTGTGTGTGTGTCTGTCTGTGGCATCGTAGCTCCCGAACGGATGGACCGATTTTGATTTTGTTTTTTTTATTTGAAAGGTGAATTAGTCGGGAGTGTTCTTAGCTATGTTTGATGAAAATCGGTCCAAGATGGCCGCCGCGAAAATAGCGAATTACATATGTTTTCGCAACTGCGTCAATATGAGTATCAAATGAAAGGGTTTAACTATTAGAATCTATACACTATGATAAATTTCAAATCCATTTACATTACATGTCGTGTCGGGGGTTTTCTAAATTTTTAATTTAGGTTATTTATAAGCTTGTTCATCCCAGGTGGTTTTAAAGCTAATTTACGGGTTTAATCTGTCAAGTCAGCAAGTTATTTTGAAGCTGTATCTTCGGTAGTTACTTGATATTCTAAGCTATCAATTGTAGGTACTGTTTTGATCAGTATGGTGTACTATGTGGTAGTGTAGAAACGGTTTCTGATTATGTTTATCAGTTTCTAAAGATTCTTTTGCACAATGACATCTAAATACAAATAGATTTACAACTTATTTTGGTATACAACAAAATTTATTATTACATTTATATCTACTTAAATAACATAAATAAAACATTTACATTAACTTATTTTTAATTTAAAGTAGCCATCATAGCAAAATATTGTATTGAATGCTTTCACATTTATCTATACTTACTAATATTATAAAGAGGATACATTTGATTGTTTGTTTGAATTGAATAGGCTCCAAAAATACTGGACTGATTTAGGGGAGGGTTAAGATAAGACTCCCTCGAATAACTATAAGAGATATTTTTAACAATTTAATTGATCTCGGTCTGTAGCACTTTTAACTATCACTCAATCAATACAATTTCAGTGACCATCTTAGTATTGACATTATCTCTTTGTTTGTTGTTTTGCCCATGATCAGTTTTCAGATACAGCTCCCAGATAACCTCAAAACTGGGTGTATCGACGGATTCAACTATGTTGCATATTTAAAATATTTTTTAGATTTAAATCTGGAGATATTAAAAAAACTCTGTTTATAAAATTGTTTATACATAAGCACTATTTCGTTTTTGCAGGTCCTATATGGTAAAATATATGTGCTCTATTATAGTTGCAAATGGGTAAATACGATTGCCCTATCTGGAAAATTTTCGGAATACACTTGCAGAATCTATTTAGGTCGTGAACGTCTATTTATTTTTCGGGTTTGGCAAAAGTAAAAACAAACATTAGAAAACAGAAAATTTATTGCAATTTTGTAAAATAAATACAATTAAAATCCTTAAAATAATTGTACAAAACGAAACAAAATACAACAATTCTTATCAACTAGGCTTTTATTTAATTCAATAAATTATTCGCTTTTATCCTAAAATACTTTGTACGAATTTTAATAGCAGTAAAACAATGCATTCGGCTAAAACTAAACTACTAACTAAAGCTATTTACATTTCTTGTACTAACCTAATAATCTCACTTTGGTAAACTGTGGTTAATGAGTTCCTTCTCTTACAGTAAATCTTAAATAATTATTATTTACCTATTAATCCTAATCAAACTGGAAATTAGAACGCAATTTTTAATCGTTCGAAGAAAAAGACGTTACACACACTTGCTCACATAATGAAATAATTATGAATTAAAATCAAGACAGTAAAATCATTTAACATTAACATTTTAAAAATAGAGCATCAGAACCACTCAGTAGATAACACACACACTTACAAAGTCACACACACTGTCATAATGTATATCAATAAAAAGCTAATGAACACATACAAACATGTTTAATTGAGGTATAAGCATACTGTATTGAATAAAATTATTTAAGTTGTACCTAGATTAACTTAAACGTTTTCAAAGGCTAGACTAGGCCGAATGCTCCAAAATGTTCATGTTTATCTCTAGTTTGAAATAAAAGCCAAATATTCAAACAATATTTTGGACGATTCTAACAATTTATTGCTGAAATAGAACAGAATATGACCTTTTATCTATACAATTCTACGATTTCTTTTAAATGCCAGACCAGTTGCAGCTAAGGCAAATAAACCAGTCATGCAGTTACAAGCTAGAATTTATCACATACAGATTAATTTACTGAACATGAAAATAAGAAACGCATATATTAAAATTCGCTTGTCATACCACGTAATACCTTGTAAATTTACATTGCCATGTTAGTTGTAACGCAAATTGCTTTACAAATCTGCTTAATGTAATATGTAAACGTTGTAATAAACGCTCATAAGTATTATTTCACGAAGTTTCATATACAGTAATGTAGAACGTTGCAGTTATGTTACGAGACGACAGCGCTAAGCGTGTTATTAGCTCCTTATGCTGTATTTAGTCTCTTTTTTGCTCTTGCTGGTGATTCAGATTCTCCTATCTCTCCATTTTCAATGCACTGTCCAAACCTCATGCTTATTGTATTAAAGATATAGCCTTCTTGTTCTTCTAGCTGTATTTCCTACCTATCCTTACTAATAATTAAAATGCGAAAGTAACTCTGTCTGTCTATCGCGATTTCAAGCCAAAACTACTGAACCGATTTAAATAAAATTTGGTATACCTACAGATAGTCTTGAGCCCGAGAAAGGACATCATATTTATTACTTTTTAATCCGAAAAAAAGGGCGGTAAGGGGTTGAAATAGGGGATGAAAGTTATAAGGAATACTCAGACCACGCGGGCGAAGCCGCTGGCGGAAAGCTATAATTAAAGAAAATAAGAACTATCAGGTTTTATACGATGGCTTTATCATCTTTCTAAATAAAATTCAAAAGGACTTATTTAAATAACTAGCTTCCCGCCAGCGGCTTCGCCCGCGTGGTCTTATAATTTTTTCCCCGTTTTTGCTACATTTTTCATTACTACTCCGCTCCTATTAGTCGTAGCGTGATGATATATAGCCTATGTTACTCGGGGATAATGTAGCTTTCCAAAGATGAAAGAATTTTTGAAATCGGTCCAGTAGTTTCGGAGCCTATTCATTACAAACAAACAAACAAACAAACAAACAAACAAACAAATCTTTCCTCTTTATAATATTAGTATAGATTACAAGAAAAAAAAGGTTTTCTTTATAGCAATAAGGAGAGCTGGCATGACACCAAAACAGAATAAAAAGTTCTTTAGGTACGGCATTGGCAGTAAGTACTTAAAATGTAATACTAAAGCACTAATATTGTTTTACGTGTTGGCTATAGTAAGATCTTGATACTCAATGTATCAACGCCACTTCGTATTCTGCGCAGTGTCGTTGCATTATACATAAGGACATGATTCGGGCGACGAAACATTAGTACGCCGTCGTCTGCGAGATGCATACAAAGTGTTCCATGACACTTGTATGATGCGATATATGACCGTGACGTCACCATCTCCCTTTAGAAGACCCGCGCAGAACTACCTGAAATGTGTCTTCTATGCAAACTGCGCACTTGATGTTCGATAAACAGCTGTCGCATGCGCATCTCATTAAGATTATATCTCAGAGTTGTGGGAATACTATGAGAGAATATCCTATGCATGTGATTTTATTGTCACAAAGTTTAAATCATAATAAACCTATTAGTGGGGATATTTATAGATATACCTAACATCTACTGAAGGACTGTTACGTAATATCGATTTAAAAGTGGAGCTAGACTTTGTCCTACCGTTACCGACCTGCAGTTATAAATTTAAGCGAGCTTAGTTAAGAAATCGCCAATAAACTAGCGCCGAGTGTTTAATGCAGTTATGAAATCTCAATAATTCAGTTCAACACTCCCAGAGAGAATTATTGACCAATTTTAAAGAAACCGAGACCCCTTCAGAAAACAATTTTTTGTCTATGTTTGTCTACTATTCTGTGAAAAGTTGAATTCTGGCATTTTTAAAGAAAAGGATTGTAATAAGGCCTCTACATATTATTATTTTATATTATTATTATATTCTATCTAGTTGATTACAATCCTATTATTCTTCAGTTTTTCCTATTAAAACACATTACCTACCTACCTACATAACAAAACTATTTCATTGTTGCTCTGATTTGATCTCGTTGCCGTGGTCCTGAGGCCCGAGACCGGTTCCACCTCTTCATTACTGACACACCGGTACCGAGAAACGTACCACTACCAACAATACGCATTTACGTTGGCTTTACGAGGTCCACGCACGCTTTTAACATTTTAAATGAGATACGTCGAAAAAAATCAATGGCTTCGCGGTAAGATATCTCAATCTGAGCGGACAATGTGGGAATTGAATGGGGAAAATGTATGAGAAGTGGTTCAAATATAACTACAGAAAGCCATCGAGCCTTTAACGGATTGCTTGCGTTGATAGTTCAGCAAATCACAATAGGTTCGTGCGTGGAGAAAAATATTCCTGTCTGTTGTACATGACAAGTTAAAAATTCTTGGCCTAGTTCTATTAACCTGGTAATCCATAACACACACTCAAACATCACTGACATTTAAAAGACTAATCGCCAACGAGACTAAACTATACAAAGAACACATCTCTACAACTCGCAACCCACTAAATTGGAGTGGATTTCAAACGGATGTCAAAGAAAAGAATCAAAAGAAGTTTTGAAAAAAAAAAGACCTGGCAACATATACCGCATATTTGTAAAACAACCGACGTCCTACATCACTGGGACTATTAGTGCCGCCTACCGGATTTAGCCACGACTATGTCATTAGATCAGCCACTTCCCTAATCCACTACACACTTCATACTCGGCTCCACAGATACTCTATCCTTGTCAGATTAGGCGCCACAGATAGAGATAGATGAATTCCTCTTTGACGTAAATATGTGAGGATGATGGCGTTACCGGAACTGTCGTTAGATCAATCGGCGTGGCGCTACATCGGGAACAGTCCAGCATTTGTCACCGGACCACCGGCGCCGCCGTATTTATAGCGACGCCTGCGCACCCCGTGGGCGGCGACACATCCACTCTCATATTAAGACAATAGTTAAAATATACAACAATCTACATAATTACCCTTGATTCCCTCACGATAGCCTTAAGTTAACTAATACTGTTTTTACATTATGTACATCATTGTATTGTACTTTAATTTAACGCCTACGTAAGCCATAATTTTCCTAGTAGTAGCTAAAAACACTACATAATATTCTTCTCACACTATAGTCTCTTGAATGGCAGTGTCCTTTTCTTATGAAAGTTTATTATTATACAATTTCGACTAAAAAGTTACTGTTTTATCACGTAATGACACTGAAACTGGACACACACAACAACGCTATAAGACCAGATATTCGGACAAAGTTCGCAGCACTGATCGGCACTTCCTCGATGGGTGGTTTCTTGTGTTTCTCTCCATGTCTCTCGTGGTTCTTCGTATGGTTCTTCATCTTATGGAAGCATAGCCTCGCTAGGTTATTCTGCATTCGTGGACAGTCGTAGTCATTGCCGTCGCATTGACACGCCGTCAGCGCTGCCGCTTTCTCCTGCTTTCTTAGGATCTCTATGGAATTGAGGCACTTGTTCGAGCATTTTCTGCCTCTGAACATGGACCGGCACAGCCTGTGGTAGTACTGCAGCGCGGTGGCGCACTGAGCGTCGGCGAGGCAGATGAGTTGCGACAGGCTACACGAAGATGTTGCGTTGGCCGCCCCTTTCAGCACTTGAGGTCGACAGATGTCGATTCGTTGTTTCGCTTCCAAACAATATTCGTCCTCGCATTCACACTGCAACAAAATTACACATATTAGTTTTAATTGATGTGGAAATTACGGTTAAATTGTTCAGAGAAAATTGATCATTTAATAAATGTCCACTGGGGTTTAGAAATAGATTTCTCAGTAGAGTAGGTTTATATTTCAATGTTCTTTTAATATTAATAATATTTCATGCAACTATGCCGAGAGATCTAACGAACACTTGGATTCTACGTATAATAAATGAATACATAAATATGTATAATTCCAGAATCGTGTTAATCGTGAATAGTTCTCCTTCTCGACAAGGTTATAAGTTGCAGTAAAATGTATATAACTCCTCGGAATGATCAATGTCAGTAAACATTATATTATTATAAATAGTACCTAGGTTAGTTTATTTTATCTATATAGGTACAACGAACATTAGCTTTACAATAACTCAAGTCAGCCCACGCTCAACACAAAATGCATTCAAGAAAAAGAAATACCTACATTATGTAAAAGAAAATCTATTAATAATTCCATGTAATAAAGTTTTAGGGAAACTCGTAAATCGTCGCGGTCCATAGAGCATAATAATAACGTTGTACGAACGTAAAATACATTTTACGACACCAAACATTCCGGAATCCATACACTATCAAAACATGGCGTGATTTGTAAAATTTATAACACGACGCTGTTTATACGTAAACATTAATTCAGTTTAAACAGATAGCCCATTAGTTCAGCTCACTGAAGTTACCTACTTATTCATTCCAAGGGTTGAAGGCAAATGATTGTGCATTTTAATGGTCTGCATTAACACTGCAACTTTTAACAACAAACAAAGGATCACAGAACACATAAAAATGCACTCATGAATAGGTAATGCCGTATAAAATGGCAATCGTTCTCAGGGCGAGGAAGAACGACCTCGGAAATTGGCAGATGGTTCGTCAAGATGCACCAATCGGCTACGCTCTCAAATTTTTGAGGTCAATTTACCGGATATCTAGCGCGGATTAATGAAGACACGGCCGCCCGTCTTACGCTTAGTTTTTTTGTAAGAACGCAGCAACACCTGCGCAAGAGTCAACGCTGCGGTAGGTCCCGATCAAGACGTCAAATCTCAAGGCTGAACGCGGCCGCTCCTTTGCTCTGCCTTTCGATATACATTGCCCAACGTAGTACTCGTAATCACACTCGCTACTACGATATAATTAAAGGTTCGACCGGTTTTAGTTCGAATTGCTGCATTATCTATGCATAGCGGTGACCATGTAGAAAATATGTAAGCGATAACACTCACAACAAACGCACCTGCTTTTACGAAAAAGTGAAACAGTAAAAGTTAATGGATATTTAATTCGATAGTCAGAAAGTAGTCCTTAAAAATCGTTAAATAACAAGTATGCAAGATGTAAATAAGTTCAAATATGGTGTAATGTTTTCTGTAATTTGGTGCAAGGAAAGCACCTGCGCGTCTGGGGGGTCCGGGAGTGTCAGATAGTGAAGATTTTTTGTTGATACAATTGCATAGTGATACAATTTCATTACTGCGTTAACTGAAATATTTAGCACTAGGACCGCATAGCTGTTAAAGTTTAAGTACTCAAATAGTTAAGAAAGTCTTAATGAGTGACCGGTGAATCGGACCCATGACACAGAATATTTATATAGACTGTGCCTACGATGAGGTAGATAAGGTCAGGAACTTGTCGAATGTTGCAAAAAGAAAGTTGCACCAGGAAATATACATTTAATATATGGTATTCATCAATACAAAGTTTATGGGTGGAAAATACTTACTAGGTATTTAATTTATTAATTACATAAACATAGATTTGTGACTTATAATGTATTCACAGTAAATGGCGTAACTAAGGTGACAAGTGTGTTAACTAGAAAAAATATAATTTAGATATTTTCAAACACTACTCGTATAACTTCATTTGGTTATGTTATATTCTTATCAGCGTTCACTTAGGTACGCCTTTCTCCCATAGAAGTGGGCAGAAATTCAGACAGAATTCTTCTGAGTATTCTATGTTCTTCATTATTAAAACCAAATTGGTGCTTCATTGATGTTAAAAGAAAAATTAATTGTTTGTACTACTGATAAGAACACAAAGTGCCATAAAAAAGTTGCATTTTATTTTACTAAATTATATTTCGAAGACGCTAATTGAAAGAGTTAATATTCAAGGTTTACAAGGTAGCGTTCAAACAAAGTAGAGATAATGAAGATAACACGAAGTATTTACTTGTAATAAAAGTATTGTCTGCAACTTATATAAATAATTTTCTGTTGCCGGTCGCATGATTACTGGAAAATCGTTGGTATTATGATAACATACGACAGAACTTTGAAATGACAGTAATATTGCATATTAATAATTGTCTAGTCCTGTCATGTGTTAGGAATATCATTATAATCATCATTGCGTATACTATGGAATTCTCATTCATCCTGCATGGATCAAATGATTTTTCAGCCAATTTACGGCGGTGGGTGACAAAGTAAGGTTCAGATGATTCTAATCTTACAAAAAGTGTGTCGTTATTTAATTATATTATATTAAAAAAACACGTAAATACTAAGTATTATCCAACCTTCAGGCTTACTACATACCTTGTAGATTTTTTAATAAATACTTAGCTCCCTCTGATGCAATATGATCTTTATTCTGGTGAAACTAAAGAATATGTTAACATAAGGTCCCGGTTTTGCTATGGCTGTCCAATTGCAGGGCAATGGAAAATATTGTTTCTTTCTACATTCACCGGTTCAGTGATTTTTTTGGCCAACCATATACAAAGTATCTGGACCGTCACTCTATTCTTGTCTCGCAGTTGGTACTTTCGTCTATATTTAGAAACACAAACCAAGCTTTCAACTATCTTGATACTGTCTTCGCTCAAACGGATATGTTCGATTCTTCGCAGCAAGTTGTTTCAATGCTCAATGTTTCTGAGTGCATTAGCACCACTTGAGACCACATGTATCAGTGACGTGTTAATTGAAAGATAAAAATTGTGCATAAACAGTACCAGGTTGCTGCGCCTATGCAATGCAGCATACGATTAGATAGATGACAGAGAGATCTTTATTTCTTATTTCACTACATCCTCCTTATGTAGTGAAATAAGAAATAAAGATCTCTCTGTAGATAGATATATTATTGTTTGTAGATAGAGTATGGTTTGTAAATCAAGATCATCCAAAATACTCCTTAATCAACTAAAACTTCTGGAATTATTCACGTCATCGTAGGCAAAGGCAAACCTCTGAGTACCTAACTTCAATACCTATCTCTAAAAATTTTGAAGAATTTCATCTAACCTTAAACGCCAATCTTCTGCCACATGCAACCACGTAACGTTTCACACGTCCAGTGTACAAACAATCAATAAAGCTTGCAGAAACAATAATAAAGCCAAAAGTACACCAGCTCTGTTTATCACGTGCTCACAGCACGTGAACCAATTGGCGGGCATTCTTCACACATTTCTTCCCAGTTTAGATTCATGAAATTTTTACAACCGATATTAAGGGCTACGAAATGAACGCTGAATGCAAAATGGCGTCTGAGAATTCGTGTTTTTCACATTTAGTGTTAAAGTTAAGAATAATGCCTTCAATAACAGATTTGCGTGAAGTTGCGAGTTTGGTTTGGACTTGTTTATTAAATTAAAAGTACCTATCGTGTTCTAAACGTCTATTTCAAGAATTTCATAGAGACATAATTATAGAAATATATTCCTTCTAATTCTAGAAATAGCTTCCCAACTGTTGAATTGAGCTACCTACATAATATTTAATTAATTTCAGATAAGTAGCATAAAATGAACATGTGTGCACAATATAATAATATTTGTTTGTCAGTTAGAGCTAGGTTAGCGTACAGAATTTAAACTTGGTTCAGCAAAGCCGTGCTAGGTACCAACTACCAAGTTAGTTCACGGACGAGGTCGTCAACCGCGACCCTCGACGTTCCTTCGCGTCGGACAAATCTGCCCACAACGTCTAAATTAGATTTTATTGCGGGGCGTCTGCTACATGCACCTATACATAACCAAATAAGCAAGATCCCTACACTGTCATCATGTACTACAAAGTACAGGTCCCAACTTACTGGTCGTATCCCCAATTGAGAGAGGCGTAAGCTGTAAACAGCTGTTATGAGGAGTAATTGTGACAAGTCTGAACACTGAATAATGAATCTAAATAGAATCATGCTGCAGCCAACGATTGCAATTTACAAGTGACATTTAGAATGATTGGTTTATTAGCGATGAAAGCTCACTTTCAACCCGATGATTTAATAGTTTCAATGCGAGTTTTATAGATGGGTGATTAATAAACCATTATCTTCTTCGAAATGAAGCCAATCGCAATAAAACTGTTTAAGTACTTAATTCATTTGATATATTTAATACCCTGCCGTTTCTATTTTTCCATTTCCTAACAGTCACAATATTCAGTTTTATTTGGTCCATTTACAAAAGCAATAACATTTAAATTTGATTAGTGACAGAAGTTATTTAACTTTAACTTCTAATACAATATCAGTGCGCGTGAATGAAGATATTCTATGAAACAATGGTCCATTACTAGTCCCAGTGAATGAAGTCATGAGTGCGGATATGAGTATGTTCAAGAATATTATTAGATTGCAAATGGTTAAACATAATATTTGCACTGTAGCTAACGACTATTATTTCTAATAATCCCATTTCCTTACGGTTCTATCAGAACCATAGATTTCTCATGAAATATATGATTGAGTCTAAGAATCGTACGATAAAACAACCATTATTAGCGAACTATGTATTCTCAGTTATGATTTTACACAATAAAGTGAGCGAGCGCTATAGATTGGAAGATGGAGCTATAAACGATGATGATGAAATAAACATCATCATTAATCGGACTCATTTCTTTAATGGTCAATAAATATGATACTTAGGTATAGCACGCATATACACATTACACATATACATGGTATCTGCACAACAGTGAAAGCCAACAGTGACAACGATGCATGAAAAGTAGAGGCGTGAAGAATCGATAAAATTATTAACGTATAAAGTTCTAAAACACGTAATAAGAACCATAATGAAACTAAGTTCATTCGGAGACATATTTATTTACTGTTTTTTATTATTATTTAAACAGTAAATTCATGTATTTTGGAAACAGTTTCAAGAAAATAGTAATTTATATCTCAAAAACTACTCTTACTCTCTACTTAAAAATCTCGATCTGTTGTAAAGCTATCGACCCTCAGACTCATAATTTTCTTATTCTAATGTTCATAGCTTACAGTAATGTGTGTTTATATCCGTTAAGACTGCCTATTTGTCAGTATACATAATCCACTAATCTTATCATTAAATCTTTCAATGTAAAACTGGACATTTGCCAAAGTATTACGCGCAATCTTGTGGTATTAAATGTAAGAAATAAAATTATGTTTATTGTTTACGTGCCAATCAAGTTTTAAAACTGGCAACACGTTAACATGATGAGCAGATTCAACTACATTTTGACGACATAAATCTGTGTTGTAGATCCACCCACTCCCACTCACGACCCACGCGACGAATTAGGTAGAATTGCTCGTTACAATAGAGGGTATAGGTTACTCTACAGTATTTATAGCTTGAATAATGTGTCCTTACTAAATAATTTTCTGGGTGCTTGCTGGCTAGTGGCTACTAGTAATTTGGCTTAGTAGCGGTTTCGCCCGAAATTGGTTCGCCCGAAATGGGCGAATGTACTACTTTCAATTTTGAATATTTTTTAGGGCCGGTTTCGCCCGAGACAAATTTATTACCGGGCGAATCAGGTCAATTAAAATTTAGTAATGGACTATTCGCCCAAATACTACTATGCCTCTAAAAATAAGCCTTTATTTAATAATAAAATGTGAAATTTTATAAAAAAGTACAGTTGCGTACACAATTGTTACTTACAATAAAACAAATACTGTTAGTGAATCTGTTTATTCCTGTATGTCTAATATTATCTACTCAACAAACGAGCCATTTATATAAATAGAATGTATATAAGTATTATGTCAGTCCGTTGTTTAAATGGGGATCCCATTTTTGGAAAGCTGAGAGAATAGGGAAGTTTTCTTAGTTGTTTGTACGATTCATGTCATAGTATTTTTTTTTACTAGACTACATTTTTTGAAGCATTAAATGAAAATATTGGTTCGATACCATTCTTAAATCTCTCATCAATTTGGGTATTTTGTTGGATGAAGCACATTTAATGGTGTACGTAGCTTAATTGAAGTGTCAGCTATAATATCACTTTTTAATGGTACCTATTCAATGTGTAGTTTTTTTTTTATTTGGATTTTAGTGTAAAATTTTGGGTAAATATCGAAAATCCCCTAAAATTCAAATATCTCGAAAACTATTGAACTTCGGCTATACATAGGTGGTGTTCAATTTGTTGCATTTTAATCCCCCAATCAGCTCCTGGCGGATATACGTCGAATTACAAGTAACCCTGTAGAAACACTTACATATTTCTTATAATTATACTTCACAGTCTTCTACTCATTATAACGACTTCACATCATTCATGCGCGTGCATGAATGATGTGAAGTCAGAAAGTGTGTACTTTATGCAGTTATGTTGTTATACTGTCAGTATTTTAGACACACTAAACCAAATGATGGGAACACGCTGCACAATTTGCAAATGAGTGACAGAGACAGCATTATACTACTATCTTTGTGTTCCTGTGGGTGCGTTTATTTGCTGTGTCTTTAATTCTATCGCTGAGTAACAAATGTCATTGTGCATATTATCTATAGTCCGTTTTTTAATCTCAGAGACTAGATTGACACATGCAACTGTCAAAATTACAAATAATGATACCAGCTTTTTTGTATAGGGTTGTACCAACGATATCGGTTTGTTGAATCGTAACTTTTAGACGATTAGCTTAAAAATTTTCTATTCCAAATCGTATAATTAAAACCCAAATTAATTAAAATTGTACGAATGCACAATAAAGTCTATGAAAGGTAAGTCGGCGTAGAGTTTTAAGTACCAAATGACGTAAATTTACCTACCAAAAAAACTAAGAAATGACTTTAATAAATTTATTCTTATGTTCCAACGAGGTGAAAAAGTATTAGAAAACTATATCAATCGCTGTAAAAAAGTTTTAGAAAACTATGTTGATTTCGCTGTCGTTATTTAGTCCTTCAAAACTCTACCTAAGCCGACTCATGATTATTACGTTTTAAATAAGACCTACTGTTTTTTTCACGATAATTTAATGTAAAAAACCCACACTTCAATTTAGTAGCGATAATTTTCGATAGAGGCACATTACTATTTAAGAAATGCAAAAAACTGGTATCCCATGTAATGTCACTTTAGTCTCTGAGATTAAAAAACAGACTGTAGTAGGTTACTTACTATTTTCGAGTAACACATGTGCCTAAGTAAATCCTCTTTAAAAATATTTGTACATATTACGGTGTGCTCGACTGTACTACTTATTTTTTCTAATGTATAATAGAATTTGGGCGAATAGTCCATTACTAAATTTTACTTGACCTGTTTCGCCCGCTATTAAATTTGTCTCGGGCGAAACCGGCCCTAAAAAATATTCAAAACTGAAAGTAGTTCATTCGCCCTTTTCGGGCGAACCAATTTCGGGCGAAACCGCTACTAAGCCAGTAATTTGATCCACCAAAGAAAACTCACTTGTCGTAGGGCCATTGGCCAATATGAACTTTGAAAAGGCTGGTCTAAAAACTTGTAAAAGGAGTGCTTGGACGTAAAATGAATGAACTAACTGTTGTAAACTCATATTTATACTTCTAAGAGAATAGAAATCACTAAAGTAAGCACTATTCAAAATGATAAAAAGATTTTTGAAACCACAACCAACTTACATTCATCAGCTCCTTGCCCTCTTCAGTAGAAGTCAAAGCGATGAGTGCATTCCCACACTCTCTAGGACAGGTGCTGGAAGCCGTGGGCTCTGACAGCACTGCCTCACACATCATCATGTAGTTGCCTAGCGCGGCGCCGCAGCCTGTGCGGTATGCGCAGCGCGTGCGCGCCTCGTTGCACGACATCGCACCGCCGACCGCTGTGCACGCGGCCAGCAACGCCGCTACCAGCCACATCACCTGCAAATAACATCCACTTATTAGACTTCTCTAACCAGCAAACAGAACAAACAATTTTTCAAAAAGGGATATTACTTAGTAATGTGCGTTTGATTAGGTAGAGGTACCTACTAAGTATTCTGCTGCTCGAACAACCTTAACTTTGGAAAAATATACTAAACTGTATGGACTGATCATATGAAACACTAGTGATCCATAGCTACTGCTGCACAGATGAATTAATTATACCAATATCTAACCTAATACAAATTTAAATTCTGGGAAATGACTTGAAAATCCTAAAGGTATTATTGCTTTGTTAATAGAGACAGTACGGAGAGTAGGCACCTAGATACTAAATTATTTACAAAGTTAATAGCGGAAGCTGTAGGTAGAACTCCTAACAATAGGTAAGCCAAATGAAGCTTTACAACTTAAGTCGTAGTTAAAATGCAAATACAGCTTTACAAAGTATTGACTACAATGTATCGATGATTAAGTCGTACCCGACGTGTTAGCATTTGCGCGGGCACCTATCCGCGTTACTCGGCATCTCCCGGTTAACTCTCCCGCTTATTCGTGAATGTTCTGAGAAAAGAGAGGGCCCGAGCCGCTTCGTAAACAAACAGAATCGTGTCACGTCCACTCGTCACTCGCTACTAACTTACACGTTTACCGTAACATTGAGATAGGGTTGGTGGAGTTGTCTAGAACTCAGGTAGTATTAGTATGAAGACCACTAAAAATAGGTTCTATTACATAATTTTAAATGTTTCCTTACTTAATAAAAAATATAAGATTACAACCTTCTTTGATTAAGCTCTGTTATAAAACTTAACTCATTATCAAACTACAAAACCATTTTAAGTAATGCTACAAACATCAAGTAATGCATCATTATTTGTATTGTAAACCATCTTTTGACACCCCTGATAGTCAGATACAAGAGCGTAAGTAAGGTCGTCGTCCGCCGAAGAGACCCCGATGCAAAAAGAAAACAAACTGACTGACAACTTAAGATGTCCACCACTCACGGCGCGGGAGTGAGTGTTACATTACAATAACAATTGTTACCTGCATTAAAACATAACCCGTATTTGCATACAAATAAAGACTACGCCACGGTAGCTACAGATAAACAGACTGAGCTGCGCGAGCTGTTTGCTTTGGTAATTGAATTACATAATAGAATTACAATCAAGATCAATATTGAAAGAGAACTTAGCGTGTAATTTTAAGAGCCTGAGGTTTAAATAGAAAAATGTAACTTGATAACTTTTTTTAGAGAGGATCTTTTTGAGATAAAACAAAAATATCGTCACCAAAATGTACTCACTCTCTGTTGTTTAAGTTTTCATTTTACATATTATTATCATGGTTTATGCTTTTTATGCAACGCCTCAAACCTGCTTGACCAGATAGACTAGAATGGAAGTGTCATGGCCATAACAGTATCATTATAGCACATAATTCATGCAACTGCAATTTTAAAGCGCATTCCGAAACTCATGACAATTCTAGGTAAGAGACGGTACGGTATACATGTGATGACAAGAACTAATGGACTGGCCACGTCGAGATAAAATCAAACGTAAATATAACACGAACGGAATCGTGAAACTCGTTGTCGTGACGACTGTGAGATAGCTAAACCCAACACAATATCTTTGGCACCAAACTCGGAGCCGACGTGGTAAACATTATCTAAATCGAAATCCGAGAAAGGGCATCGCTGTGACATTTCTACAGTCATAATCCAAACGGCGAGCGGTTAGCAGGCAGGTGTGAAAAGCGCCTAGTAATTGCTAGCACACAGTCAACAAACTAAGCTGGCCCAGCAACATGACACACGTGTAAAAAGTTCAACTAGCATGAAGTATTTTTGAAGAATGTAGCATCAAACTTATTTAAGCTTAAAGAGAACTTAAGAATTGATGGAAGCTCTATCTGTGTAACAGGGTACCTAAGCATTCGTCCATCTATATTAGATTACCTATAGGCAAAAAAAAAACAGCATTTTCTAATGTCATTATAAAGTCAAAACGAACATAAATTAGCTGAAAGAATGCACTAAGACGTTTTAGCATAAACGTGGCATGATGTAGTGCGGCTGCGGCTGCGCGCGCGCCGCTCTAACCAGAAACACAAACAAGTCGTGTTCCCGCGTAGCTCATTATTGCATGTCGTTAGGCGCCAACTACGAGGACAAATAGCTACCGAACATGTTCACAAACCATACTTGCATGCTTTTGGAATACCAGTTTATGAGAAATTCCTTTAATAATTTCGCTATGCAACCTGAGTTCGTTTTAGCGAGAGATTGGTTCTATCGAGATTGTTTTGTAACTTGTAAGAATTTTAGTATTCTTCATGTCTTTGTCTATACCCTGGAGTACTATCATAAACTGTTGTGTTCTATTGACTATTTGACTCTATAACACTGTTCCCCTTAAAGACCGACCAGTTTTATACTTACTTTATCACTTATCACATTATTGGTAGTTACATATTATATTTTGCATCTCGGTCTACTGGTATAATAATAAAATTCAGATTATTCAATATATTAAATGGAATTTTATACTACTAAATTAAGTTGCTGATTAACTTTTAAGACTACAAGCATGATATTAAAACAATTAACAACGTTTTAGTCTTTATTATTTTATAAATAGTCTAGCACTAATGATAATTACGAACATTCATGGCTCCATTGCACTCAATTTCCGATACCAGATTTAACGGTAGACGGTAAGTACATTTTGATTTATTATCACTACATACAAACTAATGATAGAGAGTATAATTCCTTGAAACCAATGTCTAGTGCTGATTTACGATGCCGGTTTTTATGGAGTCGGCTATAGGCTCGTCTCACGACACATTATGTTCGAATATAAATGGCCACATTAAACCGCTTTCTAAAACTTGGATAAACTTGCTTGCATTATCGAGTGCTACACCTTTAAATATTGATTGTAGAGTTGTAAAATAAAATCATTTCACGCTTACAGGTACGCCTACTGCAGCAATTTTTGGTTATATAAAGTAAGGAAAGGAATAAAAATTCCTATACTGGAATCTTATGAATCTTTGCATGTCTTTACAATCTTTCTGTTTTCAAAATTCTATTTCGGAATAATATCAAGCTTGGACATGGTGAGACTTTGGAAGCTTTTCAATCTTTGCTACTGTGGTTAAACTTTCAGAAAGCTGCTGCTGCGCACGGATGCCAAGTAATTCCCTAGATTACGGGTGACGAGTACTATTCAACAGTGGCAGATTTCCGACAGAAAATAATGTATTTTTCCTGTGTATATGTAGGTATATAGTTAATTATTCATAGCGTAGGTAGAGATATTGATAAACGTATTTTACTGATGTATCTTAATATAAAGATAAAGAAACGTAATGCAGAATACACAGTCGGTGAATGTTATCACTTTACATTACGACAGATTATTCGACAGTGTGAGTAAATAAGTACGTCCAAGTATATACCTAACATACACGACAGGTGATGTGAAGCTGAATATTTTTCTTAGAGTCACTGCTCCTTCTATACCCAAATCGGTACATAACTTTTATTATTCTTACATGGATCGCAAGATGTAGGGAACGTTATTTGTTTCTTCATCAATCACCTAAGGGGTGCAAAGTCCTAACAATTAATTTATTAGCGTAAACAACATCCATTCAACACTTCTCCCTATCATTTTAATGGCCCATAAATACTAAATTGAACTAAACATCACTTACGCAATACAAAGTGAACTAATTACAAGAAAACAAGTGATTTAGATAAGTTATCGTTTGTTTCCGATGTCTGGCGTTATCTCAACGACCAATATTATTAGAGCTGTTAATTTACCCGTGCCAAAGTATCTTAAAGTGAATTATAGGGCACTTGACGTGTCAACAATTTTTTGGTTTCCTCGGTAAGATTGTAATTGTCACTAGTTGTTGCAATGGTACTTAGGTATCTAAGTATATTTAAAAGAAATCTTAATACCGACCAACACGTGGATCTTTCACTAATAATTATTTGTAACTGACAAGAGCGACAACGGTGCATGTTAGATATACTTACATAGACAAATTCTAGATAAATGTATGAACCTGAAATAAACCTCAACCTGGAATAAATTTTGGTCAGCACAACCATGTGGCGAAATGGTATATATATAATACCTAATTATCTTTGTTCAAGCTTTCTCATCGAAGACTATTTCCGTACCATTTTCTTCAACACTTCAATATTTTGCAAAGAACGTGCAATGCGGACTGAGAAGCCACGGTGTATATATTGTATTTCCCAGAATATATTACCCTACATTCACACAAGGATCTTATTGAAAATTTAGTATTTAAGTGTACTGAAATAGCAGCTCCATGGGTTCGTGGCATTAGAATAGAATAGTTCATTATTTGCTAAGAATGTATACAGAATGTTTATTGCATGGACCGACACAATTTTTTGGGAGATAGAGGAGGTCATTTGCTAGGTTTCAGCCCAAGATGCTAAGTCCTAAGTGTCCTGGTTATTGAGATATGATTTTTTTTCGTTTTCTTTGTTATTCACCCGAAATTTACCTTTAAGTCATCATAACTTTTTTGTTTTTACGTATAGCAACACCAAAGAAGTGTTGTACTCAGCAAAGTCTATTTAATCGATATGAATCATGAGTTGATAACATTGATTTCTAAAAATTATAAATCTCTTCTGTACCTTTAAACAGGATTTATGGTACAGAAGAGCAGGTGTAATTAAAAATTTTGCGATCCGTATACAATCTACCTTAAATAAGGCATTAAAACAGTCATGATGAAGTTACTCAAACAATAAATAATAAAAGGCTGCCTTTAATAAATAATACTCAAAGAAGTAATATTGTATGATTATGAATTTTTGGTGGAGCTAAGTAAACATTTTCAGTTTCAGATTTCCGTCACGTCAAATGAAAACGTGGCGTAGCAAAGTGAAAAGTCAACAATTATTTAGTATTGGTTCAATGTCACAGTTTCGTAAACTCGTTTGTTACACTTATAATGAGGTTATCGCAAATTTGTTTGTTTAACTCGATTAACGCTTTTGTTGGCCATCGGGAGATAAGGTTAAGATAGCGACTGTAATATTGTTAAAATTATATTATTTAAGTAGGTGTACTTACTGAATTAATGATACGATTGCAGTATCGAGTAAGAATATTAGTAAGAAATAAAGTAAGAATAATTTGTAGGTACTCTTTCTTATCTACTCTCTGATTCTCCATCTTATTGAATTCCTGTAAACTACTCGTACAGAAAAACTAAAATTTATATAACGCTAGCCATATAATACAGTTCCTTGAAAATGGTGCACTGACAGTCATCATAAATTTGCTAACAACTCAAGAAGTCAGTTCTTAGTAATAGTTGAAGATAATTCCCTCGTCGGATACCATGTTTCAGGGAACGCATAGCAACAGGACACCTTTTATCACACATAACTGCAAGAACTCAACGCATGCAGGTACAGAGTGAATACAGATAACACTGCACCAACCACCGTTGATAGCATGATCCACGCTGCTATAATAAGAAATGATATCTACACTGAATCTGTGAACGTTTCTGTTTGATTACGAATCTTCTGAACTACATAAATAATTAAAAAATCCACTGTGGGGAGATTTAACAAAAGTTTAATAATAATATAATTTAATTTCCAGCAATTCCGACATTCGACATCTACATATATATGTGCTATTTTAGGATATAACCTCTTTGGTAAACTAAAGTTACTTAATTCTCTCGAGACATTTGACTAAGATCATCTCATCAGGATACATTAAATTACATCGGAAATTCGAATTCAATACCTATATTATCTATATCCTATATTATCTAGTTAATAATTTCATGAGAAGATAATTTAACTCTTCAGCGAAATAGTAAATGTAAAATATATCTGAAATATTTTCCGTTTCTTTGAAAATAAATGACTACAAACGAACCTTCGTTTGTTGTCAAACACTACACTCAGTTGTGTTGTACCTAGTCTTAACACTAGGTACCTACCTAGGTACCTAGTGTTAAGTAAGTATGGCTGCATTATAAGTAATAGTTATTGGCTTTTCTGTACACTGATTATTTTAGAAGTACACACAGCACAAGTGGCGGATAATGCGGGCAACACTAAAGATGCTTGGCTTCACACAACTCTCGTGTTACCGCTATAATAAATCACACAAATCAATGGGGCTCTCAACGAGGCGTAATCCTAAGCTGCGTCTGAATATATTCACAGGATTCTGCTCTTTTTATTTAGAGAGGTTGATGACTCAGATGCAAGAGCAAATGCAGCGTTGAATTTAAAGGCTAAATGCGCTAAAGCGTAAAATTCTCAGTCGAATGATAGAGAAAATTTTAACGTTTCTGATAAAATAACATCTTATGATGCTTATGTGACAAAATTAAATGAATTTTACTCCGCTCATAAAAAGTTTATCACAGAAAAATGTTAAAAAACCTAAATCAAAGGAAGTTAAATTCATAGCAACATTCTAAACGCTGGAATGAGAAAATCCACCAGAGTTGCATCGTATATTAATAGTCAAAGTAACAAGTGCCAAATGGTTTTTATAATACATACTGTAACGAAGTCTATCTCTAATATAGGTACTGAATCTGTGGAAAGATACTTGAATTACGTTTGTAGCTATACGAACGGAAGCAAACTGATTGGCTCCAAACCAAAGGACGTCCGTCTCAACACGACCACTTGGGCTCTTGTTTTTGCAGAGCGTGCCAACGAAAATTGTATATCAGCAATTCAGCATACATGAGCGATATCATCAAAAGTTTCTTATACCTATAAACGACATTTGGTAACAATACACATCATTTTGGCAAAAAATCAAACGAGTATCTTACTTTAAACTTGCGTAACTTTTAATAATAAAAGAACATCTTAATTCTGATTTCACGCAGGTAAGTTTCGCTTGATCTCTTCGTCAGGACGAGGTAAAAATGGAGCTAAAAAAATGAACAGTAGCGCATAAAAAAGGACAAGTCAAAAAGGCCGCAGGTAGCAACTCTAACACTTTATTATAATTGTCTAGTTGTGCGTTCAAATAGAACACATTAGCTTCTATTTCAGATGTTAAGACGGAATGATTTTATTGTTCCTTGCTTTTCAAACTTAGTTTATCCAAAATCAATTGAAAATAAAGGTTTACAATGAATGTCTCAACGACAGTATTACAAGAGAAATCTGCAGTATCTTCCAGCTAATATCGGGTGTGTTATAGTGAAGACAATAATGCTGCACATGCAGTCACATAAATAAAGATGTCAGTTTGGAGACTTCGCCGGAATCTACAAATTCGTGGGTTTAGATGCAAGGCACCATGTTGCTCATAAATCATCAAAAAGGTCGGCTTGGGAGACAAATTAAGACATGTGGCTTGCAGCTGCAAGGGTCAGAATAGGAAATGCGCCAACCACATTTTTTGTTTCTAAACATCGAAATGTATTTGGAAGTTCTGAATTAAATATGGAGATCATTCGCAGGCGTGACCAAAAGGAAAACAACGTTTGAATATAACGCGATCGGTTTTGGTAACGCAGCCGATAAAACGGTCGTAACCGTTCAGACGTGTTACCGTTTCGCAACAAGACACCTCGTAAATGGTTTGTTATTCTTTTAAATTTTTCACTTAAGTTATTTTCTGTTTTTCTTTTTAATATAAGAACAAAGGCGTCAATAAAAAACTTATTTGGGTTTACATTAAGTTTATAAATAAGTAAATAAATATTTTTTGAATTGGTATACTTGCCTCAGATTATTGTTATAATAATTGTACAAATAGCCATAAAACTTTGATCCCATTTCGTGCGTCCTGCCGCCTGTCATATCATGTCACTATCGTGTTATACATGTCACAAAAAACTTAAACAAACACAACTAGAAAGAAAGGGAAGTACTGTTGACTAGTAATCCCAGATAAAGCACGTCGGTAACATAATATTCCTGAAGACGAGTCATTCACTGTTAATTACAAAGGTAAACATAGATTAGAAGACAACTGACGCTGCTGAAGATATCCAATTTCTTGCTTCGTGAAAGGGGATATAAACATTTCCACAGAAATCATTCTCAACGCTGGATAATTTTCGGCTCATTTGTTTAATTTGTAAAGATGTTCCAAAGCTAGAATTTCTTCTCAATAGTTACCCCGGGTAGGTGCTGAATACCTTCTTAAAGTGAAAACCACGATATACGCTAATTGGATCTGAGTGGAACCTATCTTCAATTTGAAAGTTCTTCCCTTCAAAGTTTCTCATCAACAAAAACTAGACTCTCAATGATGGTTCAAGATACCCTTCGATCAATTATAGTACTATTGTTGATCAAAGAAGATATCGCATAATTCTCCGCTTATCGATCTTGAATTGAGGGGGCTGCCAAGGTATCGAAGCCAATGGCCAAACTTATGAGAGATGCAGCAAAATAGTTTATGTATAAGGTGAATGAAGACGAAATAAGACGCTGAACACTTGAAATAGCTTGTCTATGACTTTTAATATAATGGAAAAGCCGCTGTAGTCCGTTCTAAGTAATATAAATTTCTGCGGAATTAACCCGTAAAACGGTTTTTTAAACGATTTAAGTAATCAATCAAAGAATGTACTTAAGAAAAACAAATAAAAGGTATTTATTAATGTTGGCTAAACTTAGAAATTACTTACTTACCCAACACAGCATAACAATGAATTATTATAAAGTATTATTGGTTATATCCAAAACATGCCATATAGGTAATGAAGATAGCAAAAGGCTTGTAAAAGCATTTTGAATCTACACATTCAGCTTAATAGTGTCCAATTGGCACAGCATCGATTGTATTTGGGTGATCGGGTGCCATTAATCTACTTCTCCAATATTAGCTCCATTTAATTATTTTTTTTTATCTTAGAATAAAGATAGGCTTGCGCTCGACCACAACTCGAACGATGTGGCCTACGTTTTTAATGTAGCTACTGCTTATTTTTGTCAGAACACGTTGTTTGTCGTATTCTTAACAATATTCTGACATCTGCCACATCGTTCGCCTATTGTCGGATACCTAAAGCGAAATTATCATAATTTTCCGCTCACCACTCGTTCTGCGAAACTCGCGAGACGTTTCGGTCGTTAAATAAAATACCTTTTTAAACCGTCGACGTTTTGCGCTGACATTTGTATATTGTATATATTTTAAAATGGGTCTAAAACTGTTACTCATTTGAGTTCCGTTACAAATTGTGTCTTCTTCTTGTTTTACAACCACTAACGGTCTTGAAAACTTTTTCGAACTAATTACAGGCTAATTATAATGTTGTTTAAATAGCTACAGACTTTTGAAACGATAATAAACTGAATGTTACAAACAAAATCTAAACATGGAGACTATTAGAACAATAATCGTACATTGGCAAGGAATGACAAGGACACCAAGATTTAAAACTCATCAACTCAACTCAACATCAAATCATAGAAAATTTAACCAAGCAAATGTAAACATTTCTCTAAACAAAGGGATACTTCTTTAAAGAGGTATAACACAGTTATAGAAACTTTGAAAACAATACCAATGGGAAGATAAACATTACTATGGACAGCGTTCAGCAATAAATCAATCTAGGCGTTGAATAAAGCTTTATGTGCAGAACGTGCGTCCGTCTAGATTAGAAAATTGTCATGTACCTAATAACAAATTCATGGATTCATTTCTTGACGACCAGTCTGACACCGACCCATCCTTGAAAACTCAGTATAATAAATGTCAGCTGTAAGCCTTTTAAAGTTGCATATCAACTGTGTTTTGAATCTCGGTATCTTTTGGCCATATAAAAGATGATTATTATCTGCGCAATCTCAAATAAATAAAGAAACGCCCTGTAAAATTAATTGCTGGAACAGAGTTTTTACATCAAAATTGCTGCATAAGAGCATTAGGAGCAATCGCTACAAAGATTTTAGCAGATGCAGACAAAAATTTAATGTTTCACGAAATCAGATATCAATGAAAGGACATTAAAATTCTGAGTACAATCGTGTATGTCTACTCTAAATCCTCATGAAATGCCGCTCAGCTATTTATGAAGTTATATATTTACGTCAAACGTTTAATAGACCATGTCATTAGTTCAGTACACGTTCTTGCTACAGCTAAGGACACGGGAAAGGCGAGGACAATACTGTTTGCCTCCAATACCTACTCAATCAATTGAGTTATTTCTATGCGATATCACGAATATGCAAATGTGTTTTACTATGCGATGAATTAACTTGCAATCCCTGTTATTGGAGCTGCGTACCGCATTCATTGTATAAATCATGACATGTGTGACCTTAAATCTTACGGTAAATAATCAATTCATTGCAGATAGTTGGTCTACAATGTAATGTGTAATTACTTCATTCATATCGTGCAGTTTGAATAGGTATTCTTTTACAAGCCACAAATATGATTGGGTTCATTCATATTATTTTTCGGGGTCTCGGAGGTAAAGCATAAGTAGATTCCTAATTTTGACCTTAATTAGTGGGTACGTAGATAGAATATGTAAATTGTGTGGTAAGGAATTTGTTAACAGCCAAATAAATACCAAAGTAATAATGTAGTTAAGGAAACCAGTGTCTCAGTTGAGTCTGAATACTTATAAATGGACAAGTATATTTCCTTCGTTCAGTCTATTATTAGAATCGTTACAATAAATTTAAAATAAGATAAATGCACGTACAAATCTTGCTTCGCCGCTCTCGCCGTAGTCACATGGCTCGTGTTCATTGGAAAGTTTAGAACTCCTGTTTTTGTTAAACTTTTACGATCTTCCACATAAATATCACTGTGTAACAACGTCACGAGAAACCATCACTGTATTCTTGAATTTCCACGTAAAGTTTTATTTACGAACTCCGATTTTCAGTTTACGTCTGTACGATAACTTGTAGTGTATTTGTTTGCGTTTTGTTAGTGCGGAACGCATAGCCGAGTACACGAACGAGTACGTTCGAATGGGTCGCGCGCGCGCCTCCGATTGAGTTGTGTTTAGAGTCGAGAGCCCCGCCACACGGCCAAACCGCACCGCCAGATGACAGCTTCATATCTTCTTCCCTTCCCGACCCCACTCCTGCCTCTTAAGCCTCTACGGAATAAACGGTCCGAACGAAATAGACTTGTTGCATTTTTATTTTATTTTATTATTCTACTGGTACCGACCAGTCACACAACTCCGAATGAACTGTCTTCGGCTCTGTCGGATCTGTAGGATTAAGATGAATAATAGGAGGCTTTACATCAATTCTATTTCTTTAGAAATATTTATTTATAAAAAAGATAGATAAATAGAAAAAATTAACATTACATATTATCCTCAACCCTCAACAGATATTATTATTCTGTTAATGTTTTTTTTAAATGTACTACTTATTTTCATCAATCTTTGTAGCCAACCATCAATCAAACCTTGCCAGCAAAACTATTAAAATTTTCAGTTATTATTATTACTTAAATGTTACTTAGGTACTAGTATTAACAATTTAATCTTGATAACTACCCCCATAAATTTTTACATTTATGGTCGATAATCGCTTGATTTTGTAAACATGAACATACGACTTATACACGCTATCCATGTGTAACAAGTTCTCGAGAAAGTCATTATTAAGACCTTCGCCGGGGAACATTTTTTGTTCAAGGCGGCCAGTGTTTGTACGGTATAAAAAAAGTTTATTTTAAAATTGCGTTGATTGAGTTGTTATGGGCCGGCTTCGAGTATCGGAGTGATTTCATGCTTGCAGCGTCGCTTTATGAACAACTGATTACGTGTTGATGCGGATGCAATAATTGTGGTGGTAATCTGCGTTGGATATTTTTTGGTCGCATTGGAATGGTTTTAGTGAGTCATTAACAGTAATTATGATTTGTGTGCATTTTCACTGAGTTTTAATTTGAAATGAGCTTAATTATTACGTTGTTTGTTGTTTATAAAAAGTAGATACTTATGTATAATTTAACAAAACTTCTTGGATCCGCCTTTGCATCTCATGTGACCTAGCAGAGAAGACGTTACAGAATGCACTAATGCAGTGGAAAACTCTCAGGAAAATAAATTACCATTATTAATACCTACCTAGTTACTTATGTGGAAAGGTAGCAGTTAGCGATTTAGTTTCAATATTGTATGTATTTACCTATTCAATTAGATAAATTGTCTTAGGGGCTGTTTCATCACCTCTGGATGTAGATAGCCGCTAGATAAATATAAAAATGGCACGAAATTGTCTAATAATATAACGAGAACTTATCAGGTGGTGAACTTATCAAGAACTTATCAAGTGTTGTATGTTTCACCTAATTGAATAGGTAAATACATACAATATTGAAACTAAATCGCTAACTGCTACCTTTCCACATAAGTAACTAGGTAGGTATTAATAATGGTAATTTATTTTCCTGAGAGTTTTCCACTGCATTAGTGCATTCTGTAACGTCTTCTCTGCTAGGTCACATGAGATGCAAAGGCGGATCCAAGAAGTTTTGTTAAATTATACATAAGTATCTACTTTTTCTCTCACATCTCTCAAATAAAGCTTTCGGAGCAAAAGAAAGAAAGTTTGACATCGCTTTTCAATGAAATTAAGACGGGCGTACCCCAAGGTCCTATCCTTGGCCCCATAGTAGATCATTTGCACCGCAGTCCTGCCAGTTTTGGGAATCGGGAACGATCTCAAATTATAATTTGAATTTGTACACTCGCCCCTCTACCAATCTGCCAGATACCCCATGTTCCTCGTGTTCTTTGGATCCGATCTGATAACCCGACCTGCGTTCGGATAATCTTAAGTAGGTACCTACCTAATAATCGCAGGATAGTCTTAATTCAGTTTCTACATCAAAGTTTGGGATAATTATTGTACTTAGTTGGTATATATTTAGATTTTTATGAATCTAAAGACAACTCTATATATTATATGTGGTATGCTATGGTATGGTATAGCGGGGTGTTTTCCGCAACTCCACGTCAATGCGCGTATTTTGCGTACGGGTGGGGATGTTTAATATTTACTCAAACCACCCCAACTCCTCAAGAAATTCCAGCACACTCCTGATGTTGCTGACGATCTCTCGGAGGGTACTTTTGTTTCCGAAGTACTTAGCCCTATATTTGGTGACCTAAGTAAAGTGCAAAAGCACGTGAGCCGCCTTTTCATCTTCTCCCAGGCAAGCTCTGCATGCGGGGCTGTCAGTGACATCTATAACATGCAGATGTTTATTGAAGAAACCATGACCTGTGAGGGCTGCCGTGATTGTCCTCAGTTGTTGCTTAGACAATCGCAGTAATTGCTTAGTGACGCGAGAGTTAATTGTGGGAAGTGCAGTACTGCCGTCCTCAAGCTAAAATGCCGTTATGTACCAAAACAATTTTTTGAGTTATGCACGAAAAAGTGGGCAGTTTTTAAAAATGTACGCTACTTAATAACTAGAAGTCATATTTGAGACTTAGAAGTACTGACTAACAGATCCCACGACTTCTGATTGTGTTGGCATTAAAAATTCAAAATCGGCGGGATGTCAGATAACGGCATTTTAGCTTGAGGACGGCAGAGTAGCTGTTGTGTAGATTCCTGGTACGTTGTCTTACCAGAGTGCGTAGCTAACCGAAGGGGAATAGAATTAGGGGGCCCACAGCACCCATATCCGAAGCCTTCGTGGCGAGCTCATCCGCTGCGTCGTTGCCTCGGAACCCGCTGTGCCTTTTGTCCACTGAATAGTTATATTGTTTTGTGCACCTACCTGATTTAGTCTTTGGTAGCATTCGTATATTCGGCCAGAGTTTATTGTGTGGCTGTTTAGTGCTAGCAGGACAGCCATGCTGTCCGAGAGTATCCTAATGGTGTAGTCTTTTACTTCTCCAGCCGCGACCGCCACCGCTGCTGATATAATACCGTGGAATACCGTATTGTGGTATCCTAGCGGAATAGACATCCGCATGTTGAGGTCCTCAGAGAAGATCCCACAACCAGTCCCCATGCTGGTTTTGGGTCCATCTGTGAAGATGTTTAGCTCTCTGGGGTTTGAGCCCTCGCCTCTGTAATCCTCATGAAGCTGGATCTTGTATTTTTTATCGAAGATGAATTCTTTCGGTATGCGATCGCTGGTCGCCTGCACGATAGGGTGTTCATTAAAAAGTTCACTGAGTGTTGCTGCATGCTGTGTCTTGCTGCCTCGCCAGAGTGCCAGCGATTTAAGGCGCAGAGCTGCCAGCGCCGCTTCCTGCTGTATGTCCAGATGCAGCGGTGGCAAGTCCAACATGACTTCCAGAGCTGTAGTCGGGGTGGTTCTCATGCATCCTGTTGTTGTTAAGCAAGTTAGGCTCTGGAAACGCTGCAGTTTGTTAGTGACGCAGTCAAGCTTTGTTCTGTGCCACCAGACGACAGCGCCATAGCTAATAAGGGGTCGAATCACCGTCCTGTACAGCCATTGAATAAATTGGCTCAATAGATATTTATTTAGTCTCTGGTCTCTGCACTCAACATGATTGTCGTAGGAGGGTACCTAGGTAGATAGGTACTAAATTATTTTCATACGAGTCTGAGTACCCCTGATCCACAGCCGGATCCATTTATGTAGAGTAAATCACGTGTGGTGTAAACATTGACTAAAAATAAGTCATTGGTTGTAAATTAAAAATGTGGTCTGCATCTCTTTGATTGTGTTCTTGGTTCTAACAGGAGAAACTGCACTTAACTAAAGTCAATTTTTTGTAACTGCAGTTTAGTTTAGTTTAATGCGGTGGGAAAGTTTAAAATCAAAATAAGTGTATCTTTTTTAATAAGATTACAAACGAAAATGAAAACATGTCTTTTAATCACCGGCAGGAAAAAATACCAGGCATTTTTTTATAATAATTATGTATTGAAAAGGAATAACCTCAATGAAGTGTTAAAACTGACCACTACGAATGTAGGTCTTAATGAAAATAATTGTAATAGTAAACAAAGTTTGACTCATGAATATTAGTCTCATCATTGAAAAAAGAAATTACTAAAATTTCTGATGCTATTATTTTATGTCCTAATAAACTCATAACACTGAAAACGTGGTGCTCTTCTATTAAAAGATTTAGATTACAAAAGTACCAATGCGCTGTGGCACAATTCTTATAATCCACACGTTTGCTAAATAGCGTTGGTGCCAATGTATTAAGCCGCCCTTAAAAAAGAAGATTTTTTATAATGGCAAGTGCGTCGAAAATTTTACTGTTACTGCCAATGTCACCCAATGTCTCTTTCTTAACTTGTCATTGTCAATCAATTTGTCATTTCATTTTTGAAATTTTGAATGTGTTTGTTCTATCCATCTTTCCATGTTTGTTCTTTGTTTTTGAAAACTTCTTCGAGTTTTCTTTTTCGCTTTTTAAAGTTATAAAACTGAAGAACCAAAGTTGTATTTTTCTTTTCTTCACAATTTTTATTTAATTGCTTTAGTATGGATATAAACCCTAGAAAATATTTAATTAAAGACTTAACTAATAAACCTGCTCCTCTCAACGTTTGGTTGCAGGGTACGATAGAACAAACAGTTGGTAGCGATATTCTTATAATTTCGGACACTACTGGACGAGCAAAAATAACAAAATGCGAGTCAGCACACGGTATTATTGATAAAACTTGTTTGCGTAAAGGTATGTATCAAGTACTTTATGCTTTTTGGTTGAGGTATTCCGATTCTTTGCCCGGCTTTTAAAACTTTAATAGCTTTTTCAGTGAATGTAGGTACGTTCTGTGAATCTGAGCTAAAAAAAATAAGATGAACAGTCTACATGCAAACAGTAATATAGGATCTATTTACAGTACATAAAATACGATATTCATTCATACAACAATAAGTGTATTAAATTATCCTAATGCTGATCATGTAAGGCTGTTAGCTTTTCCTTTTTTGACATAATATTGTACAATCAACTCAAACTCGAGCTTCATTGCTGATTTATATCTACTGAAGTAAATAAGTACCTATTTTTGGACATTTATATTATTATAGGAACTTACTGCTGCATAATAGGTACAGCAGTAAGCACCAAAGTGGTACCAGAAGTTCAAGCCAGCAAGTTTATTGACTTAACAGCACAACCACATATGAAAATTGCTTGGGAAGCTGAAGTGAAAGATGCTAACTTATTCTTGGAAGGAAAATTATTACCATCTTTATAAATAAAAGGCCACTTGTAAAAACTGGTGTATAATTCCATCACCACACAATATTATATACATTCTTCAGTTGCGACAACAAAATGATTTGCCAGAAATTGCTCTCCGGTCTGACCACAAAATTCAATTTAATTGGGCTTCTTCATATCACAGATTTATTCATAAATTAGGTATACATAAATCGTAAAGGTAAATGTATATATCATTATAAATCACTTACAACTTAAATGCAATTTCTGGCTTAGAAATAAAGCCTTGGAAAGAAGTAAAAAAACATTTATTTGATGATTACATTTTGACTTAAGATAATACTTGCATCTAATGCTCATTGCTCATGCTAATATAATCGCTTTTTTACTGTAAATAATTAAAATAATATATTATAATATCCATAACCATTCCACCACTACTTGAATAACTTAAATCTTGGCAGGAGATTTGAGCAGGGGGCCAAGTTTTTGGGCCAACATAATGTTACCAGAGATCTTGAGCTTTCCTTTCAGGTAAGCTACCTGTGGGCTAAGTGATCCAGATGCAATATCTACGAGATCACCATCAGCGACTGTCATAGTGGTGTCAGCCTTTCCACTCTTTGGTGTACCTTCATGTACGATAGGAGTCTTCAGGTCCAAAGCTAAAAACAAAAAAATGTCATAAATACATTATGTTTATAGTTCAATAATATAACACACTGAGGCTAATATTCAGAGACGATGCTAAGCATAAACTTAGGCTACGGAAGCATTACTTTATGCTGAGCATCGTCTCTGAATATTAGCCTGAGTAACTATAGGAAGATACTTACTCCAAGACTTAACAGTCTTTCCATTCTCAGTGATATTGTAAAGGAACACACCACCAACACCCTTAGCCATTTCCTTGTTTTTGTTGACCTCTTCTTTAATCTTAGCGAAGAGTGCATCACTCTTGAGGGCTCCAGAAGGTGCTGCGGCAGGCGCAGCTTCTGAAGAAGCTTGACCGGATACTACATTCTTCAGGTCAACATAAGCACCTAGGATTAATGAAAATATTAAAGATTATTAAATTTTACACTTACATAATATTTTGGGGTTCCAAACTCATAACTATTTGCTAGGTGCTTCTACAATTCAGGTAGCAGAAATTGTTTAGTCTGGTAATACTAAAGTTATAATAATTCAACATTTACCTGCAATGACGATGTTGCCGGTCTCCTTGACCTTGGTCTGGAAGAGCACACGCTTCCCCTCGAGCCACATTTCGGTCACCAACGTTTGGCCGGGCAACACCGGCTTCACAAAGCGAGCCTTCAATGCCTTGACGTTGCTAGACTCGTTACCTCCGTATCTGGAAACAAATTTTACATTTTATCTCAAGAACAGAAAAATCACTTCTCCACCCTCGTGGTTTATACGAAACAATATAGTAATGAGCACTTCACAGTGTGGGATTAAGGTACGCTAACTGGAAGAATATAATTATTTTTTGCATAATGTATGGTTTATCAATATTGTATTTACTTAGCCAAGACATGTCTAGCAGAGAATCCAAGAGTCGCAAGTCCGTGAAGAATCGGCCTTGGGTGTCCACTGACAGTCGCCACACTGGGATCGATGTGGAGCGGGTTCAAATCACCAGATAGCCTGTAATAAATATATACATAGTTAACTGCAAAATTTACTTAGAACCAGTAAAATATTATGTATTGTACTGCTGTGAATGTTCCATTCGAGACCAAAATTATAGTTCTGAATAAACATTGTAAGAACACCTAAGAAAACAGATACATACTTATATAGATTTTATGTGAGACTTATATTTTTAACACAGAACAATTGTTGTTTAGGACATTCGAGACTCGACAAACGAAGAATTATTTTATAAAATATTTTTCCCCCGTTTTTGCAACACTTTTCATTGTTACTCCGCTCCTATTAGCCGTAGCGTGATGATATCTAACACTGAAAGTATTTTTTTATTATTTTCTATTTTTTTATTATTTCACCTGTAAAGTGCCGCCTGGTCTTCGGCAGTGCGTTGTTCGACGACGGCATCCGGGGCCCTCTTGGGTGCAGGCTGTACGTCTACGGACTGTTTGCTGTTGCGGGGTCCGTTGAACCCGCCCTGGCCCAGCACGAAGATGTGCTGCTGAGTGCGGGCTACCAACTGTTTGTTTTGGTAGATTTCGCCTGGTGAACAAATTGAATAGTTAGGTGCTGATAATCCAACATTGTCTACAGATTCCGTGCCCTTTTCGAGGGTCGAAACAATTGCTTTTTAGATTATGCTAATTGCTAACCTATCGCGCAATAATCTTTGATATTATTAATTTATTATGTAAATTGTTTGATTTATATCCTAAAGTATATTCGTTGGATTAACAAAAAATTATAATTTTGTAATATTTAGATCTTCTTCTTCTTCGTGTCGATGGTACGATTTTATTTTTCAAATTAAATCTGGTGCGCCCAAAACTTCGCCACCTCCACAGCACCGTCAGTGGCAGCGCAGAGGTCGCTTAGATTGCAGGTTGTGGGGCACAAAGGACAGGATAGGAGGTGCACCATTGTTTGCGGCACAGTTCCACAACCACACCCTGCTGCCGTTTTATCGAGATATCCCCACTTCACCAGGTTTGAATTACGCCTTATGAATTACGAATTTAGATCTTAGTCAATTGAAAGGAGAATGTTCTTTTCATATTGGACACTTACTCATATGATATAATAAATTATAAACAAATCCATGATACGTATAATCTTATCGTGTAAATAATTTAGGCATATTTTACGTAACATACTATGTAATAAATGTCATAACAACGCGCCACATGACAAGCAACTATTTACACTACTATATTATTGATGTAGTAGTATTGTTATTTCCCTAATTTATGAACTTTGAGTTACTATAATTATACCTAGCACGTGCAACAACTTTCATAAAAAGGTTTTAAACAACAACAATACTTATTTAAAACTTGGAGTAAGCAATCAATAATTTAAATAGATACTGCTTAAATTTGAAGCTATCAATTGACTGTTTAAAATTAATTTAGTTGACAACATGTTTGAAGGAACTACTTCATAGAATGAAGACAAACAACATTTTTTATACTCACTGTTGACAATTGAAACAGCACTGGATCCCTTATCCAGTACATCAGCGACGTAGCTGCGAATTGTGAATGCACCCTCTGTGCCGGGGAAGTCACCCACAAATTCAATGAACTGTTCACCGTGAAGAATCTAAACAAACCAATAAAATAATTATGAAAAGCACCTTGCAAAGTCAACTCTATTGCATCTTCAATGAGTTTTAAGAATCTACTCATACTTACGTTTGTGAAGTCGGCGTGTTTGCCCGGAGGCATAGAGTTAGCCACAAGGGGCGACTCCATAGCCATGCCTGCCAGGATGAAGTATGTCGGCAGGGCCGCGAAGTTCTCGTGGCTCTCGTATAAATACTTCAGGTCCGATTCATTCTGTACTGATGCACCAACTTGAAGAAAATAACATTGATTACTAGGGCTACTTTTTTTTAAGTGGGCGATAGCGCCTCTTGTAAGTACTGGAGGCTTTCAGGGCGGTAGAAAACTCCATTTAATGCAGGTTAGAAATACTTTAATGCAGACAGACGGCATAATTACAACCGGACTTGTATAAGTCTATGGGAGATCTTTATTTACCAGTTTGCCTCTTTCGGCTGAAATGATGAACTAAGGAATAATTTTGAAGGGAGTCTGAGAGATCTCTACTTACTTCCGAGTGCATACAGTGCGAGATCCTTAGAATCATATTTGTAGGTAGACCAGTATGAATCACGGTCGCCGTCCAACTTGCTGCGCTCCTCGAAGTCCTATATGCATAATAAGTATATGTATTCATGTGTTCTATGTTCTTTATAAAATCCCTTTTATAGATTAATATATTATTATGTATGCTTGAATATAGGGTTATTCAAGCATTTAAAGGTAAAGTACACGACATATCAAGGTATACAGTTTGCCCTTTGGGCCGCCCTTACTCCGTCGAAATAGAGGTGATTTTTGTAGTGTAATTGTATAGATTGAGATGTTGTAGAGTGAACTTATTTTTGAGACAGCGGAATAACTAATACTGAAAATAATGACACTATTAACCTTTTACCAGCAACAAAGAAGGTAAATTAATCGACAGTGAATTGTTTAAATTTTGTAACGTAACGCTATAGAAGAGGAAGTTAAACTTTACTCCGTCTAGGTAATCATTCCATACTCAATATTAATAATGGGAAAGTAATTCTATCTGTTACCTTTTCACGCCTAAACCTCACCGGCGTGAAAAGGTAATAGATAGAGTTACCGATTTCCATAAAATTTGGCAGAGATATGGGTGCATCCTGAGGAAGGACATAGGCTAGCTTTCCTCGTAAAAAGTCCTTTGCGGTTCGAGCGAGACCGCGGCAGCTAGTTTGTTATAAACATTACTATATTTTATAATATAGTAAGTTATAACTTACCGATAAATAATAATATTCTTAGATAGTGTCAAGTGCAAAAAACTTTATACATGTTATATGTTGCTGCGCAAGATACTGTGTAGTGATAACTTCAATATGTTATATTGTTATATTACATATTTAGATAAATAGATTGATAAAAAGATATTTTTATTGATCCATCTAAAGTCCATAAATCCGACAATAAAGTATAGGGGACCGGTTACCTGATGACAAATTTAAAATTGTGTGAAATGATAGGTTTTCAATAATTGCAAAAATCAACTCAACATTTCTCATTAAGTACACAGTGACCAATCATATTTTTTTATACTTTTTTTTAACTAAATATCCTTATCTGGCGGTAGAAGTATATTTGTAACATAGGAAAGTCTGGCACCTTTATTAACTTACGAAACTTACGACCCGCCCTAACATTGCACTCATAAATTAGAAACTATGTCTACTAGACAATCCCCATTTCCATTGGTGAAAACCGTTTGTAAATACAACAGTAATGTCTAAGATTAGCCTAAACAAACAAAAATACGGCGGGGGACTCTAATTTATCATATGTAGCGAAATTCTACTTATCCTATTCTGCCGGCATTAACTTAATTTATAGATAGTTATAAAATGATAATAAGTAATATATTTACCAACCTATCTTTTTTTTAATACATAAATGTATAATTACCTGTATAATTAATAGTAAATACCTATTACATGATACATGAATACATAATTGTGGAACCTGCCAATAATACAATGATAATATTATGATAATTTAGTGTGTAGTCAGCTTGGCCCTCTTAGTAACAGTATGTGTCTAACTAATATATAATAATCGTATACTTTATGTCAAAAATAAAGTTAGCTAGGTATCATGTTGCTTCTATATCATTGGCAACCATACCGGTTTTCCTTGTTAAATAATTTCCAACAATTTGTCTTTAAATTAATGCAAATTAAACAAAAGGAACTTCTTTAAATTGCACAACTAGCTAATATTTAATCACATTGGGTGAACCACGGAAAATTGTTTTTCTTCTGTCATATTATACTTGGTCTTGGAAGACATCAAATTCTTCAAAGCTTCACAGGTTCCTCGTCCATGAGATTCACCGCATTTTTTATTTATTTAGTTAACGCAGACTACAAGGCCCATATCATATAAAATATGGGGGCACGGCAGTGCCCCCGCCAAGTCGAGCAAAAAAGTGGCACGACCATACCATATTCTTTTCTCGAAGCAGTTCAGGCCATTTTCGACTCCTATTATATAATACAAAAAAGCTAATCAAATAATATCTTGACAATACCTGCAGTTTTTCGACCAGATCTAGTGTGACATCTGCCATCTTGTCCAGATGTACTGCATCCTTCATGTCTGTGGCTTTGCACCAGTAATCCCGTACGGACTCGATGGTCACCGGGTCTGAGGGCTTCTTCCTAATTACAAGTTATTAAGAACTATAGATTTCAAGTTAAGCTAATAGATCGAAGTCTTTTAAGACAGGAAAGCTGTCATTTACTGTTTGTAAATTACTTTCAACATTATTTTCTATCAACCTGGCTGACTTGGCAAATCTTTTTGTCATACTATTAATGATTGTATAGCACATACTTTCTTGCCCCGCATTAGAATTTCTCCGATACACGTGGCGGGTATTTACAATTAATTGCAGCTTTAGCATGGACAAATACTAGGCCACCATAACGAAACTACACATATTTAGATCCCTACAAAAATCAATCAATATGTTATCTACGCTTTATTGTATTGGGACTTTATATTTACTATTTTTTAAACAATGTTTTTAAGTCAAATGATGACAGTGTTCACAATACTTTCATATCTCCATGATAGTCGTCATGATATCAATGTTACGTTACTGCTTCGTATTTATCAACAAATCCATTGTTATTGATTCATTCAGAAGAATTTAAAAATAACATTCCTGAAACACACAGCATTGTGTTACGTTTAGATATTTCCTCTTACGTCATTCAAGAAAAAAAAAACTAAATACGAAGTAGTATCACTATAGACTATTTTTATGAATTCAAAAATACAGCAATTATATAACTTGTGTGAGGTACATTTTCAATTAAGAAACAAAATAATTAGTAAATAAAACTTATAAATTAATTTCTAAGTAGGTATCCGTTTCATTTTTCAAGTATACGTTATGTTTCGAACCCAGAATCTGTGCCGCCGAAATCGATATCTCAGCCACTACGCCAAAACTGCCGTCCATGTATGAATAAACCATACAGCTTCATGAAAGAAATGATGTATAGGAGAATGACTTACTTTAGGGGAGCGCCGGTACCCCTGACGTAGTGCGTCTTGGTAGCGAAGCCTAGCGTGGAGTCGATAACGACACCGCTATCGGGGAACGACTCGTGGGACATGTAGGCCTGTGAAGACAGACAAACAATTAAAACTTAAGACTGCTTAAAGTACCTATCTTCGTCTAAAACATCAGACGCCACAAACACAATGCTGTGTGCAAACTCCCACAAGAAGCTGCGGCCAAAAATTTTTCTACTTAATTCCGCTTTTTGTTGACTCAAACTCCAAATGAAACTATTCAAATATGATGTACTCACGACAACTGGTGCAATAAGCTCTGGCTTCATAGCCTCGAACATCTCTGGAGGCAGGATGTCCTCGGTGAGACGAGACGCGGCTGTCGGCACGATGGTGTTCACCTTGATGTTGTACTTCGCACCTTCGATGGCCAGGGTGTTGGCCAAACCGACCAGGCCCATTTTAGCGGCACTAGAGGAACATGGTGATGTTAGAAGAGCTTAGTTTTGAACGCGCAAGTTACGCGCAAGTTCAAAGGTATACAATGAAACTATGGCTCAAGTTGAAAGATGAATTTATCCATCCTTCTATCTTTTGTCAAACTGAATACTTGAATTTATCTTTAAATCAACCTCTAGGGATTTTTTCTTTTTCCACTAAGCAACAAGCCGCACATCCGATAAAATAGGGTCACAACTCGAAAACTGGCCTTTTCAGGAAAATTGAAAAACTGAATTTGCCATAAGTATAAAAGTATTTTTTGAAGCATTTTTAATATATACTACTCATATATTAAATGAATATTAGAACGAATATGGACTGTCTAGTACATTTGTGGTTTAGTTTGTGGCTTTATTTTGGCTCTCCTCAAAATTGACGTTTTTCGACTTATGACCCTATTTTATCGGAGGTGCGAAGTGTAGCGCAGAGGGTAAGTAAGTATGTTATTTGGAGCAAGGAAGATCGTCTCATTAACGATCGTATTAAATTTAAAGGACAGTATGTTTCAACCATAACGCGTTTCATTTCACTCGGTTTCAAATTGCATTTCTGGGGGGGAGGACACGATAATTCACGACATATGTTTGTTTCCAAAGACGCATACAAATGGTGACCATTGAACTTGTAAGTATAACATTTACTCATGCCTGTATTTTAAATGCACATTAATTATGTGTTCGTAGTCATTCTATTCAGTCTTTTCTATATTCTTTTTATTATAGTCTATTTTTAAGTGTGAAAATACGGTATATAAATAACGGAATTTGCAGTGCTGGGAAAATGGTAAGTATGTACAAATTTTGTTATCTTGTGAATAATGATAGGTAATGCGCAAATGGAACTAAGAATTTTGACTACATGTTTAGTGTAACATGCTATGATATAAGCTATTTTGTGGCAGTAGTTAGGGTGGTTACCTCGCCCATCGTTGCACCGTGTTTCATGGGTTTTTGTTTGCGAGGATTTTGTTCTGCCTTTAAATGAAAATAAATAAGTACTTATGTTTAAAACTGACCTGTAGTTAGCCTGGCCGAAGTTACCGAAAATGCCGGCGTTACTCGACGTCATGATTACGCGGCCAAACTTTTGCTTTCTGAAGTGCTCCCATGCGGCATGTGTGGTTTTGAAAGCACCCTTCAGATGCACCAAATGAATGAGGTCCCAGTCCTGATCGAAAATATTATATGCTTAATTATGTAATTGTGTAAATACTAATGTACTGATAACTTAGATTTTTCATTTGAAATTCCCTAACTTTTCCTATTACAGCCAACTTTTAGTACATATATTTTGTGGTAAAACATTTGATACGGAACCCTAAATGTGGGAAGTCTTATACTCACATAGCCGGTTTTTTATTATATTCCAATCTCTCCATACTTACTGTTTCAATTATTACTATCATACTGTGGAGATAACATTAAGAAATTGACCCAGTTTCATAATAATGATACACATAAGATTAAAGCAAAATAATATGAAAGAAGAAAAAAACTTGAAGGGATGAGTAAAGGTCAATGACAATTTATATTATTCATATAATATTTATTTTAGGTATATAGTAAAATATTCTACTAGAGTAATTTGATAAAAGTAGATTAATTGATTAGATAGATTGTGTATCTTTTATACCTCTTAGTTTTATTAAGGCAGCTAAACAAACCCAGTAAACTACAGATAACGAAACACATAACTACCTGGTCGGACATTTTTGTAAAGCTCTTATCACGAAGAATGCCAGCGTTGTTGATAAGGATATCAATTCTGCCAAAGTTATCTATGGCGGTTTTAATAATCTTCTCCCCTTCGACGACATTATTGTAATCCGCGACCGCGATACCCCCTGCAACAATGAAAATTTACATAACATAAATAAATTTATTATTATTTAAAGCTTATTGCCATCCACTGGACTCCAAACCACCAGTCTGCAAGAGTTCATATATGGTTGTTGATCTATTTTGATTAAAGTTTAATTTGAGATAACAGCTTAATTTTCTTGTGGTCCCTGCTAACAACAATTTATAAAAGTCTTTAGGTCCCTGGTAAAAAAAGGTCGAGCCCTTGGGTGCACACCCCCTTTTTAAGGAAATTTCTAAAAGTCTTGTCGACTCTTTGCATGAGGCTTTTCGAGGGCTCTGGCTTGTTCTTGGGTAAAGTAAAATTGAGTTAAAGAATAAGATTGCTATTCAATGTGGCACTACTGCCAATCTTCTGGGAACACTACCAGACAACAGCAATGGGGTATGGAGTACCTACTTTGATGCTTAATGAGTTTTAGGTACCTAATAGGTATTAGGCGCCTATTTACAAGTTTTTATTTTTTATTATTTGTGCTCTGTATATTGTGTAAATACATTATTGAATAGCATTAGTACATATTAATTGTATGTTTATATTTTATTAAATAGCAGTGGGAAATTAAAAATAAAAACAACAAAAAATTGGGAACCACTGATCTAAATGATTAATTTTGCATTTATTTAAAACAAATATGACATTCAAAAATACAAATTACTAAAATTTAACCCAAGATTATAAAAGAATAGAATAGAAAAAGATTATTTCCACAAAAAAATACATGATGGTACAGTTCAATTTTTACAATGTTATATTATTTTATAACTTTGATGAGTGTGTCAAAACCAAATCGGTTCCTGACTGACCATCTCCAGCACACTGTTAAAACTGATTTTCAGACCAGCCTTTATAATATGGCACATTATATTATATTCACACCTTATTCATGAGTACCTTTCTTTCATTATTTTTATTATTCTTTCTGTCATTTACTTTTTAATTTAGTTTCTATTGTTAATGGCTGTTGGTCTTCCAAATATAAAATAAATAAATGTATAAGTAACACTTCAAGTGTATTTACATATTTATAGCATATAGTGGCTTCTTCTTTAGGGCAGTCTGAGTGTAATATATTTGGCATTGTTCAATCTCAATTGGAAGCAATCTTCCACATGTCAAATTATTAGTATTATGAATGTTTGAAAAAGAATGTATGAAAAAATTATGAAAGTATGTTTACTTTAGTGGATTCTTTTCTCAAACTGATTGATGATTAAACAATGGCAAATATATTATATCTCTGAAATTGTTCTATGCATTCAGCATATTAAATACGCAGTATGACAAACAAACAGTCAGAGAGTTCCCTGAGGGGTGAAGTATAAAAATTGTGAACGGACATAAATTACTGAAGCAATCTTACAATTTATAACTAAATATTGTTAAGTCTGAGATGAAGTCATAAATTGACCTAGGATTTCAAAATTAGTCAGTATAACTAACTACCTATTCATCTCAATTAAAATTAGGTATTTAATTGTAATCAAGTGGCAGTATCTAGCATCTATCTACCCCTGTGGGCTAATTAGTGTATGTGTGCAAATTGTAATCACAATTTTATAAGACACTGATTTTAAAAGATAATAGGTTGATGGGTTCAATTTTCAATCAAATAATTTTTATGAAGAAGTTTAAGTTAAACTTGTGTACTAATAGAATTTATATACAACACAACAAAAAACTAAGGGCAAGTTGAGAAATTAATAAATAATAATATAGTGCATTAAATAATATGTTTTAAATAACAAGTTACGTTAATAATAGAGTGAATCCGCATTACCTTTGTCCTTGATTTCCTTGACAACTGCATCAGCGAAGTTTGACTTTCCAACACCATCGCGAGCTCCACCAAGGTCGTTAACGACTACTTTAGCCCCTCTGGACCCCAGCAGCAAGGCGTAGGCCTTCCCCAGACCCCCACCGGCGCCGGTGACCACCGCTACACGACCATCAAAACGAAGCTGGTCCATTCTTCACGACGAACTAAATGTAAATGAGCACAAAATCGAGTATTAACTCAGCGTAACTATCAGTATCAAAGTCCAGTTGAAAACACTCGCTTTCGAATAAACAAGTTTGTGCGTTCTACTTGTAGAGATTAAAGTTTGATAACATTGATCATTCGCTCGTGTTGTAATTCAAAACAGATTACGAACCTTAATAATTATCAAAATAGAGATAATACAACGTTGCCGTCCAATAATTTACGTTGTATTCGTGTGTAGAAGACGCCTTGTTTAATAATTAAGTTGCCAAGCCAAATCCGAAGAATGAATCCGAATTCCGAATCGCCAATCCGAATTCATGTTGACGATTCTACGTTGACATTGACAAGTAACGCCTTTGACAATAACAGTCAGCTTGACGTTTCACCGTCTTCTCCTTTTTTTCTTTATGGCAATTAGAGTCCGCGCCACCACTGAAGACTGAAGTCTTAGGGATGCCGGAAATTCAAAAAATATCGATATATATCGTATTAATATATTTTTTTAAATATATCAATATCGATACTGATATTTTCAAAAAATATCGATATATCGGTCAACTTAAAAACCAAATTATAAAACAGCCAAAAAAAAGGTAATTTGTTAACTTTTAACTTAAAAATGTTTATTGGTCTGAAAAAAATATCGATTTTGATACCTTTTCGATACTTGGAAATTTATATTGATACATCGATATATCGAATTATTAAATATCGCACAAAAATATCGATATATTGCAAATAAAATCGATATATCGATATTTTTTCAACATCCCTAATCTATGGTGATAATAAACAGTGTTGGATTCCGTAGTATTATAATACTATTTGTACCATTATTTGATAGTGTGTAGTATGTAGTATCGTAATGCCACTATACTACGCGAAAATACCATAATTTTGATGTCGACCGATTTGTATTAAGTGAGCCCTTTTACTTATTAATATTTACCCTAAAATGTCGGGAATTTTTGTATGTACGGCAACACCTAATCAGGATTACAAAATACAAACGTAGTGTTGCCAATTTAGCGACTTCGTTGCTAGAAGTGGCGGCTTTTCCCTGTGTTAGCGTCAGAAAAAAAATTGTCGCCAAAAATTATTTGTATTACACATTTATTTGGTCTTTTTTGGAGTACCATCAAAATACTTTAAGCACTGGTTTTTCAAAAGATTTTCGATATAAAGAGGTGCTAATTAATAGGAGTATTTTTAGTTACTATAATTTCTTTTAGCTAATTAGAAATCCTGTTATCTTTTTTACAAATACACTAAGAAGTGCAAATCTCTAGTATTTCTGGGAATTAATAAAATAAAATTAAAATTATTTGTACTTCCATTTTTGTAATGAATACGCCTTACACCTAAACTGAATAAAAAAAAAATACGATTTACGAATGCATTTTTACCCTTGTAACGTCAAAAACTTAAACATTAAAAATACCTACGATAAAAAAAACGTGAAAAGTCAAACGTAGTATAATTTTGGACAAAATTTAATAGTATTATTTTATTGTCTATGTAGCATAATTTTTTGAGGGACTGAATCCAACCCTGATAATAAATGAAATAAATAACCGTCAGCGTCTTTTTGAACTTCGAAAAAAAGTACGTACAGTTAATTATGTACTATGTAGTCTTTGTGTACAGTTCACGAAGTAAACAAAAATATTCGCTCAATAAATAATATTCCAAGAGAAAAATGATGTCCTTATATCGCCCCGAACTTTCTTGGCAACGGGAAAGTAATATTACCAAAAATGTCGTTACAGGCGACCCGTTAGCCGGTAAGTAAAATAATGTTGAATGTTGTATTTTAGTTTATAATGACTATTATAAATCTTGTGTTATTTCACAGTTGTATACAACGAAGGTTCGTGGCGGCTAAGTAAAGTGTCTCCTTTATACAATTTACAATATGGTACTGTGAAACTCAAGCAGTATGCTTCAAAAATTCGTCAAGCTTTAGTAAGGGCTGTGCCAGCTAATTCATCTACAAAATACGTCGTCCAAATTGAAGAACAGGTTAATTTGAAATATTCTGAAAATGATTCCAATGCCTTGACTGTAAGTATTCTTCTTAATAACTAAACTTATAGTGTAGGTAGTTGTTTTGTATTTGTCTATACAAAGTTCAAGTTCAAATGTTTTTGTTTCAAATAAGCTTTTACAAGCACTTATGAAACAAATCATTCTAGGTGCACAGTTCCAAAAAGTTGATTTGACTTGATGAAGTTGACTTTTAAAATAAGAGTTGTTACAATTTTTCACTGGTACAATATTGCGATAACAGGATGTGTGGACACAAGGTTAATGTCCTAATTAACCCGAAGACAAGCTTATCAAACAAAAACGTTTTCAGTATCGGAAAACTCAATCATCCTTATAATTAAACTAAACAGAACTATGTAGGTCAGTAGACTTCCATCAAAATAATTAAAACTCATAATTTCATTGTGATCTTTGCCCTAGCACTGTCTTTACAGCTTAATTCTATTCTTCTAAATACTTTTGCAGATTAATGTTCTGTCTTCGACTCAAGAGAACAACAGTAAGAGTAAAGTGTCATATGCAGCCATCCTACTTTCCTGGGGGATCTGTATAAGTTTAGACAATGCCACTCACTTGCCATACATGCTGGAAAGAGGCGAGCAGAGGATTGGTACCGCTGTCAAGACAATTTTACAGAGTATGTTTGACTGCCAAATAAAACAGTTTTCATTTACACAGGTTTGTAACAGTCAATGGATTTTTGTCACTCTCATTGTAGCTTATGCTCTTCAACAAAGTAGTGTTTATGTTTGTTTATAAGAATCTGTCCTACATCAGACCCATGAATAATACATAGCTTATCTGTACTAATATTATAAAGAGGAAAGATTTGATTGTTTGATTGTATTGAAAAATGTTGCAAAAACGGGGAAAAAAATTATAAGACCATGCTGGCGAAGCCGCTGGCGGAAAGCTAGTATTCTTATAATCATGGGTGACTTTATAAATACAGAATTATTATTTTCAGCAACAATTGTTACACTTTGGATTTTATTTTGTGGACTATGACTCCTCGCGCAGCACGGATCCATTTACACTAGTATATACGACACCACAGGTTGAACATAAGGATAAACTCAACTTATCATTTGAAGTTCAAGATATACAACTAATATTGAATGGGTAAGTAAATAAAAATCTGTAAGACCTACAGAATCATAAATAAAGTTTGCCATTGCATATTATGTCCATCAACTGTATTGAAGATCTCTTCTCTGATAGAAGGTAGGATGCTAGGCCGCTGTATGTGCTTTCTTCTACATGAGAGTCACATCTTGTTTTTTTTTTCGATTGCAGAATCAAAGACGTTGTTTCCACAAAGGCCGATTTAGTGACATTTGCTTATCAAACCCTACAAAACCAGATATTCTACATGGTCACGATGGATATAACTGTATTTGATTTGTGCCAGGTGACATTACCCAGAGCAGAGGTAAAAAGTAATGGTGTGGTTAAAATGAAGACTCCAGAGATAGTCAATTGTGTATTCACTGTATTGAATGAAATCAGTCATATTTTCTCTGATAAAGATATAAGCAGTGCATCAGATACATAGTAGCAATCATAATTTAAATAAGGTGTAGCAGGCATTCTCTATTTTCTGCCTACCCCTGTGGGGCAAAGGAGTGAGTGAGTGTATGTATGTATGTGTAGCAGTATTATTGTAATTAAATCATTAAATTCCTTATGGGTCCTGATGCCAGAGAACAATAGTTTTTCTATTGTCTGTCTGTAATTTTATTATTTGACTGGTTGAATAGTGAATTTTGTTTGTGCCAATTTTTCTATATTTTAAATAAAGTTATGTAAATAAAAAATAACATCAATATTGTTTTTCAACATTTACTCTCATGAATTACACCTTACAAATGTGTCTGCATATTGTAACCTTACAAAATATTATATCATTACAATGTGCTAAACTTAAAAATAACCTATTTTGTAATCATGTCTTTCAGTACCTTGCAAGCAGTCCTTTTTTATGAATTACAATTTCAACACTTCAAAACCATTCCAAAATTGTTATCTTGTGCATAACTATTTATACTAGGCCACCACCTATAAGCATACTTAGTAGTTTGATATAAACAGCTGACAAATTGGTCTCCATTCTTTGATGCAAGGTATAGAAGGTACCAGAAATCAATCACAAATTGATGAATTTGAAAACTATACAATGTATACACCTCAATTCACATATTAGGATTACATTTTTCCAATTTGTACAGATGAATCTTCATAAATAAAATTGTTGACATAAATAATAAAAATATTTCCATTTTAAATATTCCAATATATAATGTAAACCTAAATTTATATGTATGAATCTGCTAGACGACGTAGCTTAGGCTACAATATAATACAAATAAATGTTTCGACGCATACTGTGGTGCACATTACAGCCACATCTAAAGATGAGGGGTGTTTTACGCTGTCCTCGTACAAATTCCTATATTGCGGCACGAATTTTATCCATCTAGGGCTAAATCATTAATTGAATAAGTGCCAATATAGGTCATTGTATACGAGTAGCAGTAATATACATAGTTGCCTCATCTACTTACAACACTCGTCCAACACGACGATGGTAAGACTATAAAGATTATACAACATATATCACGATCATTTAAATAAATGCCAGATTAGGAGATATTTGTGAAACTATGACATTTGCAAATAAAATATACACTGAATTACATTTACACAAAATTACATCAAAGCTTAATAAAATGGTAAGAAGGATCTATTCATTACATTATGTATTACATTATATATGACAAATTTTCACATCTGGTCCAGTCAGAGTAACCTTTTACCTCCATAATTATGTACTCGCTCGAATAAAACTTATGTTTATAGTATTATAGATGCCTATTAGTTATGAGATTAGAAATTCAATTGTCACTAAGTTTAGGGGCGCTAATAGTTAGCGCAAATAGGTATGGTAAATGAGTTGAATGCTAGAATTTGATCTGCCTGTATTATTGTTCATTTACATCAAGAATATGATTTTGTCTTAATGATGGAATTTTATGGTAAGTTCTACAAATAGAGGTGCCATATTGGCGTATTATAACGTGAGTCAGACGCAAGCTATTCTGTAGCATACATAAAATAATTCTATGAATCCGGCATGCAATAAGTTTCGTACCAATGTTCGTTGCACACAGCTGCACCTCCTCCTGTAAAAATGAGATATTTTATAACTTTGTACTGCATAATCTCGGTCCATCTTCCTTAGAGCATTTGCAATGTTTCTTGGGAGAAACATACCAAGCTAGTAAGACGGTAGTTGACACCAAACACATGACATAGTTTCTTGATTGAGAAAGGTCGTCCAATAAAGCAAACCAACACTAATCATTCCATTCTAATGATAGAAGTATCCAAATCGTGATCTAAGGTATTGCTGAAATCAAAATATCCATAATCACTAGGTATAGATGTGATATCATATTTGTTCTCCCTACTTGACAGAAATCCTAATAAGCCCATATTGAACAACAACATGTTATCAATATCCACTGATAACGATTGTAAATTATTGTGTTCATTTCGTAAATCCTGGATCATTTTAGATCAGTCTACCTCCAATACGTATAAACTGAATTGAATATTCTTCTATTTTAACATACCTAAATTGTTTTTATTTGATTAATCTAAGGGCCATATTTCATTAAGACACACATGGTAGCGCCACCAACAAAATGTGTAATGCCAAATATAGTAAAACTAGCCTTTGCCCGCGACTTCGTTCCCGATTCCAGAAGTTGAAACACCCCCCCCCCCCCACCCCGTTTTTTCAACATTTTTAATTGATAGTCAGCTCCTATTGGTCGCAGCGTGATGATATATAACCTATAGCCTTCCTCGATAAACGGGTTATCTAACACTGAAAGACATTTTCAAATCGGACCAGTAGTTCCTGAGATTAGCGCGTTCAACCAAACAAACAAATGATGGACCTAAGTAAGTTTAGAAAAAAAATCGCATTAGCGTTCACAATCATTATTCATTTCCGCTGAAAATTCGTCATTGGGGAGTCTTGCATGATTACCTCATCAGCCCGATCTAAAGGGCAGCAATCCCGCCTCAGTGTGTGCAGTGCAGTACCTAACAACAGCCACCGCCCGCGGCCCCGCCCGCGCCCGGGCCTCCCGCGCCGCTCGCACCCCCTGCCGTTGAGTGCTGGGGACCGATTTTGATGCCATTCGCCTGTATGACAAACATTTATTGAAAACTGCAGGTAAAAATTGCACTTCTAAATTTTATTAATTATTTTATGATAATACAGTTGCTTATTTTCTAAATTCGTACAACTCGTTCCGAACATGACCGTTTGTGCATTAAAATTCCTAATCAGTCAAACACAAACTTAATTTTAATACTTGTCTAAAGTGGTATAGGTACAATATTTGTTCAAGTTCTATATTGAATTTATATATTTTAGCATTCAATCCAAGGGTCGTGCTATAAATAATCCTCAGTAGTGAGTAGAAGTTTGTTACAATCAAAAGACTGTCGATATCCCCTATGTACCTAGTTTAACGTCAAATTATCGTCAACGAATATCGATTTATAGATAAGCAGCAATGTAACCGACCTCATTGTTGATATCAAAAACTCCTTCCTGGATTTTCTCGTAGATCTCTTTGGCAGTGTCGATGAACGCCTCCTCGACGTTGGCGGCGGTCTTGGCTGATGTCTCCATGAACACTAGTCCGTGTTCACGGGCGAAGGCTTCTCCTTCTTCCTTGTTTACTGCGCGACGCGATTCTAAGTCGCTGTGAAGAAATTTATATGGATGTTTTAAATTACTGGTTTGATTTTTTATCAATCACTAGTATTTACTATTCGACGTAAGGTGATTTTAACAATCAAATCACCTTACGTCGTACTACAGAAGTACTTACAGAATATCCCTTAGAAATATTATCAAAACTCAAAATTAAAAAGCAGGTAGTTCTTTCTTATAGATGCTGTTAACAAGTCAATCGTAACGCAAATTAAGGGCGATTAATATAAGGCAACTTGTGTGTGGCGTTGACTTGCGGTCCTCTGGGAAAAGGCGGACTAACAGTGGACTGTAAATACTTATTACAAACACATTAGCTTAGCCACAAAAGATAACGGGAATATTTAACACAATGCACTTTGTTCACACAATCACCTTTTGTAAGTGTATTTAGTTTCAGTTTTGCCACTAATGTAGCGGTTGATAAAGGAGAACAATGTTTTGAAGATATTGTATAGATGAGAGGCTGTCAATCATAAATTTATTATAGATCTATTGTTTTATACTATGTCGATTTTAGACTGGTACGGGGCGGAGGCCTTTGTTGCCTTGCCATCAGGAGAGCGTTTTAGTTTTACCGTATCTATAAACCTAGATTTGATAGTAAGAAGGGTCCATTGCAAATATGTTAGCTACCTTTCTTAGGAGCATTTATGCTACCCCATATAAAGTGGCTTGTAGCAAATTCTGATTTTCTGGAAGCTACATGAAAAACAAAATAATATTTCGGCTTTTACAACACTTGAAATTCGTTTGTGAGGCTGTAGAAAAAACAATGCTGAGATAAAGTTACAACAGTGCCCTCACCTCTTGTTGCCAATCAACATGATTACCATGTTGGAATTAGAGTGCTGACGAGCGTCCTCGAGCCAGGTGGTGAGGTGGTTGAATGTTTCTCGCCTGGTGATGTCGTACACAAGCAAAGCGCCCGCCGCGCCCCTGTAGTACGACCGCGTGATAGATCTGCAACGAGCCGTAATATGTTAACATAATTACCTATCACACCTGATTTTCCCAGGGAAAGGATAGGCAGAGGAGTTCCGCTGTACACCCACAGTTCAGGGAGCGAGCGATTAACCGGACACAAATCCAAACGCCGCCCAATGACACTTATTTGACCCCAGAATCGAACCCGGGATCAGTTATTCAGCAAACTTACGATACTATGGACACGTTCCAGAGTAACAATAATAAATTTTCCACTTTATCTTTAGTAACGAAATATAAAATCTTTTATATGCTTGTTCTTCTAGTTCATTTAGTTACATTCTAGGCTTAATCTCCAGAACGTCTAGTGAACCTATTTAAAACCTGTTTTTGTACCACACGATATACAGGCGTCATTATCACGTGTACAGACAGAGAAGTAGGTGCCTACAATAAATCATACTCAAATCGGCTTACTCAGTTTGCAAAATAATACAAGGAAGGGAACCGGATGTTCTATTATGTTATGCCTGATAACAAATATAAGTGCCACGTGTGTCACTCTCAATTTTAAAAAAATATTTCCATCTGGGCAGACCACGTAAAATCTAATAAATTATTATCAACATTTGGTTTATTTGCATTAGAGAATACTTTGGTAAAGGTGAGAATACCTAGGTTTGTTATTTGAGATCAAGGTCAGCAGAAACAATGAAATCTTTTAAACAGAAACTTAGAAGGTAGCAGTAATTCGGTTGTTTTTTAAATGGAAGCCTTCAAAACTGGTTAAAAATCATAATCAAAATAACTGATAGGCTGCTGTGTTTCCCAATTCGTTTGATTAAGGAGCCTCAAGGTGAGAGTGAATACCTAGGTATTTTAAATAGCATAAACCAAAACCATGCTAATGCAAAATAATAATTATATGTAGAAAAGGCAAATATAATAAGTTTATATCTCTTAACTCCAACAAAAAAATACAGTAGCACTATGTTCCATAAGCTCCAGATCAAAGCTGATTTACAAGTTTATTTTTAATTGCAAAAAAAACAAAGCAAACAAAACTTCACATAATATTATTTACTTGATGTTCCATTTGATTAGGATAGGTATGAATTCAGAATTGAGATAGTTATGAAATGAAAACATTGTATAACTAATACTTATAGAAATCTTTCTTAGATACCTACCTTTTCACCTGTCCCAGACAGAAAACACCCACAAGGATTTTCAGACAAAAGGAAAGGTCATAGTACCACCCAGACTAGACGAATTTCAGATGAAACACTTTATACACCCAGTTAAGCATGAAATTCATTCTAATTACATTTAAACATTCTGAGACACCTGGCAAACTTAAGTGGCATAAAATCTAGGTCACTGGCTTGAAATCAATTTACTGTTGTATTATAAAAAAAATGCTCAATGACATATTTATACTAATAGCTTGTAATAATAATAATATAATAATAATAAATCATTTATTTCAGGCATCTGATGGCCCATAGATATATACCTTATAAGCTAACATATATAAAACATTTATACAAAATGAATAATTTTGTATAAATTTATACAAATTTGTAATGCTAATCTTACTTTTTTAATATGATTTATACTGACTGTATCATTATATAAACAGCTATCAAAGAATTTTGTATAGGTAAGTACATCTGATTTATTATAAATCCCTTTTGAAGCATTTTATTTAAGTATAAATGTAACAATAATGGGTTGTAGGTACATCATATTTCCTAAAACAATATGTGCTCTGACTCTGAAGTCTGTATCAATAGGTGTTCTCTTGTCCATAATTTGTATTCATACAATATTATAATATTTACTTTGTTTTTTATTATAATAGTTATAATTCATATTATATTTTAATACGATATTAGTGCACAAATACACACAGCACTGGTCAGTTATTTTTTTTTTAAATCCCACTTCTAAAGACACTAAAGGTGTAATCTGTGTCATCAAATGGCTAGAATAGCCCTTATATACTATTGAGATATTCCATTAAGAATCTTACCTGAAAGCCTCCTGTCCTGCAGTATCCCATATCTGGAGTTTGATCTGCTTCCCATCAATGGTGATCATGCGAGCACCAAATTCTACACCGATTGTGAGATCATGAACTGGCTGGAATCTTTTGTCGGTGAACTGGAGTAGTAAGCATGACTTGCCTACACCTGTGAACAAGTAATGAAGGCCAATTTAAACCACTTCAAAAAGAAAGACTTGGCTTGAGAAAGGCCAGCAAGCTTTTACCTTTACTAAATTAATATGGTAAGCGGCAATTGAAATCATGGATTATTTATGGTATTCATACCAGAATGCACTTTAAAAGGTTGAGTAGGTATTTTTATGTGATTAATGAGATGATTAAACAACAAGTGAGAACATATACAAATATTTTTAAGATAAACTGTTGTTATTTTAATATGAATATCAAGTTACTAATCTGACAAAAACAGTAATTGTTTACAATAAAAGGAATTGGGGTACCCATGTCATAAATAAAAGGGAACAAAGGAAAAACAGGTAATGTCTACATCAACATAGTCAACAGGAGCTTTGAACTCTTATCTTACACATTAATCAGTCAATATTCATACTACAATAAATGTTCTACAAAATAATATAGTAAAGTTTTCTAAGCATTTTATAAATAATGTGGACTTCTTAGAGAGTAAACTATTGAAATTACATATTAGATAAGTTTTTAGATTAGTGCTAAACACAAACAAAGAAAGTCCTTGAAAGAGGACTATCTACAACAGACATACAAACACATGTTTTTCACATGATATCGATTTCTAATGAGTTATTTACAGTTCAATGAGCATGAACAGCACGATATCTAATGATATGCGCATTAGAGTCCTTACTTGACGTAGTTACTAACCAGCGTAGGCGGAAAAAATATAACATCATAAATATTATTTACAACAATGAGATATCAATTAACCCTCTGCACATGAATGAATATAACATTAACATCGTCTCCTATGATGACAAACGATTGAAATACCTCACACAGAAACATAAAAGGTCTCAATAAAATATCGGGAAATAAAATCAATACCTGTGTCGCCGATGATGATGTATTTGAACAAGTAGGCGTATGCCATCTTCTCTGCTGTTCTTCGTAACTGTTGCAAGTGACGACCGACAACGATGGTAAACAAAGGTTCAAGAGAGAAATATAAATTGTTACAAATAAGACGCAATTTTAAGTAATCTCACAGCTGGTTGAATCAATTTGTCATTGTGAAATGTATGGAAGAAATTTTGACAATCATAATTCATAGCCTAGCCCTAGCCTACACTCAGGGCAGTTTCACACAGTCATACAGTTAAAAAGAAATAAGCCATCCCTTCATCTGAATCTTTGTGAAAAAATGATTATTATTTATTTATTTCGCTGTAAATTTGATATTTACTGTTAAAAAGCGTTAGGTAATAAGAATCACTTGACTTTGTAACCAATTCCAAAAATAAAACAGTATTTTTTCACATCATGTGTTTATAGCGCTATAACCACCACCAACGATGAGAACAAATGAGAATGACCACTCACCAAAACGAAAACCATAAAGCAATTATAGAATTTTTAGTGTTGCTATAGTCACTCGAAAATTGTTTTTTTTTCAAGGGCTTTCAACTGTCACTAATGTCATGCATAATGTCAAAATCAGAATTTTGATCTGAAACTGCGAATTGGTTTGTTATTATTTCCTTTTACAGATTGTGCCCTCTATAATCAGTGTACTAGCTTTCCATCTTAATTTTTGCTCGTATTGCTTTTTAAAATTAGTTAATATTCTTCTCTAACACCCCTATGGGTATTAACAACCCGTTGGTAACCTTAAAAAATAAGTGAACAATGCCGACTTATACGATGTTTTTGTAATCATGGATTCTTCTAAAGATTCTTCGTCTATGAGCAATTCTGTTAATCCTGATAGTGAAAGCGCAAAAAGCAAGAACTGTAAGAGTAGCCCCACTCAGCCAGATCAGCCAGATAGCACTGAAAATCTAGTTACACCGACGTCGAATCCTAGCTCGAGCTTTGTTCCTTTGAATGGGCCTCAAACGAATCACATGAATTCATTGCCTGGAAATGATTCAGGCCCTCAAACAAGTGGTTGTAGTGAAAATACTGCTGAAAGTAATAAAAATATAAGTAAGTCCACCCAATTACCAATGTGTAATAATAAATTGCCTGATTCAAGTACTGATCCGACGGATCCTGCGGTTGCGGGCAACAGTAAGTCTATCCCTATCTTGCATGACAATGGTACAGGACCTAATCAGGAAAAGCAAACATGTCAGAGACATAAAGTTTGTTTAGACAAGGCGGGATCAAGCAGCCTGCCATCAACAAGTGGCACTAGCAGAACTGGTGAGAACCCAGAGAGCAGCTCTTTCAGAGAAAATAGGAAAAGGCCATCAAGCCTGAAGTTGAACAGGCCTAACATTGATGATGAGAGCTCTAGTGATACTGGCAATGATGATTATTCCTTAGGATCAGAAGATGGTTGTATCTATACATACAGAGGCGGTGAACATTTGGCTGACTTGCCAAGTTCATTCTTTAGTCTTGACATGGGTTTGCCTTTAGACAAGCACCTGCCTGTACCTGCTTATGCAGGGCCTCAACAAGGGGCTGCTGCAGGTAGGGAACAAGCTTCTAGAGCATCAAGTCCAGACATGGATTTTCTGGAAATGGACTTTGATCCAGGGCCTTCATGTGAAGCAGATACTGGTGACGAATCATCTCCCGATGCTGATTTGGAATCTGCAAGTAATATGCCTGAGGAAAATGAGCCTATTTTAAGGGGGACTACACCAGAATATGTGCCTCCAGTTAGGTACAATCCTGTTCCAGTACCACCAAGCATAGCATCAGGATCACATGGTGATGCTGACCTGTATTCATACAGCGTGCCATCAACAAGCCGAGGGGTTGTGATGGGGCATGGTGATGCATCTGAAAGCACTACTACTCATAACTTAGTAGACCAGAACTATAGTTTTGGTCCATATATCACACATGTGAACTCTAGGGGTGAACAGCTGATTGTTAGGAGAACAATGTCACATGGACCAATAAATATACCTGTCAGTCTGCATGTTTCCAGTGGAGATTTGGTGTCACCAAGAGAAATATTGAGTTGTAAGTATGTCCTTGTAATCACCTAACAAAAACAATCTCAATAGTTTGGGAAGTACTAAAGTCAATTTGATTTCTTGAAACAGCTTCTTGTAAACATTTCTTTGATTAATTTTATTGATTATGTAAAAACGATAAGGTGAGGACTTATAAGTATTATGAAATAAGAATTAGCAGACATTGTCATATGAAGTCATAATTATTCTGTTGTGTGCTCTGATGACACAAATGTACCTATTATTGTGACCAATATTGAACAGAGTATCTTAATAAATAATGTATACCTAGCGTATGATAATTCCTGCAGTTTATGAATTGTTAAATATCATCATTTTATTGTTATGCCATACAGCACAGATTTATAGAATTAAAAATATTAGAAATTGGCAACTAGAGTCTAGTAAGACCAAGAGGTAGAGGTACCAAGAGCAACCAAGTAGGAGTTATGGAGGCTTGACTATGACTAAGTTCTTTGTCTTGTACCAAGTGTATATGTGTTATTGAAAAACTTATTTGATATTACTTAAACTTATTTGAACAAAATTATTTGATACAGGTGGTATCAGATAATTTTGTAATTTTTCTGTTTGATATCTGTCACAAGTTAGTGTCAATAATATAAAAATTGCAGATGATGAAGACCATGCTGAAGGACCATTTTCATATCAAATCAACCAGGGATCAACACTGGATACAGTCAATTTGTCATCAGCTTTGTATCATGTAACAATGGCAAAGAAATTGATTGCTGACAAGGCTAAGTTTGATGCAGAGAACCAGGCTACTGCTAAGGTACATTCTTAATGAACCTAGATTAACCCCTTCAAATTTATCTTGTGAAAGTTTTCAAATTAATGTATATGTCACGGTAAATCTGATTAATTAAAAATTATTAATATTTTTACAAAATTATTAATAATAACCACATGGTTTGGTAAATGTGAATAAACGTTCGAAATTTATTACTTTTAGTAGTAATTATTAATAATTCACGACACATATTGGTAAAAGTTATAAAATAAATAAAAACCCAATGTTTTTTGACCAGCAGGTATTTATTTATAATATTAAACACAGTCTTACAATTATATTAATTAGAGATCACACAAAAAAGGCAAACTAAGCAAACAACAAAGCAAGAAAGTCTTTCGTGGAACTTGGGGCACCCCGACTCGGACAGGTTAGGTTAGAAGGGGATGGCCATCCCCTTCTAACCTAACGTGGACCTTCTAACGTGTTTTTTTTTTTAAAAACACCCGGATGTAGGAGCCCCGCGAAGCGGGGCTCCATCAACTTGGCCACTTATTACATTTATCACTACTAGGGTTCAATTATTAATAAAAACCGACAAATGTGATTAATTTATCACTTTAACCTCGACTTTCGGTAATTATTAATAATAATAGATATTTATTTATTCAGTCTTACCGTAACATATACATGTATTTTAGTGAAAAATAATAAATAAATGGGACCACTTTTGAATGGCAGTGGGATATTAAAGGGTAAAAAAATCAATTGCATTACTTGAAGTCTGGGAAACCCACTGTAATTAGAAGCAAAAGCAGATTTTTCGAGGTCAAAAATGTTGAGTTGAATCATTATTGTAAGAGTGAACACAGTCAGCTATCTGTCCTCTGTATGATTGTCACATAATTATGTATGTAATTCCTAGGCGAGTGAAGCAACTGCAAGCACTAGCTCAAGTGCTGCGGCCTGCGTGGAGCCCCCGCGATGTATGATTTGGTCAGAGTGCGAAGCCTGCGAGCGACAGGTCACCCAGATCAGCACCTCGGCCTGTGGAGCGACTGCTGTTGTTAATGTTTTTGTTAGTACTGCTTGAAGTTAAAACTATGTTGTTAGTTGTTGTTGTTTGTTAGTAGCAACTTAATTCAGCTTAATGATAAACAAAAATAACATTTAATTATTGAGTGTGAAAGAACTTTTACATTGTTTTTACTGTTGTGTGCCAAGAACACATTGAAATCCCAAAGAGAACAGGTTCTTAGAACCAACATGACAAAAGATAAAACACAAGAATATAGCAATCAATAATATGTCTTATGCAATTGAATTGAAAGTATATTCTTGTAACCTCACAGGATAATAAAACCTTTCATTGAATTATTCTTAATTTCTCAGAATGCATTGGGTGTGCCTGTCAATTTAGAAAAGATCAGTTCATCTGTTGGAACAAGACAAAGAGCAAATAATGCTCCATTGCCCAGGTAATTATTTATAGTGATTAATTACAATAAACAATTCGTACAATAAAAGGAAAAATGTTATGTGAATGTAGACATTCATATACCTACATTAACATTTCGATTTCAAATAGGAATATTTTTAGGAACCAGCCTATTTTTTTTCTATTCTATCTTTACTATAAAACAGCACTTCGCCGCGTATCTGTCAATATTAAATAAACTAAATCAATAATTAACGGATTTTTATACGGTTTTCACCAATCGACGTAGTGATTCGATACCTAAAGGATAATTTAGGTTTATAATTTGTTTAGGTGTTGCGCTGAAATAAGACGATAATTATTAACTGTCGAAGATGCCGTAAAAAATACGTACTGACGTGGAGTTCCGCGCCAAACAATTTGTTATTGTTGTATGTTAATTACCTACTTTAAAAAGTTTATATAACCTATGCCTATGTCTACCGGTTCGTTCTATATTTTTCTTTATTAGAGCGTCGAAAGCGATTGGTTAGCTTAGGCTCGGCAATAAATCTGTAGTGTATCATAATGTAATGTGAAAAATCAGTATTTCTAAACGAAATAAATTAATTTGCTTTAGCTACGTAAAGCAAATTATATACACAAACACGGATATGGAGTAAATGTCAATCCAATTATTACTATCTGCACATTCAATTAGATATGTGCAAAAGAGATATTGAGTATTTCCGTGCTTGTTGAATTCTGGTTCTGAGATACAGTTAAAACACCAACCATTACGTCCTTTATTTCAGGGTTAGGCAGAGGTGTCCTACTATACACCCACAGACCGCCGGTAGTATTTAGGTCCCATGTAATGGGGGGTGAGCGTATCGTCAACTGGGCACCGAACTGCTACCAATAATTTCATTAAAAAAAAACGTGTGCGTTCGCGCAGCGGAATGTTGTTGAATTTAAAGATTTTAATTATGCAGATATTTAGTGTATGACGTCGTATAATTGTGTATGGTAAAAAAAAAATTGTGCACGCAGCCATTGTTGAGTAATTCACCAAAAACTGATTCCGCTGGGCGAACGTTGTCCTGGCGGAACTCTTTTTAATCCATAGACTTTAGAACAAAAAAGATGTGTCAAAAAATTAGTGTGTATTTGTGTGTAATTGTGTATGTATGAATAAAATTAGTGCATGCATAAACTTCGGAGAAATTCAAGTTTCCGCTACGCGAACGTTTGGCCATTAGCTAGTTTTCATATAAAGCGCTTACATAGAGAGCTGTAGATTTTTACATACATTGTTTTGAATTTGTGTGTATTTGTTTAAAAAACAGATTTAGAAAAAAACGTAGGGCTTAAAAGATAAAAATATAAACGTAAAATACGCTGATTAGGTCTTAGTTCTTAAAGTATGCACTTTGGGGTCTAGATTTTCACGTTTATACAAACCTTGTAAGTGTCTGCAACATGTTGCCAAGTATCAATGATGTTCCGTTAGTAATTAAAGAGTTATAGGACAATTTACCATGAATAGATCACTGTTTACAAAGCAGTCAAATATCACGACGTTCTAAGGGAATTGCATGGTAAAATGTATGCCAATAATTAGTGTATTCATTAAACTATTCACATGCAAAATTTCATGTCATTAAATTCAGTAATTAAAGAAAAACAATTATAATACTGACGAAGCATCGAAAACGTACATAACCCGACCAAGTTCAGATGGCTACAAAAAAGCGGCCGTGCAATATATTTAGGTAACATCCCAAAATTTACAGTATAATACCGGTATTGAATTGGTACAGGTGATAACACAATTGTTTCGATATAATTTATAGGTCATTTATTTTTGTACACCTACTTTTTTAAATGTATTTGACTATGACAGAAAGTAGGTACTATTTACGTAGGTACTTTATTTAAGTAGGTATGCGCTTGAGACTTGAGATATAATCTAGATATATTATTTAAGACAAAAATAATACAACTAATTTCTATTAAAGATTTCACGGATCAGGATTCTAACTATAGACCCCATAGGGAAATTATATAATTACCACATGTAAGTACTACTGTTTCGGTAAATATTTATCATATTGTAGCTTATTACACTATTTTTATGGTAGATAGTGGCGTTATTATTAAAAAAATATTTTTAATTCAAGAAATGCAATTGTTTTCTTTTTTCCTAACGATTGTGTACGCAACTGTACCATATTAATAAATACTATACTGGAAGTTTAAGAACGTTTCTTAGATATATGGCACGGCCGCTTTTTTGTAGCCATCTGAACTTGGTCGGGTTATGTACGTTTTCGATGCTTCGTCAGTATTATAATTGTTTTTCTTTAATTACTGAATTTAATGACATGAAATTTTGCATGTGAATAGTTTAATGAATACACTAATTATTGGCATACATTTTACCATGCAATTCCCTTAGAACGTCGTGATATTTGACTGCTTTGTAAACAGTGATCTATTCATGGTAAATTGTCCTATAACTCTTTAATTACTAACGGAACATCATTGATACTTGGCAACATGTTGCAGACACTTACAAGGTTTGTATAAACGTGAAAATCTAGACCCCAAAGTGCATACTTTAAGAACTAAGACCTAATCAGCGTATTTTACGTTTATATTTTTATCTTTTAAGCCCTACGTTTTTTTCTAAATCTGTTTTTTAAACAAATACACACAAATTCAAAACAATGTATGTAAAAATCTACAGCTCTCTATGTAAGCGCTTTATATGAAAACTAGCTAATGGCCAAACGTTCGCGTAGCGGAAACTTGAATTTCTCCGAAGTTTATGCATGCACTAATTTTATTCATACATACACAATTACACACAAATACACACTAATTTTTTGACACATCTTTTTTGTTCTAAAGTCTATGGATTAAAAAGAGTTCCGCCAGGACAACGTTCGCCCAGCGGAATCAGTTTTTGGTGAATTACTCAACAATGGCTGCGTGCACAAATTTTTTTTTACCATACACAATTATACGACGTCATACCACTAAATATCTGCATAATTAAAATCTTTAAATTCAACAACATTCCGCTGCGCGAACGCACACAAAAAAACCATAACTACACTATCTTTTTGTATTTTTTAAGCATTTTCCATGCTAAGATTACAAGTTATTTTTAGTGAAGGAAAAAATCGGCTGGTTCGAATCCTGCTCGCCAGCCGATTTTTTCATTCATTAAAAATAACCCATAACTACACTGTTTCTGCTTAGTAGAAATGGAGTCTACGACACTAGCCCATGAGGCAGTTAATTTGTGCTAAAATAAACGGTTTAAACATCCAATAAGACAGTCACTTAGGTCTAAGTAAATATAACATATTTTGCTATCCTTTTCTCTTTTCGTATAGGTATTTACTCTCGCGTGCCGTGGCCGGTTGCACTGCGGCTGACTTGGTCTCCGGCATACACAGGGCTTCCGATGGCCTAGTCACTGCCAGGTTCTTCCCCACCCACCCCGAGCGGGCTGTATCGCTTTCACACTGGCTCGCTGACTGGATAACAATAGGTGAGATTTTTCTACATAACATACCATTATAACAACATAATATCCCTAAAGGGTCCTATTAGGGGCGAGCCTATTGTCATCAGTTGGGCAGAAATACAAACTCCGAGCTGCTAATGAGAATTCAATAGAAAAAGCCTCGGTCTAACATTGCATAGCACTGCTTATAATTATAATATAATAATCATTTTTATTCAGGTAATTGCGACCCATTACAAAAAAAACATTAATTAGACAGATACTATACAAATTAAGAAAATAAAATAAACATCAAAATTAATAAATTGAACTATAATAAATTATAAAGGAATTAAAATAAAAAATCAATTAAAATTCAAATAAATACATATAAATTAAAATTCACATCTAAATTAAAAACCATAAATTAATTCATATTAAAATTATTGATCGAAAATTAATCAATTAAAACCTTAACCTCGGTCCTCGGTATAACTTGTCGAAGTTCTTTTGAAGTCTATTTTCCTGATTAGTGCAGACTACAATTTATATAGTACAATTCAAACTTAATGGCCGCTCGGAACATGAGACGAGTCGCTGCGCAGTAACGAATTTATGTGTGTACTGCGCAGCGAGTAGCTAACTTCCGAGCCCCTAATAAGTTTGAATCGTGTCTACTTAAAACTTACAACTACTCCATGAATATTAGATAAATTAAATTCAAGAATACAGGAGTGGACAAGGTAGGCCGATAGATCAATACTCCATGAATATTAGTTCAAACTGTATTCAAGAATACAGGAGTGGACAAGGTACGCAGATAGATCAAACTTAAAAGAAATCTATTTTAAGCCATAACGAATTGTCTAAGTATGTACGTAATGTAAGTAATTTTGTTGGCATCTGCATGCAAAATAATGACCAAGCCATTTACATACATTATGCTTATATGCAAAAGTATTATACATAATGGCCTGATGTCCACTGCGCATTATAAATTGCGTAATAGGGACTTGGCAGCTGACCCGTGAATTTTTGTCCAGACTGGGATATCGAAATGCAGCTGGTTTTTGCGAATTTATAATTACCATTCGAAATTGGCAACACAAGATACTTGAACAGACACACCTGGCCGCAACACCGATCGTATGAAACGGATTAATGGAAAGGCCTTCGAATATCGATCGATATCATTCACACATGATTATGCAGTCTGCAGTCAACAGTATGCAGTCTGCATAATCATTAGAATTGAAAGAGAGAAAGATGTTTTATTATTACCTAGTGCGGCCCGGCCTGCATCTTTTCACAGGAATAAATGCATCACAAAACCATTTCGACGCTATAGTCCTTATAATAAAGTTAATGAATACATACTCTTGAAAAACATAACCCTCCTTCTGGCTCAGTCAGGTAAAAAGTGGTCTACTGTAAAGTTAAGCGATATTCCAGTGCCTTCAAGAGCTTTGGTCTAATAGAATTGCAATTCCAGGCGCAGTTCCGATTCTGACCTTGAACTTACAAGCGGGCTGCGAGGGCGACATTCCAGACGCGTGGCACCATCAGATGGTGTTTGGCGTGTCCCCCCGCGGCGTGTACCTCTGTAACCCAGTGGAGTGCGTCCGCGAGGCCGCGCTGTGGCCGCACCTGACGTCACCGTCCGTACTGCTAGTGCGCACTAGGGATGTACTGTCGAGGTTCTCGGCGAACACAGACCTGACACCTCTGATGGTAGTGCCTGATCGACGCTTCCATACGTTCAATGTGCTTGGTGAGTTGATACTCTAAATGTTATTACAAAAAATTGAAATGGTTTTAATAGTGTACTGCGACGTATTTGGCTAGTTCCACGAAGACGAAGACCAGTGAGAGTTGTAGGCTGGTACCACCAGTTGACTATAGATTGTTTTTACAATACAAATAGTCAAAGCCATGTGCTATATTTCATACAATCGTCTTTATTACAGGTCAAGTAGTGAACGTAATCCGGGAATGGCGAGCCATCGGTTGGGGTGAATACGGAACTAGGACACGACACATCCGGATCCCGGCCTCGTACCAAGCCGGAGTAACCGTGGCCGCGCTCACCGGCTCCGAAGCGCATCGGCGCCTCATGCTGGCGCCCCAACTGCCGATACTGACGCAAACGGACCCCGCATGAGGACGATGTTTGTATTACATGTTATATCACTTTTGATCTGAATTCAACACGTGTTATAAAATGAATGAGTTCCAAATTCGAAATTTTGGAATACAGGATTGTGTGGCAAGTGACGCGGCTGAGCATTTTGCCGCGCTTTTTCAGTGTTCACTTAAGGAGAAGGGTTGTTGAAGCTGTTCCGCCTTGACGGTAATGTGATGTTGTTACGGAGTGTTTCGTTGATTTGTGTGCGGTTTTAAAACGTGCAACCAACTTTAATTGGTTTGAAGAGTGAAATATGCAAGTGTTATCCTAAACATTGGTGAAAACAACCCTAAACGCGGCTCTTAGCCCGAAAAAATATTCAGCTGAAGTTATAAAATATTCTCTTCTCGGATAGAAGGGAAAGTTTTAATGTACTAGGTATGTTTAAATTGACTGAATCGGTAGCACTACCCTAAAAGACGTAAAATTTTCCTCAACCGTATTGTGGTTACCAGGATAGGAAATTATATTCCACTCGCGACTGATGTCTGTGTCTCTGTTTGGTATTAAATGCCAATTTGTGCACGCCAAATAGATGTAGATAATAATGTAATAAGAGAGTAGTTAATAGTAGCAGAACAATTTTATTTAGCGATGGAAATCTAAGGGGTATAACGGTATGTGATGTAACACTGACAGCTGTGTACTGAAAACAGAACAAAGAAAGCGTCAGACGGACGTCTATCATGAGTGCTATCGCTACATTATCTACGTATAACTTAATTTCGTTAATTTTACTCTATGTATATTCGTGTAAATTGCATAATCGCATGAAAATTACATTTACGGGAAGTAAAACTTATGTCGATAAAAAAATGTTGTATCGTCGTATCGTCTTCACAATTTCATTATTATGTATGGCAACACAATTCTTGTGTATCAGAATACATCATATTTAACGAGGACCACCGAATTAAACAATTTATTAGAAATAGTTCAATGTGATCACATGTAATAATTCTATGTCAGGTTAAGATTAAAAGTCAAGCCTAAAAATATTTTTTTTCAAGTTGACATTTCACATTTTATTAGCTTCGATAAAATAATTGTTTTCATGTTTGCTTCTCGAAAAGGGCATCTTTGTTTAAAAATTCCAAATCAGTACTACTAGGTGACATAATAATATATAAAACGCTGCAAGTCTTCTTTTTTAATGGTGACAAAATGGTTCAATTACTAGAATATAGAATTGTGTCATTGAATGACCAATTAAAATAGCAGACTTGGGCCCCAGATAAGTTGTGTCTGTCTTGATTTTGACTTGAGTATCCAGTTCATAGCATCAACATTAATGCCATAGACAAAATATATCTAAACTTGTAGTATGTACTTGTTGCGTGTGATAATTAAAAATATTTGTAGGTACATTAGGAAGCATAAATATAATATTAAAATTCTTGAACCCAGACTACATTTAAAAATTATAAAGAGCTGTTTTCGTAAAGAGTTAATCTACTGAACTATCAGAATTGTATTTTTATTTGTGCCATTACAAAATGGACTTGAATTGGTCGTAGGTGCTGCCACCTACTTTCGTTTATTTGCCTTTTCTTCGAAGATCTTTGCTTCTAATAGTAATATTATTGTAATTGCTATTAGGAAATTACTTAATTACGGAACATTTGAAGTTGGTGTTAATAAATAAGTTTAGTGTTGTGTTATAACAAAATATTGTTAATTTCTAAACGTAATACTCATTTCAAAACTTTGTATATTCGTTTGCTATAGAGGCGCCATCTGTTCTTTGCTTCGTCTTTGTCAGTGATTTGTTGTTTATCGCCTAGAAATATCAATAATACGGCATGATGTATGTGTTTGTTTTGCCGTACAAAACTGAACTCATACGAATATGCACAAAATAACGTACTTTATTCTTTATGTTAAAGCTATTTGTTTACGTTTTTAGGGTTGCACCTTCCAATGTCGCTCAAACTTTAATTTGATATTTCACTGTAAAATAATAATGTTATCTATTTAGTAACTGAACGTTTTCGTATATAACTAAAGCTATGTGATTGGCTAAATTTTATTAGCCAAATAATATTGTACATAGATTTTATAAGGGATACATATTATTAGTCAATTGGTGCTTACTAGTCAAAATTATATTAGCACGTGCTATAGTTTGCTATTTGAGTGGGAAACACACAATTTATTCGTTCTATAAACGTCTTTGTTAGATGTTCGATTAGGTGGGGTCGCAAATATAGCATTTACCTCCTTGGTGATAGTATGACGGCTGTATAGGTTTTGATAGTCTAAAAAACTGTTTCATGCATGGTATTTTAGAATAGCCCCTTTCGAAGTTTTGAGTCGGAAGTATGGAGTAATATTTTATGCCTCAATGGTATTTGATTTGAACCCTCGTGTCTTAAGAGATAAGTTGTGTTGTGACCCTATAACTTGTTGACGAATATGGAAGTACCTATGGATAAGTTATGTGTTTCGTATTTGTGTAGTAGACACCTTGTAGTCATTTGAACACAACAAATATACAGTGGTACGAAATCTCATATGCGCATAGACAATATTCGTGTTTAACAATACCACTCATTGTTTAATAAATAACTGCCAAACTAAATTACAAACAACAGCAATTGAGACAATTATTCTCAGTCTCATTTAGCAGACATATAATAATTTAATATTGCATAAAGTATTGGATAATAGAAAAATATGCAATATAGAATTGCAGAGAATTGTCGAAACGTATTATATATTTCGTACTATTGTATAAAATATAATACACTTCTGTAAACGTTATTGCACTCGATGCTGACGCTAAGTCTACTCTATATTCGGTATATTTACTGTTAATAAGTTACGAGTGATGTTGCTAGGTGTTGCTGATTGTTTTTGTTGTTGTTTTAACCTAATATTTATTAGGATGATGGAGCATTACCTAAAGTATTAAGTCAAGCAACTGAACAATAACACTGTACTTAGATACAGTATATAATAATGTTATTTACTTTCTAATCGTTTTAGATAATATGTAGCCTAAGTTTTCCTCTTTAAAGAATTATAGAAAATACTGCTCACTTGGATATCTAATCGCCTTAGTTTATAAAGTCCGATCACGCGACCTTACCGTAAAAAACTATAGCTTATTCCTTATTTATTATCGTCCTAATCTTGCTGATCTAAAGATACGACGAAGTTTATACAATTAATAACTAAGCAAACAGATCTTCGCTAAGTGCCCTAGTTTTGGAGATAGAAATGTGGCCAAGCTGGGAAGTCTGACTCTAGATCGGCCACCTATAAACCCATATAACGTTTGCACCGGTAACCGATTAAATTTGATATTTGGCGACTAATTTCGACTAAATAGCGACATCTTTTTTGTATCATCAAAATTAAAATCCTTGATGGTGGCCAAGACAGGGTCAGCCACAGACACCGTTAGTAAACGAATCTTATACAGGCCGAAGAGCCGAAAGGCAAGGCGCCCGTCAGTAGGAGCGACACAATAATGAGTGCTAGGTGCAATGGCAAAAAAAAATAACAAAGAGATAAATGGAAGAAATGGGGGAGGCCTTTGCTCAGAATTGGGACAGTACGGGCTATTTAAAAAAAAGGTGCTATGGCTAATTACATGCGCGATCCTCAAATGTAGAAACCGAGAACATTGACTCTTTGGACAAATAGATCTGAAGCTTAAAAGATGCCAAGTGAGACAATTTTCCACATAATTTTGTATTCCCCGTAAAGCATTTAGTGACATCTCGCAACAATCAACTCAAATTATAGTGTAGTATAATTTGCAAGTGGTTAAGTTAAAATTAGCATTTTACTTTAAGTATTGTTTATGACGGGTAAGTAACACTACCCTTTGTAATCCATTATATAAAACAATGTCATGTATAACATTATATTTTTGGAATATACTATGATAGTACCCATAACGTATTTGTTTAAATTTTATTTTAATTAGGATCTTGCGGAGCAGCTGATTTTCACCACACATCTCTGGAGCCAGTGGTATTAAAAAAAATTAAAATCATGAACGAGTTTGGTACTTTTCTTCATATTATTGTGTTGTTTGGTCTAAAGTATGAAGTTCCCAGTAGCGGCTCGTTTTTTCTTGTTTAATTAGCGGGACTTTAAACATACCGGAGAACTGTGTGTGTACATTCGTACACCCCTACCTAACCCTTCGGGGAAATACGGCCTTATGGTATGTTAATTAAATCGATTTGAAAGCGACCCGGAACCGGTCTTCATTTTCACTGGCAGGATTTGCTCGTTGCGGGAAAGTTTTGGCATTTTTCAAATTCAAAGACATAATTTAAATAATAAATCAATTTTATTTAATGCAATTCCCATGTACTTTAACTCAAAATTACTATACATATTATTAAAATTGTAGAATACATGAATATTTAAAATATTGTTTATTTTACACATAACATTTTTACAAAATCTTGACCTATGTGTATAATGGTTCACATACATAATATATAAGGACTACAGTACAAACAATCGACAATCTTGGCGGTTGACCAACACTGTCAATCGGGTTTACCCTTACTTCTGACATTGAAAGAAATACCTAGGTATGTGGAAGAAGAAGTGTAAATATATTATTATTAATTATGCACACCCTTATTTTTTTTATTGAATCTCGACAATAAATCAGCTTAGCTATTCATATTGTGGAGTTGTTGAGTGAGGAACAGCTGATTGCTACGCGATTTTAGGGTTGGTCCCAAAGTAAAAATAAGGATATAATTATGACATACCTACTGTCTTTTATTATACGAATATATTATATTCCAAACAGCAAATTTATTTGCTTTACTTATCAATAACATTTCAATATATTATATCTATTATAAACCCATTTTCACAAATGGATAAAATTTTCCCGAAAATCCTCATGGGTCCATGCCACCTGGGGAGCCGGCAGTATGTCGGCTTCGTACTAACTAAAAACCGCACCTGCTATTCCTCCCCTCGTAAGTCATGGCTATGGGATCTAATACCTATACGATCGAGATGTAAGGGACCCTAACCCTAGGTTAACAGATGCAGCTGACACCTGACAACGACTAATACCTATTTCAATAAACATTTTATTGAACTGGACATGCCCCAGAATTTAGATTAGACATCCAGAAATGTAACCGTGAAACCCTTATAATTTCGGATAGTAATTTTGCGCGATGCGTGTACAAACATTCTGACAGACAGACAACAACAAAAATTTAACTGGTCGATGTCTGTAACAGTTAAATTTTATTATAAGTTACAAAATTGAATTTTTGGAAGATGTTTGAGATATTCACTTAATAACTATTATTATTATTATTAGTACTAAAACTAAAGCACCTTAGGTAACTGGCACCCGTAAAGTGATGGAACCTTGTCGTATCCCTTACTAAAAAGTTAAAATCTTAGTTTTATTTATGTATTTTTTTTTTTAATTTCAACGAGATTGCCAGTAGGAAGCATCATAGATCGTTATACTAATAACAGAATACTGATGAATTGGCTTTCCGACCATTTGGAAACTTCAAACCATGTTATTCAAAAATGTATGTATAAAATGTAGCAGTAGAGTTACTAAAACACAAAATTCCCTTGCAAACACGTTGCATTAGAAGACCTTCTGGGTACAATTTAATATACTGTAATTAAATAACAAAATTGAACCACCGAAAAATCACCGAATATTGATATTTAAGACATTGTCGTGAACAATCATCTTAATCTGTTGTGGATAACTTGGTTAAAGTTCAGTTGCTTCAGAACAGTTTGTGGAAAATGTGTGCTACATTTTTCACGAACTGTTCTGAAGCAATGGCCAAAAATATTACATGTTATTAATTATTTCATTTTAGGGTAAGATGACGTAATTTTATATTTTTATACAGTTTATATAATTTATTCATGCTCTTAAACGTTCAGAAAATACTAATGCTTAATAACAGCGTTGGTAACAGATTAACAATTAATTAGACTTTTAATATCAGTCAGTAAGTATACAGGAAATTTTTTTAAGCAGTGCGCAAAAAAATTTTGGTAGTTCAGTATCAGTAATAGAACACATTCCCATTATTAGTTAAAAACTTTTTTTTTAATTTTTATCCGGCTTGAAATCAGCAAAATTTGGACACTTATCTATTCGTAATAATAACAATAGGCACGTGCGCCAGCCGACTCACGCGGCGGCGTCAGCGGGGGTGAATCCCGCGGGGCGGGATGGCAGCGGGGTAGGTAGCGCCGGGCGCCGTCGCCAGTCGCCAGTCTGCTCGTCGCACGCGCCTGTGACGTCGTGTGTTATTGCTTTCCCGCGCGCTCCCGGCGCCGCGCGGCCGCCGCATGAGTTTCGTATTTCGTACTGTGACCGGTGACGCACAATGTCAGAGTTTACTAACCGCGAGTTTTACAAAATGGTGCGAGTGTATCTCTTAAGTGGTGAAAACTTGAACGTGAAACAGTGTGCCTCGAATGCGAGACCATGGCATTCATAACCCCGCGGTCCCTAATGAGAGGACTATTTTAGCCGCCACTCAAAGGTTGCTTGACCACGCCCAATTCAGAACCCGCACGTCACGCACAAGGATCTGGCAGACCTCGACTATGTGTCGACATCGAAGAAAACATTTGTAATTTTTCGAGCGAAACCCAAGAGCAAGTACTAACGATGCAGTACGTCGCTTCGGTGTGACCCAGTACGCGGTTTGGAAACTATTAAATACAGCCGGTCTCCATCCATACCACTTCCAACCTGTACAGAAGCTCAACGACTCCGACCCCGTACCACGCCGAGCCCGAGCTAGGTAAGTAGGTATGTTTTAAAAGTGCAGTGCAATTGATCATGAGTTATTTAAACAAGATAAAATTTAACCTCGGGCAGGACTTGAACCTGCACTCGCCAGGTCAAATTTTTTCTTCATATTCTGAATTACGTGATCATAATGATTCATTTTCTGCATTTTGATGGTCCTAAGACCATGAAAGTATGAAGGCAAAATTGGAATTACTTTTAAAATAAATTGTTCAAATTAAACATGAACCTTATTGCTTTGCATTAACGTTGAAAATCTATCATAGAAATTAGACGGATAGTCGCCGCTCGCCATACCTACGCGGGCGGGTCGAACGAGCGCACAGCTGATGTAGGTACTAAGGCGCGCGCGCTCTGTCGTGCGCTAGCGAGTAAACATAATATCAGTTTCAAAGTAAACATCTTTCGTTAACGATAACTTTAATCATTTGTACTAAGACTTATCAAGATAAAAAATTGGTGTTTAATAAAAGTCGTTTAAGTTTCATTTGACGAAGTTTGCGCACTGAATAAAAAGTTTTCCTGTATAACAACAGAATTTACTACTCCTCAGAAAGCAGTAAAATAAACTATAAACAACACTAATGTGACTGTTTGACCTTAATGAAGGCTTTCTATATCTAAAAACGTTTTGAACGACATCTATGTATAGACAGCTGCACTAATTAGATAACCCTCATGAAGAAAGAAATTGTGGATACAGTACCACACAGTACACTTAAAAAATATTTTATTATTATCATCATCATCATCCCACTGCTGGGCACGGGTCTCCTCTCAGAATAACAGTGAAATTATTATATTAATTGGGTTTATTTTGTGACTCAATAAAAATCATGGAGTTTCTCAGAAATAAAAAGTGGATTCACATTTAAAATATAAAAAGTAAATTACATTATTGTCATGATATACAACCGCAATACTTAAATACTACAACTATCAGCAATAATATTAAAGTGCCTTTATTATTCGGTCTGTAGAAAAATATTTTAAGGTATATTTAAAACGAAGCAAACTTGAACGAGTTAGTAGTAACAGATAATAAAATGTATTTACCCCGGCCGTAAACGGACCATGTCGTACACCCTGCAATCAGGCGGTTATTTTTACTGAAGCATGACCCGTAATTGTATAGCTAATGTCGACATGACAAAAGCAAACTAATAATCATTCAAGTTTTGCAATATGCATATAATATAGAGTTTATTTTACGACGACAAAAATAGAGGTATTAATGTTTTCTTTTATAAATCCTGTCTAATAATTTGGAAAAGAAATTGGGGGCTGTTGCGGAAGGTAACGCGCGCACTCGTTTTATGATAGCATCATGTAGTTCCGTCTCTTCTTGTTTGTACAGTTCTGGAAGCCTCAGTTCATTGTATAGTCCCTTGATTGCGTCTACATGTTCGGGCTCCTTACTACCGTAGAATTGTTGGAAAAGCGCCTTTTGTGACTCATTGGAGCGCTGTAGAGCGGTGACCGCCAACCAGGAACACTTACCTTCCTGAATGTCCGTCCCCGCTTTACCTGTTACTGATTCGTCGCCGAAGCAGTCTATGAAATCATCCTAAAACAAATATGAACTTATTACTTTCAATTTTTAAACAACTTCCTAGATGCCCACTTTCGGAACCACTGGTGAACTGTATTTAGAATGTTTAAGTCATAAGTCAATAAAAATATAGACCATTAACATAGGTACTTCGATTTGGAATATATTATAATCGTAGTTTGATGGCCGATTATATCGGTTCTATTATTCGTCGTAAGCGTAAGCGACGTGACGACGCTATAAAACCGCAAAGATATATATAAACACTTACAAAAGTGCTAAAGCGATTTTTTCATGAATGAACGATTGCAACTTTGAGGTAACACCAATTTGTATTATTGTTTTATAAATACTTATTCGTAATACCACAAAATTTCTTCAAAATTTCAAGTGTATATATGTCTTTGCTCGTGACTGTACCTACTTATTGCTGTACAAAGTAAATTGACGTAAGAGCAAAGGGCCTCCCCCACATTTATCGATGCGCAATCGGCTTTAGCCGTGCTCCTCAGAAAAACCAGGCAATCCGCAGTATCGGCGCTGGCCGAACCGAGAGATGTCGGCCGACCGGCCTAAGCCGATTCCACGTCAATAAGTTACCCTAGAGTTAGTTAACACGTGAACTAACCTGCATTTGGAACAACCGTCCAAGCTTCGAGCAGATATCGTCAACATCCGCATACATGCTTTTGTTTACATCTTGGACTAGAACCAAGCCAAGTAGGATGGGCAGTCTGAACGTGTAGCAACTAGTCTTGTAATGGACAATAGACTCGTACCGGTCTATTGTGAACAGACTGTAGTCTTTCAGGTGGTGCGCCATCGTAAAGTCTAGGTGCTGGCCCATGGAAGTGAACAGCAGAGCCTGGAAAGCATTAACTTATATAAAATCTGTAAGAGAATATTGTTTTCTTGAGTTCTCTTTTCTTCTTTGCAGTGAGATGATAATGGGTGAATAATAAAAAGGTTGTTTTGGAATAAGGCCCATAATCTTCCTGGATTCTCAATTTACAATGTAAAATCGTACTTTCCCAGTGTCAAAGACGAAGGGTTTACTGTTTACTGATAAGTTTCCGTTAAAATACTTGGCAGATACTTTCATACAAACAGCCCTAAATAACGTAAAATCTTACTTTCAGAGTTTCAAACCAAATTATATTTCGTCATGATAATCATAAAATATTAATTCATATTACTACTAAGTAGCTAACTAAGAATTGACAGTAACACAAATCACACGCACCTCATTAAAAAGTCGCATAACATTGACAAAGTGCGATGTTTTTCCAAAGTAGTTCTCTAATGTTTCCATAATAGCACAGTGGATGAGTATGGAGTCGTTGATGGCGCCGAGGCCGACGTTCGGCATCCGGTACCAGCACGGCATGCCCCGTCGCGTCGTCGAACCATCCATTATGTCGTCCACTACAATGAAGTATGCTTGAAGCTGTGTAGAATTACAATTTATAACATCACTAAAATAATTATCAGAGAAAAAACGCAAACTTAGTGCATTTAAAAATATGAATAAGAAAACAATAGAAATAAAATTCATTAGCGTTTAAAAGAAAATGAAAGGAATGTGTTTCTCTGTGTCAGGTGTAATTTTTGTTTTTATTATTGAGAATTATTATTAATCATATTCTGTAATTAGTATCTCTGCTTAGTTTGGGATAGATGGTGCTGTGTAAAAATGTCCCCAGAATATTCATTTATTTACTAATAGTCTAGAAGTAATGTTAACCTAAGGTCTACTCTAATGCACATTCACAGTTTGCAGTTATGTATTGATCCCACGTAATAGGCCATCCCCTATTGCCATTTAATTGGGCACAAATCCAAATAATGAGTTGCTATTAAGAATTTTATAGAACCCCCCAATAACAACTAGCTTGGCCTAGGAATCGAGCCCAGGACATCTAGCATAGAATAATGAAGCAGTTATTAATTAATTTAATGTTGCCAGGGGCCCACAGTATTTACCATTTCTACACACCATCCTAGTACTCTGGATAATTGAAGGTTCTGTTCTGTTATATTTTCAGGTTTCTCAAGCATCTCATATGCAAGCATTGTCATCATTCCTCTTGAATGTTTCCCACCTGTTAGATTATGTTCTAATACCTGAAAAGGGGAGACACTTACCAACTTGGTGATCAAATGTTTTTGTGCTTAGGGTTTAGGGTAAATTTCCACAAGGGGCAAACAACATATGATATACAGGTATTTCTTCTAATTCAGTCATAAACACAACACATAATAAAATTCTAGTATCAAAACTTTTGAATAAAGCCCTATTCAAAATTAAGATTATTATTAATTATGTTGTGCTTTCTGACCATTTTTGTATTAAATAGCATAATAATAGTTGTTGCACAGAAATGCAGATGGAATAAAAAACAAAATGTTTTGTGAAATACCAGAAGATTGTTTAGCATATTATCATAATATATAAAAATCCTTTTTAGATATATTACTGTACTGACAGTAATATCTAAAAAGGTTGATGATGGTTGTGATTCATCGAACGCCAAGGCTGCTACTTATACTTACCCATTTTATGGTAATATTATTCAATCACATCACAAGGTTATTTATGGCTGTGGTTATAATCAACTGCACAATTTCATTTAGGATTTTTTAAGTGCCAGCCTAGAAACTACTTTAAGGGCTTTCAGCAAACAAATCATTTTATTGTAAAACTAGACAATGAAACAATAGGATTTTGTTCTGTTTAGTATCTGCTTGATGTAGCAGTTGCAAAGGATATTATACTCATTTGTGTTTGTTTGGTTGAATGCATGTGCACCTACAACATGAGATTTTTTCTATCAGTAATTTTGTATGTATAACATTTACCTTCCTGATCCAGCTCCCAACTTCAGGCACCTGAGATATCTTAGGACTAGCTTGGAGACTTCCTATGATTCCTGGCAACACATCATGGAATAACTCCTTCTCTTTCATCTGAGATATAGATGCATTTGTTGATGTGAGTCTATTGCAGGATAACTGAAGGAGCCTGAAAATAAAGATTATGATTACATTTACTTAATTTAAATGTATACCATCTCAAATACCTACAGAAAATCTAGTTACCTATTTAAGATGAGACTGAAATTCTCATGGATGCCTAACACTTAGGGAAGATGACAGGGTAGGATGGACTCCGACTGGATAAAAGTTACGTATTGCCACCCTGGAATACATACTGGGCCATTGAATTTATGAATACAAACATGAATTAAGTACAATTTGTTTTGCAGAAACCAAGCAGTTTCAAACCAGTCTTATATTTGATATGACACATTTGAATTTATTTTGTTAGTAATTCTCTAGTGTATGATATTATTACCATTACGTGGAATGATGATGATGGTGTGAATAACTTGGTAAAATTTAAGTACATATTATAATACTTTGATTAACTTACCCCTGTAGTTGCTTATAGTTGCCACATAACGCCCGTGTTTTACTTACAATACGAAGGAATTTCATGTTATTCATCGTAAATAAATAATAGTTCCGTTCCGACTTTCTCTGACCGAATTTAATAACCTGATGAACTGTATATTTATTACCTACTTCTTACAAAAATTTAGATGTTGTTTGTGACGTGTTGTTGTTTTATATAGATTTATAAATTGTAACATGAATAGAGTACACGTATGTCTATTTATGACGGTCGACTAATTCGAGTTTTAATTAATTTTTAAAGTTCAACGACGGCGACTTCTTCAACTCTTCACAAACTCTGTTAAATTTTTGTTTGACATTTGTTGTTTGACATTGACACTGACAGACAATCAGGGTTGGATTCAGACTCAAAAAATTATGCTACATGGACAGTAAAATAATACTATTAGTCCAAAATTATACTACGTTTGACGTTTCAAGTTTTTTTATCGTAGATATTTTTAATATGTTTAACGTCATTACGGTGTTTTAGTTTTGAATAAAAATTTAATGCATTCATACATACATACACTCACGCCTTTTTCCCCACAAGGGTAAAAATGGCTAAAATAATAATATTTTAATTTTTTTTTTATTCATTTGAGGCGTAAGACGTATAAATTACTTACATGGTTCCAGTGATTCTTATTTTATTTAATTAATTAATTTATACATTGTAATATATAGGTTTAGTGAATATTTTTATACTTACTGTAGTAATTTTATTATTTTGTGTATGTGTAATTGTGTATTATGTAGTCATAATTAGAATAAATAAATAAGTCCGAGGTTGCATTAAGAAAAAAAAAATGTTAATGTTTTGATACCAGAAAGTTAAACAATAAATTAAACTAATTTTATTAATTCCCAAAAATACTATAAATATGCATTTTTGTATTGTATTTGTAAAAAAGACAACAAGTAACTAAAAATACTCCTATTAATTAGCACGTCTTTTTTAAAGAACATTTATTGAAAAACGAGCGCTCAAAGTATTTTGGTGGTACTCCAAAAGTGGCTAAATGTCTAAATTATGTTTGGCGACAATTATTTTTTTGTCGGCTTAGGCAAAAGTCGCCACTTCTAGCGACTAAGTCGCTAAATTGGCAACACTAGGTTTGTACTTAGAAATCCTGGATAAGTAAATTATGGTATTATCGCGTAGTATAAAGTGCATAACGATAAAATAATCAGTAGTATAGTTATCGCAGTACATAATTTATAAACTAGACAATCCATTGCATTTTAAAACGGTATTGTATTTTAGTATTTGACCAATGGAGGAGAAATATTTAATCATGATTACGATTTGCGATACTCGTGGAATTGTCAAGAAGATCAAATTTTAATGAATTGGGGACGTTATTTCAACCACCACGTTTACTATCAGACAATGCAAAGCTACAGAGTGAATCTTCGACTTTTCCTTTTATGAGAACCAATCAAAATATGTTTTAATGAGATTAGCAAATTTTAAGTAGGGTAAAGAGCGTTTAGCCATTAGGTAGGATTGCCTTTCCCAAGTTGAGGAGTTGGTGCCGTTAATTCCTCTGTTTCTTATCCCATTCAACCAGACATTACGTGATAATCCGTAGGTTAGTTAAATCACAGAAACGAGAATGTAGGGATTAGGGGTGGGTACTAACGGTTGGCAAGTATTGCAATGTAATAAAGTAATAACAATTGCTACTTTATTTTCTAGTTTTTAATCAATCATTTCAAAGAGAAAATATAAGCCGTAGGAAGTATTTGTAGGATATAATATTATTATTATTAACACTACCTACCTTTACTCATATTATGCAAACGATTGTTTAAATTTACCGTTTTCTTCCATACGTGTCATCTAAAATTTTTATGAAAATCTCGCGTTCAGCAGCTGAAGCTACAGTTTGAATTCGCTGAACAATGTTGTTGTATATTTTAGTTTCTTCTTCCTTATAAAGCTGTGGAATCATAAGCTGGTTATAAAGCTGCTTGATGCGCTCGACGTGGGCTGGTTCTTTGCTGCCATAGCATGCAGTAAATACAGCGCGCTGATTGGCTTTGCAGCGCTGTAGCGCATTTACCGCTAACCACGAACATTTGCCTTCCTGAATATCAGTGCCCATTTTTCCGGTCAGGTTTTCATCTCCGTAGCAGTCGATATAATCGTCCTGGATAATAAAAAAATATTAAAAAACCGTTATAAATTGCGGAGCGTAATCATTACAAATATTAAAATTATATTAACTAAACTTTTCTTTAGCTCACCTGCATTTGAAAGAGTCTCCCTAATTGCATAGAAATTTCTTGCACATTCTGAATCGTTTCTTCATTGAATTTATTTGCTAACAGCAATCCAAGACTTAAAGGCAGCTTATAAGTGTAATAAGCGGTTTTGTGTTCGACAAGAGAATTGTATTGGTCTATTGTAAATGAATTGTAGTTTTTTTTGTTTGGTCCAGTCATTATGTCTAGATGTTGTCCAATGCTCGAGTATAAGAGCGTCTGTAACACCAACAATTAGGCTATTATTCAGAGACGACGCTAAGCGTAACGCTCCCGTATATCTAATTTGTATTACAACTTGACATACGGAAGTGTAAGTTTAGGCTTAGTTTCGTCTCTGAATATAAGCCTTAGTATTTTACTGCCATGCCATTTTACTTGTAATTACTTAGGTGCACAAACACTATTTTCAAGAACACATAGGTAGGTACATCAACCTACAATTTGCAAAAATGTCTGAAGAAATTACAAGATTCGTAGTCTATCATCTAGTTTTACACCAACCTCATCGAAATTATGGACCAAGTTCTTGTAGTTGTGTGAGTTCTCGAAATTTGCTCGAAGTGTTTGTTGAAGACAACAATGTATCAGTATGGCGTCGTTGGTAGCATTAGCGATACCCACGTCTTCCCTTCGGTACCAACAAGGCATGCCTCGGCGAGTGATAGATCCGTCGGCTATATCGTCTAACACTATGTAGTATGCCTGTAACTATAGTATCAGGAATATATATAAGCTACAAACTTAGTTTGCAAAATACCTACGGTTTTTCTGCGACAAAAAGAATAATTTAATACATCGGGATAGATAGGGAGTAACTCTAGGAATATTTTTATGTTCAACAGTAAAAATAGCATTTTATTTATATTAGGTACTATTAGATAATTAGTGTACTAGGGTCCGTTTTTTCCATAGTGGGCCCAGGGTCCCTGGCATTTAAGAGCCTTCATTTGGTAACATTTACATATTTGTAGGTACTTACTTTCTAATAGGGCCTCAAACTCCTATGCCCAAGGGCCTTTGGATGGCACAAGACGTGACAAGACGGCCTTGGTACCTAACTTTTACATAATAAGGAGCGAAGAAAGATATAGTGATTTGTAGAGATTTTTACTACAAGACTGATTTGATTTGATAATTCCGGTGAATAAGTATTTTATTGTAAAAAAGTTCTTGGTACTATGGTGTATGTAATCTTACTATTTCAGCGCACCATCCTAAAGTTCGCGCCAAACGTAAAGTTTCTTTTGTGATATTCTCTGGATCCTCAATCATTTTATACGTCATCACTGTTGTCAAGCCTCTTGCATTCTTACCACCTACTAGAGTGCCATTTAGAACCTAAAAATTAATGAGCAATCAGTAACGCGAGACACTTACCTACCTATCCTATGTTGGGCAAGAGGGTTTTTTATCTATCGGTTGTCGGAAACAATCTGTACCAAATACTTCTGCCAGTACAGAGCCTCGACCATGAGTTTGTCTCACTAGACTCGCTAGCGACGCCGTAAAATATTTGTATGGAAAACCCTCGCAGCGCCTCTAGCGGTTACGTAAGGAACTTAAATTTGCTATGAGACAACAGCGTTTCGATGCGTGAAATACCTATCGAAAGCCATTCGATAGAACTCATGGTTGAGGTACTGCTATTTGAGATGCGTTATGAGTGTATATACTTGCCCAAAATAAACTAAGGAAAAACCTTTTTCGTAAAAAAAATATTTAAGTATATTCGCAGTGTCAGTAATCGGTCTATTTCTAAAGAGATGTTCAATAAGGAAGAAAGGCGGTTACTGCAAGAATTAGAGGCCAGAAGGGGTAAAATGATAGGCCACCTTATACGCCACGACGACTTCATAAAAAATATCATAGAAGGAAAGATAGAGGGAATGAGAGGAAGGGGTAGGCCAAGAATGAGCTACATAACACAGATAAAAGAGAAACTGAAAGTCGCGACGTATAAGGAGGTCCAGGAGTTGGCTCTCAACAGAGAGCAGTGAAAGACGCTGCACCGACAAGATAAGAAGTTCAATAAGGTAAGGTTAATTAGAATATTTCCAAATAAAGGCTGTAGCCGGGCCTGTGTGGGTGTGACAACCGCTAACAGAATAAAATTCACGTGTCTATAATAATTGACCAACTATTTAGTATATTAGCAACTCGAACGACAACGCACGCCTATCGTTATGGCATGAGGCGTACCTACTTATCTACGACTAGATGCTGTTAATATTTTGTACTAGCTTCCCGCCAGCGGCTTCGCCCGCGTGGTCTTATAATTTTTTCCCCGTTTTTGCTACATTTTTCATTACTACTCCGCTCCTATTAGTCGTAGCGTGATGATATATAGCCTATGTTACTCGGGGATAATGTAGCTTCCAAAGGTGAAAGAATTTTTGAAATCGGTCCAGTAGTTTCGGAGCCTATTCATTACAAACAAACAAACAAACAAACAAACAAATCTTTCCTCTTTATAATATTAGTATAGATAATTACGCTTAGGTATAGATAGATATTACTTGCATGCTTTTTCTATCGATTCCCGCGACCGGTAACGTAAAAGTAATAAAACCTAACCACAAACGCAGTTGTTGAGAATTGTGTTGGTTTTATATTGCTATAACAATAGGTACTGGGCGTAAAGAATTCTTGGTGGCCTACTAACCTTTCTCATCCATTTATCAGCTTCCGGCATTTCCTGAAACTTTTGATGCTTTGAGAGGTCATCAATGACTCCTGGCAAAGCGTTAAGAAATTCTACCTTTTCTTTCTTCGAGTCAAACTGATTAGAGTTAGTTGACACAGAACTGCAAGACCGCTGAATAGTTCTAAAATGAAATACGTACGGTCAACAACGAAAGTCGATGAATACAAGCAATGTTTAAAAACATAACAGTACCAAAATTATTCATTAGATTTTGACTAAGGTAAAGCATATAATTATTGTCTTCTAATAAGAGAACTTGTACTTCCTTCTAGGTTCTGGAAATTCTGAATATTAAACATTTTATAGCATTTTGAAGATTTCATTGTGTTCAGCAACTTTCGTTGCTGACTATACCTAAATTACCTAGCGCCTGAACAAAGTTTTATAGTTGACATTGATACATTCTTTTTTTAACAAGGCGTAACATGGAGTAGGCGGGTATTAATCGTCAAAATTGTTGGTAGGTAGGTACAATAAGTACAATGATCATTATCACCTATATTTTAGTCACAAGTGATTTTTGGTTTGGGCCGGATCCACTTGACTGTTGGATTTGATTAATCAATGGATTAATAAGGCCGATGTAACTGTCAAGTGTTTTGGCGCAGCAGGCACGCGCAAATATCCAATATGATAAATTTATGAAGAATCTAATTTTATTATTCATGAATGGATTATAATTTTGGTCTTTATAATTTTTGGACTTATAAGTATATATAAGTCCAAAAGTTATAAATACCCGACGGGTCGGGTATCTTGGTTCACCCTACTTATACTTAATAGAACTTCCATATGAATGTGATGCCTACGTACCTTACAAAGAATACCTTCGACGTCACTGTCATATTTTTCGTCGTCACAAAACTTTTGGATGTGACCACTTTTCCACAAATATTCATTTTGTACTTCTATCACTACAGACTCGACAAGAATTGTCACCACAATGGTTCCAGTAGATAAATCGGAGGTTTATATACGTGACGTAAATAAGGCCTTATCTGATTCAAACAACAATTTTCTGTGAAGAGCTATTGAAGAAAATATATTGACTGCTTTTCTTATTGTAATACAGTTTAGCATAACAAAATATCAGATGTAATTTAGGCGCATTCATTACAATTGTCAGCCTACTCATACAAACGTAACTACCAACATATAGTTAGCTACAGTTGTCATGTCTAACACTACATGATGATACTGGCTTGGTATAATGATTGGTCAGTCAGTAGGTACCTGAGGCAGTGTGGCAGATTGTCCAGGTAGCATGAGGCGATTGATAGAATAGAATATATTGATCATAGTTATATAAGTTAATTAGTTATATAAGTTATATTACCGGTACCCAATTACTCATAGGAGCACTCTTAATGCACCTCACAGAGTGTTCTATTTTCAGATATTTCGATATATAAAGAAGAGGAACATTAAATTGTAGCTTCTCATTTCTCTGGTTCGTAATTCAGAATTTTATTCATGCTTATGATGAATCTCCGGCAGCTGTAAGCTGTTTGAGAAGCTGTTCTTCTGCGGTCCGTAGGGGAAAGAAACAGCTTCTGAATAGTACAGCATGGCTTACTAGATTATCCATACACACGATGACAAAATGTCTTGTAGAATGATTAGCCGTCTAGGGTTGCCGGAAAATGTACGATCGAGGTAAACCCAGACGGGGAACTCTATTTCAATTTCTCCAATCCGTCTGAGACAATCCGTTATCAACAGTCTGTTGTTAGGTAGGTATTACCTATGTTTTGTTGCAGTACCTACCATCTAAAACTAAATACTTATCAATATGTGTCGGAAGCCACTTCATGTGATTTTATTTATTATCGTCAACATTTCTTTCTCTTAGTAAGATCCTAATCTTCCATACTCCACTCCAGCCCGTGACGATAACGTTATCTCATGAAAGGTAATTTTTCTCATTTAGGTTAGTATGGTGATGGTTCAACATTTCTGATAAAAGATACAAACTCTGCACCAATCAAGTTGTATTCCATCCAACTGCAGCAAGGCTAGCAAATAAGGATACTAAAAATAAAAGTCTATGAATATAATCAACATTTTAATATCATCGAGAGAATTAATTATTTGCTTTTCGTTAAAAATATTATAAAACATTTTGTATATATTTTTTTTGCAACAGCATACAGCATTATAATTGCTGATGCGCGGCTAGGTATTAGAAATAGTAGTACATCTCCGAACAAAATAAACCACTAGATAAAATGTAAGTAAAGTATTCGACAGATAGTTTATAAGTCATACCATCAATCCATACATCCATTAGGTGCTAAACTATTATTACATCATAGAAAATGTATAAAGTAGGTACATCTAAGACATCACATTTAAGTTTAGAAAGGCTAAATCTGTTATTTCCTGGTGTTCTCCCGATGTTCATTAATTTCTTCTTCGATCCTCGACCTGATTCTTCTTATATGCAGGGCCCTCAGGTCTGTGTAGTATCATATTATATAGCCCTTGCTCTTAGATTAATAAATCTTTGTCAGTGCATTCACGCCTAGGCTCATACATAAAATTCGACAGCACTCAAGATAACTAGCTCGTAATGTGCGCCTATTTTATCGAGAACTTTAGTATATCTTAGTTACACAAATATACATCTACTAGGTTTTGGCACCTGTTTCTAAGTCACTAACTTAACCAATATTTTAGATGAATGTGTTTAGACGCTTCGCCTGAAGATGTTATCCAAGATTTTGAAGAATAATTCATGCGGCAGACCCCTGGTGACTTGCTGGATTTGTGTCCTAAGCAGGTCGTACGTGGTGTCTTCAAAGACCGAGTAAGTGTGTGGAAGTTGGAGTTCTTCGTACAATTCCTTGATTTTAGCAACTGCCTCTGGGTTGGAGCTGCCATAGTTTTCCTCCATGAATTGCCTCTGCTTCGGCGATGCCCTCTGCAAGGCGACCACTGCAAGCCAGGAACATTTTCCATCTTGAATGTCTGTTCCGTTCTTGCCAGTGGCAGCTGGATCTCCGAAGCAATCTAAGAAATCATCCTGAAAGCAAAAACAGTTGGAATTATCGAACTGCGATATTGAGTTATGGTGAGTCACGTTGTTAGTAATCATTGCTGAGAAAATAACATAAATATAGGAGAGGAAAATCGCTTCCATGATTCTTTTGATACGACAAGTAGGTATATTAATTATATTGAGATACTATTTTAATATATAAATCAAAGTCGGGTTATAAGTTACACCATGTATAATTCCACAAAGGCTGGAGCCATTTTTATGATCTTTGATTTGTTGAATTTATCTCTGCGTAATAATTAAAAAAAAAACATTAAAAAAACTAGTAAAGGGGTATATAACCGGGGTCCAAACTTGGCACGAGCGGAGTTGCGGGCAAAAGCTAGTTGTTTAATAAAATAGGGTGTGTGGTATGCGTATTGCCAAGTAAAATTACGTATACCTACCTACATACTAGGACCAGACAACGTGAGTAGGTTCACCTTGATAATGATAAGTAAGCAATAAAATAATCGTGTTTTCTCTTTGCATACTTAAGTACTTATGAATACGATAACGTTGACGTCAAATTGATTTAAGTATCAGAAGAACGTATGAGTAGGTAAGTAACGTCTAGCAGTCTACTTACTTGAATTTGGAAGAATTCTCCCATTTCCAGCAGGATTGTTTTGGCTTGTCTATGAGTTTCCGGGTCCTCTACTCCTGTCATGAGTAGTGCCAGTGTGACTGGCATCTGGAATGTGTGGTATGAGGTCTTGTACTTTGTGATGGCTTCGTACTTCTCCATCGTGAACTGGGTCAAGTCTGGTTTATCTGTAGTAGTCATCAGCTTCTCTAGGTAGTGGCCGATCGAGCATTTTAACAGCATCTGGAAAATATATCGTTTGTTAAATCAAATTTTAATTAAGATCTGCAAATAGATTTTTATTGATTTCCCCGTTGTTATTGGCAACGGTCGTTGTTTGGTGCCATAAAAGTAAATTAAAAATAATTTATTGTATGTTTAATGTGATAGTCGATTATAATTAGCTAAGCTGCATGTAGGGGGACGTCAAAAAATGAAGAAAGTTGGTAAACACAATTTGATGTCTTACAAAACACAGAATTACATTCATTGCAAATCAATACTTTAATAGGACATAGTGTCATTGCAGTCACGAGAAAAAGAAAGTTCCGGTGCAATGGTAAAACCGGTTTGTCTTCAGGTTTGCGCTATGCAATTACTAAGTTTATGAAGATAATTTTATAAGTACCAACTCAATTAGGGTGAAAGTTAAAGTTGTCGATAAATAATATTGTGTCAACAGTGTTTTAAAGTTAGATTAGATAGTTTTTGCACTCAACATGAGATTATATGAAGTAAAATACCGTAATCAATAAAGATAACGTCTTTCGTAGTTTTTAAGACATGTGAGGTGTGCAATATAATGTCAAGATTAATTGAACAGATTAAGAAATATTTTGACGCTTGATTCAGGATTTTGCATGATAAAAATGATCAATGCAATTTATATACATGCTATGGTACTTTCAGATTATACATTATAAATAGGTAGGTACCTAGTTTATTTGTTCATAATCAACATACCTTTATCTACCAAACTGCTACCGTTTGCGTATCTTTATTACTTAGGTATATTATGCTTATAATGTAATATTTTTTTATACATGTACCTATGTTTATTTGCGTGGGTACTTAACCATAAATCATTGGTCACGTTTCAGATCATGCGTTTAGAGAAAAATATGATGTAAGTACCTAAGTTATTGTTTTTAATAATATTATAACAAACGCGATAACTTCTTGGGTTGATAACATTAATAACTAAGTTCCTACTGCTACAAATATGTTCAACACGGATTCCGAACGGAATATTCATTTCGGCAAATCGGAGTTTAGATTTGTGCCCGGTTGGCAAGCAATTCTCACCTTCCATTATACATCTAAAACATACCAAAGTACACCCTCAGTTTGAAGGCTCAAACTGAGGGTGTACTTTGGTACACCTCTGCTTAATCCTTCGGGGAATAAAGCACGTACCTACATATACAAACTACAATATATTCATGAGCATAACACAATTAAAGACCACGAAAACTGGACACTAAGAACCTCCTTTGTAAAATATTGAAATCAATGTTCTGGAATCTGAACAGCTTAAGTAAATGAAACGGGAGTGAAATTATTACACTACACCATAAACATACCTCGTTGAAAGTCTCAAGCACGGTCCTGTAGTAAAGTTTGTTGTTGAAGTGACGTTTCAGGGTGGAGAACATGGCGGCCTGGACGAGGGAGGCATCGTTAATGCTAGTGAGGCCGACCTCGGGGCGCTTGTACCAGCAGGGTGCCCCGCGACGCATCTCAGTACCCTCCATGATGTCGTTCTGCAGTAATTGGTGGGTGTGGAACTGTGGACAATTAACGTTATTAGATTACGAAGAAATGCCATAAACTTGTAGGCGTCGGCCTTGTGAGTGTTTTGCAAGTAGGTACTCTTGCAGCTAATGAAACTTTCGCTAAAGTTGACACCTAAATCTTGACGTCTGCGTAGTATTGTTGTGGAACCTACGCCAATATTTAGTTTTTTTTTATAGATAACACAAATATACGGGACACAAACGATTTTTGAAGGAGAAAACGACGTTCTATCTGATGAAAGGCTGCTAAATTATTTTTGATCTTTGCCATTGACATAAAGGTCTCTAGACAGACACGGGTCTTCGTGAGATAAGTGTAATTAAGAGTAGTAAGGGTTCGATATACACCATTGCCTCTCCCGGAGAAGGGTTATCCACTAGGTACCACACTATTAAAAAAATGCAATGTGCAAAGTGTGATGTGTTTAATTTTAGTAGTACGCTCCAGAAACTTAAAGACTTGTGTGCTAATAAAACGCAGTGATAAATGCACAACTATTATTGCGAGTTTATTTACAGTTCTATTTTTAGATAGATCTACATAAAAACATGTCGGATCGGTAGAGCATAGATAACATTTTATGACACCGTGTGTGCAGTAGACACGACAGTTTATTACAAATGCCGACTAGAAAAGATTAAACACAAGTAGGTGACTAGGTTTGGCGAGATCTGCAACTTGATGTCTAAGCCTCCGTACTCACATACCTAGGTACGATATAACTCGATAGATTTACTCGAAAGCGAGTAAAAATCAACGTGTGAAAAGTAAGGGCCTGTTTCACTATCTCCTAGTAAAGTTCCCGTTAAATTATTTGGCAGATAATTTTATAGGAATGTTGTTTCAAATTTGAATTTAGCGGCGGTAAGCGGTTATCCAGAGGTGGTGCAACAGGGCCTAAAACTCGCAACTCGAAGGCAAAAAGCAACAGTCTGTGCCATGATTCGACATAGCGGTCAAAATCAAAAAGTAGATTATTATTTTTGCCTCCAATATCTCACAAATGGCATTAGAGAATAGAGACGTAGGTAACTATAATTTTGTTTTAAAAAAATCTTTGTGGTGCCATGAATTTTATATAGACATAAACCGTGGTATATTTGTATTATAATACATAGTATACCTATTATTATTTACGACTAATAAAATTATAGAGTACCTAGATGTCGATTGAGAATGCTGAACTTAATATTTTGAATACGTATTTCAAAATAGATAAAGAATTTAAATAAGCTAATTTGAATAATGCTTGGTGTAAAATAATACATGTTAAAAATAAAATTAGGTCCGTACCTATATCATTAAGTATATGTATATCTATTTAGAATCTAATTATGTTGCGGCTGCCTAACGATAGTTAGCGGTTAGATACTATCTGCACTTCGCAATCCAATTTGTACACTGATGTACCTTACTGGTACAAGACACTACTAGCTTTCTAGTCATAAACATTATTAGCGGGTTTTTCATTTACAAAATGAAACCATTTTGACTCCTTTACTTCAAAAAAGGTCGTGTTTAATATAGAGGAGTTCTTTGCGCCCTGGAGAGATCCCCCAGGATTACGCAACTACAAATAGGGTATTCTACGAATATTCATTTTTATGCCCGATCATAATATTAATTTTATTTTTATTTTTATTTATCTATTAGCTATAGCGAACCCGTCCATGAATATTATTAGACTATCAGTGTAAACTGTAAATATTCCTGCCAAACGAACTGGCCATCACAAGATAAGGCCAAAACTCGTTTTTATCATTAGCAGTTGCCATTATTATTTGTATTTTAATAACACCACCAACCGGCTAGGATTAACATAATTCTCGTATAAATATTGTTTTTTATGAGCTTCTATCGGAGAGTATTAAGTATTTTATCACAATTTTTTAAATATCCTCTAAGCTGTATTCAGTTATTTATCTCTTTACTTAGCTAATGAGTTGCAATGACGTTTAAATTTTTTAAATTAGGAACCTTTTCCGGAGCGCACTTAAATTCATATTCAGCTAACCGAACCAACCAACAAAACAAAAATAATAAATTATATTATAATAACGTTGTTGTTTTAGCGAAAATAACGCACGGCAATTGGTTTTTAAATATTATGTAGATAATCTTCTCGCTTCTAATTCGTCATCGCGCCTTAATCTGTTTCTAGACTCACCATTTCGACGCACCATCCCATCATGTTTGCCAAGTGGATGTTCTCAGGCGTCAAGTTTTCTTTCTTCTCCAGCATTTTGTAAGCCAGCACTGTAGCTAGACCGCGGTTCTTCTTGCCGGTTGGCACATTGTATTGTAACAGCTGTAACAATGCAATATATTTAGTTCTACGAAAACCTATCAACAATACAATGTAATTAAATTGCAGAGTATTGGAACATTGACTTATTTAATTCTTTGTTTAATATTATTTGCGATATGATATCATCGACACATTTTTTCCTTAGTATTTTATCGACACATTATGTGGAACGAAAAAACATAGGTGTAAGTCAGCCTTGAAAAATACAACGCAGTAGATTTTTTCTAGTGGGTTTGATACTTTATATTAAAATTTAGCACGACTTAGCAATGTTATTGGAATAGGATATTGTTGTGTCACTTTACAGTTTGATATATAAATGCGTAGTTTCTAAATTAAAAAATGAATTACAATTTAAATAGAATAGATTTTTTGCACACAGAGAAATTTGATCAAACGCTTTGATAAAACGTGACAAAGTATCTTTACGTTTAAGTAGTTGCTCGTATTTAAATTGTTTTCATTATGAGCACATTATGTGCACATAAATGGAGCTAGGTCTAGCATTATAACGTGACGTCATAACTCATTATTTTTGTTTATGGAGCGGTATGGAACAATCTTATTACATTACTGAACTTTATAAAATATACATAGAGAAAATTTTGTTTAGAATTAAGTAAACAAATTTAATATTTTACATAGAAGATGCAAATCTATGTGGGGGAACACAAAAAGTTTCTGTTATAAAAACTGTCAGAAAAGTAGTTAGAGCAAATTAGTTATATTACATTAACAGTAATTTACAACTAGATCAGACCAAAGTCCATCCAGACACAGATAAAAACTAGTAACTAACAAGGCGTGCAGACAAGTTTCTAGTCAGTTTTTATAACAGGTTTTAACAACGCACTTCACTTACGACTGACTGTAGCGACATATAGCGTACCTTAGCCAACCACTTGCTGGCTTCTGGCACATCAATGTGCTTGCCAGTCTCAGTGAGGTCCCTCACGATGTCCGGGAAGCAAGCCATGAACTCCCGGGACTGGTCCTTCGACACGGCCAGTCCTCGGGTAGCCATCGGCATTTCTTGGGGTGTCAGGGTGGACAGGAATCTACACATCAAGAAAGTTTAGGGTGACTAATTTTCATCGACTGACTTACTGCAGATATTGGAAAGTAGGCAAACAATAGCTAATAACGAAAGTAATTAATAACAATTTATGGCGATAAAGTTATCTCTGATGTAATCATAAGCATTTCGATAAACAATTAATTATGTTGACAAGTCTTAATAAATATTTTGTGCTAAGAGGGTGATCGATTAATTTAATAGTCAATAGGCACACAGACATACAGTAACTAGTTACATGAATTACAAATATTTCGAAACACCTGCATTCTACTGTTGAATTTAATTTATAAGTAGGACTTTGTATCATGCACTATCCGCATGTTATTTATCAGCGGATCGAATTCGCTATTTTAATCGTAATATTGTCAAGCTTTGTTTGTGTTATTTTTAGCATGTGCACCCACATTAATAATGCAAACACAATGCGTGATATGGCTTCGACGGTTACGCAAACTTTATGTCATGTCGTCGAGTTCAAATGAGTTCACTGACCTGTGGTATTTTTGCAACTTCAGAAGCTTCTTCGGTAGACCAGTCTCGTCGTTCTGGGGTGACTTCGAAGTCGGCTGGTCCAGCCTCGGAGCCATGGCATCGGAGTTGGTGACACTGGTCGTCTTGCTGATTTGCCGACGAATCTCCTTCTTGTAGATTTGTAGAATTCTCTCCAAACTTTTCTGCGTTGAAAACATCTTGAAAACTTGTAACAATTCTCTTCTTTCAAATATTTTTGTTGGTTTAAGAACTTTTAGTTTTAGTTTGTAGAAGTTTAATTCAGTAAATTATTTCTCCTTTACGATTATTATGTGTAGCGTCTGTTCGCGTTGGGTTTGTAAAACTGACTGATTCTTTGTTGTGTTTTGCCTTCTTACGAGCTCCAGTGATACGCTAGCGACGTCCGTAATGTTTACATTACTTGTATCGATATCGATATTTATCACGTTTCAGCTGTATGTTCTTACATTATAAACCACGTGATACCTATGTGATACTTATCTATTATTATCACTAACCCATATTTGGAATCTACCAATTTGGATTTTCTTCCAATTAAGTTCCAGATCATTTATTAAAAATAAACGAAGATGAATAATATGAAAATATTGACTTTTAAATGATGAAAAATAATAAAACGCATATACGGCAAACTTTCTTATCATCTAAAACTGGGACAAAATCTGGGACAAAAACAATGTCGATAGAAACACCATACTGGAAGCACATCATTAAGATGCGCACGCAACAAAACAAACGGGCCCGGCGCCCCTCACCCCAGCCTCTCGCCACGCGGGCCGCGTCACGTAGGCACCCGGCAACCGGAGCGCATAGCCCATCCAAAAACAAGTACGGAAGGCCAACTCCTAACGACGAGAGATAAGGAGCTTCCACAAAAGATCTAAAAAGAAGTGACCACATCAGGCGCAGGTTGCCTAAACAAACTTTGTTGTCTCTTATTTTTTACTGATTCCGCGTCTTACTTGGCTTGGGTCAGCTGTTAAGTATTGTATCTTCTGAACTGACTTATTGATTGTCCAAGCGCCGTTTCTCACTTCTCATAGTACCGCCCGTGACCCAAAATGAGCACGACAACATCGACAACGGCTTTCAGATCACGTATGCTCTAGACATTTAGTGAGAAGGTGAGCAGCGTCCAACCATCGGAACCAAAAAATGCACCCGTTTCTCTATTGTCATTGTTGCAATGCAACTTTATATGGCAATCAATCAGCCTGTCAGAAGAATGCTGTCAATATTGCGGTCAATTGGTGATGCCTTCGATCAATAATTATTGATCTAAGAGTGATGCACTAAATTGTGCTGTAAATATAAAAGTAGATAGTATCTATAGATATATATTATGCCGGCAAAATATTGCCATTATAATTATAATTAATAGGTACATAGTTAAGAGAAATAAGATTATTCATGAAGCAACTGAGTGATAAACATTCCTCAATAAAATCCTCAATTGATTAATGACATTATAAGGTTAGATTAGTCACAGAACGATTTATTTTGATTTGATAACAGTACTGTTTTGTTTACTTTTATCATTAGGTTACCTCGCCGATTGTGAGTGTCAACGTTAATTTGTAAATGAAGGTTAGAGGTGACAAAAACGAATAGGTGAAACAAAATATGATGATATTCATGGTTTTGGAGATAGGTATTTCCTATGGGTGGGAGCGCCAGTATACCAGCGTGATCCTTTTGACTGGAACGTGCAGTTAGGATTGCAATCAAGGACTGTCAACGATCCCAATCTCACATACGGCTTAGAAGTATGAGGAGAGACTCTGCCTCTCTGGGTGTATTCTACTTACGCTCTGGAATTAGGATAGCTTTTAGGAATTAGGTTTTCCCAAGAGACTACAGCATGAGCTTCTCCGAAAAGGGTGTAAAAAGATTTTTACAGGGTCAGCAACGCGCGAGAGATACCCCTGGTGTTGCAAGCGTCCATAGGCTACGGTAACCGCTTACCATCAGGCGGGCCGCCGTAAAAAAACTCTAACTTGAAAGGAATGACACCCATGACATAGTATTTTTAGCTAACCAAAAACAAAAACAACTGTTATCAAATTATCGATCACCTTGATAAGAAAATTGGCACAAGGTCATTATGGAATTTATTTTGTCAATTAACAAAAGGGAAACTGGAATGAAATTAATAGTTTCATAACAGAGTGACTTACAATTGATTCGGAAGGTGTTGCAACCGGTTTCGGTGGCGTTTTCGCAATCACTATGCAACAGAAGTTACTCGAACAACTAGTGAAACATTAAAATGTCAAATGAAGCTAGAGAGACTAGTAATTTCTCAAAATCTTGTTCGATATTCTTGCTTTTCGTATCTAAGCCACGGGGATAAGAAAGAGGAAGAAGAAACTCGAGGATGCTTGACGATTATGTCAGGCTCTCCAGCCAGGTGGCCAGCATACAGACTGTAGTGCAACCAGCACGAATCCCGCATTCCGCTTAGTGGCGGGGTTACGGGAATCTCTCTCGCACGATCCGCGATCCCCCGCGGACGCCCGTTTTCGGAACCTCCCCGAGGGTCAATGACGATTGAGATAAGTAAGAACCTCCCAAAACGAAGAATTAAACATTTCCGCTAGGTAGTTACAAGATCTACAGGAAATGTCTATAAAGCAGCTTAAATCCTACTAAGGCTAATATTAGCGACGTCGAAGCGCAGGCTTAGTGTCATCTCTGAATATTAGAATTAGGGTACAAACAAATTTATAATAGTACTAAATTCTATTCCACATCCACAATTAGATGTTTTATTCAATATTGAAGACGACTAATGTCAACAATAACGAACGATTATCTTTTAATTGTAACTTGAATGAAAAAGGAAAATATCGTAAAATTGATTGAATAATTTCCGTATTACTTTTATGTAATGTTAAAAGTACACACGCATAACTTTGAAATTACTCGTAAAAATTAAATTACGTTATTGGATATAAATCACTGTAACAATGATTTTTTTGATAACGAAATATACCTACATTCCTGAATTCGAAGAATAACAAACACTGCTTGTGTAATATGTAATAACTACTTCAAGAACAAGTTCATGATTAGACTAGGATCAAAATTCTTTACTGATTCTTAGATTAACTAGCCTTAGCCTTGTAATTAGTAGCAAATTGTAAACAATTAGCTTAACATTGCTGGGTGGGGTATTAACGCCTAATAACTTAGTTTGTTGTTTCGAAGTAAAATGTTTAATATCACATTAATAAAACCGGTCTTGTATCTATCTTGAGACACATATCTCGTTCAAACTCGGGCTTCATGGTTACATAATGATATGACTGTGTTTGTATGTGATGTGATGTGCCTCTGTTGACGAGTAAATCTCTCGCGAATGTTTATTGCTTGTTGTTGATGACTGTATCTCTCTCGTCCTATTTGCATTCATTAGCAGGTTTACATTGACTCTGTTCTATTGATAAATAATTAGTATTACCAGTGTAGTATGTATGTGCCTTGCGATGTCAACTCTGTCAAAATAAACCGTACTAACGACATGTACGCTACTTTGCCTATTTAATGTAAAATTATTCGGTAAATAAAAAAATCAATACAAAACTTGACATTACAATCACGAACACAACAAAAGAAGTGGTGACAGGTCAGAAAGATAGATCGATAGACAACATTTTTTTCGTTTTGAGGTACGGAACCCTTGGATGAATGAGTCGAGCATCTTAAATGACAGTCTTTCATACATGTGGCAATTGATTTTTCTTTACATGTAGGTAGGTATAGATAAGAAGTGTGTTAAAAATTGTAATAACGAAGTTCATACAAGTTTATTTTAAAAGCATATTGGCTTAACAACTTTCAGGATGTCTGATGATCCAGTCACATGGTCACAGTTTCATTACATCTAATTAAATTATAATAAACTGAAAACTGGATGGAAGAGATAAAATTATATTTAAAACTTAACTAACACTAAAGTTTTAAGTAGCATACAATTAAGTGTTAATTAAATTAAAATAATAAATCCTAATGATGAATTAAGTTCTTCCTTGTCCCCACAACAGAGCATTACTTCCTGAAAATTTGGTCATTGAGTAACTAGGTAGGTACCTATACAATGTATGTAAATACAAAAATACTTCGTAATACCATGTTAAAATGTAATAATAAAAAATAGGATCTACTACATTGAGTAATAATGGCGAGCGCAGAACTGATTTAGCAGTTTCAGGTAAGTAACCTTAAACTATTTTCGAGAGATTGCTGTGTATACTTTTACAACAGGTAACGGATTGCAAAAACTAACAATGGAGCGTAACAATGAAATAAAAAATGGTAACATACTAACTTGTTACCACGGAGAAACATGACAGATAACAAAAAAGGTAACATGGTATTTAAACTTTTTGTTAAGAATCTATTCAGCAACGAGTTCTAAAACAAAAATTTTACACAAGTTACGTGCCAGTTACATAATATCTAATGTTTTTTTAACCAAAAGTATTTAAAAATATATATGAAAATAGACATCATCAAATCTTGTACCGAGATTATATTGAATATAGACATTTGTACAGTGGCATACACCTGTTTAGACTCCTTTAAAATCTGCTAGTAGGTACATCGTTATCCCTGTCTAATATAATATAATCCGTTCAAGTGCAAGTTATACTTTTACAGAGTTTCGTAGTATTGTATAAGAAAACTTAATTTGTTTTCATGTTACCATTGATAACATTATTTATGTATGCATACAGTTTTAAGTATGGTTCACATTGGATAATACTTTTATGACATTTTTCAGATTTTTGACTACGAGTGTCTAAATCTGAAAAATGTCCATAGGTAGTCGGATACCTAATATTTGTAGTTAAAGCAAACCATCACGCCTTGTGCTTGAATTACCCGAAGGATTAGGCACAGGTCAATCGTCATTTAAAACTACTACTACACACATTTAAAAATTCGACTGGAGATTTTAATACTTCAAGGCCCCGCCCCGCTTGCTTTGCCATCTTGCTATCTCCTACGTCGCTGACTCTAAAAACCGACCGACTAAAAGCCCGTAAAAAGTGTTCCGATTTAGACATTTCATTACAGAACTCTAAAAACGGATAATAAAGTAATTAGTCATTAAACATCTATGTATTGTTACAAAAACAGTAGTTAGTTAATCATTTCCTACATTATTTGCAGTGTGCACCTTGAAAATAATGTCAACATTTTTATCCTTTGTTTTACATAATACGTGGATGTAATAATTAGCTGTTGACTGTGTGTGTTGTAATGTTTGCTCTTCCTTATAATATGACGTCATCAAAATTAAACAGTGCTATGGACAAGGGAGGGCAAGGGATAAATGACTAACGAATGTAAAAATTACTAATGGTCTTAAACTTTGTATTGCATTACACATTGATCTGCAAGCCCACAAGTAGGTAACAGGGTTCTTCATAAATAGAAAAACTAAAAATTCATACCTACCATAAACTAGATTATATTTTTTATTATCATAAACCGTTTACCGTACTACTTTTGGGCATGGGTCTCCTCTGAAAATGACGTAAGACCATAAAATTATTGACATCTGTATTTCCCAAAGGGAATCATGGGTTTAACCAATGGTAGAGCGAATCCCTACCATCACACCTGTATTCACCGAAGGGTTAAGCAGTGGTGTGTTAATGTACACTGGTATGCTTTTAGGTCTTATATAATATATACTTAAATTCAGAGGTGCGTAATTTGGATTCCATCCCAAGACCTGTGACAATCCATGGTCATAAACACTGCTTAAAAATTAAAATATCAGCTATAATTATATTGCAGAACAATATTTGTATATACTTAGGTATTATAATGACATAATCTACCAACTGTTTCTCTTTTCGTTCTGTTAATGTTTGTATTAACTACTCTCTTATCACTAATTATAATTAGAGTGATAATACTACGTAGACTATTTTTAACTAGGTAGTTACTATTTGTATCTAAGTAATTATGTTAATTAGTAGTTCTAAGCGCGACTGCCAATCTCGAGGTCCTGGGTTCGATTCCCAGGTCGAGCATAGTGGTTATTGACAATAGGCCCTTATTACATGGAACCTAAACATACCGGGGCAGTGATAGCCTAGGGATATGACCACTGGGCTGCTAAGTCGAAGGACTCGAGTTCGAATCCAAGGCACACACTTCTGACTTTTCGTTATCATGTGCGTATGAAAAATAATTACTTAATTATCACTCGCTTACATCAGTGAAGGAAAACATCGTGAGGAAACCTGCATGTCAGAGAGATCTTCTCGACGACATGTGGACCCTGCCAATCCGTAGCCAGAGCCTAACCCCTCTCATTCTGAGAGGATACCTGTGCCCAGCAGTGGGACGATTAATGGATTGACGATGGAACATACCGACGAACAATGTAACTGTAACCTCTGCCTAACCCTTTAAGGAATACAGGCGTGATGTATGTTATGTTTATTGGTGCATATCCAATTTGTCTCCATTACAAAGCCATGTTATTTTTATCGCTGTAATTTGTGATAGTTTCCCGGTTCTACAAAAAAGCTTCTATTCTTCTGTATTTATAGTCGGTTTGATAGTAACAGTCCATTCAGTCTTGAAATTGCTTTTATTACGTTTGCATAATAAAGTAAAATTATGAAGGTTACTCTAGAGTTGGAATTCTAGTAGTCCTCTGCTCTTTACATCTTTTGTGTTCTTAATACTTATTTATTATTATTTTAGGAGTAGGATATTCTTTCTGTAGGTAATTACTTACAGTACTGGACATAACTCACCTATTATAGGTTCTTACAGTTCTTAGATCAACTTAAGAGAACCTTTAATTTTTTATATTTTGGATTGCGAAAATGAAATGATAGACACTTACCTAATTATAAACATACTCGTACATAGACCATCACGCTTGAATTCCTCGAAGGGTTGCATAGGCAGAGGACGTCAATCAAGAAAGAGGATCAATGTACAGGGAGAGGGATGTACGGAGGGGGCCACCCTATTGCCATTAACCGGGCATAAATCCAAACTCGAGCTTCTACCGAGAATTTAATACAAAACCCCAATAACACTGCTTGAATTAATCGAACTTGCAGCGTTGAGCGTGGCAGCTGTCAGAAACCTATCTACATTTTCTACAGATCATCGCGTCATATACAAAAATGGACGCTGGCACGCAATGCGTTCTTGTACCGGATTAAAAAGATAACCATTTCCCAGGATTGACATTGTTGATAGTATTAAAACAGTGTTGCGGATCCGCCTACCATTACCGCTGCCATTTTGTGAATCCTCTGAACCGACGTGGCGACCGGCAATCACTATTTTGGATCAGCGATGATGAGTGATGACCGTGTGCTCGCATCCAAGGTCATGGCGGGAAACAATATTGTAATTAATTCGTATTGACTAGTGAGGGAGTGCGGTTATGCTCACTTTTGTTTCATTATTTGAATGGAGTTCTGGTTCTGGACACTTCGCTCACAAGTTCTCAACACAAACTACTTAAATCCAGTCGTAGAGTGCCCCTAATTTCTAAGTCAGGATGAGCAAAACTGTGCTATTACAAAATCTAAGTACCTATATGTTTGAACTCGACTAGGAAATTGTCTTGAAGTTTTTTTGTCTAATCCTGAATTAAGCTTTTGATTAAAACCATTGAACAGCTTTCAGTTATTCTTATTCAGTAGTTGTGATGACCGGTTTTCAGATCAAAGTAAATATATTTTTGATCAAGAGAAAATTCAGACAACTACAATCACAGACAGACAAATGTCTTCTTTATTGTTATAGATTCTACATGATGCGCATGCGACGGTTGATGCGTAATGGCGGATGGCGCGAACTGTCGACGCCATGTTGGTTAGTGAGCGAGCGACGACGACTCATGCCATTGTACGTGGCTTCCGGAAAAGCGCACTCTTTGGGGTCACTGTATGTATTTAGTGAAACCTCGTAGAACGTTTCCAGAATTTAGGTAGGTCTACCCTTCGGTTAACTGCCTAAGTACGTTTTGAATTATTGATTTTCATAAAAGGATTGCGGAGTTTAAAACCAGAATGATTTGGTATAACTACAAGTTTTAAATATATAATTATGCACATAGAAAGAATTTCTGCATACATTTCTGTTATAGGACTTTATAAAAATGTACAGAAACAAACACCTTCGTGACTAAGTATAAGTTTTAATGATCACACAGGTCGCTCGCACTGAATTTGTTAGTCTAACAATAGTTCACACACGTCCATAAAGTGTAATGATAATGCTTCCCCCACCGGCACCAATAAACATGGATCTTTATGGAAAATTAGCGATGCGTAGCGATGGTGTGATTCGCTCACATCGATGCTCTCCCATTGTCGTCCCCCCCTTAATGTGATTTAACTGAATTATGAAGTAGAAATGGCCACAATTTGGTTTTGGCTGTCCAGTAGTTAGCCCGTGCTGTGATCCCTGTGTGTGGAGACACTTAGCGACCGTGTGTAGCGTGTTTGCTTGGACTTTGTGAGACTGAAGTGCTACGACGCGGCGACGCGGGTGCTACGTCTCGTAGAGGCCAACTTGACAGAAAAGCTCAAGTAAGTTTTCCGCCTTGGCGTAGCGCGTAGTCCGTAAATCCGTACTATGTACTGTTTAGTGAAGTGAAAGTATATTTTGACATGGAACATGTAAACGTATAGGTACAAGCCACTATATTCATATTTTATAAGTATACGAGTTTAATTGTGGAACTACTTTTAATTGCAATATATACCTACCAAATATTTTTAGACATTCTGTTTTAACAAGTTTCTTAACTTTCTCCTGGTATAAATAAATAACTAAAATTTAAATTTTACAAACAGTTAAACCTTTAACAGCTCAACTTTTACAGAAACTCTTGATCTTTTCTCGTTGTTAGGGTTATTATTTTGATTATTTTTTAATCACGAGCATGTTTAAAATCTCCCGTGCATTAATAAAGAATGTCAATACAATTTAATTGAATTCCACAGCTTTGAATATTTAACGAAAAATAACAATAACATGGACGCTTAGGGCGGCGCCGGCGCAGCGTTGTGTGACCGCATTATGCAACACCAAGCGTGCCCCGCACGTGCATTGAAGGGAACAATCATTATAAATATAAAACATATCTATGTTTATAAAGCAATTTTAGATCAGTTACTCTTACCGAATAGCGTCCAAGCCATCCCAATTCCTAAGAGTATTTCGGCCGGGCTTACAATATTAGTAGCAGGTAATTTGGAAGGACTCATAGAAAATAATATAAGTAGATAGGTATTGCAGCTATCAAACTATCTAGAACAGATAGACGGTAATATTATGTGATTTATAGAGGCACTAGCTTATGCCCGCAACTTCGTCCGCGTAGAAGTCGAAAATGGTTCTAATAGGATTTTTAATTTAAAAATTATTAAATTTTTCACGTTATTAATTTTGATAAACCATAAATTAATATGTGAAAATGTTTGAATACTTATAAAAATATATAACAAATTATGTTGTAGGGATTTAAAGGTTCAAGAAGCATGAAAGTAAAATAAAAATTTGATAAGTACATTATATATTTTTTGAACATGAAGCTCGGTCTTTGATCTGGTGTAGGGTTATTATCTATTACCTTTTTACAGTGAAATAGAAATACTACACCTGCCACAGTATTCCTATGTAACAATAGTTTTTTGTTTTTTCTTCGGATGCTAGAATCAACAGGCTACTCTGTGCGATTACTCTGGAGCATACCACATACTCTGCCCGCAGGAGAAGCAACTTTCCCTCAAATCTACTCCCGCTACCAACAGTTTGACCTTCAGCTTTGTTTATGGTCACTGTAAAGCAGACTTTGACGGAAAACTGCACTCTCTTGAATTCAAAGGGGGTAATTTGATGGTGTTAGTGGAATCCTAGGAATAAATACAGACTCTTCTCGAGAACAACTGGCCAGTATAGTTGACTCGATTACATTGCGATGCATGTTTTCACTTGAAATCTGGTGCCATTGCATTATTTTGGTGGATTTATATTCCGCAGCAACATAATTGGGGCGTCAACTCTCAATTTTTTATGTGTTCCACCATTTCCTATTTTAAGGAACAGGTCTGAGAACTATCCACAAATGAGACCGCTTCACGCACTTTTACTTCTGAGCTCTACTGGTAAAGTCTGTCGGAAATCGCCTGCGGACAATACAGTAATCCCCTTTAAGAGCCATAGTACTCACATCCCAAACTTTGGCCATAGCACTTTGTTTGGGTATATTGCAGAGTGGGGTTACGGTTTGTATCAAATCGAGAAGAACTTTAAACGCAGTTTACCAGTGCAGTTTTACCTCTTTCCAACAGCGTGGCAGCAATTCCGGACGATGCGACCGCTAAGGCGATATCACGATTGCTTCTGACTTTGGACGATGTTAAACTCAATAAAAGTCTTGTTTGTTACACCAGGAGCACTCAAAAAAAATATCACTACGTATTATTATACTGGAATTGATTTAATCTTTGTTTATTGAATAAAGAGCCTTCACTGCTTGACATTGTTTACTGCTGAGGAATTGACATGACATATGTCAAAAATTTTATTTTTATTTAATTTAAATAATAAACTCTAAGGAGTATTGATATCAACTTCGGAGCAAAATAACTTTTTACCCCTATTTAACCCAGTTAGGGGATGAATTTTAATAAAATACGAAACACGTCTTCCTTCAATTCTGTTATAGAATGTATATGCAAAATTTGAAGTAGAGTGGACCAAGGAATCACGTTGTCCCATACAAACGTTGTCCCCCTTTTTCACCCCCTTAGGGATAGAATTTCGAAAAATCCTTTCTTATCGGATGCCTACGTCATACAAAGAATACACCCTCTAAGTTTCAGGTCTCTACGATTAGCGGTTTAGGCTGTGCGTTGATCCGTCAGTGAGTAAGTCAGTCAGTCAGTCATTCAGGACAAAGCATTTTATATGTATAGATACAAATATCTGAAATCTGATCCAGTAGATAGCTATATTCTAACGCATTTTATGATGTTAGGACCAAACGTATACTATATATGTATACTGCATCAGTAGTCACGGCCCCCATTCCCACTGGGCACTATGGGCACTTGCCCAGGGCCCCCGATGGATAGGGGCCCCCAGTTCCTGCCAGATCACCAGACGATAACCGATATTTATTACGAAAAACATAATTAAGTAGCTAGTACTAGTCGATTTGTCTGTTATTTGTAACAAAATAGTGCTCTGTCAACAATGTCATAAGGGCCCCATTATCCTTATGTGGCCAGGGTCCCCAATTGGTTAAAGACGGCCCGTACGACTGTCAGTAGTCAGAGTTTTTTCCACAGTTTTTTGGCAATAACCAAAAAAATGCTTTTACAGATTACAGCATATGTAGCCGACCTTATTATAAACTGGCCTATTTGACACATAGGTTAGAATCGAGGTAAACTTTAGCACAACCTTTTATTACCACTAATATAGTTTTTTCTTGAAACTGCAGGTTGTTTGTTTTATCGAATTAGTGTGTTAATAATTGATGCTTGTTTATACATATTTGCCAATTACTAGACAAGAGCCTAATTATAGATTAAGGCTTAGCACTTTTCCAAAAAATAACTTTTTAGGTAAGTAGTTATGCCATGCCAGCATATCAGGGCTCGTGATGCACATTCTCATTTTGCCAAAAAAGAGTTAGAATTTCAACTACTCAGAAGTTTTAAACACTTGAAAATAAGTAGGTACCCAAATGTAAAGAAGATAGTTAACTACATAAAAAGTGTGAATGTAAAGTGTCTTTGATGATTATAATAAATTATAATTGAGATATCTTTAGTTGTTGTTCGTTATCAGCGTGTTGCTTTGTTGATACCTGTGTGTAATGTGCATGATACTCACGTGATTAGTATATAGAAAACTAGCTGTGCCCCCCAGTACTGGCTACCTGGATTATTCTTGTTTTTATCCGTGTGGAAGTATAAAAAAATAAAGGGACTGAGGTTCTAGATATGATAGATTGAAGAAGAATAATACTCAATGTCTGCTGCTGCTGTTGCCTCTGGAAGTCGGCATTTGTTTATATATAGCATTGAGCTTACAAATATTTTCACTTTTACAATTAAAAAAGTGTCCAATAGTTTGCTTATAAGAAAGACCTTATCACGCGAAATTGAATGGCGTCCTACCAGTTGTAGTACACATCAGTTGCGCCAGGAGGTACACAGTCTTTTAGATATAACTTGGATATACTTAATCTGGATATAATCTTTGGTATCTGAATATATAAATTGGATATAATCTTTAAGCATACTTATTGCCATTTGGAAATGCCGACTACTTATATTTCTTTAACAAAATGACATTGAAATGATATTGGTAAAACATGTTAACATTAGATAGATAGAATATTCTTTATTGTACACCAACATAAATTATAATAGGACATATATAACATTATTACTTAGCAAGCACGTGATATAAGAAATAAACATAATAATATCATATTATTATATCATCTAGCTATTCATAAAAATGAGATACCTACCTAAGAGGCAAATAATCACAATCGTCCTGAAAAATAAACTGTCATGTGTCATGAATAAAAGTTTTCTAAATAGGCAATATCATAATAAGAAAGTTGAAGAAAGTGTTGGGTAATTTGGGTATTCACTTTCTTATTTCATAAATGAGACAGAGATAAAAATAGCATCATCAGCAGTTTGGAGCGATGAAAAACCCAGGTATTACTGGGTTTTCATAGATTCCCATTTTCGCGTATTGAGAGTTTCTATTTCAAGCGCGACTATATCGACAATTACCTACAAATGTTGTCGTTGCTAATTCAAAATGCTATGGAACCTATATGTGCGGGTCCGACTTGCATCGACCAGTTTTTTATTGTAATAATGACAAAAAAGCATAAAGGCTGGCTGCCTTATGGCAAAGCAACCGAAGCTTACTCCAGCAACAGTTCCTAAGTAGTATCACTAACGAATTGTCAAACCTCAATTTTGTCAGTAATTTAATTTTCATTGCGATCTTATGCAAATCGGCCAATCTAATAATAGTATGATGTTGAGAACAGGTTGTGTCTTTAATTAAGTTGATGTGGAGTTTTAAACCAGTTTCGCAACGTATTGTCAAAACGTGGTGGTGCACGTGCCTATCATACAAAATGATCCAAAATTATACAAGGTGGAAGGGACATCGACGCACAAACGTCGTGACAAGGTTTCTCTCAAGGTCAAAAATAAAATGACCTAGGTCATTCATGTAGAAAATGTTCGGTTATTACAGATATTGACATTTTTGAGCGCGCAGTGTATTGCTAAAAACGCGATCATAATGCTCCGCAGTGAATATTAACGCGCGTGCGATCCGAAATAAAATTAATAATGTTTATGGGTAGATAGAAATATGTTTTTTGACGCGTCCAAGTAAAAAAACTGCAGAAATATTTAAAAAATTGATTAAAAAAGGTACGGAAAATTTCAACGCAGGGGGGTCCAGAATCATGTACTGAACTTATGGTATTCGGATGTGCGTCGATGTCCCTTCCACCTTGTATACATGACGACATTATGCAGTCACTTTAAATCTATAATAGCAAAATAATAATTTGTGGAATGTAGAGATTTAGAACATGCACAAGAACATGTCTACAATTTATTGCTGCGACGGACAGGTTTCCTTTCATATCATAATCATACATAGTATACCTACAATATACATACAACATAAAATAATATCATATAGCAAATTATTTATACTTACATCAAAAACAGTTGAGTCCTTCTGTGTTTTTGGTAACAGATACATCGACATTGTGTTGATGCTCTGAAATATCTGTGCCTACCACTGAAAATCCTTCAGAAGGACTTTTAATTTCTATTTTTGAAATAATTGATGGGCAGACATCTTTTGATGTCTAAACCGCTATACCGCGAATACATTTCGGTTTAAAAAAATTAAATTAAGGATATCAACATACCTACCCTCTACGCTCGCTATTCATAAATGTATTTATATTATTCTACCTACTTATTTAAATAGAGAAGTCGATTAGTCTCATAATCTCCATAGAAGGAAATCTGTTTTCTTTTCATATTAATCGTTTATTCGTTGGGTTTTGGTCGGTACTCGTACTATTTAATAAGTAGTAAACAAATGATAAGAACTTACTCATTACTATATACTTAGGTACTAGGTCAGTAAATAAATTGGTTTTAATACATCAAAAAGCATATTCAAGGAAAATACAACCTAAGTAGAAATAGTCTATTAGTAGGGGAATACCCGTAATTTCTACTTTTCTCTGTAAATTGTGTAATTCAGATAAGTTTCGTAATGTTTGCACACTGGAAACAATATACTTAAACAGACAAACACTGTTAAACAAATAGACACGGCAGTCATAAAATTTTTGTAAAAACATTTTGATGTTTAATGACATTGTTTTCAGCCTTGAAAGCGAACAAAGCATATATTTTTTTCCCACGAATATACCTAAGTCAAATAGGATTTTATTTTGGGTTGGCAATACCGAAAAATTCGGTGGTTCGTAATATAAAATGTGGGATGGATATAAATCCAGGAAACTGCTTCTGTGTTGCAATAGCCCTTGCGCCACAGTTTCCCACGGGCCCATCCTAGCCCAGCCTAGCCCATCCCATTCCCTACAATGGATACTCGAACAGTTTTCACACCATTTCGTTCTGCATGATTGATTCCCGTGAAAAGTGTTCTATTTAATCAGTGGCCGTCAACATTGTTCGCTTTGAATTTGAGGAATCATTAACGGACAACACATGACTTTCACTAAAAGAGGTTGATCGCTTATCTATTTTATTAGTTGTAAGTAATTCTTGTGTAAAGTTCAATTACGTCGGGTTTGTAGGGCATTGAGAACATTAAATAAGACTAGGTACGCTTGAATTTGCAGTATGCTCTTTGTTTAATGTTTTAAACACTCCAAATGATACTTCGGAGATCTTTTGAAAATATCTGATATTGAAACACCCAAACAATCACATTCTGAACCTGGCCAAGTCTACCAAGTTTGTCAACAACTTCGGAATATGTTTGCAACATGATTTTTACAGCAATTCATGGAACTTCACAAGAATCATTAAAACGCGCAGTATTGGCAAAAATACAAAATTACGCCTAATAACGCGAACAAAAGATCAAATCTATACAAAATCCATCGATGCCATTTTGCAAACAACCAGACGGTGATTTCATGGTAAAGATAACTGTATCAAAATTTGGATGCTACGTCATTTGTCCAATTGGCCCGGCGAGGACATCGGTCGGAGCACAATGGACCGGACGCCGGCATCCGCTTTCCATCGGCACATTTTTGGAAACACCAAAATTTTCATAGTCCAAACCTTTGGGCTGGCATTGTCATGCAGATTCGTGGTTCATTATGTTGAAGAGTACTAGTACGTTTTATACTTACGAGTACTGAGGGCCCGTGGGTAACTTTCCATCCGACGATACACCGACCAATCTGTAAAGGATATCTGCATATTTTGTTATAGTCAAGTCCAAGCACTCACTAGTGACCTTTTTGTTTATCCGTCAAGATTTGTTCTGTTTAATTGTCCTGAAATCAAATTTACCCATGTCTTGATTCATCAGCTGAACGCAGGCATTATCTTTAGTATTATCATTTGGTATAATGGGGCACACAATTAGTATTGTGGGTGGGACCGTGGGAAGTTTTAAATAAAAGAGTTGTAGTTCAAATTAAATGATATACTTATTTCCAATATCTCTGTTCCAACCACAATAAACATCTTCGATCAACTAATAACCGTCTTCTTCAATGTCGTTCTCACCACACTGACTTTATTCACTCTACCTTCTTCGTTCAATCTATCCTATTGTGGAATGCTCTCCCTCTTGACATCAGAATGCTAAACAGTCGGCTCTCCTTTAAAACCTGTGTACGCAAATATTTACTGGACAAAATGATATTAGGTTCATCTCAACCCTGATGTATGTATTTATATGTATTTTATAGTATATATTATAAATATTTATGTATGTAATGTTTATGTAAGTTTATATGACTATAGTATTTAGGCAATAGTCTTCACCTCATGTCTCTCACCTCTTTACTGTTAGTGCATCTACCACATTGTCGTTTCTGCATCACCCAAAGTTTGTCTGGTAGAGAGTGCCTAAGGCATTAAGACCGCCTTTGTACACTATTTGTACATTAAGAATAAATAAATAAATAAATATAAATATTCTGGGGACATTTTACACAACACCATCTAGTTCCAAACAAAGCAAAGCTAGGCAATAATAAGTACTATTATTATTATTATTATTTCAGCCATGATCGTCCCACTGCAGGGCAAAGGCCTCCCTTTCCTCCTTCCAGTCTTCTCGGTTGAGAGCTTTCTGCATCCAAACCATGCAGTACGAGTCAAGCTCATATATAATAAGTACTACATATACTTTTTTATACTTATAAGAAAGAATAAAATTCATAAGAAACACGGTGAAACACCAAGACAAACACAAACATAATAATGTTTATCACATAAATATTTGTGTCCTGTGAAAATCGAATTATCGACGTCGTGATCCGCAGTCGGGCCACTTTACCACAGACGTCGTCGATGACTGATGATGATGACGACTATTGGTCAGACAGAGGTTAGATTCGAACTCGAGACCTACGACTTGGCAGTTCAGTGGTCATATCCCCTAGTCCAAGGCCTCCGAGGGTGTGATATACAGGCATCGTGTAGTCAAATATAACCACTAGACAATGAGGCATTTACCATTATCATAGTTATAATAATAGAACGATTATTCCAGAAATGAACAAGTTAAGTTTACGTATTGTACAACAGGCATACACAATACGTACTTAAAACCTCATCTTGTTCGTGAAATCCTGGGATGGAGACAATTGCAGATAAAACTACTGCGCACTTAACCCTTTTATTATCTTGTTTTCGTTTAAAAATAGATGAAGGGTTATTCACATTGTTTGTTTAAGTAGGTACATCTTAGAAATAGTTATGTTACTGTGGTCTTCCAGCCAACTTTTTAAAACTGGTACATACGGGAAGGAAAACCGTAAAGGAAATTGATACATATTATCAACATCCAATTAATGAACTCAAACATAACAATAGTATTAATAATGTAATGTTGACTATGTCTAGACAGTTATTAATATGCAGGTACATACCTACTTCTTTTGTTTACATTAGGTACACCTCGTATTCATATTTCATAATATTGTTGTATTGTCACAAAGTACAGAACAGTAAAGGTCACAAGAAATAAATAACAACGAACAGAATATTTGATGAGTTTAGGAAAAGTAAGGACCTAATTAATACTAACTGTACTAGGTACCCTATTATTTAATAGTTACCATGAAAGTGTAATGAGTAAGGTATCTAAACATCGAATTTAATTAAACTTTGTCTAACTAAGTAACTAATGATTGGAATATCCCGCCCCTAAAGCCTGGTTTCCACTGCAAGAGGAACCATGTAGACTCCAACCGGAGTCCGTATTAAGTCATGGCTCTGCGTGAAGTTCGTGAAATGTGTTTAGAAGTTTCAGTTTTAAAACTAACGACCACTGAAACGCCTTCGCAGTCAGCCATAAAACGTGACCCGTGAAAAAAAGGGTTCAATATAAAATTCGCTGTAAAGGTCTATTCAATTGAATACAAATAATTGCATCTATTTCACGCGTATGCGCAAAGTAACGGTGTCGATGTCGGTACGTATCCATTTCAATATTGTGAATGCCATCGATAAAGCCCAGTACTGTTACAGTACAAAGCACCAAGAGGTAGTGATGCATGGGTTTTGTATATGACCAGTTATAGCCCGACACTTCGTGCTCCGATAGTTGCCAATGTTATAAATAAGCTTTTATTGTTCAACCAACAGTGTATGCGTCTATACCTATTACCTATGCTTGTTAGGGCTGTTTTATGAATCACGTTGGTGCGTTAATTGGTGTAGCTAGTGTGAAATAATATGACTGGATATGGATGTTTTGACATAGAGGCAGCTGGTATTTAAGGGAGTGTGGGCTAACATTTTGAAAGTTTGCTCCGAACGTGTGCCGAAGGTGTACCGTCAGGTTATAAAAATCGTCAGGAAAATTGGCTCAACCAGTAATGCAATCGATAGTAATATTAAAAATGATGGAAGTAACTATCTGTTTCTTACCTTTTCACTGAACCGCTCCATTGAAGGACATTTATTGTCCTTCTGTTGAGGGCAAAAAGAGGCAAAGAGTGAATAATTAAAAACCCAATAACAACAGGCTTATATCGAAATTGACAACCTGCGTCCTTGTTTACATGACCCGTAAAAATGTATGTCAGATCAATTTACAGTGATGCACGCAGTATCGTCTAGTAGCCGACGAATCGCGGTCACAAAAACAGATGATTTGATAAAACAAGTAAATGCAAAACATGTTGTTGTGCTTGTGCTAAACATTATATTTCTCCTGCAAATAGATAAGAAGTAATATTGTATGTACATAAGGTAGACACATATTTTTGTTGTTTAGTCTCATATTAGTTTCGTCTTCGAATATGTCGAACAACTGACAAATGCCACTGTGCCATCATCTGCCAATATTGTCGTTATCAATATGATATCCTCGTTAAAATATTTCTGGTCTGTTATCTCCCCTGCATCCTTCAATCTTCGTGTTTTGTAACAAGTTACTAAGGAGTGAATCTTCTACAGCTGCAGGGGTGATCGAAGATTGGAGCAAATCTGGGCAGTTTTAGAAAAAATAATTTAGTAGACTTGTTGCAACGGCGGCAGCCTCCATTTATTGACATACATGACACACTATTTACACAGAGTCCATTTAATTGCTGACCATCATAATTTAGATGTGACTATACATATACCACAATCATAACACGCACGGCCCCATGTAGAAAACCACCATAATTTTCTGACTGAAGGTCGTAATTACATACTAAAATGTTGATGCCTATTGCTTTGTATATACGTAATAGATGTTCAGTCCAACCTTGCACTCAATTGTTTTGTTCCATGTCAAGCGATTATCGTTTTGCGAGACGATGATCGCTTTCCGAATGACAAACCGAATGGTCACGAGATACATTTCGAAAATTGCAAGTAAACGAAGTTATTAGCAATGATGAGCCGCACCAGACGTGGTTAACCGCAAGCTATTTATTTTAAGTACATAATTTGTACTTCTACACATATTATTATCTAAATTGTGTCTTGGACGAGTGCCTAAAGAAGCCCGAAAAAATCCTGTGAACCATGTTATTGATATTGAATGTTTAGATCCCATGTTATAGTGGGTGAGCTGATTGCCATAAACGTGTACAAATTCAACACAGATTTCACAGCTTACTCATGAGTTTCCGTGAACTTCTTAGATAATTTCATACAAATTACGTTCCATTTTTTAATTTATCCGACGGTTACCTACTCGTATCAGCTATCCAGAGTTGGTGAAACAGACCCTTAGACTTTCTACTGATCCATTTAATTCCCATGGTTATATATTTTTAACCCCCGACGCAAAAACGACAGGTGTTATAAGTTAGACGTTACTTTTGTCTGTGTGTGTCTGTCTGTGGCATCGTAGCTCCCGAACGGATGATTTTGGTTTTGTTTTGTTTGAAAATTGAATTAGTGAGTAAATTAGGAGTGATCTTAACTATGTTTGATGTAAATTGGTCCAAGATGGCCGCCGCCACATTATAGCGGATTACATATTTTTTCACAACTCCATCAATATGGGTATCAAATGAAAGAGCTTGACTAGTAGAATACTATGCACTATGATAAATTTCAAATCCAAGATGGCCGCTACCACAAAATGACAAATTACATTTTTTGTCGAGGATTTTTATCCTAATCTTACCATCATGTTATGACAACAATATTCATTGATACCTAAATATTTATTTATCTTAAAATTTCTTCCTTTTCCTTGGTGCAGGTGACCACATGTGTGGTCGGTGACGGAGGACAGAGCAGCGTTAGAAGATGAAGCCCCGGGGGGCGACTGTCATGCACGCCTTCACTGCGCTCACCATGCTCACCATGGCTAATGGTAAGATATTCAAGCTTCACGCCTGTGGTAGGCAGAGACAATAGATTTCCACTTGCTACGATCCAGGCACACCACTTTCGCTTCATCTAGGCTGATCAACCACCTCAGGCATGGTCGTCGATTTAGGTTGCTCTTAGCCTTGCCTTTTTTGGGAAAGGTAAGATATCCCTATAGGCAACAACAAGGGAGAACACAGCGTAGCGTTAGCAATAAAAACCTCACAGCCTTCATCAACCTATCGTCAGTCGATATTAGTAGACTACGCTACCTAAACCACACTACAAAAAAGGTCACCCGTTTTAGTCCCTAAGATTGTTAAAGGTGACCCCGCCTTTACTTTATAGCGATGGCAACCATGCACCAAGTCAACGAAGTCGACGACGGCGAGATCTCCAGTCTCACATTAGGTGGATTCAAGGATTGAAATAATATTATGAATAAATGACTTATTTATTTATCTTATTCTCGATTTCCTGTTCCGTTATCTTTTCATATATCAAACACAACACTTAGACATATCAATAACAATCAATAATAAATACGGAAGAATCCGAGGTTAGTATGTCGATCGATATACTTCAAAATAACCTTACAGAGTACTTGAGATGTTCTTTTTATGCGGGTAAATTCATCAATAATGGGATGAACTACATTGAAGGATAAGCCGCAGAAGAGAAGTTGAGGGAGGGCAGGGAAACCTTTCTCCTGTAGGTAGATTATGACTTTTCGAAATCATGTGCGTAATTATCACTCGCTTTAACGGTGAAGGAAAACATTGTGAGGAAACCTGCATCCTTGAGAGATTTTCTCAACGGCATGTGAAGTCTGCCAACCCGCATTGGGCTAGCGTGGTGGACTACAGCCTAATCCCTCTCATACTGAGAGCACACCCGTGCCCAGCAGTGGGACATTATATGGGTTGATTATTATTATTATTTTATACATTTTAATCTGCACCTTGATGAAATAGTGGAGTACAAAACAATACTTGTACTTACGGTTGTTATTTGGCTTGATGATATTGACTTGATAAACTGATTGATGAAGATTGAGCTTAAAAAACATTGCATTGTCTCCAGCTCAAACGACATGCAACCAAGGAATGGGACGAGTTATGTATGAACGACTGCCGAATCAACAGCTACATGGGTTTGACGATGATGTGGTAAGTATAAACAAAGAAAACTACCTGTTTAAAATAATTTCGTCAATGAATTGGCTTTAGGTTTTTCAAGGATTTTACGTGAATTCTAATGATGTTGTTTACAAAGTACAATTTTTTGTCATAAAATAATTAAAATTAGGCGGCGTAAGTCATTAAATTTTATTTTTCATTCGTAGGTACGCGAGACGGCGCCGCCTTTCCGCGTCCTGGAGAAATGCCAGGACCTTTGCTTGCGCGATCGCTCAGGAAACAGCCTAGTCAGGACTTGCAACTCTATAGACTTCCAACCTGGAGCCCGTATAGCTGCCTTCAGTCCAGAGCCGGAGTATGAGGAGTCCACGTGCTATCTGACCCGGGAACAGGCCGCTCCTGAAGGCATTGGAACTCTTATGATTGTTCCAAATAGCGTACACTTCAATGAAATTTGTCTTACATGTGAGTTATTTTGAATCAATATCATTATTTTGTCCCTATCGACACAATGGTCATTGTCTTATTGTTTTAGCGAATCGTCCGGAGCGTGAATGCCCATCCCGTCGGTATGTTTTTGAACGTCATGCGCGCAAACGCCTCAAACTACCACCTTCGGATCTCAAGGAAATCATGGTTGCTAACCGGACGGAATGCGAAGACAAATGCCTAGGAGAGTTCAGCTTCGTATGTCGTTCTGCTACATACGATTCGGCTTTGAGGACCTGTTCTTTGAGCAGATTTACTAGAAGAACACATCCAGAACTGTTAGAAGATGACCATAATGCTGATTATTTGGAAAACACTTGTCTGAATGGTAAATAAATAATGTCATAAAATTATTACAAAATGATCTAGTCTCTTATCTGCTTTATTTCTAACGCTTAATACCATTTTGTAGCTGAACGACGCTGCGATGGTTTAGCAGTTTTCATCAAAGAAGAAAACAAGCGACTTGGTGGACCTTTCGAGGCTGATGTTTTCTCCAACATGACTCTAGACGAATGTCAGGCTATGTGCGTCCGGGCAGAAAAGTAAGCGACATTCTACTTTACTTTCTCTTACAACATGTTGGTTGCCTGACTAGCCTACAAATTTATTACTAGATATTTCTGCCGCTCGATCGAACATGACGCTATGACGCGCCAGTGCGTTCTCTCTGAAGAAGACTCTGTGTCGCAAAAAGACGACGTGACTGTAAGCGCATCCCCGACCCATCATTTTTACGACCTTGTTTGTTTGGACAATCGTAAGTATTATCATGATCGTTTGTTTTTCTTAGATAAGTAACAGCTGTTTGTAGTGCCTTTATTTAAACTTATGTTATGGTTTTTCCAAATGTTAATGCTTAACAATTAACTTTCAAAATTTTCTGTTTTTTTGTATTAACGATGCATGAAACCACATTAAGGTTTTTCTCACGATTATGATCAGTCTCTCATCGGGTGACAGCTCGCGGCACGGAGTATCCGGACAACAGTGTGACGTCACACCTGTTCTCGCCCGGACGCCGGCCGGACACGGCCTTCCAGAGATACAGGAACAGTCGGATCACAGGAGAGTTTCATTCTGAGATAACAGGCCGCTCACTCAGCGAGTGCTTGGATGAATGTTTGAGGCAAACCAGCTTTCAGTGCAGGTAATGTACCGAAACATGTCAGTGTGCCGTTCAGCCACGATTTCGACATGCGCATGACATCTCTTTTCATTTGCGCCCATATATTAACATAGGTAATTTCTCGACCGTAAAAGGCCATTTCGAAACCACAATTCGATATTTTACTAACATTCCAGATGTGGTTATAAACTTTCGGTAGCGCATTTAAGACTAATCTTTTTTTTATCATAAATACATAAAGAGCTATTTTCATAAGTATTGACGCATAATATCAGATAAACAATCATAAATCTGACCTATAAAAACAGACTATCTTTCGAGCTTCGAATACCGAAAACACTCAATTTATCTCTTTATTGGCTTTGTGTGTCACACATAAGTACTGAGATAAGGTGCCACAAGTTCGTTGTACGATTTCGTGCGCATGGGCCATTCAGCAACATTGATCATTGTTTGCAGGTCGGCAGTGTACAGCGACCGAGCCAGGACATGCCGGCTGAGCAGATACAATCAGAAGGATGGCATGCGACTGCTTTACGATCCTGATTTCGATTATTATGAAAATTTAATGCGTGAGTATCGTTGGAGCTCGCATTGTTAATGGCCATTCGCTGTTGTTAGAATTTATACGAAAAAACAGTTCGTAATGTGCTGCGTTTGTTTGGATAAAATTTTTAGAAGTTATTTAAAGTACCTAGCATAAATTATGTCCCAACATATTTATGGAGTTGATGTTATCAAAGTTATCATTTCAAAAATATTTCATCTAAGCTTTAAAGCATTAACAATACACATAAGAGACTTGGCAATAGCCTAGGATGTATCTTTTACAATTTGCACATCACATGACAATGTTTATACGACATGTGATATACTGCACTTCTGAAAGACTGGAAGGAAGAAACCAATAAAAGTATCAGTCTGAATTGGGATTAATAGAACGTAGTACCTACGTTTATTATTAGGACCTATTAGGGCTGTCTATATTGACGACACACATTCACACATCAGAATACAAGTCTTGTTAAATTATTTTTTTTAGAAAAATAATATGATTTAGTGAAGGCAAATTTTGAAGTTAATTTAGTGCCATTAGTGATAATTATTTGTTTTATAATAATTATGCATTTTTATAGGTAGGTAATACAAATTCTTTCCCTCTATTAGACATATTATGTACTAATGTACACTCACAGTTTCGTTTAGGTCCCATGGAATAGGGGGCGAGTATGTCTTTCAATCTGTGTAATATAAAGAAACGCCTGGCATCCTTTAATTGCCTGTCAATTGCTTTAGCAACGCATGTTGAGAATCACCCAACATTGACCCTCCTGCGTCCACAAATAGAACGTCTTTATCTATCTTATTACTATGGATCTCGGGGTAGGCATTACGTTTCATAAATAGGAATAGGTAAGTAAGTATAAAAAGTGATTTCAAAAGGACGCTTGCGATTGCCGCAAGAGGTAGCACCCAAAGGTGTAACAGACCCTAATAGGTAAACTTAGAAAAATTATCGAAATAAATGATGACAATATTTTTTGCGCCGAAAATAAGATTTCGGGCCACACTGCTGTGATGTCGACTTTACGCATCCTACACCGTATGATGGCGTCATTTATTTACCTATTTAACTAGAAATAAATTAAAACAAGCAGGGAATTCAATGACCTATACAAGTACTTACATTCAAAAATTCAATGAACGTGAATCATCAAAATTTAAAAATTCTCCTACGAAAAAACTGTTGACGATTGTGATTTGGGCATTCAGATCAGCTAGTGGGCGGAGAGACAGAAGCTGGCAGTCCTGGAACTGGTTCACAGGGCAATTGGGGGGGACGCCCCGCCACATCTACAGGTTCGATGCATGGTAGACAGGAACGGGTTACGTCTCAGAGATTGATGAATGTTACCTAAAGTTATACGAGCTTGACTAAGAGTACTAGGACCGACCGCGCTTTTCAAACTTTTATCATAATTCTAATCATACTATTACAATCTCGTAGAAAAAAGGACTTAGTTTTTCCGAATACTTATCCCAATTTTCCAAGCAACTTTTGCAATTTTTCTTTCTTAGATACCTTTTTCGTGTCACTACGAACATTTACAAAAAACAATTGCCAAATTGGTCCAGCCGCCGCCGCATAAGCGGATGACTTTAAAAGTAAAATCCTTTTTAACATAAAGATGCTGCGTATCTCAAAGAGAAATTCCTTCCAGCAGATCTGCGGTAGTCGAGTGACGAAACTTGGATGTGGTGTGTATTTATAAATTATTTCATCATCATCATATATTTCATTTATTATATGATATGGAAACATACAATATCATTTATTATATGATATGGAAACATACAATACACTGCATACATACATTATGTAGGTAGGTATAGATAAATTCATGAATATTTTAATTATACAGACAATCTTGTAATTAACGATGCTGGGAATGTTCCTTAATGCGTCTTTTGAACTTCATTTTATTTTCAACGCGTAGAATCACGTCAACTCTTTGTCTATTATAATAATATACCCACTGATTGGGACATTACCATGCTACTTAAATGCCCAAAAATGTAACTCGATAAAAACTGCAATAGTTTAATTCAACAGGGGAGATAAGAGAAATGAACTTCCTTCGGGCATTTATCAATATTTACTTTAATTTTTCTTAAAGATGTCATCTGTTTTATTTATCAAATAGTCTTAGGCAGAATGCCGTTAAAATCAAATATTTTAGTTTTCAGTGTATCGTCGATTATGTCCTATTGGCATACCCTAATATTTATATTTTCCATAAATAATAGCATCATGTTTAATCAATTAAATGGTAACATTCAACAATCACTGAAGACAAGGATTTTAGTAAGATTGGGGTTTAAAATTTTCGATGGTAGGTAGATATTTTGTAGCTTAATCTGGTGTGTCATTTAAAAGGTAAGTAAGTATTTATACAATTGGAAGTTCTACGTAGTTTAGAAGTAGGTAAATAAAATATCATTTAAGTTGGTACTTAATGTAATTTGTTGTATTGTGTAGACAGTAGAGTTGTTAGTTGCTCCTTGAAATGATTTATTTTATTATCAGCATGTTAAACTTAGCAAGGTAGTTGCAGTAGTTAGTTATTTATAAACATTAGCTAGTGAGTAGTTAGTGGTAGTAAAATATAGATGTTTGTTTGCATGTCGTAGGTACTTGCATCCCAAAGGCGTCATCTTCACGGACGAAAGAATAAGCATAATAAATTAAGACTCTATCGTCCGAGGAGATGGCGCATAAGAGAATGTTCTTTTAATAACATCCTTTTATTTCAAGGTGGTAGTAACGGAGGCGACCGGGATCGATACCCGCCAGGCGTAGACCGCTACCCGGACGACGACCGGTACTCGGACGATGACCGGTACAGCGACCGTCGGCCGGACCGGTACCCCGACGACCGGTATCCGGCCGGCCCGGACGACCGCTACCCCGACGACCGGTACCCACCCGGCGTCGGATCAGACCGCTACCCGTCTGACAGATATCCACCTGGTATTGATCGCTACCCACCCGGTATTGATCGGTACCCATCTGGCCCAGAACGATATCCAGGTGGTCTAGACCGCTATCCCTCTGGTGTAGACCGCTATCCGGCTGGCGCTGACAGATACCCAGCTGGAGTCGACCGGTACCCAGCGCCCGTCGATAGGTACCCACCTGGAGTTGGTCCTGGAGCAGACAGATACCCCTCAGGCAGTGGAAGATATCCCATCCCAAGTGGTGATCGCTACCCGGTTGACAGTGGACGATACCCACTCTACGATTTCCCCACTAACGACATCGGAAGATATCCAGTAGACCGATATCCTGTCAGTCGATACCCCATTGACGTATACCCGGAGAGATTCCCAGCAGATAGATACCCAACAGATAGATACCCAGAAAGATACCCGGTTCGAGGCAGTGGGCGATACCCGTCTAGACCGGGGTGGATCCCTAGCCGCTATCCTGAAAGTTTCGATCAGGACCGATACCCTGGGAATAACGATTGGGGACGATACCCGTACAGTCGGTACCCGGTTGGAGTAAATCGAGACCCGTTACCACTGGGCGGGGATCGGTACCCAGATTTATATAACAAATATCCGCCGACCGGATCGTCATACCCGGGTGAGCACTAATAAAATATTTAAGTAGGCATAGTGTTAAGTGTTCGTGATAATATGAGAGAGATTTTTTACAGCAGGCTACGGACGCGGGGGCTATTATGGATCGGATTACGCAGGGCCTGAACGTTTCCCGGATAGAGGGATTCGACCCGGTACTGATAGGTAAACACAATATGAATATTATTTACAAAGTAACTAATGTAAAGCTTATTTTAAGAACCTGTAGCAGATTCATAGCATATTTTTATAAAATACGACATAATTATATTGATTTTTATGCAGATATCCAGCAGAGCCCAGACCAAGTTTCGGCGTAAGACGACCAATCGAGAGGCCGAATGGTTACCGTGGTTCATATCCTCAGTCCGGACCGGTAGAACGACCCATAAGTAAGAAATTTTAGGAAATTGTTAGTTTTTAATTCTCTCATACATATCAAACTAATCACAGCTGTATTATTGTCAAGGTGGTCCTGTATATGGTGGAGGGCCTACATATGGAGGTGGGCCAGTTTACGAACCTGATGGACCAATAGGACCACCAGTTAACGGTCTTGGCGGTCCTATAAATGGCCCTATAGGCGGCCCAATCGGTGGTCCGATTGGGGGTTCAATTGGCGGGAACGGGATAGGCGGGCCTCTCGGCAGACCTCCACTGGGACAAAGACCGTGGCAAGGATCGCGATGTGAAGAGGACAGTTTCAGACAAGTAGGAAGACAACGTATGCAGAGGCGTTACGTCCGTCGGTTCACAACTGCGCAATCTTTGGCACATTGCCAACGCGAGTGTATAGAGGCGAGAGACTTCATCTGTCGGTCGTTCAACTACCGGTAATTAAACGAATTGTGTTGTAATCGTGTTCGATATACTTAGTTACATGATTCAGACTCCTGACCCACATTTCATTGACAGGGGCGTGGACGGAGGCTACGCAGGGGAACCTCGTGACAATTGTGAGCTAAGCGATCGTGATACTCGGGAGTTGGATGCTGCTAATCCAGCGCATTTCGATAACACGGCCAATGAATATGATTTCTATGAAAGAGCTCTTGGACGGATTGCTGATGACTGTTTGGATGGTAAGATAATAACTTTCGATGGTAAACATTTTAGTGGCTCACACTCATAAACTTATAAATTTATACTTACTTAACTAAGTATATATAAATTAAGTACCTACCTACCATTATGGTGATTTGATCGTCAGTTTTAGAGGATTAAGTACCTCTTCAGTTTAATTACCATTTCTTTACAGAATATTATTGACGTATGCGTTTACGCTTGTATTTTATAAAGTACCTAAGTACCTCGTTAAGATTGTAAGGTGTTTATTTCTGAAGTAGCAATTTTACTAATTGAAACACTTTGCAGTATCCCAAGTGTGCAACGAGGATGGAATGGAGTTCACACTCCGACTTCCTGAAGGGTTCTACGGTCGCATGTATACTTATGGTTTCTATGACCGTTGTTTCTTCCGCGGGAATGGCGGCGTAGCAAATGTACTACGCATTACTGGAGCGCATGGATATCCTGAATGTGGAACTCAACGGGTTCGTATTTGCCTACTTTACGGAAGGAAAACAACTTATCATAACTAGCAGGAGTTTGCATAGCTCTGCTTTTTGAATTGTCATACAAATAAAATATTGTAAAGGAAATATGTGTTACTGTAATTTCATCATTGTTTACTAAAAATCCGCATAAAATTCCTTCAATTACTTATACTGATTAAGAGAATTTTCTTGTAATTGGAGTGAGTTCAAAACATTGTGGAAACGGTTGAACTCATGAGTCTCCTATGTCCATTATCCCACGGTATTTTTCCAGTATGGAGACACTATGACGAACATCGTAGTGGTGCAATTTAGTGACAACGTGCAAACTTCTCGCGACAAGCGCTTCAACTTGACCTGCCTGTTTAGGGGCCCAGCGGAGGCCGTGGTCACATCCAATTATATTGGTGCCGGGTGAGAATTATATTAGGTGTTATCGTTAGCTGATTGTGCCTATTTGATAAAAAAGAAACATTGTTTTTTCGACTTCGCATGAATCTGTGAAAAAATATCAATTAACATAATTAGGACGTTTTATCGTGTAAGTTAGCACATAAAGTTCCTAAGTTATTTTTAAGTAAAATCCTTATCAAATACGCACAATATGTTATTAACATTAACATTATAACAGTTTTTGCGTGTTTTTATGAGTTCGCTTCAGAAATTTTCCTATAATTTGCATAAGTTTACAGGATTGTTTAATTCAGGTGTTTTATAAACATCTAACTTTGTTTAGCTGGAAAAATATTTTGTGTTTGTTTGTGGTGTATTTTGGGAGAGAGTGGCATCATTCTTAAATATGGGTTTTACGAAGCGATTTGTTTGTTTTTGCCAGATTTTCCTTTATGTTGATGTTACTGGAATTACTGGAGTGTAGACATTAACATCTTGGTTTGTTTAGTTAGTTGAATGTTGGTTTTGAGTGCTGTTATCACTAACAGCTACTAACTGCGGACTTTGAATGAATCTGTTTATTTAAACTTTGAATTTAGTTGATTCTGTTTAATTATCTGTGTATCCATAAATTCCTTCAAAGTCAGTAACACTAGTCGAGAAAGTTGGTCTTCGAATCTAACCGTAGTCTTGGGTATGATTTGGTCGACAGGTCGGGAAGTCCAATACCCATCGAGTATTTGCCTGAAGAGAGCTCGTTGAACTCCAAGGTTCGTCTGATGATATTGTACCAGGGCCGACCGACGACCACCATAGCTGTAGGAGACCCACTCACGTTCAGGTTGGAGGCTCAAGATGGATACAACTATGCAACAGACATATTTGCTACAAATGTAATCGCTAGAGATCCTTATTCTGGACGCTCTGTACAACTCATTGATCGGGTTGGGTAAGTAATGTTTTTATCTTCGCTCTGAATGATTAAATAACTTTATTGATTTCCAATGTTCAGTGCTTCACTAAGCAGAAAGATTGATGCTATCTTAACTTCTGATACGATAGTTTTGAGAATGAGTCTTCCACTATTCATAGAATCCCCCTATTTAGTTTTGTTTACCATACTGCAGATGCCCAGTCGATCCTGACGTGTTCCCGGAATTAGACAAGGGCCGCAACGGGGATTCTCTGGAAGCACGTTTCAACGCTTTCAAAATACCGGAATCTAACTTCTTAGTGTTCGAGGCTACTGTGCGGACGTGCCGAGATGGATGCCAACCGGTCAGTACATTGAATAGAGCTGCCTCATTAGCGTAATGGTTCTAAGCGTGAATGTTCCGAGGTCCTGTGTTCGATTCCCAGGTGGAGCAAAGTAAACATACCATCACGCCTGTATTCCCCGAAGGGGTAGGCAGAGGCGTACTAATGTACCCACATTTCGCCGGTATGTTTAGGTCCCATGTAATAAGGGGCGAGCCTATTGCCATCAATCGGGCACAAATCTAGACTCCGAGCTGCTACTGGGAATTTCACAGAAAACCCCAACAACACTTCGGCTAATATTCAGAGACGATGCTAAGCATAAACTTAGGCTTCCGTATGTCAAATTGACATACGGAAGCATTACTTTACGCTGAGCATCGTCTCTGAATATTAGCCTTAGCTCGACCCGGGGATCGAACCCAGGACCTCTAGCGTAGCAGTCCCGCTTGGGACCACTAGACCATCGAGGCAATGCAGCAAAGTGATATTGAATTATTGTCTGAAATTTTCAGTAGCATTTTGAAGTTTGAATTTGTGTCCGGTTAATGTTAACGGCAATGGATCCCGCCCTATTACTAAAAGTATCAACTTGATAAACAAAAGAAGGCAGTTACAGTCCCCGCCAAACTTATTGTCCGGGTTGAAGTTGGCACGACTGAACAAGCTAACTTTAACCCAGCCGTAAAAATAGGAGAAAGAAAAATATCTCTCTAAGAAAAGTAGCTCATGCCAACTTCAACCCGGACAATAAGTTTGGCGAGAACTGTAGCTAGGGTGATCAGACAATTGTTTTTAACTGTTCATAACAACATACGATCTCTGTTACGTCAATGCATGAGCATAAAAATAAATACTTTATCGGGATCCAACCAGTTGCCGGGTTATCACGTTTTACGATAATTGTTGTATCATAGCATGTAGGGCTGCGCATAAAATAGAATGCTGTTTATGCAATTTTAGCGTCGTATGCGATCTCTCGACCTTTTTACAGTTTATCTAATAGTATCACGTGAATAACAAATGAAACTCACTTTTCAATAGAAAAGCACGTTATAAGTAGTTATAGTTAGGTAGGTGTAGGTAGATACTTAATTATTTAGTTGATAACTCGGAGACTTATACTTTAGGTATTAATATCTTCATCTGTCAATGCAAACCTATTGTTATTAAAAGACGTGGATAACATAATTAGTTGCACACATGTTGCACACCTTATTTTTTACCCGACTGCCGAAAGAGGGTTATGTGTTTGACGTGTATGTATGTATGTCCGTTCCTATGTCCGCTCGTAACTACTCGACGGCTCAACCGATTTAGATAAATATTACCTCATTAGATTCGTCTTGATGGCGCAAGTGTCACTGGTACACATGAAATCTAGTATTTTATTTTTAGCGTTATCTGGCTTAAATTTTACATGAAGAAGTAAAGTTTATTATATTGGTATGTTATGACTAAGTAGGGACCTACCTGCTCATTTACGAGTAAGTAGTACAGATTAACTATAAGTAAATAGCACAATAAAATTGGTTATTTTTAAGACAGGCCAGTGGCATTTCCGTCCTTGGTCTTGTGCGTTGTTTGTTTCTTAATACTGTGACCTCTGTTTTATACAATGTCAAAAATGTGGTTCAATTATACAAAAGTAAAGTTTTTTCATACAAAACCACGTCAATTGAGTTTATTTGAGATGTTTTATTTTAGCTACGAGTATTATCATAATCGTCCTAATAATATCATTAGGTTCCTAATTATTTTTAGTTTTTCTACCTATTTTAGGTACTAATTTCTGTATAATTGTCTAATTATTCTACTTTTTTTACATACCTAATTATTGGGAAATTTTTACACAGCACCATCTAGTCCCAAACTAAGCTTGTACTATGTATATAATACTTATATAATACTTTTTTTTTTGTAAATACATACCTATAATACATAAGAAAAACCCAGACAAACACAAAAACTTAAGTCCATCACATCAAGATTTGTGTCCTGTGGCCGTGGGAATCGAAATCACGACGGAACGACCTCGTAATCATAGCAGTCCGGTACTCGAACCACTAGACCACAGTCGTTGTCATATTAATCTTCAATAATTTATAAGTAGGTACATCTTAAAAGTTATCGAGAGCACATTATATTCTAGTTTGTATTTACAGGCATACTGTCCAAGCCACACGGGGCGGTCGGAGCCGTCGTTTGGCAGGCGTCGAAGGGACGTGAACTCCACTCTCGGGGTGGAAGGCAATGACACTGCCACTGCAGCTAAATCTGACGGCACCAATGATACAAAGACAGATAAATCAGGGGATGAAAAAGCAGGCACGGTATACAAAGTGTCGTTTGAAGAAGCAAGCGTTGACAAGTATCTGAAGGATGAGGTCGAGACCCCTAGTCATGTCCGGAAGATGATTGAGGTAAGGAGTAACTTAACAGTTGTCAAAATTAAATAAAGAATGTCTTAGGGCCGCACTCAGAAACGTTAATGATTGTTAAACAAACAGTGGTTACTATATTATCTTGGACTATTTTTCCATATTTGAGTTTGTTGACTAAGATGTACTAAGATGTACTTAGTGGGTCTCTATAAACTAATGATTCAGTGACATCTCTGAGTGCGGCTCTAAGTAGTTATTATCTGCATAGAGAAAAACGTGCCTGATCTGATGGTACTTCGATACAGCATACTAATTATTGATAATCTTAAAGTTGGCTTTACTAATAGTTTAACGACCTTTTATCAACACACTGCTGATACGAACCTTACTGTGCCTCACAGTAGTGAGTGACGATGGGTTAGTCACTTGTCTTATGCTTCAATGATCTTTGTACTACCTACTTAGTACAAGTTTATGATGTAAGTCATCAATCATAATGGATCGTGTAAAATTACGAATACAAGTGTAATATTTAAATGGTATGAGTCTGGCATAAGTCAGAAGTCACCCCGTTATAGGCTTGTGGATAATCATTATGGATCATCTACCTACTAAGCAGGTAGACGAGTGTGGTTATTAGTCTAGTCCAGACTTAAAACAGCACTAATTGCCTTCTCTTAATTTAGTCACGGCCCGGAGCTGTGGGATTGGTCACGACCGTGACTGCAGCATAGCTTGTTTCTCCCGGAGTTTTCCTGACGACAGACCATCAATAAACTTATGTACAGTACTACATCCGCAATATAAACAATATTAAACGCTCATAGGGCAAAATAAAATATGAATATGTACGACATAATAATATTATATCTCTGGATCTCCCTTTGAATCTGCCATGGCCTCTGTCATCTGTGCAAAACACAAGTGCCTTATTACTAATTTCTTTATTCCTAGGTCTTCGACAACCGCAACGAGTTACTGGAAGAGAATGGCGAGAGTGATTCATCGCCAGTAGTATCCGCTGCCGGCATCTGCGTACCTCCGTATCACTACAGGGCCCTGCTGGTGGCGCTTTGTGTCCTGCTGTCACTGTTACTGGCTATGCTCACTGCTGCCCTCTACATCTATAGGTGAGTGTTCTTGAGAATTGTGTGATAACTTATCACACTACTTACTACACATAAGTAACTGTATAACATGAGATTCGTCTCAAAAGCGGGTGGTAAAACTTCGTTCCCTACTCATGTGGTAAAACTTCACAACATTCATGTGCAGAACTGCAGACTACGGCTAAAAGAAACAACTGTAAGTACTTATGTGATCCACACAAGGGTGAGAGAATTTGTCAGTTACAATTAGGTATATTGTGCTTACCTACCTATTTTAAATTCCTTAAAGTTATGTACGTAGGTAGGTAAGGTGTAATGAATCTTTCCTTTAAGATCTACCCTTCATTTCTGATATAGGACTTAGGTACTTAAGTATGTATCTACGTTCAAATTCAAATAGATCTAAGTACTATTACATACCTAGTTACTGTTGTTACATAATATACCAGCATTATGTAATGTCATTCCGATGCACTATATTATAGGTATATCATCTATTTTTAAATGCCTAGTAGGTATAGGTAGGTAGTTGTCTAATTAGCTCACATGCAAGGAGCACGTGTCGTCAGCATGTTTTATTTTAATGAATGTCTACAACGAACGATTATTTTTAATTATCTTTTCTTCAGGTTATGTAACCTTGTAAATAATCCTTGTTATTAATCACCTAGATATCAATCTACGATTCTAAATGTACCTATACTGTCTAGATAAGTAGGAAAAAATTTGATAATTTGAAAACATATGATAGTTCCACAAAAGTTTTGATAGTTTGGTACTTGGTACCCTAGGATAGGATCAATAGGAACACGTTAACGCGTACCTATTTGATTTATTCACAAGTTGCTAATTATCGACCCGGAACCTAGCTGGCGGTAACAGAAGCTTATTTCACGTTATTTACGGTACCTTCACACGTTACGTTTCCTTATCACCAGACGCTATTGGCGGGTGCTGCGCAAGAACATCCAAGCATCTTCGCCTGCGCCGGCGCTGCGGCCAGTGACTCCGGGACCTCGGCCCACACGACCATCGCTTTTCTCCGCCTCGCATCTCCATAAACCTTTCTCTCTGAGGTAAAAATATTTTTTTTGTGACATTAGAGATGGCAGAATGAAGGATTGGTTGGTTTCTTATACCTACCTATGAATTTATGATCCAAACCTTACCATATGACATAATATATATATCATATACCATACCATACCTGCCTACCTATGTTGACATATCTAAATAATGTAACGTTAGGGATTAGATAAAGGCGAGGGATCTTTCAGTCAAAGGTTAAAAGATAAAAGCGATAAATTGCGTCAGTAGAAATACCAATAGTTATGTCACAATCATTAAAATAACTAATAATAATTATAATAACACACATACTTAAAGGTTGCTATGAAGGAATTAGATTATCAAGATCAGCGATGGGTTGGATATTATAAAAATATTTCAAGTTTGACTGCCTCGTTGGTGTAGTGGTCTAGCGACTGCTACGCTCGAGGTAGGTATTGGGTTCGATTCCCGGGTCGAGCAGTGTTGTTGGGTTTTTTCTATGAAATTTCCAGTAGCATCGGTTTGTGCCTGGTTGAAATGAAATACTGAAGTATTTCTGCAAATTGGTCTTTCAAGGACACTTTTACAAAGTCGATGAGAGGAGAGATGCTGCCGGTATTTCCTAACTGACGACATCTGAAATAAAAATTTAGAAAATCCCCGACACGAAATGTTATTTGCCATTTTGTGGTGGCGGCCATCTTGGATTTGAAATTTATCATAGTGTGTAGTATTCGAGGGAGTTGTGAAAAAATATGTTATTCGCTATTTTGTGGCGGCGGCCATTTTGAACCGATTTTCATCAAACATAGCTAAGAACACTCCCGACTAATTCACCTTTCAAATAAAAAAAAACAAAATCAAAATCGGTTCATCCGTTCGGGAGCTACGATGCCACAGACAGACACACCCACACACACACATACACACACACACACACAGACACGTGAAACTTATAACACCCCGTCGTTTTTGCGTCGGGGGTTAAAAAAAACGCCGAAAAAAACTCAGGGATTCATGGTCTCTTTTAAAGTCCAGATATTGATGGCAATAGACTCGCCCCTATTACATTGCAGTACATCTCTGCCTAACCCTTCGAGGAATACATGCGTGATGGCATATTGTATGTTCAAGTTTTGGTGTTTTTTCAAGGTGTGGTAGGAAAAGTGCGAAATCCCATAAACTATCTTGTTAGTAACATAGCCTGTTTTTATATTTCAGCGGTTTAGGAAGAACGTTTGCCGATGTAGGCGAAGAAGCAGGTTCTTCAGGTCGTCTAGCGAATGCCTTCGATGACGGTAGTGAGCCTATCTACACAGACCCTTCTCTGTTCGAGCGCTCCCGGTCTCTACGCTCCCTACACTCCTTGGACATGAAGCCCGACAGACGTGACCATCGCGCTTAATTTCGACAAGTGAACGCAAATAAACGTATCATCAAATACAAAAATTTCCTCTAAAACTTAGTATCAAAACATTTTTGCTCCATCATTGAAATGTAATTTTTAGTTTTACCATGAACACTCAGTCTTATTCCGTCCAAATATGATCTGTAAACATTAAGTACAATAATTGTTTTAACATTTTTTTATAATATGTATTAATTTGAGACTTACTGTAAGTTGCTACTAATAAAAATATTTTACAGTGATTGTGTTTACTTATTTAAAATGAAATATACAAAGGAGGCTGTTAGTCTGATTTATTATAAGTATATTAATAATACATTCTTGGTCAACATCTACATATGATAAGGTGCTGGTGTTGGCACACTCATGAGTGGAGAGTCCAAGTATTCCATTTCACTAGTGCTAGGAACTGGCTCTGTCTGGGTAGTCATCTTTTGTTGCATGGTCTCATACAACTTATGCACAGATTCATTGTGCTGAGTGCCAGGCTGCAGAGCTTTCATGAGTGTCTGTATTCTAGTCTCTGGTAGTTTGGGATGGATGTACCACAATAACTTGAGTAAATGTCTTGTGACATTGTCTTTGGACAGTCCAGCAAAAAAGAACTCATCAAACAAAACAGTACTGAAGTCTTCTCCTTGGAATTCATCCGGCAGTTGTACTAATAGAGCCACAAGAGCATGTAAGAAGGGGTCCTCATAAGCCCGTCCATCTTTACAACTACCTAGAATGCTTAGAATACGAAGCAAAGCTCCCCTATCTCGTAATTTAGCTGCATGGAGTGTATAGTACATAGCTAAAACACCACATACAGAACTTTCTCTCATGTATGCTTCACAAGCATCTGGTGGAGGACCTGAATGTTCAATAGTAGTAATAGCCGATTCCCTCTCATCTGGAGGCAACTTATTGTGCAGTGCTCTGACCTGATCATCAACCATAAGTGACATCAGTGCTGGTAAATATTTAGTAACAACTTGACTGTCAAGCTTAGGCTCTTTAAACTCTTGAGAATCAATCATCATCCAGGCACTTAGGCCAAGTGCTAACATTCTTAATAACAGTATTAATATGGTATTATCTCTTGGAAGACCTTCCATGTTTATTAAGTGTTGTAAAATCTTTATAGCTGAGGTTGCTAAAAAGTTTATAGCATATGGATCACATAGTGTCATAGAGAGATCACCCAAAACTTGCTCCTGTCCCCTTTTAATACTGTCCAAAAACCCTTGCAGCTCTCTTGACCTCTTTATATCAACATTTCTCTCTCTTATACATGCATCCAAACACCATGTAAACTTGTGACAAGGGTCTACAGATATGATATCTTGTATTTCTAAGTCATGTAAGGCCATCAAAAGCTCAGCTCGCAGAGTACAATAATGAACATTTCGAGTTCTTAGGAATAATGTGCGAAGGAACTGCAAAACCATGTCATACAATTTGACACTATTACCAATCATGTGAGCAAGTTTCTGAACAACTGCTCCTTGTCTTCGTACTTTAGGAGATGGAGAAAAAAACAAGTTGGTAAGGTTTTCATGATCAAATAATATGTTTTCTTTTTCTCTTATATATTGACTTAGTAATGGTGACACTTCATCACCAAAGAGAGATTGGTTATCTTGCCAAATTTGTCGCTTTACTTCTGTATCTGTGTCATTATATAATTCCCGGTCTCTCACCAATACTCTGAGAAATTTATCATCAATATGGGGGGTGTTTTTCAAAATGCTCATAATAACAGGTCTGAGTGCCTTTACTCGAACGACCGGGAAGCTTTTTGTTAACAATTCCTTCAGTTTCTTGTCGTGTTCTTTACCATCTTTAGAACCAAGCTCATTGATGTGGGCTATCAGTTTATCTCTTAATTCCTCCAAGACCGAAGTATGAAAGTCCAGCCTGCGTACTCCATGCAGGTCGAGTAGAGGCAGCATAGGTCTCAGAGAAGGTAATAATATACCATTTTCTAATTGAAATTCTTCAATAGCTTTCAATGGATCAGTGCAACTAGTGAGTGCATCACGAAGGTATGACTGTCCTGGAACCCCAACTTCTTCCAAACCCGTACCGGGCAGTTTACTAGATGAAGCCATGTTTCAAATTCACGATAAAAGCACGCAATCTTATAAAATAAAGAAAATTTCAGTCACAACTCATCGTAAATATTTTCTTCCACTTTCCTCCAGTTAGCGGGACTTTTTAAGTGTCAATGTCAACTGTCAACCATCTGTCAATCGTCCGGCAAGCCAAACTGGGGATGAATCCATTGTTTTTGTTTAGTAAAAAAATCGATTACTAAATAATCGATTTTTTATTATAAAAATAATAGATTTTTCAAATAATCAATTTTTTTCTTATTTTATTGAGATATCAAATTAAACGTATGAAATATCCGTAATTATGACTTTACTTATTAAAAAATCTAAATTAATGCCAGTAATAATCAGCCAGAGTAATGTAATAGTAGTAATATTAGCTGTAATTAATATTTATAAATTAAACGCAAAAAAATATACTTAAAAAGAAAACTTTCAGACGAAGAAAACGGATTCAATCCGTTATTCAAGTCGGTAAAACAGTCCTTCCCGTAAATTAGTTCAGTTACACTGACAATATGTAAAGTTTGATTAGTGAATCAATCATTACAAGAAAATAAAACTTTACATAATATTGTCTTTTTTTTAAATATGAGAGTTAATATTCTCAAATAATTAATATTAAAACGATTTTCGCTATAAAAACCTAATAAAATTATAGTATTGCTTTTTAAAACTTGTAAGAATACTTCCACGAAACTAATAACTTCATAAACAGATGTTGCTGTAAAAAATCACAAGTCAAAATAAATCGATTTTTTATTAATCGATTTATTTTAAATATATAAATCGATTATTTTAATCGAATTTTCCGCCAAAAAAAAGGATTAAGAATCTAAAGAAGAGTCAAACCCAAAGAGCTAGTTATTTTTATATATGTCTATGGCATGGAACTAATATGTCAAACTTCGTTACACTTCGTTTACATCCGGAATGCGTACTCGGCTCAACAACTCAACGTAAAACCGACCTTATTGCAATGTATTAAACTTTATATTTAAACCGAAATACGTTACGGTCAGATAGAAAGGTTAGAGTAGGGGATTGTGTCTCGTTTTAATAAATTGCCATACAAGAATTTTCAAATCGTCTAGTAGATTTGCCACGAGGCTAGGGTATCTGATCCAAAAAATATTATATATTATATTATACATTGCTAGATAAACTACTGCGTAAAATATCTTTTTATGAAATAAAGATAAGAAAAGTCAAAAGTATTTTTTTTGAGTAAATTCTTGAAATATAATAGAACTTTTTAGGTTTATGGTTAGTTTTGAAATTTGGATATGACAACTTTAAAACAATGGCAATGACATCGCGTCATTTTCGTTCCGTGATTTTTTGTTATTTTATTTGTGAAGAATGTATAAAATAGTGAAAAGGTGTTGCGTATAAAGGATGTGGAAATTAATCATATACCGGCTCTAACAAATCCACTCACAGGTTACAAACTTAACCCACCAATGGTAACGTAAATGTCTACGAGACCGGACGTATCGAAAAATTCCAACTATTTCACTGTTTAACTGTTGTTTTTTATTATTTTGTTTTTTTATTATTTAAGTGAAATCGTATAAACACTAATAAACGAGCTTTGTTATTAATAAGATGCCTTTGTTTTATTATCAATGTATTTTAATAACCAAACTATCAACCTACTTATACTTTAAATAATCATGATTATTCATTTTGCTGAAAATTTTGGTAGTATTTATGTTTAAAGTTAATTATTGCAAAATCTAAGACTGAAAATCCCGGTACACGGGACCGAGTCTACCAATACTATAATTTAAATTTACGTCACAAATGGTGGGTTGAGGGGCCTTCCGGGTGACAACGTTTTCAAATTATGTCAGTCTTTAAAAGGACATGTATGTTTTGACGACAATCAAAAATATTAGTTATGTCGACTATAATTATTTATTGATGATTACGAACGACCAGTTGACTTTTTGAGACGACAGTGGACGTCTGGGTACCATCGCGCACTACACTTCGGTGGTGCCCTCTTTCATATTTTTTGGTACATACATAAGAAACTCCCAAACTTGGGCACTTACTAAAGCGCAATCAAGAAACTAGAAACATGCCAGACAGCAATGGAGAGAAGCATGTTGAATATAAAGAAATTGGACAAAATCAACAATAAAACCAGTAGGAAACGGACAAAAATAGAAAACGTCACAACTAGAATAAGAAAACACAGAAAAGACAGGTCACATATTAAGAGGCACTGAAAAATGGAACAAAAATATTGTATTTTGGTATCCTAGAAATAGAAAGAAGAAACGAGGTAGATAGTTTCGAAGGTGGGAAGGCGAAATAAAGGCAATAGCCGGGAAAACATGGACTAGAAAAGCGGTAAACCGGAGAGAGTGGAAAGAATTGGAGGAGGCCTTTGCCAAAGCTGGGCAAACAGACCAAGTTGTCGGTGTCATCGACACACCATAGTCGTCAATGTTAAATTAATGCAATAGTTGTCTGGATAAAGGCTTATATTATTATTATAAGATACTCCCAGAACAACACAAACACTTGTGCTTATCACATAAATATATTTATCTCATGATCAACAGTTCAACGCTTTTACCAATTTTTATGCGACAGACGGCAAGATGCAATTACAACAACAGTGCCTATGCTTACTGCAAATATTTTTCTTTAGTAGAAAGAAAAATAAACGAATTTCACAAATCCTGTCATATAACATAAAACTGACATGGTCTCTCTTGACGACAAAAATCATGGTCACTCTAATAGAGCGAGATGAGTGGCTCCACCCTAACTATCTCGCTTAGACCGTTTTTCTTCATAAGTGCACATTCCTATTGTACACTAAGTATACTTACTACTTCCATGGTCTATGGCCAAACCAGTGTGACGCAATATTGTCAGTGTCACGTCACTAAGTCGTAAACAAAGAATCCAAAAGACAAATGATTGGTGTGCCGCATGCATGGAACTAATATGTCAAACTTCGTTTACATCCGGAATGCGTACTCGGCTCAACAACTCAACGTAAAACCGACCTTATTGCAATCAATTAAACTTTATATTTAAACCGAAATACGTTACGGTCAGATAGAGAGGTTAGGGTAGGGGATTGTGTCTCGTTTTAATAAATTGCCATACAAGAATTTTCAGATCGTCTAGTAGATTTGCCACGAGGCTAGGGTATCTGATCCAAAAAATATTATAGAGTTATACATTGCTAGATAAACTACTGCGTAAAATATATTTTTATGAAATAAAGATAAGAAAAGTCAAAAGTATTTTTTTGAGTAAATTCTTGAAATATAATAGAACTTTTTAGGTTTATGGTTAGTTTTGAAATTTTGATATGACAACTTTAAAACAATGGCAATGACATCGCGTCATTTTCGTTCCTTGATTTATTGTTGTTATTTTATTTGTGAAGAATGTATAAAATAGTGAAAAGGTGTTGCGTATAAAGGATGTGGAAATTAATCATATACCGGCTCTAACAAATCCACTCACAGGTTACAAACTTAACCCACCAATGGTAACGTAAATGTCTACGAGACCGGACGTATCGAAAAATTCCAACTATTTCACTGTTTAACTGTTGTTTTTTATTATTTGGTTTTTTTATTATTTAAGTGAAATCGTATAAACACTAATAAACGAGCTTTGTTATTAATAAGATGCCTTTGTTTTATTTTCAATGTATTTTAATAACCAAACTATCAACCTACTTATACTTTAAATAATCATGATTATTCATTTTGCTGAAAATGTTGGTAGTATTTATGTTTAAAGTTAATTATTGCAAAATCTAAGACTGAAAATCCCGGTACGCGGGACCGAGTCTACCAATAATATAATTTAAATTTACGTCATAAATGGTGGGTTGAGGGGCCTTCCGGGTGACAATGTTTTCAAATTATGTCAGACTTTAAAAGGACATGTATGTTTTGGCGACAATCAAAAATATTAGTTATGTCGACTATAATTATTTTTTGATGATTACGAACGACTAGTTGACTTTTTGAGACGACAGTGGACGTCTGGGCGCCATCGCGCACTACACTTCGGTGGTGCCCTCTTTAGCGCATTAGACATGGTATAATGCATATTTTTTGGTACATACATAAGAAACTCCCAAACTTGGGCACTTACTAAAGCGCAATCAAGAAACTAGAAACATGCCAGACAGCAATGGAAAGAAACATGTTGAATATAAAGAAATTGGACAAAATCAACAATAAAACCACCATTAGGAAACGGACAAAAATAGAAAACGTCACAACTAGAATAAGAAAACACAGAAAAGACAGGTCACATATTAAGAGGCACTGAAAAATGGAACAAAAATATTGTATTTTGGTATCCTAGAAATAGAAAGAGGAAACGAGGTAGATAGTATCGAAGGTGGGAAGGCGAAACCGGAGAGAGTGGAAAGAATTGGAGTAGGTCTTTGCCAAAGCTGGGCAAACAGACCAAGTTGTCGGTGTCATCGACTCACCAGAGTCGTCAATGTTAAATTAATGCAATAGTTGTCTGGATAAAGGCTTATATTATTATTATAAGATACTCCCAGAACAACACAAACACTTGTGCTTATCACATAAATATATTTATCTCATGATCAACAGTTCAACGCTTTTACCAATTTTTATGCGACAGACGGCAAGATGCAATTACAATAACAGTGCCTATGCTTACTGCAAATATTTTTCTTTAGTAGAAAGAAAAATAAACTAATTTCACAAATCCTGTCATATAACATAAAACTGACATGGTCTCTCTTGACGACAAAAATCATGGTCACTCTAATAGAGCGAGATGAGTGGCTCCACCCTAACTATCTCGCTTAGACCGTTTTTCTTCATAAGTGCACATTCCTATTGTATACTAAGTATACTTACTACTTCCATGGCCGCATGTGAGATAGAACCATAGATAGAACGATAGGATAGGGTGGTATTGCTATATTAAAACTTTTACCCTAATTTTAGCAGTATGGAACAGGATTGACCACACTCTCCGAAGGGGTCCAGAGCACATACGTGGAAGCGGAAACGTGGTCGTCCCAAACAAACCTGGCGATGCATGATGCTAGATCAAACGAAGAAGATAGGAAAGTCATGGAGCGAAATAAAACGCGAAGCTCAAGACCGATCAAGATGGAGAGTCACTGTGGACGCCCTCTGCCCCATCTAGGGGACGTAGGATCTTAAGTCAAGTAAGTCACCCTATTTTTAGCAATTCCTGTAGGGATCGACGTTGGTCATTTATATAAATTATTCAGTTTTCTCTAATCTTTTCGTACGGGCTTTAAAAGACATCAAAAGTAAGCTCAAGTCATAGACTGGTGCTTTTATTCATTACTAGCTTTTGCCCGCGGCTTCGCTTACGTGGATGTAGGAACAAAATTAGGATTAGAAATTGAACCCATTCATAAAAAACTTGTATTTTGAAGTAGTGTTTTAGAGGTTTATAAAAAGGGCCTCGTGACTAAGTTATGACGGCGCTAAGCTCAATGAATATTGTGGGTTCGATTCCGGTCGACAATTAGTCTCGGTACTGAGGTACTTTATGAGGTACTGAGGTGATGCTGTTTGTGAAAATATGTCCAAAAGAAAACGGAAGCTTTAGTTAGTCGTAATAACTCGTAATTCTAACCAAACTTTACAACTATTGTTTAATTTAAGTCTATACCACTTAAAACGTTTATAACTAATCAACAATCACAATTCTGCGCATATGACAACTTCATTAAAGAACCAACAATAATGATCCCTTATATCAATAGGAATACATACTACAGAGAGGTCAAGCTCTATCTCAGCATCTACGCAACCGAGTGGAATGAGATATACCTCATTTTTTTAGTTGAATGATGGACTTTTAAATAGAAAATTATAAATCAAAAACCAGCAATGATGATCTCTTCTTTCTATGGGCTTGCATACAACAGAGAGGTCAAGCTCTATCTAAGGATCTATACTAATAATTGAAAAAAGCTTTACATCAGTTTTTAAGTTGGAAATTATGCTTTACAACAGTTAATACAAAATTCAAATCTATTCAGTAGGTTTAGCGTCAACCCCTAACAAACAGACAAACAGACAAACAGACAAGAATTCTAAAAATCACATTTTTGGGTTCGCGATCGTTTATATACTCTAACCCAATTGTTTTTTTTTTAATATCTTCAATGTACAGAAATGACTTTTTTACAATTTTATAATAGTATAGATAATCAAATCTTTTTCTTTTTGATTTTACGGCCGCCTAACCTCCGCCGGTAGCTCACAGAGCTTATTTTCAACCCTTAGATTAAATCCATTGTATCTGTAATTCATGATTTTAGGGAAAGCTGTAACAAATTAAAAGCATAATGATTGTTAATGTTTCATGCATTTTTTCGCATTATCATATTGTTAATTTTCTTCTAAACTCTTGCTAGTATATACTTTCACAAAATTTGGAATCGCGAAACCGCACAGGTTTTGAGAAAAAAAATCCATGTTTACTAACAAAATAAGAGATGTCAATAAAATCTGGCCAAATGATGTATTTTTATATTATGAATAATGTAATTTTGTTATTAGGCTTAGGCTTGCACAGGTCTAGCCAAACTTATTGTCCGGGTTGAAATTGGCATGAGCTAACTTTAACCGGGCCGTAAAAATCAGAGAAAGAAAAATATTAAATGAAAAAAATTATAAATATTAAAAAAAAAATGAAAAGAATTTTGGTGTCGACTGACTTGTATGAAGGAGCCCCTTTACTTTAAAATTTTTCCCCTAAAATATCGGGAATTTCTGTATATACTAAGTACATATCTAATGTTGCCAATATAGCGACTTCGTCGCTAGAAGTGGAGACTTTTGCCTGTGACTTTTGTTAGCGACAAAAAAAAAATAATCGCCAAAAATTATTTAGACATTTATTTGGCCACTTTTGCAGTACCATCAAAATAACAAGACGACGTGCTAATAGGAGTATTTTGAAAAAACAATGCACCTCCCATGTATAATTTACGAATGCATTTTTACCCTTGTGGGAAAAAAGGCGTGAGTATATGTATGTATGAATGAATTTAATTTTAATTCAAAACTAAAACGCCGAAAACCAACATATTAAAAATACCTACCATAAAAAAAACTTGAAACGTTAAACGTAGTATAATTTTGGACAAATAGTATTATTTTATTTTCCATGTAGCATAATTTTTTGAGGGTCTGAATCCAACCCTGGGTATGCCGTCTGTCATCTCTGAATCAATTTCAATGTCTATCAAATTCGAGTTTCGAGTTCGACTAGCTCTACAGTAATCTGTGAGTTCGACTGATCAAAGAAACAAACAAAAATAACTGAAAATATCTTGAAGTTGGTCTGTTTATGGCTGTTATCTATAATTCTGATTCTGAAATCAACAAGCTGGAAAATCTTTAAGCTTTTAATTGTTACAGACTAAGTAAATAATTTACCCGAAATGGATAAACAAAAAACGTTAGTATTATTGATTTTTCTTACAACTTAACCCAGTTGTTCCTAGTTAGTTCCTTTAAAAAATATGTTATTCTTTATCATTTCAATTTCATATTTTTTTCAATAATAATTTGAACGCCTTTCTTTCTGCTTTTAGGTTACTATGTGGAGATGTAAATGGGAACTTTAACGCGTTGTTTTCCCGGGTAGAGTCGATAGTAAAAAAATCTGGACCCTTTGATCTCCTTCTATGCGCGGGAAACTTTTTTGGAGATGACAATTCACAGTTGGATGCATACAGAATGGGCACTCGTAAAGGTAAGTTAACATGGTTGAATCATGTTGTTTAACCTTGGAGTGATAACACAAAATAACTTATAGTATAGTATTTCTACAAAGGCCCCTGTCTGCCCCATACATCCTGCACTGTTACCCACACTTCATTAATGACTGTACCATAGATTTAAACCCCCCCAGTTGGTTTATTCATTTGATAGTTTATACTATCCTATCCCTATGGGAAAAATGTGTTAGTAATATGTGTCTAACACATTTTCCCATAGGGATAGGCAAACTAGAGACCAATACACAACACTTAACAAATATTTATTGTCTCTAAATTAAATTAAAGGGAAACAATAACATTGTAAGCACACATATACATTATACATGTGTGACCACACAGAGTCCTTCTTGTTTATGTACACATTCATGGTATAAATGTTCCTTGTTGAAGTGGTTGTAGTAGGCAACAGTACCAGAGTTTCTATGCAGTATCTAGATAAGTTCAGTGATATTAAGTTAGATATCATATAATTTTAATTTACAACTCTTATTTCAGTACCAGTCACTACTTATGTTTTTGGACCATCTAAGAGTGAACATGTGTCACTTTATTGTGAAGAAGGATCTGAGATAGTTCCAAATGTTATTTATATGGGTAAGTGTTTACATGAACCTATTATATTATCATTGTGGCTTCCTAAACTAAAAAAAAAATACCATACCCTTTGCAGAATGCAGTACCTCAACCATGAGTTCTATCAAATGGCTTTCGATAGGTTTTTTATGCAGTAATCTCATAGCAAATTTTAGTTCCTGATGTAACCACTAGAGGCGCTGCGAGGGTTTTCCATACAAATATTTTACAGCGTCGCTAGCAAGTCTAGTTAGAAAAACTCATGGTCGAGGCACAGGTGTGATTGTATGTTACTAATACATATTATGGACATAACTTTAAATGAATGGTATTGAGTCATTACTGAAAGTATTGTTTAGCTCGGAGGTTTTCTATATATGAAATATTTTGTAATTTCGTCCTAAAGGAAGAAGAGGTATATTTACAACCAGTGCTGATGTTAAAATAGCATACTTGACTGGTTTATCAAGGAGGGAGCTTGGCAAAGAGATCCCACATTGCACATTTGAGCCAAGTGATTGCAGTGCAGTGAGAGATGCATGCTTCAGAGGACAGAGTGAGTACAGAGGTGTGGATCTGCTAATCACTACACTATGGCCAGCTGGGATACAGGAGGATGAATGTCAGAAGGTATGTGCCATTTTAAAACAAACTTGACTCATGAGAATGAAACATTTCATTTTTTATTAATAACAGTTTACATTTTTTTAATAATTTCAGGTAGATTTAGAACAAGAGTATTCGTCAAATTTGCTGTCATGGTTAGCCATTCACATTAAACCAAGATATCATTTTGCGCCCTCACCACATAAACATTTTGAAAGGCAACCTTACAGGTAACATATTTATCTATAATTTATATACCTTGTGCTAAAATAACTATAATATCCTTAAGAATTTTACTGTTAAATGATTTCTAAGATCAAATTTTCAATGACATAACTGGCAAAATGGAAAGGAACTTAAAAAGGGGAAGACCTCAACAAAGTATTATAAGATGGAAATTAAATTGATGAAGAAATAAAGAGAGCAGTGGTGATCGTCCCACCAACATGAGCTGAGCTTTGAGAGTTCTAAACACTCATTGAACATTTCATTTCAATAACCCAATGCTATTTATTCTCCAGAAACCTTTCAACACATCAAGACTACAGAGAAAGTGCAACAAGGTTCATAGCGTTAGCTGCTGTTGGTAACAAGGCGAAAGAGAAATGGATTTACGCTTGCTCATTGCAGCCTATTTCTAAAATGCGAATGACAGACCTGTTGCAAGGTACGACCGATGAGACATTGTGTCCATATGACCCAGAGCTATTGAAGCAACACCAACCTGGCAAGGCTGTCAAGGTATAAAAATATAACAAATTTAGTTTTTTTTTAAATAATATATTTACATACAAAAACACTTCTGGAGCTATTAAATGGTCCATATTCTGTGCCACGCAGAAGCCGATCGGTCAGTCATTATGTCAAACGTGCTGACATTATTATTTACAAAGATGATTTTTGCCGAGTCTAAGGGCCTGTTTTACATATTCGCCAGATAAATAAAAAAATGGAACAAAATTTCTATGATCTGCTTAGTTATATATATATACCAGGAGATAGTAAAACAGGCCATAATTTTTTTTGTTGATGATAATGTATCATATTTTGTTTGCATTGCAGTTTTCTGGTAATGGTCAATATTTCTACAATATGGACAGCTCCGAAGATGATCAAGGAGGTAGAAAAAGGAGAGGCAGAGATGACAACCCAGAACGGAAAAGGAAAGAGTTTGATCCAGGTTTGAATTAGAACATATATTTACTTTACCTTTACGAGAAATAAAAGTGTTTCATACTTCGTTAGTAATGTCTATTGGCTATTGTTTTTATGTTATCTTGTAATCTCTGCATTAAGTCCACTTCTGGACATAGAGCTCCTACAGCAAACCTTACTTACCAGGTCCCAGTTGTCATATGGTAGTCCAAAGCTGCATAGCGAGTCCATCATTAGAATAACAGTATTGCCGAATAATTGCGTTGTAGAGGTCTAATGGCAGTTCCCTCGGCAATAACACTGACACTCGTCTGATTACACTGGAAGCCTATTCCAATAAAAATTGAAAAGGCTTGGATGGTATATTATGATACTTTATTATTTCGTTTTAGATTCATGCTGGTTCTGCCTGTCTTCCCCAACAGTGGAGAAACATTTAGTAATATGTGTTGGCACACACTGCTACCTAGCATTAGCCAAGGGACCACTAACTCCATACCATGTCCTCATATTACCTATTGCACATCACCAAGCCAGCACAAGAGTAAGTTGAATATAATCTTATTTCACTTTACGTTTCTGATACTTACGGCGAATATTAGACATTGAAATAAATCTTTTTTTACGATAGACTGTCTACCAGTGTCTATGGACGTTGTAAAGGATCCGAAATGTCGGGATTTAAATAATAATAACATAACGCAGTAAAATTCGTAAAAAGTAGTTTTGTTACAATTACTTAAGTTTTATAGAAAGTGGTGGCTGCAGTTGGTCAGTTTCCATACAGTCTGCCTTAACATTCGTCTGTATAGGGTCATGACTTCTTTGGCCCAAAACACTTCCAAAAATGTGTACTTCCTGCAACCAACTCAGTCAGGAATTAACGTTGTAGTCTCTTTGTCCTTCGCGGGCATAAACAGAGCTGTTTAACAAAGTTTCATTATAGTTGTATGGATAGTGAGTGATTCCATAGTGTGATTTCTTATCTTATTGTATTATACAGGTACCTGACGAAATCATAGACGAAATAAAGAAATTCAAAGAGGTTTTAAAGAAATTCTATGCGTCTATAAACTTATTAGTGGTGTTCTTTGAGAGGAATTACCGCACGTCGCATATGCAGATACAGTGCGTGCCGGTGCCGCGCGCTTGTGAATCACAGATATTAGAAATCTTTCAGGTAAGACTATGTCATGATGCCTCATAAGATGCTTTCTCATCTAAGGGCCGGCAAGCAACTCCGGCTGGTGCTGGTAGCTGGTGTCCATGAGCCGTGATGACCACCCCATATCGTGGCCTGTCTAGTCTGCCCGGAACTAGTTGACTGCGTAGGTATGGGAGCGGCGGATGGAGGAGCGGTCGCCTGCGCGTGGTGGGACAGAGGGGAGGGGCGCTTGGTTTCGTTTACCCACCAGGGCAGTAACCCACCGCCTCACCCCTGTCCCTACCTAAGGTGCGGTCTACTAGTTCCGCGCGGACTATAGTCGGTATATATTAAAAAGAAACTTCTGGTGCAGTAATCGATATAACATGATCTTTTTTTCATTCGTGGACGACCAGCTATATATTAGGTAGGAGCTTCAATGTTGGAGAGATAAATTATTATTCAATCACGCACGCCTAAAAATATTATCGCATCGCATATCTAAAGTGCATGTGCGCATGCGCATCCTACGGGTTCTCCGCCTTTGTTGTTATTTATACAATGTATATCACTCTTGTTTAGGATGAAGCCGGTATAAACAGTATACAGATGGAAGTGCTGCCACCTTACACAGATCTAAGGCAGATGACGCTGCCGGGTGCGCCTTACTTCCACGCAGAACTACCCTCCGGCGAGCAGATATACGCCAAGACCAAGCAACACTTCCCACTGCATTTTGGAAGGCAATTATTGAAATTATATGTATTTAATGGAGGAATATACTATTATTCATTTGAATTAGGAGTACAGTCCGATTCAAACTTAAACTCAGAACATGAGGTGAGTCACTGCGCAAACAAATATATGTGATAGCGGGAGTGAGGTGGGGGTACTGCGCAGCGAGTAGCTAACTTCCGAGCCGCTATAAGTTTGAATCGAACTGTAGGCGTTTTGTTTTTACCCGATTACCGGAGGGTTATTTCAGATATAGTGTCCACAGGGTAAAATTTTCCCAGCTAATCATTGCTCTCACAATTACAGGGACGTGCTATCGAGTCCACCGTTACTGAACTGCGAGGACAAGGCTGACTGGCGGCAGTGTATGCTGAGCCGGGAGGAAGAAATCGAGCATGTGAAGAACTTTCGAGAAAAGTTCCGACCATACGACTTTACCGCCGACGCTGACAGTGATAGTGATTAATTTATTGACAGGACTAGAGCTTATTGAACAACATAACTACGGAATAAGAGATGTCCTTCTGTAGCATATGATGTCCTGCTAAAAAGCAATAGCCCCCCTCAGAATGGCTGGTTTTAACCGTTTCGCATGCAGTTTTATCACAATCAACAATATTTCATAAACATATTTTAACTTATTTGCACTTCATCGGTATTGTTTTCTCATAATGAACTTGGAAAGTGTCAAAGACATGAACAATTACAAAAATAATAAATTTGAACTCTTTTTTATCAGATGTCAACTAATTTAGTTATTATTACTACGCAGATAATATAAGTAAGAATTGACGCTCAGCCAAAATAATTTTAAATTAGTTATTTATGAGATATTTTAAGAATACTTATAAAACATTGCTGTGTTTATAGACAAAGTAAATAAATTGTGAGTGTAAATAAATGAAATAGATCAACATTTCAAGTAAATGAATTTTTATTTTTGTTCACATCGTACTGTCCTAATAACTCATTTGTTTGCAATATAAAAACATATCTGTAACAACATGATTAACTAACCCTTACAATATACTTGTGTATTCATTTATAGTAACAAAATGTTTAAAAATGATATGGTACATTGACTAGAATTCAGAATGATTTAAGAGTAAAGTTATGATAACGATTTTTTGCTCCTAAACTTGAGATAATTAAATGTATGACTAAAATATAATACATTGAAGGACAAAAAGTGGAAAAATGGGGCGTTTTTTATGCGAGAACATGTATAATACAAATATTGTACGTATCTATTGTTCGCAAAGTATTACCATTCGTTAGAAATTTTGACTATTTCCAAAGATTTGAAATTGAAAATTTTAATGCCAAAAATAATAAAATCATTGTAACATTAACATTGTTAAAATAATAACTTCACGCTTACTAAAAAAATCTACATTGTATTATTGACTAGCATTAGGTAATTGTGTCTAGATTATATAAAATAGATCTCAATTAAATATAGGGCAGTCTTCGTTGGAATTACTAAAGAGTGTCAACGTAAACAATTGTAAATCATTATAAATCCACACAACTCACTTAAAAACATTGTGTTATTCGAATACAAACGCAGCTTGTGTGTCAACACTCGTAAACTATGGCTACAACATGATACACTTTATAATGTACATACAAATTGTAACTTTCTGCCGTATTCACCAAACTATAGGTAAGTGTATTGTCACGTGTTACTGTTTACCGAGGATTGTATAATATTATTTTCATTAATTTACAGAGATTATAATGAGCGTTATGAATAGGGTAAGTAGTTAAGTACTACAACAAGTTAATGCGGTTGTAGAGAGAGATGCCGCTATTTAACACGTAGAGTGGCATCTTTCACTATCCAAAAGTGATCGCGTTAACTTGTTATCGTACTGGCTCAGGGTAATAAAGTGTTACCGCTTCAAACTTTGTTTTGTATATACAAGTTTACTCAGCATAATAATAAAGTTTTTGTAAAAGGGTTAGAGGAGTTGAAAGGGAAATCCGTCATTAATCCTGTTTGGTGCCATCCTTTTCTTACAATGGGGTATAAAAGGTACACTACGCCCATGATAGCTTTGAACGCGCATATCTATATTATGTTTGGTAGAAGTCCTTTGTATATAAAACGCTTTACATATCGAACGTTATGCTGCAAATAAGGTTACAATCGCAATGTTGCTGGGCTGTGTCGGGTCTTGTATGTAAAGCAATTTATAGGTAGATCCCAGTAGAATAATATTAGTTATAAATGTTAAAATTAATTGTTAATTTATACAAGCAGTCTCCAAAACATGATGATTGATTTTAGCTAAGTTAAGATGTCCGGCTTAATATTTTAGACAGCAATTTATGTAGTCTGGTGTATGTAATGTATTGAATTATGTGTAAATGCTGTACTGTATACAGTTTATGTATATTTGCAAACTTTATGTATTACATTTGCAGTGAAACTGTTGGCACTTCAACAAATGCTTATCATAATTCTAAGATATAAATAGTTACTTGAAAATTCATTTACACACTCCAAAACCTTAAGTTATAGACAATGATAGATTTGCCAATGAAAACTTTATTGTTTCCATAAACTTTACAACAATCAAACAATTCGTATTAATTAAATATGGGATATAATTACACAATTACATCCGTAACTAGTTTTAAGACTTTTGGTCAATAAGGCATTAAGTTTAAAATATATATTTTATTTTAATTATTGTTCTCCTTATTTTTTATATTTCGATAGTCATTAATGTGTACTTAGCATTAATTACATTAATATTTACACAACGACCAGTGGTTTTAGAACCTACAAATTTAACGGCATTTGAAGCCGTTCATTTAAAATACTCAGTTTCGGAGTACAAAAAGAGTAATGAGTTTCACTATTATGGCACTAAAGAGTAAATAATAATATTGGCTAAACCTACCTATCTACAGTAATATTTACATGTCTAGCAGTATGGAAGTTTTATGGAGTTTGGCAGCCGTTTTGTAAAAATATTCCATGCAAAATCTCAATGAATAGAAATCGCAATAGAAAATGGAAGATTGATATAGGTACATTAACTAACAAGTCTACGATTATTTCACAGATATTACATTGGTCGAAACTCAAATGCTTATTTGGCAGTGTTTGTGTAGTACCGTTTTATATTTCAACAATTTTACACTTATCTTTAGGTGAATAGTGCATTTTTGTATAAATTAACCCAGATTGACCATGCCTTATTACCTACTCTCAGAACTTTACAAAATTACTTTTTGAAAGTTTCGCTAGAACACATGCTCAGAAGCATATTCTTTACAATTGTGCTTTTATAATTGTTTGTTACTATGTAACACATGCTGCAAATAGCAATATAGTTATGAGCATGAGCAGTCCAGGTATTATGTATCTATATACATAGATAAAAGACTTTTTAATTATGAGAATACGACTCCAAATCATTGATCTTGGTCTTTTCAGTACTTTTTACAATAGCATACTCAACGCCATTTTCGTACGAATCGATTATTAAGTTGTAATAACGTTGTAAGGACGTATTCACACTCAAAATCTGTTTGACATTAGCTCATTAGCTCATGTCAAACTAGGGTTAGTTGTACTAACGTTATTCTGAGGCGCCCCCAGTTTTAGTACTAGCCTTCGTGTTTGTGACTAGACCCGTTACTTTCAAACGTTGATCTGGAAGGCTTCTCTTGTGATCTTTGTGTCGTTGTGTTGCGCATGCGCCGGATGCGGGTGCGGCGCGCGCTTTCTTCGATGGTGTCCCTCGCACTCTGTATCGTCGGAGAAGCGAGAGGGCGGGTGGATATGCTCGTTGAAAGACGGGTAGTTCGATATACTGCGGAAATATTAATTGCGAACATAATAAATTGTAAATTTTCCCCTTCAGCAATTATCGGCTGATCGAATTTATATCCATCTAGTCGATAAGTAAAAGACAATTTAGTTTTAAGAAGTTTCGTTTCGCGGACCGCAGAGTTATTAACCAAAATTACCTTCCAGGCTATTATAATATTATAATACTTAAATACCACAGTATTGCCTGGGGCTTTTAATGGTTTCTAGCGTCCTGAGTTATTTCTGTAATCACCAATCAGCTGGGCCGGATAATGTTTTCAATAACAAGATTTTAAATTATAATTTAAACTATCGAGATATCATAGGGATCATTGAGGAAGTGTATCAAGTAAGTAGATACAGTGCGGAAGGTAGAAAATCAGCTTTGCATTGGACTAGAGAGAGACGTAGTTCAAATTCAAATTTAAATGTTTTATTTCAATTAGATCATATAAATAGGTACTTTCGAAAAGTCAAACTAGTTGCACGGTTCCAAAAAGTTGTAGTTGTAATCTAAGGTTGTAATCATAATCATCTGCTTGGAACACGCAAATACACGCAATCCTCTTTGGTGACTCAAACAAATGCAAAGCTAATCTTTTGTACTGTAGTAAGTACTAAAGTAAAAAGTATGTAATCTACTGCTCACAGTGTCTACAGGTACCTGAAGGTGGTCTCGTCGTTGTGGCTGCTGTAGCCCGAGGAGGAGCGCACGTGGCGCTTGCCCAGCGCGGCCGCCTTGCCCTTGCGCGACGGAAACGCCTTGCGGACCACACCGCCCACTGAGTTCTCCGATGACGACGACGACTCTTCGCGCTCTACGCTTGGATCTGGGAGACGGGTATGTTATAAATACTAATTATACTTCCGAAAGTTACAACTGTCGAAAGAATTTTATTTTGAATGAGCTCCATAATAATTATATTTTGTGCTGAAATTAAACATCCTAATTGTTAGCTTATAAACACTGGCAACAGACAGCAGTATTTTATTGAAGAGACGTGTTATGAGACAACCAATATCATGATAACTATAAGTATTTCTGTTTGTCTGGGTATTTCCTTATCCTTATATATAAGTACCTATGTATTTATAAAAAAGTAGTACATAAGTATTATATTCATTGCCTAGTAGTACCCATAGAAGCTTTGCTTAGTTTGTGACTAGATGGTGTAGCGTAAAAACAAAATAAGAGAAAAATTTGCAATAGACAAAGTTATGGGAGAGATCTTCGGCCGACTTCAATTTTTTATTGTATATTTCAACTAGTCTGTCGAGTGTCGATACACAAACTAACATGACGTGGGGTGTGCAGGTCTGAGCCTCGCTTGCGGCTCGCTGTCGGAGTGCGGCGCGCTGGCGTCGTCGCTTGCGTCATCTTCATACTCTGTAATGGGCAGGTGCAGCGTTAATATCTTCTTCACCTCCGAGTCCGTTGAGCCCAAGTTGTCCGACTCTGCAATTTGAAGGTACCAGTCACATAATGCTAAGAGAATATTGTAGCCGTGAACACACCACGAATAGGAACTATGAAAGTACGCATGAAACGTAGCAGTAGCGAAGTCAAAATAATCTGCATGAAATGATTTCTTGTGCCTATTTCGTACTTTCGTAGCAACCCCTGGAATTGAGATTAAACTTTTTGTACTTTCCGTCATGGTGTAGTCCACGGTAAAGCACATGACATGAATGTGAATAAAAAACATAGTTGATGGGTGTGTTGACTGAGTACAATGAGACAAACACTAGAAATGCCAACACTTAGAAAATTAGAAGCAGGAACGTTTACTAGTTCATGACAATGAATGTTCGAATGCTACACACATACAAGAACAACAACGAAAGGTATTACACGGTACATTACATACACTATGTGCATGCTTACCTTTATAAATTACAACACCATTTACGCTTCCAAAGGTTGCATAAAAGGCGATCATTATGTCAAATTTCAATTCAATTACTTAAACTTAAATGGGACAAAGTAAACTTAATCAATAGAAGGTGCAATCTACGTAAAATAAAACTATATGTAGCTAACTACTTCATAGATACTCTGTAAGCTGTTGTTATACTGTGTAGGGACAGTCAAAGAAGGTTCGTACCTTGGCTCTCTGAGTGCGGGTCTCGGAGTCTGTTGCCTTTTCTTCTTACTTTTGTGTACTCAGGCTCTTTGCCCTACATCGAGGAACAAAAAGACTTTGATTAGAGTAGATTACTCAGTAGGACTGCAGCGAGAGACTGTAGATACTATAAGATAAATTATTGTTTAATCTACGTCAGTGGTGGACAAAACCTGATTGTTTATGATACTATATGATTTCTTCCGATTTTGGAGTTTGGCGTGAGTTTTAGGCCGTGATTTGTATATTATTTTGTCTCAAAAATGGCATCAAATACTAATACAACGCAATGTTTATTTATCGCAAAATTCCTGATGTAAATCGAAAGATAAACTTTAGTCATTCTGCTAGTAAAAACTTGGATTGAAATATCCAGCTAAAAGAATGCCCTGACACGTGTCAAAATAGACTTATCTATTTGTTTCTTTGCAAAAGACCTTACCAAGGGTTGGGATGGTTGGATATGGATAGGCATGATGAATAGACCAGCTATACCTTGTATTTGTCGTTTTGTTTGAGGTCATGATACACGAACGACCCTCTGACGGAGTGGTAAGGGCCGCTGTACACGTTGCCGCTGTAGCTACTCTCGCTGTACGCTGTAGGCTTCGTCAGTTGAAACGTCGCGTACGGGCATATGTCTTCTATATACTCTGGGAATTAAGGTTTCAATCATGGGAATTTGACCATAAACCAACGGTATCTCTATTCTCTAAGCCTCGCTTAAATAGGTATTGGCCAAAGACCTAGGTCCTCAGCATATAGGTGTTTTTTCTTCACCGACTCGAATGTAATTACATCGATTATGGGTAGTTCACTCCAGCAAAATTTGCTGGCGGTTTTAGCCGCGAATAAACGTAATGTCACGCAGAATATTGGCGAAACCATAATAGTTGTTGTTGAGTTGAGTACTTGTTGTCATTTTATCTTTATCATTCTTAGGTTTTTCTTCTGCTTTTTCCAGTTCCATTAAACTGTATAGAGGTAATTATTGAACCTTTTTGGACTAGTATTTTCGAGAATCGAATGCCAGGCAAATTGCTACTCGTATCATTGTGATAATTTTGCTAGTCATAATTGTAACGGCAGTTTAGGACCAATTAAACTAGGTTTGGGAAAAAATCTTACCATTGGAGGCATGCTTGTAATGGTGTTGTGGCGGCGGGTGCTGCGCTCTGGCGGCCAGGTACTGCTGGTCCCGGTTGGCCTTGTTCTGCAGCTGCGCTACGGACGGTGACTCGCCTACACCGCTCTCCGTCGCCACCGTCTCCGTGGCACCAGCTTCTATTGCCAATTTATAGGTAGTTCAAAATGCTTTTCAAAAATTTTCTCTGAAGATTGATAATATTCTCATAAAAATAGCACTTGGGAAGCCAAATTGTAGTATATACAACACAGTTCGACTTACATTGAGAAGTATTATAATTTAGGTTATCATTTCAACCCGTATACACAATATTAGTATTACGTAGATATAGGTGAATTTTCCAACAGAGTGGATAGCTAATAAGTAATGTCCAAATAATAAGGGGTATCGAAAAATATTCAAGTTTCGGGCTCGATATTTATGAACGGTAACAGCATCATAGAAAATTTGGAAAATGAAACAGCCTGTTATAATTACACCATTCGATGGTGTCCCTAATAAGGATCAAATTCTGCGGAAAATTACAACTAATAAGACAAAAATTGAAGGAAAGGCGTGCTATGTTATGGACCTGCATTATAATATAGAAGGTGTTGTATACTGACTGTTCCTGCGCACGAGCAGCACGATGGCGAGCAGCGCGCCCAGCACGAGCAGCGCCAGCGCGGCCGGCAGCAGCACCCGCGCGCCGCCCAGCCCGCGCCCCGCGCCCGCCGCCGCGCCCGACACCTCGCCCTCTACCACTGATGAACCCACTGCTTTTATTAACGCCGACCACGACATTGGATACAGATACATTTACGTTACCATCATCGTTACATTATATAAACTATAATCGTCATCATAAACGTCATTCCTATCGTCATAATTATACACCTCATTACTATTGTTAACGTGATCACCATCATCATTGCTGTAATAGTCTTGATCTTCTTCATTATAATCACCGTTATCAGCATATTCTTTGTCATCATCATCGTTATGATCAGTATTCGCATTGTCGTATTTGTCATTGGCATCAATCATTTTATCGCATCGAAAAATTGTCATCACCTCATTAAACGAAGGTGACCAAATGTAATAAGAGTCATTAAGTATTTATTACCAATGCAAATTTCAATAATGTCAGCATTGATAATCTGGGAGTAAAACGGCTGTGATAAACAAACGGTCACAGCAAAATATTTAAAAAAATCTGAATACTCACTGCCGCTAAGCGAATGCGTGGTGAAGTTATATAGTGCAACGGCGTGTCCCGCATTGTTGTGCGCGGTGATTCGCAGCTGGTAGTGAGTCGCCGGCGTAAGGCCCGGCACGCTGAACACGCGCTCGGTTGCCTGCACGCTGTTTGACACTAGTCGCCACTGGAAGAGGGTATTTTAAGATAAGTGTGATAAACGCTATCAATTATTTCAATACAATAGGTTTGGCGGCCTGCGCAGCTTATTTTCCAAAATTTTATTAATTATGTTTCAAGGTGGCTCGAATAACCAGAGAGGATTTAGGAGGATCAATTACCGGACACAATAGATGAATGATTGTTTCGACCCCCGAGAGGAGTCATCGTTTCTTTAATGAATAAGCACGCATAAAAGGATATACTACATAAATGTGTATTCTTTATGATTGACAACATGCTTGTATTTATCCTGTAGAGAAACCCGTGTTCTCGTTAGAGTAAAAAAACACTTTCATTCGTACCTGCGACTGGCTTATTTCTCGATATTCAATAACGAAGTACAGAATACCGCAACCACCATCGCCCCACGAGTCCAGCCACACAGTCACCGTCGTCGTATTCAGAGTTATCATCTGGGAGTGCTTAGGTTTCACGGGAACTGAAAAAAACAATAACACAATTCTAAAAAGCGAAAGCTAGCTTAAAATCATTTGAGGAACCTAGGCTAAAGGAGATTATCTATGCAAAAAGAAAAGAACAGTCTAAGAGCATCTTTAATGCCATGTTACCGTTACGATTTCGACTGTGATTAATGTTAAATGTAAATGGAATAGCCATCACATCTTTGATTTCTTAGGAGTCCTCCTAATGACTTCAGAAGATGATAAAGTACCCACTTACCAGTGCCTTTGGTGTACGCGTGTACAATGTCACAAGGAAGACCGGTGCCGATGCGGTTGAAGGCGGTGATGTACAGTTGGTATCGGGTCCCGCACCATAAGTTTGGTAACACGTGCTCGGATGTACCCGCTTCCACTTGTAGTTCTTCCCAGTCTCCATGCTCTCTTTTGTAGTTTATCACGTAGCCTAGAAGATACATAAGGGTGTTGTTGTTTAAATTTATACTTCCACGTTTATCTCATAACTACGTTTCAGACAATACAGCGAACTGGAACTTTCTGCTTCGATTCGCTAGGATAAGTTAATGTTACTCTCCAAAAATATGATTTTCAATCGGAAAAGGAGCCAGATAGTATTTTAGGCTATTTACTGCCCGTCCTCTTTGTTTCATTGTATCAAAAGAGTTTGATCATTTCATATTACAAAAGATTGCGTAGAAATTTAAGTTTAGTTTATTTGAAAAGAACTTCAGACTTATTTACATAATGCATTATCATTATGTAAAATATTTTTTGCACTCCACAACTTTATTTCAGGCACTTAGCTTGGATCGGATCAATGAGGCAACCTCTTTTGATAGTAGGTGACCACGACGCCAACGAATAACTAGGTTACCTAATATAGGGCTGCCACCGTCACCCTGGTCGCTCCACTGCAGATGCAAGGAGTCTGCGTAAGAGTCCACTACGGCCAGCACTGGTGGCTGGGGAGGCACCTTAACCTCTACGCTGTAAGTGACCTCGTCGCGTCCGTGAACGTTCTCAACCGAGCACGTGTAGTTACCGCTATCCAGGTACTGTGTCATGCTGTGTCAATGGTGTGAAAGTATTTGGTGAAAAATCAAGACTGTACAAAATGAGCAAGATATAATAAAAAACAGTTTACAACACAGTTTCTTCAAACTTTTGAAGAAAAAAACAGTGACTAATTTATTTAGGAAGTATTTTTACCCGACTATATCTTTGATTGCTACACAAACATATCAAGCTAAAATAGCTACCTGATAATTAAGGATCCGTCGCTAGTAATATTTTTTCTTAGCGTATACTCCAGCGTGGCTCCGTTCATATTCCATATTGTAGTGGGAGTGGGGACGCCAACTTTATTGCAAGGCAACGATATGTTCTCCTTCCAAGGAGTCACGATGCTGCGGCTGAATGACGTGATCCGAGCTGGAACTGTCAAGAAACGGGCTTTTTTTGAATAGAAGAATATGAACACCAGTAACCTAGTCTTGCGTAAATGAGAAGATTTGCAGACAAATAAAATATTGCGAGAAAAGGAAATAGAAACGTGGACATTTGATACAGACTTCTGGTTTGGTTTCGCACGAAGCAACAAATCTCAGATTTCAAATCATGTCTGATGTTGTACAGAATATAAACATAAAAATAGAAAAATAAATACTGAAGAATATGCGAAAGAGAAAGAAGAATATACGGAAAAATATATGGTGTATTATAGACTAACCTGATTCAGAAGGTAGCACTGTGACAACACGAGTTGCTTCTCCTTCTCCGAGTCTTGTTGAGGCTGATACCCAGAACTGGTGCGTGGCTCTCGGCGGTGACCGCGACGTCTCGTGGGATAACGTGCTTGGAGACAGCATGCGTTTGTGAGTACCCTCCTATACAAATGGTATGTTAGATGTTTGGATCGAGACAATATTGGTTAACAATGTTAAAGATAAGGTCTGTATCTTTTAAGGATTCCGTGAGGAGCCTATAGGTACAATTATAATGACAAAAATAAAGCTGTTGCGATAACAAAGACGGATTTTATGTGCATGACGAAAGATAGTGATTGAAGAAATGAAAGTAGTTTTCAAAGTAGGTAACAAACGTGGATGAAAATGTGAGAAAGGTTGCTGACATGGGGAATTAAGTTATGAAAACTAGTAATGAGGCAATGGACTCAAAAGAAAACGATACTGAACAAAAAAAAGCGCATCAGGCTGGATCTACATACCGTTGTAGCAAGAAAATTATGGTGAGTTATTTGTTTGTCTGTTGAATGAAAAATTGGGGTGCTAAAAGAGAGTAAAATAAGAAAATTTATGTGTTTTGTAGGTATTTAGGTAAACTTTGAACAGTGCGAAAGAGATGCTATGTGTTATAAAAGATAATGTAGTTGATAAAACAAATTAATATCAAGTAGGTGGTTTTATAACTTGACGAGTATATTGAAAGATTTGTTACTGTGCATGGAATTAGAGGGAATGCCCCAAAAGGAGATAGACTAACCTTATTGGTGTTATCCTTCAAAAATATCAGGTGCGTGGAACTTGCAACCGGCGTCGGCGCGCATGAATTCAATGAAAAGATGCATGAATGTGGAAGAAGCAAAAGGGGCATGTAAGCATCCTAACACGTGACTGATGGTATTGTTACTCCTGTAGGAGAGCTCCGTGATGATATGTATGTATGGTATGGTATAAGATCCAATTTATCGAAAGTGGCGCATAAAATTTCTTATGTTATTTACAAATGACAGCACATATATATATATATCAATCAACAAAGGTAAAGTACAAATTCAGTATTGTACTGACCCTTAGCAGTAAGAGCAGCTTCTGTGATAACTGGAAAAACTTTTTGATGAATAGATGGAAATTTTAAGAATACAAACCTCTCTTCCATCTTCTATGACGCTCATGTAGAGAGTGTATCCAACGAGGACTCCGTTGGGTGCGGAAGGTGGTAGCCATGACACTAATATCTTGTTACGCGAAGACACTACTGCTTTGATGTCGGCTGGCGCAGAAGGCACTATAAAGAGAAAAGTAATTTGTAGCATGTATGACAACGGATTTAAAGTTGCGTCTGCTGAAAAAAATTGAAGCTTTACGCCTTTAGGATAGAGGGTTAGCTGATGCTGTAAAGTACCATAAAGTGAAGAAGAATCTTCTTACCGTCTTCCTCTGTGTGGCAATACACTGGCGCAGCCCTGACTCCATCACCAGCGGCTGTGAATGCACACACCGTCACCGAATAGTTGGTGTATCGTTTCAACCCTGACAGCGTCGTGTGTAGCCCCGATATTTGCTTCGTCACCGCATCTTCATTACCTGAAATCGAAGTTACTTCAGGATACCGAAGTAAAGAAAACTGAACTGAAGTTGTATTTTTGACAAAATAAGAAGGTTTTAAAGGATAAGTTCTAATGTTACTTAGATAGGTAAAACGGATGCTTACCGTACCAATCCGTGACAGGTGCGTAAGTGACTCTGTATCCTTGTAAGACTCCGTTTCGACCTCTGAGAGGGGGTGGCTCCCATGCTACTCGTACAGACTGGGAGCTAAGCGCTGTGCACTGAAGACCTCCTGGTGGTAAGCTTGGAACTACAACAGAAGATAAATATAGATTTACCACAAGATTTTTTCGTTATAAAATTTTACGGTAAATAGGTGAACCAGGTTTAATTAAAGTAATTAGCTGTATTCGCTTTAGCTGTATTCACTGAAATACCAAAGCAAAAATGGCGAACAATGCCAGATAGTTTACCATCCTCCATAGTTGTAGCAGTGGTAGGAGGCGAGGCAGGACCCGCTCCTCTGCTGTTGTACGCTTGCACGACCACAGCATACGCGGCGTGTTTCTGCAATCCGGATAGCGTAGTCCTCGCGCGGGAGGCACCAGCGCCCTCTACAGTGCGGACCGTGTACGACGCGCCACCGGGACCGCTCGCACTTAGGACTGTGCTGTTGCTATTAAGCTGGAAGTGGTTTTAATATTGGTTCTGTAGCTTGTACATGATGAATAATGCTTTTAATTGCATTAATAATGCTTTTGATAGAGATAATGGTGGGTTTAGCAAATCTTCTGGAATTTCATATATGGAAACATAAGTGCTAAAAACCCCATATTATAATCATGATTCGTGAAAAGTGGTGTTTTTAGCCAAGTGCTCTCGAAAATCAAAACTTCGAAGGCTGCGAAGCATAACACACCTCTTGAAACCCAACGTAGTAGCCTAATATGTTCCCGTTCCAGAGGTCTCTTTGTGGCGGCTCCCAACTGACGATCAGCTCTGTAGAGCTTTTTGCTTCCACTCTGACGTCCAACGGTGGACCGCTAGGAACTGCAATTGAAATCATTTTTGTTTATTTTACTTAATTCGGTAGCAAAATACGTGCCTTCCCTTCTATGAATAAGAATTGCTACAAACGCGTAGTTAAGAAGTTTCCAAAGTTGAAAAGTTTGAATCTGCACGATCGGAGCACACTTTCAGAAGAATTTTCTCTGAATAATTTTGAATGTTTTTTATACAAACATAATCTTAAACTACGGACACAGAGAATTTATAATTTTAGGGCCTTTGTTATTTATTCTTTTAGGTCGATTGAGACGCAATTTATAAGGTCGTCAGGACTGACTATCGACTTGGAATGTGATTGCTCATCTTTTAAAAGAAGAGCTGTATCTGATAAGATCGAAAATCGAACTTTCCATACCTTCTTCAGTAGTAGTAACCTGTATCAGCTGACTTGGTTCACTTTGACCCAGTCTGTTCTCTGCGATTATCCTGAGATGGTACGAAGTCGCTGGTTGAAGGTTCTGGACGCTTGCTGAGGTTACACTCCCCGGAACTATTACTTTTTGCGGTGTTGTTGGCCATGAGTCTGTTCACAACGAAGATAGCTTTTATAACAAAGGGGCATTTGAATAGAGAGTACTTAAAGTGTTTTCGTTTTAGTCTTTCACTTTCCAGCCAGCTTTGTTTAGGTACAGACTAGGATTAACTTAAAAGCGGGATTCGTTTTTTGCTGATTGTAAAAAACTTTTAAAGCTTCAAAATGTTGATGAAAAAATATTGTTAAATTATTGTATTCTGGATACCTAATGTTTTTATGGCAAGTATAAAAATGTAATTATCTACATTTACTGTGGATAAATTACATTTAAGGATAAATAAACTCGGATCACCTGGAGCTTCCTTGTATTGCACGATGTAGTTGATGATAGGACTGTTGCCAGCGTACGGTTGCGTCCAAGATATTTGTATCGAACGTGATTGCTGATCTATTATCCTTATGTTTTTTGGCATTTCGGGTACCTAAAACAAAATAAATGATCGGCGCTTATTCTATGTCATTTTGTTAATTAATATCACTGGAAAAAGTCTTCAAAGATGTATTTATTTCTCACCTCTTGTACGACAAGATGTATGAGCATTTCATCTTGTCCGTAAGCGTTGGACGCTCGACACGTCAACGCTCCGGTGTCTTGTCTATACGTCTGCAGGATGCTAAGCTCTGAAACTAAGCCGTCGTCCAACACTTGTTCCCGAATTGTGTATCTGAAAAACATCATAATTGGGGGCACTGGTGACATTTTGATACAGCGTATTGTTCGAGACTGTCTGAAACTGATCGAATAAGTATTCAAACATGAAAACACACATGATTTTCCTAAACGAATTTTATAAGGGCCTGTTGGACCACCTGATAAGTTCTCGGTAAATGACTTGACAGATAATTTCATACAAATGTTCCATTTATTTATTTATTCAGCGTTTAGCCGCTATCTAGTTGTGGTGAAACAAACCCGAAGTGTTAATATTATCTGACTCGATTCTGCTCTGGTTAAGTTGGATTAAATGGAGATGATTTATATCTGATAATTTACTGTATGTTCATATGGTTAAATGTTTACCGTTGGTCCAAATGATGTGCAATGGTATGGTGATGCGGACTTCGCCAGCTGACTTCCAGAGGAGCATCCCCTGAGGCAGCACACTGCAGATGTGCGGCCTCCCCTGCTGTCACTTGCACTGTCTTGCTCTTCATGGGAAACCTAGCGGGTGCTATGTAGAAAGAAAGAATATAAGGATGGGTATATTAAGAAAGATATTTTTATTGTAGGTACAACATATATTTCGTTTGTTGGCGTAATGGCATTCCTAATGCTATTTTAATTTATTCGCGAACAGTATGAATCTGTTAACATTATAGTACCTAAATTAATTAGTTTCAAAAGATAGAAGATTATAAAGTTGGTTTATAAAAGAAAATAAGATCAAATTACCCACAATCCCAGATAGATTCTGCCAAAACATGTAACACTATTAATTTTATTGTTCAATTACAATAACTTCGTTGTGAACTGTCAATTTCAACTGTCAAGACCTAATTGTTACGAGAATAGAGGGTGTCAAATTAAAACTCCCGTGCCAATTCAGCCGCAAGAAAAGATCAACTTCAAAGGCTCCCCGTCAATTTGTTATTTAATTCTAAGCTTGCTAAGGATGATGGGAAAGCAAACTTTTGCCACTCTTACCCTCTCATCTCAGGATAGTAGAAACACAACGCAGGCATACAATCAACTAACCTAATCGACCTCAATCGTGCTATGTTTCAGTAACTAAACTTCTGGAACAATAAGAACTTGGCAGATGCACTTTTATTTGCTCCAAAACATAGACCTCGACAAAGCGGGTATATACATACAAAACAGCCAAATGCTATTGTGTTTGTAGAATACCAAAAACGAAGAATAAAATATTAAATAAGGCTAGCTTAAGTAATTTATCTATATCTTCCCGTTTCATAATGCCAAGAAACCTGAATTGTGGCTGAGCACAAAGATTGCCTAACCCCACTCGATATTCTTTGAGTGCGGTAGAAGTAAGGAAAAAATATTTCCATAAAGGCAGGCTCGTTATGTCGGGCTTGTGTAGGCCCAATGTTATTTATTGGCAAGTGCCTTGTTTACGCAACCCCAGTATTTTTAAGATTTACTGCTTGTTAAAAATATTACGGCGCCATTTGCGACGCGTTCCAAAAATCTCGTCAATTTTTCTCACGGCACGGACGAGGTAAAGTTTTAGGTAAATCTATTTATTTAGGTTCAAGTGAATGTCAGTAAACTTTGTTCATGTGTAAATCCTGGTGAACCTTGTGTCAAACCGAAATAAACAAGCGGGAAATACGATTACGGCCAGAAGCGGAACTGTTTACAAACTGTTCGCGGACGTGACGGGTTTAGGAGCCGCCGTCCGCCACAATCGACGAAACTTTTACTGGTGTTTGTACAATCTACGATTTGTTAACAGTAACATAAATAACAATTCTTGGTTGGGTCCCGAATTTTCGCCTCGAAATGGTTTGATTTAAACAATGATAAATAACGGGTGAGCATCGTGATGGACGATATTTCATATTTGCTTCTTGACAAAAGCCAATATCGGCGAATACAAACACGTACACCGCGGACCTATTCTAGTGGAAGCCAACTGTCTCGTTTTCCAATAAAGAGGAGACGTATTGCGACGTACGGTCATTGAGTTTTCTGCTCAGACGCGCAGCGCGCTCGACTCGCGCTGCCGACCGACGACAATCGAATAAACTACCTACAAATACATCGTAACCTTTATTGTGTCTACTCAACGAACCAATCGATGCTTTATAATAATTACCATCATGACACAAGCAATCGATTCAGAATTAATTGCGTATCAATTAAAATATCCTATGTACATTATTATAGAATCGTATTAAGCTACCGTTAATTGAGGACGTTTCGCTTAAAGTTTTCATAAAAGTTAGTAATAGAATATCTATAATAACGATCTAAATGAAGTTTGAAAGTACCGGTAGCACTAGCATTGGGGACTTAGCAAAGTGGTGACAAAAGTGACTTCCTTTTAATTTTATATAGAGGTACAATATAACGGCGACAGTTCAATTTGATCGAGTTATCGGCGCCCCGTCTCGTGGAACTCTATAAAATTATAGTGATGGAACACAGACGTTTTGATCTACGTCGTGATGGAAGTATGGTCGGACCCAAAGATATTGGAGTGTTACATATTTCACTTAAGTATTATTAACTGTCCTTTTTATTGTTAAGAAAGAGGGAAATTGTAAAATTCATGTAAAATTGTTAACTTCATTCAAGCAGATGTTGGAGAAAGTAAGTAAAATTACTTAGATGTAATTTCTAATTTAATTTTTTTTGATTGGTTGATGAGTTTGAGTGAGAGGGGTTAGGCCACTAAGTTGGCTTAGTGTGTGTTTGCAGTTCGCACACTGTCGGAAAAATCTTAGGTATGCAGGGTTCTTCACGACGTTTTGGGGGTAATCAAATAGGTATTAATTCACATTCTAAACAGTTTTAGGGTTTGATATAACTCGAAACCTATGGTAGTAGTAGTTATTCTATATGTAAATATGTACATAAAGGAAAATGTTTCTAAATCAATTTTCCCTAAATCGTATCCCTTGAAATTGCAATAACAAAGAACCTTGTTTTTTTATAAAAAGGAGTTTAAAACCTATTATTTCCAGTTAGATAACAATGCGTTCTTAACATTTATTTTATTAAAGATAGATAGAGCTATTCCCCGCAACAAAACAATGATGACGCAAAAGAATTTTCATTTGAGTACGACCCGGCTTGTCCCGGCGAAACTCATCGTTGCTACGGATCCTCCATCAAGACATTCCACAACTTTTCACAGACCTTCGACAAAAAGATGCTTCCTTTCTTATATACATTGCGCATATAGCTAGGGATATGATTCTCGCGATATAAATTCTATTTCCTTCGGCAAATTGACTGACCGAATTTGAAAAAGATTGGTATCGAGGAGTTCTTTGGATCACACAATTTATCGGTATAAAATCTATGATATAAAAATGCCCGACGCTTTGACGGCTGATTAAATTAGGATCGAGTGACGTCAATGGATTATTAATTAGGGAAAAGTCCATTTAGATTACTTACCGTTGACTTTTAAGAAGATGAGTTTGCTTAATCCGGCGCCTATGTCATTCCTCGCCTCGCAGAGATAATGTCCCTCGCTGTCTTTGGCCACTCGCTCGAACACGAGAGAGCCATTCTCCAAGACCCTTGAGCTCCCTTCAAACATGAAGTCTTTGTACTCGCCAGGAGTGTTACCTGTTTCAAATTTGACCCAGTTGTTATTACAATATGTCAAAGATTGTAAAAAAATTCTGAGATGTAGGATATAGAATTATTAATTTTAGCTAGTAGTTTACAACTTACCTACAGCCTTCTTCCACGTGATCGTTGGTTTTGGGTAACCGTCAGCCTGACATTGTAAGGTTACATCTTGTCCAGCCGCCACCGCCACATCGTTCGGCTCCAAGCGCCATCGAGGTGGTACTGAACACGCATTAGTTAAAGTTTCATCCGCAACACTTTAAAAGAATACAGTAAGAAAAGTTAATTACCATTGACTGTTAGCGGTATAGTGAACCGTTCTGAACCCGCAACATTAGACGCAATGCACGTGTAATTCCCGCTGTGAAGTGACGTCACTTGCTCTATGACCAAGGACGCACTGTACTCATCCATTCTTCTTGTTATTATACCACTTGGCGCGTAGGGCGATGACGTTACAGGCTGCCCGTTTTTCTCCCACCGAAATGCGACAGGCAGATCACCCTCTAAGATCTGGCAAGATATTGCCGCTCTCATACCTTCCCGTAATAAATTTGTTAGCGCTGGTATGGGTAAGATTTTTGGTTGAACTGCAAAGAGAAATTTCCTTGTTTAATTTTTAGGATAAGATATACAAAATATGTATGTAATACAGTTGTATGTTCTTAAAATAATAGGTAATATATCTACCAAGTTTTGCATTTGATGCCGTAAAGTAAAACGTTGACTTAAATTAATCCAAACGATAGTGCCTAGATACTCGGGTCCAAAGAAATTGCTTCAATATATTTAATAGATATTTGGCCGACACGTGCAACCCTGGAAATTAGGCTGGGTTTGGCGCTCTTATTCACACCTTCAATTTACCGCACAATTTGGCCACGCAGAGACACTTAATTTAGCCATTTATTTTTGGTAGGTGCCTAACTGTTAATTAAAGTGAAATCTTAACGCAGCGCTCATGCCTTGATTACGTAGACCTCATTTCGGAGGGCTTTGTGAAATTTCCATTCACTTTTTTAATATTTTTATTTTATTGCCCTATTAACCAGGGAAAGCTGGGAGTTTAACGCTCCGGGGATGCCGCGGTAATGGTAAACGTGCTAACTTTAATGAATTACGGATGAGTAACTCCACCCCTCTTGAATTCGTGATTTTATAGCGCATTAAATCTTAGTACCTACAGAAAATGAGAAAGTTTATGCTCTGATTTCTCTTTTAAGTTGTGTTAGGGGCGGATGAGGATGGTGTTTGAAAAAACAAGTAGATATACACAACACCTAAGTCATTTACGAAGAATAGATTTTAATTGGATGTTTTCAATTCCCAGCTTGGTAAAATTAATGATATCTAATCTATTTTATATAGTTCAAGTTCTTTATTGTGTTCATGTGTTACATAGATATTGACGCCATTATAATTATCCAATTAAGCCCATTTGTATAATTATGTTGTTACCTAATAAGGTAATTTCTAACTGAACATAGCTTTTCTGAATCTAGTATCCAGTGGTAGTGGCATATGGGTTATTAACTCTGAAGACTTTATCTGAGATCTTGGTTAAGTGGTCCAAGGCAGTCCGTATCTACTGCCCTTTCAATATACCTAGGTATTCCTAGGTAGGTACCTAGGAATTTTCTTATCAAATCACATGAGCTTAAAAAAGCGCATCCCTAATCTACCAAATGTCTAAGCGATTGATAGAAGCCTTATTTCGTTTACCAACGTTTTGTCTAGGCCTCCTGTCACACGATTGGCAGCTGTCAGATACCTACGAGTAGATTTTCCTATTTGTATTGTCAAATTTATATACTGACCTAATATTTGCACCTCGACGTCTCGTCTGGCGGCGTGTCGCTGTCTGTTGGCTGCCTGGCAGGTGTATGTGCCGGCATCCTCGCCACGTTGTGTTTGTTCCACGATCAGAGTGCCGTTGGGAAACACCTTCTGCCGCCGGTTTAGTGGGAGCGTTTGGCCTTCTGTTGGATATAAATATATTTGGATTTTAGTCTTGTAAGTCAGTGATTCCTAAAGTGGGTTCTGCTGAGAGGTTCTACCTAGGGCTTCAGAAAAGTCATCTGGTACTTATTTAAAATTGCTATATCTCATACATTATGACTGGGTGGGCAGTTCCATATAATAAAAATATTTTTCGAGTGTTCCAAAGCCTCAAAAGTTTGGAAACCGTTGTTTTAAATTGTAAGTCACGATATTCGGTGTCATAGTTGGTATAGGGTTCATTTATGCCTTACACTCTTATAGTGTCTTAACGCTAAAGCTTAGTATTTCTTAATACTGAATATATATCCAGGATTAAAGATTCAAAACAAAGGAATTTTAACAACGGTACCTAATATAACCACATAAGCATTGCAATTTGAAGTTATTACAATGATATTATTCACACCCATTATTAGGAAATTGATAAGCAAATACGTATTTTAGCTTCACAGTTCCAGGCAACATTTGACATGAACATTACGTCTTTTCAGAATAAACTTTCCATGACGTCATTACCGCCAACTTTGTTAAAGTAATTTGAATTTATAATACTTTCAAGAGTTGAACAAGTGGGTTGACCAGTTTCATAATAACAAAAAGCTTTTTTCTCCGCACTTAAATGACTTTTCCTTGTTTAATTAGTAATCGATATTTAAAAAGTTCCGTGAACCTGTAAACTTTAATTTGAATAAAAAAAATTCGACTGGATAGCGGCATACTTTGCTGTTAAAGTATTATTCAAAGTTATATAAAGATATCATTACGTTAATTAATTAGATACAATACAAAATGATAATGTTAGCGCTGTATGTAGTCTAGTTTTGATGTACAACTTAGATATGTGTAGTACATACATATCTCCTACGGGAACGCGCGAAGGGTTGGGGGTTAGATAACACTTATACCTACCAGTAAATAACATGAACATGTAGGTTTGACTACCTTTACTTAGAGCCTGATGAGTGGAAAATGAAAATATGTAAGTACAAAATTTCTCTAAAGCTCGGTATATCGGTAAGCCTAGGACGGACTTTGATTAAATAAAATTGTCCTGGGCAGTCTCAAAATAGGTTTTTCATGCTCGACAATATATGTTCGATTTATATATATTTATCTGGTTCTTATACCTAATTATTATCGTCGTTCTTTTGATTTTTATTCTTCTTATTTTCGTAGCTTTAATACGTGATCTAGTGGTCGACTGTCATAGCCTTTTTATGGATATAAAGAATCGGAGTACGCAGCCAATTTTCTGATTTATTTTAAAACAGAGAATTCCAAAATCTCATTTAGCTATGTCGCCCTCAGTCGACAGTTTGCCAGTGACGGCATAAAATAAAATTTCAACAGTTGCTCCGTAGAGGGGCAAGTTTGGTGAAATATGCACTGCTTTCGGATATGCCCAATTTTAAATTTAAATATTTAAATGGCGAAGTAGGTCAACGTTTAGTGTACCTATTTAAAATTTTAGTACTAGCTTTCATACATAGTGGTTCTGCAAACTAAATGGACGTACTCTTGGAATTTATAGAATACACAGGAGGGATCTTAGGTAGATTGGAAGTGTATACTCAAGCAAGTGTAAAATCAAATTAATGTTGCCATGATTCCCTTGCGCTATTTATTCCAGAAACACATAAGAACCTAAAACTAAACTTCTAACTTTAACTTAACTGCGATGTTTAAATAAACTATGCGAGTCTCAACCTGTTTAATCTTTTGATTCAAGAGAACGGGCTATCGATGCAGGTATCAAAGACCAGAGGTCAGCTTAATGAGAGTGGGCACTCCATGAAAAAGATAAGGCCCTTGTTGACAAGGGTCCGAAGCGAAAAAGGAAAATTACGAGGGAGTGACCTGAGAATCTTAATTTGATCTCGTAATACTGGTAAACGAGAGGCGGGTTTCATAGCCTTAACAATTTTATTTGGAGTGAAATTCATTGGGATCCTAAATTCAGCGAGTACTTTACCTACTTGAGTCTGAGTACGTAATCCAATTTAGTGCGTGTATTTAGTATTAGTATCTACAACCTACATGTGTATTCACTGGATATTATTCTAGACACAATTATATAATTTGATATAACATTTCATAAATGAATCAACACACTAAGTAAATTGTTATCTCTGATAACAAAAGTTGAGAAATGTGGATAGAGATGTACCTATTAACAGACATAAGGTACCTACTTAAATACAATTGTAGTACCTATTTACTCGTATTCTTCGATCAATAATCTATGTAATATTTAATTAAAGCCATCAAAAACTTCAACATACTTAAAATATATTTTATGTTTGTCGTTCAACATTATGTTTATTGGATGTTATTGTGGCTGAGGATTCAGCTCAGCGAAAAACAAAACAAAAGAGATTGACTCAGATTTGTCCTTAATTGGATGTTGCGAAGGTGTCTTGTCTATTAGATTGTGTGGCGCAATTTGCTCTGAGGCCAGGATATTACTAAGGCGACGATATAACGAACATATTTCAAGCCTCAGTTAAGGCCTATACAGATGTACCTAAGCTATATTCACTACCGCTGTAGGTAGTGAAAAATATCGCACAGTACTCTGTACTGGGTATTTAGAAAATCGGAATACCTACTGCGCAATACTATCCAGTTAGGCTGTATATTTTAGAGAACACAGCAGTAGAAATATAAGGCTTGTGTTTGTATAGGAATACTGCGTCTCCTCTCGGTTTTCGGTAGGTACTAAAAGCGGCAGCGAAAATCGCGTACATCTGAAGAGGCCTTTACAAAGTCTTTTCAAATAAACAGCGGAAAAATATTGAACGCGGAATATTTTTACATTTTTAGTTGGGAACGGTTTTTCTCGCGGCGTGAATCGGAATAAGGAATTAATGTGGGCGAATAAATAAAAGCTAGGTAAGTTCTTTGTTACGTTTTTCTTTCAAGTCTGACCTGGTTATATTGATGATAGTTGTTGTAGTTGACGTTAAACATATATTATATTTCTTAGAAAGTAGTTAGTAAAATAAATCTATGGTAAGTACTTATAACGGTAGGTAACAAAATTCTTATTGCCCTCTGTCTGTTTGTGGACTCAGTTCTTCTTAACTACGCAACAAATTTTGATACGGTTTTTACTATAATTTAGAAAATGTCTTTCAGAACATTTACTATGGTATATCTACTTTTAATACATGAGTAGGTACTGATGTTTATAGAAGTAAGACATTCCAGTCGTGCAAGGCCGAGGCGGGACGAAAATGCCTAAATAACAGCATAATAATATAAATGCTCATTTTATTATATTCATCATACATAAGTGTACCCACCCTAAGTACCTATCTAAAATGAAACTTAAAAATGATAAAAATTTTGTTCCAGACAGCCATTACATTTTGTCGGCGCCATTAAAAAAAATCTCTCCTCACGTAACCGAGGTAACTCGCGAAGATACGAGTAATGTTTAAATTATAGTTATTTCGTTTCACCTTTGCCCCTACTACTCAAGAACCTGTTGCTATAAGACGTAGTTACCCGCCTCCCCAAGGGCCCTAATTCGATACTGTTTGAGTAAAGTGTCGTTCGTTTCGTCGAGAATGTCCTGTTTTATTTAGGAGACGTTGAGGACCTATTTTTGTTCGGAGATCACGTTGATAAATAATGTTCTGAGCTTTGTCACGTTTTTCGTATTTTCTGTTATTTTATAACGTACCCTTTGTTTCTGAATGTCAGGGGTGTGTCGGTGCTGTATCTGTGTACCGTGAAGTACTCAATAACTACAATATGCTGACTTTTTTAAGAAGAATTAGCATACTTGTCTATATCTACTATAGATAAAGTCAATGTATGACAGCTATAGTGGTAGAATACAGTTTTACATTTAAGAAAACTTTACAAGAGTGACTCGAAATGCTCTGAAAAGCAAAAGTAAGTCAGAGTTAAAATCAGTCACGCGCAAAGAACACAGTTGATATTAAGTATTAACTTAAAACAATATTGTGAATGACAAGAAAAAAATATTAATTATACAACCTAAACAACAATTTCAATACATGGTATAATATAATATTTAAACCGTAAACAGTGGTTTTCACCTGTAAGAAGTATCTTGTTTGCTATGATTTATGAATACTAGGAAGTCGGAGCGTAGCATTCGGTGCAAAGTACCTCGTTGTTTTATTTAAATCCTGACTTGCTGATACTTGACATGAAGTTAATTTAAAGCTGGCAAAAGTGACGCTTCGTGGCGTTTCATTAATCAAATTCATGCAAATGAAAAATGAATGTAGTAAGCTTGCCTTATAATTTTTATTTCAACCTTAACAAGATGTCATTTGCTATTTATTATTAATTCTAGTTTGAGCAGTTTTAAATCGTATTATTTAAGCCATAATGGAGTCATAATGATCTGAAACTTGCGAACCACAGTAAACCCCACAGACTAAGGAAATAGGCATGGCTAAAATAAAAAATAATCAAAGAAACTACTTAGTTTAATAAAATAGTGAATTTGTGTTTGTTACACATATGACAGAAAACTCTTAGAGTAGTGAAACAATTCCTTTAACAAAAAAAAACTAGTTATATCTAATAGTTTACTATTGACTATAATGTCCAATAATAAGTAGGTACATTGTGAACATCAGCTTTTACTTTTTTATTCAATAAGTAATGAAAGTTTACTGTAAGAAAATGTAAAAGAAAATAAAATCATTTTTACAGAAGTCCCGGGGCGGCAATTCAATTTTTGTACGTGAGGCCCCGACGAAAATTATGTCAATTTTGTATCATTAGCGAGATCAGGGCTGCCACCCTCTATTACAAGTGATAATAATAACTACATAGAAAAAAATATGCTACAAATCCAGTAAACCAAGAATTTATTTCTCTCTTCATACGTGGAATAAAAACGTGGAGTTAAAATAATAAAATCTAATTTTATTTGTTATATTTGTGGCTTTTGGCGACTTTCGAAACATTTATTGTTGGATAATCCTGCCTTAAGCTCAAAGTAGAAGTCATATTCTAAGCGAACGGTTCAAAAAGATACGGAGTAAAATATGTTGCCTTAAATTCCCTCCAAAAACTGGTAACCCTAACAAATATTGAATCATTATGACACTGGAAACGAGACTTTTATAAGTTCAATGTCTTTTTACTGCTTTCTCTTATTTACTGTTATCGAGGGAGGCATTTTGTCTCATTTAATAAATAATAATTATACGCTATTATCATTTATAACCATTTTATATTCCGTTGAATTAATATTAATACAGCTACAGCGGAATCGTGTCGATAGACATTTTGCCACGGCTATGTAGAAAGTATATTTAAAGTAGCTATTGCTCGCGGCTTAGCTCGTATTTCAAAGGATTTTTTAAGGAAATGGTAGACAATAAATAAATAAATATCTTTGGACATTTTACACAGCACCATCTAGTCCAAACTAAGCAGAGCTTGTACTATGGGTACTAGACAATGGATATAATACTTATATACTTTTTTTTGTAAATACATACTTATTATACATAGGAAACATCCTTCAACACAATGTCCTTCCTCAGCATGTTCAGAATTTTATCGAATTCTGATGAGCCGTTTAGGTGTAGAAGGTAACAGATAATCAGACAGAATTACTTTCACTTCTCATAGTATCTAAAAAATCGTTAAAAAATCTGGCATATTTGCTATCCTAGAACTACAAAATACTACCATGCGGATGCTTGCCAGAATAAAAAACAAAAACAGTACATAGTGAACACATTTCACATACAAGACTATTTTTATTGCCATTCAAATAAATATCAAAGAGTATCAAATAAGGAAATAGTTGTACTACAGTAAATAAAGCCCATCATCATCAAAACGCGAGGTCTTTCGGTGAAATGAGATCGGGAGTGTTGCCAGAACGTTAAATCAATGGCATTTGGCAAAGAATTGACGCAAAGCACGTTATACTCAGCATGAATAACCCAATAAATGACCCTATATATGTCTACTGGGTAAGATTGTTAGCTATATTGAAGGAGTTATGGTTTAATTGTGTTCATATATCTATGAACATTCGTACTTCCCTCCTGATGTAGATAAGCTTTTCCAGATAAGTAATACTATGGTATTTTTTAGAAAAGAAGCAACCATATTTGTTATTATGGTTTCGTTCAAATGAAATACTTATGCACTTAAGGGAAATAAGTACGGTCTGTAAAATCAAAAGAATTTCTTAAATTATTCAAAGTTAACCGTGCCACGTATAAAGTTACACCACAAACTAAGTTTTGTAAAAAACCGGTAGAAAAGTTCACGAACTTTAAAACGAACTTAAGATTCTCTGCAAAATCGTTTTATAACTCCATCTTGTTAGGTAAACGAGCGGTGAATATTTTGGGTGAAGCTTACCTCTTTCCCACGTGATTGACTCGATAGGGTATCCAGCGACGGGGCATTTGATATTCAGGTCGCTACCAGCCACGGCTGTGACTTTGGGCATCTCTCGGATGTACGGGAGCCCGTATACGTTGACTCGGGCGGCGTGAAGGGCCTTCCCAGCAGTGTTGGACGCGACGCAAGCGTATTCGCCGCCATCTTGCTCTGTGACGCGACTGATGTTCAAGTGGCTCACCACGTCATCTTGCAGCGTCACGTGTTGCCCGACTACGAACCTAAATGCGAGATTATGTTGGTGTCTGAATTAGAAAAAGAAAGAAAATTTGCAACAGCCATTAATTTTTTTCTGGTACTTAAGTATATGAATCGGGATCAGGAACCTATCTCTATAAAAGTTAGGTTTCCATTTCGCTAAGCGAGTCCTTCATTGTTGTATGTATAGCTTTCAACATAGTTTTTTCTAGTGAAAATAATCATATCAATCGCAGAATATTCACCGATAAAAAGACATTGAAAACTTTTATGACTAGGTGTAAACACGTGGGAGAAGGTTTTTAGGTGTTAAACTTTTATGACTTATAAGAAGAAATAACTTTTGATCGAGACATCTATCGCTAAATGAAGTTTGTAGGTTTTAAATTAATGAAAGATTATAGAGATTTCGAAACTAGCTTTGGTTTTAATATTGCAAACATTTACCTACCTCGAGTTCGTAGGAATTGGGAAGCCATCGAGTAACCACGTGAATTGCGGGGGAGGGTGTCCCATGGCCACACATTTCAGAGACACGCTCGGTCCTGGCTGCAAAGTCTGCTCCGAGAACCAATACACCAGCTCCGGTTTAGATTCTGCAACAAATTAAATTAATAAATCTTCCACGTATCGTTTAATCTTTTGATACAACACCTCAATTTTGCTGAAACTATGTTTTCAGCTAAATGGGTTATTCCTTTGAAATATTGAACAGTTATTGAAGCGTTAGGTCATATTTTGTTGAACACAGTATATTTTCTGCGGTGGTAAAGTTTTTGATACTGGACGTGTGATATGATGTTACTAAATCCGGCCACGTTTTGTATGGCTCGGACCGATATTAATTATTAGGGATGCGAGTATTCACCGAGAAAACACATCGTTTGTTTCATTGGAATCTAGCGAAGCTAGCTCCCGTCCCCGTGGGAATTTCGAGCAAACAACGTAGATAAAAATGCAATGCATTTGTGCAACATCAAGTCAATCCATCAAAAATTGATGTTGTTTTGCAGAGACAAACCTTCGGAAGCTTAATGTTCTGTATAAAGGAAACCGTGTCTGACTGACAGACTGATCTATTGACACATAAGTAGCTCAAACCACAGTTATTAAGACGTAGGCATCCGCTAAGAACGGTTTTTTTTAATTCAACCCTTAATGGGGTGTAATAGAACTTCAATCTTGTTATATATATGTATAAAGATGTGACGTTATTTCAGTCTATTGCTTAGATGTTAATGATCCTCAGAGGGTACGACTTCAAACGGGACTTCATTTCTCATTTTACATTTGTTTTTTTACTTTTTCTCCCATACAAACAACCCCATTAACTGGTGGGTATTAAAAACAAAAGCTAAGCTTATTATCTCGGGGAGGAAGGGGAAAGAATAATAACTCCCGCAGTCTGCGTCAGAATAAACTGTTCTGTGCAGTAGGTGCAGCGGGTTCCGTCTGATTAATATGCAGCTCTTAAGATACTCCGAGAGAACTCTAGGCATTCCGCTATCTAATGTTTGTGTAGAAAATGAAAGAGCAATTTATCTTTTTTAATCCAATCTATATTTTACGTGCTCTCTGTTCGTTGATATTTCCGAGATATCAATTTCCGATCCTGTAATTAATGTCCTGCATATTTTTTTAAAGTGCCATCCAATTCTTGCGGTCGTTGTGTCATTAACTTGTCCGATATCATTGTTGTTGCCTTTAAGTATATAAAACTAAATGCAACCTTGTGTAAATATGTCAAGTCAATATTATACTATTTATACGAGTTTTGCTAAGACAACGTAAGCAGATTTTTTATATATTTATACGTATCTCAACTATCTCAAATCAAACATCATCCTTCGTTACTTTCGAAATTTAAAGCAGCTAGTTTCCATACAAAGTTGTATAAGTAGTTAAGTTTGGTATTACCGAGACAGACAGACGAGAGATCGGCCAAATCCGTCCGGCCCACTGTAAGGCACGCCCGCTCTGCCTGGCTATAATTTTTCCACCTCAAATGATAAAGCAGAATGGCTTAGGTACGCTATATAAACTTTTATGATTGGATTACATCATTTTGTTTGTTTTGGAAGGTTGTTTGTTGAACATTGTTAATACTTTGTCATGATAATGTTAACGGGATTCGATTGGGGTTATAATTGGCAATAGTAAAATAAAAATTATGAGTCCAGATTCGGATACGAAATTATAACGCCCACATTATAATTTTATTATTTTGTTGCCCTTGAAGTTTTTATACCTACAGAAAGAAAATCTGACAAAACTTCTTCGTTCCAAATATAAAAAAAAGACGATTGAAAAATCAGCCGGAGAAAAACAAAGTACGTACGGATCAGCAAAGTAGACGTATAACAAAGGGGAGAATAACCCAAATGAATTGGACGTTTCGCGGGACGAATCCCACGGATTACTCTTTGACCTTTATTTAAAAAATTTACGCTTCCGAACACATGTCTCGTTTATTCCTTTGATTGTAGCCTTTGTAATTAAAGGGAGTTATGAAATTCTTTAATTCTTTGCTTTAAAATAGGCAGGATGTGACGTAGACTATGGACTATAATCTCGGACATTACTATTATACACCTCTAGATTATATCCATAAAAAATGCTTTTTTTTACTGTTTATCTGTTACCCTTTAACACTAAAATCGTTGTACTGATTTCGATAAAATTTAGCAAAGCAATAGATTACATCTTTAGGAAGGTCATAGTTAACCTTTTGTCTAAAATAGATGTGAGTGAAGTCACGGCTTTATATGCATAAAATTTCTTTACATAATTCAGTTTTCTAAAGAGGAAAGCGAAGTCCATTAGTATTCTAATACAGTATAATAAGTGTCTACTCGGTTCCGGAATTTAAACGGGCGTTTCAGAATTTTCAGAAGCTCCACAGGATTTGCTTTTTTATTCAGATGTTCTTGGAATCAGAACGTGTTTGTTCTTGGTATTTCGGTTCGTAGTTTCATTCGAAACGTTGTCTGTAGCCTTCATATTAGTTCGTTAGTAGAAATCTACATTACCTATTCAAAGTCTGGGTCTAAAAACAATTCTGAGACTAGTATTTAATTTTCGCAGTAACGGAGAAAATTAGGTTACCGACAAAATCGTGGCATGGTGGTAGTAATACTAATAATACTGTTCAGGTTTTTCGTTTTTATAAAAGACACGATTTTTTTTTCTTTTCAAGTTGTTTTTCGCTGATGTCACCCGTTGTGTAGTAAGATAGTTCTTGCTACCCACTCACACACCGCTACACACCAGACATTTACATTTAGACAAATATCTAAACTGCTATTGTTCTGCTTCAAATTCGCATTGTTTCGACACAGAGTGTGGGCTCCCTTATAAATGGCCCAATAAACTTTGGATTAAAATTATGTGTAGTTCACGATACCTTTGGGTTCCGCGTAAAATGTAATAATGCAGAAGGGTTCCGTCCCTTCATTAGAGACCGCATTAAATTGCGACATTTATTTGGTTACTGTTAGTTCCCCATTTTGGGACCCGCCTTAATGGCTAGTTTTAAAGCTAATTTCTTCGATTTTGTAAACATAAACTGCGTGGAAGTTGTTATTTGAGTTTTTGTCTGTGTAGTGTTTGTGTCTCACCCTTTATTTTTACATTTAAATGTTAAGCTTGCAACGAAGCAAAATTATTTTGCCTAGATATGCGCCCTTTTGGTAAGTCGTGCCGATCCAACCTCCAACCCCCCAGTTTATCGTTAGTAAACTATAACTTTTGCCACATAAATTTATGTGAATCCGATTTACTACGAGATATCAGAATTATAGAAACTGCACAACTGAAGTCATTCACCCTGCATTGCACGTAAACAAACCAATTATATGGAAGTCTCAACAATTCACATAAATTCTATTAGTCTGTGATACACAAAGAGCCAGACGCGACGTGTAGGCATGATTGTTGGCATACAATAGTTTACCTGCCGTTAGACGCGTCTGTGAACTTGCCCGACCGACGCTATCAATAGATGATAGATAAACGACCGCATTGAATAGCATACCATCGGTATTTGATAGATCAACTTGCTAAGTATAAAGTCATTTAAAGCTAGGAAATCGTTATCTGTATTATTTATCTTTATGCGTCGAGATTGATAAATAGTAAATGGCCTTAGCATTCAGACTACCTTGTGTAGATCCATCGTTTACTGAAATAAAGTACGAAACACGGTATTATTTAATTTAATAAAATTACAAGGTCGGCTTTTGGAAAGTTTATTATGATACGTACTGAAACTCATACAAATTGGGACTTAAATAATATCATACATACATATCTTCACGCCTGTTTCCCATGGGGGTAGGCAGAGACTGTAGATTTCCATTTGCTACGATCCTGGCATACCACTTTCGCTTCGTCTATGTTCAAATTTGGACTTACGATGAATGATATCAAGACTTTTAAGGCTTTATTTATAAACACGATGTATTTATTCCTGGTAAAGTTATATTTTTGTGCTGTCACTGAAATATTGTTTAATTTTTTGTTCATTGTTTAACGTAGTCTACACCATCAAGGAACTAGGTATTAGAAGAAATGTTATTATTTTGGTCGATAAATCAGATGAACTATGTTGTTATAGGCGTTAATGTTCATGTATTGTGTTGGCCATATACATGATTATATTAGATATATCTAATCAAAGAGTCTAAGATATAATATCAGTACTGCTTCAATACATGCACTTAGCACAAAGAGATTGTCTGTTTGTAACTAGAGATGGGATTCTACCCGGTATTTTCCCGGGTAAATATTATTTTGGGTAAAAAGCGGGTATTTACCCGGGAAAATACCCGAAAGGTGGGTATTTATTTTTCTAAGAACGAAGTATATAAATATATTCGTAATTACTTCTTAGAATGTTATTGGTGCAAAAATGGTTGCATAGTTAGCAGTTTTCAAAATGCTAGTTATTACTAAACTGCACTTTTTATGAAAAGAAGATTTTTGGGGAAAATGATTTATATGGAGAATGTATCAGATATGGATCCGGTTGGTTGGTGGAAAGGGATCTGTGGAACAAGATGTATTGTGTGTATTCTACCGTTTGTACAAGGGGCTATGTTCTGAGGAATTGCTTGAAATATCACCCCACGGCTACTTTCTATCACTGCACCTGTCGCCATCGAGTAGTTCATCGACATAGGTACCTTAGAACCACTCTGGTCTTATATTATGTGATTTCACACAGTATGAGGTCAGAGTGGTATTGAGATTGACCAGACCAATGAGAAGATTCTTTCCAAGTGCACTCAGGTTGTGGAATCAGATTCCCACTGAGGGTTTCCCAAGGGAATTCTTCAAAAAGGGTCTAAAAAGATTTTTCAGGTTCGATAACGCGCGGGTGATACCCTTAATGTTGCATAGACTACAGTAGTCGCTTACCATGGAGGGCCGTATGCTTGTCTGCCAACTTAGTGGTATCAAAAAAAGATATCTTTCTAAAATAGCAACTAGGTTGTTGACTTCTTTATGTACCTTGGCAGCAACAGAAGGCTCACTTTGTTCTCTGCCACGTACAATGCCAAGCGGAACCTACTAACTAAAGAAATGAAGACAAAACCTTTAAGTCTAAGGAGAGACTGCCTTCTAACGTATGTTTTACTGCGTGTATAATGTACGGAATGGATGATGTCGACGCCTATTTTTCACCATCGCACCGCATGCCATGGACAGAGAATTTATAGTCACAACTTAGCACCGATGTGGTCGTGTTTCAGAGGCATTTGTTCCTACGTACGCTTAGGTTAGAGACTGGTCCCATAAGTTTAAAGTCGCATAGTGAGCTATGGAGAGAGCTATGCTCGGGGTCTCTATAAGGGATTGATATCGCAATGAAGTTACCCGTCACAGAACCAAAGTAACCGAAATAGCTCTAAAGCAAAAAGGATTAAGCACGCAATTGGCCTGCTCAAGTCTTTCAGAGAATCGATAACCGTTGGGGCAAACGAGTAGTTGGGTGAAAACCGCGTCTAGGCAAACGTAGTGTGGGACGCCCACCGGCTAGGTGGACTGACGAATTGCGAAAGGCAACTGGCAGTGACTGGATGGAAAGAGATGATTGATGATTTTGGCTCCGTGGTGGTCACTAAAAGAGGCCTATGACCAGCAGTGGATGAGTACGGGCTGATGATGATGACGATTACGCTTATGTTGTACAATGAATTCCTGCAGAGGTTTTCTTTGGAGATTAGAGCATGAGATTTTACAAGAAGGAAGTTAAGAGGATTTTTCAGCTTGATGCTTCGGTGTTGGAAGTTTCCTTAGACTGTGGTAATTGCTTATACCATTGGTTTATACCCAAGGGCAGCAAATAAGCGTTTGCCACCCTTGTGATATAAGAAAAAACTATCAATACTATTTCCTGAAGGGTTAGGCAGAGGGTTGGTTCAACGTAAAAGAGGGCAAGCCCGAGCAAAATTTCAAACTCCGAGCTGCTACTGAGAATTTCATAGAAAAACCAAAAAGACTACTCGACTTCAGAAAAAAACAGGATCTCTTCTAGCTTAGCCGTCATAGAGTAGCTTATCAGGAGTTAAAAAAACTACTACATAACTAACTTCATCCTAGTGCAGTGAAAACTGCTAGTTTTGCAACCCATAACATGCTAAGAAGTAATTACAAACATATTTAAATACTTCGTTCTTAGAAAAATAAATACCCACCTTTCGGGTATATACCCGGGTAAATACCCGATATTTACCCAAATGGGAATTTACCTGGGTATTTTCCCAACGGGTATTTACCCATCGCCCATCTCTATTTGTAACACAAGTCGGCAAACTTGCGCGATTCTATCAATAGACACTAGACGGAAGGCGTACGTACTAGACGGAAGGCGCTTTGAATCTTGTATTCCGAGTGGTATTGGGTATCAAGATGTTATGTACCCCAGCCCTTAAATATTCGTACATTAAATGCCTTTACATAATGGTGATTGTTATCTACGTGGAATGATTGTAACTGACAACATGTTATTTTATTAACAAGCATGATATATGCTGCAATTGACGACGGGATATTTTAAAATTGGAGAAATTAAGTTTAGCATAAAAATTAACAACAAAATAATTTATTTATGTTAAATTTAGACTTCTTTTATAATTATGATCTGTATATTTTTGAATGGGTGAAATCTAATTTAGCATAAAATCAGCATTTGAAATGACAATGAGTGACAGAGGCTACAAACTAATATAACACTGATTTATCGGCTAAGTAACCTAGTGCTGGGTACGTAATCTAGAAAGAATAATAAGACTACAAAATTGCCTCGTTAGCATAATGGTCGCAAGCACGACTGTTACGCTGAGGTTCCAGGCTTCGATTTCCGAGTCGGCCAAAGTGTTACTGGTTTTTCTATGAAATTCTCAGTAGCAAGAGTGGATTTGACAATAGGCTTGCCCCCTATTACATGGAACCTATATCAAATCTCCTCCTCTATCTCCTATTAACTATTTTAGAGATTATCTTTTTGTATTTTTTTAAGCATTTTCCATGCTAAGAATAACATATTTTATAGATTACTGAACACCCACAAAGTATTTTAGTATCAAACAATACAGTCTCGGGGTTTCGAATACCTGCCATTTAAAAATACAGCAGTTTATCAATGGAGCTAGGAGCCATTCTTCGCTGTCTAGTATCTAGTCGGGTTTACTTCACGACGGTAACAAATGGAGCTTGTTAACAGAAGGTCAATTCTTTAGATCATTTATAGAGAGCCAATTCACTACAACCGACAATCTTGCAGTTGCATTTACCCTGTCGAAGGTCGCCAAGAGGTCAACTGTCAGCGTACTTTACCGGGCGATGGATTCAAACATTTTAACTCTCATATTTAAACTTTTCAGCCCCAAAATGAATACCGGTATGTTGAAAGTTTTAAGCCTTTACCCTTTGTGTGTTAGTGGCATTGTAGTTTATAAATGGATGAATCGCACCAAGTAAGTAGTATTATTTGTTTTATAGCTGGTGACTCATAATTTCAAGATTATCATAAAGTAATGAAGTTACTTTTTTACACGACTGACGCCGAAGGAGGGTTATCAATAAGGTAAATAGTACCTAAATGATTCCGTACGACTAGCCCCTAATGTTATTGAGGAAAAAGGTTCTCCTTCTTATTCTTATACGAATTCTTGCAAGTCTAAGGAATTTATTTGTTTCTAAGTTTGTTAAATGGGATCAAAGGACCAGTTTAGGCAACGCAATTTTTTTTCGTATACTAAGGTTTGATAAAGTAAAGTTAAAGATTAAGAATGTGTTTTCTTTTATGTATTTTGTGAGGAAATTATCTATCCACGTTGTCGTTCTTAGAAAACTACTTCTTGCACAAGGAAAACAAAATAATGAAAAAAAATCGGCATAGAAATAAGTGGTTGGGTGTAACGTCACGGCCCTACTTATTCTGAACCCCTGAAGAGCAGCGACACCAAATAGCGGGGAACGAATTAATAATGAAACAAAGCGGCTTATATTTCGTGGTGGGGGCGGGGAAAAACGACCTTATGAGCTGCGAGATACGATCTTAATTGGTAGTACCGCGGTTAGTATTTAGTGCTAGTGGTTGGATGCGCCCGCGGCAGCTGCCTGCGTCACTGAAGCTCTTTGTTTGAGCTGAAGAGCTGACTCTAATAGCTTGCACCGGATCTGAGCTTAAAAATGGACTTTTAAATATTTTATGAAGAAGTCGGGCGAACGGATAAAAAGTTTAAAATTTACATATCTACCGTATGCACTCGTGTGTAGAAAGTAATATGGATACTTAACCTAATATAGAACCAAGGTTTATAGTTGATTTTTTCATGCCACGTTGTCGAGTTGGAGATGGGCGGAAAGTTCTCCAACTGAAAAGGGTTATCCTCATAAAAATCACGAGAAAATCTTGACTTTGGAAAACTTTGAACAACATGTCAAATCGATCATTTGAATAGGCTGAGGTGAAGGCCGAATGATTTTGATACATGCTTGATTTTTAGAACTAGATTTAGGTACCTATGAAAAATCTGTTTCCAAATAATAAGTTGTAAAATATGTTTCAAAGTGTTAGGCTTCCACTCCTAGAGTTCATCTGGGGTTTGTTTGTGCAAATATTCTGCCGCTAAGCAATAATTTGCAAACGTATGCCGACAGAATGGATGAACGGCGACTGACAAAAGGCATTTTTAAGGCGAATGTCAATGGAAGCGCCGGGGGGGCACGCCCTAGAAAAACTTACCTACACCGACCTTATTGGTGAGGTCCTTTTAAAAAGGTCAGGTGCATAGTGCGTAGTACTCACAACTGGTATATGTGTATGACACGATGTATGAACGTGGAGGAAGCTAAAGAAGTATGCAAGAACCGTAGTAAGGCAGTCTCTAGTTTCTGCCTACCCCTGTGAGAAAAAGGCGTGAGTATATCTCTCTCTTGGGACATTTTTACACAGAACCATCTAGTCCCAAACTAAGCAGAGCTTGTACTATGGGTACTAGACAATGGATATAATACTTATATACTTTTTTTTTGTAAATACATACTTATAATATATATGAAACACCCAGACAAACACAAACACCTAAGTTCATCACATCAAATGTTTGTGTCTTGTGGGAATCGAACTCACGACATCGTGATCAGCAGTCTGGTACTCAAACCACTAGCCCACAGACGTCGACAATGTATGTATGTATATTGTTGTATTCCGGTTTCAAGGGTTATGTAGCCAGGTAAATTACTGGGCATGTGTATGGAACTATGTGTTTCGAATTCCTTTAAACGCGTTTTGTCCAAACGTTTTTGTAAAATCCCGCGTTCGGTACCGCAGTAGCTACTTCCAAACTTCGTTAGATACCTTCTGTTTACGATAAAGTTAGGGAACTGACACCGGCAGTAAGTGGAAAAGTTATATGAACCCCTTGTTTATTTCAGATAGTTATGGACCCACACTAGATAATTTGTTGAGCAAATTACCACCTCGCCGGCTCGTTTGTTTAATAAAATACGTGTTGTAACTCCGCAAAGTTTTTAAATTAATAATTGTGATGCAAAGTAGGATATATCAACAGCATTTATTATGTAAACAACTGAAATATACGGCACTGTAGGGTATACACTTGGTTTTTACTGACTGGTGGAGGGTTTTTGTTAAAATAAAACACTGAAAACGAAATTCCACGAAAGAAAGAACGAAACTCATTACTTTACTGGCTACTGCGTTTGTTTTGGGAATTGATGTTAATTTTCGGGTTAACTAGAAGGAGGTAAAATATGTTTTTATACATATATGTGCTTGCACTCAATACCTTTATTTTTAATATTTTTCATAGTGTAGTAATTCTCTTGGATGTTCGGTCCTCAGAGGAGGCGGTGGAGTTTGTCAGACTCGTATCTACTAAAAACTACACTTATCATCCCTTGCCCTGTGACCTGGGCTGTAGGACTGATGACGCATGTGCAAGAATAAGATCTATATTTAACACACACCAACATATATGTTTAGCTACTAAAAGTGCTTAAATAACTCAATACGTATATATATATATATACCAAAATAAATTATAAATGTCTGTGCTGAGTAATACGTTAATACATTTATTATATTATAGTTTTAGTTATTATTTATCATTTATTTATCATTTTGTTTGGTCAAAAACAACCTTCTTGATAAGGACTTACACTAATAATAATAATCATCATTTTTATTCAGGTATTAGGGTAGGTATTGTAATTGGTGGTAATAACCCATTACAAAAAAAAAAACAAAGAACATTATTACACTATACAAATTATGAAAATAAACTATACATAAAAATTAATTAATAACTTGAACTATAATAAATTATAAAGGAATTAAAATCAATATAATGATCAACATGTTTCCACTATTTTCACGTTAAATCCGACTTCAAGTTGCACCAGCTAAGCCAGAAACGTAAGTCTAGAATGTATAATAAAATTCCATACCTCTAGTGCCAGTAAAGTTCCAGTCAGCGTCGTGGGTGTGTGTGCTTCGGGCGTAGGGTGCGCGCCGCGACCGGTTGCCGACCGACCGCGACCGACCCTCCGACACTGCAAACATACTGCTGCTGAGAAAACTTTACAATCCTTACGAGAAAAGTTGAAAGAGAACACGAGACACTTTTCACTTTTTGGATAGGTACTAGAACCTTACAACCTTTTATTTATGGAACTTCTCAATTTTGAGAGTTGTTGCACCCTAGAGCTACTAAACTGGAAGGACCTGCGAATAATGACTGTTGTAATAAATGTAGCCAACCTAAACTTTCAGGACGGTTTTGGTCTTTTATACAATATTTTTGGTGAAGAAAATTCTGTGTTTTGGGAGCTGTACTTAGTACTGCCACAGATATTACTGTTGTCGTAATAAGTGTGCCTAATCCCAGCTGACAGAAATGATCAGGGACGTTCAGTAATTTTTATAATTCAGGAACACTTCAGATATTTTGGATACAGTTACGGATTTTGTCGAAGGAAATTCTGAATGATTGGAACTGTTGTAAAGCATATATGCAGCACTTACAGCTAATTTACCCGCAGGATTAAAAATCCGCTATCCGAATCATAATCACATTACACAATTGCTAAGGAACTGTTATGAATTTCAAATATGAATTGATTTCAGAGGAATTGCTCAGTGTGGCATAATAACGACGTGATGACGTGATGTCGTCTTCATCATCATCCAATAACGTTGTGATGACTTCTTCATCATCATCCAAATGTGTTAATTTCATCCACGTGAGAGCTATGAATGATGATGTAAACCTTTTCACTATTCATGTATGTTAATAAAATGAGAATGATTTAGCGTCGCTCAATAAAAGTACTCTTTTCACTTTTAAAGTCATGGATACTTTTATTCAGGCCAAGTAGAAATCCTTCAAAAAGTTTGCTAGTAGAACAATTAAAAAAGTTTAGAAAATTTTTGTTGAAGGAAAGTTATCCAATTAATTTCAAAATTACAGTTATTCAAATAACCTTCAGCTGGGTTATTTAAATGAGACCGAGAAATTTTATGATCTTCACTTCGGGCAGGATTCGACCCAGTCTCGTCCAGGTTGTTACATGTGACACCTTAGACCATTAAGCTACAGAGTTATCATCAGTTTATCAGTCTTAAAAAAATAATTAAAAATTCAAAAAGTCTGCCTAATATACAAAACATTGCCTACTTATCTGGATTTGGTTAAAATTCTAAATGAAAACTAAAAAATTGAAGTAATTCCTTACCATCTATTAAATACTCCGACACTCCATAAGCCTGATCCTTAGTGTTACTGACAAAACATTGATAAACTCCCTGGTCATCTTTCTGTGAGTTTTTGATATGTAATCTTAGGCCGTCTTCAGAAATCTTGGTCCTTTCATTCGGTTTGACAACCTTCGCGTCGTGCACCCAGTAGACAAGCTCGATTGGATGGCCAGACACTTTGCATTCAAATGTGACGTCAGCATTCGCCTTCGTTCGTACAACTTCGGGTTTTATTCGGACGGAGATGGGCTCTAAAAAGAGAAAATATGTTAGCAGAAGGTAATACGTTATTTCGCGAGTAATAACATTTTACGATTAGCCCAATTAGGACGGTAATACGGAAGAAATCGTGCACAGGAAAAGGAAACTGTTAACATAAATTAAGCGGATGTGCTCCGCGTAGGTATACGAGCAAGAGCTTCAATACTCTGATTTTTTTCTTTTGCGTATTTTTCCTTGAGAGTTATTTCAGCCTGGTTTATAATTAAATTATACGATATATTCATTGGTACGTATTGTTTCTTACTATTTTTTCATGACTAAGATATCGGGATGGATGTAGATGTAGGTATGGATTCGTTTTTAATAAACTACTCATTAAAACTTTCAATTCTAAATTAAAACTATATTTATATTTTGTCTAGTGGTCGTAGAAGTAATTTTGAAACGTGAGGTTCTGCTGGGCTATGGCTGGCAAATGTTTTTTAAGGTTTCCTTCAACAAACTATTTCGAAATTTGGAATTGACCCCGGTCTATGACAATAAGCTCGCACTCAGGACCCAAAATATATCTAACAGTGAATTGAAGTTGGATGTTAGTAAGCCTGTGCTGACCCTTCAGTGAATGGCGCCATGGCGTTAAAGAATAGTTCATAAATTATAATATTTTCTCCTATTATCATATATACTAGCTTACCGCCAGCGGCTTCGCCCGCGTGGTCTTATAAACTATAGACTACTATGTTACTCAGGAAAGATGTAGCCTTCTAACGGTGAAAGAATTTTTTAAATCGCTCCGGTAGTTTTTGTGTTTTCTTATTACAAACATACAAAGTTACAAATTTTCTGCATAATATTTGTGTAAATAAGTGAATCATAATAATAATCATATCAACATACTATAAATATCGGTAAAATAAAATTATGTTGATTTTAAGAGCTCAACATCCACTTATTATTGGAATCTCAGATACCATAAACCAGATATTGTACGTTTATGATAATGGTTATAGAGGGTATAGATATTGAAATAGAGCCAATCTCGAACACTAACCCGGTTGAACGACTATATTTCTGAAATATATTATGCCAATTGAAATGTAATATAATAACACTAAAGTCAAATCTTACAGTAAATTAGGTGTAGAAACTGCACATTTTTTTTTGTCTATTTATTATCATACGTATATTATCATACATATTAGGTAAATGGTATCTGTTTTATTATCACATAGAAAAAGTTAAGATTTATTAAATACGGAACCAACCCTGAAATCGCAAAAAAAAACCGTCATACATTTATGTTTACTGTTTCATTCAACTTTTTTCCTGGGTTGGTTTTATATAAATTAGTTAATTAATCTGTATATCTTAATAAATCCTACATAGACGCCATCCTCACTACTCATCGTTTTGAACATGGGACTGAACATGGGAACTATTGATGTTCTTAATAATGAGTACAGTACAATGACCTCTTAATTTTTTACGTCCAGATATTGCCATCATCGCAAATAACGCTGTCGGTACACACACCTTTTAAGGCTTAAAGGACATGTATCCAGGGTTGTAAAAATAAATAACTAAAACACACTTTTTTACTTTATAATTTCGTAATATTCACCTGTTACAATGAGCGTGAAATGTACGGATTCTCCGCCGACGGTGTTGTTGAGCCAGCAGACGAACCGGCCGGCGTCTTCACGCCGTACCGCTTGCAGGCTCAGCAGACCGCCGCCAAGCAGTCGCGTCCGTGACCATAGGGACGACTTCTCTATGGGGATCAGTTCCTCATGGTGCTCACGAAACCACCTGGAGAGGGAGAAAGAAGATTAGAGTTGATAGTTTAGCCAGCGTTGTGGTTCTTATCCGTGCACGGCACTTTGCTCTGTATACAGTTTTAAACTGGTTTTTTGTATCTTTTTGTCTTGTCAACGGTCTATTGTTTTTTGTTTTCAAATAAAGAAGCAAGCATCAATTATTTGAATTATACAATTCAAGATGATGATGTAAGTAGGTATAAGCATTATAATGATGACTATGTCAAACGTCAAATTCTTTTAATATTCATTCACGGTCTCACGTCAAAGAAGTTTAATCAAAATAATATTATCCTTTTGTATTTTTTAAGCATTTTCCATGCTTAGATTACAAGTTATTTTTAATAAACAAAATAACAAAAAACAAAATAATATTGTTAATTGAATGAAGGAAAAATTCGGCTGGCGAGCAGGACTCCAACCTGCATCTTCTGGTTCGGTACACCAGACGCTTTGACGGCTAAAATAATATTGGACCAAAATATTGGACACATAGTGTGGCATACCTTTATGTACCAAGTCTACTCAAACTAAATAATATTATAAACATTTTCTTTCATTTCGGCACAAAATAATTCGTTTACTTACATACATACACAATACTTTGCAGATCAGAAGCGTAGATGTGTGAGTCTATTGTATTTCAACGGAAAGGGATACATTGAACAAGGCAAAGATATCAATAGAGCAGAAGTTGTGACAAATAGCTCATTGTTACCTTCAGGAACCATAGTGACATGGTTCCCTCGGCCTTTCAACACTTTTATTGATTCATCAGCCCATACAAATCGTTACTAGCGATAGTTTTCTAAGTCTATTTCTTACCACTGCTTGTTACCAGACGTTTGTATATCGAACACAGAGAATTAAATGATAATAAAGTTTTTACACTAACCTAACTTATTTTTTAAGTAGGCCTACATTTTTATTTTTAGTTAGGTATTGTAAAATCCTTACTACCTTACTAATATTATAAATGCGAAACTCTGTCTGTCTGTCGCGCTTTCATGCCAAAACTAATGAACCGGTTTAAATTAAATTTGGTAGTAGCGAGTAGTAGTAGTAGAGCCAGAGAAAGGACACAGGCTAATTTTAAGTGCGAATAAAGGGCCGTAAGGGGTTGAAATAGGGGATGAAAGTTATAAGAAATATCCAGACCACGCGGGCGAAGCCGCTGGCGGAAAGCTATATTAAATATGTAATTTAAAGGGTCAATGTAGAACCCATACCCATAGTAAAAGTTGTTCATATTGATGAATACAAATTAGTAACTTGATTTTTTACAGACAATTGACGAAGTCATCAAATAACTACTTACAATCAAATAGCAGACTTGGCTTGATTATCCTGCCAAAAGAATGTGATGTGTTTAGATGTTTGGAGGGTTGTATAATTATGTACTATCTCCTCTGCAACGGCTTGACAGATTTGGATGAAATTTGTAATAGAGATATCTTATACCAGACTGTTCTTTTAATTCAGGAATTATTGCAAAACTTTTATTCCGCGAAAAGAATTTTGAAAAGGGCAGAGCCGCGAGCAAGTGCTTGTCTACTTAATAAAACTAATTACCAGTTCTTAAACGAGGCACGAATTCAAGAAGCCAAAGTTTTTTCCCAACTTCCAGATGTTTTTAGGAATAAACTCGGTACCTAAGTAAATTGTGTAAGTAGCCTTTGTAATTCACGAACAGTATTCGTATATTTACTTATCTTGTACCCAGGGGTTAATTGCAAACATAAATAAAGGTGATATCAATCCCAAAGTAAATTTTGTTTCGAGCTAAAGTTACGTAGAGCCCGACCCGTTTATAATTACAAATTAAAGCGTTTTAGGAAGCCTTATATTCATCTTATAAATGTTGGTAGTAAATTATCACATTGCTTATCAAAGTAAGCTTTAACCCAACCTACAAAAAAGAACTAGGTTTGCTATTTTATCGTGGCAAAATAATTTAGAATTTTATTGATTTTTGACATTTGTCTGTACCAAATCTGTCAGTTGGGTCATGGTTTTACAGACTTGGGCTTCTGTAAACGAGCCTTTCAGACATGACAGACACTACACTGCTGTTAGATGAAGATGAAAAATTCAGCGGTTATTGTCACGAAAGTGTTATTTATATAAGTAAATACCTACTAATAGATTTTCAGATAAAAACAAGGACTCGCAATTTAACATTTCGCCATAAAATTAAAAACATCCAGTTACAAGCTATACCTAGTTACTCTATTATACATCTCTGCCAATACTTTTAGAGAATTTAATATTATTGGTTAATAAACCAATAATATTAAATTCCACAAATCATTTAAATCATACAAAACATTTCTTTTATTATAATAACAATAACAGAATATTTTCTTTAAATACCTAACTGCGAATCAATGATATAAAGAACAATGGGTAGGTTGGAATGTGAAAAACCAATATCTATTAAATAATGGAAGTCCTTTTATGAAATGCGGGGACATTTTTATAGGCCGATGTAAGGCAAATATTCGTAATGCCGTTTGAAGTATTTAATAACCCTCGACATTGTTGATGTGGAGGGAAAATTGTTTGGGATTGAGTTACGGACTCGGGAGGGTTAAAGCGAAGTAAACTTATTTCGGTTCCATCTAGATAATGTTACGCGAAATAGACCGTCGCATAGTTTTAGCTTTCTACTCGCTCCAGAACAATATTACATGACGGCTAAAGCTTTGTGAATACGGTCTAATATCTTATGCGCAAATTCACGGAAATGAAATGGCTATGTGGCGCGAAATCTTCAATGTTCTCCGAGTTAGGTTCCCTTTTAGAAATAGTTTTGAAAGGAGCTGAAATGCACTGAGACATTTGCATTCTAAAAGGTTTCCACGAACTATGGGTGGATATGAAAGTTTATGGCGAATTCGGATGCTCACCACCGTCGCCACGGTAACTCTTTGAAGACATAAAATGTTATCAGTTCACTGGAGAAGTTTGTGAAGTTTTATATAGTCTATAACTCTGACGTTTTGAAATCTCGAGGTTTTATAATAGTTCTTCATTTTCCCGAGTCGTTAAGTCAGTGTTAGATTTATTGTTATATATATGTTATAGTATTTTATATTTTGTTATTTTTATAAGTATTGTATTATATATTTTTATATGGGCCTTGTTGCCTGAAATAAATGGAAATAATAATAATAATAATAATTTTAGGCCCCAACTCAGAGACGTCACTTAACCTTAATGAATCATTAAGAAACAGTAGCTACTACAGCTTGGCCTGTTTTCCCATATTTGAATTTGCTGTCAGTGTATTAAGATATACTGGGTGTCATCAACTAATTAAATGATTCATTAGGTTGAGTGACGTCTCTGAGTGCGGCCCATAATTGTGTTATTGTTCTGATACTAGCGATTCATAGTGTTGAACTGTTGAATTAAAAAGCCAACTGGTAACACTCAACTCTATAGTTTAATCTTAATTTGTTTCTAGGTGATGACCACGGTTTCACACGTGTCCCAGATAAAATTTACTCAATGTATTTATAAATTATAGCCTAATTGTTTTTCGATATTTATAATACTGTAAACTTATCAAATCTGTTCTGTAGTTTTTGCGTGAAAGAGTAACAAACACATACTTAATTTTACATGTAATATTAGTAGGAAAGAAATTTAATCTCCTTCACAGATACTATTCAGTGCAAACGTTCTTAGTGTAGGTAGCAGTTGCAACCACGTACTGAAGACAAATATCAAGTTCTGTCCCTAACCTTCGACCCCCGAGCTCAGTTTGCACTGTGGTTATTTGACTAAACATGACCAACTTTGCCCACGGAAACTTGGCAACATTTTCTCGTTTGTTTACTTATCAGGTACATAACTAGAACCTGCCAAACGACCGTATAATATTGTGTATAAGTACACATATTTACCCTAATGTTATAAATGTGAAAGTTTGGATCTTTGTTACCCAAACTCATGCTGCAATGGCTGAATGGATTTGGTTGACGTTTTGAATGGAGTTGTGTTAAGATTACTACAAAAACTGAATTTAATGGGGGCGAAACCGCGAGTAATTACTATTTATTATATAACTAGAATATATGAAATGGCTTAATTGTTTTGTAGAATTTATTCATGTAATTATAACAATTCTCGCTGTCATTATTCTCTGACGTCTCCTAAGAAACGATTACCTGCCGAGTCAATTTAAGTTATATCAGAGATATCATAATTAGGTAAGCGTATTTCGATATTAATACGTTGGGAGCTTTTCAGTTAGGAGATGATTTAAGCATGGTTAGTTAAATAAACGTGGAGGAGGCTAAGGAAGTAAGGCTAACATTCAGAGACGATGCTCAGCGTAAAGTAAGGCTTCCTCAGCGTAAAGAAAGCTAAGTTCATGCTGAGTCTCTTCTCTGAATCTCAGCCTAAGTATCGTAGCAAGTGGTGGTCTCTTGTCTGCCTACCCCTGTGGAAAAAATGCGTGAGTGTATGTATGTATGTAGTTAAACAAAGTACCTATGAGATTTACATTTTCAAGAGCAAATACCGAATCTATTATGATGACCTTTTCTTATTGGGTCCAACCACACGCGTTCGGCAACGTAACAGCGGTCTAAACGATAACATTATGAAAATCTATTTAAATTACACGCCGTTTGGCTATCTGAAGAGGAGCTAGGTACAAGAGCAATATAGACAGCTACGTTCCAAGGGTATAATGCAATTTACCGGGTTTTGCGAGCTAAATTGCTCCTTGGCAGTTAAAACGAATCACGTCGCAAGGGGATTATAAAATTGCGGTTAAACCTCGACACGAGATCAAAACGCTTTGACGGCGAAATAAAACGGGCCGTTTGACCGTCGCATGTATCGGCAGATTTAAGGGATTTCAACTATGAATTTTAGCACGTTGTTTTCCGGACAAACGCTTGAGTAGAAGTTATGTCATACGGTAAAGCACGTTCACTGTCGGCTTTATTTTGGGGCGATTGGAAATGTTGCAGTGTTCCACAAACAACCTATTGCAATATTTGCCTAAGTACCTAATTGATACATTGAATTAGATGCAGCATAATGCTGAGCTGGCAACCCATTCGGGACAAGCATGCCGAAGCACATTCCTTTTTGTTTTAGTTATTAGTTTTTCTCATTTCATTTATTTAAACTTTATGTCCATAAAATGGTTTTATCTGTGTGTTTATATTGTCTATCTAAATAAATGTGATTTTTTTTTCTATCTTTCTTTCGAGATTCCCTGTTTATAGGAAATAGAATTCCATAGATAACATAATATTGTTTTATGAATAAAATTTTATTACCTACGAGTTTTTAAGTTCCATTTTACATAAATTATTATCTATCGATTTATATGCGCCTGCAATCCTATTAATCTATACATATAAAATGCTTTGTCCTGAATGACTGACTCACTGACGGATCAACGCACAGCCGAAACCGCTGATCGAAAAAATCTGAAAGTTAGAGGGTGTGTTCTTTGTATGACGTAGGCATCCGATAAGAAAGGATTTTCCGAAATTCCACCCCTAAGGGCCTGAAAAAGGGGGGCAAAGTTTGTATGGGACAACGTGATTCCTTGGTCCAATCTACTTCAAATTTTGCATAAACATTCTATAACAGAATTGTAGGAAAACGTGTTTCGTATTTTATTGAAATTCATCCCCTAACTGGGTTAAATAGGGGTAAAAAGTTATTTTTCTTCGAAGTTGATATCAATACTCCTTAGTGTTTTTTATTTTAGATTAAAATAAAATTTTTGACACATGAAATGTCAGCAGTAAATAATGTCAAGTAGTGAAGGCTCTTTATTCAATAAACAAAGGTTTAATCAATTCCAGTATAATAATACGTAGTGATATCTTTTTTTGAGTGCTCCTGGTGTAACAGGCAAGACTTTTATTAAGTTTAATATCGGTTGCATCGTCCGTAATTGCTGCCACGCTGATGGAAGGAGGTAAAACTGCACTGGTAAACTGCGTTCAAAGGTCTTCTCGATTTGATACAAACTGAAACCTCACTCTGCAATATACCCAAACGAAGTACTATGGCAGAAGTTTGGTATTTGAGTACTAAGGCTCTTAAAGGGGATTACTGTATTGTCGGCAGGCGATTTCCGACAGAATTTACCAGTAGAGCTCAGAAGTAAAAGCGCGTGAAGCGGTCTCATTTGTGGACAGTTCTCAGACCCGTTTCTTAAAATAGGAAATGGTGGAACATATAAAATTGAGAACACACACACAAAATTATGCAATGGCACCAGATTTCAAGTGAAAACAAGCATCGCAATGTAATCGAGTCAACTATACTGACCAGTTGTTCTCGAGGAGAGTAAGTATGTATTTATTCCTAGGATTTGAATTCAAGAGAGTGCAGTTTCCCGTCAAAGTCTGCTTTACAATGACCATAAACACAGCTGAAGGTCAAACTCTTGGTAGCGGGAGTAGATTTGAGGGAAAGCTGCTTCTCCCGCGGGCATAGTGGCATGCTCCAGAGTAAGCGCACAGAGTAGCCTGTTGATTCTAGCATCCGAAGAAAATACAAAAAAATATTGTTACAAAGAAATACTGTGGCAGTGTAGTATTTCTATTTCGTTGCAAAAAGATAATAGATAATAACCCCATGTAACTTACACCAGATCAAAGACCGAGCTTAATGTTCATAAAATATATAATGTATAATTTTTTTATTTTATTTTCATGCTTTCTTAACCTTTCAATCCCTACAACATAATAAACATTGTTATATTTTTAACCCCCGACGCAAAAACGACGGGGTGTTATACGTTTGACATGTCTGTGTCTCTGTGTGTGTGTGTGTGTCTGTCTCTGTCTGTGGCATCGTAGCTCCCGAATGGATGAACCGATTTTGATTTAGTTTTTTTTTATTTGAAAGGTGAATTAGTCGGGAGTTTTCTTAGCTATGTTTGATGAAAATCGGTCCAAGATGGCCGCCGCCATAAAATAGCGAATTACATATTTTTCCACAATTCCCTCAATATGGTTATCAAATGAAAGGGCTTCACTAGGAGAATACTATACACTATGATAAATTTCAAATCCAAGATGGCTGCCACCACAAAATCGCAAATTCCATTTCATGTCGGGGGATTTCTAAATTTTTAATTTAGGTTAGGTTATATAAGTATTCAAACATTTTCATATTTATATTTTATCAAAATTAATAACGTAAAAAACAATTTGAAATCTTATTAGAACCATTTTCGACTTCTACGCGGACGAAGTTGCGGGCATAAGCTAGTATTAGATATAAATGTGAAATTTTGTAAGGATGGCTGGATGTATGTTTGTTACTGTTTCACGAAAAACTGCTCAAGTCAAAATCAAATAATATCGGTATCAACGTTTTGTATGAAAATGTTCCCAACTCCCGCTCTTATAGCTCTTAATCTCTATGTGGTGAGTACTACTTATACATAAATCTACTCTTCATCATGCTACTCTATATTTTACTCTACATCAACTTTTTGTAAGCAGTCGATGGCCATTACGCGTTGGTAGCAAGAACTAGATATTTCTGAGGTAAAAAATGGAGCTTTAGCCCGTTCGCGCTGTGCGGTCTCGGAGACTCCGTTGTTTGCTTACTGAAGCGATACCTTTTAGCTAGTGGATACAGTCGGCTAAGGAAAATGTTACCCGGTTTTTCTTTAATGTAGAAAAGTATACGGTGACTTTTCATGTTACAGACGGCTGTGCTTACATAGAGTATACTGACCTTAAGTAAAATAAATGTTTAAAAAAGAAAAAGGATGGACGATTAAAAACTCTTTAAACGCAATACTTTTGGGCCTGTATTCTTAAACCTAAAACTTGACTCACTTTTGACACTAAAAAAAAACATTGGATAGCTCACATTAATTTGTGATTACAGCTTCATCTCTTGATAAAATTAGCGTAGCACGTATACTACGCAATTTATCAGGCGATGCTCCATTTTTAAATTTATTCCGCAATTAGCGGCTATCGGATAGATTGTGAAATCGAAACTCACTATAGACGAACCGGTATTTTGCAAAGAAAAGCTGTGTTGAATTCTTTGCCCAGGTACCTACCTACCTAAGTATATTTATTGAGTAATCACATAAAATATTATAAAAGGGTTTCTTCGAAACCGCTACTGAAATGTAAATTGAAAATATTCAATAAAGACTGCTACATACGTTATTTGTAAGGTATGAATACATCATATACCTATTTCTGTAAAGAACCTAAATTAAATTTAAAAAATTCATAAGTATATTTTTGTTCAAATTCAAAGCTATTATGACTGTTATAAAAATTCGAACATATTGACTCAGGCTGGGTGGTATGTTTACCTAGTAGTGAAGGGGTTAGAGGCAGGTTTGGATGGATACCTATCTATAGAAATGCATGAAATGCATATCTACACCTGACCTTACAAGGAAAATTAAATCCTGGTTCGTTCTGTGTAGCTCAGGATATGAGTGTCATACAGTAACACGTAGCGGTGTTACTGGGAACGATTTCGGGGCCGACAAAATATTTTTTGGGTATTTCCGTGATTTTCCAGTAGCAGATTTGTGCCGGTTGATGGTAATAGGCTCGCCCCCTATTACAGGAGACGATGGGACCCAAACGTACCGATGAACTGTGAGTGTACAGTAGTACAGTTAAGAGCATAGCCATATAAACATTTACAAAAGGGCTAAAGCATTTTTTTCATGAATAAATGATTGCAACTTTGAGAATGTCACTATAGTAGGTATTGATTCGTAAATACTGTGTTCGTAATCTCACAAAAGTTCTATTAGTACTTTAGGAGAAAATCGTATTAGCACTTTTGTTAGTGTATACATGTTATTACATGACACAACAGAAACTGAAAGTCGCGATGTATAAGGAGGTCTAGGAGTTGGCTCTCAACAGAGAACGGTGGAAGGCGCTGCATCGACAAGAGCATAGCTCTTAAATAGAAGAAGATAGATACCTATATGTTTTTGCTCGTGACTGAACACCTCTGCCTAACCCTTCGGGTAGTACAGGCGTGATTGTATGTATATATCTTACCTGTAGCTGGGCACAGGCCAGGCGTGCGCGGCGCACGGCAGCCGGACGTCCTGCCCGGCTTGTACGCGGCGCGTGCGCGGCTCTATCGCCACCCGCGGCCTCACACCGCCTTTTGGTTCTGTTACTATTATGTGACCTGGTAAAACAAAGAGAACATTTTTTATATTATTCTTGTAGCTTATTTTTACCAGGTATACCTGCCCCCTGGGAAATTATATGGGGGTTTTGGGAATATATAAACTGTATGTTTATAAAAAAGGAGTGATTAGAAAATCTTCTCGAAAGTAGCTGACAGCTTTATGAAATAAGAACCTTTACTTAATAAGTATATTATTTTATGTGGCATTAAATCTTACTAATATTATAAATCTTACTTCTTACTAATATTATAAATGTGAGGAGTTTGTGAGGATGGATGGATGGATGGATGTTTGTTACTCTTTCACGCAAAAACTACTGAACGGATCTGGATGAAATTTGGCACAAAGATAGATTATAGTCTGGAATAGCACATAGGCTACTTTTTATCCGGGTAAAATGTATGGTTCCCGTGGGATAGCGGGCGAAGCCGCTGGCGGAAAGCTAGTATTCTTTAATTTAGTCTTTATTTCATAAAGCTATGTCAGGTTCTTTTGAAGATATTCAATAAGAAGACCGACCTTATTACTAAACTATTTTCTAAAAAGATATGTTTAATATTTCTTAGCAAATAAGGCTTTTAAAAGTTATAATAAAAGTAAATATCTAACTAAACACATAATGGTGCACATGTTTGATGTAGCCTAGGTACAGTGCTATATAGTGTAACGTTGCTACAGCCTTTTTCATGGAAATATATTTTATTCCTATTCGGATGCAACTCACCGAAATACTGGCTAGTGTAGAGTGTGCCCGTGATCCGGTCCCTCACGCGGCACCGGAACGCGTTGTGCCGGTCGCGCGGACTCACCCCGCTTATGTACAGCGAACCGTCGTCCAGCCGCTGGTATTTAGACCCTGATAAAAAAAGCAGTTGAATATATCTTTAAAAGATTCCATCGCGCCTGTATTACACAAAGGCTGAGATTCAGAGACGAAATCATGAACTTACGCTTCCGTATGTCAAATTGTAATACAAATTTGACATACGGAAACCTTACTTTACGCTGAGCATCGTCTCTGAATGTTAGCCTAAGGCTAATAAGGCTAATATTCTATTATATTATTCGTATGTCAAATTTGTGTTCATATTTGACATACGTGAGCGTAAGTTCATGATAAGTCTCGTCTCTGAATATCAGCCTTAGTGTCGTCACTAAGAAGAGAGAGAAAAATTCAGCCAAATATACCTTCGATGTGAAAATTGAAATAAAAACCGGTCAAGCGGGCCCGCACATAAAGGGTTCCGTACCATTTTTAATAACAATAATTAAAATTAATATTTCGGACCTTATTTCGAAATTAATCCAAATTAATATTTGCACGGTTTAGATGCAGAAGGCTCTCAACCGAGAAGACTGGAAGAAGGAAAGCTAGGCCTTTGCCCTGAAGTGGGACGATCATGGCTGAAATAATAATAATAATAATTTGTCGTTCTGTCTCGACCTATTACGGTTCATGATATACAGCCCGCTGACAGACAGACAACCCGACGGACATCGGAAGCTTAGTAATAGGGTCCCGTTGGTACCATTCAGGTACGGAACCCTAAAAGTGTAATGAACAGGAAAATCTAGGAAACGCCACCGAGACATACCTAATTACCTACCTGTATTATTTATTTATATTCCCAAGATATTATCAAGATCCAGGATATATTTTTCAATAATCATAACCGTCTATTACACGAGTGAAATTGTTATTGTAATATATATTATATGAGGCGTTCAACCTCCATTTTAACACGTCAATTTATTTTCTGTGAAAATAAGATTCCGTGTGATAACGTAATTGTGTGTCGTCGGCTGACAAGTGTTTTGATGAGAAAAAGCAACAATTTCCTTTTGACACGACATTCTTAGATCTTAGCTTGATTTTTCCACGCGAAGGATTTTTTTGTTAGATACGTTATTTTATAATTTTGCCATTCATATCCAGGGGCTATACCTACTTACCAGACTACCTGGTAAAGATCGTTAGGATTTGTCTATGGGGGAGGCATTTATTCAGCAGTATCAATATCAAGGGCTATATACATACATAATTATTTTGATATTGCTACTGGGTATTTGCCCAGCAGAATGGCACAATTAAAAATGATTTTGAAAAATCTTGGTGCCTATTTGTAAAAGATTTTTTAACGTTAAAAATTCCATTAGGACCTTTATCATTCATCATCATCATTGAGAGAACCCACTCCTGTGTGGGTTCGGTTTCCGCACTTAGTCCTGCAGTGAACCATTCTACGTGAGCCGAGGGGCTGTTATTCTAGCCATTAGGACCTTTAATAGATACTTAAATAGAAACTAAAATATATCATACAGACGAGACTCCTAATAATACATTATTCTGTACAACGCATACATCAATTCATTTAGCTTATGAATATCACGTATTTAATGTAAATCATGGCTCCATATCTCGGTTAAGTTCCGTTATAGAGATGTATAAATCTAATTGACTACCGCAATTTAGTAGCTCATGTTACTGTTATGTTATTGTGTGTTTTAGGTATACAAAAAAACGCGGCATAGCGATTTGGTCGTCAGTGAACCAGTTGACGCTGTTGACGCGGTCGGCGTAGTATGGTGGTACCACACATCACAACACCCACCACCGCATTGCCTGTCATCAAGTACTCGTTCAAAACAATATGTTACCTAAGTGGTGCGGCACAGTGATCTGGTCGTCAGTGAACCAGTCGGTGCTGCTGACGCGGTCGGTGCAGTGTGGCGGCACCACGCATCGCAACACTGCCGCGTTGCCCGCCATCACGTACTCGTCCGGCACGTGGACCTCCCATGGTATGTTGAGGGCTGAGGACAAAGTTAGACGTTATTATTTACTTAAAAATATAGATAGATAGAGTATTCTTTATCGTACACCAAAATTAAGAAAAAGACATACTGCGCCGATCCCAAGGGCAGGAGGATGAGGATGAGGATGATTCCAAAATTATAATAGATAAAAAACCAAGCTCAATTAAGTAGATACAATTGGAGGTCTTATCGCTAAATGAAAAAGGGTCCCGTTGGCACCCTTCGGGTACGAAACCCTAAGAATTCAAAAACAATTAAATCTACAAACTTTCATAAAATTTCAGTTCTAGGTATTTATATGTGTCGACCCAATACTGTTGGTATTGGATAATATTTTTGAATCCTATAGTATTTCAAACAAAATTACAAATTTCTTTTTGAAATTTAGGTAAATTCTCCCGAGCTTAAATATTATTTCCATTAAAGGTTGAAGATTTAACAACTATTTCGTTTTAGTGAAACATAAAAAGGTAAAATTAAATCCTGGGTAAAATCAAGTAGTAAATTGACACTTTAATAAAACAAAACACTACTCCAGACATCGCACTATCGTATTTAGGCCAGCTGGCCTTTTTTGTAAATGTCAATACTTAATTTGTGAGAAACTCTCTTTCAGAAGATTAAAATAGAAAAAATATACACAGAAATTAGATCGAGTAGAAGACGAAAACTATCAAGGCGCCAGTTTATTCTTTAGAATGTACTTAACCACAAAAGTAGTTAACTACAAAAATTAAAATTAACGACTTACTACACCATGACTATACCTAAAAAGAAAAGTTTTTTCTACTACACCCCCACCTTACCTATAATAATTTACATTTAGGAATAGGTATACTTTTTTTCTCTCTCAGTATGTAGCTACTATAATGTCAAATTATGACAAATCGAAAGTGACATTGGTGCAAATGCGACCCCTTTTTAATTTTAATCGCATAGGAGTGTAATAAAATGCCGTAAAATCCCGTCTCCTAAATTATTATAGGTCAGCACAAGAGTAGGGCACAATTAAAAGACCGCTGACTGCGCTTTATCACAGTAATCCCTTTTAACACAAACGGCAAATTTGTTCGCAGAGCCCTAATTGCGGATTTCAAATCGCTTTCATCTACGCTTCATTTAGTTTATTTCCCATGAATTGTAACTGAGGGAACGTTACAATTTATATACATAGAGGACTGGAGTTCTTTTATTGTTACATAAAAATTACTGACTTGTAATACAATATTAGTGATAGAATAATAAAAAAATCAATACTAATATTAATGAAGAAGAAAGCTATGTTTCATCACTAAAAGGTCGAAACCTCAAGAAAAAGAAATTTACATAAAATGCACAAACTGTGTTGCCACAGAAGAAAAAAAATAGAAAAGGAAAAATATAAAACTAACTGAGTGTTGGTAAACTACAGAATATCTTCGTTGATCGTTCGTATAATTTATTACAGTTGCCAACACGTATCTAATGTCATAATAATAATAATACTATTTTAGGAGTAAATAGTGTCGCATTTTCAATGCAATTAATGTCTGTATCTCCAAGATGAGGTTACAGTCGAGAGCTAGATGTCGGTGAGATTAGAATCTCGACTCGAGTTGTGGTAAACCCAGTCACAAAACAAGCGTTTACTGTAGTTTGTTGAGCTTCGTTGGATTTTACAGAGAAAATAGCAAATAGACGGTGCAGTGAATGCTGTTATTTTGTGAAGTAAACTTGAGACGTATTGAACTGTAGCTTGCTCGAGCCAATTTTCTGGTCAAGTGCAAGACGAACTTGGGAGTCGCGAAATAAGTTTCACACAATTTATCTCTGTTACATTCTGTTTTTCACGGAATTTAATATTAATATTTTTATGCACTACGAGATAGCAACATTTTGTAGTGCAGGGCAAGATTTGAAACATATACTTAATTTGCTTCATACTATGCTTTAAAAAGAAAAGTGTTTCTTAACAATCACAAAAATGGTGTGAATTATTTTTGGTAAAGTTTTTTTTGGGATGTATTAGGAACAAGTCGTATGTTTTCTAGGTGGGTCAGAACCAAAACAACTCCAATATGAGTTCCTACATTTTATCGACTTACCAGCGTGTACATGAATGTTTTTGGAGAGCACGGCGAACCCGCTGCTGAGCCGCAGCCGACACCGATACGTGGTGGCGTGCACGTCCCTCCTGTAGTGCTCCGCAGGGAATGGCGGCAGGTGCAGCGACCCATTGGACAGCACCCGACGCAGACCCGCCAGGGAACCGGCCACAGTGTTGTCAGCGAGCAACCAGTCCAGCTGACACAAGTAAAAAGGTTTCATTAGACTAGATATTATGACTGCCTCGTTTGTCTAGTGGTCCGAAACGCGACTGCTACGCCAGAGGTCCTGGGTTCTTTCCCTGGATCGAGCAGTGTTGTTGGGTTTTCTGTAAAATTCCCAGTAGCAGCTCGAAGTTTGGATTTGTGCCCGGTTGATGGCAATAGGCTCGCCCCCTATTACATGGTACCTAAACATACCGGTAAAATGTGGATGTACAATGTACATTAGTACCTACGCCTCTGCCTACCCCTTGCCTTGCCGTGATGGTATGTATGTAGATATCATGATGTCGTTACTTTGCATCTGGTTAGGGATATGGCTAGTGTTGAGCCTTTTTTAATTTAATAGAGTATCTATAACACAATGTAATACATTCTCTAGAAGTAGGCAATTAGGTTGAATTTCTTTCACGCAGCAATATGGATGCCAATAAAAACGTTTACATCTCTGTGCAATGATAATAAACGGTGGCTGTATAATATAAATAAATCTGTAAAGTAAAATATTCAAGTTCTATGGAGCTGAGTCGCTAATGTAGAAATACGACGAAAGTAAGACCAAGTAAATCGACAAAGATGTACACTCGCTTACACACGTTTACGAATTGAGATTAGGGTAATGCGAATCTAATAATACATACCTAATTTGGTCTTTGAATGCGACTCTGTATTCTCTTTTTTAAATCTTTATCGTTCCACCTCCTTATTTATTTACAGAAATCGGTTTTAGCAATTATTATTTTTGGAAACACGTTAGATAAACAAATAAATAAATATCCTGGGGCATTTTTACACAGCACCATCTAGTCCAAAACTAAGCAGGACTTGTACTATGGTATAATAATAGACAATGGATATAATACATAAGACAGATAGATTGTTGAGAGATACCTATCTATCAAATTTTGATTTTGAATCGATCTCTTATGCAAAAGTTTGTCACCTATCTTCATAGGTAATAAGTAAGTATATAGAATTCATAACTAGAAAAGAGTATATAATCTACAAACATCTGAACAGACTTTCTTGAATCAAAGCTAAGCTAAGACCATTCTCAAATTACCTTTACAACAAGAAAATCTAAATTGTTTCATCCGTTTGGGACCTACAAAGTCACAGACAGATACACAGATTACAAATAATCTGTGTATCTGTCTGTCCCTCCTACTGTGTTTGCAGGTTAAAAATTTACGGTATAAGGTAACACATTAATATCTAAGTAACCCGAATTTCATAACTCACGTATAAAAAGAAAACTTGAGGCATGGCGGCTTTCACGACAGTTAATACGATACAACTTGATATTTATATTACTCGGGGGTGTATTGTGGAACGCTATAAGCTACGAATTCTCATCCCTTGTGCGTCTTTCCCTTATCACGCAGTTTTTGCATTCCCAGCTGTGTTTGAAGTAAATTATGTAAATCCTTTACTAAACATTCGTATCTTCGGAGCTGAAACTATGAATATTTTTTTAGTGTATGTTTTGTATTTTGGTCTAGTGGTCCCAAGCGCGACTGCCAGCTGCGCTAAAGGTCCTGGTCCTAATCTTTCGAGGTCCTTAACATCAAAATCATTTATTTGTGATTCACAGGTAATAGATAGTTCTTTTTAATATACCAAGGTAATGCTGTGATCAGCCTCATAGACATAAAAATGTCATAAACATCTAGAAGCGTGATGGTAGTGGTATATTTAAAGATTGTATGGGGTAGTCAAAAGTGCAACACTTTAAACTATAGCAACAGCACAATAATTATTTTGCTATAAAGAGCAATTAATACGATGCAAATGGTTCTTAAAAAACAACCCTCATATACTATAAAGTTGTTTACCATCTTGCAAGCTTAAACAATCTTTGCGGCCTAATCTACCGGTGGGTGAGAGCATAAAATATTTACCGCGATAGTTTGCGGTGCGTTTCAGACAAATTTGCATTTTTCCATGCCGTTTAGCGCGCCCCCACGCCCCGGCCGCCAGTCGACGAACGTTCACGTTTAATTCACTGTTATTTCAATATAATTCACTGATTTCGCACTGACGTGAACAGTGTTTGAAAGAAAAAATTGTACGGAAATGTTGGTGTTATTAAGGAAAAACTCGCGAAGCGGTCGAAAACTAAAAATAGAAGCATTGCGTTATAAAACAGATAATAAAATATTAATGCCACGTTAGCCTAGTGGTCGAAAGTGCGACTGCTACGCTCCAGATCCTTGGATTGATTCCCAGGTCTGATCGATTCCAAAATGTTGTTGAGCTTTTTTGTGAAATTCCCAGTAGCAGCTCGAAATTTGGATAATAGGCTCGCCCCATATTACATGGGACTTATTAGATCAAGAGTATGTGTGCGCGAATCATATTAAGATTCATCAGAAGTGGCTATTATTACACTGATACACTGTATATTTTTCTGTTTACACCAGCAAACCTTTCCTTTTTGTGGTACAAAAGGCAATATTAGCCAATATTGCCCGTAACGGCCGCCATTGTTGTTAACCCAGCTCATGTCGGAGAATGCTGTGATAAAAACTAAGCACGGTATCTATTACAAGAAAATAAGATTAAAATCTGGAAAGCCTAAGGCTACATTCCTAAGGTTAGGTATTAAAAACGTGTAGTAAGGAGGTACTTACTTGCTGTAGAATAAAATTGCTGCTATTCTTGGTTTATAGTCCATCACGCAACCTTGATTCGATTGACAGACTTGAATCAGGGTTTCATTTGAATCATCCTATTGGTCTCTCAAGCAGGGTTATTAAGATATCAACAAATATACCTCTGTTCTTTTTGTATTTTTTATTTTTTAAGCATTTTCCATGCGCAGATTTTTTAGAATGTGAAGGAAAATTTCGACTTGGTGAGTAGGACTCGCGGTGAATTAAGTGGCAGTTATCAGTTATCGCCTCTGTTATATTTAACCACAAGACGCAGATTCGAGTCCTGCCCGCCAGTCGATTTTTTCCTTAATTAAAATAAATAATAATTTGTATTAGTTATTTTAATTAAAGATTGTTTTTGTTGCAAGGAGGATTGTTTTGGTTGCATCGATAACTTTGCAAGATAACTTTTTAAACGAAGGTATGCTATTTATTTAATGAATTTAAAAAGGTACGTACAATTATTTTATTTTTAAACACAATATAATTCAAAGCGCCACCCTACAACGGATAGCTATTTACATTGAACATTAGACGCTTTTTCTGAAAAGAAGTTTAAACCTCATTTAATTAAAACCAAAGCTTTTATTCAAAGCACGTTTCATTAAGTAAAGGACAAATTCTTCTTATTTAATTAAATAATTTCTAGAGGCGGGTTTATTTTTACGTTTTTTCTCTTAATGATGTTTTGTGTACCCGTCTCTCTGGCTAGGTTTAGCTGTCGACCCAACCCGTGAATATTTTAAGGGGCTCAGTGTTTGCTAACTGACGTATCATATACCCGACTAGAATATTTTGTTTCAGGGTTAATACCAGAGATTTATGTAGGTGTTCATGATATGTACAGTCACGAGCATAAATATGTATTACCTATTGAAATAAAACTACTTTTTACGGATTTTATCGCGTTATATTGTCGGAATCGGAATCGGATTGCCAAATAATGTAGGGTAGCTGTTAGTAATTGAAACATCAAGACGCCTACCACCTTAGTCACCCGTGACCATGGGCGCTATAAAGGGTTCCAAACGTCGGGATTAAAATAATATCAATATAACGCGATAAAATCCATAAAAAGTTGTTTTATTTCAATGTCTAGTATTCGCGTAAGTGTCAGCTTACTAATATTAGAAAACGATTTTTGCCTGAAATGACGATTGCAGCTTTGGGTCAACAACAATATCATTATAGTATTTCCACAAGATTATGTAGAGAAAACTATATCAAAGCAGGTGACAATAACATCTATAGCTTATCAAAAATAATTTATGCGATTTTTTATATCCTTTGAACAATTTGGATAAGTTTAGCCTGTTTTTCTAATTAATGAGTAATGCAGAAAAGTTAATAAAATTTCATATTCTAAAGAAATAATACTCGTACCTATATTTACCTGATAAATGCCAAAGGTAATATAAGAATTTTGACATTGATCTTTGACTTGACTCTGTCGCAATTTTATTAATTATTTTTTTTCAGTTTTTGAAGCTTAGTTCAGTTTTCTCAGTAGCATTTATATCTATTTTTAGTTTTGTATTTACATATTATATAATAACGTATAGTATAGTATAGTATGAATATATTTATACTTATATATTTTAATATATATATATACATATATATTTAATCTATTATTAAATATATAAATTATATATCTATGTACATGTGTGCAGTTGTGCACCGTAGTCAACCCCATTTAAAAAGTGCAAGTTCTAGTTTGTCCATCCAAAGGTTGCCTGGAAGAGATTGCAGTTAGCGATAAGGCCGCCCATTGTATGTTTTTTATTTAATTATGTCTTGTCTTGTATATTATTTGGTGTACAATAAAGTTATATATTATTATTATTATTGATTGTACTTGTAAGTAATCTATTTGAAGCAAGTTAAAACCGTTAAATTTAATCCCCCAAGCGATGTTTCAGACACAGATATTTATAGAGCAGAGGAGCGAACTAAATGTATTGGCTCCGTCAGGTATAGTGAAAATGGTGCGGGTTACCCACTTACGACCTTATGGTCTTAATAATAAGGCTGAGAAGTGGATAACGTGATAGACCTTATTGTACATTCAGAGACAACAGCTTTTGAGAATAATTGAAGCAAGACTGTCGGAGATTTCCTAATTCATTTTCATGTTCCTTTAACAACTTTTGATTGGGTTCATAATTATTAAGTATAAGATAAGATTGACGAGGATTGTGTCGGTAAATAACAACTGCGATCAAACCATGATTGCTTTGACGAAGTTGATCTTAGCTTGCTCATCAGGTCATCCTGAGGATTGGTTACATTTTAACCCAACGGGACCCAACCTGTTTGCTTCTTAGATTATACTAGCTTTCCGCCAGCGGCCTAGCCCGCGTGGCCATTTATATTTTAACCAATGTATACAAAAACTTGCCCAATTACATACTAAAACCTTCCTCGAGAACCACTGGGTGAAAACAGCATGAAAATCGGTGCAGTAGTTTTTGGGTTTATTATTGATTAAACCGTTGGTGATTTTTAATGAACAGTTGGTCCTACGGTTACATATTTACTAGAACCAAAATGGCAGGCGCTTTTAAAGTTCACATACTCACCCACATTTGAAAAGCCTATCCCGATCAACTTATTAACAGGGCAGCTAAAATGGCCACTTTTGATCATAATATGAAACGGCTGCACACCATACCATACATTTCTAATACAAGCTGACCTCTTATTATACAATGCGCGGTCACCGCATACCGGTAATGTATACTACAGCATGGTGCCAATTCATAATACGATTATATTATGATTCACTAAAAGTACAGATTTTATTATGCCAAGATTGAATAATAGCGTTATTATTTAGATAAAGATGTAGGTCATGATTGTAGTCGACATGAAGACATTCATAATATTTAGATGTGGCATCGTGTTTGCCACGTTTTCATAATAAAATAACAAGTCGAAAAGGAGGAAGAAAAACAAATTTATTGTTTTGGAACCGTACCAACACCTGATCTGAAGTTTCAGTACTTTATTTTCGCCAGAATTCATTTACAGTATTGAATTGATGAAGTCGTTGATTTAAAACCTTTTGTTCAGAGAGTCATGGATGACATGTATGAGATTTTCTGGTTATTCATAAAATGCAAGTGCAATGCAATGAGTAGGTACATTATGAGGTTGGTGCAATAAAGAAAACACACAGTTCGTCAATAAGCCTATTGCCGTTATCCGGGCACACATCTAAACATCGAAGGGTTTAAATAATTTCATTAAGAAAAACCCTATTTTATTAAATCCAAATTACCCTACTGCCGAAGGAGGGTTTTATGATATTATTTATGATACTTACACGATCTGTTCCCTTAACAGAACACAAAACCCAAACCTATCTAATAAGGCGTGTTTCTTTTAACGCGTCCAACACAATTCATCATGGGAATTCCATTTCAGCGTAACAAAAAGAGAAAATAAAGGGATCATCCCTTTGAAACTTACAAGTTTTATATTTTTCTTTGTACTAGCTTTGATGGAAGTTCGGCTTTGTTTGGAGGGACTGGCCGGCCGTAAAGAGTTCAAGAAACCCGCCCTCGGCTAATGCTGGGGGTGGTTTCTTCCCCGTTTCTGTGGAACTCGTCAAATAACAAAACAAGAAACGACTCTCGGTGAATGGAGTTGTGATATCAATGGGACCTGCGCAACTTATTACTGGCTTGAATAATAATGATGTTATGAATACATAGGAACGTAAATACGTTTATGGGAGTTAGTAGCTTACAACTTATATAGTTTGTTTTTAGGAATAGATTTTTAATTTAGTACATAATAATTATATTTATTCTCAAGATACTTTAGATAATAAAGATTTTCTGACTTAATAAACGTGACCCCAATGAAACTGAAAAAACTTATATGGTGGTTAAAAAACAATTTCTCTGGACTTCGAGAGTCAATTCTTATTTCACAATCAAAGTACGAGTAGAAGGTATAAAATCGCCATTTTGTATAAAAGCTGGCTGGGCGGTTCAATAATATTACTTGACTATATTAATTTTATCCACAATGAGCTTACGTTTGAACGCTACTTTGGTTGTTGGTAAGCAACAGTGTGGCGAGCTACTTGTTCACTCATTTCTTGACTGCAACAGCTGATGATGCCTCTGACAACGAGTTCCACTCGTTGGTGGTACACACCATAAAGTACCTATTAGCAAATCCCTTTGGGGATGTCAACCATTGTTATTTAAGCAATTCCTTACAAATCTTTCAATATGATACATAACTATCATGATTATTTAAAAGTTGGCTTTTACTCCAGTTGGGCTTATGTAAGCAGTTGTTAACAAGATAAGCACCAACTGAATTTATTAGCCTTTGAATTTAATGCTACATAATGTATACAAAGTGATAACGCCCACGATAGACGTGCGCTGTCTGCAAAGATCAGTCAAGAGGAAATGCTATTAGCATTTTATCCTTTGCTGGATAGGTAGCGGTGGATAGGTCCCCTTTATGATGCTGTTAGAGCGGCGACGGATAAATAGTACAGCTCACCTTTTCGTAAATTATTTAGGTAGTCTCGGAATTAAAATAGGTATATACTAATAGGTTTTATAAAGAGGAAGGATTTAATTGTTTGTTTGAATTGAATAGGCTCCGAAACGAATAGATTTGAAGAATTCTTTCACTATTGAAACGCTACATATTTACCGACTAACATAGGCTATAATTTACTATATGAAGTACCCAGACCACACAGTTTGTGAGGTTTTAGGGGGTAATCTCTGGACCTACTGAACTGATTTTGAAAATTCTTTCACTGTTAGAAATGTACATTATCCCTGAGTACATCCAATTATAATAATAGTACCAAAAGCGATGCGAGGGTGGATTGCTGGTTACTAAATATAGTGAAAGAATTCAATTTTTGCGCAAGCAATACGAACATATTTCACGAGATCAAACAAAGAAACGGTCTCCGTATTTATATTACATTGAGTTCTCGGACATTTTATCGAAGAAAAATTGAAATAAGTTCTATATTTGCATTACGGGATTGCGACGCAGACCCTCTGCAAATAGGAGTTGAGAAAACTACTCGACCAATGATGTCTTCAATAGCGACCTCTCTTACATCAGCCTGTATATTGCTAGGCGGAACATATATTGCTTTAGTACTAGTCAATACTCAAATGCTTTTCATATTACCTGACCTTTAGGTATGGATAAATATTCCCTGTGGATACGTAGTATTACATATTACGTACAGATTAGGAACTTGAATAGATGCATGACGAATTTTTCCAGTGTATAAAAAAGTGTTTTTTGTTGAGGCTGCTTTTTCAATACCTATACTTTATATAACTCCATAATATTGTTTACTTTCTTTGCACTTAGTTCCTGCGATTCGACCTATTGGGCAGGGTCATATAGAAAATAAAACTTAGATTAATTTCGAGTATTACAACCATGGTTATAAATAGATGTTTTTTTATCCGAACTGATATTATTATATATTTCTGAAACAATCTGCTGAATGATCAAGCTAGTAATTATCCAATTATAGTGTAGGACCTACCGCAATCCTCATGTCAACACAACAGAGAGAGACGATAAAATTTAAAATAAGGAATAGATTGGTCATGAGCAAAGGTTGCAAAATTGGTTGCAAACCAACGTTTGAATCAAGTTGCACGTAAGAAGCACTTGATTCAATAATTAGAATACAAATATTTTCTAATGGTCTCTATAATAATTTTATTACCAAGATATTATTTTAAATTAACCCGACATTATACCGAAGATATCCCGGACATCAGCCTGTACGAGATTAGGATGGCCTTGAAACAGCTGAAAAACAACAAGGCGCCGGGTAACGACGGAATTACAACGGAGCTTCTGAAAGCGGGTGGAACACCGATACTTAAAGTCCTTCAGAAGCTATTTAACTCTGTTATACTCGAGGGCACAACGCCAGAGGCATGGAACAGAAGCGTGGTGGTGCTTTTCTTCAAAAAAGGAGATAACACCTTATTGAAGAACTATAGACCCATCTCGCTTCTGAGCCATATCTACAAGTTGTTTTCAAGGGTCATCACGAATCGTCTCGAGCGCAGGTTTGATGACTTCCAGCCTCCCGAACAAGCCGGTTTCCGAAAAGGTTTTAGTACCATAGACCACATCCATACGCTACGGCAGATTATACAGAAAACCGAGGAGTATAACCTGCCACTTTGCTTAGCGTTTGTGGACTATGAGAAAGCCTTCGATTCGATTGAAACTTGGGCGGTGCTGCAATCTCTGCAGCGGTGCCACATTGACTATCGGTATATCGAAGCGTTAAAGTGCTTATACAAAAACGCCAATATGTCGGTCCGAGTACAGGAACAGTGTACGGGAGCAATTCCATTGCAAAGAGGTGTTAGACAGGGGGATGTCATTTCCCCGAAACTGTTCACCACCGCAATGGAAGATGCCTTCAAGCTACTGAAGTGGAAAGGATTCGGCATCAACATCAATGGCGAGTATATCACTCATCTTCGATTTGCCGACGATATCGTAGTCATGGCAGAATCGCTGCAAGAGCTCAGCACAATGCTCAATGACCTCAACAGAGTTTCCCAGCAGGTGGGTCTTAAAATGAACATGGACAAGACGAAAGTCATGTCAAACGCCCATGTCATGCCTATCCAAATATCCGTTGGGAGCTCTGCTCTCGAAGTTGTCGACGAGTATGTCTATCTAGGACAAACCGTCCAGCTAGGTAGGTCCAACTTCGAGAAAGAGGTCACTCGTCGAATCCGACTCGGCTGGGCAGCGTTCGGGAAACTTCGCAATGTCTTTTCGTCATCTATACCACAGTGCCTCAAGACAAAAGTCTTCAACCAGTGTGTGTTACCAGTGATGACATATGGCACAGAGACGTGGTCACTCACTATGGGCCTCATAAGAAAGCTCAAGGTCACTCAGCGAGCTATGGAACGAGCTATGCTTGGTGTTTCTCTACGCGATCAAATCAGAAATGAGGAGATCCGTAGAAGAACCAAAGTGACCGACATAGCTGAAAGGATTAGCAAGCTAAAGTGGCAGTGGGCGGGGCACATAGCTCGTAGAACCGATGGCCGCTGGGGCAGAAAGGTTCTCGAATGGAGACCACGCACCGGAAAGCGCAGCGTGGGACGGCCTCCAACGAGATGGACCGATGACCTGGTAAAGGTCGCTGGAAGTCGCTGGATGCAGGTAGCATGCGTCCGGTCCCTGTAGAAGTCAATGGGGGAGGCCTTTGTTCAGCAGTGGACCTCTTTTGGCTGACATGATGATGATGATGATGATGATGATGCCGCTACATGCTATAAAAATAATTATGTAATTTGCATTGATATAATTATCTGCCAATTATAATAATTGATGAACTTTGTAATAATCGATACTCCCTTTTCTTTGTAACAAATTCAACTAGAGCGAATCTGTTTCTGGCGTAAATTGCTGAAGAAAGAAAAACGCTTTTAGTTGAAAATTCAGTTTCTTTCTTATTAAAACGAAGTTACTAGTTTTGCTACGGTTCGTATGCTACAACTGTTCCCGTAGTTTAATATTAAAGCTGGAATAGTGTTTAAACGCGTTGTATTCAAGTTAATGTTTGTGAAAATGAATGTCGTAAGATTTTGTTTTTTGTTATTTTAGGTTGCGTTATTTGAAATTAACTAAAAAGTTATTATATGTGATTGTTAATACCTTTTATTGCATAAGAACATTCTGACAATTGTGATTGATTGATAAAAAAAACTTGTAAATATAATTGGTTGTGGCGGGCAGCGGATGGATGAGAGCTGCCCAAGTCCGGGATGGTTGGCGCTCTTTGGGGGAGGCCTACGTTCAGCAGTGGACGACAAATAAGATATGAAAACGGTGTCATTTATTTAGACACTTCAAAGACTTGTTTACTAAACGAGTAGGTACTAAACTTAGATCGCAACGTGATCAAATCATACGCTTGAAAAGCTAACATATGATAACAACTGATAAAATACTGCTCTACAAACTCCAGTTAAAATAGAAAATGCTAGAAAAAGGAAGAATAAAATAAAATAGAGCACGATTTATATCAGATCCCCTTCGGTTTGAGTGCAGTGTTGCAGTTTTTAACGCAGTACGTTACTGTCGCACGTGACTTCAAACTGAAACGACCTTCTGGTAGAATTGCCTGCAGCTCTAGATTTCTCGTAAAAGCAAAGTGTTTACGATATTTGCCTACTTTACTTTGGAATTGACTTAATTCTAAGTGAAATACAGCCAGACATAAGAGATAGAAGCCAGTTATGTGCTATTAAAATAACTATAGTTAAGACCTGTTTCAACACCTAGTAGGTAAGTTCTCGTTAAAATCCTTAGAGGATGATTTCATACTTATTTTGTTCCATATTTAATAAATATAATAAATAAATATCCTGGGACGTTTTACACAGCACCATCTAGTCCCAAACTAAGCAGAGCTTGTACTATGGGTACTAGACAATGGATATAATACTTGTATAGTTTTTTTGTAAATACATACTTATGTTATATAAGAAACACCCAGACAAACACAAACACCTAAGTTCATCACATAAATGTTTGTGTCTTGCGGGAATCAAATCCACCAGACCACAGACGTCGTCGCCGGACAAATTAAAAAAATCTACCTAATAAAAACTGTATGAAAATATCTACCAAATAATTTAACGAGAACTTACTAGATGGTGAAAGAGGCTCTAAGAAATACAAAATAACTCAAGAAATTGTCGCCAGCTTAACAAATGTTTATTCACTCAATTTACATAGGTACCTAATTATATTTCAAACTCTGTAGTAATCATATCTACACTTAATAATGTTCGCGTTTGATGTCGATTGAACCGTTTGTGAGTCTAACAGAAGCCGGAATGTAAAATTCAAATTACACACGTGGTTGCCTTAGCAAGAAATTGCACGGAAACAAAATTGATAGGATCAATTTAAGGAGAAAGATGTTGTTTCGAAAACTTTTGCAATTACACTCGTCTCGCGTCGTTCTAGTTAAACAATAAAGTTTAGTACAACATTGAGACCTTCTTATTGGTCTAGTTAAATCGCGCGGCTGCTGGTTGACAGATCCTGGATTCGATCCCCAGATCGAGAAAAGTAATATTAATTTTCTCCATTAGGATGTTTTTAATAGTAGCTTTATACCTAGTGTGGCAATAGACTGTCTCCCTATCACCTGTTTTATTAAAACTTTGTTGTTGTTAATAATGTATGGCCTCTGACTCGTCAAATATTTGACATAATCACTCTTACGGCTAAATGTTTGACGTAGGAACGTTAATTAATACTATCTATTTGAATTAAGAACGAGCGCGAAACAAGTTGTTAAACAAATAAGTAAGATGCGACTTGCAAGAAACGTTTGCAGAAAACACTATCTAAAGTATAAACATAAATTCAAGCAGTGTACTCGTCGAAGTGGGAAATAAGTTAAGCACTAAGACATTGTACGACTGTTAACTAAGTGTAGAAATATCAGTATGTTTCATACAAGTTAACGATGCTGTAAAAAGTTTGAGGTTTATTGTGTGACTTCGCAAAAAGTTCCTCGCATTAAAACCTTCATTGTTGTGTTCTTATGACGTCATACGCATGTGCATGTCATCCGCATCGAGTGTTGAGACTGTCATTTGCTTAATGAAGCTAAAGAAATATGAAATGCGGGATGTCTGACTTTGAACTAATTTTAATTACAACGGTTTTGCGATGCACGCTAGTGATGTATAAGAATCTTCAGTTTATGCTTTACTTTATGCAAGGAATATACTGCGAGAGAATGAAACTAACGTACGAACAAACATACAACAGATATAAAAAGCGGATCAGCATTTGAAAATGTATAGTTGGAAAGCTTGTGTATTTTATATTTGTATTAAAATACGAGGAAATTTCATTACATTTGCATGCTACTTTCTTCTCGTGGTTCTTTTCGGTGAAACAAACGCCACTATTCTCCATTCTCTGCCTTTTGTTTAAGCTCTTGACTCCATTGTCACTAATTCCTCCACCTGATCTATTAAACGAAATTTAGTCTTCCCCTTTGCTTTCCTTAAATTTTAACATACCATTACGACTGTATTCAAAAGAGTTAGGCAGAGTTGTATACCGTGGATACACGAATAGGTTTCCCATTTTACGGGGGTAATTCCTTTAATGTTCTATAATGCCTTCTTGCCTTCTATAATGTTCCTAAAGAAGTTGGAAGGTACACACTTCTTTCGACTTTATCGAGTGATAAATCATCTTTCCTATTCAGTTCTTTGTGGTTCACAACAACTGCTATTTGTGAATAGTGACTAAAATATTGGTACCGGCCTTTGTTTAAAGCTACTGCTTTTATCGGAACGTGTTCAATGCAAGTACATCAACGGTACTAGTTCAATTTCTTAAAAGCTCCATGGCGGCACTTCATTAGTTTCCCCGGCATCTGCGACCCGCATTCACGATTGTTTGGCCCGCGACTCGTGCCCCGCATTGCCCGCTATGCTTTTACACGCTCTTCATTAATACAGCTGTATATTCAGATTTTACGACTACCTCCCATAATTATACTTAGAAAAATATTTGTTTTAGAACAGAAAACAGTTAAATAAACTTGGTAATTAATGTCGTTTGAAGGTTAGAGCTTAGCTACTCTGACTGAAAGGATTTCAGGGACAGAGACTAATTTCGTAGTAGGTGCTCTACACCTATTATTTTGTATTTCAGCGTCACTATAAGGTGGACTTGTAGAAAATGCCTAAAATATTAAGTCCGCCCCTGCTTTTTAGTGCTTGTAAAAAATAAAACAAATAAGATAAGATTAAAAAAAACTAATCAAAATGTTTCGCACTTCTCCATTAGCGAAATGATCATCAAATAATATTTACAATGGAAAGTTAGGAAATTAATTGTAGAATTCTGGCAGGTTCCGCATTGAGCAGGTAGCGAGCATCCCTGGGGTAGCGAAAATTCCTCCAAACTCACCAAAACTTCGGCTGAATGTGAAAACTTCGTCGAGAATTCTCCCTACCGACGAGTTTTTGCTTTAATTCGTACAACTAAAGACCCGTAAAGATTCCTTGATTAAGAAGAATTGATAACAGTTCGTAGTTTTAATGAATTTTGTGCTAACTTGACAGTGTATTTCTTGCAACTTGCAACTGAAACAGGAAGCAGTCTTCCTATTTCAGTTTATAGTTGTTTCAGTTTCAAGCGCGCTCCATCGTAGACCACATCGTTGCTTAACATCAGGCGAGTTGTGAACAAGCGCAAGCCTATCTAAGATAAAAAAAGAATGTTACAGTTGCTTTAGAAGTAATTAATATTTCTGCACGAAAAGTAGATGCATCTTACGAATCAGCGATGCAACCATACAACAGATAATATATACATACAGGTAGTTTATTTCGCATTTATAATATTAATTGTGGATAAGAACCACATTGGATTTGAAATAGAACCACTTACTTGTCACTTTTCATGCTCTATTTTTAGGGTAAACAATGTGGCCACCTGATACTCTCAACAGTCTCGAAATCATACCACAACAATAGGGTTGTTTACCATGGTGACTAATTTGATTAGGGTAACATAGATTAAATATGGATAAAATGTAATGCTATCTCTTTCTATCTTATCTATGAGTACATACAGCTTATTTCAATACCTCCTTAAAATGATGTTGCCCCTTAGAAGAGGCCTCGTGAAATATCAAATATATGTAGTTCATAATCTTATTATATAAAACAAAGTCGGGTTTGTTACAACACTTATAACTGGAGAGCGGTTGGACCGATTTTCATAATCTTTGATTTGTTGGATTTTTCTCCACCCCGAATAACAGAATAACTATTAAATCATCAGAAAAATTCCAAAAAAAAAATCTAATGGGGTGTAACGGGGTCAACCCTGACGCGAGCGAAGCTGCGAGCAAAATCTAGTATTAAATAATTTGAACTTGAATTAAAACCATATTTGAGTGTTATTTGTTTTATTGTGTTATACAAACGATTTTTGGGCGAAATGTAGTACCTATAAAATGTTATTCAACAAGTACCAATCTGTTACCCATGTGGCTGCAATTTCATAAAGTTAATGAGCAAAGATGCGTCAGTGCAACATAGCGAAACACAAACAGAACATTCACCCATTACGTAGATCTTATTTCCTTAGGGCCGGTGACCGTAAACTTTCGAACTGTGTCGAATGGAAAAACTTTATTTATATTTGAGTTGGGAGAGCGGGTTTGTGAATACTAAATCAGATTGCCGTGTTGGATGCGGGGCAACGCGTTATATTTCATCTATGATACGCGCTTCTTGGGAAATACCTGCGTACGCATAATAACAAGCTTCGGCCCAAAGAATTGTTTATTTTCTTACATTTTTTGGGAATAGAAATCATGTATGCTAACTTGGATTTTCTGGATCGAGGCTGTTCTAAGAAATTTTTATGTCTATGTGGTCGGGAAAGTAACCCGCTTATTAACCGAGTTACTTTCTGAAATTCTACTTTTCATCGGTATACTCTGCTTTCTAGCGCTTTCTTACATTTGATTCATTAAATAAACATACCGATACCTAAGCAAGTTTCTCAATATCAGTTTCAAATTCTTAACGTTATTTATTATTTAAAGCAAGACCAATATTTGCTTGTACCAATAAAGCCGCAAAACTATAAAATTAAATTCTGCATTTTTAACATGTCCCTCTTAAATATATTGCACTACGAATTTTATTGGGACCATCCATCTAAAACCAAGCGCATATTCTGTCCAAAAACATAGCTGGGAGCCAAATTCAATTTATTAAAAGCGCAAACTTTCACGGGTTTTGTCCCTGTATTAAAAATATAGCACAAAAATAACTGGTGAAATATCCATACGCGATATAAAAACCAACAATAAGTAGGTAAATGGGTCAAGTTGACATGAATATCTGACGAAGAGACGATTGAATAGCCGCCAGAAAGGGATTTTGTTTATTCTTTTGCGAAAGAATTACGCGAGGAAACAAATTGGGAAATATTCCGTTTAGCCCGCCCACTGTCTCCAATTTGTTATTGCGTCTCACTCCATTAGTTACACGTTCCTCGTTTGATTCCATCTCAAAGGTCGGTATTATGCAATATGAACTTATCCCCAATAAAACCTAATACGCGAAAAGTCGAACTTCTGATCTTTTGCGAATCATTTTTGTGTGGTAATTTTTATTACGATGTTTTTTCAAGATAAATTGGGAGGGTTTTATTTCTTTTAGCCTGAAACAATTATGTGTTCCATCGTTTATTTTTTTATTGGTAAAGGTTAGGGATGAAAAATAGGCATATCCAACAATAGGTAAATGTTCTCACGGTCGCAGGTGAAAATAATAATTTTACATCTTATCCATATATTATATGTCATTACAAAAACGTCATTATCATCCTAGCCTTTTTTTAACGTACCTATATGTTGGGGTCGGCATGTCGTTTTAAATTAACCAGATGCGGCTGAACATTTGTAGTTACATGAACCCACGAACCGACTGCCATCAGCTGACCTCTTCCAATTTATGGGTGTTACCGAATAATCTAAGGTTGACTGGTTTAAGGCTTGTTTGGTTTCTGACTTACAACTAACAATATAGGTGTTCGTACTGGGATCGACGGCTGTACCTGCGTGGTCTTAGAAGCGAAAATTAATTTACGTAATTACGTAATGTTAAAAGTTAATTATTAATGTTCTCTCAAAGTACTTTTATTGTTTAAATCACATGATTTTGTCTGATATTTAAAAATGAAATCTGAATAAAAACGTTGTAGTCGTCTGATAAAGTGAAATTTTTTACCTTAAATCAGTTTTATCGAAATATTATTACAGATTCCAAAGTTACCTAAACCGAAACTTATTTAACTTTTTAACAATGTGGTTTTTTGAAAGTAGATAACTATACGATAAATTATTAGCCCTACTCATTCATCTATACATATAAAATGCTTTGTCCTGAATGACTGACTGACTGACTTACTCACTGACGGATCAACGCACAGCCTAAACCGCTGATCGTAGAGACCTGAAACTTGGAGGGTGTATTCTTTGTATGACGTAGGCATCCGATAAGAAAGGATTTTTCGAAATTATATCCCTAAGGGGGTGAAAAAGGGGGGCAAAGTTTGTATGGGATAACGTGAGTCCTTGGTTCAATCTACTTCAAATTTTGCATATACATTCTATAACAGAATTGAAGGAAGAAGTGTTTCGTATTTTATTAAAATTCATCCCCTTACTGGGTTAAATAGGGGTAAAAAGTTATTTTGCTCCGAAGTTGATATCAATACTCCTTAGAGTTTTTTATTTAAATTAAATAAAAATAAAATTTTTGACACATGATATGTCAATTCCTCAGCAGTAAATAATGTCAAGTATTTGAAGACTCTTTATTCAATAAACAAAGATTTAATAAATTCCAGTATGTATGTATTCCATATGTAGTGATTTTTTTTTTGGGTGCTCCTGGTGTAACAGGCAAGACTTTTACATCGGCCAAAGTCAGAAGCAATCGTGATATCGCCTTAGCGGTCGCATCGTCTGGAATTGCTGCACGCTGTTGGAAAGAGGTAAAACTGCACTGGTAAACTGCGTTCAAAGTTCTTCTCGATTTGATACGAACCGAAACCCCATTCTGCAATATGCCAAAGTACTATTCAGAAGTTAGGGATGTGAGTACTATGGCTCTTAAAGGGGATTACTGTATTGTCAACAGGCGATTTCCGACAGACTTTACCAGTAGAGCTCAGAAGTAAAAGCGCGTGAAGCGGTCTCATTTGTGGAAAGTTCTCAGACCTGTTCCTTAAAATAGGAAATGGTGGAACACATAAAAAATTAAGAGTTGGCGCCCCAATTATGTTGCTGCGGAATATAAATCCACCAAAATAATGCAATGGCACCAGATTTCAAGTGAAAACATGCATCGCAATGTAATCGAGTCAACTATACTGACCAGTTGTTCTCGAGGAGAGTCTGTATCTATTCCTAGGATTCCACCAACACCATCAAATTACCCCTTTCAATTCAAGAGAGTGCAGTTTCCCATCAAAGTCTGCTTTACAATGATCATAAACAAAGCTGAAGGTTCTTGGTAGCGGGAGTAGTTTGAGGGAAAGCTGCTTCTCCCGCGGGCAGAGTATGTGGCATGCTCCAGAGTAAGCGCACAGAGTAGCCTGTTGATTCTAGCATCCGAAGAAAAATCAAAAAAATATTGTTACAAAGAAATACTGTGGCAGGTGTACTATTTCTATTTCGTTGTAAAAAGATAATAGATAATAACCCCATGTAACTTACACCAGACCGAGCTTACTGTTCATAGAATATATAATGTATCAAATTTTTATTTTATTTTCATGCTTTTTAAACTTTAAATCCCGACAACATAATAAAGATTGTTATATTTTATAAGTATTCAAACATTTTCACATATTAATTTATGTTTTATCAAAATTAATAACGTAAAAAAAATATTTAAATTAAAAATCCTATTAGAACCATTTTCGACTTCTACGCGGACGAAGTTGCGGGCATAAGCTAGTCATTAATATAATACCTACCTACCCCTATGCAGGCGTGAATCTATGTATGTATGTTACTGTAAATTAATGAGTGTTCGTTCAACTCAACGATATTTATAGGGTGTTCAATTTAACTAAGTGTATCTAGTAATTACTTTATGTCAAAAAGTTTTTGGTGTGTGTGGGTGTGATTAGGGTGTCGTATGACTCACACGCGGCTTATCAGATTATTTTGATAACCGCAATATCGGAAAGCTAATTTTACTCGGTGAATAGTATATTTCACGTAAACATTCTACCAGATCCTGTTAACTTAATGAATAAATCAATAAAAAATATGTTGTTGATAATAGTTAAGTTACATACTGACTCAATTTTTGTGAGACCATATATTTAGTAGTAATTTTCATAACCAAAAAAATCATGTTGCAAACTAATTGTGGAAGCTTGTTATTGGCATTTATTGCTGTAAGCTCCCCTAATAAAAAAAAATGTCCTCACCTGGTAGTCTCCGCGGGTGGCACAGCTGAGCAGGGCGCCGGTGTCGTTGGTGAAGTCTATGTGGTGCGGCGGCTCCAGGATGCTGGGCGCCCGCCGCGGTTCTGGGGACGCTCGCACTGCTGCAGCAATAGAATAAAATACGTTAGGCCTAAATAGAAAATTGGAGGTTTCTTGTTGAGGTTAGGGTTGATTTTTCTTCCCTTCCAGTTCAGTGCCACTCGAGAATACTTGATACCCGTGAATGTTTGATACCCATAGCCGTGACTATAGAGCAAGGAGAGGCAATGCGGTTTTAAGTCGGTATGAGGACGGATCCATGAGAATTTTCCACACCCCAAAAAAGGTATGTGTACTTAAATTAGGTAGGTATGTATGTACATACAAAGGTTAAACTTGCGTTAAGTAAAACCTTTTTCTAATGACATTATTATTATGACACAGGAGTTTTCCAAGTAAAAAAACAGCCGATCAAATACGAATTCCATACAATATTCTCCTTATTTGTTTCGTTGAAGTTAATACCTCAGTTTAACTAACCGAAGCTCTGTTAACTACATTTGTTTAATGATAAAATCTACTTAAGCGATTCTCGCATTTGATATCACGAGCCGACTTGCACTTAACTTATCGATATTATATGCAAACTTAAACTTTGCTAGTAGTGCTAGTATCCCCACAATTGGGGACTTATGGGCAGATATTTGACAACGTCTGTGGTCTAGTGGTTCGAGTACCGGACTGCTGATCACGAGGTCGTGGGTTCGATTCCCACAAGACACAAATATTTATGTGATGATGAATATAAGTATTTGTGTTTGTCTGGGTGTTTCCTATGTATAATAAGTATGTATTAACATAAAAAAGTATATAAGTATTATATCCATTGTCTAGTACCCATAGTACAAGCTCTGCTTAGTTTGGGACTAGATGGTGCTCTGTTAAAAAATGTCAAAAAAAAAAAAAGATATGTGACTTTAAGGGATTGTTTCACTACCTCCTAGTAGTTCCCGTGCAATTATTTGGCAGATAGTTTCAAACGTTGTTCTATTTTTAAAGGAGGTCATCGAAATCGGCCCAAATGATGTACCGAAAGTACATTTATTGGAAAAAATACTCTATATTACGTTGGTTAAAACTCTAGTCGTACTTTTTCTTAATGTTCACTGGGGGGTTCAATAAAAACATTTAATTTGAGAAAAAATATCTGTTTCATAATAAAAACTGTCAGTGTCAGTTTTGGAATGTCATACGCACGCCATTACGGCAGACTAATATCAGTTTCATAGTGATTTCATGGTAAAAACTATCAACTTGACAGCTGTCATGTACCTCCGGTACATATTTGGGCTGAGTTGTATGGGCTTTTGATGACCTCCTTTATTTGGCAGTTAGTGGCTATCCAGAGGTAACGTTAACAGAACTTATCAGGAGGCGGTGAAACAGGCCCTTAGTGTTTTCAAATTGGAGATCACGGTTAAAAAAAGTTGTGTTAATAAATTGATAAAAAATCATGTTACTTAACTGCACTGCACTTACTTAATAATTTAACGTACCATCATGCTTGTATGTATTGCCATCAACCGGGCGCAAATCTAGATTACGAGCTGCTGCTAAGAATTTCCCAGAAAAACTTAACAACACTGCTCGACCCGGGATTCGAACTCAGGACCTCTAGCGTAGCAGTCGCGCTTGGGACCACTAGACCAACGAGTCAGAATAGTGCTATATTTGGTTTTAACTAAAGATGTCTTAGCAAATATTTTTGGGGCCAATGGGAGGCAAATATCTCTCAAGGTTACCGGTTTAGCACGCTGTCACGTCCGAGATAGAAGGTCGTGTTGTCTTAATAGAATAAAGTCTCTAAGTTCGCACTAGGCCAGTCATTTGGGTCTGTGGCGATCGTAATAGATCCCCAAGGTGAGGTATCCCGACATGTGACGTGACGGTTGAGCTCAAACGACTTATTTGTCGTGTGGGTCAACGTTTAGCGCAAACATTTCCCATTTCATTATGTCCGTTGAGTCTTGAATATTGTCAGCTAAAAGTTTGGGAACATTCCTGGGCAGTTTCCACTCGTAACTGTTTCTGTTGTATTTGAAAAGGCTTCCACACGTTTTGCATTTGGTGAGACTAGGTTTGGATCGCCCGGGCACAACAAGACTGGGGAGACTTAGTTGGACTTAAACTGTTAGAATACACAGCCGCATGGTACACCCACAATGGTCCAATTCTAGGACTAAGTGCAGAAACCAAACGCACACAAAGAACTGGGTTTCCATGATGATGATAATGTCCCGGGTAAAATTAATTAAATATACTGATTTCTGACGCGTGAATACTAGACATTGAAATAAAACTACTTGTTAGGGATTTTATCGCGTTATTTTATATTACAAAAAAACTGTAGGGTAGCTGATAGTAATTGAAACGTCAAAACGCCTACCACCTTTGTCACCCGTGACTATGGACGCTGTAAAGGGTCCGAAATGTCGCGATTAAAATAATATCAATATAACGCGATAAAATCCGTAAAAAATAGTTTTATTGCAATTAATTAAATGTCTTAATAAGCATACAATAGAGAAATTAAACTAAATAACGACACGTTCGACATGATGACTAAAATTATATACCTATAATATAGAATTTTTTAATGTCATTCCCACGTGACGAGGTAAAAACAAATAGTTTTTATACAGAAACCCTCGCCGCCCCCGGGATTTTTAAAAAATATGTCACACCTTTTTTTCCATTTATTGACCTTTACGGTATAAATAAACTTAGTTGAGATTGAGAAACAGGAAATATTGTGTTGTTATTTTTCTCCGTAGGTATTAATAGCTCGGCTTCACGGTAACGCCTTGCCAGCGCAAACTGCACAAAAAGACGGAAAATTGGGGATTGCGCGAGGACAACAGAATATAGAAGAGAGAGATAACGTGCGAGAATAACAGAATGGCCACTCTCCGCCCCTCCCTAACGCCAGATACCTTAGGTCCCCCGCATCCTGCCGGTGTTCTTGCCGGACTGCCAACAAACCCTACGCACCTTCACGCACACATTTGCACGTGTACAAACGTAATTTTGACAAGTTTGACATTTAGTATTGTAGTGTGCAGCGGTATCGGAAAGTTTGTATGGAGTGTCACAGGTGTGGTAGAGGAATAAGTCAATTTTCATCAAATTACATAAATGAGCAATCTATTCGTAATAGTAATTTGATTAAATTTTTGGCCAAGATTTTGTATAAGTAGAGACCTAAGATATAAAAAATAATCATACGGGCCGCCTATAGAGAACAGTACTTGAAATTAAATGAAATGAAATGATATTTATTTCTGTAAGCAGATCATTTAAAGAAACTTTTACAAGTCATTATACTTATTTTTTTTAATGCTCTGAAACAAACTCGGAGAATCATGGTCTCTTTTAAAGTCCAGACAATCGTAGTATACGAGTGTATCGGATATGCGAGTTAAACAATAGTAATCGTATCACTCGCGCGTTGTCAACCTGAGAACTCAGTTAATACCAATTTCACTGGCTACATTACCCTTCAAACTGGAATACAATAATTGAAAGTTTAGCCAGTTTCAGCATACAGCGAGATCGAATCAGCTTACATAACATTCAGCGCATTCACTGCACAAATAACATCCAGTAGCAAGGCTCAGTATCCGTTAATTTGACATCGACATGAAATTATTAACATACGCCAAAGTCCCACGTGGCTTGATTAATTGAAAATTTCGATTGAGTATCCAATTATGAGCATAATATCAGGGTTGAAGGGCGGAGATGTAGACTCATATTTCCCCTCATGTTTAGGCCCATGTAATAGGGGGCATACCCATTTCCGATAACCACGCATAATCTATAAAAATAAAAATGAATCGGCGAAATGTTTGTACGCGCATAACTTCCGAACAACTGCACCAAATTGAATAATTCTTTTTTGTTGTGTTCATTATTGTCAGGGTAAGATGTGTGTATTTTTTTTTAATCCAGGGAATTCGGGTTTGTCAGGCGAAGCTGCGTACGGGTCGCTAGTATGAAGATAAAAATAGTATTTATTCTTACTTCTGAATTCTTATTTCTGAAGAATTGTGTCTGAGCTAAGGTCAAAAGTCATTCTCATTACGTATATTTAATTTCAGGTTGATTTTCTCTGAATAACCTCATCCCTGATTTATGCAGATAAAGCTGTATGAATACATAAATAGACCTGTGTATAGCACAATAGTCCACTCCGAGGCGGTCACAAACCGCAGCGTTCGATTTCCGTTTAATTTCGTGACAACCGCGAATGCCTGACTGACTGTCTGTCTACGTACATACATACCATCACGCTTGTACTCCCCTAAGGGCTTAGCAGAGGGTTATTTGTGTAAACCCACATTTAACCGTTATGAATGTAATATTATAGGGGACTGGTCTGTTGTTGTATTATGAAATCTTACTTGAAATTTGGAACAAAACAAAAGACAGTTTAATAAATTGCAATAAGGTTTCCAAAAATCGTTTTCAATGTAGGTACGCTTTTCTACTTCCGCCAACACAATGCGATATCGTGAAGAATATGTTTGATTTCCCGCTTACCTAATGCTAGAAGCTAGACTATAAAAGCAATAAAACAGATAGCTACGCTTTCAACAAGCAGGTTGTACAAACAGCGTGTATAGGCGGAAGCTGCACAGACAGGCTGTATCTGCATGCACGCATCCGATTGCCGACGCTCACCGACACTCTACAATAAGGATGTAACTTCAATCACCTGAACAGCTGAACATAATATTATTGACAATAATATAATATTGGTGTGTTTCATAAAAGATAGAAAGTGAAATTTTAATTGTATTTAAAAGATTTTGCTAAGCCATGCTTGCGTGTATTTATAAAAATAGCTCGAGAATTTTAAATTCCTAAAACTCGAGCACCTAGGTATAATTACTGCAAGCAGGTTGGACAATGTAAGAATTATCCAAGATTTAATGAACAAAACTGCCAAATATCAATATTTATCATGTCATTGAATAACTATTTTGACACTATAATAAAATAACAGACTCGAGGGCAATGAAGAAGGAACATTTAGACATACCTACTACTACTACTTTGCCATTTTCTGCGAGTCAAAAAGCTGTTACATCAGGAATTTCTATAGTTCATAAAATAAGGCAAACACAACACCAATACTGTTATCTTCGTAGAAAAACCTTGTCTCGTTCCGTAACCAGGACTTGTATGCACAATCAGTTTTGTATTCGCTTACTTTTTGCAATGCAAATTAATTGAAAATGTTCCTTCTCTAATTGCGGCATTTACAAAACGAAGATCAGAGGAGAGGAAACGTATGTAGCGTTTTAAATTTTATTTCGTTTAACTTTGCTCAGTTTTGCTAAAAAAGTCATCCATAGAAAGTATGTATATACTATTTATTGTTAACTTATAATAAGCTTAACTTGGGGTACAAACTTAGCGCGAGCGAAGCCGCTTGCAAAAGCTAAAAACTAAACTTAAAATTGCTGAGCATAGTTTTAAAGTGAATATTAACTTTTAAGTTTAGTTTATTTATTTATTTTATTTACTGTAAATACTGTAAATAAGAAAATAAATTAATAAATAAGGGAATATAAATAGTTGGGGAAAAAGGAAGCCTTTACCCTAAGCTAAGGCTTTCTTTTCGCCTACTACTCTCTCCCTTTTAGTATGAGTCAAGCTCGTATGTAAACAGAAGAACACAATGAGAATAACTAGCGTAGTATCACTCTTCTATCCCACGAAGGGTAGGCAGAGGTGTAATAATGTACACCCATGGTTCGCGGGTATGTTTTAGGTCCAATTTAAGAGGGCAAGCTTTATCCCATTAAACTGGGCACAAATCAAAACTCCAAGCTGCTATTAAGAATTGCATAGAAACTCCCAGTAACTTTTGCGTTGAGAACCGAACTTAGGACTTTGATCGAAGCAGTCGTGCTTACGACCACCAGGCAATCTGTATGTAGTAATTATAGAATGTAAATGTACTAAAATTTAGGCAGACCAATAAATATATGAACCAATTTAAGGGATAATTTGGGGTAGTCAAATAAATCACGAATCGGATTTGTACAAGACCACTCACCTCGTACAACGGAGCCACATAATGAAAGTACACTATAAAATGTCCTCATAAAATAGATAGAACAAAATTTATTACGGTTTGAACGAACATTAAAATCCATGGGGCTGCTATTCATTGTGTTTTATATCTTGATATTGAGGGCCTGGGGGACAAGTAGTAATTAGACATTCGAATAAACTCACGTATAGAAAGAAAATGCATGAAAACATTAGTGACAGCCCGATTTATCGAAAGCTTGTGTCATTTCCATACATTTTTAACCCTCGACGCAAAAACGACAGGGTGTTATAAGTTTGACATGTGTGTGTGTGTGTGTGTGTGTGTGTCTGTGGCATCGTAGTTCCCAAACGGATGAACCGATTTTGATTTTGTTTTTTTTATTAGAAAGGTGAATTAGTCGGGAGTGTTCTTAGCTATATTTGGTGAAAATCGGTCCAAGATGGCCGCCACCACAAAATAGCGAATTACATATTTTTTCACAACTCCCTCAATATGGGTATCAAATGAAAGAGCTTGACTAGGAGAATACTATACACTATGATAAATTTCAAATCCAAGATGGCCACCACCACAAAATGGAAAAATACATTTCGTGTCGGGGGTTTTCTAAATTTTTAATTTATGTTTCTATTCGTTTGTCGATTCGAAAGTCAAATTGCAGCTTGTTTTAAAGTCCCTGTTTCACTACCTATACTAGTAGGTAGTGAAACAGGGACTTTCCAGGGAATTTATCATCCAAATAATTTAACGGGAACTTACTAAAGTTCCCGTTAAATTATTTGGATGATAAATTCATAGAAATTTTGTTCCATTTTTTAATTTATCCAGCGGTTAGCAGCTATCCAGAGGTAGTGAACCTGGAATCTTATATTTATTTTGAGTTCGTTTCTGAATAACTCGGCTATTGTGTGTAGATATTCAATAATAGAGCATTATAGGGCCCTCTTGTATTCAGTTATAGCTAATATTCAGAGACGGCGCTAAGCGTAAACTTACGCTTCCGTATTACAAATTGTAATACAAATTTGACATATGAAAGCGTTACTTTACGCTTAGGGTCGTCTCTGATGATTAACCTTAGAGCTTGTTTGACCACATTTAAATAACTTCTAACCGCAGGATAATTTAAAAATGGAATAAAATTTGTATGAAATTATCTGCTAAGTCATTTAACGGGAACTTACCTATCTGTAAGCTGTGTGTGCCTATAGCATTTTAATTTATTCGCAATAGTTTTATTACCTGACAGGTAGTAGGTATTATACATTTATTTAAAGAGAGCTTACCTAAATGGCTTTCGCTAAATTCTTACTGAAACTTTCCATTGTCTACCAGTCCTAATAAGTCTTTAAGGTTCAAGCAACTTAGGTACCTATTATAATTCAATTTACATTTTATAATGTCTTATAATAAATTGAATATTTAAATCGAAAGTATTGTAATATTTTTGTTATTGTTCATTTCTAAGTATTTATTAGCAAAGCTTCCAAAATTAGAATGTCTACAACAAAACAGACACAAATATTATTCGGAATATCGACACGACTCGGATACAGATAATCGCAGACAGATACTTAATGGCTCAATCGTTGACTGAAACGTGACGTAACTATTTTTAATTACTGTAATAATAAAAATAATTGTAGGTGTACTTTATAGAATGCCTATAAAATAATCATGAATGGTACCTATCATTCAGAATATGTACCGACATTATTTATTTATGTATGTTGGTGATTTTCATACCAGAATAATCATTTGAATATAACTTCCAGTTCCAGTTTACTGAACTATCTATCTATACAATAAGTGATTATTAAAATCGTATCCGAAGCCAATTTTCATATTCAATAAATATGCATATTTGTAATGGATTTATGCGATTCAAATAAAACAAAGCTATAATTTCGAAAACAAAACCAAAGTACTCCAAACCAGCCGACTAATTAGCGTGTATTGCAAAAAGTAGACGCAATTGAAAATATGTTTCATTAATAGCTTTGTGAATGTAGCGGACCCAGCGCTTTATGCAACGATGGTAGTGCAGCGATGAAGCGGTTTAATGGTGCAGTTACGGTTGAATAAGTTCATTCAGTGCAGTTACGAATAGGGCCAGACAGTCACTTTTCTTGAATGTCGTAAAATACTGTTAGGAGCTAAAGAACGTCGTATATCTTGCGTTGTAGTTACTGTGTTGTGAAACGATCACAAGACCACAACATTTTAAGCTAGAAGATTATGAAGTGTTGCTTGCAATATTTTTATAGTTATGTTGTTATATTCAAACGTAGAACAGTAAACACCTACTAAACTGAATGTATCTGAGTTGTGATAAAATATTGCCGGTACCTTGTATCTATTAAAACGTGTTCTATTAAACACTATGGGTACACACTAGGAGTCACCTAACAAAGGCATTATTTGTCTAAAGTTAACCTAACTAATTCTCCTAACTCCTACTAACCACTATTGTAACAGTGAAAACAAATAAACAGTTATGTTACCTACGTCTTTGACAACATTGACGTCATCCAGAGTGTAAAAAGAAGTTACCAACGCTTAAAAGTCAACGTATTAAATTATGTGAATACTAATTACAAGTTAACAAACCTAGCAGATACGAGTTCTTCGGAAGGAATAATTGTGATTGCCAATTTACGTAAAAATAAAGGCATATTAAAATGCATCTTAAAATATCAATGGGGTAGTGCATAAAGTTTGGAAAGTACTTCATCCCTTCAGTTACTAGTCGGACTGATTGCCCCTATTCAACAACATTTTACTTGCGCTTTGCGATTCAGAAGTTAAGCTCTTATAATCCACGCATTTGACAATATCGAAACATTTTAAGTATTCCACATTCAAGTTTGACATTCATTGACGGATAGACTGATGACGTTACCTAGGGTTGTACCTATTGTGTATTATATTTATTTATTGGATATTCAGTAGTTGTTACTTTTTTATTAATTCTAATAACATAAATATAACAGTGTTAAATGCACAACTTTTTAAGGTCACAGCTTGCACAATTTGAGGTGGTAACACTGAATTATTTTAAATGTAGGTCTTAATTTTAACTTAAATTAAAACATAATTCTAACTTATAAAGAGTTTCTTAATAATTTTCTTTCAACATCAAAGTCAAAGTTAAAATACGTTTTATTTTAATTAAACCATTATTACTCTTTTTAAATTGGATATTTTAATGTTCATAATAAAGTAAACGACAATTGGAAGTAGCTTGAAGGAAATTGACTCGGATTTATGATGTTAAATGAAAGGTATTACTGTAAATACATTTTGAAGACGGTTTTAGAAACAATTTATGTTATATCCGAGACGAAACGCAAAAAGAAAACTGTAAAGGGTAAAATACTTTTACGAGTAACAAAATGTTATAAATGGTAGGTATTTTAAAATAGAACTACATATTATAAACTTTGAAATATTATTATTTAGTATTTTAGTAATTCTGTTGCTCAGCAATTGTTTGTCACGAACTCACTTTACTCGAATTTTGGAGAGCGTTCCTTTCCTTCCATTATTTAGTTATTGGATATCAATGTCTTAGAATATCTAGATTTAAACATTCGATCCAATTAATCAAACGGTATATTTGATCGGGTATTCTCTGAGCCATAAATTGTTTGATTATGAAATAAGTAAAAAGAATTACGCTCCTCATAACACATCACGTATTCGCATTTCCTTTTACTAAATTACATTATTTTGTTTTATGGATATCAATTTGCTGGCAACGTACGCTTTGATATATTTTAATGCGAAATGTTGGTAAGGGATTTATTTTTTCGTTTCGGGTAACAGATTAATGTATTTTCGTAAGAGGTAGACAGGTGCTCCAATGGAAAACGTGAGAAAATCACGCGTTATAATGTATTATCTTAGAAGATTCTTAGATTTTGAAGAAGGGCCTCATTGACGTCGCAAGCCCGGTTGTCGAGCGTCAGGTCCGACGACGAGCAAAGTTTTATTATGATTTTTATATGAGATTTTATACACTAGCTCGGAGCCTGTTAGATGGGACCCGATATGTACCGGAAAACAGCACACTTCTGCTAACAGTTTGAAGATAATCTGTAAAAATATAAAAAGAAAGCTGACTGACTAAGTTAATAGTAAGACTAAGATCTGCAAGGTTAAGCTGCGCTTGCAGAGGTCAGTCTGTGGATGGGTGGCCATTCTTAACATATCGAGACCCCTCCGTGCCTCGGAGAGCACGTAAAGCCGTCAGTCCCGGTTGTCATACGAACATCTATGACAATCATGGTATCTATGGTAGTCAAAGCCTGACAACCAGTCTATCCTTCGAATATGGGTATTGCCCAGAAATTAGGTTACGGAGGTCTGATGGCAGTCGCTTCGTGTAAAACACTGATATTCAGCCGCATCTGGTTAGACTGGAAGCCGACCCCAACATGGTTGGGAACAAAGGCTAGGAGGATGATGACTGACTGATTTCCGAGTATTAACACTCAAACCACTAAACGGATTGGGCTGAAATCTGAAATTTACTACAGATAGTTACTATGTCTATAATAAAGAATTTCGGGAAATTCCTAAGGAATTGGGAGAATATGCTGGACGAGAGTAACATCGTGGGGAACAGTTCTAAATACAAAATTTTCTAAAATTACATAGCTCAATAGCTCAATGTTTATGCAGACATTTTCAAAAGGTACAATGAAAGGATCTCATTACCAAAACTTTACGATAATGCTCTTAAAGGTAAGATTCGCGGAGAGGTCATTGCTCCCTCCTTTGTAATGTATATATTTCAATACAAATACGAAGCTAAGCTGTAGCTTTGTTGCAAGACTATGCAAAAACTTCTCACGAAGTGTAAATGAAGATTGCACTAGGGTTACATTTTGTTCTTAAACACTAATAGATACTTAACTAGTTTTGATAATGAAAGCAAATCCAGCAGAATAGTTATATTTCTCTTTCTGTATTATAGTAAGCTCGATCGAGAATCGAACTCTTGAGAATTTCATAGAAAAACCCAATAACCTGGGAATCGAATCCAGGACCTCGAGCGTGGCAGCTAACGAGGCAGTTTCTTGTAACCAATATACTGTTAAATGTACGCCTGAACTGATTTTTTTAATATGTCTAGGTCTATTGAAAGAGAAAAGTTGCGTGGTGAGTCTCGGTGATTGCTCATTAGTGACACAATAGATCGAGCTACAATAGCTCCTATAAGTACATAAATATACATAAGTACTTATAAACCAACCCTTTTGAGGAAGGAGTCTGGGCGAATGCTTTTAGGCAACAATACAGAGGAATTATTAGGAAGATCCGTATAGAAATGCAACAATACCATGAAAATTAGAGCTGGTATTTTGACTCTTATTGTATAGAGTAATTGGTACGAGAATTCCATAGACATAATAAAGGCAGATACACAATTGACTTTAAATTAAACGTTATTAATTGATGTAATATTCAATGAACTAGCTTTAGCTTCCGTCTTTGTCCGCCTGGTCTGTTAATAAAAATAGTTTTACTAGCTTTCTGCCAGCGGCTTCGGCCGCGTGGTCCGGGTACTTATTTCTTATAAAATAAACTTTGTTACTCGATAAAGATGTAGCTTTTTATAGTATATTAAATATGTCACATTAAGCCTTGAACAAGTGAAAATCTAATGTATTGGCTTTCACTCTAGACGAGTTTGTTCCATGCTAAGATTACAAGTTATTTTTAATGAAGGAAAAAATCGGCGGGCGGGCCTTCTGGTTCGGTACACCAGACGCTCTGACCACTAAGCCACCGCTCGCCCTGCTCGCCAGTCGAAATCTTCCTTCACATTCTAATTTACGTCTTAAAGGTGACGTAGCGACATCTATTGTCACTACGTCCGCCCGCCGATTTTTTCCTTCATTAAAAAAAATAATAAAAAAAAACTTTAATTTATTATATTATTAGCGACCCACTCCGGCTTCATACGGGCGCATTCTCTACTATAATATGCATGTATACTACATATAAGCCGTCCTCTTAAATCACTCTATCTATTACTGACTGAACCTGCATAAAAATCCGTTGCGTAGTTTAAAAGATCTAAGCGAACACCCAGCGTAAAGATGATTCATACTTATATGTTCGTTATCTCTAATTTTTATAGCTCTATTTGTCTGTAAAACTTTTTTTTAATGAATGTACTACCGAGATACCGAATCCTATATTAAAAACAATACTAAAAGTAACTTAATATCAATTTAAAATAAATGCCACAGACAACGCCATTTTCTTGAGGTGGAACATTATTAAACACATGTTAGTTATTGTTTTTAATTTTTTTTGCTTATGTCCTGATAATACCCCGGTGGTATCCGAAGTATTGCGATAATAGCGAGGAGGACAGTAGTCAGGTGCGGAAGGAATGCCATCAGCGCGATATTGCGTCGGACCGCGCCGGCGCGGCGTGCCTCGTCTCTACTTCACATTTTTCCAATAAATATTATATATATATATTTTAGTGTATCTAGAAAAAATGTAGTAGTATTATGCATAACAACTCAGCAATCGGCTTTGGTGTCACGCGTAAAAAACATGTTTTATAAGTAGTAGCCCGACGACTTCCCATCCATTAATTTACACTCTAACAATCTTTACTAAACACAATTCCATTATTAAACACAATTTGTTTCAAAAATGTTAGTTCAAATTTGCTTACTTAACAAAAACATTTAATTCCAATAATGTTTTTAATTCATTCTCCATTCTTTACAGTCGACCTAGCTCCATTTGTAAACCTTGCCGTTTTAATTAATACGTAATTAGCAACAATATATAAGCAAACAACAATTTGTTTTTCTAAACAGTCGGTGGAAACGTAAATAAATCTTCAAATAAAAAAACTCGACCTGAATTTGCTTAATTGGCAAAGTAATTAACTTCCACGAGCCAACACTTGCCAAACTGTAGCATAAAATCGCTTTAGAGGGAAAGCTAAGGGATTTCGATAGCTGTAATTACAACGACTATTTTTGTAAACGTTCGAAGCTAACTGCGTAAACAGAATAGGGAATATGCGTCTGACTTAAAAAAAGGTCAAATAATTTTTTTTATGAACTTTATCGTTTTAGAATTATGTCTATGTAGATATTTTTTTATATTATTTCTTTTTTGATGAGAAAATAATTATTAAAAAGTCCAAAAAAACTGTTGGAAATTCAAATCACTTGAAACGCAACACTATCGGTCAAATGGAATATGACGTCAAAGTCTACTAAAACAGTGTCTGTTGTACATGGTTGTTTGGTTGAGAGAACGTAGACTTTGACGTCACGGCAAGCGCGCCAAAATCGCGGGTGTTTAAAATGCCAATATCTGTCTCATAATTTAATAAATTTTTTTTGTTACTTAATTTTAGTTTTAAGGCGCTGGAATTGTTTTTACGGCTACATAACGATATAAAGTATCGTTTAAAAATATATAAAAAAAATGTGCATATTCCCTATTGACGTAAGTACAGTCAACAAAAAAGATGAGTATACAGACAGATATCTGTGTTTTGACAAAGATTGTGTTATAATGTATTACGCAAAATGTGTCAAAACGCAAATGTTGTTAGCTGCCTACATACCATTGCCGAAACGCAGTCGAACATGACATAACTGCCTCGTTGGTCTAGTGTCCCAAGCTCGACCCTTACGCTAGAGGTCCTGGGTTCGATCCTAGGGTCGATCAAAGTGTTTTTCGATTTTTCTGTAAACTTCCCAGTAGCAGCTCAGAGTCTGGATTTGAAGGCAATTGGTTCGCCCCCTATTACATGAGACCTAAAGATACCGAAGAGCAATGGAAGTACCTCTGCCTAACCCGTATACAGGCGTGATGGTATGTATGGTATGCACACAGTCAAACATCATGTTTTAGTAAGTGCGATATTACGTTTCGCCTTCTCTGAAAACCGCTTACATAATTATACCACAAATTTGCAATTCTGTGCAAAATGATAACATAATTATGTTAATTTAGATTGAAATTGGTATCATTAGTAATACTGTTGTGATTTTCATTGAATGCGTATTGCGTGATTGATAAAATTAATTATCATTAATGATTTGCATGCCATTATTGTGTGATCTGGCAAAATATTATTACGTATAACATTTTAAGCAATATGCTAATAACTTGTTATTTTAATGAAAGAAAAAATCGACTGGCGGGCAGGACTTGAACCTGCGTCTTCATGTTAAATGTACCAGACGCTTATGACCTCTAAGCCACCGCGAGTCCTACTCGCCAAGTTAAAATCATCCTTCAAGTTATTTTAAATGAAGGAAAAAATCGGCTGGCGGGCAGGATTCGAACCTGCGTCTCCTTGTTAAATGAACCAGACGCTTATGACCTCTAAGCCACCGCGAGTCCTACTCGCCAAGTTAAAATCATCCTTCAAGTTATTTTTAATGAAGGAAAAAATCGTCTGGCGGGCAGGACTTGAACCTGCGTCTTCTTGTTAAATGTACCAGACGCTTATGACCTCTAAGCCACCGCGAGTCCTACTCGCCAAGTTAAAATCATCCTTCAAGTTATTTTTAATGAAGGAAAAAATCGTCTGGCGGGCAGGACTTGAACCTGCGTCTTCTTGTTAAATGTACCAGACGCTTATGACCTCTAAGCCACCGCGAGTCCTACTCGCCAAGTTAAAATCATCCTTCAAGTTATTTTTAATGAAGGAAAAAATCGTCTGGCGGGCAGGACTTGAACCTGCGTCTTCTTGTTAAATGTACCAGACGCTTATGACCTCTAAGCCACCGCGAGTCCTACTCGCCAAGTTAAAATCATCCTTGAAGTTATTTTTAATGAAGGAAAAAATCGGCTGGCGGGCAGGACTTGAACCTGCGTCTTCTTGTTAAATGTACCAGACGCTTATGACCTTTAAGCCACCGCGAGTCCTACTCGCCAAGTTAAAATCATCCTTGAAGTTATTTTTAATGAAGGAAAAAATCGGCTGGCGGGCAGGACTTGAACCTGCGTCTTCTTGTTAAATGTACCAGACGCTTATGACCTCTAAGCCACCGCGAGTCCTACTCGCCAAGTTAAAATCATCCTTGAAGTTATTTTTAATGAAGGAAAAAATCGGCTGGCGGGCAGGACTTGAACCTGCGTCTTCTTGTTAAATGTACCAGACGCTTATGACCTCTAAGCCACCGCGAGTCCTACTCGCCAAGTTAAAATCATCCTTGAAGTTATTTTTAATGAAGGAAAAAATCGGCTGGCGGGCAGGACTTGAACCTGCGTCTTCTTGTTAAATGTACCAGACGCTTATGACCTCTAAGCCACCGCGAGTCCTACTCGCCAAGTTAAAATCATCCTTGAAGTTATTTTTAATGAAGGAAAAAATCGGCTGGCGGGCAGGACTTGAACCTGCGTCTTCTTGTTAAATGTACCAGACGCTTATGACCTCTAAGCCACCGCGAGTCCTACTCGCCAAGTTAAAATCATCCTTGAAGTTATTTTTAATGAAGGAAAAAATCGGCTGGCGGGCAGGACTTGAACCTGCGTCTTCTTGTTAAATGTACCAGACGCTTATGACCTCTAAGCCACCGCGAGTCCTACTCGCCAAGTTAAAATCATCCTTGAAGTTATTTTTAATGAAGGAAAAAATCGGCTGGCGGGCAGGACTTGAACCTACGTCTTCTGGTTCGGTACACCAGACGCTTTACAAAAAGATAATCTTCATTCAATTTAGACTTGAAGAGTATGACTCGCGGAAATAATATCCTAATATAATAATTTCCCTCACAAAGTAATAGAATTATTATCTATACTAATGTTTGTTTGTTTGTTTGTTTGTTTGTAATGAATAGGCTCCGAAACTACTAGACCGATTTCAAAAATTCTTTCACCTTTGGAAAGCTACATTATCCCCGAGTAACATAGGCTATATATCATCACGCTACGACTAATAGGAGCGGAGTAGTAATGAAAAATGTTGCAAAAACGGGGGAAAAAATTATAAGACCACGCGGGCGAAGCCGCTGGCGGGAAGCTAGTATATTATACATAGACAAATTGTGACGAATCCAACAAAACTTAGCATATAAGCGAACTAATTCTCATCGTAGTTATTATTTACAACCAGTATAGTAATACTGGTCATGTTATTCGCCGCGCCTTGCCGCGCCTTGCCGCGCCTCACCGCACCGTGCCGCGTCGCGTCGCGCCAAACAGAGCACTCATCCGTGAACCGCTAGCTCACTCGCCAAATTACTGTTGTCACCACTTTTTAGCTCTGAATTCCATAAAACGCTTTTACGTCATCATTTTTTTACGTGATAACCCTAATAGATTGACGTCGTTTGTGGGAAAAAAAATATCCGTCTATTTCGTGTTTGTTGAGGGTACTTTAGATGTAAACACTATAGATGTAAAAATAAAACAGAAAAGCTAATACATAAATAAGAAGTCAAAATACTTTTCAAGAAATTGTCTTTTATGTACATAAAATATCAATAAAGATATTTACGCCACTGATTCAAAGTCACTTAGATATTAATTAATCAAGTTATGTAGCTCTTCATAAGTTGGGATAGTTCACAAGATTTAATAAGGCAGAAACTACATCGACATGCAAGTAAATATGACGAATAATCTAATAGCAATATAATTTGACTCCACAACCTTACTACAATGGTAATGGCTCCTTTGAAAATGATGAGCACAAACTTCAAGAGAAGGTCGCTAAAATGTTGCTGACGTAGGTATTTGTAGTCCAATACATTCGATGGGTAATCCTACTTTTCATGAAAATCACAAAGAACAGCTACGCGAACGTACATACAATGTACTCGTAGCACTGGCTACGCCGTAGCGCTACGCCGTAGATCCTAGGAGCAGTATTACTACACGTAACACACATAGTTTTATTTCTGATATTGGTTTAGATATGCATTATGTAATATGTAGGTAAATCAGTTGTTTTGTGTATGTGTCTCTTAATTAAAAAAAGATTTTCAACTACGTATCTTACTTGAGATACATTTGATGACGTCTGTGGTCTAGTAGTTCGAGTACCGGACTGCTGATCACGAGGTCGTGGGTTCGATTCCCACAGAACACAAATATTTATTGTGATGAACTTAAGTGTTTGTATTTGTCTTAGTATTTCATATGTATATATTATAAGTAGGTATGTATTTACAAAAAAAGTAGATAAGTATTATATCCATAGTTACTTTTTTGATGAGTCATAACGGAGAGATAATGATTTAGATTGAAAATCCAAAAAAAATTATCAAACCTATAGATAGGCAATAGTAATATTGCCCAAATTAATGAGAATATTCGTCTACTAAATTCTTAAAACACGATATTGTTTTTGGATTCTACCTATGTTCAACCCTTAAAAGATTGGTAAGCGTAATATTGAAGTAAAATTTTCAATTTCACCCAGTATACTTTGTTCTCACCCATTTTCATCCGCCTCAATTTACCTTCTCTCACAAGGTAATACTAAATCTTAATAAACGTAACGCATAGACGTTTGCATGTCAAAAGCGGCATTTTACATGACACGGGCGCCTTAGAGTGAGGTCGCGGTTTCAGTGGAGGCAATTCTGCGTCACCTCACGTACCTTAATCTTAACAACATTCTACAACGAAAATTAATCTGCGGCGCCTTGAGACAGAAGATTACCGCGCCTTAAAGAATATAAGCGAGGGAAACGTGACTCCCTGATAGTGGTGAACATTCTGATATTTATTTTATACAAGGCATGTTTTATCTATTCATTATTCTATAAGAGGGGCTCGTTGGCCAAGTTGTTACTACGCTGATCAACCGAACTGCAAAGTTAAGCTACACTTGTCGCGGTCAGTCTGTGGATGGGTGACCATTCTTAACATATCGAGACCCCTCCGTGCCTCGGAGAGCACGTAAAGCCGTCGGTCCCGGTTGTTAAACGAACACCTCTGACAATCGTAAGTAGTAGTCAGAAACCTAAAAATCCTGACAACCAGTCTATCCTTCGAATATCGGTATTACCCAGGTCTGATAGCAATAGCAGTCACTCAGTGTAAAACACTGATATTCAGGCGTATCCTGGTTAGACTGGAAGCCGACCCCCACCATGGTTGGGAAAAGGCTAGGCAACAAGAAGAGCTTGTTTCATTATCTCTAGATAGCTGCTATCTTCCGGATAAATTAAAATTTTTAAAAAGAAATGTATGAAATTATCTGCCAAGTAATTTACCGGGAACTTATCAGGAGGTCTTTGTCTCGTTAATCTAATGGTCGTATACGCGACTCGAAGTCGGTTGAAAAATCTTCTTTAAAGAAGCCTTCATATTTTATTTGTAATTGTTTAACTTTCGCTCTCAATTTAACAAAATTACAAATTCAAAAACTTCAAACCTATAAAAAAATCACCATAAAAAATATTTTACCGCAGTAATTTTAGAGGAGAAGAAGTAAACAAGAACAGGAAATTAAAAGTAAGTATATACGTAATAGGAAATTTAAAAGAAAAACACTTCATAACTTTTGTTTACCCTCGGAGTATTGAGTTTAACAATGAAGGCTTAACTTTTGTTGTTTGAATTTTGCAAAATAATTTAGACAACAGCCACCATAAATTGGCACAACTAAAAAGAATTATTAGACTTAGACATTACGGGATCTTTCCAGAAGCAGTAAGCACGACTAGTACTTTTTAAATCATTATTTTTCAGAAGGTTCATATCATCCTATATTACATACATACATACTGTAGAGACCACGAAGGTCGCTACCAATATTTGGTTGGTTAATGGCAGTTAAGACAAGCATTCATCAATAAAATAATGACGTAGAATATTGGAGATGTAGTTGTATCACGGACACCATGACATGTTGTTTGAGCATGGACATGGATATGATTTCTTCTTGTGAGATTACAATAAAAACGGCTTGATATATCTTGATTGAATTTATTTCCGTTATAAAAGTATTTGAGTGTGATTTCTGGCAAATGATGAAGGGGAAGAGAACGAATGAATTGTGAACTATAATAGGGACGTCCGTCGTGTGTTACTAATAACTAGTGTTGCGCTGGAACACATGTATAATTCTTTAGTACTCCAAATTAAAAATAAAATTCTATATTATACAAATACCAGTATTCTTTATACTAATCCCGTGTGTTGTGGAGGACGAGAGCCTCCACAATACCATCACACCTGTAACTATATAGTTAGGCAGAAGAGTATTAAATGTACACCCTTAGTTCGCCGGTAATTTGAAGTCCCATGTTATAGAGTCGAGTTTATTGCCATTAGGGGGCATAAATCTAAACTCCAAGCTGCTACCGAGAATTTTATAGGAAAAAATGATTAACGCTTTGCTCGCCCTGGGAATCGAACTCAGCAGGACCCCAGTGAAGCAATCCCGTATTCGACCACTAAGCTAACGAGGCAGTTAGCCTACATTATTTTTTATATACCCAGGTATATACATTATAAAATAGAGAGGGACTCGTGGCAAGTCGTAACTACGCTAATCAACCGATCAGTCTTTCCTTCGATTATCGGTACTGCCCAGAAAATACTGATATTTAGCCGCATCCTAATTAGACTGGAAGCTGACCCCAACATGGTTGGCTGGCTAAGAAAAGGCTAGGAAAAAAGAAGTATATATATTAAAAAACTACAAAATCACACTTTTACATCAACAACACGACATTGCAAACAAGGATAATATAAAGCTTGACCCTTGACTTCCCCAGAACAAACTGTCTACAATGAAAATTAGAAAATAACACGCCGATAACAGCAGACTAATATTAGACAGCGCCAAAGTGCCCGGTTTAACGAAACAAAGATCATTAATCATCTTACAAGAAGGCTCCCCGACATAATCACTTATAATTACGTCTGTAGTCAGTTTAAGCCTTCCAAAATATCTCTTGTTTCTACGTAAATGGATATCATTTGTTTGCCGTAACCAGTTTGATCCTAGCATTAAGACATTGTATTAATTTGCTGGCTATAATTTCATTAATTAAACAATGTGTTTCTTTAAATTCAATTTGTTATTATTTTTATTGCTTGATTGACGCACTAGTATATTATGTATTCGATCAACGGCTTTAGGGCCGGACCTAAGGCTAACATTCAGAGACGACGTTCAGCGTAAAGTAAAGCTTTCGTATGTCAAACTCGTATTACAATTTGACATACGGAAGCGTAAGTTTACGCTTAGCGTCGACTCTGAGGCTAATATTCAGAGACGATGCTGAGCGTAAAGTAATGCTTCCGTATGTCAAATGTGTATGACAATTTGACATACGGAAGCCTAAGTTTATGCTTTTGCCTTTCCTTATGCCTTCATGTCGAATAGCCGTTGAAGTTCTACTCCCGTACTTTATGTACATATTAGTACCATTTAATACGACCAGTTAGTCCCCGCGGTGTTACTTGTCTATTATTTTTTTCCCAATTCCTTGGGAATTTCCCAAAATTCGTGACCTTCCAGTCAGCAGCCATACTTGCGACCAAAACCATTGGTCTAGTCCAATAAGACAGGTAGAATGAAGTGTATTTAATAATACCATTGAGAGAAACCCACTGACCTAAAAACCTTGAAGAGTGCGGTATTCAATTCTGTGATCCATTTTTCTTCGCCTTCCCCAATTTCCCCGTATATTTATCTTCATATAACATAATAAAACGTCATGTGATGTTTCCAAGGGTTTTCTGGTTAGCTGACCCAGTTTTCTTTGGAATATCGCGCATTACCTATTGATTTTTAGATAACTACATATGAATCACTTTACACGTCGTAAATTATTGTCAGGTAATTTTTGTATCAATAATTTTGTGCAACCTGCAAAATGCGTTGCAACTAGAATGCTACAGAATCTATTAGACAAATGGTCGGTTTATAGGTTCAAGTTTTGCAAGTAGGTACTTAAATTGGAAAGTGTAAACAAAAAATTTACATACTTACAGCAGTAAGCACTTTAAGCTCGTAACAAGCTAGAGCAGCTCACAGCTATAATTATATTATAAATATAATTTTACTGAAAATAGAACGGCCAAAAACCATTTGCACTATTTATATTCTGACGCCAGAAAATACGGATGAAAAATTCATCATGGACACAGATACCTCGGTAGCTTAGTTAAACTAACAGAAGAACAGATGTTCGACTCCTGCACGCGGTTAAATATTTTTTTTACAGAAATTAACATACCATCACGCCTGTATGTCTGTACGCCTGTAAGGGGCAGGCAGAGGTCTACAGTAGTATACCCACAGTTCATCCGCATGTTTAGATTCCATGTAATAGGGGTCGAGCCTATTACCACCGAATAAAAATCACAACTCCGAGCTGCTACTAACAATGTCATAGAAAAAACTTATGAAAGTTATGCTAGTTCCAAACTAAGTCCTAGTAAATCTAGGTAATAGATTTCAGACTTAGTCACATTGAACGTTAATGTGGGACAGCCCTAACTTGTTTATGTGGGGTAGGGTAAGCTCAGTGACCGCAAGGATTATACCCCAGCCCTTCCTGCTAATTGGACTTTTTCGTAATTAAAAGTGCCTCTTAATGCGACCCGGTATAAAGTTAAAAACATAACGATATTAAAAACGCAACGCATTATTTTTTATTTTATCGCGCTGGCTTCATATACATTTAATTAATTACTATTTTAATGAATTTTAATGCTTCATTTTTAAGGTGGCTTTTTATAAAAACAGCGGTTAGGGATGGCCAGTCTTGTAAGCTGTGGAAAGAAGGGAAAACAAAGGAGTGTTTATGTCGAACATATACACACTTTTGTCTCTGATAATTACAAAGTATGTACCTGGAAAAGTGAAAAGCAGTAAAGTCCACAATTAAATTACTAGTTCCAAGTAGTCAAATAAAAATATTCCAGTAGGGACTAAGGGTAACAAGTATCTCGAGTTTGAACGCATCTTAAACTTTTTTAAATACGCTATGTGCCCTAGGAGTGTAATATTTATGTAACTTGAGTTTATACTACCTAATAAACGACGATAGAAAAACAATTGTTTCGACTATCGAGATGGTCACGGTATCTTTGAAATAATTAGATTTCCGTAACTGGTCTGTCTGTCAATAAATTAACCGTCGTCCGTTCTTCCGTATTTGATTTGTCGATGTCTAGATTGTGACTGTATCAGATAATTAATAATTAGCTTTGCTCAACAAGTAGTGGGCTCGATTTAGTATGAAACAAATATTTGTAAGTCGTTCAGGAAGAAAATATTTGGGGCAAATAAAATAAAGTTAGTCTAGTCTTCCAATATAAAAAAATAGACCGTATTTTTTTGTATGTAGCTAGTAAAGTTATCTCTTGGGTATGCAGGTCTTACTGATAAGCTCCAATTCGTGGTTCCGTGTAAAAGGGATAAGCCTATTACGATTCACCGAACACAAATTCAAACTCCAAATTTCTACCGAGAATAAAAAACTCAGTAATTCAGTCTCTACTTCGGGAACCAAACTTAGGACATCTCACGGCCATTAGACTAATGAGGTACTACCGCAACTTTTTTTAATAATAAATCAACGACGTATAAATCCATGTATCATCATCATCATCATCCTGATTGTTAGCCAAAGGACCGGTCATAGGCCACCTGCATCCAACGACTCCCAGCATGGGTATATAAATGTTACATATCCATATTATTACATATTATATTAGTTTACTCCTGCTTCAGTCAGAAATTTCCCGTGACAAAGAATTTAATGATAAATTCTTTGAGACTTGGCAGCAAACTGACAGTAGCCGGGCTAAAAGTAATTGAGTTACTATTCGGAATTTCTCATTTGTTACTCGGGACTAAACTCGTAATTAATCACAAATAGCTCACAATTAAGGCCTAATTCTTTATCTGCAATCTGGGAGTATCTAACTTGTGGATCAAGTCCCCATGGAATGTAATTTGGCTATGTGTTTCTACCGTAAATATCTCAAGAAGTAGTATCTACAATTTTTACTATGCTCCTGAGAAAAGCAAGTTATTCCTATGGACTGTTTCGGGATTACGAATAGTTTTGAGATCGAACGAAGCTCTTAATCTTATACTAAAATTTTGTTACGAACAATGTTATCAATATAGGTAAATAAACAAGCCACAGAACACTAGACTTTCGAAAGATGGATTTGAACTTAAGCTTTTGACGAATCATAATATGATTCGCATGAAAATTTTGTTGTGCTGTACACAGCATGGTGGCTTCCCAGATACCGAACAGATGTACACTATACTGTACGTTGCCGGTATGGCCTGACCTTGCATTGCATAAGACTTCATACAGTGAGAGGTCAGCTTATACTGGAAATGTGAAAAAATAAATTTTATTTAGCGATAAGACCAACAATTGTACTCCTTTAACGTCTATTATGTCATTTTTATTTTATCCTTTGGTTTACAATAAAGAATATTCTTTCTATCCTTCTGAATTTTCTTTTTTTCCCGTCGTAGTTATAGTTAGAAAAAAGAAACTTAAAAAAAGAAAATCAAAATACCCATGTCCAAGACGTCCGAGCTTAACGAAAACAAAGTTGTTTAGCTGTAAATAAGAGAGGCGCGCGGCGGGTAATGGGCCATTCCTGTCGAACTCCACTTGTTTACTGCGAGAATACCGACGCAACTTTATTGAAGGTGCAGTGAACAGTTGCTTCTGGATAAAAATGACCAGAACTTGTTTATGATGCTCAATTAAGTAGGTATACTGACGATATATACAAACGATTCTCTATAATACAACATTCTAAACAAAATCACACATCCACGTGGTTAGATAATTAATTCTCAATCATTTGAGAAACCTATGTGGTTAAATATGTGAAGAAAAAACTTTACGTACGAGTATATACCTTTTTAAATAAATTGCGTGCACGTAGGAGTATGAGATTTGCATAATTAAAGTTCATAGAGAAAGGAGTGCTGGAAGATAAAAAAATGGGGGAATGGGGACAGTTTGTTCTTATATAATTACGGTTGAAACTTGACCATCGGACGACGATTAGTTACGCTTTACTTATATGTTCGACTTTTGAATAATGTAGTAAAAAAAATATGACTGTGCTTTAAAACGTTTGTACCGACTGTGCAAGTGTGCATAAAATATAATAAATAAATAAAACCTTAAAGATTTTTTTCTCCAGCTTAACCACTCCGTAGTTTATCTCACTATCTTTCAATTTTCCTAGAAAATAAATGTTTAACCCGCTAAAATAAAGAGCCAATCAAAATTCTAATATCCGCAAGTCTCGTTCGTGTCATCCGCATCGCGGCGTATAAAAACCGTTCGACTGCGGTACAGATTGAAATAACCGGGCCCAGAAATGGGTCAACAGCTCTTAAGTAATTGTTCGATAGAGGCTATTGGTTTCAAGCTTACGGCACTCAAACGTGCATATGTACTGCGGTTTTCCACAAAATATAAGACTGCAAAAGGTGGAAATTGCTCCACATTAAAAATGCTTAGCGGTAGCAAGATTTTCTCCTTCCTTATCCCTCGCTAACTAAAGACTAAAGTTTTCTTACACCGAACACTAGTACCAAGATTTCTTGTTTAAAATTGTACTCTTTGTAAGGCTTTGTCCAAACTTGCTGTTGGCGTTGTTTCCTTCAAAAACCTATACATTTACTACAAGCACGTGTTACGTTTATATAAAAGCCGTCGCAAATTGGCGCCATTTCAAAGTTGAGACATGTGAGGATGTAATATATGGACGCGTCCACTTTCGGAGCAGTCTAAGACAATGGCGGAGATTGGAACATTTCCAGCCGATAACTCAAATGAGGTCAAACTCGTCTTAACTTTTACGTTTTTACTGTAATACTTATTGAATTTTTAGTACCTTTTTTACTGAATCTGTGATGAAAATAAAATTCTTCACAGCGTTTAACAGATCGGTTTATGATCAGCGAAGATATTGCGTGTCATACACTAAAAATACTGTTAAATAGAGAACCTTCTCCTTTTTTCACCCAGCTAAAAGCATAAGTTAAGTTATCAAAGTGCTTCTGAATTACATGTATGAGTTTGAAATGATGAATTCTACATAAAGCATGTGAGCTAGGGAATTGCAATATTCTTGCAAAATAGCTGAACGCTGTGTTGTTGGAATTGCATACTCCGTAGTGATACGGATCTTAAAAGTGACGCATCACTGATTTTGCAATCTCTGAAACATGGAGGTATTGTAAAACTTTATCTAACACATAACTATACACCGTGGCTGTTTAGTTGTTTTAGAGACGGAAGGATGGCATTGTACTTACCATATAGGATGGCATTGTACACCTGATACTATGGAGCCAACATTAAAATCTCCAAAAAATTAATCAGCTGTACCATATATTTATGTACACTGAACTCGTCAATTTTTTTTTTTATACAACTAAGGTGGCAAACAACCATACGGCCCGCCTGATGGTAAGCGGTTACCATAGCCTATAGACGCTTGCAACACCAGGGGTAACACTCGCGCGTTGCCGACCCGAAATACCTCTTAGAGGTTTATGGGGGATTCAATGCGCCGATAGTTTGAGGGAATATTCCTCTTACTGCCAGCGCAACGCATCCTTAGAAGGAGCTCTGGCGACCTTACTCACAGCAGGAACACAACACACAATAAAGTGTGTTATTTGGCTGCACTTTTCTGTAAGGTGGAGGTACTTCCCCAGATGGGCTGCTCCAGATTTGAGCCATAAATGATTGTGCCCTACCTCTCTGAAATGTATGGAAAAGTTGATATATTTTTAGATTTCAGGATTGGCTCACAGTATATTATCATCATGCCTGCATACTTGAAGGTGTAAGTATAGATATAGACTAATGTCTAAAACTACAGATCCAGTTTGGGCGTGTCTTTTTAGGTCTCAACTTTATTTTTACGAATTTAAGAGAAAAACCCAGTAACGTTTTGCTCGACTTGGAAATCGAACCCAGAACCTCAGTAGCAGTCGCGCTTACATTATCACTAGGCTACTGAGGTAGTTTATAAAAATCAGTTGAACATTAAAAATATAGGTAGGTATAGGTAATGTAATAATAAGTTGCAACACTAGCTACTTATAAACAAATTATTAAAAAAACAGTTTATTTCAAATTTCGAATATTAAAATGGGTCCATAATAATTTAAGTTAGCCATAGTCCACCTTTATAAAACATTATGGAATGGAATAAAGTATTGAGTATCGAATTAAGTAGGTATTTCAAATTTCATTAAATAAGACAAGAACTTTTGTGCCTCTGGTTACACTACTCAACAGAATTTAATTTATAAATGTGTAACAAAAGTAAACAAGCCAGAGAAAATACAATAAATTTGATTTATCAGTAGCGCCGAAACAACAGTATCGCCATTTCACCTCGTTTTGCTCGTATGTACGTTTGACCGCACTAATTTGCGATATAAATGGCGAACCTTTGTCACTCAGTTGCTGACCTTACCTGTGTGGAAAGGACGAAAAAATCCATGTCAACATGTACCGAATAAAGGTCGTATGTCACAGGACCTTAATAGAATAATGGGCGTGAAGCAGCCTCTTTTATTTGGGTTCATTTATGAATTATATCAAAGGATCGTTATAAGGTGAGTGCCTCATTGGTTAGCCACAAGCGTGACTGCTACGATAGAAGTTCTGGGTTCGATTCCCTGGTTGAGCAAAGTGTTGTTGGGTTTTTCTCTTAAATATCCTGTAGTAACTTTGATTTGTGCCTGGTTTATGAGAATAGACCCGCCCCTTAATAATGGTCATGGGACTTAAAAATTAAAACTACAGTAACCTCGCGTTCATCTATTTTCCCAAACCCGTGGGAATTTCCCAAAATCCTGCCCAATCCGTTCAGTGGTTTGAGCTGTGTATTGATACATCAGTCAATCACCTTTTCCTTTTATATATACAGATTAAGGTAAGTCACACGTGTAATTATCGACACAAGGTTCTGGCTTTGATTTCTAATTTGGGTGTTTTGTTTGTTTTACCGTTATGAAAATTTGTTATGACAGTTTCATTGCCTCTTCATTACATCAAACCAAAAAAGTATGATTTTTTTGTTCGTAAACAACAATATATCCGTGCTTTACCTGAGGAAAACATGCTTGATAATATCATGTTAAATTAGGTTGGCAATATTAACAAAATTTCCCCGCAACTGAATATTCTACGTTATTACACATAAACACCCAAAAACCCAACTTTTACATATAATATGGATACTTTTATCCTTATGCCTGGGTTGGGCTTATAAGAAAAGTTTTCAACCTTGAATATTGTATAGGACACGGCATTATAAATACAAAACGCAATTTAACTTGGAGCACGACACGGCCGCGGGTCGATGAGAATAATTGTGCTTAATTAGAAACATTGAGTGGATTAGGAAAGAAGGTTTGGATAGCATTCAGTACGTACTTTTTTACCGATTTATAAAAGTCGGTACTGCCTCGTTGGTCTAGTGGCCCCAAAAGCGACTGCTACGCTAGAGGTCCTGGGTTCGATCCCCGGGTCGAGCAAAGTGTTGTTGGGTTTTCTGAGAAATTCCCAATAGCAGCTCGGAGTCTGGATTTGTGCCCGGTTTATGGCAATTGGCTCGCCCCCTATTTCATGGAACCTAAACATCCTGGCGAAATATGGGTGTACATTAGTACGCCTCTGCCTACCCCTTCGGGGAATATGGGCGTGATGGTATGATAAAAGTCGGTAGACCCCTGCGTAAACCATCTGGGGTGGTAGGTGGTATGTTATCTAACCTATTATTATAAAGAGAAAAAAATTGATTTGTTGTTTGGTTGTTATCGATTTGTCGATTTAACTCAAAAACTACTGGACCGATTTTAAAAATTGTTTCACCATTAGAAAGTTACCACCTTTACTGAGTACCTAATATAACAAAATAATTAAAAGTATAGCCTTATAATTGATAAGAAACATCCAGACCGCGGGCGAAGCCACTGGCGGAAAGCGGTGTATTATCTATACTAATATTATAAAGAGGAAAGATTTGTTTGTTTGTTTGTTTGTTTGTTTGTTTGTAATGAATAGGCTCCAAAACTACTGGACCGATTTCAAAAATTCTTTCACCTTTGGAAAGCTACATTATCCCCGAGTAACATAGGCTATATATCATCACGCTACGACTAATAGGAGCGGAGTAGTAATGAAAAATGTAGCAAAAACGGGGAAAAAATTATAAGACCACGCGGGCGAAGCCGCTGGCGGGAAGCTAGTCTATACTAATATTATAAAGAGGAAAGATTTATTTGTTTGTTTGTAATGAATAGGCTCCGAAACTACTGGACCGATTTCAAAAATTCTTTCACCTTTGGAAAGCTACATTATCCCCGAGTAACATAGGCTATATATCATCACGCTACGACTAATAGGAGCGGAGTAGTAATGAAAAATGTAGCAAAAACGGGGAAAAAATTATAAGACCACGCGGGCGAAGCCGCTGGCGGGAAGCTAGTACAGGTATAAAAGGATCACACTACACTGTTGATATCTCAGATCTCATCAAAACATCACAAAGGGATATTCTTTTGTTTCAATCTTAATGGGTAAACACGAAAGTCTAATTAAGTAAGCAACAATGCTTACAAACAATGCTCACAGAATATAAGATACAGAATACCAACCTTTTTTAAACACATAAAATGGGTACTCTATATCATTTTTATTCTGTGACAAAGCCCATTTGTGGCACTAATTAATGTATTTAATTACCTACTCTGTGTCATTTACCTACTGTAGATCTACTCCCTAATTTGTTTTCTAAAATAGGTACCTAAGGTTTGTTTTTGATTTTGTAGCGGTGTGTGTCGTACTTACATACTATTACAAGAGTTTACCTATACTAACTAACAAGAAAAATAATAAAACTTACAAATAAAATATCTTTTTCATTTATATTTTGTGTCTAATAACCGTAACATTTGTAACTTACTTGTAATTTATTTATTGTATTAGGTTTCTACTTCAATAGAAAACTGTAGCCAAATAATGGTAGACATCCAAACATGTCAAATGTCACCGTTCCGCAACGTTGGTACAATACAATTACGAAATCCTTATGAAATTGTCAGTGCAACCCTCGTTTGTCTATGACAAGATGTATGAAAGTCAACGAAACAAAAGAAGTAACTATGCAAAGCTCGTAAGCAAATGGCATTCTGTTTCTGCCTACTCCATAAGGGCAGAAGCGTACGGTAACTGTGATAGCTTCAAAACAAATATTATGATATCAAACCGAAACAATATAACAGCGATATTGAAAGAAAAACAATGGCTGATCATAAAAACCTCAATAAAACACGCAGATAAAGAAAACGTAACAAAACCCGGACACAACGAAGTGTTCCAATAAACTTGATATAAGTTAAACGTAACATTTGTTAAACGAGAGTAACGGAACACGGGAAACAATGTCAAAAGAAGCGACGGGTGTATTATCATTCATCGATATTCGAACTACAAGAAAATTTTGTTCTGTACAAGTAGGTACAGATATCGGAGAATGTTCTCGAAGGAGATTGCGTGGCTTTGACGCCTGCTCGCGTGATAACAGCCTCTCAGATTTATCTCCGGGATATTCGTCCTGTGTGACGTTTTATTGTAAACTTGTCTTTGTAGAAAATATCATAGATATATGAGGCGGCGCGTACCTATACGTTGTCAAACAAGTAGGTTTGTAGCAATAATGTTGTAGGTCAATATAAATTATGTTTTTAGATTTACATTTTAGACCTCATAAATTAAGTTTTTATAAGGTCCAAAGTGAAGTCGTGAAGGACTAATAATTACATTGAAAAATAATTATCACCCGTGTAGGTAGTTGTGGATATTTATTTATTTATTTATTAGTAAAGGTACACCAACAGCTTCTGTATACAACATTTAAAATTAAAAACAATTGGTAATATACTTATACAGTTGCCAATAACAGGCGAACCAACATTCCCAAATACAAGTAATTAACGTAAGCTTAAAACTAAATAAACTAAAAACTAAGTGGTAGGAAACTATATACTAATCAGAAATACAAGAATACAGATAAAAAGAAAATATCTACTTTATAATTGGAATAACGAGGTTGCAAGAAATACCTTACCTACACTTAAGCATTTATATATATATATATATTTATTATTGTTTTTTATTGTTGTATTGTATGCCTTGGGACTTTAAAATTTTTGTTTTGAAGACATTTACGGAGTCATGATATATGTCAACATCTGGAGTGGATTTTATATAAGAGTTCATCTCTTGTCTGAGCCTATTTAGGGGTGAGTTTACTCCTAAATTTGTGTTGGATGCTTTGGTGTGAAATAAATGGGTTATGGGATGTCTTGGTATTCTATATGGGACTTTTAGTCCAATTTGTTCAGTTAAGTTATCGCAGTCTAATTTATTATTAACTAATTTGAAAAAGAACATGAGATCTTGTACCCGTCGCCGTTCGCGCAGAGTGATCATTTTATAACATTGAATACGTTGCTCGTAAGGACTCCGGTGAGATATATCACCAAAAGTGTATGCTAGGTGTTTTGTGAAGGCCCTCTGGATGCTTTCTACCCTTTGTGAGTGTACTGAGTAGTGCGGATTCCACACCACACTGGCAAATTCAAGGTGGCTCCGAACTAAGGCGTTATACAGCACAATTTTTGTTCTTAACAGCTTAAACCCTTTAGTGTTTCTCTTAAGAAATCCTAGTAGCCGTGCCGATTTCGTAATGATGTTATCAATATGGTTTCTGAAGTTGAGTTTACTATCCATGATGATGCCAAGATCACGAACCTCATTTACAGTTTCCAGAAATGCTCCGTTTATATTATATGAGACATATAATATAATAATTAGGCAGGAATACAGGCAGCGAACAACATCTGCGTCTTGATATAGATTGCGTTACAAATAATTATCCGCCAAAGGGTTCGGTATGTGGACTAGCTAGCTAACGGCACCTGCGTTTTGACAAATACTGCGTGATATACTACTGTACAATCTTTGTCACGACACATAATTTCGTTAGCTGCCTAATTAACATAGCCAATTTAACAACTTCCCAAAAAGCACCCTATCTTCAATGCTTCCAGACATTTCAAGTTTTACAGCCACACTCGTCACCGTCAAATGTACCTGTCTCCGACTGTACACGGTACAGTCCCAGACACAAGTGGAGCACGTTGTTTTATTTTTGCAGGCAGACAGCGGAAGATCTACAGCCCGACGTAAACATTAAAATTCAGAAGTTGGCACCGTGGTACGTACCTTAATTGAATTCAGACCAGGTAAACACGATAAATTAACTTCAAACTGCGATGGAAATTTATAGACGGGTCACCAGACACTTTATCGTATCAATTACGATTTTTATTAAACAATTTTTACTGAAATTATGTTTCATTAATTCCGGTGAAGGGTCTTTTTGGGATAAGCTTAATTAATTTCGGACGTCGAATATTTACAACGGCGTTTAGGACGGATTTAAAAATATAGTCGACCCGTTTTTAATATGAGGACAAAGGAAATTAAGTAAAATTAAAAAAGTTGTTTCGAACGTAAAGCAAGGCATGGATTATGCGAGCGAGAGCCACAATGTTTTGTTTCGCTTCCGCACTAATAGCCAACAAACTTTTAAACTTCGCGTGACCGACTCCGACCGAAGAAAACTCATGTGACTTAAATTATTAATTTAACCAAATAAAGTAGGGAAAAGTTGAAACAATCAGGGCGCAAACAGAAGATGGAGTAGCGCTATCAGTTGTACGGGGGAACTCGGGGAACTTCCCGTTACCACTCGCCAGCTAAACATTTCCTCTTCTTAATGAATTTAAGAAACTGCTTGTGAAACAAAATAAAGTCTTGTTTATTTCAATCAACATTATAAGTTAAATAATAATAAATAAATATCCTGAGACATTTTTACACAGCACCATCTAGTCCCAAACTAAGCAGAGGTTGTACTATGGGTACTAGGCAATGGATATAATACTTATATACTTTTTTTTTTGTAAATACATACTTATTTTATATAAGAAACACCCAGACAAACACAAACACCTAAGTTCATCACATAAATGTTTGTGTCTTGTGGGAATCGAACCCACGACCTCGTGATCAGCAGTCCGGTACTCGAATCACTAGACCACAGACGTCGTCAAATAGTTGGATTTCGTTGGGTTCAATTTATGGAGAAACAGGCTTTTTTGAAAAAAAAAAGACGTGAATGTTGTGTCAGCATAGAGACAATTGTAGGTATCAGCTATTAAACTACCTAACTGCTTACCTACTTCCAAAAAGAAATTTCTGTATCTGGCTTTACTATAAAATTAACCTATATTTCAACAAAGATACAACCTTTTTGAATAAAAATATCGGTTTCAGGAAGATCGAATACGAATTATAAGTACCTACTTTCACAAAATAAAGATGATAGATGTAATTTGATTTAATTTCCTTTTTTTCTGCACACAAATTCGTACTAACACATAAATACCTATCAATGAAATGAACATGATTTTAGTTTCAGTATTACTAAGATCACAAACTTTACCTTAAAAAAACTGTTACAAAAACACAAAGGATCGCCCAAACTGAAACCAAACAGAACGACAGACATAATGGGAAATTTATTTGGTTCAATTTGGCTTTATTGGCTAATTCATTGGCGGTGGATGGCTGTCCTGGCTCTTCGGGGATCTGGAAAAAATATCTGGCAAATCCCGGATGTACGGAACCACGGCCACCGTAGTAAGTCTCACTGTGCCATTCAAACGACATTTTATTACATAGAGTTTTACATATAAATAGACTCCTGTGATGAATTACTCTTTTATTAGCCATAAAAATCCGCACGCTCTTTGATAAGGAAACTCACTTATCACTTATGTAAATAAGCAACTAATAAATATCACTCCAACTGCTGGAACTACTGCAAAGGTAACTTTACGTCGGCAACGCTATAAAACCCAACTTTCAGCGTTTTCTTCAGTAAATACAAGGAATTTATTTTTGCAATGTAACTGAATCTAGTCTATCCTCTCCATTCTAAGAAGCCCTGTGCTCAGCAGGGTTGATGATGTTGATGAATATGACTGAAAATATGGAATAATGATATATCGACGACGTCTGTGGTCTAGTGGTTCGAGTATCGGACTGCTGATTACGGTGTCGTGGGTTCGATTCCCACAAGACACAAACATTTATTGTGATGAACTTAAGTGTTTGTGTTTGTCTGGGTGTTTCTTATGTATTATAAGTATGTATTTACAAAAAAGTATATAAGTATTATATTCATTGTCTAGTACCCATAGTACAAGCTCTGCTTAGTTTGGGACTAGATGGTGCTGTGTAAAAATGCCCCCAGATCAGAAAAGATCTTTTTATGTTTTAAACTAACGCTCCTGTCTCTATCCCAAATTACTCGGGATGAACCTGGAAAGACAGGAGCTTTGCGCATATCTTTAAATAAGAGTCGGAGCTTAAAAGGATATTCTTTCCTATACCCTTTTTGTGCTTATTATCAGGCAAGACAAGGGTAAACGTATTCAATTCAACAATAAAATAAAAACATTTTGAAATATTTTATAGCTTAATTAAATTGAGTTAGAGAATTGTAAACTTTCTGAGAGCGGAAGCTCTCAACTTCTGGAGCTTTAACACCACGTTTTTGCATAAACCGGACATAAAACGGATTAGCTTTGGAATATTATAATAAAAAGGATTTCGAAGCTTTGATTAAAACTTTATAGAAGCTTGATTCATATAGAAAAAAAGTCTCTAACGCAAACTGAATTCCTTTCTCGTCTTAGCTAGCTAGCTCTTTCAGCCTCCTTAGATGCAGCCCTGATGATCCCCTCTGATTTTGTTAGTAGGTATATCTTATATATCTATCTATACTTTTATAAAACAGTAAAAGAGCTGTGTCTGTACATTGTAGATATTGAAATTAAACAATTAGGTAAAAGTTATGACCGCGAATCCAATAAAGTGATTTTTTAATATTTTTATCTGTTTGTTAGGGGTTAGCACAAAAACTACTGGATAGTAGTTGTTTTTTTTTTTCAACTTAAAAACTGCCGTAGTTACATCTTTTTTCAATTATTTGAATAGAATCAGAGATAGAGCTTGACCCCTCTGTCGTATGCGTTTCAATATAAAGAGGGGATCGTTATGTTTTTGTTTATCTAATCCTAATATTGCTTCTACATCCACGTGAGCGAAGCCGCGAGCAAAATCTAGTGAAAATATTTTTGTATTTAGAATTTGTATTATTTATTTAAATTGGTTCACCAACAATTGCTTACACTGGTGTTGTGACAAAGAAAACATGTTGAATGTGAAAGCATATTATGAAAGTGTCATCTTAAAGATATACTCTGCATGTAATATTAAAGAAAAAATACATTTAAGTCGTACAGTACACTATACTAATTTATATTAATTTACGCTCATAAACACCTCGAAATATTAAAACAGAAGTATTATGACGTAGAGCATGGATCACAAAAATGTATAGTTAATATTACAAATTAACCTAAAATACTAAGTACTAGCTTCCCGCCAGCGGCTTCGCCCGCGTGGTCTTATAATTTTTTCCCCGTTTTTGCAACATTTTTCATTACTACTCCGCTCCTATTAGTCGTAGCGTGATGATATATAGCCTATGTTACTCGGGGATAATGTAGCTTTCCAAAGGTGAAAGAATTTTTGAAATCGGTCCAGTAGTTTCGGAGCCTATTCATTACAAACAAACAAACAAACAAACAAATCTTTCCTCTTTATAATATTAGTATACCTCTTTATAGTATAGATTAACATTCAATGCTTTCAAGTGTTTTTACCTTCTTTTATTCACTTTGCTTTGTTTTGTAGATTTTAATAAATTAAGTTTTTTTTAGTTACTGTTATTGGTGTATTCGTAGTAATTAATTATAAATAAATAAATGCTATTAAACATTACTACACATTTAATCAAAACTTCGAAATTCTTTCTACATAAAACTACCGAGGGTTTAACAATATTCCAACACCTTTCCTAATCAATGTTTCCGCTAACAATGGGTACAGCGGCTGTAATTTATAGTTCGTGTGTACCAACAATCACCGTATTGTTTATGCCACCGAACTAATTAGTCCTGCCGCGGTACCATTGTGATCTTGAAATAACAACGAGATTTGAATGGAGAATTTAATGGCTCGTTAGTTGATGCACTGGAAATGCGCGAGAGAGACAGATAATTATGGTAGAAAGAGAGCACAGTATGTTCTGTGTTTACTAATAAAGATATTGGTATTTTTAATTCACATCGGGTATTTACATTTTAATTTATTTGATAGTATATTATTTCTGTAATGACGATTATGTTAAGAATACAATAATTCGTTCCTAAGATGTTGTTGTGCCCTAGCAGGGTTCATGTTTGGTTCCTAAATTATGTTCAACAACTTGTTAACAATATGAGTGCAATAAAGATATGATTATAATCATCAATATTTCCAGATGTTGATCTGATGTGCCTATATTACCTACATGACCTATATTTCTTAAAAATGTTATTCTATCAGATGGCGACCCTGTTCGCACATAAGCAAACTACAAGAATTTTATAGAGAAGCCATTATAACTTTGCTCGACCTGGAAATCGAAGCTAGGACCTCAAACTCAGCAGCTTTGCTGTGACCACAAGACTATTGAGGCCGTAACCAGTAATTCATTTTCACATTTTATATGTATAAAGCATATTTTCTCTCGTGTACATTTTTTCCACGTTTAATACAGAATTATTTATTTTTCCGCACGTAATACGTACTTTTTTAATAAATGCGAACCTGGGCCGACACGTATCTAATTTTGCGGGCGAATAATGGAGTTCTTTTTACGTGCAAACGCGTTTTATGTACCTACACCATGTGCGTGTTACGCCCTCGATTACCCCGACACGTACGGGCGCTCATCACTTGTTTAAACTTTCAACTCGCACGCTTCTATTTTGTTTATTTACATTTTAAATATTTTATTCTTTTTTCAAATGTATAATATTATGTTAGCTCGTGTTGGTTGTTTTATTGATTTATTTTATTTTATTCTTTATGCACCGATAGTACAGAGGCGGACTTAATGCAAAAGCCATGACCATATTATGTCTATGATTTTATGAATTTTTTTCGTAACAACCATACTTTTTTCATGTAGCATAAAAAACTGAATGTTTACCAATTCGCATTTAAAAATTATACAAAATGTTGTCAGTCCTTCGATTTAACCCAAATCGACCCTAACATAACATAACAATATGTGCGTAATGTACCTATGTAACGATTCTTTGTTACAAAAAACAGAAAAACAAAAACGTAACAACAATTTTTCCTGAATATTTTCCCGAAACGATTAGGCGTATAAAATTACTCAATTTTTTGTTATCATTAAGCAAAACAAAGTTTTAACGATCCAGCGGCGCTGAGGCACGTTGAGGTCGACTCTTTGATAAAAATCGTCGGCCATTTTTAATTACGGATCGGCGTCATTGTCGAGCTCTCGACGTATTCTCGATGGAGCGTGATCGACAGGAGCCATACTGCAAAATATTACTGGTTATCGCGGCAGACTGATTGATTGCGCTGTCTGGTATTATAAGCTTTTACTCTTTAACCACCTCCTTTATGTGATAATCTTCAGTTTTATAAGATAAAAAGGTGAGGTGGTGAATATGGTTGTGAATATGGTTGTGCACGAATTTTGTAGGTAAGTAGGTACCTACTACAAATTTAATCTTACGTTATCTTAATTTATTTATTATTTATGTGTTTCTTGTTGAATTTATTCTCCTTTAAGTAATGTTTTTATTAGTTTCAGTTACCGATGTATTTTGATTTTATGTTTTTGTTATTTATTTGAAAAGCCGATATCCAACAACTCACTAAAGTTTCATAGTTATCGGATAAATTGTTAGAGTGTATAATTTTAGAGATCGATCAAACAAACAAATCTTATTTATATATCTTTATTAGATTTGCTCCAGGCATTAATTTAAGTATTAGTATTAAGATAATCATAATAGTATCAATTTATTCGAAGTACCGAAGTACTTTATTAAGAATAACAAACCAATACTATTTACGTCACCGTAAGACGTAAATTAGAATGTGGAGGAAGATTTCGACTGGCGAGTAGGGCGAGCGGTGGCTTAGTGGTCAGAGCGTCTGGTGTACCGAACCAGAAGGCGCAGGTTCGAACCCTGCCCGCCCGCCGATTTTTTCCTTCATTAAAAATAACAATACTATTTACTTATAAATAAGAGAAAATTTATTACGAAGGTACTCGTTCAACAAGATTACTGATACCGATTTTATTGTTACAATTACAGCGAACAATATAGTCTGTGTATCACAATACGATATGTATTTGTGTAATGTAAACGATACATGTCTCGAATAATATATTAGGTAGAGGGGAATTACAATGTCGCATGTTTGGATATGATTGTAGAAATTACTCTAACGAAAGGGTTTGAGAATTTGAGTATTCTGGAGACAAGTTGCAATTTGACATTCGAATCGATAAACAAAATGTTTAGAAATGACACAAGCTTTCGGCAAATCGGGCTGTCACTAATGTCATTCGAATCGACAAACAAAATGTATGTATTTTGTTTGTCGATTCGAATGTCAAAATGCAACTTGTCTAGCCCCTCTGGGGACAAGTTGCAATTTGACATACGAATCGACACACGTATAGAAAGAAAATGTATGAAAATGACATTAGTGACAGCCCCATTTATCGAACGCTTCTGTAATTTCCATACATTTTGTTTCTATTCGTTTGTCGATTCTAAAGTCTAATTGCAACTTGCGTCGGTATCCTAATGTTCTGTTGTTGAAAATATAATATTATTTGATATTATAGTCACTTTATAAACTGTGAACGGTGTTAATCGTGCTTATCTAGTCGCGTAATCTATTCTACGGGAATTTCCCTAAATCTTTACCCCCAGAAAGTTTGTAGACTTTATAGTTTTTGTAATCTATATCCATACTTAATATTATAAAGAGAAAATATTTGATTGTTTGTTTGTATTGAATAGGCTCCGAAACTACTGGACCGATTTGAAAAATTCTTTTAGTGTTAGATAACCCATTTATCGGGGAGGGCTATATATCATCACGCTACGACTAATAAGAGCGGAGTAGTAATGAAAAATGTTGGTAAAAACGGGGGAAAAAATTATAAGTCCACGCGGGTAAAGCCGCTGGCGGAATCTAATAATCTATATAAATATAAATGAATCGCTGAAATGTTTGGCTCAATACTTCCGAACAACTGCACCAAATTGAATATTTTTTTTTGTTGTGTTCATTATTGTCAGGACAAGGTATTGTGATTTTTTTTAAACCACTGGGATACGCAGGCGAAGCGGGTCGCTAGTAAAAGATAATCATAATATAATTAGTGTAACTAAAGATTTAACGTTCCTTAAAACTTTACTTGGACAATATAATAATGTATTCCACTCCTTGGTAAAATACAGGTGTCTCTTATTATACTTTATTGTAATTTTGGACTCGTCTCAAGGGGACTGGGATTCTCGTGGTAAAATTACATCTTAAAATTGCCACCGCGTTTTTATATACAAGCCTAATTTTAAAATATTAGGGTATTTTTCCGGAGGTCTAGTTGGTAAAGGGTTAAATAAATCCCCGCGAACCTACCTTATTACTGGAATAAATAAACGAATAGGTACCCACTCTGAACACCGTTGTTTTTGTTTATTACAGCATTCTAACAAAAAGGGTAGAAAAATATTACCTACGTCTGGATTTTATTTACATCCTATGTAGATTTATTACTTTGCTTTATGTGCCCACTTTGTAGCTTATGGAAAACCTTAATATCTAATTAAACTTGGCTTCAAAATGTACAAATTCAGTAACCTTTTACTGTTTAAGTACATAACATACCATCGCGCCTGTATTCCAAGGTTAAGGCAGAGGTATAGGTACTGCCTCTGTACACTCACACCTCGCCGGTATGTTCAGGTCCCATCCCCTAAGGCAGAACGAATTTAAACTCTGAGCTGCCATTGAAAATTTAATTGAAAATCAAAATCCCAATACACTTTACTCGGCCTGAGAACTAAACTCAGGATCTGTAGCGAAGCAGTCGCGGTTACGCCCACTAGGCCATTGAGGCAGTAAATTTCAAATACTATAAGTATATAATATGTATTTTTAACTTCGACGCAAAAATATATGTATTACTAGCTTTCCGCCAGCGGCTTCGCCCGCGTGGTCTTGATAACCTTTTTAACCCGCTTTTCTGTTGAAATTTTTCCTGAATTTTCTTTGCTATAAACCTCACGGAGCCCGAGACCTTTCCAACGAATGCAAAACCGTGGAAATCGGTTCGTGCGTTCTGGAGTTATAGCGTCAGGAAGGAAAACCCGACTTATTTTTATATAGTAGATAACAGGCTAAACTTTATTATAAATACATAATATACAAACAAAGATCCGTAGATAGGTACTTCAAATACAACACTATGCTATTCAATCACATTAAGACACTTTATTGTTTATTCACCCCAAAAACACTTGCATTACCTATAAAGAAACTCCAATATACGACTAATAATAAGGATGTAAGGGAATATAAATTATCCTTAAAGCAGATATTTCCTGGCGATAGGGTGGCGACGGCGCCGGCTGCAGGCAGATAGGGCACGCTGAGACACTCCTGTACCACCACTCGAGGTAAAGAGGAACTCGTAGACAGGAATAACTTTACGATAATTCGTATAAAAGAAAGCATTTTGCATAGCTCAAAATATTGACGACGTCTGTGGTCTAATGGTTCGAGTACCGGATGGCTGATCACGAGGTCGATTTTGAGGTCGGTTGGATTCAATTCAACACGACAAAAATATTTGTGTGATGAATGTAAGTATTTGTGTTTGTCTGGGTGTTTCTTATATAATAAGTATGTATTTACTATATTATTAGAATAGTATTAGGCATTCTTATCCATTGTCTAGTACCTATAGTACAAGCTCTGTTTAGTTTGGTATTAGATGGTGCCGTGTAAAAATGTTACAAAACATATTTATATTTATTTATCTATTTATTAATTCAAAGTATAGTAAGAATTTTGGATATTAATTGATTTTAGAAGATTTCGCTCTATGTAGGTTTTTTAAATTACTTTTTTTTTACTCCCGGGCTAGGGAACAAGTCAATAAAAACAATCAACAATTGAGGTTTCGAGTACAAATACGAGTATTAGCGGAACACATTCGTCTAATATTAATTTAGGCCACCTAATTCCACAGAATTCAAAACGTATTTTATTAAAATAGCACCGAAGATGTTATTTTGACTCCAGAACTTGAGCTTAATAAAATATCGCGCAAAATACGATGTTTTTGTAAGTGCGTACATACTTAGTCGATAGTGGATTCCTTTCATTGAGTGTATATAACCGAAGTACCGAAGTCCCGTACTATAGGATACCGAAGTACGCGCCTCGTTTAGAGATGTCAAGTGTACCCTCAGGATGGCCCTGAGTATACAAAGAAGACCCCAATACTTGAGCACACAATTGGATAATAAGGTGACTTGACCTTTTAAATAACTGGATGTTCGTGGAACGATTCACTGATTTAATTCATAAGTTTTCTACTAAGTACAAAAACATTGCTATTATTAGAAAAAGCTAGACTATAATGGTTATACCATAAAGTATTAAAAAAAAATTATCTGTCTTTTAAAGTAAAATGTAGATGATAAAATCTAGTATGGATTGCAGGACTAATCTAATATACTAGGTTGGTATTACCAGCGAACCACTAATTGTGTGTAATAACCTTTATCAAACAAATATAAAACATCTATGGAATTGTAAACAATTTGAGAGATTTTGAAATTGTAGAATTTAATGGCACCGCTGAATTTAATAAGCATCGCATGTACAATGCGCTCATCAATTTATCCACTCCGACAATCCAAGAATGACTATCGTCGATGAAACAGACTCTTATGTACAGTCGGCAAATGAGTTAGCTGTACAGGCGGCTAACAACATCGGTGTTATGACAAGAAATGTGTTATGATATAATATAAGTACCTACTAGCCAAAGTCACACTGCACAGTACAGTTTTTTTAATGAAAAAACTACTATAGGTATACAATATATAATTGTAACGTTGTGTAAAAATCTCAATAAGTACTTTTTCAATTCTACGAACACAAATAATTATAGCTGTAATAGTAAGCTTTTTTAAACGGGAATTAAGATCACGCAATATTTGTGTCGAAACGCAGGTGTTGTTGCCTACATTCCTTCCAAACCCTTTAGCAGATAATTATTTATAGCGCCATCTTTGACGCAGATGCTGTATACTTAACCCCTTTGTCGACTGTACATGTTACATAATATTATGCTAAGCACGTATCGCAAACGGGGCATCTGTCTGAATAACCCCACACTCGTTACACTATGCTAGCCGTTGTCTTACGGTATAATAAGAACAAAAGCTATTATTTAGCTTAGACTGTCTAGTTCCTAGAAGCTCTACCACAGTGCATATTGCGTGCCTTAATTAACAAGGACTAAACAAGAACGGGAATGTAAACTGCGGTATTACATAGCATGAAGAGTTCTTGTTTACGTTTAACTAGCAACCACCCGCGATTTTGTCTGCATAAGTATTTTTATAAATTTACCTAGTGTTATTCTGTTAGCTATAATAGTAACAAAGTTTCGTAGTTTTGAAAGAAAGAGTCAAAATCAAAATATATCCATACATCCTCCGAACTTTAACATACTCATAATTTTAGAATGTTCTGTAAATATTTAAAACATTTATTTATCGTAGCATAGACCAAAGGCGTTTATGTAGTTTATTTACCTACTTACTTAGTTTAGTGGTCGCAAGCAGGGCTGCTGTATGAAAGGTTTTGGATTTGAATTCCAGTTCGAGGAAAGTATTATTGCGATTTTCTACAAAAAAAAGTGTCTCGATATTTTATCAGTTCATAAAAAAATATTCCTATAATTTCGATAGGCGAACTGTAGGTGTTTATCAGTACACCTCAAAATTCCAAATTCGCAAATTCCTCATGAAATTAATTGAAATTCATTTGTCCAATATGCTCAAAACAATAACATTTTTTAAATAATTCTCTCGCTCCGTTAAATTGTAAAACAATACACTGATCACCCTGTATTGTTACCCTTCATCAACAATTAATGTGCATATAACACAACAATTGAAGTAATAATTTGGGTTACAAGCAATTAATTGTTGGTATAGTTAGGTAAATCGAATGTCATTAGTTCGCAACAGTCGTGTGCGTGAAGCCTTATGGCGGTGGCGTAAGCTACAACTCAGGTGCCATGTTTGGCCTCTGGCTGCTTATTGTGCGACCCAGTTTTGGTTTTCAGGTATAAAGGTAGGTACATTGACAAGGCATGTACTGAACTGGGTGTTACGACAAGTTGCAAACTGACATGCGAATCAATAAATGAATAATCGGGACAAATACAAACAATAGAGGTAGGGCACAGCCATATATGGCTCAAATCTGGAGCAGCCCATCTGGGGAAGTACCTCCACCTTACAGAAAACTGCAGCCAAATAACACACTTTATTGTGTGTTGTGTTCCTGCAGTGAGTAAGGTCGTTAGAGCTCCTTCTAAGGATGCGCTGCCCTGGCAGCAAGAGGAATATTCCCTCAAACTGTCAGCGCAGTGAATCCTCCATAAACCTCTAAGAGGTTTTACGGGTCGGTAACGCGCGAGTGATACTCCTGGTGTTGCAAGCGTCCATAGGCTATGGTAACCGCTTACCATCAGGCGGGCCATATGCTTGTTTGCCACCTTAGTGGCAGACGATCTCACTCGCGTCCTTTTTATCGAGTTTTTAGGTATGTATTGATGAGATGTATCGATTCCGGAAGAGCTAGTAATCGAATCGCATATTAGTAAATCAATAAAATTATGTTTCCTTAAAACATCTCAAAAATATCATATTAGACAACAATGACAATTCGACTGCAAAAACACAAAATGCAATTGATTTAGATTTCACAAAGCCAAGTTATAACTTAAATTATGCCACAATGGTTGAGCTACAGATATTCACTTTACCGCTCCGTATCAGCTTTCTCCAGCGCTTTACCTCATTTCTAAGTTCAGGGTTTATTCTTAAAGCTCACCAAATTAGTCCTCATTCGCAGTTAATACTCGTTCCATTAGTTTAGCTTTCCAACTATTTATTAGTGAGAGAAATTCAACAAGTCGTCACGTCGTCGTCTCGTTGTCGCCTCGTAGCCATATCGCTTCGTCGTCGTCGCGTCCGCGCTTCGTCTCCCAGTCGTTTGTTACACAACACTTATTGAATTTCACGCCTCACTGTACCCGAGGTCCCTCGTGCTCAGAATTAATATCAGGTTTTTAAACGATCACTCTTCCAACGTAATTGGTCGTCGAAGACGGTACTTTATCTAGAAGGTGTAATTCAGTGTCAATATTCTTTTAATGTTTTCTTGTCGTAAATTGAAAGACATGGAAGCTGTGTCTTTTTGGGCAGTGCGCTGAATAAAATGATGAAGGTCTTCAGAGGCAAGTCCATTCAGCCAGACGCTTTTCGTCTCAGAATGACACAATGGCCAATTCTGCTTGTGACATTCTGAGACAAAATGCCTCGGGACCCAGATATAATATTGAGACGAGGAGCGTCCATTTCGATTATTGGCAAGCTTCGTGTCCAGCACAGGATCTGACTGAAAAGGGGGTTAAAATTCCACATGCAACTAACGTTTAGAACACATTCAATTTTATAATTATTGTAAAGCATAATGTTATTTATTAAAAGTTTTTTAGCTGAACAGGCCTGAACAAAAGCCTAGCACTCGATTTTTGCTTTAGTTCTAAACCACCTTCACGACTGGGAAAAATTCAAAAATTATATATTTTAGTAGATACATAATAAAAATTTAAATTTAAAATTTTTAGCATTCAGTCCAAGATTTAATAATGATTGTAGAACAAAATACAATAATCGGCGAATACTTCTGAGTTGTTCTCAAAGCGATATTAAATTAACAACAATTACAAAAACAAAAGGTCGGTCAATTCATTTTCGGCAAAACGCGTTTAACGTTAAATTACTGAAGGATAACACAAATAGAGAAGTTACTCAGACAAATATTTGCCATCTAAAAGTTTTACAGAATTCCGGTAACGAAATAAAATGAAAATTTAAATCTGCCCCTTTAAACTCGGCTTTAGTTTGTTAAAATTAAAACCTTTTAACAGTTACAGACAGACCTTTTGTTACGTACGTTTATTTATATAAAGTGTAAATAAGGCGTTCCATGAATACGTGTTTAAAATGGTAGGTATATCGGTATTCTATTTGTAGACGATCAGGGGGTCTAGACAAGTTGCATTTTGACATTCGAAACGAAACATAAAATGTATGTAAATGACATTAGTGACAGCCCGATTTGCCGAAAGCTTGTGTCATTTCCATACATTTTGTTTGTCGATTCGAATGTCAAATGCAACTTGTCTAGTCCCCCCAGTTCAGTGGAGTCTCAGTAAAATCGTTTCTGCGAAATTTGGTGTCAATTTGAGCGCAGAAATATCGAAATCTGATGCTAGTAGTCTGGCTTCATGCAAATTAACTTGCTCAAGAGAGTTCTAGCTAAACCGTTAGTATTTGCATTTTATTTGCCGATGTAATATTGAGTTCATGGATATTGATATTTTTTTGTAGTTGATTTTATTTTGCTTTTTAATCATAAATACATAATGTTGGTTAAATATCAAATTAAGTATATCTGATCTAAAATATTACAGCCAACAGATGAAATTATGCTGTATTGTAAAAACGGGATGCACTATATTTTCCGTCAGACTGTCTCTACAAGTAACTTATCACAGTAAACAGCTCACTGCAACGTTATATAACGATGCGGCTGTTTTAACTGGGTGGTCGTGTGAATTATGCTCGAATAAATTTTCTAAAAACAGTTCTTAAAATCCAGAAGAACTGATATGAATCCTCGTCTTTCCCGTCTTTCCACCACATAAATAATTCCAGGAGGAACATTTTTACACGCCGAGATTGCGTGCGGGCCTTAACTCTCTTAAAAACGACTTTTACCTCGTAAAAGGTGAGTAACGACTGACGGGAAAGCTTCCTAAGTGTAAAATAAATTATTCCGCCAATAATTTGATTGCAGTTTTAAAGCTGACAACGCAGTTTTACTACAGACCCACTTAGAGATTCATGTCCTATGAACCTCTTGGGAATGCTAATTGATTTTCGTCTTAGACGATATTTTTCGCGGGAAACTTAATTAAAGCGCAGGTCTTGATGGGCACTTGAGACACCCTGAGAGTATTCTTGTTGACGCCACAACTGTGCTTACATCTTTCTATATTATGGACCGACTACTAAGAACAGATTACGTAGCGTGGTACTTAGATACTTCAATTTAAGTAAATCATTGTTTAACCATAAATGTATCATAAAAAATATTGTAATAAGTAGAATATGCTCAGTGTCTATCTAGTCACAATGAAGTCTTTTCTGAAACTGCCGTTACGTACCTAACGTAAAGTGACATTAAATAAACAAAGCGTGTAAATTATGCATTAACGATACAAAATTACGTCATAATATATCTCATGCGAGATCAGACGGTAACAAAGACTGACAGTTATCTGTTCAATTTCGGCCGATAAAAGGATAAAGGACACAATGCGAACACTGCCATGTAACGTCATTCCTAATGTGTTTGTTTAAAAGGGACGTGTGTCAATTTGTTCACCGGCGGACGTGACGCCATCAGGGTTCATCGACCTGTCGCGCTGCCCCCTAATCATCTATTAAGCGGATAAAGGCAAGCCTTTGTCAATAGGCTATCGATATTTTCCAATTAACGCCACTTTTAGTGTGCCCCTAAAAGGGGATAGAGTAACGATCAGGATACACGATCTGGCTTTTAAAAGTATCCCAGGGATATAATAAAACCATTCTGTAACTGCTATTTATCATAGCAAGTTCGTAAAAGGAAAACAATGGTGTAAAATATAAAATGTTCAGTTCAAATTGTTTTATTCAACAAACAGTTTTCCAATGTTTTATGGGTGGAAACATAAATCTATGCACTTGACCCTTTTCTGCATACATCTGCATAGAGCAATAGAAATATTCTGTTATGAAGACAAGTCTGCTTTTCAATGCTGTATACTACCTACTAATATAAAAAGGGGTAAAGGTTGTGAGTTTGTGAGGTTGTAGGGGATAATCTCGGAATCTAATAAACTAATTTAGGAAATCACTGTTATAAAGGTGCATTAACCCTGAGTGCAATTACCCTATAACTGCTGGGTATAAGCCTCCCTCAAATTATGCCTTTTGCCTGCGCCCAGGTTGGACCCGCGACTCGTTATATCGTGGACCGATCTCTCTCTATTTGTCGTATAGTTTAGTTTCATAAGACAGTAGAAATTACCAATGCTTTAAGCGATCTTGAATAACACTAAATATAATATTTCCATACAGAATAAACAACATTACTCTGGTGCTGCCACAAATTACAGTCAATGAAAACACTTCCCCACACATTCAATCTAAAAATCTAGCAGGTCACAGCATAATAAAACGTTATAAAGTAACATAGTGCGTCAGTGTATAGCGTAAGAAGTATAAAAATATTCTTATTTGCATTGCTAACCTAAGCCTTTATCGTGCGTAATATATTCCAACAGTTGCTCTGTGTCGCTTTAAATAATGTCGGCCCCCCTATTATATCTTAAGTTTTATTATATACGAGCTGTGTTAACCAGATAATATTTAATTTTTTACAATCCTATGGGAATATCTTAAAATTACATCTTAGTTCTTCTCTACGTTTTCCATATTAGCCTATAGTCCTTATTATCTATATTATATGAATATATTCACATTATAGACCTAAACAAAAACGGGGTACATGCTCGCGAAATGTCAATATACTGAATTCGTTTGTTATGCTCTGCTATGCCCTTAATGTTTTAGTGTTATAATGACTATATATATATTATATATATGACGTTAGTCGTTTTACCGAAGGATGGCATTGCATTAATTGTTATGAGCAACTTTTACTATGGAACCAACCCTGAAATCTGAGAAAAAAATGAACTGTTCCATACATTTTGTCGAGTTCTGTTAGTTATTTTTTCGTGATTTCAGGGTTGGCTGTAGTGATGATCAGTAGAATGCCATCCTCCCGAATCTAATACGAATAAACAGTCACGGTGTATAAGCTATAAGTCAATGCTTGACTAACTTCAAAAATAAACTATTGGCTGGTATGTTGACAGATGAAATAACTTTATACGGCATTGGTAACTGTGTAGGTCAGTCCGAATGGAAACAGGCTAATGAAATGTCTGTCAAAACAGTCGAGAGCAAAATTTAATTGAAAATTGCTTTTTGAACCCTTAACACCTCGCGTTGTTTAAGTTAGCCGACAGTTTGAGCTATTCTGCCAATTAATTTAGTTGAATATACCAGTTGTTATTTTTTAGCAGTTAGTTGGTAGTTTTGTTTAAGAAGCGTAGGAATATAACTTTACTGTTATGCTTTCTTGTCGCTGAGAAAACTAAGCGCTGAATTCACCAATAAAAAAATAAACGTCTTTCAATTTTGAGAGATGAATTGTAAGTACCTATTTCTTCGTTATCCACGTTTTTTGTTGAGTCTTTGTATGCAGGGTTTTATACTATATTATCTCCAATTAAATATAAGGCACCTTTATTGAAATACTTGGAGAAAATGGTGATAATACCAACCTTAATCATAGAATCAATAATAAACTTTTTCAATATGGCTGCGGAATTCCAAATTCGAATATTTCCGATCCAGACCATTCTATACTACGTATGCGTATGTATTTGTCTTCCATTTGGAAAATATTGCCTAAACTTAGGAGAAGATAGCCGGTAATGGCTTTCCTGTATTTAATAAGTTACTGCCATAAGTTATGCTGCCTTAATTAATGATGCAAACAAAACAGAGATAAAACCGAGAGCATAATGAAAGGCCAAAAAGTAAAGACGAGGCTAAACGAACAGAATAACCTTAAAGGAAATGAAATTTTTTCTCTGATGAGAAAACTTAGGGACTGTAGACAAGAAACGGAGAAAAACCACTAGAAATCCAGCTAATGGAGTTATCTGGCGAGCTCAGGCGCATTAAAGGAGAGCAAATTAAAGAGGAGGTACCAAATGAATAATTGTCTGCTTGTTAAAATATTGCACGCCGTTTTCTTAGGTCGCTAATTTGATTTTCATTTTATTTTTATAGTCGAGGATGCTTTTGTAATAAATAGTATGTCACTGATTTCTGACACTTACGCGAATACTAGACATTGATTTAAAGGGTCCGAAACATCGGGATTAAAACGATAAAATACGTAAAAAGTAGTTTTATTACAATAGTATGTCACTGTCAAAATTCTTTGTGCGTGATTTTGGTTCAAGATTTTGATAAAATTTCTTCGGCAGTTGCCTCGATAGGATGAAGCTCGTAATCATCAAATGTCATTCAATCTCCTGTCCTGATTACAGTCTTCATCAGAATTTGCATTTGTAAACGTATACGATACGGGAGAAAATCTAAGTGTAGGAGTTTTTGAAAGAAGATGAATGTAGTCTCCGATTTAAAATATTCCAAAATGATATCATTTCAGTCTAGTCTCAATTTCGTAGATGTCAAATGGTGTATTCTCCTAAGCTAGCAAACAACGACAAACATAAATAATGATCCGAAAATAGATTGAAAGTTGATCTTTATGACTTTTACACTGGATTCTAACTATATTTTATTACAAGAATCGACTTTCTGATTTGTTATACATTATTAAACTGGTTAGAATGTATCTTTTTGTATTTTTTAAGCATGTTCCATGCTAAAATGCTTGTAAATTGTTAGAATGTATTCTCCTTCTTTTTTGAATTCGGTTATAATAATTGACGTAATTTTTTTTATGTTTTTGGGGAATGGCGATTTTATAATACGTTCACAGTTCTATCTATAGTAACAACGAACAATCGGTAGAGTTTGCAACGTGGGAACATTGGAGGGCCATATTCAAACGATGGCACGTGACTAAGGGCTGCTGCTCACCCCACAGGGGATCAAGTTACTTGCACTGTTTTTATGTAGGTACCTACTTTGTTTTGTGTGCTTTAGAAAATGTAAGTACCTACTTCAACTTTGTTTGGTAAAATATTTCCCCGGTCATATATTTCGCAATCTCAGTTTTCATAGTCACGCGTAGATATGGGGTATGCTCGGCTACATATGAAGTTATAGATTTCCAGTATAAGCTGACCTTTGATTGAACGAAAAGCTAATACAATGTGAGGTTATCATAGACTAAAAATATAAGTACACCTTGATTTGTAGCCGTGCGTCTTTATTCAAAACATCACTATTACAAAATATTTATATTTTGTGCTTCCTTATATGCATAGTATGCATACTGTATAATAGGTCACTGACTGACTGACTGGCTGATCTCAACACACACCTTATACTGAACAGATTGGGCTAAAATTTGGCACACAGATAGCTTCTGACGTAGGCATCCGCTATTAAAGAATTTTGGGGAATTCCCAGGGATCGGGAAAAATAGATTAACGCGGGAAAAAGTTAGACGCAGAATTTTTAAGATTATAAACTTATACTTAGTAACCGATGGGTCCTTGGAAATGCCTACAAACCACAGCTTGCTACGTTTCTTGCATATTTATTTTGCTTCTTCATTTCTCATAATACTTATCAATCTTATTCAGAACACTCAAGGTATTTTGAGAACAAGCGAGATACTTTATTTAGCATAAATCTACCTATCTATTGTGGAGTATTAAGGGGCGACGCCCTGAGCAAAGTTGAAAGTAAATAAGGACCAACTGTTTGATCTCGACGTCTGCGGCGGCGTGGGTATTTTATCGCAAAACAAAATCGCTACACTCTAATACCTAGATATATTTTTGATGCTATCTTTAGTTGCTGTTATATTATTTTTTCCTAACTTTTGTTCGCGACGTGGCCCGCGTGAAATAGTTACTTTGCTGATTATATATACAAATAGTCAGCAGCTAATGTAGTGCCCATCTATACTAACATTATAAAGAGGAAAGATTTGTTTGTTTGTTTGTAATGAATAGGCTCCGAAACTACTGGACCGATTTCAAAAATTCTTTCACCTTTGGAAAGCTACATTATCCCCGAGTAACATAGGCTATATATCATCACGATACGACTAATAGGAGCGGAGTAGTAATGAAAAATGTAGCAAAAACGGGGAAAAAATTATAAGACCACGCGGGCGAAGCCGCTGGCGGGAAGCTAGTTGTTTATAAAAGGATACTAATTTAGCTAAAATGAGTTTCCAATACATAATTTTATTCACGTTTCAAGAATCAAACCAAGAATATATAATTTTATTCAATTTCATACATATTTTTAAATACGGAAATATTACATAAATACATAGCTTCACACCTGTTTCCCATAGGTGTAGGCAGAGACTATATATTTCCACTTTAGCTTCGTCTATGCCTATTAACGACACTATTAATCAAGAAACTCAATGAATGTATGCGTTCTTTAGTTAGCACAAAACGTCATCAACGCACAGCAAAAATCCAATACTAAGTAGGTATAGGTATGTGCTATTGCAGCGATGATCCAGCGTGCGAGTTTCACTGGTACCTGCGTAATGGTGACGTGACAGCGAGTGACGTTGATGAACACGCTGCGGCGTGCCAAGAGAGCCTAATTACAGCCAGCCCTACGCCCCGCAATGTTTCCAAGACCGATGCCGCACCGCTCATTTATTTGCACTTCAGTTTGTATAGGTATGGTTTTTGTTCTATAGGGCCCTGATACGTATCTCGGCTTAAATCACACCAACGCAGCTATGACGCTGTGGAAATAATGTTACAGTTTTCAATATCTATATTTTGAATTAATATGGAGTATCCATCACGTTCATCTTTAAAAATAATAATATGTACTACGTACATAGAAAAGGAAAAAGGGACAAACTTATTTATAAACACACAGATTTAAACCACTGAACGTATTGGTACACAGCAAACAATGAAATTATAAATGACGTACCTAAGCATCCGCTAAGAAATTATTTGGGAATTTCCCAACATTTTTATGTAACGCAAGTAACACTACAGGGAATAACTAGTATATGAGGTGTCCGAACAAACATCCGCAATTCCATAACACAATATCTAATCAATGATTCTATTGGGAGGGGAATGAGAAGAAACTAGTTGTCAAGCTTTTCTGACTTTCAAATGATGATTACAACATGGGTGTTCTTTTTAGTTACAATAGCGGCTGTTACCGGGATTGATAGCTGAAACTTGCACATCGAGGTATAGGCTTCTATGCGTTAAGAATGATTACCGTCACAAGGAGATGCAAGCAAGATGGCTGTTATCCGCACTCTACAACACAATGTTACTAACACTCCATTTCCAACTGTAAGATTACGTAAACTACAACAAAATGCGGATATATTCATAGAAATAATAGCGCTGCAACAGTGAAATGTACACAGTACACTGCAAACTCGTAGTTCCAACATTTCAATGCATGCATTTCAAATGTGTTTAACTGTTTATCCACGGTATATTATGTTTAAGACAAGCAGTCGACGTAATATTCGTGTTTAATTTGTTGTTTTATAATGAAGTTAGAGTTATAGAAAACTCGTTGTTAAATACCTAATGTCGTGACTCGTATATGTAAGTAATAGGCATTGTTTGGCCTTTAAAACATGGTATAATATGTTCTTCTTAAAGAAAATGCTAGAAAAGAAACTGCAATAAAACAAAAAAAAGGATTTTATAAAACATTGACAATGTGGCCTTGCCCAAGTTAAAATATATCTTGGCTGAAAGTAGGTGAGTCTATTCAAAGTTTACAAAATCTTTACATAAGTGTAGCAAACCAACATGAGCAACTTAGTGACAAGTTTCCAAGGTGTTTTAAATGCAAAGTATCAAGTTTTACACGCTAGCAACACCGTAACAAGTTACATTTAACATTTTGACGGGTAATTTGGCACCAGCCCACGAACCGACCGGTCTACAATATATTTCCTTCACGCCCGGGTATATACTTATACCTTGTTTTGAAGCTTTCTATATAAGTATTTGCTGTACTTTGGATTTTCAATTTTCAGATTGATATTTAATAAAGTTTAATATGTAAGACACAATAGCGAGTTTGAATCGTAAAAATCTTTACCTACCCAGATTTTCCACGCATCTTTTTCAATACTATATGTTCGTATAAAATAAGAAAAAATACAGAAATGGAAAATATTTTTATTTTTTATTTTTTACATTTAAATGAAACTAATGTAATAATTTTTAGGGCTTTTGAATGGAGTTTTTTGCGCATACAATATGAAGAAATTGTATATTAATTTCATAGAATTCTGCAATACAAATACTTACTCTAGTAAATTAATTTCTTGCTACTTTCTAGAATTTGCTTTCAAATAGAAATAGCTTGCATGAAAATACGCTCCAATTTCATATAAAATATTTATGAGACATTTATGTATCACTCCCACAACCCTCATGTGTCTATGTTAAATTAAATACCCAACTTATGTATTATTATATTAGTTACATAAAACAAATAAGAATTTTGATTAAATGATTTAAAAGTGTTATAGTTTGCTAGGTTTTAAACAAAGAAGGTTTTAATATCTATGTAAAACCTCTTTTCAACTTATACTCTTTAATAATAATATCTTGTAACGATCGTCGTCCACCCTTTTTAAATTTGGAACGTTCGGTATCCGATCCAATACTTGTCCACCCTTCGCAGTGATAAATAGGCTCCATATAAATTATATTTATTAAATTCGTAAACGTAATGGCGTCGGTTGTCACCCGTTGATGAATGGGCTCATCAGTCCCAAGGAATACCGTTACCCGCGTACTAAATTCGTATCAATCATTCTCACGCATCGCTTCCTATGTAAATACGAGTTTTATGCGGCGACACGAAGCATTTCACTCGTAATGTGCGTAAATGTGCTCCTAAGGGACACAAATGTAAGTGCTATGGTTGTTTGCGGAGCCTTCTGTACTAATACATTGGAAAGATGTGTCCCAGATTTGTTCGGCGTGTCGATACTAAATTATGTATAATCCTATTTGCAAGGTAAGTGGGCTGAATGTGTAACGAGCTGTCAATGTGCCGTAAACAGTAACATGTTAAGAAACGTGGGGGAGGGGAGGTTAAGGTACATGTTTTCTGTAAATAGTTGCAAGCCTCGTTCTAATTAACCCTAAGCTTGACTTGATGAAGACGGGCTAGTTAACCGGGCACAAATTCAAATTCCGAGCTGCTATTTTATAGCCAAGAAATTTTATTAAAAATTCGAATTCGTTCGACCTAGGAACCGAACCCAGGACCTTAAGCGTAGCAGCCACATTTCGACCTCTATTAGGCTAACTAGAGGCATTTGCAAAAAAATTCATTATCAACACATATTGAGAGGAGACCCATGCCCAGCGGGTCTTCTCTCAGTATGAGAAGGGTTAGGCTAGGCTATAGTCACACACCGTCGGGGTCGTGGAAGAATGTCAACACGTTCCCGCACCCTGGCCGAATGGTGATGAGGCGAACACCCGTCTGGTTTTAGTGGGTATACGTCCTTTTTAGGACGGAGTCCCACACACTGCGCCACCGTCCCCAGAGCGGCGTGACATGACGGGGCATAAAGCATTTCCAGAAGCAAAAAAAAAAGGCTACAGTCCACCACGCTGGCCTAATGCGGGTTGGCAGACTTCACATGCCATCTAGAAAATCTCAAGGCGTGCAGGTTTCCTCACTATGTTTATCTTCATCGTTAAAGCGACTGATAAAATACGAACAATATGATTTCCAAAAGTCAGAGGTGCATGCCTTGGATTTGTTTGTACTCGAAAATTAAACTAATGTTACCATATAATATTAAAATATCTTCTATTTTGAACTCGAGAACTTTGATTTGGCAGTCCAATGATCATATCGCTATGCTATCTCTACTAGCTGCTGCTGCACTGCTGCTAGTGAAAAAGCATTCACTACTGCCATTTGAACACTACATTGCTAACATTAGAAATACGAGAGACTATTAAGGCTTTTACCTTTAGAAGAACTTTTCCGTCTAGCTAGTCATCTGCAGTAACGTTTACCGGCCATTTGCGTTCTAGAGACGTTTTTGTTAAGAGTTGAACCGTAACCGCAAGATAAGAACTGTGCAACTTTATACTGCGCTGCTTTAGCTCGAGTTTCTGGGCAAAGCGCCCAACAGGTAAGAAAATTGTAAGATAAAAGTGGTAGCTGAAGTTCATAAATATTATGCCTACGGTTTGTGTGGGTAATTTGATTGTGTAAATGAATCTTCGGAAATCAATAGAGGGGAAATAGCTAAAGCATTAATTTACTGCTCGATTCCCGGGTCGAGCTACGTGTTATTGAGTTTAGCAGCTTGGAGTTTGGAGTTATGCCCAGATAAAAAGGCTTGCCCCTATTACATGGGACTTAAACGAACCGGTGAACTGTGAGTGTACATTAGTACACCTCTTTGTACACATGCATATGAAAGTATGGGTAAGGTAATTATTTCAATTCATTTTTTTTAAAATTTTCATCTGTGTCTTTCTGTCTGTTTGTTCACGGCTAGACCGATTTTGACGGGACTTTTACTCGTAGTTAGATAGTATTGTTAGGAATGAAGTAATTTAGGCTACTTTTATATTAGAAATTTTATTGATTTAATAAAATTGGATGAACGTGCCAACGCGAGGCACAGCATCATCATTTTATGTTAATTTTGGGAATTGAACCCACAACCCATATCGCAGGAGCCAATAACTTCCAGCCACTGAACCATTCGAGATCTCAACATAATAAGATACAAAACTTGATTGAAATCAATGTTTGTACCCACATTCACATAACAACATTGTTTAATAAAGCCCTTTTATTTACGACTTGTATCAGTTAGGTAGATGGCCACATCTCCGTACCCTGGTCACGTCTCTCAGTATCCCCCTCACTAGATCCAACGCTAACTGAATATTTGGTACACAGCTTGAAACGTACCACGTTTTATTATATGGCCAAACGTGAGCCGCTTTATTTACTTATTATATTATGTTATTCTTGTTTATGCGGAGTTATATGAAAACCTACGGTGTTTCAGCCCGTTTTCAACGGAGCTTATCAACTGGGGTGTGTAATTTTGACACTATGCGCGCTCGTTTATAATAATGTTTGGTGTTTGTTGTCTATTTCGTGGTTGGGGTATTGTAGGGTTTTCAATCTAAAAATGTAATAAGTTTGAGGTTAGCGGAGTTCCAAAGGCTTAGTGTTCTCTTATAAGAAACTTTTTAGTATTCCGATAAAAGATTTCTTTCGAATGGATATAGGTATATAGCTTTCGGCAAATTTCTTTGCCTAATGTCACTTTGATTAAAGCGACTGAATAACATTTGATGACTTTATCAAATATACGAGCAACGTACCTACTCTATCAGAGCAACTGTTCCTCAACTTGCGGGTTCGAATCCCATGTCAAGCAGTGTTTTACGATGAATGATTATGGTACTTAGCAGCTTTAGGTTTTGAATTTATGCCCAGTTAAGGGCAATAAACCTATCCCTGAAACATACTGACAAACTGTGGATGTATAACAGTACACATCTGCTTATACCTTCAAGGATACAAGCATGATGGTATGTTACCTACAACTTAACATTTGTGTGTAAAATATTTTATTATTTTATCCACAGGTATCAATATAAGTCAGACACATAATCCCTTGGGATTCTAGTTACGTAAAGTTAAAAGCATCAACAGGGATTCAAGTCACATTCTGTGAAAACATTTGATTTATGAATTTAATACAAACAAAAGTTGATTTGGGATTCTACTAGCTTCTAACAATATTTATCTAGAACTAACTTTTGCCTGCGACTTCGCCCACGTGGAATTTGCTTTGCTTTATACAAACTTTGCATCCCATGTTTCAACCATTTTTTGGCTGTATCTATTTGTATCAAAATCTGTTAAGCAGTTAAGGCGTGAAAGCGTAACAGACAGACTTACGCATTTATTTATACAATTATATTAGGCATGACCTTTATACTTACTTATCTCAAGCCAAATTGTGATACTGTTTTTGCTAAGTGTATTTTTATGCGAAGAAAGAAATCTTTTTCGAAGTAAAGCCACTGTAAAAACACAGTTTAAAAGTATTCATAGAGCAAAGTTAGTGAGCGTTAAACAACGTTATCTAGTTTTAAAAACCCCAGGGCGTTTGCGTTTGAGATTAACCTTGGAGCTACTGAATAGTATAAAGTTAAAATTACAAGTAAGTGTGTTACGAGAATTATGTTATAAGATGTAATGTTATATCATAGTGGTTTCTTGCTCTTTCTAAGAAGATAGTTGTGATTATAGTAAAACAATAATCAACCCATATACTGTCCCACTGCTGGTCACGGGTCTCCTCTCAGTATGAGAGGGATTAGGCTATAGTCCACCACGCTAGCCTAATGCGGGTTGGCAGGTGCAGGCATGTGATTATAGTAAATTAATATTATTATTATACCTATTGTTAATTGTTAATTGCCCTGCGACACAATGGACCGACGATTTAATGAAGGTGGCTGGCAGCGGATGGATGCGAACTGCCCATGACCGAGATGGTTGGCGGTCTTTGGGGGAGGCCTACGTTCAGTAGACGGCAATAGGCTGATATATAGGTATATATAATTGTTGAAACATTGTGTAACTAACTTTAAGACTGTTCCGTCTACCGTCGTACCAGCGAGAATATTTTATCTATGCAATATCAAACCCTCGACCCGGAGCGCAAAGAATCTTGTGATCAGTGATCGGATATTTAAAAAAAGTCCACATTCAAAGGTTCGTACATATGTACCAATTTTTTTCTAACGTGTAAACCAATATGATCGAAAAATATCAAACAATATTTTGTGGTTCGTTAATAGGGAATATGCACATTTTTTTTTTATATTTTTAAACGATACTTTATATCGTTATGTAGCCGTAAAAAAAATTCCAGCGCCTTAAAACTAAAATTAAGTAACAAAAAAAATTTATTAAATTATGAGACAGATATTGGCATTTTAAACACCCGCGATTTTGGCGCGCTTGCCGAGACGTCAAAGTCTACGTTCTCTCAACCAAACAACCACGTACAACAGACACTGTTTTAGTAGACTTTGACGTCATATTCCATTTGACCGATAGTGTGGCGTTTCAAGTGATTTGAATTTCCAACAGTTTTTTTGGACTTTTTAATAATTATTTTCTCATCAAAAAAGAAATAATATAAAAAAATATCTACATAGACATAATTCTAAAACGATAAAGTTCATAAAAAAAAATATTTGACCTTTTTTAAGTCAGACGCATATTCCCTATTCCAACATGGCGGAACACTATCTGCATTCAAATAACTAAATAAAAAAGAATCGGCTTTACAGCTGTCATTTTCCTTTGAATGTAAACATTTTTCGCGTATATTGGATTCGGAATATATCATGCGAAGAAAATTCTAATAAACAAATAATATTAAAGATTCAAATATTATTATATGCATATATATTAAAACTTTAAAGGGTAACTTACTATTACAACTGAACTGTCTCTCTCTCAATAAGAATAGACCTACTAAGGTCGCAGCCGCAAACAAATAATTAATAAAAAAAACTATTACGTTATGAACTCGGAATTTCTTAAAAAAGCCCATTGATACTTTGTTCGATAGTCCAATAATTGAACGTTAGATGGTGCTGTAAAAAGGACCCAAATATTTATTAATTAAGGTTTTATTTCCCATAGACTCCTCATATATATATATCTAAACTTTTGTTTAACTGTATGTTATTATTTTTTGACCTTTAACTTTTAAAATTAAATTACTACCGAAGGATTTAGGTAAGACTGACATTGACATATCTGCCTATCTTCTATATATACATAGACGAGACGTGTGCAAAACATATAAATCATATGTCATGCATAATGTACCAATTGAATCTAACATTTGAGAAGCTATGCCCCCGAGAAATGGTGAGTGGTAGAGAATATTAATTTGCCATCGCTATTCATATTTGCTCGTAAATCATAAATTTGATTTAATATAATTTACTATTCTCCTAAACAAAGTCAAATTCCTACCTAAAGAGATAATACGAGTATCATCAAGAAATATAAAACACATACGGTGTATCTGTATACATGTTAGCGTGAAGCAACATAATAAACTTAGCAATAAAAAATTAAGATACTTATCACAAATAAGAGTCTATATTAAGTAGATACATATATCTTCTTTAGACCAGACCATAAATATATTTAAAAAAGACAACAGAAATCCGTTAGACAACGAACAACTGTAAATATTTTGAAATACCGATTATTTTACATTTTATGTTATTAAATTCCGCCGTTTGCAATCCTTTATAGCCTCCATGGTTGGACCAACGCTAGACTATACAATGCTACTACCCTATTTACATGCTACGCTTTGCTTTATTAAATCCATTATCGCTAAATACATTTCAATACAAAACCTCTCTATTTTGTCTGAAACAGAATGAAACAAGTGGCTTCGAATTGAATTATCATTGAGTACCATTATCGTTCAATAAAGTGTAACTAATATTATCTATGGACAGCGGTAACCATTTTTATACGATAGTAAACAGATACTTTAATTGCAAACAACAAACATTACATCGACCCGGTTAGATAAATACATAAAAAACCTCATCATAGAGTTTTTGAGGTGAGAGGTAGAGTCGTATGATAAACCTGTTTATCGTGAGCAATAAAAATAACACTTGCATAATTCAAATTCGAGTTAGATATGTGAAGCTCTTTAAATCGAGAAATAAATTTTTATTTTAGGAATTATAATTATGTTTTTTTCAACCGCAAGTATTATCCTAATCCTGAGCAAAAGCCTCCCCCATTTCTTCCACTTATAACGATTCAGTTCTGTTAGACGACGCAAAAATCGACGCACAAGCTGCATGTAGCGGGGCATGCAGTTACGTTATTATATTTCATTACCGAATTTATAGTCAAGCGGACTGACTGCTTGTAAATTATGTTTATTTTACTGGCAAACATTTTATATTATAAATCCCCGAATGAATAACTCTATCAACCAAATTGTAAGTAACATGTTTGATTTCGATTGATTTCGATTGTAATTTTTTTTTTTTTATAAAAATCCTTAATTTAGTTCAGTGCTTGTGGCACATCTTATTTGTTTATGGGGCATGCGGTGCTAACCTGTAATTATTTGTTACACTAACCTTAGATATTATATACTTACTTTAAATGTTATAAGTGTAAACAATTGTTGGTTGGCCAAAAAAGGAAAAAATAAAATAAAAATAAAACATGGGATACTTCTCACAAATAACTGTCAGCGTTGACCTACCAACTTAGAACATTAAATAAAAAGTCCATACAAAGCACAGGTTGTGTGCGTAATACTTACTGTGAGCGATAAAGCCAGCCATTCCGCGAACTCCCCGTGCCGCTCTAATGGCGCACGCTGAATGACGAAAACGCCGCGTTTATGATAATCGCCGTATTTCACGACCACATAAAGCCGAGTGGTGGCGTGGATGGGATTCCCCTAGATTATAAACCCCCTTAAAAATGTAGTTAAGTCGATACATTGATTTTTGGGGATGGCTGATGAAGCGGATTATTGTTGAACACTATCATAATATTATATCGGTTCAATAATGTTTGATAATATTTCAATAATGAAATGAGATTAGGAGTACGATCATGCTACTGACTCAAATCTGTATCTACTAACATTATAAATGCCTTTGCTACTGAGTTATATTGCATCCTAAGAAAACTATTGAGTTAGATTGAATCCTAAGAAAGGGCATGAGCTTATTTATCTCTCAAAAGCATTTGAGGCGCGAGTGAAACCACAGGTAACACCTAGTATAATAGAAGGGCAATCAATCAGACAAAATATTTATACGAGAGTTCTTCGAGTGTTGGTGTTTGTGAAACTAGACTTTAAATAATCAGCGGGCCTATAACGAATATAAAAATAATGTATAGGATTGACATTTGTAAACGTCAGATTTGTCGAAAGCTTATGTCATTCCCATACATTTAGTTTCTATTCATATACGTTTATCGATCTGAACGTTAGATTGCAACTTGGCTAGGCCTGCTGGGCCTGTAGACAAGTTCCAATTTGACATTCGAATCGATAAACTTTATATTTGAACTTTTCATTATTTAAGTAGAAATATAACCTAATTTGCCAAATATACTTTAATTAAAATACTATTAGTGCTAGCCTTTCTCATTTAATATTAAATGCTCCCATTAATACTAAACCATTCATTAGGTTCATTTGACAAAACTTTGCCAATTTAATTCTGAATTAATTGGAATGATAAGACTCTCAAAGGGTTTCATTTCAAACTAAGAATGCAAGAAGCTGAATTTATCAAAATGATATTAGAAGACTTTGTGCTTTAGATAGTACCTATTGGAAAAACATATTTTGAAACTATAGTAATTTGCAGCAATCATCATCAAAGAGATCGAAAGGGAGAAGAAGAAGAAGAAGAATTTTATATAAATAGAAGTACAAAACCACACATACAAGGTGGAAGGGACATCGACACACATCCGGATAACATGAGTTCAGTACATGATTCTGATCTGAATCTGATCCTGCGTTGAAATTTTCCGTAATTTTTTTCATAAATTTTTCAATATTTATGCAGTTTTTTTTACTTGAACTTGTAAAAAATCATTATTTCTGTCTACACAAATTATAGTTATAATTAAAAAAATCATGATTTCATTTATTTCGGATCGCGCGCGCGATTACATTCACCGCGAAGTGTTATAATCGCGTTTTTAGCAGTACACTGCTCGCTCAAAAATGTCAGTATCTGTAATAACCGATCATTTTTTACATGAATGTCCTAGGTCATTTTATTTTTGACCTTTTGAGTGAAACCTTGTCACGACATTTGTGCGTCAATGTCCCTTCCACCTTGGATTTAATTCGCGGTAAACTCTATAGTAAAATGTTAATAGGAGTCGTTACTGACATATTATAATATTATTTATACGTTTATGACAGCAAAGTGAGGAAATTGAAGCAATTTCCACAAATCTCTTTCTTATTTTCTTGTGCGAATCAACTGAGGGATTTTCCTTAAACAATTGGGTTACGCCCGCAATCGGCGTTCGCAGTCAACTGAGGTTTTTTCTTTTAGTCAAAACCTAGACTTATCGGGAAGTCATTAGCCTCAATCAGCTGTATTAGAAATCGACTTTAATTTCTTAAAAAGACAAAATTTTTGAGTTGCCACAGAGGGACAAGCTCAAAGGCCTATTTTTTGTAATAAATATGGGGCTAAAAAACCATTTGTAATAAATATGGGGCTAAAAAACCACATCGAGATCAATTTTTCTTGAATCGAATTATATTTAGAATACGTAGAGCGTTCTCAAGTCAAGTTCTTAGATGTTTTTGTGTGTGTTTTTTTTTATTATTCCAAACGGGCCTTTTTATCGTTGCTGAATATAATTGTGTAATTGAAATTTAGAATTTAATGTGAAACGATTATAAATTTTTTTGGGGTGCGGAAACAGCCATGGCCATGGGATCAGAAATAGTAACAAACTCGCAAAATAGACGCTCGTTTTTGACGCAAGACATTGTAAATTACGAATTCAATGCCTGCATAAACATTAATAATTTAATCCAAGTTTTTAAACCAGCTGATCAGGTTAAAATATTGCGCACCAAAACGCAAATAACCGTAGCTCTGGAACCACCAAATTGAAGCGGAACTGGGCGGGCCATAACTGTCGCGTGCCGGATAACCTATGGACTAGCACAGCCACAAAATGAACTAGGAGATAGCAAGACACCAGACACGGACATCAATTACAAAACGTGCTACTTTCATAAACTTGTTTGCCTCCTAAGAATGTTTGAATTGAAGAATTGAATAGTAGAAGGTACGAACTGTACACTTTCATTCGGAATTAATGGTGGACTCAGAATAGGGAGTTGCCTTATTTGGCTCACATAAAATTTTATATTACACGATCACGAGTTGACTGTTATTTCTCCTCGTAAGGTTTCCTGGTCAATTGAAAAGTTGGATTCAATTTAAAATGATATGAGCATAAAGACTATTGAATTTTTTTGTAAAGCCTCGACATGATTTTTGAATTGACTGCACCCATATCATCAAAGCAAACTAAAAATTGAAATCAAATAAGCTTCGAAATCACGAACCTATATGGGACGGTTAGAACAAAAGCAATTGAAATAAAACTACTTTTTACGGATTTTATCGCGTTATATTGATATTATTTTAATCCCGACGCGACGTTTCGGACCCTTTACAGCGTCCATGGTCACGGGTGACTAAGGTGGTAGGCGTCTTGAAAGTAGTTTTATTTCAATGTTCTAGTATTCGCGTAAGTGTCAGAAATCAGTACAAAGCAATTGTAATAATAAAACTATTTATAACGCTTTGAATAGAAATTTATAGAAATCTCTTCACCAACAATTCGTTTCCACGATCACGGTACAAAGAGAAAACTGTTAAAATGTGAACTCCAACAAGTGTTGTCAGAGGAAATTGCCTTTTGATATGCCATTGTTATTGCTCCAATATTGTAACTGAAGATTACAACGAAACCCAACCAATCTTCAATACAAAAAATATCATCGGAAACACCGATAGAAGCGAAGTAAATTATTATAAAAACGTTTACTGTTTTACTTTAGAGAAATTATTAGGGGCTACGGTTTTTAAAGAAATTATACTACACTAGCTTCCCGCCAGCGGCTTCGCCCGCGTGGCCTTATAATTTTTTCCCCGTTTTTGCTACATTTTTCATTACTACTCCGCTCCTATTAGTCGTAGCGTGATGATATATAGCCTATGTTACTCGGGGATAATGTAGCTTTCTAAAGGTGAAAGAATTTTTTAAATCGGTCCAGTAGTTTCGGAGCCTATTCATTACAAACAAACAAACAAACAAATCTTTCCTCTTTATAATATTAGTATAGACAAGGTGGAAAGGACATCGACGCACAAACGTAGTGACAAGGTTTCACTTAAGGGCAAAAATAAAACGACCTAGGTCATTCATGTAGAAAATGATCGGTTATTACAGATATTTGCATTTATCGCACGCGCGATCCGGAGCAAATGAAATAATTATTTTTTAATTATAAATCTAATTTGGGTATCTACCCATAATCCCCATCTATCTAGAAATAATGTCTTTTTAAACGTTGAAGTAAAAAAACCTGCAGAAAAAAATAAAAAATTGATGAAAAAAGTTACGAAAAATTTCAACGCAGGGGGGTCCAGAATCATGTACTGAACTCATGGTATTCGAATGTGTGTCGATGTCCCTTCCACCTTGTATAAGGTGTGCCTAATATTTTGATCGAATATATTTGCAGAAATATCCTTTGAAGCTTCTATAAAGAGAGAAATTGAGCTCCACAAGAATACTACACTCAAGACTTCCCTGCCGAATCAACATAAACGGTACACTTTCGAATTTAATATGTGCCGAACTCAAGACTTCGATTTAAGTGCGCAAGTGGCGGGTGAATTCAACTGAGTACAAATTTCAAGCCCAATTTCCGAAAGCATGATCATTTCAATGGTGGGCGAGAGAAACCCTCCCGACTTCGGCCGCGCGTAAAATTCACTAACAGCCTGCAAACAAACTTGCCTTCGTATAAACTGACAGTCGGAACTGACAGTCTCTGGCAAACACTCAAGGAAACTTATTTAACTCACAAATGTCCTGTACATAAATCTGTTAAGTCAGACGCGTATAGCAGGTGTGTCGCACTTCTATCAGAGTTTCTGATTTATTTAGCTAGTTGGGACATGTATGGTATGTATAGTGTACGAGTATACGGAACTTTGGTAAAGACATGACAAGTTTATATTATCCTTACTAATATTATAAATGCGAAAGTAACTCTGTCTGTCTGTCTGTCGCGGTTTCACGGAACCGATTTAAATGAAATTTAAAAGCTTTAGAAAGAACATAGGCATACCTACGTTTTAATGCGAAAAAGGGCTGTAAGGGGTTGAAATAATTAATAAACTCCGAAATAAATTGCAATTTTCTTAATGCACCAGAATTAAACATAGTATTAGAAACATAAAGGTAACAACGATACGAATTATACATAATAATATAATACAGAACATAATTAGTACCGAACTTAATGCAAAAGTTACCAACACAGCAACATTACTACACCCGTCTGAATTCAACATGAAGACCACAGCATAGCGAAGTTGGATCCCTAAGGCACAAAATGCATAACAGAGCGCAAACAAACTTGTGGCGTTGTGGCTGACATGTTCTCCTCCTGTGGCCCGTTATTGGCTTGTTTTGACCGAATAATAGTTAATAACCATTAATAGTCTAGCATTTGAACTATGAATTCGAAATAATGAGTCCATTTCAACCGTTATTGCAGGATGCGAATTAACTTTATTGGCGATGCATGAAAATACCTTGTATTGCAGGGTGTTAGGCCTCGATAGTTGAATTTTGGGGTAAATTTTAGGCCGCTGGCCGGTTATACGCAAACAGATACGCTAATCAATTTTGCAGGCAATTCTATTGAAATTGATTATTAAAATTACTATCAAATTTAAATTTGTATAGTGACGTCAACGTTGGGATTTCAGAAAGTCTAGTTGAGGACTTTAGATTGATCCTTGTTTTTACACGTACCTTTTGATTCTGTGACCTTTTCTGACATAGATTTAGTCAAAAATACGTGATGATTGTAGATAATTACACATTCATTCAATACACAATTTAGTTGATTACCATAATCATTAGTATTTAACTACTTCGGTTAACTTATATTTTAGTTGAAAAACATTTTAGTGTATTTTGCCGAAATCTTTCAAGACAAGTGTTTTAATTGTAGACGTTACACAAAGGCCAGATGTTAAGGCGAAGCACTAATGAAGCGAAATGAAATGTCTTAACATAGGATTCAAAGATCAAAGTTTAATGGAACTAAAGGAATAGAACATTCCTAATTGCTTTTGGAAGTTTGTTCGTTGGAAACACATTCGGAGGAATCTATTGCTAAGACTAGTTCGTTAAAGCTTCAATAGAAAAAAAACAACGTGAAAGAATATATCTGGATAATGATATTGTTCTGCTGTAATCTGGAACATTGTGGTCGCTTGCAGCAATTTCTCATATCGAACATTATGAGACTTGCGGGAACTTTATTTTTATGCACTACTGTAATATTTTTATGCCATAACTTTAGTGAAGTTTTCTTGGCTTTAAAGATATTTTCTATTAAAGTCTTCTTATTGAGGTAACAAGCGCGTTTTTCTACTGCATCAGGTTTTATGTTAAAAAATCTTAGAAAGACAAAGCCACTGCGATGAGTAGGGAATTTTCGCGAATACATACTCACTTACGCGTTTATTTTCAAAATTATTTATTGTTTACTCTCTCACATGATAGATATGTTTTGTCAATGAAAAACTGGAAGAGCGGAAACACCTAATACAAGCAAATCTTTGCTTAAAAGGTGACTCCAATCAAATGTATACATAACATAATAAGTTGATGAAATAAACATTTTTATTATTTTATTATTTTACATGCTCACTTACGCCTTTTTCCCACAGTGGTAAGCAGAAACTAGAGCATCAAGATTCTTGATACTTTTTTCGCTCCCTCCACGTGCATACATCTTGTCATACACACGCGCCGGTTGTGAGTACCACGCACCTGACCTACTTGAAGGAACTCACCAATAAGGTCGGTATAAAGTAAAGTTAATTTGGCTAATAACTTTACTATATCAATTTCTTATTCGTATATTCGTATTTATTATGTTATTATTATTATTATATTTGAAACTAGAGACCATCAAGATTCTTGATACTTTTTTCGCTCCCTCCACGTTCATACATCTGGTCATACACACGCGCCGGTTGTGAGTACCACGCACCTGACCTGCTTGAAGGAACTCACCAATAAGGTCGGTATAAAGTAAAGTTATTTTGGCTAATAACTTTACTATATCAATTTCTTATTCGTATATTCGTATTTATTATGTTATTATTATTATTATATTTGAAACTAGAGACCATCAAGATTCTTAATACTTTTTTCGCTCCCTCCACGTTCATACATCTTGTCATACACACGCGCCGGTTGTGAGTACCACGCACCTGACCTACTTGAAGGACCTCACCAATAAGGTCGGTATAAAGTAAAGTTAATTTGGCTAATAACTTTACTATATCAATTTCTTATTCGTATATTCGTATTTATTATGTTATTATTATTATTATATTTGAAACTAGAGACCATCAAGATTCTTGATACTTTTTTCGCTCCCTCCACGTTCATACATCTTGTCATACACACGCGCCGGTTGTGAGTACCACGCACCTGACCTACTTGAAGGACCTCACCAATAAGGTCGGTACAAAGTAAAGTTATTTTGGCTAATAACTTTACTATATCAATTTCTTATTCATATATTCGTTAAGGTATTCATGAGGTTTCTCTGTATCTCTTTAATGGCTATATTCCTTTAAACGCTGCGTTCAATTCATACATTAATGTTTCTTCAACTTATATCAGCAATAGAATTAATTCAGCTTACTAGCTTGTATCATTTTATTTACCCCTGACTGGCTAAGCATTATAGAAAGCACAAATATTCTAGACATTCTAATATTTAGCATACAATTCACACCCTTTTGAGCTCTGGATTTCACGTACACACGACTGAACACAGTTTAACTCTTTGGAGATGGTCTCACACGTGAGCAACCAGACAGGCGGATCATTAAATCCAGTGGGATCAACTTTTACAACACAGGATTCTCAACATGCGCAAGCTTTGTTAGCCGTCCCTCTGGGCACAAATATCTTACAATAACATATAGTCTCGAACACAGAGCTATATATAATACATAGTTACTGTAAGATATAGGTACTGTTAATACTACCTGAACTGCCTCGTTAGTGAAATGGTCCTAACCACGACTGCTACGCTCAGGGTCCACGGTTCTATTCCCGGGTCGAGCAAAGTGTTATTGGGGTTTCCTATCAAATTCCCAGTACCAGAAACAGTTTGGATTTGTGCCCGGTTAATGGCAATAGGCTTGCCCCTATTACATAGGACCAAAACATTACTGGCACATGCCAGTAATTTTAACCCACAGTTCATTAATAAGTGTATAAATAAACATTTATTTATTTAACACTATAAGCATTCTCTACCAGAGGGGCTCGTGGCCTAGTTGTACCAACGCTGATCAACCGATCTGCAAGGTTAAGCTACACTTGCCGCGGTCAGTCTGTGGATGGGTGACCATTGACATATCGAGACCGCTCCGTGCCTCGGAGAGCACGTAAAGCCGTCGGTCCCAGTTGTCATACGAACACCTATGATACTCGTTAGTGGTAGTCAGAAACCTAAAAAGCATTACAACCAGTCTTTCCATCGAATATCGGTATTGTCCAGCAATTGGGTTGCGGAGGTCTGATGGCGGTCGCTCCGTGTAAAATACTGATATTCTGCCGCATCCTGGTTAGACTGGAAGCCGACCCCAACATGGTTGGGAAAAGGCTAGGAGGAAGCATTCTCTACCAGTCAACCATAGGGTGATATACAGACAGAGCGTGTTACGTTATGTTTATATTTTTGATACATACAGCTCTGTATCAGCAGTGAAGTATCGAATATAAATAAAACTCAGATACGAAGCAATAACAAAGAATGAAACAGCAAAGGGAAACTTAGTTGGCTAGAAAATGGCCGCGATAAACTACGACATGTTTGAGCTTGTTCTGTAACCGCACTCGCGGGGGCCGTAGCGAGGACTCTGCCTCCACACTGGCTAGCGGCAATGTGGTGAACCAAATGTTAGTCTGTTCTGACTTTATGTCGATCCACCAAATATGTTTTCTATAAAAAAAACTCTACTCACACACTAGGGAATAAACCCTGGGTCGTGGGAGACTTTACACAAAATACAATTGACGTACACAAAGTACACAGCAACAGTCTAAATAAATGTCTTTGGATTACACAAATATTTGTCTCTGGTTCGAACCGGGTTTGGTGAGATTCCGTGCAACGGGTGACGGTGCTTGGTTTTCCTGGAATATAAGCAATGCACTAGGTCTTTTTTTCGTGAGTTAAGCATTTTTAACCGACTTCAAAAAAAGGAGGAGGTTCTCAATTCGATTGTATTTTTTTTATGTTTGTTAGGTACTTCAGAACTTTCGACTGGGTGAAGCGATTTTGATGATTCTTTTTTTATTCGAAAGCTGGTGCTTACAGATTGGTCCCGTAAAAGAAGAAAAAACCCCGTTAGAAATCATAATGTAAATATAATGTTATTTTTTGCTTTTTAGTTACTATGTGTTTTTTGGAGGCGGTTTATTTTTTGTTTAAAAATAATTTATCCAATGTATACTTACAAGTACAATGGTAGGTATGTCAAGTCATAGCTCTGACTATAGCTGGAGAGCTTCTAACCGCTGGATAAATAAAAAAAATGTAACAACATTTGTATTCTACCTTAACTTTAGACTTAACTCGGACTGCTAATGCACATAATAATAATTATGTAGGTAAGTATACGTAGACAACCCTAGCTATTTACGCACACATTTGCACGTCTACAAACGTAATTTTACACTTGTAGTTGTAGTACATCGGCACTGGAAAGTTTCTGTGGAGTGTCAGGGTTGCTAGTGGTAAGTTTTGCAAGGAACTTAACGAGCCCTGGTCATTTCAAAGTTGCAAAGCTTTTTTAGTTACTTATAAAAGGCAGCTAATTGAGTTCACTTCAAAAGTTGGACTTTCGGAAAAGAGGCGATGAGCAACTTGGAGACTTCCAAAATAATAAATTAGTAGTTAAGTATCTTATATCTTGTGACAGCAATTTGTCTTGCATTTTAGTCGTAATATAATATAATATTTTAAGGCAATTTCATTTAGTTCATCGGCGTATATGAATCATAGAGTAAAACAAGCAACCAAACACCACTAAAACTTCTAAAGGAATATTAAGGCTTTTATTACTATTATTCTCCTACAGTTTAGAACCTTAATGAAAAAGGTTCTTAACTGTTAGGTACATAGAAACACCAAATAAATTAACTGAAAAAGTAATTGTTGCTGAAAAGAGTCTGATAAATGGCCCAGTCTAGACTTAACAAATTAAAATAGAGGTCAACACAAGCCAATCTGGGCATTTCTCAGTAAATTTTAATTTATGGCCAAAAGGTTTTCTCTAAATTGGAGCAGAGCCCGTAGGCATTTAGAGATTGCGAGTGCCGGGTCCCTAACTAGAAGAAATGCTATGCTGGTATAGTCGACGACGTGAACGCGTTTTTTTGCAGGCTTTTCATAACATTAGTAGGTTCGTATCAGAGACATCGAAAACGCCATAACATACCATCACGCTTGTACTCTTCGCAGGGTTAGGCGGTTAAGTAATGTAATGTACACAAAACAAATCAGATCGGTTTACAGGGCACATCAACATCTACGTTGGTGTGCCCTATAAACCGATCTGATTTGTTTTGTGTACACTCACAGTTCACCGGTATGTTTAAGCCTCAAGTAACTTTTGCCTTTAGGATTTTGTCACCTGCAGAAATCTATCAAAATCAAAATCAAAGATAACCCAATAACGACTCCACCTGGGAATCGAACCAATTTAAGGACCTGAAGCTTAGCAGTTGCGACCACTAGGCTAACAAGGCAGTTTCCTCTCTAAACCTCATCTAGCATTTATAGGTATTAGCATTGATTTTGGATTCATTTTAATGAGTGAAATCGTCACTCTATGGTTTTGTTCGGCAAATAAGTTTGACAGTCACATACTCTGAATGGAACGAAACATTTTTTTTTGTATTCAAAGTTAATATTAACTTTGTAACGGTTTAAATTTCAAGCTCTACTTAATCTTTCTACTCAGTTTATGTTTACTCGTAATTATGTATACAAAAGTCTTGAAATTCTAACTGTAACTGAGTTACTCTGTTTTGTTAAAGGTCTCTTTATACTTGGCGTTTATAAACCGCAGTAGCTACTTGAACAACTCAACAAAGAAAACTGTATTTATGGAACTAAGTAGAGGTAAACACACAAACATAAATGTAGGTGAAAATACTTCTACCACTAAAAAGGAGCCAATTTTTTTAAACTCTATTTCTTTGAACTATTAGTTTTTTTTTTGTTAAATGATTTGTGAATTTAGGATCTGGATGTTAGGTTAAAGGGCATGGCTTGCAGCTGAAATGGAAATGCTACGAGGAATGTGTGGAGTAACAAGAATGGACAGGGTAAGGAATGAGTTACGTTTAGTTTGAAAATGGCATCGGTTACTAAAAAGTTGTGCAGTAACTGCTTGTCGTGATCATGAGATGCGTAGAAGTGAAAAGCATGTTACCAGGAAGGTGGATGGATAAAAGAAGAAAGGGAGACCAAAAGATGGATGGACTGTGTGAGAACGCATATGGCCACAAAGGAATTGAATGACGAGATGATGGCTAACAGAGATATATGGACACATTTTAACGACCCCAAGTGATTTGGCTCCATTTGGCTCCGGCTACAAGCTCTACAAGGTATTTTCAATATCATCAGCAAAAGAAATCGTGACCTTCCAGAGGGACAAATTTAAACCATGGATGTTCCATTGTTTGCTAATTAATCCTCGATATGATAATAAACTTGACAACAACATTAAAACAGTCCTAAACCCTAAACCGACGAACATCATGTGTAGGTTGATGATCATAGATGAAGCGAAAGTGGTGTGCCAGGATCGTAACAAGTGGAATTCTATAGTCCCTGCCTACCCCTATGGGAAACAGGCGTAAAGCTATGTATGTATTGAAACAGTAATTGGTATTACAATTTTTGCTGAAGCTTTGAAGATATTCATTCAATTGGAAATCTACCATTAGTTATTTTGTATAAGTCTTGTCACATGTCAGTGACTTGACTTACATACAAGTATTGGAAAATGTTAAGTCCCGACGTCGCGGGATCCACAGGGATCCTGCGTTCGGTAAGTTACTTGTGCAAACTTGCTCAAACTTTTAGCTAAGTGCCTTAAATTTTAAGTCAATTTCGTGTCCGCTGAGCGGTGACGTCATTCCAGCAGATTTCGAATATTTAAATATGCTACCAGGGATTCAGAGGTTAAACGGAGAATCTTCATACTAAAGAATTACTTATAAAGTAATTTTTCCTACTTTATTCCACGGCTGTCCTTTGAGGATAACAACTTTAAATTAAGCGTCGACGCTTTTTCTAAGAATAGTTCTCGGAATTAATTGAAAGTAAGATAACAAAAGCGGTCATTAGGGCTTGCAAAGTGGTTTGATAAGTCCAAGAGGGAATTCACAGAACACGTTTAAGGATGGTTGTCACAACTTGTTCAAGGTTCGCTCTTGTAAGGTAATTACCTAAGTTTGCGGGAACGTGGGAATTATTTTTTGTTTACACTTTGACCGCAGATGAAGATGTTTTTTGTGTGTGATGTTGAAAGTTTTGCCTCGAAGCTTACCTAAAATAATCTTTGGGGTAAAAAAAAATGGTTGTTGCCAGTAATTTTGCGTAAGAGTCAGGCATGAGCCAATCGTTTGTTGATATTTACCTACTTCAATTCTCCAACGATAACAAAAAAGAAACCTTGGTACCACGTGATAATGATATTTATCCTGTGCCGCAGGTCTCACGTACGCTATGCATGCTGTATTATGGGCGCAGACCTTTGTACTATTTTCGGTACTAAAGTAAACATAGCATACCATCATACATAACATACCATCACGCCTGTATTAGGTACCCGAAGGAGTAGGCAGAGGCGTACTAATGTACCTACACCCGAGCCTACTACTGGGAATTTCAAAGAAAACCCAAAAACAGTTTGGTCGACACGGGGATTGAACCCAGGACGTCTAGCGTAGCAGTCATGCTTGGCACCACTACACTAGACCAACAAGGCATTCTACTAGTTTGTACTAGTTTCAGTACTAAAGTAAAGATGTTGCAATATCTACATCTCTACTCAGCATTCAGGCCGCGACGCGATAGTTCGAGAAACTTCTGCCAAACAGTACGTGTGCTCTCCTACTATTTGATAATTACTATATTATGTACCTAGTACCTACATTAACTACGTCAGATATCAAAGCAGTAAAGTTGAGGGAGATGTTTCAGTCTCCAAATATTTATGGTCTAATATTACTTAGTGGTACAAGGTTTTTGGATTAGTGTTATGTTTACCATCTAAACACACAGAGTAAGCAATTAACCTCTAGTCTACCATATTAACAATTTGCTTGCTTACTATCTTATCTTGCTAAGGGGGCTGGTACAGCCAGCAACACTTCGATCCAATGGGATCTTTTGTGTTATCCCATTACTGTAATTCCTTCACTCCCTGAAGACGTGGTTCATGAAGGCGGCTAACCCGCTGAGAGGAAGGAACCTCAAATCTTCTGGCTTCGGGTACCAGTTGCCGAGAAGACTCATCCATTTCGTCGCCAGGACGTCACAATCACACTGGATATGCTGCACTGTTTCCTTGGTGATTCATTCTTAAAACCATGCAACTGGACTTATAGCGGAGCAGCTTATCTATGATATTATAATAAAATCACTAAGTTGAAGTTGACATTAAATACAAAAAAAAAGCAAAATCCATCCCAACTTTCACATTTATAATATTAGGATGAGGCAATATTCACACTTCATCTTCAATTGGACGTTGTTCCGATGAGATTCCAAACATCTCTCATCCAATCTCTATTATTATTATTTTTTATTTTTTTATACCACTAAGGTGGCAAACAAGCATACGGCCCGCCTGAAGGTAAGGGGTTACCGTAGCCTATGGACGCTTGCTAATAAAGCTATTATTATCATTATCACTAGTTGGGGGTTCATCTTTGCAGGAATAACGGTCTTAACTCTTGCTGCATTTCATGTATGTGCGGTTTATGACTTTAAGGATACAGACATTAAGGTTATATTCAAATAATTCACGGGAACTCCTATTTATGTTACTTATTTACAATTCTAAGCAATTATCGGCCTTCAGAAAGCTAAAGTTAGTCCTGCTATTAGTGGACACTTGGGCAGGTAGCGTTCTGCTCCATTACTGGCTATAATCCCTTAATCCCCTTAAGCTGTAGCCACAGATTAAGTGGCTCAAGACTACACGATAATACTTGATAACTATTACAGTAATGCGTCAAATTAGGCAATTTCAATGATACAGAATATCCGTATGAATATAACTACACGAAAATTTAACTAACGTTAACATCGACTTTTTACCTATACCTATTCGCAATAAATAAATAATTGATTGATTGAATTACCATACAAAACCAATAATATATGCCAAGCCTTTTCATTTTCCACTCAATGTAAGGCAAAAACGTTCACATTACTGTTTTATATTGTGCTAATATAAAAAAGTACACATCGACCTAATCTGCATGTTAATTAATTAACGAATAATGTCCAAAATAGTGGAGACGTGTTGAGAATGAATGAGGGAGAAAATAAATAAGATCCAACGCCTTATTACCCGACTGCCGAAGGAGGAGGGTTATGTTTTTAATTACATATAGCTACTTCTATTTGAAAAGATAGGTCCAACATTTAGGAAGATATCATGTTTTGGACAATCATTCAGAAGCAAATTCATTTACTCTACGTTCAAAATAAAAACAACATTTAGAAAAACATAGGTACACTAAAAAGTCTCTTTGTTATTTAAAATAATTATTCGACCCTTAAAGAAAAAGTATCTCGGAGATATTGGTGTCATCATATTAGATATAAGTATCTATTATATATTTCGATACTTAAATTATCTCAAAAAAATAAGATATTTTTATATAATCTGCAATTTTTAATGTTCGTGAACTGCTGGTGTATAAATGTATACGGTATATTTTGGTTCTATGTAATAGAGAACGAGTCAATAGCATTGCCCGACCTGGGAATCGGACCTAGGAACTCTAGCGTAGCAGTCACGCTTGACTAACAAGGCCACTTCTTTTCCAACTCGCAAAAAAATGGTCACCGAGAACAGTAAAACTTAAATAAACAACTGTAAACACGATTAAAAATGTGATATTACCCACGCCAATCTAACTTCAGCAGTTTTTCTTGTTAAAGCGCGCGAAGCAAGATCTTAATCTAAAACAAGTTACAACTTCAACCATATAGCTAATAAAACATTTTCATAAGAATAAAGATCAATTTCAAACATTTGGTTCATTCAACCTCTTTTTACCTAAACTATGTACTTAGTTTATTACGCGTAATTATAGTCATATCCATAGAAAGCGCGACTAAACGAAATCAAAAGACTATAAGGCAAAAGGTAGCGCCTTCCGCCACGTTTTCTAATCTTCTTAATACTTAAAACAAAGTTGGGTTTGTTACAACACTTATATATCGAGAACTACTGTACCAATTTTCTTCTTCTTCTTTGATTTGTTGCATTTGTCTCCACCCCGAATAACAGCATAACTATGAAAACATCAGAAAACTTCACGAAAAATACTAAGGGATGTAACGGGGTTCAAACTTGACGTGAGCGAAGTTGCGCGAAGAAGCTAGTGTTACCTATGTGAAATATTTACCTACTAGGTACCTATGCTATGATTATTAATGTATCTAATATTTATAATTATAATACCTACATTAAGTCTAGGACTCAATTTGAGTACTAATTTGCCCAATTCCATTAGTATATTGTATATCTGAAGTCGCTTTTGGTCATCATAGATATAATCTATCTAATTTGCTCGGGTTCATTCGTTGAAACTGATAAAATGTTTACTATCCATTTTAGTCGAGAGTTATTTTCTCTACATAATATATTTAGTCACAAATTATTAGGAGCATCAGTTGATAGGTATGTAATTTGTCACACGAGATTTGGTGTTTATAGAGAAAATAAATGGATGTAATGCTGGTTGTTAAATTGTATTATTAGGGTTTCTGTTTGAATGATATTTTGGGCTTTGATCTCAATCTATTTTTGGAAGACTTCAAACCGAATCATCCACATTGACAATGTCGTGTAACGTAACGTAATTGTATCTTTCCAAGAAGCTGAATTTGACACGTATCTAAATATGAAACGACAGATGTAGAACGAGAACCTATATTGAGAACGAACAAACGCAAATGGTATTCTGTTAAAACCCTGCTAAATCATAATAAATTCTATTGATGCAAAAGAATAGATACTTCGAAATATTAGCGCGTATTTGGAACAAATTCTGAAATGCCCTGAAATAAATTGCTTAGAGAATATGATACCAAAGAGTAGTTTCACATGCTTTTAGTTTTAGATCGCATGCGCACACGATAGGTTCTATTAGTTGTTTACAGTTCAGTTATTCCACACATTTTGTCGAGTTTCAGTATATATAACGTAATTTCAGGGGTTTTCCCACAGTATCTAATGCCTGCTTTTCGACTTCAAGACGACTTCAATGTCTAGATATGCTTTTAAAAAATCGGTTATTGCATAAGGCACTTCCATTTGAACATCTACAGCAACTAGGCTAGGCACTCAAATCACTTTACAGAAATCTTAACTAATCCTAAGCACGAGATAACTCATATAATTTCACAGTAGCTACACAGAAACTCACAGACTTTCCGTCAGTTGCTTGCGTGCTTTCGGTCGTTTCAAATACAGTTATATCAAATAGGATTTCAGTTGCAACGCTCGTAATAAACCGAAGCACATCCTCGAAATAATATAAAGGGAGAATTGCTGGGAATACAATGAGATAAGAACACAGCTAACTCCTCAGCAACCCTTTGGTGCTCGCTCAAAGTCGTTATAACTGGGTTTCAACAATAGCCTTCAGAGTAGTAATGGAATATTATGTAGGGCCTCACCTAACAAGTTGTTTCATGTTTGCTTTGTAAACTGTACTTTATATAGTAAACCATAACCCCTGTATCCAAAGGGTCGGCAGAGGTGTAGACACCAATTTAAATAGTATATGGTTTTTAAAACCCATGTAATAAAGGGCGAACTTATCGGGCACAAATTCAAGCTCCGGGCTGCTACTGAGAATTTGATAGCAAAAAGAAAAACTTTTGTTCGACCTGGAAATCGGAAGCCGCACTAAGCTAAATTAAACCTTAACCTATAGAACTATGTGCAACGATAATAGAAAAAAAACTTATTTTGATTCAATATATACACACTACGATAGTATAATATAGTACGATACAACACATCAAAACAGTTGAATACCTACACCGAAATTAGTTTGACACAGTTAAAGTTTTCCAATTACTTTCTCATTTTGTTCTACTTCTAACTCTAGTATATATATTTGTTTTTGTTTTCGCTTTTGAGCATTATTAAACAATGTGACAGTACTCGTACAATTGCAATTATTTCCAAAATATCAAGATACAATTTGATGTTGTACAACTATTTTGTACATACGTCGTAAGTAGTAATATCCAGTCGATTGTCGATAAATCGATTAATACGGGTTTTGTTACTACCGGCTCTGATATTTCGGTTCAAAGGACCAACAAGGGTTTTGTTACATATTGTGTACTTTACGTAACAAATTGAAGAACGTTTTAAAGATCCACTTAGGTCCTACCTATATACTATAGTAGGTACAGGTAAAAGCTTCTTGTGATGAAAGTATAAAAAATATTGCCGTATCAAAATTTATGTGTATTATAAATCAAAAGGTGCTGAAATATAGCTACCTAAAATATAAATGTGCAATCTCCAAGGAGTTCAGTTTGCTCACAAAATTCAATTCGACACTTCGCTCCCACAAATATATGTCGAGAAAAGCGAATAATGTACGCGAAAACTAAAGTGACGTAGGTACTTCACCTGCAAAGGACTTTTCCCTGTACATCGAACCGTACTATGATATTCTTGGCATAAATGAGATCCAAATTGTTATGGTTCATAATAATTGAATCCATAATTTATGGTTTTGTCTTAGAAAGTATCCTCACTGAAACGACATTTTCCTTTACTGATGATTTAAGCAATATTATAAAGATATTTATTCTTCAACTCCTATCATGAATATAGCACGATACTATATTATAATTTGAGTCCTTTAAGCTTGATGAACTATGCAAGTATGCATATCAGTTTCGCCCAGTTTATTACTCGATTTATGCTTTCTATTATGCCTGATAAATTGGTAAAATGTAATACGTTTTCAGATTATTGAATTTCCGTTGTTAAAATCTGAAAACAAAATGCTTATTTGATTCAGTCATAGAGATTAAAATACATTCCAATTTGGGAATATAAAAGTCAAATATTATCTTCTGTGAGTAATGATGTGATCCACTTTATGATTCTTTTTACGGAAAGAAGTTCTTCTTTCAGTTATTTCATAAAAATACACGGCCAAAAACATACACAATTATATACGCAATAATTCTTACATCGACAAGTAAAAAATTTGTCCGTTTAATTTTCTCCTTATCCTTTATTCCCATAATTCTATTATCGCGTTAAAATCTTAGCCTTATATATTTCCTCCATGTACCTCCCTGTATTCTTATACTAAAATTCACAAGAAATAAGAGTAGAATAAGGTAAGCTTACCTAAAAAACTCAACAGCAAGTACGTGCAGATCTTCATCTTCCCTGGATTTCTGTAAAAGAAGAATAAAATGGTGAAACCTTCTATTTAGGTCGACGTAGTTATTTTTGGAGTATACTAAATTCTCTAGAAATGTTTGCGACCTGAATTTGAAATTGTTGAGGTAAGGATTCCAAAAATAAACATTTTAGTTTTAAAACCAATTTCTAAACAATAGGAAAACAAAATAAGTATACACAGTTTGGTCCTTTTTCACAGCGCAGCGCCTTGTTACCAGAGACTATCGAATTTGTAGCCAGTGACCTGACTAAGTGCTAATACGAAAAAGAATCGAAAAGGATTCCTGAGATCCGGTCAAGCTGAGCCGAATCCAACCCTTAGACAACCCCTAACAATTTCGATATTGAGGTATAACTTTATTTACTTGATGACAGAAATTCTTGGTCCTTTTATGCTTAGAAGTATGTTTTCGAGTTTTTGTACATTTCGGTCGGAGGAAGAAGTCGTGGCTACGAAACATCAGAGAGTGGACGGGGATAGCGAGTGCTGCCGAACTGTTTCGCCTCGCTAGAGACAGGCATGAATATGCTAAATTGACTTCGCTAGTCGGAGAGGCACTATGAGAGAGAGAGAGTACATTTCCAATTAGTATTATAAATGCTCAAGTTAGTATGTGCGACTGTATGTTAACTTCTCTATAACTAAGGGTGGTCACCAGCAAGTGCGACCCCAAGAGCACCACCGAGAAAATTTGATTTTTCTCGCTTCTTACGCGAAGCCAATCTGAATGACAGTGAGAAATATTATTCTAACCCTACACGGGGTATGTTTAGCAAACATTACGTGTATGTCATAACAGTAATGGATATGAATCGATGCGCGACCAATGATCTCGAGGTGCGTAATTTGATTACGCACCCACATACACAGGTGTTAAACGAACATAATTAACGTAGATAGCAATCTTAATACCTAACAGTTTATGGGGAAGTATGTAATGGTTAATTAAAATTTGGAATGTCTTCTTATCAGTCTGCCTTAATTTGACTGTCGAGAAATTGCTGATTGGGTGATTCTTTGTACTTATCACATAGAGCGTGAGGGTTGTTGAGTTACTGAATGTTTTGGTGGTGTTTGGAACATTATTAATTTTTAGGGGCTTTGGCAAGCACTGGATAATATAAAATACACTTTGTCTTCCAGTACACCGTAGGGTTGGAATTTACGACGACTTTGCCGAAAGCGAGTGCTTACGCCGCTAGGCTACCTGAGTTTCAACAGTGATTTTGAATTTGTCAATATGTTTTTAATTTTCTATGGTGGGTGTCAATAGCCTGTTTCTCTTACTACTTTCTCTTATGTTTTACTTACACATTTCATTCACTTTTTAACTGTTTTTTTTTTCAAATGCTTTGTTGATAATTCAAGTAATTGCTTATGCACTGCTATAGTTTATTCACTGGTTTGTTAGTTGAAATGTTATTCACTTAATTGTTTAATTATTTACTGTATTTAAAAACACTTAAATAATAAAATTTACGGGAAGCCACAGTAACACGTCTGCTCGTAACAAGGCTGGGCACGCGGGGGGGTTTAGGTGCGTGATAAAAAAATTAGCACATGATTGCAAAAAGTCAAAGGTAACTTCACCTTTACTCTACGCTATTACTGCTTTACGACGACAGTTTATCAAGCAGCACTATAATTACATTATCATATAAAATTCCGTTCGTTCAAACTTGAACCAGGTCCTTTCAAAAACCAGTAACACTGAGACCAGCACTTCTTCTTCTTTTCGTGTCAATGGTAAATCGTAAACCTGTTTATAGAGTTCGAGCCCAGTAGAAGACCACCTTAATTGCGGCATCCAGACCAGCACTATGGTGGTATAATAAAATTCTTCGTAATCTCTAAATAATCTATGAGTTGTTACATATTTTCCTTGAAACAAAACAAATTATAAAAAAGAAAACAACATCGTTACCGTAAACATAATCTTACTTACCAAGAAAATTCTTTATAAAGAGCTAAAATAACCAATTAAACTATTTTATAAAGGTCTTAAACTAGTCTGAAAAGAAAATTTATACAGCTGCCATTTTATGTGGCTTTTATAAAACTCTCTTCTGTACGACCTTCTAACCAGTACTTTTAATAACAAAGGAAGCTAACAGCTTTAATGGCCACCTGCTGTAGGTACAAAGATTTACGGTAGGATTTACTACCGTTTAGATATTTTTTAAAGAGACTTTTCTCAAATCTTAACATGCTCGAGGCCAACCGAGCTCAGGATACAAGGACCAAAATTTACGTAAATGGATTGGAATAGCAAATCTGCACCTGTTACCCTGTTTGGGTCTTTTGACGGATGTGTGTTACCTAAATATGTATGAGAGATGCGTCGAGTCTCATTATTTTTAATGTGATACGAACATTGTAAAGACCATGTTATCATGAGTTACGTCAACTCTGATAGGATAGTTTGGAGAATAAGAATAACGAAATTATTATGAGTATGAATCTACACGTTTAGTAAGTTCCTAGAGTTTAGAGTTTAGGAGTATATATTTCCCACTCTCTTTTAAATTCACAAGCTTTATAATATTCCTTTCTGCGTAAACAAGGACAAATTAACGAGCCAGGTAATAACATCAATTGCATCGTAAATTACGACCCACTGTTACGAAAAGTGCCGCCGCCTGTGGAAGCGTACAAAAACCAATAAAAGTACATAAATTTTGTTCACAACACTGGCAAATATCTCAATTTATTGATACGCTCTCGAATGGGAGACTTGGGCACCGTTGGCGGGTTAATGTGGGATCAATACGGACCCGCATTCATTATCATTAATGTTAATTTAGCCGGCGCTTGAGCGGTAAGAATGTGCGTATCGCGAGTACATATCTACTACCAATACAGGTCACTGGGTAATCCGCCAGTATTAATCTAATGCATAGTTTCACTTTCCACCACGGTAAGATGAAAGTTTATACCATAGCATACATAAAATATAGCTATTTAACCGGATTTGGTTAGACTGGATGCCGACCCCAAAATAGTTGCGAAACAGAACAGATCAAGCTAGTGTGTACCACCTTACCTCAAAGATAGTCAACAACGCTACGTATTATATTCGCGGCCGCGGAGCTTTGACAGCAGTCGATGTTGCAATTTGACATTCGAATCGACAAACGAATAAAAACAAAATCTATAGAAATGACACAAGCTTTCGACAAATCGGGCTGTCACTAATGTCATTTCCATACATTTTCTTTCTATTTGATTGTTGATTTGAATGTATAGTTACAAATACAAATACAAAAAGATATAATGTCAATAGCTTCATTAAAACAATATCAAAACGGACCCAATGATAGAACAGCCCACTGCCATGATCAGTTTATGAGTGGTACCCAAGCAAGCACCAGGTGCGTCAGACTGGCACAACTTTTTATACAGGAGCCGTAAATCTACTCCCAGTAAACGATTCGGGCGCGAAACACCCGTAATGTCTGCTAAACTGATAAAATAACACTGGCAACTCCTATTTTTAGCTTTCAATGGATTTAAAAAGAGAACATTTCGAGAATTTACTTAAGAATTGAGTATTGTCTTTGAATAAAGAGGTTTGGATCACCTTATAAAGGTGACTGTTAGTTTAATTTGTAGGTATTTGTAAATACCTGTAGCAGCAAGCTATCTTTTGGGGACTTTTTGTGATGTTCGATTATTTATTAGGTTCTATAAAATTTGATTGTATGTTTCTGAAAATTGTGCAATCGCATACGGCCCACTGTTACGAACTGGCAGTAACAAATGAAATGCGACATGAAACAATAGGGGCACTAAGGCGCTATACCTCACACATGTTGTACGCAACCAATAAAAAATGACACGCTTACAAATTTACCAAATCGTGAAAATAATTTGAAGCCGTACTTTCGTTGTGTTTCTTGCGTGAGGTTTATTTATAACTTATTACTCAGGAATGCTTTTTTAGCATTGTTGATGTACCTTAAATAAATAAAGTACGAAACGAAACGAAAAATCTTCCACAGTGGGCTTAACAAAAATCCACTCATGCGCGTAGAAGTAGAATTAATAGCCATTCATTTCTCATTTCAAAAACACGTGCTACCAACGGATATAATATCAGAGTAGTTAATGGAAAACATTACTTACTGCCAAAAGAAAAAAAAGAACTTGGTCTATGTGAGAATTTTCATTAAATTGCACATTCGTACTCAATTTTGGTGTGAGTTTATATGCATACTATTATGCCTGTATTGCCCAAAGGGTTGGGTAGAAGTGTACTTCGCCGGTACGTTTAGGTCTCAAGTAATCGGCGCGAGCCTTCTGCCAATAAATAAATAAATAAAAAAAGCCTTATATTTCTTACTAAAAATACAAAAAAAAAAGAATTTAACATTTACTCTAATATTATACTTATTTATTGAAAGAAATAAAATATTGAAATAAAACTCCTTTTTACGGATTTTATTACGTTATATTGATATTATTTTAATCCATAATTTTTTATTTTAGTAAAAAGTAGTTTTATTTCAATGTCCAGTATTCGCGTAAGTGTCAGAACATGTTTTGTGCTTATGCTACGCTAGTAAGTACCCCTCATTCGAAGGTGCAGGCCTCCTATAGAGATTTCCAGATCTCCCTATCCTTTGCTGTCTCCATCCATTGTTCGCCAGCCACCTTTACGATATCGTCTGTCTACCGGGCAGCTGGTCTACCTGGTGGCCATTTTATTTTTGCCATTAACCGAGCAAAAATTCAAACTCCGAATTGCTATTGAGAATTTCATAGAAAAACCCAGCAACATTGCTCGACTTGGGAATCGAACCTCGAGCTTAGCAGTCGCGCTTAGGACCACTAGGATAACGAGGCAGTTTGATGTGAGTTTATTTGGGCTTATGTACTGGGTGCATTACGTGCTGCTATCATGTACCATTAGTAAGACAAGGAATCCTGTTTCACTAGGATAAATTCAAAAATAGAACAAAATCAGTATGAAATTATCTAATAATTAAGTTAACGGGAAGCTATCAGCAAGCAAAATATATTATCACGAAGTTTTAAATAAAACAGTTCAGTTTCTCTTCTCTCCTACATTTGCCGTGCCTGACAAGGCCATCACATGTTTCTTATAATACCTATTGTAACAACTATTTTAACTTGTGGAGTGCAATAAATGATTGAGTATTTGAGTATTTATAAGCTGTGAAATAAGCCATAAGGGTCTGTGCCACCGCCTCTGGATAGCCGCTCCGTCAGATAAATGAAACAATGGAACAAAATTTGTACGAAATTATTAACTGCCAAGTAATTTAACGGAAACTTATCGGGAGGTGGTTAAACAGGCTCCAAGTAACTCACAAGATTGAAAAAAAACATGTAACATGTGTTCAACACTCAGAATTGGAAATATTGTGGCTGGTAAGTGGTTAAACAAGACCCCAGAGCGTAAAGGGTTTTTTTTGTTGAAATGCTAGAAACTGTAAACTAGAATTTAATAGTGATTCATTTCTCATTTCAAGTACACATGCTGCGGAACCGACTAATAAGAATATAAAGTATTACGGAATAATAACCCAGTTGATAAGAACCAGCTTCGACCCACTGAAGTACGAGATTAAAGTTCTTATTATACTGTAAAATTGACTTTTAATGCGATGCCTTGAAAGTGTTCAGAGAATATTAAAATAAGCTTATACGTACACACATTAATAAGTGAAAAAGCTTTGAATCTTCTTTGTGCTATAATAAGATTATTTCAGCTTACACAATTTATCAAATTAAGGGCCAAGGAACATGAGAAAGGTGCAACAACCTTAAAAACAAGAGAGAAAGAACTGAATAGAAAAAACATGAATACTTGACAAACGAATTGAGAATTTCCTCCTTTTATTGAGGTCGGTTAAAAAAGACGTATGTCTAAAACTTCTAAATCAATTCTAGTTAATAGGTAAGGTGGCATCGTACGACATCGAACTAACTGTAAAGTAAGTCGTGTCGGTTGTGAAGCATTCTTATCCAATAGATGTCACTAACGTCACCTTGAGACGTAAATTTAGAATGTGAAGGATAATTTTGACTTAGAGGTCATAGAGTCTGGTGTATTTCTATCCAGAAGATAGATATCTTTTTTTGGAACGGTGCAACTAGTTTAAAGTTTCAAAAGTACCTATTTATATGGTCTAACTTATATGAAATAAAAATATTTTGAATTTTTTTGAAATAAAAATATTTTGTACAAGCTCTGCTCAGTTTTCTGTGTCTAAATGGTGCTACATAAAATCTGCCAGTATATAAAAAAATAAAAATATATATGGCATATCTCAATTGAAATATAAAAAACGATGTAATATGAAAGAAACGATATACTCGTAATGTGAAAGGTTACATTGCTAGTACATATAAAACTTATATTAATATTGTAACATCAGTTATCTCAACTAAGCAAGCTTAGAGTAGATATTAAGTTCGTCTAGACTGGAATATTGAAACCGAAAGACGAGTCAAAACTAAAGTTCTTATTTACTTTAATAATAACACAAACTAGTATTTTTGTGAGAATTATTTATGTGAAGCTTTTATGAAAAGATAAGTAACTTAACATAAAGGTATAAGGGCGAGCCTATTACCATTAACCGGGCACATATCCAAACTCCGAGCTGCTTAAAACACTTTTCTCGACCTGGGAATCGAACCCAGGTCCACAATTGTAATATTTGCCTCGATAGGTCGAGAAAGCGACACCTGCAATTGTGGGTTCAATCCCCATTTGAAACAAATATTTGAATAGTGCACCCACGAATTCACGATACATGAGAAAATTTAAGTCGGTAGCAACGAATCAATTCAATATTTTTTCGAAAGCTTGAATTTATTATTGAAGCTTATACCGGAACGGTAGATCATAAATTGCGGGGTTACTTATACTGTTATTGCTGCTAAACTAACTTTAGCAACTGGGTTCTCATGCTACAACGTTATCAATATACAGGTAATTGCTGCCGATCCATCTAAAATAATCCATTAACCGCCTTAACGAGACCCATGGGTAAAAGGGGACTGGAATATTTATAGTATGTGGCACATAATGTTTGAAATAAATCCCTTTTAACATTTTTTAAAACATCTCTGTATTTTTAATGAAGGATTTTTTTTTCTGTATGTAAGCTGTGCTAATAAAATACAAACAGTATTCAGTGAAAAAACACCTTAGTTTATCTTGACTAAATTAATTCCCGGTAACATTTTGCTCAGCCTAGGATTTGAACCTTATGACGAGGGTTCAGCGAGGTGGTACAAACAAGGATAATAATAATTTTTATGGAGATATTACAATTTTTATGAGTAAGTTTTTTCATGGGTGCGTTAAACAAATATCCATATTATAATCAGAAAAGTGTACCATTCTATATTGTCACACATATCTATAATAATATTATAAAGAGAAAAGATTTGTATTTTTGTATGTTTGTGTTTTTGTATTTTTGTGTGTTTGTAGTATTAAATAAATAAATATTCTGGGACATTTTACACAGCACCATCTAGTATTTGTAATGAGTAAACTGAAAAAATACTGGACCGATTTCAAAAATTCTTTCACCTTCACAAAACTACACGTCTTTGCCGAGTAATCATTTATAAGATATAGCGCAAAACTAATTGTATATACGCTTGCGATCTCGTAATATTGTCGATCTCATGTACTCGTACCTACTTTCATTATTTTCGTGATATGCTATGCTAGATTTAGAAGCAATAACATTTTCACAATTCTAAAAACTTCAATAAAATATACTGTAAAACCGTGCATATAGAGCGGTGCAAATAGCAAGTAATATTTACAATACAATTTTTGCTTTAGGTTTTACCTTCGTAAATTGTGAAAGTGCGAACGAAACATGTGCGAATACCTCATCCATTTATCTCAATTTTAATATTTCTTTTGTTTCAGTGTTCGCAATATCACTTACACACACCAAGAAAATAAAGTTTTGTAATCGATGTTGTCTGAGAAATGTTATATTATAAATTGTCTCTGTAGGTAATACATACGCCTCAAGTCTGCGTTTTTATTGTGTCAACTACATAATCATTGTAGAATTTATACAGTTTTCAGTGTTATTTAGTGTTCAGAATAAGCAGTGATAGTTTTATTATTATTATTTCAGCCGGGATCGTCCCACTCCAGGGCAAAGGCCTCTCTCCCTCCAGTCTTCTCGATGCAATATGAGTCAAGTTCATCCCGGCATCTAATGCTAGGTCTGCCACGACGTCTTTTAATGTCCTGGGGCGTCCACATTGTCGTGGTTTTTGCCCACAGTTCAACAGACATGCGGCAGATACATGCGGCACTACATCCCACACACTCTTGTATAATATAAAATGTATTTTTTAGATAAATATCAATAATAATGATTATACTATTACAATTAATAATAATAACAATAATAATTTTTAATAATAATTATAATAGAAAATGTTTATAAGCTTATCTTATTGAATCAACCACGTCTGTTTACTGCGTCTACTGCTGTACATTTTTGACCGTGCACTGTCTCCCAAAATACAGGCACTAGCCTAGTTTGGGAATCAGTTCCAGTATGTATTGTAAAAAACAACGCATAGAAATCGTATCAACATTTGTAAAATTATTTTTGTGACTAATAAACATTTTTCATTTTAGATATGTCTAGTGACTAGTGACCAGCCCAGATCCATTTAAGGCTGGCGCCTTTATGGCCAACATCGGCGAGTGATAGTAATAGTAGATAATAGTAGTAGTCTAATAATATGGCCATTGGAGTGCCAAGTCGTAGGTCTTCAGTTTAAACCACGTGCGTAATATTAATAAATTAAGCAAGTGGCTTAAAAACATCGTGAGAAAACTTGCATGCCTGAGAGAGATTTTCTCGACGTCATAAGAAGTCTGCCAACTACTTAGCCCACTGGTAAAAACTATAATAATAAAGCAGTCTTTAAAAATAACAACATATAAAGAGCGTGTATTTCAAAATGCGCTGTAACATAATAATTTAGCATTTTCATACTACATGCTTGCACAAACTAAAAGGGTTCCATAACACGAATTAACATCTCCATTGTTTAGTCTGCGCTTAAAATATTCTGTAGTTTCATGAGACAATTCTTTTTACTATAGGTACTGCGTTAGAACATGAATCAGTGTGACATAGGAAGCTGCAGGTGCTGTAGTCATTCAATGGATGGGTTACCATTTCTAACCTGTAATAATAATATATACGAGTAATTTATTTTTCACTACAATATACAATTGACAAACATAGTACAGGTAAGTATATATTGTAGGGGACTGGTGTGGGGTGCCTAAGCCAGGCTCTGGACCTGTATTTCATGACACCAGGTTCCCATCCCTTGAACAGTTTCATTTCCTATATTATGTACTAAAGCGCAGATAGCGTAGTAAGGTATCTAGCAAGTTTATATAAATACAATCATATTTTTTTAAAGAAAAAAGAAAAAGGTATTATCAGTATAGTAAACATCATAATGCCTGGGTGGCGAATAATGTTTGTACCATTAATAACCTGCGAAAGGCTAAGTTAGCTTTCCTACTTATTGAAAAATGGTACACAATTATTTCTAAATCAATTTTAGAGAAAGAGATTTTAAGAGAATTTATTAAAGAGTGCATCTGACGTGAGAAATGCAAGTAATAACCTGAGGATTAGGCCTGTCACCCAGAGCTTCCGCGGTAAGACTTCGACTCGTTGGAGCTTTGCAGGCGTCCCACTAGAATGGTGATAACGAGTTGAATTTATAGGTATTACTGCAATGATAATTAATGTTTAGATGTTAGAAGTTGGTGTTCACAGGTTGGAAAACACACACACCGTTTGGAAAATTTCTCAGTACCTCAACCAAAAATTTTACACACTAAACTCGCTAGCGATGCCGTAAAATATTTGTATGGAAAACCCTCCAACGCCACTAGCGGTTACATAAGGAACTAAAATCGGCTATGAGATTACAGCGTTTCGTTAAGTAAAAAACCTATCGAAAGCAATTTAATAGAACTCATGGTTGAGGTACTGGCATGTCATGGAGGTTTCATTAAGCCATGATCATTAAGTATTTCATAAAATATGTTCGTATTTAATCGAAAAGTGAATGATCATAGATTTACAAGAAATAAAAGTTAAAATAAAAATGAAAAAGGTATTTATTCTGTAAATAGGTTTACAAAATATACGGTAGCTGTGTTCCCACTTTAGGTCACCTTGAGGCATGGGAAACATGCTCTTCCTGGATACAATCACTGGTACAGAATAAAGTTAAAATACAAAAAAGAAAAAACTAAAAACAAAGTTATATACTAACTTGCTTCACTGGCCCATCTTTTACATCTAGCTGCATCTAATTCATTCCTAGAATAATAAACTCTGAAAATACAGCAGCAGTAATAATCTGGTACGATAAACAAGCTCACACTCGCAATATGCATGGCAGCTAAGTTTCGCCGACATATACTCGTAACTAACGCAACATGTTTAAAGTTGGCAACTCCCAAGTGGCCGTGTCGCTTGCACCGAGCGGCGTACACAAGGCTACTCAACCAAGGCTACCGAGCTATACGTATCAGTATAAGCTGAACTTACATTCAATAGATATTCCGCATATTGAGAGATCAGTTTATACTGGGAGTGATTGAGTAGCTGTGCGTCAACTCACGTGGCTGTTGCGCCCACGCAAATAACTGTATCATGTTTCGACACCTTACTGGTTAATGCCATATTGATACAGTTGACGACAAAAATATTTACAAATAATTTTCCTATACGGGTTTTTAAATAGAACCTGAACCACCCACAGTTTGCCAATATTTTTCCAGAAGCCTACCTAATACGGAGCGAGTGAAATTCTCTGCCGGCTGCTGTGTTTCCCGATTCATATAATTTAGGAACCTTCAAGGCGAGAGTGAATAGCCATTCGAGTTTGCGTGCTACATCCTCGGCAGCATCGTCACTTACTATTAGGTAAAGTGCTGCCAAACGCACTAAATCTATATTATAAAAATGAATGTTGGTAAGCGCATAACTCAAGAATGGCTAAACCAATTCGGCTAATTAATCTTTTATATGTTCTTTTAGGTCCACGGAAGGTTTTAATACTATTAAAAAATGCGTGAACAATAGTAAAAACGGGGACCACGCGGGCGAAGCCGCCGGCGGAAAGCTTAAAAAATGGGTTTTGATAAATGCTTAGGCCACTATTCCATTAATGAATTAAAACATGTTAATTTTATTTATTAGAATTATTGAAATTCAACCGATTTTTTTTAATAACATTGATGTACTTAATTATCAGAATTAAATAAGTAATTATTTTTAAAAATTATTTATATATTTTCATTACAAATGAGGTAATAACAATAATTCTCAAAACACAAGATCTTAATGAACAAGAGTTATTTCCGAGATTCCCGAGCGAAATTCCTATTGATATCGAATCAAGCACGAACGTCAAATCTATTTCTGATCTCTCATACCATTCCGATAGCTCCACGTCCCCATTAGGCGCAGCGACAAACATTAATCGACTTTTAATCGGGAATCGAGTGAATTCAAACCATCGCGTCACTAATAATGATCGGGAGGGGTGTGACGCCAATGTAGCCTGAGTACACATATGGCCGGATATTAATGAGGTAATCGACGCATCGGACGGAGCCCCGCATTAGGGCTCCAAATCGCCCATCCATTATAACCATAAAATCAACGGTAAGTATCAACTTTTATGACCTTATATCGATGTAAATCACAGCGTCAATGAACTGCGATAAAGTTTGTGCGCCACTAAAATTGATTGATATGTTATAATTAATGTTTAGTCGTAAAGGAATGAGGTCAAATTTAATGGTGTGTTTTGGCGCAAAATGGCTGATATTCATTTTGGGGGTGTAAGCTTTAGCGTTTCTGCTAATCCAATCGATATGCTTCAATTTATGACGTCATTATTACAAAGTCACATGTTCGCTAGTGAAAATTTACGGGCGTAAATGTTAAACGACTTTATTTAACACTATAGTATGTATATAATAACTAAGTCGACTGATATTGTCTTTAGAATAAATCATACAATATTCGTCAATATAATAATAAATAATACCTAATAAATATCTTGGGACATTTTTACACAGCACCCTCTAGTCCCACACTAAGCAGAGCTTGTACTATGGGTACTAGACAATGGATATAATACTAATATATTCTTTTTTTTCTTATATATTATAAATATGTATTTACATACTTATAATATATAAGAAACACCCAGACAAACACAAACAGCTAAGTTCATCACATAAATGTTTGTGTCTTGTGGGAATCAAACCCTCGTGAATCACGACCTCGTGATCAGCAGTCCGGTACTCGAACCACTAGACCACAGACGTCGTCAATATAATAAATCATCACTTGCTTCATATTTACATGCGAAAGCTACTCTGTCTTAGTACCTGTAAACTTTCCCGCCAAATTTAATTAATAACGGCTGAGAGATATCTATAAAATTTGCTACTGAGATAGATTGCTGCATATGCTAACTTTTGTTTCTAAAAGTCCTTTGCAAAGCGGCTAAAGTCGCGAGCAACGGCTAGTTTAATATAAGCATAAAATACACTCCCTTGTTAGGTAGGTACCTACTTGCTACCTACGTACTCATGAGTCCAAGTCACAACGCTGTGTGACGCCATTTTATGATCCGAGGAATCTCTAGATATTATTATTTCAAGATAAATAATAATAAAATCTAGCTGAAACATAAACTTGTAGTCGTAGCTTCTCCGAAGACTACGTCGTAGTATCGTCGTAGCAATTGGTGCTACGAACTTGCTACGCGGGTGCTACGCAACTTCAACAGTATTTTTTTATACTAAACATTTATACCGATACCGCTTATTATTTATATCAGGCGGGCCGTATGCTTGTTTGCCACCTTAGTGGTATAAAAAAAAGATGTTGCTGACGTCATCTTAAGACGAACTTAATCAGTCTCAGTAGGTTATTAGTTGGCTTAAGAGTCCGAAGAACCATACCAAACATAATCCTGCCTGGGTTCGAATTATTCTTTCATTAAAATAGCAACAAATCCGGGAACCGCAAAGTTCCCTTTTTAAAACAAAGGAGTTGTAAAAAGGGAACAGAATATTACATCATTTAATATTAGTTTATATTATGTTGTTTTTTTATATATACTAATGTTATAAAGAGGAAAGATTTGATTGTTTGTTTACATTGAATAGGCTCCGAAACTCCTGGGCCGATTTAAAAAATCTTTGACCATTAAAAAGCTATTTACTGAGTATCCTAGGCAAGCGGGCAAAACCACTGGCGGAAAGGTAAGTTATTACATAATATATCTTTATGATCTTACATACTAAACCATCAGTTGACTCATTATAATTAGGAAGTACCAACATTTAACCTTTTCGAATTCACAGCCTAAAATAATAGCTAGTTTAAAGTACTGAATTAAATATTCAAACATGCCACACAAGTGAACCAATCACGTATCACTGCCAAGCAAATGCACAGTGAAAACACCTCGTGTATCCCGATAATGACGTCATTTGTTCCCACTGCGCATCAACAGTGGCGTTATTGAGCAAAAGCACACAGTCATTAGCATAATGCGCTTCCGAATATCAGTTCTCGGTCCCAATCGGTATCGATATGAAACGATTTACCTATCGATTTGGAAAGTGGTTAATTCATTGCTCTTTTAGTGGCGATTAAACCAATATAGCTGAAAGCAAAATGATATGGGAATATCAAAATACGCAGAAATACGAAATCACCTGTCCCGTTCAATGATACATTAAAGCCTTTGTGACAAATTACTGATAAATTCATTATTATAATTAAATTATATTCCGTATTGAATGATTGCCGATAGCTATTGCCTAAATTAGTGGTAGAAGATGTTTGAGAGCTTTGCTCAACAGTGGGATTATAGATAAAAACCCGGTCAGGTGCGAATTGGACCCGCACTGAAAGGGTTCCGTATCATTTTTAATTAGTATCAATAAAATGACTATAACTTTAAATTAAAATTATTATTTAATGATTTGTCGTTATGGCACTAGAAAATTAGAAATAGAAACTGTGTGAAAATTTCAACTCTTCACCTATTACGGTTCATGAGATATAGCCTGCTAACAGTCAAACGAACGGGCGAACGCACAGCAGAAGGTTAGTATTAGGGTCCCGTTGGCACCATTCGGTTACGGAACCCTAAAAATAGCAAACTCTGACAAGCAATTGCATACTCGTTATAGTTATAATAAGCAATCTTGTACTCCGAATTAAAAAAAACTGATGCAGAACTCTACCAAAGTCACCTACTAAAGTCTGGGAGTAACATGAGTACCTACCAAATTAATTGTTTCCAATCCAATCCAGCTGCTGCAGATCCACCACTCTTGTGGACGGTAGCAGACTTCAATGCCGTCAAAAAAATCTCTGAGGCATGCAGGTTTCACCATGTTTTCCTAAATTAATATTAATACCTACATGATTCCGAAATGTTAGAAGTGCGTGCCATAGTATCGAACTCGAGACCGAAATCCTGGCAGTCCAATAATGGTCATATCACCGTGCTATTACCTACTTTCACTTGTTTATCATTATATGATAAACAAACAAAAAAAGGTAGACGTAATTTAGGTTCTTATTAAATAAAAATTTATAACTTTAGGTACAGTGATTTCCTTTAAGAGCAAATTCCTAGAAATGACGTTTGACATTCAGCGGTGACCAAGACTTTAAGGCAAATTAAATATTATAAAAAAATAATTTGCTTGGTGAACATAAAAAAGAAAAATTATAGAATTTCCGATATTTTTTCTCGGAACTTACTTAATTCATAACGATTTTTATTAATATTATTAAGTAAGTTAAATGATCTTTTCTGAACGAGGAATGAATTATAATTTAGACTATAAAAATCAATTTAAAGGACTATAAGGAATATAAAGTCTATTCTTAGATGTGCCATAAAAAGCGGATGCAGAGAGACGGACAAAAAAAATCCATAGAATTTGTAGCAGGTGCGGTAGAATCTCTACAAAGGTTGGAATCGGTAGCCGTGTGTTTCCTTATTTATTTAATTCCCGGCTGAATTAAAAACCATTTTAATATTATAACTAGGGTATTTAGGTTACGCCTATTTAGGTTGACAAATCGTGTAAACTCACCTAACAAATTATGCAAACAAGCGCAAATACGAAAAAGGTCACACCTTATATAGCTGTACGAAAGGCACAGCCTTAAGATTACTTTGTAAAACCAAAACTTAGTATGACACCTACCGTGGAAATTGTTATAAGTGACTTCGCACCACTCAAAGTTAAAATGTCCATAGAACCGGACGGCCCTAAGGGGATTTTATCATAAGTTTTGCAGTAAACTACGAGAGAACACAGTAATTTTCTGGTCTTTTTCTTCATAAGTTTGGAGAAAATCGGTCATGTGGAGTATTTGTGTCAGAAGCCAAAAGTTCAACAAAAAGATTAAGTACTTTACATGATTGCGTGCATAAAAATATTATCCGAAGTAGTAGAGAATGTGACCAAAACCAGGCGCAAAATATATATCTACAAGTATCTCTATCGGCTATCAAATGTAAAATGCTCGAAGGGGTAGCAGCTTGGCAACGTCAAATGAAAATGAAAACTTCGGCCAAATTAAAGCTATTCATAATTTTACGATTGCAAAATTAAACTTAAGTATCTTTAGTATAGAGTAGGTATCCGTTAACAGTCAGTATTATGTAATTAAATTTAATATTCTCTTGGAGAAACTGGTTCAAGTGATATCAGAATCTGGTAGTGCTATAGGATCCTCGGCCATTTCTCAGCGCAGGGCGATGCATTGCAGCCGAGAGCGCGCGTGCCTCCGCAACTCGCTCGCTTATTAAACGAATTCATCATAGCTGGAACATAAACACTGTATGGTATAGGCAACGGATATTCTGTGGTTGTTGTGTTTTTGTAATTAATTTTGCGCTTTAATAGTAGTTGCAGTTCTGTACGTTTCTCAGTGGTAAGCAGTACCTAAGGACCAAGAATAATGTACCTATAAGATCGGTAGGAGCACATGATTTTTATTTATTAGTGTGTTAGTGTGATGTTTATTTAATGTATTTGTAGGAAGGGGAACGTTGGTCCTTGTGCACCGAAACCTTCAAAAATCTATTTTTGAAAATAAAAGCAAGTCCCTAGACCATACTCATTAAATGAAGTTTTTGGCGTATATTTTTTTACCTGTAGCCATCAATCGTCATCATCAAGAGTTAACGAAACCATTGTGATATCGTGAAATTACTGCAACAATTGTGATAAGATTTTATAGATAGTAGTAGCATTTTTTTGTATTTACTGTGACATACTACTACAAAAAATACTAGGAAAACAGCTAAACTGTTACTAGTGCATCCACTAGGAACAAAAAATGAACGACAAAATTAAGTCGCGGACGCATGCCACGCCTACACAGTCATAAAAAAGTATATGTTAACAATACAAAGAGGAGTAATATCTTGACAAAAACTAACTATTACACGAAATGCTCTTAAAACATATAACAAGCCATATTTGTAGCTTTGCGTGTTGCGTTATTGCACCCGACACTCTCATTTGCTGAGATCAAAGCTTTTCTTTGTCATGTGATTTATAAAGAACTCGCGAAATCTCTTTAAGTAGGGGTTTATCCTTTTCTTACTGGTTTTTCCGCCATCCACACTTATGCAGACATGGATATTTTTAACAGATTTACGGAATGAGACAGCGTAACTTGAGCTGCATGTCAGGGCATGTGTACTGCTTATTGGCAAGTTCATTTGTTCAGTATTATTTTTCAACCCTTCTTTAGTGTCCATGCATAATAAGAAGATTAGTTAGTCAAAGGCACGTAGGAAATTTTATAGCATCAGATGATCTTTTGTGCATTGCTATTTATTTGGTCTGAATTCCTTACATTCAGACAAAAGGCAAAAATATAAATACCATTATTTAGGGCATAAATATCTTAGACAGATGGAAGAATAATTTTTGATAACATCTTTCTAGTCTTAAAGTACATTATACCTACCTCCAAACAAATAAAACTCAATATAAGGTCGAGTTTCTAACAAACTTTTGCCTGTCAGCGTAAAAATGTTCGGACTTTTTATGATTATATTATTCACTTTTAACTTCTCCCTTTGGGCATAAAACATTGTAGAGTTTATTTTGACTTTGGGTATATTATTTACCTGGAACATTTTACGTAAAGGCTTTTTACATAATATTTTTATTACTGAAGATAATGTAACGTACCAAACATACAAAATGAAACAAAATCTTACCGTTAAACCGTGTAGTAAAATAGCAATAGGTACTTAGTGAATTTAACTAACGAAGATTAGGATTACAGTCACGATAATTACAAGCAAAAACTGATTTTATTACATAACCTTAAAATAAATATTATAATTTAATCCATTAAATTTTATCTAGTAAATTGGTCCTTGGAGAAAAGAATCTGGTCCTTCGGTCATACCGACAATCGTGCTAGGAAATCTAGCGCTTTTTAGAAAACTCAGTCTAGTTTTAGTTTTAAAAGTCCACTTAAAAACAAACTCCCAATTACCCGTCCTAATTGAACTTCTTAGTCAGTCGTCGACTTTGCTGAAAGCTTTTTGAAAGAAAAGAGAACCCCGGGAAATGCTTCTCTAATTTCGTGAATAAACATGCAAAGAGTTGCTGTAATATTTTATTTACACTTTACATAGTGTCAGAGTTATTCCAGGTCATGTATGCGACATGAATAAACAGAAAAATATGCAACATTTAGCATTCAGTATTTATAAATATTTGTTCCACAAATATCCGTATAAAAACAATAAAATGCGTTGTCGAAGCTTATTTTAAAATTAATAAAAATTTATTTACAACCTACCTTTACAGGTTACGGCAAATGATTTTGTTAAATGACATTTTTAAATCAATGTTTAAGGAAGTTGTAAACCATTATAACAATTATGCATTTCACTATGGTTACTATCACAAAATCAATATCCATTTACTTGTACGAGTTTAACTTTAGCACCCGAAGGGTTAATTAGTCGGTCGTAAACAATTCTTCTTCGACAATTCGTCTTCTATTTAAATCACAAAACTGTGATGTCATACAATTATTTATGTCAGTCGTTTATTAATAAGTCCTTCACTGGCTATAGCCACAAACTCAAAATTAATCAAAACTGCTCAACAAAATTTGCTAAGCATTTCCCTAGAGTATTCGCGGGTAGATAAGTCCTGAATCATAAACCGATGTGTTTCCCAAAACGCTTTAGAGCTGTTGAGTTGTCTAAGAGATAATTGGGGTTATATTCATTGCCAATTGTCAGCTTTGCTTAAATATAGCACCGTAAGATTGTGAACACAGCTTGATTATAATCTATAAGCGAGATTAGATGCTGTCGATTTTGTGAACTGCTCCATACTCACATACGATAATCTTCGTTCTCCAGAATCGAAAAATTGTAAGCAGATCATATTACGATTCAGAGGGCCTGTTTCACCACCTCTGGATACCCGCTAAATGTTTTTTTTAAATTATCTGCTCAGTCCTTTAACTGGAACTTATCAGTGGGCTGAAAGTGAGTGAAACATGCCACAATCTTTCGACAGTTTACAATCACGCGAGACAGATTATTAGCAGCTTTTACAATTTAGGCTGACATAAAAGCACCATCTGTATCTGTTACACAGTAAGTATAAATTTAGGTTAGGACATCGAATCGATCGTAGGGTACAAAACACTTTCGTGTGTGGAAAACGTACAATCTGTCAGCTGAAACGTAGTTCGATTTTCGTAGAATCCTTCGTTCATTTTGAAAGATCACCCCGAACAGTAGACCTCAATCTTCTGAATTTATCACAAAAGATTACGTATTTGAAAGGGTAGCAACATTTATCGAAAAGCCTGAATCTATCTAAAATCTAGGAAATATTTCTTGAGTGTAAAGCGTGAGCGCAATATGCAGTAACTACTACGTCCGACAGTTAGTTGAATAGAAAACCATTGGTACGGCTGCACGAAAGTTTGTAGCTGCGGGATGGCCAGCATAAGCCGTTGCGGTATGCGGTCGGCGCCAGATGTGAGCTGCCGAATATTGTATTTGATATTATATAATATGTGTACGTATCGTATGTGGATAGGATATGGATAAAGTTTTAAAATGAAATGCTTTCCACTAACAACGACCGGACTTTTATTAATTATAGGATTTATCACACTTTTGGCAGACGAATGGAAGGATGAACAAATGAACAGCACAAATCTTAGGCAGATGTCGATACGTTACATATTATTACAATTTTAATTAATTTATGATATTAGTTAGTTCATATTTTAGCCACTCATTGCTATAGATACAAATCTAATCAGATTCATTGAAATTGTTAAAAAATATCTTCTAAATACTTTCGTTACCAAATAATTTTGTTTCTGCACTGAACTAAAAATCAACAACTCATAAATAGTGACACAACAAAAACAACAACTCTTAAATAGATTCGAAGTTTGTGGTCTAGTGGTTCGACGGTACTCGAACGACTGCTGATCACGAGGTCGTGGGTTCGATTCCCACAGGACACAAACATTATTGTGCTAAATTTAAGTGTTTGTGTTTGTCTGTACAAAAAAAAGTTTGTATTTACAAAAAAAATGTATAATATCCATTGTCTAGTACCCATAGTACAAGCTCTGCTTAGTTTGGGACTAGATGGTGCTGTGTAAAAATGTCCCAGAATATTTAGTGTACGCTTTTTCAGCATAAGATTATGAACATGATACCGCACTGGGCGGAGCCCAAGCTAACACGTATTGTCTAAAGGGCGAAGACACTGTAAAGTACCCTTGTCACCTCTTCGACGGTCACAGGAAATGACAGTGTGCCCATTGGGATCCGAGATGACAGAGTAAATTAAACTGTCGGAAGCTATTTACACAACGTAATAGGTACCTAGTACCAAGTCTATATACCACCGCAAAGGCAAATGTGGGCAACTGTTGACGGCAAAGGAGACCCTTAAGTTACAGCATGTAAATTAAGTTTGAGTAATTGGTTACATGGGTCAAAATGTTTGGGCGTATACCGAGAAACAACCTGTTATGTATTTAGTGATGTAACGAGGAGAGAACGCTACGCCACAGATAAGTAAGTAAATGGAGTTGTTACGTGTAGGTGAACATGTCTCAGAGCAATGTTTAACAAACATAATAATAATGTAGTCATTGCTGACACTTACGTGAATATTAGACATGAAATAAAACTACCTTTAATGCTTTTTATGGTGTTAAATTAATGAAAATCCTTAAAAAAAAAGATTTATTTCAACACAAAAAAGATTTTTTTCACTAGCTCCATATACCTAACAAGGTAAAACTAGTTCCTTTCGAGAAAATTGACCACGTTTATGAATGTATATAGACGAACCCCTACTGTAAAGCGTGTTATCACTCCATTTACTTACTACTCCGACCCTCAACCCTTTTGTGTATTGTTTCAAGATATTATTGTGTTCCCTCGACAGGCGATGGCTGCCGCTTAAGTGACATTAACGCTAGGTGGGAAAGGAATTTTAGGTAATTGTCAGCTAAGTAATACTCTACAGACGACTAGTTCCAGACGAAACTTCTAAAATGTACATTACAAACAACAAAGAGCAGGCAGTTGACCTTATGCTCTTAACAATAAGGTTGAAAACTGTACAACAGTCAAGATTGTTGATTGTACATATTTAAATTAGTTTTTGGTACTTATTCTAATATGAAGTAGTAAAAGAGCTCACGTAATATTAGGCTCTGTTACATTTTGTTTGAAGAAAATTTGCGAATGCCTGTCTACATTAAAGAGAATTTCTGATCAGAATTCTAGACAATTTCAAATTTTCAGTGTGTTATTTTTGAGACATAATAATTTCCACAAAACACTGGCAAATAAATTACACGCATACTCACGCCTTTTTTCCATAAGAGTAGGCAGAAATTACAGAACGCCAACTTGTATACTTCTTCAGATTGTGTATGACAAAATATTTGAAATCAAATAAAGAAATGAGGTAATACTTAATTAAGAAATAAAAGACTCTCAAGCAATAGATTTCTGTATAAATTGTTGCCAATAAACTAAATATAGTTCCTAATACAATTTATTGCATCTATTGCATGAGTATATTATATCTAAGACCTATTGGGTAAAAATAAAAAACCTGCCTGCCCAAAGTAAGTAACTTCGCGAACACGTTTTCCAACATATAAAACAAAACGGCAAAGACAAGTCAATACCTACAGACCCGCTATTGAAACTATTTATCGTCGGAATATGGAACAAATATTCTGGTGTGCTCTTGTATAAGTGCAGCGCTACGGTCGAGTGAGGAGTGCCACGTCTGCGCCGGGAACGTGACCTCGCATCAGCACTTTTATTACTTACATTTTTCACCGCACACACTTCACACCACCTCCTGACGTGGTAGAACTTATAATTTTGCCACTTACGATAATATTATGCTTAGAGCATTGTACAATTGTTAGGTAATCCATGCTTCTATGAATGCAAAACTCTGTCTATTTACCTTTTCACGCCTGAAGGTCAGAACAGATTCTGATAAATTTTGGTAAGGAGTTGGCATCCTGAGAAGACCTACCTACCTAGGCTACCTTTCGTCTCAAAATGTCCTTTGTCCTACTTCATGTAAGTGAAACCACGAGCATCCTAATTTTCCTATGTGTACATGTATCTAATGACCTACATTTGCTTTTCAAAATAATTATAAATAATGTAGTACGTACGTACGTAAATGTACTCGAATGTGTACTAACAAAATCCATCTACCTAAAATGTTAATGCGAAATTCCGAAGGGAATGTTAAACATTTTTAAAAGTCAATTTAAATTAAAAACTCTCGCAGAAAAATCGCAAATTAAGGCCCGGCCAGCCAGATTATTTTCTGAAACAACTGGCAGGTTTATGTTCGTATATTATCTGCGGGATAATATATTAATATACGCGGCCCCCAAAAGCCCCTATTTTACATAGTAAATTTAAAACTGTCAAATATCTCGCATCTGCGCAGCGGGTAGGGTTGGCGCTCTATTTCGATCAAATATTTACATTACCAACAACACGGGTCTGACATTTTTCTCTTCTATTCAAATTGTCAATAATGAATATTGTAAGGCGTAGCTGACAGCCCCGGGCTGCCCCACACTCGGTACTGTTCTGTTACAAACGCTCAAATAAACGTTAAATTTTATCGAACATGGCGCGCTCAGATAAAATTCGTTCCTAAACAATAGATAGCGCATTTGACGTGACGTGAAAAGACGTTACTCACGAAGGGGGACCGGGCCTTTTCGGAGGGGGCAGGGAGGAAGTTGGACTTGGCTTGCTTATAACCTTTGAGCGTTAATGTCGACGGATAAAACAAAGGGACACCATTAGGGAAATGTTCGCGTTTGTATCGAAAAGAATACGTAATTACGAGGAATATTAAATCTTTAAATACTGGAGTTGGACGGGATTCCATTATGAAATTTTCATTGAAATTCCAATCGACCTCTTTTATATTACACCTGGAGATATTGAAGACAAAAGAATGAATGAAAATCTCGCTTAGGTCCATTCATAAAAGCAAGTAGGTAGGTACTAAACATCGACATCTAGCATTAAAAAAAAAATACTTGTAAAAGTGTCTTTAAAGGATCTACTTACAGAAATAAATATCATTTCATCATTTCATTAAAGATTTTTAGATTGACTAATAATAATTACTACTTTTTAATGACTTGACTGTATTGTAAGTGTAAATTCTACACTATAGATTATTACCAGGCCCAAGAATTTTCTCCTGTATCGTATGTGTCCTAATCTATGTTTAGAAAAACTGGAACAGCTCTGTACAAATTTTTGCCTCGTGCGGGAATCGAAGCCGTTCGCTCCGCGATTGCGCTATCAAGGTCGGTGAGGAGACTGCGCCCCACTGTTAAATGTCGCCATAACCAGCACTTGTTGCGAAGCACTTGATTTATGGACGAGGGCTCCGTTTGATAGCAACTTGTGTAACAATTAAAATTTACAATCTTAAGTGTCTGTTTTACTCTTTCTGGAGAGCCGCTATCCACCCGATAAATTCAACATTGGAACAAAGGCGGTCATCAAAAGCCCATACAACTCAGCCCAAATTTGTACTGGAGGTACATGACAACTATCAACTTATATATCACTATGAAAATGATAATAATCTGCCGTAATGACGTGCGTTTGACATTCCGAAACTGACACTGACAGTTTTTACTATGAAATCAGTACGAAACAGACAAACAACAAATTAAAAGGTTTATTCTCATCCCCCGGTCAACATATAAAAATAATTACGACTAGTGTCTTAACCAGCGTAATACAGTATTTTTTCTAATAAGTAAATAAGCCGCTTTTGTTGAACACACCTCTAGTTGTCAGTTTGCATTTTTGAAGTGTCATTTGTTAATCCGCAGCAAAATAAGACCTATTTTCCTACAGCTTTATAATTAATAGTTGTACATTTATATGACACATAATATACCTTATAGAAAGCTTAAAGACTGTAATGAAGTCTGACAACACTTACTAGGTAAGCGTGGTCAACTGTAGCCTAACCTTTACTTTTAAGAGGACACCTGTGCGCAGCAGTGGCCAAATAAATGGCATGATGATTTATCGACTATAACCTTAGTCTTTTTTTGGCAAATCTAGCTACCCATAAATTAATTAAAAAGTTCACGGCCTAGACATTTATGCCTATTTTATTATCTAAATTTGGACCTGGCTCAACACTTTTTTAATTTATAACCCCTTAATTCGAGTAAAATTAAATTTTTGTTAATTAAAAAGGCTTTTCGGACGGTCATTTAATACTGGATGCTAAAGAAACTTAGAAACAAATATTTGTGGCAAAAAAGTTTAACCATTTACTTCAATTATTCAGTTCAACTGAACTGAATATTTAATTATTTAACATTTTTAATAATCTTCTGATCAAGTTCGAATGGATTTATCGATTAATAATCGATTATTTTAGGCAAATTCCCATAATCGATTATCAAAATAATCAAATCAACAGTGCATATTCTTGGTACATTAAGATCCTCCATGCCTGGAAGAACACGTTAGTCATTAACGCCAGCATTTATATGTACACCTAGGACAATCGTAAGTGATTATTATCAGAAACCCGTCCGAAATCCATCTCTATTTATCTTGTTTTTTAATAACTGATATTGCTGCATCTGTTTAGCCAGGTTTACTCAAATATAGGTAACTAAAATAATGTTATAGGTAAGAACTATTAATTTTTGTATTCCATTAGTACTTTTGACCACATAGAGTAGAAACACAATTGTTATATCTTATTATTAACGTATCAGCGCCCCTGTATACCTAGTACTTACTCTATCTAAGGGTTCATCGATATGTTTTTAATACATGTCATGCGAGACCAGGCGGGCACAAATCTAGAAACTCCTAGAAAACCCTGAAACACTGCTCGTACTGGGAGTCAATCTCAGGACATCAGCAGGCGCATTTACGCGCTTAAAATTAGATAGTAACGCACTCGTGCCTATAATGTCTCCATTGCCCAACGCTGCGATCCTAAAAACAATTTTAAATTTCAAGAAACATTAAGTTATTAAATTAATTACATTAAGCAATCATAAAATTATTAAGCGGTGTTTTACTCTTCGTATAAAATTAAATTTAAAATACATCTCAAATATTTACTAAGTAAGTATATATAATTGTATAAGGCAACTTTTAGGATAATTAAATTTCACGTTTGAGCAAAACAACCGCTTGTTTGTTTTATTATCTGTTGTACAAATTTAAAAGAAGAGTCAGACGGTCATGACATGACACACGTTTGGCGTAGTGGTTGGGCGATCGGCTTCTGCGCCACGGGCTGTAGGTTCGATTCCCGCACGGAACAAACATCTGGGAATATGCTTTATATAAAAAATATATTTGTCAACGCACCCACGTCACCGTACAAGAGATAATAGTTTAGTGCATGGTTTAAAAAAAATAGATAATCCTTTTCCAATTCCTTCCAAATCATCCATGAGGATTTGGTGGCAGGGGCACGGCATGGTATGTCGGATTCATACACTAAAAACCTTACTTGCCTTCCCTTGCCTTATAAATTATGACAATACAATTTGGCAGGTAAGCAAGCCTAATATTATAATTATAATATAAATATGTTGGTACCTATACCGTTTCCTCACGATCACGAATATCTCACAAGCTACTGCGATATTCAATTTACTACTTTCATTTACGGCTGGCTAACTTACGGCTTTCTTAAAAGTCGATATCCGCTAAGAAGGGATTAGAGGAAAAACGAACATCGAAATTAATACAGAAAACACAGAGAGACTTAACTCATTTGTTTTTAATAAAATATCAAAAGAAATTAGGCCGGCACGTGTACGAAACTTTTTATATTTTGAAAATTATTAATTATTAATTGGCAGTTACATGACGTAACATAACAGGTTTTAAAGCCTTTCTCCCGTTAGGATCCGACTATAACACTGTGTAGTGCGATAAGCTTTTCAGACTGCAGCCGTAATTGGAACTAAAGGCACTGAATGAAATGATGCATTTTGATTAAGTCAATCATTTACCTCAATGTTGCCTCAATGATATTTAATGTTTTCATTTTCCGTTGTGTATGGTTAACATTTTATATATTATAGTTATCAACTAAGCTTATTATTATAAAGAAGTTTCATGCATATACAACATACCGAATTACCTATAGGAAAATGAATTATATCGTTTTATACCTACTTAATCCGTTCTGTTCAATATTTCTGTGTTCTTTCAATGGCAATAATAGTAGCGATGGGGGCGCCACCATTTGGTCCTTATTCGTCCGAGGTAAGGTCAGATCAGTTTGTGACACTATTATACACGAAATTGTCACGCAAAGCTTTTCAAATGATTTCAAAGACCGTACTTATTGATCTAACTAGGTACTTGTAACTATTACTAACTCTCTCTTCCACAGTTACCGAACTATTTTAGTACGGTATTACCTACTTACATCTTGAGGCTTCATTTCGAACTACTGCCAATCAATTCCTACCTAGTTTACAAGTAGGTACTAACTTTCTTATTTAACTTCTTATAAATAACATCCATTGGACACAGTGGTTCCTATTTGTATTATTTACTTGTAATATACTCATAATAATGATAATAATAATCATTTATTTCCGTTAAACAATTTGCTATTACATTATATAATATTATTAATAGGTATTACGTTATTTATTTTATTAAACTTACCTTGTACCCATTAGTTGGTTTTAAGTAGGTAAAGAGGTTTTGAGGAGATCGAATTAAGTTTTAAAACACAGAGATGTACTAGGTAATGTACCACCCACCGAACCCACAGTTCGCCGCTATGTTTAGGTCTCATGAAATAGGGGGCTGGCCTATTGCCATTGACCGGGCACAAATCCTAACTGAACTGCTACTGAGAATTTCACTTGAAACCCATTAACACTTTGCTCAACTTGGGAATCGAACCTAGGGCCTCTACTGTAGCAATCGCAATTACAACCTGTAACGGTCTAATTGAAAAAAATATTTGATTTTGACAATAAACAATTCTATTGTTGTTCCTTGCATTGGCATTCGGTACGGAATAAAGAATATTCTATCTTTATACATACAAGTTTCGTATGAATTCAGCTTTTTCCGGCTATTCGACCGTGGACTTAGGACCACATTTCGTCTCCACTGCTGACCGTTTCAAAGGAGCATCGTTGCATCTCGAAATGTGGCACAATTTTAGTATTTCGTGATGGTATATAACAGAAATGTGTTGTGTACTAAGTACAATAATTTAATGGACACAAAGTTAGTTGTGTGGTTATCTTTAAAAATAAAAATTAATCGCCGAAATGTTTGTACGCGCATAACTTCCGAACAACTGCATCAAATTGAATAATTCTTTTTTTGTTGTGTTCAATGTTGTCAGGACAAGGTTTGTGTGTGTTTTTAAAATCCACCGGGATACTCAGGCGAAGCTGCGCATGGGTCGATAGTAAAAGATAACTAACGACTACGACTTACGAGTACGACTTTTGAGAAGTGACGGAGCTATATTTATCACTTATTACTTAGAACATCATATTTAGTACCTCAATTAAATGTTTCATTTTCTAATTACCATAACTCGGAAGCCCAATCAATATCACAAGCACTATTTCAAATATGACTCAGTCTAATGAGAAAAACATTGTCCTTCCGATCGCATTAATTGCATGAATGATATGATAAATATAACCAGGAGGCAATTAATGACAGAACAGCTGGTAGAAACATCGTAAATATATGTCTTACGTCCACTGAAACAATTTAATCTTAATGTAGTCTGATTCTAATATTAGCCAAACCATTCAATGTAAATATGCTATAAGTAGATAAAATGGTACTAGTGACGCTAATATTCAGGCTGGGATTCAGAGAAGAGACTCCGCATGAACTTACGCTTCCGTATGTCAAATTGTAATACAAATTTGACATACGGAAGCCTTACTTTACGCTTAGCGTCGTCTCTAAGGCTTATATTCAGAAACGATGCTAAGCGCAAAGTAATGCTTCCGTATGTCAAATTTGTATTACAATTTGACATACGGAAGCGTAAGTTTATGCTTAGCATCGTCTCTGAATATTAGCCTAAATGTGAGCCTTTAAGGCGAGAAAACAAAAATAACATCCATAAAGAAGCGGTATCCAAACAAGAAAATGAAAATTGTAATTAATTCATGTAAAATTATAAACTGCTGTCATAATACTTCATGTTCGCGCCATTACAATGTGAAAACTAAATTCGTGCAAATATATGCCGAGTGCTTTTTGTAAGCGAGCGTATTACATAACGCCTTGATACCGTAATTCAGTCCGTCAGGTGCAGATGCTGCCAACGACTCCGAGCGATTAACCCATTTGAGGGCACGAACCACCACCCAACCAGCTAAGAAAGACCTGCCAATATTCCCACAAGCATCCTTTACCTCACTTATATTCACACGAGCGAAGAACGCGGGGAAGCTCAAGCTAATATGGCGTTTCATCGCGCAGAAATGGAATGTTTGTGCCAATACTTGAATATTATTGATATTGCACTTAAATATTCGAATATCAAAATCCCTTGGGTGTTTACTGTGACACAGATGTAATAGATTGCAGTATTTGCTTATTCCTATAATTTATTTTGTATTTGTAATACAAACAAATAGATTTTGCTGATACATTATATCTTCTATGAACTAAAAAGTTTGATTACATTAATTTCGTAGTTGCACGTTTTGTGTATTGGTTAAGTTATGGTTACCTCGCCATTATTGTTGCGCTGAGTGTCGCGGGTTCAGTTCCAAAAGATTTTTGGCTCATAATTTTCTTAAGTGTAGGAATTGCAGTTTTTTTAATTACATTAATTAAAGGTACATCTGGATTATTCCTAATTTTCTGTTCAATTATTTCACCAAAACTACCAATGACATTACCATATTGTACTTACATAAAACGCTTGTGCATACCTATCATGATAAACGTTTTAAATTTAAATCTACTTTTGCTACATTTATCTTTTACATAATACGGATCGACTTCAGTGTTAGGTATATGTCTGTTGGCTATGTGTGTGTAATTGTGTATGTGTGTGAGAATTTTAGAAAATAACCCTCGTGTAGAGGAACGATTAAGAATAGTATTAGTACCTACATATCAACAACCTAACCTATCAGTGTATTTTTAATGAAGGAAAAAATCGGCGGGCGGGCAGGATTCGAACCTGCGCCTTCTGGTTCGGTACACCAGACGCTCTGACCACTAAGCCACCGCTCGCCCTGCTCGCCAGTCAAAATCTTCCTTCACATTCTAATTTACGTCTTATGGTGACGTAGCGACATCTATTGTGAAGAATGCTTCACAACCGACACGAATAACTTTACAGCTAGTTCGATGTCGTATGATACCGCCTTACCTATTAACTATCTTTTTGTATTTTTAAGCATTTTCCATGCTAAGATTACAAGTTATTTTTAATGAAGGAAAAAATCGGCGGTCGGGCAGGATTCGAACCTGCGCCTTCTGGTTCGGTACACCAGACGCTCTGACCACTAAGCCACCGCTCGCCCTGCTCGTCAGTCGAAATCTTCCTCCACATTCTAATTTACGTCTTAAGGTGACGTAGCGACATCTATTGTGAAGAATGCTTCACAACCGACACGACTAACTTTACAGCTAGTTCGATGTCGTATGATACCGCCTTACCTATTAACTATCTTTTCGTATTTTTTAAGCATTTTCCATGCTAAGATTACAAGTTAGTCGCCTCGCCCTTATTTTGCCTCGAAGAAAATAAAACTACATTCGGTTGTATCTAATAATCCCCACCCTCTATCACATAGAAACAACGGAAGGGGTAAATGAGACAGTGTTTCATCACTTTATCCGGTATGTTGGACGCGTTCGGACGTCCCGCGACCCACGTCACGGAGGCTAAACCAGCTGACAATTTCCACCAATACGTTGGAAGGACAACGCAGAATCGAATACACCGCTAATTTAATTAGAAACGTCTCGACGAATAAAATAGTTTCGGATGCGGATACGGGTCCGAAACGTTAGGAAATAGGGACTTGTTTGGTAATCTTTTTAATTTAGTAAATATCTTAAGTTTTGTAGATAGTGCGTAATCTAATAACTGGGGTAACAAACAGGTAATCAAAATAAAATAGCAATTTATTTTCACAATAATTTTGATCTCATAGGTCGTAAGTGCGACTGCAATAATAGACCTCCTGGGTTCGTTTCTGAGATCAAGTAGTTGCTGTGCTGTTGGATTTTTCGGTAAAATTCCCAGTACCAACTCGGAGTTTGGTTTTTTGCCCGGTTGATGGCAATAGGCTCGCCCGAATCGAATTGTGGATACACGGTAGTCCAGCTCTGCCTAACCCTTCGACAAATAAAACTTTTAGAAAAAACTATCAGCTTATTTACTTCCAACAACACACATAACAGATTGTGATAAGTATGGTTTTAAATGCTAAACAAAAGAAAATATAATCTCAATAATTCATAATAATTTATTACAAAATGCAGTACATAATTATAACAGCGATATACGAACACGTGAGTCAGAAAAGTTTTAATGTAACTTTTCCAGACATTAATTATGTTAAAAGTGTTACATTTAAGAATACTCTAGTGGGGGTTTTGCAACCGAGTTCCCTGTCAAATCCTGCCCGTGGAGCTCGACCGACCGAATTTAATTTAAGCGCTACACTCACGACACTATTCCATTGCCTTTACTGGATAAATACTTAGTAACTTAGACGTACTACCTACTAGAATTTTTCACCGCTTTAAGAGTATTTTTAAAGCGCAGTCCGCTAATACTTCGCCATTATCGTAATATCATAATAGGAAAGCAACTCTTTCTGTTTCTGCGTTTGTTTGTTAAACTTATACAGATTTCGATAAAAAGATAGATTGTATCCCGGGGAAAGAGAAATAGGCTACTTTATTGCCCAAAAAGTAAAATAGTATTTTTGAGATGCGAGCGAAACTACCAAGTATGGCTACTAAAGAAAATAGTATTTTTTAGTAACATCTAGTAAAGAATAATAGCCGATTCGTACAACCAAGCTTAAAAATGCTTGGAACTTGTCAAAAAAACAGAACGCCTAAACTAGAAGAATACCATAATAAACTAAGCTTTAGAAAATCTAGTATTGTTTATTTCTGTAATGTTCAATTGCAGATGAATTATTGCTGAATTGCAACTGTTTTAGAATCTAGCAACAGCTATTCTTTAGCCACTCAGTAATATTATAGCAACTTTGGTTCACAAGACCAGTGAAACGATGCCAAGATACACTACATTTCCTGCATTGGATAAATTGGAGCAAGTTAGATTTAAACTCAGTTTTACAGTTGATAGAAACTCCGAAACTGGGTATGATTTATTGAATACAGTTTTCGCAGCAGTTACTCAGATTTATAGTTACAAATTGGTCTATTAAGATGGTTAAACAACTTCCGCACGAAGGGGCCAATTTTACGGTCTGCAATCCTAACCCTGCGACTTATGGAACTAAATTTAGTTTGACTAATTACTGTAAACTGATATAGTTTTATATTTATTTCCTTTAATATGTTATTATTTAGTACTACTATTTACAAACTATAACCACTTCATCCTAATATTTACGCTACATGTACCGTAGTGTAGTTTCACCAAAATCCGTTCAGTCGTTATGTAGTTTTTAGTATGTTGGCAATCGTGATATTATTGCATTTAGGTACGAGAAGCATTAAACTTGATTAAGGTCCTTTGATCCGCGAGATTAAGAAACTCGGTCAGGTCTCAAGTAAAGGTGAACGCAAAGAATTAAGTCTACAGTTAATGAACTCTAAATGAAAAATAATACGCAAAAATATGCCTTTATTAACTCAAGCCTACCTGGCGGAATTTACATCAAAATCATGTACCTCTTACTTGTCCCAAGATAATGGGAATAAAGTTTGGTAATTCCACGGCCGCCACAGTCGATTTGAAAAATCCTTGACATGATTGATAGCTCTCAAACTTTTAGTACAAACCATCCCATCAGTACAAACAGGATGAGATCGCAAAAACGTGCGGGAAAAATGTATAATTATTTATTTTTTAAGTTGAACATTTAGGGAGGAACAGTTTTGTAGCTTTTTGGGTATCTTAATCTAGGAGAGTAAGTCGTCCACAGAATTTAATAGTGGGTTAAGTGAAAATAGTTAAGGTACATAGATATTTTTTAATGTAGGTCTTTAAATTTTGCACTAAGGTCTCAAAAAACTCTTATTATAAAGCCTGCTTCCATATTAGAAATGCAATCAGGTTTACGTATTTGATATTTCACAAAATGATCTAGTGAACTCATCACATAATGTTCATTTTGTATTGCAAAACCAAAGTACGTTGAATATATCTTTATCATTACTGAATTCCTAGAAAATATGAAATTAAATATCTCTTGTATAGTTAAATGATGCTTGCTTTACATTCGTGGAATTCCCAATTCAGTAACTCCATTTTCTGAGAGCCACGTCTACGAACCACTTATTGCTATTTTACCACAAATGAAATTAGTAAAATCAACTATTTACTGACTGTATTATTCATTGAAAAGGTGCCATTACAATATTTTAGGAAAGTATAGATTAAACAAAAAAGAGTAGTAGATACCTCAACCGTTCGTCACCCTGGGGAATCGGCGGGCCATGTTGGAGTAGTACAGACTAAAAACATTCTTACCTTCCCCAACCCAATCTATTTTCGGGGCCACACGTAAACAATACGAGCCCAAATAATGATATTTGATTTCGAATGATTCAAACTCGACAGTAACTTACCTAATGAAAGACGAAAATGCTAATTTTGGCTGATAAAAACCAAGTTTTCTGTGATATAGAATAGATATATTAGGTATACATTATTAAAACTGGTAACACTTACTGTCAAAAGGCAAATAGTGGGTCTAGAAATTTGACACAGGACTGCCTTATGAAGGAATCTTCATTAATCATAACAGTTTAACTGAAAACTTGCAAATCAAAGTCGGATAACTGACCTTGCCATTAATAACATTACGAGTCATATTTGCAAAGAGCATTAAACCACGTCATATTCAACGAGCTCCCACCCCAACCCGACGTAGTTAACTTATTTACACCACGCATAGCGTTATCGAATCACACAGTTAGCAGTTTTGATCCAGCTGTAACAATGTTAGTCCCAGGTGCGACGTAAAATTAAACTCTATCCTAAAAAGGGTTTGTAAGCAAAATAAAATCGGTAGAGGTAAAAGGTCGGGAGGGATGGGCCGCAATGATTACTCTCAGTTACCCGAACGTTACCAACCCCCATCCTTGAATACTGATCAGAATTGAGTGATGCTGATTGATTCCAATTTTTTCGTGTAACAGATTTCCGAAATCTATTTTATACTTCCAGCGAGTCTTTATTGTAGGTGGAATCGAAGGAGGTCGATTAAATTTTACATTATCGCCTTATTAATTCTTTTGGGTCTGTGTCAAAGTGTTTGTTGTGGTTTCGTTTGTGGAAAGCGAACGGAACGCAATGCTTTGTTTCTATTGTAACAAATTATTAATTATATTTACTCAAAACATTACAATTCAAACATTAGGTATAGCCTACCGTGACAATGGACGCTGTAAATGGTCTTAAACGTCGGTATTAAAAGTTCTCAAGTATGTACTTACCTAATTAATTTCAGTGTCTAATATTCACCTAAATGTGAGAAGTAACTAACCTTTATTAACTTTTATTTAAATGATGGGTCATCTCTCAACTCAAAAAGAATAATGACACGCCTGTTGTTATTCAAAACCTGAAATAAGTATCCAGCCTCGATACACTCTTTTGTACTTTGAATAATGTATCTTTACTGTTTTAATGACAAAATATAAATCTTATTACGTACATTGTGATTGTTCCGTCATAAATATATAATATTTTACGTGATAAGAATATCTCGAGATAAAAGGGCTGTCGTATATTTTTTCGTGGCTCATAAGCGATGATCTACAGCGGTAGTCGACGGGGAACGTCAAACAAAGGGTTTCCCAGAAGAAAATTAAACTTCGCTCACCAATTTAAATTTCTTTACAAGGAATATTCCTTGTTCATTTATTTAGTTCCTATTTACTATGTATTTTTATTGCACTTCACTGCTATGTTCCAATAATATGTCTATCGTATGTCTAAAATCATACCATCACGCCTGTATTCCCCGAAGTGGTAGGCAGAGGCGTACTAATGTACACCCACATTTCGCCGGTATGTTTAGGTCCCATGTAATAGGGGGCGAGCCTATTGCCATCATACGGGCACAAATCCAGACTTCGAGCTGCTGCTGGGAATTTCACAGAAACCCAACAACACTTTGCTAGACCCGGGGATTGAACCCAGAACCTCTAGCTTGGGGACCACTAGATCAACGAGGCAGTCTGTCAAGGCAGTCTGTGTATGTCTAAAAAGCAGCTTAAATCTGGGAAGGTCCCACCTATTGCACTATTGATTTAAACAAAGATGGAGGTATATACTGTAGAGACCACAAAGGTCGCTCCCAATATTTGGTATACAACTGGCAGTTAGCAAGCAACCATATTATGATAAAATAGATGACGTAGACTGTTCTAGAAGTAGTTGTATCACGAACACCATGACATGATCTTGATTTAGTGCTCCCAATAATAAAAGTGTATTAACAATATAATTATTCTTTTTCCCGAGTACTGTGGACGACGAGAGCCTCCACAATATCTACCTCCGACTAAATACGGGAGGGTTGGTTGAAGGTGGAATTAAGGCGTAATGACAATAATATCATCACGCCCTGTACTCCCCGAAAGGTCGCGCAGAGGTGTACAGCTACAGTTTGCTAGATTGATCTTTAAATCCCATTTAGGTAATGTAATAGGGGGCGAGCTTATTGACATTTGCCGGGCACAAATCTAATCTCTTTGCCCGGGTTTAATAACCTCAAGCTAAATTTATATTTACTAGAAATGACTAAAAAGGCATGAGGCAAGGCACGGCATGAACCATGATCGAAATCCATATACTTCCATACTAGGTCATTACTAATAACTAGGTTTTCCTAGTTTACCTATTATTAGAAGCTTTATTAATGTGCCCTTTATTTAATTCAAGCTAAAATATGTAACTTGTTAGTATTCATAATAGGTATTATAATAATAATCTTTATTTGACACAAATTAAGATTATTATTATCTTAATCTAAGATTATTATTATACTTTTTTTTTATTAACCGTTGCTGTCCCACTGCTGGACAAAGGCCTACCACAGGTCCCCACTCTTATCTCGTGCCCCCTTGAACCAGTCCTCGCGGGATGCGTCTAGATCGTCCCGCCACCTCTTTCTAGGCCGGCCTCGGCGGCGCTTACTATCTACAGGCACCCACTGTGTGGAGACTCTTATACCTATTATGAATTCGAATGTAACTCTGTTTGTGTGTGACCTTTTCACGCCTAAACCGCTGAACAGATTTCGACAAAGTTTTAGAAGGAGATATATGGCATCCTGGGGAAGAGGCTACCTTTTCTCACATAAACTCCTTTGGGATAGTATCTCAAATAATTGGGTATAATAATAGGGAAGTATATCAAATAACTGGAGAAAGTTTCTAAATTTCGTTTACACGTCATACAATATCCTCTAAATACTGTTGTTATTGTGTCAACAGTAAGCACCAAATGTCTTCTAAAACACGATATTTTATGTCCAACTGTCTTCTTCGGACACTATTTCAAAGACAGTAAAATATTGTTCTAGTGTTTAAAATGTCTTTTTAAATATCTTTCAAAGTTTTGGCTTAGGAAGGTACCTAATACCGTGAAACAAGCTAAACAAATAAAACTTAGGTAAGTGTTTGTGTTTGTATGGGTGTTTCATATGTATTATAAGTATGTATTTATAAAAAAAGTATATAAGTATTATATCCATTGTCTAGTACCCATAGGACAAGCGCTGCTTAGTTTGGGACTGGATGGTGCTCTGTAAAAATGTTCCAGGAAATTTATTATTTATACTTATAAAAACAACCGTTCAAAAATACTTTCGGTTTTTAGAAACTCATTAAATCTCTGATACAAGGTTGATCTATAGATTATATTTTTTAAGCTGTAACAATAACGTTATTGGTATTTTATTTTTAATTGGCAACAATTCGATACGATTGGTCCGTGGTACGAGTTTCGGAATACTGATCACGAGGTCATAGATTCGATTTCCACAGGACACAATGTGTTTTGTGATGAACTTAAGCAAGTATTATATTCAGTTTTTTTAATGAAGGAAAAATCGACTGGCAGGCAGGATTCAAACCTACGTCTTCTGGTTCAGTGCACCATACACTATGATCGCTAAGCCACCGCGAGTCCTGCTCGCCAACTCGAAATTTTTCTTCACATTCTAAGCTTACGTCTAAAGGTGACGTACTTGGTGACGTAAAGTATTACATTCACTGCATAGTACCCATAGTATAAGCTTTACTTATAGTCTGCGCGGAACTAGTTGGCCGCGCCTTAGGTATGTGAGCGGCCGGATGGAGGGGCGGAGCCGCCTGTGCGGTGGGATGGAGGGGCGGGGATGCTTACTTTTGTTCACAGTAACCCGCCGCCTCACCCCGTCCCTCCCTAAGGCGCGGCCAACTAGTTCCGCGTGGACTATAGTTTGGGACTACTCGTGTATAATACCAAAAAAAATATTGTTTGTAATAAATCATTATAAAGATTATCAGAGATTCAAAAGTACAGAAATTTACAACAAACTTCAAGTATGAACACAAATACTGCGTAGCATAAATCGTAGCCTCGTAGCAGCTACGCCGTAGCAATTATACAATGTGTAGCAGACACTAACAACAAACTTCCTTGCCTCTTGCTTGCTTTAAAAAAATGTTGTTTCACACTCAAATTTTCTCTGTATGGTCAATAAACACAAATTCTCGCACACATAAACACTCAGACCTGAAAAAAATCGACTGCCGGACAGGATTCGAATACGCGGTGGCTTGGAGGTCATAGCGTTTGATATATTTAAGTGCGTCGGCAATCGATCGGTTCCTTCATTAAAATAACAAATCTTCAGAACCAGATAAAACCTCAAAATAATTACATTTGTATATAGAAATATTTTACAAAACAATCTCGCAATTATTGTCTAAACATAATGACTTAGATAAGGCGGTGGTGCCCCCGGGGTATCATACTGTGTTCACAATTCATGTTAATGTAACGTTATTGTGCTCACTCCCGCCTCTCACACATCTACGTGTACAGAATGTAGGTACTTGCTAACGAGCATTAAGAACATTAGGAAGTTATAATTTTAGTTCTAAATAGGTTAATATCCTTTCTGTAAATCTCTTCGTGATACTTCATTATGACGACTAAGTAACTTGTTTAGATTTTGGGTGGAATATTGTTACTTTCATAATTTCCTCTTATATACGTTTGCTACGTAAAAGGATTGATAGCTTAGGAGTATGATCACCGGACTGCCAAGTCTAAGGCCTCGAGTTTGAATCCAAGACACGTACCTCTGATTTTTCGAAATCATGGTGCGTAATTGACGACGTTTGTGGTCTAGTGGTTCGAGTACCGGACTGCTGATCACGAGGTCGTGGGTTCGATTCCCACAGGACACAAACATTTATGTGATGAACCTAGGTGTTTGTGTTTGTGTGGGTGTTTCTTATATATTATAAGTATGTATTTACAAAAAAAAAGTATATAAGTAATATAAGTATTAATCCATTGTCTAGTACCCATAGTACAAGCTCTGCTTAGTTTGGGACTAGATGGTGCTATGTTAAAATGTCCCAAGACATTTATTTATTTATTGATTTGACTTGCTTTGGTGGAAACATCGTGAGGATATCTGCATGCCTGAGAGATTTTCTCGACGGCATGTAAAGTCTGCCAACCCGCATTAAGCCAGGTGGTGGACTATAGCCTAATCCCTCACATACTGAGAGGAGACCCGTGCCCAGCAGTGGGACAGTATATGGGTTGATAATTATGATTATACCTATACTACACGACGACTAGTCTTATCTACTCTTATCCTCTCTACTACTAGCCTCTTATTCTGCGAGTAAATCCGTGCTTAGCACTTGCACAATAAATGGGTTGATGATAAACAATTAGTGTAGTAACAGTTATTGTACAGATTTCTATAAAATTTGTCAAGGTGATATTATTATAGAAGGACATAGTACAATAGGACTACCATTAGTCTCAAAAAGTTCTGTTAGACTTGAGTAAAACTGCAGGGAACTAGTATTGAAAAGTACCTAAGTACTAATTAATATTGTACCAATTGGGCACTGAGAAACCCCATAATTATTTTATCACATATCCCACGATAGACGTAATATAATTCTTGCCTGGGGCAAGGCAAACAAAGCATAACTCGCCTTTATATATTACACAATGAAACGAAACGCAATCATGTTTATTCAATGCAAATCAACGAATTCTACTATATTACTTCCTAGAAAGAACTTCAATTTCAATCCATTGTATCATCCCAAAGCTAAAACAAAGCTCTCCGTTTTAGTAAGCCTGCACCTAAACGAGTTTTCCAGAACAATTCCCGAAGTAAGGCCGACGGGTACCGATTCGTCACGAACTGCCCATTCTCGCGAACTGTTTGTTATCCCATAGAAAACATTACACTCCACACACATCCCTTAACGTTCTACTATTTCACGAACCGGGCAAACAGCTCTTAGCTATGCTATAGGTACCTTTATAAACACACGCTGTATATAATATAGACTGTGGTTATTATAAAGACACTTGACTGACTCATAAAAAATATAATAATTTTATGTCAGTTAGCAAAAGAGTACACAATCAGCGCCCACGGTTGTAAAATACTATTTAAAAGCTACAAATATTTTTATAGTAAAATAAGGTAGCATTAATTTACTCACAATAAATTTAGTTCTTTTAATCGTATATTCCATGTGATACCTAAGAGGAACGAAAAGATTTTAAAGGGATATAGAGCATGTAGAGCGGACATTGGGTAAATGTTCATATAAATACTTGACACCGATTTTTTTGTTTAATTTCATTACTGCCTTTGTCAGGCTAGGCTTGACATACACTAGGTTACATCGCTCGTAATATTTATAAGTATACCTATTATTGGAGAAAAATGATTGCATCGCTACTTTATTTAACCCATGTAGTTACTATTTATACAATTGCTATCAATAACCATTTAAATAACTTGCTATCAATAATCTTTTAAATATAAACTGTCACCGTCGATTTTGTTTTCCTTAAATGCAGTATGTTACATAACAGTACACTGTCATAGTAATAACATGAAGACGAACACATGATATTTGAATAACAAGTCTTTTACTACACATCATAATTTTGATTTTCGTACTCAAACTCCTGTCACGTTTTCCCGCCGAGTGGTGGCAGCCGCCATCTTGGAACGTGACGTTGACGGCTGACGAGCGCGCCTTGACGCTTCTTTATTTAAATATCGCGCCTCTTTTATTCACCACCTATTTTGTTTTAACAAATAGGGGATCTAATTTATTGTGGGGATCATTGTTTATAGGTATAATATATATAGCTGTTTCATTTGTTTTAAACAGCAGTTAACAGAATAGTTTACACTACAATCTATTTTACTTGATACTGATATAATGTTGACAAATAACAGTTTCCAATTCGATTATCTGATTCTATTATTTCGTTAAATCAATCGATTGTTGATGAAGGTACAGCGAAAATGGCGTAGTATCGGTTTGTATCGATTTTCTTTTTCTTAATGGTGATGATAACCTTTTCTTCATATCGCTACAATATAAAATAAAATAAAACATCCACAAAGGGTAGAAAACATGGCAACAATAAATCAAAAACATATTTTATCCTAGCTTTTTGTCTTGTCGACCAGTCAGTAACAATCGAACGCAGGAAAAATAAGCAGGATATCCTTTTCAGGTCACGTATTGAGCCCGTTACGTAGATAACAGTGAGAGCAATACACCTTGGTATAAAACACGAATAAGTCTCACTTTCTATCTTATATTAAATTCATCCGACATCTGTTCCTGACACTCAAACACCGCCGGTGGAGAGGTAGGTAACTCAGCTTTCGGGAAAATTAGTTGCGTTTAGTTCTAACGTACTTTGGACTCGAGATCCCAAAAACAAAGGATCGTTAACGCAAATTACGCTTAGAAATTCAACGAGGACGTACGTAATTATTCTGATATAATTTAGAGCACATTCATTAAGTTGTCATAATTAACAAGTTTTACTCTTTACGTACATATCCTGAGAAATGAATTATATTTACGTACATCTTAATATTTAACGCAATAATTGTTTATGGGGCTGTTATACTCCGCTTGTTTCTAATTAACTTAAACATAAAATAATAATGAGCGAAACTCGAGTATTTTCAAGAAAGAGATGAGAATAATTACTAAGGAGTTTAGTGCTTACAGAGTTTTTTCGCGATGAAAATATAGCATGTAACCACAGCCCTCATTATTCCGCGATTTATACGAGGCTTTCAGAAAGCGAACTAGGGACGCGCACTTGACCTGTTTTTTCATAAACAATATACAATACCGCAGTCTGTCCTGTAGAAAAGGGTAAAAGGATAATAAATTCCTTCTAGCAAAGGCAGTTGATTTACGAGAACTCACAATTCAGATTATTTGGGTGCTTCTGGCATTATTTATGAGCTAATTTGCATTAAAACACGAACCTTACTTCCATTCCCTTTAACTCAGACCGACTTTCAGCTTACAACAAAAACAACTTCGGAGTTCTCAATAAAAACTAACTTTGTAATAATAATAAGGATCGCCAACCCGTAATTCGATTACACCAAATCGTAATCGTTGAACGTCAGGATAGTTGTATATGTAAAGGACTCGGGAGGATAATTGGTTCGCATTAAGCCATCTTCCCGGCTGGCGAGGACATTGACTTACTGAAGGGCCGCGCCGACTCAGCACTTCCCGTGCCATCGCTCCTAGTCATCATTTTTTTACTGACGCCTGTTTTTAACACTACGAGCCTTGCTTAATAGCGGTTCTGGTATAAAAAACGCTTTAACCGAGAATTATGGCATTTTTTTCAATGTTTTTCGGGGATTTTGGTCCTGAGATCCGCGTTATTGGTCCTTTGTGGTAGTTAATGGGCGGGAATTCGGGGAGGCCGAATAATTTCATTGTGGTACTAAATATGTCAAACATTAAGTATATGCTATTGTTCTGTTAACTGATTGGGAATAAGAATAAAGATCAAAGTTGTAGTAACTTGTTATAAATAAATATAAATTACAAAGTAAAAATCACATAAGGAGACCTTCATTGCTAACTAGGATGAAAGTGATGAAAGTACATACGTGATGATGAAGGTACACCTTTATCATACAAGAAGTATTAATATAACATTTTATTTAAAATACAAAAAAACAATTATGAACTAATTTTTTTTATTATAAGCTTCTGGCCATTTTGTTTCTTGTACGTAACGTGCTAATAACCTTCAAGTTGAAGAAGAATCAGAGGGGAATTCTTAGCAAAAAGGTCCAGACGGCTGCAGTTTACGATTTCTATTTATGACGCGTGTTTGTATCGGATTTAACGTCTATATACTATGTTTCATTTTTCATCTGTTTTATTTGATTTTGCTTGAGCACTTATGTGTTTATTTATATCTTTTAATAGCATTTTTAATAATATACAATATCCCGGGGTCATCTTCTTTTTCCTAGCCACAAATATCTTCGGAATTCTGCTATATATCGTAATTTGGAGGATACACAAAAATAGACAAGTGCACTTTAATAAATTTTTATTGAAATCCATTGAGTTTTTTGTGGTACCCTATCCTACCGTAAGTAAAGACTACTATGTTTTCAGTGCCTAGTAACAAATGACCGCATTCAAAAAAGTTATTCTTGAATCTAGGCTCCAAAATCTTGTACAGGAAAATCCTACTAATATTATAAATGTGAAAGTTTTTGAGGATGGATGGATGGATGTTTGTTACTCTTTCACGCAAAAACTACTGAACGGATCTGGATGAAATTTGGCACAGAGATAGATTATAGTCTGGAATAGCACATAGGCTACTTTTTTCCCGGTAAAATGTATGGTTCCCGTGGGATAGCGAGTGAAGCCGCTGGCGGAAAGCTAGTATTGAATAACATCAATAAAATATAAGTGCCATTATGGCCATATGTCGTATGCGCAGTTGCAGACCCTGAAGTTCTGGCTTTAATTCCAAGGTATAACAAAACTTACTAGGAATTTACTATCTTTTTGTATTTTTTAAGCATTTTCCATGCTAAAATTGCCATTCATTAAAAATAACTTACTAGGAATTTGTATGAAATTCTCGGTTCAGAATTATGGTTTGTGCCCTTCCTAATACCTGGGACTTTCAGCAAACTGTGGGTGTACTCAATACACTTCTGACTAACCTTTCGAGAAATATAGGCGTGATAATATTATGTATCGAGGGTTAGTTCCATAATCCATTAATCTGCTACAGTAATTACAGTTCTAATTAATGTTATTCACAACATCAGTTACAATACATAATATATTAATTTATACCTACGTACATAATAAAGGGTGTTATTTGTAATTAATTTCAGAACATTGCGTTGTTGTGTGGTTCCTGCTTACCCCTATGAGAAAAACGCAAACCTAAATGCACATATAAATATAAACTCGTAAATAATTCCTTCTATTGTCAAATTAATCAACAGATGTTAGTAGTGGTTTTTATAACACACCGCTCAAAATTTGTCATTGGACAAATGGAATCCCATATGCCATCGGGTAGGACATAAGCAGTTTAATATTAACACAATTATACTTAGGATGTAAAAATAACCCTTGAATCGCATTACAGTTTGCTTTAAAACTCCAAATATAAACACATCAACCCCGACGGTAACCCTAAAATGTCACCTTCTAGACTTTTCTGACACATTTCCGCCTAATTACCTTCTACACAACACTCCCAAATCTTAATTCAACCACGAAACAACAACTAAAGGGCAATTTTCCGCGACACCGACATCAAAACGAAATAAAAACATTGAAAGTAGGGTTAACTTTAACACTCACTGTATCTAAAACTTTTTAAATAAACAACATAGTGTACTTACTTGCAGCAACGTGGAGGCAACGTGAGACCGCACATTGAAAACACGAAAAAATCGTCAACCACCAAATACATTGATATACATCATGACACAAACGTAGTAAGTGTAGTAACCGGAGCACATGTAGAGGCGTGTCGTAAGTTCGCCGGTGCACGCGGCCGCACTCAATCAGCTGATCGCGTAGGACAGTTAATCAATCAGCAGTGGACCTGCTAGGACTCGACACTAAGCGCGGTTTCCCCACTACCTGATTGGAAAACCTTTTCCCATTCACACTAGTACTGGAGGGTTGGATACGAGTCGGCGGCGGCATTTTCGAGCTCCAAGCGGGCGGCCCCGCCGCACTCGCCGCCACACTAATCAGTAATCGTTGCTAGAGGGAGGCTGCGTCGCTCTCGCCCTCGTCCCTCCCCCCTCCCGCCGCGTACTTCGCCCCGCTCTCACAAGCCCCGCGCGTAGCCTACTACATCCGACCAGAATTGAGAGACAGGAAATTCGGTAAAATAAGGAAGTTTCTGTCTTTCAGTAATTTGCGCAATTTACTTTATGTGTAAATGGGTGTTTATGCAAAAAATAAAATCTTATGGTATACATTTTTCCTATTTCGTTAGACAACTTTGCTTATTACGAAAAAAATTCATTTAACTATAAACGCATAATATAAAAACTAATCAAAGTTTCTCCTTAATTTTTCCAGTAAAACTCGCGCAGTAATGTACATATTATCTATAAACAAGCTCTGTGATGTTAGAAAATGTATTGCAGGCGGGACAAGCAAAGAAACAATTTTGTTTATCTTATATATTTTTACGAAAAGCTTGTCCCGCCTGCAATACATTTTATAACATCACAGAGCTTGTTTTTAGATTTTTAGTTTGTACTTTTTACGCAGTCGGGTTTTTTGTTTCTTTTAATAATTGATTTTATTTCCTTCTTTTTAGTTTATAAATCATCATAGAATCACTAGGTTCAAACCTTAAAATATAAATTAATACAACTAAACATCATTTTCAAAATCAGTTCGCACATTAAAGCGTATAAAATCCGCCATATTGTTTTTTTTTAAATTTCATGTACCCAGTGACAGTCGTGCTATCAAGACGAATCTAATGAGGTGTCATTTATCTAAATCGGTTGAGCCGTTGAGTAGTTACGACCGGACATAGAAACGGACATACATACATACATACATACATACATACATACATACATACATACATACATACATACGCGTCAAACACATAACCCTCCTCCTTCGGCAGTCGGGTAAAAACAGTAAGAGCGTTGCACTTTCTGCGCGTTTCCCTCTAACCGCCTAGTCTATGACCATGGGAGCCAAATTTTCAGGGGTGACACACTCCGATTAAATATTCATTCGTGGATTGTAAATTAGTGAATTCTCGGAGATAACAGAGAGCTTCGGGAGGCGATAAGGCCCGAATGAGACCGACACTTACCGTGGATTTAGCCAGCCTTGGGTAGACCGCTATCACTCACGGTACGCTGAGCTTAGACCGATACTGTTAATGATGATTAACTGATAAACTTTGATAGGGTTTAGAAAGGTGAATAAAGGCTAAAGGTTTGAAACTAGTTTGAAGAATTACTAGCGAGCTAATATAAATCCTCTACAATAGCTAATGTAACTATGTTTTCCAATTGTACATTTCGAGGATTGCAAATACAACACGAAAGGTACGACTGCTAAAGCTGGTATTATCCCACCACTTTTCATAGCGAATGGATTGAATTTTTTACACTATTTCGTCATTATAAAAAATGGTCTTTCCAGCCGCGGCCCTACTGGTGCGCCTGCGCGATGACTCTACGTCAAGTGGCGATCTTAGCTGGCACATCTTTTAAAATGCACCGACTCGTCCACCACCGCCGTGTGCTACTACAATCTGAACATTCAAATTGAGCTTAACTTGACACCGATCGAAACCGACAGCCCTAGGATATTCAACGTTAAGCCTTCCCGTTAAAGTTTAAATTCTCTCCACTAATTCCACATCGCAATCGAAATGTGTGTGCGATAATTTCGGAAGCTGACCCTGCACCGTTTGCACGTCTCTTGTATATGGTTATAGTTCAGTACCAAAGGACAGCAATGAAATATTAGTCTGAGAATTTTGAATTTTGCATCTTAGATCCCTTAATGAAATCGTTTTGGCTTAAAATTAACTGGAGGTTTGATTTATGAAATCGTTTACCTTGGGTTCAAGAAATACCTGTTGGGTTTAACTATGTGTTTAGAGGAAGAAAATGATTTCGATACCTTTGACTCATCAGTTCAAAGTAATTAGGTGAGGTAATGTTTGATAAGGAACTTTCCGCGAGGTCGTTCTTTAATCTCGGCTCTGCCTTTGCCTTTTTTTCGATAATTCTGCTATACTAACAGAGAGGTGTCTGGTTATTTAGGATTATTTGAGTCTTTATGTACCCTTAATTTTATGCGTTTTAGCGAAGTGTGCTTTATATCCGTACTGGGTCATCAGGCAAGGATATAAGGAGGCACCATATAAGTAGATGCCAGCAACTATCTCTAGCACGTTGTTATATTGAGACCTCAGTTGTATGTCTCATTATGTCCAGTTTAGTTACATTGCTCATCAAACCGTAACAATAGCTAGTACATTACTGCTTAGCGGCAAAATATTTGGCAATGCCATCTTGAAATTTCTTGAAGATCAAATTATTCTAATTATAAATCCAAAACTTAATTAATAATTCCATTCAAGTAACCTAAAATCCATAATGCTAAAAGCTTTGTTAAATGTTATCAATTTGCTAACGAAGGTAGTACGAGCCCCCAATGGTCGCATTTTTGTCTGTCTAAAATCGTACGTAAAAAACCTTTTGAGTCAGGTCACATCAAAATTTCAAGTCTGAAATTTGTCGGCGACGGTGCATGCCGACGGGCGAGGGAGGGTTGGCCGAGGTGTGGGGGACCCATTGTTTTGTCACAGGTGAGTGCAGCCGGGTCGCGGCTAGAAGGACCATGGAAGGGTACGCTAAAATTACCGATGTGAATAACTGATTCGTTAATATTTCATTTGAATGTTTTTTGCTTTTTGTGTGTTGACATTGACACAGTAGGGGGTTGTGAATTTTGTTGTTCTGTTTGGAAAAAACATTATTCATGTTATATTTAGGTGGTTTATTTAAAAAAATATTAATGATAAGTATTTAAGGTAGGATGTACCAGTGAATTGTAGTTAAGCCTATGAAGGAACACATGAAGCTATTTACCGGTTTAGGTACCTACGCTGAAGCCATTTTCAAAGCAAAATATTTTACATACCGTCACGCTTGTATTTTCCGAAGGGTTAGGCAGAGGTCTACTAATGTACGAGTACAGCCAGAATTCGCCGGTATGTCTGTCTAGGTTCCATGTAATATGGGGCGAGCCACTAACCGGGCACAACTCAACTCCGAGCTGCTACTGAGTATTTCATAGAAAAACCAAATAGGCACCAAACACAGCATGGCATACAAAACAGTAAAATAAAGATGTACCCTGTGAATGATTGCCGAGTGACCTGAATGTAATCATTAGTAATCGTTAGAGGGCCAACTTTGTTTTCGTACGTCTAACTCGCCAAAACTCATCAATCAACTATACAAAACGAACCGAGAATAAACATCGACAGGCCGTAACTACTCTTTATTTGGGAACTCGACTCATTATACATGGTGTTAATTTGTAACGTTGGTATATTTTTGAGATAAATACTAAAAAGTATGTTCACACAAAAAAATAGTTTTTAAAATTCTTCGAAATATGTTTTTAAGTACATTTCTCGCCAATCTTAATCGCCGTAAAAATCGGAGAAAGAAAAATATTGGATGAAATAAATTAAAACGAAAGCTCAAGTCGTAGGCTATCGTTTTAAACCATTTTAATCCAAGACAGACCACAGACAATGGGCGATACGGGTGGGATTCTGATGATAAGGACACCAAGGTTTTGCACCAATAGTTGACACACGATTATTTAGTATAGATTTCGGAAAAGATAAGAAAAAGGAGGTAGTTATACTCAGGTATACCTACCTACTTTTTTTTACAAAGCGTCAGCGCTTTGGCTAACTAAGCTACCCAGAAAAGAAGTTCTACATCACCGCCTGTGATGTAAAACTTCTTTCCCACACTGCTGGGCAAAGACCTCCCCTTAGTCCAGGATTTTCTTTGAAGTCATTGCACAATAAAAAAACATTTAGAACATAACAAGATTCTTTGTCCTTTCTGTCGTCTCATAACGTAAGAGATAGACTTATTCTCATCAGGAAATTACTCGGCTGTAAAACTATCAAGCTTTTTTTTTTCAAAAAGTTACTGGATGCGGCTTTAAGCTCAACCTTTTTTAAAGGCCCGAGGCAATTTCCGTCGTGAGCAGTCTGGAAGTTCTGATAACTATTGAAATACCTTTTATCTATTACTGTAGATAATAATATCGGTTGGTTTTAAATGTAGGAAAGTTGAGTTTTAGGTTTATTCAACGTTTAGAAGTGAATATTTTGTCACCTTGTATAAATGGTTGAATCAGTTAACATCAGTTAGGAGTCAGGTGGCTTCCTACTGGGCTAAAATTCTATAAATAACACGATTTACCATTGACACGAAAATAAGAAGTTATGAGTTCCTTATTTCGTGATTTTGAGAGCTCAGTTTTTGTCGGTAGAGGTATTCTCTATTTCTCTATCCTTATCCGCTTTCTGTTTGACCTCTAAATACGACTCGATCCCCGATTTTTCTTTCATTTGTTCTATTAAACTTCGAGTACATAGGTCTTCCACTTTAATAACAGAAAGTAGTCTTAAAAATAAGATTAGAATATTGTTTGTAATGATATGAAAAGATGTTTAAAAGAAAAAAAGGTGATTCATTATTTATTTCATATTACTTAGACATAATTAAAAAACATATCATTCGATACATACATACCATCATATACCTGACCTGCATTCCAAGAAGGATGAGGCAGAGGTGTACTATCTAATGTCGTGTACAACCATAGCCCACTGGAATGTTAAGGTATCATGTGATTAGGGGGCGAGTCTATTGCCATTGATTCCGAGTTGCTACTGAGGGTTTCATAGAAAATCCCAATTTCGTAACTCGCCCAGGGGGGCTAGACAAGTTGCATTTTGACATTCGAATCGACAAACAAAATGTATGGAAATGACACAAGCTTTCGACAAATCAGGCTGTCACTAATGTCATTTACATACATTTTGTTTGTCGATTCGAATGTTAAAATGCAACTTGTCTAACCCCCCTGACGTGTTTAGTTAGACTAGCGAGGCAGTCGATACTATATGGGCTCGTATATTTCAGTAAATTGACTTCTACATTCATTTACCTTATAGTCTGCGCGGAACTAGTTGGCCGTGCCTTAGGTTTGTGAGCGGCGGGACGGAGGGCACTTGCTTTTGTTCTTTGTTCACATTAACCCGCTGCCTCACCCCCGTGCCTACCTAAGACGCGGCCAACTAGTTCCGCGTGGATTATAAAAAAATGTGGCTTATTGGTAGGTAGGTATTATATGTGCTAGTGCACATAAAATCCTCTTTCCCGCAACCAATCTGTTCTATTATTTCCGCCATACTGCCCAAAAACAGCCGCATTTTCCGAGCTTACTTCAAAAGTTGAGAAACTATTTCGCACAAAAAGCCACAGAGCTCTCGCATTATGTAGAAACTTCTCGAACCAAAAAGTTGAATGTATAATAGTGCTTGCACGACGGCTTGCTGGGATGTTTGCCGATAACACACGAAATGAGTCGAGCTGCGTGAAGTTTTAAATGCCACCAAAAACAAAAGTTTGCTCCCGAATTATTATACATCATCATCACCATCACGCCTGAATTCCGCGAAAGGTTAAGCGGAGGTGTACTATCTACTAGGACTTATGTTATATTCCATGTTTGGGGGCAAACAAATTACCATTAACTGCGCAGAAATCCAAACTCCAAATAGCTAATGATATAATAAAAAAAATGCAATTCCATAGCTCGACCCAGGAATCGAACCCAGGGCCTCGAGCGTAGCGAGTCGTGATTAAGACCACTAGACTAGGCAGTTATCGACCATAATATAATTACCTATATACAAGCTAGATATGCTAAATATAAGCCTGTTTAAATATATTATAATGAATTTAAAGAAAGTAATTATATTTAAGTTGATTTGTGCGCGCCTGCAAACGGTTTCAGAAGAGAAATAACACCGTGGAAATCCTTTTTTTTAAATATCATGTTCAAAGAAATGAGGAAAAAGTGCAGGATCCGTACATTAGGTGTAATACCCATAAAAGTCAATGGCTTGTGTTTATACGATCATTAAAGCTGTTTAAGTTACCTTTTATCCAGTTTCCACCACCGTTTCAATAAAAAATGATGGTGTGTTCATTATTAGATACGTTTATAGACAGCTTGAACTGCCTCCTGCTACAATTGAGGTCCTAAATTGGATTCCTAGGTTCCTAGGACCTATTTATTTTGAACAGGAGAACAGGATACTGATTTCTGACACACGCGAATACTAGACATTGAAATAAAACTACTTTTTATTACCCGACTGCCGAAGGAGGAGGGTTATGTGTTTGACGCGTATGTATGTATGTATGTATGTATGTATGTCCGTTCCTATGTCCGGTCGTAACTACTCAACGGCTCAACCGAATTAGATAAATGACACCTCATTAGATTCGTCTTGATGGCACGACTGTCACTGGGTACATGAAATTTAAAAAAAAAACAATATGGCGGATTTTATACGCTTAAATGTGCCAACTGATTTTGAAAATGATCTTTAGTTGTATCAATTTATATTTTAAATCATCATTTAGGATCTATCTAGTGATTCTATGATGATTTATAAACTAAAAAGAAGGAAATAAAATCAATTATTAAAAGAAACAAAAAACCCGACTGCGTAAAAACTATTAACTAAAAATCTAAAAACAAGCTCTGTGATGTTGGAAAATGTATTGCAGGCGGGACAAGCCAAGAAACAATTTTGTTTATGAACGAACAGCTTGTAATTAATAAAGTAATTGAAACGTCAAGACGCCTACCACCTTAGTCACCCGTGACCATGGACGCTGTAAAGGGTCCGAAACGTCGGGATTAAAATAATATCAATATAACGCGATAAAATATTTCAGGAGAACAGGATCTTTAAGACCACAATTCGCCATACGTCATTTTATGCTTCGCCTACCTTTTTCTATTTTATATAAAGGCCTTTTATATTAATCAGAACTCTACTTCTAAATAAAAATGTGCAACAATGTCTGTTGTTTTTCCGCAATGAGCGATGTGAACAGAGCACGTCCGGCCATGGAAATAGGCAATCCATCAAGCGAACACCCTGTCGTCCCGATGATTAGCACAAGAAATAATACGGAACCCATGAACATGAGAAAATATGGCTTTATGTGTAATGTAGGTTTTGTTACCTTCATTTACGATTTTGTTAGTAGAGTTTGCAGACAGATCAAATATTTTTGACGACCTCTGTGGTCTAGTGGTTTGAGTACCGGACTGCTGATCACGAGGTCGTGGGTTCGATTCCCACAAGACACAAACATTTATGTGATGAACTTAGGTGTTTGTGCTTGTCTAGTGTGTTTCTTATATATTATAAGTATGTATTTACAAAAAAAAAGTATCTAAGTATTATATCCATTGTCTAGTACCCATAATACAAGTTCTGCTTAGTATGAGACTAGATGGTGCTGTGTAAAAATGTCCCAAGATATTTATTTATTTATTTTAAATAGACTCACTTCAGGGGGTCTAAACAAGTTGCATTTTAACATTCGAATTGACAAACGAATAGAAACAAAATGTATGTAAATGACATTAGTGGCAGGTGACAGCCCGATTAGTCGAAAGCTTGTGTCATTTCCATATATTTTGTTTCTATTCGTTTGTCGATTCGAATGTCAAAACACAACTTGTCTACGGCCCTCAGATATGAGCAGGCCCGTTTTATTACGGGCCTTTTTACACCAACAAGAGACATGCACGCAGGAATCCTCCTCATATACTATACTAACTGATCATTAGCACTGTAGTCACATTTCTTACAAGTTGTCATATTCCCGCGCACACTAAACGATCTGGAGGTCAGATATGAGCGGGCCCGTTTAACCGCCATTTTATATAAGGCAGTCTGCCAATGAGCGGGTGGCAGATAACGATGGCCCATGTTCAGAAAACTAGCGCACTGAACCAATTAGCCGGACAGTTCGGAAATTCACAATGGACTGATGGTTTTCGAACAGTGGTTTTAGTAATAGTATTGGAAATAGATTTACGAAGTCTCCGTGATATAATCGTGTCTTTCTTTCTAGTTCAATTTAAAAATTTCTCGCGCCTTTCCGAGAAGTACTTATACTGTATCTAGTAGTAGAAGTGAAGTAATAGAAGTGAGTGAAGTAGAGTATTCACACAGAGTGTGTGTAGCCACACAGAAGGAATTTCACCCTCATTCCATCTCACTCCGTCCCAGGATAGGTGGCAAACCTATTGCCATTTATCATCATCATTATCATCGTCATCATCATCATCATCAGCCTGTATTCGTCCACTGCTGGACGTAGGCCTCATTGATATTAATAAGGGACAATTCCAAAACCTAAGAAAGAAGAAAGACTGAGTTCCATTGATAAGTAGGTAGAGCAGTATTATTCGATTTTTCTATGAAATTCTCAGAACCTAAAATCATACCGGTGAACTGTAGTTTCTCAATAACCTCTGCCTAACCGTTCGAAAATACAAGCGTGACGGTATGTGATATTTTTAGTACGCTATAATTAGAATTATTACGCTTAACACAACAAGGTTTATAAACTACAATACAGCAATTAGCACTAGTTTTAATTGCTTCTCCAACTTTAATTTAATAATAAATTATCCTATAAATTATCTAGCGGTGGAAATAGTAATGTTATCCCAGTTCAAAACAGAAATAATTCAGAGTATTATAGCACCAATACTGTATTCTCTGCTGAAGAGCCGGCGGCGAGTCGACAAGCTTATCGATTTTGCGATGTATTTTGGTTTGTGCCTAAATCGGGAACCGAACCGAGGTAGGTCAAGCGAAACGATGAGATACAGCACGGACAGCTGGGTCTTTGTTTCTCATGAATACCCTGATTTATTTATAGGAAAGTTGAATAGGTTATTAGGCAAACTTTATGGCTATTTTTAGGGCTCGGGCATATTGAATGTGTTCCAGTGTGTTCCAAGATTATTATTTTTACTTACAAAACTGAGTATGTACTTGCTGATTACACGAATACTAGACATTAGAATAAAACTACTTTTTACGGATTTACAAAATCATGTAGGTAAGGTAATTATAACGTCAAGACGCCCACCAGCTTAGTCGCCCGTGACCATGGACGCTGTAAAGGATCCGAAACGTTACGAGTCAGGATTAAAATAATAAAACCTTTAAAATGCGACAAAATGTGAAAGTTTATATGTATGGATAATTGGATAGATAGATGTTTGTTACTCTTTCACGCAAAAACTACTGAACGGATCTGGATGAAATTCAGGCACAGATCTAGAATATAGTCTGGAATAGCACATAGGCTTTTTATCCCGGTAAAATGTATGGTTTTCGTGGGATAGCGGGAAAAGCCGCTGGCGGAAAGCTAGTGAAACCTATAAAACGCGTCAAAATCCGTAAAAAGTAGTTTTATTTCAATGTGATATTAGGTGTTTGTTTACGTAAACTTACAAATATGCGTAATTTTTGCCTGTGTTTCCTGGATTTTTTATTAACTTGTTACCAAAAAATTTAAAACCGATGAAAAGAGTAATGATGAAAAGTGAAAAATATAATAACTAACCCTTTTTAACTCTAAATAACTGTTGAGTCGGTTTTTCCCAACCCGCATTAGGCTAGGGTGGTGGGACCCGTGCCCAGCAGTGGGACAGTATAATATGTACTTAAATGTAAATTTTTACAAAGCCATAACCAAATAACATTTATAAAATGCGGTTGAAATGTAACAAAAATACGATTGTTGGAGCAAATGCGACGAGGAAAAACATGATGAAACCCGTATGTTAATAATAAATTCCATTTCTCTACTGGCGCCGACAGATTGCAGCACCTGTCACCGTTGTACGAAATGGCTGAATATTTTTGTACCTACATCTGATTCTGTATTATACATTCTATATGGTTTATGCGGTGTAATACTTCTACACTAATACATGGGATAGTAACTCTGTCTTTAACCTTTTAACGCCTAAACAGCCGAATGGATTTCGATTCGGATCAAAATTTTTGTTTAGAGTTTTTCAAAATTTGACCTCTCTAAGGCTGAGATTCAGAGACGATGCTCAGCGTAAAGTAATGCTTCCGTATGTCAAATTTGTATTACAAAATGAGATACGGAAGCGTAAGTTTATGCTTAGCATCGTCTCTGAATATTAGCCTAATTCCTTTTAAGTGATTTAAGATTAAGATTAATCGAAAGCAAATTTTTTTAGCCCTGCTGCCTAGACGATACCGCAATCATACTTTGCAAAGCCACTCAGATATGGATCAAATACTTGAGTAATGTATAACCTTTACGTTGAGCGTAGGTACGTCATACAACGAATTCATCCTCAACGGTCGTGCCATAAATCAAAATGAAATTGCATTACATGAAGCAAGGTAATATCCACGTAGTATTCCAACATGCTCTCAGATTACTTTTAGCTTCCAGAATATTCTAACTTCTAAAGACATTTTTTACTCGTTAACTACATTTAAATTCAGAATTCGCAATATCACAATATCATGTCATATTGCGTATGTACTTACAAACCTTTAGATTATTTTCGTAATTGGAACTGAAATGGAATTCCAATGAATATGAAAGCTTTATTTTGCAATATAACAGATTAATTTTAACTCTTGGATTATAGAATAACCCCACTCAGTCTTGCTGGGGCCTCTGAAAGAAGACCCATACGCAGACTCCAGCTGTGGGACAGTGGTGGCTGAAATTAGCTGATATTTTTGTCATTCACGCAAAGCACTATGCCTGAAACATTTTTGCAACCAACGGTGGTCGACAAAAAAACCTAACCCTTCTCAGCAATAGTGATTGATGGTTTTACAACCTCATTGAAAGCTCTTTCTTTTTTCGTAGGCTGAATTTCTAAACTACAAAAATCTGCTCTTGATTCCTGTTCCTTAAAAAAAGAAACCTTCAAGCTTGTCTTGATCACTTACACTACAGTTCAAATAGAAATTTTCGTCAACATAGTACTTATTTATGTCAAAACCTTTTACGAACGAAAAAAAATACAGATTTTTTAAACAAATATGTACGCAAACCACGTCTGGCAGAATAATTAAAAACCCTGGGGTGGGAGGTTTGCCTCTAGCGCAGAGGGCATAGGAAACAATGGTTGCACTTTGCAATTAGCTCTAACCCTGCTGCTGCCGTACCTTTAGGTATAGCGCAGCTGCCTAGTGTTAAGACAATCAGTAAAATTTTAATCATGAGGATGTTATTGCAAGGCAATATTTATATTGAGCTGAATACTTCTGGTTCCATACGCTACCTAGGTAGGTGATAAAACATTGTCGATTTTATATATTTAAGATATGAAATGAGATATTACAGACAGGGTCTCCTGCATAGGCTTCTGCATACTCTATCTTTACGCTATAAAGCCCGTGGAAGCCTGAAAACGAAAAAGAGGGACGATCGAGGTCGAGGCCCTTATATTATAAATTAATCTTTGCCTTTAGGTAGTTTCAGAGATTTTGAGTTACCTATCACTCTCTAGAGCCCTAGGACCTTCCAGTAGTTTGGACTCGACACAGCTGGACAACTATTAATAGGACAATATTAAATGAAAAAACATAATAATATAATTATATTAATCTATAATATTATATGTCAGTAGAGTAATTAATAGATAATTCTTATAATAGGTAATTTTAAACACTACTAAACCAGCGATAAAAGCATTTAAAACCTTACAACAATTAACTCAAGGAGGATTTATGCACAGACTGTGGTTGATTAATTGTTCAATAGGTAGCGGTGCGGACATTGATTAAATCAGAACTAAACTCGATTCCTGGAGCAATTACTAATATTGAATTTTGCCTACCTGTTGAGGATATAGTATTGCTGTCAAACGTCGAAGCATCCCAGCAGCTATAAAGTAAGATTTTGTTTTGAATGCGTAGGTGACAAGTAAGAAGGTGTGATTACGGCTGATATTCAGAAACGAGACTCAGCATGAACTTATGCTTCCGTATGTCAAAATCGAGTGCTTACGTTCAAATTTGTATTCAGAGATGTTCGGAACACTGCTTAAACTTCGCGTAAACTATGCTAAGCCTAAGTAGTCAATATCGGTTACTTTAGCTGTCTAAGCAGTGAATCTAGCGCCACCCGGCGGACAAAGCTGTAGTTATTTTTGGTAGTTTGATATAAGTATTTTTATTTACTTAGATTTATTAAATAGCTGTTTCATATAATTTTATTTAGTTTTTTTATAGAATAGATAATATGTCGATGTAAGTAAATATTGTTTGTCAATAAAAACTTTTTATCTTACCATATAACTTTACAATAAATGTGTATGTGGTGCTTTTATTGTGAAACCACATCTACTTAAAAATATTATCATTATTATAAAAAAGATATTTCTTGGCGAAAATAATAGATGTTAGCGCTGTTTACTGTGACAATGTTGCAACAAAAACAATTTCTATCTCAGATATTGTTGTTTCGCTCACTCTTATGACATTACATATATTGCTATCCTTTATTTATAACAGAGCGTAGGCTAAGTTAAGACGGACGAAGTTTGAGACGTACTATGTTTCTGAATACCACTTTTTAAGATGCGGTAAGCCGATTCTTGTCTTAGACTGATCTAAGCCCGTCTTACATGAATATCTCTGAATGTCAGCCTCAGAGTAAGTACATGAGAAAATGCCTAAATACTTCATCATCAATCACCATCATCAAAGCCATTCACTGCCCTACGGCTGGAACCGGGTCTTTCGGTTTCCCCACGCTGCTGGCTAAGTGCTCGTTGGGACTCTCCTGTTGAAAATCTCCGAGGCAAGCAGCTTTCCATATAATGTTCTCCTGCACCGTTTAATCAGTTTATTGCATGATTAATGATTCGTCACTAAGCTTATCACTATACTAGATTTTGCCCGCAACTTCGCTCCCGTAGAAGTAGATTTTTTCCCCGGTTTTCGTAACATTTTTAATTAATAGGAACCCCGCTCCTATTGGTCTTACCGTGATGATATATAGCCTATAGCCTTCCTCGTTAAACAGGCTATCTAACACTGAAAGAATTTCTCTAATCGGACCAGTAGTTACTGTTCACGTTCAACCAAACAAACAAACAGTCTTCAGTACCTCAACCAGGAGTTCTATCAAATGGCTTTCGATAGGTTTTTTACGCATCGAAACGCTGTAATCTCATAGCAGATTTTAGTTCCTTACGTAACCGCTAGAGGCGCTGCGAGGGTTTTCCATACAAATATTTTACCGTGTCGTTAGCGAGTCTAGTGAGAAAAACTCATGGTTGAGGCACTGCTTCATAATATTAGTATAGATTTAGTTTAGATACTACTTTAAGTAAATAAATACTACTTCCTATAGCAAACATCCCGTTATAGAAGTTTATTTGTAAATAAGGAAACTCATAATTGGTAGTCGGCTAGCTATGTGCCCATTATTGAAGTTAATAAACTCGTTTTCTAAGGCGGAAACTACACTTGTTCCCAACCTTTGAAGAGTTGGCAAGATTTCCTATTACCCACAGCCTTCTCGGCTTAAACTTTGTGTAGTTCGCGGCGGAATCCAACAGTTTTATTTACTTGCACCAACTACTAGCCTACATAGTTCTCAAAGGAACCACCGCGGACCAATTGAATTTACCTTTTTGTAAATGCCTTTATTACGTTTTGCGCGTATTTAAAATCTGAATAAGCCTCTTTGATTTACTACTTTTAATTTTAATTGTTGGCTGCCATTTCCATTTATTATCGTGGTTTCCTTTGTGTTCCCTAGGTAAGTGGCCGTACTTGGTAAGTGAAAATAAAGTATTTATTTAGGTACAACTAATTACTTAGCTTTCCGCCAGCTTCGCTCGTCTGGGTATTTCTTATAACTTTCATTCCCTATTTCAACCCCTTACAGCTTTTTCACATTAAAAAGTAGCCTATGTCATTTCTCTGGCTCGTAGACTATCTGTATACCAAATTTCATTTAAATCGGTTCGTAGTTTTTGCGTGAAAGCGCGACACACAGACACAGACAGACATTTAGAGGATGTTTATCGAACAAAATTTTTTTTTTGCTTGAAATGTTAAGTGAGGTCGTAAAGATTGAACTTTGGTACCTACATAGGTTTTTTAGATCCGCGCCGACTGGCGAAACAGCAGGGTATGTCGGACTTATACTGACTAAAGCTCTGCTTGCCCCGGTTTGTCCTATACCTATGTCATGGCCATGGGATCATTCACTACAACCATAACGGCATTGACGGCAGTCTGCAGTACTTACTCGTACCTACCACTTAGAAGATAAGGAAACATCTAGCTAGATTGGCAAGGAGAAATCGTAGACATTGTGTCATGGGTACAATAAATAAATAAATCTAGTAGGTACCTTACAATATCTATTAAAAAAATATACTGACTCAGTAGATAGGTAGCGGCCATAATTGGACGGAATTACCTATTTTGGAATCCTCTTTTAAGTCGGCTATGGGCTCATAATAAAAAGATTAAGAATAAAAGAAAAAGATCAAATAGACTAGATTTAACTACATTTTGTATCTAAAATAATCTAACCTGTAATAACAGGGATTCGTTATCTTTAGAGGTAAGTACACCAATGTAGGCATTGGTGTACCTTAACAATTTCATAACAACTAGTAGAAGTATTACTTATAATTATCCATGGTCTAGTACCCATAGTACAAGCTCTGCTTAGTTTGGGACTAGATGGTGCTGTGTAAAAATGTCCCAAGATATTTATTTAACTTTCATTGATGTAAAAGAACAAATTGCAAATTAAAACCCATTACCACTCATAAAAATGATTTATAACAATCTTCTTTTTTATGATATTACATGGAATTATCGTTATTAGGTAGGTACTTAATTCGTAGATGTTCTCAGCAGCTGTTATGAAGATGAGTCTTCATAACAATGTCACATGAGAATGGATAATCCAGCCTTTATATGGCCACATTATGTAGATAGGAGAGATCATAAACATAGGTACCTACTATTTACTATTTTGTATTATAACTATCGGGCAAGACATTAAAGTTAATGGCTACCTGATTCAGATTACGGTCCTTATCAGTTTATTGTCGTGTTAAGTACCAACCCTTTTCGATACTAATGACTTCACATGTACCTACCTACTAAAAATGATAGTACCCACACAATGTATAGTACCTATAGGTACCTACCTACCTATTTTCTTCAGGAATTCAGGTATAGGCGACGCCGACGTCTGGTTTAATGGCTCAAGTGTTGAACTGCTGATCAAGAAGTGGGTTCAATTACCACAAGACAAAATATTTATGTGATGAAATGAATATTTTATTTTCGTCTGGGTCTTTATACTTATGTAAGTTCTTCCAAAAAAAATATGTTTTTGTGTTCCATCACTAAGAAAGAGGCGGTTTAGTAGGTAGGTACCTAATGAGTACCTGCCCAACTATACTATAATTACGGAAAAAGTACCCTGGTAGATACCTACTAGTACCTACTCATCTACACAACTGACTACCAGTACCAACACAGTATACATCCACCAACGAGTCAACGAGTAAGTCTAAACTTGTACAACAATCTCGGCGAGGCGAGGAGTAGAATTGGCGCGGATTCGTTCGGAAATTGGCTCTTTTGTTGCATTCATGTAGGTACCTACATATTAAGCCTCCACGACGTTTACCTATGTATGTCTGACTCGACGGCACTACACTAATTAATAGGGCACTTCGCAAAAACAAGCGAATCTGGGGCATCACCATGCTTAAATCAGGGCTAGGTATACCGAATTTGAGTGTTGCGGTCTATGATATGATAGTCATAGAACTTGGTCCCTAACAAAGGCCTACCACCTAGCTACAATCAGCTTCTACCTATCAGATATATGTATTAAATAAAAATATGAACCTGACCTGAAGCTTGGAATGAGGCTACCGAGGACTGGATATTTTGTGAGGTAATAGGACCAAGGCTGTCTGCATGTCGTATAAAATTCACCCATAGGTCTAGGTTCAAATTATTGCGAACTATGCATTGAACCTAGTACCTAAATTCAAGGAAAAAGAGTAGGTACCTACTTACCTTATATTAGTTTCTTCGCACTCCTGAACTCCTTGGCGGATGCCCGCAGTCGCGTGCCACGTTCCATAACACCACTAGTTGCGTAGCACCTTACGCATGGATTGCCAATAAGTCATTCACACAACACTGACTAGGCACCGCACTTTCACATTGATTTTAGCGTTTTACATAAGAATAAATGGATAGTCTCTCCACTAAAATATTGGAAACCAGTTGCTCACAGCGCGGGGTTGATAGAAAAAATTGTCTCGCATCCGAGGGTCGCTTGCGAGTAGGTACAGGATTTAACAAATTTACGGAAAAATCTAGTAGGGGAACTGATGGTGAATAACTAAATAATAAACACCCTGCATTCATCTTTAATCCAATAGGTATTTAACAGTATATCTGTTAAATACCTATTGGATTAAAGATGAAGTATTCGTCGTATTCTATATTTGTTCCATCACTAACATTACAGTAAGTAACATACACAGTAGGCTAAGGGTAGACTAATAGGTAGGTACTACCTAATTATGTTATTACTACAACCCCTAAAACGTCACTAGAAAAAATCCCTACCTACAGTATCTACTCGCATTAATTAGCGACGACGAATGAAAAGAGCAACACTCCGCACAAGCTAGGTACCTACTTAACTCTATTTCACAAATACACAAGCACGAGAATAACGCGAATACCCACTTGATAGGTACCGTGCCCGAGGAAAAAATAATATGATATCAATCCAGTGTGAATTTTGTTTGAATAGATTATCAAGGTTTGAGTTATTTTATGGACTACCCACAGTAGCCACATCAACTATAGTATGAATAGTATGATCAAATGGTCCGGATACTATTAAAATTCCATGGGTAAAATGATTTTCGGCTTAGTTTTTTTTTTTTGCCTGCACCTAATCAGGGAGTATGCTTAGGCCTACGATTATAAAAAAAAATAACTAATCTGTCAGATAAGCTTACCAAGCAATTCTAAATCGCGCCATCTGTAATTTACCAAATGAACTACATTCGTTATCGGATGGTTATCGGTACCCCTCATGACATATAATTATTGCGTCAATAAAATAGGCCTGTGTAACTCTTTACAGAACCGACTCACTGATCCGAATCACTGAAGTGATCCAAAAGATTGGTTCACTCGAAACGTTTCAAACGTATCATTTGGATCTGAAACATAACTTTGCTGAGCGCTCATTTCGCGCGACGCGTCGCTCGCGAGGCGACTGAGCCGCGAGCGAGAGACAAAATAGAGACACTGAGTAACTTAACTAATGACTCGCGTCCCGCGACTGGCGTGTAAGCGGGCGAAATAATTACAATCCATACAAGTCAGAAAGATATAACAAATGAGAAGTGCATCGCTCAATTCGTACGGATTTTCGCTGTCGGTATTCATGCACGTAAAAATTTCACTGACTGTAATAAACGCCCGCAACGCAACACTATGTATGTATTCGAAACATTCTGTATCATATTTTGAGTCGATGATCCAAATGAGCCAAATGAAACATATCAGTGTTTCGGAACATTTCAGTGATCCAGATGCAAATGTTCCAATCGCAAAAATGATACACTTTGCCCACCGCTACAATAAAATAATGTCATTGGTCAGACTCATAGGCTTATATTCAGAGACGATGCCTGTGGACGATGCTAAAGATAAACTTAGGCTTCCGTATGTCAAATTGTAATGCAAATTTGACATACGGGAGCATTACTTTATGCTTAACAGCGTCTCTGAATATCAGCCATAGTGCGTCATAGTAATCTTTTAATTATTATCTTATAAATTATAACAGTTATATTTTATTTAAACTTAATGTATGAGAGTGTACCACCTTACCCATTCTGACTAATGAATAATAATATTATGTTCAGTACTAAAATCTAAAAAAATTGCTCTTGAAGTCTGGAATCAACAGGGGTCCTTAGAATTTAATATAAGTACAGATCAATGCCAACTAACGGTTTTATAATAAAAAAAATATAATGTATCAACTCTATATTTGGTAAAATGCTGGAATGCAATTTTAAATGCTTTTCAATAAAAACCAGCTAAGATATAAGATTTCTCATGAATTGAATATTTTAATATTTAATCATTAACATAAATGTAGTTGGAATAAAATGCTTTTTTACAAAAACCATGCTTCAATTTCATATTGCAACAGTGTTACACTTACAAAATATGCATACTTATTAAGTCTCTTTAAGTAAAATAAATCTTAAAATAATTATAAATTCATAATTGCTTAAAAATAGTCAACATTATTATTGACTGAATACTGGCAATGAATTATAAAATACAATTATGTCATGGTGCCAAATACAGGGTTGTGTCTGCAAATGCTGGGGCCATACTCCATGTAGGCCTGCTTCGTATGACACACTTGGTAAAACTCTGGTGTTGAGCCCAACATACTTCCTCCAAACCACACAGCATACCGCTGCATATTGTGTGAAATCACCTGTACATCAACAGGCTTGGGCGTAATACGACCCTCTGACAATGTTGTAGAGAGCTTCAATCTTGCATCAACTGTCCTCTTGATATCACGCTGCAGTCTCCTACCAAAGTCACGGAACATAGTTGATCCACCAGACAAAACAATATTCCCATATAAACCTCTCCTCACATCAATAGGACATGATTGAATGACTTCATCTACCATCTCATTCAGAGGCACAGTGAAATCAGCGTTGGAGAACTCGGGGTGGAAGAATATCTCTGGTCCCAAAAATCTCTCATAACCCACATCAACAGAGAATGGGTTCTTCGTGATAGCATTTATACCTGTGTATTTCTTCATCCATTTCCCAGGGTCTGCATCATATTTAGCAAACTCCTTAGCTATATCCGGGCAAATATAACTGTATCTCTCCTTTATGGCTTTTGCAGTCTCCAGACTTTGTTCAGGTGGGATACCTACTTCACGTTCACGAAGTAGCGACTGAATAAATGAGGTAATATTTCTACCAGCTATAGGTATGTGCTTGATACATGATCCAATAACATATCCTTCAGCAACAGGCACTATATGAGTGACACCATCACCACTGTCTACTACAATCCCTGTGAAGGTACGTTCAGCAGACGTGCGCGACTTCCATGACGCCGCCAGCGCTAACACGGCTTGTACAGCAATATACAAACCAGGTACATTGAATGACTCGAACATAATTTCAGCTAGATATTCCCTGTTCTCTGGAGTATTTAATGGAGGTTCGGTAAGTAGGAAATGATGATCTTCGGGCTCGGCTCTCAGGTATTTAAAGATACACTGTTCGATGTACCTTTCCATAAGATCCCAATCTTCAACAAGACCGTGGCGTACAGGATACTTGACAGCGTACCCAGTAGCGTCAAATGCTTCATCGCCGATGAAGAAATCTAGGTCTTCCACCGCCTTAGTCATACGTCGAGTGCTTTGATCGCCGACTTTCGCAGTTTCTTTTATCGCTATGGCTGACGGAATGATAAACTGCGGTTCCTTGTTGCCGGCGAAGCCTAGCTTCGTGTAACCCGTGCCAACATCGATGACACAAGCTGGTAAATGATCACCCATGATTTTTTTCTGCACTAGATACTGTTTTAATTAGAAATTACAGAAAATTAAATAAGGAAAACTTTAGTGGGTGCGGTACAATCGCTGTAGTTTCACAAATTTTGACGTAAGACAAGTGTCAACCGAACGGAAGATGATTAATTTTATTACGTTCCCTTTCACGTAGCTTCACTATAAATTTTGCTAGATGAAGGTTTAATGTAATTATTTTAAAACTAATGTTTTTTTTATTATAAACGATAACGATTTTTTACGTTAAGTAAAATTGTTCATTTAAGTTAATATTTATTATAAAAAATTTATGATGAATATACAAACGAAGGGGCGTACAGTTCTTGCCAAACTTATTGTCCGGGTTGAAGTTGGCACTAGCTAACTTCAACCCGTCCTTAAAAATCGGAGAAAGAAAAATATTAGATTGTAATAAATGAAAACGAAAGTTCAAGTCGTAGGCTGTCGTATTAAATAATTTTAATCCGCTATTTTTCTTTCTTCGATTTTTACGGCCGGGTTAAAGTTAGCTAGTGCCAACTTCAACCCGGACAATACGTTTGGCAAGAACTGTACTTTTTTGGGGGAGTCCTAACCTCTGAAAAAGGAAACGTACATTTATCCATTCCATGATCCATCGTTGCTATTTTCGATCGAAGATTCCATCTCATTACTTGATTATTGTTTCACAGGTTTCACTGTTCCACCAGTTCCACTTCACGGCAGTAGCACCAAGCTCATTATACCCTTTAGTGACACTAACATGCACCCAACTGGAAACTGTCCAAAGTATAAAAAATAATCACGAACGAACTTCGTCACCGTCATAGTTCTTAACGATCGTTTTGAATTTGAATTAAACCAACTTTATTTTGTGTCTAATATTACAGTATAATGTGTCTATTTCCAAATGTAGAGTTGGTAGAGCTGTAGTATTGGGTGTAGTAATGGTGGGCGTTAGCCTGCCTACTACTGCCTGGATCGTCAGAAGTAAAACCCTGGCAGTTATTGTAGACTCATAGTTCGAGTCCGATTTCAGTAAATTAATTGACAGTTATGAGTAAAATCATCCTCTTTGTTTAATCATCAAATAATAAGCACGTATAGTTAGTTAAAAAAATACCAATGTATAAAGCAGCTGATATTTATTGTGACCTGATAATAATGCTATATTTACACAATTTACATTACAGGAATGTAATCGTAACACATTACAATTTTAAAATACTTCAATTATTTGGTTGAAACTTCCACCAAAATTTTTACAATCATGTTCATAATTTTCCTGTTTGTATAAAAATATTGAGTTACAGTGGAATGGTTTTTTATGTTGTTGTTACACATTACGCGCTTTATCACATCAAATAGCTATTTCTAACAGCAAAAGACGCAGTGAATTACGAAAAATCTCATTCAGCCTTCGATTTAAGCAGTGTAATTTCCGCTTTATTGGAGCGAATACATTATATTGCCACACTATTACATTATTTATTTTACGGCCCTGGATACAATGTCCTTTAAGCCTCAAACTATTAGACAAAATTAAAAGTTGCTAGTTTCAGATTCAAAATATTTGTTAACATAATAATTATGATTAATTTAATATAACTATGTAGCAGATGAAATGTTTTTAAACTAAATCACTTGAAGTCAAATTTCATTTCTGCTTTATTGTATAATATTTAAATATTTATTATATAAATAACATGCATGTCAAAAGACCAAATTATGCTTGTATTAACTGATCTCAAATAAGTTTGGTTTGCTGTATATACTTAGAATGAAGAGAACTTATTCCACATAAGACAGCATTTTGAAAACCCTCCACTGTTCATGTTTATTTGGAAGAACTGAAATGCTACATTATGCTACGCAACATATATTGTATTTTTTTTTTTCGTATAATTATACGACGGTATGCGCATGCGTCGCTAACAAGCCTTATGAATCTCTAACATTCAGGGTGCAAGCTCTTCTTAAATGTACTTATACAATATTGTTGTAGGTTGTTCTGCATTTCATTTGATGATTAAAAAAATATCTCCAATTATTTCTTACACTAAAATTTCTCTTAATCCAAGTTTAAATAATAACAAATAGAATATTGTTTTTAAATACATGAGTAACATACTTATGTAATATTATAAAATTCACATAATTTATGGTGATTTATTAATGGTTAAAAGTATAATAATAATAATATATCAGTAAGTATTTCAAGCTACAGGTGATAGTTCGTAACTGCAAAGGTATAATAGACCAATTTTACCTAAACTGGAAAATAACAAAGACATAAAATATCCAGTAAAAAAAATACTGAAACATAATTTGTTTGGTGATAATAAAAGTAACAGCAAAAATGTGAAACATGAATTAGTTTCACAAACAAGTACACAACAAAGTAATTTAAATATTTCAAGCACATAAATGGAAATGAAACAATTTCATAAAGGGCCGTATCTAACAGACATTGCAGATTACGAGCTGTCACAACAAAAACCATTTTAATATTGCAATGAGCACATTTATACTACTCCAAATACTGGAAATATAATAACAGATGCTCCTAACTACATATCAATAAATTTAAAAGAAAAAAATGTTAACAATGACATTTTCATAAAACACCTTCAATGTTACACTATCAGTATCAGTATCATTATCAGACTTAATCATAACGAAACCACAACATTATCTTACGATACAATATATTATTTTACTAAGAGCGTCCTTTCATTGTAACAACATTTAGATTTCTCACCACATCGTATAGTCGGAGTCATCCATGTCGAAGAGTGTGAAGAAACCGAGAATAGTGAGATACACTATGACATTACCTGCCAGTGTTAAATAACAAGCTCCCCATGCAATCTGTGAAATATTAAAACAAATTAAAAAGTAATTTTTTTTAGGTATTTTGCTAGTCTTTTTGGTTGCCATTCCAAAATAAACCTTTTTATCTAAATGAAAGCATTATATATTGCTTTCGGATTTTTTGGAATTGGGAATACAATTCTATCCAATATGACCATTCAAGAGGTCTTTTTTGGGACACTATGTCAAATGTTTTTTTGTTTGATATTCGCAGAACTTTTTGCAGCGATGCATAAACTCCCCCTATCACTGTTAGTGTACGGCGCCTCGCAAATAAATTCAGGATGGAACTAGGTATGTGGTTTTAGAAAGAGAAAGTCAAACAACATCCAATCCAAATGAATACCAGTAGACTGAAAAATGGAGTATGTATTTCCCTATACTGGTATCCATTTAGATTCCCAATCGGTGTAATGACAAACAATATGTTAAATGGACAAAGAAACTACATACCACAGCAGCCCGAGCCAGAACGACGGGGAGAGCAAATGAGCTGACAATGAAACCCATGGTAATAAAAATGGCAGACTCCATGCACGGCGAGTTGTCGCCCGCACCCTCGGTATGGCGCCGCGCGATCATCGTCGGGATCGGGCACAGGAGGTAGAACAGAACCACGAAGAATGGCCACCATAGTCTGTAAAGCATTAACGAGTTTGTAAATTAATAATAACTATAATTAGTATTTTACTAAACATATACGTGCAACCTGTGATTCTACATTAATCCACCTTTGCTGAACCCTTTAGGGAAATACAATTGTGATGGATGTATGATATGAAGTGTGCCCTCTAATGTCTAGTTTTAAATGAGTAAATCAATTTCTATTAATCACATAAGTACGTACTACACAAATTATATTGTAATAAATAATACTATGTATTAATGAAGTAAACAACAAATTAGTTATAGTGCTATATTGTTGCGAAACAATGCAGAAAATCAGGTGCATCCTTTTATTTAAAAAACATTTGCATCCCAAACCAGTTTATTTGTAGTATAATAAAATTCTGCAATGTCGATAACAGCATGATACCATTCAGTTGTGTTTACACCTGTATATTGACCAGGTGTACTACTTTACACCCATAGTTCAACTGTATGTCCCCATGTAATAGATGGTCCCCAAAAGGTAAGTCCGTTTGGGGACCAGCACGATGGAATGTTATGTATGTATGTATTCAACAACCCAAAGGACAGAAAACCTTTAATAAATAATATGCTGTATGTGTAGGCAAAAAAGAAAGTAAAAAGGTAAAAAAGAAAGGTTACTTACTTATATTGTGGTAAGGCACAGGCAAGAATAACAAAGGTCATTCCAATAGAACCAGCAAAAGCCAGGGACACCAGACTGAAAAATAAAAAATCTATTTTCATATTTATTTTACAATTTATATAAGAATAACAAAATATAGTGACATCTAAATATTAGCCATAGTCAGATGTCAAAATAAAGAGATTGTTATGAATAATCTAGTTGGTATCATGAACCAAAATAACAACTAGCAAAATATATTGATGTCATGACAAAAATACATTCTGAGTAGATAAATCTCCTTTGTTTGCAACCTTATCATCACTACATAAAGATATTAACTCTGGAACTTAAAGCGGGTCACCCTACTCAGACAAATTGATACTTCTTGATTATTATGTGCATCTGCATAAGCTGTAAGAACTTACCCTGATCCATTATAGCGAAGAGTACATGAAAAAGAATAATGCTGATATTAGACAGCTGTTTGAAATAAGTACAATAGATAGTTACCCAAAATAAATATTAGTAAATAACATGAGTCATTCATTTCATTCCATCTAGAGATGGCAAATTAGAAATCAACGAATTGTGTAATATCAGTTTCAACTGTTACTACGTACCCTTTATTCCAGCCATTTTCGTTATTTGGTGATCGACGTATCAAAGGTTCTAATCACATTCAATAACAAGACAAATCTCAAATCCTAATTCTTAATATTCGGAGAAACTTCAATTCAATGAGAAAGAAAATCAAAATCAAATCAACCGAACCACAGAATAAATCACAGATCAAATTCGATTTCCACAGATAAAAATGAGAAAATTAATCAAAGCATAGACATTTAGTCAATTGCAAGTTGCAACTTGAATACTAAATGTAGGTACTAGTGTAATGAACTGAACTAGGCGAACTAGCGTAATGAGGGCTACTACTTAGGGATGTTGAAAAAATATCGATATATCGATATATCGATATAATTTTTTCAATATATCGATATTTTTGAGCGATATTTAATATTTCGATATATCGATGTATCGATATAAAATTCCAAGTATCGAAAAGGTATCAAAATCGATATTTTTTTCAGAAAATTAAACCGACCAACTTAAAACTAAATTTGTAATCTTTTAAAAATTTAAGTTAAAAGATAACAAATGACCTTTTTTTTTTTTGGCTGTTTTATAATTTAGTTTTAAGTTGGCCGATATATCGATATAACGATATTTTTTGAAAATATAAATATCGATATTGATATTTTTTTTTAAAAATATCGATACGATATATATCGATATTTTTTGAATTTCCGACATCCCTATACTACTGTTTTTCGACTCACCAGATGGCACCACTATTGAGTGAGGTTCTGAAGTATGCCTGTCAAAGTTTGTTAATACGCACGTGAAAACAAAGATTACATATAAATCATATTTAATACTTGATAGATCCGTAGCGTAAACATATCGGCTACGCCAAAGTATTGCACAGTTTTCAGCTGCAGACGTTTTCCTAATAGATGTCACTACGTCACCTTTTGACGTAAGTTTAGAATGTGAAGGAAGCCCGAGCACGAGCCCCACTCGCCAGTCGAAAGACTGGCGAGTGGGGCTCGCGATAGCTTAGCGGTCAAAGCGTCTGATGTATCGAACCAGAAGACGCAAGTTCGAATCCTGTTCGCTAGCCGATATTTGCCCTCATTAAAAATAACTTGTTTGTATCATGTTTTATGCAAATAAAGAGTTTGAACAAACCTGAACAGTAATCTACAAAATTACATGACATTGTACAAAATCGCGGAGCTGTTCGGAAAGACTTCAGATGGGAATCTGAAACAAACTATACCTAGATTCGCGGACTAATCGACTATGTTAAAAATCCATCCCATTAATGTGCAATAGGTAACGAGTCAAAGACAAAGAAAGCAAGTCATTGTCTATTATGTCTGATTGTCTGTCGTCAGTGGACTGTCAAGTGTCAGTGTCGCTCTTGCATGGTTTATAAAAACAGTTGTTGCTTGGCTTGTTGATATTTCTTGTTTTCTACTTTATTCTACGACATTAGTCTTGTAATTTCAATTAAAATCAACTAATAAATAAGACTATTAAAATTATAGTAAAACACCATGGATGACGACGCGGAAACCTATAAACTGTGGCGAATTCGTAAAACAGTAATGCAGGTATGTGAGGTTAAGTTCTGTGTGCAAACAAATATAGTATGAATAAGTACAATCTAGCAAACAACAACTTCTAAAATAATCTATTTGTTTTTAACAACATAATATACTAAAATGTGTAATGTAAAAATAATCTTATTTAAAATGAATTCTGTAAACATGAGTGTAAGGCTGTATTTCCTCAAATATGTATTACAGTTGTGCCACGATCGGGGATACTTAGTAACACAGGATGAATTGGATCAGACGTTGGAACAGTTCAAGGAACAATTTGGAGATAAACCCAGGTATTTACTTTGGTTATTAAAATCTGGTCTACAGATATTCTGGGTATGGACCTATGTTAGTGTTGTGTCTTTTTTTATGGGCAAATTTTTCTATGATTCTCTTCTTTCCATGTATACAAAGCAAGTGATTTAAGCATATGTCATGTCAAACTTACCAAGGTGCAATTTTGTTGTCTGTGACACTGTTTGTTCCACTAAAGTTTTCTTTATTTTCTCATCCAGAATCTCCATGTTTCTTACAAATTTTGCATTTTCTTTTTGTTCAACAGTATACCTTTTTAGTTAAATACAAAAAAATCTAGTATACAATTTTGCCATTTAGAAATTGAAATGATTTTCAAGTCAGGTGTTTTGTTTGACAGTTTATATATTTTTTAAACCACAGGCTTATGTAAAGTAGTCATAGTGCAGTGCAATTTGTTTTTTATAATAGGCCATGACATTATTTCGAGTAAGGACTCTTTGATAATTTAATCTAACACTATCATGAAATATAATTTGTTTTAGTTTTATTGGTTTTATGGCTCATAAAATATTATGTTATTACTTATTAAAACTGGTTGTTACAGTGAGAAGCGACCTGCCAGAAGTGATTTGATTGTACTAGTAGCTCATAATGATGACCCAACTGATCAGATGTTTGTGTTCTTCCCTGATGAACCCAAAATTGGCATCAAGACTATCAAAACATATTGTACTAGAATGCAAGAAGAAAATATACACAGAGCTATTGTGGTTGTACAAGCAGGTAAATTTTTCTTATATAAAGAAAAATAATATTGCAATAATACATTGCAGGCTCTGTATGAGCTGTTTTAATCAATCACAATACACCATATTGCGAAATTATTACTTTTATAAATAATAAAATAAAATAAAATTGCCAAATCTATTTTTTAATTAATAAATAAATAATTTTTTTAATTAATTTTTTTCAGGTATGACACCGTCAGCAAAGCAGTCGCTAGTAGATATGGCTCCTAAGTACATTCTAGAACAGTTCCTGGAGTCTGAACTACTGATCAACATCACTGAGCATGAGCTGGTGCCTGAACACATAGTACTGACACCAGATGAGAAGGCTGAGCTCTTGACTAGATAGTATCCTTTTATAACCATGTCAATCGTTATCCTTATTAATATTATAAATGCGAAAGTAACTCTGTCTGTCTGTCTGTCGCGCTTTCACGCCAAAACTACTGAACCAATTTAAATTAAATTTGGTACACAGATAGTCTAGAACCTGTTATGTTACATTGATATTATTAAATCAAAATAATTCAGACTCTGTACTATGGTTAAGGATCCAAATGATTTTGATTTTAGGAGAAAGGTAGACTGATAGATATATCACCATGCCTATATTCCCTGGAGGGGGCAGGCAGTGAGGCAGATATACAATATACTGGTGTACATTTACAATTCACTCACCTCTTTTTACATGGGTCCTGAACAGACTGATGTTAAGGATTCATGTAATAGGTGAGCCTACTGCCCGATTGATTTAATAAGATCAAAAACCGAGATTAAATCCGGTTCAATGTCTAATATTCGCGTGAGTGCCAGTAATGCTTTCAATAAAAAAATATGATCTCGGAAAAACAGGATTTAGGACAGCATCGCATCTGGGCTGCGTGTTTTGTAATCACAAGCCCTGTTTCGTAATATCTATGCAGGGGACTTTGTTTTATAATATGTAGTGATGCCGCGATTACCGCTCCCATGAAACTTGGATGTGCTAAGAGACTTACAAATTCCGAATTATCAATTGAAGTTTGAATTTCGCGGGCGATTGAACGATTCAGGCCTGTAGCCACTACCCGCCAGACAAATAAAAAAAAAATTTACAAATATTTGTATGCAATTATCTGCCAAGTAATTTAACGGGAACTTATCAGTAAGCTGTGAAACAGGCCCTAACTCTTGTATTAGTTGTAATATTGTTACATTTTTTTCATTCATTAGTAAGACGGTACATCATAACTTGAAAGAAGTTTTGTGTTTCGTGGCGCCATCTTTTGCCTACCGAGCGTAGTACAACAAATAATCGATAATGATAATCTGCGGTGCCACGCGCTCATTTCAACAGATGGCGCTGAACAACTCCCATACAAAATTGTTTTTCCTTTTGCGGAAATCGAATGTGTGCAGAAGCCGATTGCTCAGCTACTGCATCATTCGTGAGAGTATTAATTAATTTCCTTAACGAATACTACAGTAAACTGAAGGAGAATATGTTAATGAGAATACAGGCTGGTGACCCAGTGGCGAGATATTTTGGACTCAAGAGAGGACAGGTCAGTAGACACATGGCACATTATTATACATGTTATTAGTGTTGGATAATTAAATAAAACAATGGGGATCGCTAGTTAAGCTGGACTGGCGCACTTTTTATTTGACAGACCCTTTGACAGTTGACATTATTCTGACAGCTGACCAGATGACGCTGTTCAGGTGCGTCATAGACAATGATCACAGATAATGATGCATTCCTATGATACATTATCAATTAGTATATCCAATTGTGATAGTACTTGAACGGTTGTTCCAATATAATGTGAGGTGGGTCAAAAAAAAGACACACCGAAAGATCGGCGATTGACATCGAGATATCGATTAAAATATTCAGAAAAAAAACAGCCGAATCCTTTTTTATAGTTGCGTAAACAAAAAAATTGGCTCGTAAATATAAACAACTGATGTAGATTACGGTATAAGACTCTCAATATTCATCCTCTCGTACTAAAAGAGGTAGATACATTAATAGCATAACTTTATCCATATAAGAAGATTGATTCTAAAGCAGATGTTGTTTTTACTATATCTGCAATCATTGTTAATGATGAGAAATTTCTAGTATAAGAAAACAATAATAATGCTATCCATCAAGTATTAAAATTATAGGTTCTTGGGTCTTAGGCGATTTACTAAAATTAATAGAATCAAAGCAGTAATAGCCTAGGGGGGTAAATAACCACTGGACTCCTAAGTCAAAGGTCTCGAGTTCGAATCCAAGTTACGCACCTCTGACTTTTCGTAATCATGTGCGTAATTATCATCGCTTTAACGGTGAAGGAAAACATCGTAACTTGCATGCCTGAGAGATTTTCTTGACGGCGTGTGAAGTCTGCCAGCTAGCGTGGTGGACTATAGCCTAATCCCTCATAGTAGGCCCGGGCCCAGCAGTGGGACATTATTATGGGTTGATGATGATGACGATGAATAGATATTAAATAAATAACACGTTAGTTACTTCTGCATGATAATAATAGAGAATAATTAATAAAGAATAACCAACCTTTTAACCAATTTAAAGCTTTATTTATGCACACCTACATAAGTTGTACATTCAACAATATGATTATGTACGCATCGCTTTCACGTGTGTCCTAGTTATAATTTTTGCATATTGTATCTATTTTCGGAGTAGTAAATGAATGGAGTGATAATTAATATCGAACTAATGCGTAATCTCTACGCGATCACCCTTCTGCTCCATAGGCCATCATTATTACGCGTTATGTGCCCAGGAGCAAACTACGTTCACAAAAAAAGTTAGTCAATTGTATTATAGAAATAGTAAAACAGTTAAGGTCGACAGTTCACGATAAAAAAGTCAGTTTAATGATAATGTTGCCTCAACTTACGATTTGTGTCAGATTCATTGTATGTATTTAAATTCAAGCACTCCATTTAATTACTACTCTATGGCGAAGGACAGGTAGAGTCCACGCCACTACAGATATTACGCGTCAATACGAGTTACGGGCACGTTGATATGTAATACTTAGGTACTTACTGAAAACTTGCTAGTATCCAGTAGAATAGAACTAAATAGTAGTTAGTGTGATTGTAAGTACCTAAATAATGTGGAATTAACATGGATCACCCAGAAGAACACCAAATAGGCAAGGTTACAGAATCTAAGAAGAAATTATCGATACTAACGACCTGCCGTGTCCATTAACTAATAATACTTATGCTTGAATTAAATACCATAATGTTAAAATCCATCTGGATAGGCTGTTGGCATAGGATGAAATTGTCTTACGGACGAATCTTAATTTGACATAAGCTGCATAGAAGTAATGTCAAATTTCTATCTCCAGTAAGTAAAACAATCGACAGATACCTACAGTTCTCACCAAACTTATTGTCCGGGTTGAAGTAGGCATGAGCTAACTTTAACCCGGCCGTTAAAATCGAAGAAAGAAAAATATTGGATTGTAATAAATAAAAACAAAAGCTCAAGTCGTAGGGTGTCGTTTTAAATCATTTGAATCCAATATTTTTCATTCTCCGATTTTTGAGACCGGGTTAAAGTTAGCTCGTGCCAACTTCAACCCGGCCAATAAGTTTGGCGAGAACTGTACAGATAGGTTATTAATTTCGGCCGTTAATGGAAATCTTTATTAGCTACCTACATTTATTAAGTGACCGTAGACGTAACCACAACTTCACACTTGTCTAGCGACTTTATAGGCCTTATTAATAATAATCACCCTAACATTGTAAATGCGGCCTCGTTGTTGTTATGTCTTGGTTTTTCCACATTCTACCCATTATAAAGTAGCAATAAATTTTAAAAGTTGTTCTTTTTTAGGTGGTGAAGATCATCCGTTCATCAGAAACGGCCGGGCGATACATTTCATATAGATTAGTATGTTAATTTAGAGTTATTACCAATAAATATCTTATATTTTTACTTGAAACGTTTTATTTTACTATCGTTTTATGAATTGGATGATAAAGGTTGCTATCAAGTGTAGCGTAACCAGTCGGCTCAACGCCGAGCGCAGCGTTCAGAGTAATGAGTTTACTGGAGAAAATTGGCGATTAGTGTGACTGAACCTACCAGAAACTAAAAAGTAAAAAAAAATTTAATTGGTATTAGAGTTGGTGCCAAACAAACAATCAAGAAAGATAATTTAAATTAAATTTGTTTGGCACCGACTCCACTTGTCACTTGGCACTTCCTGGGTGTTTTTTTAAATAATTACTTAATTTTTTTAGTAGAAAATAGATGTCCATTGTCAGAACTGGACCAAATTGAAATGGAAGCACCAAAAAAAAAACTTTCAAAAAAAGTATCATCAAAATCGGTTCACCCGGTCCAGAGTTCTGAGGTAACAAACAAAAAAAATACAGTCGAATTGAGAACCTCCTCCTTTTATGAAGTTGGTTAAAAATCAGCCGGCTCCGACCATTAACGACCTTCGAAGGCACTGAGCACTTCTATCTTGATATGCTCCCATCGCAGGACCTTATGTTACGGTATGATTAGAGAAGAGAAATACTTTATGATTAGACAAGAGAAATACTTATATTTCGTCGTAATATAGCACGCGTTTGTACTTATCTACTTAATATGTAAATTACCAATCAATAATCTCAGCCTAGATAGGCAAAGTTGAGGATGAGCCTACGTTATGAGATCATCGCGCGTCTCTACCTTGTGTATCCAGTAAACGCCAGTTACTTTCTTGAGACTTGGTTCAAGTCCTAGATAAATAATTATGTTTGCCGATCTGAATTTGAGTGTATATGGTATAGCTGACCTCATGTCTAACTTTTAACTCAGTAAAGAAGTGCTTTACTTGTTCGGCAAACTATTACTGATAGGTTATTTGTAGCAAGATCATCTTCATTAAGTTACCTGGGCATGGATGGTTATTGTTTATTTACAGTTTATTTATACGTTATTGCTTATTTAACCATTAATTTTATAACTAAATGAAGCTGTAACCGTCACGGCTACGTTAAGGAATGGCGAAGAATAACTTTAAAATTAAACAATTACATATAAACTCACATTTATTTGATATTTGTTATGAACTTTCATAAAATACCATGATCTGTATATAATGGAATCACGCAATACTCATTGTACTGGGTAATATGGACACGCGATGCGCGCGCTCTTCACACGGCGCGGGCGCAGCACGAGTCGCGCACGTCGCAAAATCAACGCAATTACAGTACTTACGCGCCAACTGACGGAATTGCGCTCGATATCTTGGTGCAGATATAACGAAACGATCCTGATTACATTATAAAAATGTTTTGAATATTTAGACATTTTTCGAATCGATTACGAAAACGAAACGAGTGATTAAAAAAAATCTTGACTTTATTTCCTGAATGAAAGAACCCTAGAAACTAGCTTTTTGAGAGGACAGATTCCTAATAATTGTGATATTGATTGTGAGTTGTGGAAAACACAGAAGTAGTTTACCTATTCGATCTGTGTAACGAAAACTGTTGTCCAATGTTTGTGAATGCCGCAGTATAATTTTCCGGTAAGTAGATACTTTCTAACATTCAACACATAAATAACAATAATTGGTCAATACAATTAAAATATATTGATACAATAAATATAGTTTCGCAAGTCTTTAGAAGTGTTGATAATGTTGTTTTTAGGTTGATAACCGGTTTTTTACGATGTTGTGTTTCCCATTACTTACTACTTTCTTTAAGGATAATAGATATCATTAAGTTTGTCAGCGCCATTCGATCTTATGAATAATAAAACCTTTTTCTAATTAGCGAACAAATTGAAGCGAGCAACTGACCAACACAGTTTGAATTGAATTAGCCTCGATATCCTACTATTTTTTTTTAATTCGTGATGTGTACTAGGTACTTACCTATCTAAACATTAGATACTAATAAATATATAGAATAAAATTGCCTATGTAGGTACTTTACTTTTCAGTTTTCAGGTTCTGCACGACATTATTTTAATGAGATACTAGTTCCGCACACCATACTTAGCTACCTAGTTTATCTGTTCATAAGCTATGAATAAAACCAAAACAATAAAACACAATTGAAGTAAAAAACCCAAAGTGAGATTTGAAACCTGATGAACTTAAAGTAATCACCTGCGAACATTCTGTAGGTATTCCCATAACAAAATATCCAATCGCATATCATGTTAATAAACACGACATAATTATGCTGCTGGGCAGCTAAACTATCTTTTGTTTCTTTCCTATTTCGTCACTTTAAAAACGTCTGACAGTGACAAAACAAAGATTCACTACTTCTAGACTAAACCTTGTTTATTAATAAAGCCGATAGAGTAAGTAACCTTAAAGCTCATTACTGAAAATAGAAATCCACCTAAGTAATTGTCCATCACGATATCGTGTCTATTCCACATCGTCCTATAAATTGCATATACTCACTACACCCTACTTACATCGCTAACGAGATTTTGGACTATTGATATGCAATACGAACACGAATCTATCACGATATCCTTGTCTATAGATATAGCACGCGACGGCATGCGGCATAGCGCGGGTTAGGAAGAAGTAGAACTTCAACCCGGCCGTAAAAATCGGAGAAAGAAAATTATTGGACTGTAATAAATAAAAACAAGAGCTCAAGTCGTAGGCTGTCGTTTTAAATCAGTTCATCACTAATAGTTTTTTTTCTCCGATTTTTACGGCTTGGTTAAAGTTAGCTCGTGCCAACTTCAACCCGGACAATAAGTTTGGCGAGAACTGTACTGCACCCCACAGTTCGCCGTATGTTTGACATCATACACTAAACAAAACAGGCTAATATTCAGAGACGATGCTAAACATAAACTTACGCTTACGGTAGTCAAACGTACGTAAGCGTTACTTTACGTCCCACTGCTTCTGGGTCTCCTGTTTCGTGAACTTCCCTTGTTGGTAAGATCTTCTGACCCAGCGACCTAGGGGGCTAGACAAGTTGCATTTTGACATTCCAATCGCCAAACAAAATGTATGTAAATGACATTAGTGACAGCCGGATTTGCCGAAAGCTTGTGTCATTTCCATACGTTTTGTTTGTCGATTCGAATGGGTGGACGAACTATAGCAGAATAGGAGGGCTACCCTATTCTGCTATAGTTCGTCCGACCCAGTTGAATTTTAGGTAAGCGTAAGGTAAGTAACAAAAAACTTTATCATAGTTCACAGGTCAACACTATTTGCTATCCATTTGTCGGTTTCCGACCGCCCCGTCAGAAATTAGAAAGTAGGTAATGATTAAATTTTATGTTATTTTAAATTACTTGAGTTCTAATCGACCCGATATCGCACAGTTCGTTGAAATGTTTAAAAGTTAAGCACTTTACATCAAAAGGATGATCACATTTTAATTAATTATGCAAATATCTAAAATAATCTAAATGTAGTCAGTATTTTATAGATAAACCTTTTAGAGGATAATAATAATAATAACCAATTAGTGGTTTTCATTAGTTTTTGTAGGTAAATAAAATATCAATGCCTTTAGAAAGGTTATATTACAAATCTAGAAAAAGTTTACATTATCTATAAATTCTCAGATTTTTCTGGAGGTAGTACTAAAAACTATGATTAATGATGCGATTTCTGAGAAGCTGAAAGTTTATTTATCATTGATATTGATATATCGACGTATAATACTAAGATATAAATAAAACCCAGGTATCTTAAAAAATACCTAACTAAGTGAAAATATGACAAACTATGTGAATAAAAATCACACAAAATGAATATATAAAAATTACCATATATATTTTACTAGGTCGTCAGCATTAATTAACTCAATCATATAATTATCTTCAAATTAATTATCGTAAGCACCAATTACAATGATAGTTAACTGAGATAACATTGATGCTGATCTAGATTAGTGATTAGAATCGCGGTTGCTGAGCGTGAGGTCTTGGGTGCGATTCCCTGAGTGGGCAGTGTTACTGGGTTTTTATGATGACGAGTTCGCCTGTCATTAGATGGAACCTAAAAGCGTCTCTCCTTTGGCAACGGAAAGGTTTGAGAAAGATGTACTGATACAGGTACTTACATGCGAATTTCTGTGATATAGACACCAATCCTAAAGCGTCCAATGTTCTAAACGGGCTCAGGTTCGAATCCTGGCTGAGACCGCATTTTTCTTCCACTTTTCACAGATAAAATAGCATTTATTAATGCAAAAAAAACGCAATGTTTATTAAAATATTACCCAGAAACAAATATAGACGCGTCATCGTCGTCAGCTAATGATTAAGTAATGGTGGAGTACAAAATTGATTTTTTAAAACGATATGACCACGCACGTGGCTCTGCTCTGAAAGCAGTTATACCTACATTTGTATAAATTTGTCTTACAAATCAATTATTCATTGTGACCTTATTATCGCGAAAGATACCCAGCATTAAGTGCTAAAGGTGTAGGTATGATAATAATATAAATAAAACCATTTTTCATGCTTATGAAATATCTTTATGGTACAATTTAAATAGCAGACTTGGGCCCCGCAGTTTAGGTTAGGTTAGGTTACTTTTCAACCTACGAAAACAAACTCGATTTCAAAATATTATAAAAATCTTCGTGTTCTGTTTGGATAAAAACAGGTTAAAAAATATTATTTATTAGATAGATAATAATAATAATAGATAGATTAAAAAATATACGGACTAAAATAATGAAACGTTTTCGCGTTTCATTAATTATAGTCCGTATATTTTATTTGTTAAAAAGTTTTTATGTAACAAGTTTTCGTTGATACACCGCTTTGGAACTTGGTACCTATAATGATTTATTACATCGTACTGACAAGTTTACGACAACATACGTTAGAAACCCGTACAAAAACACTTGAATATAGATTTAAGCGTAATCAATGCGTTAGATGTAGTCATCGAAAGTGCGCAAAGATGAATGACGTACAAATACTACATATAAACGATTAATATTCCATATTTTCGTTGATTTACATAAAGAAAGTTTCACACCGCGAAAATTGATTAAACGTGGTTAGGTATTATAAATTGGTACGTTGCGCGTTGGTTCAATGTTCGCGAATTTTTATATTTTGATGAATACGTGGGAATTTGATACTTATCGTTTGATAAAGTGGGGCCGGTCGTAAATGTTTACTGCCATTTTATTTTGTGTAAGTAATTAAGAAGTAAAAGAAGTGTCTGTCTATAAAGAGCCGAACAAGATGTACAGCTGCACAAAATATCCCTTAAGTAGAGTGTTTTGATGAGTGAGAAGGACATCGGAAAGCAATAAAAAGATTACAGTCAACGAAAAAAGATTCGCAGCTATCGTCAGTTCTAACATGATTCTCTAAACAAGTTGTAACTACGCTGATCAACCGATCTGCAAGGTGAAGCTACACTTGCCGCCGTCAGTCTGTGGATGGGTGACCATTCTTAACATATCGAGACCCCTCCGTGCCTCGGACAGCACGTAAAGCCGTCGGTCCCGGTTGTCATACGAACACCTATGACAATCGTTAGTGGTAGTCAGAAGCCTAAAAAGACTAACAACCAGTCTTTCCTTCGAATATCGGTATTGCCTATAAATTGGGTTGCAGAGGTCTGATGGCAGTCGCTTCGTGTAGAATACTGATATTCAGCCGCATCCTGGTTAAACTGGAAGCCGACCCCAACATGGTTGGGAAAAGGCTAGGAGGAAGAAGACTCAACGAAAAGAGATTTGCAGGTCAGTTATAACATGATTCTTTAAACTTGTTTAGTGTGTTTCTTCTCAGAGGTCGTCAGTTAGGAAATACCGGCGCACTCTAGTTAAAAAAAAAATTATACATTGACTTGTGAAAGTGTCTTCAAATCATCTATTAGCTGAAATAAGTATCATTTATTCCACATGTCCCGCATTCAGCATCTACGAAATTGTTATATGATTTTGTCATTATTGAAAAAACAATAAAAGTCGACGTTGTTATTTTCGTTTGTCCATTTTTTGACTAAAACGCGGATTAAACAAACAAATCCCCCAATAATACCAGTTTTAGTGACGCCGATGATATCATATAAACAACACGCGAAAATAAAGAGTGAAGAGAATTCATTGGATTCATTGAATGTGTTGATCAGGTGAAAATGCTTGAGATGCCGAGCAGACATGATTGCCGACATATTAACTCGCGCGCAGCGTGGAACAGAGGCGAACATCCGATATGCGCGCACGCACGGTAAACACGATATATCCACAATGCAGGGACTAGCTGTCAGAGATTTTGTATATAATTTTGATTATTTTTATTCAGGTCTAAGTACTGGGATCTGGACCCTATTTTTTTATAAGCGCTTTAACTAACAACAGAATTGCAGACAGATAAAGTTTATTATGTATATTTATTTATATTTAATTATTAAGGTATAAATTTTTTTTAGATTGTAGACATTTAAAATTGCAACCTCTGAAAAAGTATACATTATTACTCATATTTGATTTTGGTTTGTTGTTGTGAAAGTTTCTTTAATCGGTAAGGTTACCATTATTAACAGACACTAACATTCAAACTCGACTGCCTCGTGGGCACTACGCTAAAGGTCCTCGGTTTGAATCCCGGGTCGAGCAAAGTGTTGTTGGGTTTTTCTGTGAAATTCCCAGTAGCATATTGGAGTCTGGATCTCTGCCATGAGTTGATGGCACTATTGCCATCCCCATCCCCATCCCATGTAATAATTTTTCGTATGGACTGTCAACTGTCAGTCTGACAACTGTCAAATTGTGATATCATTCATTTTTAGTTCGGGCCCCGAACGATACGGGCGTCCGTAGGTGGTACGGAGTAGGACACGCCCGTAATGAAGGCCGAAACTACATAAATATAAATATATCCTGGGACATTTTTACACAGCACCATCTAGTCCTAAACTAAGCAGAGCTTGTACTATGGGTACTAGACAATGGATAAAATACTTATATACTTTTTTTTGTAACTATATACTTATAATATATAAGAAACATCCAGACAAGCACAAACACTTAAGTTCATCACAATAAATGTTTGTGTCCTGTGGGAATCGAACCCACGACCTCGTGATCAGCAGTGCATACTTCGTGCATAAGGGATAAACCCCTTGATACCGTCAGAAGAACCTAAATAACTTAAATACTCGAATCCTACTAATATTATAAATGTGAAAGGATGTATGTTTGTTACTCAATTAAGCCAGAACGGCTGAACGGATCTGGATGAAATTTTGCACAGAGATAGATTACCGTCTAGAATAGCACATAGGCTAAATGTATGTATAGTTCACGTGGGATATGCAGGCGAAGCCACAGGCGGAAAGCTAGTCTAGAAACAAAAATTATCACGTTCACTATCGCCAAACTAAAACGACGACCGCACGCGACGTTTTTTTTTCAGTTTTTTTCGAAGCCTCAAGAATTCAATCGTCGAGATTACTTCCTGACTTGATTGCTTGGGAAAATTGCCGAAGAGAAATGTCGATACTATTGCTAATAGACTAGTTGATTGGATCGTAATCTGTATGTAACATGAAGTATTTATAAAATGTAAATTGAAGTACAATTTCGACGTAATTATAATTACGTGACCTCGTACCTAAATTGATTCTTGAAGGGGTAATCGGTTATTATAATACGGAGTGAGAAATCGTAAATATATTAATATTAATGAGAATAATGCGTGGATAACATACCTATCTAATAAGCCGGCTTCCAGTTTAACGATGACGGATACATGCGAACCGTCAGTTGGGAATACAGTGAGGTGTATACATAAATATAATAATATATTACAAATACATAATAATATTACTACCAACCCGTGTGCAGCTTCTTTTGTAATGTTACAGCAACGCCACCTCACCAGCACCGGGTTCAATTGTGTTGGGGTTTGATGCGGGAGGTAAAAATGATCTTCAAAACATCCAGGAAAACATTTGTATTTAGTTAACAGTAGTACAAGAATAATTGTAATGAATTTGGCGATTTCCTTCGTCGCGCAACGCGACACCCTCAGCCCGTCCCGTTTTCTAATGCCATCTTCTTCGTCTTTTTCCCCGCTGCCCCGCGCCCCGCGTCTTCTCCACTCGGTCGCGTTCGGCGGCACTCGGAGGCGGCGCTCGGCTCGCGTGTCGTGAGCCGATAACGCGAGGGCTTTTGGCCATAGATGGCGTTAACAAATTGCGTTATCCGGGTTCAAAAGTTTTTAAACCATGCAGGAACCCATTGAAATATGCATACACTAGCTTTTTGCCCGCGACTTCGTCCGCGTGGAATAGTTACTTTGTTCCATATGAACTTTCATCCCCTATTTCACCCCTACATAGGTCGAAATTGATTAATTATTTTGCCCGCGGCTTCGCTCACGTTTTTTGCGGCTTTAGTTTTGTTTAGCGTATGTAAAAATCTCAAACAAACTAATACATTTACATCCTCCATCATCCCTTATTTTCCCCATGGGGGTTGAATTTATCAAAATCCTATTTAAGCGGACGTCTTCATCATAGTAGCTCCAATCTTTAATTTCAATTCAATCAGTCGAAAATCAAAGAACATTTATACAAACTTTCATCCCCTATTTTATCCCCTTGGGGGTAGAATTTATCAAAATTCTTTTTTAGCGGATGCCTACGTCATAACATCTACCTGCATGCCAAATTTCAGCCCGATCCCTCCAGTGGTTTGAGCTGTGCGTTGATAGATCACTATGTCAGTCAGTCAGTCAGTCAGTCAGTCAGTCACCTTTGAGTTTTATATTAGATAGATAGATTATTTTAACCAAATCGGTCCAGCCGTATAGGAGGAGTTCGGTATCAAACACCCGTACAGAAGAATAATATAATGGAGCTATAACACGTATATAGCGCCTGCGACGGTAGGAATATCAATTTAAATTGTATACAGACCAAAATAGGAACCTCCTTTTCGGAGTAGGTTAAATTCACGTTAACTTTTCCTTTCAAATTGTCTACACGTTTCTTTGATACGGTCAGTATGTAAATAATTAAAAAAACTTCGCATAGACCACATTTTCTGTAATGAGAATCGGACAGACCGTCAATTTGACGTCAATCACTTTATGCATGCTAGTTTATTTCCTTCAAGAAGTTTGTTGTTTATATAACCGTTTTTTTTTCTTTCTGATATAGTTTTTGGTTTGGAGAATCTTAGGCTAATATTCAGAGACGAAACTAAGCGTAAAATAGAAAGAGTAAGTGGTTTAAGACGTATGGTTGACGACTTGTGTGGTTTAGTGGTTCGGGTACCGGACTGCTGATCACGAGGTCGTGGGTTTGATTCCCACAGGACACATATATTTATGTGATGAAATTAAGTGTAATACATAAGAAATACCCAGACAAACACAAACACTTGACTTGACAACTCGAACCACTAGACCACAGACGTTGTCAAAATAAATCCTCCTTCCATCGGCCTCGGCTACCATCACGTTTGTGTTCCCCAAGAAGATAAGCAGTGGCGTACTGGTATTACCTACACTCATAGTTCATATGTCGTTTTAAGTCCAATGGAATAAGGAGTAACCCTATTGTTATTGTTACCCCAGAGCTCCTACAAATTTCAAAGAAAACCCCAGCAACACACAGCTGTGGTTATTCGGTCACTATGTCAAAAAAACCGTAAAGGCTACGTTTTCTCTAATGAGAGTTGGACAGACCGCCAGTCTCATGCCAATCACATTAGGCAAGCCTGTTTATTTACTTCAAAGAAATCTGTTGTTACGTTTTTTTTAAATAAACAAATATGACACGTCTGTTATAGCCTAATTACATGGAAAGTAAAACTTGATTCTTCATATAACTCTAATGGTTGACCGATTTTCAACCTTATTTAGGTCATTAGGTCGAAAATTGTTCAACCGCCAACGTTCTTCACTGTATTTCACACAAACTATGATTTATGCGGTTATAAAAATAAATATAATTTAATATAATTCACGTGGTGATCATCGGCATTATCTGATCTGCTTAACCTTCCTTCGATCGATATGGCGTAGCTTACCTTTGAACATCATTCGACCAAAGTTAATTAAAATTTATAGTCACGAATCCCGTTTAAAAACTAGTTTTTAATTATGTCAGTTGTGCATGATAGACCAAATTTGATAATTAAAATAGTCAAAAATTCGTCTGAAACAAATATTAGGTAGGTATTTTTATTTGAAAGATCTTATTTTAGTCAAACTATAAACTTCATCAATACTAGAATTTTTCTAAATTATATTTGTTATACGCGTTGATGTCTTTTATACTAGCTTCGTAACTGGTTACGCAGCAAAATTACATCGGGCGACCATACCATAAAGTTATTAACATAAAGTTCAAATTTAAATAATTTCACTGATCATGAGATAGAAGTTCTATAATAATAATCATAATTGTATGTTCACAACTGACAGCCAAAAATTGTTGACGAAATGATTGATAACGGAACATTAAGGTGCAAATTCACTTGTACAATGATTAATTGAATAAAAATGAGCTCATTGAACAGAAATGTTCAATAAAAAGATTTATTGTATTTTAATTAAAGAACTTGTAGTGATAACTGTCTTTTTGACACTATAAATTTAAATGAAGTTTGAAAAAAGATTATAAATTTGATTTGAGGATTTTGTAAAAACATTATCATCGTTATGCCTAGAGCAATTTGGAACTTTGTTATACTGCCCGATTTATGGCAATAGGTTCGCCCCCTATTAGGTGTGTGACCTAAAACATCTAGCTGTTCAGAATATCCAGTAGGGTCTCATTATAAGCTTTTATTTTTATAAGTTAAGGCGATGAATATCCGAATTGAATTTCTATGTATTAAAGGTTTACAAATGTTTTGTGAGCAAATTAATATTGCTAGCAGCTCTTGATAAATAATCTTTTACATTGAAATAAAACTACTTTTTACGGATTTTATCGCGTTATATTGATATTATTTTAATCCCGACGTTTCGGACCCTTTACAGCGTCCATGGTCACGGGTGACTAAGGTGGTAGGCGTCTTGAAGATTTAATTACTAACAGCTACCCTACATTTCTGTTAATTATTGGCAATCCGATTCACGCAGAACGAGCTCACCGTATCCTTCGGTCTTGCAGTTTTAGGCTTGGATTTAGATTTAATTGAATCTATAATAGGGTTCCAAGCAGGTGGTAAGACCCAGCCATCTTCTCTATTGAAATTTGGATGTTTTTGAATTTCAATGGACTCACGAATCATCCTGGGTAGGAATCGGTTTTCTTTTGCGAGGTGTAAAAGAACACATCGCTGATGTCAAACACCGCCGTTTCGGAAAGTCTGCAATTTGTGAGCACACCCTTGACAAGGCCCGGCATTACATCAGATTTGACCAACCACAAGTCCTCGCCCTCGTCCTCGTCCTCGTCCTCTAGTGATGTATTTTACGATGATTTTTATTACGTGCGGGTGACACATAATCAGTTAGAACATAACATAACATCACGCCCGTATTCCCCGAAGGGTAAGGCAGAAGCGTACTTGCGTACTTCAGTACGTTGAGGTCCCATTATCTATATATATATATATATATATATATATATACTAATATTATAAAGAGGTAAAGTAAATCATGTGCGTAATTATTATCACTCGCTTTAATGGTGAAGGAAAACATCGTGAGGAAACCTGCATGCCTGAGAGATATTCTCGACGGCATGTGAAGTCTGCCATCCTGCATTAGGCCAGGGTGGTGGACTATGGCTTAATCCCTCTCATACTGAGAGGAGACCCGTGCCCAGCTGTGGGACAGTTAATGGGTGGATGATGATGACTATCAAGAGGAAAGATTTGATTGTTTGTATTGAATAAGGCTCCGAAACTACTGGACCGATTTGAATAATTATTTCAGTGTTAGATAGCCCATTTATCAGGGAAGGCTATAGGCTATATGCCATCACGCTACGTCTAAAAGGAGCGGGGTAGCAATGAAAAATATTACAAAAAGGGGGAAAAAATTATAGGAAGCTAATACGTAATAAGGGGTGAGCCTTTAACTAATCTCAGTTCCGAATGGGTACTAAGAATTTCATAGAATGATTAATTTCGTTTCATTTTCATGATTAGTTTGTCAATTTAAAATAGCGTGATGATAGCAATGCAAATAATATAATGATTGCATGTAGTGTGAAATATAGCGCACGTCGCTTAGATGATTAAACGCATTGATTGGCTTTCGTCATCGCGGCGCAGTGCCTGAAAAAAATAGATTTATGTGCAGATTGCAATACAGAATTTGCAATTCTTTTCAATAATTCCACTGTTGTGTATAAACGTTGTAACTATCAGGAATTCTGTTACGTGTTACAAGACAAAAAAAAAATGTTTGTAACAAGTAACAAGGATTATTGTAATTTCAACTTGAATTGTTGTTTTTAAAGGTAGGTACTTAGTAGTTTCTGAAGTTTGCCGACAACACTTTAATATGCAATACTCGTATTAAATTACGTAAAATTAATAAGGATGTTATTCGTATTTTTGGTCCTAAGTGGCGAACAAGAGTATTTTAATTATAAACTTAAAAGGTTTTATTTTGTACTGTAATTAAAGGTAAATAATTTAGAGTTTGAGAATAATTGTTGGTGTGTGGCACAAACACGTATATGTTCCGTAATTCCCAAGGTCTAGAGCAATGCTAGTGTATAGTTAAGTTATAGTTAATGAACCAATTAACACAAAATGTAATTGATAAAAGTGCTGCTGATAATGAGCTCATCATTGAACAGAAATGTTCAATAAAAAGATTTATTTTATTTTAATTAAGGAACTTGTAGTGATAACTGTCTTGCTTGACACTATAAATTTAAATGAAGTTTGAAAAAAGATTATTTAAATGAAGATAGAAAATGTAATTGATAAAAAGTGCTACCTACGTATTCTGAATAGTACACATATTTGGTGCCAAAATAACTAAAAAAAAAAAACTGTTTCTCTAGTTCAGATCGTTTCGTTCGTACGTTCGTTCGTAGAAAGAGTAAGAGTCTACACTATCTGAGAGTCAGTGTCGTTTGATATAACTGACTAACTTTTTGGCTATAATCCACCACACAAGCCCGAATATGTGATTATTTAAGAATATTTGAAGTACTAATACACACGTCAATTCAAAAACATCAGATAATCATGTCTCGCATTTGATCACCGTGGGCAGTAGTGAGCAGATATTGTGACTGACACTCAGACTATTAAGCTATAAATAGTTAAAAATGTGGGTAAAACGTTTACTTATTTCACACTCGCTTTACGCCAGCGGCTTCGCCCGCGTGGTCTTATAAATTTTTGCCCCGTTTTTTGCAACATTTTTCATTGCTACTCCGCTCCTATTAGTCGTAGCGTGATCGTATATAGCCTATAGCTTTCCCCGATAAATCGGCTATCTAAAACTGAAAGAATTTTTCAAATCGGTCCAGTAGTTTCGGAGGGTATTCAATACAAACAATCAAATATTTCCTCTGTTTAGTAATATTATATAATTATATTATATACATATAATTATATTATATTAGTATAGATAAAACTTTAGGAATATAACACATCATAACACAAACGTAATTCCATGCCGTCAACCACCAACCGCAATATTCGGTAAATAACCATAATGACGGGATCCCAACTATTCCGAAGTGTCCCGTATAGTTATCAGAGCATCGCCTAATGGCGGCGACGTGACCACGCCTCGGAGACATCGCGGTTTTAAATAATACACCAGATAAAACCGATACTTTCTACAGACGATTATCGGATAAAAGTGAGCTTTGAGAAACTGGCGGGTATTCGTAAATGTTGTACACAAACAACATTCATTCAGGTTGTGTTTTGTCTCCTACGAATTAATTGGTCTTTTAGAATTTATTATATAAAACTTATTGAAAGTGTTGGTATAAATACACAGAATAGTGCATAAATTACTATTCACTGGTCATCAGTATTCAAATATAAATTTAAAAATACTACTGTCTGTTTGGTCCTCGTTTCTTACAAAGCGTACCAAAGGACCAGTTTTTTTTGTCATGTACGTATCTTCATCATCGTCGTATCACGTAGGTAATAAACACTACTAAGGGACTTCGACCTCTGTATAGCCGACCGTCTGATAAATTAAAAAAATAACAACAATTTTATGAATTTATCTGCCACATCATTTAGGGGGAACTTACCTACTTCGAGGGAAAACAGGCCCTAAGTATGCCAGACATCTCCACCTAGACTGTAAAAGTTAAGTGTCTAAATATATCTACACTTTTTAATTTATTGAAATGTGTGCATCATAAAATATCAACAAAATGGTATTTAAATAAAAAAGTGCAATAACTGGTTATCGTTTCAAATGGATTCTAAGAACTGAAAGATTAATGGATGCTATATATCCTACGGTGCTTTCGCGTTCGGCTAACAAACTGCACTTTAATTTGCTCTGATACACATAGTTATTGTTATTTATGATGGATCAAGAGGATAACCATCAAATCTGTTAAAACTTGATTAATAAGCTCTTAAAGACTAGTCTTTAATAAAGCTAATAGAGACATTATAATCGAGACTTAAATACAAAATATTTAGAAGAATCTATTAACTATTTATTTTCCTAAATCATTTCTCTATCAAATACAGTTGCGATTATAGTCGTTATGTAGCCATCGAATGTGGTTTTAAAAGGTGATTTAATATACATATCGTCACGCCTGTATTCCCCGAAGGGTTGGGCAGAGCCTAATGTACACCCATAATTCGTAGGTATGTTTTAGGTCCCATGTATATTGCCATTGCCATCAACCGGGTTAAAAATCCAGACTCAGAGCTGCTACAAGGAATTTCACAAAAAAACCTCAACGACACTTTGTTGGGCCTCTAGCGTAGCAGTCACGCTTGAGACCACTAGACGAACGAGGCAGTCATTGTCCTATTGCACCCCTAATTCGCCGGTATGTTTAGGTCACATGTGATAGCATAAAGCATTTATCTTATAAAAACGTTGGCAAGTCACTTTAATCAATCTTCTTTTAGTAACTTACGCTCGACTGACCGTCATTGCACGCTAAATCTACAGTGACATGTAAATTGTGTACTTACGTGTCATACTAACAAAAAATCGATAGGTACTTATTGCAATTTGGAGTTTCACGATAACTAACAAGCGATGTTGTGTACAAATCTGTGTCACACACTTACTGGTTCCCTTACAACAGCGGATGATTGAGCAGTTTAAGGGCTAATAAGTTCCATATTTATTACTAACGGAATTTGTCAGAATGAAAATACGTTTTTAGAACGTGTCTTATACAAATGTAACTAATATTATTCTCGCCCAGTAGTCCTAAGCGCCACCGGTACGCTTAAGGTCCTTGGGTCCGATTTCCAGGTCGAGCAAACTTTTATTGGGGATTATGAACAGTAACAGCTCAGAATTTTGATTTTTGGAGCCTGGTTAATGATAATAAGACTAAAAACTCTGTGTTTTACATTAGTATCCCTCTGCTTAACCCTTTAACGACCATAAACATGGTAAATATCGATTCGAATTCAAGGCAAATGGGTTAAAGGCTTCTTCAGACAAACTAAAGTCCCCTGCAGGTGCAATTTGGTCTATGTCACAAACCTTCTATCCGCGATATCTATTTTCGAGAAAACTGTTGTTTGCAAAGCCGTAATACCAGTAATAGGGCTTCGTGTAGCCGCCATAGATCGTCCGCTGTTATTTCCTTGAATAAAGACATCGAGATTTAGATCGCGGTAAAATTTGATACAATGTGAAATTGTTATTCACGTCGATTATATAAAATATATTGCCGCATTATTTAGGATTAGAGGTGTTATTTCGGATTAAAATTGTATGTTGGTATTTTATTTTAAAATAACAGTTTTTTTTTTGTTTACATTTAGTGCTTTATTTAGTTTAGCAGTTACTTTTTGTGGATATTTAATTTAATAGGATTAGGAAGAAAATTTATCAAATAAAATTTCTATACTTACTTCATGCCAAAACAATAGTAATATAAACGAAAAACTAAATTTAATTCTAAACAAAACAACAGAATGGATGAATGAGCACAATCTTGAAATTAATTATAAAAAAACCAAACTTATGACTTTCTATCCTTATCAAAAATCTCCTTTATTATTCAACTTTACAACAAACGGTACAAACATTGAAATAGTAAATGATTTCACATTATTAGGACTTACAATAGATACCCACATTTCCTGGAAATCCCATATCAACAATATTAGGTCAAAAATTTCTAGATTCAGCTATGCACTTCGCGAAGTTAAAAAAACCACCGACCTTCAGACTGCACTTACTACCTACTATGCATATGCATATGCTTGGTTAAACTACGGCATTATAATGTGGGGAAACAGTACGGACGCACCTACACTTTTCATTGCACAAAAGAAATTAATTCGTATAATTGCTAACATAGATCAAACAGATAGCTGTAAGCCATTCTTTATAAAATATAATATTCTTACTCTTCCTTCCATCTACATCCTAGAAATTCGCAAATTTGTTAAAAAATATACAACATTCTTTACAACCCGCGGAGACAAACACAAAAACCGTTCACTTAGACATAAGAATATGTTAATGTTACCCACTTCCCGTATGACACTACATTCAAACAGTCCCTATGTCATGTGTATTAAAGTATTTAACAAGCAGCCTGACTCTATAAAAAAAGAAACTAGCGATACTAAATTTAATAATAAACTTAAACAAATACTTGTCAAAAAAGCTTATTACACTTTACAAGAATATATGAATGATAAACAAATAAAATAAATAATAATAAACTAAGTATATATTCTACACCTTACACTCTTTTTTTATTATACATTAATGTTGTGATACTAAAATAATCATAATAATATTTAATATAATAAGTACTATTATTCATATATTACATATTTAATTAGAATAATATAAAATATACTTAATAATCTATGTGTAAAACTTTAAATATAGTTAGAATAGGAACTATAAATTATAAAAATATAATAATCTGTGTGTAAAATTATAAAAATGTTAAAAAATTGTAATACGCAGGGATCTCATTTATTAATTTAATATTATATCTATTAATGTATCCTCACCCAACTTCCGAAGGAAGGATACTAATTTGTTATTTATATTTTGCTGTGCCCTACAGGGTCCATGATTGTTACAAGCTTTAAGCATTGAATCTACCACCTAAGTCTACATTGTGGAATGCAAATAAATAATATGAATATGAATATGAATATGAAAATTAGTGGCTTTTCTAAAAAAAATAAGATCTTTTTGATATTCTTTGCCGCCATTTTTATGTACAGTCACCATCAAAAAGTTGTGTTTTCATCACCAAAAACTTCCATCTAAATATCTATACCTATCTATTATGAAAATTATGCTAATATAATTATGTGTAAAATATAATTATTCATCCAGTGACAAAACATTTTTCGTCTAAAACATTTGTCTTCTAATATGATATACACCTATTGTTTGATAACGAGATAAAAAAAAATGTAATTTTCAAGAAGTGTTTTTTTTTTCGATTTTATTATTTTTATTCTCAAAGGGTTATGAACAAGTGGTGTTCGTGTACCTACATACACCTAAAGATCAACAAAGGTCCAATATAAAAGGGGGGAGCTTATTACCCAAGCAAATCCAAACAGTTCCCGAGATATCTTTAACACGATATAGATAAACTTAGAAATCTGACTCAGAATCTCACGCTTAGAAGTTGCGCCTGCAACTATGTAAAGTATTTTTATGTCTTAACCCAATGATATCGGCTAAATGTATTTAAATTAAAGCTACAGTGACATACATATGAATTGCCAAGATACCCTAAAATTGACGAATCTATTAAGCTATAATTTCGAAAGTGAAGATGTTTAAGATTAATCAATCATCATAACATAATTATGATGAATAATAAATGATTTATTACCATCTTTCCAATATTGCATAACTTTACTCTTCGTGAGTTTTCCTTTAATTAAAACAAAATCGAAAGGGTTCGTAAAATCGAGATCGGTTCATAGAATCATAATTCATAACACATTACATAAGTCATAATCATAATATAGAATTGAATTAGAGTGGTGTAAGGGAAATATGTTTGCTATTATAAAGTAATTTTGTAGCGTTGCCGGATCGAGGGGTAATTTGTTTCGGTTGGTTCATTGAGGCGGTAAATCTTCACTTTCTCTGTTTGTTTCATAACAGAGATGCGAAGATAGCTCCGATATAATTGCCACTGTCAAATGTAAGTTAGGAAAGATCGTGGTACGCTGTTAGCATGCAAATATCACAAGCTTTTATGATCTATGTTCGCACGCCGCACGCCTTTGATTGTTCGCAAACAAATGTAATCTCTATATCTAAAGGTACACACAAAGTGTAAAATAATCTTACGATGCTTCGTTGCATGCATAGCGGCTGAGTGATTGGCTTATGTGCTAGGGGTTGTGGGTTTAATCCCCCCCGCAAGAAATTTGTATGACCTTAGCTAGGGTCTAAGTCTGAGTGTTTGTTAGGGTATGCGCCATTTTGAGCTTTAATGTCACAACATTAAAGCTCTTTGGGACTATAGTCCCAAATATCTCATTGAGAATGTGAAAATTATATTAAATCGTGGAAACTTATAATAATATTACTAAACTCAGTTAGGATAAAAAGTATTTACCTGTTTGTGTTGATCCAGGATATAAGTAATCTTAATCTAAAGGAGGCCATCAAAAGCCTATACAACTCAGCCCAATTTGTACCAGAGGTGCATGTCAGCTGTCAAATTGATAGTTTTTACCATGAAATACCACTATGAAACTGATAATAATCTGCCGTAATGGCGTGCGTTTGACATTCCGAAACTGACACTAACAGTTTTTACTATAAAATGATTACGAAACAGATAATAGTGTGCCAAAATGGCGTGATTATTCTCAAATTAAAAGTTTTGTTTCTCATCCCCTAGTCAACATTAAAAAAAATATTCGACTAGAGTTTTGACCAGCGCTACAGGGTATTTTTTCCCATAAGTGTACCTTCGGTACATCATTTGGGCCGATTTCGATGACCTCCTTTAGCCAAATCCTTTTTGCCGCGCGAAGGAGTAATCATCAACAAACTTTCACCTCTATACCTAATATAAGTAAGATCACTCGGATTCTGAGACATCGATGTTGAACTTATCGCCCACGATACAAGTAAAATTCACAGACGTTGATTCAACTGTGAGAAAAATCGTTGTGTTAGACAGAAAACGCCCTAAAAGCTATAAACAAAAGAATGTCATACGAATGTCGCATCCGAATGGTTATAACGGGACTATTACATTCGGCTAGACAGTCGTTTCGCTAAAAGTTGTATTCATTCAACGCGATGTCTGGGAGAATTAACCAGACACACCTGAATTCCCAAAAAAATATAATTAATTTGAATGCACCGAAGCCGGCTGAGTGACCGGTTAACATAGGTTTTCGAGTTCTATTATCGATAGATTAATTTTATTATAGATAGATTTTTTATTTGTAAAGAACTCACGAAGGAACAAAATCCTAGTGTAGGCCAACATGATTTTAAAAATAGAAGAAAATAAATATAGTTTTATGTAGGTAGTTAGGTACCTATACTTTATTTAAATGTTTTCGTGATAAAGGACAAAAATATTTGTGATAAACGTAAGTAGGTATTTGTGTCTATCTCCGGTATTTCTTGTATAATATACAAGAAATACCGACGAGAAATACCACCCAGATCTGGATTTTACTTATAACTTTTATCCCCTTTTTTTTTATTTTTATTTATCGTCTGAAAATGCGTTATGCACCTCACGCCGCCCCGGGGAGGACGGCGCGGTGTGTGGGACTCCGCCCTGAAAAGGACGTCTACCCACTAAAAACAGACGGGTGTTCGCCTCATCACCGTTCGGCCGGGGTCACGGGTACGTGTGGACATTCTTCCGTGACCCCGGCGGTGACGGGCCGCCTATGCGGCCCCCGGCTCTGTACGGGGGGTGCGTGTGGTGTGCACCCCCCTCTCCTGCCAATCCACTGAGTGGGACGCGGCACACTCCGACCGCATCGCCTACTCGGGCCATAGTGCTGGGCGACAGACTTCCCCAAGTCTGCCGCCCGTGGCCGCTTTAAGGTGGATGGAACAGGGCACGGTTTGCCCTGTTCCTGCGCCCAGTTCGTCGGGCGCGGATTGGCAGGGTGGCGGCATCGGACTCCCTCTCGCGCTCCGCCTCCTCCTTCTGCGAGGACGCCATCGCTTGCCAGGCGTCAGGACACCCGACCATCTCCCTGACGACGGCCTGACGACGGCGAGGTCGAGGTTCGCCCCTACAGTGTTGCGTAAGACACGGCGCTGCTCTGCCCATGCGGGGCAATCCGCGAGCGTATGCTGCGCCGTGTCCTCGGGGCAGTTGACACAATGGTGGCAGTGGGCGTCCGGCTCCCTCCCGGCGATACGCCACAGGTAACTGCCGAAGCATCCATGCCCCGACAGCACCTGTGTCAGCCGGAAGGTCAGCACGCCGTGACGCCTGCCCACCCAGTCCGTCAAAACAGGACGGACTGCCTCGACCGTCCTGACGCCTGCACTCGGTCGGCTCAATCGCGCCGACCACTCCTCCATCGCTGCCCGTTGCAGCAGCCGCCTCTGGTGCTCCAGCTCCCTCGGGACATACCCACCCCTGCGCTCCAGCGTGTCCTTGCGCCATGTATAGAGTGAAGCAAGGACCCGAGCGTCGATGTCCCAAGGGAGCGAGCCGGCCAACACGCAGGCCCCCTCCGTCGATATGGTGCGATATCCGCGGATGACCCGAACGGATATCGCACGCTGCGGCCGCCGCAACAGTGCAGCGCCGCGCTCCGTCACCTCGGTGGCCCAGACAGGGGCACCGTAGAGGGCCATCGAGCGAATGACCCCCAGGTATAGCCGCCTGCACGCGACGTTAGGGCCACCGAGGTTGGAACTTTTATCCCCTATTTCAACCCCTCACAGCCCATTTTTTGCAATAAAAAGTAGCCTATGTCCTTTCTCAGGCTCTAGACTATCTTTGTACCAAATTTCATTTAAATCGGTTCAGTTGTTTTTGCATGAAAGCGCGACAGACAGATAAATAGACAGAGTTACTTTCGCATTTATAATATTAGTAGGTAAGGATAGTCAGGATTAAATATTTGTTTTGTCTTATAATTCTTTATATGTTTATTATTATTCATTATTATTATTATTTGGCTTGAATCCCCTTTAAACTAGCCTAAATTGTATCGTTTTATATACTTTTTACATTTTTTTTTGCATGTCACCGTGTCCTATCTTGGCGTAAAGAACGAGGCTTTTGGTAGCCTAAATTTGAAGGTGCACTGACTCTAAGATACAGGTTATTACCTAGTTTAGAAGTCAGGTCTTTTTACAGTTGAATATTTTAACGATGTTATGTTGTGAAAATATTGGTGAAAAAAAAAAACGATTTTTGAAATTACGTAATTGGTAAGGGATTGCCAAGCGTCAGTAACATTCACCAGGATATACGGTCAGATATACCCTATTACCGACGTTATTCAAAGTCACCGCGACCCTTATTGAGATCTAAAGATAAGATACACATCTTGCAAACTAATTCTTGTATTTGTATCACAGCTCAGACATTTATACAATGGCAAATAATTCCTTATCATCTTGTTGCTTGTAACATTCATAATCTATCATCCATTACGCTAGTCATTGGCTTTATTGGTACAGCAGTTTGTAAGGCGTGTCTTGTTCTACAGTGCGAAGAATTCCTAATAGGTTAGGTAGGCTTTGACATTTTTAAATAAAATACCATTAGGCTTGTACCCATTTCTCAAGAGGCCTAAAGGTGTACTAATGTACACCCACAGTTCGCTAGTATGTTTAGGTCCCATGTAATAGGTGGCGGGCATACCATTATTCGGGTACAACTCCATACTCCCGGCTGCCTGGAAATCAAACCCAGGATCTTGAGCACAGAGTAGACCCTTATACTTCTTTCATTATTCAAGTTCAAGTATCAACTATCTTGTTGTTATGTTTGAATTTTTTAAGCATTTTCCATGCTAAGATTACAAGTAATTTTTAATGAAGGAAAAAATTGGCGGGCGGGCAGGATTCGAACCTAGTCGAAATTAGACGTAAATTAGAATGTGAAGGAAGATTTCGACTGGCGAGCAGGGCGAGCGGTGGCTTAGTGGTCAGAGCGTCTGGTGTACCGAACCAGAAGGCGCAGGTTCGAATCCTGCCCGCCCGCCGATTTTTTCCTTCATTAAAAATAACTTCAAGTATCAATTCAATTTATATTTATTATTTCTTTTCACAAAGGTTTACTATGTCTAGGTTAAAATTAGATCTTAATTATTAATCAAGTGAAGTTATTTTGCTTCATAAACATAACATAAAGTATGATCAGATTCAAAACAAATATTTGTAGAGCACACACATATTCTCTGGTAGTCTCAGGTAGGAATCGAACGCAAGATATAAGATTTAAACCTATTAAACTAGTTACCAATAGGCAGCTACATCAAATAAGCACTCAAATTCTACGACAAGAGACCGACTTAGTGACTACAACAGTCGTTTTCAAATATTGGTAGATAGTCTGAGATATGTAGTTATAAGGAACATGTTATAGGTATACTTAGGTATTATACCTATATGTATAAAAAACTAGTCTTAATGTAAAGAATCCTTTTCTTTAATAAAAATCATAGTATAAGAAGATTAGAAAGGTGCTTAGTTCAGCGATATATTATATTTTTGAATTTAAATGTCTCGTTTGTACTAAGAAAATATTCTGTCTAGATTTGGCTAATATTAATGCCTGACATAAGTCTAGATTCTTGTTTTGTCTAGGTTAGAAGTGATTGTTATTGAGGTAATATATTATGATAATAAATATAATTTATTCGACAGCATTTATTTCTATATACAACGTAATATTTTGTCGTTTTAAAGCTGTTAAGTTACCATTTGCTCATCATCATCGTGAACAACTTTTACTGCAGGACCAACCCAAACAATCTGCGGATCCTTATATTTTGTCGAGTTCGGCGTTTGGATTTGTACTTGATGAATATAGACTCGCGGTCCTAATAAATGGGACCTACCTAAACAAAAAAAATACGATAGAGCTTCATACTTTGGTTCCAAATTTGGCGCCAACACTTGTGCCAGCTAATTTGTGGATGTGAAGAATTATACCTACACATAACGGCAACTTTTTTTAGACAAATTTCAAAACACCCCGTCATGGTCGTGCTGAATGTAACTGATCCCATGGTCATGCAAACAATTGAATTGAATTGAATGATTTTTAGGGCAAAGGAAGGCAAATGCGGTTTATACTTAGTCGCTATGAGTCCAACATATCCTGCTGCTTGTTCAATCCATGAGGATTTTCCGCATAAAAAAGGTAACAAAACAAATAAAGAAGTATTCAAAACAAATAATATCGTAAACCAGGAAGACATTAATAATAAAACAACGTTACATAATTCGATAGATAATAGCTTAGAATAAATAAATACAAAAACTATAAAAAAAAATATTGACACGTAATGTTTTGTGACAATAATTTTCAAAACACGAAGTTTCTCGATTAATGTCTACGTAATAATAGACGTTGTAACAATGCGATGTAAAAGTGACTGTTACTTAGTATATAAAACAATGTATGGCAAAGTTCAGCTGACACGCGAACGGGTCCCACACCTACCGTTTTTGCTTCTATCTGCAATTTTAAGGAAAATGTAAGTCTTAAAAGCCCCATTGTGAGATAGACTGAGTCACTTCTCAGCTTATTTACATGTGATCTGCTTGATGAGGTACAACATAGTTGCATACGTACTTTCAAACACTTTTATTGTACTCAAAAGCTAATATTCAGAGAAGAGACTCAGCATGAACTTACGCTTCCGTATGTCAAATTTGTATGATAATTTGACATACGGAAGCCTAAGTTTATGCTTAGCATCGTCTCTGAATATTAGGCTTAGGGGATTCGAAACACTTGAGCGTCAGCCTTCTAGTGGTCCTAAGAAATGTATCTTCGCTTACAGGTCCACATATTTTGTCACAGCTTAAATAATGTGTATTTCTCGAAGGGTAGGGAAGGGGATATCCGGTATCTCTAGGTCCAATGTAATAGGGGGAGTGCTTGTTGCCATTAATTGGGCACAACTCCCAACGCCGACCTGCTACCGAGAATAGAAAAACCCAATAACACTGTGCCCGACGTGGGAATCGAACCCTGTACCTCGGGTAAAATAGTCGCGCTTGGGACCACTAGGTCGTCGACTGTCGAGGCAGTTTTGTAAAAATATACGAGTTTTTTACTGCAGTATTTTGGCAAACCAGGAGTAGTATTTCATTGTATAACGGGAAACAAGATCAAATTACATAATATATCTAGTTTTGTTTTAATGTTATGTTTGAATCGACACGATCGTCAGTAATAAATGTTATGATATACGACGGATGTGAGAAAATAATACTTATGTAAATTTTAGACATAGGTTTTGCTGTATATTTTGGGCAATATGATGTTTTAGGCATGGCTATGCAACCAACCAATTTCATAGTTTACTACTATGAAATTGGTTGGTTGGAAAGTGGTGTACCTAAGTACACCCCTGCCAAACCCTTCAGGGCAGGTAGGATGTGGAATGTTTCATCATCCTCCTACCCTTATCCTAATTCACTTAGGGTTGGTGCAGTATGTCTTTTTCTTCCATACATCTCTATCAGCCGTCAGCTCGTCTTTCAATTCCTTTGTGGTCATATCCTTTCTCACACAGTCCATCTATCTTTCCTTTGGTCTTCCTCTTCCCTTATATCCATCCACATATATGCTCAAAACATTTTTGAATAATAAGCATAATATTGGCTTTCTGCACTGCTTTTATGTATAAACTTTAAGTGCTTGTTTCATTACCTCTTAGTTCAAGTACTTAGCAGATAATTCCATACAAATTTTGTTCTATTTTTTAATTTATCCGGTAGGTAGCAGCTATCCAGAGATGAAAAAGGTTCTCACTGTGTAATTTTCGTAAAAAGAGGTATTGCTTCTTGCTAGAATTTAGGAATTTGCCATACATTATTTTACTTTAATTCATAAGTGTAATCTCAATTATTATTCTTAACCATAGTTACCGAAATAATCGTTTAACTGTGTGAATATAGTTTTAAGACGTGTCGAATAGCGGTCAGCGAATTATTTTAAATATAACAAAGGGACCATTAAAACTCTAGGTTAATTGCTTGTCGCAAATAACTACAGTAAATAGTAGAAACAATTACGTGATTGTTATCATTCTCACGGTGCCTGGATATATGTAACACATATATCTATTATTTGCTAGCTTTTTGGTGTATTATGTAGGTTGCTGTCTGTTGAACTCGGAGACGTTACTTGGCGTAATGAATAATAAGCTAATAGAGACCTAGTATACCTATTTTAGTACACGAAAAACAAACTCAAATATGAAAAAATAGGCCAAGATATGGCAGCAAAATCATCGAATGTTGGTCGATGGAGCCAAAAACTTAAAAATAATAATTTGGTAGCCACTGTTTGTTAACGATTCATTAACGTTAATTGACGTTCCTGAGTGCGGCCCTTAGGTATGATAGTCTTAGCTTCCTTCTATTGAGGAATGTAACCTGTTGATTTTAATTTTACTCGTAAAAAAGTTTAAGTTTCTCTCTTTATTGTTAATAAGACGTCTCATTAGTCTAGTAGTCGTAAATATGATTGATATACCAAAGGTCCTGGGTTCGATGCCGAGGTCGAGCAGTGTTATTAGGGTTTTCTATGAAATTCCACGAACAGTAGGTGTATATTAGTACACATCTGCCTAACCATTCGGGAATACAGCCGTGATGGTATATTACGCTATAAATTTGGTAAAGTGGATTCAATTTGCATCATCATCCGTCAGTCAACTCTAACATACTTACTCGTAAAATATCCCTCTTCAACCCCCCCACATTTCCTATATTTACTTAATAATATTCTACTTCTATCTCTTCATTCACTAGATTACCTATCCTGCCTACCCTGATCAAAATCCATTCTTATGTCGCTGACTACTAAGGCATATTTTCCTATAATCTCATAAATATTCGTATTCTATAATGTCTGCTGCCAATAAAACTTATTAGACAAAAAATAAATATCTCACTTTTACTAAGTTAAAAATATAACTGTATCAAAATTTATGGCCAATAAAACCACTCTAAAGTGAATTCAACAAAAAACAGTGTATGTTTAATTATTACTATTTATTTTTATATTATTTACTATCACTATTAATAGTAGATAGTGATAGATCTCTAGCTTCAATTAGCAGGATAATAAACATCTTTACGACCTAGCCTTTTTGCAACATTTTTGCATATAAATTATTAGATTTTTAATAACTCGTCTATCAAACCGAGTTTGTTTTGATTGAAATGAAATGCACATTTTTTGACCAATATAAAAATGTTTTTGATTTATTACACGTGTTTTTTATGTTGAGTATAAATATAATTTGACAGATTTTTATTGTAGTAAAAATAAATAGCAAAAAATGTTTATTGCAGCGTAAGCTCTTCCATAACCGTTAAACAGCGCTGATGAATCACAAATCCTTTACAGAAAACCGTACCTGTCTAAATTGGTTCGTTCCGACCGTTTTGGGGATAAAGGGGAACATTCGCAAACAGCCTCTCACCTTGTATAGATGTCAAATTTAACTCCATTTCGTCGTGGGTAAAAAGATCTTATACCTTTACAAGTTAATGTTTCAGATTTTTATTACTAGATGGCGTTGGCATGTCCTACTCACGACCTATGGGAACAAACTCAGATAATCGTGGTCTATTAAAAGCCCAGATATAGTATTTTTACTAGGTATTTTTTATGTGCGCCACAATGTAATAATCGCAGGGTCTTTTGGGGAACCTAAATCGATAAAATAACCAGGTACATACATACTAGTCAATATTCGTGAGAGAGCATCAAGTTTTCAGATAGATCGTGTAGGGAAAACCAAACGATAGCTATTTATGTTTAGTAGCTAATGAAAAATCTCTCAAAATGAATTCCTTAATGGAAATATCCAAAAGCACTGATCGACTTGGGAATCGAACCTAGGACGTTACGCTTAGAGCTGTGCTTACAATCACTGATAGACCAACAAGGCAGTATTGTTTCTATTCATTTATATTTTAAATTAAATGATTTAATTTAAATAATTTATTAATTTCGAAACGAAATACAGGATTTCGAAGTCAATCCGCTAGATTTTTCACTCGATAAGATAAATTAAATAACTGTTTTTTTTTTAAATATAAATATTTGGGACTTTTTTTTTTACGCAGCACCATCTAGTCCCAAACTAAGCAGGGCTTGTACTATGTGTGTTTACTTTATATAAATTGAGTTCATAAAATATTATCTTAATGTTTTAAGTTGAAGATCATCATTATTTACTTAGCACACATACACATACCTACGCAATAAAAAACAAGTAAGTATTTTCATAACACTGTTCGTAATCAAATAAATTTAATTCTGTCGAAATTATTACTTTCTATTAACGATAAATTATCTTAATTACATTATCTCTGGGTATGCATGCACATGTTTGCTTTAACCGATTACTGACGGTTCAATAATTAATTCCTTTTGAGATAAAAACGTCTTAATGAACTTTTCGGTCTTTGACTTATTCTAAAGAAGTCTTTAATCTTAATGCCAATTTTAAACATTCCTTTATTAGCATACCATCAGACTATATTCATAGAATGGGTAGGCAGAACAATAGTTTAGGAGGCGAAATTTAACTACGGCGTGGCGTTTACCAAATGACAGCATTATCAACATATTTTCACACTGCTGTGGCCCTAGATCAGTTGAATTTTGACATTCGAATCGACAAACGGCTAGAACCAAAATCTATGAAAAATACACAAGCTTTCGAAATATCGGGCTGTCACTAATGTCATTTCCATATTTTTTCGTTACATTCGTTTGTCGATTCGAATTTCAAATTGCAACTTGTCCAGCCCCCCTGGACATGGATCTCCTCTCATAATTTATTTATTATTATTTATTAACACAGCCATTATAAAACGCCAGCCAATAAGAAAACTATCTGAGCTAAACTTATTGTACACCATACAAGGCATATACGATTTAGGAACAGATGTCGCATAATAGAGATATTAGGCTCCAGATTCCACTACGCTAGTACGGGCTCTTGGCTCTTGGCAGACTTCACACGCCGCCGAGATAACCACTCAAGCATTGTGGTGTCCTCACGATGATTCCTACCAGTACTAACACTGAATAGAACTTCGCCCGATCTGGGAAACACCAGCAGTGGCGTTAATTAGAATATTTTTTTTCTATTTCTAGAACTGGTTCCAATCAAATCTAGCTTACCTAACTTCTCAGAAGCTTTTAAATACTAATTCGCACTATCACAACTTCTAGTCTACGTAATATTTGACCTACAAATAGACAGGAGCAGTTCCGTAGAGTTATGTAATATTAAATTGGTTTGCATATCACATACCATATACCATCACGGCTGTATTTCGACCCTTGAAACTTCAACCACAGTTCGCAGGTATGTTTTGGTCCCATGTAATAGGGGGCGAGCTTATTGCCATCACCCGGGTACAAATCCAGCTGCTACTGGGAATTTCACAGAAAAATCCCAACAACACTTTGTTCGACCTGGGAATCGAACCTAGGACCTCTAGCGTTGCAGTCGTACTTGAGACCACTAGACCATCAAGGCAGTCAGTCTGTTGTCTGTGACTGTAACCACTCGAGTACTTGTCTATTTTCAAGGTTACGGAACTTTTAAAGGAAAAAAGGAACCCTTTTAGGATCATTTCGTTGTTCGCCTGTCTGTCAAAGTTTTCTTATAACGACGACGTCAGATAATTTTAAAATTAGAATGTGTGAGGGTCCATTTGTTTCGATTAAGATCTACATAGGTATGGAAAGTGTAATTAATGTGTTACCAACAATTATAAAATGCCGACTCCACTTTACAAATCGGTGTTATTTGGAATAGCTATAAATCAAAAAACATTGGTAATGGTCCATCATTAACCTTTTCCGAATCGAGGTTTATTTTTTTCTGATGTTTACTCAAGTATAATTCATATAAATTATTATTACATAACAGTTATAGGGAAAGTTTTGGCGAATAACTAAATTTTTCGTATATATTTATTACTGTTATGGAGCATGGTATGTAGGACGCTAAAATAAAATTAGACATTCATTAATTAATATTATAATCAAGTTGTAAACTGTGTTGTCCTTTATGTAGGTAGGATTTATAATAGTTATAAATCCACGATTTTATTTAGTTATAGTGATTGGGTTGTGCTAATCCAACATGCTGACTTAGTGCGCCATCCATCAAGACTACATTACTACTTACATAACATTTAATTATCATTTTTTATTTAATTATTAGCGTTTTTCCCAACCATGTTGGGGTCGGCTTCCAGTCTAACCAGATGGGCCTGAATATCAGTATTTTACACGAAGCGATTGCCATCAGGCCTCCACAAACCAATTTCTGGTCATCTATCTACAGACTGACCGCGGCAAGCGTAAATTAATCTTGGTGAACGGTTGAACAGAAGAAGAATGATGAAGAATTCATTTTGTATACATTAACTGAAACAGATTATAACAGTTTACTAATTTGAATTTGTGATTCATCAAATCCCAACATATTTGGGAAAGGGCTAAAAAGAAAATGATACATTCGTATTACACTTATGCCTTTCTTCCAAACGGATAGGCAGCAACTAGGAATCGCCACTTGCTTACAATTCTTGGATAATTATTTTGCTTCTTCCACGCAGGGTCGGACTGAAGGGGCCAGGTGGCTCCCTCTCTGCAAAATCCCGGGGATCGGTGGTAGATGGAATACTCGATATAATGTTTTTTTTATCTCCTAAACGATCTCAAAGCACATTAAAATCTGTTGATTCGTTCAAAAGTCATCTCGCCGGTCAGAAACGGCCCGCTAGCCAGGCCCCTGCCTAACGGGCCCGTATAGGCCTGCTAAAAGGCCAGTCCGACACTGCTATCATGATCATACAGCTTGTAATACACACGTGCCGGTTGCGATTACTACAAACTTGACCTTGATGATGACATATTACAATAAATGTCAGTAGCAATATCATCTAGAATTCTAGATTTAAATTATGTAATCCTCTATTCATAATTAACGATATGTAAAAAGGACATATTATATTTTGCAACGTTCAAAGGTGCCTATAAATCTGTTTTTAAATATCAAGATTTCTACAAAGATCTACATTTTAGTGATAGAAATACAAGATTTCTATTCTGTTGTGTCGTAAAAATCTAGATTTTATAATCTTAATTGATTAAATCTTGATTTGTTTACACATATCCCACTCGATTTCTTTGTCATCGATTAGATAACTGTTATAGCTAGCACGTTTTATGTAACTTAGAGAATATTGTTCTTCCTACATCATTCTCGTTTGACACCGGAACAGTTGCAGATTTGTACGAATAAAACGATTTACGTAATATAACAACCTACTTCTGTATAGATAAATGTTAACACACTAATTATACAGTGGTATTATTTATTTATTTGCATAGATCATGGCATTATTTTGCAACCGTTTTGAAACAGCTTATCTCATAAACAAACAACTTTTAGTTACCTAGTCAACTTCTTCATCCTATTATTTTTCAATAAGGAGAATTGGGAATACCTGACGTGATGGTATGATTATGGTAACACACCATAAAGTCTTACATTTTCAATATACTTGTTTATATTTATACGTTAGTACGTACGTTGTACGTATGTACGTATAGTACGTTGTTTTGTAACATTGAGATTGTATCTCTTAAAAATAATTTTGTATTTATTATTTTATTATATGACTTAATATATATTACACTACTTGTATCCTTTAGTGTAACAATCTCACGCTTTGGAGAGCGAAGGGAATTTATATATCAAGGCTAAATTAAACCAATACCTACATACCGTTCACTATTGGTCAATGAGCATAAAACATGCTCTCAATGACAACGAAAGTCACATCGTTTACTCAGGTCACCTGTTAGGCTAACATGCATGCCACGAAATTATTTTGTCGTCGCTTATCTCACGCCGTAACTATGGCTGGCGACGAGATAATTTATCGACAAAATTTTGTCTCGTCATATAAGCATTATGGACATGGTCCGTTCACAATTAGGTAGGGACTGGTCTCCTTTAAGCTGTCATGGCTCTTTCAGCAATAAATCAGTTCATATATTTTGTCCTACATTGTAAAACTCACATAGTTATCTGATGCTACTAGGTACTATTGTCTGGACTTTTAAAGAGACAGACTTTTTCTCAGATGTTGTTTTATTCATGCATTAAGAGGCGAGCCTATTGCCATTTCATCATATAATCTGTCTTATAGCTTCAATCTCCATAGCTTGAGTTTACCTACACATCCCACAATCACCATATTCATGTCCAAGTTCACTTTTCGTCAATTAATTGCCAAGTGTTTTGCGCAACTCCACTTTAGTTGTTACTGAGAATGTAATAGAAAAATCCATGCTACGCAGCCGCGCATTCGATTGCTAGTCGTATAATTCATGATATTATACATACCTTTATAATTTATGATTATTCCAAAACTTTGCTAAGGGAAAACGGTATTGCTCCGCTCCATCTAGGACAACCGCACAGATTTATGATACCATTTCTAATCCGTCAAATGTTATTTACATATTTTATGTCATTTGAATAATTTAATTTAAGCTAAGATCGCGAACTTAGGACTATTAATATGTTTTTTTTACAGAGAATTATAATAGTTAAGTAACTAGCTTAGATTTATCATCAGAGCAACTTAGCAAAATTATTAAAAAAATCTAATGGATCATAGTTAATTTATCCGCCTACTTGTAATTTAGCTCATAATTTATTCAGTTTATCATTTGACGTAGGTATTTAAATAGAGACATTTTGACATAGCTAATGTTTAATTATATAAAACATGTATAACATATGTATTACATGCCTGTCTATGACAAGATTTATAAACGTGGAGGTTAGACTATGAAAGGATCATAGACGTAGTATCTATCTACTGTGGAACTCATTGCCGGAAGCTTAGTTCCCCGTCACTTACAGTTTGGGTGTCTTCAAGACGAGAGTGAATCGGTTTCTTCTAGGCAAGCGCACTCCATCGTAGACCATACCGTTGCTTAACATCAGGCGAGTTGTGGTCAAGCGCAAGCCTAAGATAAAAAAGTATGTGCCGTTCTGTAGTTTTGCCTATCCAATATAACATATTAATCTATGGTTTTGCCTACCCCTATAGGAAAAAGGCGTATGTGCGTATTTCAATTATTGTGTCCCCAAGTGTCATTAAAGCCTATCCCAAAAATAATATATTTTTAAAAATATCTGCCTGAGATTAATTTTTCTTTCGCCAAAATGTATATCTTTAAGTATTCAATGTTTTGCGATGCCAAGAAACTTGTATAGTAACGGGCAACTCTAGTGATTAGCCCGCGATCACTCGAGGGCATTCCGTCGATCAGGAACCTTAGTCGATATCAATTTCCTAAGTCGATTGCCCGAGTAGTATTAACCGATGAATAATACCTTGTTCACTAAGTACTTACAACGCGTTATTGGTACTGTTGTTGTCAAAGACGACAGTTAGGTACCAACCTTTATATGGGTACAGTTCTCGCCAAACTTATTGTCCAGGCTGAAGTTGGCACGAGCTAACTTTAACCCGGCTGTAAAAATAGGAGAAAAAAAAATAGTGGATGAAAATTATTTAAAACGACAGCCTACTACTTGAGCTTCCGTTTTTATTTATTACAATCCAATATTTTTCTTTCTCCGATTTTTACAGCCGGGTTAAAGTTAGTTCGTGCCAACTTCAACCCGGACAATAAGTTACAAAGAAAAATATTGGATGAAAATTATTTAAAACGACAGCCTACTACTTGAGCTTCCGTTTTTATTTATTACAATCCAATATTTTCTTTCTCCGATTTTTACGGCCGGGTTAAAGTTAGTTCGTGCCAACTTCAACCCGGACAATAAGTTACAAAGAAAAATATTGGATGAAAATTATTTAAAACGACAGCCTACTACTTGAGCTTCCGTTTTTATTTATTACAATCCAATATTTTCTTTCTCCGATTTTTACGGCCGGATTAAAGTTAGTTCGTGTCAACTTCAACCCGGACAATAAGTTACAAAGAAAAATATTGGATGAAGATTATTTAAAACGACAGCCTACTACTTGAGCTTCCGTTTTTATTTATTACAATCCAATATTTTTCTTTCTCCGATTTTTACGGCCGGGTTAAAGTTAGTTCGTGCCAACTTCAACCCGGACAATAAGTTTGGCGAGAACTGTACTTACGGGAAATGAATGTGTGAAGATATGTGGAGATCTTAACATATCATCATGCCTGTATTCCTCGAAGGGATTCGCCGATATTTTTAGGTTCCATCCATCTAATAGAGAGCGAGCCTATTGCCATTAACCGGGCACAACTCCAAACTCCGAGCTGGTATACATAATTTCATAGAAAAACCCAATAAAACTTTGCTCGCCCTGGGAATTGAACCGAGGATGAGACAGTTTCTGTATCGGTATTTATAATCTATTTTTATCAACGCATGAACCCCGCAATGTTATTCAAGTAACCTAGTGTAAGTTGATGTAAGTTGGGCTGATGAATGAGTTGGAACTAATTTGACCTATAACAAGCACTCGGCAAAAATTCTCACAATACAAGGGAAGCTGATACCAAAACAGCATTCTTTCGCGAACAAGTGAACGACGCGTAAATACATAACTATGGGAAAAACATGCCTGCGGTTTTCTTGCAAATGCCATTACGCTTGTATCTTCATATGGGTTAGGCAGATGAGTATCGATATAAGTACGTCACAGTTCAACGATAGGTATGTTTTTAGGTCATATATACAATCTTCTTTAAATGAATTTATCTAAAATCACTTATGATTATCAACTTTCTTTTGATTCAAAGTAATAGATGATATCTAGACAGTTTAAACAATTCATACTAAATTAAACAACGTAGGTATCGTTAATTAAAGAATTCCGGTTTTCGACAACGGAACCGCTGATCGAATACTTTCTCTCTTTTGTTAAATTGGATAGAACAATTCCTCGCGTTTAGTGAAGAATCGTAGACAGGGAAGGTATTTTTTTATTGCCTACAGTGGCAGAAGAGCAAGCGGCCCACCTGATGATAAATGGTTACCGCCGCCACTGGACTTCAACAACGTCTGGAACATAGCTGAGCCGCCTGTTTGTGGTAGAGAGCTCTTTTTGGGCCTCGTTTGAAAAAAGATATGTCATAGCGCACGGGAAAACTATGTAGGATACCTATCAATTACTAGATATATGCATAACTATAGCCTATGCATTATTTTCTTCCTTATTTGAAGTGCGGAAAATCCTCAAAGGTCGATTGCCACCCGCGGCAGGGCAGGGCAGGGTATACACTCGTTTTATTTCCCGAAGTCTTAGGCATAAGTGTACTAATATATACCACATATTGCCGGTATAATAAAGTCCTATAGCAGTCCTAACCGGCCCAACCTATTGCCATTAATTAGGCATACAAGTTTCTTTGCTGTTGCTAAACCATTTCACCATCATTATACACACGTCATCCGTTACACATTGTCGCAAATAAAATGATAAATCTTACGCTTAACTACTAATTTACATACATACACAAGAATCTGATAATCATTATTACTTTTATGTATTAAATTTCGGACTAGAACGGATTAAATTTCGAATAAATTAAAATCGAAGCCACTTTCGCGATAATGTAGGTGCCTATCTACGACACTTTATTTTTTTAAAGTGTCGTATTTATGTATGGGGCTACATTATTTCTATATTGGCAATCGAAACGGATAATGGATGGACCCCATTTACATTTAAATTGTATTGATTTAACGTCAGTCCTCTCACTAACAAAAAATAGGGGCGACAACAATAATTTGTTATACATAAAAAATATTAAAGTAATCAATACTTTATAACCCTAATAAGTCAAATGCAAATAGTATCTATTTCGAGAATAAAAAATCTATGGTGAGAGAACGTTGTAAAGAAGTTTTTTTTATATAGCTGAGTATGTGGAGACTGGAATCATAAAACCGAGTGCTACTTATATCCAACAGTGGGTGAAATCGGACTGCAGATGATGTTGATGATGATGAATGTCGAAAATGTATTAAAAAAACGCATTTTTGGATCCAAAGTATTAGTTTAAACATTTATTTTGCCACACATAACACAATACATACACACAAAAAAACAGTTTAAATGTAAAAAGTTTTAGTATAAAGTAAATAAAATACCTTAGGGCCCTTAGGGCCTGTTTAACTGCCTCCTCGTAAGTTCCCGTTACGTTAAATTACTTGGCAGATAAAATCACACAAACTTTGTTCCAATTTTGAATTTATCCGTTGGTTAGTGGCTATCTAGAATTCTAGAGTTAGTTAAACAGACCTTTATTGTGTAAATCATAAAGCACGTCTTATTTTTCCTAAGAAATTTTACCCCAGGCGTATGCCACAGATAGCGATCAACGATCATCGGCTTTCATTCCCCTTCTATTAAATTCATAAAAATACATTTTACACATCACAGGATATTTTTTTGTTTATAGCCATTGATGCGTCTCTATGTTCCTCATTCTTTTCCACATGATTTCTTCTTGTTAATTAAAATTTACATGTAAAACAGGTAATTACGTAAGTAAGCAATTTGTTATTGTTTAACTTAGGGAAATCGTTTTTATGTTCTTAGCCCTCGTGTTATCATGGTCTATAAAATATAGGTTTTTTTTAAAGGTAGCCCTTAACTAATTTGTCCTTGTATCGTGCGTTTCCAAACATAAATGTCACCTGACCTAACCCTGAAGATGCCTTGAGAAGGAGAAGGGACAACTACGTATAGATAATAAATCGGTGCAGTGATGGAAGCTGCGAACGTTGTGTGAAAACAACAAGTATTAGATAGTCCTCAACTGCTGTGCGAGTCGAGTGTATTATAAAAACTTGTAAATATAATAATAGTAAGTCAAAGTACCATCATACCATCACGCCAATAGTCCTCGTAGGGTTAGGTAGAGGTGTACTAATGTCCACCCACAGTTCGCCGGTATGTTAAGGTCCCGTGTAATAGGAGGCGAGCCTATTGCCATCAACCGGACACAAATCCAGACTCCGAGCTTCTAATGGAAATTTCACAGAAAACCCAACAACACTGCTTCACGGACCTAGTCTAATGTAGCAGTCGCGCTCGTGACCACTACAACAAGGCAGTTAACGTAAAATTAAAAATATACTGATTTCTGACACTTAAGTACGCGAATACTAGACATTGAAAAAAAAACTACTTTTTACGGAACCTTCTTCCTCCTCCTACGGATCCTTCTTCTTCTACTTTTTACCTTTTACGGTTATTGAAATTATTTTAATCCCGACGTTTCGGACCCTTTACAGCGTTCATAGTCACGGGTGACTAAGGCGGTAGGCGTCTTGACGTTTCAATTACTAACAGCTACCCTACATTTTTGTTAATTGTTGGCAATCCGATTCACGCAGAATGAGCTCACCGTATCCTTCGGTCTTGCAGTTTTAGGCTTGGATTTAGATTTAATTGAATCTATAATAGGGTCCAAGCAGGTGGTAAGACCCAGGCATCTTCTTCCACCTTAGTCACCCGTGACCATGGACGCTGTAAAGGGTACGAAACGTCGGGATTAAAATAATATCAACATAACGCGATAAAATCCGTAAAAAGTAGTTTTATTTCAATAAAACAGTCAGTCTTAAGTATTAGGTATTTCAATTAAACCATGACTCATACTTTTCATAAGGCAAAAAAACTAGTTGCACTGTAATTGAAGAAGAACCGGCATGAGACTATGAGACTCCGTAGACACTCTTTTAGAAGCTGTCAAAAGTTATCAATGCTCTCATTTATCTCTCATTGAGTTCTATGCTTAAAAATAATTGTATTCTAATCCAATGTATTATCATCACGTCTAACAATCATAAATTAAACTGTCAAACATTTTACAACCTGTGTAAGTGTAATATTTAATCGATATTTCACTAATAAACCAGTCTGTTCGCTTGTCTAGAGTTTGAATTGGCGCTAGAGATACGAATAAAAATGTTAGAAAATCCCAAGTTTTAGAATTGATAAACCTATCGGTCTTTTGTAACGGCACATTAGAACTTGCTAATGTTATTTTAAACTCAACGCCAAATATTTTATTTCAATTAGACCATTAAAAATAGGTATGTACTTATAAAAAGTCAAACTATATTTGAGAGCAAATACTTAAATCGAGTCACGTATTATGGTTATCATTTTTAGTATTGTGAAACGCATCGATTCGAAACATATATCGACTAGAAGGTTGCTTAATAGCCTTTACAATGAGGGTAGTTAATTATTGCACGGTTCCAAAAAGCGGGTATTATGGAGAAGAGTATGCAAACAACTTGATCTATCACCGCACAGCTAAAAACGTATTGGGCTGAAATTTGGCACAAAGATAGTTATTATAATGTAGCCATCTGCTAAAAAAAGATATTGGGAATTTCCCATGGGATTGGGAATTAGATGAACGCGAGTAACAGCTAGTTATTAATCTAATACATAGAATTCTCGTGTCGCAAACGGCTAGAACGATTTGTATGAAATTTTGTGTGCATATCGGGTAGGTCTGAGAATAGGTCAACATCTATTCTTCATACCCCTGAATGATAAGGATGACCCACCCCTAAATGGCAAAACAACGTTTGCCGGGTCAGCTAGTGTCTTAATAAAATCGTTCATATTAACAATGTTACTGTCATCGTTAAACTTTTACACTGTCACTAACAAACTTCATATAATTAGTCATACATTTATTAAAAAAATATGTTAATAGTTATTTAGATAAGCCTCGGAACCCCTCTGAGTTTTATATTAAGCTCGCAGAACCGAACCGTCTTTTAAATCTGGGTAACAGATACAAAAACAAATACTACTGCTTTAATGGTCACTACTACTGAGTTAGAACGTTCAAACACCAAATGGAGTGTTATTAAGATTTTCTATTATATATATCAATATGAGCTCATTGCCAATAGCTGGGTCTAAATTCAAACTTCAGTCGTGTGACTAAGGGAGCGGGAGACCTATTTTCAACCGACTTCAAAAAAAGAAGGAGGTTCTCAATTTGAAATGCGTTATTCATGCAGCAAGGATAATCGTTTGCTATGGGCTTATTTACATGCAAGCTGTGAATACAGTACTGCGGAGCGTGCAGCGGGGCGTTGAGCGAAGCGACACTGGCGGCCTAGAGAAGTTGCAATTTGACATTCGAATCGACAAATGAATAGGTAGAAACAAAATCTAATGAAATGACACAAGCTTTCGACAAATTGAACTGTCACTATTAATGTCATTCCCATAAATTTTCAACTGACTTCAAAAAAAGGAGGAGGTTCTCAATTCGACGGTTTTTTTTATGTTTGTTACCTCAGAACTTTCGACTGGGTGAACCGATTTTGCTGATTCTTTTTTTATTTGAAAGCTGGTGCTTACAGATTGGTCCCATAACAATGTTATCGAAATCCGGTGAGCGGTTGTAAAAATATCGACGAAAATTTAAAAAATTGTATACATAGCAGATATTATGGTTTACCCCGAAACCTCGCTGTCTGTGCCAGTCAAAATACATCTATATTCCACTAAAACTTTTAAAATAAATTATTTTTAAACAAAAAACAAACCGACTCAAAGTTAGTTAGAAATCATAATGTAAATATGTTATTTATTGCTTTTTAGTTCCTATGTGTTTTTTAGAAGCAGTTTGTTTTTGCATTTTATGCATTTTATGCTACCTGTGCGAAGCCGGGGCGGGTCACCAGTATATTATAATAAAAATTACCTGCCCATAGATATCAACTTTGATGATATACATAATCACTCGCTCATTAAAATATTACAATTTAAATAACATTATAGTTTTTTTGTGTAGTGCGTCTCAAATGATTAAATACCCGAAATATTTTTACGTAAGATTAACAACTAAACTGGTTACATGCATACTCGGCAGACTCGATACTCTACGGAAGAGTGATAATGTCTATGTGTTTGTGTATGTTTACTCGTAGAAAGCTAAGTAATCACTTCACAAATCATACAGTCTTCACTTGGCAATCACGCATACCGAATTTATTACGTTTTTTAGGGATGTATAAAATTTTCAGCAAACTGTGTGTACTACAGTAGTCTACTTACTCTTAGGAGAGCTCGAGCCTGGGCTCGCAAAACATTGTTGCCCATATCATCATACTTCAGACATCATCGGCCGATGACAATTAATTCTGTTAAAATTGATATCAGCGAAAATCTGTAATTGGCTTTCTGTATCCCAACTGTTGCTATTTAATATATGCATAGCTGTAGATTTTCCGAAAAAATAAATAAATAAATAAATAAATAAATAAAAAGTTTCCTTGTCCACGTACTGTGTACCACGCCAGGGCTCATAACCTACCATTCAAAGAACATAATATTTTTACAGTCCTCCTACTCAAAAATAAATAACGATAAAGTCACTATTCACATAAAAGTTCATATTAAAATGGTCATATAATATGTATTTGGCCTATTTATTATTTAATCATTGATATAAAAAGTTTTTAATAGCTTTGTCTTGGGTAGAAAATCTCGTTATGGTGATAACATCCGACCTTACGTGCAAATTAATTATTAAATAGCTTTATTAAGATACAAACTAAGCTGCATTAGCTTGATGTTTCTATAATTTTTTTCTTTAGCTATAAAAGATCTCCGATAGAGAATAGAGAATGATTTAGTAAAATTATTTTTGTAAGCAGATATTTTAGGCCAGTGCTTCAGTTATTTAGAACTCGATGGTGCCGGTATTACCGGAAGTACAGACAATCTAGTTGGTCAACAATTTTTTTTGCAATTTTTAATGTGGCCTCTAATGTTATGCTGTTGATTGCAAAATCTCATGACTTAAGAACGATTGGACCGATTTAGTGTGGTGGCAATAAAGTTTTAAAGGGAAAGAAAAATGGGAAAATAATGCAAGGAAAATTCGAGAATAAGGAAAGTGATTTTTTCTGTCTTAGCTGAGCTCTTTCTTTTGGGAAATTCCTTTAGGGTTGGGAAAACTGAGACTAGCTTATAGTAATTATTACGATAAATCACTACGTTAGCAAAACCACAGTTTAGTATTTCCGAAAACGTTTATAACGATACTTCTTGCTACCATCGACACTGATTTGAATGTCGCAACTTTTTGCGTTCTAGCTATTAACATTTGAGGAAATGCTTCTGTTATGAGAAAAACGCACGCCTATCCGGGAAGTGAACACTGTACTATGAACGCAAGTCAATCAATGTAACTACTGCATTGTTCTTCAGGCGAAGACATCAAAACTTCGTCGAAACGTACAAAACGTGTAAATTATCAACATTTCCTCGGTGTAGTGATTTAGATGTGTATGTAAACACGCTGTGTTTATGCGGTGTGTGAAATGTCAAGGAGCAGATTACGAATTTTAATTATTTAAAATTGAAGATCACGTCTTAGCAAGTCGTGTTATTGATTTAAAGTATAATCTGTTAAATAAGAGCATTTCTTTAATAATTTGATAACAATTATGTAAATATTTTAGATTATGTAATTCATTTGTGAAGTTATAATTAAACAGAGAATAATCTAAATCGGTTAAGCTGTTGAGTAGTTACCAGGAACGGACATAGGTACAGACATACACGTCAAACACAAAAAAATCGTAAATCATACAAAAATCAGGCTTTATTTTATGAAAACTTTTCAATTTAATAAAGAACTTAGGTATACTACTACTTACTATAAAATATTATTAAATAAAAGTATTTTTATAATTGTGTATGGTACTAACAATTGTGTATGGATTAGTAAATATATCAGATTTATACCTAATTCTTAACCTTTGGGTACAATGAATTATGTATGTACATTTAAGTGTACTTAGTAAATAAATAAATCAGACAAAACCTAAGTAGTCAGAGAAGCCAACATTACTATAATTTATGTGGTCAGTGCCCGTGTACATGGGAAACTAGACATTTTCTAATCATGCGTATCTTTGTGTACTTGTTCAGTGAGGAGAAAACACTTATAAAAACCCTCCGTCTGGACAGTCCGGCAAAAAATATTCATAATATCTTCCACACTGCTTCTTTAATTTTTTGTAAAAAATATTCCATTGTAGATATCTGCATTGTAAAATTTTAACATGGAATAAATGATAGACGCGTGTAACTTTAAAAGGGAAAAGTATGAAGTTGCAAAAGACTTTCGCATTATTATAATGGATGTTTCCAAGCCATTGGAAAGAAAGAGTTCATCGCGGGTACATAATTATCATGAAAAATAAATGTCGCATCAATCGTCAGTCAAAATACATAAAAATATCAGTCCACGTGAATGGTTTTTAGGCTTCGGAACCAAAAATACCCTCCGAGAGATCGTCAGCAACATCAGAAATGTGCTGGCGTTTCTTGAGGAGTTAGGGTGGTTTGAGTAAACATTAAATATCCCCACCCGTACGCAAAATACGCGCATTGACGTGGAGTTGCGGAAAACAGCCCGCTATACCATACCATACCATACCATGGTTTTTAGGCAGTCGTAGTCTGACATAGTCGCCGCCTCCTCAGGTAACAGACGATATAATATTAGGAGGATTTTATAAAAAGTCTACTAATAATCTATTTGGAATGTTGTCAAATTAGCCCACTACCCAGCATGAACTTGAAAAACAAATCTTAATTTAATGGGAAAACAGCTGTTTTATTATCGACCTCATCACATTATGAACAGTAAAAGGAGAAAGAAACCTATCAAATATTTTATAGGCAGTAGCTGTCCATCTATACTAATATTATAAAGAGGAAAGATTTGTTTGTTTGTTTGTTTGTTTGTAATGAATAGGCTCCGAAACTACTGGACCGATTTCAAAAATTCTTTCACCTTTGGAAAGCTACATTATCCCCGAGTAACATAGGCTATATATCATCACGCTACGGCTAATAGGAGCGGAGTAGTAATGAAAAATGTAGCAAAAACGGGGAAAAAATTAATATAAGACCACGCGGGCGAAGCCGCTGGCGGGAAGCTAGTTTAAATATAAATCCATAATAGATGAGAAGGGCATTATCACGCCGACACATATTATTTCTTTGGCTTGCTTTCGTCATTTGTTCCATACAAAATCATGTTAGGCAAGTTTTTACGTGTAACGAATACTCGGTCTTGTTGACAAGTGAATAAAACTAAATTAAATAATGTAACAAATGTACTAAAATGTGGCAAAAAGTACCTAGATATTATCTATACCTAATATTTATTGAATACAATGAAAATGTTACAATTACGACTAGACATTGTGTTCATAGTTTTCTTAAATCATTCAAGACATGTTCAAAAATTCAAATTATTCTGTTTATTTTAAAAAAAAGAACAGGTCTGACCATCACCTGTGATCAATCAACGCACAGGGGGGCTAGACTAATCACTAATGTCATTTACATACATTTTGTTTGTCGATTCGAATGTCAAAATGCAGCTTGTCTAGCCCCCCTGTTCAAATTACTGAATGGATTGGCCGATATTTAACACACACATAGTATTATGAGGTAGGCTAGGCATCAGCTAAGAAAGGATTTTGGAAAATCGTTGGTAGTGTTTTTATATTTTAACGACGTCTGTGGTCTAGTGGTTCGAGTACCAGACTGTTGATCACGAGGTCGAGGGTTCGATTCCCACAGGACGCGAATATGTTGAATATAAATGTTTGTGTTTATCTGGGTATTTCCTATGTATTATAAGTAGGTATTTACAAAAAAAAAGTATATAAGTATTATATCCATTGTCTAGTACCCATAGTACAAGCTCTGCTTAGTTTGGGACTAGATGGTGCTGTGTAAAATGTCCCAGGATATTTATTTATTTATTATTTTGCAATAGGTACATAGCATTGTTAAAATACAAAATTGGTAATCGTTGATAGCAGTTTTTATTCGAAAAATACATGAAAATTATATTGAAGTACCTAGATAGCATTTTGTATGGAGCTGCAACGACACACATCATCTCAAGGCACCGACGACAAAAGTTTTTGCGTGAAGTCATTTGCCTCGTTGATGAAGCCGAGGTAATGCCGTCATTCCAATCATAGCGAATGGAATTGAAAATGTTTGTATCTCTTACATTATAAAGCTTGAGCCCTGTATTTAAGGACAATCAGGGGAAATTGCACTACGTCGATACATCAATGAATCCGTTGTCTGTCTGCTTATCTATTTATCTTATCATGCAACCACTGAATAGATTTCGATACAATTTAGTAAGGAGGTAGATTGCATCCTTAGGAAGGACATTGGTTACCGTGCCGCAAATTTAGTAAAAAAGTCCTTTTGGCACATGGGTGAAATCGCGAATGAATCTACAGGTAGTTAATTGTTTGCGTTATTTTAAGAAGAATGTGGGTTTAAAAATATTAGAGAAAACAAAAAATAAATACAAGAGCGAACGTGAACTAGTATGAAATTTTAGTGCCAATGATTGAATTGATAATTAGGATCTAAAAAGATACCGGTAAATCAATCAGTAGATGATCAGTAGGTATACTTCCGCCTAAGCCCTTAGGAATACAGGCGTGATGGTATGTTAAGCACAGCCTGCGTTATGAATGCAGACCACAGAGAGATAACCTCCAGAACGCCACGGATTACGTGAAAATATGTCAATTGTTTGAATGTTTATATTAAGGCTGAAGAAGTAGGTGTCCTAGTGAGATTTTGCTAGAAATTTATGTTAAAATCAAAATAAATTGTTTATTCAAATTGAAAATCTCTTGTTGCAGCAAACAGTATTGTTTATGTACATTAAACGTCAATTTTAAATGTTGTTTTCAAACTGAATCCAACCTTTGGATATTTAAGACTGCGTTTGTATTAAACTGGAAAGCGATGGGGCGGGGACGCTGTTCCCCTATAGGAGGCTTGGATTGTCGGTCATTCGCGCCTTTGAATTCTATTAAAACTCGATTGATCTAGCTAGCTGAGCTATAGCTCATACAAAACGGCAATTTACGCCGCAATCGAAACAGATACAACTCCAATTAAAATGTATTTTTTCACGGCACGCTAGTTTTCCGTAGTAAGTTATATTCCTTTCCATCTAGTTCCGCTATTTACGATGTCGTCTCCCATTTTCATGGATTGGTTTCTGGCTGTAAATCCATGGTCGGCAGCCAGAGCGTATGAAATATGTGTCAAAACGCAGGTGTTGGTAGCTTACATTGACTTTGACGGGTATTATTTATAACGCTATGTATGATATGAATTATGATAGTCGCTACCTGTAGGTATGCCTAAATAATTTCGGACTATACATCAAATCAAAACTTCTATAGTATCAGGGCCTGTAGATAAGTTGCATTTTTACATTCGAATCGACAAACGAATAAAAATAAAATGTATGGAAATTACATTAGTGACAGCCCAAATTGTCGAAAGCTTGTGTCATTTCATTAGATTTTGTTTCTACCTATTCGTTTGTCAAATGTCAAACTGCAACTTCTCTAGGCCGCCAGTGTCGCTTCGCTCAACGCCCCGCTGCAAGCTCCGCAGTACTGTATTCACAGCTTGTATTTAAATAAGCCCATAGCAAACGATTATCCTTGCTGCATGAATAACGCATTTCACAGTTTCCATTATATCTTAAAAAGACTTTCTTTGACCCTACGGTGAGTAATCATGACCTTGTCATGACGCTGGTCGTATTTTGATCATAAAATTTCTCATCGTTCGATACTCATATTACCAATCGTGAGTGCAAGTTGCAATAACATTCAATATAGATTTAACTCATGAAGGTTTTCTAAATTTCACTCAACATCTCGTTTGGATTCAGTATTCGTAAAATATTCGAATAAATTAACATTTTAATCTTTTATTTTAGTCATTAACATCGATGACCTCCTTAGTCGGGTTATAACTAGTCGTTGTTTTTTTCCACCACTAGCTTTTGTTTGTTTGGGTTTTAATAACATCAGTAGAATAATTAATTACTTGTACTTATTACACTGAAGAAGAATTTAAAATGATCTGGTAATAAATAATGATAAGGTAAAATTTTTGTCAGTATAGACTTTAGGTAAATAATTTTGGATTTGTTTATATACTCTCCCAGAAATGTCTACAGTAAAGTGTCTGAAAAATCGCTTCTTTACATAGGAACAGCAGCAGTGTTGATCTCGTTAATGATAAATCTATTTTTAATCATAGTGGACTTTAGTTATGTATCCGCACGGTAATATTTATTGTACACAGTTTGACCTTTAATGGTAAAACATAGTGATACTTTTGTAAGAACTTTTAATATTCCACCGAGTTTGTAACTTTTTACCTATGTTTAACAAATAAAATATTTGAATTTGAATTTGAATTTATATTTGTCACCTGAAATACAGTTCGCGTAAGTACAATGAATGTCCAAAGGCCAAAGTTTTCAGTCAAGAAAAATATCATTTATCTTAATAAATTATTGTTTAGTCGATCAAGAAGATTTTGTAGGCTTCTTGATGGTTATCTATGGTTGTAAATTTATAATGCTATACTTACAGGCACCGCTACTGGAGAACATTCACTCAATCACCACGCGCCAACCCGTTTCCCCAAACTAGTTGCGAAATATTAAGTAGATAATGTGTTAAGAATGACTAATTATATTACCGAATGAAACCAAATTGGTTGGCCCATGACAACATGACATGTATTGACTTGCTCAATATGAGAGACAGTTTCATAATGAACTCATTAATACATAAAAAGTACAGAGTACAAAAGAGTTCAGCCCCTCAAGCATGAGTTCTATCGAATGACTTTCGGTAGGTTTTTTACGCATCGAAACGCTGTAATCTCATAGCAGGTTTTAGTTCCTTACGTAACCGCTAGAGGCGCTGCGAGAAGTTTCCAAAATATCTGGACAAAAATCCAATTTTACAGAAACCTCCAATAACACTAAGATTCTCAAATCGAACCGAAGACGTACCTACAGTCGCCGCAGTCGGGCAAGGATGACTAGGCTAAGGAGGCAGTGGATAGAGATTGTCCAAGTAAGTATGTGCCTAACTATCCGTCAAACGCGTTGGTATATCGACAGCTAATAATACCTGCATTTTTACAAATAATGCGTGTCCGTGTTAGAATTATTTTGTCGACTGTACAAGGAATGTGTATTAATCTGATACAAATAAAATAAAATTTATGACTTGTATTTATTTACATAATTCCACTTTTCCTTGTAATAAAATTCATAATGTAAATTGGCTTTTCATTTTACGATTGTAACCTAGAGAAATAGGCTTTTATCGCTGGTAAGGTATCTAAATGGTGTAGCGGGGATATCCGAACGCAGGCAACTCCCTAGGCGCAAGGGCCGGAGTAAGGCTCCAAGGAGATATTCTCCTTCGCGCTAACGTGTATCCGAACATTCTACCGCGCATGCGTACTGCGTCGACCAATTAAAAGACGGCCGGCGCCGATCGCGTTACTTTGTAAGCCTATGATTGGCTGTAGTGAGTTAGTAGAGATATGGCGGATTGCGAGTTGTAACAAGTAAGACTGTGTGGTGTTTTCTTAAAGTTTTGTGTCCTATAAACAAGACTCTGTCATTTACCGACCCACCCCGACTATAATGGTTATATTTAGGGCTTTTAAGGGCCCAAGCAATAACAACTCCTTCGGTAAGCATGGACGGAGATGACCACTTACCATCAGATAGCTGGTCTACTCTGTTGCCGACTTCTAAATCTATACCAATGTTATAATAGCTAAGAGTTTATTTGTTTGTTTGGTTGAACGCAGTATTCTCAGGAATGAAAAGTTCTTTCTGTATTAGATAGCCTGTTTAACTGAGAAGGCTATAGGCTATATATCATCACGCTACGACCATTAGGAGCTGAGTATATGTATATTAAAAACGGGGGGAAAATTCAACACCTACGGGAACGGTCGCGGGCAAAAGCTATTATATTATGTTATAGAAAAAAAACGCTAACTTTTTATTTGAAAAAACCGGTATGTTTTATGTCATATGTATTAGAAGGCGAGTCTATCGCCATTAACTGGGCACATGCCGAAACTTCAAACTGATACTGTCAATTAAATTTTCTAAAAAGAAACAATACACTTCGACCTGAAAAAGAAATATGTGAGGAATTTCTTAACGTTAATGCGTCTTATAAATTGCTACCTATTTAGTTATAATCTTCTTTATAAATCTACGAATTGTGTCCATAAATACATCAATCACACATAAATTAGCAGTAGAAGCTCGGATTAAATTAACTATTTATGTTATCGGGCTGATCAGATAATTATTATGACGATGAAATGGATAAAGAAAAAAGGTAGGCTTTTTTCTGGAATACTGGTTTGAATTCGTATAACTTTAAATAATAATTAAGAATAGGAGAAATGAGAATAAAATATCCTAATCCTGTGAGCCGTCTTTTTGGGTTGGTTTTTATAATTTAAATCACAAATAGCAATCGCAATTGCCTTTTAAAAGAATATCTTTGAAAACGCAATACGAATTAGAAGGATTGACTGGTTGTCAGACTTTTTGGGCATCTGACTATACCACTAACGGTTGTCGTACCTACGTGTTCTTTGAGGCATGCTAAGATCTCGATGTGTTAAGAATGGTTACCCATCTAAGGAGTAACCACGGTAAGCGCAGCTTAATCTTGCAGATCGTTTGCTCTGCGTAGTTATAGCCTAGCCACAAGCCCTTCAGAATGGGAAAGGAATACCATCTGGATTTTTGTGTTAGTCATACTTAAGTGGGTTGAAGTTAGAATTTGAATAATTTAAGTTAAAGAGAAATGTGGAACCAGAAAAAAATGAATTGCAATAACATTGCAAAACTGTGTTATATGACCGACTGTTATAACAGTGAGTGATGTTTAACTTTGCAACTTTATGTCATGTACTGTTTTACTTACCAGTTACCGTTTACAGTATGAATATATGGAGCAGAATATTGAGTGTAACGACATTTATATGTACATAATGTTTATTACAACTTACTATAGTGTATGTCGTCTGAGCATTCTGGGGAAATATGTGAAACCCAGCACGCAAAAAATAAATTCTGAATCTAGTAATCCGTATTTGAAAATGACATAACTCATAATTATCGCAATAGGGAATATGCGTCTGACTTAAAAAAAGGTCAAATATATTTTTTTATGAACTTTATCGTTTTAGAATTATGTCTATGTAGATATTTTTTTATATTATTTCTTTTTTGATGAGAAAATAATTATTAAAAAGTCCAAAAAAACTGTTGGAAATTCAAATCACTTGAAACGCAACACTATCGGTCAAATGGAATATGACGTCAAAGTCTACTAAAACAGTGTCTGTTGTACGTGGTTGTTTGGTTGAGAGAACGTAGACTTTGACGTCTCGGCAAGCGCGCCAAAATCGCGGGTGTTTAAAATGCCAATATCTGTCTCATAATTTAATACATTTTTTTTGTTACTTAATTTTAGTTTTAAGGCGCTGGAATTTTTTTTACGGCTACATAACGATATAAAGTATCGTTTAAAAATATAAAAAAAAAATGTGCATATTCCCTATACTACCAGTCACCTGAGTAGTTATTCTGGAAGGCTGCCGATACCAATAAGATATCATAAAAATAGATCATATCTGAATATTGCATAAGGAGTTGCATTACTTGCATTTACTAGCATGTCTCCAGTTGCTTCCCTAACGTTTTCCTTTTAATTATTTCTATTCCATTATTATTATTTATCTCTTATAATTTTTACCCTTTACACCCTAAATAAGTAAAGATCACGGGTGTTCCGTTTTCTATGTCTATCAGGTCAACGTAGAAGTGGACAGACAGGAGATCATTGAGCAAGTGCTGGTCCCAATTTATTTTGGTTTAGCGCAACATTTCCTTTTCTTCTACCCATTATTTCAATCTTCACCTCCAAATTCATGCCTTTTTCGTCTTTCATACAATCCATTCTCCAACCACCTGAATTCATATCTATCATTAAATATGTACTTACATATATCGATGCATAAATAATTTGACTACTTACCTATAGAATTTTAATAGTTTCTCCATAGACATAACTAGACAGTAAGCCGCTAACGTTTCGAACATGATATGATAAAAAAATCACGATGACTATAAAGAAACATCCACTCTTTAACGAACTGACTTAATTGAAGAAATGAAACCTTTGAATGAAAATGAGAATCAATCAAGTACGAAATAACACAGCTGTCTGTCACCTTGACCTAGGCACGATAAAAGAAGTTTTTGTGATACGTGTAGGTATTGTGCTTTCAAATAATACATATGTATTACTGAGCAAAAACACTACAATAAGGCGAAACTCGACACAGAAACACGGTTACCTACGATCCTACCATGACAGAGCTGTTATGTACAGGCAGCAAAAGAAATTACCCTCCAGAATAGAGATTTATGTCGAGACACTTTTTGTCCAAAAGGTCTCGGCATAAATCCATCTCTAGCCCAGAACAAATACCCATAAAAATATAGTTGAAAACAATTAACAGTGTTCCTTCATATTTTTATTTATTGCTCCATATTTTTATATACAATGTTAAGGGTCCGTCCTACAAATCGACCCATTTTGATACATTTTGATCATCGATTGCAAGGAACCGAATAGGGGAAAATAAAAACTGAGCCATGAATTGAAAAGAACAGTTCCTTTTATGTTAGAGAGGTTAAGTGGATTTTTTAAATTATTTCCATATTAGTGATAAATCACGAATATTGACAACTCTTTTTCCGAAAAGTTGCGTTCGAGTGACGTTTGATCGTCGCTAGCCAAGAAACTATAAGTAATTATGAATGTAAAAAATATGTATTAAATACAGTACATACTCTTCTTTTAGAGAGCCAGGTTACTTTTTTCAAGTTTTATACAAAATATACCAGAAATAAAAAGGTTGAAATAATGTTATTTTTGGAAAACTTCCAGTCAAATATGTATTTTTTTCTATTTTTTAGAGGCACTTTTACGAAATTTAAAAAATAGTGTATTAAACTTAAGTTATCCTTTAAATAGAACGTAAATTTATATTTTCAATAAAGTAATATTTTCACTGTGAAAATAATAGATACATTGAGCTATATTATCGAGCGCAAAAACTCGATCGCGCCAGTAACCATCGGGCCATCATTTATTTGTGATAATTATTATTGAAAAGATCAAAATTGTTTATACGATACTACGCCCAACCTCGAGCCGAAACATAGAACTCGATTGAATCAAATTTTGAAAAATTGAGTCAAATTTGTGCACGGCCTCTTAATATTGGTATTTTTAGCACGTATTATTTTTATATTGTGAAATTTTAACATCGCAGCTGTGGCAATTCTTTGGGTTGAGAAAGAAGTATTTACCACAATTTTATGTTATAGAACAAGACACGAAACAAAATCAATGCTGAAATTCAATCACAATCTCACCTTCCATGAGCTTCTTTTATTATTTATACCGAGTGTACGTGCTAACATACATATATTCTCAAAGAAAATTAAGCATAAAATGCTTTTAAGTCCGTAAGTATATCGAGTTAAAATCCTGAACTATCGTATAAATCTTGTCAAGTGTCATATTTACACACTCAGATTATTGAATCAAGACAACTTACATGACACCGTGGGCAGTGATATATTACCTTTCGCTTATTTATTGTAGTGGTAGAGAACCTCTTTAAACTGACCCTATACACACTATTATCATCTCTATTTTGTGTTTATCACGGTTTACAATAGAATGAAATAAGTGAAAGGGTCGACGAAGGTATTCATAATTCATTATTAAAATTCAATTTGGACAAGTTGTACTTGTGACTATTTCTATAATTTTAATTATTGATGAAACATTCCGTTTACTTGGAACCAGTGGCTTAAATTACACGATGATTAATGAATAAATTAGTAGAAAATAACTAGATATGCATAATCATGGGAAATTTTGAGTATTATAAGTATGTTGCTAACTGATATATCTTTTTTCTTATATAGTAACACTAGCTTTTCGCTAACGGCTTCGCCCGTGTGGTCTGAGTATTTCTTATAACTTTCATCCCCTATTTCAACCTCAAACAGCCCTTTTTTCGCATTAAAAAGTAACATATGTCCTTTCTTAGCCCTTAGACAATCTCTGTACCAAATTTCATTTCAATCGGTTCATTAGTTTTGGCGTGAAAGCGCGACAGACAGACAGAGTTACTTTCGCATTTATTAATAAGGATTTTTGTCAGTTCAGAGGCAGTTTATTAATATGTTTTGTTTCAATAGTTTTGCTATCCTTTAATGTCTTTGGCGAAGTAAAAAAGTCGTTTGTTTTTTTTTATAATATGCAAAAATCGTATTCTTTACTGTTATTATTCATAAAAACAGGCTTCGCCTTAAATCAATTTAAACACTACAAATTCTTTTAAAACCTAAACATGGTATCGATCGGATCATGACGTCACTTATTGTGGTCAAATGATTCTTTTTACGAAGAATTCATGTTTTAGAATTGATTATTCATTATAAATTAATATTCGCAGGTTGAAAGATCAATCGAACGATCGATCTAGGCTTATTAATGTAGGTATAAATATTTATAAGACAGATTAATAACAGTTTCCAAGCTGAGTATTCATATAAATTGAATTTTGTGTAAACTTAGTAGACCTAAAGGTGAAACAAGGCAAAATAAATTAATACCTAAGTATTGGAATTTTTCTTTTAACATGATTTTAGTTTCTTAGAGGACTTGTAGAAGAATTTACATACACAAAAAACTTCCGTCGACGCGGACGGCGTTAAAATAACGTATTTTATCGTCTTTATCGATCGATTAACCATTTCACAGTTGATTATTGTCACCATAATTATCGTCAACACCGTAGGACATTTCACTTTTTATAAATGCTTTGTATGGGACTTAAATTTTATCGTAGGGACAAATTTATCGATCGTTACATTCCAACAGTTACATGCTGCCTGCTGATTACGATAAAATTATCGACATTTCTAACGATTTGGTTGCATGTCCGCACCGCTGGAAAGATAATTGATAACTATTATCTTTACGACTGCCTCAGTGATCGTAAGCGTGACTGCAACGCTAGAAGTCTTAGGTTCCATTCCCGGTTCCGGGCATTGTTGGGTTTTTCTATGAAATTCCTAGTCTAGATTTGTACCCGATTTTTGGCAATAGAACCTGGGATCTAAAAATATCGAACTGATGTGTGAATGTTCTAATGTACATAAGTAGGCCATCATAGGCAGTGTAGCCTAAGTTTTTGGGGAATAAAGTCGGGATGACATGTTAAATATGGGCGGGGTACATAGCTCATAGAACTGGAGGAGAAAGGTTCTAGAGTGGAGACCACGTACCGGAAAGCGCAGCGTTGGACGGCCACCAACGAGATGGACCGATGACCTGTTAAAGGTGTTAAAAGTAGGAAGTCGTTGGATGCAGGTAGCATACGTCCGGTCCCTGTGGAAGTCAATGGGGGAGGCCTTTGTTCAGCAGTGGACCTCTTTTGGCTGACATGATGATGATGAGGATGGTATGTTAAATTACATTTTATAAGTACATATTTATTTATTTATTTATTAGGATTTCCAACGAAAAATACACATTACATTTAAAATAAATACAATATAAATACAATGGCCTTAAGTTTTTTCACTTACAGGAAATCACAGCATGCTTAGAAATATCTAGGTACAATTAAATTACATATAACTACATACCTATATATTTACCAAATATACGTACCTATTTAACATTTTTTTCAGTTATACTTTACTTGCTTGGGCAACCTTAGATACGCACCAAAGAAGCGGTAAAGAGATACCAACCATCTACCATACCATCAACCAGAGATCATCAATAACTCACACGAACGTAAAGTAACGATACGGGTCAGCGCAGACCGGGAGCAGCGCAGCGGAGAGCATTTTTTTATAATAGTCGAAAATAAACTTTAAAGCCAAAAGATATAAAGAATATAAATATTTGCTCATGAGGCCTCGAGACTGCGCGAGCATTTTTTTGTCATGTTCAAACATTTATGCACTTTACATTAATAGCTTTAAAGTTTATTTTGGACTTTATATCGAAAATAACGATAATAACACAGAAGGAAGAGCATTTTGATCGTTATTAAAAATGGGTTGGATTTATATAATGGTGTTTTATGAACATAGTTTAATGAGTGAAAGTTGGTGAATTACGCGGAGTATTTCCTATGGGTGGCTTCTGTGTTACTAGGATAGAAAATGGTTTTTTTTTTGGTACGGGTACACTATGACTCAGTGGCCTATTTACCACAGGGGTAGGCAGAAACTAAAGAACACCACATGTGACGGTAAAATAAATAAAAAAATCTGATTTTAGAACTTTCTAAAATCAGCCCTATTTAATCGAGTTATATAATTTGGAGCTGTTGGAGGTTGCTGCCGCTACTATGTTCTAGTATTCACAAATGCGGCTGCTGAGTGTAAGCTCCTGAATTCTATTCTCATGTAGAGCAAAGTGAGTTTTCTCTGATTATTAGTTTAGATTTTTGTGTTTGTGTTGTGATTAATAGACTCGTCCTTTTCCCAGTGACGTAACTGTAAGTGTACAATAGTATATGTGGGACTGGGTAATCTCTCCCCTTAACCCTTCGGCGTTAAAATAATATTATTTTAAAATTACTAATTGAATTAAGATTTGGTGATATTTGTTTTTAGGAAGTAAATATAAGATTTCAGTATGATTTAGTCTTTATTCGAAGGCAAAGATATTCCTAAAATGTATATAAATCACCAGTATTGACGACGTCCGTGGTCTAGTGGTTCGAGTACCGGACTGCCCATCACGAGGTCGTGGGTTCGATTCCCGCAAGACACAAACATATATGTGATGAACTTAGGTGTTTGTGTTTGTCTGGGTGTTTCTTATATATTATAAGTATGTATTTACAAAAAAAAAGTATATAAGTATTATATCCATTGTCTAGTACCCATAGTACAAGCTCTGCTTAGTTTGGGACTAGATGGTGCTGTGTAAAAAATGTCCCAAGATATTTATTTATTTATTTATTTAAATTGCAAATAGGCATATTGGTGGTTTTTTTCCGGACATACACGTATACCTAATAAAGTCGCACGAGCTAAATATCATTAACCTAATTAGTCGCATCAAGAATTTTCATATTTTATCGATAGACCCCACTGACCGTGTTTCCAATTTATGTCCAATCGATCCGGAATAGAGCGATATGCTCAGGGCGGGTCGGGTCGAATCGATCTGTGCAGAATAAGCAATAGCAACACTTGCACGCCGACCGCTCGAGTCGACGCGTCGCGTCAAAAACCGCGGGAACATTGACGTTTCCATCCTTGGTGCGTTCGAAAAAAGAATGTGATTGGTTTTTTTTTATAAGTGAATGACTGACAAAGTTATTTGTTGTGGATTTTTATCAACCTCCTTGACAGTTAAACTGGATAATGTCTTCCTGAAATTTTATTGGTGAGTAGATTTATTTTGATAATCGGTCTGCTCTATCTGAAAGATAAAGTTTTATTTACTACCTATCACTGTAAAATGACTTGTAATAAATAATCAATGAAACAAAATATGATCAAATGAAGCTTTAACTGTCCTTAATAGGTTTAGTAGGTACCATCGGGAGCTCTATATAATGTGTAAATAATCTATAGGAGACACATAAATATACGTAGCATAATAGTGCCATTATTGACAACTGCCTGTCGTTCAAATCGTATAAACTTTTAGATAAGATAAAATAAATAAAATCTCATTTACATAAGGAATCAATAACTAAGGTTGACAAAACTGATCAAAGATAAAAAGAGGTAAAATATAAAATCTGACCAGTAGCTGATAAGAAAGTATTCTGTAGTTTCGTGAACAATTAAAATAATTTTATTAATAATGTATGCACTAGAAAGTAATCTAAGCGGCAGTAGGTTCTTTAGTATTATTCTCATTTTTTTTCTTTGTATTCTGTTTTGAATGTCTAGACTTTGTACCTGATCTGATTCTGATGGGCTAATATTTATCATAAATTTTATTTTAATAACAGTTATAAGTAAGTAGGCAATAAGGACAAAAAAATATTCTTATATTAAAAAAGAGTATAATGTCCTTAAAATTATTTAGGATTTCTAATCGATTTATACTTTATAAAATTATACGATATACTCTGTAAAAAAGTATATCTTAATAAAATATTTAAAAATAAGAAGTCATTATTAAGCATACATTTACGCCGTCGTCGCCAACACGGATAGGCAGAAACTACAGAATTCCTTTTGCTACAATGAATATAAATACACTAAAACATTTTTATTGAAATAAGGCTCAAATTAGAGTGATTCCGCAAACTCGTAAAAAACAACTAGTAGTTACAGCGGTGTCGTTTATGTCAAGTTGAAATAAAATTGTACATACTAGGTCAGTATATAACTAAAGTATAAAAATTTTTAGTTTAACAAATGGTTTACACAAGTCTCTTTGGAAGAAAAACCACGCAGTCGCAGACTAAAAGGTTTATCTTTTCAAAGTTTTTTTTTATAAAATATTTTTTAATAATAGGAGATAATTATTAAGGTATTTTTTTTGTTGGCATTATGTTATTGACACAAATCCAAACTCCAAGCTATTGAGAATTTTATTAAAAACATCTTGCTTCCTCCTTGATCTTGCTTCATCTTGCTTCATCTTGCTCGAACTTGGAATCGTACCTAGAAAGAACCTCCAGCGTAGCAGTCGTGCTTCAAACCACTAGACTAATGAGATACAGGCGCAGTCAAATTGATCGTTAATCTTTATTATTATTATATTATAATTTCTTTATTATTATTAATCTTTATATTATATATAAAAAAAACTGCGTTAGCATTGGCACGTCTGACAACCAATTTTATTGGCTGAATCGACCGCAGTTTACCACTTATTAACCAACAAGTTCATATATTATAGATCCATCCACCTCTACTTAATTAAAAAAAACATTTCTTTTCACACATTCCATTGGGCCGTACTTTTAATTATCTAGTTACCTATAAATCACTTTCTCACTACGAACTACTGATAATAACAAACCTATAATTATAAACGTTCGAAGGAACAAAACAGCTACATTGATTAATTAAATTAATTACTGATTGAATTTAATATGCGTGCGTTACTATAATAATTATAAATTCGATCAGTAGTTAAGTCATGTAAGTATGCTATTAACCTCTTTAATATAATTTTAACCGACCACTCGGTTATATTATATGCTTTTCGTTGAACAGTAAGGTACAGTTAAATATGGAACCTCAAAAGTCGGTCAGACGTGCGACGAACAGGTATTGCAGGGTTCCGTAAGTCGAATTAAAATAAATGTAGACAGGATCTCATGTTTTGTTACTAGTTGTGGTGTTAGGTGGTCTCAATGTGTGAGGTTTGAATAAGCCTGGCTGGGTTTCTGATTTGAATAATCTACCGATCATCAACCTACGCAGAAAAGTTTGATGTTTACTTATTGGTATCCTTAATTTGGGTTGCAAGAGTAATCTTTTTAAACATATTCGGCCTTTTCTGCCTGTTTCAAATAATGGTAGATACTAAAATCTTACAAACGTATTCAAGTTAAAACAATAATTTAGAAAACTTACAAATGACGAGGTATATATTGGAAATACTTATTATAGCTTGATGTACAGCCGTGTGTACCTTTAGAAACCTCCGTTAACACCCGCGGTTTTGGTATAATTTTACGGAATCCAAATTTTGCTGGCGTATTTATGTGTGATAACCAGTAGCTATAAATCCACTGAACTCTATGTAAAGAATTACTAGTGATTTTCATCAATCTATAATTAATTATTAAGAATATACATAGGTACATTACTAGAATCTCGTTTATCAATGATAACTCTGTGATTAAGTGTCAGTTGACTAAAATTTTAAGTTATTTTATCACACGGTCTATACCGTATAATATTTCGATTAATAACGGCTTAGCTAATTTCTAATTTAACTGTCAACTGAATTTTTAGTTAAAAAAACTAGTTCAACCAAAAACCAAGTTATTTCTGCGATAAACACAATTCAATAAACAATTTACGTGAACGACAAGTGCAAATGCAAGTAAGTAAGTATGCAAGCATTCATAAAATTGTTCCCAATCCGGTGGGAGTTTATGCCGAAATACCTTCGTAGTGGGGATCCTAAATTTCAGCCTAATCCATTCAGCGGTTTGAGCAGTGCGTTCATACATCAGTCACTCATCTTTTGCTTGTACATTATGTATACAGATTACTACCCAGCATGTAGCATTATATACTAATGCTCTGCAATATTATTGAAATCAATCGTGACTCAAATAATATTCTAGACCACTACTTCTCCCCCTATTACTAAACATACTGGCGAATTGTGAGTACAGCTCTAGATAATCTTTCCGGGAATATATGCGTAATGCGTAATGCTATGTAGATCATAAATCTGGGTAGGGAAAATAAAATATTCATACAATCAACAAATTAGTAAAGTATTTTGCCTATGATAAAGTCACCCATATTTAGAACTCCGTCGCTTAGGAATAAAACTTTTAGATAATGGAAATGTTATTACCAAGCCTAGTACATACCTACCCTATCCAAGCAGAATACTCCTACAATCAACTAATTGGTAAAGCATTGCGATAAAGTCACCCATAGTTAGAACTACGTCTAGTTTGTGTAAATAACTGAACATGTTATTTATACGTGATTGTTTCAAGCTACGATTAACGACAGCTATGAGAAATGGATACTCGCTTTTAAGCTATAACTTTTAGACTAAGCTAAGAAGTTGTAAGTGTTGTATTGATTATATTTGCTAACGATTCTTATACGGTACTTAAGAGATAATAAGCGAGTACTTGTACTCTGAAGGCTTTGTATTTATATGACTGTATTTTACGTGATTATTGAGATATAAAGGTTAGAAGATAAAATCACCTCTCTTGTTTTTATTGTTCCAAGTCACATCAACCGCTGAATCTCAATCCGCTGGATCTCCAGCCTTTATAGTTTGTTTAAGGGTCGCTTTGCCAAACGCTGAATTAGATATTTGTACGTTTTTGTAACGGGTGTTTATGCTTTTGTGATACGATACAAGATGTATTTACTCCTCATCTGTTCTCCGCGGTGCCCCACGCGTTTATATTTTTTTCCCAATGCCCTGGGAATTTCTTAATATCTTTTTATAACTACGTCATAATAACTATCTCTGTGCCAAATTTCCCAATCCTTTTAGTGGTTTCAGCTGTGCGTTGATAAATAGATATTATAAATTGGCATAACGCGATAGGCATTAGGCTTATTTATGTATCTGGGATTTAATTTACCATTTTTTGTCGATCCAACTATTAACACGAGACCCTTGTTCGATACTTAAAAAATAATTATTTATTCAGCACAAACTGTGCTTTTACGAGCCTTTTGGTCATTTATTATTATCAGAAATTATGGAAAAATACGAAATCCGATGGAAATAGTTTCTTTAATTTCAAATTAGGAGTCAACATCGGTACATAAACACATGATGACATTTAATTTGAAGCCAAATATGGTCATTTGAACGCAAATTTTAATACCTTTTATTTAAACAAATGATTAAAAAAAGGAATGAATTCATCCATCAAGAACTACTTTGTTACAACTGCAACAACCAAGTGCGACGTGCGTGCATTCCTAGATTACGATAGTTAACATATTAATTTTACTATTTTTTCTGTGACCATTAAATGTAATTTATTTAACTGCCTCATTCGCTTAGTAAAAAAACGTCAAACACTTGAAAAAAAAATTCGCAGTCACCCTGACTGCAATTTGTTTGCGAATTAGTATGCGCTCCAAAAAATTCGTTCACGTTTTAGTATAACACACAACGACACGTGCGCAAGCATCGCCTTAACAATATTGATACAAAATGATTAACATGATACAAATAGTCACACGAACATCACTAATCGTTGTCGTGGGCGGAACAGTGACCCTTAACTCAATAGGGGGCCAATGTTATTAGTTAACGCTTACTATAAAGAAACATGTTTATTCGGTGTTCGACTAGACCAGTATTTCTCAAAGTAAATAATGATGCCCCCTGTAGGCAACGTACGCTTTCAGAAACTCAGAGTAAGTTATGACACATAATTTTTTTTAGTTACATTACTTAGTAATATTGCTATCGTGCCAACATATAAATAAACAAATAAATTGAAGACAGTTATAAATAATGCATGTTAAAATAATACTTGAAACAGTTTTTTAAGGTGTTACAAATACAATAAGTTACAAAAGTGGGTGGTGGAAATAAGTTTGAGAACCTGTGGATTAGACGATTGAATACATGTTGAATTGAATCGATGTTGTTCCTAATTAGGAATTCGATTAATTTGAGATTGTCTTATAATAAAAAATCCTGTTAGTAAACTGAATACTAAATTCAAATGTTGTATCTTCTAATAATAGTGAAAAGACTACGAATGTCGTTATAAATTACGTATTCTGTAGTTATACCTACATGCAAATTGGAGTTTGGTAAACTTTTTATTTTCAAACATACCATCACGCCCATATTCCCCGAAAGGGTAAGCAGAGGGGCATTAATGTACACCTACATTTCGCCGGTATGTTTAGGTCCCATGTAATAGGGGGCGAGCCTATTGCCATCAACTGGGCACAAATCCAGACTCCGAGCTGCTATTGGGAATTTCACAGAAAACCCAACAATATTTTGCTCGATCCGGGGATCGAACCCAGGACCTCTAGCGTAGCAGTCGCGCTTGGGACCACTAGACCAAAGAGGCAACTTTTTTATTTTGCAAGAAATTAAAAGATTAATCGTATGTATACATATATTGTACCATGGAGTTGGTTGATAGTTCTTCTCGATTGGAAACGACTTATTTGAAACCGTTAACCTGCCGGGCTAACATGCACGCCGCGAGAACATTTTGTCTACGCTTATGTCGTGCTTTTGTTTCGTTTTCGCACAAGAAAGAGCGAGACAAAATTAGACAAAATTTTGTCGTGGCGCGCATCTTAGCCTGCCTGCCTGGACTCGACACCTATTCTGATAAGTTCCTGATGTTTTATAGCAAAATATCATGTTTTTTTTTAATTATGTAGGTGTTACTGAGTACCAGTTTGGCCATTAAACAGCTATTTTACTGATCATCGTGAACTATGTGTCACTATTTATAATTATTACTATGGGAGATATTAAAAAAAAAACAGCTGTATATGTTCACTGAACTCGACAAAATATATAAAACAGCTTATTTTTTCATAAAAATAAGGTGTAGCTAGGAATCAACAAACTTTTCAGTTCCCATGAGAAATGCTAGTTAAATTCGAATCACTCACGATTTCACGAACTTAAATAACTTCTACACGCACACGACTTGCCAATTTTTATGTCTCCGCCGCATAACAGCTTACTTTCAGAGATGCAAAAATGATTTTATGGAAGGGTTGTATTTTGTCGTCTTCGTCACTGTCACGTCTCGTCCAACATCCATACCACAGGATGATAATTCACTTTTTAGAAAAAGAATACCGATTTTTAGCGCCACCGAATTCGAATATCTTCATAACCTATTAATGTATATCCAACAACATTCGATCAGATAAAAAAGAAAAATTTATATCGCACCTTTTTTGAAAATGTATGGTTTCTCTGTCGACTGACGCGATCGAATAGACCCAAATTGGCCAAATCTCAACGTCAATACCACACCTGTGACACTCCATACAAACTGTCCGATACCGCTGCGCACTACAATACCAAATGTCAAACTTGTCAAAATTACGTTTGTACACGTGCAAATGCAAATGTGTGCGTGAGAGTGCGTCGGGTTTGTTGGCAGTCCGTCCGGCAAGAACACCGGCAGAATGCGGGGGTCCTGAGGTATCTGACGTTAGGGAGGGGCGGAGAGTGGTCATTCTGTTATTATTTATTCTGTGCCAATACTGTCATACTGTGTCGCATATTCACGCAAACAGAATTTAACCTTGTGCACTTTTGGAGCCGTTGTGTCAACTGTCATACTGACATTCAAAACGTCAGCTGTCAGTTGCCAACGTTTTTAATTTTGCTTTGTGAACACCACTAACTTTCAGTGTGTTACATACCTAAATGATTGCCCATCTCCGTTTACCGATCAGGATATAAAAGCGATGATACACGTGCTCATTTTTTGCATCCAATTATAGAAAGTGTAATCAAGTATTTATCTTGTAATATTTTATTCATATTATAATGTTGTTGTTACCTACCATTTACTTATCCTTTTAGACATTATGATTGATTTACCGAAAGTTATGAATGACTCACGTTTAAAAATATAAAATTTTGAGTCAATGTTTGTCTGCTTGTCCATCAGTTTTACGGTCTCTTCCTTTTCTGATTGATAAAATAACTGCTTGGGAACAAAAATATCCTAAGTGAGAAAGGAAACTGAGAAGTGTTTTTTTTCGCCAGTTATATAATAATATTTGAGTCTAAATAATCGTAAGACTGTACGCCGGGCTTATCGGGCCGTGTGTCGTAAGTTTATAATCCCCCGTGATAGGGGTTTCTATTCCATTTCTATTTATTTTCGGAGACGGATCTTCGCAGGTACCAAGTGGGCGATAATCCAAAATGAGAGTACTACTCTAATTTTGGATTATTGAGACAGTCTTACACTCGGACTTACTAACTTTTTAGTAATATTAGTTTAATGAAAACATTCTCTCCCAATAAATGGAATGTTATTAATTTTATAGTGATTATAAAACTTTAGTTCAAGAGGCACTTAAATAGTTTATACCATAACGTTTGGTACATATTACATTCGTGTTATAAGTTAATTCCGCCGCATTAAGCAATCAACGAATATTCAGGTTGTTATGTGAATGTTTATTACAGGTTCATCATATTTTAATATCTTATTAGTTAAGAAATTAGAGGATGCAAATTTTAGCACAGTTTTCAAACATTCATGGAGATTATAAATTTCGTGGCTTATTAGATTCATTCGACATACTTCATGCAGATGTTTACGAGCGATCTATGATCGAAATAAAAAAAATATTTGTATATATTTAAAGAGCGCTTTAAGATGATCAACATCACTGGTCCAATATTCTTGAATAGTAAAATCTGCTGGTTTTTCGAAAGTATTGAATATTGGCTAGCTACACTTTTCTTTTTTTTTATGGCTCACTTTCCCCTATTAGCAACATGTTCAATGGAAGTTTTGAATTTGGAATTTATCAGAATCCTTATCACAATTAGTGATGGGAACCAGAAGTAGAGAAAATAATTTTAATCACGTTATTTTCCGTATCGAAAGACTATAAAATGCTAATTCGAAGTAAAATTATATTTGATTAAACCATTAATACTTAATAATGGTTTAATAAAATCTCATAAAATAACTTGATTGTCCTTCTTATTTACTCTACTGTAAGTTTCAAGTACTTAAGTCGGTTTTTGACAAAATAAATGTACAATGTCTGGCTTCGTGGCCAGCTTTCCGCGACCTCCACGAGGCCGTCGTTCAACTAAATGGGACTTATGGGGATTATATTAATCACATTCTTATTTTACGACCCATACCGGTGGCAAAGAACAATTTTCTTTTACTACCTACATCGTAAAGAATGCATCACCTGTTCCACCAGACTTGCTTCTTATTGAAAAGGTTAGGTTATTTATTGTATTTTTTTTTTTTTTTTCTATGTTTTATGTGGCTTGATATTCATACACAAATGCTTTTTGTTCTTGAATAAATTGAATTGAATTGAATTGAAAAAAAATAGCGAGACTATCTTTTTTGTATTTTTTTAAGCATTTTCCATGTTAAGATTACAAGTTATTTTTAATGAAGGAAAAAATCGGCTGGCGGGCAGGATTCGAACCTGCGTCTTCTGGTTTGGTACACCAGACGCTTTGACGCTTTTAAATAGCGAAACTTATAAATAACAGTGTTAGCTTAACAGTGGAGTTGAAGCCACTATACTCTAATTAATATATTAATCATATGCAAGAAGACAATTCCGTAAAATGTGTCAACAACTAAGAAGATGATATGATTAGATCTCTCTTAGAATCCAAAAAAGATTCTTTTTTAAAATCGTTTGGCCCACTATCATTCTAGATGTTGCATCGTGGATGTGTTTAGAAAGTCAAATTGTCACATACACAATCATCCAGACCTGAATATTTGTTTCGTGCAGGGATCGAACCTAAAAGTCGTAGCGCAAAAGCCAACTGCTCAAGCATTAAGTCAAACTTGCATGTAATATCCGTCATTACGCATTTTTAATAAGTATCACCTCTGGGTAAAGGGCCTAAGTAGGTACAGTCAGCAACGAAAGTAGCTGAACACAATAAAATTTTAAAAATGCTTTAACATCTTTAATATTCAGAATTGACTGACTCTAGAAGGTAGTATAAGTTCTCTTATAAGAGGACAATTATGCTTTACCTTAGTCAAATCTAATGAATAGTTTTGGTACATTGATGTTTTTAAATATTGCTTTCGTTGTTGACCGTACCAGTACCTAATTGGAAAAAATATTAGAAGACTGTACAGACAGGTTAAGGTTCCTCGCTGTACACTTGTTACATTCATCGCCGAGAATGGGTTCCATGTGACCAAAGACCTTAAAACTAGGTATGGTCTACAATAAAACAATCGTCAAAAAGCAAAGCTGCTAATAAAAAAATATATATAAAAATTAATAAAAAAATTACACTTGATATAAAAGTAAGATACTTGCAGAACAATTAACTACTCAATTGGCATTGTAGTTTTCAAAGTTTAGCTTCCTTGGTCATCGTATGGTACAGTGTAGTGGACGGCATCTAATATATAAAACAAAGTCGAGTTTGTTACAACACTTATAACTCGAGAACTGCTGGACCGATTTTCACGGTTTTCGATTTGTTGGATTTGTCACCACCTCGAATAACAGAATAACTAAAAAAAATTGGTGTAACGGGGTTCAAATGAGGGCGAAGTTGCGGGAATCAGCTAGTGTTTAATAACATAAAAATATCAGTTGCATCTTTAATGCAATAGACCAACAGGTTTTATTAAAGATGCAATCTGAAAACCCGTTTGGCAAGTACACCTAGTAATGCTCCAAATAGTACCTAATACTATGGTTTGCAGAGCAGCTATAAATATTAGGTAGCAACTAGCAGGTGTTTTATTAAAGATCACGTAATAAAGAATGCTAGTGTTGTGCCACACTAAACAATGTGTGATATTTGTGTTACAAATAATATAACATCATTAATCGGGGCTGACATAATCATTATGATTAAAGTTCCTAATAAACATAGAAAAAAAACATCATTAATCTGATTATAGTAATACAGATCTTTTTCGAAAAAGTATCTACGAAATGGCTCCAATAATTTTAAACAAAATTCCAAAAAACAAAATCTAAAATTAGTATTATTAATAAAAAAAGCTTTCAAGTAGTTCCATAATTTAGGAAATGTTTTTATTCTACGACTGAGTTTCTCGATCTCAAGTCATAATAGTCGAGTTGTTGTTGTGTTGTTATTAGTAATAATTTTTAATTAAAATAAAATAAGTCTTTATTTTTAAGATTTTAGTAATAAATTTGTATGCCTATGGGTACAATGTAGCGAACTAATTTAAAAATTAATATCTAATGTAAATATTACCTACATTGACGAAAAAATATTTCTATTTTCTATTTCTATTTCTATCTAGTGGTGGCAAGAGTAGTCTCTCATCTGCCAGGTTAAGCTACGCTTGTCGGGCTCAGTCTGTGGATAAGTCACCATCCTTAACACATCGAGACCCCTCGCCTCGGAGGGGACATAAAGCCGTCGGTCCCGGTTATCATACGAAAACCTAAACCTAAAGTCTCACAACCCGTATATCCTCCGAATATCGGTATTTCCCAGAAATTTGGGTTGTGGAGGTCTGATGGCAGTCGCTTCGTGTAAAATACTGATATTCAGCTGTATCTGGTTCGAAAGCCGACCCCAACATGGTTGGGAAAAGGCTAGGAGGAAGAATAGGACCTCTGGCATTTATTAATTTTAACGAAATAAACTTATTTACGTGCAAGTGGATCAATGGTCTTACAACAAGTTATCAGTTTAAAGATGCCATTAATTAATCATTGCGTTTAGACAACGTTTGAAAGTAAACTTTCTTGCTTGAAGCTTTCAAAACTACAAAAGAGATAACTATTAATTATATTAATACGTCTCTATACCAATATTATAAAGAGAGAAAAATATTTTTGTATGTTTGTAATGAGTAAACTCAAAAACTAATGAACCAATTTCCAAAATTCTTTCCCCATTAGAAAGCAACGTCTTTCCCGAGTAACATAGGGTATGATTTATAAGATACTATTACGTATGTATTCCCAGAAAGGTAAGGCAGAGGTGTAGGTACTAATATACACCCAAAGTTCACATATGTTTAGGCCTGAGACTATCTCCTATAATAACCTACAATTGAAAATTTTCTTGAATCGAACTCAGGGCGTCTATATAGCTATCCCTGCGTCTGAATCATTTATTGTAGTAGCTTTTCAACCGAACACTATATCTTATTGCTATGTCACCTACGTTTGACAAATGGCAGTTAGGCCGATACAAACACATTCCATATCGTCGTAAAGTATGAGATTACACTTAACTTGTCACTCCAGGCATCGGCGCTTCTTTTAATGGGTCATGTTTTATTCATAATGTACAGTTTGTGCTATAAAAGACTAGGCACACAGTCTTTCGACGCATTGAATGTAACCCATGCCTCGCATCGCATAGCACAAAATGCGAATATCGAGATCATAAATATTTTCGATACTAAGTATCGTTCGTAAGTTCGTAAGTATCAAGTGCACAATTCGCATCATCATGATCTTCATACCCATATCCCAATTCATATTTATTAGGAGTCAGCGCAGCCTATCTTTTTCTTCCATTCGTAATGAAATATTTCTGTTGTAATTTTGATCTTAACCGTAGCGATTTTATATGTTACATTCAGTATAGGCAAACATATCTATCTATTTATAGGTGTATCAAAAATAATTATCGATATCGTAAATTCAGGATTAAAACGCTATCTTGCTATAACAGTATACTAGCTAATAATGTATGCGAATGTTATAGATTTTCTAACAACAAGTCATTAAATACACGCGGTAAAGAGTTTTTAAGTGCCTTTGAAAAAACCCTAGCGTACCTATCTTTCGGATTGTGTGTTCGGGCTCTTATAAAGGGCCGATGATCATTTATTCACCGTTCGGCAGCTAAACAGAATAATTTAATTTGTCACGCAGTCGTTTAATCTGAATTTTTATCTTGTTTTATCGTAAAATATTTACAAGTTTTTTTCCTATAGTTTTTATTACTCCGGCTCGTATAAAACCTTTTTTACTATTTTATTTACCGTTTAAATTAAGTTAAATTTAAAAGGATTTCTTATCAGTATGAACTTCTTTTAATAGGGGACCAATACTGAAATCGTAAAAAAATGCAAATTTCTTTCGCGTCTTTTAGCCTATTTATTTATCTTGAAGGTATATAGCCATAGGCTTTAAAAAGTTTCGTACACTAGGAACCTCCTTTTGAGTATTCTTCTTTTTTAAAGGTTTACATTAAACCTTTTTCAGTATTATAATACTGAAAAAGTTTAATGTAAATTGTAAAGCATAAGGTTAAAGAAATTTTTTTTAACACAAATCTTCAAAAATAAATAGTCAATTAACTTTTTTATAAGTTGTTAGGTATTTTAATGACTCACTTTATATAACTAGCCTAAGCTTGAAAGAAAGTTTCAATACACTTTAATCAAGTGCCTACGAAACTTTAACTAATTTAAAAAAGTCTCAATATTTTGATGAGTAGGTGATTTAAGCCACTCCCTCTTGTTCGCTTCACAGCACCTGTCTATGATTTATAGTCAATTATCATTAATTAATAATAATGATATACAGTGATTTTAGGTATTGGTACTTTGGTAATCATTATTCGAAAGAAACCGCTGCCTGTTTTAGATTTTATTAATTCAAAACCATTTTTTTAAAATTTGAAATAACAAGTACCTACCTATTAAATTGTTTTTTTGAGTTCGTTATGGAAATTTTGTTATGGGAAATTGTTGTATTTGTTGTTTTCGATTTTTATTGTTTTTTTTAATATTTTTGATTTATTTTTAAGTATATATATAGTAGGTAAACCTATTTAAGGGGTTCAGTAAACAGTAAAAGTTGTTCATAATTGAATTTGCGAAATACTCAAATACCTTGAAATTGCGAAAAAAACAGCTCAATCTGTTATGGAATAGATGTTTTTTCAGAAGCATTGAGCACAAATACTACATAGTACTACGACTGACAACTGACTGACTTATACGGCATGGCACTAATATGACGAAGTGTAATGAAATATCATGCTAGTTGGGACTAGCATGATATTTCATTACACTTCGCTTGCAATGGCAGACAGTCCACGTCTTATCGACGTCCTGCACTGGATATGAGCAATGAGAACACTTTTACACTAAAAGTATTAACTTCAGTGTAGGTACTAAGATTAAAAATTGACTGACTTATATGACACTTACAAAAAAGCTACCCAATCTGTGATCACATTTCAAGCGCAAGCGCCGTTCAAAGTTCGAAGAAGGGCGTTGAATTGAATTTCTAACGCGGCTATTTATTGATTGATGTATATTTTAGCGCCCCTGCTGGGACCGTTATGGTTATAAATTAACTAAACATGAAATTTATAGACGTTGAGGGCTACCTAAATATGTTTTTACATATTTAAGTATTTAAGAAAAATAATATTAGCTTTTTAGAAATATAAAAATTAAATGGTACTATGGTAATCGACGTTCCTGTCATCATTCGCGAAAATAAGCAAGCATCCTCTAATGAGGTGACTTTTTCAAGGTTGTGTTTTTTTTTGCTATTGAATTTCGTTTTACACTTAGATTGGACGTTTCTAATTTAAGGTTTGACCCTTATGTCGCCTGATGGAAAGCCAAATAGCGTGTTCTAAGGTGCAGCATGCAATTCAAGTACACCATAATTTTCCTGGCTATTTTCCTTACTATATTGGCATCGGCTTCCAGTCTTACCAGATGCGGCTGAATATTTTACATGAATCGATTGCCATCAGACATTCGCAACCCAATTTTCGAAGGATAGACTGGCTGTCAGTTAATAGATATCAAATCATACATATTTTTCTCAAATAATAAACGTCAAATAAACGTCATTCACTGAAGTACAAGTGTGTTACGGTCCTTATTCACAAGTAATAAATAAAGTAATGTTGGCACTACTTTCATTAGTAGTACATTATGTCACAGTTCTGATTTAACTCGATCAAGTTCTCGCACTTAACTGGTTCAACGAGTTAAGGCGAGTTTGTTAATTAATTTAACTACACACGTAAAGAAATGTGCGTAATGTTTACAATGCAATTTGTTAGTATTAGCCGTAGAACGTTTTTTATTTATCAATGCACAGAATAAAATTATATGCTTCGTGGCGTTTAGTACCGATGATGAATTTAAAAATAAAATTGTACTATCACGCCTGTATTCTCCGAAGGGTTAGGCAGGGGTGTTCTGATCTGCACCCACTGATTGGCGGTTTGTTTGGGCCCGGTGTAATAAGTCTATTGCTATTAACCGGGCAGAATCATCATTTTAGCAAACAGATAAATCCTAGAAAAACTTAATAGGTAGCGCTCGGCCTGGGAATTGAATCCAGGACATTAAGCGTAGCAGTCACGCGTAGTTCTACCACTCTAACGATGCAATTTAATGTTAGATAATATGTAAGAAGATTGATTTAGTAGGTGTAAGAGCATCTCCGAAATATGAGTGGCTTTGGTTCCAAAAAAGTTTAAAATTATGTTCCAGTGACCTTCGATCAACAATAGTACTGTTGATTGAAGCCAGTGACGTACTATTGTTGATCGAAGCCAGTGACAGATCTAAATTTCGTGAAGTCCAAAGGAGACAGTTTTTCTTAGGCCCACTGGATATGGCGACGTATATTAATCATGGTATACCAATAAAAATTTAAATAATTTATGATTGTAAGCAGGCCATATTTTTTTGGAAAAGCTAACGGAGATCATGAAATTACAATATAAAGGTGAAAACTTGATATATTTTTGACAGGCCTCTTACGGCTTGATTTTTAGGTTATTTTGGCGTTCACATTTTTGTCGTGGTTCTCAGTATTCCGGTTCGACCATGACTAACTAACTATACCATTTTATTTTAAGAATTATAAGGAATATATCAATATATGTTTCATTACTATACACCACATTATTTATGGTGGGCCTATTCTTCGAACAACAAAAAATTGTCTCCTTTGGGTTGCTATGCTATGGAGAACAGTAGATACAGGCTTAGAATTTGGATTTGTCATTATATCAATATTAACACAATTATATAACAATAGACAAACACATGCTACATATTAACAAATACATAGTACTACAATAATAGGTAAGTACATGTGTATAATGTCATATATTGTATTTAATGACACTCACTCGATAATGACGTGAATAACCAGAAATAATAATTTTATTTATTTATTTATTTATTTAAGGACAACCAACAAAGCGTACACCAAGAACTCATAGAATGGATACAATGACTTATTACATTTGTGTGGTGTAGCCTCAATTATAGGCTGCCACGGCATGCATTAGGGCACTAGGAAAATACAAGTGTCGCTTGAGTAAGCACACTTAGATAACATATTAACAATAATTTTGTACGAACGAAAAATCATTATTACCTACATATATATATAATAATAATAATCATCATCATCATGTCAGCCAAAAGAGGTCCACTGCTGAACGAAGGCCTCCCCCATTGACTTCCACAGGGACCGGACGCATGCTACCTGCATCCAGCGACTTCCAGCGACCTTTACAGGTCATCGGTCCATCTCGTTGGAGGCCGTCCCACGCTGCGTTCCACCAGAAATAATACTCTAAACGGAATATTACATAGAATTTTTCTAACGCATAAATTGATCTTGGACTGCCTCGTTGGTCTAGTGGTCCCAAACGCGACTGCTACGCTAGAGGTCCTGGGTTCCCGAGGGTACCATTGACCAGCAAAGTGTTGTTGGGTTTTCTGTGAAATTCCCAATAGCAGCTCGCGGTCTGGATTTGTGCCCGGTTTATGCCAAAAGGCTCGCGCTCTATTACATGGGACCTAAACATACTGGCGAAATGTGGGTGTACTTTACCATGCCACTGCCTACCTCTTCGGGGAATATGGGCGTGATGGTATGCATAAATTGATTCAACAACGTCCTAATTTAATATTTTGGTCCTTTGAGCCGCATGAAGCCAATAGGACCAATAAATAGTACATAAATTAGTTATTCTGTGGCATGTTTTTTTGCTAATTTGCAAGAGGTATGTAAAGTTCTTAAGTAACGCTTCTTACGTAAGAATTTTTCTTCAAATCTAATACGGAAGATGTAGCACCATTAATATTCAAGTTACATGTATGATAATTATTGTTGTTAATGACAACAAGATTAAAAATAATGATATTGAAACGAAAATGTAATTGCTGCTTAACATGTAAGGTTAGAAAATCATACTTAATCAATATTACCTGTACCTTATTAACTTGTCAGATGGGTACATATATGATTTATGTGTTTATTTTTTCTTCTTACATACCTACCTTAGAAAAGATCGTAACTAAAAAGAGCTAGATAAATCCCAAATTTCTATTATTTTATATTTACTTAAATAGAAATAGTGTAAACAATTTCACGCATAGTTATTTTGTCCATGAAAATAGTTAATTTCCAGTAATTAGGTATATGCAAGGGCACGACTTTCGAAATTTTAAGTAACAATAATTTTCGTGAATTTCATAAACGTAACATTGGATTCACAAGTTCGATATTTCGCAAGTTAAATTGCGAAATCATAAATTCAGAATAAATATAATTTTATAATTATTATAACCACGGAAAATAGTAATAATCGTTTATTATGCCTAATAATTATTAACAATGTTAAAAGTATTACTTAACTTACTTTTTTTAAACTAGAAAATGTGTGATATATAAAATGTGTGTGTCAATTATGTCACGACCAAATCAGAAATTGTGAAGAATATTTTTGAACATGTTTTTTAGGTACCTAAGTGTATTTTACACAATCGACCCTGCAGAGTGAAAGAGGTTTCATCTGATCGAAGGTGAACTGTTTACGAAAACGAAAGTTTTACGCGAAATTGGTTATTATTATTTAAATGCATACCTATATTTATTTTTGGCTATGTTACATAATCATTTATGTCAATTGCGTTATATGAAGCACGAAAAATATTTTACTTATGTACTTTTTTAATTTATACACAATTTTAGACCAATAACGGCGAAATAGCGACAGTTATTTTGTTATATCTTGTTGAAATAACTGAATTTAAGATACTAAAAATGTATTTGTAAATGGTAATTAGATCACATTTCTTTAAATTACCGTAAAAATAACGGAGCGTTATCGAAATAACGTATAGTGCTATTTAGACTTATTTTGAATAGAGTATGTGATAGAACAGGTCGCAACTCGTACAATATTTCTGATCTTTAAAGAATTTGCCTTTTACTATGAATCAGTAAGAGGCATTTTATTGGTCTTTGGCGACGACGTCTCCGGTGTAGTGAGTGGTTCGAGTACCGCTACTTAGGTTTGGATCCCATGTAATAGGGGGCGAACCTATTGCCATCAAGCGGGCGCAAATCTATACTCCAAGCTGCTACTGAGAAATTCACATAAAAACCCAGCAACACTGCTCGACCCAGGGATCGAATCCAGGACCTCTAGCGTAGCAGTCGCACTTGGGACCACTAGACCAACAAGGCAGTGAGTAGTAGTAGGCAGTAGTTTTATTACTCATCTATAATGTTACTATTAACTAAACAACAACTTTGATTGTCTTACAACTAACAATGTTATGTATCAACAATGTGCTACTTACTAGTTGCTGTTATATTTATATAATTGTTGTCAGTACATCCTTCCGCCAGTGTTGCATCACTGTTTGCATTATATTTGTTCCAAGTACTTCACACTCTCAATGTGTCATCAAGAGAAAGGATGATCATAAGATTAGGTAATGTAAGATATACCATCACGCCTACATTCCTCAATTTTATTAACCCCCGACGCAAAAACGACGGGGTATTATAAGTTTGACGTATCTGTGTGTGTGTGTTTGTGTGTCTGTCTGTGGCATCGTAGTTCCCGAACGGATGAACCGATTTTGATTTTGTTTTTTTTTATTTTAAAGGTGAATTAGTCGGGAGTGTTCTTAGCTATGTTTGATGAAAATCGGTGCAAGATGGCCGCCGTTACAAAATAGCGAATAACATATTTTTTCACAACTCTCTCAATATGGGTATCAAATCAAAGAGCTTCACTACACTACACATTTCTACACAGCACCATCTAGTCCCAAACTAAGCAGAGCTTGTACTATGGGTACTAGACGATGGATATAATACTTATAAACTTTTTTTTGTTGTAAATACGTACTTATAATACATAGGAAACACCCAGACAAACACAAACACTTAAGTTCATCACAATAAATGTTTGTGTCCTGTGCGAATCGAGCCCACGACCTCGTGATCAGCAGTCTGGTACTCGAACCACTAGACCACAGACGTAGCCCGTAGAACTGATGGCCGCTAGAGCAGAAAGGTTCTCGAGTGGAGACCACGCACCGTAAAGCGCAGCGTAGGACGGCCTCCAACGAGATGGACAGATGACCTGAAAAATGTCGCTGGGAGTCGTTGGATGCATTCGGCCTATATTCCGTCCTTTAGAAGTCTATGGGGGAGGCCTTTGTTCAGCAGTGGACCTATTTTGGTTGATATAATAAATACTTTTATAGGATTCCATGACAATCCAGTTTTATCTAAATAATCCACCACCGGTTTATCTAATCTAAGCTGGTAAAAGGAGAGACTAAAAAAGTATCGTCAAACGATATCGGATAGACCAACTCATCGATAGATATATTCGGAACGTAAGTGGTCACGATGTTAGGCCACTATTGATGTAGTTAAAATTTATGCACGCTAATTTATATGCAGCCTGGGAAAAGGAGGTCTGATGGCAACGGACACAAACAATTGTTATTGTTTTCTTTTTTCATTCCAAAAATGCTTTTTATAATTTAGTAAATGGTGATTGTGTAGTTGGGCTTCTTCCTTTCACACAAAAACGCAACAATACTTCGAAAGTCCAAGATAACAATCAGCAACAATTAACCAACAAACAGAAATGCTAGTCTGATGGACATTTTCAATGGGAAATGAATATCTAGAATTAACATCGACCCCAGCAAAAAGAATCTAATCAATCGCCTCACCGATTTCTTAACGGTTTTCTTTTTCTTTTCAGTAAGTATACTTGAGAATATCTTCGGAAGTTAAGTAGGTATTTTTATTATTCAGATTGACTTTTGAACTGACCTTTAGGAGCAGCCGTTACATGTTCCGTTTCATTTATGGCAATCGCTTACTTTTTAAGTTGTTTAGAAAATGTTTATAGACAGGCCAAATGTGTTTTTCCTTTATTTTATTGGTCCAAAAATGTCGGGTGTTATATTGTGATGGCAGTCATTGGAACGATTTGAAAGATTATGGCCATTATTTTTAAGAATAGCCCATTTCACGTCCATAAAACGTCGAATGAATATTGATGTGTGTTCAAAATTATCGGTAGCTTTGTACACTCTGTTAGTAAAGTGTTTTATTATAGAGGCCGTGGCTATAATAATAAAATATTGTTAAATTTAACTTACTGTTTATGATAAATTGTATAGAGTAGGTCTTCGTCTTTTGTTTCTTGTAATTCTTAAACCAAGACCAAGCCTTAATCGACTAATTAATCCTTTCCTTTATTTGTAATATTTTTTATCTCGTTAGAAACTATTAGTCATAAGGTAGGGTGCGAACCTTTTTTTTTCTGGGGTGTAGGCCGGGGTCTGTGTGATTTTTACCTCACTAAAACTACCTAAAACCGCCTTCAGAACAAAAATTAGGGCTCCGGGAACATAGTTGGTGCGAACCTACTGCTATATTTAAACAACAAACAACTACGTACATTTAATTTATTTTTAATGAAGGAAAAATCGGATGGCGAGCAGGATTCGAAGTCTTAGCATGGAAAATGCTTAAAAAAATAACTATATTTAAATAACCAATGACACTGGAAATTGGACCTCAGGTTTCACACTCAGCAATCGCGATTGAGACCCTAGTGGTCCGACTAGAGATGGGCGACGGGAAAATACCCGTTGGGTAAATACCCAGGTATATTCCCATTTGGGTAAATATCGGGTATTTACCCGGGTATATACCCAAAAGGTGGGTATTTATTTTTCTAAGAACGAAGTATTTAAATATGTTCGTAATTACTTCTTAGAATGTTATGGGTTGCAAAACTAGCAGTTTTCACTGCACTAGGATGAAGTTAGGTTGTGTAGTAGTTTTTAATTCCTGATAAACTACTTTAAGACGGCTAAGCAAGAAGAGGTCCTGGATTTTTTCCGAAGTCTTTTTAGTTTTTCTATGATTTTCTCAGTAGCAGCTCGGAGTTTGAAATTTTGCTCAGGCTTGCCCCCTTTTACGTTGAACTAACCCTCTGCCTAACCCTTCAGGAAATACTAGTGATAGTTTTTCTTATATCACAAGGGTGGCAAACGCTTATTTGCCGCCCTTGGGTATAAAACAATGGTATAAACAATTACCACAGTCTAAGGAAATTTCCAACACCGAAGCATCAAGCTTCTTGTAGAATCTCATGCTCTATTCTCCAGAGAAAACCTCCGCAGGGATTCATTGTACAACCTAAGCGTAATCGTCATCATCATCAGCCGGTACTCATCCAATGCTGCACGTAGGCCTCTTTTAGTGAACACCACAGAGCCAAAATCATCCATCATCTCTTTTCATTCAGTCACTGCCAGCTGCCAGCTGCCTTTCGCAATTCGTCAGTCCAATTAGCCGGCGGGCGTCCCACACTACGTTTGCCTAGACGCGGTTTTCACCCAACCACTCGTTTGCCCCAACGGTTATCGATTCTCTGAAAGACTTGAACAGCCCAATTGCGTGCGTTCGGTTACTTTGGTTTGAAGCGGTGAGTGTAGAAGAAATGAAGTAACTCAGCTTACAGAAGAAAACAGTTTATTGTAGATAGTTCACAGACAGAAACACAGTTCACAAGTTCGTTATAGAAGTAAGAAAGAAGGTGAAATGAGCGATAGAGAAAGCACTAATTACAGACTTATGGATAGGCACTAAAAGAAGTTGGCTAAAGCACTAATAGTTCTAGCTAAGTACTATGTCAGCGATCAGCTGTGTCGTATGTAACCGGCGGAGGCGCAAGCAACATGCGCTCTGTGTAAAGGACGGTATTCGACTGGCGAGCCGGCCGTATGCGCAAGCGCACGGTCGCCCGGCTCGCCGCGTCGTTCACGCGGACCGGTCTGGTACACCTGACTAGATGATTATAAAAAATATCTAATATGAAAGTAAGATGGTTTGTCCTGAGTACTTATACAATATTAAATTAATTATACGAAATGTTATATTACGGTTTAATATACAGATTTACTATGTAAGGTTATTTACTATATATTAGAATATATATCTATTAACATTTATAGATACTTATTTATGTACTGTTGTTTATATAATCTTAAAATTTAATTATTTATTTTACATTCGTATTTTATATTATATTTACGACGTAGCTCCGCTACACCACCCTCCCCCAGAGACCGTCCTACGGGCGATAATAATCTGGAAACCTTATTTTCCGGCCTGAACGAGTTTCTCTGACAATGCTGTCCTCGGCGTCAGGTAAACTATGACTGGAAGTGTCGGTGGGATGAGTGGTAGTGTTTGTGGGTTGATGGGTAGCTGTAGGTATGTGAGGTGATGAATGTTGATTTAAGTGTGTTGTGGCATCTGGATCACGCAGTATGTAGGCAGGTTTGAGTCTGTCAATAGATACGGTGACCGTCTTACCGTTCACAGCAATTTTAAAAACTTTATCATCGCGCTGTACGACCTCGTAGGGGCCAGTGTATGCTGGCTTAAGAGATCCAGCCACAGTGTCATCTCGGAGGAAGACGTGTGAGGATGTAGCTAAATCTTTAAAAATAAAGGGGGTACGTCGACCACTATGTCGTGACGCCGGAAATGGTCTCAAATTATTTGCGAACCTCCGTAGGCGCGATATGTAATCAGTCACATCAGGGTCGATAAAGTCTTCTGGACTAAGGAAGTCTCCTGGAAGGCGAAGAGGTTCCCCATATACCAATTCTGCTGGCGATGATTTTAAATCTTCTTTGTACGTATTACGTATACCCAATAGTACAAGAGGCAGGGATTCGACCCAGCTGCTATCGGCATGGCAAGTTATGGCTGCTTTAAACTGTCTGTGGAACCTCTCCACGAGACCGTTACAAGCCGGATGGTAGGCCGTAGTCCTTTTGTGGTGGAAACCAGCAATCCGTGCTAAATGGCTGAATAGAGCAGACTCAAATTGTCTCCCGCGGTCGGTGACGACGTTTGCGGGACAGCCAAAACGAGATATCCACCCACTAAGCAGAGCCTTGGCTACGGTCTCAGCTGTGATGTCCTGTAACGGTATTGCCTCCGGCCACCGCGTAAAGCGATCTATGACCGTGAGGCAATAGCGATACCCCTGAGACAACGGAAGGGGACCGACAAGGTCGATGTGTAAATCCCTGAATCTAGCTCGGGGGAGTTTATATGTGCCCAAAGGTGAAGATGCATGCCTATGTATCTTCGACCGTTGACACGCGAGACAGGTACGTACCCACTCCCTACAGTCTCTTTTAATACCAGGCCATACATAGCGGTCTGTGACCAATTTAATTGTAGCCTTAGCTCCAGGGTGGCTGAGAAAGTGTAAATTGTCAAATACCTGTCGCCGAAGCTCCTTCGTCACGTAAGGACGAGGTAAAGCACCACTTACATCGCAATATAACTCCGATTGAGATCCTGGGAGTTTAACCTTATCTAGGCGCAGGCTAGTATTGCCATCTAGAAGCAGTTCTATTTCAGGGTCGGTAGTTTGTGCGGCAGCTAGCTTTTTTAAATCAATAGGTTGGCCAATCTCCTCAATACGAGACAAAGTATCAGCTACCACATTATCCTTCCCTGAAATGTGCCTAATATCGGTGCAGAACTGTGATATAAAATCTAGATGGCGAAATTGCCTGGGTGAACATTTCTCTTTCCGGGTATGAAATGCGAATGTAAGGGGCTTGTGGTCCGTGTATATTGTAAATTCGCGAGCCTCGATCATGTGGCGAAAATGCTTTACTGCCTCGTAGATGGCCAATAGCTCGCGATCATAAGGGGAATACTTGACTTGGGAAGGACACAATTTGCGTGAATAGAACGCTAATGGCTGCCAAGCATCCTCCTTAAATTGTTGCAGAACGGCGCCCACAGCTGTGTCCGAGGCGTCAGTTACTAATGCGAGTTTTGCCTCACAGTCTGGGTGCGCGAGCATCGTGGCCTGACAAAGGCCTTGCTTGCATGCTTCAAAGGCGTCTATTTCTGTGGGTGAGAGATTTACGGGGTGTGAGCCTTTAACCGAACCAGTTAAAAGGGCGTTCAAGGGCGCCTGGTGTTCGGCGGCCTTGGGGATAAACCTTCGATAAAAGTTTATCATCCCCAAGAACCTTCGTAACTCTCTGACCGTTTTGGGGACAGGGAAACTACTGATTGCCTGTACTTTTTCAGAAAGTGGCTTAGTCCCATCCGCTGAAATGCGGTAGCCCAAGAATGTGACTTCAGAAGCCCCGAACACGCACTTTGCGGTGTTGATCACCATGTCGTAGTCTCTCAACCTGGTGAAGACTTGGTGCAGGTGATCTATGTGGGACTCTTGGTCTTTCGAGTAGACCAAAATGTCATCCAAATAAGGATAGGCAAAATCTAGTCCGCGTAGCATCTCATCGACAAATCGCTGGAACGTCTGTCCGGCATTACGAAGCCCAAACGTCATGTATGGGAATTCGTATAAGCCGAACGGCGTTGTAATAGCGGTCTTTTCAATGTCGCTGGGATTGACGCGTATTTGGTTGTATGCTTTGACTAGATCAAGCGTTGAGAATACTGTGCATCCTGTAAGGTTATGGGCAAAATCCTGTATGTGACGAATGGGGTACCTGTCCGGAATCGTCCTGGCGTTTAACATCCGGTAGTCTCCGCAGGGCCGCCAGCTGTTGTCCCTCTTGAGAGCAAGGTGGAGGGGGGAGGCCCAGGCCGATTCAGAGGGCCGGCACGTTCCAACCTGCAACATAGCCTCAAATTCCGCTTTTGCAATTTTCAACCTGTCCGGTGCTAACCGACGAGGTGTGCAAGATACTGGTGGTCCAGGTGTAGTGCGTATGTGGTGAAGTATATTATGTTTGGTGTTACGGTGCATACCTGATGGTCGAGTGATGTCGGGATACTTAGCTAGTATAGCGTGGTAAACCGAATTATCACCAGACATCACTTTGACCGAAGAAACATCATCAGAAAAACTCGCGACCGAAGCCGCGGTGGCAAGCATAGTGTTACCATCTATTAAACACTGATTACGAACGTCAACAATTAGGTTATAAAATGATAAAAAGTCTACTCCTATTATTGCCCTAGTTACATCGGCTATTATAAATCGCCAAGCGAAGTCACGGCGCAGATTTATATTTAAAACTAAATGAGCGTAACCGTATGTGTTTATAACAGACCCATTAGCTGCAAATAATTGGTAGTTAGTTTTATTTTGATGTCCTTTAACATATGCACGAGGGAACACACACAAATCACTACCTGTGTCTATTAAAAATTGCACTTTTGTCCGATGATCGGTAATAAATAAGCGACCGGGATTGGGGCAGGCGTCGGCCGCCATCACGGACTGCCCTACTCTTTTCCCTTGTAGTCGCACGGCTTCACACATCCATGAGCTTTCTCACCGTACTTTGCGTGGTACCAACATATGGGGAACTTCCTGTAGTTGGACTGGGAACGATTAGAACGGGAATTTCCACGTTCACGGTTCCCAGATCTGGATCTTCTGGATTTTGATCGTGACATTCTTTCTAGTCTAGTTGACAGCTGCTGCACCTGGCGCGTGAGTTCCGCTACTTGACAGCTTAACTCGGAAGAGCTGCTGGATGCCGCTACCTGGACGCTGGGTGTAGCGATGTCGTGGATGCGTTGTCCTCGGATTGTCCTCAGGAACTCTTCGGGAACATCAGGTCCGGCAAGGTGTTGAATGTGGCGTAGGAATTGAGAGGGTTTCCTATCGCCGAGTTCCTCCCTTGTTACTAGCTGCAGGATCTTCTTTTCGCGGGAAGCTGATAATCTTTTTATCAGTTCCGTCTTCAATCGCTCGTACTTATTGGGTCCCGGGGGAGCAGCTATGATGTCCTCGACTTCCGATGCATAGATAGGGTCCAATTGTCCCATCGCATAATGAAACTTGGTGGAGTCAGCCGTAACATTAGCGAGAAAAAATTGACTTTCAAGCTGATAAAACCACAAGGCCGGTTTTTCAGGGTAAAATGGGGGTACCCGTATGCCGACTCGCTGAATATCGTGCGCAGTATTAGGTCGCATGCTACTGCCGCCATCTTGTCCTTTGTCTGCCTCGCTCATAGCTTGTGTTCGTCGGGGTCACCAGTGAAGCGGTGAGTGTAGAAGAAATGAAGTAACTCAGCTTACAGAAGAAAACAGTTTATTGTAGATAGTTCACAGACAGAAACACAGTTCACAAGTTCGTTATAGAAGTAAGAAAGAAGGTGAAATGAGCGATAGAGAAAGCACTAATTACAGACTTATGGATAGGCACTAAAAGAAGTTGGCTAAAGCACTAATAGTTCTAGCTAAGTACTATGTCAGCGATCAGCTGTGTCGTATGTAACCGGCGGAGGCGCAAGCAACATGCGCTCTGTGTAAAGGACGGTATTCGACTGGCGAGCCGGCCGTATGCGCAAGCGCACGGTCGCCCGGCTCGCCGCGTCGTTCACGCGGACCGGTCTGGTACACCTGACTAGATGATTATAAAAAATATCTAATATGAAAGTAAGATGGTTTGTCCTGAGTACTTATACAATATTAAATTAATTATACGAAATGTTATATTACGGTTTAATATACAGATTTACTATGTAAGGTTATTTACTATATATTAGAATATATATCTATTAACATTTATAGATACTTATTTATGTACTGTTGTTTATATAATCTTAAAATTTAATTATTTATTTTACATTCGTATTTTATATTATATTTACGACGTAGCTCCGCTACAGGTTCTTTGACGGGTAACTTCTTTGCGATATCAGTCCCTTATAGAGACCCCGAGCACAGCTCTCTCCATAGCTCACTATGCGACTTTAAACTTATGGGGCCAGTCTCTGACCTAAGCGTACGTAGGAACAAATGCCTCTGGAACACGACCACATCAGTGCTAGGTTGTGAGTTGTGACTATAAATTCTCTGTCCATGGCATGTGGTGCGACGGTGAAAAATAGGCGTCGACATCATCTGAGACCATTCCACACATTGCCCATTATACAAGTAGTAAAACACACATTTTGATACCACTAAGTTGGCAAACAAGCATACGGCCCTCAATGTTAAGCGGCTACCGTACCCTATGCAACATTAGGGGTTGTATACCCGCGCGTTGTCGAACCGGTAAAAATCTTTTTAGACCCTTTTTGAAGAATCCTGTAGTCCCTTGGGAAACCCTCAGTGGAAATCTGATTCCACAACCTGAGTGCACTTGGAAAGAATCTTCTCATTGGTCTGGTCAATCTCAATTCCACTCTGGCCTCATACTGTGTCAAATCACATAATATAAGACCAGAGTGGTTCTAAGGTACCTATGTGGTTAAACTACTCGATGGCGACAGGTGCAGTGATAGAAAGTAGCCGTGGGCTGATATTTCAAACAATTCCTCAGAACACAGCCCCTTATACAACCGGTAGAATACACACTTATACATCTTGTTCCACAGATCCCTTTCCACCAACCCACCGGATCCATATATGATAGGTACATTCTCCATATAAATCATTTTCCCCAAAAATAGACCTAACCAAGAACCTATATCCCAAATGACATGCCTGATTTGTGAATTGATACAATTTACAAACAATACGTTATCCCAGTGCAGTTTAGTAATAACTAGCATTTTGAAAACTGCTAACTTTGCAACCATTTTTGCACCAATAACATTCTAAGAAGTAATTACGAATATATTTATAAACTTCGTTCTTAGAAAAATAAATACCCACCTTTTGGGTATTTTCCCGGGTAAATACCCGCTTTTTACCCAAAATAATATTTACCCGGGAAAATACCGGGTAGAATCCCATCTCTAGGTCCGACCAATAACTTATCGAAGATAGGCAAAAGGCAGTTGCATTTTGTTTTATGTACATAAATATGAATTGTCTTAAAACAATCTTTTATTATGAAGTGGTTCATATTGATAAATGTGTTAAAAAAATACAAGTCAATGTTTTATATTTTTATCACCTAGATGGCGCCGGCATGTCCTAGCTTAGGGCTACCACTTAGAAAATAAAGGGCGTAATCACTTAGGAACTGGAGTAACTGGCATCCTCAATATAAAGGGCACATGGGCCTTGTATAGGCGGGAACATGTTGTTAACAACATAGTTAGGTGCTAGCCCTGGGCGCTTGAAGCGTAATACGAGAATTTGCGATTAATGATTTGTAAAGTATTGATAGTTAAGTTAATCGTATCGTAAGCATGGGGTATTTTATACACTACACCGTATTTGTTTCCTTATTTCTGGAATCGATAACAGTAACTACTTAACACAAAATCGTGGGTGCCTTTCTTTGGTGTGAAAATCCTCATGGTTTCCTGCCACCTGGCTATGACTAAAACCACACTTCTCATTACTTACCTTTGCGTCATGAAATCGTTAGTGCCTGCAAGATTTTCTCAACGACATGTGAAGTGTAACCCGCGTTAGGCCAGAGTCGAGACCCGTGCCGCTTGCCCAGTAAAATGAGGTAAATATGAGTCTGAGTTTTTTTAAAATCTTTATTTAAAGGACTTGGTACACGAAAGAAGAGCGACCATGTCGTCCTAAAAAACTCTACCATCATACTTTCTGATACATTGTTGTTACCTTTGCAGAAATTGTGTAATTGTATTATTACTACTAAGTTTTTATGTTTAGTGCAATAAGCTAAATAAGTTTATATTATTAGTGCGTAAGTTGTTTTCTGTACCCACAGACAAACCCTGAAGACGTTTTTGTGGGGCTTTGCATAACTATGTAATTTTTGAAAGTTCTAATAAAGATACATTCATTCATTCTAAAGTTTAAGTTCTATAACGAACTACACTAAACACATATATTACCGTTAAAAGTGTTAAGACCTACTTGATGACAAGATTATTAAAATTGATAGTCCTAGTAGGCATTCATCTTCATTTAGTCATATTGAATCAAAAGTAGGTGTAACAGTTCCCTACGCTTCCGAACGAATAATGAATTTTCAATTTTACCAAAACCCATAAATCAATAAATTTTATATGTATGGGAAATTTAGAAATACGAGCCTGCTATAACAGTTTAATATATCCACACTTCGTATATATTGTAGGTAGGTATAGCTGTTTGAATTTTTATACCAGTGCATTATGGATTCAGATGGGTCGCGCCGCAGACAAATTATTTTCAAGTTCTCTATATCATAGAAAACCGGTATACTCTCGTTTTTTAACGGCGTGAAATTTATCTGTGGTGTTAATATGTAGGTATGGTAACGGGTCGAAGTTGCTTATTGATTGTACCAGTGTTTGTGGCCCCTGACCGGACGGATAAATAAGTATTTTTCTGTAATTACCTGGCCATCTGACCTCTTTGAACTCTTGCTGCCGAGACCCTCTGACGGCTCTTTCTTAAACAAATGAATGCTTTATCGGTAAGAGTGATAATTAGCGTAAGTAATGTGTGGGTGGATTGTGTTCGAGCCGGCGATTGATCTGTTCGAATTGATTGATTGAATTTAGATAGGTACCTACGCAGTTACTAAAAAAGCTTATCAATTTTAAGCACGAGTTATGTACTTATATGTAATGTAAGGCCATTAATTTAACTTTCTTTTGTACATGTACCTATTCATTATTTAATCTTTACTAAATGGACTAGTAAAATCTCTGTATGCTAAAGGCACTAATGGATATCTGCCTACGTAGCTCCTTAAATAATTCTATTAGGCTAGAAAAATATTCATCAAACAAAAAACATTTTATTATAATATCTCCAGTTCAAACCCAGTAGACAAAAACTTGACAAATCTGTTGAATATCTTTTTGTTAGAATGACAAATCTGTTGAATACTCAATGAAACATTATTATACGAATAACAAATGTCTATCCCTAGACGCCATTGTATAAATCAAGCATAAACAGAATACTTATGCTAATATTCGGAAGTTGCCTGCCATCGTCAAAACAATAAAAATGAATAACGCACGAGTATTCAAAGCCTACCGACCATCTGTTACATTGTCGGAGGCCCAAAAGCATGGACAACGCCTTAGGCTATTAAAAAAAATGTGAAGAGAAAACTAGTATATCCTGGCCTCTAATGGCGTCGCTACACTCTAAACAAAACTCAAATTTCGAAGATAGAATTTTAGTTACCTCTTCTGCCACGTACCCAGTTATGCTGGACACAGCTACCTCGCCGTGGTGGTTAACCCTTTGACCTCCCATACATTTTGGTGGAAGAGACAATTCACACCTACACATCAATAATGCGTTAATAACTCTATTGATCATTGATGGCTGCTTAATAATGAAATATGGGATTTTAATAGCAATCTATGATAAAAGCTTTGTTCTTTGTAGAATACGGTGATAAATTTTGGTCTTTTGTATTTAACCGCTTACCTATTATATTTTTATTGTTTTAGAATTCGTTATAATTTGATCTCGATATTCACACTAAGAGGTGCCTTTTACCCCGGAGTGAAAAAGGTGCAGTGCACCTGGGCGTAAAATCCTACGTGGCGGTGGTCCTAAGTACCGCAGGCTAACTTTTGAGCCCACATTCGCACCCTAAGGCTAATATTCAGAGACTATGCTAAGCGTAAAGTAATGCTTCCGTATGTCAAATTTGTATTACAAAGAAGCCTAAGTTTATGCTTAGCATGGTCTCTGAATATAAGCCTTAGCGCAGAATATGAATAAGACGACCCAACACTTTCAACTGAAGTTATCACAATATAATTATTTGTGATTTGACAAATACATAATATACTTACTTCGTTTATTAGGTATTTCTAACATTAAAGAAATAACGTTATATGCGATCGTTATTTCGGTATAAGCATAAACAGTAATAACCTCAGTTATTTTATTTATTCCGATAAACACAAAGAAATGTAATTGATTTACCATTTACATGCGACTCAAAAGATTTTAAAGCTTTACAAGTAAAATTATGTATAGGTAGTACCCTAAAATGCTACGCTGTAGAGTTTGGGTTCGATATCCAAGTCGAGCAAAGTGATATTGGATTTTATTCTATGCAATTCTCAGTAGCAGCACGGAGTTTAGGTTTGTGCCCGTTGTAGGCTCGCCCCCCATTTACATGGGTCCTCAATATCGGCGAACTGTAGGTGTAGGTATCTACAGCTCTCGCCAAATTTAATGTCCGGCTCGAAGCTGGCACGAGCTAACTTCAACCCGGCCGTAAAAATCGGAAAAAGATAAATATTGGACTGTAATAAATCAAAACGAAAGGTCAAGTCGTAGGCTGTCGTTTTAAATAGTTTTAAACCAATATTTTTCACTCTCCAATTAATATGGACAGTAAGTTTAGCGAGAACTGTACATTTATGCACCTCTGCCTGTTGCCTAATGATAATTTATGTTTTATAAAACTCAAAAATGCAGTCATTTCAAGAATAGAACATAATAACTGTTGTTATTTTCGGTTATGTGTCGAATCAAATTCAAATTCGAAATATTTTATTTTAATTAGACCATATAAATAGGCACTTTTGAATGGTCAAACTAGTTGCACGGTTCCAAAAAGTGGGACTTATGGAGAAGAGCCGGCAAGAAACTCCATAGTCACTCTTTTAAATGCTAATGTTATTTTTTAAATGGGGTAAAGGTTACCTACGTAGCTTACTAGGCTTTTAAGTTCAACAGAAAGATAAAGAATTTCAGTCAGAGATTGAACAAATCGAAAGTTGTTTCATGTGAATATGCAGATTTGAGTAGGTATTGTAAAAGTTTATTTTGTTAAAGCTAGGTAAAAGTGGATTTTTAGCGAAAACTGTAATTTCGGTGTCATGTAGATAAACTGGTTTTGTTTAATTCCCGAGTTCATATTATGAATAATTAATACTCCGATTCTATGATTTCGAAAGCGTTTTAAGTATTCGGTCGTGATATTTTCTCTACGTCCATATTTTATGTCGAACATTAATCATGAATATTTTATTTCTGCGTTTCGTTTTCTATATTCGAAAATGTGTATAGTTTATAATTATAATTGAACGGTTTTTATTAATAGAATATTATTTAATTTTTCCAGATCATGAGGAAAACGGCTGATCGAGGGATGGATGAAGAATACCATTTTGCCCAAACAGCGCCATCTGGCGGGCATACATAAAATGATAAACTAAGCTAATCTCAGAATTGGTTCATTGGAAATACTCGAGATGGCGTATGTGTTGATATTAATCATGGTAATTAGTGCGGCAGGAGCTACAGACTCCGACGAAGAGGTGGTGTTGGCAAATGTAACCAGATCGGCAAATGGAGATTATTTCTTTCTCTCGGGTAAGTCTCGTAACATTATTTTCATTCCTAGGATCCATAAAAAGTAGACGTAGCAATATAGAAAATATATATTCCATCCGGTGCCTATGAAAAAATTAGTAATATGCATGCAATGCCATGATTATCTACTTACCAACTTTTTTTTAATCTTTTTGTCAGGATCAGACTGCGGCCCAACCCGATGCATGGAGTGGTCCCACGGGACGGCACTAGCATCCATTGGTGCTGACACCAGCGGCTGCCGGTGCCAGTGTAGACAAGACACCCCCGCCTTTCGTGAGGACCAGCACGCCTGTGTCAACCATATTGACGGTAAGTCATAAACAAAAAGAAAAACTATTTTTAAATAAGACTCGGTCCTCCATGAAGGGACATATTCGATCTAGTAGAGGAAGGGGCTGTCTATACCTAGATAACAATGTCAACTTGTTTTAAAATGTTGGTCCTTAGAGCCGAAGTATCAGAATCGATCTATAAACTTATGTAATTCAATAACAGCTCGTTTGGAAAAAATCATACATTCAATAAACCATCACGCCTTTATTCCCCGAAGGGTTAAGCTGAGGCGTACAAATAATGTACTATACCTGGAGGTGTAGTATATGTATTGTGCCATAAGGGGGCGAGTGTATTGCCAAAAAATTAATAAGTAGTTATAACAATATCCTTTCTGTAAGCTATCAATAACAATCGTAAAAGTTGCGAAGTGCCGATAGAGCATTTTTACAGAAATACTTTACGATCATTCAATACAAACGGAACAGAGACAAAAATAAATACGAATTTTTATAGTAGTTGATCGAATTTTTCAGGTTTTAATATATCTACCTAATGTCAATTTTAATACCTACATCCATCAGCCAAAAGGGCCAATGCATAACTAGTTTGCAATGGATATAATTAGACAGGGTACATAATAATTATGCATAACACAGGGGGTCAGAGTAAGGTTCAGGTGCTAAGGAATTACAGGAACAATAGCCTTATGGCATTTGCATTGACAATGAGAAACGTGACAGGGTCAGTAGGGCCGTGACTTGCATTTGATCTTGAATATTTAAATCTAATCTGAGCAATCAATTCCTCTGAAACAAATCAGATTCCACAGCAAGGTAGGGTAGGGCCGCCAACGGGCCCTTAGATGCCTACTAAGAGTTTGGGGCCCTCTTAATAAGAATAGTTTTTAAAGATATTAGAGTAGGTCCCTACCTACAAGTAGTATTGTTGACTGTGGTCCTTATGCCCATGGAAAATACGGAAACGCCCCATTGGAGACAAAGCACAATTACTAGTAAGTAGGAAATACATAATGTACCAATACTTTATTTTATAAGTTGTGGATTTCTTTTCAGAATGTTCGATGGCTACCTTCGGTCGTGGTGCAACGAAACCTCAAATTCCATTTGTTTTCCTGCCCCTCAAAGGACAAATCATTTACCCATCTAAAGAAATTGTTTTTACTGGTAAGTTTAATAAATAATTATGTACTTTACGATAGTCATTTTGAGTTAATTAAAATAAGAAAAAGTTTGTCAAAATTTAAAAAGATTCTTCCGATACCGGGAATCGAACCCGAGCCTCCTGGGTGAGAGCCAGGTATCCTAGCCACTAGACCATATCGGATCTGACGGATCAATTGAAATAATAGATTACATGTCACCGACTTGGATAATCTTGTAGATATTTTTATAGTTTTTTTTTAATTCAATGAATACACGATTTATATTATCATAATTTTATAGCTTTGTTGTTGATATTTTTACGACATTATTCTGTTAGTCACTCGGTTATTAGGTACTATATTTTATAAATTGTCGACGTGTCAAATCATTGCATAGCATTTCTATCATTTTAAATTGGAACCAATATTATTATTAATTACTTATTTCGATAAGTAGCGTATGATGTAAAATAAAGATAGAATTTTTAAAGTCATATTTAGAAACAGAATAGATAACCTACTCTTACAGTGTTTTTTTTTTCTAATAAAACACCAAAACTAATTATTTAAAATTTCTCGGTCAGATTAAATTAACTAAGTTTCTAATTTAAGATTAAATTATACGAATGGCTTTGTTACCCTTTAAAATGTTTATGGCAATTAATAGTGGTGTATAATTTATTAGTTATTTTTTCTACCGTACGTACCGATACGATCAAAGAAGAATTTGACCAAGTAATTTACCGGTTTAGACATAAACTGGTTAGTGAAAATAATACTAGGGCCGTCCGTGCCCATATTGCCCCTCTACACTCTAAAAATAGACTCTGCTGCTTTTATAAATGTATGCAAATGATATTGAAACATTTCTGGGCAGTATATTTTTAGCCACGTTATCAAAACAACGACGATATTACTAAGCTTTAGATATTTGTAGTTCCAGTCTTCGGAACCAACAAAACTTATTAACAGCTAACAAAAAAAAAATACTTTTAATGCTTATGACCCATTGGGGTAGGCAAAGACTATATATTTCCATTAATTTGCTGATGCATAGGTTCTGTTCGTTAGACGTTACCGGTAAGTATCGGTAGTAATAAACTGAATCGTCGGATAAAAAAAATATAAGTACCTAATAGTTTTATTTCAATGTTCAAAACGGTTAGAAAATTACGGCTTAGGCGCTTTAGCTAGTTCCCCTAAAAAATATAATTATAAAAATACCATCACGCCTGTATTTCCCCGACGGGGTAGGCAGAGGCGTACTAATGTACACCCACATTTCGCCGGTATGTTTTAGGTCCCATGTAATAGGGGGCGAGCCTATTGCCATCAAACGTCATAAATCCAGACTCCGAGCTGCTACAGGAAATTTCACAGAAAACCTAACAACACTGCTTGACCCGGGGATCCAACCCAGGACCTCTAGCATAGCAGTCACGCTTGGGACCACTAGACCAATGAGGAAAATATAATTATCATGATTGAAATCTTATAATTTGTTACGTTTAGATGTGGATGACGCCATATGCGCAGTGACAAGCGCTCAATACCTGTCGCCATCTGGATGGGTGACCCTGCGCGACGTGGTAGACAACGACGTTCCGTTTGGACTGTATCGAGATGAAGGCAGCACTTTTTTACAGGTATCGTATTTTTTTTGTTAACAATGTTCCGACATATACCTACTCTACACTAATTCCCTTCTCATTCTGAAAGCGTGCCCAGCATTGGGATAATAAGTAAATGGCTTGATGATGAAGGAATGGATTGTCTTATGTTTTTTAAATAAAGTCCATCCAAGAGAAATTTATCATCATCCTGTACATAAAGCTATTCGCCGAGAAAGTTAAGGGTTAGTCCTCTGGAAGGACCAAATATCGTGGGGTTGACTAAGGTGATATGTGAGTGTATGGATTAAGTTGACGTAACCCTCTGCTTTTACTAGTGGCATACATATAAATATAGACGACGTCTGTGGTCTAGTGGTTCGAGTACCGGACCAGGACTGCTGATCGATGTCGTGGGTTCGATTCCCACAAGACACAAACATTTATTGTGATGAACTTAAGTGTTTGTGTTTGTCTGGGTGTGTCTTATGAATTATAAGTATGTATTTACAAAAAAAAAGTATATAAATATTATATCCATTGTCTAGTACCCATAGTACAAGCTCTGCTTAGTTTGGGACTAGATGGTGCTGTGTAAAAATGTCCCAAGATATTTATTTATTTATAGGTTATACCTATGAACATACATAGAACAAAACCTGACCTATTACAACCTACCCAACTTATTAAAAATAATGTCCATGGAGATTAAAACTTTTTTTTTTACTAAAACAAGCGAGTTTTAAAGTAAAAACACCAAATAACATTTAAAAAACCAAAGTATAAGTACGTCTGAGCAAAATCTTCCAGTAGCATAAAACAGGCTACCAATCCAGTTAAAAAACATATTTCACCTTGCCACCCAAGTAGAACATAACAATTTTTGGCAACCAAGAACAGTATCAACTACATAAAATTTATTAAAATAAGGCAATTATTTTCACATATTTATTCGAAATGTTATAAGATAAAATTAAACGTCTACCTCCTAAGCGGGCGCTAATTAACTTTTGGAAAATTATAAAATCTTACGCAACCGGAGCGTTTACAGAGATCTTTATCGTGAACCAGAACAATATGATATGGAGCAAGTCAGTGTGTACACAGATAAAGAGATCGTATTGCAAGATACTTTCTTTTACGGGTCTTTCCTATACCTATACAAATCAGTAGATACATTTGCTTACTAGACATCTTGGATTTTGACATACAAATACTTAACGTCAGAATTTCTATCTCTAGATGGAAATCTATTGTATCTATCTAATACTGATTTGATATAAGTAGTTAGCAACTGGAAACCCTTTAGGATGTGTTTCACCGCCTACCAGAGGGTTCCCGTTAAATTACTTAGCAGTTTACTTATTCCAAATTTTGTTCCATTTTTTTATTTATCCGGCGGATAGTGGCTATCCAGTTTGTCAAAACTTTCTGGAATTTAGCACCGAAATTGGTAAAACGCACTACACTGTCCGGTGTCCGGTGTCCAGTCCACACATAGGTCGACATTTGACCGCGTGAAACTGATGCTAAATCTGACATACGGACCGGTTTCAAAAAGTTGTCCGTCAATAAGGTGCTATCTAATAAATCGACGATTATAATGTTATCATTAACGAATATAAGAGTATTATAATTTAAGTCAACAACAACCCATTTCTAGGTACCTGCAAATTAAAAATCTTGCTCTTGCATCTTAAAGCGGGATGGGTCAAATATTTTAAAGCCCTTTAGAATTTTAGTTTTGTGACTTTTTTTTGGTTTACAAAGCATTTGGAACCTTATTTGGCTTCTTTGTACCTATACAAAATTTCCAAAAACAATTTATGCATCATCTACAGCTTAACTGCACTCATAGACTGTTAAAACAAGTGTAATTGATTAAAAGCTTTCCAATCTCTCCTATTGGTTTTATAAAATCAGTTAAAAAGTAAGCCACATCTTGCACTCAAAGCGCACTTGATATGATCTGGGGGCAGCTATACTAAATCCATAACGCGGTTATGCACACGCGTCGAGCTCGTAAAATGTTTATCTCGTACGTCGGACCGCAGACCGGTCCTTTTGATAGCCAAGGACGACTTAACTACAAACACTAATACGTTAGTGGAAGAAATAAGATTGACATTCGCACCTTAACTGTTGATGGAAAGTGTAATGAAGATGACCTTTAGTAAAAAGTATTTCCATAAAAGAATCAGATACACCGTAACAATTTTATAATGTATACAAAAAATATCTAAGATACACATTTTGTTTTAATAAATTGCATTTTCTATTGATCCAATAGATGTACGTCTACATTTTATGACTGCAAATAGTAAAAAAATACCGTCAGGTGAACAAAATTAAAATGTAATAACAGAATCGTTGTGTGGTCCTTTTGATTGGCGCGAATAAACAAAGTATATAGCAGTATCCAAATTAAAAATCCGCATTAAAATTTACTAAGTAAACATTTAATGAAAGAAACGGGATCAGAATCTCGATCAATTCAAATACACACAATCTTCAGATCAAAACGACTCATGTTCACGATATTTTAACAAATTAATACACTACAAAAATTACTCTATCATGTGTATCTACTGTTCCATAAATTTATAACGATATCTGTGGAAATAATCTTAGTAATAAAGCCTCCATGTGTGAGGTTTCCTAACATTAAAACATTTCTATTCCTGAAATACTAGTTATGGCTACTTGGCTAAGATAAAACGGTGAGACATTTGGTGTCGTTCCAGTATTCAGATGCTATCTCTAATGTTGAGGAACAGACCATGTACTGAGAATTGACAGATACGTATTACTAGCTTTTTTCCTAGTATTAGGTCCTGTTAGGTAGGTTCATTAGATGATGTTAGACATTCACAGAAATTCCATTTTGGGTTTTTCAGCAATATGCAAGATACATTCAGAGTTATCCATAAATAAACGATTAAATGTCGACATTAAATTCGATTTGGACATATCCAATTAGTTAAAATGCGTAATTAAGAAATGTATTGGTGCATATGCATAAACCATGGTCGACATTCAGTGTAAAACGGCACGAGCCAATTTCAATATTGAAATCAATATAATGTTCAAACTGCACTAAACGAAATTAACATGTAGGCACATTGGAATAATCCAGTTTCATCGCCCAATCTTTATTGCTGTGATGTCGATATCAATATTGAAATGAATAAAATAATGATTCAATGTGATAAACACTGAAGTATTTTTTTATTGTGAACACAAGTTTTGATGTAGTATAATTACACTTGACGCGCAATTCTCGATCGACACTGTTTACAGTTAATGGCATTATTAATAAAAAGACGGCTATCACGTGGCAATGGCGAATCGATGCAATTAAATATCACATAAAAATAATATAATTTCTTGTTATAAATCGAGTTGGCAACGGGAAATGTCATCATGAAGATGTTATCTCGTGCTCACAATTTGAGTTATTTTTGGGCGGTCTCGACGAAACGTTACAGTTTGTTGGATCCATCAATCGAGAAAATGTCTGCAACGGACGGGCGCGTGTTGAAATGCTACACGGACCCGATGGAGCCCCAGATAAACACGAAGGCGTCAAAGGAGCGATTTGTATAATATGTCCAAATACTCCACATTTAGATCTGTTCACGGTGATAAAGTTATAAGATGGATTTGCATTTCCATTTTGCTTTCTGCAGGTAAATTTCGAGTAGGCTCGACATTATGTTAACAAATGTACACAAACGTTTTTGGCCGATTCATACTTTTTATTCCTTTAAGCTTTATATTTATCAAGTGATTTGTAACCAAAACTCGTGTCTGCTTAGTGACAAATGCTGCAACGAATTGCACCTGATAACTGTTGATTTAATCTGCTTAAAGTTGCGGTTCAAGAAAATAAAGGTGCAAAGCTTAACGCAATTTTTTACATCTTTAGATCGCATTATAAACTTTCGGAACAGAAATCTGAAATGATATGGAATTTCTTGCAATTTATTTGACAGTGGCGTGGGTCGGCGTCCCTGCACTCTCGGCTTGAGGGCAGTTTGGTGGCCGCTCATGTTCTGTGCTCTGCGTCTACGTCCTCACGCCTCGCTGCTAGCTGTGCAGCGTTCCGCATCGCAGGCGCAACTCACAACGCTTTGCTTGGTGAGTCACACATACCATTACGACTGAATCGATCATGTGTAAAATTAATGTAACTAATTGTTTAATATGTGAATACTAAATACCATTATTATGATTCATCCACAGATGTACGTTCAATACCTTTCCATGCGGGTGAACTAATGACCACGGAATCAGCATCGCAAAGTCAGGGACTCAGTGTTCTAGAGTCACTGGCGATCGGTGTATGCGTGCTGCTACTAATTTTTGTATATGCAGCTGGAATCATTTTCTATGTTCATTACAAGCAAAAGCAGAAACGAAATGATAAGGACCCTGAACAGAATCACTCCAACACCATGTCTACGGATAATGGATCTCTTGATCTTGAATCACGAATTGATATGACCAACGTGGTAAGATGATTACTTGAGAATAAACATCTAATAGCAGTACTTTAGGAAATTCTAATACTAAAACTGTTTCAACTTTCAGATGTTAAAAACAAATCCATTGTTAAACCTTAACGGTATGGGGGGTGAATATTTACATGATCCAGGTTTTTCTGATACCAGTGAGCACACTGATGATACTATTGATTCATCACCTAATAATACTCATAAGGTTAGTAGATAAGGAACTATTGCGTAGACAGGAATTTAGCAAATCAACTTCGTGAATGGTAAAAAAATCAATAAAATATATATTCACATTTATTAGTTTCAGAAAATTAATGGAAATTCAGTTATATCAGCAATGGTACACTCTCGTAGAAAGAAAACATTAAGACCATCATTAAGAAACGGCAGTTCACCGGAACGAATGAATGAACGTCTCCAAAGACGTTCGGCATCACCAGATACTTTGGAAAGAGTTCCACATTCAGAACTATCCATTGTTGATTGTACTGTGGAAAATAATTATAACTCAAATAGACAATTGCCATCTTCAAGTGGAGACACAACGTATAGGAAGAAATTATATTTCAACCCAGTGTTTTTTGAAACAGAACATCTCAAGGTAAGTTAAAGTGACCATTACGGTAATTCAACAATACATAAAATTTTACATACAATAAATATTCATATATTTTATTTCAGAATCCACCACCCGCGGCTATCGAATTTTTAATTAAAATACGTGAAGTAATGACCGTAGCTAAAGAAAAGATGACATCAAAACGATTTATTCCAATGTTGTCCGATATACCTGAAGAAGATATGTATCACGCGATAGATTTGGGCTGGGATATACCGTGCGCCCGGCGCGGTCGCAGATTCAGTGCAATTGGCTTAAAACAAGAAAATAGTCGTAAAACTGCCGTTTGTGGGGGGTGTCCAGGCTGCGAAAGTAATACACGAGCTCAAAACATAGCTCTTAACAGGTCCAACTCTTGTAAGACATGTGTAAGTGAAGATTATAAACAAAAAATTGTTAGAAAATGGTTAGATGAAGTACCGATTCCAACAGTCAACTCTAGACCCGTGAAATCTGTCGCTAAGGTAAGTGGTACGCCACGTGCTATTGAACCTAAGAAGAAAGAAGATATGCGTGTGGAGTCAGCTGAATTCGTGAGGAGTGAGGCTTCAAAACCTAAATTCACTGAAAACAAACCAAAACTTACACAGCAGAAATCCAAATTTACAGATATTAAAACCAAAACCACAGAAACTAAACCTAAAATAACTGAAACCATTTCAAAAGATATACGGCATAAAGATTCTACCGACAACTTTACCAAAGAACTAAATCTAGAAGAAATGAAAATAATCAATAAGCCAATTAACCCGAAGGAAATTGAAATTATTAGAGTTAATACAGTTCCGGACCTAAATGGATTAAATAATGTCCTTAATACTAGTGAAATAGAAAAGAAAACAAAACCTGTGCTTCCGACTCAGCTTCAAGAAAAGAAAAGTCCATCTAGCCATACATCGAGAAAAATTAGAAAGAAATTACCTCCGCCACCACCTCCTCCTTCAAATCCTACAGATACCGTCCAAGATGAAGAAGAAGAAGTACCAATTCCACCAGAAGTTAAAGTTAAAATGGAGGCGGTTATACGTGAGCTAAATACGTGTAGGCGTGTGGAGCCCATAGAGTTAGAAGAAACAAAAATGGAAACTATTGCTCCTATCGCTCCCAAATTAGTTATACCTGTATTTGCCGCTGATAACCATTATTGCAGTGACAATACGCTCTCTATGAAAAAGAAAAAACCAATGTATAGCAGCCAAGAAAGTTTTATGGACTTTGATAGTTTGGAACGCAATATGTTGAAAAAGCGAAGATTCTCCGTTGCATGTGGTCCTGAATTATTACACAATGATACATTTGAACAGAGTCAACATTTATTAGGTACTAAGGAACGACTAATAAGCAGCTGGCGTGACGTAAAAAGGGCAGTTGAAGATTCCAACATAGAACATCAAAATACGTCTGTGGACGAAGTTTTTGTTGATAACTTGGATCCTGTATACAACAATGTTGGTGAAATTTTAAAACCTGGTGCATTAACTATACAAGTGCGCGGATCTCCAGTAGAAAGTCGGCGCAATTCGATTAGCGAAGATTTTGATCCGGACACTCTTGATAGACGGGATACGAAGAAACGGGTTGAAAAAATACTATTGAAATCAGCTGGAAGCTTTAAGTATAAATCAACGTCTTCAGAAAGTGAATCATGTAATAAATCCCCAGTTGCTATCGCTACGAGAAAGATTGGCAATCTTAGACAAATATACGAAGCTAAAGCCAAGGCGCAAGATGAGTCTATAAAATATTATCACAGGCGTGGAAGCATAACATTTGGGCAAGATCTATCTGCATTTGCGAGGTCTGAGAAAGCGCCAGATTTGATCAGACACATTGAAGGGCAGTTAGACCCTAAGCCACCTATAGCGCCTAGGCAGCGTCGAGGATCTGATGTATCGACTAAGTTCTATAGTTCCATGCGTGAGATCCCGGCAGGAGATCGCCGAAAGATGTTGGAGGAAAGAGATAAATTCTTACAGTGTACAAGACTTGATAATTTAAACGCTCGACGTTCTGGACGCCGGTCTGCTAGGACCAGATCTCGAAGAACTGATCTACGAAAACTTTACAAAACCGAAGACTCAGGATACATGAGCACAGATTCAAACGAATCGAAACGCAGGGCGAGATACTTGATGCAATTGAGACCTATAAAGACTGTAATACTAGAACCAGTCCCAATACAAGCTACTAGACTCATTAGCACTAAAACAACTGTCACCCAAATCGAGTCTGATACAGATGATTTAGAATCTTTGTGTGATGGAAGAAGTGAATCTGGCGGAGAGAGTGTCGAAACCGATTCTGTGTTCTTTGGGAACTTTGATGATTCGAAGGAAATATTCGCTGAGTTAGGTCTGAATGCTTTTGAACCTCAAAGCAATATGACGCAAAGTCATGAGCAAATCGACTCAGGTTTTATGGGAGAAACAAATATAATTTTAAGTGGCGACAGCGACTCCGAACATAGAAGTGTCATATCTATAATGACTGGGCACGACGGGAGGGCTTCGGCGGCATCGATCACCAAATTAGACGATCCCCCTTATTTACATTCAATAGAGTGTTGAATGAATTGTAAAATATGTAAATGTAGAAGAGATTGTAAATAAATTTTGTGAATAATAACATATTCACGACAATATTTAGAATATTTAAGGTAAATACCATTTATGTAATGTTATGATAGCGAGTAATTCGAATTTAATAAAAAAATATACGTCTGTAACAAATACGTGATTATGATAGAAATAAAAGTTAGAAGTATTTTTAGATTGTTTTATGTAGAAATATAAAAGTGTATATTGTGTATTATAGTTGGTACTATGTAAGTAGTGTTAGTACGTAGATAGATATATGTATTACAAAGTAAAAGCTGGAATTTATAACCTACTAGCTTCCCGCCAGCGGCTTCGCCCGCGTGGTCTTATAATTTTTTCCCCGTTTTTGCTACATTTTTCATTACTACTCCGCTCCTATTAGTCGTAGCGTGATGATATATAGCCTATGTTACTCGGGGATAATGTAGCTTTCCAAAGGTGAAAGAATTTTTGAAATCGGTCCAGTAGTTTCGGAGCCTATTCATTACAAACAAACAAACAAACAAATCTTTCCTCTTTATAATATTAGTATAGATGTCTGGATTGCATTCGCCACTGAAGATCGAATATTGACGTTACTTAGGTGCTTCTATGGAGCTTATGTCAATCTTCTAAAAACAATCGAAATAGGATATTGATTCCAGCTGTAAGTCAATAGTCACCGAATTTTACCTCAATGCTTTTGCGGTGTTGCCGTTTGACCGATTAACTTTTTTCTTGCTGTACTTTTATATATATATTAGGAGTGTTAATAATGTTCGTTGAAAGCCCACCATTTATGTTCGTGCCTAAAAAAATTAACTTATCTTTTTATTTATATTGTTCCGATTAATATTAGTTGTTATCCTTATCATGCCATTTTATGCTCAATTTATGTGTAATTGTCAATTATTAATTGTAATGTATATAAATAAATATGTGTAGCTCTTACGAGTTTGTAAATTTTATAGCCGGCCGGTTGTGCAATTAAATTTTTATTAGTTTTTGGGAAATAAATGGATTGGAGTTACTATTATGGTGTATGGTATACGTAAGAGGCTCAATTATTTATTAAAAATTTATATATAAGTGTAGTAATAAAATATTATAAGAAAATAATTTACAATATAAAATATGTAATCATTAGCTGTAGCCATACTGTGTGGGACTGTATCGTGTAAAGATAATAATATTTTCAGACTTTATAAACAAAGTAATAATAGAAAATATTTTTGTATGAAAGTAATAAAATAATAAATGTATGTTGAGTTATATATTTTGTTCTTTTTTATAGGTGGGTGGCACTCTAAATTAAATAGATCCCAATAGGCATGTATGTAGTGTAGATAAGTATCTTTTTTAATTAAAACTCTAAACTACTAACTACATAACAGTTTTCGTTTTCGTGGTTTGTCTGAGGGAATATAAATGTTTTAAAATCTTTTAGTATTCATATATTTTATCTCTAATGCTATGTCTCAACCTGCGTTAATGTTAACGTTAGTAGGTACGCATTAAATAACGCAAATTACGTTATGTAGGTACGTAACTTTAGCTTGAGTTATTATTTTTTTCTCTTTATTTATTTAGAGGCTTGCGTCACCAATATATGTAAACCATAACGTTACCTAGCTTAGTTTAAATTAACACGTTAGTAACATGTAACATGTTAGTTAACGCGATAAGACGCAGGTGGAGCGGGAGCATTTTACGTTTCTTACAATAACAAAATGAATTTATAAGGCGAATGTAAGCGGTAGCGTCAGGAGGGGACGCTATAAAAAGACATACACAGACTTATTATTACATTATGCTTCAGAGACTTCTTGGATAGTACAATAGACACATTATAAAGTCCTGTTTAGGCTATAGTCGCTATCGAACTTGTTAAATATGTTGTAACAAGTATAATTTGTTTGAACTCAGGCCACCCTAATAAAGCTCGAGAGCACTATTAGGCTGTCACCGCTTAGCATAATAAAGTACGCATGCGTCGAATTAATTTAAATCGAATGTGAATCTTAAATCACAATCTATCGGAGACTTACAGCGATATCTTTCATCGCACCGAATTAATTTATGTTTTCCAATTTGTGAGTCCGCTGCCTCTTGATGCGAGTTAAAAAAAAACTTAGGGCCTGTTTCAACACTGCTGGATAGCCGCTAACCGTCAGATAAATAAATAAATGGAACAAAATTTGTATGAAATTATCTGCCAAGTAATTTAATGGGAACTTATCAGGAGGTGTTGAAAAAGGCCTTCATTCTCCATTATAAGAGAATCACAACAGAATTATATATTTTGGATTAATGTTCGCAAGTGTAACATATTCTATTGGGTTAATTGTACCAGTTGCATGGATTGTAGAGTCAGAGATATCTGATTAATGGTACCTGCTGGATTAAAAAGGAAAATTAATGGAATCAGGCGTTACTTTGCGGAAATCCATGACAACAAATTGCAATGAAAATAAGTATTTAGTGTTAATTCCGCTTATGCTGAGATAACTAAGTTATTAGTGCAACATGCATACCCAAACCTATGTGAAGACACGTGTTTCGCCTCTCCGCGAGGCAACATCAGGTGCGACGTCGAGGTGTTGACTTTGCACCGGCTGGAGCCAAAGTTTCACTAATAACTTAGTTCTCTCACTAATAACTCAGCATAAGCGGAATTAACACTAAATATTTTCATTGCAATTTGTTGGATTAAAAAGGTCTTTGATAAATCATACCTAACCAGGTGTTGTACGAACCTGTGGAGAAGCTGGTCGCTGCTGCTACTAATGTGACCATTTCAGCTCCCGTGTAGGGCCAACATCGGTTAAGTCTATGAATGGGTGCCATTTTTATCACAGTCGGCAGTTATTTATCTAATCCTTTATGCACATTATGTACAGAGGCGGACTTAATGCCCAAGGCTAGGCAGTTGTAAGGTGAGGAAACACATAAGCTAAATCAACCAGTTTTTCTTTAGGTTATAGATATTGGGTTGCACACTGTACAGGTTTTATGGCAGTCACTACTTTCATGTAAACTACTGATTTCAAGCAACATCTGGTGAGATTGGGAGTCAAACATAACATATTATAATAATTATTTGGGGTAAGACTGGGAATTGGGATAATGGGATGAATATTTATAAACAACTGCTAAGTACCTCTGTTCTTTTGCATTCCAAAAAGACGATTTACCTTTTTTGAGACAAAAAAATAATCTTAGAAAGCAATGTATTCTCCAATTCTTTTTCCCTGATTTTCCCAAACAGAGTTCAAATGTTTTTTATAATTTCTAAAGAATAATAAAATCACATAAGTATACATAGTTACCTACTTTTACATTGATTATAAAAGATAATGAGTAAGTAGTATGGATGATATCGTAATGTATTAATACTACTCGAATGAAATATCGATACACAGTAGCTAGGTATTCAGATAAAACTTACATAACCAAGTGGAGTGCTGTTTCAAGTCTTGAATTGTAGGCCCATTAGCTCAGTTGGTTAGAGCGTCGTGCTAATAACGCGAAGGTCGCGGGTTCGATCCCCTCATGGGCCACAATCATCTTTTTGGAGGTTATTTTTATGTTTTTAACATTTAAGTGGTTACTTTCAAGTTTAGTAAGCTGGTATAGTTATAGGTAGTAGTTTAACGCTTGTATGTTGTATTGACAAATCTTGAAAGCTTTCGGACGAGTCACAGCACCTTATTTATCATTAAATGATAATTATGAGGTACTGTAACTAAAATATATATTATATTTGTATTACCTACGTGAAGTACTAACAATCAATCATTAAGGGTTTGTAATACTTTGGATCTATCGGCAAAGCGGCTGGATCGTTTGGCCGAAAGTTGAAACGGTGATGGCTTATACCCTCGATTAGGACATAAGCTACATATTAATCCCGAAAAATTCGGAGTTCCTATGGGCAACAGGTTCAAAGTTGGTCGATAAAGATTAGCTATGTTGGTAATACCAAAATTCTAGAAATACCATGTCAGAATTATACCATTCATTAAATGCCCACTAAAGATAGGGCCGTCCGTAAATTTAACAGACGCGTTCGCCATACATAGAAAACATCATCGCAAACAAACGCCATCTTTGTTAGTATCGCATGCCATTTGTTTTTAAGCCAATTGCGGACTATAGCCTGGGCGGAACTAGTTGGCCGCGCCTTAGGTATATATGAGCGGTGGGACGGAGGGGCGGGGTTGCCTGCGTGCGGTGGGACAGAGGGGCGGTGGCGCTTACTTTCATTCACAGTTATCCGCCGCCTCACCCCCGTCCCTACCTAAGGCGCGGTCAACTAGTTCCGCGCGGACTATAGTTCACTTCGGTTTAGAGAAGAACATTTTGGGACCAAGTTCGGGGGCGTCGTTGTGACATGCAGTCCGCCCAGCCCCTACGAGAGGCTATTACCATCAACCGGGCACAAATCCAGATTCTGAGCTGCTACTGGGAATTTCACAGAAAACCCAACAACACGAGTAAAGCATTGTTGGGATCGAACCCAGCACCTCAAGCGTAGCAGTCGCGCTTGGGACCACTAAACCAACGAGGCAGCCAGAATAAATAAAGATAATAAATTAATAAATAAATAAGAGCCATCAAGGTAAAGACCACCAAAATAGTGTGGATTGGCAACACCGCACATCTCAAATTGAAAGTTTCATTTTTAACAAACCATTTCGAAAAGTAAAAATGTGTCAAAGAGGTAGTTTGCAGACGTTTTAAAATGGTATTGGCATTTAAAAAAAGGGTAAATAGCTTTTAAGGCATAAGTATTTTGATAAAAGCAGAAAGTGAGTGTCAATGTCGGCCAAAAATTAAATGGCCCATGAGGGGATCGAACCCGCGACCTTCGCGTTATTAGCACGACGCTCTAACCAACTGAGCTAATGGGCCGATGGAATTCGTATGCAAAATGCGCGATACACTGCGAAAATGTGCCGATTATGGATTGTTTATGTTTAAAACCCTCGGTAATATTAAAGATAATAGATATCTGTGAGGATTACGTAAAATAATAAATGTTGAACATTTATATTTCATACTTAAATAAGTACCTATATATTATGTATACTATAGTTAGCGAAAAAAAGGGCTTAGAATACATTACCCAGTACAGTTTACTAGATGTTACAAAATAAGTTCGATGCACTTTTTCTTTATTTACATTTATTTCAGACTATCTTCCCGCCAGCGAGCGGCTTCACCCGCGTGGTCTTGATAACTTTTTTCCCCCGTTTTTGCAAAAATTTTCATTGCTACTTCGCTCCTATTCGTCGTAGCGTGATAGTATATAGCCTATAGCCTTCCCCGATAAATTGGCTATCTATTATTTAAAGAATTTTTCAAATCGGTCCAGTAGCTTCGGAGTCTATTCAATACAAACAAACAATCAAATCTTTCCTCTTATCAATTCACACACGGATATTTTCATATATTTTGAGGATGTATTAAAGATCTCCTTGGCTTCTGATTTCATGGAAAACCAACGTTGACATGTACCTCAATAAACGTAGCAGCTGATAGTTAATTTAATGACGCAGTTTTTACAAGCGACAGGTTAATTTCAAATATTTAATTATTGAGATCACGTTACAATCCGCTGCGAGACATTTTCCTCATTTCAAAAACATAAAATGCGCGGAATAAGTAAATTTAAATATTATCATTAACATTGATTTCATTCGTTGTAAATTTATGTTAAACAGTTATCACATTATTAAATGTAGTTGTAAAAACAACTGAAGAACGGTTGTTTGTTTTTATCCCCCGACGCAAAAACGACGGGGTGTTATAAGTTTGACGTGTCTGTGTGTGTGTGTGTGTGTGTGTGTGTTTGTGTGTGTCTGTGGCATCGTAGCTCCCGAACGGATGAAACGATTTTAATTTTGATTTTTTTATTTGAAAGGTGAATTAGTCGGGAGTGTTCTTAGCTATGTTTGATAAAAATCGGTCCAAGATGGCCGCCGCTACAAAATATCGAATTACATATATTTTCACAACTCCCTCAATATGGGTATCAAATGAAAGGGCTTGACTAGTAGAATACTATGCACTATGATAAATTTCAAATCCAAGATGGCCGCCACCACAAAATGGCAAATTAATTTTCGTGTCGGGGGTTTTCTAAATTTTTAATTTAGGTTATGCCTATTTTGTTCACTCTATGAAAGTAATGTCTAACTTGTTTCTTATTGATTAGGTACATCGCATCAAGATAATTTCTTCGTTCTTGGCAGATTTCAATCTATACAAATAAATACAATTGAAATGTTTGTTTGTAATTTCAAATCAACAACTCTTCACTAAATGCTGAAATTCGTATAAACGGTACCTATAAAAAAAAACTGTTTTTAACATTTTTATATGCCTGTCTGATTGTTTCGGCTAATTGGAAACGGCTGCTACTGAATATTTCATACTGCTACAGAAAAAAACCCAATAACACTTAGTCGACCTAGGAATCGAACCCAGGTCTCCGAGTGTAACAGTCGCACTTAGAACCAATAGGCTAACGAGAAATTTGTCAAAAGCTTATACACGTAGGTACAGGTACGTACACAAATCTGACGTTTACTAATGTCATTCCCATACATTTTGTTCCTATTCGTTCGTCGATCCGAACGAATGACTGCCTCGTTGGTCTAGTGGTCCCAAGCGCGACTGCTACGCTAGAGGTCCTGGGTTCGATCCCCGACTCGAGCAAAGTGGGTTTTCTGTAAAATTCCCAGTAGCAGCTCGGAGTCTGGATTTGTGCCCGGTTGATGGCTATAGGCTCGCCCACTATTACATGGGACCTGAACATACCTGCGAAATGTGGGTGTACATTAGTACGCCTCTGCCCACCCCTACGGGGAATATGGGCGTGATGGTATGTACTTGTAGATTCAAACATTAGATTGCCACTTGGCTATGCCCGCAGTAAATGTTAACTATCCAATAAGGTTGTTCCCTAATGAAAATTCAATGTGCTCTAGAAGCAGATGATGGATATTACATCTCTATTGTGCTATGATAAGTGTGAGAACGTTGCGGACGAGATCTACTTACATACACAATACACATTTATAACGTGGTGTAACATTCCATAGGAGCGAATATACTTAGGTTGTAGTTTAGACTGTATTGTGAGTCAGTATTAAGTTAGGGTTGACCTTTCTATTTTTCCCAAAGAAATATTGCCAAAAAAGAATAGTAGGTAGGTATGTACTTACACAATTTAAACAACTGTAATTATCATCGGTATTGTAAAAGCTAGGTATTGTTTATCAATTTTATGATACATGAAATATATGAATGATGAAATATATAGTAGCAGAAGAGACGCCGGTCCCTACTGCTACTATATATTTCTTATTTTATCAGTACATCAAAGTATTAAGCTAAATTGGTTGAAGATATTATTAACATGCGGTTTCGTGGCAATCTGTACGTTTGGATAGCTATAAAAAGGTCACAGACCGTATATACCTAATATAGCGATAGAATTTTACATAATATATTTACAACATTCACGCTTAGGTATACTTTCCGAACATTTATAATAGAACTAAGCATAAGCTAAGAGATATATAGTTTTGTTACACGACTGTGTGAGCGTCAGCCATTGATAGTAAGTTATGGCGTGTAATGTATAAATAATTATAATTAAAGTAGAGCGCATATTCTGATCTGTTATGATTTCATTCCGGAGCCTAATTCGAAAATCACAGGTGCGTGATTATCGGAACTCCGACCCTACAATTACTGCTATTAACCTGTTATTTTCGGTGATCGTCTAGTAAATAAGTAGCATAACCGCTACCAGTTAATCGAGATTAATTTTACTTTAGTGTTACCTATACTTTAGAGGAAAGAGGTGGAACGTGTATTTTCGTGCTAACGATTTTAAGATCACTCAATTAAATATCTATCTATATATACCTACACTAGCTTCTGAACCACAGCTTCGCTCGCGCCAAGCTTAAACCCCGTTTTAATAGTTATTCTGTTATTCGGGGCGGAGATAAATCCAAAAAAATCAAAAACCATCAAATCGGTCCAGCAGTTCCCGAGTTATAAGTGTTGTAACATACCCGACTTTGTTTTATATATTAAGATATAAATACGAATGAATCGCCGAAATGTTTGTACGCGCATGACTTCCGAACAACTGCGCCTAAATGAATAATTCTTTTTTTGTTGTGTTCATTATAGTCAGGACAAGGTTGGTGTGTATTTTTTATCCACCGGAATACGCAGGCAAAGCTGCGCACTGGTCGCTAAGTATATAATAAAATACAAAATGGCAAATTACATTTCGTGTCGGGGGTTTTCTAAATTTTTAATTTAGGTTAGGTTATATCTAGTTCAGACACAGATGACTTAGGTATACATAATTAAAATAGCCACATTGCAGTTGTCGTAATATCTCTGTTTTAAATGTATCCAACCATTGTATAAAAAAAAACTTACTATCACACCTAGACCAGACCAACACAAACATTTCCTTCATCACACAAATTTTTGTGTAATGTTGGAATCGAACCCACAAAATGGATCCCAAAATATGTAATTATAGTTATTTCTTTTTTGCGACTATATGGCCTTTCAGTGTTTCACCACTCCCTGATAGGCATGTAATTATAGTTATTTCTTTTTTGCGACTATAGGGCCTTTCAGTGTTTCACCACCCGCTGATAGGCTCTCGTTAAAATACTTGGCACATAATTTTATACACATTTTGTTCCATTTTTGAATTTATCAGGCGGTTAGCGGCTATCCAAAGGTAGTGAAACAGGCCCTTAGTATCATATAAATATAAATAAATAAATGTATAATAAATATCCTGGGGAAATTTTACACAGCACTAAGTATCTAGTTCCAAACTATAGAGCTTGTTCTATGGGTACTAGACAATGGATACAATACTAACATCTTTTTTTGTTGTAAATAAATACTTATTATACATGAGAAACACCCAGACAAACACAAACACTTATATTCATCACATAAATATTTGTGTCTTGTGGGAATTCAACCCACAATCTCAAGATCAGCAGTCCGGTTCTCGAACCACTAGACCACAGACGTCTTCATAATTATGTTTAGCGATAGGTAACGATTTTGGTATTTATAAATCTAAGTTATTGCCAATTATACTAATACCTATGTATAGTCGACCATAAAATTGTTTTGCCACATTTGACAAAAGCTTCTGTACAAATTAAATTTACTAAGGCTCATTTATTATTAATCTGTCACTTAGTCTTGTAAGCAATAAATAGACCTTGTTGTTTTGTGATGTGCAAACGACACTCTAAGGGTGGAAAACAATTTTATGGTCGATTATACATAGGCAGGTATACTAAGGTAGATAACAATTAATCTCAGTCTAACTTTTCGGAAAGAACAAGCGTGATGATATAGTATTTGTATCTTATCTCTTTATCTTTCGCTGTATTTATCTCTCAGATCAAGGTTCATATTTTGGTACCGACCTCTCATCGGCCCATTAGCTCAGTTGGTTAGAGCGTCGTGCTAATCGATCCCCTCATGGGCCACAATTGTTTTTTTGTTAGTTTTTATTTACAAAATTATCTTTAAAGTAAGATAACTTTTTTCACTGGGATCCCATTTCAATGAAATAAAGCCTAAGGACCTGTTTCACCACCTCTTGATAAGTTTCCATTAAATCATATACTGGGCGGATAATATCGTACTAGTTTTGTTACATTTTTGAATATATCCAGCGGTTAGCGTCTATCCAGAGATGGTGAAAAAGGTCCAAACTACGCTTAGCCTAAGGTTTGAAATAATAGATTATCAATGTTTAAAAAATGCTTTTTTGATGTCAAAGTGCACTCTTCTGCCAAGTCCGTTTTTTTAAAGAAATGTATTCAGCGTAGAGACATATATATAGTTCCCACACTTCTACTGCTGCCAACTTGTCTAATAAACGAGTATTATTTGATAACTGACATTTGTGTGAATTTCTTCCCAAAACGCGAGCGTTCCATATAAAAAATTCAAATCTATACAAATGTCAATGTATCAGAAGCACAGCTTTTGACCAGGTTTTTTTATATAATTTTTTCTCTTCTCTATTTACCAGTATTTAAATAAATATGAAGTTGAATTTGTTCTTCGTATATTTACTGACTTCACAATCTGGCACCGTTTCGCGAAATAGTCGTTCAAATACATAATTTAGCCATTAAACTATGTGTCGACGTTCGCGTGAAATGTTTTTTGCTTTATTTCCGTTACACACAATATGACTTCTGACAGTTATTTGTTTTTTTTTAAATTTCACCGACACTGCACTAAAGGAGTATCTATATGGTGCCTTACTTTTTTTTGTTGTGTGGCACTAAGGTGCCTTACTACGCAGACAACTAAAACGTTAGGTATGCTTTTAAACTCCAGTTACTAAGTAATACCTAAAAACTGGATAATTATTGTGATAAATAATTAAATAACTGTAAGTATTTTAAAGATTAACTTTAATTATACAAATTAATTGTTAGCAGTTTATATTTATTAGTCAATTTTATTGTATTTTTGCATGAACAAATGCAAGAACATCTTCGAATTCAAAAAACGTTTTTTACGTTTTACCTTATTTCAAACCTTGCCTGAAATCGAGAGACATTTATTATAATTCCTGCATTTTATATTGAAAAATACAATATACACAACTATGTACTTAGTAAATAGATATTAGGCAACTTCATTTGACATTAAACTAACTGTAAAGTAAGTCATGTCCGTTGTAAATACAGTTAGTTTATATTTCTTTTATACATATCGTAAAATAAAGGAGCTTATTATACGCGCTTATATCAAAATAACGTTGGTATTAAAATGAAAATGTTAGCAGGTTAGGTTAATGTAGCCTAAGTTACTCCAAACATTAGCTATCTGAGAGTGACGGTGCCGTCAAAATCGGTCCAGCCGTTTCATTGATTAACCAGAACAAACAGACAGACAGACATTTTTTAACTGTTTTTTTATATGTAAGTACCTTTTAGATTTTCATATGCATTTAGTGAAAAGCCTTTAATTTGAAATCACAGACAGGCATTAAATAAAATACCATGATTGAGATTGAGATTGAGATGATAAAATTAATAGGAATAAAAAAAAATACCATGATTTTAAAACTAAAAAAATATTTTTATACTACAGCTGGAAGCTATTGATATCCATCTGTTTATCGAGTCCAGAAATGAACAGGTACTAGTACCAGTTAATATTCAGTAGACCCGGAACTGTGACAATATTTGTACGGACAGACAGTAACTACTTTCTACTGTTCTGCAGAACTTGCAGTAATAAACACTTTGTGATATTATCTCACAATTTAATGGTAGGTATTTCGTACGAACATGTAGCTGTGACCTCACAACGGGTGGCCTTTGATAATGGATTATTGTGAAAACGCAATAAGTACGACTTATCTAAAAAAATATAAATATTATTCAGATTTATCAAAATATAACCTAACCTAAATTAAAAATTTAGAAAACCCCCGACAAGAAATGTAATTTGCCATTTTATGGTGGCGGCCATCTTAGATTTGAAATTTATTATGGTGTATAGTATTCTCCTAGTTAAGCCCTTTCATTTGATATCCATATTGAGGGAGTTGTGTAAAAATATGTAATCCGCTATTTTGTAGCGGCGGCCATCTTGGGCCGATTTTCATCAAACATAGCTAAGAACACTCCCGACTAATTCACCTTTCAAATAAAAAAATCAAAATCAAAATCGGTTCATCCGTTCGGGAGTTACGATGCCACAGACAGACACACACACACACACACACACACACAGACACGTCAAACTTATAACACCCCGTCGTTTTTTCGTCGGGGGTTAATAACACCCCGTCGTTTTTTCGTCGGGGGTTAAAAATAACGTCCTATTTGGTTTTCAATGTTCTCCTGTAGGTATTCCCCGAACGGCTAGGCAGAGGTGTACTGTAGTCTGCGCGGAACTAGTTGGCCGCGCCTTAGGTATGTGAGCGGCGGGACGGAGGGTTGGGGTCGCCTGCGCGCGGTGGGACATAGGGGCGGCGGCGCTTGTTTTTGTTCACAGCAACCCGCCGCCTCACCCCCGTCTCTATATAAGGCGTGGCCAACTAGTTCCACGCGGACTATAATGTTAACCCACAGTCATCGGTATATAGGTCCATGTAATAGGCGGTGAGCCTATTGCCATCAACTGGGCACAAATCCAGACTCCGAGTTGCTTGCTTGACCCGGGAATTCAACCCAGAACATCTAGCGTAGCAGTCGCATTTGAGACCACTAAACCAACCAGGCAGTTAGTTTTTTATTGTCCGCAGCTGAAGGTCACCATTTTATCAATCCATGAACACTGAAATGGTTATTTATGAAGGCATAGATCTATTAATTGAATGAACATGACAGAAATTTAGTGTAACCTTTTATAGATCACATCCAATTCCTGTCAGTTTAAATTATTTATTATTATTGTGTATTTTCAGAATCGATTGTTTGACACCCAATTTATACGTAAGTATATGTGACCAACTAAGAAGTATATTCCATCAAATAAAAAAGAAACATCAAAATCGGTCCAAGATCAACGAAGATATCGCGTAACAGATTTGTGTACAGACACCAATCGGAATTAAGAATCTCCTCCTTTTTTGAAATCCGTTAAATCCCATTCTGGTTTAAACACACCAAACAAGACTGTTTGAATAGGGAAGATATAAATAACTACAACATTTCAAGATGGTATTCGCACTCTTGAAAATCAATTACCCATTGATACCAGTTCATATCGCGGTAAAGCTCATAACAAATGCTTTCGACCTTGTTATTATATACTCTATGATGTCAATGAAGATTCTCTTACCTCTGATTTGTTTACATGATTATGCAAATTGTGGCCAATATCGGTTTTTATTGATCACTTCAGTAAGTAGTAGAGAATGTTAGGGTTGCCAGGATAGAATACATTTGTTGTCCTTTATAAGTAAAAATAAAAATGACAGCCATGTTAGTTAAGTGGTCTTATGGGCGACTGCTATGCTAGAGGTCCTGGATTCGATTCCCAGGTCGGGCAGTGTTATTGGGCTTTTCTATGACATTCTCACTATCAGCTCGGAGTTTGACTTCACACCCGGTAATTGGCAATATACAGTTCAGTTCACCACTAGGCTAATGAGGTAATTTTTTATGCTATCTTTATTGCTAATTTCAGCCAAATCCATCCAGCCGTTGCAGTTTGAAGGAGTAACAAATATGTAAACATAGAATAATATCAGTACTTAATTGGTAGGATAATTTACATTCCAGTTTGATATTATAGATGAGCAAAGCAGCTCAGCCGTGGTTTCGTACTTTTTGGTATTTCTTACTTTTCCAAAATTCTAGGATTTTTTTGTCAGTTTTGCTGGCAACTCAGACGATGTAACAGTACATGGTAATCTCGCAAAGTGACACCTCCGCATTTTACAGCTTTCCATAGAAAATTAAGTAGGTAGATATTTTACAAACTCTTAAGATATTGCATCACTCGGAAAAAGTTGCGTTTTACTCTTATCTTGGAAAATAATATAAATAGTTATGATATGATTTGTTACATTTAAGAAGCTACGTAGAAAAAATCTATCTACGTAAAAAAAATATCTTATTTAAAGTCTTAGTTTTTTTACGTAGTAGTTATTATTTACTTACAGACAAGGCATTTCAAATTTTCAACACTAGGGTACAAAGAAAGAAATATAGGAGAATGGGCAAAAATATCGAGTTACAATACGAGTAAGCATAACAATAGCCACATTTATCGATACCGACGCCAATAATATCGTTAGCGACGCAAATAATATCGATACCGACGCAAATAATATCGATACCGACGCCAATAATATCGTTAGCGACGCAAATAATATCAAACGTATCAATATAATATCAAATATCAAATAATATACCGACGCAAATAATATCGATACCGACGCCAATAAAATCGATACCGATGCCAATAATATCGATACCGACGCCAATAATATTTATACCGACGCTAATAATATTGATACCTACCGACGCCAATAATAGAGATACCAAAGAAAAATCGAAACCGAACCGACGTTACGAAATCTGTATGTTTACTTTGGGATTTTTTCTCTGTATATTTTTTCACACAAAGATTTCAGCCTTTTCAGCCAGTTATAATTCATGATAGTCGTGAAAAGAGCTTTTCAACGATTTATGTTACGTCGTTATTGGTCGGTGGGACTATTTTGTCTCATTCTCCTTTACTAATATTAGCTTGTATTGTTGCTATATCCGCTTCTTTTATTCTCTAGAATCTCTAAACCCTTCGGGAATAGATACGTGATGGTATGGTATAGTTATTTGAGTGACATACCGCATATGACGTAACAGCGGGGGAATCAAAATGTTGTAAAGAGGTCAGATAAAAATAGAAAGAGATAAAAAGAACAGGGAATTTGTTCGTCTATTTCAGACTACTTGTCATGTGGTAGCGTGGCCGAGCGGTCTAAGGCGCTGGTTTAAGGCACCAGTCTCTTCGGAGGCGTGGGTTCGAATCCCACCGCTGCCAATATATTTTGGTTTTATTCCCTATTATTTAACCATCATTTTGTTCTTGTTGATGTTCAAACTAAAATAAATTGTTTCATAGAAATAAATACATGTAGAAAATACACATTTGACCTAATTTATTCTACATTTATGATTTGCTCATATTGTGCGCAGATAAAGTAAAAAATTAATTTGAATATATTATTTTGTTAATATTTGAATCATGCAAGGATAGACAGAAAAAAATATTGTAAATTTGTAACTAGCCGAAATTTTTGTAACAGGAGACATTATTTAGGAATATATATGAGGCGTTTGAAGCCGACACAATTAGAATTTTTATTGGTTTGTCTGCCTGTATTCATGCATCACGCTAAAACTTCTGCATGAAATTTGATGCAGTTTTCGCAGCTGTATTTATTATCTTGATAAACCGCTTAGATTGTTTATTACCTTTTAGCTTCGGACATAAAAAAAACCCTTTGGAGTTCAAGTGTAACTGTAGGCAACAACTAGTTAACTATACAATTATTGTCTCTGTGTAGACTTACTAAGTATTTCAATTTCAATTAATCACTATTGACGCAATTAGGTACGTAAAATAATCTTCACAGCCATCAATCATTTTTGACAGCACGGACAAATCAATTGACTTTGGTAACCCTTCATCTTTACTAAATAAATGTGTAGTGATGGGAAATGTAAAAAGTAAATATAAAAAAAACTATTACCTACTTTTTGTGTTAAATATTTAGGAAATACCGTTTTGAGTATGCATTAAGAGGCTGTAAGCTGCAGCAGATACTATGCTAAAGTCTTATTTCAGGAATCATTTGGTTAATTATGCAGTTATATTTAGGTAGTCTGCACCAATTATGTACACTTATTACGCAATGTATCTTTCATACTTCATTTTAAATCTATCGTTCCATTTTTTTAATATAAACCCAGAATCGTAAAAAAACTTCATAGAAAAAGTAGTAGATAGTAGCATCACTATTTCCTAGTGATGCTCACTCTGTGTTAATCGCAGTACAATGCTGCATCATACTGGTAAATCGGTTAATTAATACGATAGACATGAACATCAATCATCATCAATGGCATTTTTAATTTCGAATTAATAGAACGATTTGTACGTATGAAGTATTATATTTTTAAAGGACTGATTTTAGTTTAACTTTGTAGTTACGAATTATGAGATATCAATGATATCCAATACTAACAAATATGGCGTTTGTTTTTCTGTGTATGGTGAACGTGTTGGTCAAATATTCGGACCTATCTTAAGTATTTAAATCAATGTAAATAATAACTAGCTTTCCACCAGCGGCTTCGCCCGCGTGGTCTAGGTATTTCTATAACTTTCATATTTAAACCCTTTTTCGCATTCAAAAGTAGCCTATGTCCTTTCTCATGCTCTAGACTATCTGTGTGCCAAATTTCATTTAAATCGGTTTAGTGGTTTTGACGTGAAAGCGCGACATACAGACAGAGTTACTTTCGCAATCATAATATTAGTAGGGATATGTTATGTTCATGATTGGACGTTTTATTTTATCGCCTGTAAAGGAAAATATGGCAACGGGTAAAAACGCACGTGCTCAATGTCAAAATGGCATAATCTGTCTTGAGTAGGTGCCAGTGGAGATGATGATTAGTGTAGCTGCTAGACACTACGAGTTGTACAGTAGTCAACTACTTATTAGTAAGTTATTCCGGGCTAATATAAAACTGTTTATCGTTCGTAAAAAGTATAAAATTGTAGTAAAATATTGATTGAGTGCCAAAAACATTAACTGTATTTTCAAACTTTCTAATGGAATATATAAATACTACTTACACAAGGAAAAAAGTGGACCAGATGTTTTCCAAATCTTTTCTATGCACAGATTTTTGAATAATATACCTATTTAGTGGTAGAAGGCGTATGTACAATTTGTACAAAGGTACCGTACGTAAAATTCGGCTCGTGCTTGACTGATTTCGTTTTAAACTAGTTCCTTTTTTTGCAAAACCTGTAATTTGATGCTGAAAATAATACACTCGGATATAGACAGTGTGATAGGATTAATTTTTCTTATCAATTATCTCTGCAATTCAGCAAACTGTGAATCGTATCGCAGTGGTTTGATAGATTCATTTTACCTTTTTGAGGACGGAGAGCCTATTGTTTTTATTTTTTCAAAAACATTTCACAGAAATACAGTAGAAAATTACTATGTGTAAGCTTTTCCAGCAAAACAAAATTATTATTAAAAGTAAGAATTAAGGTGTTCTTAATATTCTCTGGCGGAGCTGCTGAATTCCGAGTGCGAGATCAGTTAAAGAAAATAGTAAAACAATTTAGCCGTGTGTAACAACTGCGGTGCAATACCACATGTCCGCAGATGAGTCGCACAGGTGCTCTGTGCATTCACTCGCCATTTATCCGACACTCGCGGTACCGGCGAGTCACCTCGCGTGCGCACTCACCGGCGACACACGTGTTAGCGAAATAATCGAGTTCAAGAAAATCGACTAAATAAAACAAGTTCTCCCGAATAGATTAAATGGACATCCTTAACTCCCGAAAATAGCGCGCCACATTCCAAATTTAAAATTTAAAAATTACTTTTTTGAGTGGTTTATGGAAAAAAAACTAAACAGTGGACTTTATCAATGTGAACAGATTTTAATTTGATTTATTATCATCAGTAAACATCGTAATGTTCTATTGTTCCTGCATTTGAGTGTTCACACTGTCTCCGCGACGAACGCAACGTTAGGTAAGCCACTGCTTGTTTAATATTAAAAAAAACCACGCATATAATTGAACTGATGTTGTATCTACAATTTATGTTAACTTAATTACGTTATCCAATTATATAAGTTATGTTAACTATAGTATTATTATTATTTACATACAAATGAAAGTGTTTACTTGAATATTTTTTCACATAAACGGCATAATTTGCATTTGCGAAAGTAGGTTCCTTAAAGATTGGCGAGGACATGCTCTTGTAACATACACTTCGAAGAAATAACATTAGTCTTGTGATTGGTACAATAGAAAGTTTATATTTAATATATTTCTTATATTATTTGGCAACACCATTTGTTTTAAATAAAGAAGGGGCAGAGAAAGTGTTAAGAACCTTTAAATCATATTCATTTCACAAGATTGTGTATTCCTATAAATGTGCATGTGATTATTAACATATACATTGTGTGCATGTATATGCACATGCTTCCGATAATATTGTTCCGGTGGGTTCCCACAAGATGGCTGGGTAAAAAGAAGTGCTCTCGATAATTAACCCGAGTTAATTGACGCACACACTGTACAATACATTTAGATGCGGTATTTCACGTTGCCTACATTATAATTAGCTATTCTACTATTCTTAGAGCTTTCTAGTCTGAATAAATGGTTATCGACATGTGTTTTAGTTCTAGTAATTTATATATTTTTTGCACTGTTATGTTTACATAACCGGGCAAATAAATTGTAAAATGGGCACCTCTAGATGCCCCAGGTAACATAAGTAAGAATTGATTAGCGGTGCGTGACTCGTAGGCACCCAGTAGGGCAATAAATTAGGTACTGATACAATGAAAAACTATTGTTTCAGCTGACATTCGGACAATATAAAAAAAATAGACAAATTAATGATGTTTTTATGGGGAAAATACATATTTACAAAAATCATAACGCTGGTTTAGCTTTATTTAAAAATAATTGATTATTAAGTTAAGTTTATTACCGAAATAACGTTTTTTTCGTAAATAGTAAATGTTTTCCACATTACGGAAGAGGATTTCAAATATTTCATCACGCTTATTGCAATATGTCAAATGAACCAGTCAATACAATCAGGTAATTTCGCATCTCTTATAATTCATAGACATTTTTTTCACAATTTAAAAGATACAGAAAGAACGAAAGAAAGAAATAACATTTATTTAAAACACACACAAACCACACAAAACAATAATAATAATGTACTAATAAATACAAGACAGCATATTAATTACAGACAGCTTATTAAGTGTGAAATAGTGTTAGATTGATTGTTATATTTATGTTATAGTATTTTATATTTTGTTATTTTTATAAGTATTGTTTGTATTATTTATTTTTGTATGGGCCTTGTTGCCTGAAATAAATCGAAAATAATAATAAATAATAATAATAATTACTCATAGAAACTGTCTTTTTCCGTTAGTGAAAACAGGTGGTTTGTTTAAAATACATACAGAAAAAAGCAAATGACATTGTTTTCTCTTGCTAATAAGAATGTATCCACGTTCAGGGGCTAAGGGATTAATTTTAACTAAATGTTTAAATAATTAATTGCAACATAAACAAAGACGAATACAAACTATTTCCGTTAGTAGAAAAAAAACCGAAACTATACATACTTTATTTTATTGAAAGCACATAATTAATACTAACAAGATCTTTTAGTTTAAATTAGTAACTCTTCTTCTAACGACGCAAACTAAATATTGATTTAGTTTTGCGTCATTAACAGTTTCTATTCTACATTAAGTTATGCAGATTTTGTATGAAATGTTAATTGTTTTATCCTTTTCGCTCGTGTCGGCAAAATTTATGCAACATTAATAATTATTATTCATAGTTGTTAAAAAGTTGATAGCTAAACTGCTAAGTTTATGCTAGATGATCAATATGTAACAGGATAAGCTCTAATTTTGAATACAAAAATTATTGTGTATAAATAATATTATTATGCCTACATTTTAAAATGTTTGGTATTTTTAAACAATTTAATTATAATAGATATATTTTATCTTGCTTAGGTTGTTACTATTTTAATAATAAATTTTGCGTATCAAATAAGATATTGTACTTAATAAGTTTAGTAGACAGTAGTAACATTGTTATTTTATTTAATATATTTAATAACATTTTTTTTTTCAAAATTTATGAAAGCAATTTTATTATTTAAAAACTCAATAAACAAACAAGCTTATTTTTATATTGTGATTTATCAAGCGTTTTGAAGATTTCATAACAACATAATTATAAGAGGATTTCTACAAAATGTTGCCATTTGCCGTAGTATGCTAATTCCCTGCGTAGTATATTATGCATATGAACTGTAGCAGATACGATAAAATGTCAAATTATAATTAAGCGCTCCAGAAATTAGGAAACGACCACATTTTTGCGGTAAGGTCAAGGCACATCTTGATTAATGTCGCAAGGTTGCAATTGACAGACTATCTGGTTTGCCAAAGGTTAATTTACTATTCGTTTAATAATATAATATTTCTTCAATGGCTTTGATAATGTGATATATCGTAGTGTCTAGAGATCAACAAATTAATGAAGAATGAATAATATATATTTCACCATATTATTCATGCATAATTTATATTGTTTAAATATATTCGATATAATAATTTTTATTAATAATTTTCAGCCAATAAATCTTGTTTCCAAATTGATTAAAGATTAATAATACACAAATAATGGTGTTTATTTGACAATATGCATAGCTTCTGTGAAGAATTGCCAATGATAAAAAAAGAAAACACCATATAAAATACGGGACTTGATAATGCATAATATCGATAGCAATTTGACTAAAGTAAAAAAATATCGATAACTTTGTTACAAGAATAAAAAAATAAAATAACATCACTGCTATTTATTATACCGAATGAATATTACTTGAGTGTTCTTTTAATGATTCGCGCATGTATCACAGGTATTTTTTATTTTATTTTATTTGAATATCATCACCAATAATCAGCTTCCAGTAATGATGACGATCAGTCAGCCGATATGCATTCATGGGGTTCATTGACCTAGAAAGCTTCACAAAAACCTACTTACATTTATTTGACTAGGCCTCCGCTCCTCATATAGTTTTAATGAGACAGCTCTAATAACAGACTCGGTACGCGTAAATAACGTATCCGTGTTTTATCGATATCTTTACATCGATATCGCCTCGTTACAATGTCGATCAGTATAATTTGATTTATAAAAAGTTTGGTTAACAAGCAAGGGATTCAATTAAATAGATGTAGGGAAATATACAACGGTATTAGATTTCGTGAGATGCTTAATGATTATTATTACTTAGAATTCTGCTTGTTTGTTCAACGAGTAAACTTATTTTTTTTAATACCAATTAATTGGTCACAGTACTCGTTGTTAAGTTCTTCTCTACACAAATAGATTCTCTGGAGCAGTCCGGATTTTGAATTTATGCTCGGTTAATGAAAATAGACGTTGGGACCTAGAAACGTAGTGGCGAAATATGGCGGTATCTGCAGCAATAAGTTGATACATCTCTGCTTGATTTCTCGGGGAATACGGGCGTGATAGTCTCTATGCCATCGCAGTTACTGTCGACGAATTTACCCTTTAAGTATCTAATTCGTGACGCCCGTTGCCGTATCTAAGTTCCGCCTGTGAGGCTTCCAATGCTTCTTTTCATACTTAGTATAAAAACTTTACGAGTTCGCTCGAGCCATTCTGGGTTCACTTTAATTGGAAGACGTTACAATCTTTACAATAAAGGGTGAAATATTATTTAAGAAAGAAAAAATATCTTAGGCTGATTAAGTACACCATGGTAGCAAAGGACCACAGCCGGTCTTTGTCATGGTTAATGCTATTGATCCCATTAGCGGCTTTTTAGTCAGTAGGTATGAGTCCGACAAACCCAGACTCGTCCCCAGATGGTCCATAAGGATATTCCACATAAAAAAAGTCCAGTATACCCTAAGGACGTAGGTCTTTAGTAGGTAACAGTAAAACAGGATCTAATCATGCTCGAGACGAATACACCACGTTACTGAGACATTTTTCTTAAAAATAAATCATCACCTAAAATCGACGTCCTCAAAAATGAATAATGCCCAGTAGATAAATTCACGGCTTTACTCAGCTTAACTGCTTTCCAAAATATCACCGCTTGAAATTATTAATCGATAAAAAATGTATTAACTTTTTACTATTCGGATTAATTAACTGGTGAAATAAATATTTTTCTCGCAAAATATATTAAATAGGTAGATGCTTTTAGTAAACAGTAATCGAACGAGTTACAACTTGTCTGATACTTCAAGTCTTGATTAAGTGACAGGCTGATATTCAGAAACGAGACTCAACATGAACTTATGCTTCCGTATGTCAAATTGTAATACAAAATTGACGGAAGCCTAAGTTTATGCTTAGCATCGTCTCTGAATATTAGCCTTACTATGCTAGGCAAACGTGCTTTGTCAATCTTTTTAATAAGTAGTGGTCATACGTAAACCAATAGTATCATATTCATCAGCCCATTAGCTGTCTCAACTCCCACTGCTGGTTATGTCTCCTTAGAGAAGTCTCGCCTCAGAACGAGAGGGATTAGGCTTTATGTCCACCTTGCTGGCCTAGAGCAGTTTGGCAGACTTCACACGCCGCGCCGTCGAGAAAATCTCGAAAAAGGTTTCCTCACGATGTTTTCCTTCACCGTTTTAAGCGAGTTATTAGGAAAGTCAGAGGTAGGAAGACCTACGACTCGACAGTGCAGCAGTCATATACTATCACTGCTTTTGCTACTGTATACAGACCATGGATAAAAGAATTACTTTTTACCCGACTGCCGAAGGCTGCCGAAATTCATTCAATGTAAATTATAAACAAAATTGTTTCTTTGCTTGTCCCGCCTGCAATAAATACATTTTCACTTAGAGCTTGTTAACCACCGATGCAATAACGACGGGGTGTTATTAGTTTGACGTGTCTGTGTGTGTGTATGTGTGTCTGTCTGTGGCATCGTAGCTCCCGAACGGATGAACCGATTTTGATTTTGCTTTTTTATTTGAAAGGTGAATTAGTTGGGAGTATTCTTAGCTATGTTTGATGAAAATCGGTCCAAGATGGCCGCCGCCACAAAATATCGAATTACATATTTTTTCACATCTCCCTCAATATGGGTATCAGATGAAAGGGCTTAACTAGGAGAATACTATACACTATGAAAAATTTTAAATCCAAGATGACCGCCACCACAAATATGCAAAATTCATTTCGTGTCGGGGGTTTTCTAAATTTTTTATTTAGGTTAGGTTATTATATTTTTAGTTAGTACTTTTAATTTACCGATTAGGCTGTGTACTTACTAGCTAATGAAGTTACAGTCGATCGCACAAGCTCGCCCACTGTAACTATCTGTTATGAACATATTGCGCACTTTACATTTTTATGTAATTTAAAATTAATTATTGCAGTGATTATATTCTGTATGCGCATAATATTATCGTGTTCCACAATCATTGTGGCGTTGGCGTAGAATAATAGGTATATTCTTCTATTATTTTCTGTACATCAAATTGCATGTTTGTTATAATTAAGATGAAATAATTAGGACGTAAAGCTAAGTATTGTAGGTAGGTACTTTGTTGGTATGTATCTTTATGCGAAGACTAGCCGTGCAATGCGATCATATTTATCATAAAAACAGCATACCACGCCTGTATTCCCTAAAGAGGTAAGGGCATTATAAGCGTGCCTGCTGACGAATTTAAAATACACCCGTACATTAGTAGGTATGTACCTACATTGTACAGTTGTACACCCACAATTTGTCAGTATGTTAAGGTCCCAATTAGCGAGTCTCTTTCCATAAACCGGGCACAAATCCAAATTGAGAGCTGCAAAAGAATTTCATAGAAAAACCAAATAAATTTGCATTGCTTGAGAATCTAACCCACGATTTGTATCGTGATAGTCGCGCTTGCGATCACGAGGCTAATGAAGCAGTTGAGGCCGACGATGATATCGTTTAGGTATACTAAAACCCACATTAACCCCTGGAAGTTTAGAATATTCCTCATTTAAACCGGTCACTAATACATTTTAACTAAACAAAACGGTTCGGTCTAGACACTGTAGCGACATCTATCGAGCTACATACGAACTCGTACGAAAAAAAGCAACAAGTCCTGAATCGCGCAAGTAAAGTTTACCATGCAACTTGCATATATAGAACCGCCTGACATCAACCGCTGGGCATCTCAACCCTTCAACCCAGATCCAGCTGTCCCTAGCTGTCCCCCCAGGAACGCCCTAAGCCGAGGTCCGAGTCCCGTTAGGGGACGCCCTTAGCTGCGGTTGCTTAGTTTATAAGTGTCCATGGCTGGAGGCACAAAAGGTGCCTCGCCACCAAGCCCGGTTAAGATTCTAAAGCTCCTGAGCTAGAATCTACATCCGTCCTAAAAAAAAAAAAAAAACCGCTGGGCAGTGGCCCGCCAGGCATAACACCGCTTGGTCGGAGGATCCTCCCTTTGGTGCGAGGGGCAACACTCCCCGTGCCTCCGCAACACAATAAAATAAAATATCGACGATTCCTTATTACTAAATGTTCAGGGAAAAAGCTTTTGTATCCAGTTTAACGAAGTATTAATTAAATGTTCTACATAAGTTCTGCATTTTTATCGGGTAGGTGAATCTATTTGTTAAAATTTTATTATGTCTGCAAAGAAAAGAAATCACATGTAAAACTATTAACTGTTGCTCCCAAAAAAGGGGGCATTGTACTAATAATATGAACAACTTTTACTATGGGACCAATCCTGGAATCGTAAAACATACTGTTAAAAAACAGCTAAAGGTATCTTTACAATGTGTTAAGAAAACCCTGCCCGACCCCTGAAGGTATTAATTGGTATCTATATTAGTTTACATTTATATCCTTTTCAGGTTCCATTAAAAAAAAAATCTGAATAAAAATAATTTCTTTTAATCATCATCTCATAACAGGTGCCAAATATACCACGGCAGGTAGATAGTATTGTCACATTCAAGAAAATTTTAGGATTTTGGGTAATTTTAGTAATTTTTGTACAAAAATCGTGCATTTAAAACTTCATTAACAGCAGCGCTCATTGACGTTTCTTCATTGACGCAAAAACGACGGGGTGTTATAAGTTTGACGTGTATGTGTGTGTGTCTGTCTGTGGCATCGTAACTCCCGAACGGATGAACCGATTTTGATTTAGTATTGTCACATTCAAGAAAATTTTAGGATTTTGGGTAATTTTAGTAATTTTTGTACAAAAATCGTGCATTTAAAACTTCATTAACAGCAGCGCTCATTGACGTTTCTTCATTGACGCAAAAACGACGGGGTGTTATAAGTTTGACGTGTATGTGTGTGTGTCTGTCTGTGGCATCGTAACTCCCGAACGGATGAACCGATTTTGATTTTGTATTTTTTTTATTTTAAAGGTGAATTAGTCGGGAGTATTCTTAGCTATGTTTGATGAAAATCGGTCCAAGATGGCCGCCGTCACAAAGTAACGAATTATATATATTTTTACAACTCCCTCAATATGGACCTATCAAATGAAAGGGCTTAACTAGGAGAATACTATACACTGTGATAAATTTCAAAACCAAGATGGCCGCCACCCCAAAATGGCAAAATTCAATTCGTGTCGGGGGTTTTCTAAATTTTTCATTTAGGTTAAGTTAGGTTATTGAATAAGACTTTCTAGGGAGTCCCCTCTCAATAATGAACACATTATTCTTAGCATATTATTGCTTGGCGGCGGAATATTTGACAATGCAGCATTGCAATCCAGTCCAACAGTACCAGAATTCTACCATCAACATCATCAAGGTGACATCATCAGGGTGAATGCACCTTCTGTCCTAGTCATTCGAAAAAAGAATTCTAACGATAAACCTACGTACACATAATGCATTATTTATATTTTTATTTCGAAGTCGACGCCTAGTAATGATTGCACTCATAAATTGCAATTTGGTGAAAATGTTTTTTTAATTTTTTACGCTTCATTTCCTTTTCAAGACAACTTTTGAAGCAAAAAACCGGACATTCTGACAGTACACGCGCCCGAATGTAAATCATAGAAACAGTTATTGGTTTTACACTAATAGAATCAGATTATTTTGCAATAAATTACATTTTAATATGTACATAAGCAGTTTATTTTCAGTGTTCTTTTTTGTTATGTAAATTATGTTTGTTACAGACTATATTAATTACTAGCTTCCCGCCAGAGGATTCGCCCGCGTGGTCTTATAATTTTTTCCCCCGGTTTTGCAACATTTTTCATTATTACTCCGCTCCTATTAGTCGTAGCGTGATGATATATAGCCTATAGCCTTCCCCTATAAATGGGCTATCTAACATGGAAATAATTTTTCAAACCGGTCCAGTACTTTTTGAGTTTATTCGTTACATACAAAAATACAAATCTTTCCTCTTTATAATATTAGTATAAAAGTAGATGCAAAAGCTTGTTTAATAAGTAAAAAAAAAAATGCATTTATTGAACCTCGGTATCTTGATTTTGTTGTAAAAGTAAATAATGTCACATATCATTGGTAAGTATTACCTAGCATAAAAGTCCTATGATATGGTTACGGGTTCCAAAGGGCTTGTAACTTTCTTCTATTAGAACTGCTTATTTTTACTTAAACCGTTAAATTTGCAATAGAAAACCCCGACATGAAACTTAGAATTTTATATAAAAACCCACTTTAATACATACTTTGCTCAACCTGGAAATCGAACCAAGGACCTCACGCGTAGTGGTCGCGCACGACCAGCAATAATTTTGACATTAAAATTGATGAAATAATCCCCCATACATAATATACTTAACTGTAAATACATACATAGTACAGTTTACGTACCGCCTCTGCAGAGTACAGAAGGCGTTACCACGTTGCTGCGGCCAATGTGGCCGTCATAACGGTCCACGCGAGGTGTTCCGACCCCCACCTCGGCTGGACCACCGCTACCGAACGATAAACTGTACTTAGGTACACACACATGCCTAAATATTTCGCGAGTTACGGCCACTTTGACATAGTTGCCCAACCAAATTGCTTATACAGTTGCAATTGCTCATTTGTCTTTCAGTTTACATTGAGCATTTTGTCTGAATTGTATATAGTACTTAAAACGGATGCCCTTAAGACAATACGAATCCGGGAAGTAACGGAGTATTGTCGGTTAGTTTGCAAGCTTACATTTCAAATTTCCATCGCCAAAGGTGTGTTTATTAAAGCTTGTTCTATTTGTGATGGACGAAACACTGTTCTCAAATTAAATGTTAGCCAATCGAACGTAATTCGTTAAAATTCTTTCTCTTTTCAAATCTTCAAAGATGGCCGTCGATTATGATTGTGACAAATTAATTAAGAGAGATCGTTGCGCACGCGCAGCCGTTACATTTGGCAGACCTATTATGGTCAATTCGGTAACGGCACCGTGGAGTGGGTAACGGACTATATTTTATTATAGCACGCGATATTCTGTAACTGTCATTTACATGCAGATCGAGAGATTTAAACTGTTTTACATACAGTTTTGTGTAGTCATCCACTATTTTATGTATGACTATGAATATGCAGGATTTGTATTTAGAACTTTTCAGATTTTAAGTACTTGCGAGCTACTTAGTGTATAAAAAATAAAAATAGTGGTGCACGCGTCGTGTATTTGACAAGCACTTTTAACGTTTGTGTTAAATAAAACCAACACTTCAGCGCCGCGAAATATGGAAAAAAAACTTTATTTTTTTCGTCAACTCACTTGGAGTATTTGAATGAGCGCTATTTTTAAATTGTAGTCTGATTACTGAAATATCATATACCTTATTCAAGGTGGAAGGGACATCGACGCACAAACGTCGTGACAAGGTTTCACTCGAGGTCAAAAATAAAATGACCTTGGTGATTCATGTAGAAAATGATCGGTTATTACAGATATTGTCATTTTTTAAAGAATGATGAACAGAAATCATGATATTCGGATGTGCGCCGATGTCCCTTCCACCTTGTATAAGTTTTTAAGCTAATTTTTAAAAAGAGAACAAAGTTATAAAAAGTAATAGATTCGATCTAACTTAGCGGATGCTCGTCGTAACCTATGTATGTAAAGTCAATTTCGAAGTTAAAACGAACGCTCAGTCAGTCAGTTGGTCAATTTCTTCTTTGTGTGATTCAGCTTTTTACTGGCAACACTAACAATGCCACCGACGCGAAAACTTATTGAGTGAAAGAAAGAAAGACTTAATAGTGAACACCTTTTAAAGAACCAATAAAATTACAAGTATTGTAAAACTTCAAGATTGCACTATAAAACTTTTGATATGGCAACAATTTCCTTTGGAAATGTTATTTTAACGTTTTCTTTGATACGAATTTAATAAATTCGGCATCACGTAACAGATATAAAATGTTTCTTTATCAAGCTGATGTGCAGTGATGATGTACTATTAAAATGAATCTATAAACGCCTCCGTATAATAAATACAATAAAAACATTGTAACGGTTCCAAGTATTGCCAATGGAAGGCACTAAACGCCCAAGTAATGTTTATTCTCTGCAAAGAAAATGATACAATAACCACGTGAGTTTAATCTTTATGACAATGCATTTTTATTAATGATTGACACCTACTACAATCTGTAGCAATAAAGACGTGATAACTTTTATACATACAAATAAATTCATTTGTCATGTCAAAATAACAGCATGCATTCGAAAGTTTATACGATACCTACTTATAACAGCAATTATTTCTCTTGTTTGTCCGTCTGTTTGTTCCGGCTGATCACTGAAAAGACTAGACCGATTACGGGGCTTTCATTGGCAGAAAGTTAAAGAAACGAATGAGGAGTGAGTGGGTTAGTTAGAAGTATCTATGCTCTATGGTCCAAGTTACCGGCGGCGGCGCCGCTCCTTAGAAAGGAATCCGCTAACGATATGGGTCGTGTCCTGGAGTATTGATTTCTGTATCAAGCCCTTGATCCAAATTATTACTATAGCATTCTACTAGTGAAATATTTTTTATAATCGGTTGCGCGTGTTTTTATAGATTATGTAGGATGTAAGAGGAATATTAGGCGAAGGTATTTAAAAAAATACAAGGAAACGATCACAGAAAACGGCGGTGTTCCAACTTTGACAGCTAATGCAATGGTATCAGAACAGCAAACCTATTTGAAATACAAACTAGTAATTATCATAACTAGCCACTAAAGAAATATTATTTCACGTATTTATTTAACTGGCAACACTAATGTGCGATCACGTTTACGATTATACTCGCAACACCAACTGAAAGTCGTATGCGATCTGCGCACGCGCCTTGCATAATTTCCCTTCCTTGGAAATAGGCGATTCTTCTGCCTGGTTCCATTCATAGTTGCTATTACGTATTTTATAGTCCTTTACATGTTTCATACATAATAAATAACGATTCTGTTTAGTGTCCGTAACTAATTTCTATTTGATTTAAGGGTGTGTTTCAAGCTTTTACTTGAAGGGTTTGTTTCCGTCTTTCACTTTTAATTATCTAGATTTCATTCAAAACTAAATATTCCCGGTGTTTGGTATGCTAAATTGCTAATCCACATATGGAAAATTATTGAGACGTGACGTGTTATAATGGAATCGTTGAAGGATTATAAATCTGTGGTTATATAATAAAATAAAATAAAAATATGGAAAGAAAGAAAATAAAGCTTCGTTTACGTAACATTATTTGTAAATTACTCATCTAATTTTTATTAAACATTTGCTGATGTTACGTCAAAATAATTCATGCTAGAACTTCAACACTTGAAACTAGTAATACTGGAAGTGGAGCCTCAATCATTATAAAACTCCGTGTGTTCCGTAGAAATGGAAATGAGGTAGAATAGGAGCGTGCAGCTAGACAAACCACGGTCTAGTTGTTGTAAGACAAAGTAAAAGTCGGGTCGGCAGACATCACGACTATGTCGCACCACTATGCGCATACCAAATGCGATAATAATTGTTTCGTCTGCCCCCCTCTTAACTTTTTGGGTTTAACATTTCGTAATAATATTATTATGTTGGTTTCTGCGTAATTGTTTTAATAAAATCTTGGCGCTTCACGTGGTTGTAGACTGTGGGTACTTGTACATTTCTTCCTTATTTTTCAGGGGTACATGAGTATGAGTATTAATTAAATAGTCAAACGAACTTACCTGTAAGTGAAGTTCGACGGTAATTATACGAAGTTGTTGTCTCGTCCGAAGATGTTAGAAAACAAGTGTAGTCCCGGTATTGTCAGTCACTGGCGCCACATAATTTTGAAGAAAAGAAATAAAGAGAACGCACTTCCACTCTCGCTCCCAGTCCCAGCCTCTGCAACTCTATGGCTTCATTAAGTTTATAGTGATTTATTGGTTTTACAACATAGGGCTCATACTCGTGTCTCTACATGGTATGAGATAATTGGGTAGGGTGGGACTCCACATCTTCGGACGAGACAACAACTTCGTATAATTACCGTCGAACTTCACTTACAGGTAAGTTCGTTTGACTATTTAATTATACTCGTTGTTGTCTCGTCCGAAGATGTTAGAAAACAAGTGTAGATGTTTAAAGACTTGTTGTAAAATCAATAAACATTAATTTATTAAAAAGGAACAAAAAATCACTATCAGTAATGTTTACTTTTTATCATAACTAAATACTTTTTCACCTCTTACCATTGGTCTCAACTTATCATCAATTCAATAACAAATTTTAATCCTGTGTGTGAACTTCACAATCGGCGATCATAATCGTCTGTAATCGCCACGATCATCGTGCAAGTATCTACACATTCGGCTGCGGTAGTTTTTCGAACGGCACTGCGTAAGACGGACGCGGAGTGCGTTGCTACTGCAACCATTTTCAGAATAGCGGTATACAACCACTATGTCAATGTAATTCCACGAAAAGTTGTGGATACAAAGTATATAAGTTTGGCTATTCATTTTGATCTTTGTAATATTTGTGTTACAATTTCAAATTCAAATTCAATTTCAATTTCTGGAAACAGGTCTGATAACGTTCTATGAACTTCAATGTATTCATTTGACCATCCACTAGTCATATTAAGTGCATACTGCACCGATTTGTAGTTACACGCAAACGTGTGAAAAGCTTCACTGCCTGACGGCGAATGAATGATCAGCGATCATGTGGGCACCTCGACTTAACACTCAGTAATGGTTTGAACCTTGGAAGTCCTTTGATGTGTGCCTTGAAACCTTGAAACAATTGACGAAGACGATCATCGGCGACAGCAGCAGAGTATATCCTCTATACGATCGTGTTCGCATATAATCGCCGACGACGCCGACTATGTAGAGGAGCCATTATAATAGACATTAGCAACGCTTATTATCTTAATCTGTAGCACGAGATTTTGTAAACGTTTATTTATAATAATAATAAAACCTATTCATCGCTAAATAAGATTCTGAACTATTAATTTCAATGTTACTGTAATCATTTTACTTAAAACAATTATGAATAATGAAATAACATAACAATCCTGAAATAATATTATTTTGGCTTACTGTCAGTCATTGTTTTGTATCAACTTGTTAATACAAAAAAAAAAATTATATTTAAGAACAATTGTTAGTAGTAGGTATGACTCTTATCATAATACATGGATTCGAAGGGCCTGTTTCACCACCTCTGGATATCAGGAAACTGCTGAACAAATTCCCAAAGGGAACCAAATTTGTATGAAATTATTTATCCAATCTAATAGAGACTGATCAGTAACTGTGAAACAGGGCCCTATTGTTCAGAGTCAGTGATAGTTGCAGAATGCAGTCTGATCAATAGTTTATTTAATTATGTTGTAAATGAAATAATTAAACTTAAGCACAAAGACAAAATTAAATTACACAACTTTATGTAGGTTCTGATTCATTTATATTAAAGATTGCTTGAGAGGAGCATCTATTATTAATGATGGTACTATTATAAAACATAGCATAGGTTGTATGACTCTCCGGTCTAACAACCTCTCCTGATATCATCATTTAAATATTGTAGCTAAATCTTCTGCAAAAGTTGTCAGATTCCTAAATGTTACCCCAAAACTAGCTAGACGTTTATAAAAAAAAACCTAAACTAGTAATTAAAGTCATTGTTCAATGCAAAAGGAAACTACCTTACGTTAGCTACCTTTTTTTTTTTTTTTTTTTGTAGCTGACTGTTGTGCGAAGAAATAGCTAGATCTAGCTATAAAATAGCTAAGTTGTTAAAGCTCATCTAGATAGAGATGGAATCTTCTTTGATTGTTATATTGTTAGGTGCCCAATATTGATGTGTTATGGTTTTAGCTCTTTAGCCGGAAGCTACATCAATACCTAGTCTTTATTGTAATATAACTAATTTATTATATTGGTTATAATCATGTTTAGTATGATTAAAACAAACAGACACATCCCAAGTATTATTATATTTTGGTTTGGGGGTCCTAATCTATAGAAATCTAAACAGCTGATCTGTGGGATTTTAAACTATAGGAAATATACCTATAGGTGATCCCTCCTGGAACCTATAAGTAATGGTGTGTTTATCCATGCCACTGCAGGAAAAAAATTGTAATCTTGGATAGTAAACTGATCATAATTTCACTTTCAGCGGTTTCACTATTGATTTAAAAAACTTCAGAAATTCAGGTAAACACCTGAAAGTACCTACTGAGTACCAAGGTAGATAACTCAATATTGGGGTTGATATCTGGAGCCTTTCTTGTTTTTTTTTTTTTTTTTTTTTAATATAAACTTTTGTATTTATGTAACTAGCAAGGATCTAGAAATGTCTTAGCTCACACCATTGTCAATGCTGTTTGTACTTTTATGTTAATGACTGTGCTGGATTCCTCCCAGCCTATGTTACTACTGTCTTATTACCTATCCTTAATAACATTTCATAATCTCGTAAGTCCCATATTCCAAAGAAGAAGCAATTCCAGTGAATTGATATGAAGGAGAGCTTCATCAGAAGTGGCACTTTGAGAGTCAGTAGATATCAGTCATATTATGTAATAAAATATTATTATCATAATATAGTACATATATATATAAGTATTTGGATGTTTCTAACTCATGAGTATTTTTTCAGGTAAGAGAACTCTCTTATTGTGAATGTAAGATCATAATTATTATTGTTAGCATTCAATATGAGATATTTTTGTCTAAGAATTTTACTTGAATTTGTCTCTCTTATTAAAATTCAAAACTTAAGAATCTATGGATTTCTGTTTAGGTACAAATTCATATTTTCCTTTATTAAGTATGAGACTATGAAATCTAGTTTTCCAATATGTTTATTTTGGAATGCATAATGTAATGTAATGTTTAATCATTGATTGTAGGTAACTATTTTCTTTACATAGAGAATTATCTAAAGAAATTAGAGATGAAAATCTCTTTCTCTTGTGTAGTTATGACTGGTTTCATAGTATTAGTGAATGCATGCTGTGCAGAGACTGAATGGTAGAGTATTAAACTGTTAATACTTTCATTAAAATTTTAACCTTAGGTTTTACTACCTTCATGTATCTTTATCATGTAATATGCATCATATATCTTTATCTAGGAATACTGATAGATATTCTAGATAGTTTGTTACTGTAACAATTTTCAACTGTTCTGTAATCTACTAACTTAAAAAGTTCAGTAGGTATTAATAAAAATGTATAGACTATTGTAATACTGCAATTATTTATGTTTTTTTAAAATGTACCTATATTTGTATACCCTTAATGGTAAAACATAGTGATACTCTTGTAAGAACTTTTAATATTCCACTGAGTTTGTAACTTTTTACCTATATTTAACAAATGAAATATTTGAATTTGAATTTGAAAAGTGTTTAACTATTTTGCTTTTGAATAAAACAAAATAGGCCATTGGATCTTATGGTAAGAATAAGTATGTGACCACAACTAACTGTCTATAGGTTCACAAATGTTTTTAATTAAGTTGTATAAATCAGATAAGATATCTGAAAAGACTCAGTCAGAAGAAAGAATCATATCTCTGACTAACCTGACCGACCAAGTCAATTATGACGGGGTCCGTGGTGGTTATTTTCCAATTACAGATGTGAAATGGAAGTTGACCCACCTGCAGGTTTACTTTTTCTCTGCTCTGCTCCGCTGGAACTTATCCTCTCTCTTCTTGTCTGCTACTGGTCTGCATGATGGCACCTCTGCTGATGACCTGTTCTTCACTTCACTGCACGGAGGTCCCCACCAGTTTACAGCCTCGTTTTTATTGAGGTTTGTTCTGGACAGTGTGGAATGAACTCTTTGCAGGTTCTGCCACTATTAAGTCTGTCAAGTTTCTGCACTGACTTGGCTGCTTTTATTTCATCGGTAAGATTTTCACCGATCTGGTTCAGATTGAAGCAAGAATTCCTTCATGTCTTTGTTTATAGCAGCTAGAAGAATTGACCTATGCCCTTTTGTATTTGAGTGTAATGCATCACACAACAGCCAGGCTGTATCATTAAGCTTTCATCCTTTTACTTTTTTTGACTTCGTATATAACACACATTTGAAGTCAGGCATGACAATGCTGTGGAAATCTGTTGTCTATTCTGTCTCCTTTTCATGATTTCCCACCTTTGGGCTAGGTATCTTCATATTTGATTGATGGGGGTGCACACTCCAGTACCTGTACATCAGGTTGGACTCATTGAAGCATTCCTGTGGGAATGTTCTCATAATCTTCCAGTCTCGCTGGTGAGTCCTTCACTGGGATTTACAATATCATCTGGAAATTGTTATAGGTAGTGCATGCCAGCCATTATACAAAATAACCATGTAAGTTCCTGCCGAACTTCCCTAGGTCATGTAATGTCAACCACGTACGCCCCCGCAGGACGTCCCATTAAGGTTGCATGATAAAGCCACGTGCACTCCCGCAGAGTACCCCTAGGCCTAGGTTGTATTGCTATTTGCAACATACATATTGTGTGCTTTTGTTAGTCACCACTTGCACCCACCATCTTGCATTTGCTTTGCAGGCTTTGCGGCATGCGTTTGGACACGATTACATTAGGTAATCACATTAGGTACACGCTTTTTTGTTAGTAGGTAAGCATCTTACCTTTTTCAGTATTATTGGATTGAATTCCGTAATTTTCGTTGTCACTTGAACAACACTTGAAAGTTTTGATTCAACTTTTTTACGTTTTCCAAGTTTTCGTAACTTTTTAATAAATGATTCTTTTCTTGTTCACCTGATCGCTTATTTCCCATTTTTGTTGATTTCTAACACTTATAAGAAATGCATAACAAGAAAAAATAAAGATATGGGAGAAATACGTGACGCCGTTTTCGGACATAAACACCGAATGAAGCCATAGAGTTGCAGAGGCTGGGACTGGGAGCGAGAGTGGAAGTGCGTTCTCTTTATTTCTTTTCTTCAAAATTATGTGGCGCCAGTGACTGACAATACCGGGACTACACTTGTTTTCTAACATCTTCGGACGAGACAACAACGAGTATAATCAACATTATGCGTATTGCAACGTCACCTATCTGTCTGTCTGATCCGAATCCGTGAAAATATGGTCCGGAGTACTTAGTTGTAGAACTATTTGTAAAGAGAAATCGGATGACGGAACACGCACATAACGTATTTTATCCACCATTTTCCTACGTCATAGGTACTAGAATTTTAAATCCTTGTATTGCTATACTAGCTGACCAGTGCCTCGACCATGAGTTTTTCTCACTAGACTCGCTAGCGACGCGGTAAATTATTTGTATGGAAAACGCTCGCAGCGCCTCTAGCGGTTACGTAAGGAACTAAAATCTGCTATGATATTACAGCGTTTCGATGCGTAAAAAACCTATCGAAAGTCATTCGATAGAACTCATGGTTGAGGGGCAGGTAAATGTTAACGCTAACGTTAAATCCTATCGAAATTAAAAACACGGATTTTCTTACTTTTTTCAAATTTTTCGGGCAACTTTTCCGCAAAATTTTTCTCTGCCTAAAAGAAATAATATTCGAACTTTCGAACATTGAAAAACAAATTAGTATTGCTAAATATTTTCAGCCTTTCTCTAGTGATGCGTTTAGAACCAAACGGCATTAATTTTCTATGTAGGTACCTATTATATAAATTATGTTAACACAGTGACAGTTAATTCATTAGCTATACAGCTATATTATAGTCTTCATTATAGGTATCGATTTCTTATCATAATGACAGTTTAAAATAAAAGTTTTCAGTGAATCATCAACAAGCTGCCGGCCGTTGACGCCGGATTCAACTGTAGTATTATTAAGTATTTGCTAAATTAAAATACTGTATCACAAATTCTATGATTGTGACTCCAATTTGTAATTTTAATAAAAATAAAAATTGTTGCTAACTCACTAAAAACAAAAATAAATAAATATATTGTATTGAAATAGGTAATTAAAAGAGTTTATAGTTTCTTAAAATTTATGTCAACTTACAGTTTCTTAAAGTTTACGTCATTTTGTCGCTTCTCAATTGTTTATAAGTCATCTGTTGAGTCTCTCGAAGTTCTGTCACCTGAGTATATAGGCCTGTAGGCCTTATTGTCGAGGCCTCCAGAATTTAAAAGTTATCGAATCGCTTAAATTATTTTAACATTGCAAGCTCTCAAGAATCTACCTATTTACATTTGGTTGCAACACCGTCTCACCATTACGATTTCTGATTTGCAAATAGTCAAAATATTTTTGGCGAACGATACGCATTGAGGCGCGGAAAACACTTGACTATGAGATTCAGATCACGATGCGTCGTCGCTTAGAATTATAAATACTATAGGGGATTAGACCAGAAATACCCAAGTAACTGATGTATACCCATTGTACATGGAAAAGTAGGTGCGTACGTACCTACACACTATAGAAGTCTTTAAGGAACAAATCCGATAATAAATAAACATTTTATAAGCAGCATCAGTGCAAGCTTTAAAAAGGATAATAATCTTTTACTACCTCCATAATACCCGTACACCGTGATGAATATAGCAGACTCCTTTATTCCCCCAAAGAACCAGGGCCTGTAGACAAGTTAAAATTTGAAATTAGAATCGATAAACGAATAGACAGAAAATGTATGGCAATACACAAGCTTTCGATAAATCGGGCTGTCAGTAATGTCATTTCCATACATTTTCTTTTTATTCGTTTGTCGATTCGAATATCAAATTGCAACTTGTCTAGCCCCTCAGGTAGAGCTGTACCTAGTGATAATGTTAGGTATCATGTAGGTATTTGAAATCTATCTAATCTAAATTTAATAAATTTACTAAATTAAATTCCGAGCCGCTACGCTACTAAAAATTTTCTAATTTAAAAACTTAACACTTCGCCATCGAAAATCGAACTTTCGATTTTACGTTTAAACGCAAATGTTCTTGCGACTGAGGTTAACTTATCTATGCATTTTAAAACTTGATTATTCTTTTATAAGCTCAAGGTGCTCAAACCAATCTAGGTTTGCATAAATCTGTAACAAATTATCAACTTTACTGCCGAAGCGAAACGGCTCAATAAAATTAACATAAGAAAACGAATGAAGTTATAAATATTACAAAAAGTTTTGCGATAAATTAGGTATTAGAAGTTTTATCAGCCTAATTAAATTAAACATTAATATTCTATTAAACAACACGTAGGCACACAGTCGGTCTAAAAGCTTGAAATTTTAAGATGGGATTCTGGTAAATTCCCGAACCCAATAACGCAAGCCAAGGGAAAGCGTCTTTCGAGAAGTGGAGTCGCAAAACGCTTTTCCTTAAAGTACCTCTGTAGGTAATTATTATGTTAGGCATAATTATTATGTACCTGTGTACATAATAATTATGTCATTATGACATCGGTGGGAATGTCACTAGTGCAATTTACTTATAATGTCAATGTATCTATGTACCTATATCCCGCTTAGGCAAAATCGTTGTTTAAATTTTTTGTTGTTTGATTTCTTGGGGGTTGACTGGCTGACGATCACCCTCAAGTCAGTCAGTCAAAGCACCTTTGTGTCTCGACTTTTGCGCGTGAGAACCAGTTCCTGATCTCGGTTGCGTTGCAGTCGGTAGTCGGTAGGGGCTTTTAAGGATCAGCAACACATTAGCAGCGCCTCAGGTGTTGCAGATGTCCTTCGGCGACGATCACTTCTTGCTAATTATAACGTCGCTTGTCTGCTCGTTTAAAAAATATTTTTAAACAAAAAACAAACCGCCTCCAAAAAACGTCTAGGAACTAAAAAGCAAAAAATAACATGTACATATTTACATTATGATTTCTAACTAATTTGGAGTCGAGACATCAACAAAAGTCATATTTAAATTAAATTTGTAGTTTGGCACTGCCTGTTTGCCGCCGACCAATCTGTAAGCACCAGCTTTCGAATAAAAAAAGAATTATCAAAATCGGTTCACCCAGTCGAAAGTTCTGAGGTAGGTAACAAACATAAAAAAAAACATACAGTCGAATTGAGAACCTCCTCCTATTTTTGAAGTCGGTTGAAAAAACTTACCTGCATTTACAAGATTATTACTATTGCTGATCATGCGGCATTTCGGCACTCAATAATGTGAAGCAACAGGGTGGTGGACTCTTGTTGCTAGGAGTCCGATATAACCCATCCTAGGTTATAAACCAACATCTTTCCCAAAACATCAAGCATTCATGGCGAAAAGCCCTAATAAAATACGACACGGGCTGTTGACCTATAATTACAAGAAGCAGCAGTAATATAACTTTTTGTAGTAAAAATTTAAATCTGGTTTCAACTGGTTTTATCTCAAAAGGGCTAAATATAAGGTATAACAGTTTACAATAGAAAAGCATAAAGATTTAGTCTGTTAACGCATAAATTGGCGCTTAAATCGATTATAACTATGCGATTAAAAGACGTTAGACATTGCTGGCGCTTATCAATTGTTCGCATCGCATATAGACGAGAAAATTAGCCTCGGCGCATTTTTTTTAAAGTTTCCTAAGAAGCTAAACTTCTGGTCTATGCCTGTGTCGACTGTCAAGCATACAGCCTCATTACTACGCGGTGAGCATGCTTATTACAGCATATTAGCTGCGATACGTTGCCCTTTGCATTAGACTGTGGTTTTTTGAATTTACTCAACTGTGGGAATCTGTTTTCGCGTACTCAACTGGCTAACTGCAGGTTGTTAGTGAAAAGTTGAAAACCCCTGATGTAATTTAGTTAATTCTTATTTCATTATATTTATAATCCAACGCGTCGACAAGCCAAATTAATTTCAGTTTGTTTTTGAGATAGACAAACTACTTCCTTAAATTTGTTTCAACCAGCGTTTTAGAGCATGAAATTTTGAGATGTAATTTACAAAATTTGAGCTTAGTTTTTGTACAGTAAACTACTTAGGTAGGTACTAATTCTTGACACTTACGCGAGCATTGATAGAAATATAGTTTATATGGATCCGAAACTTCGTGATTAACATAATATCAATATACTTAATGCGATAAAATCCGTAAAAAGTAGTTTTATTCCAGTAAGCTATGTAGGTACTGAATTCCTGAATTCCCTAAACACATTAGTTTATGAACTTTACGGTAGATTTAATTATTCTTTCCAATAAAATGCCTACCATATTAGAAATTCTAACCCTTATCCATCAGTGACTCGATGCGTGACTATACTCGCAAAAAATTGCATTAAGGCTAACTTCTAAGTAATAAATATTCCATAAGGTATATTAAAAAAATATTAATATCTATCAGTCAAGCATTTCCGGCATATAAAACCAGGAAGAGTAAAGTAGCGTAGCTGTGGGCAGTTAGTCGCACGCTCCAGTGCCACCCATCCTACCATATCGCACCCGTCATAACCACGCGGCTTTTAGCGAAAATCATCTCTAAATACTCGGACTAAAGTGTACACAGACGTTCCAGACCCATTGGCCTCCAGTAATTGCCCCTTAAGTGAATGAACGGGCAATGTGTATCGTTGTGAGTATAAATAAGACAAGCTATAGTGAAATAATTAACGGTATGAGTTTGGTCGACGAAATGAGTGGTCTCACAACTCTAGATGTATTTTGTATAAAACAACGATTCTGGTCGTGTCTATGAGCACATTAATACAATTCCTATTGTGATGTGGCTCATACTCCTAGCCTTTTTCCCAGCCATGTTGGGGTCGGCTTCCAGTCTAACTAGATGCGGCTGAATATTAGTATTTTACACGAAGCGACTGCAATCAGACCTCCGCAACCTAATTTCCGATATTCGAAGGATAGACTGGTTGTCAGGCTTTTTTGGGCTTATGACTACCGCTAACGATTGTCATAGGTGTTCGTATGGCAACCGGGACCGACGGCTTTACGTGCTCTCCGAGGCACGGAGGGGTCTCGATGTGTTAAGAATGGTCACCCATCCACAGACTGACCTCGGCAAGTGTAGCTTAACTTTGCAGATCGGTTGATCAGCGTTGCTATAACTTAGCCACGAGCCCCTAGTAATGTGGCTTTTAAGAGCAATGTGGCTCTTAAGACTCAGTAACTTTTGTAATTAGTTATTTCTGTGATTTTTTCCGACATCCTCTCATCAGACCATATGAAAATGACAGCTGCAGCTTTTGCCGAGTCAATGTATCATCAGTGTGCCAAGTTCCTTCAGTCAAACACTTTTTGAACGCCATTTTTACATTCAGACAACCCCCAAAACGATTGCCCTCTTAATCATTAAGCGCCATTTGTATTCAGATGTAAGATAGGAAATAGAGATACATCATTATATCTAGAGATTTTTTGCAAGCCGCTAGATTCATTTTTGTTTTCCATCTCAAAAAAATAAAAAAAATAAATGCCACTAATTTTACTTACAGAATTTCGTTACACCTACTCTATACCGGTAGTTATATCTACGTACTTCCGAGTACACGCTCTACACGTTGTGCAATATATACTCTTACGTTAATTATTTAAATAGTGATCATAAGTAAATTTATTCTAAGCGATTAATCTAACGGTTATGGTTACGTTTCAGTGCAAAAGCAAGCGTTGTACACGAAAGTGCTATTAAGCTAGTTTACAAGGTTTAAAGTGCATTAGCCGGGAGTCCGACACGCTGAATGTAGAACAGGTGAAGCTGGACAAACAAACAAACAATAAACATGTATGTACAGAGAGAATGGACGTGTATTGTAAGACCACCCGCGACAATGTGCGTGAGAATATTTCCGATTTTCCGCGTCCCGTTTAAAGTCTTTTCAGCGAAGAGACTGAGAATTCAGTAGAATTCAGTCGCTTTGTAGTTTCATTGTGGTATGAGTTAAGAAACATAATGTTTTACTTAGTTGTCAGCAGGAATGGAACGAGCCTATTAGTATTGTTTTTGACAGCTAAATCTGGATGCGGTTTTACCGTTTTAAGAAAACATTATAAACATTTGGTATATTTCACACAGAACAATTTTTTTGGTACATAAATACTTATTCGGTCTGACATTTACCATGTTGGACATTTAAAAAATTGTCAGGGTAAGAAAAAATCATTCTAATTTCTAAGGTACGATTCGAATACAATTAAAAAACAAACTACGAGCTACTACTGAAAATTTCATAAAGAAAATAATAACACTGCTGGACCTGGGAATCAAACCTGCTAATGTAGCAGTCGCGCTTAGGACTAGCACTAGACTAACAAGGCAGTAGGCAAATAGGTTTCTGTACTGTCAGGTCAGGTCGCCACAGCGGGACATGGTACGCCCATTGTATCTAGTTCTTTCAAATGTATTTATTTACAACATCATAATACCCGTTAAGTAGTGAATAGAGTAAGCAATGTAGGTATACGTCTAACAGTATTAAATAGAGATGAATGCCCATGGAATGGGCGGAGCTGTTAACACGCCCTCTGTTGACACGAGTGGGTTTTTGGAGGCTTCAAATAAACGACACGATGTTTTTTCTTCAAATAATAAAAAAAAACACCTGAGTCACCAAAGAGGTTAAAAATGAGCTCACTCAATTTATTCATTAGTTTAAAAAAATGTTTGCGAAACTTCTTTGAAAGTTCATTCCAAATTCAAATAACTGTCATTATACTTCATTATACTATTCGCGGTTTTTGGCGTCGGGCAAAAAATAATGATAGGTTTGATTACATAGTTTTAAAAACAAAATGTATATGTATACGCATACTTAGGTGCGTTCGTGCAATAGGAAGCTTGTTGTTTATCTTGTCACTGGCGCTTGTCCTGATGTATATCGCGAATCCAATGCCCGTGACAATAAGGCGAGGGAAGACAAGTGCTGTTTTAGTCGTACGAGTCCGATACACCGCCTCCTCCCCAGGAGGGCTACTCTCTAAGCACGAAGTCCGTAATTTCGGCCTTCGGTTACGGGCGTTTCCTACTCCGTATCACATACGGACGCATGTTTCGTTCGGGATACAAACTAAGAATGAATGACAACACAATTTGACCTAATAATTGAACCTGTCACTTGTTTTAGCGGATCGTTATGTCTGGATTGCTTTCGGACGGGTCCGTTACTTCGTTGACAGAGATACGGAGTAGACCCCCAGGGGCGAAAGATCCTTGAGTATTTTCCGGACTCCGTAAAAATTTTTTTTTTATAACAATATAATTTTCTTTTTCAGAGTGAACACCTACCACTACAAGATGAATGCATAAGGTAAGATGACTTTATCGTATATCACATTTCAAAGCATAAACAACCTATTCATCTTTGAAATAAATATCAAACATCATGTCGAATTAACAATGCTTTTGATTGTAACAATAATGGGTTGGAACGCGACCGTCGCGGCTGTTTATCACGCCTCGATGGTATTACTTAGCGTAAGATTAGATAGATCAGATACGCGCGTCTTTATAGGCCTATAAATGAATTAAGATAATCATGTCATTGGCATAATTATACGAAGTATTTATGGTATTAAAAACTTTGATAATATGTAGATACCATTGGAATAAAAAAATACTTTTTACAGCGGCCATGGAAAAAGGGTCCGAAAATCCCGAAGCGAAAATTTAGACCGTTTGTTACGACATCTATACTTATCTATACTAATATTAAAAAGAGGAAAGATTAGACTGTTTGTTTGTATTAAATAGGCTCCGAAACTACTGGACCGATTTGAAAAATTCTCTCAGTGTCAGATAGCCCATTTATTGGGGAAGGCTATATGTATACCATCACGCTACGACTAATAGGAGCGGGGTAGCAATGCAGTGTTACAAAAACGGGGAAACAGTTATCAAGACCACACGAGCGAAGCCGCTGACGGGAAGCTAGTTTTTAATAAAGATCATGATAGAAGGTACCTACACTATCGGTTTCTGATACTAATTAGGTACGCGAACAATAAGAAACTACCTTTTACGGATTTTATTGCCTTAAATAATATTATTATAACGCGATCATAAAATCCGTAAAAGGTAGTTTTATTTCAAAGAAGGTTACATAGACGAATATACGTTTTTAATTTGATGATAACTGCGGTCCCAAGCGCTGCCTCATTGGTCTAGTGGTCCAAGCGCGACTGCTACGCTGGAGGTCCTGGGTTCGATTCCCGGGTCGAGCAAAGTCTTGTTGGGTTTTCTGTGAAATTCCCAATAACAGCTCGGAGCCTGGATTTGTGTCCGGTTGATGGCAATAGGCTCGCCCCCTATTACATGGGACCTAAAACATACCGGCGAAATGTGGGTGTACATTAGTACGCCTCTGCCTACCCCTTCGGGGAATACAGGCGTGATGGTATGTGATTTGATGCACCTGTTATCTATATTTTTACAACTTACATTAGTTATGTTACGTAATACGTTAGAGTTTCTTAACCTAAAATAACATGGTTTCATATTTTAAACTTAAAAAATATAGTTATAGACAAGTATCTAGCTTATTTCGAAATTGAATATATTATCTAACATTGACAATCACAAACACACAAATTAAATTAATTAATTAATTAAATATTTACTAACACAGCTACTTACCTAATCTTAATCATTCCAGGAACCTTTTGAGAAATCATCTTACATATTTAAATGGCATCGAGAATGAATTTTGCATAAACATGAGTAGCTACTTACAACATAATACGTCATGACAACGGAAAATGACAGCTGGGGATCTTGTACCGATAGCTTTAACATAGCGGCTATGTCGAGAATTTAAATGAGACCCGATGATAATCACATAAACGATGCTGAGTGAGAAATGTATGACAAAACTGTCAATACTAATCGGATTTCATACAAGGCGGACACCGACGCACAAACGTCGAGACAAGGTTTCACTCAAGTTCAAAAATAAAATGACCTAGGTCATTCATGTAGAAAATGATCGGTTATTAGTTTATTACAGATATTGACATTTTTGAGTGTGCATTGTATTGCTAAAACGCGATTATAACGCTCTGCAGTGAACGTTATCCCGCGCGCGATTCGAAATAAATGAAATACAGTTTTTTTATTATAAATCTAATTTGGGTAGATAGAAAAAATGTGTTTTTACACGTGCAAGTAAAAAAAATCTGAAAAAATTAAAAAAAATTCTTTCTCCGATTTTTACGGCCGAGTTAGCACGTGCCAACTTCAACCCGGACAATAAGTTTGGCGAGAACTGTACCATTGTATATTTATGAGTATTGGCGCTTTCCGGTTCAGCTTGGCCTGATGATCGATTGCTGTAAAATATATCCCTGTCTATTCTGTAGTGACTAACCATCTATTCAGCTGTTGCACTGTGCAATCAGTTATCAAACAAATTGATTTTGTAAACTATTCAGATTTTGTCCGGCAGATTTTACTTCAAGTTAGGCTAGGTCGATTTGCTTGGAAAAAATTCTCGATACCTAATTTTATAGACCAAATCACTATGTACACAGTTACGAGCTTATATAGAATAAATAAATAAATAAAAATTTTGGGGACATTTTTACACAGCACCATCAAGTCCCAAACTAAGCAGAGCTTGTACTATGGGTACTAGACAATGGATATAATACTTATAACCTTTTGTTTTGTAAATACATTCTTATTATACATAGGAAACACCCAGACAAACACAAACACTTATATTCATCACATAAATATTTGTGTCCTGTGGAAATCGAACCCACGACCTCGTGATCAGCAGTCGGTTACTCGAACCACTAGACCACAGATGTCGTCAATATAGGTATGTACATTAGGTAAAATTCAAACGCGATTTTCTCCCAAATTGAACTGATTGAAATTGATTGATTGATTGTGGTGTTACGAACATAGTATTTACAAACCAATACGATACTGACATCATTGCTATCTCAAACTGCAATCGTTTATTCGTGAAAAAATCTGTTTAGCTGTTAGGTGTCCATATATATCTAAGCTCCTTTAACTGCTTATACAAACGATTACAAATCTCTAAAACTTCACGACCGTATTCTCCAAAGGGTTAGGCAGGGATGTACTTGAATGTACACGCTACTATTATAAAATCTAGATAGTGAATTAATAGCTAATTGCAGGTTACCAATGAAATGTGTCTAGTAACAAAGCGAGGCCTATTCCAACGTTAAAGCTAACGCACACTGTACAGACTGACGGACACTTCCATTAATAGCAAGCGTGTAATCGCTACCTTATTGTTCAGGTCGGTGTGAACTGATAGGTCAATACAGACAAGGCTTTGAACGAGTGCAAGTCATTCTATATAGAGATAACAGCCTGACAGGGTAGGGGCCTGTTTCACGGACTCCTAGTAACTTCCCGTTAAATTATATGCCAGATAATGTCATGTTCCATTTTTTTATGTATCCGGCGGATACCGGCTATCTAGAGGTGGTGAAACGGGCCTTAAATATCCATATAATATAAGTACAAAAGTAAATTCTATGTCAGTCTGTTTGCTTTTCCGCTTATTTTATCTGCTCTTGCAACTAGATAGATTACATCTTCAGGAAGGACATGGGACTATGGGATGTGAGTGAATTCGCAAATAATAGAAAATATGTCAGAAAATATAATCAAAAACATATTATTAGTTAGTTATCATGGTTTTAATAAGTCGTTAAATAAGTAAGTACCTATACCTAACAAGTACCTATTTCACACACATTACAGCTCTTCCCAACTACTTATTTTGCAATAACGATAAGTATGACACATAACTTTATTTTTGATTGTTTATTATCACAAAAAACAACACGTAACGTACGTTTTATGATTATATAGTTCCAAAATAGATTTTGAAAAGACACATTAATAGGTAAATATTATATTAGTAAATAATTACTCATGTTTGTCATAGGCAGGAATGCCGGATCTTACATTTCTAATTAGTTGTGGTTCATGTTTACTGTACAAGATCAATATTTAAGTGCTATGAATGAATTAAAATTAGGAATTACACACAACTACAGATATAGCTAATAATTAATAATAAATACGGAACTTCACATCTATATTCTGACTAGGCCATAGTCCACCAAGCTAGCCTAGTGGGGGTTGCACGAGTACGAGTTTTCGTTTAAAACATCGTGTCAAATACAAGATTGATGCATCTGCCAGGCTCTCTATACCTATTTTCACTTTATAGGTAGAAAATGTTGTTCACCTCTGTATGATAGGGATTATGCATAAAATATTAAATAAATAGATTCAAGACCTCCTGAACTTGTTGCTTCCTTATGTCCTTATGATGTGTATTACAGTTCAACGATTCTGTTAGTTAAATCTCAAGTAATAAGGGGCTAGACAAGTTGCATTTTGACATTCTAATCGACAAACAAAATGTATGGAAATGACATGAGCTTTCGACAAATCGGGCTGTCACTAACGTCATTTACATACATTTTGCTTGTCGATTCGAATGTCAAAATGCAACTTGTCTAGCCCCCAAGGTTGTCATCTTATTACCATTTATAATTTTAAAGGATACCCGAAAGCAAAAGAGTTGGTAATAATAAAAAAGTATTTTCTATTCCTACATAATTTTCCTCTAAATTCTTTCAAAATGGCATACAAAATTCTTTACCAAACTACCAACACACAAACAAAACGCTAAAATTGAACTCCACAACAGATTATTAACTAATTTCCCCTGTTACATGCTCAGAAACTAGTTCTATGAGTTGACCGTCTAACTAGAAATAATGCAAAGGAAACACCTAATGATCCCGTCGGAGATAGCACGTATTATTTTAATAAGTATCCGACGTGAACGTCAAGGTTCTATGTAATTAGTTGCTAATCAGTACCATGGCTTATAAACAAATGACTTAAGTTTTTTTATGTTACTTGAGATGGCAAAATACAGTGATAAACCTTTGATATGACCTTTAAACTACCACCTACCTTTAATTGTAGTAGGCAGTTACAGAACGCTACTTGCTACGCTTAATGCGTCTATATATCCAATCTAAAACCATGGGCGCCGGCAGTAAGGTCATAATGTAACAACGTATAGTGATCCAACTCCTTTGTGTGGGCGCTAAATGCCGACAATCGTCTAGACACTGAAAAGAGCTTAGGGTTGTCACAAAAAACATTTTCCAAGTACTTACGTTCTTACAGGCAATATATTTTAAGTTCAAATTAATCTGTGTTAGTTGTAGTAGTACTGATTTCTAGAAAAATATGAATAGCTTAGGGTTCTCAAAAAACACATTTTGCTAGTACTTACGTTCCTACAGGTGATATTATGTTTGTAAGTTCATTTTAGAACAAATTTCATCATCGTATAAAGGGTTATAGGGTTATTTTACATCAACCTTTCTAGATACCTAGACATAACGAAATTACGATATTTTCGGCATAGGTACAGTTCTCGCCTAACCTATTGTCCGGGTTGAAGTTGGCACGACCTAACTTTAACCCGGCCGTAAAAATCATAGAATATATGTTAGGTACATAGATAATAAAGTAATAAATAAGTTTAGATTCGCCAAATCTTACTTATTATCTCGTAAAATACCAACGATAGGTACCTACTTAAGTATCTTACTTATCTAAAAAATCTAGTAAAAATGTCACTATTATTATTATATGTGAAAATCGTACCAAAACCCATTGGAAAGTTAGGCCCGGCGGATAGATACTTTATTCTGTTTACTGTAGAGATAATATTACTTTAGGTAGGTATACAGAATAGGTTAGGAGGCACTTATCGATTCTCATCCTTTGGAAATCGATTAAATCTCGATTCTCCTTTATTACTGCTGTACGATGTCGGCAAACAACCGTAAACTACACAAGTAGAACGCATTATTATTGAAAAATAGTCGCATCGGCAATATTCGAAATAAATTTAATAATATTAACGACAGCGCGATGGCAATGCACTTGAAACTCCGTACCGACGCGCAGTGTATGTCGGGCGGACGGGCCGCCTGCGAAAAACCGGTGGGGGGACGCCGCTCTGCCCCGTAACCCACCTCATCGTTGACCTGTCTAGACGGCCGAGTCGTTTCACTGTTAGAGATTTATTACACTGTGGTAAGGTGCAAGGGAGTGCACTTACACCCCCTGTCAGGAAAGAAAATACATAGATAGATTAGACTTTGGACATAGGCTATGTTTTAACGCGAAAAATGGAAGGGGTTGAAATGTGCTATGAAATTTTGTAAAGAAGTCCGTCATTATTGATGATAAAACAATGAAACTTTGTTTATAGGCACTATTGATATTGCGTTTCCGATTTTTCGACTAAATGGGGGTGAAATAAGGGATGAAAGTTTATATGGAACACGGTAACTATTCCACTCCATTAAGAGAGCCACAGCCATTTATAGCTCAAATCTGGAGCAGCCAATCTGGGGAAGATACTCCACCTTACAGAAAACTGCAGCCAAATTACACACTTTATCGTCTGTTGTCTACCTGCAGTGCGTAGGGTGTCAGAGCTCTTCTAAGAATGCGCTGCGCTAGCAGCATGAGGAATATTCCATTAAACTGTCGGCGCAGTGATTCCTCTATAAACCTCTGAGAGGTTTTAAGAGTCGGCAACGCGCGAGTGATACCCCTGGTGTTCCCCCGTCCATAGGCTACGGTAACCGCTTACCATCAGGCGGGCCGTGTGCTTGTTTGCCACCTTAGTCGTATAGAAAAAAACTCGCGGACGAACTCGCGGGCAAAAGCTGGTATTTAATATTAGTTTTTGTGCAGGATCAGGGTTGTCTCGTCGAATTCAATGAAGAATTTTATTTGAATTGTGAATAATACGTTTATTTTACAAATTTCGGTTACAGTTTTTACGTGTTTTTAAATCGATGATGGTAACAAGCGAAAGAATGAATAATGAATACAAAAGAATGAAGGTTTGACGAATAAATATTTGATGATTTACGAATGAAATGAATGCCGAATGCTTCTTTACGGAGTCAAATAGATGTCTCTGTTCGCAAGAAAAATCGAATCCTGGTTTTGACGACGACTGGATAGATGGCGCGCATAAACATGCCCCCGGCCTTGGAAGCTCCAGGTTCCAAATGTTGACTTCAAGGTTTGTCGCCCTCCGGTTGCAGCGGCAGCGGGCAGATCTTGGAGAACGCACGTCGAATGATCCCGGTGCTGGTACGAACGTCAGCGACTCGAGCCACGGCGTCCTTGCCCGGGTAGACACGGATAATTCGGCCTAGTCGCCACTTCAGTGGTGGAAGCATGTCATCCTTTATAAGGACAAGGCTGTCCAACTTGATGTCTTCCTGCTTGGACTTCCATTTGGTTCGTAGTTGTAGCTCTGAGAGATATTCAATGGACCATCGCCGCCAGAAGTGCTGTCGTAGCTGCTCGATTCTGTCGTAGCGTGTCAAACTCGACGTTAGCTTGTCTGTGAGGTCTTCAGTGGCTGAAGCTGTTAACGGTCGGCCAATAAGGAAATGGGCAGGGGTAAGAGGAGTAAAATCAGATGGTTCTGTGGACAGAGGTGAAATAGGACGGGAATTGAGGACAGCTTCAATTTGTGATAAAGCTGTGCTAAACTCCTCGTACGTTAGTCTCGCGTTACCTACTATGCGTCTTAAGTGATACCTACATGATCGTACCCCACTTTCCCATAAACCACCAAAATGTGGGGAATAAGGAGGAATGAAACGAAATTGAATACTATTTTCTGCAGCATAATCAATAATAGATTTTGAATTTTGCTTTAAAAATAAAGGAAATTCTTTCTCGGCACCTACAAAGTTTTTGCCATTATCCGAAAATATAACACTAGGCTTTCCTCGTCTACTAATGAAACGCTTCAATGCTAAGATATAATCATTTGTGGAAAGACTAGTAACTAGTTCCAGATGTATAGCTCGTGTCGTAAAACAAATGAATAAACAAATGTACGCTTTAGTTAAGTGTGATCCTCTGCCTTTACGATTTAGCACGAACACTGGCCCCGCGTAGTCAACACCTGATTGTATAAACGGAAAGCTAGGCGTTAAGCGCTCAGCAGGTAAGTTGCCCATAATAGGTGTCAATGTGTTACCTTTAATACGTGTACACGTCACACACTCGTGCGCTATTTTCCTTGCTAAGTTTCTAGCATTCAATGGCCACCAACACTCACGCACCGTAGCTAAAAGAAGTTGAGGTCCGGCATGTAACAATCGTCTGTGTTCATATCTAAATAAACTAATAGTAAAAGGATGTTTACTGCACAATAACACTGGATGTTTCTTGTCATAGCTAAAGTTTGAATTACACAATCTTCCACCCACTCTGATTATTCCACTATTATCTAAAAACACGTTAAGACTAGATACTTGATTAAATTGTTTACACTTTGGATTGATTACTATATTATTAGCTAATTTATTATAAACGTTTGGAAATGATTGTATTTGCGCTAACCTACTGAGCATTCTTTGTGATGCATTCAACTCGTTCACCGATAACGAACCGGTTTGACGCCTATCTTTATTTATACGTATGTTGTGTATGAATCTGAGTATGTATGCACCTATTCGTTTTATTTTAGAAAAGGAAGGGTATTGCACAAAATCAATTAAATCTACGTTTAGTGTTGAAATTAAACATAACTGTTGTGGTTTTAATTCTGGTAAATTATTTAGGTCTGGAAGATTGATGTTATGATCGAAATTATCGTATGAATTGTGTAAATATGACGGGCCGTGCCACCATAAATCGCAATCTTTTAATAAATCTAAGTTGTAACCTCTTGACAACAAGTCAGCTGGGTTGTTTTGACTGTTTACATGTAACCATACAGAATTACCCGTTAGCTCATTAATTTCCGTAACTCGATTCTGTACGAAAGTTTTAAGTAAATGGGGTGACATTTTAATCCAGCCCACGACTATTGTCGAGTCGGTCCAAAAATAAACTTTACTAAATTGTAGTCTGAGGGACTCAATAATTTTATTGTATAGTTTAGCACCTATTAAGGCACCACAAAGTTCCAAACGAGGAATACTAAGAGACTTCAAGGGTGCTACTTTACTTTTAGCACATAGTAGGTGTACCGTTACTTTCGAAGTTTTACTATATGTACGAACATAAGCACAAGCACCGTATGCGTTTTGGGAGGCGTCAGTGAAAATATGAAGTTCCGTATATTGTATAAATTCACCTCTAACATGACGGGGAATGCGTATATTCTTTAAAAATCGTAAAGCATGAATAAAGTGGTTCCAGGTCTTGGCAATTTCTACAGAAACTGGAGTATCCCAATCTATTTTACTTAACCATAATTTTTGTAGAAGTATTTTGGAAATTATGATTGCTGGAGCAAGAAGACCTAGAGGATCATATATCTGTGATATAACAGATAACATGACTCGTTTAGTCAAGTTTGATTGATCATAATTATTATTAATATTCGCAACAAAATATAACTCATCACTAGCGCTGTGCCAGCCCAGTCCGAGTGTTTTAGTTTGCGCATGTTCACCGATAAAACGTTCTATGGACTTATTTTGAGAGACGTCTAAATTAAATGTCCACTTGCGCAAAGGAAAACACCCAGACTGTAGAACCTGTGATGTTTTTTCGCATATTTGAATAAGTTTATCAAAATCATCGTCACCTGTGATCAAATCGTCAACGAAAATATCTTGAGTGATGACGCGGGCAATGACGTCATCTTTACACTCAAGCGCAAGTTGTCTGATACATCGCATACTTAAATATGGAGCTGACGAAGTTCCATATGTTACTGTATTAAGTTCATATGTATCTAGTGGATCCGTGGGATTTTCGCGCCACAATATTAATTGTAAAGACCTTTGGTCAGGCTGGAGAAGAACTTGTCGAAACATCTTCTCCACGTCTGCGCAGGCGACATATTTATATTGTCTAAACCGCAATAATATAGAGAATATATCATTCTGTAATGCAGGCCCAGGATACTGAATGTCGTTTAAAGATTTGTTCGAACTTGTTACAGCACTAGCGTCGAATACTACACGTAATTTGGTAGTTGTACTTCCCTCTCTCATAACTCCATGATGTGGAAGATAATAGTTAGGCTGACTACGTGTCGTTAATTTCGACATGTGACCTAATTCATTATATTCACGCATAAAATTCGTATACATTCGTTTAAATTCCGGTAAACGTTCAAGTTTACGTTCAAGGGAAAGAAATCGTTTCTTCGCTAACGTATAAGAATCACCTAACGTATCGGCTGATTCTCTTAGCGGTATTCGAACCGAAAATTTACCACTCACTTCACGTTTAGTCGTATTAATGAATAATTCCTCACACTTCTGCTCATCCTCCGTAAGGATCGCGCGAGGTGAAGAAGAAATATTCTCGAGTTCCCAAAATAGCCTTAGTTGGACGTCAATACCTTGAGTGAAATTGCACTTAACGTGATTTGTGTGCAAGTTCCTAGCAAAGACAGGACCCGACAATAACCATCCTAGTTTTGAATTTTGAAGATATGGGCCACTGGGTAATCGCACTTTCTCCGTATCTAAAAGATCCCAAAATTTATCCGCACCTATAAGCAAATCTATGTCTGATGGAACATTAAAGCTAGGATCTGCTAACTTTAAGTTATCAGGAATACGTATAAAACCAGATTCAATGTTTATCGTTGGCAAACTGGACGTTATGCATGGCAAGACAATGCATCGAATCTTAGTGTAATAATTATTTAATTTTGATCGTATAGAAATATCGCATGAATGACTCGACTGTGAGACCTTTTGTCCAACACCCGAGATTCGAACTGTGGACTGTATATAAGACGCATTTAATCGTTTAGATAATTTATCTGTAATGAAACAGTTTTGGCTGCCGCTATCTAGCAGCGCGCGAGCCGTATGATAAACATTGTTACTATCGGCTACCTCCACTAATGCCGTAGAAAGTAATACCGTGTCTAGTAACTTGAAATCGCTTGTAGTATTGTTACCAACAAAACTACTGCATGAGTCACCTGGCAAAAATTGCATCGCGGTGGACGCCTTAGTGTGCGCTACGTTCGACGCTGTACACGACTCGTTACACACACCAGTATTGGATTCGCTTTGATAATTATCTATATGTAATAAGCTGTTATGTTTTTGTTGACACTGCTTACACGGACCGAATACGCAATCATCAATCGAATGTCCTGCTCGTAAACAATTACGACACAAGTTTTTCTCCTTTACGAATTTTAACCTGTCTTTGACTGACATGTTGAGAAAACTTATGCATAAATAAAGCGCGTGATGTTGATTACACAAAATGCAACTAATAATACTCCTTTTATAATGGTTAGATTTACCTTTTGTTGTTGCAAAACTATGAATATGACTTGAATTTCGTTTGTGTTCATTGTAAGGATTATGATCTCTGGTTAATGGTTTTACAGTTTCTTTTGGCTTACTATGGTTAGCAATAATCATGTCTAGCGTATCGGCTCGGTTTCTAAGAAACGAAAGAAGATCTTCTAATGTTACCTTGACATTTGAATTACTCTGGGACCCAAACGACACGACACCTTTATGATTCTCCCATTCGCGTTCCGTCGAGGAATCAAGCTTGGTAACGATTAAATATATAATTAAAGTGTCCCATGATTGAGTAGGTTCATCGAGTGTATTGAGAGCGCGTAAGTTCCGTAAGACGGTATCTATCAATTTTCTAATCTGCGAAGCCGATTCCTGTTTTAATGACGCAATATTGAACAGCGATTTTACATGATTGTGAATAAGCAACCTACTATTATGATAACGGTTTTCTAAAAGCTCCCAGGCGTGAATGTAGTTGGCAGGACTAAACTCTAAAGCACTGATCACCTGTAGGGCACTTCCACTAAGCGCCGAGCGCAAATAATGAAACTTTTGTATTTCATCGAGATCAGAACGTTTATGAATCATCGTAATGTAAGAATGCTTAAATTCTAACCAGTGATCGTACGATCCATCGAAGGCTGGTAATTTAATGTAAGGCAACTTGACACTAAGCGGTTTTTGTGAAAATGAATTATTTTCCTGGATAATAATGGAATTGTTACTAGTCTCGGCACTATGAACTAAGCAATTTGCACTGGCCATTGCAGTGAAATAAATGGATTCTAATGATTCTACATATTCAGAATTCGTGGGTAGCTCGGTATCAGGTAAATGTAATTCTAAATCACTTTCAATTGTGTTAAATTTGTCAAAAATATCACTAGCTAATTTAATTCTCAATTTCATTTCTGCTACCTGTAATTCAGTTAAGCTAGCCCCAGTGTACGAGTCAACATATTTTTTGAATTGCGTTAACCGCCCCTTCAAATTTCCTCTTTGTTTTTTGAGATCGAAAAGGTATTCATCTACAGATTTATCGATAGGCATTTTGGTGGTGTACGAGTGAAAGTAGTAAAGGTACTCACGTGTAGGAATCAGCTGCGCACTACGAATGACCGGGTCCAAGGTCCGAAGAATCAGTACGCGAACACAGTACTGTAATGTTTAAAATAACACAGCTTTAACACAAATCGTTTAAGGAAGGGAATAGACGGGAACAAAGACCTGACCGTTGCTTTTCAAATGATGATCACGTTTCAGCTGGCTGCGGGTCCAATTCTGCTGCCCTGGCTGGCTCGCTCGTAGTTGGATCCGGCTCGATGGACCAAAATGTGCAGGATCAGGGTTGTCTCGTCGAATTCAATGAAGAATTTTATTTGAATTGTGAATAATACGTTTATTTTACAAATTTCGGTTACAGTTTTTACGTGTTTTTAAATCGATGATGGTAACAAGCGAAAGAATGAATAATGAATACAAAAGAATGAAGGTTTGACGAATGAATATTTGATGATTTACGAATGAAATGAATGCCGAATGCTTCTTTACGGAGTCAAATAGATGTCTCTGTTCGCAAGAAAAATCGAATCCTGGTTTTGACGACGACTGGATAGATGGCGCGCATAAACAGTTTTTTTTATTAGCCGTTGCTGTCCCACTGCTGAGCAATGGCCTCCCCCAGGTCTTTCCATGTACTCTTATCTCTCTTATCTTACTTAATATTTGTTAATAGTAAAAATATTGTAAGTAATATAATAAAGATATAATAAAGCCAATGCGCCCCCCTGAAAGTGATCCTGGCACCGCCCATGTCTAAAACTAGGTACTATAAAACAGTGCATAATCTGTCATACTTACATACAATATAAACAGCAAGAAACAGTTAATTTCTGCTTTATGAGCTACGCATTACATATCGTTAATTTATTGCACCATAGCTTAGTTACGGCTACTATCGCAGTTGCATCGCTTAATAGACTCTCATAAACTATAAGTGCCCTTATAACTAATAAAAACCCTAAGTGCTTATATGTGACAAAGTTGCTAAGATTTTTCTCGTTTATCTTTGCAAAATTATAGTCTCAAAAGCCTCTTTGACAATGTAGTGAATCATTATTATATAATTAGTTATTAAAAAACATCCTTTTTTAGCAATAAACGTCAGATTTTTCCGGTTTTTTTTTACTTAGGTATAGGTGAAGTAAATAATTAATTTGCTTATACAAATTCAGGGGGGCCAAAATACTCATCTACTTAAAAAAAAGCTTAATCTATCAATAATAAGGAATTGTAACTTGATGTATAAATCAATTCAAAGTTTCAAAAAGTACCTAATATAATTTTAATGTAGAGAACATACTAAAACTGGTGTTCTATTTCACACAAAAAAGTGTTTGTTTATTTATATTATGAGTCAAGTATAACTGCATTTAGTCATAGTGTCTAGTGCCTACGTTATTTTACAAGCTCATAAAAACACCGTAAATCTTAAGTAGGGTCGACAATGTATTGATATTATTTATAAACCCATAACGTACCTTTAGGGAAAAATGCAATCATTATCAACCTATTAAGTATAATAATATTGTCCCACTTCTGGGCCTTCTTCTATCCAGAATGAGAAGCAACTACGCCGCCAAGAAAATCGATCAGGTATGAAACGTCCTCACAATGTTTTCCTATATTATCATTAAAAACGGTTCCATTGTATGACGGAAATTTTATTTATTTATTTATTTATTTATTTTTATTGTCAACCAAACTTACAACATCATTACAGGTAAACCCAATGCGATATTGCAGCTAACTAATACTAAATCTTAAAAAAAAAACTATTATATTTTACGACAACAAATAATAAAAAGAGCTCTAATTGTGAATTCCCTCAGAACACAACAAAATAGGTCTAAATCCTCTGTTATAATGTTAAGAGTGCGGAGTGCGCGTGTGAGCGGCGCTTCGTTCACCAGCCTCGTGCGGCCGCGCGGCACTGCCAGCAGTGGCGGTGGCCGCCGGCGCCACACATATTTATCCGGAACACATAAACACACTCGCTCTAATATTTCTCTATTATGTACATTTCCCCTCAATACGAAATGAAAGTAGGTGCCTCCTAAAAGGTCGTAAGGCTATTCATGTATGTAGTAAATTATGTATGAGTTGTGTGTGACGCTGTATTTACGATCAAGTGAAATAGAATTGCCAAAGCCAAACGTTGTAAACAATAATTTACCTTCTTGTATAGATTTGACTTTACGGACAGTGTAGCGGTCTCACCACCGGTGTGCCAGTGTTGCGGTTCGATTGTAAATCAACACGAATATTTGGGAGATCCATAGATGTTTGTTGGGAGTCTTAACTTTATCTTATTTGCATGTTTGATGTCTAAGCGATGTAAAACGACATAGGGCTTGGCTCTAACGCTGAGAAGTCGTAACTTGTCTGATAGATATAAGTAGCACAGTTTCATTTCTAACCTAAATAATAGGAATTTGGGTACCCCCTATTAAATGCAGCCCCAAAACAAACCGGCGAGTGGTTTACTTCCCCTAAAGACCTTTCGACACGGGTACTAATAGTAGCAGCAAAAGTGCCTAAACTATTCTCTCTTTTATTCTTAGTATTTCATAAAGGGACAAAGGAAAACCATCAAAGAAAATTGACAAAAAAGTAACAAAAAGATAGTTGTGGCCCATGAGGGGATCGAACCCGCGACCTTCGCGTTATTAGCACGACGCTCTAACCAACTGAGCTAATGGGCCGATGGCACTGTTGACTGAAATAGGAGACTGGATCAAGAATGTATTGCTATTGATAAATAATCTGTGATAAGATTGTAATGCAAAAACTAAATACAAACGACACACATACCATACCATAACGCCGGTTTTCATTAAAAATGGTGAGTTTGCGGTTTTAGGTTCGATTTCCCGGTACGGAAAAAATACTCTAGTTTATTTTATCTTTTTGAAACTAAGTACTATTGAACTAAGTACGTACCTATTACTGCTATTTTATTAATACTTAATCAACAAAGTACGAATAATAATTCAAAAGCAGTTTAGACTTCTGCCCGGTTATGGTTATTAGGGCTACCCCCAATTACATAGGATATAAACACATCTACCAGTGATCTGTGGGTTTGTTTATGATAAGTAGTACGACTCTGGCATACCTATATCAGAATACAGGCGCAAGGGTGGTCAATGAATTTACACTAACATTATAAACCTGAAGAGTTTGTTAGTTTCGCGCTAATCTCAGGAACTACTGGTCCGATTTCAAAAATTCTTTCGGTATTAGATAGCCCGTTTATCGAGGAAGGCTGTAGGCTATATATCATCACGCTAAGACCAATAAGAGCGGAGTATCAATTAAAAATGCTGCAAAAACGGCAGAAAATTCAACTTCTACGGGAACGAGGTTGCGGGCAAAGGCTATTCTAATATCTATATTAGCTCACACGATATCACCGTGCGATATTATGACTAGGACTATTTATATTAAAATCAAGTGGCACTTTAATTTGCATTTTATCTAATTAAACAAATATTTTGGCAGCTTATGTGATTCAATTCAGACGACCCGGAGATTTAAAGTTTTTCCACATTATAAAATTACTTACGACGTCATCGGTTGCCGAATAAAAAAGTAAAACTTCAGTATCATGTTAAGTCCAATTCTAAAATTAATTACAATCTATCGACATACATGTCTTTCGTCAGATCAACCGTTTCCAAATGTAATTTCTCTACATTTTGTTACGAATAGTAACAAAGTAATAGTTCTTCGATTCAAACGTCAAGTTACAAGTTGTCTAGGACCCCAGGTGCAATAATTTTACTTTCTTCATAACACGGCACATTCCTTTTAATACCTTTTTTAGTAAACAGAGCGTCTCGAATCGTTTAAGGCGCTCGTATACCCTCCATTAAGTGCAGTGCTGACCATTACGCTACAAAGGTAGGTAATGCTGTATCCAACCGCAAATGGCCCAGCATTATCCGCGCACGGGCTGCGCACGCGATCAATGTCATACACATCTGTCATGGCGACGATGCGCCAACAATCATGCGCGTTCCAGACAGCCAATAGCATGTACGAGAGATGTGAATCGACTTGCACTTTACTTTTGTTCGTTTACGATTGATGTAAGTATTATAAGAACTCAATTCAGTAATTTTAGTCTTCATAATTGTTGATTTTTTACAGTTTTGTCTTCAAAATCTATCATTTTGTGGCGTATTAGAGGCCCTGTGTGTATGTGAAGGAAAAAACAATAGAGGAATGTTAAAGAGTTTTTATCAGAAAAGGTGAGCAATGATCAGACCATCTGTATTTCTCCATAATACTAGACCATTATATCGTAATAGTAATTTATATGTAGTAAAGTAACAATAACGCAGAAATTCCAATAAAAAGTTACGAGTTTTTGCAACTGATGCGCGTTTGATGTGGTCGGTGGATCGCGGACCGCGGATGACGCACGCGCCGTGTGCCCGACGACTCTGCGGTATGTGGTTTTTCACATCACCTATCTGCCGCAAACAATAATTGAGTAACATGCAACCCTGTCACACTCAATACGAGATGGGAGAGGAAATGGCTGCTAGAAAACATCGTTCGCATACTTAGAACTGTTATTATATACTTGTCTCACATTTCCTTAGTAATCAGTAGCTCGCACTTGTTTAAGGGCGGTTTTCTGGGTAATTCTAAGTCTCACTTGACGGATAAGTCTATACTTCTAGCAAGGTAACCGGCTATTAAACAAGTTCTTCAAAAAGTACCAAGTATTTTTAAACAGGTACTGCGTAATCTATACTTATATTATAAAGAGAAAAGATCTGATTGTTTGTTTGTTTGAATAGGCTCGGAAACTACTGGACCGATTTGATTCGACCGAATTCTTTCACCATTATAAAACTACGTTATAGGCTACCCAGACCACCTGGGCGAAGCCGCTGGCGGTAAGCTAGTTATAAATATAGGTGTAATATTAGGTAAAACACAAATGTGATAAAATGTCTATAAATAATTGAGAATCCGTCAATTTGGTATCTCAAGAAACTTCTCTACATTCTCAGGCAGTCCACATATTATTATTCTATCAAAACGAAATATACATTACCTATATTACTGTATGTGTTTAGATACTGTCACCACTTGTCACACTTATAAGACACGAGTCATAATCGCCGAATACCTTTTATCAAGCGACAATGATTCGGCAGATCTCAAGTTGGTATTAGAACTGACCGTTTGTCCAATAATAGTTACCCGAGGTGGGTCAGCTCAACATAATGGAGGTCAGAAGTCATTTCGTAAGGTACTGTGAGTTGAGACCAACTTTCCTGGTATTTGTTCTCCAATAATGAAATCACAATAATGGATCTTTGATTGCCATATGATTAACGAAAATGAAAAATAATAGTACGCCCAGTACTTGCGAGTAAGGTGTTATTTTATTTATTTATATTCTGCCTTATTGGTCTAGTGATTCCAAGCACGACTGCTACACTAGAGGTCTTGGGTTCGATTACCGGGTCGTGCAAAGCTTATTGTTGGGTTTTTCTGTGAAATTCCCAGTAGCAGCTAAGTCTGGATTTGTGCCTGGTTTATGGCAATACGCTCGCCCTTCTATTAAAGATAATAACAGAGTAAGTTTTGCCGTTATGATTAAAGATTCATATTATGGAGATTCCTTGCCTCGTGTATTGATTAATGACACTTTCTTGTAAGATATTTCGCTCACATTGTGTGATGTTTCTTCCTGTGAACAAGCTCAGACAAACGAACAATAATAATTAATGAATGAGATGATTTCTTTCTTTTTACACTAAGTTCTTACTTTTACAATAACTATAAAGACATTTCTCCACTTATGTATAAAATTTACAGCTGAAAATGCATCATAAATTAATTCATTAAGAATTTATGTTTATTTTACAGTCACTGCAAGTTTTATATCCTGTAACTAGTCATAACTACCCATAACCAATTGTTCAAATATAAGCTACAATTTCATTTGTAGTTTATTCTTGTATATTTGTTGAACTGTTCAAAGACCAGATTTACTTTCTGAAGATACAGATAACGTTTATATTTCTACGAGTTCTTATTAGTTTATGAATCAATTTGGTTTTAAGTACGAGAAGTTAAATACAAATGTCAAACGAGGTATTGTTTTCATTTAGATCTTTGTCTAACTTATCTGTCAAATATTTTATGAGACTCTAGTGGTCACCCGAAGAACTAGTTATTCATAAAAATTTAACTTACGTACCTATAGAAAATGCATGTTTTCATTACTATATGTCTTGTCGTAAAAATAGCAGATGAATTGACGTGAAATTTTAGCACAGAGTGCATTTGCGTGTAAAATAACACATTTTCAAAATCAATATCCCATTAGTAAATGGGATATTGATTTTGAAAATGTGTCCCGCTGTTATAGACTGTGCCGCTGTCCTATTTAGTACTAAGTATAAATATATTTAACAGATATGCTATCGAATTATACGTCACATCGTCATCACGTCAGTATTTCTGAAGAGTTAGGCAGAGGTTTACTAATGTACACCCACAGTTCGCCGGTATATTTAGGTCCCATGTAATAGAGGCGATTTTGGATTTGGATTTGACAAACAAAACCTTTTGCTCGACCTGTGAATCGAAGCCAGGACTTCAAACGAAGCAGTCTCGTATACGACCACTAGGCTAATAAGGCTAGTTGGCGTGATGTGATTACCCTTATAGAGGCTGTCTCTAGCGCCTCGTCGAACACAATTACGGTTCGATCAAGTGCGCTGTGACAGACGAGCGAATTGCAGCAAATTGCAAATAAAAGCGCCGTTTGCGCACACACGAATGCCTGGACGCCATATGCCGTCTACATTACCTATGATTGCGGCAATATGAAACTATTAAGTTCCACTTCCACTGCGAGCGGAACGAAGTCCATGCGGAGTTCGTTCTCTTGCAACGGTAAATATCATGCATCCACCAACTTTTTCTGCCACATTGTGACTATCTAGTCACAACCAACAACTGATGGTTACTGGTCAAACCGACGGTAAGCGCTCTAGAGGTCGAAGTCCTATTCGATGGTCTGACCACATTCGCACCACTCTGAACACCAAGCTTCACGAGGCTGCCAAAGACAAGCACAGAAAGCACAGGATTGTCAACCGTATGATAATTCCAAGGGATAATCACGACACTTAGCAATGAGAAAAACGACTTGAGGAATCTAGGAGGTCTATGAAAATTACTGTTGCGAATAGGACAAACACCGAACGGAGTCCGTTCCGCTGGTAGTGGGAGCCAGACTTTACAGCTTTCCCCATCGCTAACGTGGTACGGAGGCGACGTTTAAAGACTTCTTTAATGGAAACGAGAATACTTTCTCAGTTGTACGTACGTGTTTGCATTGCTCGCCTTTTTACGGTCTGTCTGGGGTAGAACGTTGCGATGAGAATGTATTTTTATCGCGCTTTATAGCCCTGCTTTATGTCACGTAGCACGTGACTTAAAAATGCGTGTCTACTTTTAACTAGCGGGTAATGAAGAAAGTAGGTAAATATTATATTTTCATGTAACACTAAATTTTACCTACATCAAAAAATAAAACTACCATATTATGAACCGAATACTTACATCAGGTCATACATTTCCAGTATAGCTGACCTTTCATTATACGAAAAGCCTATACAATGCGAGGTCTGCTTAAACCAGCAATGTACAGCACGGTATGCATTGCAATTCATATTATGATTCATCAAAAGTGACCATTTTAGCCCCCCAGATAGGTGCTTTAACAAGTTATACTGTTTTCTAAAGTAAAAATGTTATTGATAAAAAGAAGTTAAACGTCTTTGTGATTGTGTCAGTGGTAAGATTGAATTATCCTCCATTTGTAAAGGCAGTGCTTCTATGAAGTCCTCGTTTTTTACCCAGAGACGATTTTTTACCAACACATGCTCATCAAATAATTACAAGCGACCGGATTCGAAACGAAATTGTAACTGTTTTCTTTTTTAATTTATTAATTTACCATTATAACCATAATAAAGCAACAGCAAGAAACTGTTCTGGTGACCGTTAAAACGTATTAGCTACAGTATAATGCTCATTAAAACTATAAAATTGAAAATTATGCTTTTTTAAATCGATTTGAATTGTAAAAAGTATAGATAGTGGTAATTAAAATGATAAAATTATAACAGATGCTTTTTAAAATCATTTTGACTCATTGCAAATGAGGTTAGAGGCAAATTTCCATATGAATATCCACATGAAAATTCTCAGCTTTTCAAGTTTGTACGGACATTGTAATAAAATAAATAAATAAATATCCTGGAACATTTTACACCGCACCATCTAGCCCCAACCCCAAACTAAGCAGAGCTTGTACTATGGGTACTAGACAATGGATATAATACTTATATACTTTTTTTGTTGTAAATACATACTTATAATACATAGGAAATGTATAGACTGATAATGTACATTACATTCAATGTAATGTTTTAATAGTATGCCTTAAACTCACCTACACACTTAAAACCGTATCAAAATCCTTTGCGTTGTTTAGAAGGATATAGCTCAGAGATAGACAGACTGTTTCATACTTAACTTTAGTTAAAATATATACATACCTACACTCAAAGTTTGCTGGTTTGTGGTATCTTAGATATGTCTACTTCTTCTTAGCGTGTCAATAGCAAAGAATTATATTTCACATTGTGGGCTCACAGTTGTCTGGCCCAAAACTCAGCAACGCGGACTGCGATTGTCGACGCGGCCATCAGGTCTTCAGGACTATGTCTTGTCTTCTATGTTTGAGAATTTTGTAGAAATACTCAATAACACTTAGCTCGTCCTAGGTATCGAACCCAGGACCTATACCGTAGCAGTCCCGTTAACAATCTACTAGTCCAATGAGGCAGCATGTTTTTATAATACGAACAAAGTAGATGCGTACTTTATTGTTGCTGTATCGCTTTCTTAACAAGGTTTGACAATATTGTTCCCAGCACAATGGCATCACCACGATGACGACCCACGATACAGACAAAGACTAACGCTGATTATGATGGTGAAACCAGAAAGGTCAAGGTTGAAACCTTTTAAGTTCTTTCATACTTATATATGGCGTATTTTTTGCAAGTTCGCTTTATTAAACAAGAGATTTAACTGATAACAACACTTAGTAGAAGAGAACGCTTGCGACAAGGTAAAGATTTATATCGGTTTGTCCGTAGCATCTCGATGATTTCACTTTCCATTTACAGACATTTTGAATTATTTACTCTTTGATCTTGTCCGTCGTCTAGAAGAGCATGACGACACATACGAAGCACCTAATATATTCAATTTGATTCTGAGATGAAAGTGTATAATATCATCAACGTTGACACACACTAACTTTGAATAAGGTACACATGACAGCTTTCAACGAAACAAGCCTATTATGCTGTTTATGTCCTTACAAGGAACTCGCGTGTGGAAACTGTGGCTACCAGTGAAGTAAAAGTATCGCAATAAGTCAACATGTTAGCATTTGCAACCAGACAAATGAAAGTTTACCATAACAAGATTTATTCAACAACATTGAAGATAAAATATTACGACTGTGGAAATGCGTAAATAATGTAAGATATTGACTTTCATAATCTGGTAAAATGTCAGATATTAGGCAAGATTAGATGATAGGTCATTGATCTTAGCCGCATCGCATCTCATTACCTCTCTAGTTATAAATTTATAAATGTTCTTACCGTATGAATAGGTACTAGAACTATAAAACTGGATACTAACCAACCTGCAAAACCTAAATCAATTAATTTGCAAGAAGCGAGCAAGACTGTTTGATTTCACAATTAACAATGTAAGACAGGTAATTGTTCGGATCAAAAACCAACTAAATAATATCCTGAACTTAACATGTGAAAAAATCTTTTCAGATAATTCTAAGGTATAATTATTTCCTCCTCTACATTTTCGTCTACCTATAGTAAACGATGGTTAACCCCCACCGGTGTGTGATCTTAGCTAGCTAGCTTTAGAAACTTATAGCTACTATCAAACACCGTATTCTTGATTCACTTCCATCAGCTATAATACTCGGAATAAATAATACTTCCGTGTGTCAGTTGTCTTATCATGTGAGAGAATTCATTCTTTTGGCTTTTTGTGTTCTCAAAACAATAGATTGATCAACGTGCATTCTGTTCTTGACCCCGAAAGTTGCAGAAAACGTTACAATGAGAGCTAAAAGCGCTGTTTCAATTTCTAAGTCATTAAAATTTGCATGTGATTTGATTAAGATAAGATTACAAAACTATAATACGAGTAATGTAGAGTAAAAGTATCGATTGGTCGAATGAATTTCCAGATAAGATAATATTAAGATTAAGATACTTCTTTGATTTTGAATGCTAAAGATAAAACGCTGATATCGTATCAATAAAACCCCATTTGGAACGGAAAACAAAAACAGTCTCCAATTCGTAGCACAAGTCCTGAATCTAGAAACGGAAAATTCCTTGGCTCCATTACGTATCCTTAAAACGCAACTGAACCGATTTACTTCCAGCGTCAATTTATATCTATTTTAAAAAACGGTACTGGTAAAGAAACTCTCAGTAAGTCCAAAGGCTGTAAAAAAGTTGACGTCGAAATTGTCGGAACCTGATGAGAAAATCGGGTAACAGTGTCTAGTGAAGTGACAAAACGTTTTTACCGGTCGGGACACAGTAAGCTCTTCGGTCTACGACTAACACTATAATGAATGCGCTATTGTCTCTACCATTCACTCTTTACATGCATGTTTACCGTTGCGTTTCGATTAATATATTCCCGTATACATTTTGTTGGATGGACAGGACCTTAATTGGCGTTTGTTGAGTGTACTGATTTTTTATAGAAATCCCGAGAAACAATCAATTGCAATCTATGCTTCAAAGACAGAAGCCAGTAAAGTATAACAAGATAACAAGTAAAGTATAGATATAGATACAGCTAGAAGAGAAGGCGTTGATTGACCAACTAATCTGTTAAACAAATAAAACAAACGTGTTAATTAAGGCTTTATTACTGACTAATCTAAGCAGTTCGAGTATCAGTGGATCATTAATTACATCGGTTGTATCTAAAAGATGTGTGATAAGTGCGGCCAATGAACATAAACAAGATGATGTGTCTCGAAGCCCACGGCTACCTGGTTCATCAATCAGCCGTAATGGGCAAGATACTGTAATAACCTTATGTAGGTACCTCCTATTTGCATAGTATCGAGGCGAGGATTGTAATGAGGTAAATAATGACATTGTTGCTATCGTTTCTGCGGTTATAGTGGTTATAAGATGATTAATTTATAACTGTTAATTTTAAGTCCCGATAATGATCGGGCTAGGTTCTTAACACTAGTCACTCAGTTAACACTAGTCGTAAAAGAACCGTTAGATTTAGTCATTTAAAATATAAATTGCATCATATTTTTTAGATTTTATAGTGATTTTCGCACCTTATTAAATAGTTACTCAACGCAGAAGCAATAAACCAACATTTCTAATAACAAATTCTACAGATACCTCTGCAAACTACACCTCGCTTGTCCCGGCAACTATAGTTAATGGCGTTTCAATAGCTGATTGACGTTCCAAACTGTCAGTGTCATAATCAATTCTTTTAATTATTATATTTTTTATTGCTTGAGTATATATCTTTAGAGTGTTGAATATCATTGATTCGATATATAAGCCCTGTAAACAGCTTTAATACGTTGTATTTCTATTTAATTGCTTTAAATTAAATTTTATAAAGAGGTACCAAACTACGTGATTGACACCTTATAATTAATGTTTTCTGTAGGTAGGTATCGGATGAGAATAGAATTAATTGTGCAAATACAATTAAATAAAAAGACTTTGCTGCAAAAAAAAATAAGACGAAAATATTGAAAAATACTTATTCATGCTTCAGAACAAAGAGTAAACAATTGATAAAGCGATAAATAAAGTATTGTTTTAAAACGCCAGTCCGTATACCAACACGAGACGAACATAAATTACTCAGGCCGGGTGTCTCGGTAATAAAGCGAATGCAAATTATCTCACTGGATACAATCTAAACACAGGTAGGTCGGTGATTTAGATATAGTCATTAGCAGGTTTAATTGAGATTCAGCAGCAACATGCCAGTCGCCGCGTGGTCTAAATATATCGGCTAATTTCATTTGTTAGAAAATAATTGGTCAATTATTTATTTATAATGAATAGATTAAAGCTCTCAGGACATGAAATGGTTAGGCATACAAGCTGTTGATTTGTGTGTGTCATATGAAGGTGGTTATGACGCTGATACTAAAGACGAATAAATATTTGAAAACAAAAACGCCGTGGAAGTGCCAAAGTTTGCGGTAAACCAAATTTAATTTGGAATAATTCTCACCATCGATACGATGAAGAGGAATAAAAAGCCAATACGAAAAAACATCAGCAACTTGTGTTTAACTTACAGTAAAAAAAGTAAGGGGTCATTGTTCCTATCACTAACGAACAACCTATACTATGAACAATCCTAAAATTTGGGAAAAATTGTTCTCAAAATTATGTCGAGTTGAGTGAAGTTAAATGGATCAGAAAGTTAGTTCTTAATTATGATTTCAATCTAACTAATCTTACCTGTTTTACGGTAATGATAGAATATGTATGAATACAGAATGTTACAATACCATAATTGAATACATAAAATATTATAAGAGATTAAAATTAACACTTCAACGACAAAATCAATTTACTTACAATAGTCTTTTTGTATATTTTAATAGGTCTCCGTATTTATTGTCTATGCTATCAACCGTCAAAGTATCAATAGTCAATAACAATTCCTTTGGTTACATTTTAATTTCTAATCTGTATGCGACGCCACGGCGTGGTCTACAAGATGAGATATGGAATAAACATTGCACTGTACTTTTAGTAGGTTACTGGAGCCTCTGTATATAAATAAACGGATGTCATTGCTAAATATAGGGTATTCTATTGATTCGTCCTCCAAGTAAATTCCCGTCAAATAACTTGGCAAATAATTCAATTGTGTAAGCAAATAATCATATATTACGCAATAATTACGTTTCGCATGTCGGAATGCTGGTGTTATTTTGTTTTCTACCTGTATGTATACCTAATTCCCTTTTTGTCTATACTTAATACTAACAAAGTATAACAAAAGCAGTATAATAAAATCTCAGTCTTAACTGACATATCATTATGTCAACATTGACAAGTTGACAACTGACAGGCGATTAAGATAATGGTGGTTTAATCATTTGCGCATGCGATTTAATTGATGTAACTACGGAGTTGACACTGATGTCACACATAATTGATCAATTTTAATTAAAATTATAAACACGCATCCATAATTATTTTTGATGTAAATAAAAATGTGTATCAAGTCAAAATTTTTTCAATTTGCCTGGAGTTTCACTTGGAATTTTTACCTTGCCTTGCCAAGTTGTATCGAAATCTGTTAAACGTTTTAGCGGGAAAAGCTAACAGACAAACGGACAGATAGAGTTACTTTTGCATATTTTGTGACATTAGAATAACATATAATTTAGGTAAGTATGGATGTTAAGGAATGTATGTATGTATGTGCTTATGTTTAATTGTGAAGTCTTTGGGCCTGTTTCACAGCTTACTGATAGGTTCCTGTTAAATTAGCTGGAAAATAATTTCATACAAATTTTGTTCCATATTTTTATTTATTCGGGAGTTAGCGGCTATCCAGAGGTGGTGAAATAGGCCCTTCATATTGTAAAGTCACAAAATACGTACCAGGTACAGCTAATATATGAAAGGAAAGCGTGTCAAGTCTTCCGGTATCTCAATCAGAGTTGCTCGAATTGTTGAAATAAAACTGAATGCCTACTGGGTATTACTTTATTTATGAAAGTAATATAATAGTGTCTAATATTTTATTCGTACAAATCTACCACGTACACAAACTCTATGTCAATCTCCGTGTCAAATGCATCAAAAAGCTAGAGAGGCACCACGTCCGTCACATAAACAAAGTGGGCCGACATTCGGTAGCACAAACGAGGCGCGAGGCGGGCCCGAGGCGTCGACGTGCCTCGACTTATGGCCTCTGCTCACCGGTAAATTGGAACAAGTTGACATGTCCAGTATGTCCACCTATTCGTTGGTATACTTTACTGCTTTCCTTACCCTGTTGACAATCGCCATAATAGAAAGATTACGTTAAACGATTTATATTTTTTTGTGTTCAAACGATATGAGTTGTGTCTTCAAGTCCCGCATCTAGTTGATTTTAGCTTTACACAAATTACATTTTATGGTAAGTTTGACTAGGACAGTAAACTGTGGTGAACTAGTTAATGATACAAGGTAATTTTGCCTCGGGATGTATTTAATGTATAAATATAGGGAAAAGGTGACTGATTGACTGACTGACTGATCTCAACGCACAGTTCAAACCAGTTAACGGATTTTTTTTTATACCTCTAAGGTGAAAAACAAGCATAAGGCCCACCTGATGGTAAGCGGTTACCGTAGCCTATGGACGCTTGCAACACCAGGAGTGTGACTCGCGCGTTGCTAACACAAGACTGGGATATTCCCATGGGATCGGAAAAAAATGAACTTGGGTAACACGAACACCGCAGGGAACAGCTAGCGGATACATAATATTTGAAAGCAATCCCAAAATAGTTTCGTAGAAGTTACCTACTTTACTCATGTTAAAATTGTATACAAGGCTTGCACATAATGTACAATTGTACTTGTTGTTATGTACCTACTTACGTAAATTGTCTTTGCCCATCTCTGGCTGTTTGTTGTCAATATGCACGCTTAACATTCCATCTCTAATAGATTCAAACGATGCATTTTACACACCACTTTGATTGTGTAAATAGTTTACCAAATCATATCTATTAGTAGGCGTTACGATATTCGGCGTTCGTTTTAACCTTTAATTTACTCGTAATAGTACAACTAAAGCGATTAAGTGCTGGTTAGTGTCTCATTAAACTCAGTTTAACGTCAATTTGAATTGTGTTTACATAATTTGGGAGGCGTGACTCTACTTGTTAGTGTGATCGGAGTATTAGAATGTAATTTGTTGGTTTTATCGGTCAAGAGCTTTTGTTGGTACTTTTTTATGAAGGAAAGGTCATCGAGGTTCTGTAAATATGGAAGTGAGATTAACATTGGGATTACCTACATGTACTTAATCAACAACTATTCATCGCAGTGTGAAAACGGCTTTCAAATACTCGACGATAGTCCGTTTATAAACAACCAGCAAAATACGCTGTTTGACATTTCCCCAGAATTTATTGAATTATTCATTGAAACTTTAACTTATTTATAATTTAAGAATACGAGACAATTGATACGGAAGAGCCACTACTTATGTAAAAAACCCGTTTTATCTGTAACTTTTTCGCCACAAAGTTTTGTTGTAACTTAAGCGGGACTGCAGGTCTACCTGGGGGGCTAGACAAGTTGCATTTTGACATTCGAATCGACCAACAAAATGTATGTAAATTAAATTAGATTAGTGACAGCCCGATTTGCCGAAAGCTTGTGTCATTTCCATACATTTTGTTAGTCGATCCGAATGTCAAAATGCAACTTGTCTAGCCCCCCTGGAGGTTTTCGATTCAAATCCCAGGTCGAATGTGCCAAAGTGTTATTAGGTATTCTCAGTAGCAGCTCGGTGTTTGGATTTATGCCTGGCTAGCCTCCCTATTACATGGAACCTTAACATACCAGCGAACTAACCTCTGCCCAACACTTCGGGGGATACAGGCGTGATGATATGATAAAATTTCATCCATACACGAGGTTACTTTGACGACTAGGCACTTGATTCATTTCAATAACTTTAAAGGTAATCAAGTCTGCAATTCCGCAACTTCTGGGCTACGCTCAGGTCTATTTTCTTTAGTCATTAATTGTGTTGCAAACTGTACAGTTAGTAGTTAAATCTTTTCAAACAAGTAGGCGTTAGCCACTGCCCTTTCATTGCATACACATAACACTAAGAATTACCGTAAAGCAATAATTATGTAAGCTTTTAATACGCATTTATGACGTATATCTTTACAAACAGTAATGTGTAAAACCTTTTCGAAAGATGCAGGAGCAAATTAAATAAGCTTTTAAGTCAATAAGATATCTTTTCAGTATAATGGAGACGGCTAATGAAATAAATGAATAGCTTTTTCAAGAGTCCAGTTTCTGATTAAGATATTTAATCTAGTTTATAAGTATTTCTGCAAATCTAAGAAAATAGCTGCTTTACTACTTCAGGAATGATGTCTTATGTCATGAGCAAAATGAGAACAAGAAGTGTATGTAAGTAAAGACTAAATTAAAACAAAGATCATTTTTTTCCTTTATGCTATGTCTCCACCTGCGTTAACGTTAACGTTAGTGTTAATGTCCAACTGCGCGCAAATTACGTTACGTACCTACGGTACGTACCTTTAGCAAAATTAACACGTTAAAATATTGGCCACAGCTGCGAAATGCCCTTAGTTAACGCGTTGGAGCCAGTATTACAAAATTAATAACGATTAAATTCCCATAACTCCGTGAGATTCAAGATTTACAGAGAATTTTCGGCGTGTGTCGAGAGGCTAGCTTCCCAAGACTCTATGAGATTCAAGATTTACATATAATAATTCAGTGCGATTCGAGAAGCTAGAGTATGTTCTTATTTTTTAATTCCCATGACTATGAGATTCAAGATTTACAGAGAATTATAAGGTGTGTATCGATTGGCTAGAGTTCGTTATTATTTAAGTTGAAAGTAAAGCAGTACTTAGTGGTTGAAGTATTCGCCTTTAGGGTTAAGCAAATGAATCCATCCCATACTTAGTACTTATTATAGCTGTACCGTCGGCTATTATCTAAAGCGCCGTTCCCAGTGGCAAGTCATTAGCCTCCTGCCTCTGTCTTACTCTCCTATTACACGTCAAGCCGTTAGTCGATAGCCTATGCAATGCATTGCTTTATCTTATTTCGATTATTACTTAGAAGTGTGATTTAACATACAGTACTGTACCGGGATAAAGTGCAAAAACAAAATGGGTGAAACTCGACCATTCATTATTCATCGACAAAAAGGAAATTAATGTGTATAAAAATTGACCCCCTGTAGATGCGCTTGAATTGTGTCGCCAAGGAATAATGCAATAAAGACTTAAAGTTTTTACGAAGAGAAATATTTTTATGCGTAGTGCGTATTGTGATATTAAATTGCCATTATTTGCGCTAATAAGAAAATATTTTATTGCACGAAGTGTCTACTATTAGGTATACCAAAATATAGGATTCTATAATAAGGTTTTTTACAATAGATAACTACATCATTGCGTTTAATATCATTGTAAAGTTCTAGTCTGTCCAATAGATACAATAACTATGTGCAATAACCAATGCATGAAACATTAAAGTATTAAAATAAGAAGTAACTTCTCACAAAGTTAAGAGCAGATTTTATATTGCGATATTCACAATGATGAAACTCGTCTACGTTACATTTTATGAATGGAATTAATTCGCATTTAACCTACACGGATTATTAGCGAATTAATTTTAAATTTTAATAAAATTCCAGTTCCAGGTACCTAGACATATTATGTATTTGGAAAAGGTTAATTGATATATCATTTATATATATGATAAGGTTTTATATGTATAAATACTAAATGTAATAAATACTTCGCTTAATTGTCTTGAGATCAACACCAACTTCATCATCATCATAATCAGCCAAAAGAAGTCCACGGCTGGACTAAGGCCTCCCCCAATAGACTTCGTTTTATTTCGGATCTAGTCAACAACGTCAAACGGGAAAGATCGAAAATTTGCCCAATATTGACACTTGTGTCGTATAAGGCACTGGAATTTTAATGGAATTATATTTTGAGCATTTAAACAACAGAATTGACCTTCGATTTATTGCGACTTTATCGGTATATTTACATCGCGTTAGTTTTTAACTACTTAATACCAAATTATTATTATTCTAGACTAGTCACAATGGCGCGGCTTCGCACAACAAAAATAAATTAGAGAAATCGGATGTGTCGAGAGAAATCGTTTTCAAGTGTTCATTTTTCATATATGCGGCAATTGATTTTTTATTTATATACGAGCTGTGCCGTTGCAATGCCTCATTTTTCGAAACCTTCCCGGACGTATTCAGAATAATTTTCCAAAGTTGCAACGTAATCGGATGAATAGTTTGAGAGGACCAACAAACCAAAATCGATTTTTATTTATCAAAACACAAAAACAAAGGAACCCAAGCTAATTCTGTTCACATCCAACGTCTTTCTAATTCCACATTGATACCTAAACGAGGATAAGCATTTATCTGTATAGAAGCGGACATCTGCGCTTGCGCCGAGGCCGACCGATGTCGCGTCACGTCGAGATGCGGTGCGTGTGTAATCTAGACACAGTCGATTATACTCGAGGATCGAAGCGGCACACTCACGCGCACCCACCCGTTACATAGAGACGGGAACACAGAAAATGTGTTAAAGAAGGCTAACTTTTTCATATGATAGATGTGAAAATATAGCATCGTATCAAAGCAAATGAGGGATTTATTTATAAATCCAACAGTAGGACTAAAAAGACTGATGTTCAGATGTTGCAGTCATCATCAACATCATTATATCAGACTCCTTAGACTTCCACCGGGACCGCTCGTATGCCGCCCGCATCCAACGAGTTTCATCCATCCAGTGACCTTTACCAGGTCGTCGGTCCATCTCGTTGGAGGCCATCCCACACTGCGCTTTTCGGTGCGTGGTCTCCACTCAAGAACCTTTCTGCCCCAGCGGCAGATGATGTAGTACTAAATTATACCTAATGATGATCAGATGACGCAGTATAGTAGTAAGTTAACTCGGCCGGTATTTCTAAGTTTACGTGAAAAACACTCACCCATCCGTAGACTGCAAGCTCAGCTTAACCTTACAGATTGATTTCTTATTTCTTAACCACCACCACAGAATAAATAATAACAGAATGGCCACTCTCCGCCCCTCCCTACTTCAGGTCCCCTGCATTCTGCCGGTGTTCTTGCCGGACGGACTGGCAACCAACCCTACGCACACATTTGCAATTGCACGTTTGGTATTGTAGTGTGCAGTGGTATCGGAAAGTTTGTATGGAGTGTCACAGGTGTGCCACGACCTAATTTTCGATATAGATAGCTTATGTCCAAGCTCCTCCAAGTTATAAACTTTAAAGAAATGTTTCAAAAGCCTCTGCTAGAAAGTAAACCTTCTGCTCTATCTATTCACGCATTTTCAACGGAGTTTATGAACAGTATGAATATTACTAATAACGACACGTAACTAAATTCAAGAGTGAAACGAATCGTTTCATTTTGTACGCACACTATCCGTATTACATGTTAATAGAATAAGTTTGATTGAAATGTCTATCCAACGGGGTTGACCACGTGCGGTCTTCATCGAATTAAAGTTAATGTTAGAATCATAACTCTTCGTAATCGGTCATCAGTGTACTAGAAGAAATGTTGAATAGCTTATTCGTAGTCGAATATCCAAAGCAAATTTTTTTGCACATCTAACATACTATAGAACGATCTCACTTAAAAAGCTATAATCCGCAGCGTCAACCTTAAATCAATTTATCTTTAACCGTTCATTAGTCTCTATTTTTTAAAACATTACTGACATACCTACGTGCTAATTTATATAAAATACGTATGTGTCTATTATGTAGAGACATGTAACTATGATGCGAGAATCTCTAAGTTATTAGCCGCCCGTTTTACCATTCTTTGACTTATCTATACTTAATAAATATTAATATTTTAAAGCTGAAGTCTTTGTTTGTTCGTTTGTTTGGTTGGACGCGCTAATCTCAGGAACCACTGGTACGATTTGAAAAATTATTTCAGTGTTAGGTAACCCGTTTATCGAGGAGGGCTATTTATATATATTTCATCATGCAATGACCTATAGAAGCAGAGTAGAGTATAGAAGCAGTAGTAATTAAAAATGTTGCAAAAACGGGGGAAAAAGTCGACTTCTACGAGAACGAAGTCGCGGACATAGCTTGTTAACTTATACTTGGCATTAGTATTTGATGTGCAATAAATAGAAAGAATATTCTATATATTTATCTACTCACACTATTTTATTACCTACGCAATTTCACACATCGAATCCAAATACATGTATGTATGTATGGGTATGTATTTGGCAAAAATTTCGCGTCCAAATAGGTATTGGATACATGTTCGAGAGCGTTGACACTACTAAAGAAGTATTGTGAAATACTTTTCAAGAAAAATAAGTAAGTACGTACCTACTTAAATCTGGTATCATTACTCGGAATCAAATTTTCAAAAAACATCAAACCTGTTGAACCGTACCATTCTTGTGAAGAGCTTTTTACTGAGAAACAATAAATACATCAAACATTGTCTTGTTTTGTTGTGGAGTAGGTAATCAGTGTGTGTATTTTATCATACTTTTTAGATTCAAATCAGTAGTATCATATCAAGTTTCTAGACTGGCAATTATACCTTCATCTGTCATAACAATGGTCTCCCTATTGTTTCGACCTTTAAAAAGATAAGTTTAAATTACAATTTAATCGGTCAGATGATGGATGACTTACATACTCCAAAACAAATGCGAAACTCACAGTCGGGACCTACACGATGGCAACGCTGAATAAACAATTAGTAAAATTACACACAAACATCCTTTAGCAGCTAAACTTTTTGAATGTAATCCACAATTTACCGTAGTATCAAAAAAGTCAAGACGTGTCAGCGAAGAATTCCAAGTAATAGCAGAGGGTCATCGGGGCACATTCGAAGTCCGGGGCATAGCCTAACGATGGTCATTGTCCACTACAGGCTTGACAAACACGTCCGACACGTGTTACCAACATTACAAACACAGGTACTTTTACAGATGGACGGCTCACAAAAAATCAACAAAATGCTTCACAAAATTTACGAGAGCCGCGGTTAGCGTTTTGCGTTTGACAGCTCAAGTATCTGTCGAAGATTAGGAGGAAATCAATGTTATGTGGTTTGATTTGAGGTCTAAGGTTAATTCAATCAAGCTTTTCAGATTTATCCTAATCTTTTCTGGTAGTCTTGTTGCGGTTTTATTCGATTAAGCTAATAAGGATTCGTACTGATGTGTATTGTAACGTTTAAATAACTAAAATATTTCGACGAAACTAGAACAATGGCCAGTTAATTTAAGTAAGTATTAAATTAATTCCAATTAGCACTTGTAACAATTATAATAAAGGTATAGATAACTCATAATTGAACATGTTATTATTACCTATCTACAATTTGGTAAAACAAAAAGAAACAACTTTTATTTTCTACGCTGCGCGCTGGCTGAAGGTTGATTGATTGAATGTGAGAAAAAAGAATCCTGTTCTGGATCTAACACTACTTACAATACTTTTCTTTTATAATATTATTACTATGGTATTAATATTCAGCAGTGCACACATAAAAAAGCAACCAATTAATTGATATTTCATTTGAAAATAAGATCTTTAACCACATCTTAAAATATAATTAACATTTAAAGTTTAAACAGTGTTTCACAGATCAAGTAGAAGCTACATGTTTAGTATTGTTTAGCCTGATGGGGTAGGAAGTAGGTACCTACTAAGAAATTTTTAGTACCATTAAGAAGGAATGTCTCAAGTATAGTGTTAATTTCGCCATCTACTATTTTCAATGTGTTGAAAATAAACATTTTAGCATCATAAAAGTGGTTTAGTGGTCGTAAATTTGGAAGGAATTATGTTCTTGTCGAAGAAGCGGTAGTTCACAGACGGTATAAAGGCATCTTTGTATTAAATTATCAGTTTGGTTATCAATAAGAAATGAAATATGGTTGTTAGTGAAATATGGTTATTTAGGGATCGTGCCGTTGACAAAAGATTCTGTATTTATAATAATATAAATGCCAAATCTTTTGTCAACGGCACGATTCCGAACATTCTCGACGTTTTTAAGTTCGATTGGAGCAAATTCAAACGAGTGGATCAGTACATTTTTCAGCATTGAACAAGCAACAATGGTACTCTATGTTAGATAGAACTGTGAAGAGCCGCCTAAAACATTTGTAGCAAGTATCTGCTACCTAAATAAAGGTTTGTAAATACAGTTTTGCAATTGAAATATATGCCCACTTCTCTATTTAGAACACCATCACCACAGTCTATATAAATAAATAAATAATAAATATCTTGGGACATTTTTACACAGCAGTCCCAAACTAACCAGAGCTTGTACTATGGGTACTAGACAATGGATATAATACTTATATACTTACTTATTTTTTGTAAATATATACTTATAATATATAAGAAACAACCAGACAAACACAAATACCATATCATAAATATTTGTGTCTTGTTATTTGTGTCTCGAACCCTCCCCCCCTCGTGATCAGCAGTCGTGTACTCGAACCACTAGACCACAGACGTCGTCATCGTCATATATGATCACCATCCTATTATTTTAACTGGGATCGGTTTCCAGTCTGTTAGGAAGACTACTAACTGGCCGCATTTCGCAATTCGCAATCAGCTTTTAGTTTTTTTATGGGAATAATTTTATGAGTCATCAAAATCAAATTTTTAGCGCAGCAGAATTTTCCACGGCGCGACAGTCGTCAATTCTCTGTAGCCCAATTTCTGGGAGAGTAGGTATATGATATATATTATATGATTAAACTTAAATTTATCAGAAAAGATGCAAATAATCCCAAAATACTGTATATTCGACAGTTTGTGCGATACAGCAATTTAAAAGTACTTGCACATGACATGTCAATTTGTTCTTAAGTGCGGTCGTTAACACCAAGTAGGTATCAAATAATTGATGGCCAGTAAAATCAGTTGTCGCTCGTAATGCAATACAAATAACATTAATTTCAAGTTTATTTGACTTTTATCGATACGACATATCCAATCTGATGATGTAAATTATATCTGCTACTGCCGGCAAAAGTGATAAAATTTACACAAAATCGTTACAATTTTATTTCTGGTCCTTAGGTACAGACTTGATTGGATTGCAAAACATTGCTAATTCATCGGTAAACGAATCTGTTACAGGGAAATAACATAACATGCCTTCACGATTGTAATGCCTAAAAGGTTAGGTAGAGTTGTAGATATTAATATCTCGGTCCTTTGTATTAGGGGGCGACCCTAATGCCATTAACTGGGCACAAATTCAAACTGAGAATTTCATCTAATAACAAGTTTCTCGATCTGGGAATCGAACCCTCTAGCGCAACAATCACGTTTACAACTACTAGGCTAACCAGTTTTTTAATGAGACGGGAAAATAAACAAAATATTTTCTTTATTACGCATTTTTTTTTATCACGTTATTAATTTTCCAGCGTACCAAACCGGAGGGCACAGTCCAAATTGCGCCTGAGATTGTTTTTTTTTAACTTTGAGTTGAGGTTACAGATTTTATGGAGACCATGAGTTCACAGCAAAATATGCATCAATAGTTCCACTTCTTAGATTTGAGTATTAGCGGTGCAAATGGCTCACACTCAACGTATTTTTCTGAATAGAAAAACTAGAAACTAATTGACCTGGAAAAACCGTTGAATTTCTTGAGAAAAAAGCTCATGATTTATCTCTGAAAACGTTCATTGAACCAACTGGCTTTGCATCCAACGTTAATTTCAATTTCAACTATCTTATTAACTTTAGTATTAAGTACTATTTTTTTCAATCACATAAAAGTTAATTTGGTGACCGTTTTGGATAACAGATAGTTACATTTAGGAGAGAGCTTCGTAACATCCCTGATAGAAGAATTGTGGATATCGATGCTTCATTCGGGACTCTTAATTGACGAATAAATAAATAGGGGTTTTTGGGTCATTTTAGGTACATCGCACCACCCGTCCCAAATTAAGCGGAGCTTGCATTACAAATGTTATTCATGCATATTAGTCACATGATAAAATAAAATGACACTAATCACAGCAGATTATAAATTAATTGCACCTAAACAATTCTACATACAAAAGAGTTGAATGAATTGCGAAAACAATTAGAATGTATCAGCTCGGCAATAGAAAGAGTCGCAACGTCACGTGTGTACGCGAAATCTCGTCTGCCATGAGAACCTCTTCGCCGGCATACACCCAACACAATAACAAGCGATCGACAATTGTTCTGACGTCACTCGTCACGATCAGACCAACGTTCACACGGTAACGTCTTCACATACTTTGACAGAACTAATAACTAGGCGAACTGACAGCCAGCTATGATTGTTTGTATCTAATTAAAGTTTTTATATGGAAATAACTGTATTGGAGTATGGAGAGATGTTCCCTGTGAATTGTTTCCGAATTCACTAAAGCATACTCCACGCTGAGTTAATCTGTGAATTAGTTGTGTTGACGAGCGATGAAACATCAGGCCTTCTTGACAATTAACTTTAATCATTACGACGCACACGCATGCGTTGGTATCTAGACTTGTTTTCTCGTTTGTAACTATTGGTGATTTAACATAAGATGTTACGCCTAGTTTCTCCACAGTTCGCCGGTATAGAGGCGAGCCTATAGCCATTAACCGGGCACAGATCTAAAATCATTTTTTTCGATCAGACAGTTTTGGGTTCTAACCGGACTTCGACCACTAAACTAATGAGGCACTATTATTGCTGATTTCTAAACATAAAAATAAGTTACTAATATTGTTAGAGATATATGGATATTGATTGATTGCCTCAAGGTACGTGCCAACATTTCTCTAACTATATTAACTACTAGAAATATTTAATAACGAGTAACTCGGCATAAAGAATCAATGAAGACTAAGCATCAATAATTAGACGTCGAGTTGATTGATTGTGATCGGTTCTACTGCAGAGTTTCTAACACTGCGCGCACGCATCTCTAAGAGTGATTGATTCGTTTTAAATATTACGTTTTGATCTCTTCCTTTTTTATGCGTACATACTTTTATGATCCAATGTTTTTATTAATATAGTAGGTACAACATCAGTACCTATATCTATTTCTAAGAAAATAAAAGGATGTTTATCCCGGTTCCATTCAAAAGACATGTTGACAACAAACCCCTGTTAAAAAGGTTTCTGTATTATACATCGGCCATGGCCTTTGCCATTTAGTCAAACATCGACTTGGGCATTATATTGTCGATAAATTTTACGACCAAAATTCCTGTTTATTGATATTTTAAAGAGGAGTGAATCGCGACGCCAAATCTTATTTAACAAAGTGCTGTAATTAGCTGTCCATAATTTGATAAAGGTATTGGGAAACCGACTGTGGGCCAAAGCCCAATGGCACTTGTTTTTGAATTCCCTTACGTTATGTGTACGAAAACGTCAATAAAATTACCGTAAAACGCATACCAAGAAACACTCACCGATTCTAATTTACATTACAAGTACGTATTACGACTAAAACCGAAAAAGTCGACCAAAAATATTTACTCATTTGCGAACGAAGAACACGTTAGGTACATACCTACAGTAAAAATATGTAACATGTTTAAAAAATGTAGCAAACTAAAGTGTACAAACATCTATTATATTTTGTAGTTATGAGTACTCTTTGAATGTTAGTTGCTCAACAACTTCCACAAAAGCGGAGAGATAGGGCTGGCAAACATTTCACCGAAATCTTTACTTGGTTAGTTCATACATGTCTAATGGTGCGTGGCAATCTTTGGCGAGCAAATACCACTATTTGACGATCTATGTTTGATAAACATTACATGGCCGCAGCTTACTAGACCGAATGTCTGCTATAATGGAAATTAAGTGGAATAAAAATAATACCTAGTACTTGGCACGTGTCCCTGTTTGCTCTAGAGGTTTGTGAACCTATGATATTTGTTCGCTTCTGTGTTCTGCCGGCTTACATTACCATTGATATGCGTCCGATTTGAATACTTATGACTATGAATATTAATCATCCGTAAAGAAAATAGAATTTGAAGAAATCAGTTTTAGTGTATGTTTTTTTAATGAGTTAACTAGATTAGGTATATCAATAAAATAACACCAATACCATAAGACCCTTCTCTCTTCGTCTTATGGTATTCACCACCTTCTAGTACATTACTTGGCAGATAATTTCATACGAATTTTGATATCTTTTTTAATTTATCCAGTGGTTAGCGTCTGTCCAGAAGTAGAGAAACAGGGCCTAATACTTACCTATTTATTTAAATTCGTTACTGGTCCTTCATCCGAATTTAGGGTGTGTGTGTGATAATAACTATACCAACGTAGTAATACGCACAAACACAGTCTGCTAAAGATGACGTGAGTAACATAAAAAATTGAAAAATAAACTTCCATGTAACATCTTATACAATTTTGAAATCAAAATATTTTCTCATATCATTCTATATTTCATAAACTGCATCAATATATCAAATTGACTTACACTCAGATATTTAAGTAACGCAGATTCGATTTTTAGAAAATCAAAACAGACTTCAAGCTATTTAAGATTTATCTTCAGTCAATGGCAGATACTAATCAAATTTACATGGGACCATCATGTAATTTTGATGACGCATGTGTGCCGTTAGTTAAAAGTTTATATCTGGTCTAGTCAAAGCCGCTGTGACTCTCTTTAAAACACCATTTCACAGAGATTGTCCTACATTGTGATATATATTTAATATCGCTATATCTGCATAGTGACATATACTTAACTAGCGACCCGCCCCGGCTTGGCGTGGGTTTGAATTTCTTGTATTTTCTGTACTATAATATGTATGTATTATACATATAAACCGTCCTCTTCAATCACTCTATCTATTAATAAAACGCATCAAAATCCGTTGGCAGACATAGGGATATAGGGACAGAGAAAGCGACTTTGTTTTATACTATGTAGTGATGATATTGGAATTTAAAACAGAACGTGATTCTCGGTTTTAATTTCAGTGTTTATTCTCAGAGGTCGTCAGGAATAAAGCACTCAAGACTAAAATACAAACTTGTATCTTTTATCTTTATCTTATATTTTTTCCTTTTATCTTTATCATTATCTTTATTGCAGTAATTAACTTACGTAAATAAAATCATCAATAATAAAATCAATATATTGTTATTTTCGTATAAAACATAGGATACAGGCACTTGTGAAATTTCGGCTTTGCTAGTGCTGTGTAATAATCACATAATTTATTTACAAAAACATACACACCACTTCACAGTCTTAACCAATACCTTGTAGTGTTAAATTTAAAATAAATATAATTGGTATCAACACAAAAAACAGAAAATGATAATAATGATAAAAATAAAAATTAAATTAATATACTTAATAATAATTTAATTAGGTAGGTATTTCTGAAAAAATATTTTATCTTTCCTAATCTTACAATCTATTTTAAGCGGCACTAATGCAATGAAGAGTATCTGTCTAGTTTCAGTCGAGTCTTGAATAGAAGGCAACTAAGGGTTTTTTATGGAGCAGATACGACCAGGAACTTTCTCTTGTGGCGTAATAACAGCATAGGTACTCCAATCATTAATCCATTTGTCAGGTGAGGTACCTACGACAATATTCCGTTAAGATAAGACCGTTCAGTGTATCGGCACATAGCCGTACCTAGTGGACTTGACAAAGTACTGTGTAAATTTTTTATTAAGTAAATGTAAAGGAATCAGAAATTAAAATTTTCATTTTCATCGAAAGTTGAAACTACGAGTACTTATACCTACCATTACCCATATTTGTGTTCATTTGAGTACCTAATACAACAATGTGTTCTAATAAAATAATCATACCTACCTACTTAGTTTGATTTACAAATGACTAACTACGCCTGTGGTTTTTCTTGCAGCAAGTTTGAATCTCAACCCTTTAGAGGACGAATTTTAAAAATTCCCATACTTAGCAGATACCCACGTTATAATAATTATCTGTGTGCGAAATTTCAGCCTAACCTATACAGTGGTTTGAGCTAGGTACAAGAACAGTGATGATTTTCTTATGTATCATCCTGATGAGCATAGATAAGCGAAAGTGGAGCGCCAGGATCGTAGCAAGTGAAAATCTATAGTCTCTGCCTACCCCTATGGGAAACAGGTGTGAAGCTATACAAGGTGGAAGGGACATCGACGCACATCCGAATACCATGAGTTCAGTACATGATTCTGGACCCCCCTGCATTGAAATTTTCCGTAACTTTTTTCATCAATCTTTAAATTTTTTCTGTTTTTTTACTTGAACGTGTAAAAAACATTATTTCTATCTAACCAAATTAGATTTATAACTAAAAAATCATTATTTAGGATCGCTCGCGCGATAACATTTATCATGGAACGTTATAATCGCGTTTTTACCAATACACTGCGCGCTCAAAAATGTCAATACTTATCTGTAATAATCGATAATTTTCTACATGAATGACCTAGGTTATTCTATTTTAGATCTTGAGTGAAACTTTGTCGCGACGTTTGTGCATCGATGTCCCTTCCACCTTGTATATGTATTATCATTCTATCGGCCAACTACACTGGGTAAGGATTTTAGAGATTGCTTTAGTCTTTTCGAGGTTATGGGAATAAGAAAAGAGACCATCTAAATACTAGAGCGGTAAATTCTCAATACGCCATATATCAGAAGTCTGTCCAGTTGTGTCGCAAATATTTGCGATCCTCTGAGCTGGAGACCGACCCAACTGTCTCAAGTGAGCTCTTCTCTGGAGGACCTCATTAGCCATGGCTGGCAAAGCTCTGTTTGTAATCCCGCTCAAGTATTTGGCTTTGCATGACTTAAATCTAAATGGATTTTACTTTGTTCTGCTTTATTTATTTTTTTGGTTCCTAATAAGGTATTTCTATTCTGTTTGGAGTATTTTGGATTTGCATTATCACCGTTCTGTTTTCGAATTTGCGAGTGTGCATAAAACAAGTTTAGTGTTGTGTTAAAGTAAATAGTTACTTATTACTTACAATGCATTAATGTGTACTAAAAATGTAAATTGGGTATTCCCATGTAAACAGAAATCTTTTACCTACTTAACAAACAGTTTAAGTGCTCTATGGAGATCGAAATATGTTAAATGCACTCTTGTTTTAACAGCTTCTGTGGACAGTGGTCGATCTGTAAAACTGCGTTTTGTACCTACGTAAGTAGATGTTATTTTATACCTATTGCGCATTTTAACGCTATCCAGAATGCCTGGATCAGTTCTGTATGATTACTTTAAGGCATTTTCTGGTCTACTGACGTACCTAGCAAAAGTAAAAGTCTAGGTTAAAACAATAATGAACGATCTCAAAAACTAAGTCATAGATTTAAAATTAGAGCATGTAGACTTTTGTTTTGACCGTTACAAGCCACAATTTATTTTATCTTTATAAAATCACAATAAAATACAATGTCATTAATAGACCATTCCACGTTATGATAAGGCCATTTACGATGTAAGTGTATCCGTTCCAATAACTCCTGACCTGATCGGTAAAGTACAGTTCATACTAGACTATAAAATGGGTGATAGACGAGCAAGTAAGTTTGCGTACTTATGGCTTGACGAGACAAAGCTGAAAATTGTATGCAACATTAATATCGGATAAAAATTATTTTGTTTTTTAATGTTGCACACTATTTTCAGCTTTGTCTAAATGGAATAAGGTATAGGTATATACCTTAAAGTACGGGATCTTAGGGTTAGCCCTAAGATCTCGTACTTTAAAACTGCCACGCCAGTTCGTCAGTCATCATATCTCGCTAAACTTATTGTCCGAGTTGATGTTAGCTCGTGCCATAAGTTCGGCGAGAACTGTACTTCAAGTTCGTGAATCTATCTGGCACTTAATAAATGGCGCTCAGACCCAATCAGATTATAATTATGTCGGTACATCGTCACCTTGTGTGGCCACTGTGGCGAGTGCCTCTCGACTTGAAGTAATAAATTACTTACAACATGATAATGACATAGCTAATTTATCAATCCATTAGGAATCCCGGCAAAAACTAGCTTACCTACAGAATGTTCTTATGATATGCAACTTTAACGGGCGGGCGATACCAATGCTATAACAGCTTTTACATACGCATCACGCCTGTATTCCCCGAAGAGTTCAGCAGAGGTGTAATAATGTACACACAATGTTCGCCCATATATTAAGTTCCCATATGATAAGCAAACCGCTGGTTATACCAGTGAAATCAAATTCTGAGCTACTACTGCAAATTTCATAGCATTAAGTACCCAATAAATAACACTCCTTGACCTGGTAATAGAACCCAGAACTTCTAGCGCTACATTGTAGTCGCACTTAAGCTAATGGAGCAATTAATATTTTACTATTGAATACTACTAAATATTATAAAAGATCTACGAAGCTAATTTGTCTCCATTAATAATTAATGAAGTTATACGAACATATACGAACGCAGAGCGTAAAAGGAATACTGCTGCTGATTAGCACTCTTTAATGAGTATGCGGTGTACCCAAGGGCCGCCAAACGTGATTCGCATAATATTCACCAACCTAATACCAACTAACATTCCTAACCATTTCAGGAAGCTCAAACACCATCTTAACTTTGTAAAATTAACCATAATACGTAGTTTCTAAACGTCCCTTCGAGGTAGAAGAACTGCTTACGTATTAGAAGTCTTTTAACCCAGTAATCAATCTTCACATAGGTACTGAGCTGCTACTTGTAAATAATGTCTGACAATTAACCAGTTTGACCGGCGTCGGTCCCCGGCGCCTTGGGCTTACGAACGAAACCTCTACAATTTTTGCGATCCTGGTACCTCCGCACGCACGACCAAATTTTTGCTGCATTTATAACAACCCTTAACGCAACTCGTTAAGGACTTAAATTACTTGTAATCTATCCTATGTCTCGGCCAATATAATTAAAGCTGTAATGTGTATGTGTGTGTTTAGACAAACATGAGGTACTCTTGGTAATGGCTGCAGATCAATCGTTATCTGTTCGTGCGAAATCAATAGATGCATCTGCACTGGTTGTCTTCCGGAGGCGTGGCTGCTCGTAATGTTACTCTGTAAAGGTCCTTACATGATGTACTAAGTAGGACTTTTTACGTGAAAGATAGATAATTTTGATTAACATAGGTAGATAATTTTGTTTATTTTTTATTTTTATGACAACATTTTAGAAATATCAATTTGAAAGCACACTATCATTGGGCCTGTCTCCGCCACCGCGCCAAACTTTTTCCATCAAACCTTTTACAGTTCTACTGCTTTTCACGGCTCTACTCTTAGACAAAGAGGGTTTTGGCTATAGTCCCTTTCGCTAGCTTGATGCGAGTAAGCACTAAACTAAATTAAGGGTCAGTCAACTCGAGAGACACCAGTACTTGGCAATTTGATTGCAATTGGCTGTCAGTTTGATATAACACCTTTATGGGCGATAATTTCAAGGAATAATAGACCCAAATTTTAGATCAGGGCTACATCGTCCCTGAGAATTTTATACCCCAGAACGCTAACGTGGGAATTCATTGCAAAAACAGCGTCAGCCACCCAGTTTAAGGCCATTAAAGCAATAATTCCGTTAACTTTACTTCTGCGCATATTTCCCGCAGTAGAATCAATATGTGAGCTACTAAGCGCAAATGCATGCTTAAAAACACAAATTATCCGCGCGTGCTTCAATCTTAAGCACTACGATGCATCTGAAGTACCCATGAGATTTCAAATGTCAGATGTTGATGATAATCTCATACACGACAATATCAATCAGGGACCAGATTGGCGATATTACTGCAATCATAAATCTTAGTACATCAATAAATCCATGTTTAGGTAATAATCAGTAACATTAAGTGGCAGCCAGCGCGTAACATTAACTACTCTGATGATAAGGCCATCGTTGATCATTGCAGTTTGTAATTACTTTAAAGATATATAGGTGGATATCGGTAGATTTAGATATAAGTATTTACTCAAAGGTGTAGGAATAGAATTGATACTAGTTCTACGTGTAGGTACGAATTTATATGCAAATATTGCTACTGGCATTGATCTTCGTTCGAAAGAGTTAGGATCGGTGTATGGAAAGTATCTAACACTTATGGTAGAATTTTTATACTATCGCTGAAGGGAAAATAGGTAATCGGATTCATACTTATTTATATAGGTATTAGAGATCGTCGATTGTAAGAGGCAGTTTATAATTAGTTTAGATTTTAATGAAACATGCGAATATGGTAAACAAATTCATGACTTTGTTCTCTCTCTATAAGGTCTGCGCCATCAGATTGAAAAGGAACCCCTACTGAGTGACCGGTGTCGATTGAATGGAAATTGCAACGTTGGCTTTCAAATAAATCCATCACCAAACAAGATGCTTTTCATTTACGCATTTTGTGGATATCTTTCATTGGATCTTTCGCATTATTTTATAAGAAAACAACAACTAATAAAATTTTGTGTCGATTACTAATAACAAAGGTACCTTAACCTAGTATTAAATTAACACACAAATACGCGAATAACCGGTGGTAAATCAAAAACAATGGTTTTCTATTATAAGAACAGTTTCCTTGTTATTAATTCTTTACCTCTATTGTAAGCCCACGAAGCAATATTTGCCCTCAAACTGTTCATCTGTTGCCACAAACTGCCTCTTCTTTACTGAAAACGTCGTACTGTTTGCCAATGACGAACAGTAAAATATAAATGAAACACGTGGCCTTTATTGTTTACGCCAAAATATCTAACCTCTAAAACAATAGACTATTTACTTAGAAGCTTCAGTGTATCCCTCTTCGCAATTGAATATCGATAGAAGGTGTATTTTGCTCTGGCAGATTGAAATGGCTCGACTTCTCGACTTTGAACGAAATTTCGAACACATTTGACGTGGTTTACCTATGTGTTATGTTACCAATTAGTACCACCTTATCTGCATTCAATAAAGTTACAGACGGACTTAAAAACAGTGACGTAAAACTTTATTGTTCTTATAATAAATCCTACAAATCATCCACCCACTCTGCAACACCATCACGACTACTTAACGGTTCTTTAATTTAAAAAGTTATTACTATTTCGTCCACACATCGTAACATAATATGATTCGAAAATAATTACCTAAAACTAGTATACAAAGTAGCGATTAAGGAAATCTATTAGCACGGAGGGATGAATCACTACAATAAATCGACATCTGTCTAACGGAGATACGAGTGTCCATATTTCAAACTTCAGTGTTAATATGTTAGAAACTGATATTCTGAGAAATGATTGACTGTGCGGTCTGACACCAGCTTAAAACGACAAAGTGGGTGTCTCTGTATACGGGGCCACCGCTGAGCGAGTTTGTCAGTGTCTTTAGAGCCTAACATTGTCACTTCAATAATAAATTTTAATACCGTTTTCGAGTTTTAAGTGCGATTTGACGAACAGTTAGGTAAATATCTACCAATAGCTGGTCGCGCGGAAACACGGAATTACGAAGAGTCAACAGTATTGACGCGTGCCGAGCCAACACACGCGGATGAAAAGTAAAACAAACACAAACAACCGCTTTTTATGGATTGATACAGTTGTATAAGTAGTGACTTTACAGAGAAATTTGACACATGTAAGAAAACTAAAGGCGTATGTAAACAGTTATAAAACACTATCTCTACTTTGTCTAATATTTTGTTAAATTATAATTAACAGTTACTAAACACCGTTTATAAAAGTCAATAGGTGTTTAAATTTACAAAGTCTAGACTGACTACGTCAGTGGTAGTAAAATTAACAATTTCGCTATTTAGGTACCTACACTACCTACACCTTTTTATGCAATAAAAGTGTTATTATTTATTATATGCAATATCTGTTTACTATATGCGCTGATTCGTATATTGGATATACACATATCAGTCTACATATCTATTCTACCAAGTTTCTCTTTTATGTTTATTCTAATTAAATTTCAAATAAAACTGTGACTTAATTAGCATTCAATAAATTTTAACTATTACCGATATAATAATGTAAATTAATATTTCTAAAAGAATCCTAATTTTATTTATGAAATTTATCTGTCTAGAATTCTAGATTAATTAGAATAGGTATTACAGTAGGGTATTGACGGTATTACAGTCATTTGTTTAGCCAAATTAGACAAAAAAATTAAATGGACCGAGCACGTTACCTTAGGGCATTTCCTGAACTTGTATTACAGCGCTTTACGCTTAGTTGATCTAATTACGAGGTAAGTGGCCCCATGAACTTCTCGACATCAAACAACCAATACCATGAAGAAAATTATGTGAACCAAGTGAAATTGAATATTGAACAATGAGCATGAATTTTTGCACCGATGCGTCAGCTTTCACCACTGATGTTATATCGTATAACTAGATCCATTATTTTTCTCAAAATATATTTTAAATAGGTACGTTGTTTATGGTTTAAATTAGGTTATACGAAAATAATAAAATTAAATAAATATACTTAAATTAGTTTGATCGGAATTTTGGATCAAATTAAGATTTCTATTCATTACATTAGATTAGTTTAGATTAGAGGTTTATATGCATTAAATTTACATATTATATTCTTTAGATACATTTTAAGCAATTATTACTATTTATATATCTAGTAAAAACAACATATTGTGACGTAAAGATTCTTAGCATATTATTATTTATTTTATTTTAAGTATGATTTGGATCATAATAAATTTCGCTTAACTTTAATTTCTGATAGACTGCTAATTTGGGTAACCGCAAAATTATTTTTTGCACCTCATGCTAAATGACATTATACCTATATGGTTAAAAAGAGGCCTATACTCATCAACCTCCCCATGCATTTATACCTGCCTACATCTATCTCCTGCAAAATCCTTACTAGGTACCAGGTTTTAATCACTATTTAACGGTCCAAGGCAACGTGACTGTAAATTATTAGTGTTATCACTACAATGTACTTACTTATTTCTATATTACCTAAATATGTTCATAAAACGAGGTTCTACATTTTTTTTATACCGCTACGGTGGCAAACAAGCTTTCAGCCTGATGATAAGCGATTACCGTAGCCTATTATGGACGCTTATAACACCAGGGGTATCACTAGCACGTAGCCGACCCTAAAAACCTCTTAGAGGTCTAAGAAGGATTTACTGCGCCGACAGTTTGAGGGAATATTCCTCTTGCTGCCAGCGCAGCGCATCCTTAAAAGGAGCTCTGGCAACATTACTCACTGCAGGAATACAACACACAATAAAGTGTGTTATGGGGCTGCACTTTTCTGTAAAGTGGAGGTAGGCCTACTTCCGCAGATGCAGACGCTCCAGATTTAGCCATAAACGGCTGTGCCCTAACTCTCTTAAAATATTATACTTAACTTAAACTTATTTATATTGCAATTGCTCATAGTTATTAATGAGCACGTGTAAACCAACCACCAAGCTTAGCGTGGCTGCAAGATGTGTATAGCTACATATTTTATGAATTTATCGCTATCATAGGTTGATGTAGCAGTGAAACAGATTCTAACACTTCTTGGATTTATTTAGCACTAAAGTGATCTTACAATCCCTTATTCATCTAAGGACCAACACGAGACTAGTCACGTTTACTGCTTGGCCGCGTTGATATCAAGACCAATCTCTAAACAAAAACTAAAACTTAGTAGGTAACTCAGGAAGAACCGCTTAGGTTTTTGTTGTTGGACGAATTAAGGTGACGCTTGGGCTATCTGTCATTAATCATTTGTTTAATATTGTTGTCATCAGGTGGTGCTAGCGATGCGGGTGGCGGGAGAGAGCGAGGATGGCGGCGGCGGGGGGTAGGATGGCCGCCACGCTGCTGCTGGTGCTGGCCACGGCCGCGGCAGGCGCAAACCTCGGAGAGCTGGCCCGCCGCGACACTGGCGACATCTTCACTATTACCGGTCAGTTGCAGTTCTTACACATTAAAATGTTAAATGTAGTAGCAGTGCCCGTTTGTAGGTGTAAGTATCTAGGTTAGTATTCGTCCAAGAATGCAATTTTTTTTAGAAACTTATAAGAAGAAGAAGCCTTTTGTACCTACATATACCTAATGTATAGTCGACCATAAAATTGCGTTACCATTACCACCCTAAGAGTGATTATCGTTTGCACATCACAAAACAACAAGCTCTATTTTTGCTTACAAGGAGTATAATTGATGATTAGCCTTACTAAATTTAATTTTGACGGAAGTTTTGGTCAAAAGTGGTTAACAATTTTATGGTCGACTATACTTAGGTACCTATATTATTACCAGATATTCATCAAATGAAATTGATATGAGATGAATATAAGCCTATGCTAAGCTAGAGTAGGCTATGCTGACTAAATACCTAGGTAATAATTCAGTAAAGACTGTTAGAGTATCTGACTCAGTAGTAAATAATTCTTGTAAAATTTCGCAGCTCTTAAAATGTAGTCCTGTTCTTTACCAGTACCTACATATTATTAGACAGACGCTATCTAGATACTAATAGTGGCCATAATACTAAAGTGATTATGGCCAATGATAGTAGATAGAGCAGCCGAGATCCAGCGAGTGAGTCGTAAATACAATATCTACTTAGTTGCCATTACAACATACCTACGCCTAGTTAAGTCACCCAAGTCAACATATCTAATCAGTGCGAGTAAGCTACTGAACACTTCAAAAGCAACAATCATCAGTAAAAAGATAGTTCCTATAAAAGCTAGTGAAGCAGACGGCTAATTAAAAAAAAGCGCCACTTATTCGCGGATAAGTGCTCAAAGTAAAACCTCAGGAGTTTTACTCGCCAAGCCCTATTTTTTGGTGGGTTAAAAAGTAATATTTCTTAAGAACATTACCAAGGGTAATCTCAAGGTCCCAGGCCTAGGTCCAAGGTCTAGGTAGGTTAAATAATTATAAATTAGATGCAGAAATAGTGTCTGTCTTAGGAATTTTAGTCCCCAGGCCTTTTAAAACCCACTTGTACGAAAGCGTATCGAAAACAAGATAGTGAAAGCGCAACTCCCCTTAACCAGGTTGACTGTTTCAAAAGGAAATTATTAAAATTTTAATTCCAGGAGCTGAATGCAGCGCAGCGCTATGTGCGGAGCATGGCGCAGGCATTCGAGCTCCGGATGCGAGCGGCGAGTGCGCGTGCGCGTGTCCGCAGCGCGCGCCGCTATTTAGGGAGGACCGAGAACTGTGCGTCGATGATCTACCAGGTAATTATGAACTTGTGCCAAAAGGGAGGGAGGGAAGGTCGTCACATGCAAAGGCTAGTTTATTATATTCAGTGTTTTCATGAGTTACTATGTACGTAGGTACATCATAAGATATGCCTGCTGTCGTTTTTAGAAAAGAACCCCCTACTTTTTCCTTTCCCTCGTATATAGGTATTAATAACTACTGTGTAACACTAAAAAACGCAATAAACCTCCTCGGTAGCATTCATCACGGAGTTAAATGCTAGCTAACTGTCATGAATGAATTGCAAGACATACATCAAAATACAGATCAAGCTTAATAAGTGTCGAACCAGATTCCAGTTTACCGTCATGCCCGGTAAATAATTTTGTAGAAAAGAGCTTTGGCTAACACTTGAGAAGTTTTCCTTATGTAAGTGGCTTAAATGAGTGTAGACATAGAAAGCTATGAGTTTTAGTTAGATACGTAATGAAAAGGCTACAAGTACAAATCAAGCCGGGTTCAGTATCATAATGTATCTGTTTTTCTATAATACGTAAAACCTTTTTTTGGTTTTATGGAGGTTTTTGTCAAGGTCTTCTCCATGTAGGTAATCAACTTCTTGGAGACGTGCAACTAGCGTTATTTGAAATAAAAAAATGTGCTTGAAACTGAGATGTTTTGTAAAAACAACAATAAGATCGTGGTAGGTACCGCTCTATGTAGTTATTTTTTACGTCTGAATGAGATATATAACGTAATACGAATCGATTTTCTAAAAAAATGCTTCATTCTTTTAAAGTGACAGTGTAAAAACTTTTAATGCGAAAGTGCTAATGTCTAACAAACGTAAAATATCACTTCTGCCATATCATTGTTGAACTAAATACAACTTTACCGTTGAACATTGATTTTGCTGAATCTCGCACTTTCTTAGCGATGATTAACAGTTTCTAATATTTCTTTTACTACTTATTAGAAAACATTGCTATTAGTTTCTGTTATATTAATTGGTTTATAAATATGCATTAGATTTCATTCTTGATGCGTCGTCTTTAAATTCAATGCAGTGTGACAAATTTAAATAGTGTTCGAAAGTAAATGATACCCGTTGCCTCGCTTCGGACATTGTATTGGAGGTCATAATATGGTTAATTTTGAAAGTCTTGACTATTTCAAAATGAACACATTTAAAATGAAGGCATTATGTCCACTTTTGTACATTATTAATATTACCTAACCTTATTTTATATTATTCAGCAAATTTTAATGAGTTGGACAGGTACCCTGATAAAGGTCGCTGGTAGTCGTTGATGCAGGCGGCATAATAATCCTTGATTCGATCCGGAGGTTTATTGGGGAGGCCCCTAATAATTTTTATTCAGTACAGCGCCTCTTTTGGCTGATATGATGATGATGGGAATGATGAAGTAAATTTCCTAATTAACAATAATCTTTTAGTGTTCAAATCTCAAGGGTACCTGTAAGATACTATTTAAGAAACTAGCAATCTAGAGAAAAATGATAAGAGCCCGTGGGAGGTATGCAACAAAGTGGCGTGCTTTTCAATTGCAATGTTACGTTAGTAGCTGTGGGAAATGACTCCATAAAAACAATCGAACAGCTTTCCATTTTCCTTAGTTGTAATTAGATAAAACCTCTTTTCATATACATATGTATAGTTACATACATAAACACCTGTCACCGAAGATTTAGGCAGAGGCGTTCCTCGAAGGGTTTGGCAGAGGCGTTCTAATATACACCCATAGTTTGCATTTTTAGGTCCCAAGTAATAGGGGCCGACCCCATTGCCATTAACCGGGCAGAAACAAAAAAAAATGTTATCTTCATTTTCATCTTTTAATATAATCTGCTGCTTTATGAGTAACTTTCGTCTGATGATTCTTATAATGATATGAATTCTCAATCCGTAGCCAATAACTGCCCATAAAAATTATCTTTGTGATTCTACAACATACACAGAATTTCAACCAGACATAATATCTTCGTATTCGTATGAAATTTAAGTGCGAAATGTGATAACTATAATACTTAATCGGAAGTATTTTACTTCATAACATCCCAATTTCGTCGAAATTATAACTTTTGCAAGCATAAGTTTCACTTTTGAAACGTAGGTATCGACGGCCGTAATTACTAATCGGGTTCGACGACTAAATAAGTTAGGAGCAGTGTCGCGTGATAACTACCTCATTTAGCAACACTTACCGCGAAAATGCGGGGATTCAAATATACATCGTTAATAATACACCAGATATTCGATATCAGCTTATTTCACAAAATGGCACTGTATTAGTCTTAATTCCTTAACAAATGAGGTGTCCAGTAAAGTATTACGATTTAGTAAGCTCTGATCACATTAGTCCTTTAATGAATTTGACAAATATTTATATTAAAAACTTTTGGCAATGTCACTGGCAGCTTTTTATGTATTTTTTACATCCACGTGTGGATCTTCACAAGTAGTTTCAAGCATGCAAATATTTTGCTTTGCAGAATGTTCGTTAGCTACATTTGGGACCGGCAGTGCTGTTCAACGGATACCGTTCGTTTATTTGCCGCTGAAAGGCCAGATTATACACCCATCAAAAGAGATAACTTTCCAAAGTGAGTGTTTGTAATAAATAGGTAACTTAAACACTTTCACTTTAGAAGATGATAATAACAAATCAATTTTTATGTATTTGTTCGATTTGCTGGTCTGAAATTTATATAAATGTTTCAGATGTAAAAACACCAATTTGTGCAGTATCAGGGGCTCAATTTCTTACAAGGAAAGGCTTACTCGATCTTCGGAACACTTTGGATGCCGATGTCCCATTCAATCTATTTCGTGACGAAGGCAGAACATTCCTACAGGTAACACATTTTTCTTCAACTTTACTTGTTGTTAGATTTATTTTTTTCTAATACTAATCCATTTCTAAAATTCTTAGTGGAGCGGCGAGAACGATGTGCGTGCAAGAATGACTGGGCGAGTAATGCTGGTTCGATTGCTGTGTCGTGATGTCGCCGCCACTCCCACGACGCCACTTGATTTGCGAGGGGTGTTCACACCGTGCGTCGCATTCAGGGTGCAAGGAACTCCACTTAAACCACACTCCAGTACGCATAAGCACATAGGTCATATAAAATATTTACTAATAACTGCTGTTCATCATCATTTTATTCTTTGCTATACGTTTTCAGATATAACTGAAGTTCAGTTTGCACCGAACGCACAGACGTCGGGTTCTTCCAGCACTTCAGGCCTGTCAGTATCAGAATATGTTGCCATTGGTATCAGCTCTTTACTTCTTGGTCTTATCTACGTTGCATCTGTTTTCCTTTTCCTACACATCCGAAAACGCCGTAAGGCAATGTCTGATGAAGAAGATATCAGAAGACCAAAAGGACTTAAAAAGAAAGACGGGTCTGTGATAACTGAACGTGATATTGTTCGCGTAAACAACGAACGGATGCAAACTCTCTCTAATAAGGTGGGCCAGGATGATGGGATTATTAAGAAAAATCCATTGTTAAATATCAGTCGGCAACTTCATGAGAGTAAAAATCTCACAAGTGATTCAGGCAGCAATTTATCAGATTCTGACGATTTTGGCCATAATAGTATGCGAAACGAAGACAATTTGTACACAGTAAGTTAATGATGCATTTCTAAGTTATGCTACAATTTCAGTTAAACATAGTTAAAGAAATATATTGCACCCTCTTTTACAGAATCAAACGACGTCGGCAGTTATCCATCAGCATTACGGTGATTATAAAGTTAATAATGACAATGCAGAAATAAGCCATCGGGACGAATCCGGAATTGAGAGGCTCCCAGACGAACATGTGTCTATTGTAGAAACACAAGATGATAGAGAAATTGCACGACCAGTTGGAACAACGCGAAGAAAGTTGTATTTCAATCCAGCTTATTTCGAACCACATTTAATGGCTGTAAGTAATTGAATTTAGTTTTTCCATTTACTTATATAAAATGTAAGTCGGTAAAAACAATTTTACTCATTACAGGAACCTCCAGCCGCAGCATTAGAATTTTTGGTCAAAATAAGAGAAGTAATCGCAATTGCAAAACATAAAATGGCAGCAAAACGTTTCCAACCTATCCTGAATGAAATACCTGAAGAAGAAACTCTTCCTTCTAATGGAAATAGCATAGATATGTATCAAGGAATGGGGAGCCAAAGAAGTGGTAGCGTAGTCAGCTTAAAACGAGAAAACAGCAGAAAGACCAATTGCATTGGCTGCCCGGGATGCAAAGTAAATGGTGAAAATGATGTCCCACAAATTGCTAAATACAATATTCCGGCCTGTGTTAACTGTCTCGGCAACAAAGGCGACAAGCAAAGCAGTATACGTAAGTGGTTGGAAAACATTCCCACGGTAAAACAACACCCACTGTACAACGACGTTTTACCCACAGATCATCATAGTTTGGCAGATACACTTCTATCGCTTCCTGTCAGCGAAATTCGACGCAAAGTCAGAAAACAAAACAGTTTCTCAAGTTCCAATTCTATGTACTTGACAAATAATTTTGCAGTCCCTAAAAAACCTACAACTTTATCAGTCAAATCAGAACCTATGATGCGAAACTATAACTTGCCGCTACCAGAGTTCGAAGGCTTGAACTGTCAACACATGGATTTTAATATGTGTTGCCAAACCGTTGCACGTGTAGATGATATTAGACCTATTGGACTAAATGATTACAGTTGTGCAAGTCTTAAGGCTAACTTGGAAAATTCAAGATTCACGAAAACATTCGCCAGTAAAAATGCATTGCCTGATATGGTGAATGAAGCTATAGCTCTAGATCATTGCACAAAATCATACAATCAAAGTAGTTCCGATGAAGAGAGACTGAGTAATAAAAATCCAACCGTTCCAATTTTAAATCAATATACAAGACATACTTCTGAAAGTCCTTTAGGTAATGATTATGAAACTGACAGCTTAGAAAGAAGCACGATCAAAAAAGGCTTGTCTACACCCACTGAGTATCCCGATATACCATCATCGCAAGCTAGCCCAAGTTTGAGTAACGCTTTACCATTAGAAGAAGAGCTCACAATGAGAAATGCGGTATACAAAGTTCATTCTAGTAGTAACAGCAACACTCCCTCACCATATCGAGACATTTGCATCGATCAAAATCATTATGAGACAATAGAGAAAAACCTAGTTCCACGATTTGAAGCACCGAAAGCTAGTTTAGTAAGTGAAGTGTACGTTAATAATACCTACGATTTTGGCAGTGCACCAACGTCACCGAGTGGCTCTGATTGCTCCATGGGGAGCCGAAAATTAGTTACAACTATTCATGACACAGAATTAAAACCCGGTTGCTTAACTATTGAAGTCAAAGATTCTCCAGAGAATTATATAAAAATTCACGAGAGTGATGGTTTTGAACCAGATACTTTAGACAGAAAACATCCGAAAAACAAAGACGCTGTGGATGATGTACCATTCAGTAGAAAAGATTTTATAAAAAATATTGATACTAACGATAGTCCACCTAGTCAACAACGTATTCAACTTAGAAGTAGTGGCACTTTCCAGAAAAAGAGTGACAAGATGGAAAATACTTCCAAATTTAACAGTCTCAGATATGAATATGAACAACGCAAAAACACAAATGAACGTCCAAAGTTGTCGGCAGGTGTTTATAGTGGATCAAAAAGTCTCGATAATGTCACTGACGATAATTTGCAAGAAGCCGAAGAGTGGACAACGGAGGAGGGTCGGATACTGACATTGGAATTAAGACATTCTAAAAGGCAAAGGCAAAGTACTCCACCCACGATTAAACAATTAAAGAATCTAGCACGTCCTGATGTATTGCCACCTTTGCCTCCTGTTGATGATGATCCTATATATGAACAACCATCATTTCCACCAAGGAGGGTCGAGTTGGATAGGGTACCAAACAATGAGATTCATCCAAAAAACGTGAGTGGCAGAAGCCTCAGTCCGAGGGTTTTTACGAAGAATATGACTATTGACTCAAACGATAGTTCTATAGCTTTTAAATCGACTTATGGACCTTCCTGCAGTCCAATGAGTGCTTCTGTACAATCACAATCCTCGGAATATGAAAACATGGAGTCCGTGAGCGGAACAGTTAAAAAAGCGGGCGACTTGAGCAGGAACTTTATTAGAAAAAGATCGGACAGAAGCAGTAAAATAAACACTGATACTTTTGTGAAGGGACCAAAGGTAGATGGACAATCTAAAACAAGGTTCCGAAGAAAGAAAGGCTGCAATATACAAGACTCGGGATATCTGAGCAGTGACTCGACCTCTTCAAGACAAGTGCCAAGAAAATTAGTTGTTGCAAAAATTGTGAGTTGTAGTGAAAGTGATGATACTGAAAATGAAGCCTGTAGTGAATCTGGTGCCGAAAGTGTAGAGACCCATTCTGTTTACTTCGACAGCTTCAGAAATATGCAAACTGAAGTAGAGGACAATTTCAGTTACAGTAGTAAAAGTTTTAGTGACGGAAAAATTTAAACAAGAGAAGACTGTTTATAACTTATTCCTATTAGTTTTAGTTGTGTTGGTGCAATAAAGTATATCTACTTAGGAAATGTAGAATGTGCAATATCATGTGCAATATTTACAATATAAATAATAAGTTGTAAGTTTAAGTTTGAAGATTTTAGAGTTGTATAGTATTTTATGAAGAATCTTTACCTATATAGATTGCTGTATATTTAATTTTCTTTGTTGAGTTATTTTAATAATAAAAACTATACCATTGTGTTAGATACTTCTAAATAGAGATTAAAATTTGCTATATAGTAATACCTCTTAAAAACATCGATTTTATTTATAAATAAGAAAATCATAGAATAATTAGACAAATAGGAGGCCGGACGTGCAATGCAAGAATAGAATAGTAAAATATTACTTTAATTTGTTTTAAAATGTACAGTGTATCTTTAATTTAATTTATAACTTGAGGTTAAGTTTGAAATAATATAATATTTTAGTTGTATATATATTTAAAGGTGAAGAGTCAGGCAGCAATGTTTAGCTTCCTAGTACCTGACTACATACGTGTGCTCCAGAGAGGATACGCAATTTCCGTCCTCTCTGTTAAATTGCAAGAGCACGAATATTTTGGTTATGGATTATGACGTTAGTTGGGAACAAACAATCATATAATAAGGCAATACAATGCTGCCTCTGGCCGTAAAATAGACACTATCACTAGCAAGGTCGGTTAAATGAATCAAGACAGACACAGAGGAAATAGATTCCTCCGCCAATGAGTCTATGCACACGGGCCCTCGGAAGAACACTAGCCCAGCGGAAGCACACGACATAAAATAAAAACTGTCAAGTAAAGTAAGTATAAAAACTACCCGCATACCATCGGTAATAATTGCGTTCAGAAACGTGAAAGAAATGCAACGAATTCACAAATATCCTATGAATCAGCTTTTTCGTTATTATTATTTTTATTATTTATACATCCTCAAATTATCCGAATTACGCTAGATAGGTTTTTCTGACCAAATTATGCCAGTAATAATAATATTCAGCCACGTTTAACTCGTACACTGAGTCAGATTGTTTTGTTTCCAACAGTCAGGGTTTTGGGTTGTGGGTAAAAGAATATATTTCTCTAGAAATTTACCTAATGTTAAGAAAAATTAGACAGTAGCTGATAAAATGGTGCTAAGAAAACGCAAAAGGGGAAACCGGGTACTTATAGTAGTTAAGTTTTACATTCGTTTAGGATTAAGAGGTGGCGCTAGTGTAAGCCCGGCAAATTTTAGTTTTTTCGTAAATTGTATGTTTCAATAAAAGAAAAAAACATATTGACTACTTTATACTAAAACCTGTTTATTATCATAATCATCAATGACATGTTAGGCCGGTCTCACACATCCGAAACTTTCATAATCTGAATTCAGACTATTAAGAAAGCCCAGAATTCCATACAAAGTAATGATCGATCTGAGATTTTCATAATCTGAAAAAATCACAATATGTGTGGTAAACAGTCACTTTATGACACAAGTGGAATACTGGGCTTTCTTAATTAATAATCTGAATACAGATTATGTAAATTCCGGATGTGTGAGGCCGGTCTTATAATTCTATATCGTTAAAAACTTTCAAAATTTTTCAGGATGACGATTTATTCGTTTTATCTAGCTAGGATAAAATATGGTGTTGCTTAAATTTTTATAGAATGTACTTAATAGTTCATTTGCCTGAAAACTGTAGTAGTCGTTTGAGCGCCATAATGTTGTTTTTGTGGCTAAATATTCAACGATACTAAAAAATAATAGAAAAACAAAGGAAATATGTATTTAAAGCTGTTGTAAATTATTTAAAAAAATTAGGTAGGTAAAATAGGTTTTACTAGCCACTAAAACGATTTTTTGTACTTAATTAAAGTCCGTAATATAGTTAAGGGAGTTATACATATAAATAATATATCAAGAGTTAAAAAGAAACTGCAAAATGCTCAATATTTATTATAATTTATATTTTCTAGTTTTTAAGACGAGCTCTCTTTACAGCCAGTATTGAATAGTGGCTATCGTTTGTACATACATTTATTTTAATAGCGTAATTTGTTGTAATGTAATAAATAATTATTTTAGTACGAGATTTTAATTTAAAATAATGCATGGTTTTGCCAATACTGTTAAATTTGGCACATTGTAACAATTTAATAGTGTGTGTTTATCATTAAATACAATGAAGAGAAATTTGAAGTTATTATTAAAACTCCCTATTACCTATACTTATAATTACATAAAACTAAGACGAGTAAGTACACTTATGCCTAGTCCTTATGTAAGTAGGTACTAGGTACCTTTTATGGTTTGTTGAATTGTATAAAATGAATATTGGATACTGTTATAGTCGTGATCTTTTTTGGAATAGAGATGTCTTTTTCCCAGTCACAATATTCTTTAATAGGTTTTATACGATTCTAGTTGCTTTTTGGCTATTGTTTTGATTGCGTTTGCGCCTGGCTTGAGATAGAGAAAGAAATTCAAGTATAATTCTCTAGGGTTCTGATCAAATCGAGCCTTCCTTTAAAATTGTATTATCACAGCAGTTATCCTTCGCCAAAACTAAAGTATAATGGAATTAATTCAATTCACTGTTCAAACCCGATCAGAAATCCCATGTTTCCCTTTATCCAGGTCAGATTCGAAATACGTCACACGACTTGCGCCGCCCGGGAGATGACTGCGCGTACCGACTAAGACCACTCCAGTGTTTCGCCTCACCACTTAATGCTCGGGTTACGAGAACGATTATTTGGCGATATACAAGAATTTACCGGCCTCAATATCCTCATCAATCTATACACATAGCCTCAGGCTCAGCCTTAGGAACAGTTAGAACATCGCCCTTCATCTGTTTCAAGCCAGTGGCCGCTTCTACCCGCATTTTATCCTTGAACCATAAGTACTTCGCCTCTCCTCCAGCAAAGACATCGATTTCACTGCCAATCTTGTTTAAAACAACAGGATTCTTTGACTCACCCATCTTTATCAAACAATCATCCAAATACTTCAACACTAAGCCGGTTCGATTCAATATAGATGTTGCATAGTTCTGGTAATTGTGTATCAATTGAGTTTCGTCTAGTATTTCCTCGTTGTGTTTCGATAAACTGTCGTCCTTAGCCGTGATTTTGTAGTTAGGGGGCGTAATGACGATTGATAAGGGCACTGCATCGTGTATGTAATGTATGAGGGCTAAAACTTGAGATTGCGTCCTGAAAAACAGAACGATATACAGATACTACTTTAATCCAAACATCATCTTAATACTCTTAGAGTGCTTTCGAGTTATGGATCAACCTTCTGGCTACATTTTACCAGTCCTAAGTATTGCAGCATGTCCGCAAAAGGGGTGTGTGGTTGATATACCGGTTTGTCACATCAGGCCATCAGGGGCCTAGGCAAGGCCCATAGGTGATATATTGCATTATTAAACCCTCTTTTTCATCAACCTAAACTGCTTTATAATAAGTTAGTTTTAAAATAAGTGTTTTGCATTAGGAAGTACCTATTCATACAAAAAAATAACTAAGTTTTGTATAACTTCCTAATTTTCTTGAGCATTACAATCTGTAAACTAACAAAAGACATAAACTAACTAATAAAAAACTGATATACATACCTCGAGTAAACAGACATCATCATACAACAATTTTCATTTGTTGATTCACTGTGTAACACAACCATAACACCATTAAGTACATGGTAAGGTGATTGTCTATGGATTGCTATGTTATTACAATGAGGGACTCTTTCCATTTGAAGATATTTGCAAAAGATATCCAGCCGCAAGGCTTCATCATCATTTTTCTTAATATGTCTTAATACAAGATCAGTTTTCTCTGTAGTCGCTAGAATAGAAAGCATGATGTTAGAATCTGCAATTAAAAGAAACTCATGTTTAGATTGTAATTGTTATAATACGTCAAAGATTAATTGTGCCAACACTAAGATATTAAATTCATCATCAAAGCTATTAAACTCCAAATACTGTGTAAATAAAGTAAGTAAAGTATAAGTAAAGTGTAGGGGGTCGAAACAAAAAATGACGCAATTTTTTTTTACTTAGTAACAAAGCCCCTGCTACATTTTTATGAGCAATTTGACTATAGCTGATGTACAGCTTCTTTGATATTATTATTATATGTATAGAGACATTTTTGAGAGGTTTTTTGTCGACCACATTGCTTGCTTAACATCAGATGAGATAAATCCCCATCAATTTGCAATCTATTTAAAACTTATAAAGAACATACAACTCTAGCAGCTGCCAACAATTACGCTTGCAACCCAAAATTATTATTTTTTTTACTTTTTTACATAATTAAAAGTTTAAAACAGCCTTATCCCAGGATCCAACCATCTCCTAGCCAATTTTAATCCAATTCTGTCTAGCAGTTTAGGCATGAAAAGGTTACAAGCAAACAGACAATAAGTAACTGTCTCTATAAAATAACGATGGATGAATTGATACATACCCAAAGGAGCACTAGAAAGGACATCAAAATCTACTCCCATGGTGTCCAGAGATGACAACATAACATCTTCAATTGGTAGAAGACATTCTTTTTGCAAATGTCTATAAAATATAACTCCAATAAACTCAATCTTGCTTACAATGCTGCTTTTTATCTCCTCCAAATCTATGACAACAACTATAGCAGAATTGACATTGTATCTCAGCATTTGTGTCCTTGACTCTTCCCAGAATGGGACACTGTCAGGTTTCTCAAATATCTTTGTTGTGTACTCAATTGATTGTTTGGTTGTTCCATGTAGTAGTATGTGAACATCTTCTAGAGCCCTGGAATTACAAGGTACTACATCAACAAGATTGAACTAATGCACAAAAGTATACCAACAGCTTGGATCTGGACTGGGGTGCGGCAGTGGGTATAATAAAGTTTACTCATGACAATACACAAACATAAATAGATTTTTTAAATGCAAACTTTAACTTAATTCTATGCTACTAGATACCTATTTCTTGTAAAATAAAAATAAATAACTGCTCTCTTATAAATAATCACCTTTCCACTGTCAATATAAACTCAGCAATACTTACTTGTGATTCATATTACACACATTTAATGCAATAACAATTTTCTTATTGCAGACTTTAATCCATGGAGTTTGGGTATTGATTCTCAAGGCTCTAGCCATCTGAAAGATAATAATAATTAAATAAATATATTATCAGAGCCAACAACTTAAAGGACTCAGACATGACATGGTCATGTTGCTTAGGGCAAGTGTGGTTTTAGTCGGTATGGTTCAGATATACCATGCCATCTCCCAAGATGGCAGCGATTCATAAGGATTTTCCATACCCCAGAAAATTGTTCAAAAGTTGTCCAACCAATCAAACTGTGCAAAGCTTTATGTGCTGTTGTGTGTACTTTTTTGCTGGTGTACATCCAATGCTTGATAAGTACACACTTATAAAATTCAAATAAAGAACACACTTCATAAAACCTTAACATTATCTAACATTCCATTAATAACAGGTCTAAAATCATTAAATTTTGCACAGGAGAGTTCAAATCCAATTCACAAAATAACATGAAAAATACACAGCCAGTACTAAAATAAATTACTAATACCAACCTCTTTTGGGCCATCCTTAAACACAGAATCGTCTAAATTAGGATGATTTTTTTTATAAGTTGAAAATGCAACTGTTTGATGAATATTCAAAAAGTCTTTGTAAGTTTTCTCATTACATTGCACACTGTATTTAGCTTCCGTTAGTTTTCTCTTTAGATGGGTTATAATAGGCAGTGTATCATCATTTTGTGCTTCAGTGAGAGTCGTTGAAATGTCGGGATGTGTGATATTCTCAAAATTTTCATCAAAAACAAGAGGCACTGCATCGCACTTGCGGAATACTCTCAAACATGCTTGACCACTGCAAGAGATATCATTGATATCGTACTTATCAACGTTCGTCACTATTTGATGTACCTCAAGCTTGTCTTTCCTTGACAAAATGGTAATTTCATCTCTTGAAACTACCAAATAAAAAAGATCGCACTCACTGCTTCTCAACATTCTAATTTCCGATGGTTTGGATGAGCCTGAAAGTTTTATCGAAGATAATAAATCTCTCTTATAATACTCCTGCACTTCTCCGTCTTTCGTACATAGTATCACATCAATGTTCTTCTCATCTCTTGGATGATTATCATAGAAGGCGTAACACCTTATATCGTTCAAAACAAATGCTGGGACAAGCTTATCTAACACTTGGCGAATGTTTTCCATGTTTTGCAATAATTTCAATATAAATATTATAAATCTGTTAACTTTTATCTCGTGTAACAATTACGTATTTTAACATTTTGTTTTAAAAACGTAAGATTGTATTAAAATAAAATGAAGGACGGACAACTACTAGCTTAAAAGAAAACAAAACACAACAACAACAAATCCATCCTTAGTTCCTTACTAAATAATATTTGAATTTTGATTGAATTGATTGAAGTGTCAAGTGACAGTCGTGACAGACAGTGTCAGTGTGACTGTGACGTGAGTCGTGACCAGGGTTAGATTTGGGCACATTCAAAACGATAGTACAAAAAATTTACAAAAAGGATAATATTTATAAAAAAAAATTGTAAGTACACTATTTTGGATTAAAAGTCATTCAAATCAATACCAGTTTCTGTAAAATTCACCTCTTCCAAGTTTATCAGTTTTTCAATATTTGTTTGATCTTAACATACATACATACATAGCTTCACGCCCGTTTCCCATAGGGGTAGGCAGAGACTATAGATTTCCACTTGCTCCGATCCTGGCACACCACTTAAGTAGGTTTATAATCAGTACAATTACTACTTTTGCGCTACCGCCTAATGGATTATATTGCCAGTTTGTATCTTATTTAGTGTTAGTAAGATTTATTGTATATTATCTCACAAAGACAAGACTTTTCGAAGGGAACTTGAGGAGTGACCAAGTGAAGTTATGTGATTTGTTTTTATTTTAAACTATGGTGTTTTAATGTTGGATTGGCACAATATTTTTTTTTTATATTAGACCTTAGATAACGATAGTATACATATAGTACAAATACTATAATTATAGTACGAAATCCAACCCTGGTCGTGACACTGACTAGTGACTGACTGCCTGTGAAATTAATTAAATAAAAAACCTTAGAATAATAACAGTATCTACCTAATTTTATTTGATTAGGTACTTATAAACTGTGGCTAATGTAAAGACTCGGAGTCGGACCAATAACATTTTATTGGTCTGAGCTTGTATGTAGTCTTTGGAACTGGAAATCGAATTTCGATTTTCGAATAAGTCACTACAACTTTTTTATTCTTTTTTTATTTAAACAAATACATATTTTAATTACGTCATAATTGTCATGTTACCCATACATGGCATTAGAAGGTGGCCATGAGGTAGAAAAGGAAATTACTAAATGTGGGTATAGGTAGATTAAATCAGGCTTTTAATAATTAGCTACATAAATTATTTAAGTACTTAGGTACTTGTACCTACTACGAGGACTACCTACCTCATGCAACATGACAAGCTGACGTTCACATAACGTAGGTAAGCGTACGATAATTGATTACTGTACAAAGGACAGTTCATGAATACAGTAGTTACCTGACCTGCCAGTATATCTTGAAACTTCAAAACAGCGCTATGAGGAAAGGAAAACGTCACCACATACTTCAAACTCGGTACATTTTAATTTTGCATCTATTTCACGGCCGGTCAAGTTAAACTGGTTACTCTGCATAGTGCAACGATCCGTAGCTTTTCAATATGGCAAGACAAAAGACCGCTTCCCATCTCACGAGAGCATGTTATTGCAGTGACATGGATACATGGGTACAGATACAATGCACCTGATTTGACTCGCATGCATAAATGCATAATGCAACAACACTCGCCAGAAAGTAGGTTTTATATTTTTGACTAAAGTAGTCTTGGACTATGGCTCAATCCCTCTCATACTGAAAGGAGACCCGTGCCCAGCTGTGGGACAGCTAATGAAAGTAGTCTTGATTGTAGTCTCTGAGGGGTAAGGCCAGTCAAGGCAGAGTACTTACCTACATCCATAGTCAATATGTACCTAGCCTATTCCACCATTAATCGAGCATAAATCCAAACCCGGAGCTGCTAGCTAGTGCTGTGCTGCTACTGAGAAAAATCGATCCTAGGATCTTTTATCTAGGCATCTCATAATTAATACGAGAAAATTATTTTCTCATCGAATGTATTAGCTGTTTATTTTCCCGTTTAACAACTGAACATCTATGTAGAGAAATAGGTTAACATGGTTTTGCAATGTACAAGCACATTAAAGAATGGTACAAGTGCGAACAGTTCTCAAAGAATAATAATTATGGAAAGTGATAACAGCACCACGTACAGTCACGAGTAAAAACATGTATACACTAACAAAAGTGCTAAAGCGATTTTCTCCTAAAGCACTAATAGAACTTTTGTGATATTACGAATATAGTAGGATTTACGAACCAATACTACCTTTAACGGTGATATCAAAGTTGCAAACGTTAATTCATGAAAAAATAGCTTTAGCATTTTTGTTAGTGTGTTATGTTTTTGCTCGTGACTGTACAGTACACAGTAACCTCGGTAATGAAACATAGGTACCTTCCCATATATTTACTCTGGTTACTTTAGTTTAAGTTTTTCAGATATCGTCAAAATGATTATTTGCTAATATTTTTTTCAGGCGATTACGAAAAGTATCACTGTACAGGTAATACCTACTAAAAGTTTTTATTTGAAGACGTCTGTGGTCTAGTGGTTCTAGTAACGGACTGCTGTTCACGAGGTCGTGGGTTCGATTCCCACAGGACACAAACATTTATTGTGATGAACTTAAGTGTTTGTGTTTTTCTGGGTGTTTCCTATGTATTATAAGTATGTATTTACAAAAAAAAAAGTATATAAGTACTATATCCATTGTCTAGTACCCATAGTACAAGCTCTGCTTAGTTTGGGACTAGATGGTGCTGTGTAAAAAATGTCCCAGGATATTATTATTTTTATTTATTTTTTTTATTTACCGGGGCCTAACAAACACGCCGCATTAAAATATTATGAACTAGCTTTCCGCCAGCGGCTTCGCTCGCGTGGTCTGGGTGTTTCTTATAACTTTTAACACTTATTTCAACCCCCTACAGCCTTTTTTAACCCCCGACGCAAAAACGACGGGGTGTTATAAGTTTGACGTGTCTGTGTATGTGTGTGTGTGTGTGTGTGTGTCTCTCAAATCCAAGATCGCCGCCACCACAAAATGGCATATTACATTAGTGTCGGGGGTTTTCTAAATTTTTAATTTAGTTTGGTATTTTTTCATTAAAAAGTACGTCCTTTCTCAGGCTCTAAACTATCTCTGCCAAATTTCATTTAAATCGGTTCCGTAGTTTTGGCGAAACTGACAGTTGAAATAGGGGATGAAAGATATAAGGAATACCAAGAGCACGCGGGCGAAGCCGCTGGCGGAAAGCTAGTACATAAGTACGTGACAGCACTATTTGAAAAAAATATAAACTTATCGTCTCTTATAGGGCCTGTCTCCACCCCTAGATAGCCGCTAACCGCCACATAAATTAAAAAATGGAACAAAATTAGTATGAAATTAACCGCTAGCTAATTTAACGGAAACTTCACTAGGAGGTGACGTAACAGGACGTAACAGGCCCATACGTAATTGTGTTTAGAACAAGGAGGAAATAGAATATAAGATTTCAACATTTTCTTGAACTTGATCCTATCGTTTAAATAATAATAAGAAGAAGGTAATGTACTTAATGTTACGGTTAAAAGAATTACAAATTAATCAGTCAGTTACATAAGGAGTTTGAAGATACATCTAGTTCTAGACGGTGTTTACGAAGCGTGTCAGAAGCCTTAGGTTAGGGTATGGCGTGAGTGCGACCCGCTCAAATAGAGCGTGCAGCGGACTATGTAGTTTGTGTCGAGCGTGTCCCGTAATGTCGTTCTAAGAAATCATATTAGTAGATATTATAAGGCGGAAAGATTTGATTGTTAGTTTGATTGCATTGAATAGGCTCCGAAACTACTGTACCGATTTAAAAAATCTTTCATAAATAAATAACTAACATATTTACCGAGTAACATAGGCTATGGGCAAAGGCATAGGTTACCCATAAATACCCAGACCACGCTGGCGAAGCCGTGGGTGGAAAGCTAGTTACAAATTGAACCCGAAATGTTGTTAGGTACTTCCTCGTTATTCATCTTTAAATGAACGTTGTTGTTCATCTTGCTCTCTATCATACACAGTAGGCGGCGGCTCAGCTTTGCCCCTTGCGTTGCTGATGTCCATGGGCGGTGGTGACCACTTACCATCTGGTGGGCCACCTGCTCGTCTGCCACTGCAGGCAATAAAAAAAATACATATATTATATATAAATAACAATCAGACAGAGCGCAGGGCACACTAAGGCAACTCACTCCCTGGACGCTCTTCGACCGATCATCCGCTCCGCTGAACTTCCCTCGTAACGCTCTCGCACTCAGGCTGTACCCTTATGAAGGTACAAATAGACTCGGAGCACGGTTGAATGACTCCTTTTTCAGGAAATTCTGCGCTTGTCATGTGATTAGCAACGTCGTCGATCGCGGCGATATCGATGACTGAACACAGTGATACAATTAATAGTAATTTTAACAATACGTTAATAGTTATTTTTAAACCCGTCTTAAATGAAACAAAGAGTTTTCAATTCGTCTACATTTCGATACCTTGGTGACTGAGTTGATAGCACGGAACAAATATTTATATGAGGGTAACTAATTGTTCGTGTACCTATATGTTTTTGTGTAAACGCACCCATGGCCACGATACACGCTAAAGTACGTCCACTCCGAGGATACATTCCTTGAAGACAGTTATCGTTTTCTAATGGTGAATAATAAATAAATATACTATAGATTGGTTGTATTGTATTAGGTTAGCCATCATTCGGTTAATCAGAACTAATTCGTTGATAATAAATTACACTATTTCCGTTTACTTCCCACAATATTGTTAAATAAGACTGAAACAATTAGGTACGCATTTAGAACATACTTCCAACAAGATTACCGCTAACCAGAACAAACAAGGGAATATTCCAGAACGACACTGGATACCGATCAGACTATTCTATTCTAATATTAGCTCAGCAGGACCTCCGGAGTCCTGTCACCTACGCGGGCGCGGCCGTGAGACGTCGCCGACGGTTTAAAATAGTTACTTTAAATGGCTACTTCCTTCGGCGGTGATTGTCATAGAAATCCCTAGATATTCACAGCGTATGTAATAAATGACTGATGCCATGCATTGTGAATGCATGATGCATTTTATATGCTTGCTTATCTTCTTCTATCTTGAAGTAACAAACTGACTGGGGTCACCCAGTCAGTTTGACTGACTACTAACTGACTGATCATCAACGTTTAGCTGGGTCTAGAATCATGAAACTTTGTACAAATGTTTACAATCCAGTGGGAATTTCACTGAAATGGGATGAAAAATGGATAAACATGAGTAACACCGCAGGGAACTTGCTCGGTGATGACCATGACATATGAGTGCCGACATAGTTATTATTATTATTATCAGCCCGGTTGGTCCCACTGCAGGGCAAAGGCCTCCCTACCTTCCTTCCACTCCTCACGGCTTAATACTTTATGAGCCCAATCTTGAGCCGTCATAGTTGCCACCTCAAAAATTTTCGCAAGATTTTTCAAAGATGTTCCGCTTAAAAAAAAATTTACTAAACTTACTGGCATATCTCTATGTGTGAGTCACCTATCTTATTATTTATCTTACTAGAAAAGATGGCCAGTTCAGTCATAATCTCATTAGTCATTTAGTCCATACAATAAATTCATATATAACAGAATAGTTATACGCGATTCCGTATGAATTGTTCGATTTGGAGTACCTAAGTAAATGTTATTTACATCGATAGAGTGAATGGTATATCAAGTTCAAAGCTACTTGGTAATAGCTAGTTCCAAATGTAACTAATGTTGTGGGTCTCAATTACTGACACGCACGAATTTTAGATATCCAGAGCCAATATTTGAGTCACTAATGGAAAATCCATTAGAATATAGACTTCTACCTTGACAGTGTTCGAATCTTGAATTACAGAAACGAATACAATATCGATATACAGGTTGCAATTTGACATTCGAATCGACAAACGAATAGAAACAAAATGTATGGAAATGACAAATCAAATCAAATCAAATGTCTTTATTTGTAGATCATAGGTAAAATGTTGTTAATGCGTAAAGTTATGAACGCTATGTCTAGCCTTTAAAGGCGTACAAATATTGTAATAATAATTTTTAACACTAGAGCAATTAATGAGACAATTCAAACAACTTACATACATAAGTGACTTGATTTGTCGAAAGCTCCATTCCATTCCCATAGATTTTGTTTCTATTCGTTTGTCGATTCGAATATCAAAATGCAACTTGTCTACAGGCCCAATTGTATAGCGTACAAACTAGCAGATTACTTTACTAATAGGTTGTAGCTAAGTAGTTTACACTGTTTTTTTTTTTAAATATTGTCGGACGGTACTTATCTAAGATCAGCATAGTGACGCTCGCCAGCCATGTGGACTGACTTAAAGAAACTAGCAGGCAGACAATTTAGAATGACTGTGGTCATCATGTCGATAAAATTGCTGCTGGAATTTAAAATACTCCACCATAGAACATTACCTTTCCTATGGCCTTTTGTAACAGTTTATGTTAATGAATCTATGAATGCATTGCACGTGATTTAATTCTTCAAACAGCTTTAGCTTCGCTCTATATACATTTTATACAAACATTGGGAAACCCATATTTTATGTATACGTAATGCTATAAAATTTATGGTGGAAGTCGACCATTAGTGTCAGGTATAATACCGTTGTTACAGTAGCTACTTACCTAGTCACAATTAAAGGTACCGTTTACATACGTTACACGTGTTTCTTCATCTAGAATTAACTCTGAATTGGTTGAAGCAGTTTATAAACAAATTGCGTCACACGACAAAGAAAAATCAAGTCTTTTTCATTCAAAAACTGCTAAAGACTCAGTTAACATTGATTCCTATATCTATGTCATAATCACTATGATATAATGTGATAGCTCAAATCATGAGCCCATTCAAAGCTTTCGCTCATAAACAATCAATTCAAATCATCACCCCATTGATAGTTAAACTGATTCATTCATCGATAACAGGAAGCGTTTCATATCGACGTTCATAAGCAAAGGAATGATCACATTGTGCCTTGTTCTCGTTTGAAGTACGATCACGTACATAGCCAACACTAGCACTGCTACACACTAGCTAGTAATAACTTTGATTTTCATTGCTTATTTGCTATAAACATTCTTGTCTGTGCTAAGCTAATGTAAGCAATGTATTTGCACAGTAACGTGGGACGTGTGTAATCAATCCATGGCTAATAAACTTATCTAAACAGAGCTTCTTGAGATGTGCAATCACGGATGTTTTGTAAATGTTCGATAGTATCACTAGCTTTACCTAATATTCGAATATTTTACATACTGGTTAACAACTAGTAGAGTTGGCGACCCTAATTATGAACAAGCTCCAAGTAACCTCTACGTTATTAATGCAGATTTATACTAATTCGTGGATGAACTAGGTATAAACACCACAGAATAACTAAACTTTGTCAACTTTGTCAACAGCTGTGAAAAAGAAAAAACCAATAAAATGCTACAATTAATCTGTCCTAAAAAATAAAGAAAGGAAATGAACCTTTTACTGGATTTAACCATATTTGCCCTTGTAGCGTCGCACAGAATATTGTACTTTTTTTGGAAATAAGAATGTCATCTATACTAATATTATAAAGAGGAAAGATTTGTTTGTTTGTTTGTAATGAATAGGCTCAGAAACTACTGGACCGATTTCAAAAATTCTTTCACCTTTGGAAAGCTACATTATCCCCGAGTAACATAGGCTATATATCATCACGCTACGACTAATAGGAGCGGAGTAGTAATGAAAAATGATGCAAAAACGGGGGAAAAAATTATAAGACCACGCGGGCGAAGCCGCTGGCGGGAAGCTAGTTTTTTATAAATCGAAATTTGCGAATTAGTATAAATCTGCATTAACAACGTAGAGGTTACTTGGAGCTTCTTCATAATTAGGGTCGCCAACTCTACTATTTGAGTATGTAAAATGAGGATAAAGGTAGAAGAGAGAACAAGTATCCTCTCCCTACTCGTTTCCAAATTCATATGGGCTCAACACAGTCCGAATTTTCCCTACATCACTTTTAGTGCCATCTCATTCTCAGAAGTAATTATGATTGTTTAATTTTTTTTTTATTGGTATCGAGTATTACTTGAGCAAGTGAATTAGTCATTAGCATTAGGGATTCAATTCTTAGTTAACAAGTATGATAATAATTACGACATCACTTAAGTTTGCAATCAACGACATCACTTAAGTTCGAGCGGTTCGAGGTTTATCTATATCTTCACTCGTGGGATCACTGCGACCTAACACGACAACCTTGGAAGGTTCTGCTCATTATACCTTTACGAGTAAACTATTTAAAGGTCAAGAATTCACAGTATTGTTCAAGAAATGTAAGCATCGATAGAGCCGAAGATAAAGAAAACGTTCCATAAGCAAAAATAATCTGCAATGACAAAGACATAACAAATAAATATCTGGACCAAAATGTGGGAACAAGGTCATTGAATCAGCTGATACAAAGTTACATGGTAGGCCACTGAGTCACGCATGCGTAGTGACAAATATCTCTCAGAATTTATAACAAAATATTGTGGAGAAATGTAAAAGTGGGTGATAAATGTTACCGCAGAATTCTTCAACGCGGTCTATGGAACCGGGTCAGTGGCTCGGAATTTTGCATGTCACGGACTGTGTTGTTGGCACATTTTAGCAAAGAAAATAGTATGGTTCCGTTGTGCTAAGTATTGGGGTAGTTGCCAGAAATAAAGCTGCAGTGCAGTAGTGAGCTTGCAGCAGCAGACTGCGGTGCTGGCTCACCATTCATTCTGATGGCGGGAGGTCGATACGACGATACGTCGCCAGTGTCGCCGCGCCTTCTGTAGTGCGCGGTCGTAGTCCACCATCCGCCGGTACGCGCCACTCGTCTGACATTTGTGAGCACTGCGCAACCGTATGATATCGACAGTGAAGCCTTTATTTATAAACAAATTGTAATTCCCTGTGCTTTGAATTAAATTTATAACGCCAGTATCATTCATGACAAAACTTTTGATGCGCTAATTGAGATTGATAGTGGAAATTAAGACGATAGATTATGAATTTATCTGATTTTTTTATGTGAAAGCACACGTGACGACAAACAATACATAAATGATAAATAATATGGACACAAATTTATTTGCGACTATATTGACCAGTAAGTACACATAGATATTTAGTGCATCTGAAACAAATTTTTTACTTGAGTTAAAATTTAATGTAGTTTTAGAGAATAAGCTAGATTTTTTTACAGTAAAGATAATAACAAAAAAAATTGTGACAAAGAAAAATAACAAGCTTATTTAAATTCTGATAAAAGAAGTCTTGAAGTTAACGAAATAAGACAATTACATAATTATTTATAGAGACGTTCTGTAACAAATGACAAATGAAAATTAATTACCGATGACAGAGGTTATGTAGTAGAACACATTCAAACGCCCACGGATCCACTGGCGCAGGTTAGACATGATGGTGACACACTCGTAAATCAAATTAAGAGGCCATACAATGATGAAACAAAATACTAAGACAGATTCTAAGACAATAGTAACTTTTTAATTTTACGAGCTAAATCGTTGTAACGGAATATTTTAATAATACGGTATATTTACGATGACAACCGGATCTCAAACAACTAAAAATCCAAAGAAATCCTATTCAAAGTCAAAGTATCCACAAATAAAGTTACCGCATTACAACAATAGCTAAACATTGAAGCATTCTAACCTGAATCTAATCAATTAGACGTGACTGATGGCAAATTTGATGATCCAATCGCTGTGATAGATTGAAAGCATCCAAATAATGATATAGATTCGGAAGTAAATAAACAAAATGGGTTTTTTGAACCTCAGTGCTATCAATGCGATCTACAAACTTTTGTACAATGTCGAGTGTCGGAAATACAATAAAATCAAGTGCTACATGCGCGTGCAGTAAAATGTGAAGGGTAACTTTGCGTGTCGTGCTTTTGTTAAAATGTTATCTAGTCTTAAAAGCTCAATCATTCCTTATTGTAGATACACATGACTAATCACGATATACTTATTCGATCATTATCCTATTGTCCATGTCAGTTGGTTTGTTTAAAATCAAGTTCTTCAAATAAAATCGATCTTACAATAGATATCATGGGTGAAGATTCACTTTCAATTTCTAATATAAACAAGTTTAAAAATAAGCAAACAACATGATAGATTGCCCCATTATTTTTTCCTGGCCGTTCAATCAACAAAGGCTTTGGGTAATATATTGATTTTTTCGGATATTCTATTCATCTTTGGTAATGTAATATCTATTCTCTAAATTGCTCACACTGAAGATGAAAAGATTTATAGAGTGAAAAATTCCGCCTGTAGCAATTTAGCTTTTTGCGTAGAGGCTTCATTTGAATAGCTGTCGATGAGTCACAATATTTGGACGAGGTCAACCTGTGTCTTCTAGCAGTAGGCACTAAGTTGCTCACCTTTCGTAGACGTAGTATGCAACATTGCGTCTACTGATTTATAGTCAAAACAAATCATTATTGAAACGGTTATTAAAGTTTACCTATTAAATTTAGGTATTGTGAAAAATATGTCAAGGTTGATTAATTAACAAATGCGTATGATAAGTAGTTTCTTATTCGTCCTTCCATTGTTTATTTGTTAAGCACATAGTAAACTTGACACATAGTGATACTAAATTAGCAAAATAGGTATTCCTAATAGTCTATCTATCCAAATGACCGGGTCGGTTTCCAATCGATTCAAATGCAATATTATATAAGAAGATGATTATAACATTGAGATTTAGAATAAAATTCCAATTTAAAGTTACGTAAATGTTGCGTAGCTCAGAATATTGGAATAAATTATCGGAACCGGTAGCTTTTTCGAGTTTTTCTATGACCTCCTCATTATAAGTAAGTACGGCGATTTCTTAATAGGCTTCAAAATGAATAATCATTAAACTAATTTTATAAATGAATATGAGTACCTATTCTCATTACTGTTTAAATAATAAAGTAGGACACAGTAATTGAAATACTGAGGCAATTGTGGCATGTAAACTCCAATATAATTTGAATAATAGATGGAAAATCTATTAGGTATATGAACGTAAAACGTGGTACAAACAAACACATTTTCTCATGGCCTGTAAAATGCAACACCTTGACCACATGAACTCTTTTAAATTTTGAATGCTGCATTGTTATGTAAGAATATAATTATGATGATGATAATATCGTCAATGGGTATTGTAATTATCTCTCCTGATCTTTAATCATTAAACAAAATGTGGTAGTTTGCATATACCTACTCAATTACTCATATATTATATTGTACGTTATGAAAAAAACATTTTGTTACTAAAATAACATACATAATTATGATTCGTGTTCAAAGTTTTTGCTTATTATTTGCTTTTGTTTCTCTATAATATTACCACACTTCATTAGCGCTTAAATTAAAATCTCAGTTATCAATAAACTAACAAAAAATGTTATTTAAATTAGACCATTTTTTTGTAACTTGTATTATCATCAATTCATCAATTTTTGTAGCAGTTTATCTTTCACACATGGCTCTAATCTTATCGTCTGCTCTCAGTTTACCAATTCCAGCATCAATCGACTTATATAGAGCTGCCCATCGTTTTACTGTGACGTAATGGAATTGAGTTTTTCGACTGTAACAGATATGTAATCTTTTTCATCTCTATCAGTTGTCTGATACCGATTGAAGGATCGATTGCTCCTATGTATCATACTGACGGTCTGTCTATACAGTTTTACGGGCTGTTACGACTCTGCTACTACACGCACGATTTTTTATAACCGATCAGGGTACTGTTACTTCTTCGTATAATTGGATAATTTACTTTTATTCTTTTATGGTAATAGGGTTGGGCTTGGCGGTGACTGATGCTTATGATGCGTAGTTGACAAGTTTACTCAAAATTACTACAGCACTTTCTTCAAAAGGCATTCTGGCATCGCATTGCTTTAGTAACATGGTATTCAAAACTTCTAACTAGTTCTTATTAAGATTTCATAGGCTACATGGTGGTCCAAGTCAGTATAGGAAATAAATTATATTGGTCTAGGTAGGTAAGTATATGTAGCATAAAACATTTAAATTGTTACTGTAAAATTCGCTTCAATTTATGAAATGCGAGTATTTCTAAGGTTATCAGTACTGTGTACTCATTATCGTTATGAAATATTATTTTTGTTGAGCTAATTAGGGTCATTAACTCATTACCTAGTGCTGAACCGTTCGCGTGGGTGGTACATGTATCGCGTGCGTCATTTTTTTAAAATGATTTTATACAAATGACAGTTTCTGTACAACTAAGAACCAAGGCCATAGCGCATAATGCTAAGCAAAGAAAACTCATCCTCAAAAACCCTGCATGAGATCGTATTTGTCTTGTACAAAAAAAAATATAATATAATTTCATAACAAATGCTACAATATCTTTGAAATTATATATAACTTTTTGTTGTGAAAGAATATTGTAATACACAGTGATGCAAACTACACCACAGTGAAGATTAATTTCTAAAATTCTAACATTAATAAAGACTTGGAGGTGTCTCATTCTGGACACCGCAATTATCAAGTCGGCGTTCTTGTAGTATGAGCAGTTTAATCGGGATGCATCATATGAATGGATACCTAGAGTTTCTGGTACCGATTCCCAGAAAGAACAGTTGGGGTTTTGGTTTGAAACTTGGTTTGGATTTGTGTCCAGTTAGTTGAAGTAGACTCTCTTCTATTATGTGGGTCTTAAACATACCGGGAAATTTTAATATTACTATTAGTACCAACACCTCTACATAACACTTAGCGTGATGCGGTACACCTTTCCCAAGTGTGATACCGTCATGGTCTCAGGGAATCAAAGTTTATAATCTTCAAGGTTCGCAAGTATCCGCCGAATAAGGGCCAAATGATAATATTTGTGGGAGTAGAATATCTTTGCAACATTATGTTTACACAACAAAAATCATTCAAGTCGTGGGAAACAGTCGCTCTACATTTGTATAGTTTACGGAAACTGTTGCAGAAACCATTATAACGTAGATTGGTGGGTTTCATTCAACGTGGCGTATTTTCGTCAACAACCTAGCATACTATATGTATAGTATAGCTTGCCTAATTTAGAACAAAATGGACTATGACCTCTCGCACTGGGTGCCGAACGGTTCTAAAACCTCCCATTTTGTACAGTTGTTACACATGGCCTAAGTTTACAAGGCCCAATATTGATAAATATGAATAAAGTATTTACAATTGATACGAAAAGAAGACGAGCAAAGGATTATAACAAGGAAACATTCTTTAAAGGACTGTGAATAAAAGAGATACTTAGTACTTACCTGCACTATTCTTTATTTCTAAGTCCTTCAAACAAACTTGACATTATAATTATGGACTCAACTGGCTGAACCTGATCCTTCTAAAAACACATAAGAATCTTATAAATCGACTAAGAACAAATTAACACAACAAAAAAAAACAAAAGCCACGGATATGGATTTTCTCCAATATACCTGTTCCAAACATAAAAGGTGATTTCGATCTCAACACTACTAGACAATTGTTGCTACAACAACTGGATTCAATTTCCAAACAGACTAAGCTCACGCACATTACCATGTGTATGACGTAATCATCCGAAACTTTTTCCAAGCCCGTAAAAGTCTACTTAGAAGAAGTTTTGTACTCCCATATTTTCCTCTTCTACCTCCTCAAAACCATTTCTTATTGATTTTTTGGTGTACTAGCTTTCCGCCAGCGGCTTCGCCCGCGTGATCTTAAAATTTTTTGCCCCCGTTTTTGCAACATTTTTCATTGCTACTCCGCTCCTAATAGTCATAGCGTGATGGTATTTAGCCTATAGCCTTCCCCGATTAATGGGCTATCTACCACTGAAAGAATTCGGTCCAGTAGTTTCGGAGCCTATTCAATACAAACAAACAATCAAATCTTTCCTCTTTGTAATATTAGTATAGATACCCATAATAATTATCAACTCATTAAAATAATAATAATAATCATTTATTTCCGTTAAACAATTTGCTAAGTATTACATTTCCTTAGGTACTAAAATTAAATTATATCTATTTTATTTAATATACCTAAGAAAATTGTGACTAGTGTTTTTTGATTATACTATCCTACTTCTAGAGACGGATCTCTTTTCAGGGTGAGATGGTGTTTACCTACCTTAGGGTTGCAGGTTTCCTCACGATGTTTTCCTTAACGTTTATGCGAGCTATAATTAAAAATTAATACGCACATAATTTCGAGAAGTAAGAGTCGCGTGCCTTGGATTCGAGTTTCGATAAAAAAAAAACAATTCTTTTTTCAAATACTATGATGGTAACAGTATATATATAGCCTACGCTACTACAACTATTACACAGACCTGTGATGTAATGACAGTAATAACTTTGTATTAAGTGTTGAGTTCAAAGGTGACATTCATAGTCAATCGGTGGCAGGTTGTTACTCAATCTGTGAGCTGAGTGCCAAAGTCCCCTTACAAGTGTACCTATGAATATGTCCTACTAATAATAATAGAACAGTCGTTTTATTTTTTTTGTATTTTGAATGATTTTTTTTTTTAATAAAACAAAACAACAAGTCTTTCGTGTATTTATAAGTAGGTAAGTAGGTACAACTCAGCGAAACTGCAAAAAAATTGCATTTAAAGTACGTATATACGGAAAAGAATGTATGATAGTAACTACCTACCTACCTAAATTAAGTACTAATTAAATTTCAATAAACCTCGAGGGTGAAGTCAGGCGGAAACTAAATAAAGCGAATAGTTTAAAAAACAAACCGGGTGCATTTAATTAGCCTAGAAACGGTAAAGAAACAAAAACGCTTTACATTGAAAAGGTATTTTTAAACAATAACTGTTTGTCTCTATTCTTAGAACTTAAATACGACAAGACCTACGTATCAAATATCTAAAACGAACGCATTTAATTGTAATAAGACCCACAAATTGCGATTACAATCGCAAGTCATAAATATTAATTCAGAGTCACTTTGATTCGCCTAACTCATCAAATTTGTCGAGTGTAATTTAGAAACTCAAGGAAACTATTAAGTATTTAAATGACACAGTAATTTACGATCGTAGCCTGCAATTTGTGTGTTCTTGGAACCAGAATCGTATAACAATTGTCTCTTATTAAAGGATTTATCATTCTTAGTACTTACTTTCTGTGTGGTACGTTCATAAAAATAAAATTAACCTTGCGAAGTCACCTTGCAGGACTTTTTCTTGCAGGACAGTGCTATAAGATTAATGATCTGTTTCTGATCTCTGTATCCTATTTCTCCTGTATCCTCACTTCAAAGGGATATGCGTAGGCACTACGCTGGTATATTTTTAGGTCCTTACCTAGCTACCTACCCTACCATACCTAGGGACGACCCGATTGCCGTTAAATGGACACAACTGCAACCCCAAAGCTGCACCGTGAATTTAGTTAGTTGACAGAATTTCCTTAAACAACACCCACTAGCATTGCTCAATCTAGGTATCCAGCCCAGGCAATGACTATACAACCTCTATTGATTCACGCAAAATCAGTATTTATTCTAATGATGACATAGATTATCTTTTCCTGCATCCACACTCTTGAGAAAGGCCCGTCTGCGTCTCGCCGTGCCGCCCTGCTTATTTTCCTTTCAATTTTACACACAAACACGTGACAAGCAATACATAATACTTAAACATAATGTACACACACTTATGTTGCCTCACAGTCCGCGAGGTGCGGTAACAAACTGGCTGAGAATCGTAAACAACCATATAGAGGATACCAAACTACTCTTAGCTCATCTCAAAATATCGGTTGTAACCACTCCTTTTAGAAAGCGGATCCTGAATCTCTACATAGTAAAAGACAGTCGCTTTCCGCGTCTGTCTGTCTGTATATCCCCTAACAGCTTCAGAACCACGCAATAGTTTTTTTTCCTGTTTTCAGCATCAGTTAGATTTTTTTTCACAGAATGTTTTTATAATATAACTCATTATGGTTTTGTGTCAACTAGCTGAAATATAAAGATGGAGGTTGAGAGCTAAGAGCGAAGAAGGGGCTAAATTTTACTGATAAGTAATTTTTTTCTCCACATAAAACGTAGTATAAAGCCTGTAATCCCCGAAAGGTGAGGCAAAGGTTACACACACAATGTATGTTTAGGTTCTATGTAATAGGAGCGAGTGAGCATATTACAAATCCAAACCCCGAGCTGTTTCTGTGTTTCATAGAAAAAAGCCGATAACACTGTTTTGGAATCTTACCAATCTAATCTTTGTATTTTGCTGGCACCACTTGGGGCCTAGACAAGCTGCAATTTGACATTCGAATTGAAATCGAAATGACATTTATGATAGCGCGATGTGTCGAAAGCTTGTGTCATTTCCATACATTTTGTTTCTATTCGATTGCCGATTCCAATGTCAAATTGTGACTTGTCTACAGGGATATTTAAATAGAAATACATACAAAAACATTGATAATTAATTATTAACTTATGGTGCTAATATACTGTTTTTAGAACATTGACTCATGTTATTGATTTTGTTATACGCGTGGGTTTCCTAACACGCTGTTTTTCTTTGCGCCATAGTGATAATAAGTATGATATCGGTTTTCTTTAGCGAGGACTTGTGGTTGATCAAATCTGATGTAATGCCGGGCCTTGTCAAGGGTGTGTTCACAAAAAAGAAAACCGATTCCTACCCAGGATGATTCGTGAGGCCATTGAAATTAAAAAACATCCAAATTTCAATAGAGAAGATAGTTGGGTCTTACCACCTGCTTGGAACCCTATAATATTCAATTAAATCTAAATCCAAGCCTAAAACTGCAAGACCGAAGGATACGGTGAGCTCGTTCTGCGTGAATCGGATTGCCAACAATTAACAAAAATGTAGGGTAGCTGTTAGTAATTGAAACGTCAAGACGCCTACCACCTTAGTCACCCGTGACCATGGACGCTGTAAAGGGTCTGAAACGTCGGGATTAAAATAATATCAATATAACGCGATAAAATCCGTAAAAAGTAGTTTTATTTCAATGTCTAGTATTCGCGTAAGTGTCAGAAATCAGTACAAAAACTCTTAGTTATCTACTAGGTACTTACTGAAAATTTCATAGAAAAACATTGAACCCTAGGCTAGTGATGAAGCATTCAGCATTCAGCAAGCATAGTAGCTATACCATTAATTATATTTTTAAACAGTTCGTCCCACTACTGGGCAAAAGTCCCTTCCCTTCCTTCCCTTTCGAATACTGGACCAATAAACCTGTGTATGACAAGATGTATGAACGTGTATGACAAGATGTATGAACGTGTATGACAAGATGTATGAACGTGGACAAAGCAAAAGTATCCGGCGAAAATCGTAGCAAGTAACCATTCTGTAGTTTCTGTCCACCCCTATAAAAAAAGCGTGATTGTATATATATAATTAAATTAATTGACTATTAACTGTTTAGGTCTTTTACATAGTCCGTTCGTGTTCCTAAATAATTCTAGGTTAACTATTTATTATTTATAGCTTATGAAACACGCCTTAGGAATTTCCATTCTGCGTTTTCCACAAACTACTTATAACATCACGAATGTTAGGTACCTAGCTATTTATTGGCTGCCTCGTTGGTCTACTGGTCCCAAGCGCGTCTGCTACGATAGAGATCCTGGTGGGTTCGATCCCGGGGCGAGAAAAGTGTTGTTGGGTTTTCTGTGAAATTCCCAGTAACAGCTCGGAGTCTGGATTTGTGCCCAGTTGATGGTAATAGGTTCGACCCCCTATTACATGGGACCTAAACACACCGGCGAAATGTGGGTGTACAATAGTACGCCTCTGCCTTCCCCTTCGGGCAATATAGGCGTGGTGGTATGTTAGCAATTTATTACTAATAAACTACCTCGACAGACTGCTTACTTTGTATAGATACCGGTCTCGTTGCTGTAATAACTACGCTGATCAATCGATTTGCAAGGTTAAGCTACCGCACAGTCTGTGGATGGGTCACTATTGTTAACTCATCGAGACCCCTCCGTGTCTCAGAGAGCAGGCAAAGCCGAACGATCCCGGTTGTCATACAAATACTTATGATATTCTTTAGTGGTAGTCAGAAGCCCGAAAACCCTGACAACCTCTATCCTTCAGTGTTGCCCAAAAATTGGGTTACGGAGATCTGGTTGGAATGGTAACTGACCCCAAAATCCATCATGCTCTCAGCCTTTTTCCCAACCATGTCGGGGTTGGCTTCCAGTCTAACCAGATGCGGCTGAATATCAGTACTTCTAATATCAGTTTACATGAATATAGTACTAATATCAGTTTACACGAAGCGACTGCCATCAGACCTCCGCAACCCAATTTCTGGGTAGGACCGATATTTGAAAGATAGACCGGTTGTCAGGTTTTTTAGGCTTAAGCCAACCCCAACATGGTTAGGAAAAGGTTAAGAAGAAGAATACTATACCTACCCAAGGGGCTTCCCTCTTGTATATCCACTTTGTAAGGGACTTATTTTTTATGTGTTAGATATTATTTCGATCTGCAAACCCTGTTTAAATAGCTACATGTATATAAGCATCAAATAAATACCTAGGTGCGTCTAGTTCCAAGAATATTTACAGAACGCATTCTTTTAAAAATAGTTTCAGTCAAAGCTACTAATATTCTAATTATATATTGAGGACATATAATTTTTTCTAAACGTTCCAATTCTGAGTGAAACCAAAGCTGCCTAGGTATAATGTAGTATACAATATAGGTAGCTATTCGGAAAATAATACTTAGGCCATTTGCAGACGAACCACCATCAGACATCATGCATGCATGCACAAATAAATAAAACTAAAGTGCCTGTTTGTTATTTTAAATTAACAGCATTTCACTAAATGCATATGAAAGTATAAATTATACGGTACTTACAACTAAAAAAACAATTAAAAAAAAATATCTGACTGTCTGTTTGTTCCGGCTAGTCTCTGAAACGGCTGAACTGATTTAAATGGGCTTGCTGCACTGCTGATGTTATAAAAAGTAAAGTATGTAATTTTTTTTTAAGAAAAATAATTAGGTTTCCGTTATATAAATTAATGTCATCCCGTACGAAGCCAGGACGGTCGAAACATTACTATGATAAGTTTCTTCCTTTGCAATAAAACAATTAGCAATATTCGTATTATTAGTTTACGACAAACTAATAAATTAGGCGTGAGATACTCAGCGACAAAGCATATCTCCTGTCACGTGTTGTCACAACAATGAGGAACCTTGGACTGGTGCCAATCTGTGTACTCCTCCAGTTCTACTCAATCATTGCCTACCACTGACAATTTAGTTACAGTTTTAATCATTTATTTCTAACATAACAAACATACCACCTGTACTTCCCGAGTAGTTAGATCCCATTTAATAAAGGGCGAGCCTATTGCCAACTGCTGTTACCTCCTAATCCTGCTACTGAGAATTTCACAGCAAAATCCAACAATCTTTTTGTATTTTTTAAGCATTTTCCATGCTAAGATTACAAGTTATTTTTAATGAAGAATAAATCGATACTTTACCTAAGACGTACCTAAGTTTAGAATGTGAAGGAAGATTTCAAGTTGGTGAGCAGGACTCGTGGTAGCTTAGCGGTCATAGCGTCTGGTGTACCGAACCAAAAGACGCAGGTGCGAAACCAGTCGATTTTTTCCTTCCTTAAAAAAAACCAACAACATTTAGCTCGACCCTGGCATCGAACCCAGGACCAGTAGCTGTAATAATTAATTTAGGTTATACCTATTTCAAACATAATCGATTAAGGTTATATGAGCTGCTTATGTGCTGTGTCAAAGAATTTTACGTTATCTCAGAAATTCTGTGAGAATAAGTGATGAAAGGTCATAGACCGTATACGGTAATAAAGTAAAAATAAATAAATATTACACCATACATACCTAGGGACTTTTCAGTAGTAATATAATTTTAATATCCCTCTGTTGAGAATGATTCTAGAAATTCTCCTACTAATAAAATAAAGTACCTAAGTATATTTAAATACAGCATTTTAAAAACAATCTTATCTATAAGCGAGATAAATTTTATCGCATAACAGCAAAATGTAAGATGATCTTTTATCATAAGAATTTACCGTTGGTACATGATAATAATCATCGTAATAAAAAAATGCATTTAATTAACAGTCATATATTTTTTAAACTTTTATAAATATTTGACAGCCATATTGGATTTAATTTCCGCAGTAGAGCTAATACTCTATGGTAGAGCTTAGATAAGTTATCTGTGGACAGTCGTAAAGAAAACTCTTTGGGGCTTATACATAAGATATCTTAAATGGTGTTATGCTGTTGTTTTCTCACTTTATCGACATAAAAATGAAAAGAACATGGTGTTAAATAATGTCTATATTATGTTAAGTCTTATGACTATGACACATTAAGAACAACTCAATACATCTTTTTCGGGTTTATCTTCATTAGAAGGTCGTGAATAGAATGAGTTATATTCGTTACAGCAATGTTCCAAATATCCGTACAGAACAGCGTAAACTACAATAGTAGCAATAACATTATGCAGACAACATATCAAATTTGATCGAGTCGGAGTCATCTTAGGAGTCATTCCCACTTCTATAAAAAAACGACACACCACTGATTTTCCTGTCGTTTAGAGGAAAAATATTTTAAGTGATACTTTACCTACTATATAAACCACATAGGTACCTATATGTCTACATATTTCAAACAAATTCTAGAGCTCTTGCTAAAATTCTAGAGCTGTCGGTCACTGTTGTCATAATATTTTCACCTAAGAAATATATTTAATAACTGCTAATCAGTCAATCAATCCTTTCGAACTTTAAATTCTTAGAATTCGATATTACCAAGAAATTTGGTCACAGAGGTCTATTGACAAGGTTCACATAAAATACCGATATTTAGCTGCATCTGGTAATCTGGTTAGACTGGAAGCCGACCGCCGACCGCACTACACCCTGCTACTCACACCGCGGATAGGTTGTTTCTACATCACAAAGTGAACTTTTACAACCTTTTAATCCAATACTTCATTACTGAAAGGCTTCACAGTAGATACTAACCTAGCTGAAGCACCAAGTCATATAAAATTGTTAGTAAATAAATAAGCCTTCACCGTAAAATGTATTACATATATTAGCCTCCTTGTGTAACGTACCAGGGGCGTGCACAGACATTTCATACCGGGTATGCACAACTAAAATAAAAAAACTTATAAGTGTGTAACTACTTAGTTTCAGCCTGTTTCGGTCGTAGACCACCATACCTACTCTTACGCGCGGTGCCATTGGCTTCGCATGATGTTTGTTGCGACCATTAAGAATAGTTAAATAAGAAAATTATAGGTACTAAAAACGCATAAATGATACATCCAAAGTGGCATTTGAAAGGGCCATGAGATATTTTTGTAAACAAAATGCAAGGGAAACTGTAAGATGTGTTTGTGTACACAATCCAATAACCAGATATAAATTAGGTGTCATAAAAAATTATAAAAAATAAAGAGTAGTAGGTACCTATTACCTTTGGTTAGTTTAATTCAACCCGGGTACACACTTTCCCTTTGCAATCAATTTAACTTTTCCCCCAAAAGATAACGTCGAAAAAGCGGCATAGTTAATATAATTATGTACATAAATAAACACACTCTTCACTAACACAGGGTCTCACAGGTTAACTTTAAATTTTTTACAATAAACTCACGAAATAATTATTTACACAATCACTTGCGCACAGAAAAATAATCAAAAGTTCATTCAAAACAATAACAAACAATATGGCGTTAAAAACTTTGCAATTGTTACGAAATAATACAATATTATACCTACAATTTATGTCAACCCTTTGCAATGAACAATTACGCGGTGCCTTTACGGCTTTTCAATTTGGTCGGGTTGCCAAATAAGCTATGCTTCCAAAACTCGCACACAGCTAAAAGTTTAGTTGTGTAGTACAGAGAAAAAGTGTGACTGTGTGCGTGAATTCGCAACATTTATTGTACTGCAAATAAGCAGAAATTTGCCTGCTTCTGCCACGGGTTCTAGGGGAGCCACTTGAGCGATGATTATTCGCGGCGGCGAGCTCAATCCAAATAGTTCCCAGAAAAATTTATAGATGGCGCGGAAACCAAATAAGATTATTGATTTTGATTATTCTTGATTAATTTTTAATATGTTTGCTATTTATTATTTAGAAGTTTAGTACTCCAGGGTATGCAGTGCTTATTTGCATGTATGGACCGCACGCCACTGTAACGTACCTATATATACATAGAATTAAAAATGTAGCTGGCTGATGTCTATCGGAGATATAGAGCATTAGAAGTTAAAACAATTATCTTTACAATTTTTGTTTGTCTGTCATCTTTGTATCCACATCAAGCAAAAATTCCAAAATTTGGTGCGGTTTTCATATGTATTGCTAGAGGTTTAACTTGAAATCTGGTGCAAATTTCATATTGTTACGCAGCCTAAAAGCCGAGCTATAAATATTTATTGTTTACTACCCTATTATGCCAAAAACTCACTTGGGATTCGAATGAAACGCGCAACTGCGTCAGCTAAGAACCTAATAAAAAGATCGTAGTCACCCTCATGTCATTTTATCATGGGTGTAATATACTCCCAAGGCGGCGCCCGCGGCTATATTGCGTTGTTCAGCTAATTTAGCGTCATAATGTAATGATTACTATCTGGAAGAACGAGCGACGGACCAATTCGATTAAGTCCAACGAGTTTTTCTGAGTCAACTACTAATTGAATCGATTCATTCGATGAAAACATTGGCTGCTTTTAATTAAATATTTGTTATTCTTCGATACTTACGTTATACTATATTTTAAGGTAATAAGCAGTTAATTGATTACATGGTAGAGACCTATTGGATATACCTCCACAGTTTGCCGGTATGGTTTAGGTCCCACGTAATAAGGACCGATCCATTTGCCATTAGCCGAACGTAAATCCAAACAACGAGAAGCTTCTCAGGACTCCCTAATTGAAAAACTCGAACCCCGTATCTCACGTTCACTAAATCAATGCAGCCGTTTATTCATAATACAATGCCAAGTTGTCAATGATTCTGATGATTTACATACCTTTGGTAACTCTACGAAAAGCGTGTTTGTCTAGTAGACATGTCTGTCTATTGTGACGTCAGTTATAATAGGCAATTAGCTTATTCTGGCTAATGCGAGGCCTAAGAATGTTAAAATAATGGTTATAGTGTCCATAATGGAGGCAGTTAAATGTTTAACAATATATAATGTTTGTTTATAACTACTAACTAAGTTTAGCTTTGCTTCGGAATCCGTTGCTTGCAATAGATTTATTCATGATTTATTTTGTCAGAAACCTTCGCGGACGTTCACACAACAGACAATTTAACCTACGTCATCAAACGTTGCATCATAATAGAATGAAAGGTTAAGAAATTAGGAACGCATAAAAGACAAGCAAATAAACAATAAAATATTCATATAAACTACATATTAGACAAAATAATATGTATTTTTTTTACGCGATTGTACATTCTAAGTAGGCTGAGTATTGGCGCATTGGACATGACCCTAAAAAAATAGAAGCCTCAATTAACTCGTCTAAATGTTTCCTAATATCGGTATATTATGAAACATTTGGATTCAGTGCGGTTACTGAAATAGTTCGCCTTTGCGTGTAAGGGCCGTCGCACTCATAGACGTCACTTAACCTAATGAATCATTAGCTAATGAGACCCAGCATAACTTACACTGACAAAAATTTCAAATATGGAATAACCTAACCTAACCTAAATTAAAAATTTAGAAAACCCCCGACACGAAATGTAGTTTGCAATTTTGTGGTGGCGGCCATCTTGAATTTGAAATGTTTCATAGTGTATAGTATTCTCCTAGTTAAGCCCTTTCATTTGATACCCATATTGAGGGAGGTGTGAAAAAATATCTAATCCGAAATTTTGTGGCGGCGGCCATTATAACACCCCGTCGTTTTTGCGTCAGTTGCCACTGTTTGTTAACGTCTCTGAGTTGGGGCCTAAGTAACTTTACTTTTTACTAGCTTTGATCAATGGCGGTTCTTAGATGCTCTTCCTAGTGGCCGATATTAGGTCTTTCGGTGCGACTCAACACAGTGAGACAGTGTTCATAGAAATATTTTGTTTCCTTTGTAGAATATATTTATGTGTCCCGGTAAAAATACGTCAAAGATATTTTTTATTTACAATCTTCGTATTTTGTAATTCTATTTCCTAGCTACTCTCTTCGTTCTTAGCGAGTGTGTTAAATATCTTGGCCCTTAGAGTCTAGAAGTGACTAGCGTTGTTTAATGTGGTACGTGTTTCAACAGAAAGATTAGTTTTTATTGATGTTTGTACTAAAGCACTTTGAGTTTGTATAATACGTAATTACTAATTATGTTGTAAAAAGTGTAAAATTTTATCGACGCAGTAAAACCGCTCACTAGATAATAAGTGTTGTTAAGGATGGTTAAATAAATCTTATTTTTTGGAACGCTTTCTGAACAAGAATTGACCTGCTTGGTTAAAAAACTAGGATTTTGGGATAACACCTGGTCGAACGATTATTTAGTAAATTACCTCAATTCACACAGAGTAATCGAGTTAATTATTATTATTATTTAGCCACTGAAAATTATTAAATTAAATTATTACATATTAATTTTATTTATTTATTATTTTTTAGTTACTGTAATTGGTGGATCCGTAGTAATTAATAAATTAAATAAATAAATAAATAAATTAGCCATTATCGTCCCACTGCAGGGCATTGGGCAAAGCTATTTTGAATCGACTTAAATCACACAAAAAGAAAAAGCATTTTCTCCTCGGTTCAAAAAGATTACTCTCCCTTTCCATAGCACTGCCGTTGTATAGCGAATTGGCGACTGTATGTCTGCAATGGCGCGGAAATATAAACTAAGAACATGTAGCTATGATCGGATTATGGCATTGACCTTCGAGAGACTTCGCCGGAAGCCCACGTTTAGACATCGACGTTCACTCACCATAAAAAGTCAATGTTATAGAAATTTACGCGGATCTCTACGGTGTCTATGAAGTTTAGTACAAGTTGCTTAGACAAAATAGGTACCTCTAGACAATTTGGATGGAGTTTGGAAATAAGAGAGACTCGTTTACGAGGTGGAATTATTGATCAATATCAAGGACTTCGTCACTACATTTTGAATGAGAGGAACTCAAAGTATACTGCCCTTTACTTATTTAGCTCTATAAAATCTATATTAAAACTGTAAGATTTCTTCCTGGGTGAATAATTTTTAGTACCTTTAATATTATCTATACAATTCCTGATGGAAATCTACTCCCATACGACAGACAGACATACAAATTACAATTCTCCCGTCAGAATATTACAAGAGAACACAAAACAAGTATTATGTAAACAGTCACCCATCCATCTAATACGTAACTGCTACATTAATAACACTTGAAGTAAACTCTATTATCATACAGAGTGAAGTCCTTGCTATTATAGTTTCCCGTAATAAAACATAACCTACTTAGCTGTTTATTCAAAGATGTCACGATCCTTCAGTGGCCTACCTCATTGTCGATAACATCTATAGGATGGTAGACCAGATCACGCGAGACCCTCGTCAACTTGTCGTTATAAATTATGCATGAAACACTGGTAATAAACAAACGTGGAAATTGGTTGTGAATTAAGTGATCAGGTTGAATAAAAATATGTGTAGGTTGGTACTAGATTATCAAATCGAGAAAATATTATTGAAGAAGAAAACATGTTTAAAACATGTAATATGCAAGGAGATCATCTTACTAATATTATAAAGGCCAAAGTTTGTAAGTTTGGATGTTTGTTGCTCTTTCACGACAAAACGGCTGAACCGATTTGACTGAAAGTTCAAATGGTGATGGCTTATACTTTGGACTAGGATATAGGCTACATTATAATCCCGAAAAATTCAAAGTTCCTATGGGTAACGGGTTCAAAGTTAAGTTCCTAACTTCATGCGGACAGAAGCTAGTTGTATATACATAAATCTTGCAAGTTAATCGTTCATTTGGTCACATCTTCCCGTGAAGATGTTTCTTCTTGTATTTCAACAAGTTGCACAACACGAGATAATCATTGTGTAAGTTGACCCCCCTTTTGGCTTGCATTTATCCTTTACCTTGTAAGTATAAAGAAATCTTTCGGTGGCATTAAGTTTATTAATTTCTCCGGTCTTCACTACTACAACATTCAGCAGTATCTATCTACATTGATTAGATACAGTTACACAATAATATCCTCAAATTGCAAGCTCGGAGTTATTTTCTAGAGATGAGGTCATACTGTACGAGGGTTCAGCCTAATGGATCCACGGCTAACCAATTTTCCTCGCTACAGAAGGCAAATAATCCCTTAAAAATTAAATTGCTTATTTCACAGCATCTTTGTATTTTTTACAAGATTAGATGGGTTTCGGGGCAGTAAACATTTACGATTTGCTTTGTTGTGTTTGTTTAGAATGCTGAAGCAGTCATGAATTTTTAGTCAATAACTATACCTATTTGTAAGTCAATATATTTACGTGTAGCTTAAGACCTAAGGTAGCATACATCGCAGGTACATCTAACAGACAAACTAATACATATATTACAATATATATTATAAATTTTAGCTTGATTAATAAAAATGCGACCGTGTATTAAAAAAGTACAATTATAATTAATTATGATAATACATTTTTATAATGCTCTACAGCTGTATACAGAATAAACACTCGCTGAATAAGGTTCATAATTAAAACAACCTGTATACCTGTATAGTCGCCCATAATCTGCCGTTTCCATTACAAGTCAGAAAATCAGAGAACTAGAACCCGTTCATGTATTAATTTTCTAGTAAAACATGTTAAAGTAGTTAGGTATATCGACTTGTATTGTAACTGTAACGTTATGAAACGGGATGCCTTTTAGTACCTACGTATAAATATACAGTTGCTACTGGTTATTACTAAATTATATTGAGACTAGCTACTGCCCCAAGTATCACTCGCATCACTCGGTCTTTTTGAGACACAAGGACTATTTTCTTCTTAAGGACGCAATCTACCTGCTCGCAAAATTTTATCGAAATCGGTTTTAATAATACAAAGAAATACAACTTTCTTGCCATGATTTACAGAAAAAAGTGTTTGACTCTTTTAAAAACGGACTGTATTCCTTTTGAATTTCTTCGTAAGAACATGTTTAGTCGCTAAGCATATTTCTATCGCAATGTTTTGACCCTCTAAAATATTCTGCACGTCAAATATAAAAACTAATATAGGGTAACCATCTGGCCATAGGAAAATTATTTGTGTGACACATGTACAGTTGTCAGTGTTGTGTAGAGCAAGATGTGAGTTTGTTAGCGAGCTTCCTGACGCCAAAAGTAAAAAAACTGGGTAAAACAAGAAGTTGGCAGCCCTGCGCGTTACTGCCTAATTTAGACCCTCGTCTGATGCAAATAAAAATAAAAATGTGGACAAAAACTGAGAGCACGTCATTAGCTTTGATATCATAAATCATTGCGGTCCTGTTGTGCTTTTAAGAGCTTTTTTGTGTTTTTTGTGCGAAACATTATAACACGATGATTTGACATTGCAACGTATCGACGGACAAAGGTATCGCCAAGTCATAGTTTGTAATGGAAAACAAAAACGATTTGGAGGTCAACTAGATGTATTGTTTAAAATATTTGGCTTGTGAAAGTCATTATAAGCGAAGGTTTTGTTAACATCTCTTGTTAGTAGATCATCATCCTTTTATAAATGCGAAAGTTACTTCGTCTGTCTGTCGCGCTTTCACGCCAAAACTACTGAACCGATTTGAGTGAAATTTGGTATACAGATAGTCTATTGCCTGAGAAAGGACATAAGCTACTTTTTATTGTGAAAAAGGGTCTGTAAGGGGTTGAAATAGGGGATGAAAGTTATAAGTAATACCCAGACCGTGAAGCCGCTGGCGGAAAGCTAGTAATCATATAAGCCAAAAGATGTCCACTGCTGAACAAAGGCCTCCCCTATAGACTACATAATATCTTATGACATCGATATTGAGCGACCACGTCTCTAAACGAAACAACAAAACAACCCCATATTATTGCTACCGTATAGGTAATAAATAAGTGGCAAAATAAATTAATACGATGCAAAAACACTAGTGTCCTGATAAACATGACTTATGATACCATCACGCCTGTATTCCCGACAGGTTAGGCAGATGTGTTTACAGCTTTACAGTTCGACGGTGTGTTTAGTTGCCATTATTATACCCCTATTATATGGGATGCTGAACGTAAATAAATATAAATATCTTGGGATATTTTTACACAGTAAGTACCATCTAGCCCCAAACTAACCAAAGCTTGTACTAGATAATGGATATAATACTTATATACTTTTTTTTTGTAAATACATACTTATAATACATAAGAAACACCCAGAAAAACACAAACACCTAAGTTCATCACATAAATGTTTGTATCTTGTGGGAATTGAATCGAACCCACGACCTCGTGCTCAGCAGTCCGGTACTCGAATAGACCACAGACGTCGTCTTCCAAAGAGCACCAGCCATCTCGGTCTTGGGCAGCTCGCATCCATCCGCTGCCAGCCACCTTCTTTAAAACGTCGGTCCAACGTGTCGCAGGGCGTCCTACCCTCCGCTTGCCCAAACGAGGTCTCCCCTCTAACACTTGTCTGCTCCATCGACCGTCGGACCGTCTACAGACATGGCCGGCCCACTTCCACTTCAGCGTGCTTATTCTTCGCGTAAAATGCAAAATGGGGGAGGCCTACCAATTCACAATACCAGTTTCATTGTAATTGAATAGACAGAATAATCTAAATTGAACCATTTATTATGTAATTTACTACAATTCCAATTACTATTTTAAATTGAACTCATAGATATCGAACAAACATTAACAAAAATAACAAGTAAAATAACAATTATTACTTTTTAAAACATTCGAAAGAGATAAGCAAGTACTTAACCTCAAAAACCTACCTAGACACGTTCACTTAGGCTGACATTCAGAGAAGAGACTCAGCATGAACTTCGCTTCCGTATGTCAAATTGTAATACAAATTTGACATACGGAAGAATTACTTTACGCTGAGCATCGTCTCTGAATGTTAGCCTTAGATATCTCTTCTGCACGTAAAGTCAGTCCTAAAAGTCTGGATTTGATGACATTTTTTTATATTTGAATTATAGTTTCATTATACTCAGAACCTAATTTAGTGTAGTTATTACATATTTTCATTTGCATGCCGCTGTGCCGGCGAAACACGTTGAGCTTATACTGATACTGTAAGAACCCTGTACCGTGTTTTAAGCAAATAAATATTATTATTATTTGAGTGGGTCCTTGGATAGATTAGATTCACAAATTGGACCCGATAGGTGGCGTTGCGGTCCAGTGTGGGAAGGACAACGTCTGTCAGGTCCGTTGGTAGTAATATAAAATAATATTCATGGCTAATGAGTCTAGACGTTTGATTTCCAAGTGTTAACTGAGTTTGGATTTGTGGCGGTTAAAGACAATAGGCTCACCCCCTTGAGACCAAAACATATCGGCGAACTGTGGTAGTACATAAGTATTTCGACCACAAAATTGCTTTACCATCCTTAGAGTGAATTTCCTTTGCACATCACAAAACAACAAGCTCTATTTTTGCCTACAAGACACAGGTGACAGATTGATAATGAGTCTTAGTAAATAAATAATAAATATAAATAAATGACCTGGGACATTTTTACACAGCACCATCTAGTCACAAACTAAGCAGAGCATGTACTATGAGTACTAGACAATGGATATAATACTTATATACTTTTTTTTGTGAATACATACTTATAATACATAATAAACACCCAAACAAATACAAACACTTAAGTTCATCACAATAAATGTTTGTGTCCTGTGGGAATCGAACCCACAACCTTCATGATCAGCAGTCCGGTACTCGAACCACTAGACCACAGACGTCGTCAATTTAATTTAAATTAAATTTGCAAAAGTTTTTGTCAAAAGTGGTAAAGCAATTTTATGGTCGACTATACTTCTCTGCTTAACCCTTCAGAGAATAGGCGTGAGAGTATATCGCATTTAGTATTTCTAGCATACTCTTTCAGTTACAATAACCAAGCCGGTAGCGTAACTAACTCATGGCTTTGTGTATGACAGCCATTGCCGTCACACCCCTCGTTAGTAACAATGACTTCGCCTCTTCTATGCCTATTGTATGTGATTTACTCAATTTATATAAATCAGAGCAAATTACCGTTAAAATATAAGCAATTGTATACCTCTTTTAGGTACTTTTATTCATTCGAAACATATTTTAATTATATTTGACATACTTAATTATAATTGTATTCAATTATTTATTTATTTATTATAAGATACAGGCATAGCCTAGTTTGGGACCATAGGGAATTGTAAAAAAATGTAGAGTTTAATTTGGTAAATATATTTTTTTAAATTATTATTTGTAATCACGTTCTCGAAAACTGCTGCTAAGGATTTCGATGTAAAGTTGCAATATGGGGGTCGAAAAAATCTAGCCAGTTCATATATTTGAGAAAACTCCTTTGCCCCCTATTTTCCCGAGCAGAGTCGCGCAGTAAAGCAGAATCCAAATCATTCATCTAATAATTTTAATGTTGGTAATGGTGTCATTAACAGAAATTCTTTTGCTTTGGCGTATGATCAGAAGTTCAGAACATAATCTTTATTCCACTGTCTTCAAATCCAGGACCTAGCATATTAAGAAATTCGGTAATTAATTAAGAAATTCCAGTGACTGGACATCATTAACAACTCATATAATAACTGTCCCACTGCTAGGTAAGGGAGTCCTCTCCTGTCAGAATTAAAGGGATATACTTTGAACTAGATAAAAAAACATGTTTATGACAATTAAATACTTCTTCTATTCTGCCAATATTCCGGTAAATTACAAACACAATAGCTAGGAAATCTATTGTTTTCATTTATTATATTATATTCGGATATTTTGTTGTGTTTGTTATTCAGTTACGCCAATTTAGCATGAAACGTGATAGGTATTAGCGGTCATACCGATCAAATAAAATTATAGGGAAACTGAAATTCATGCAACATAGTTGCATGTAAAAGTTAAATAGGTACATAGCACAATAAAATTCCATTGAAATATTGGTTTTAAACTTTCAGTTTTAATTTTACTTATCACAATATCCTAGTCATGTTATTTTTAATGAAAATTAGTAATGATTATAGTTTTTAATCGAAATATTTACGTTGATTTTCAAATCACATATTTTAATGTTCCGCAATATTTTCCAATAAAAGCCTTTTGTTACGCTATTAGATGTGCAATTAGTAGCAATATTACGGTGGTACTTAAGTACTATAATAAAAAGTGCCAGTGTATTCAAATTATCTAGATCCGTAGCAATTATCTATATTTAGCTTCGTCACAATTTCATTTGGCACACTCGGTTCTGTGGTGTTAATGCAATCTATTTATAGCTTTATATAAAAGACCTACATATATAAATATAAACATTATTTTTAGCGCATTTGTATATTAGGTACACCTTTAATAAAATATTTTCATAGATCTGTGCAATGTGACGAAAAACTTTTCTTTCCGACATATTTTTTTTAATTTCATCTTTACAATTTTTGCGTGTTCTGCATTATATTTACTATATCTTCATCCGTTTGTAAAGAATCATTTTGTGTGTTACTAAGAAGTAGATCAATCAGCATTGCAAATTAGATGAATTGGCCTCCTGCATTCTCAGTGTTAGTGTATTCGAGATTAGTGTTTGTAAATGCACTACGATATAAGAGAAAACTCAGTGATGTGGGGGCAACGTTAAAAAACATTCCTTACTATCGAGTGTGAACGAACATCGTTGCGTGCGAATTCATCTTTTTTTCCGTTCGTATTTGTTTTATGAAATGTTACGGTTCATTAAACTTTTCACATTTTCCGACATTTGTGTATTCGTGACCACGAACGCTAAATGCGTTTGAACGTCTTTAAGATAATTAACCGCTACATACAGACATTGATTTATATTTATTCCTCCACTTCAGAAAATATATTTGAGTAAGAATAATTCACATTGATCACGTTGGGAAAAGACTAACAATTTTCTAGTATTAACACGTTATAGAAATAATATAAAAACTCAATTTGTACCTAATCAAAACTTCTTTCTATTGCAGGTAATGTCTTGAGACATCGTGGGTTGAACAAATGAAGTACATGAAACCCGAAAGTGCGCTCCGGTGGTCACCTAGTGTCAAGATGGTAGTAGGTCGTAGGAACGTCAGCATGATGCGTTTGGGCCGCTGTGTCGCCTTCTTGGCCGCGGCGGCCTTCCTGCTACCCTTCACCATCCTGCTTATGGTGGCAGACCAGCAGTACAACCTCACCTACAGCTCCAAAAGAGTATTCTACCAAGAGGTCAGTACTTTTACTTATTAAGGTTGCTATGTGTAAACAAACATTCACTTCACACTACGTTAATTTCTACAATCGTTAAATAAACCGAAATCATATATGACAGGTACATGAATTTCAGTTACAATTTTGGCTTTTCTTTAACCGTTAACGATTGAAAACAATTAACGTTTTTAAACGAAAATGACACTGAATCTTTCTGCACACTGTAACAATATTAACCAATACTTTTCGATTGGCAGTTTCAGATTTCTTGTTTGAGCGCATATTTAGGTACTACAGGCTAGGTTTATAATTATATGTATACAATGATAAGTACCTACTTTTAAAGGTTATTAGTTAATACACATCCAAATATCACAGGCGGTAGATGACGGAAATTAAATTCATCTCAAAACACAATTAATATCATCAATCAAAACTAAGTTTTAAGTGAGTTTGCAAGATCGTTATAGTCAAACTTTAGACATTTAAGTACATATTGTGCGATCCAACTAAGATTCTATGAACCGAAACTAAATAAGTCAATTCTTAGTAGCATTAATACAGCTCAGTTCAAAGTGCCATTGCAGTAAAGTGGCTCAGAGTTCACTAAATTTGACTGTCCAAATAAATTGGACTTAAAACTGCGATTGAGAGAACTCGCTGAACTTGAAACTTTGACCCGAAACCAACGATAGTGAATTCAGGTCAAATATTTTCTTTTGCAGAGCGACTTCTATAAAATTAATGGAACATATTACGCGCCTTCATCTGCTATACCTTCACCTACCTTGGTCAGGACAAAGGTAACAGTTGTACACACCAAGCCGAGCCAAAGGCAATGGCGAGTAGCGGGGCTAATCTTGCGTGACGTTTACTGGACGCCATAGTGACGTATACTTGGCCGTTTTAAATAAACACCTTTTCAAAAAGAACTGGCACTTAATTAAATTTAACAAAGACGAACAATAGAATATTCTTTTTCTGAATTAATTCTTTCTGTGTTACCACTATTAGTGCACCTACTACCATCACCCTAAGGTCGTAAGGCCTAGAGTAAATGGCATTAAGTCCGTCTTTGTACAATGTGCAAAAAGTATTAAAATTAATAAATGGGCATTGGTCCCCAACATTTGTGACAAACATTGTTTGTCATTGTTTGGTTTGTCTATCACATCGCAGGTGTCCGTTTTATTTTGAAAGGTTTGCTTAAAGTATAATTCAAGAATGTATGAAAGATATCAGGACATGTAAATGGACTAATCTATGTATGGTTTCTTTCATAAAGTTTTAAACAGCCAAGAATACGGTACGAAGTTCGTCCCGTTAACGTCTCGTTCCATCTCGCTGTTTGCCAAAGTCAACACCGCACCCCACGCTTTACTTACAAAGTTTAAGAAACATGCAAAGGTCTAAAGACGGCTGTGCACGACTAACAAACAAATTACTTATCCCTGTCAATGGGAGAGCCACTGCGCACCCGAGCCTCGAGTGTATGTTCTGTAGATAGTTACAAGTTCTCGCAAAACTTATTGTCCGGCTTGAAGTTGGCACGAGCTAACTTCAACCCGACCGTAAAAATCGTTGAGAGAAAAATATTGCATTAAAATTATTTAAAACGAGAGCCTACGACTTGAGCTTTCATTTTTATTAATTACAATCCGATCTTTTTCTTTCTCTGATTTTTACGGCCGGGTTGAAGTTAGCTCGTGCCAACTTCAAACCGGACAATAAGTTTGGCGAGAACTGTACGCAGCTCCTGTGTTTAAACTTAAACGATTGGAAGCGTCCATGACACCTACAGAATGAAACCTTCAGGCTCTGTAGACGTGTTTGTGACTGTATCGGTTACTGTTGAGTGTTGGGTATATTATATTGGTTACTTGATAAGATAACGTTTTTATAGTGCATGGGGTTATATCGATAAAATAATCAAAACTTTCCGAAAATCCGATTTATTGATGCATAATCAAGCAGGTTTTTGGCAAAGAGTTCATATAGCCAATCATTTTGACCAGACGTTTAAGACTTTCATATTTTCTGGGTTACATTTCTATTTTACCCAGTGACATAGTAAAAGAGGATTCGCCACGCTTATTCACGACACGCGAGCTTTATACCCAATGCTGTGTCCCACATAATCCATCTTCAATCGATGGTCGCCACAATCATAACTTTTATTCTATCAACTGTATCGATATCAGAGATATCGATTTTATATAGGAAACTTATTGTTTTAATGCGAACCGATGCCTAGGTAAGTTTGAAAAAGTTTATCAAGGATATTCTTGCAACAAATTATATTATTTTATTGTTTTCTTTTGGAACAACAATGAAAACATTAGTTATGTTAATATAATACTTGTATAATTAAGATATTACTTACGTACTATTTAATAAAACGTAGTTTGGGGTTTTCTATCAAAACAATATATATGACGGTTATTCTTAAAATACAAACATGTATTTTAAATTACACGCACTTTTTTAAACAAAAATCTTAAAATCTATTAGGGCGTTCACCAAATATGTATTGTAACTGTAATTTTACATGCTCTGTAACATTATTGTCTGCCTCCAAGTCATGTGTTAATTAGCTAACTGTATTCCGTAGACCATGCGGTTAAGACTTACTTTGTTACTAACTAAACTGTCCAAATGACCACTGGTCATTATATTTTTTATCACAGAAAATTACTGTGAATAAACCACGTGTGTACAAAATTTAAATTGAAGTAGAAAAAAACCGAAACGGTTATTACGTTGATGAAATCTGAATTTGTCAGAATTGAAGCAAAAACTTGTAAGTGACGGGAATAAAAGGAGATGTCATGGTTGTATGCCCCGAGTTTTGTGGCTTAGTAATAAGAACGCTGAATATAATCGATCTGGATAGTTAAGTTACGCTTGCCGCCGTCAGACTGGATGAATGGACTATTCTTAGTATATCAAGACCTCCGTGCCTCGCATCGGTCCCGATTGTCGTACGAAGAATGTTCACACGAGGATCTGATGGTTGCACTACTAAACGCAGTCCGCCGTGCTGAGTTTTGGGCTGGATAAGTGTGAGCCCTTTTTTTATTTGCCATCGGTACTATGAAATCAAGACATAGGTACTTTTGCTAATCGTTAGTGGTAGTCCCGAAAGCCTAAAAAACCGGTTTATAATAAGGACATGAATCATTTTTAACAGCCTGAGTGATTTTAAAAACTTTATCAGGAAATAAAGATACTTCAATGGTATCTTAAGTACACGTTTTGCTGTTCCATACATTTTTGACATACCAGCTTTAGTCGGTGTCAAATAAAGCGTGTATTCTGTATGCAATTGACAATCTCTGATGCGTGCCATAACGGTTCATTGCCGAAGACAATGATGCGGCAATGATTGTAGTAATGAAAGGAAAAAATGACATTGCCCTTAATTTTATCGATTGTTTATTATATTTTTTGCAGCAATTTGTCTTTGTTATAAGGCTTCCGAGCTATGACCTGATGTAGAAGAAGTATCGAAAAAAGTTTGGAATTTATAAAGACTATACTTACATAACGCGTAAGAATCATTTATTTATTTATTTATTTATTTAATTAACTACAACGGATCCACCAATTACAGTAACTAAAAAAAGCCTAAGTTTATTAAAATCTACAAAACAAAGCAAAGTAAATAAAAGGAATCATAAGTTCTTAGAAAAATATAATCGACTACAAGAATTTTTGAGTGTATTTTTGAGACATCAGAACCGATCCTCAGGCAACAATTGAATGTATATGGGAGAATCAAGGAAAATTTCGATGGCAAGATAGGTCGTTGACCGTCGTTCCTTTCCACGGAATTCTGGGAAGGCAGTTTAAACAGTTAAAACTAGAACGTCTCAAACTGTTATAGAGTGCCAACAGTTCAGGCCCCCTAGAAATATCCCAGCTACACCAATGGTTTGAACTTACAAAGGTTTGAACGTTCGCAGTTTGAACTAACTTTTTTTAAGCTTGTTTCCTTCTACTGCTAGGAAAGGTCTCCCTTTCCTTTCCACTCACTACAAATCTCGCTTTATTGACATCAAACTTGCAAAGATTTATTTTAAGATGCAAAGTTCCTACATTCAATCATATTTAATTTCTCAGGTAGACCTGGATACGTCATGGTTATTCCATAATATCAAAATTATACTTAACACATATATGTATAAATTTTTTACACTATATATAATTTAAATGGTCTGTCACGGTGGAGTATGGCCCTTAGGATGTGTTAGCTAGCGAGGGAAGGGGTCGACAATGTGTAAACACAGTAAGTGTTACACTTGTGTGTGCGCCGCCGTATCACGTCGAACTAGAACTTAAGTGCTGCCAAGTTGATAGTTCGTCGCCTTAACTACTTAGCTATGCAGTTTCCGTCTCTGAATTCCGAATGAATAAAGTAGCTTTTTGTTTCATAAACGTCAAGGAAATATTGCAATGAGCGTTCCTATAAAAAGCAAAATGCTGTTATTTAGAATCTAATTATGCATTACAGAATATGCTGAAAAACTCTGGCTTTAAAAAACAATATTTTACATTTTAAAAAACCACGAAAAATGAAATTGTAAAATAAATATTTTGAAAACACTTGACTAAAAGGAAGAAGTAGGTGAAATACGAGTAGATGCCTGTCAAGTTTTTGTTCTTACAAAGAAGTTAACCCTGGCAGTTAAACAACAAACAGTTCAGGCTGTATAGAGGAATATATATATACATACATACGAGTACATTACTACAAACATACGCTCGAAAAATATTACCCTCTTTCACCAGTCGGGTAAAAAGGTGATATTCGACATTCTTTATATGTAATGTAGACGAAAGGAAAATACACCTTTGTCCATCGCCCTTGGCCCTGTCTGCCAACGCAGTCTGTAGAGTAGAAGCACAGTTAATAAGCAGTTATAGTATAATATCACGATTTATAAACGTGAGTTTAAACGTGCGAAGTCAGTGGTTTGCAGTTTTTATCATTTCCAAGAAAAAAAAGTGCTGTGATTCATCCTGTCCGATACCCGTCAATTTTTTGAACTTGAGGCTTTAAAAAAAACGAAACGGTATTTTTGTGTTGTCATGTAATTTGAACATTAGGTTGGTTCATTATACCGATGACATCACTTTAAAATGACACTTTGAAATTAGATAGTAAGTATATCGTTTCAGAAATTCGTTGAAACGCGACTCTAGAACGCTCGTAAAGTTAGACTTTTTTTGCAACAAATACAATTGCTGATACTTTTTTTGCAACAAATACAATTGCTGATTGCACCTTTAACGATCGCATCATCGATTTTATAGCACAAGCTGTATTTCTGTAAGTATATATAAAACGAGACGGTGATTGACTGACAAACTGGGCCTATAGACAAGTTGCAATTTGACATTCGAATCGACAAACGAATAGAAACAAAATGTAGAGAAATGACACAAGCTTTCCACAAATCGGGCTGTCACTGTCATTTCCATATATTTTGTTTCTATTTATTTTTCGATTCGAATGTCAAATTGCAATTTGCCTAAGTCCCTTGACATTATAAAGCACAACTCAAACCACTGAAGGAACGGATTGGGCTGAAATTGCACGTAGATACTTAGTTATTATGACGTAGGCAAAGGCATTCGCTAAGAAAGGACTTTGGGAAATACCCGTGTGATTGGGAAAAAATAGATGAATTACACCGCAGGGAATAGCGAGTCGTTTAAAATACTGAATATTAATAATTACGACAATCGATTTCAGCACCGTCTCCGTAACAATAATAAAAGCAGTTTCTTCTTATCGATTTCTAAAATACCAATGCATAATTTAACAGGTGCGACTAAAATACTTCCGTAGTCCTGAAACCTATATAGGTAGAGGTATCTTGCAGACAAGCAGGGAAGTACTGAAAGTTGTCAAAGCTTTCTATTCTTCCCGCGGGGATTTCTCTATCTCGCTACAATCGACACACATTATCACGTACTTTGCGGCAGTACGTGCAACACGACTCAACTATCTCAAAGACTCTAATACTCTTGCTGTATCTAGGTATATCTGCAATGTCACGTACGACGACCAAGCTACGAGATTGCGCGGTTCTTTGAAGTGGGTAAATCAATTATTTATCGGATTATCTACAGACTTCCTAGCGTTTCGTCAGGGGTGTTCATATGGCTTACTGGTCGATTATTTTGTATTACATGCAGAAGAGAGGCAGGGCACAGCCATTTATGGCTCAAATCTGGAGCAGCCCATCTAGGAAAGTACCTCCACCTTACAGAAAACTGCAGCCAAATAATACACTTTATTGTGTTTTCTGTTCCTGCAGTGAGTAAGGTCGCCAGAGCTCTTTCTAAGAATGCGCTGCGCTGGCAGTAAGAGGAACATTCCCTCAAACTGTCGGCGCAGTGAATCCTCCATTAACCTCTAAGAAGTTTTTCGGGTCGGCAACGCGCGAGTGATACCCCAGGTATTGCAAGCGTCTATAGGCTATGGTAACCGATCACCATCAGGCGGACCGTATGCTTGTTTGCCACCATAGTGGTATAAAAAAAAACCTAAAATTCTTTCGTTTTAATTCATAACTTTAAAGATTTTCTTAATGTTAGCTTCTGTTAAAGCTAAATACAATAAAATGTAATACTTACTTAAACTTTTAAGTAAACAGTCGTTTATTAAATTTCCATCGTGTGTGTTCGATTGTACTTCTATTTTTTTCTTTAAAATACTTATGAACTTTTTGGGAAATATTTTTTTTTAGTCCTTAAATTCAGCTATACTTACATATTAAGTTTACGCTTGAATTTTTTATCCTAGCAGTTACTTTGACTTCCACGAAACCATCGGTTTATTTAGACTCTATAAAGTCAATACTTATTCAGTATCTTTATAAATTGTAGCGTTTACCGGAAAGCCAATGCTTTAAATAAACGGTTCACTACAAAACTCAATTGCTCACAAATTCCAACAATAGGTAGGTATAAAAAATTCTTTACGCACCGAAACGAAAACATTTGGTAAATTTTCGTAAAATAACTGACATATTTTCAAACAATAACCACAAATAAACGGTGAAATTCGTTTCGTTTTAACCAGTTTGTCTGATACCTATGGGAACTTAGCACGCAAGGAAAAATCTTAGTTGGCGTTTTGGCTTCGATCAACTCTCGATAATGTTACGTTTAGTTTTGATAAGAGAAAAGATAATAATTGTAAAAGATGGATTGACTGTCTATATATTGTCTGTCTTTCTTAGGTAGGTATATTAAATAAAATAGATATAATTTAATTTTAGTACCTAAGGAAATGTAATAGCAAATTGTTTAACGGAAATAAATGATTATTATTATTATTATTATTATATGGGGAGGGAGGGAATGAGGAGGATATGGCTAGCAGGGATGAATGGAAGAAAAGAATAGACTGCTCCGAATAACTTGGGACAAGGGCAGAAAGATGTTTGTAATAAGAAAATACCTATCTACAATATTTTAATCTGTGAGGGCCTTTTGTTCACGTCTTTATAATGAAACCAGCGGCTTCGCCCGCGTGGTCTTATAATGTTTTCCCCGTTTTTGCTACATTTTTCATTACTACTCCGCTCCTATTAGTCGTAGCGTGATGATATATAGCCTATGTTACTCGGGGATAATGTAGCTTTCCAAAGGTGAAAGAATTTTTGAAATCGGTCCAGTAGTTTCGGAGCCTATTCATTACAAACAAACAAACAAACAAACAAACAAATCTTTCCTCTTTATAATATTAGTATAGATAATAAACAGGATACAAAGTGTAGCGTGGTATGAGACGGTAAAATTTGCTCAAAGCTTTTAGCACCGCGAATACCCGTGCCGTGTTACTGAACTATTTGGAAACTAAGCCTTTTGGGTCGTCGCCCCACTTTACTAATTTACAAAGAAGTGTAAAAAAAAATTTAACATGACAGTTATTTGACATACCTACGATAATATTAAAGTAAACGAGCTTACGTGTTTATTGAAAATTATGTCTTTTTTGTAGTCTAATCGTGTTAACAACTTTAAGTACTTTGAAGGCCTTTCTAATTTAAGTTCGCTTTCAAAATTTGTACGGTATTCTAAATAGAAATTTCATTCTAGACACGCACATTAGTCTGTTGTTTTGTGTGTTCCGTATGTTATGTACACTTTGTGTGATTAGAAGGAAACGGTAGCTGCAAAAGTAAATAATAAATAGCAGGTAATAGGTATATATTATTACTGGCAACAATACTTTGCAATTAGAATAAAATTATGTACCTAGGTGCCTAACAGTCAATGCTTTATCCTCAGAAACGTTGTTGAGTCTCTTATTTCACTAACCCTTTATCTATTAGGTCATATTAAGTAACCACGGATTCATGAGACCACGTAGTAGGTATATTGTTTAAAAGAGCTTTCCAATACCTACACCTGCTTATATAGGTATTTTAACATTTAGGTACCGGTGATACCTACTCTGTGCCGGTACTGACATTTTTAAGATAACGCAAAGCAACTATTCCATGGAGTTTTTAGTTGTTGACGTAGAAGCTGTTGACACAGCACATTGCATTCATTTCAATCAAATCAATCTTATAATTTTGGTAAGAGCCCACTGACCAATAGGCAATCAGAACTTTCTTTAAAGCATAGACAAAGAAACAATAACACATCGTTTAAATTCCGAGCACGCAAGTAAACGTGGAGGCCGGTAAGCTTCGGGCGGGCATTCGTTTAAGATTAATTCGCAGAATTTTGCATTATAAAACAAGCCACACGTCTTCTCTTCTAATCTACGAGCATTATCTTGACAACCGGCGCTGTATACACCGCTATACAAATGAAATTGACAATAATATCGTACCAATATTTAAATAATTATTCTGATTTTGCTTTTTTGTAGTTTACACCTTTTTATAATTATGTTAGGTATCCACCTATAGGTACCTAGGTACTAGGTAAAGTTTGTGAATTTGCGAGATCCAGAAATTACCGTAGCTGGGTAATTTCTGGATCTACACAACCAAACAACCGATTTTGAAAATTCTTTTAGTGCTGTTGACTACTTTTTACATAAAATTATAATACGAGTACCCAAGGCGAAGCGAGGGCGGAGTAGCGAATAAATTTCTTGGTTATCGTCTGTAAAAATCGTAGGTGCATATTAAGATGCCACCAATTCTACCAACAAAACAAAGGGAAATTACTATACTACCTTATGCTATTAAAAGAACGCTTTAGTAAAAGCACAGAAAAACGCACTTTACATACGGTACATCGACCGTTGCAAAATCTGTCTAAAGTAGACAAAGTCTACAAATAGAAGAGTACAATAAAGGAACATTACTCGTCCAAATTTATCTGTTCCAGCATCTAGATTGTAAGCACGGCACAGCACTAGCCGTGGTAAGCGCATTAGATACAAATTAAACGCCTGGAACGTGACGCTCGTGCCGTGCGTGACATCGTGGAACACATTTATCTTGCAAATGGAACAGTTCTGCTATAACAGTTCCGATATTTCCCACGTTCACTGTTTTTGCTGCACTTTGGAACTTTAAGTGAGCGGAAAAGGGAAAGGGAGCCTTCGTATAGCAGTCAGACAATATAGGACGACATTGGTACTTGTTATGTTGTTTACAAACTTCACTCGTTTAACCTTGTTCTGGTGATAAACATGAGGAAGGGATTGAGAATGTTTAATCTCCTTAAATTAATTAATTACATAGTTTAACAAATCACCGGTCATTAAGTATTTTCCCGTAACCGACAATGGCTAAATAATAACATATCATTTGACATATTTCATTTGATAGTTTAACAAATCACCGGTCATTAAGTATTTTCCCATAACCGACATAACCGACAATGGCTAAATCTAATATATAAAATTCTCGTGTCACAGTTTTAGTTGCCATACTCCTCCGAAACGGCTGGACCGATTTGTATGAAATTTTGTGTGCTTATCCGGTATCTATGAGAATCGGCCAACATCTATTTTTCATCCCCCTAAAATGACCCACCCCTATATGGCAAAACAACGTTTGCTGGGTCAGCTAGTAATAATATATCATTTGACATTTCTTAAACACTGTCCAAAATAATTCATTTCACAGTTTAACAAATCACCGGTCATGTGTTTTCCCATAACCGACAGTGGCTAAATAATAATATAAAAATATACCATTTGACATTTCTTAAACACTGTCTGTAAGACAAACCCGTGATTTAAGATTTGCGAACTAATCATCATTCAGTTTGAAATGAGTTTTACATGAAACGGCAAGAATTGGCCAATATCTGTAAATATGAAATATTCTAATGAAAGGAGGCGGCAATTTCTATACGACAACCTTTAGCAATAAACACTTAAATATAGCAAATTGTTAATAGTGGAGATACTCAAAGATTAATGAAACAATTACCTACATTTTCATACCCAAGGGTACTCCCTTGGGTATGAAAATGTAGGTATACCTACTGGTATACAAGTAACAATAGCAGTACACAATAAAAAAATATGCTTATCCCAAATGTCAATAACGTTGACATTTACCATCACTACCACCATGCAAATGCTAATCAATTTTCCATTAGCTTTTACTCTACCTGCTATAACAAAAAACCTATTAAATACTATTGTCTAAACATAATTTTGTTGACACAGTAGAAACGTCTATCAGTAACTTAAATCGATCGTTCAATTTGAGGCTGAAAGTACCACCAGTCACGCAACGGTACGGAAACAAATTGTTTTGATCGCATGATCTATCTGGCTTACTGGGATCAAGTGCTTGTTTTGTTTAAAAAATGAGGCTATTTTGTTTATTAGATGGATTACTTGGTGCTATTGACGTTCGATTGTTTTAATTTCAACTACAGTTCTCGCCAAACTTATTGTCCGGGTGGAAGTTGGCACTAGCTAACTTTAACCCGTCCGTAAAAATCGGAGACAGAAAAATATTGGATTGTAATAAATTAAAACGAAAGCTCAAGTCGTAGGCTGTCGTTTTAAATAATTTTAATCCGATATTTTTCCTTCTTCGATTTTTACGGCCGAGTGCCAACTTGAACAGGGACAATAAGTTTGGCGAGAACTGTACTTGCACACCGACTCACATTTGACAGTTCGACGGTGTAGTGATGTTCCTTCCTCGTCATGGTTATGGTGAATGTTTTGGTTCCAATGACACATGGATCAAGGGAATGCGTGTGCGGCTTTTAGTCGATATGAGTCCGACTTACCCTACCGCCGCCTATCCAGGTGGTAAAGATCCTTGACGATTTTACACAACGCCAAAAAAATGTGATGTGAATAAATCCCATGTAGACTTGTGTTGTTAAATCAACCATGATACAGATATCTACATAGAACAAAGATCCGCATATTACTGTACATCGGTGCACCATGTTTCTGGGGGGAAAAAGCAAAGATATGATGCCATTCCTCCACCATTTTCGTCGAAAAACTTCCAAATACAAAAAGATCCCTCTTAATATAAAACAAGAGAGGTTGGGAAGCAATATCTATACATCCCCAAGGCAGAATATTGAGCCTGGCAGTTGGCGACCGGCCCGCCGCCGCAATGCGCCACTGTTTTTACTGCATCAACACGGATGTAGAGATGGACCGTTGTACAAAATTTATTGTCTCGCCGAATTCGTTTTTAATATTCTGGGGCATTTTACACAGCACCCATCTAGTCCCAAACTAAGCAGAGCTTATACTATGGGTACTAGACAATGGATATAATACTTTATACTTTTTTCGTAAATACGTACTTATAATACATAAGGAACACCCAGACAAACACAAATACATATTATGTTCATCACATAAATATTTGTGTCATGTGGGAATCGAACCCGTGATCAGCAGACGACGACAGAGACGGCATGCGGCACCCGAACCATTAGATCACAAACGTCGTCGTTCGTTTTTTAAGAACTATCAATTCCCGAGCAATATCTTGTATTCCGTATTGTCGCACAAATAAAGGTCGAACGATTGACAGTAAACGTACCTTTGTAGGCATAGTATACGAGTATGTCTGGTTGTATTTCAGTGTATTTTAATTTCCGAGTACCAATGATTGTAAGATATTTTTTAAACCATATCTGTGGACATAAATATACGCGGCACTTTTTTAAACTCTTACTATCGGCATTGCAAATGTCTAAATCTGTGTCTAAATTATTCGAGGAAACCGTTATTATTACAATATCGGCAACAAAACCGGTAAAATCTACCTACATTTTCGAAAACAGGTATTCTGGTTTTTACCTCCATTATCTTTTTCAAAGTTAGGTAGGTACTTATAAAAATATAAGTACGTAGGTTACCTACCTATTAACATTACATAAAGAAGTCAATAATACATGCATATCAATTGTTAAGGACTCGCTAATGTGTTTTACCAGAACCGTATGCTAGAATAGCATAGATATTTATTCTATCAATTATAGGTAGACTACAATAGCTATGCTTACAACCTATTTGGCGTAAAATACATAGCTAAGTTATGTCAAATTCACACATAACATACCTTCCCTACTAAATATCTACAGGTATTATCTACCTTATGAACCAAATTTGTACCCTTTGATTTTATGTTTTTATTGCTCTACCGTCATTCTTCTCGCCTCCTATTTTAATTATATTCGCCAATAATTTTGAAGAAAGATTAGGATCTACCATGTCACACTACAAGTTAATACAGAATGTATTGGATAGAAAAAAGGTTGACTCCTTTTTTATATCAATCAAGTAGGTCGGTGAATACCAAATCTATTAAAATTAAGCCCATTTTCAGACCGCAAGCCCATCCCATTTACCGTTCTCGTTTCATACTCGATTAAATATTAATATGAATGAAACATGAATGAAGTATTGGAGCACCACGTTGTATATAGCCACTTCAATAAAAAGTTTCATTTTGTAATAATTGTACAAAAAATGGGAACACTTTTTCCATCTCTGTGCGTTAAACTCATCATAGGTGAAAGTGTTCTTAAAACAAACAGTAGAGCCGAAACACCACTCATGCACTTATGTATAACACATACACTGGCACTGAGTTCGATTCCCAGTTCGAGCAGTGTTGTGGTTTTTTTTAAATGAAATTTCCAGTAGCAGCTAGGAGTTTTTATTTGTGCCCAGTTGATGGCTCGCCCCCTATTACATAGGTCCTAAACATAAAGGCCATGCAGCTGTGGGTATACAGCAGTAGACCTCTGGTTACTCCTTTTGGGAATACAAGCGTGATGGTATGAATGAATACTGAGGACCTTTCCCAATTTGCTAACAAGTCGATGAGACGAGTATTTTCTCACAGAAAATGAGTGTCTTGTTACAGGCGACGATACCAGTTTGCGGTCCCTCGTGGATTATCGTATTCATGTCAAGCAGTTCTAGTAGATATCGATCCACACAGTTCTTATATTAGGTACGCCTTTTCCCCACAAGGGTACGCAGAAACTAGAAACCTTCTTGCATACTTCTACATTCATCTTGCACGCGCGCCGGTTGAGAGCTTGCGTGTACTTCGCACCTAACTTTAAATGACCTGTGTGATTATCAGCTTTACATCGAAACGCTAACAGCGATTTCGCACTACGTCTAATCCGAATCCGTGAAAATACGGTCCAAAGTAGTCGTAGAATTATTTGTATAGAGAAATCGGATGACGGAAATCGGATCTAGTGTTTAAACTACCATACAAATAGTTCTAGGCCTACACCGGACCGTATTTTTACGGATCGGAGTCGGATCAGACGTAGTGCGAAACCGCTCTTACACGTCTTTCACCAATAACGAAAAAAAAAACTATAGAATACTAGCTTTCCGCCAACGGCTTTGCCCGCTATCCCACGGGAACCATACATTTTACCGGGATAAAAAGTAGCCTATGTGCTATTCCAGACTATGTTTTATCTCTGTACCAAATTTCATCCAGATCCATTCAGTTGTTTTTGCGTGAAAGAGTAACAAACATCTATTCATCCATCCATACATACAAACTTTCACATTTATTATATTAGTAGGATCATTACGTTTACGTCCCACATGTTTTTTTTTAGCATTATGTAGAGATATACCGTGTATCACACACAATTTACCGGTATGTTTTATAAGTAGGTAGGCTATTGCTAATAACCGGTCACAAATTCATAACCGGAGCTCCTGCTGAGAATTTCTTGGACTCGGAAATTTAACCCTTCCGGGTGTGATTTCCGAGTGGCGTTTACAACCACTAAACAGTTCAATTATATTTACGGGTTAATTAGATTGTTTCACATTATTATCGCTCGCATTTAGTTATATTTTTATTGATTTCCTTTAATCTGCCGCAGCAAAATAACATGTTTAGTTAAACGGGAAGTAGGCAATAAAGTTGTTTAATGGCTTGGCTACATAACTCGCCTTAATGATGTTTTCATATTATAATAATTCTCTATTACCTCATTGGTCTAATGATCGCAACCGCGGCTGCTGAGCCTGCTGTTCCTGAGTTTGATCCCCAGGTCACGCAAAGATAACAAGAATAACTTCTTGTTAAGAACGACCTAGTAAGTTTTATTTTTGAAGACTGGCTGTCCAAGATGTAAATGAATATCAGAAAAAAAATTCACGAAAAGAAAACTAAACACTTTCATCTAAGGTACAGATTCAAAAGCAATTTAAGGACTAATGAGTAATGCTATTATGTTATGTATGAAACAAAATCTCAACCACATAGAAGTACCACACAGAACACATTACCCTCCTTTTTAGTAAGTAGAGTAAAATCGAGACTGACACAAGTTCGTTTAGTGGTGAAGTAAACTAGATTATACTTAAATATTCTTGGCCAGTTTTAGATCCAAGATATCTAACTTTAAGGTAACATTTCAGTTGATTCAGTTTCACAAATAATTAAGTAATTAAGAGGTGTAGAGCCTATCAAACACCACTCGGCCAGAATCAAACCCAAGACAGCAGAGCTGCACTTGCAACTACTCAGTTTTCGGCAACCTAGATTAGACCTGATAACCATCACTTTAACCGCAGCGTACGATAACTATATGTGACCTGATAACATGCCATTAAATTTAGTGTTTATTGTTAGTTGGTTTGTATTCTGGGACGCACATTAGCACAATACAAAATGTAGTATACAAAGAAACAAAAAAAAAAGAAATTCTTTCTTTTAGAGATCCCCATTTTCTTACACAAAAACGTCAAAAAAAACAAAGAGAACAAACACATCAAGAAACACGATACGTTCAACAAAACGGTAAGAAAAAAATCACAAAAATACATATACTTAGGATACTCATACAATGAAATGCTAACCTACCTTGGCAAATCCCGTCTGAGTTTAAAAGATGCCTTACAAAATATCGTAAACATAGTATTTTTAATGGTTTTGTAAAAATATACACTAACTAATGAAAACCATAATGTAAAAAAACCATAATGTAAATGAACAAAATAAAATTAATAATAAACCGTACATCATGCTTAGGAGTATTTGTGTTTGAGGCAACACATTTAAGAGAGTTTGTAGAGTCATCTAAAAAAAATAAGGCTTTTAAGTGTAAGTACCTACATTTGTACCCTACTAGGTACTACTACTAGGCTACTTACTGCATACTTAAATCATCAGACAGCAAGTTAGGATTAAGGATTTGATGGCCTATGATGAAAGTAGGTTCATCAATCGCCCCCAATGAAATAGGATGTGGGTAGGAGTAAAAACATGCTGACGAACTGTAAGTGTACGTCGCTACACCTCTGTCTAACCTTTTAGGGAATACAGACGTGATTGTATGTGTAGTTCCTACTGATAAGACTGATAAGAGAGACACCCGCCACGTCTGTCCGATAACATTTGCTCCCATGCTTATAGGTAAGGCATAGGTACGTGGTTACGTAGATATTTAGGTTTACGAGTAGCACAAATAAGATTTACGTACTTAGCAACAGCAGGTGTTTATCATACATACCGTATTCTGGGATGCTAGCAGCAACACTACAGTTTAAAATAGAGCTGGTAGCATTGTGTACATAGGTATTTAATTATTTATTAGTTGTCATCATATCTATTTTGGCCAAACACGTTAGTCATACCAGAACTGGAAATTAGAAACCACCCAGAATAACCAGAGAAATATAGATATAATGTTGCAAAACTTGTTTATACAAAATGCAACACTGGAATATCATAACATGCCACAGATGAAATAATACCTAATACTACAGGAGTACCTATTATTAATTAATAAAATAAATAAAAATATCTTGGGACATTTTTACACAGCACCATTTAGTCCCAAACTAAGCAGAGCTTGTACTATGGGTACTAGACAATGGATATAATATTTATATACTTTTTTTTTGTAAATACATACTTATAATACATAAGTAACACCCAGACAAACACAAACACTTAAGTTCATCACAATAAATGTTTGTGTCTTGTGGGAATCGAACCCACGACATCGTAATCAGCAGTCCGGTACTCGAACCACTAGACCACAGACGTCGTCATCATCTGTGGTATTTTTTCGTGTCCTGCGAATTTGTTTTACCTGACCCCACAGGGGGATTTTTCTTCATTAAATCTAAGCAGTAGCGGGTGCCTACGTCATCATTATAAATGGGCTATAAGACAATTATTTCAGCAATACGCGTTGATCTGTAATAGAGTCAGTCTGTTTTCTTTTTCTAAACTATGCAGGCAGATGGAAAAAGAAATCTAGTATATTTATTCATTATTCGTTCCTTTATAATATACTGTGCATTTGTGACCTCGGGGTGTTTTTTATTTAAGTTGTCAAAATCCGGTTCTAGCTAGTACAGAAACAAAGGTTATCAGAGAGGGGACGGTCAAGTTCAAGTCAAGGAGATATTATAATATGTATGTTAAACCTATCTAGATATTATGTAGATAAATATTAATCATAAAATTAAACATCGTCATTTACTTTGCATTTGCGCCTTTGAGCTGGATTTTTAGGTCAAGCAAAAGATTTCCCACGAGAGAGATTGGATCCTTAAGGCAACAGACAGCGCGGCTTGAAAGGAGGGAAGGAAGGCCTTTACCCAGCAGTGGGACAAAGTGGGCTAGTAAAAAAAAAGATTTTGCTATGAATTCTCAGATTCGGAGTTTGGGATGTGCTCGGACTCACCCCTTATTACATTGAACCTAAATATACCGTTGGCGAACACACGCAACAAAATGAATGGTTAATTGTCTGTGAACCTATGTCATGAGTTCAACACCGCGACCGTGGTGTCTCGTATCTGAAAATGTGTTTGCTATCGCATACTCGGTCACCGTCGAGAAATTACAACTGAGAGCAAACTTTAAAATAATAAGAAAATACGAAGCTCTATACGAGAATCATAACTAAGTATAATCTTACCATCAGAATAACAATAGTATGACAAAGCTCATAAACAAAACATAAAACAACTTTTACATAACAACTTTAACACTCAAAGCTAGACCACAGCTTAACAAAAATAGTGACGATTACACTTGACCTTTGGGTAACAAAGAGGATGACGTCAGTCCGCAAATAGTCTGTGGTACCACAGCCCGCAGCGAACAATAGACCGGACGCGGTTCCGTATCACAGACTTGCAAGCCCGGCCCGTGAGCACCCTTTTGTTGCATATCCAGTGACCCACTTGCAGTGTTGCTCTTACACCTGTGTTTATAATAGACATGACAAGCGTACTGCACTTCTGTTCTGTAAAAGGATATTGCATGCAATTATTGCTAGCAAGAAATTGAGTCAGGATAATCTTAAATACAATACTAATTGTATGCTGCGGTGTTATTGACGTTATTCTAGTTATACTCAATACCAAAAATATTTTAAGAACCCTGCTAAATATCGCGGACGAACGGACATACACGAATTGAAGTCCGTTAAGCCGTTTCGGAGTCTATTCAAAATCAAAAAGTTTTATTAAAAAATACTAATAATTATTTTTGTAATATCTGTAATTACGATGATTAGTGTCAATTATTGTGTGTCTGTTTAATAAATGTTATTTAGGTAGAAACGGTAAATATAAATTTAATTTAATTTTGCCTAAGCACGGTATTATTGATTAACCAATCTCATATTGTAATACCATTGATTACATGGTTATTTCGGATTCTATATCTAGTTAAAAAAATGCCAATACTAACTTAGTCTTAAACTCATTAAAATACAAAACAGCTAAAGGTTGCGCATACGCATGTCAACGGAAGTCCCCGTATTGTGGCGTACTCTCATACGTACTTATTTACATACTAAGTTCTTGCGTTGGTCATAATCGTGTGTTAAAGTTCCACTGGTTGAACAGGACGCTGACAATGAGTGTTAAATAAAAAGTAAAGGACAAATTAGGGTATTCCGTATTACCTCGCCTTAACGTCCAGTTTCTTACGTAATTGAAGACCAGGTACTTAGAAACGTCATTAAAAAGGATACCTTTTTAATGACGTTTCTAAGTACCTGGTTCTATAATACTAAAAGATTTAGTGGTTTCAAATGTGAGCTGCTACTGGGAATTCCATAGAGAAATCCAACAACATCTTGCATGTCTAGAAAATCGGACCCAAGACCTTCAGCGTAGCATTTGGGCTCACGACCACTAAACCAGTAAAGCAGTTCAATTCTCTGGACGAACAGTGTTCCATAAATAGGAAGGTTGCAAAGGTTGTTCTATTCTATGAAATTCTCAGTGACGGCTGAGCTTGGTTGCAATTTTTTTTATTATAATTTTGAGTGCGTTTGGCAGCACCCCACCTACTGGTATGTGACCATGCTGCCAAGGATGGAGCACACAAACTCAAATAATATATATTCACTCTCTCCTTGAAGGTTCTTAAATTATATGAATCGGGAAACATTTGGGATGATACATGATTACACCTCTACCTAATCTCTCAGGGATACCTGCGTGATGGTAACAAACATCACGTGAAATTTATTTCTATTGCAAAAGTCTATCATCGATTTATGGACAGCTTTTAACCACTTAACAAGTCACGTCGGCGATCATAAAAGCGATTTGATAGGCAAATGTGAAATAAACAGTTATGCTAGTAAAACATTATAATTGAGCCGATTATCCGGCTCGTCCATTAACGATGTTTACTTATGTTTATACATAACATCATGCTTGAGATAATCTACTCATTAAGACCATCATTCAATGAAGAGGTCATAATTAAAAAAATATGATGCAAGCAGCCAAAAATAACGGTATAATTCTATCATTAAAGATTACAAAATATAAAAATATTAAACTTAAATCACAATCGCAATTTCCTGATGAAGTGATTAATTAACCACAAATATAAACAAAAGTTCAAGTTCAAATGTTGTTATTTCAAATAACATTTAATTTATGTAACGAAGAGTTATGACTAGTTCCACGGTTCTAAAAAGTTGATCCTATGGAGAAGATTTCGGCAAGAAACTCCATGGACATGGAAAATGGGTGTATGCACTACTCGGACCCTAGATTTCTGCCCTTCAAGTAAAATTTACAACTGTATATTTTGGATACTACAGGATATTTTCATTAGTGGAATGAGAGGCTTTATATTTATAGTGGCCAGGCATTCGTACACCAAAAAAGTTGCAAACTAAAATAAAAATACAAAAAATTTACTTCACCTAAAAAAACCGTTGCCAAAACACTCTAAGCACTCGCCTTAAAACTGAAATGCAGATATTAAAGGAATTTTAACGAGGAGATTTTACCCAAAGCCGCCGTAATGAGGGTAAACATTATTATCAGCCATTAAACTTCCCGTAAACATTCGACGTCGACGGACGAAGAACTAAATGTTATCTAAAACTGCAGAGTCCACGTGTTTCACAGATCAGTCATCAACCTCAAAATAACTGAGGTTTATACAGTGTTGGTCCATAAAACATATTGGTCACTTAGATGTATTCGAAGAACTGCTTTTTTTTCTTTGGCAACACTACCCTACCCTACTTGTTTTATACTTTGCGCACATTTTTTATGTGATTTCAGTGGAAATGGTAACACAACAACAAGTCAAACTGTACAGTTGCACTGCAAAAATTACCGCTATAGCAACAGAATATCTCGATGATTATGTCGTTGCTTATGTACCACATGAAGATTCGTGTTTGATCATGGACTGAAAATACTGTGGAGGTTCTCTGATCCTCCGCCGTACCTGGGACCTGGAAAATAAAACTAACGTTGATGGGGAACGCAGCTGCTGCCTTAATTGCTTATTCGCTATCAAGACTACAAGAGGAATGACAATCAAATATTTTTTAAAGTAATCTAAACAATTAGGAAAGTCACTAACTACTTTTAAATTCAAAACATACTTTTTAATCAACAGCTCTTCCTGCATACGATCAGGTCTTCTGCGAAGCAGCCTATATAGAGGAACCTCCTTAGATCTCTACAATACCCATCAAAATGCTAGAAGTAGATTTTTGTACCATGCTTCGCCATTACAATAAGAGGCATAGGAGTAATTTATTTTCCCCAACACACTAATGTAACTTATCTTCTATGAACATACGACTGTGCTAACATAGTCTGTGGTTGTACAACCGCCTAACCCGAATCCGTTTCTCGTAACTCAACATAATGATACGCGTAATGATAGATTTGCGCCACAACTTCCGCGGTACAACAACGACATGGGGTTTATCGTGTGCCATACACATAGATAAACGTGTCGTTGTAGAACTTATTGAAGCAAATGAATATTCAACACCTAAATTTTTTTACCTACGTAACTGATAATCTGTAATCCAAACTCCGAATGATAATATTATTCATAATGTAACGGTCTTATTCCAAAATGTGTAAAAAACCTCTGTTAATTAATGACACTTTATCTATACTATTATAAAATTGTAAAAAAGTCATTTCTGTACATTGAAGATATTTAAAAAAAAACAATTGGGTTAGAGTATATAAACGATCGCGAACCCAAAAATGTGATTTTTAGAATTCTTGTCTGTTTGTCTGTTTGTCTGTTTGTTAGGGGTTGGCGCTAAACCTACTGAATAGATTTGAATTTTGTATTAACTGTTGTAAAGCATAATTTCCAACTTAAAAACTGATGTAAAGCTTTTTTCAATTATTAGTATAGATCCTTAGATAGAGCTTGACCTCTCTGTTGTATGCAAGCCCATAGAAAGAAGAGATCATCATTGCTGGTTTTTAATTTTTAATTTTCTATTTAAAAGTCCATCATTCAACTAAAAAAATGAGGTATATCTCATTCCACTCGGTTGCGTAGATGCTGAGATAGAGCTTGACCTCTCTGTAGTATGTATTCCTATTGATATAAGGGATCATTATTGTTGGTTCTTTAATTAAGTTGTCATATGCGCAGAAATCGTGATTGTTGATTAGTTATAAACGTTTAAAGTCGTATAGACTTAAATTAAACAATAGTTGTAAAGTTTGGTTAGAATTACGAGTTATTACGACTAACTGAAGCTTCCGTTTTCTTTTGGACATATTTTCACAAACAGCATCACCTCAGTACCTCATAGAATACCTCAGTACCGAGACTAATTGTCGACCAGAATCGAACCCACAATATTCATTGAGCTTAGCGCCGTTATAACTTAGTCACGAGGCCCTTTTTACAAACCTCTAAAACACTACTTCAAAATACAAGTTTTTTATCAATGGGATCAATTTCTAATCCTAATTTTGTTTCTACATCCACGTAAGCGAAGCCGCGGGCAAAAGCTAGTTATCATTATATAATTAATGCCGTTTTGATGACATCATTTTGTTGAAGTAATAAAATCTAATGTTTTCTATTTTTATTACTGCTTTGAGGTTTTTAATAGCCCATAAAACGAAATAACACTGTTATAAAAATACTATTACTATAGTCTACTAAAGTCTCACAGTATAGTCACGGTATTTAAAATATAACCATAATTATGTTATATGGCCTACACGTACCATTCACTGGGTATTCGAACATTACTTTGTTTTACCTGCATTCCTTAAAATAACTGGTAATCAACAATAATAATTATTTTTTTAAAAACAAAGCCCAGTAGACTGTCTGCCGTTGCCGGTATTGCGTATGACTATTCAAACAGAAATGATATGGTATCCCGTATCGTCATATATGACAAATTATTGTGAGTGGTAATTGTAGCATTTTTCACTCTAGTACGCAGTAACCACGCCAATTGATTTCGCCGCCGCCGGTTCCCAAAACGGGACTCTATTGGGAGTTGGGACGCGCCGTTTCATTGTCTCGGCCATTTCCTGAATGAAACTCATTGTACCTACATCCTGACTTTAATTCTACGTAATAATTATCATAGTACAGTACCTACTGTTATAGGTATTTTAGTAAAATCTTTATTCCCGTCTGGCAATGATTTATAACTACCGTTTTCGTTTAGATGTTTTTAATTTTATCAAAAATGTCTAAAACATGTTTTTTCCGTATATTTTTTTACAACTTAGGGGCAGATTGGCGGTACTTAATAACCGTCAAACCGTCGTCAACTGAGAATGTAATTTCTGGAATCTGTGAATGTTAAACTGCAGAACTATAATAATTTAATATTGCCTAAAACATTTTTTGGACGAAATTGTTTGCAGAAGTCGTTGGTATACTGTGCAGTAGCAAAATAACCACTATCTTGCAGCCACTCTCGATTTCAGTATCAGTGACTTTGAAATTACACAGTTTTAATGATTTCAAGCTGCTTATAGTCCGCACGGAACTAGTAGGCCGGGGGTGAGGCGGCGGATTACTGCGAAGCAAAGAATGTTTTTTCCGTATATTTTTTTACAACTTAGGGGCAGATTGGCGGTACTTAATAACCGTCAAACCGTCGTCAACTGAGAATGTAATTTCTGGAATCTGTGAATGTTAAACTGCAGAACTATAATAATTTAATATTGCCTAAAACATTTTTTGGACGAAATTGTTTGCAGAAGTCGTTGGTATACTGTGCAGTAGCAAAATAACCACTATCTTGCAGCCACTCTCGATTTCAGTATCAGTGACTTTGAAATTACACAGTTTTAATGATTTCAAGCTGCTTATAGTCCGCACGGAACTAGTAGGCCGGGGGTGAGGCGGCGGATTACTGCGAAGTGGTTTATACTCTATGCTGCGAAGGAAAACAAGCGCCCCCGCCCCTCCATCCCACCGCACGCAGGCGACTCCACCCCTCCGTCCCGTCGCTCACATACCTAAGGCGCGGCCAACTAGTTCCGCGCGGACTTATAAAACACATTCCCCTAATGGGTCACCAGCTCTTAGGCTATTAGAAGTATGAATACCATAAGACGATAAATAAGAATTTCACAAACGTGTTTCATAAGTTGCATTGTGTCTCGGTTACCATGACACATACAAATTACATACACGCCCAAACGCAGTAGGCCATACAAATATTTGTCATATAGGATTGAACCTATCACCGTGAGCTTAAACCGATCGTCATCATTTATTGTCAGATATTTACATATACTTACATAACACTTGTTGTATTGTATAATACATTACTGTAGTTTAACATAATGATGTTAACGCGTTTGGTAAGGTCATTGAGAAATAAATATAAAACGTGAGTCGAAGCGATTTTTGTTTGTTTGTTTTTTTGCCTAAGTCGTCGCAAGCGCGGTTGATTAGCTAAGTTTCTGGATTTGAGTCCTGGGTCGGGCAGAGTTATTATTGGGTTTTTCTATGACACTTTTAAGCGGTGATTACATATTCAATGATCGAGACCTCTTTTACAAATAAACAAAGTTCCAAAAATCCTACACAAACTAATAGTAAATAAATTCAAATAAAAAAAAACCTGTATTACCATAGAGTTTAGAGTTAACCATTTTTAAATGAAATCGTGCCTGTATTCCCCGATGGATAATGTTAGGTATGAATATTTCGCAATAAAAAATATTTTACTCCAGCCAACACTATGCGTTATAATCTTTCTACGTGTAAATTCATTTTATTGCGTACGGGACCCCACATTTTTGTCAATTAACAGCTCTGTTAAATTAGCAGGCGCATAACAATTGCTGTAACCTTGTTAGAACACGAAGCAGTAACAGGAAGACCAGTATCAAATAGATACGCTCATAAAATAGAAAAATTAAGAGTAATTAAACGTAGTGTTGTACTTAATACTATAGCACCGTTGTCGTTATTTTCTGATTGTAATCCCCAAATAATGTTTACAAACTGCTTTAAGATAAACTAGCTTTGCGCCAGCCGCTTCGCCCGCGTGGTCTGGGTATTCCTTATAACTTTCATCCCCTATTTCAAGCCCTAACAACCCTTTTTTCGCATTAAACAGTAGCCTATGTCTTTTTTCGGGCTCTAGAATATCTGTGTACCAAATTTCATTTAAATCGGTTCAGTAGTTTTGGCGTGAAAGCGCGACAGACAGAGTTACTTTCGCATATATACTTACCAGAATTATGTTGCTTATAAAACTGTTTGTGTCAACTGTATATTGTAGTGAGAAAATAAATTATATTATTATTATTATTATTATATTTATATACATTAGTAAGGATAAGGAAATAAGGATGAAGCTTTCGAGTTAAACATTAAGCTTGTAATAAACTGTATCATAATCATAACCAGCCTCATTTCATAATCTGAAATAAGGTAATTATTATTAATTAATTTATAATCTTAATACCCAGACCTAATACAGTATAAGCTATCGAGTTACCTAGAGACATAATTAACTTCTCCTCTTCATCGATAATTATAGTATTTAATTACAAAAGCAGAGAATTTTAGACAAGAATAATTTTAGTCAAATTTTTAAACGCAAGAAATCAGACTTTTGTATGATATTTTAAAAGATGTAACTTATTAACACTATTTACGATTAAAACAGATTTTATTTTAAAATAATATTACGTACGTACATAAATAATAACTAAGTACTTATTAGTACGAACAATCTTCATAAACAGTTTAGAAAACTAATATTGTTGCGGAAATGAATCCCAACAAGTTCTAATTATAAGGAAACGAGTTAGCTATTAGCACTATTAGTCCGTATTTGACGCGAGATAAAGCTGCATCAATGGTATTGATTGCAATCGCATACTTTGCTCCTACCTACACTTTCTACTTGGCGGCCGTCATAATGACAGCGAGTAAGTTACGAGCGATCGACGATTTTATCGATTGTATCATTATTTGTCGTTGCTTATCTTTCGTCGAAACTATGGCTGGAGACGGGTTGCGACGACAACATTATGTCACAGCATGCATATCGCTGCAGAAATCTTATAACGCAAATATTTGATACTCTCCACTGCATTATTGGATTGTACAAATCTCAAATTATTGCCACTCGGTTTTGAGATGTCCGATGATTTCCTTACGCAAATTGCAATGAAATATAAATAAACCAATCAATTACTTAGAGAAGACAGTCCACTTTCAAGTCGACACTACCTAAACAGATGTAAAAAAATCATCATTTTTCTCTTCTATCTGTGGCAGTCCCTTCGTGTAAAGAAGATCAGGATGATGATATCGGTAGAATCCTTATTTTCGCTAGATGACATAGTTGACACTAGCAAATGACGAATTTCTTTGAATGATAATCCAAAAGATAAAGGCCCTAGTATAGCGGGAGAAGCCAAGTGCAAATCTGAGTCGTCACGAGGCTAACAAACCCTGCCGCTTCCCCAGGGGGCAAAAGATTCATGAGGATTAACCGCACTCCAAAAGGCCTTACTAGCTGCAGCCGTCAAACATACCTAAACTCCCTAATAACAGACCGCTCGCCAAGAAGACTTTCCTGACTAACTAGTTTCCTTGTCACCAGCTTCCCGTGTTGTTACCGTCCAGTCCCGTCAAGTTCCTCACGCAACTTACTATAACTTCTCTTCAGAGAAAACGATAATTGGAATAAACTACAGATTAATCCACAAGTTTATCCTACACAACTTCCGCAAACACTCGTTATGTTGTAGATACTTATTACTACGTCACTTACTGCTGCTGATCCCCGCGGTGTTACCACGTTTATTTAATTTCACAATCCGGTAGAAATTTCCCCAAAATCCTTTCTTAGCGGATACCTACGTCATAATAACTATCATTGCGCCAGACTTCAGCCCACTCTGTTTAGTGGTTCGATAGTGCTGTGTCGATAATAGTCTATTCTAGTGGTCCTAAGCTCCAGTTCTACGCTAAGAGGTCTTGGGTTCGATTCCCTGTACGATCCACGTTATCAAGTTTATCTATGAAATTCTAAGTAGCACTGCCGAGTTTCGATTTGCGCCTGGTTATGAGAATAAACTGGTGCCCTATTACATTGGTTCTAAACATACTGGCGACCTGTGGGTGTATACTGTGTATAGTCGACCATAAAATTGCTATACCACTTTTGACAAATACTTCCGTCAAAATTAAATTTACTAAGGCTCATTATCAATCTGTCACTTGGTCTTGTAAGCAAAAATAGACCTTGTTATTTTGTGATGTGCAAACGAAATTCACTCTAAGGGTGGTAAAGCAATTTTCTGGTCGACTATACATATACCTCTGTGTAACCCTTCGGGAAAAGGCGAAATGGCATGTTTTTATGTTTGTTTTCGATTACTTATCAGTCTAAAGAAGCATTTTTAAGTCATCAGCATTGAAAACATGCTCTTCCGTTATTGCCTGATAAAAGATAACGTCCCTATACAGTATACATACGATCGAAGCATCACGTTTATGAGTTACTTGATACGCACGTAATGGGCCTAAGAAGCTTTGAGATACGTTTTGATGCTCGCCTCTATAACCCTGGGGTTATTGGTTAGGTCTATCGTAGTGCGCAGAGCATGAGTGACATTTCACTGACAGTTGACAGGACAACCCGATCTGTCATACCTTTATGTATCGGGGAGAAACTGAAATGTCACTACTGCGGATGCGGTGTGTGCGACCACTTACTGAGCAAAAATAAGTTGTTTTATTCCAAGTGTACCCTAACACAAGCTATAGAACACAACATATGGGATAGAGGTGCTTCCCGCAGGTATAGCACCTTGTTATAGTACAAATATTACTATAATAACATTGCACTATATTTCTTATCTATAATATTAATATTATACTTAAAAGCTGAAGAGTTTGTGTGTTTGGTTTTGAACGCGCTAATGTCAGGAACTACTGGTCCGATTTGAAAAATTCTTTCAGTGTTTGATAGCCTGTTTAACACGGAAGGCTACAGGCTATATATCATCACGCTACGACCAATAGGAGCTGAGTATAAATTAAAAAGTTGCAAAAACGGGGGAAAAATTCAACTTCTACGAGAACAAAGTCGGGGTAAAGGCTAGTTTCTTATAAAATATACCATCACGCCTGTGTCTTTTCCGGCGGTTTTAGTACTAATGTACACCCACAGTTGACTGGTATGTTTAGGTCCCATGTCCATACTTAGTGAGCCTATTCTCCAAATCTGGTACTGGGATTTTTTCAGAAAACCCAACAACTGCTCAACCCGGTAAACGGACTCAAGACGCGCTGCCGTCGAACTTTTTTTAAAGGGATTGAAAGCCGTTATGGATAGTTGGGTGGACTCATATGAACCGGCATTTCCTTGTCCTTTGAGTCCGAGGCCATGGATGCATATTATATTACTCTAAATCCATCACACCTTAGCACCCAGTTTTGTCATCAAGCTGCTATTGGTTTTGTCAATTTTGCCGCGAATAAACAGATAGAAGACTGTCCTGAAAATCTAAAAAACCTAGCACCTCAGTTCAGCAACCAAGATTGATATCCTGGATTCAATTTGTTTTTAAAATTGTATTTGTCTGAAATAAATGTCAATAGGTTTATAGGATCTTTTATTTAATTAAGAGGTGTGAGTTGTAGATGTTTTCAAATGATTATCACCATAATATCATAGAAGACCTACAGTAGACATCTAAAAATATCACCGTCAGTGTACCGCGGTTATACATCAAAGCAAGTAACACAGTGACACAGAAACACCTACATTTGTATGTCACGGTTAATTTAACACTTTGATGCTTCACCAGAGCAGTGCAGCCTCCCCTGATGACCCACAATTCTAACTCTAGACAATGATAAAGACATAACAACATACCATCACGCCTGTATTCTACGAAGGGTTAGGCAGCGGTGTACTTAGGTACAATCAGTGCTGGTATGTTTAGCTCCCATATAATACGGGGAAACCTATTGCCATTGTCACAAATCCAAACCCCGAACTGCTACTGAGAATTTCATAGAAAAATCAAGTAACACTACACTACCTGGGAATCGAACCCAGAGGACCTCTAGTGTAGCAGCGCTAACGACCCCTAGGCTGAGCAGTTTATTAGCATTAATAAAATTATTTATCATCCGGCCTACGGGGAAGCTGATCATGAATCATGTTTAGATATAAATCATTGTCTAAACAGATGTAATTTAGAGCATTTTAAATTATATTTTACTAGACAGGTTACCTTATTGGTTTAGTCAGCCCAAGCGATTTCCAACCCCAAGTATTAATTATCATTATTTATTAGTAGTAAATCCACATGGTAGGGGGTCTTGATTTTATGAGTTCATGACCAATCACCTCTGCGGCTGGCAATCATCAGACAATTTGCTTACTTCAGTGGTCTGTGTGTTGTTGGAAACCCATTTGGTCCAGCTTTAAGACACATTAATTGACACAAACTAATAGTTCATTAGCTGTTTATATTTTATTTTGTTTTTTTTTTTATGTTAAGTTTAGGCTGGTAATCTTCCAATCTAATTAGATGCAGCTGAATATCAGTATTTTACACGAAGCAACTGCAATCAAAATTCTGCAACCCAATTTCGTAATATAAATTACGGATTCTGACATAGGTATTCCTTCGTAACTGCTTAACTTGCTCTCCGAAGTCCGAGCCACGAAAGTTGTTCTCATCCATCCATAGAAAAACTGCGACAAGCCCTGCCCAACCTTGCTGATCGATTCGTCAGAGAGCCAAGAGCCTGGATCCAGTTTTGAATGTTAGTCAGTTAAATCTAAAATTAATCCTCTTGGAAACTTTCCACGTGGACCTTGTAATGACACGAATAACAACAGCTGCATCTCATCTAGCATTTGTTAGCTGGAATATATTACAGGGTTCGAAGCAATAGGTTGGCAACCTTTGTCCTATATCACTCGGAAAAAATTTTTGGCAACGGTTTATATAGTAATTTGAAACTACGTAAAACAATAGAGCATTGTTATTATCATTAAGTCATCTAGATAGGTGTATCCAAACAACTGAATCTAATCCTGTTTCTTTTAGTTTTTAAGAAGGCGTTCAAATATCTCTTTTATGTTGAAATACCTACAATAAACCATTTTAATATTGGGATAGAACGATATTCGGTATTCCTCAATTCACTTATAATAATTGAACTCGCTGATACCTGCGGTGATATTACGGTTACATTGTGTTGTTGATTTCGTGGGAATTCTCCTAAATCCTGTCTTAGTGGATTCTTACTAGAACGAAATTACCTATGGATAGTGTGGAAAATTATCATGGATCGTCTGCCATTTCAAGAGCCGGTAGGTACTCTGCAGGGTATATCAGACGCCTATAAAATGAAAACAAAACCTGCCTTGACGAACTTTATGATCGAAGCTTTGGCATTCGTGAGGTACATTTGGCCAAGGCCAAACAATTGTCTAGATTTAGACTCTGATGTTTTATCCTTAATTTTCTAAATAATGTGCATTAATATTATAATTACCTATGCATTAATACAGCAGACAGCATTGCATTATCACCGTCATTGGGAGGACATATTCAAATGTACGTGAACATGCTTATAATAATTACCATAAGTGAGGAGTACGGTACAATAGCTGCCAACATAACACATCTCAATAAGGAGCGAAAATGCGAAATTGCAGTACACTTTCTAGACGCATCTTAGTACTTACAACGTAGATCAGCACGGTACCTACTTTCACTTGTACTTTCCCAATACGGACTCTCCCTGTCCCCATTAAGGCACACAGGTGTTCCCAACCACTTTCAAAGTCAAACGAAACTGGAATATTTCTATCTCATTCATATGCGAAGATTCGGATGCACGCAAATAGCATCTCAATAAAGTTCATAAGTATATTTTTTATTCACATTTTACTACCAAGTTGGTCTCCTTGAGGCGACGCGCAATAATTTTTCGCGTAGACATTAAAAAGAGTGAACTAATGAAACTGGATTCTTCATGCCATATGTAAGTGCTATTAAGACTTTTTTATTCGCACTTGATTGAACTTAAAATGTGCAAACTGCCGTATGCTAACTTTAACATAGTTGTAAAATTATATTACTAGAGAATAGTGGCTTAATTGTGGGATAGCTTCGCGCAATAGACATGAAGAAAAGCGTAAATCTAACGTGATCTAACACTTTAATACTTATTATAGAAGCGACACAATATCAGTCATTTTCCTGGTTGAAATTGCGCCACGAACTCTTCACTTTGTGCTTAAACTAGTCGTTAATATTGTTATGCCCATTAGTAGCTAAGAAGGCACTAACTTCTGCCCACTGTGCGTGTGTAGTTTACAGCTTACATAAGTTTACACTTCTCCTCGGGTACACCTACTTGAAAATTACCTAGGCAGTTTTTCTCTCACCTCGAACTTGTTCTTTTTTTTCAATTAGGCCATCAAAGGTACTCTTAAGTTCTCAATGTGGGGGCAGTAGAAGACCCCGAAATAATTAGGGGACGTTGAAATATTACGTTTAAACTACTTACAATCATGGCAATAGCTAGGTGTAGAAAAAAAAATATCTAGGTGGACAGGCAGTGGGCTAATTGTGTTTGAGAACACACACACTGCTGAATAAGTCTTCGCTAATTGTCTCGTGCTAGTCAAATTCCACTTTCGGTTTTATGGCATTAGTAAAGTAATTCAGAGGATTAGTAAAGCACATTGTGAGCCCTATTACTTTACACAACGAAAACTTTATCGCTTAGGTATTACAATAAACAGACTCTTGAATCGCAAGTGAAAGTTGTATTAAAAATGTATGCGTTACGGGTTACGTAAATTTAAAGTTATGTTTGCTCCTTTCTTATGTAGGAGATAAGAAAAGGATTTTTGATACTGGCACGAAATAAAGTAATACCAACACAATAACCTCTTATGAACAAAGTGGGTATGTAGGTAAACCTGTACTTACTGATAATGCAAATTCTTCTAAAATGCATAAAAAACCGAACAAATAAAGCGTTCCATGATCGTCAAGTTCCACTATCATGTCCTGTCACTGCTGTCAGCACATGGATGGCGATTGGTTGATTAAATGACGATTTTGCACAAAATCTAAATACTTTTTGGGAACTTACTCAGAGATCGGTCCCACCCAGGTTGACAGATTGTTTTAATACTGATTTCTGGCACTGACGCGAATATTCGACATTGAAATAAAACTACTTTTACGGACGCTTTTATCGCACTACAGGGATATTATTTTAGTCTGCTGTAAACAGCGTAAACAGCGTGGTGGCCATGGTCACGGGTAACTAAGATATTAGGCGTTTTGACGTCATAATTACCAACAACTACCCTGCATTTTTGTTAATAACGGCAATCCGATTCACGCAGAACTAACGCAAGCTCATCAGGTTGTCTTATATCAATTCGATTCAATTTAGATTTGCAGGCATTTCCAACACAAAAACGAAAGGTGCCAGTCGAAACGGAACTCCACTTACACTTGTATACGTATTTGTACCTGAATGCAGTCTACTGTCGTTTTCGCTGGCAGCTCGCGTGCCTCCGAGCTATTATACGGCAAATCCAATAACTTTTAGCGGCGATAAAACGTACTCCCATTGATGGAAAGCAATTTCATCAAATGCATTCACTTGCACGAAGGGGATGTGTCCCGATTGTGTGTTTTCTTTGTAGCTTTGTAGCGTAAAGAGATTGAAACCATCTCATAAAGTTTCAAAAGACCATTTTGATACCCCTCTTCAGTCTGAGTATACAATTTTCTTTAAATAGGTATAGGTACGTAAGCAGCTTGTTTTATATTTTATCACAATGATTTCAGGTATGACGGGTCAATAGTTCTCGCCAATCTTATTGTCCGGCCTAAAGTTGACGCGAGCCAACTTCAACCCGGCCGTAAAAATTGTAGAGTAAAATAATTAAAAAACGAAAGAACATTAGAACCAAGTCTTTTGATATCAGAAGATTTATTTGTTACCATCTATCTATAGAGCCTATATTTAGTATAGGATACATTAATATTGCCGTCACTTTTATCCTTCTATTCCGGGATAAATGAATAGCCAATATCTGTCTAAGACGTTTGCATTTTAATGGTTTCCTCACCTTTGATCGGAATATGTAAGGATAGAATAATTTATTTAGTTCCTTGGTTTAGTAGCAAAAAATACATATCTTTTTTTACTTTTTAAATAAATGTGATTTGTTTTTTTTTTGTAAGTATAGGTGATAATGTATTAATGCAATATTTTAACATATTATTATGTTTAATTGTGATTATCTGTAATTGACTAAGAAATTAATCTGCATTCATAGTTATTGCGATAAAAACTGGGCATAATTATTCAGTGTGAAATAAATTCATAGAAACTGCAAACAATCAATTCGTACCTAAGCTTATATTTCTCTAGCGAAATTCTATGACACCATACCTAGATGGTCTCATTATGACAATGTCTTTTCTGCATCACATGTTAAACGCATTGACATACAATTAGATGCAATACATGTGTTTTTAATAATTATCTTATAATATCACCCTATATTAACACTATTCAATATTGTCGTATCGTGACGTTCTAAGAATTCCTTTAAAACAAGGCCCGTCGGATAATACGATATTGCATGTCATTTGTCGTGCATTTCATGCTGAAAATAGGCACGTGCATACAACAACATCAGTATTTATAGCTAAACAACAAAATGTACTTACCTAGCTTTAATCATTTGCATACACGCAAACCTGCATGCGATGTCATTTTGTTAACACAATTGACAATTTAATTTCAAATATTGTGTAGCAAGAGAAAAGGAATTGAGGGGCTCGTGGTTAAGTTATAGCTACGCTGAGCAACCGATATGCAAGGTTAAGCTATGCTTGAGCCGTCAGTTTGTGGATGGGTGACCGGGTTCTAGGAGCACGGAAAGCTGTCGGTCCTAGGTGTCGTATGAACACCTATCTCGACTTTCGTTAATGGTCGCGAGGAGTCCAAAAAGCCTGACAACTATTCTATCCTCCAAATATCGGTATGGCCCAGAAATTGGTTGCCTAAGCTCGGTAGCAGTTCTTGTAAAATACTGATATTCAGCCGCATCTGGTTTGATAGGAAGTCAAACCCAACATGGTTGTGAAAAAGGTACTTACTTACTTTGTTAACAAACATACCTACTGTTGTCAAATAGATTGACGTCTCCGGGGAATCAATAACTAATTTTAGGAAACAAACAATTCCAATAAACGGGCAAAAGTATTAATTAAACTCGCACAATTCCACATAAATATGAAAACACATTTGTTAAATGAAATTATTAATTAACATCAGCCACTATGATAAACAACTGCCACACCATGACTACGAATCTCATTAATTAATGAAAAAATAAAAAACACGATACCTATATACCACGATAGCATAGTGTTTTAATATTGAATAAATTAGTTTTGTTGTAGATAGGTTCCTATTCCTTATTTTTGCGGCCATGCAGTTTTGGGGTTTCTAGAAAATTCTGATTAGCAACCAGAAGTTTATATTTGTGACTGGTTAATAGTAATAGGCGCGTCTTTTATTGCATGGGACATAAAACATAGGTACCTACAGACTTACACGGATGATCTATGGATGTCCGTAGATACAAACTCTACCTTACTAAACGTTTAGGGACGCCGACGTCAGCAAGCATCCTTAGCATCGCGAGGTGTCAGTCTTCCTAGTAGGAACTCGCTGATGATAAAAATATTTGCCACAGTAGGCAGACTTTTACCATAATTAGATACGATAAATACAGAATCGAATCTTCTATGTATGGTTAATATTTAAAACCCTAACAAATCAGAAAAAAAACATTTTTAGGTAGCTCTTAGAAAGGTATCTACGCCATATTCAAAGGTCACGGTCTCGATGTTTTCCTTCACCAAACCCATAGCACTTATAAAATAAAACATAACTAAAGAAAATATACCATTATTATTTCTGATACGCTGTCAAAACAATCGCTGTACCATCAAAGCGAGGGAGCTGGAATCTTAATAAAATAAAAGGCTTGTGAGCGCTCGCTGAGATATTTCTCTAATTAAGCATCCATCACGGAATGTCTTGGCTCATACGCGGTAACGCGTTTAATGAAACTTGCACTTTAGCCACCATCGCGCTCGAGTCCCGACGCTTGAATAATAACTTGCAGATTGAGTTTTCACTGTGCTATCAAGAAGATTTATTCATTGTAATTTGTATGTCTTTTAAGTTTTTTAAATATTACTATCGATCCGCCCCAGCCTCGGACGGTTAGCAGAGCACAATAAATGCCTTTTTCTTTGTTTATAGAGACAACCTTCAGAGGTCTTTGGGGATTAGGCCGAGGAGAGTCGGGAGAGGTATACGGAGCATTACAAACAAAATTGCAATCCTACACTAGAACGGGGAATGTGTTACCAATGGGTTTTACCCAATCATACGTCAACTTGACAAATAATTTAATAATATCAAATCAGGACCAGTTTTTGTAAGAAATGGTCCTAATGTCCGCTGTAAACTTTGATTACGACACAGATGTATAGGTAGGTTAATGCTACTTCGACTTCTGTATTCCCGCCTCGATAGATCGCAGCGAAATCTGCAGACTTATGTCGGTGCTGAAATGATAAGACTAGCAATTACGTTAACAAATCAGTTAGGTGTAATATATTGCTTAGGAATCTCTTGTGAGGTCGAAAGAGGATTAAGCCTGTATCGCTGTTCCCATAGCAATAAATATACTTATCGAAAAACTAATATCCATATCGGATTGATAGATATCGTAATGATATTGTATTATTGGTGACGCGATATCCAGTCTATTTATCCAAATTATTGGAATAGCGAAAGAACCTATCCGTGTAATCTACCTATTCTGTGCTATACAAAATTTAGGCATAAGTTTTTGGAGCCTTTAGGAACGATTTTACAAAATAATAATAATAATATTTAATTTTTGTTTTGGAGCGCTTGGGAACAAAATCGTGGAGCGGGCAAGATACGCCAAGCAAAAAGATTGACAGCGTCACATAATGACGTTATTAATGACGTTACAGAAACTGCTTTTTATGTTTATTTTTTACAAAATTAGGACCTCATAATGCCAAATCTATACATTGAAATAGATAATCGTCTTTGTCATTTTGATACCAATAAAGCGACGGTCCGCATTAGAGTTAATACTTATCTCCTCCTTAATTAACGCTTTGCAATAAGGGGTTATTAACATTTTAACTGTTTATTTATTTATTTATATTTATATATACTTTATTGTACACCGAGTATAACACAATAAAACAGGATACATAAGTTATTAAAGATATAAGATATAACTATGTTGTGCGATAATGAAAAACTGGATTGACATGGAAATACTTTTAACCAACACAGGAAGGATTTACAGTTACCATAATTGCAACACGTTTTTCTAGATTAACCAGCGCTCCTAGCCTGGTTTCTATTGCCTTTTACAAACCGCTATGTGACACGGAATAGGCATTGAAATCCTGGAGCATTACTCACATACAAAAACCCTTAAAAAAAAATTATTTTGCCAGAATACTGGAGTAACATTATAAAAAAAAGTTATTTTACCGTGCTATTGTTTTAAAAATTGCCTCAATAATGCATTTCCTAATAAAATGAATTTAAATACATAAATTACGCCTTTATACCTACCCATAAACTAACTTTAAACTTTTGTTCTAGTACATTTTCGACAATGGCACACGCGACGATGGTCTGTTGACCAGAGACAAGTTCATGGAAGTCAACGCCAGGATGGAGGTTCGTCGGGACTACATGAGGGCCGAGTGCTCCAGGCTCGGCCTTGACACTTCCAGCCAAAAGTCCAACGCCTGGGAATATCTGATTAACAGGCAGTACCATGTCATATGGTGAGGGTTGAGATTTTCGTGATGTCCCCACTTTCTAGCTCTTCATCATCGATATCCGAATATTACCCTACATAGCCGTGCTTATCTGAATGCAACTTATGCAAGGCCACCCATCAGGTAATGTCAGTCAATGGATGGGTGACCATTACTAAAAAACGTTAACCGTCATCTTCCCTTTGGCATACCTATGATAATCACAAGAAATAAAAGACAAAAGCCCGGAAGAAGCCTGGCAACTAGTTTTTCGTCGAAGGACAGTCCCTTGTCACAATCACGAATCAAGTTCAAGTTCAAGTAAATAAATCGGTTCAATCAAGTTCCTTTTATGGGAGATGCAAAATCTAGGGAGCCTTGTCTCAAGAACAAGGAGAAAGGTAGATAATATAAGTAAATAAATCGGTGACCATTGAAAAAGGTGATACTTAGATTAGGTTTAGGGATTAGGTATAGATACTTAGATTTCAAACAGACAATAAAAAGAATTTCCACGACTATGCTTTATGACTGAGGTGTGAAGTTTAGTGTCGCTTTGATATATTAGGTTGTAAACGACATCACTTAGGCCGAGTGGACAATTAAAACGATGGCTTGTTGAAATGTTGCCTTTGCGCGCATGCGTTTGTGCTTTGCGTTAGTATTAAGTATTGACTCTACAATGACACCTTCGAAAAGTTGTATCCAAAACATAGTTGTATCAAAGACTTGATTTCAGGTGCAACATATTCAAAGCAGCGTCCACATCCTGGATGTACAACTTCAACTTGATGGCCAACTACTCAGCAGCATTCTTAAACAAAACAAAAGAAGTGCCACTCGAACTAGCAAGGAGGAAATATGCGAGACCAACCACAGAGATGATCAAGAAGGCCCAAGGAGACTCCATCACATTTCTCATCGTCAGACATCCTCTGGAGAGATTAGCGTCCGCTTACAACGACAAAATCGTGCACGCGTGGCCTAAATCATTCCACGATAAAATGGGCCATAGAATCATAAAGAAGTACAGAAAGGTATAAAGATTTTCATCCTTTAAGACCACGTTTTGCTCCCTATCTCCGTAAATTATCCAATTATTGCCGTTTCAGCAAACGGGTACGCCCCTCACAGAGAAATACCCAGTCTTTGAAGAGTTCGTGTCGTACGTGCTGGACGAAGCCAGGGCAAAGCGTTCACTTGACATGCACTGGACACCATACACCACATTCTGCACGCCGTGCAAATTCAACTTCGACGTTATCCTCAAGTTTGAAACATTAGATGTGAGTAAAAGCTCTTTTGCGTAGATTACGAGCAGAATACTCATTGTTGGTTAAACGTCTATGGGTTTAGAGTATTTTCAATTACAATTTACATATATTACTTTTATTGCACTGTGAACATTCATGGAATCGTTTTCAATTCATCCCACAATCCGAAGATTTTAAGTGAGCGTGAAATGGGCAACTGGACAGCGGTCGGTGGCGGAGTGATAAATAATGACTGGATCCCGACCGCACGCCACTTTTGTTAATGCGGTTTGACATCCGTTTCGCGTCGCATTTTCAATTCTATTTAAATAGCGGATACGGTATAAAAACCAACATCACTACACCACGAAATTAGAATCGAAGCTTACTTTAAATATTTGCCAAACGGGACTCGTTGATTTCATAGGTTGTTTTCGCGTTGACATAGAAATATATTTTTATGGCAGGAGGACCAACGGTACCTGATCCAGCTGGCTCACCTCCAAGAGATCGTGAAGCCTGAGTGGCGCAACAGCGGGAAGGGCACCAACACATTACACAACATCAGCCATCTGTACTCGCGGCTCAAAAAGAAGCAACTTGATGGCCTTTACAATTTGTATAAGTACGTATTATTTGTCCTTTGTTACTTATTTTAACTGACAGTAAGTTTTGGTGAGGCTAATTTCCGATAGTGGATTTATTGATTGAACCTTATTTCTTTTCATAAATAATTTTTGCAAGAAGCGGCTGTCAATATTTACAGAAATTTATTATCTCACCATAAATCATAATAAAGTAAGAAACTGACTGACTGACTTACTGACAGATCGATCAACGCACAGCTGAAACCGCTGAACGGATTGGTCTGAAATTTGACAAATAGATAGTTATGACTTAGGCACGCACATTAAGCAAGAAAGCAAATTGGGAAATTCCCGCGGGGTGGGAAAAAATTTTGATGAATGCGAGTAACACCACGTGGAACAGCTAGTTAATCATAACACTTTGTTTCAGGTACGACTTTCAGCTGTTCAACTACACCATAGACAACTATTACGATATAGTCGATAAGGACGAGACGAGCAACCACGGATGAACTCTCTATCAACCAGTTTGAACGCTTCAAGTTAATGTATCATTAACACAAGCAGCAAAGCATCGAAGGCTGATGAATGATGAATTATTCATCAATGGCTGGAAAGACTGATCGTTGAACAGACATGATTGATGGACGTATTATTGATCCATCGGTCGAGTGAAAACTTGCCCCTTGCGTCAATTTTCGAATTTGTTATCGCTGCAAATATATATTTTGTGATACGGTTTGGATTCGGCACCGTAGAATAGTCATTGCCTTAGAAAAAGTTTTTTTACGAGCTGTCAAAATTAATTTCCGTTCTCGTACACCGCTAAGCCTGTGCCAGTGAGAATAAGAAAATTAGATACTTAAATGTAATAGATAACATACTCGAACAACAATTAACAGGTTCAGTATTAAATTGTGCCGGTTTATCTCACGGCCTCTCATCAATCACCTGCTAGATTTAGTGTTAGAGTTAAGATAACAAAGATTACGAACTGTTGAGATAATCGAAATTATACGTAGAGCTAATAGCAGAATTTAGTTGTTATCGACGCATAGGAAAAAGTGTAAATAATGTTTAAGTTTTATAATGCAAACAAAATTCCTTAGTGCTTCCATAAATAATAGAAATATGGAAATAATGTATGTACCTTTTGATAAACGAAGTCACTAAGTAGGTATAGTTATGAAAATTAATTTAATGGCAGGCTAGCTTGTTCCCTTTGCATGTTTAATTTTATATTGACAGGCAATGTCAAGTTCGCATAATAATTTATAATTAGAATGGAATTCAAATATTGTTACCGTTGCATTTCGTGTATTTGTTATGATAGTGTGATAATTTGAATCAAAGAATTTTGCAAACGTTTTGTTTTTGTTGTTGCGATGATACATTTTATAATACAAAAAAAAATCATCAGCGGTTGTTCTAGAAATATGTTTTTTACTTATATAATAATTTGAAACAAATTGTGTCAGTAATCAATAGGTATATAAAGTGTATGTAATATTTATAATAGTTTAAAATGCCATGAAGGTTTAAGCATTTTTATCTTATTTATTCTATTTGTTGTTAACATTGAACTTTAAGTTAAACTGTTGTAAATGACGTATAGTGTGTAGGTAAGTTCCTACAGTTGATTAAGATTTACCTGAATTAGATTTAATAAAAAAATGTGACCTTGTCTATGATAAATTAATGCAAATACAATCCCGTTACAATTCACATTTCACCAATATTTAAAAAAGCTCCGAACCCCACAAACATTGTTGTAAATAAATAAATAAATAAATATTACCTACGTATTTATTATTAAGTACAAATTGTATATCTAAATAAAAATCCAAGAATTGTTTTAGTTAACATTTATAAATAGTTGTTGTACCTTATATTGTACCTATCTATAGTTTTAAAAGTTCGTAAAGTTTGATAAACAATTCCCCAGTTACCATAGAGCCTATGAATTTTAATAACATTATAATTCGGTCACGGTCGTTTTAAGTAGACTATATAATTAATTACCTACGTAGGTACCCGGTTTTATGAATATATTCATTCGCGACATAACATCGAAATTATGCCTTTATCCTTACAATAAATTATTCACTGGCAACAGTGAACAAGAAAATTGTAATATCAAGTTTAAAGATGTATCAAGGATGCCGCCGATGGCCAATCGAAAAAGTTTTACTTCAATTTGAATTTAACGAACTGCCTCATTGGCCAGGACCTGAGTTCGATCCCCGGGTCTATCATGTTATTGGGTTATTCTGTGAAATGCCCAGGAGCAGCTCAGTTTGGATTAGTGCTTGCTCCTTATTACATGGGACCTAAACATACTGACGAAATGAGGGTCTACGTACCCTCACGCTTTAGAGAAAAGAGGCGTGAACTTTAAAAAAATATGAGCAAAGCTTATTGGATGACCAGTGGCCGAGTTCTTTATGCACGAAAACATTGTGATAGTTTTTATAGGACTCATTCGCGATAAAAGAGTCTTAAGAATTGTAATGTAGTTGTGACTACATAATGCAGACGTACTTTGACATTAAATGAAAAAAAAACAACATTTCTTTAGCTTCTCGTAGAAGTACTAAATTCACTAGTCGTAGTTACAAATTAAGCGTTTCATGCGCCATTTATAAAAAAGAAACTTTTTCAAATAGTAATCCTATAAATTTGCTCTAATGAGGTTTAGCTAGTAATACTATAGTTGATACGAAATGAATTAGACCAAAAAGTTATGGCCTATGAAAGTAACTGTTATGGTGCTATAGTCCTATAGTTTTGATCTCATATTATCTGGATGTGAGACGCGAATGCATGCACAATCAACAAGTTGCTGATTACGTAAACGTTATAGATTCCAGCGGTAACTGAGTCGGTTGTGTTTATAATAATGTTGAAAGAATTATTCTTAGTACTTATAGAAAAATAAAATTGAATATTTAAATATTTTGTTTTATTGCAATTGCCTTAACCCTTGGCCACACCTCGACGAATAACATGTTGTGTGGAGCTTTTTAGCTCTAAAACGATTGTATTATTAAACACAAATTGAATCAATTTGAATGAATATAAATGCTTGCTTTCTTTCTTTCTCTCTTTATATTCAATAAAACTGCAGTAATCAGGTAGAATCAGGTCTAAAGTATTTTAGGGTTATATGCCACTCGACAAAATTCACTTGTCAAATTTTGCAATGTCACTGATCATAGAGAGTAGATTACATTATTTTGATGACATCATCAAATACATGAGGAGCATTCTGTTCATAAAAAAAATGAACCAAAATATTGAACAAAGATATTTGACCAGCAGCACACTACCCTTTTTTTCAGGTAATCAGTTGATAAAAATTTGGATTAATTGAAATTGTTTTAATTAATAAATAAATAATATAAACAATACTGACTTATACTAGCCGGTTCTGGAATTCTGGACTAGATGCATTGGGAATTGAGGTAGGTATTCTCTTTTCACCGACACTTTGGTTTTGTTCCTGAAACAAACCAAATTATCTTTATAGTACCAAATTAAGTTCTTCCACAGCACTGAGTTTGCATTTGTTCAAGATAATCTCAAAAACGACTGTCTGTATAAGTTTCTACGATTAGACAGAGGGATAATCTAGAAAGAATACAGTGCATAATTTAAACTAACTTAACTAAAATCAGTTAAGAACATGCACTTATTATTATTATTATAATATTCTTGCTATGAGGGTTGGCATAGCAACTAACTAAAGTACTATTATCTTGCACTTACTCAGCTTTCTTCTTTCTCTTAGGTGTATCTAATATATCAATAGGGTCTGTGGTAATGATCACAGGTCTCACTGACCCAAAGAAGTCAGTGATGGGCACTTTATCAGGATCACGTTTGAACAAGTCTCGACGTACTCCTACAGTTGATAGGCACGAGCTTTTAGGACACACAGCCAACTGAAAAAAAAAATATTATCAGATGAGACTGATTCAGAGGAGACCTGTGCCTAACAGTGGCACAGTGGATGAAGATTCATGATTAACAGTGGTTCCCAGTGTTTGGTGGGTCCCAAAAGATAGTTCCTTGTCAAAACCAAGAATTGAGTACGAAAAGTCCGGTTGCAGTCCATGCAGTTAACTTTGGGTACCATTGATATACATATTCCTACTTACAAATTCTGACATGGTTCTCTTGCTGTTAGGAAGAACATTTTCTAAGAACTCCAGCACATAGTATGTGTATCTGTCTATAATGTACACGCCGATGGCCGAATCCACATGGTGCTGTGAATAATAAAAGACATTATCATTGATAAATATAACACATAACATTTATATGTAGATATTTTTTTTATTCTAACTGTGGTTGGCGGCCACTTTGCCGATTGGTAAATAACTATATTATAATGTCATGTATTGCAGATAAGACAGCTTTAGGCTGCATGGAAATTATATAATCACGTAAGTATACTAGAAAATGAAATAGATATATGTGAAACAACAGGCTCAGGGATTAAAGTATAATTATAGTAATAATGACATACTTATTAACATCATAATAATATTAAATTTATCGTTAGACCTAAAGTAATATTATTACTTCACCTGCTATGGGAATGTGGATCGCTAATACACAAGCGCAGTGCTCATCTAGGGAAACACACTCTAAGCCCTGATGAAATAAAGGAGCTTACCCCTAAACAAATCCTGCAGTTTGTGTCTGCCGCAGGATTTAGCGGTGAACTCTAAATTTTCATCGAGCGGCGATCACAATAGACCCATCAGGGTCGATGTGATACAATAGCCGCGAACAAAATAATAAAAAAATATAAAAAAAATATTACTTTAGGTCTAATGATAAATTCATAATACAATATAAAGTAAACTAAATAGCTACTTACAGAAAGAGAATCTTCACCCACTAAACTTGAAGCAGTAGCCAATATATTTGGAGAATAGAATTTTTCATACATAGATGAAGCCTGACATGTGTCTATTATGAAAAATATCTCATTGTACCTGAAAATTATGAATTTTTAGTACTTTTGCATTGTGTACAAATTTTATCTTATAAACAAGATTTTTGAAAGAGTAACATCTAGTAACACCTGTAGAATATCAGTTTTACAGTACCTATTTACAGCAGTAAATATAGCAGCAAATCCATTGAATCTGTTATCTACATTTATATTATACTTAAACTAATCCATACTCCTTTACTCCATACTCCATATTGATAATGGAGTAAAGGAAGTTTACCTTCTCTTCTCCCACATCTGTTCAAGAGCATCAGCTAGCTCTTGGCTGGTGATTTCCTCAGAATCCTGAAATTTGAGGAACCCGTCACCTCCATGTCCTGTGAGGTAGATAAGTATATTGCTTCCCTCATCTGTCAGCAGTCTCTTTGAACGAGGAGTATCCGGAGGCACTCTGCCTGTCAGTAGGCGTACAAAATTCTCTACTGACACCTGCAAAATTATAATTACAGTTTGAGACATACAAAAAATACATTCATTTAGTATTACTATATCAATAATAACAGTTAATAAACAGTTATGGAAACTATATGGTGCAATAAATAATAAAGAAATAGGTACATTAATGTTATTGTGGATTACTTTACTTTTCTATTATAATAATAATATTTTACTAACCCATATACTGTCCCACTGCTGGACATGGGTCTCCTCTCAGTATGAGTGGGATTAGGATATAGCCTACCACTCTAGCCTAATGGAGGTTGGCAGACTTTACATGCCGTCAAGAAAATCTCTCAGGCATGCAGGTTTCCTCACAATTTGTTTTCCGTTCAATTAAACGAGTGATAATTTTTGTGATAAATAATAGTGATGATTTCTATTACAAATATTAAAATGTAATGCACCTTCAACTGACTGATTAATTGGCTATTATCAGAAATATTTTGTATATTACTTAAGTTAGAAAATATTTTTTATTTATTTTACCAGACAAATAACAATTATACTACAAGTATGATAGCAATTGAGATTCCGCTCTGACTGTTATTATTTAATAGACAAGATGAACCTGCACAACACAGAATCTCGACATAAAAACTAAACAATGGCTTGATTAGGACTAAATATAAAACAAACCTCATATCCTCTGTAATCCACCTCAACATCATCTCCATATACATTGATTTGTTCATGAGCATTGTTGAAAATAGTAGCAGGGCGAGGGTTGCGAGGGTTACAAGCCATATCGTCTGATATCATCAGGATTATCTGACTGTCCGGTATGCCTAGCCTCTTCACACTCCGGTAGATAGACAACACATTGGCTACATGCCGGTAGTTGAACCAAAACCGCGATGTGTCCACTAATACCGCCCAGTTGTTCGAGTGGTTTGACTTCTGGAATTGTTCTGGTATCTGTAATGATTAATTACAGTGATTATCTGAAAATGTGGTGTTATGGTATCTCAGTGGTGTTGTTTGGAAAGCTCACATACCTCTATACCATTGGTAAATGACAAGATAGCAGCTAGCGAAAATAGCAGGCAGTAAATTCTCAATTGAAGATTCATTTTTAACTTATCAAACTTAGTTTAATTGCGTATTATTTCGCATAATAAAACCAAGACAATTTTTTGTATATTTTTATCAATTGAAAATTGTCAAATACTCAAATCTGCTGCTTGCTGTAGGGATGTTGAAAAAATGTCGATATATCGATATTATTATTTCCTTATATCGATATTTTTAAGCGATATTTAATATTTCGATATATCAATGTATCAATTAGTTGTAGTAGTTGTAGTAGTTACCAGTTAAATTCTAAATTTAATGTGTGGTATTTGGATGATGGGACTCTAGGTGGCGATGTAGATACCGTTCTAAAAGATCTAATTTTTCTAAAAGAACAATTGCATTTGATTGGGCTAGATCTCAACCCAAGTAAATGTGAAATATATTTATCTGACTCAACCGACAGACAGACTACTTTCGAAAAATTTGACCAAATTGCTCCACAAATTAAAATAATAGACAAAAGTTCTCTTCGCCTCCTAGGGTCTCCAATTTTGGATGAGTCCTACACAAATTTTATAGACGAAAAAATTCAAAATTTTAATGAAATTTCGGAAAGACTCTTGAAAATTAACATGCATTCAGCTCTTACTATAATTCGATATTGTTGCTTTGGACCCCAATTCACATATTTTCTTCGCTCCTAATTTACTTCCTCGCTAATTTTTTCCAAAAGATCCGAATGCTTCCATAAAGGGGAACCCTTTATGGAAGCATTCGGATCTTTTGGAAAAAATTTACAGTATTATTCGTAAAACTTTAACTTCTATTTTGAATATAGCTTTGGATGACCGGGCCTGGGTACAAGCAACTCTGCCCATACGTTTTGGAGGCCTTGGCGTCCGCAAAATTTCCAGTATAAGTTTACCGGCATTTCTATCTTCGGTTCTCAGTACCGAGAAATTAACCAGGAATATCCTATCTCTATCACTGGTTGATTTCGAGGTACCGTCCGCGGTCGAGGCTAGGAATGCTTGGTGTAGCATTTGCCCGAATACCGATCCACCGATTAACCCTTTTCCCAGAGGCAGTGGGATGACCCGCTTTGCAGTTTGATACGGAATGAACTTATTAAAACGTCAATCAATACTCCTGAGCGGGCTCGTTTGCTGGCTGTGGGTAAATGGGAATCGGGTCTGTGGTTACAAGCACTTCCCTCTGCCAACATAGGTACTATGTTGGATGATGCAACTTTCCGGATCGCTGTTTGCCTTCGCTTGGGATCTCCTTGCTGTGCTCCGCATCGCTGTCACTGTGGGGAGGCTGTCGACGGCCTCGGACACCATGGCTTGTCTTGCAGTAGGAGTGCAGGTCGTATACCACGGCACGCTAATATCAATGACATCATACGCCGTGCTCTAGTCACCGCCGGCGTTCCAGCCATATTAGAACCAAATGGTCTGGCACGTGACGATGGCAAGAGACCGGACGGGATGTCATTGCTCCCTTGGAAAATGGGTAGGCCTTTAGTATGGGACGCGACGTGCGTCGATACTCTTGCGCCATCCCATCTTCCAAGCACGGCGGGCTGTGCTGGCGCTGCTGCTGCAGCTGCGGAGACCAACAAACGGCGAAAATATAACAATCTTATAAATTGTCATATTTTTGAACCGTTTGGGGTTGAAACGCTGGGGCCATGGGGTCCGAGTGCTCATTCCCTTTTTAAGAGCATTGCCAAACGCCTTTTCGACGCTTCCCGGGACCCAAAAGCTGGCCTTTATTTTGGTCAGAGAATCAGCATTGCCATACAACGTGGCAATGCAGCCAGCCTTCTGGGTACCCTTCCAGCTGATGGCGATGCGGAGGAATTTTTTGATGCCTTATTGTAAATAGTTATTTTATTATTATTTTATTTTAGTTATATTTAGGAATAGATTTTTAATTTAGTACTTAGATACTTTGTAATATATAGTTTTATGTATCAATATAAACTTTCAAGTACCTATCGAAAAGGTATCAAAATCGATATTTTTTTCAGACCAATAAACATTTTTAAGTTAAAAGATTACAAATTACCTTTTTTTTGGCTGTTCTATAATTTGGTTTTTGAGTTGGCCGATGTATCGATATATCGATATTTTTAAGAAAAAATATAACTTTTTGCATTTCCGACATCCCTAGCTTGCTGTCAGTGTCAGTTGGGAGTGAGTGAGTGTCAATCTCAGCCAGTGTTGGATTCCGTAGAATACTAATACTATAATACTTGTACCATTATTTGATAATGTGTAGTATGTAGTATCGTAATGCCACTATACTACGCAAAAATACCATAATTTTAATGTCGACCGATTTGTATTAAGTAAATCCTTTTACTTATTAATATTTTAATTAATAATTGCTGTATGTGTAATGTGTAACCTTTTTTCTCTTACTATTGTGATTACTTACGATCTCAATTAGATTTTATAGAATTAACGTTTTTTGTTTAATATTATTTTAATAATTTTGTCCAATGTAATAGTGACTTAACTTTAAAACTCAACTCAGAGTTCCAAAATACAGGCTTAGCCTAGTTTGGAAATCACTGTACTATTGTAAGCCACTGTGATTTTTTTGGAATAAAATTTATTATTATTATTATTTACCCTAAAACGTCGGGAATTTCTGTATGTACTGTAACACCTAATCAGGATTACCAAATACAAACGTAGTGTTGCCAATTTAGCGACTTCGTTGCTAGAAATGGCGGCTTTGGCCTGAGAGTTAGCGTCAGAAAAAAAATTGTCGCCAAAAATTATTTGTATTACACATTTATTTGGTCACTTTTGGAGTACCATCAAAATACTATACTCTCGTTTTTCAAAAGATTTTCGATATAAAGAGGTGCTAATTAATAGGAGTATTTTTAGTTACTATAGTTTCTTTTAGCTAATTAGAAATCCTGTTATCTTTTTTACAAATACACAAAAAAATGCAAATCTAGTATTTCTGGGAATTAATAAAATAAAATAAAAATTATTGGTACTTCCATTTATGTAATTAATACAATAATACGCCTTACGCCTCAATTGCATAAAAAAAAATACGATTTACGAATGCATTTTTACCCTTGTGGGGAAACAGGAAAACGTCAAAAAATTAAACATTAAAAATACCTACGATAAATAAACGTGAAAAGTAAAACATAGTATAATTTTGGTGAAATAGTATTATTTTATTGACAATGTAGCATAATTTTTTGAGGGTCTGAATCCAACCCTGATCGCAACTGTCATTACTCAAATACTCATTGACAATGATTTATTATTTTATTTAGCCGACCCGTAGACAGAGACCATTTTTTTTTATCTTAGACAGGCTTGCGCTTGACCTTAACTCGCATGATGTTATGTGTTTACGATGAAGCGCACTCGCCTAGAAGAAACCGATTAACTCTCGTCTTGAAGACGGGGATGGGGAGTCTCGGGGAACAAGGATTCCGGCAGTAAGTTCCACAATAGTGTCAGATCTGTCAGACAGAAGACTGTCAGTTCGCACTATTATGTGGAGCCAAAAATAAAAGCAATTAAATAATTCCATTTAGCCAATAGCATGACGTGAGGGAGGAGGAAGGGGACGCCTATGTTCAGCAGAGGACCTCTTTTGGCTGATATGATGATGATAGATAGATAGATAAATAGAATACTCTTTATTGCATACCAAAACCAATTTTATAAACAATAAATGGTACAATGGGCGTTCTTATCTTATTATCAAACGTATTATAAATGTTAGCGCAGAAATGTGTAGATTGAAAACTAAAAGAACAACAAAACAAACTATTCCCGTCACATGAACGATCAAGAATTCAAGAATCTCTAAAACGTGTACATTTACAAAAAGATTCTTAGTTCGTTTGTAAACGTATCTCAAATTCTCAATTGCTAATATGTCCAATTTAAAAAACTAGATGTCAAAATAGAAAATGGCTATGGTATGGCTATGGTGAAAGAAATAGCTGTCAAATTACAAGTCAAGTAAACAAGGTAAACATTTAGCTCTATTGAGCGTTTAATTAAATTTAAATCATGAGCAGCCGCAATCCTAACACATTAATGAGCGTCCCCGACGAGCAATTTGACTATTTATTCAAAATAGTGCTCATTGGTGACTGTGGAACCGGAAAAACATGCATTGTGCAACGGCTAAAGTCTGGTAATTTTATAGAAAGGCACGGAAATACAATAGGCGTAGACTTTTCAATGAAAACATTGATAGTGGATGGGAAGAAAGTCAAGGTTAGTCTTATTATATAATCTAATAATATAAATGCGTCGGAATATTGTAGATAAAATAATAAACATATCATATTTTAGCTTCAGATATGGGATACTGCTGGCCAAGAGCGCTTTCGAACTATCACGCAGAGTTACTACCGTTCGGCGAATGGTGTAATTATCGGTAGGTTTGCGATGTACGCCCACACATGATATTAAATTTTCTGTTTAAAATGCATTACATACATATGACTCATGACAGTAAAATTAGTGCATAATAATAATTGGAAGATAAACAGTACTTATTCTATTTTTATGTTGTTGATGATATCTATACTAATATTATAAAGAGGAAAGATTTGTTTGTTTGTTTGTTTGTTTGTAATGAATAGGCTCCGAAACTACTGGACCGATTTCAAAAATTCTTTCACCTTTGGAAAGCTACATTATCCCCGAGTAACATAGGCTATATATCATCACGCTACGACTAATAGGAGCGGAGTAGTAATGAAAAATGATGCAAAAACGGGGGAAATAATCAATATTTTCATGGCAACTTAAGCTTGTTTCTTGATTGATAGGAATTTAAATTAGTTGCTGATAATGTGAACACTTTCATCAACAATACAGAATTACTATTAAAATTATGTTTTTTTTTCTCCCATACACAATTTTTTTGTCATATTCAGATAAATAAATAAACATCTTTAGTCTCTCTCTACCACCACCAAATATTACCAAATTTGAATGGCAGGTATTCCAAGCTTGGTTATCAAATAAATTTTATTGCAATTACATTAGTCTACAAATACATTAGTCTGTATAAATTCACAGTATATTTTATATATTTCAGTGTATGACATTACAAAAAGATCAACATTTTTGTCCCTACAAAAATGGATTGAAGAAGTGCGAAGGTACACCTCATCTAATGTGATAGTGTCACTCATTGGTAATAAGTGCGACCTGACAGACCAAAGAGAAGTTGAGCCAGATGAGCCGCAGTCATTTTGCCGTTATGTACCAGAAATTATGTTTGTGATGGAGACTTCTGCCAAGGACAACACTAATGTAGAAGACACATTCCGTAGCTTGGCCACAGAATTAAAGGTAATATTTTATCCTTTCATTAATGAATCACAATGTTTTCTATTTACATTATGCATATAGTTGTGATTTGTAGTCTATTCAAAATATAAAATTTGTTTACATTGCAATACAGCTTGAGTGGGTTTGATAAACATCTGGTTAACCTTTTGAACGCCAATGGCATGTATAGATGCCATGCGCAAGCGTGCCCTGTGCGCCACCGACATCTATAGATGCCAAGAAACAGATCATAGAAAAATACAAAATAAACATATTAAATCATTACTTTAACGTGTTTTATTGATATATCTTAAGAACTGAATTTGTCGGCTTGGCGTGGAGGGCACGGCGAAGCGCTTTTGCTCTGGCGGTCAAAAGGTTAAAGCATGATGAAGGAAAACAAGAAATAAGTTCAAGTTTCTTTCTGCATGGGTCCCAATTTATGTAGGGCTGGCACAGCTTTTTCATCAGTGTTTGTTAACGGGTAGCTTATTTATTCTAAAACAAAGCAATAAAGAGTTTTGATAACACAAGATAAGATTGAAATTAAACTGTTTAAGTGAGAATAGCTTTGTTAAAAATGCTGACTATTTCCTCACAGTCACGGCTGGTTAACATGTTAGGAAACCTTCATGTTTCAATAGTTTCATGTTATTGTTGCTGAAACTGTTATTGTTCACTTTCATGCTTGACTTACACAGGCTACATTACATCTAAGATGTAATTACATCTGTATAAAATTTAAAATTGCTATTAAGTTTTTCAGATAGATAGATTCAGGCAATAAAACTAAAAAAAAAAATTTACGGAGACTGTAAATTTTTTTTTTTGGTGTTTAATTGCCTTAGAATGAAAGGCGACCTGTATTAGGTATTGATATAAATATTCTTCCATGTTGGCCTCTCAAAATATCTTAGGCAAAACTAGATGCGATAATTTTAATTAAAACATTAATATGCACATAATTTCCGAATCCGGGGTCTCTTCGATTTATCGAATGTTGATATCTTTAGCTTGGCATTCTATTCATTCTTATCGGATCAGTAATCTATAATTTTAAATAACATATTACATACATAAATAATTATCTAATTCTAATATAATTGCCCAGCAGTGGGACAGTAATGGCTAATAAAAAAATAAAATAAAATAATAATAATAATAATTATGTCAGATCACCATTCCCTAGGGTCTCATAGTTATAACGCACATTTCGCGTGCGTCATGCGAACGATACATCTCGCATTTACATGTCAATAAGGTCGCATTCACGCAATACATTCACATGGTAATTAAAATACAAATACCTAGATTAAAAAAAAATTGTACTATAAAAATTAAGTAAGTATACTTGATGATAAACTTGTTAAACGTTACTTTCCAATATCAACCAGGGTAATCATAATTTCAGAGGCAACACGACAATAGTGAAGGTCCACCTGCAGAGTCAGACTCAGTGGTCCTCGGCGAGAGTCACCCAGTGAGTAGGTGCCAACCCTGCCGATCATCCTAGATATAATAGGTAAAAACTCCTTTGACCAAACATTAACACAGTGTCCCTTACTTGGTGCTTTTTGCACCAAAATCATTGGTGTGAGGTGACTATTAATTTTATTTTTGCCATGTGATTTAAGCTATGCTTAGAGTCTATGATTTCTTGTCACAAAGTTTAGTTTTTATTTATTTACTTGGTATGCAGTCTGATTAAAAAAAAACGCCTCAGCAACATTATCCACAGGATGGAAGTAATAGTAATAAACATGAATATTATCATCAACGCTGACTCGTTTAATCAATTCCGTATTTTAAATAATTATGATGCTGTCTCGTCATGTTCTCTTAAATGTCAAAATAAGTACCTACTACCTACCTAGACCTACCAATTGTAAAACTTTTCTCAATTTTGTATCCCTAATTTTGTAATTTGTGGAGATGAAATAAACGTATTTTTTTATGATAATGACCATAAACATTGTAAATCTGATACGAGGCGAAGCATTGTGTAAATACTTTCATTGAATTTTATTGTAATGCAGTAAAACGATAATCATCGTAATTCGAACTAGTTTGGCGCATTAGATATGTTTCACGCGATGACTACATAATGTTGTTGCATGCATCCATTTGCTATTTGCTCACAATTATAGATAACTACTTCATATCAATATATTATATGGTACTTGGTAATATTTTAGGATTACTTATGTCATGGCCTACAAAAACTTTTAAACAATGGCCTTTAATGTGGCAAAGTAATTATAGTATTTCAGCTAAACTATGTATTATTTTATATTTAATGTTGACATATTTAAAACTCAATGTTATTGTGTTGCTTTTGTCATTCTCAGGCTCACTTAATATAATATTTTGTGAACAAGCGTCATGTTTGAAGATCATAAATTCGTATTATGTTAATAAGGTTCAAATTCGCGTTTGTACGACATTTAATTCTTATAAATTATAGTTTTATTTCGGGACTAGATATATGAATATGGCTTTAAGTTTTAATTTTAACATCTAAAATGTAAGTAGACACCTCATTGGTTTCTTTAGTTTTAAAAATTTATGAAAATCAGTTTCGATATTGTAAATATCTGTAGATAATATTCAAACCACCTGCTCGAGACTGATTTGAGCCATACACTTAGTATTGAATGTTGTAACCAGACCATAGACTTTTATCTATAAATGTTGTATGTTATTAAATTTCAAATATACAGGGTGTAAATTGTACATTCAGTTAAAATTATTTCAAATCCCGTTGTGAATAAAAAAATCGACGGTTTGTAAAAATATTTGCAAATGTTAAAATTATTCATTCTTATTATTAAAACATTACACCTTGTATATAATTTTATTAGCACTTATCCTTGTCCTAACTTTGTATGAATATAATGGAATTGTAGATGTGGCGTCCAATGAATAATATTCAAATAAAATAATACTCATACAGTTGTTGGTTTAAAATGTACTACGATTTCATTGTCTAACGTATTGGGTATATAGAATCTTATATAATCTGCACTAGTACAGGTGTATGAGATTGGCAGTTGTTATATTTTATCAATTCTTTATTGCTATAGATTACTAAAATATGTGAAGTAATTTAAATCAACACTGTATTTATAAATTAATCAATCGTATTAATAACAAGCTACTAAAATAAATATCCATTCAAAATGATGTTAAAAGTAGGTATAGAAAAATCTAGCCCTTACGAGATTTAAGAGCTGTTTTTTTTCTGTTAATCTAATATACTTATGATGTATGTATGTACATCTAACTAGGTACCTACCTACTACAGTAAGTATATAGATTTTCCTTATATGATAGGCCTGTACTGTTATTGAAATTATCAGTTGAAAATTGAGACTAAATATCGTCATAACCACTCTAAAACTATCGTGGTTTGTATGGTTAGGTAGAAAATTCTATATATTTTTCGTCAAATTATTAACTATTAGTCGTGTCATAAGAATCTCTGTAAATTATTTTTTTATGTATTTTTTTAATTAAATAATTTTGGTATTAAACTTAAAGTGAAACAAAAAAAATACTAAAATAATTTTATTTTTGTATTAATCTCAGTGCTATAATTATCTCAATTATTATAATTTAATTTACTATTGGACATATTATTGTTATGTTCGACACTGAAATAAATTGTTATAATTTTAATACATCTGTTAAAAAAAGTTAACACTGTGGTTTTTAGTATCACTGATGATGATGTCCAGTTGTTTTGTGACGTGTATGCCGGAGATCCAGCCGAACTTACCTGGTTGTGTACCCAAACCTCCGAAAACCCTAACAAGCTGTCCTGAGGGTTTGAAAACCTGTACCCTACAGTTTCCTGAATCTCCGACTAGTATGTATCCTAGCGGGTCAACAGCTAAGACTTCTGGCTGTCGGAATTGTCCTTTCCTTTGTCCCATAGACCCAAACTCTATAATCTTGGATTTATCCTGCTTGTTATACACCTTGACTCGTCGATTACCGCTGTCGAGGACTACAACTCTATCGCTGGTCACTGCGACGCTAGTGGGCGCGTTTAGTTCGGTACAAAGTATTTCTTTGGTCTCCCAAACAGAAGGAGCGAATGATGTCTGAGGCTTCGTCGCTACTCCGATTTGGTCGACAAACTTTCCATCGGGTTGGATTATCTGAAAGTATTATAAAATTTGGATTAAGGAGATAAGATATTTTTATCATGAAGATAGAATCCCCGTACGTCACAGTGCCATTATCGACAGGATTATTGAAAAAAGTGAGTCACTTGTTTGCAGTTGTCGTGGCACGAATCAAACGGCCATGACTACTTAGAGTCAATTCAGATAATGAAAATAGTATGCAACATTATAATCGGATATTTTAATGTAATGGTAATTTAATATCAACCTCATTCCATTTAGACACAGCTGAAAATAGTATGCAACATTAAATATCCGATTTTAATGTTGTATGATATTTTCAGTTATAAAATTGCTTTTTTGCGAACTTTTCCGCCTGCTCTGAATTGACCCATAAAGTCAAGCGCAGCGGCAAGCGCAATTGGATTTTACCAATAAAAGCCAGAAAATCAATGAAAATTTCCCGTGCTACAAAAAAAGGCAGCAAAGAAAGGGAAAGGCCATACCTTGGTATATGGTCATGATGTCAGTAAGGTGGACTGTCGTAGATACTAAAAGGAAACCGTGTGATTCTCGAATATGAATAGACAGCCTCCGCCTCCGCCGTTATAATAAGTAATGTGTAATAGTCGTGATGGCCTGGTGAAATTATAGACTACCGTGGGACGGTGTCAGTTTGCGCTTATAAATAATGATGTCACAATCCATGAAAATGACACTTTGTACGGGTTTCCGGAAACGGTCTAATATTTACGCAAGCTGAACTTCTTATTACCCGACTGCTGAGAGGGGTTATGTGTGTTGACGTGTATGTATGTATGTATGTATGTCTATAAACAAATTTTTTTTAATACCTATGTTTTAACATGTGATCACCTGGTATTTTTATTTTATTTTATTGGGGAAAACAAACAATTGTACATTTTGTCTTACATCTAAATACATACATGGAGGCATAGGTTAATGTACAATCCACAACGTTTCCACTGATTACTATTAAACTACTGTGTAGGGTATTTCCTATAAGAAAGATGACAGATAGACGGCTTATTTCCAGATTTCGTATAATCTACATTGAGAGCCTATTCCGCCACTTCCAAGTTCCCATTAAATGACTTGGCAGATAATTTCATGAAAAATATCATTTTAATTTATCTGTCGGTTAGCGGCTATCCAGGAACAGGCCCTTATTATGGCAGTAGCGAAAGGACTAAACCGCTTCCATAAATAAAAAGTACTGACAGAGAGTATTCTGTCTTTCAGTCTTCTTCTTTCTTCTAAGTTTATAGTTACTAACATACTTATAATATAGTTTACCTGCACTCTATCATTGCCGGTGTCGACGACATAAATGAGTTGATTAACGTTGTCGGTGGCAATGCCCTCTGGTGAACGGAATGTGCCAACTCTGCTGCCCTTCTGGCCGATACCGCGCAAGTACTCGCCGTCCTTCGAGAACACGTGGATGCAATGCTTCCATTTGTCTGAAACATTGTGTTGGAATTTAAACTTTAATTCTGTAGTGCATGGTACAAATTATTATCATAACCTAACGATCCATATCGAGATGTGTTTTCAGCCCCTTTCTTCTTCTTCTTCGTGTCGAAGAAGAAGAAGCCCTTTTCTACATAATTATGTAGCAGTGATCTTCTAGAAGCATTTATACATGTCCTTTCTAAGTGCAGTTCGTTGTATATCATCGGTATAGTTGGCTACATACCTAGTTAGTGTTAGCACGGTTTACCTTGGGGGAAGGGAGAACCGGTACCTAATTCATACCTACCTGTACCTCAACCGTGAGTTCTAGTTGGCTACATACCTAGTTATTGTTAGCCAGGTTTACCTTGGGGGAAGGGAGAACCGGTACCTAATTCATACCTACCTGTACCTCAACCGTGAGTTCTATCGAATGGCTTTCGATAGGTTTTTTACGCATCGAAACGCTGTAATCTCATAGCAGATTTTAGTACCTTACGTAACCGCTAAAGGCACTGCGCGGGTTTTCCATACAAATATTTTACGGTGTCGCTAGCGAGTATTGTGAGAAAAGCTGATGGTCGAGGCACTGATAAAAAGTTGTTGTACCTAAATTAAGCAGTGAAAATACAAACCTGTCACATATATCTCTCCTAAGCTCTTCATGAAAGCTATATGCACGGGACAGAGCATCTCCTCACAAGACAGTCTGTTGATGATCTTGGCCTGCGCGCGTTCCATCACCAGCACACTGTGGCTATCCATACCACACACATAGAGGTGGTTGCTCCATGGACTGACGCCTACGCCACATGGCCGCGCTGACTTGCGCCACACGTAGTGAGGAATGAAGTTGCGAGATCTGGGAAGATTGGACAAATAAGCCGTTGTCCCACAATCGATTTTTCTCGGTGGGTACCTCGCGAGGTAGCCTGTCTGGCGACCAGCCTTACGTCAGTTCCCCCTCTCAGTTGCTTTAGAGTGTTATAGGTGTCTATGTCGGCGATGATTAAATACCTAGCATCAAGTGGCTCGTCAGCTCGTTTGCCGAAATAAAAGCTTTAAAAACAATAGATAGGCACAATTCTCGCCAAACTTATTGTCCGGGTTGAAGCTTTTTTTATTTATTACAATCCAATATTTATTTTTCTTTCTCCGATTTTACGGCCGGGTTGAAGTTACCTCGTGCCAACTTAAACCCGGGCAATAAGTTTGGCGAGAAAGGTACCTCCTGACCTCTTTCGTAGACGCCGCTCAGAAATTAAGAGACGCAATACCCATGCCATGGTACAAAAAATGTTTACGAAATTAATGATGTCTAATTCAATTAGGTAGGGTATTTATATTGATTTGAGGACAAAACATAGAATATGGAAACAGCCTAAATCAAATGTTGCCTTGCGTTGCCAACTTGCCAATAAGTAAAGAGCTATCTCTTCTATCGTGAACTCTAAAAAATACAAAATATTGAAATAGGTAAAGTTATTTTTTACGGATTTTAAATTTATTTTAATAATCCAAGTAATAATATTATTCGTGTTAATGTCAGAATGTTTGCCAGCATGACTACAGCGACAGCAAAAACTGGTTGTTAATTAATAAAACAATTTTTGTGGAATCTTTGCCTAATTAATTTTCATAAATAAACACAGTGGAGTGAGCCGAATGCATTCCTTGTTGCACGCGAATGTTGTATGAATGCATGCACATATTTTCGTATTAGGAGATTTTCATCGGTCGCGGTAAGTACCTTATTCTTACTTGTACCGATTTGTTCAGTCTTCCGTGTACCAAACTTAGAACTGTATGCTATTTAGTTCAGACGGATTCCATGCATCGTTTGATTGGTAGTTCCAATCGTTTGTATCAACCATTCATAACTACATTACGTCATCGCGTTAGTAACACTACGCAATAAATCAACGCTTTTATTATTTAGTTTTCCAATTGGCTAAACGAAACTTTTATAGCCTAACTGCCTATTTTTAGAAGAATTTTAATAAATCTAATCCTAGCTCATCCCTACACAATCCCATTTTCAAAAGACTGTTTATAAATAGCTGAGAAACTTTGATAATATAGTATTTAAATTAATTCATCATAATTAGTGACGTAAGTAGGTAGGTACTATAGAGATAAACGATAGGTTGCTATATGCAATTTACGGTCGGTAGGTACAATACTCAATACACCAGAGTATGAACAAGTAAGCAATTAATACAAATTACATAAGCGAAAGCTATTTGACAATTATATTTTAAATACAGTACGTACCTACCTAGTCAATAGGTTTACAAGATTTATCGTTTAAGAGTATGTTTGTCAAATTAACTCGTTCCATTGCAGCGTTTTATAGACTAGGCTTGCTAACTGCTCTTTTGTACTACGTAAATGTAGTTAAATTAGTATTAATTATCTAGTTCCTAGTATTGAAATTTTCTCAACGGGTAGCTAACATCATTCGCTAACAATGCTCCGAAAAAAACTGAGTATTGTAAGAAAACCCAAGACGTCTTTATTTTTCAATTTCCATCTCAAGAAATGACTGGTTTTTTATGTATATATTTTATATTTTTAGAAGTCGAAGAATTATTTATCTCTGGACGCTTCTAGGGTTGCCACTTGCAACCTAATAGTCTTAAAGGGAAAATCGAGCTAGGTACCTACTTTACTGTAGGTGAACTGATTGGAAGTATCTGTGAGTGCTGCTGCTTGTTAAGCATTCTCTGGTATGAATAAAACAGCTGATACCTTTTAAGATACCGAAAGAAAGTGATGGGTGGTCTAATCGTCTTGAGATCGATAGTTAAGATCAAAAAACTTTGGCAGGGACAAGCCAGTCCACCACAATCGACTGGCTTAAGTCTTAAGCAGACTAGCTTAGGCACTTAGGCATGTACCTACATAATGTATAGCTACAATTCGCTGGTATGTAGCGAGCCTATTTTGCTATGCTCAAATCAAAACTGCCAGCTGCTACTGAGACAGTTGGCTTAATAGAAAAAGCTGCCAGCACTGCTCGACCTCATTTCAAACCCCACTTCATAGAAAATCGCAGTTCTGCTGGAAGAGATTGTTTTAGAAATAAGCAGTACTTTTGTACCTACTATAGTCCTACTTCTTTTTCCTTACATAAATAAATAAAGAAGATCAAGATACCACTCACCTGTAATGCATAACCAGACTCTCTTCACTTTCGAGGGGGTCATTCTGCTTTGCATTCTCCGGCAATGGATCGTCAGATTCGGCGTCCAGAGGCGTTGACGAGTCCATTTCTATACGGAAGTTTTCTTTGTCGAACACAAATCGTTCCGTATCCCATTTTGACACGTCTGATAGTAGTGTCACTGCGTTCCGATGGAGATTTATGAAGGTCGTTACCTGGAGTGAAACATTAACAGTTATGTTGGCATTCCTATATACTAATGTGTCTGGCCGTAGTACCGGCGTAGATCTTGTGTTTTTCTGTGGCAATATTCCTCAACCCTTAGAGAGATACTTACATTCCATAGGGAGATATTTACGTTATTATGAATTAATTAGAGATTATAGAGTATGGGTACTAGACAATGGATATAATACTTATATATACGTTTTTTTTGTAAATACATACTTATAATACATAGGAAACACCCAGACAGATACAAATACTTATATTCATCACATAAATATTTGTGTCCTGTGGGAATCGAACCCAGGACTTCGTGACCAGCAGGCACTCGAACTACTAGACCACAGACGTCATAAGAAATTTCCTGATGAGTCAGTGAGTCAGTCTAAAACAATAAACCACCAAACCTATATTCCCCAGAAGGAATTCCCTTACACTTACAGCAAAGCGCGTATAGCCCCCGGTCATATGGTCATAAAAGAATAGATTTTGCTTCGTTACTTGAAGGGTTAAGGTTCTTCCCAAAACAAACAAAGACCCCTAAAGTAGTACTAGCAATATTAAGAGATAAAGTTATCAGTTTGGGTATAATAAAATTACCTACATATTTTGCTATTTACGTTGTAATCAGTCAAATTAAATCATTTAATGTGATTTAATTAGCAAGATAAGGTGATATGTTTCGTGTAACAGGAATAGCTGTATTTTTTATAGATACTTTATACGTAATTAGATTTTTATCAGAGGCTTGATGAGGACTGGCAGACAAAGCTCTGGTGATGGAACTCCCACAAAAATGATCAAGTTGAGGCCGTACCATAACTTGCTAACGCAATAATTTTTTGGTAGTGAGAGTAGGATGGCGCAAATTGACTTGTAAAGCGGCATTCCTTTCATACAACCTGAAGAGCGCATAAAACAACGTGTAACGTGACCTAAGGTCATCCCCAGTCTTAGGTGATAGGGACTACTAGTGATATCCCAAGTATCTGTAGATCTATCGAGCTATATAAGAACTTGTACGAAGCAACAAATCCTGAATCGCGCAAGTGAAGTTTACCGAGCAACTTGCATAAATACAATTATACAACAGCCCAACATCAACCGTCGGGTAGTGGCCCACCAGGCATAACATTCGCCTGCTCGGACGCTCCACATATCTATCTAATGAGCTAAAGTTAGTTTTTCGTAAGCAACTTATTTGCTTGTCATGTCATGCATTGAGCTCAGAAGTCTCAATCCGAAGCTGATAGCTCCTTATGGTCTGTTTTAAGCTGATCACCGATGGTAAAAATCTCGCAAAGAACAATAACAAATTTCGCTCCTTTCGAACCCAAAGATTTCAAAGTAACGACTAAATTATTTCATTATTTATACAAATATAATCACTACCAACTTTTGCAAAAACATCTTTTGTGACTAGTCGTCCCATTGCTGGAAGCCCTCCCAAACCTCCTTCCAAAACAAAATATCTAAATATAAATAATTCAAGTTCTGTCTAACCCTTTCACTGTCGTTTGTGGATTCACACGATTCCATAGCCTTAGTGGCCACTGCTCTTGCTTCATACAGGGATGTCTTGAGAGCCAGCGCAGACATATCTGATGACTTCTGCAAGTTTGCAGCCTCGGCCAGCATTTTGTCTTTAGCCTCTACGATGGCTTCTAATTTTTCATCTGCAGCTATGTTTATTTGTTCCGCTATTCGTTCACAACGATCCTGGAAGAGAGAAGTCAGAGCACACTGTTAAAACTGTACCTATATTATTTTTCAAATGGATTTTATTCAAAACAGTACAAAGGTTTGTGTAGTTTTACTCAGATCGAATGAAATTTTTTGCCGACTATGAAACTTCTTAAATCAAAAGATCCAAATATTATAATAGGTACATCATCAGAAACCTCAAGTTCAAAGATCATCCATCGTTAATACAGCTTTTTTCATATTAAGATTTTGTTTTGTTTTATTTGTTAAGTAACAAGCAATATTTCGCATAAGTACACACACACCCGCGGGACAAGTAACTGTAGGTCACACAAATATTCGCTCCGTGCTTGGAACCCAAAGTAATGCTTTAACACTCATTTTTTATTATGGACTCAGTGATACTTATGTATACCTACAGCAACAACATTTAGTGCCTGTTTCACCACCTCCTGCAAGTTCCCGTTAAATTATTTAGCAGATAAATTCATACAAATTTTGTTCCATTTTTTATTTATCCAGCGGTTACCAGCTATCCAGAGGTGGTGAAACAAAACTTTAACGTTTTTATTTAAACAGATTTTTTCTTTGTAATTCCCTCCTAAATTTGCGAAACCGCCAAGCAAGCACACAGCATTCAAGTCACGTACCTTGTAATGTTCAATTTTGTGTTCAAGATTGCTGGCGGCGGTGTCCAGTTGTTTCAAAATGGATTTAAGTTGTATCCGCATATCATCCAAATGCTGCGTCCAACACACACGGCAAAATTTCTAAAAACACATCGCAAAACTGTATTGTAAATATATATTTCACGTTAAGATTTGTTTGTGTCGTGGTTGCGTTCCCGATGTTAGATTCTTCATTTGCCTATACCATAACTACTGGAACACCACAACAAAGCCAGTACCTAAGTAGTGCACATCAGTCCCAGATAACAACTTACGCCTAATAAAACCATAAATAGGTCATACACGTCATAAACTTCTGGATTTTTTGGAATCGAATTAGGCAAGAGTGTAGGTAACTACTAAATTTTACAGTTCGTCGTTAGTCCTACTAAGACTTACTACTGAGAGTTTTTTCTAATGGAAAATGTTTTGCTCGAACACATTGCAGAAACCGGGAATCGTACACAGGTCCACGCTTGCACCTACTAGATCGATGAGACTGTTATATTGTCAATACAGAAAGCTTCTACTTGTTCTCTGTACCTACTAATCAGTAAATGTAAATAACAGGAAAAATGATTTACCAATTTGCAATGATCGCATTGTGTGATATTGGCATTATCATACATCGCTTTACAATGTACGCATTTCACTCCGGCCGCAAACAAATCCACGGTTTGCGTGGGAGCAGCGCCTGTAGGGCTGGTCGGAGGCGTTCCTATATTCTTCAATATAGGCACATTATTGTTCTGAATGCCTACCAACTGCAGCAACGAATCAATGTATAGATTAGAAGGGAGATTCTCCACAAAGTTGGGGCCAAGCACTTGAACTTTCGTCCTGCATATAGGACATCCGAAAATTACTGAATCTGAAAACGAGCGAAGGATTTACACCTGTTTGCTATAAGACAGTTAAGGCTATCTATATCTATATCTATACTCTATACTAATATTATAAAGAGGAAAGATTTGTATTTTTGTATGTAACGAATAAACTCAAAAAGTACTGGACCGATTTAAAAAATCTATCCATGTTAGATAGCCCATTTATCGGGGAAGGCTATAGGCTATATATCATCACGCTACGACTAATAGGAGCGGAGTAGTAATGAAAAATGTTGCAAAAACGGGGGAAAAAATTATAAGACCACGCGGGCGAAGCCACTGGCGGGAAGCTAGTTTGCAATAAAATGTATGATTAGTGACGAACCGGCGATGTAGACAGACAGACAGGCCATGCAGAAAGTGTGCTGACACGGTAACATCTTTGGGTTGTGTAGTACTTCGAGGCACAAGGCGCATTGTATCAATTCGTTGATTCCGCCAGCTGATAACCTGTATTCGATGATTGGATTGCATTATTTGGGCACGACAAACTTTAATACTGGGCAAATTTAGCAATTGATTTTTACTGGGCTTGGTTATTGCCTTTTAAGCGTAAATATTCGTAATGAAGTTACAGTTCTGTTATGTTTTTAGTTTCGACTAAGTTACCTACTTATCAGGCACGCGACAGCGAAATTCCACTTAGCAAAACTGTCTACAAGAACAAGACGTAATAAGATCGATGAATATAATTAATGTCTACGATATAAGTGGTACTCACTTTCTAGGCTTTGAATCTGAATTGGAATTGACTGCCCTCGATACGACTGGCGGGGTATGTGACCTATACTGGTGTGGGGGATCCGGAGTCTGTGGTAGAGGCGGTGAGGGCGTCAATGAAGGTTTAAAACCATTCTCCTTGGTACTCTGCCAACGTTTTAGGGTGAAAAACGCCGGTCTCTTCTTAACAGTCTCTGACATTATAACACACTTGGCACTTCAACATTCAACAATAAACTGAAGACCAACTTGTGATATTTTTATCGATCATTATCAGATAAAACTGTAATTATATATATTTATCTTCCCTATACTAGATTTAAATTTGATTAAGACTTCGACTGATTAGATAAAATAAGTAACGATCATTAAACACATTTTCAAAAAACGTATTTATGTTTTCATATCAGCCAAAAAATAAACGGCGTTGTCCTGCGAAACAAATTTTCATGTGAAATCGAAACCGGTGGTCGATGTAAGGTTTCATTTTCTCCCGCAATAAAACGGGAAATAAATACCATTGATCCTCTTCAACATTATTGTACTTTGCGTAAAGCAATTTTGAGAAAGTTATCAAAATAAATGTAGGCTTTTAGGTTGCCATATTTTAGGGGGAGGCCGATGCATTATAACGGTAAAAACAGTTGAAGTAAACTCTGCCGGAGGCTCCTTGCCGAATTTGGTCACATTTAAAAACCAGTCCGGTATTCTTTATTCGCGGTATGCAATGTTTCTCTATTTTATTATCATGTGTCGTTAATGTTATGTCGTTATTGTAACCCGTAAGCAACCGGTTGCTACACTTTTTGCTACACACAAACAACTCGCGCTACGCGACTAATTAGGTATACGATTTTACAAAGAAAGGGTTGCAGTTTCATCGTCTCTCTGGTTAGTCGCTATCTGTCAGATACCTAAATTAAAAAATGGAATAAAAATTGTACGAAATTTAACAAAATTTAAAATAAATAAATCTTATTGACAAGCTTCCAAAATTAAATAGGCGCTTTATGATTGTTAAAACTTTGTGAGTCATCGTGATATTCAAAATAACCGTAGTCTCCAAGTATCCTCTTTATTATATTAATTAATAAGCAATAAATATTAGGGATGTGTAAGTTAACCGTGTTATGCATAGCCAATCCGACAGATCAGGGTGAGCGGCTTTGCGTTTGCGCAGCCATTCTGCCAATTATAATATTATGGTCGCCTCTCGGAAAGGACATATACTGCGTACATGCGTGCGTTTGGCCGTAACACTACTTGTGGGTAGTAGAAAAGTATTAGAATAATATGTTTGTTTGTATTGAATAGGCTCCGAAACTACTGGACCAATTTAAAAAACTCTTTCAGTGTTAGATAGCCCATTTATCGGGGAAGGCTATACACTATATACTATCACGCTACTACGAGCGGAGTAGCGATGAAAAATGTTGCAAGAACGGGAGAAAAAGTTATCAAGACCACGCGTAACGTGTTTAATAAAAATCAACAGCATACTTTTTCACACTAACGAGCGTTCGAGTAATACCTACTTAATCCTTATTTAAACTAGATTTTCAAACTTTCATTAAATGCTTTATGTCGTGTCGCTGTACAACAAAAATCTATCAATCTAAACCACAAAACATAAACAAACTGTTTTGTAAAACACGCCGCACATTCTTCATCTCTCCGTATTATAAAGCTCGCCGCTTTCAGTAAGACATCCCTTATATGAATGTAATTGCAGTTTTATCTTGCTCTTGCGCAGGTGTATTTAGTATAGGTATCTACTAAGGTTAAAGGTACTTACTATCAATAAGCAATAAAATTGGAAACATATTTAGGAAATGCAGATTTAAGATAACTTGTCAACACCGCTTATCATAATAATAGAATCGCTGTGAGAGTCAAATTATAGATTTTAACAAAAAGCTGCCATTGATAACGATATCAGAAACAGAATAAAAAAGTGTAAGTACGGTACATATTTTATATTTGGATTAAATTAATCCTGAATAGGCCTTTCCTAGTGTAATAACTAAACTTTTTAGAGTTTGAAATGAATAAATCCTTTACTTTTCCCACCCACATTGGGACCGACTTCAGTCTTACTAGATGAGGCTGAATATCAACATTTTACAAGAAGCGACTGCCATCAGAACTCCGCAACTCAATATGTAAGGATAAACTAGTTGTTAGGCTTTATAATACCCACATTTTCGTAAAATATTTGCAGAAAAAAACATTAAAAAAATATGCCAACGATTATACTCGAAGATCTTTACAAGTAGCACTTAACAGAACCGCAAGGCAACATTAATTTTTAAGTAGGTAGGTATATCTAGAAAGTCCTTGTGCGACTACATCTGAACAGGAAATAAGTAGGTAGATGTATTCATACTACTCTCGTAGTACATAAATGATGTATATTTACTTCAAATTGGCCTACCACCAAATCTCTTGGTTTCATCTCCTGAGATGCTTGTACATACGTGATGTGACTGTATTAGAATACATTGTGATTGGCAAAAATATATAAAATAGTATGTTTGCTAGGCTCTCAGAAAATACAAGTTGGAAGGGACATAGACGCACATCCGAATACCATGTGTTCAGTACATGATTCTGGACCTATGGATTAAAATTTTCAGTAACTTATTTCATCAATTTTTAATTTTTTTCTGCAGTATTTTTTACTTAAACGTGTAAAAAATAATTATTTCTAATTACCCAAATTAGATTTATAATTAAAAAATCATTATTTCATTTATTCCGGATAACGCGCGTGATAACATTCATCGCATAGCGTTATGACCGCGTTTTTAGCAAACACTGCGCGCTCAAAAATGTCAATATCTGTAATAACCGATCATTTTCTACATGAATAACCTAGGTCATTTTATTTTTGATCTTGAGTGAAACCTTGTCACAACGTTTGTGCGTCGATGTCCTGTCCCTTCCAGCTTGTATAAAAAATAGTATGTTTGCTAGGCTCTGAGAAAATATACGCATTTTCCTTGATCATTTACGTCGGTGTTTTACCCAAGAGTACTAAATATATTGCCCGCACGAATCAATGTTGATTTCTAGAGTTTAAGCAAATCGGTCAATTCATTAGGACTCTACTTACCCTATAAATCTAGGTATATTTATTTCAAATAGTTCATATTAAGTACTTAAACAGTTCTAACAGTTTCTCCCATCCCTATGTATAGATTTTTTAAACGAAACACGTCAGTGCGAAGACTTGATTAAACATAAGGCTATCCTTCTACATCTTAGGCGCCATTGATCAGTACAGTATCATTAAAAATGCATTGCACTCTCTTTTCCCTTCAGTCATGACCAGAATTCTAAACTTAGTCTAACTGCTAATAGTATTTAATGACATATGCGGTGTGCCTACTGATAGAATTTATTGCAAAAGGAAAAGATTTAGCAAAATGTAACTTTAACTAAACTTTTTATACGGCGTATATATTTCTAAATTTAATTTAATTCTGTCAAATCAAGGCAAGGTTAGATGAAACTAAAGTATCTGAAAATTCAGACACTTAAAAGATCACTATAACCGTTAAGTGCAAACATAAGAAGCTTTTTGATTTTAGGTAAAACTTCACTGTAACTGCTACGGCTAAGACGATAACTTAGGCTGAAATTCAGAGAAGAGACTCAGCATGAACTTACGCTTCCGTATGTCAAATTGTTATACAAATTTGACATACGGAAGCCTTACTTTATGCTGAGCGTCGTCTCTGAATGTTAGCCTTAGGCTGATATTCAGAAACGAAACTCAACATAAACTTATGCTTCCGTATGTCAAATTTGTATGACAATTTGACATACGGGAGCCTAAGTTTATGCTTAGCATCGTCTCTGAATATTAGCCTTAGACCTAGATCATCAGTACCTATAGTAATGAGCACATTTTTTTGCAGAAAAATAGACACTTCATTAAAGCTTTTTCAGAATTCAATAACCCACCGTACTTATGTGTAGAATAAGCATCGGCACCAATAGTGTGAAAACCAACAAAACGTATACAATATTGAGCTATTTCTACGGGAACCTCGGCTCGTTGTTATTAAAATGGTCGTATTTCATGAAAGATACTTCCTGAGAAATCTGGGTCATGAACAAGGCGCCCTGGTCGTGCGCATACAAATCCACAGCTTTCCGAGTTTCACCCTTGGAAAGAATGCGGGCCAAATTAATTACCATGACAATGCAGTTGTAAAATACATTATTTATACACGGGGGCGAGAACCCGAGTTTCTACTTACATTTGTGTACATTAACGACATGTAAATCTGAAAACAATACGTGATACAAGACTATATGGCAACTATTTTCAGACAAAAGTATCATCATCGTAAATCCTGTAACGTACATGACACACAACCCATTTACAAAATAACAGTTTACCTATTTAATTTAGGCAAGTTTGAGCGCTACCTACCTAAAACGCAATAAAGCAAAATATAATGAGGTCCAATATCAAGATCGATATAGGTATATCAACACGAAGATTTACGGGCTATTTTATCCGATATATCAACACTAAGATTTACGGCCTTTTTTATCCTCATTTCTTCCCGCTTTAATTTGATATTATATACACCGTGACTAGTTAGATTAGTGTAATGACGATTACATCCGCCATTAATATCACACGGTCCAATAGAATTACTTAATCAGATTTTAGATAAGCAATACACGATTTCACAAGTACTTCGTACTAAATATAATTTACCTACATTTCGCCTATTGTGGTTTCAATGTACGCATCAATGTCAAGACAAACAACAATTGTTCATGAATTTCATCATCTGAAATCGTAGTTGAAGAACATTTTCGTGCTATTGTTCTCCACCACAGCGTAGCCTTGATGAACGAAGTATGGTTCAGTGAAGGTATCGCGGCCTAAAATCATAATTATGACCGCCATGAAGTAACTTTATGTAATTTAAGTAATTGGACCTCCGCACGATGTGTTCCGGCCCGATTCTGTAGTACAATATTATGTCAACAAAATTGTTATTATGTATAATAATTATCTTGTACAGTTGAGGTATTGTTTTCTTTGTTTTTGCTTTCATTGTTGTTGTGTGTAATCGGTAGCTACTGCGATAAGAAATTGTTGTGGATGAACTAGAGCTCTACTTTAGCATATTGCAAAATGGCTTCATCTATTGATACCTATATTAATCAATAGATTAGATGGATTCTGATTAACATTGGATTGCTTTATATCAGAGTCAAGGTTCCTTCGTACTTTTGTATAGTTTCTAAGCCTAGCTTGAATTACAACGAAATAGAGTGTGTCAGCTAGACTATGTTGAATTCCCAGTTCAAAAAGCTAAGCTAACCCCTCTTATTCTGAAAGGAGACCCGTGCCCGGCCGTGGGACAATAAAATGAATGATGGTGAAAAAGTTAAAGAAGTCGATATAGGTAGCACAATCAAAATCCTCACTAAAAAACAAACAGCACAATCTCAGTCACACTAGTCTACAACGAGTAGAATCTAAGTGAGCGTGTTTATTATCACAAGAACAATATTCTTACGTCTTAATTATAAATTTTAAGTAACATACATTTTGGTATGGTGTTTAGGTACCGGAATAGAGTTCAATACAAAGCTGTTGCAATCTAGCAGTACACGAATTATTGTGTCTGAATCCTTGGATTTAACATGATACATGATATGAGATTACATGATATATCCAAGAACACTCATTTTATAGTCATTTTTTTGTTTATACTAACTATTGACCGTTTCAAATTATAAGACGCCGAATATCACCTGTGGCCAGCACAATAATATAAGCTTATGATTCTCTTGTCTGTTTCATTGTCTACAGAAAATTAAAATTAAAATTAAAACTAAAATTGTAAAACTATGATAATTCAGTCTTGGGTAGAGTGGAAGCCGACCCCAACCAGGTTCGGAAAAGGCTGGGAGGACGATTGCTAGACAAAGATCCATTAGCTTCCTTGAACACCGATTCTAAGAGGTATTCAAGAAAACCATCGTCTTATAAGACGTAAATAAGGTAAGCTAAGTCAAGAAGTAAGCAAGGTAAGGCAAGCGAGCTTAGCACAGGATTTCAATTATGTATACCTATGATATAATATCCTGTGCAAAATTTGATGCGTCTAAAATATCGTCAATCATTTTTAAATTTATAGAGATTTAGATAGCCTACCTTTTATAAGTACATTGGCTTTTGATAACGAAGACCATCACGTAATAGATTTAAAAGATTATCTTTTAGCGGAAATAAAAAAAATTAACGCGCACAATGAAGAACTTATGTGTTTGTTTAATAATACACATTAAAGGCTAAGGTCAAAGTGGCAAACGTAATCAAATCAAAAACTACATAAAATGTTGTGTAAAAATTCCAAATCTCGCAACGCAATTATCATGTAGAGCCAAGTCCCTAACTCTACAAGCTCTGTCTATAATAGGTACCTAACCCAAAGTTGCTTCCTAAGTATGGCGGGCCACTGCTGGGCAAATCTAACTCTAAATCTTGTATTACAAAAATTCCATCCATCATTTATGTGATACCTAGGTAGCAATTTCAGGAACCAAACCTAAGCTACTACTTACCTACTGAAACATTTCGTATGACACTATATAATTCATTACCAAAAATATATAGGTAGGTACGATTAAGATTTAATTTCTCCGAATCTATCTTATATAATTGCTGCATAAATAAATTGGTGGGAGCGGCCTTCACGCGCGTGCGAAGGGCTGGTTCGCATCAGATTCACCTAAAATGTGTGCTACCCATTAAGAAACGAAGCAGGAAAAGGAACACCGCTAACCCAGTGGCCAACTGGCGAGGCGACGTCGAACGATTACAGCCGCCCGAGCCTCCATTCCGTACCGGTATCGCCGCGCCAGCGCTCGCAAAGTCGCAAACAGACACTTAACTGACTCTCATTAAACACATCGCCTCTAAACAACCGACCTTATGACGGGCCAGCCATAAGCGATGAGGACCCACCTGTCACCCCGGGGTGCTACGCTCCATTGTTTGACAATGCGGAAAGCGGGGGACGCGCCGCGCATCACAATTAGCGAAGAGAGTTTCGGCGACATGTGAATACAAAGTCGTCGTCGATATTGTGGCACTCGAAGAAATTACAGACGTCCAAGGACTCGAGGACGAACGTGACGCTCACGGACATAACTTTTCAACTGCCAATACTAAAAAGAAATTCGACGCGGATTAAATATCGATGGAGGACGCTTTTTTATAGAGCAGTGCCGTGTTTGTTATGCGCGACCCTGCCCGAAAGTTAGCGAAATTTTGGCAACGACACATCAACCGACGCGTGCGCAGCTAACTTGCAATCTACCGACATAGCTTGCGATGATCGCAGGAAAAAAACATGTGTGATTGATAGTGAAAAACAGTTCCGCAAAGACAAATTACTTTGAGTGTTGCGTCGATGAAGATTTATTCCTACGAAAAAGTTGTGATTATAGAGGTGAGTTTCATTTAGACACGACCACGACCGTTAGAATTTATATCAATTAGCAACTCAGTTTTTACATAGTTTATCATATTGTGGTGACTTAAATGCGCCCTCAATTATTTCCTGTTTCAAGTGTCACGGCGAGTGCGCTCTTAGCATCGTCCTGGTTTATAATTATAATCTATCACTGTTTCAACACCATCTATTCGGTACTGATACATTAACGCATTACTTGCCAGTGAGTGTTCTATCGCACGAGCACGAATAAATGAATATTAACGATTTATATGTATGTTAATGGATGAGTTTTAATCTATAATTACCAGAGATATGAATTATTTATATTCCTTTAAAATTAGAAATATAATTATGAGTGCAAAACGGACCTGGTTAGGATTTTTATTCCAACTTTTTATATACTATATTTAAATACTAATCTAATTTGTTGAGCATTAGCGTGTGCCGAGACAGGCTGCTAAGAAATAATAACAGGTCATTCAACTTCATCTACTAAAGAAATAAGTTTGTTAACACGAATCTCGTATAAGCGGTCTTCACGGTGCCTGAGGACGACACATAATTAGGTTATATGGTTGTATACGATACTATAAAACAAATAACATTACTGAATGAAGTATCAGGTATACTTTAAGCCGAAGTAATGAACTGCAACTAAGTCTAAAGTTTGTAAACAAACAATGCATTGTAATTTTCCCATCGAATCCACAATATAAAGTGGGGCATCAGTCCGTGTGTAGTTCAGCCAAACCACAGCGGCACTAAATAAGGTCGGGCCGTATGTTATAAGAGTCATGCCGGTGCTATAAAACGGTCCACGAGTTAAAACAATAACACATTTGGTTGAGATGAAATGTGGTGATTTGGACCACAACGAGCTTTGACTCTGCTTAGCTTTAAAGTGCTACTGTCAAACTAGATATTCTTTAGGTCACAGGTGCCGCTGAAGTATTAAATACATGTGGTAAAACTTGTCATATACTGAATCCTATCTAGCAATTCTTATTCATTAACGTCGGAATTTAGAGGAACGTGTAAAAATAAAGATATATAAGCGACGGCAACCGGTTGCGAATAAAATACATAAAATAATAAGTGAAATGCGACTACATGATGACTTACTTAAAAAATATATGTATAAGTTTATTCTCATATCTATTTACTGTTTAAAATATGTGCTGCTGATCGGTGTGAATCTGTAAATTTTTGATAAATGAAGTAATTAATGTAGTATGACACTAGTTAATTGAAATATTACAAGACACATGATCATGTAAACCTATTTCTTGATTAATTTACATGATATCAATGAACTCTAATAGCTTTTGATATATTATTTAATGTATTTATTTGCAAGATATAATGATTAAGTAGCATTGACAGGAATTTGCACACTATACTACTTTGAATAATTTGAATCTGCCACAAACGTTAATAAACAATAAAATCTATTATTTTATATTAGCCGGCCTAAAATAGCTGAAGATCGGGATCTGTTAAAAAGTTATTATTCTATCCTTAGGGGTGGAATTTTTCTTTTAAATTTAAATGGGACCATTTCGGGGCTCACATACCCTTTCTAACACAAAAAGAATTTTCTAAATCAGTCCATAATTGACAGAGAATAACATCCGAATTGAGAACCTCCTCCGGTTTTTAACCCCCGACGCAAAAACGACGGGGTGTTTGACGTGCCTGAGTGTGTGTGTGTGTGTGTGTGTGCGCGTGTGTGTGTGTGTGTGTGTGTGTGCGCGTGTGTGTGTGTGTATGTGTGTGTGTGCGTGTGTGTGTGTGTGTAAAACCCCCGACACGAAATGAATTTTTAATTCGTTCGTCGGTTTAAAAGGGGCTTACGTCCAGCAGTGGACGAATACAGGGTGACAATAATGATGAGTTATTTATGATAAAAAACAAAATTATAAACTGCGTGGTCTCGGTATTTCTTATAATTTTCATGTCCTAATTCAATCCCTTACAGCCCTGTCTTCGCATTAAAAAGTAGCCTATGTCCTTTCTCAGGCTCTAGGCTATCTCTGTACTAAATTTGATTTGAATTGGTGCAGTAGTTTTGACGTGGAAGCGCGACAGGCAGACAGACAGAGTTACTTTCGCATTTATTATATTAGTAAGAATTGAGTAAGGAACTATAAGTAGTCCTAGGCTAATATTCAAAGACGATGCTAAGCATAAACTTAGGCTACCGTATGTCAAATTGTCATACAAATTTGACATACGGAAGCATTACGCTTAGCATCGTCTCTGAATATTAACCTTAGCAACAATCGTATCTCAGATACTATTGATCGTGTTAAATAAACATTACACATCGCAAATACCAAATAACTAACATTCTTCGGTCATTTATGATATAATCTAACATAACTGTAAGGTTGTTCAGTGCTCACATTCATCAAGTTATTACGGATGGTGTAAGCTCAGTAGCGGTGTTTTAATCAATCGTCGTTCAGAGGTACCTACGGCTATTGCAAATAACTTATAAGAAACTTTCCTATATTAATTAATTTATAAGCAACGAACTACCTAAACTGTTGCCCGCGTTTTCACTTCCAGCCGTAAGTACTTTTTGAAAGAAAATGTAAGGTGGCAATACCCTTTATCTCTTCTCAAGACGGAAATCTAACTCCTTGCATCGCGTGAAAAAATAACAGACAGACACTTTCGCATTTATAATAAACTTAAAAAATAAAAACTTCTTTTAATTTGTAAGTATTATAAAATTGACAATTTATACAAACTGATTAGTAATATTATTGAAGCTCGTTAATAACCACTTAACGGGATTAAATGGATATTAATATGGGACCACCCATCTAGTTTAATATATTTTTTACTAAACAATGATACACCTCTTTACTATTTTTAAAGAACTAAGTACCTATAGCTTATTCTCTCCAAGCCATGCCTACTTACCTAGAAAAGGTTATATTTATTAACTAGCTGTTCCCCGCGGTGTTACTCGCGTTAATCCAGTTTTTAAACAAGTATTTTTTTAATCGTTTCAAAAATTAGCCGGAATATACAGGCAGACAGACAAAAACGTATAAAAATGTTTTTTTTTTATGTAAGTACCGTATACTTATTAATTTCATATGCATTTAGTGAAAAGCTGTTAATTTGAAATTACAAAAAGACGCTTCGATTTTATTTATTTGTATAGATAAAAATTAGAATTTAAATTGGCAATTCAACTTGTATATGAGCTATAAAAATGTTTATTGATCGATATCAAAATACCCAAACTTCAGATGAGGAACCGAATTTTATCGTGAAAGTATTGTGTGCCATGTGAATTCTGATGACAAATTCAATACATTATGGATTTGATTGAAAGTAGTACACACACAGCATGTACCTACCCGCCGTTTTAAAAGACGCACAACACAAATACGAATTAAGGCACGTGCTATGAATATGAAATGAGGTTTTAATACAAAAAAAATACGATTAGAAATTTTTATAGATCTTACTGATAGCCTAACTTCAAATAAGCTAGTAGTAGAGCAATAATACAATACTTTAGTAGTTAAACATACGCCACTGTTCGCCAAAGCTTTAACGTGTAAACGTGTGTTGTTGTAAATAAACTTATGCAAATGCAACTGTAGATCGGAGTTGTTAACTCGAAGTTTAGACACTTTACACCATTAGTACTTACCCAAAATTGATTACATAATAAGCCTCTTTGAACAAGTACAACCTGTTCTTTAGGTTTCTACAATGCATTGTTTTTCAAATTTTAAGTATTTCATACCTGCCCTTTTGTTCCTCAAATGAATTATTTACCTACTACAAAATCCACTGGAATTTACTAATTTCAAGAGTAGCTGAAAAGTGAGACGACCATTTTTTTTTTAAATAATTTTTACACCTTATACGAACCGATAACGGATGTTTAGAATGACACTACTTGCGGGCGTAAACAAATAATAAAATAGCAATATTTAATCAATATTAACGATTGGTAGACGTTAATATTTGACAGGAAAGAAAAGCAATAATTATAAAAATATTTTCCAATTTGTAGTTGACAAATGATTCAATATGAAGTTTACGATCTCTGGTAGGCAATTCGAGATCGAATCATAATAAAGGTGTTATAGCACAATCGTTTTCATCAAAGTTGTCGTTGATTTATAATCGATTGTCATATTGGACCGGTTGAGCGACCTGCAGATCAGGTCTGGGATATTATGCGGGTTCAAGCAATCAACTCACTTGACCTGTATTACATACAACAAGTCGGACACTTAACAGGTTTAATCCTTGTCAAACATTACTCAGAAGTTCCCAGGATACAGGTTCTTTTAGGACTAGTTCTAGAAATAGTTAACGTTTCTTGACCATTATAATAATATGTTTTTGGACCTTTTCAAATATCTCCTAGACTGCGAACTATTTGGTACTCTGTAGATATTAAGCTACATATGGTATTTAAAAAAGTTATTATTTATTAATATGATACCCACGTTTTACATCCAACGAATCATTCAACAATCAAAAACAATCTTGTACAATTTATCACAAAACTTAAATTACATATTATGTAACAAAAACAAATCAGTCCTCTTTAAAGTATTTTTCATTGTAAACCTTTTTAAATTCAAATGCACATGGTGCGATCACTTCGTAAAAGAATGGTGGTACATTTTCGTACACGGCTTTATAGCCGAGGACTATAACTTTAAACGTGAAATGTACTAAATCTTCACATGGCTTAACTGATAAAAAGTCTCTTGAACAAAATTTCACTGCAAAGGGCACGCACGACGATGTTGGCACTACGGCTTCCATGGGTTCCACGTAAAACATTTTTCTCATTTTAGTAGTTAATTTTATTTTAATAGTAACAGGGTACAATTTGTGAGAGTTGCTAACTACAAACAAATCTTCACAATAACCATGTGACACTGGCGATTTGGACATGTCTAATATTACGGGCTGTATTTGTATTGGATGGGGTAAAATCTCGGCAAATATTTTTACAGTTTTGCTAATCATTATCTTTTCTGTTTCTGGATCAATTAGTTCAAGCTCATAGTAGCTCTGATGATACCCTATGTGTTCAGCTTTAGTAAAATATACAGGAATTTTTAATTTTGAGTATGGTTCTATGAATAAGTAGTTAGACTCAAATATAAAAGCGTCTAAAGCTAATTCTATGATGTCGTTTGCAATTATAGCCATCGAATCGGTTAACTTTACTAAATCTGACTCTTGTATGTTTTCCACTTTAGCAGAAGATGCTATTGTTTTAGCAGATACTTGTTTATCCACAAGTCTTTGTGCGACACTTTCAGAATCCGGTCCAGATGCATCTAAAGACAGTTTAATATCTGAACCTTGAGATAGATCTACTAGTCGTTTATAAATGTGCAAGTGGTATTGGTAGGGATCGTTACTAGTGATATTTATAGTTGCACTTGAATACACATCATTTCTTTTTAAATGCCAGGGGTAAATTGATGGGATAGTAACTACCTCGGATACTGTTACTGACCGTGATATTGTAAATGCACTTATGATCGGAATACGAAATGCCTCTGGAGGAGCTTCGTCATAGACATCACGCCCAACTTTAAAAAGTAAATTAGTCTTGAATTCGTCTTCACTTCTAAGTGTAAAGATCAATTTAAATACAACAGGAATGCCAGGGTACAATCGCTTTGGAATAACGGGTAAAATCTTAGTTTTTAAAAAGTGGGAATCATCCAATACTTGTTTAAATCTAATATGTAAGTATTCACCTCCGCAGTTTGTCACTGTGAATTGAACAGATTGCTGTTTTAAAGTGTTGTCGGTAAGGACGATTGGTGTCGGAGTACATATGACAGATGTCGCTGGTTTGAGGTTGTTCCATTCTTCTTTACCACTGTCAGTGGGTGTCTGTGTTACTGCGTCTGTTTCGGTGCGAACGGATTTATAACTGATTGCACTTAATTGCGACCCAAGAGGGGAAATAAACTTATGAGGATTTGTAACGATTACAACAGGTAAATTTGACGTGTCTTTTGGTGATTCTACTTGTACTTCTACGTTTATTTTCGAAGGCTCAGGTTCTATATCAGGGGATTCACTTGAATGTATTTCTGTGTTCGGGTGGACAGTTTCACAAGTTTCATCCATCTTATCTTGAGAATTAGTAATAGACATTTCATCAAGTTCAGGCATCACAGAACTGCTCTTTTTCCTTCGTTTCATTGCTATTCGAAAGAATAAATAAATATAATTTATTTTTGCACGTTAATTATTATTAATAATAAATCTTTAGGTTGCTTAAAGGTAAAAAACAAAATAATAATATTAATATTATAAGCGCAAAGAGTTTAGCTCAGTCATTATTTGTTGCCACTTGCCTGATGTCCTACATAAGCCGTCGGTTAATTCGAAGGGCGATGGTCTGTTGTATTGTATGTACAACTTATCTATTATCATAGACTTCCGGAGACGCGCATCTTGAATTTTGCGCTTGCAGTCCGTTGCTGCAACATGTAAACGTTGCACTAGTTCTTCCCATCTTGGCAAAGATCTAAAATCTATGTTAAATTCCTTTTGTATTGATTTTATAAAATGATCTACATTTGTATCATAGTCATTGTTATCTCTGATCCGCAAATGAGTACACTTTGATGGTAGCATCAAGTAAAATATATAAATAATAATAGGTTTAGGAGTAAAATAAATGTACAAATTCGTGTTGTGTATTGACGTCTCAGTGACATTGTCACATTGTCACGTAGTACAATTATGATTTTTAATAATTTCAAAGACAAAAAGTGAAAAAAAAAATTTGGCCTATACTCGTCTTTATTGCATAAGACTGCATGCATACTTAAATTACTAGTTAATTTTTTTCAATTTTTTTTTGTTTTCAATCAACTGACGCGTTGGTACATGTGTTAGCGCCACCAACTGTGAGTTTGAAAAGCGCTATTTTAAACACTGCGCGCTATATTCGAATATAGGTCGAAATATAGGTCGTCTTTAAAATACTGCGGGGGGCCAACCCCCGCAGTATTTTAAAGACTCCCCCCCCCCCCTAAACGGGTCACGTAGTATGGGTACGTTCCCTTATATGTTTATAATTTACACAGGTAGGCGATGGATGCAACAGTTCCCCGTGTATTACTAAGCATAGCGTTAGCGGCTTTGCTACCAATGGCTTCGCTTAACAATCGGGATGACGTGGCCAAAGAAAACATACCGCACTCGCGGCAGAAGAGGATTCTCTGGATCACTAATGACGGGCGGCTGGCGTTACCACCCGGTACCACGATGACGATCACTCCGTCGCTTTCGATGCCATTCGTGAGGCATCCACCGAAAGGATTCTTGTCAAATATGACCGTCAGTTTCCCTTTCACAAGTAAGTTCTATTTCACTTTTATACTTTTCCAACGAGTATTTTTAAATCATAATATTTTGGAATGTGACTTGTCCTATATTAAGTTATAGTTTACCTTTTTGTCGTGCTTTATATGAAAGAAACTATTTTACTCTACGATTTACAGGTAAACTGACCTACGACCTGAAGTTTGAAAGTCAGTATTTTCAGCTCTATAAAGTTGAAGTAGAGCAGTCGTAGTAGTAATGAAAGTAATTTAAGTAGCGTAGATACATCTAACATTTTATTATAAAACATTTTTGAAAAAATCTCACAACTTTTAGATTAATTTGGTATAATACCTAATTAAGTTTTTAGTTTAGTATTTATAATTCTACGAGCGTAGTTAGTTAAAATTATACTTCTAGCAATACACAATAATTTTTTAGTAGTATTAGTATGTAGTTACAAAACTAATATAAACGCCGCCCGTAGTACTAAACACTTTAAGTTGTTTACTAGGAAATATGCCACCTCGGAGTTAAGTTTCTACAGATTATAACTTGACCCCAATAAAAATCAAACACGAATCCGGGAATATTAATTAAGGAAGGAATTAGAGGTTCGAGAAGGAATTATTTTTGATAATTAAACCCTAAAAAAGTAAAGTTATTGTAAAGTGCTAGAGGTTAGAAAGATAGAAAAAGAATGTTGAATGTAGTTAAGATAGAGGCTTTTCAGGATCGAAAAATAGCTACATAGAATTAATATAATTATAGTGATGAAGTAACTGTAGTTTTAGGTTTGGTGTTTTCATTCATTCTTCCTCATTAATTTAATTTATTTATGATACCTACTAAGAATCTAGTCACTGGCATATTTGAACACAACATTAGCCAATAAAGGGAAAAAGTTAAGTATTTACGTATTGTAAAAAGTAGACTAGATTATAAGATTGATTTTATAATTTTTCAGTCGATTTTGACAAACTCGGTTTGACGGACAATGAAAATCCGTATGGAGCTTTTCCGCCAATCTTGGCCCGGTCTATGGGTAGAACAGCAATATCTATGATGGCGGATTATGTAGGACAATACTTAGACAGAAGACGAGGCAAAAGATCTACAGGCGAAACTGTTGCTCCTGAGATTGAAAAAGCAGTACTAGATAGACTGCATGGCGGAGAGAGGTAAAGTATGATTTAAACACATCTCTTTTAAAAATTCATTCATTCTCTTGATAAATAACAGTGTCGTCTACATTTGTTATGCTAATTTCGGGAGCTTCAACAATGAGCCGATTACTGACTAATAGGCGGTAAAAAGGGTCAAAGTAACAAAGGTACTGAACGACAGACCACACACAGAAGCCGTTAGCACGTATGTCTGCAAGTCTAAGACCACGTGGAGGGTAGCAACAGTAGCGGTTAAGTTATTGGCCGTCACTTTCACCTTTATACCTATAAACACATCAGGAATTCCATTCACGAAGGATAGTTGGCGACGGACACAGGAAGTTACTACGTAAAATGTGTTTGGAATTCATTCTGTGATTCGAAAACCGGCGCCAATTACGTAAGGTGTCGTAGAATTAAAATTGAACAATAAACCATAGATATTTTTAGTTGTTGCAACAAATGGAACATTGTGCGTGCTTCTCTGAACAATAGATTGAATGTAGATCTTTTATTGTTGATTTTGGTAGAGTCTACAACACTATCTAGCTATCTACAGATTTTACTATTCACTTTGTGCTAATTCATTATGAAGGCTACCATTGTTTCTTATCCGTTTATAGATGTAGGTAAAGAAATAAATCTGAACACTTCTTTAAAAACCGCGTTTGTTTTAATTTCGGTTTCGTCGGCATTCTATTTTTTATACGAAGTGCGAAAATCACGATTGCACCTATTATTTCCAGAGCCATATTGTATGGATTAGCAGAAGATCTCTTCGCAAATTTTGGTCTATCTGGAAAAGAATGTCTCCTACGAGCAATTTGCGAAATACAATCGCATCCTCTCAAGAATTTTGGATTTCTAGGCGAAGTTATGAAGCTTTTCTTTACGTAAGTAAATATTTGTAGTTTTGTTGATTCAAAAATAATTTATATAGACAAAAGTTTTCCCTTAAACTCTAGTACCAAAGAATCGTCATGAAGCCTTTTTTAACAGGAGGTCAGCTTAAAATGCTAGGAGCATTTTAAGTTAGTTCTTTCAGTCATCGGAAAGATATTAAACGTGATTCTAATGTTCTATTTGCAGCCCAAGTATGTCACCATACGCGAGTCTCCTAGAGGAATACGTAGAGGCCCAGAAGGCTGGCGAAGCGGGCGGCGAATGCTGGCCTTATTACAGGCTATGCCCCAAGAGTATTTTCCAATCTTCGAACAAATACTCGTGAGTATCGCGTGTTATTATATCTTTATTAGATGTGTAACACTAAGCCAATATGAATCATCGATCTAACGTCAAACATACAACTGGAGTTACAACTGTGTTTGCCAAAAAGCTTCATTTAATATGCACTACTCCCTATCTTGTACTGATGTCTGGACATTTTAGACATTGTTCCTTTGTCAATGATTGACCTACAAACTATATTTCTGGGGTATTAGTTGAAGAAATATGGTTGTATCATTTTTTTCAGCTTTGGTATAAAACTGGTATGTTTAGAAAATTTACAGAAAATATAATTTCTACTAATAAACTTCTAAAAGCAAGTGAAAAAACCACAGTTTTCCTTCTACAGGAAAGATGCAGAAGACATGCACAGGCGGCAAGAACACGAAGACGTCGAAGAGAACAAAATAGATGATGTACAGGCGATGTAGTAAAATTTAATGATGTCACTGAAATTTCGGCTCATAGAGCCGGAACAGAATCCAAATGTAGTGGTAGTTTCGACCAAAGCTCTTTGTAATTAGTCTTGTACTAAAATTTATTTATTTTTACACCTAAGTGCCATTCCATTAGGGCCCGCGAAGACATATTGCGGTCAAACGTTCTGCGTGGCAACAGACCGCATGAGCGTTTTGCGCATTTGTGATTTTATTAACGAAATCCAGAACTAGAACTTTTGAATGCAATTTGTCCGTGCTCGCTATTCTTAATTTGTTTAGTTGAATTATTTAATTTATTCTGTAACTTCCTAGATTTTTACTACAATTTATCCTATCTCTAATTGTTTGTATACCTAATTTAATTAAATGTTATTTTGCTCATCTTTTTTGTCACTGTTTTGTTAAGATAAGAAACTCGTGAGTCTTAAGTAGCTAGTGATTTTGTAAATTTATATGTAGGTACTTTAAGGTTTTTTGTAAGTAATATAACTTATTATCGTTAAAATCGTCTGTTTTGTCAGTACTACTAGTGACCCTTAATTAACATATTTATAAAACAAAATACACAAATAATCCCAACAAACGTTACATCATAATATTAAAAGGCTTCAATTTTTATTAACCTTACATAAAACTACAGAATAAACTTCAAAATTACCAATCATTCATCATCATTCAAAATTGTGTTGTTCAGTACACACAACAAAACCATTTTCCGTTACTGTAACAGTGAAAATTCTACCATGACATCGACAATAATCAATAAAAATTTAGATAGACCTATCTATCTCGCCCGCGACTTTACGTCTAATAATAAACACCGATAAGGCACGTGAGAATAGTCGCAACCCTAGTCGGAACTCGAAAGCCCGTCGGGGGCGTGGAAATGAAAGGTTGCGCCGCCCGATAATTTTCTAATTTTGGACCAAAACCCTGCTATGATTAAGGTAAGATCGAGTGAAGGACGTGAACAATGTATATGTGTATGTTAAAACTGTGTTAGTGTGTACAGTGTCCGTGTATTGAACGTTTCAGGCGCAATATGTAATGTTCGTGCTAACACTTATGTTGAGTGCAATGCTTGAAACTGCATGTATATCCAAACGAAGTTATTCGGACCAGTCGGTGAGAGGATACATCACTGAGGTATTGTATTGTAACAGTGACCTAAATTACGTCATTTTCACTGTTATAAAATGTAAAGTTCTCTAACAAATAACTTGTTGTAGCGAACATGTTGGTGGAACGAAGTGTGCAAGGAAGAATTCCAAACGTTGTTCCGATGCAAGTGCCCTTCGTGGTCTTATTGCCGTAGTCCAGGGAAGTATTACAACGCAGTATGCTCCATGACGGAGACTGGCTACATCTGGAACCAGCCCAACTCGGAATGGCGACCGCAGTAGTAAACACGAACAAACACAAAAATATTATACGCCCCAAAATAATAACCAACACTTGAAAGTTTTAGCTTGTTACTATAGATAAGTCTCTACGAAATTTCGAAATCTGCAAATGTGTGTCAAATTCTTACAACGATTCTAATTTGAGACTGATTCAGTATAAAGAAATAAAATTTCGCCTTCTATTTTCATATTTAGCCTAAGAGATATGCACCTGTTTCTTTGTTTCACAAAATTGTAGGCGATCACGATAATGGACGTGACGTGCGTATCTTGACCAATTTTGTTGAATAAAATATACTTGTTCCAGTTATGTGAAAAATAAATCTATGTTTATTCGATATTTATGATTTTCATTTCTGGTTTCCCTAATTCTGACCTTGAGAATGTGAGAGAAGCCATTGGACGCGCGCATGCGTATCGTACGATGGCTAAGAGCGAATAATCAATAACTTTAGCAGACAGCATCGGTCTTTAACAATACGTAGACCACAACAAATACAACGTTCGTCAAAATGCTGCCGGTACTAGTGCTTCTGTTCGCTTTGACGGGAATATATTGTGAACCCGAAACGGTGAGGGAGAATTTTGACTACTTCAGTTACGGTTCTAATGACGATGTTCTGAAAAACTTGGATCTCCATTTGGTAAGTTACTTTCATCATTTCCTGTACCTATTCCGGAAGTTGCGTCAAAAGCTGACGAAACTATTCATAATGTAATGTAGTTATTTAAAAGTGAGTTAATAATTGGAGGAAATTAATGGTATCTATGAAACATTTCAGCCGAAAGATGAAATAGTTCTGAGACCTCAAGAGGTCAAGGACTGGCCACAGACGTCGCTGAACGTGGGACAGATCACCGCTGTATCCATTAATTCTTTGGGACAACCAGTGATATTCCACAGAGCTGAACGAGTATGGGACGAAAGGCGAGTAAATATACCATTTTCAATAAATAAAATTACTTAGGTAGCTCTTAATCTTAATCCAACTCAATGTGACAGAAGTTTCTACTAAGTATTCTGCATTTAACGACCACTGTCATTACTTTGAAACCTATAAGAGTTGGTACAAGTACTACACTACTTGTACCAACTCTTATAGGTTTGAGATCGAACCCTTAATGTGTTCTCCAAGCCAAGAAACTTATATCCCTTGCATTCACTTGTCCTAGACAGGCTCTATTCTACCAATTGTTGGTTAACCTCGATATTAGAGACTAATGTACTAATATGTACTGTTGTTTTATAGCACCTTCAACGAATCCAACGCCTACCAGAATTTGGACAAGGGTCCGATTATAGAAGACACCATACTAGTCTTGGACCCTCACACGGGATCGGTACTGCACAGTTGGGGCGCATATGCCTTCTACATGCCCCATGGACTGACGGTAGACCATCATGACAACGTCTGGGTTACTGATGTCGCTAAACATCAAGTTTTTAAGGTAAGAAAAAGTCTCAACAAAGTTATAACCCATTTATTTTGCATTTCAAAATTTAAAGAAATGTTACATCGGGACCAATACGATTTGCAACGGTCCTACGCTAACAAACTGACGTCAGAGCCTTTTCAATTAGCCTATCAATCATTTTTTGTGTGTTTGTTTTTTTCTTGGTCGCAGTACACGCCGAACAACCACAAGTACCCAAGCTTGACTATCGGCGAGGCGTTTACAGCTGGGTATCCCTACAGACGCCGTGTCTTACTGTGCATGCCTACTTCAGTCGCCGTCGCCACTACTGGAGAAATATTCGTCGCCGATGGCTATTGCAACAACCAAATACTCAAGTTTAACGCAGCTGGAAAACTGTTACTGGCTATACCATCATATTCGGACACGTTAACCCTAAATGTCCCTCATAGTGTAACGTTACTGGAACACTTGGACATAGTCTGTGTGGCAGACAGGGAGAATATGAGGATAGTCTGCGCCAAAGCTGGTTTGAAAAGTTACGTGAAATTGTTAGAACCGGCAACTGTTATCGAGGATCCTACTTTGGGCAGAGTTTTTGCTGTTGCATCTCACGGTGATACGATCTATGCTGTAAATGGCCCGACTTCCCAAAACATCGCTGTCCGAGGATTTACTGTGAATGCACTTTATGGAAACATTTTGGACACATGGGAACCGACCACTGTAAGTATTCCCATAGGTTTTTTTATCACACTATGTGTGCTCCAAACGATTTTAAATCGCAGATTTTTTTATACTTTAGAAATTAGGTTAAATTAACCTACACGAGTTTAGGCGCCTTTTAGATAAATGTATGGTACTATTTTTTTCTTATTCTCTGGTCCTTAACAAGGCGAATAACATATTACATGTTATTTACGTTGTTTATCTAGTGTAACTTAAGTTACAGTTAAGAATGTTTATAAAATTGCAAATTCTAATTTTTTCAGGGATTCACCAACCCTCACTCGTTGGCAGTGACACGAAACGGATCGCACCTCTACGTCACAGAAATTGGACCAAACAAGATTTGGAAGTTTGAATTGACAGATGTATATGACAAAAAGTAAATTGTCTAGGAGAAACATATTTATATAGAGCTATATTAACTTCAAAGTATATCTAGAAAAAATGCTTGACGGTGAATTAAATTCACCAAATATAGGGAAGAGACGGAACGCGAAGTTGTAGTAAAGCTCAGATATTTATATTATAAATAGAAGAGTATTATATACCAACGAAAACTAGTATTTCGTAACTATAATAAATATTTAAGTGTTCTCTCAAATGCTTCTATACCTCACCAAAACCATGTGTAATCTTCTTCATATTACGAAATAGTAGTAGTAGGTACTTGTAGTGCAAAATATTTATTTATTTAAAGGTTTCTGCCACATAGGCTCATACAATAAGTAATAAATGTATGTATGATAGTTGGTAAGAGAATTGTTTAATATTGTAATTAAAGGGCCAATATAAAATCACGCACAGAATAATATATTAATTCACCCCTGATTTCACTAGCATATAATTATATGTATACTCGCCAAAGACGATTGTACACATGTACACACGAATTAGGAAAACTAAACAGGTGTCAACTTGTTTCAAGAAACTAGTTGAAGAGTGGGTTAGATGAATATTTATAATTTAGAAATCTATATATATATTGATGTAGCCAGATGTACTATCTAATCTATGTAGACCAAACTATTCTTAGTGTGTGCAACTATCTTTAGGCAGTAACCAGGTAAATGATTCTATTCGGCTTTTTGATGTCTTAGAGAATCAGTAACAACTATTGAGCGCGTTTAGTATTTACTTAAAATTGTAGTATTAAATAATATGGACCAAATTGGCATGTTCATAGAAAATTTATTCAATATATAAATTCAGTAGAAAATAAAAATGATAGTATTGATTTATCAAAACGAACAATGATGTTTTATTTATTTATAAATGTAATAACAAAATAATAATAAGGTGTTTAGATACATATATTAAATACATAAACGACGCAATTGGTTGTTTATTATATATTCACATTTATAATCATAAACATATATTCCACAACACTCATAAGTTAACATGTATACATCATATCTTATTGTGTATATACAATTACTTAAATAATATTGGAACTAGACACATTTCGACCTTGTATCTTGCTTATCACATTGAATACATATACATACCTTAATTAAGGAGTTACTCTTTTTTTCATAACCTTCATGAAGAGCACCATGTCTGTGTAAAAAAGAAAACATTCGTTTAGCCTTTTTATAGGGTTAACATCGGTAAGTAAAATGACAGCAGACACTGACCTCTAAGGCGAGGTAGTATGTGGTCATTCCAACACAAAGATGGCAATTACATTTCCAAAAAGGTAGTTAAATTTTTGTTTAACCTCTCACGCGCTTAGACTGCAACCTATGCGAAAATGTGCAGTATGCAGGTGCATATATGACTATTATTGCCATCCTTTTCGTTTCCCTACAATTTTTGCAAATTAGAGCAGAAAAAATATAGTTTTACAAATTTCCATGATAAAAAATATCGCCAATTTTTTTGTCTAGTATAGCGGTCGTAAGTGCTATGCTACAGCTGTGTGGGTGAAATTCCCAGTATCTAGCAGATTGTAGTCTTGATTTATACATGATTGATGTCATTGTCATGATCAATAGGGGAGAAGACTGAAGAAAAATATGATTAGCATACTGCGTTTATTAAAAATAAATATTAAATCGATCAAGAAATTTCTGCGATAAATGTGTTAGAAGTTTTTGATAGGGATGCTCTGTCCCTTTCCCGCAAAACGAGTGTTAGTATAGAATTAGTATATCGCACGCTACTTTCGACGTCATTTCTAAGTATAGTGCGCTCTCTGTCTAGCATAAAATTAAAATGCTTTTCACTTCGTTATTATTGAACCAATTTAAATTTAGTTTTTTGATAATCGGCTCTATTTATGGGTAACTTTTTATGAGGCCAAAAAAAATGATTAGTCGCATAGCGTATTATAGGACCCTCTCCCCCTATTACATAGAATCTAAACATACCGGCCTACTGTGAGTGCACAGCACAACACCTCTGCTTAACCCTTCCCTTCAAGGAGTACTGGCGTCATGGTAGACTAACTTACTTATAAATATCGCCATGACTATGGCCAGCATGATCCACAGCCAACACTTCCATGCACTGCGACTGTGCTCTTGCAATCGGTCTGACTCCACTTTCAATGACGATATATTGCGATCCGTGAGGTCTGACGATTTTTTCAGTGCCTGAAAGTAAATATCGAATTATTGGTACACTTTCTGAAAGCCAATAACAATGTGTGTATTACATGTGGTCAGTAATGTGTCTTACATGTGGTCAGTCATGTGTCTTACATGTGGTCAGTAATGTGTTTTACATGTGGTCAGTAACGTGTTTTACATGTGGTCAGAAAAAAATTACTTCGGTTATTGCAATTTAATGTAGGAAATACAGATTTGTCTTTCATTTAGGTATTATGTGATATTGCTTCACATGTTTCAAAATAGTTACGATCTAAAACAGGCCTGAGTTTAGAAATAGCTGTAATGTGCTATGATATCAGAAAGTGATAGATATAACTTCAGTCCGGGTTTAGGATGCTGTCTTTTAGACTATGAATAAAAATTTGAAATCATTTAAAAAGCAAGAAATCTTATTATTATGGCCCGGCTACACACTCTGTCTTGCCTGCACAGTCATGACTGTACAAAAAGATTTAAAGACGGAACATTGGGGACTGCGCAAACTATCGTCTTGCTGTCCACACGCACGCGCTTACGTGCGCAAACTAGTTAGTGCAGGCATGCTTACAGGCAAGACGGAATGTGTAACCTAGTCATTAGGTAGGTACACTTATTCTATCAATATGGATATTTTACCTCAGTATCTCCTTTTATAATAGTGCTGGCTATCTGTGACTGTTCTTTCAAGCTCTTGGTAAGCATCACCATGTTCTCAGCCACCTTCTCCTGCATGTTCTGGTGATATTTGAGTAGCGAGTCTATGTCCTCCTGACTGCTGCTGTTGCTTGTAAAGTTCGGAGCCTTGATTATGTTTCGTTTTCGTAGGGCATCATCACTATCTTCTGAAACAATTTCAATAATAGCAAATGGTAGACTCTCATCTCTATGATATTCACATTTAAAGTCACCAGTACCTAATTTTTCGGTTTGTATGTCATGAATACCAATCATTGTATTCTATTTTGAATGAAAATTTTGTCTTAAATTGGCCAAAGGCTGTGGTATAATATCTCTAAATATTTAATTCAGTAACTCCACTTTATACCAAACCTAGGCAGTTAGCCTCAAAATCAATCAAATCTGATTAATATGTCTAATCTTCATACCATTACCTGTGTGTTATTGTGTAGTCTATACTAATATTATAAAGAGGAAAGATTTGTTTGTTTGTTTGTAATGAATAGGCTCCGAAACTACTGGACCGATTTCAAAAATTCTTTCACCTTTGGAAAGCTACTTTATCCCCGAGTAACATAGGCTATATATCATCACGCTACGACTAATAGGAGCGGAGTAGTAATGAAAAATGTAGCAAAAACGGGGAAAAAATTATAAGACCATGCGGGCGAAGCCGCTGGCGGGAAGCTAGTAACTTATATGCCAACGTAGAAGAAGAAAAAAGATTATTAAGTTAAGCTAACCCAATCCAAATAGTTCAGATCTAAGCTCCACTCCATACTTGACTCTAGTTTTCTGATGTATCTCTTGAGCAGATGAGTCTGCAGATATTGTGGCTGCACCATGTGACAACTGCTGAACTGCTTCCAACTGTAAAAGGTATAAACACAAGCTATAAGATTCATAAATAATACCAAAAAAATTGGTACATGGTCCAATGGTGTTAGTGCAGGTTTTTATTCAGTATGAGTTCAACATACCCCATCACCACCTCCTAGGTGGTTGGATCCCTTCCAACAGGATTTTTTACAGGACAAAAAAGGCAGAAGTTCATATTACACTTCATCATCATCATCAGCCTGTATTCGTCCACTGTTGGATGTAGGCCTCTCCTAGTGAGCGCCACAGAGCCATATTATACTTGACATAGGTCAATGTGCATTAGAAGGTTCATAATGTTGCAAAAGCTGATCATAATATTGAGAACTAGTGTCCCGCTCCGGCTTCGCACTGGTATAAAAGTATTCCTCCACTATTTAATGGATGTTATTATACATATAAACCTTCCTCTTCAATCACTCTATCTATTAAAAAAAACGCATCAAAATCCATTGCGTAGTTTTAAAGATTTAAGCATACATAGGAATATAGGGACAGAGAAAGCGAATTTGTTTTATACTATGTAGTGAAGAATACCATTGAGTTCCCTATTTGGCTTGTAAACATTTATTTTTCTTACCTTTTCACTAGGAGTATTCAATGAAGCTGTTTGGACGACCCCTTTCAGAAAAGCAGCTCTTTTAGAATATTCTGCTAGCTCATCCTTTGATGGTTTACTGTAATAAGTATATAAAAAAAACTTTAGATTACAGAGGAACCAAGACAAAAGTAGGCTTTGCCTCATTTCAATGGAATTCAATTGTAATGTTTCCAATAATTTTAATGCATTCATTTCATTTATTTGTCATAGTGTCGCCTCGTCATATTCAACTGCATCTGATTAGACTGGAAGTCCACCTGAACATGGTTGGGAAAAAGGCTAGGAAGATGACGAGTGTCGCCTAAGGGGCAAATTCACAGAATTGTGTACTTGCAAAGGATTTGAGCCGATAAAGAGAAATCAAATATTTTGTAACTTACTCTGGTCCAGTTTTCAATTCTGTTATCATTTCGGTCAAGGACTCTACATATTGCTTGAGCCTGCAGTTGTTATCGATAGCTTCTTGCTTGGCTATTAGCTCACATTTATTTAACAGCTGTCTTACATTCATCTCCAGTCTGGATTTCAGAGGAACAGTCATACAGGGTTTTGGTCTTTCCACAGCCATTTTGGCAAGTTTTTATAACAAAACTTAATAACAATAATGCACTTCAATACCGTTTCCGAAAGCAAAATATTAGAAGTTGTTTATTTACCCCAAAATATTTTGTTTCATTTTATTGATTTTCGTAATTTTTTTGAACTTGAGTTTGCGTTGTCAAATGTCAAGAAATGACGGCTTCTTGTCTGACGGTGACGTACGCATGACGCATGTGAATCAGCGTTAGCAACCTGAAGCGGACTGACTATCGTACCAGGGGCGTAAAATTATCGTACATTTGATTGAAATTATCGTACTTTTTAGGATTATGTCTTATAAATGTCTTATATTTATTATAAATAAATAAATCATATAAATTGTAATATTGATATGTATGCAAGTACTCTATAGTTTATCTTTTTTAAGCCACCGCTTTCAAATGAACAGAACACTGAAACCCAAATGTTGTACGCATGGTACAGACCTAAACCGATTCCCTTTCCACTTTAAGTTCAATAAACTCGCATTCAATAATCAAAATTTTGCTGTTTTAGAAAATTGCTTCTTTCTTCACTTAACTTCCCTTTGTCAGAGCGAAATTCGCTCTGACAAAGGGAATCTTTCAAATTATAGATAGATATTATATAGATTAATATAACGAAATGACTGCCAAATTTTCTACACAAAATATAAGATAATATGTATGAAGTGTGAACATAATCGAAATATCGAACTTACAGTCTGGGCTTCGGTAGTGGTGTAACTTATCAGAGCGGATCCTAAGAACCAATAGGAATAGAGAACTTGTATTTCCCGGTATTTTCTCAATATTTTATTGGACAAAATAAAATCATGCTACCGCGGTTTAGACTATCAGCGCATGAGTGAAATAACATAAATTCTAAAATTTTGCATCATGATAGAAATTATCGTACAATCTGCGTACGATAGTAATATGCTATCGTACATCGTACGGAGGCACAAAATTATCGTATTTGTACGATAATTATCGTACGGTTCCGAACACTGATGTGAATGTCACTTTAAAGCAGGGTTGCATTTGGGCATGTTCAAAACGATAGTACAAAAAGTTGAAAAGGATAGTATTTGTACAAAAATCATAGTAGACTTTATTAATTGGGATCAAAAGTCAATAAATAAATACCAATTTATGCAATTACCTCATCCAATTTTATGAGTTATTCAATCAATACCAATTAATGCAATTACCTCTTCCAAGTTTATCAGTTATTCAATATTTGTTTGATCCTTAGTAGGAATAAAATCAGTACAATTAGTCAATTACCACTTTTGCGCTACCGCCTTTCAATTGTCTTGCCAGTTTGTGTAATATGAATATTTCAAAGGCACTTGAGGAGTGAAAATGTGAAGTTATGTGATTGATTTTTTAATTTTGTGGTTTTTTTAAGTATTGGATTGGTAGTAAATGGTTTTTATATTAGCCATTAATGCAAAGTAATAAAATAATAGTATTTTTCGTACAATCCTTAGATATGGATAGTAAATAGTACGAAGCATGAAATTATAATAGAAATAATAAATGCATAGTAAATAAATAAATATAATGTCTAGTACGAAATCCAGCCCTGTGAAGTTTGAATATTTTATTTTTGTCGGGTGGTTGTTGTTTTATTTTATTAATTTATTTTATGGCCCTGGATACATGTCCTTAGAGCAATAATAACAAGGTAAAATAGTTGGTTAATTGCAGTACTGCCTGTTTGGCACGTGTTGCCTAATCAAAACGTATCATATTTATAGATAACTAGCTGACCCGACAGACTTCGTCCTGTCAAAAAAATTTGTAATGTGGCAGTGTTTTGTTCCTACCTTTTTTATATTATTTGCAAAAAAATATCCTGAACAGAACCGTCACCCTGGTAATAATTCGGTGTGAATTAAAAATAATTAAATAAAACACTTTAAGCATTTAAAAGTAAGTAATTTTAATTTAAAAAAAAAACAGTTCTATTTTCATTGTAGTGCTTTGTGATAAACTATATTTTATATTTTGTGACTATTCAATTTGGTCGGGTCCGCGATCACTTTTTTTTAGTTTCGGAACGCGACATTAAATCCTCCAACGACGTATTCTGTGCTCCAACGCACACACGCACACTGTTTTGATGATATGATTGAATTTGAACTTTGTATAGCGGTAAGAAAGTGCAAATTTACTTTTTGACGTTAGGAACACACCTACATTTCTTAGATAACAGTGAGTGCTTGTAATTTGATATGAACTTTATACAATAGCAATAAAGCTCAAATTGATTCTACGTTTTAGTTAGAAAACGTTTGTATGTGAAAAAGAAAAGGGCTGTTTTTAGGGTTTTCCCGGCAACTATTCAATTTTTTCTCGCCGTAAGAACCATCGTTGGACTTCAACGAACATTTTAAAAAAAGAATTGGCCAAATTGGTCCAGGCGTTGTTGAGTTATGCGCTTACCAACACATTTTGCGATTCATTTTTAATAGATTACTAGCGCCCCGTGCGCAGCTTCGCCTGCGTTTCTCTGTTTTTACTTTTATCCTCGTTTTTTCTTTTTTTTCCTGTTTTTTCTCTCCATAAGAACATTCCTCAGACTTCATCAAACACAACAAAAAAGAAATCAGCCAAATCGGTTCAGCCGTTCTCGTGTTCGTGTTCGCAGACCTTGTTCTGCCCCGTTAGAATTATCTTTGGTATGCCTTCAAGTTGATTACAGGTTGCATATCATTTCTATTTCTTCCTAATGTTATTTTGTTTTTATTGACGTCAAATGTTTGACAGCCAAAGTGGTTTGTACGGGAAAAGAAAATTGTTGTTTTTACTTTTTCCTCGTATTTTTTAGGTTTTTTCTATCTATAAGAACCTTCCTCAGACTTCATCAAACACAACAAAAAAGAAATCAGCCAAATCGGTTCAGCCGTTCTTGAGTTTTGCGCTTAGTAACACATTTAGCGATTCATTTTTATATATAAGATTATAATATGCAATTATTATTATATATCATACAGGGTTACTTGTAATTCAACGTATATCCGCCAGGAGCTGATTGGTGGCCAAAATGTAACAAATTGAATTTTAGAGGAATTTTCGATATTTACCCAAAATTTTGGCCCCCCAATCAGCTCCTGGCGGATATACGTCGAATTACAAGTTTGATATATAATTATTAATAAAAAGAAATTACACATTGAATGAGTACCATTAAAAATCATACTATAGCTGGCACTACAATTAAGCTACGTAATCATTTAAAACTGCTGCATTCAACAAAATACCTAAAATTGATAAGAATAATATCTAACCAATATTTTCATTTAATGCTTCAAAGGCACGAGCTAACTTCAAGCCAGACAATAAGATTGGCGAGAACTATACCTACTATTACCTAATATAGCATACAATAATACGTTACCGTTACGTTACGTTTAATATATCACCCTTACCTATACTACCTACCAATTTAATTTTTGCTTGCATAATATTTACATTATGTTATATGTTGTATCGGAGGAAATTTATGGGATTTACTAATTATTTTATGAAAAATCGATCACTTTTATTGTAAAATGTTTAATGTACCAATATGAGAACACTTATTCCAAACAGAATTAAAAAATTACGACTTTGGGGGCTGCTTCTTGGCGGCCTCTGCATCAGCCTCACTTTTTTCGAAGTCGGTAATCAGTTTCTCTACTTCAGTGCTTGTTAGGACTCTGATGATGGTCTTATTATCTTTGCGGGTTAGAGTAGCCATTTCAACTGAAATAATAAAATATTTTTAATTTTATATGTGAAAATGTGTACACATAATAAGCTGTTAGTGCATGCATATAATAAATGTTTTGGGGAAAAAATCTGTAACTTCATCTATAAAAAATCAAAATTGAATGCAAAACATTTGCGCCTCAACTCTTTTATGAAATATACAATATTATCATTATAAATAAAACTGCTTACTTAGTTACTATTCTTTAAACAATAAATGATTTTGAATTAATGTATTCAGAGAAAAAAATTGCACCATTTACAATCTCAGGCAGGCTCCATTTACAATGTAGGTCATGAAATATACTTAATTTCATATTGTCAAGCAAACATACCTTTCTCTGGAGTCAGCTTGGTCATATCCAGGGTCTTGCTGAGAACCTTCACAGCTAAAGCCTGTGCTTCAGCAAGTGTTGTTTCATTCTCTTTATATTCCTGTTTCAGACTTGATACAGCTGCCTGAAACATTTAAAAAATATGATTAGTTGAACCTGAGATCTTTAATTTAAAACTTGAGATAGATCAGATATCTTTTATCAATAAAGACTCTATTGTACACCAAGCGAACATAATAAAAGTTGCAAAAATTGGCAGTCTAAAAGTTAGCACTAAAAGCTAATTTTTTACAGACAACCATGGATGGACACAAATCATGTAAGAAAGCAATTCAACATTCTTACTATCTATGGTTTTACTATGACATTCTTTGGTTTTTGGATTGATTGAAAGATTGAAATTTACTGAATGTTACAATTCATACAGGGAATAATAACTTACAGCACTGTTGTTTCCAATACAGGTGGCTTTCCATCCACCATAGTTACCGCTGGGGTCGGACTGGTAGAGTTGATATCCATAGTGCTTGTCCCATCCCATGTACAGAATGGACACTCCAAAAGGTCTCTTACCTGATAACAAAAATAAGCTTGAAATTAAGTATTCAATAAAAGAAGATTAGGTAGAAATTCAATAGTTAGGTATTCTTTCACTATTAGCATGTTTAACAAGGAAGGCTATGGGCTATATATCATCCTGCTACAGCCAATAGGAGGGAAAAACAGGGTAAAAAATTCAATTTCTAAGGGAACAAAGTCCCGGGCAAAGACGAAAAATGAGATAAACTTACCTCCATACTGTGTGTAGGCTTGCTTGACATCACACAGCCAAGACACAAGCTGTTCACACGGAATAGATTCACCATACTGCAGAAGGTATCTCTGAGCGATAAGTCTAAGTTCGTTGGTTAGTACATTGGCGTCCGACGTGATGCCCGCCACTGAACACACCATGTCATCATTTAGCTTGTAAATCTTCTCAGAGAAGAACACCTCATCAAGGAGTTTGTTTGTGTTTCTGCGTTCGGCGGCAAGCAAAATGCCATCTGTAGCCAGGATACCTAGACATGTCCCGGCGTGACTGATCGCTTCCATAGCATACTCGACTTGGTACAGCCTACCTATAAAAAATGAATTTTCAGTAAAGATTTTGTTTCGGTAATCCGTAAATAGAGGATGGTATGTATAAATGATTTAGTATTTACCTTCTGGCGAAAAAATTGTTGTACGTGTATCATAACGCCGAGCCTGTTGAAAATAATGTAATTTTAATGAATCTGAATGACCAAGCAAGATTGATAACCTATGCTTTGTACGATTTGTCTGCTGATTAAAATGAAATATGAATTTAACTTACCATGTTTGTAAAGTTTAAATACTATTTCTTATATTATTCACCGTATCAACTTTGATATTGCATTAATTTCTAATGTTTTACGAAACGCAACTTTGCCGGACGATATAAAGATGACATTGACATTTCATTTACATTACACGGTAGGTATAGCGTTTCATAGCTGACAACACACCACAAATTGACATAGTATAGCGTGCTGTTAAAGTGCCTAAGTGTAAAGGAAGTGGAGTGGTTTTAATTGCTAAAGATGCTAACATTACAAAAAGAAAATGTTACGGCAGGGATGACAACAAACTTTTGATAGTGTAGCGTTAAAATACATGCCAGATATAAAAATAAAAGGCATATTTTATTTATTTATTAATTTTAACCCACTATCGACCGGTTCGATTTTATGATCTTTGATTTGTTGGATTTGTCTCCATCCCGAATAGGTATTAGAATATAAAAAAACTGAAAAGTTAACAAAAAATATTCACCTGTGCGACGCTACTATTATTTACAGGTATATCCGCCACCGCCGCATAAATTAAAGAATGTTACATAAATTGTATGGAATTATCTGGAGAAACAGGCCCGTTATGTTTTACTTACATACCCACTTATTTTGTGTTGAATGCCGTTGTGCAGGGCTGCGTTGGCCCTAGCCCTTGATCAATGTAAAGCCAGATTGAGACCAACCCTTTGTCCGACGACGCTTCACATGATAGCATCGCATAAATTGTATTTTAGTGTATCCACACTACAGGTACCTTACAGCCCGGCGAGCGACCGCCCGGCCCCGGGAAGCACACGAAAATGTTGGTGAATATATTGTTATATAAAATAATAATTATGTGAGAGAGAACCCAAATATTTTGTATCGCCCCTGATAAAAAAGGCTAAGCAATTTGCCTCTTGTGTACAATTCACTCTGCATCAATAAAATAAGTAGGTACACTAGGTACGTAGGTATTGTGTTTTCTTTTAATTTATCTAGATTGATTGATGAGTTCAATAAAAAAATGTTTCGAGTACATCCTACTGTCGATTTTTTTGTAAGTAAATTAACACTTTCTCTTAGTCGTCTGTGCCTGTCGCGGTATCATCGCCATCTAATGAAATCTTTCATTCTCTAAGAAAATTAATTGTAATCGTAGGTATTTAATTTTGTAACACATAAATTAATGATACAAATTCAATTTTGTTTCCGTGCGGGATTCGAAACCACAAACCGTAGTGCAGAAACCGACCGTTAAGCGACTGTCATTTTCGATTTAATTATTTTTGAAGATTAAAAACCAGATTAATATAAACGTTTATTATCATAATAACACTCATACATGCATGTATTAGGTTATACTTACTATTATTATAAGAAATAACAATATAAGTAACAAAGAAAAAGTAAGAAGACTCCTTAAAATTAAACTTAAAATAAAATATAATTATCAAAGTAATTTTAAATTATAAGTTATCTACAGTTGGTAGTAGGTATTTTCCGATGTGGTACAAACTTAATAATATATCAATTTAACTAATCAAAAGTCAATCGGGGATTTTTTATGCGTAACGTTAAATTACGCATACAAATCATTTTTTGCAGGCACACATTTCCTTACACACAGATTTTTAAATAAGTAGGTATTTGATGTGAAAATGAAAATGATTACTTCCAAAGTGCAGCATTCTGTAATGAAGATATAGATGTGGGTATGTAGGTAGATATATCTATGAATGAAATAATGTACATGTCTTAATTATTATGCATTACTATCATCGTCGGGTGGGCCATGCAGCTTCATTAGTCACATAGCTTTTCTAGTAGTTGAAACTAAATCGACTATGGGTTGAATTAAGACGTAGAATAAAATCATCATAGTAAACACCATAAGTGCTGTCGACAGGCCTCCTTGAGATGCAGCGAAGTAGTCCATATTGAATCCCATTGCCAGTGTTATTAGACCCATGGTAACAGCGAAAAGTCCAACTGCCAAATGTAAAATTTTGACGGGGCCACTTTTGACCATCAAACGAATCTTGGCAGAGAATAGTGCGACAATACCGGTGATGAAACTTATCAAGGTAAATGTCAAAGCGATTACACCTGAAAAAGAAAAAAATATTGGTTAACAAACAGTTTTTTTTAAGATTCATACCGAACAGGAAAGGATATGACCACAAAGGAGTTTAATGATGAGATGACGGCTAATAGAGATGTATGGAAGAAAAAAACATACTGCGCCGACCCCAAGTGAATAGGGTTATGGGCAGATGATGATGATGATACCGAACAGGACGTTTCTTGAGAAATTTCTAAGCTATCCTTCTAAAGTAGGTAAGCATACTCGAGGTAGAAGAATTAATAGTGGCATGTCGGTTGACTATGCACTGTTTGTGGTACGGCTGGTGTTGACATCATGAGCGTAACTAGGATTTGGTGTTATTGAATTTTGAAGTGATCTGTCAAGATACCACACTCTACGTATTATCTATACGATAATAACACTCGACATTTTTCTACAGTTAAGCAATTCCCAACGCTCAAAACTTTACTATCATTACATGTAAAATAAATATTATGAGTACCTATTATGCAAGTTGCACCTACTAGCTGCTTAGTATTAACTACGGGTACTAGTTCAATAACGTTGCAGAAAGATTCATAAACTTATGCTTCAAGGGGAAATACATACATACAAAGGTCAGGGGAAATACATAGCTGAAATAGGTCAAACGCAAAATAATAGCAAGTAGGAGCAGCAAATATTGAAAATTTGACCGACAATGTAAAAGTAGAAGATTATAACAAGACAGGGTGAAACGTGTCAACAGCTTAGGACCTCCTTGAATGAAGAATTTGTTTGTAGAGTAGTACAATCTTACCGCAGATGCCATGAGCGCTGGAAATGACCATATTGACTTCAGCGAGTCCGAGGAAAGTGCCAGCAATGACGAACAGTGCGCCGATTAGCTGCAGGCATCCGTGTACTATCCGTTTAGCGTCTTTAGACATTTGGAACGACCAGGAGTTGTGCCGGTGCAGCGTCAGTATTGCTTCCACCAGGAATAGTTGGTACTGAAATGGTGAAAAGGGAAACTTATTATTAAGTGCACGATGATTTTGTGGCTTTTTGGAAAAGCATTTATGCCCTTGTAAGGCCTTTAAACGTATAATATGGTGAAGAGAAGATATTGAAACAATGTTTTCTGTAGATTGCTGTATTTTGGATTGAGTCTTTGATTTGTTCTGATTTTTATTCCTCACCAAGCTAGTTCTAAGCAGAATGCTGTGCTTACTTTAATTTTTGCTTCATGAAAATATATTCTTATAATTATATGTGTTCATTCCTAATATTTGTATTAGCAGGTGTGTTTTAGCGAGTCATTATGTTACTAAAATAAATCTCGTCAGATCAACGTTCTAAAACTGACCAATGAGGACCATTGAAGGGCACAAAGTAACATAAATTTATTTATTTATAATAAGTAATAAGTACTACCTTATCCTACTCAGTGAATCTATAAAGAAAAAGACCGTTGACACCTACATAAATATCTAAGTAATGATTAAGTTTGAAAAATCTCGTATCATTAGGTAAATATTGATCTACACAATATTAGGAATTTAGGATAGGTCGTTGTGAAATAAGTAGATATCTAGTTATTAAGTAAATTAACATGGCCTGCTGCCCAGCTCGCTGCACCACATCACTATTTTAAAATAAAAAGAAGCAAGATAAAAACCTCTCATCATTCAATTCATTAAGTACGAGTATCATGATTCGGTAACAGCACGGTTAGGTACGTTAAACAGCACTTAAACAGATCCTCGTAAATGCTTTTAAATAAGTCTTCATATTAGTAATGTAGTACGTACGCCTGTTCCCGCAAAAATGATATGCAGCTCTCGATTACTAATCGATCCGCTAGGGACCGATGTCAGTGCAAAGTGCCACATACAGAACACCACTATCGCGATCTGCATGTGGTGGAGGAGGTTAAACAGCTGGCAAATTGCACGCCATGCCGACTCCCACGAGTTGCTGTTGTATATGTCCCCGCTTTCCTCGTCGTAGGCCGCGGGGGCACGTGTCAGCTCTGCCTGGTAAGGCACGTGCTCCCGGACCTCGAACATCTCCACCTTCTCCACGGAGTGCTGGCTCGTGCTCGGTCTATCCATCTCTCAATAGAGTCACTAAACTCCAAGATTTTCAACTATCCCGCACAACACGCGGTTACGTGGAGTCCTGTCAACTAAGGAACTAAATTGCAAAAGTATTTTTTGAAGATAGCGTTATGATAACGGGAGAAAATTCGATTGATAGTTCATTTATCGTGGACGAATTGACAGTTTTGAGATTACGATCTTGCGTAAGGTAGTGATAATGGAGATGATATTGTACTCCTATTTGTTAGATTACACTTTTATCTTGCTCATTCTTTTGGGAATGTTGAAATATTTGAAGTCTTCCGAAGGAGTGGTGATACACTAACTAATAGCGTAGTTTTTGTGACCTACATTTAGGTGAACAATTAGAACAAATAGGTAATAGTTGTGATTCATTAATCTAACTATTTTACGTATTATTTTTCGATTATTGTACATAGTCTAGATATCTTAGGTTTAACTTAAGTAGGTAGGTACATACATAAACATTTAGAGTGTTACTAAAGCTGACCTCCAATATAACTCGTAAACAACTTAGGTGCTTCAATATAGGTACTTACTAAAAATACATGTTCCATGTATGACAATTGACAATGTTTGGCTCATGAGACCAGAAGTTGTAAGCGCGACAGCTATGCTAGACGTCCTGGGTTCGATTCCCGGGTCGAGCATAGTGTTGTTGGAATGTTCAAGTTTATTCCGAGCAGCAGCTTGAAGTGTGAAGTTGTGCCCGGTGGTGGCAATAGGCTCGCCACCAATTATCTAGGTACATGGGATGGGACCTAAATAAACATACCGGCAACTGAGGATGTGCAGCAGTGCCAGGAATACCTACACCTTTGCCTACAGCCCTACCTTCAGGAAATACAGGCCAGATGAGAATTATGATGTCTGAAAAGGTTGGCGAGAAATGTATGTTTTTAGATTTTCTATCACCCACTGCGATTTCTCAGTTCAGATGATTGATGGTCAGACAAGACGGTGTTAACAGAGTTTGAGGTTCTAGTCCAGGTCAAATATGAGATTTTCAGAAACAAATAAATTCGTCATTCGCGAAAAAGATCTTCAAATTAGATTTTGTAAGTTATTAGAACAATATTTAACAAAAAAAAAGTGTCGCTACTGAGCACTAGATGGCTCTTTCAAACTTATTTAAGTTCAAGAGTAACAGATGGCGCTGGCAGTCTCGTTATTTTGTGCTTGTATTATTTACATTTCCCGGCTATCGAGCATTACATAAAATTTTGGGTAAATGTTTTTAATTTTGTTCCCGTCAGGGTCGTGATGAATGTTCCTGATCCCATGGCCATAATGCAAAGGCCCAAGTGATGGATAAGAAACCTACTAATAATCATTCTTCCTTTAATCTTTACAATACGTTATTTCTCTTCAACCTGACTTTATACCTGATGGTCGGTGGGGCTGAAGGGTATCGAGAGAAGACCACCAAGGTATGATAATGATTTTGAGTGATAACCTAATTTATGTCTTTTTTTATCTGAAATTATTCACTCCCCTATAATTAGGGAATCCACAACTCTCTCTCTATTCTGGTCATGGACCACCTCGGTAAAATCTGTATTGTATTTACCGTTACTAAAAAAAGAATAATTAAAACAGTCTTCACAGACAACAATCACAACAAATTATAAAAAGACAATACAAAACTAGGAAAGTAGTCGTTCAAAGAAGCCGTGCATTATTAAGGAGGGAATAGGTCCGCCTCTCAATTAATTAAGAGCCTAATGAATTCCTACCTGAGGGTTTAGTTCGGCCAGCGAGGCGTAACCCATTTGTCAACGCAACACGTGATAACGAGGGGTCAGGTTGGCCCTATAGACCGAGAGCCGCCGAGAGCCGCCGAGAGCAGTGACCTGCCTCTAATATGTGTCGTCTATGCGTGTAAAAGGATATTTTGTACGTGTTTTGTTTTGATCCTGTAGCCCCAATAATCCCTAATGAGGTAGAAAGTGATGTAGACATAGGAGTATACCATTAAACTTCTGTATATATATACAGTATAATGGTATACCTACCTACAATACAATGGCTACAATACAGGAATTTACATTTTATACTGACCTTAAGTCCAGATCGAGATCATTTTACATAGCAAAATGACTGTGCTGTGAACAGTAATTTCTATCCTACCTTAGTAAGTAGGAATACAAATCAAATTACTTACAGTCCACCGATACCTCTTCCAAAGAGGAACAAGGGTTAGGTGCATAGCGTGTGATGTAATTCCAATCAAAATCGGTGTAGATGAATTGGTTAAGGGTCCGTCCTACAAATCGACCCATTTTGATACATTTTGATCATCGATTGCAAGGAACCGAATAGGGGAAAATAAAAACTGAGCCATGAATTGAAAAGAACAGTTCCTTTTATGTTAGAGAGCCAAAGTGGATTTTTTAAATTATTTCCATATTAGTGGTAAATCACGAATATTGACAACTCTTTTTCAGAAAAGTTGCGTTCGAGTGACGTTTGATCGTCGCTAGCCAAGAAACTATAAGTAATTATGAATGTAAGAAATATGTATTAAATACAGTACATACTCTTCTTTTAGAGAGCCAGGTTAGTTTTTTCAAGTTTTATACAAAATATACCAGAAAAAAAATGATGAAATCATGTTATTTTTGGAAAACTTCCAGTCAAATATGTATTTTTTTCTATTTTTTAGAGGCACTTTTACGAAATTTAAAAAATAGTGTATTAAACTTAAGTTATCCTTCAAATAGAACGTAAATTTATATTTTCAAAAAAGTAATATTTTCACTGTGAAAATAATAGATACATTGAGCTATATTATCGAGCGCAAAAACTCGATCGCGCCAATAACCATCGGGCCATCATTTATTTGTGATAATTATTATTGGAAAGATCAAAATTGTTTATACGATACTACGCCCAACCTCGAGCCGAAACATAGAACTCGATTGAATAAAATTTTGAAAAATTGACTCAAATTTGTGCACGGCCTCATATAGTTGTTTTCATACAGCCTACTACAATTTTTTGGCGACCGTTCACTCAAATTTTATAACATCACTATCCTTACACTATGCCATGTAGAAAAGGCCTACTCTAGACAGATTTTGTAGGAATGTCCATGTTCAACTTATAGATATGTATGTAGATAGGCACTAACGCTAACTATAAACAGATCTGCGAGCTAGCGGACGCGCTAGCAACTAGTAAGAGTAAACGCGGTCATTACTCCAATGTACTCCGTGATTATAAACCCATCGTAAGCGATTGAGCTGTAACATTACGGACGATTCATTATTGATTCTGACGTGCTGTCGATACTAGCTACTCTTAGTTTTTTGTTTTTGTCTGATAATACATCCGTTTGTGCAGAACACATCGTTGATTATTCGATCTGAGATGAGCTGACATTGCTTGTCACACTGTAGCGACTCGACTTGAATAAGAATACGGCTGTGACCATAATTAGGACTGGTGGCTTGACGACTGGCCTACCGTCTCTGTGAGGTAGAACTAAATAACAGGTCAACAGATGACCACCCATTGACCAAATGTCAGGGTATATAACAGTTTAATCTTGCAATATTTTATTGACAGTGACTTCATAAATATGAAGTTTCTACAAATCAGAATTTCAGTATTATTTGTCGGTATCACAAAGTAGCAAATACCGCAACAACTATTCTTTGCCCCAATATTTACAGCTCTATAAATCTCATAATATTTTCTACGGTAAACGCGTGTATTGCACGCCTCACGTCATTCCCATGATTGTTAATTATTATAAATCGATGGAGGCTGCGCGGCGGGCTCGTCGACTGCATTCGATTATTATCATTAGATTTATCGCTAGTAACCGACGCAAGCGCATCCCGTCGTGGCGCGAGCGACGCGACGAAAGATCGTGCGTGAATCATTCTTTGTATAAAATTAAGGTAACTTGTCAAAAGACTTCATAAAGACTTTTTTGAGAAATATTGATATCAAAAATACCTAAAATGTTGGACTGATTCAAGTAAATATAACGTACCTAAGTACTTAAGATCCTCAATAAACTGATCTATCTATCTTTCAGGTTGCTAAAAGCTGTCGTCTACGTGTAGTTAAGTCATCGAGAATTAAATACTTTTAACACTAAAAACCCGTCTATTGTAAATTAAAATATTCAACACTTTAGATGCTACATAGAGTGAGGAAGACTTCTGCATTGAAAAATGTAACTGGAGCTATGCAAGATATGGTGATAGCCTAGGGCTAATATGACCACTGGACTGCCAAGTCAAAGGTCTCGAGTTCGACCTCTGACTTTTCTTATCTCTGACTGTAATTATCACTCACTTTAACGGTGAAGGAAAATATCGTGAGGAAACCTGCATGCCTGAGAGAATTTCTCGACGGCATGTGAAGTCTGCCAACAACCCGCACTAGGCTAGCGTGGTAGACTATAGCCTAATCCCTCTCACATTGAGAGGAGACCCGCGCCCAGCTGTGGGACAGTATATGGATTGATTATTATGCAAGATATACCTGCCTACATAATAGCAAGTCTCATAGCTGCCGAGGCCAAGTAAAAGACAGACCCTTACTCTGCCAAGGTTATGAGGCAGTCTGTCACTACCTCTGGAAAGCCGCTAACTGCCAGATAAATTCAGAAAATTAAACAATATTTACATGGAATTATCTGCCAAGTAATTCAATGGAAACTTACTAGGAGATGGTGTAATAGGCCCTAAATGTTTCGTCATTACCAGATAACCATACATTACCGTAATGACACATGATTTATTGGATGTGACCAAATTGGATCGAAAGTGCACCATATCGAAATCCATTACCATCGCATAGAGATTTTTTAATTTATTGACAGTTTGTCGTTATATTACAAACAGCTTCGGAATTTATTACTAATTTCTAAATTGCTAGAGCGATACCGAATTAATACACTACTTTTTAAAACTGTATATCAAGAGTTAGATAAGTATTTGGAAATCTATTAAGCGATACAACTGGTATCGTTCGCTTGATGTCATTAAATAAAAATAAAATGCTTTACATCGCGCATCGTGTATTTCTCGCAAATCAACCAGAAGGTAGGTACATTGGATTCAAATCATAATTATAAAGTAAGTAACGTCGAGTCGATTGGTCGGCGGGGTACTGCCATCAATACAGCATTTGCGACCGGTAGTTAATATCTTAATAAGAAAGCAATAGAGATTATAGAACCGTGGCAGTACGGGGGTGGGCTGGGTAATAGCCGCCGCCACAATGTGTGGTCCCCGTCCAGCCGAGCACTACGGATGTATCGATAAATCCGAGACTGAGTACGCCCGTAGTTAGTGCAGAATAATACATAAATAATCGCTTCACAAAGACCTTTATAAGTGATGTAATTAAATACTACATGACTTCTACTAGTTTGTAATGGATATCTAAAGTTATGAATATGAATGGTTTGATTAATTTGTTAATACCTACTTGATCACAGTCATATTAAATTGTCTTCCGACTCTTCGGAGCTCACAGTCAAATGATGATTTGAATAATACGCAATTCACGAATGCACTGCGACAATATTTAACACAAACTAAGTTTAAAAGTCCAAGGCTAATATTCAGAGACGATGCTATGCATAAACTTAGGCTTCCGTATGTCAAATTGTCATACAAATTTGACATACGGAAGCATTACTTTACGCTTAGCATCGTCAGTTAACACACAGAGCGGCTTGGAAAGAGGGAAGGGAGGCCTTTGCCCAGCAGTGGGACAAAGTACGGTAGAAAAAAATGACAAAACATATTTTTCAAATTAATTCAATAGTGGAAAATGTACTATATTTATCGATAACACAAACATCACTATTGTCCAGATAAATATGTTGTTGTTGGTCGATTATCTCTAGTGCTGGCAAGGTCTGGAAAGCTAGAGACTACAAAATAATTGTTTTTCGTGACCCACATGTTATGTTTGCAAGTAATTTCAAATAATAATAATTGGTAATTTCTGTTGCGTGAGTTTAACTGGTCTTTTGTTTGTTTTAAAGTGGGATGTTGGTAATAATAGCAAGTAGGAAGAATGGATATCCGTGAGGAACGAATCTGTCTGCTTTCTTCTTTGTTAAATATCTGCGTAAGTACTTGAGTGATTTATTATTATGAAACTGCTTAAGTACTTTTCACAGCTTAATCTCAATATCATGACTTGATATATTGTTTGATTCCAACGTCGATGTTTTGAATTTCTTCTACTTATCATATAACATCATGGGCTGATCAAGATACGACAAAATCTGAAAAAAACATTTTTTTCATATAAATTTGCCAGACATCAATGAAATTTGTTAATAAAAAGTTTAGCCAAAATTTGCGCAGCCAAAACGTGTACGTGTATGACGTAAAACAGTATCGTAGTTCATAAACTATGCTGTAAAGAACAAAGGAAGAATGTTTCTAAAAACTATCTAACGACACACGTGATTATTATATTGTTTCCGCTCTGTATGCAATTTATTATTCTAGCAGTTATTTCTATAGATAGTTTTCTTTGTTACTATTAAAACAAATTTGGTGGCAGTACATAAAGGGCCTGTTTCACAGCTTAAATAAATTTCACCGATAAGTTGCCATTAAATTACCTAACAGATAATTTCATACAGATTTTGTTCCATTTTTTTATTTATCCTATGGTTAGCGGCTATCCAAAGGTGGCGAAATAGGCGTAAAAGGTTTTAAATAACTTGGATGCAGCTAGTAAAGGTTAACCAAAAGTTTTTATTTTATTAAATTATTAATACATTTTGAGCATCACGCAAAAGCACACGTAAATGGATTTGTCATAGATTCTTAATTTACTTGTTTTATTTCATCGTGACGTCAATATTAATTAGTGACTGGGCAGGAAGAGCAATCGCTTATCCCATAACACAGAACCTCACGGTTTTATTTTGGGAAGGAGACTTATCTTTAATAAGTTAATAACCCACTGTTTGTATCTTAATTTTTTATGTACTTTTGTCATAACTACAATATTTTAGATGTAGGTTGCGTTTTGATAAGGTTATAAAATAAATAGATACATAAAGCGATGGTGAAGTTACACGAGTAAAACCACAGACAAAAGTGATGGGTATAAAATATAAGAGTCCACATCTAGGATGTGCCGTGGCGAATGAGTAAATGCCAGCGCAGGTCCCGAGGGAACATCAAGCGATTTTTGACGAGAAACCCCACCTCTTCCTCAAATTGCTTGCAATAAATCACTTTAGATTGCTTAGAAATAACGATTCGCTATTACGATGTTATTGAATTAATTTTCATTCGACTTTTATTTGTAACCTGTTGAAATTCTCACAGAAGGGTACCTATCTGTGTAAATCATGTATCAAATAAAATGTTATTAGAGCTGGGTGCTGAAAACTAATTGCTTTCCGATTTGGGTTATTTATTTATTTAGGATTTAGAAAAAAAACTGTTTAGTGTTTTTGAAGTGTATCTATCTACCTACTCTTCACTTACAGGAGACCACAGCTCGCATAATGGCGTATCTAGTTGCACAACTAAACTAAAACCCAGTTAAGTATTAATAATTAGATAAAAAAATATGAAACGTGGAGTAATTTACCTATGTGAAATAATTAAAATTAACAATTTGTATTTTTCTTCCACTAAAAAGTTTATATCTTTTCAAAGATATTTGCATTATGCATTTATTAATACAAAAATACATTAAAATATAAAAAAATAAAATTTTCAAATTCTATGGAATTAAAAGGAACTTTTGAAATTAAATTATTTAACTAAAAAATTTCTTAACTTTTTTTCTTTGTAGGTAATGTACGAAATTTGCGAAAGATTTTTCTTTGCGTTATTTTAAAAACAGAGATCTTTTCCATTAGCTACAGATTTTAGCACTAGATAAATCAAGACGCGTAGTGTTTGCAGCATTTTGTTAGATTTACTAATCTATAAAACTCACATTCTTGCTTGTATAAATTATGGTTTCATTGAACCTATGCAAGTTTACAAACACATCCGCATTTCTTTTTATATTTTCTACAGTAGGTAGATACTACTATGCATACCGCGGCTGTCTGAGAAAATATTCTCTTTTGCTTAGAACTATTGGCAGGTAACAAACTATTTATTATGTGTTTATGTTCATAGTTTTACCATAAAAGCCCGTCAATACATATTATCATTCTTTGTGAAGTTACGACTATTGGAAGTTAACAATTTAATATTTCCTCAAGGCGTATTTATCGCTAAACATAGTTACTCCGTCATTATAATTACTGTAACTTTTACTCGCAACATTTTTACTTTCCGCGCTGTTAAAGTAATGACTGTGTTCTTGTGGAGCCCTTTTTCAAACAGTCGAAAGCCGGTGCCGGTCTCGGTTGTGACGACGCAAGCGCACACGTTACGTCATAAAGAAAAACTTGTTCTTAATTAAGAAAATGTTTTGACTTGATTTAAAGATTACAAGTAGAGTTTCTTTACAGTGTGGTGAAAATTAGTCAGTGAATATTTTTGAAATAACTGAAAATAGGTGAGTTACCATTTTGATTTTCTAGTAGACAGTCCTTTCAGAACTTTGCCATTGAGTAATTTGTCAAGCGGTACTAGACATTAACGGTACATTGCAAATGCGAATATAACAACCCTTCATCGTTAGTTCCTATCAATCTGCTTGTCAATGCGGTAGTGCTGATGGTACTTTATAGGGTATCTACTATGTTCCTCAAGTTTGTTTTTCCAAAATTGGACAAACGTTATCGACATAGGCGTAGCAGGATTTTTCTTTTGATTGGACAATTAACACAATAAATCACCGATCCTTATTACAAGCGTGATAAAGATTAAGAATCATAATTGGTGGCAATTGGGAGTTCAGAGAGTTGGTAGCAGACGCTAACAACACCAGTAGTAGGTATCAGAAGCGGGTGTTGTCACCAAGCCATATTTGTTAATTTACTACTCTTCTTTCTGATGATATATTAGATACTCTTATTCTTTTCTTATTTACAGTAACTGTTTTGAGGAAATTGGTCTTTCTTTTCGGAGTAAGTTTCAGAATCTTGATGTGAGAGATGGACAATATAATCTTTGTACTTCAGTGAAGTCGGTAGATCACCCATCATTAGTTATTAAATGCAAGATTTATGACTGTTTCATTTAGTTTTAGTGTATCTGTTTTAAGGTATGTGTATTAAGTTCTTCTTTAATGATCATTAAATAAACATTACATGTACTGCGCCATTATCTCCTCGTCATAATACTGAATCGAAATCTTAGTTGCAAATATTATTAACGTTATGTACTTAGTATGAGTTGTGTTAGGTTCGATTCCCATAATCCCGTTTCGATGAAAAACTCTGTATCACTTCGGAGATGAACTTTCGCCAGGTTAATGGCAATTGACTCGCCCCCTATGGCTGTACTTTACAGTACAGTTCTGTTTAACCATTTCCGAATACGGGTGAGGTGGGTTCGGGAAATTGCTAAGTGATAAAAGTGGAATACTTTTGGAGCTTTAAAATCCTATGATTGATATATTTTTAGTGTTTAGAGTTTAACAAACAATGGCGTCGAACACTGGGGTCCTAAGCCACGATCCCTGTATAGGTACATGAATAACATTCTTAACTTTGCGGGTCAGGTAATTTTTTTTTCCTTACCTAGATACAGAATCAAAAATCCACGTGTGAAGTTCTTAAAATTGTTTGTAGTACGTTCTTTTTCTTGTATTAACTGAGTCGTTTGCCGTTAGGATCGCGTAATTAGCTCGATTGTCTCGCGTGACCGAACAAAGAAGTTGGTGTCATCACCTTCGATCGGAAGCGTGAATTTGCACAAGTGTCACTGTCATGTTGGTTTGATGTGTCTTTCACATCGCCGGAGGAACGGGTGAGTCGGCGCCGTTGCAGGCGGTCTGCATAGGGCTACCACATCATTTTATTCTAATGTTATGTTTGTGTTCTACCTAATATATTAGTTTTATAGGAGTTTCGAAATTACTTATACCTACATTCACACAATTACACACAGCGAAGGTTCCGAATATTAGATTTACATACATTATCGTGTATGATTTCACTCATTCTATCTGTACAAGTAGAGTTTCAAGCGCAAGTAACTTACCTACTAATTTACTAATTCTACTAATTTCAAGTACTCATACTAAATTCAAGTTCATACCTAGTTACCTAAGAAAATAAAACAATTTTATTTTAAGGGATTGGTATTCTAATATCTATAAGTAGCTATAATTTTAACATAAGATAAATTGTATGCACAAGCTGTGGGTAAACCCTAATTTAATAAATAAATAAGTAGCTACTATATTTGAGCCAAACCTCTATATTGCAAGCCTAAGGGCCTGTTTCACAGATACTGATAAGTACCCGTTAATTATTTGGTAGATAATTTCATACAAATTACGTTCCTTTTTTTTTCAAATGTTTTTGGCGGTCATCCAGAAGTGGTGAAAAGAATAAAAGTTTCATAATAATAGGTAACATGAATTAATTGCTGCCGCTTGCATATAACCGCACTATTGAATCTACTTACTTCAAGTGCAGATTAATCCGAAATTCTAGGGCAACCCTAAAATGCATATATCGTGTCCGATCGGCCGCCGGCATGCGGCACCGGCGCGGCGCTCTGTTTGCACTGTGATGCGCACCACGTGCACGATAACAGGTTATTCAGCCTAAGATTGAATACGGTGATGGGCGAAGCGATTCAACGACGTTGCGAGCGGATCCCTTTTGGTTTTTTTACCTTATATTTAGATGGCATCATACAGACTCTTTCTCTGTTTTGCACTCTTTAGGTAACATAAACTTCAATGCTGCCTTCAATTAATAGTATACTTTTTCTAGTAGAGAGTATACAGTAGGTACTTTTGGAAAGCTACAAAAGTAATCTGCTTGTAACGATGCAACTTAAAACCACAGGTGGTCTATGTGCGCATCAGGTGATATATTCCTTAGAAATTGTATTGTGATAATAATTGTTGCCTGTTAGTTACTAGTAGTTTTTATGTGACAAAAGCATGTGTTATTTGATTACATTTCTAAGATTTTTTTCAAAGTTTTAGCTTTAGTAAACTGTCTTATCTACAGCTGTTACAAGAAAATCGTAGGCCCTGGACAAATTACACAGATTATCTCAATTGCTGAGATACGCTTAATTGCTTAAATGTCCAGCTATAAAATATCTTAACCAGTAACACTAAACTACCACTAAACCATAAATAAATACCTAACTTGTTAAATATTTATGTTCCAAGTGACTTTTAAAATCCAGTAAGTATGACTAAAGTTTTTCTTAGCGACACTATCGACGATACGAAATTATGTTTATAGAGTTTAGAAAATTTCTATAGTTAAAAGGTTATAAATATATAACATACTAGCTTTCCGCCAGCAGCTTCGCCCGCGTGTTTAAAATCCCCCCCCCCCCCCCCCGTTTATGCAACATTTTTAATTACTACTCCGCTCCTATTAGTCGTATCGTGATGATATATAACTTATAGCCTTCCCCGATAAATGGGCTATCTAACACAGAAAGAATTTTTCAAATCGGTCCAGTAGTTTCGGAGCCAGGATATAAAAAAACAAACAATAAAATATTTCCTCTTTACAATATTTGTATAGAAAAGCAGGTCGCAATATAACTAGAAAGTAGAAATATTAGATTAGGACAGGTAACACAAAATATAACAAATAGAGAATCCAACACATGGCAATAAAGATTACGATCAGACAGTGCAGGAATGGACCAATACGGTGGTCGCGCGGTATTTGCATAGCCAGCAGCCAGATCGCGGACTTGTGAACTACTTGGCGAGATGAATTCGACGATAGCCCCGGCACAGTTAGACCGTGCCCTATGTATATGAATGAACAAGACGATGAGAACAGGTACGGTTGGAATAAACTAGATTTGCTTGCTCTGCAGTACAGACTCCAAAATAGATTCTAAAAAGGATTTTCGAAATATGTAAGTACCGAAGTTTGGAAACCTTTGTCGAACTTCGGTATTCGGTGGATTTCCACAGAATCTCAATTCGTTCTTTTGATATTCAAGTGATACCTCGACGTATATGTATCGTTACATTTTTTTAGGTAGGATATATATTATACTAGCTGACCCGGCAAACGTTGTTTTGCCATATAGCGGTGGGTCACCCATATCATTTAGGGGTAGATGTTGCACACAAAATTTCATACAAATCAGTCCAGCGTTTCGAAGGAGTTTGGTAACAAACACAGCGACACGAGAATTTTATATATTAGAGATATAAAATTTGTAGTGTAATGTAGTGAACTACATCATGAAAATAATTTACCATGAAAATAATTTAAATAATAATTTATCGTACTACAGTTAAAAAAAAGCATTATAATGCTTTTTGGACACAACGGAACAGATTGATGGATTACAGACCACTTTGATGCAGCATTTGTTTACATTGTAGTGACAATGTAAATTGTGACCACTGTTGTACGAAAGCCCCTGTAATTCCCCTAGGGTTTCGACAGTTTATTTGTAAAAAACACCACATTCATTAGAATATTGATCGAACATGGAAAAATTTAACATGTTTATCTAACGCAAATGTGGGATGAATGTTATATAATTTTACGGTTTTTACGCTGTAATAGTAAGATATTGAGAAATATATCTGTTGGCAAAGACGCTAGAGAGAATTTCACAAACGTCTGCAATTTCGAGAAAACAAAAACTCAATCAATGACAATATCTGTCACGCGACTGAACGCGGTAGAAACCTCTTTAAAAATGATTCTGGAACCTTCCAATTCGGAAACAGATGATCGAGGGTGAGCGGAGTGAGTATCGCGTACCTAGAGACGCGTCACGTTATAATATGTATTTAGTTGTGCTTTTTCCAGAAAAAAACTATATATTCAATACGTTTTATTTTCTGCGTATCACTATATCATAGGCCTGTTCGATTCAGTTTGCCCCACCTGTAATTGATGTTAGATAATCTGCCGGCGGCTATGACGTGCCTCTTAATACATTAACGTTACATCCTCTAGATATGTTACTTTGGTGTTCGCCGATTTTATCTAGCATTGATTCAACAAGGTTTTCGTTACGGCACGCGGTAAATACTTACTCCTAGATTTTAATGTTCTGGTGATGTAGCAAAAAACGGTTATTAAATAATTTGTTAAATAAAATAATTGCTGAGCAATTAGTACTTGGTAGCTTCATGACCTGCAATCAAACTGCATTGAAAATTTTTGCAGGATAAACTATTGGTGGCATGGTTTTTACCGTTTTTGACCCCCGACGAAAAAACGACGGGGTGTTATAAGTTTGACGAGTCTGTGTGTGTGTGTGTGTGTGTGTGTGTGTGTGTGTGTGTGTGTGTGTGTGTGTGTGTCTGTCTGTGGCATCGTAGCTCCCGAACGGATGAACCGATTTTGATTTTCTTTTTTTTATTTGAAAGGTGAATTAGTCGGGAGTGTTCTTAGCTATGTTAGATGAAAATCGGTTCAAGATGGCCGCCGCCACAAAATAGCGAATTACATTCCGTGTCGGGGGTTTTCTAAATTTTTAATTTAGGTTAGGTTATTAAAATAATCAGTTTATAGTATACCTATGATACCTACCTGTGTTCCTTTCTGTTTTCCTCGCTTTCATCAAATATTTCCTAAACCGGTGGGAATTTCCCTAAATTCTTTCTGGATATACCTACGTCATAATAACTATTTGTGTGCTAAATTTCAGCCCCAATCTGTTCAGTCGTTTAAGCAGCGTTGATAGGTCAGTGAGTCTCTTTTGCCTTTTATATTATACAGTATAGATTTCTTCAATATCATCAACACAAAATCTTCTTTCATTCTTGGTTAAAGGGGTGTAGTTATGCATATAAATATCTTAAACTAAATTGCGTTTATGTTACACATAAGCTGTTATAGAAAGTTTCTTATTAATACCTAATGAAAACCTGCAAAGAGTTTCACCTGATATCCACTTAAGTTTCCACTTTTGCGTTACATATAGTTTGTATAATTATACTATAAACATATTATAAACTGACTTCCATATTATCAGCAGTGAAATTACTCCTGTTAGGAAAAGTTCACTACGTTAGTATCATGCGGGTTGGCAGATAATCAGATTCCTTTATGATGTTTGCTTTTACAATTAATTAATATTTCGAAAACTTACAGCTAAGAGAGCAAAGTTAGGCAGTCTATGGTCATATCTTTTACCATCATTACAACTCTCGTGGGAGGCTGGTTGTTCAGGGCCAAGTTGAAGGAAGACGGGCTCATGGCCGATCTCCAACGCGCTAGACTGACCTTATTATAAAAGCTATCCAGACTACAATAGTACAGTGCTCTCGTAATGCCACTGAGCGTCAAAAGTGGCGAAGCATTTCAAAAGCCGTGACGCTCAAAAAAGAGAACGATACCGACTAGAACCCAGCGAGCACACCATCGTTATTACCACGACCGTTCTGACAAGAGTGCCCGACTTAGAAGAAGGTCATATCTAGGCTACCACTGTCTTTGTTCTAGCATAACATACTTAACTTGTTGCAAAGCTGTGATAACCTAGGGGGTTGACCACTGGACTGCCAAGTCAAAAGTCTCGAGTTCGAATCCAAGGCACGCACCTCTGACTTTTCGAAATCATGTGCGTAATTATCACTCGCTTTAACGGTGAAGGAAAACATCGTGAGGAAACCTGCATGCCTGAGAGATTTTCTCAACGGCATGTGAAGTCTGCCAACCCGCATTAGGCTAGCGTGGTGGACTATAGCCTAATCCCTCTCATACTGAGAGGAGACCCGTGCCCAGCAGTGGGACAGTATATGGGTTGATTATTATATTATTATTATTATTAAGAGTAGGATTCTTAATCCTACTATTAATCTCTTGCCTGAGAATCTACCTTTCATCTTAAAAAAAGAAACCTTGGTCGTGAACAAACTAGTTCATATTACTTGCGATAGTGTGAAGGGAACATGAGAATTTTACAGCTATTATTAAAAAATTAATATGTCGTCCATCCGGCTTAAAATGGCACCCGAGACCTTTATACGACATCCTGCGTTCTGTAGGATAGCAGTCTTGTTTAATTAATTTCATTACATAATTATACATATTGCGTGGAGACACGCAACATTTTATCGTGACGTTCAAGTAGTTTGTAAATATGGTAATAATTGTTTATGGATATTAGCATAAGTTAGATACAAGTTTAAGGTTCATTAAATAAATTTAAAGTCAATGGCAAAAATGAAAAATAAGCTAAGTAAGGTAAGCAACATAAAGCTATAGCATTTTTTGGTTGACATGGTGACGGTACTGCAATGATGACTATTTCCTTTTATCTAAGACAAAAAAAACCCCAGAATATACCTTGTTCTTTGTTTACTGACCATAATTCAAGGTTACGGGTTTAAATGTCCAAACGGAAGGTATTGAAAATAGATTTGGCCGCCCAGTTTATGTTGTGTTATGTTTATGTTTATCAACAAGCGACATTACTTTTGTATTCGTTAACATTTTTCATGTAGCATACATGTAGCAAGACTGCAAGACAAGCGCTTTTTAGCGTTCGATATTCAGAAAGATCTTCAATAACGATTTAGTTCCAAATTTATTAAATTAAATTTCAATTTGTAACAATAATACATAATATAAAAGGACACTACCTTTGGAAGATTACAATACCACAGACTTAGTGGTTCTTTTTCTACAAAGTTAGATCTAGGTATGTGCGGTGTTCTAGACGGGCGGCGCGGGCGCAGGCGGTGCAGGCAGGAAGAGAACCCGACACCGCTCTGCTAATGGCACGCTATGAACTTGTGACGTCGTCCAGCTCGCTACATCGCGACAGATTGAGTTACTGTCCCTAGACAATGTTGTATTATTGAGATTTCATATATTGGAGTCGATGTTGGAAATAGTCTGTGGAATGTGTAGCGTAAAATTAACTTCGGTTTATTGCGACTGGTCACTGGTGCAAATTGGGGGATATACTTATACGCGTGTTTACAATATTTATAGTAACTACTGGTGCTGTGGTTATCGGTATTAATTATCTTTTTTAATTTAATTTTAATCGGTTTTTATTGTCTTTCATTGCTTAATTGTCTTTTTTAATTACTCTTAAGGGCTGCCTCTTTGGTCTAGTGGTCCCAAGCGTGACTGCTACGCTAGAGGTCCTGGGTTCGATCCCCGGGTCGAGCAAGTCCAGTAGCAGCTCGAAGTCTGGATTTCTGCCCGGTTGATCGCAATATTACATGGGACCTAAACATACCGCCGAAACGTGCGTGTATATTAGTACGTGCAATACCCCTTCGGGGAATACAGGCGTGATGGTATGTATATCTTAAGGACAAAGTAAAGGTCACTGGTGCACTAGCTACCGCAAAGTGGAAGCCTAGGGGAGCGCGTACTGCTGTCTCCTCACGGCCCAGCGTGCAGCATCTATTGAGTGAGAACCGGCTTATATGGAATCCACGTCATACACAGTACCAGCTGCTCAATTTTGACGACGTTCATTTTAAGTAGCTGTATATTTATATAGAGCGGTTGATACTACATTAATAAAAATATTTTGGGATATTTTACACAGCACCCTAATAATAAATAAATATCACTGCAAATAATAACCGCATAATGAATTGAAATGAAATGTAATTTTAGGGATTTAAAGAATTTTAATTTAATAAGGATAGGCAGTGCCGACAACAAATAAGTTGGGACCAGGGCAGCAAGATGACGATGATAATTTTTTATAGAAATAAGTGACTAGATAAATGCAGTTAAAACGCAGAAAACTGGGTCCTGCTAAATCAAGACATAATTACCTCTTTACAAAAGGACAAACTTTAAGCAAATCACATATACACGGTATAGTCTATACCGCATCCTTATTCCATCTAACAAAAAGCAAATCTTAAAAATCATAAAAGTTATAGGTACGTGAGTATATTTAATTAAAAAAACACTACGAATTAAAAAAAATACTTTTCAAATAGGTAAGGTATGCTTAAAAATATTGAAGATTAACTTGTTCAATTGATTGAACAGCTCTATACAGATCCCAACTCCATAGCCGTAACCCTGTCAGTCGATTAACCGGCAACGCAATGTAAAATTAAATTTATTTACATACAGATACGATAGTCGAGTGAATCCGAGGTCTGGCTGTCACCGACATTAACCCACAGTAGGTACTTGTGGCAACATTCCACTTGGATGCGTTCAATAATTTAATTATTTTCACGATAACTTGCCCTTAATTACGTAATATTGATTAAAGTCATATAAAACATTAAGAGGAAAAGCATCTAGTTGGTATTAACTACTCTGGCATTTTATGATCGAACTGGATTTTGTATTTATTAAAGTAAAATGTTTTAGCTTTGCTGGTGTTAACTTTAATAATCTATAAACAAACTATATCTGTAATAATCTTTTAAAGATCGAAACTATATGGAAACCATTATTATGACATATGAAGGGATGAATTCAAGCTTTTATTTTCAAGAACCGTCCATTTTATTAAATTGCATCAACTATTTCAAGCAATTCCTAGTACAGAGTTTATGTATCGAGAGATGTCCTCTCTCAAACAAAAGTAAATACAGCCAAATTAAAAGCCTGCCCCTCAACCATGAGTTCTATCGAATGACTTTCGAAAGGTTTTTTACGCATCGAAACGCTGTAATCTCATAGTAGAATTTAGTTCCTTACGTAACCGCTAGAGGCGCTGCGATGTTTTCCATACAAATATTTTACGGCGTCGCTAGCGAGTCTAGTGAGAAAAACTCATGGTCGAGGCACTGATTCCCCAAGGCAGATAGAAACGTAAAATTCCAGTCGTTCGATAGAATAGACAACACTGTCGACGCACAAAAGATTACTTGTCTTTATTAAATGTGTATCGCTTAAAGTAATACTTAAACTTGCTCGTGACTTTAATCCGACGTGTCAACATTTCTGTTACACCGATTTTCAATACCAAACATTCTGTAGAGTGGATGTTACTCCTAACATTGATATGCTTAGTTATTGAGGAAGTAATTTGAACATCACAAAAGACACACTTTGTTGGAAAAGTTGCTTTTATCGCCACAATAAAATTAAAATGCATTTTAAACCTTAATTGGATTGTTCAATGAGCCTTACTGATTTTTAAACAAGTGTCATAAATGGACCGTTACAGTAATTTGCTTAAAGGGAGCAATCACAGCTTTTTTATTGTAGTTCAATTTCCATTTTAAATTGGGGTATTGTTGTGCCAACAGCTCTAATGTGACCCACGTCGTCATATAGACATAGGAATACCCTCTTAAAACCTCATTTAGGTCCTGTTTCACCACCTTTGAATAGCCACTAACCGCTGAAATTATCTGCCAAGTAATTTAACTGGAACTTATTAGAAGGTGACGAAGCAGGCACTTAGTTTTGATAAGCGAGAGTTATGTAAATGTTTTGTATCCCTAACATATACGCCATTGTAAAATACATTGTAACTTTTTATTTATCTACTTTGTTCTATCTGTGTTTCAAAAATATATCTGGCAAATAAATCCATTTATGTTTTATTTAAAAAATCTGTCATTTAATACCAACCGGATTATTAATTATGGGGCATTGCATTATGAGAGTAATTGGAAGACTTAAGAAAATGACTAATTACTTATAAGTGTTAATATTTGTAACAATTTTAGATGCTGCCTCACGGATAAAGAATGTGTATGGCTATTAAAATATTAAGCCTGTATTAGTTGAATTCGTAAAAATCAATTTATATTAAATTATCCGTTTCATACATAATTTCTTAATTTTGTTACTTATTGGTTTGTTTTCACAGGATTGCTTTCAATATACCATAAACCATCACGCTTGCGTCGCTTGCCAAAATATACTGGGCGCACTGTAATGACGTGTGGTCGTGCAAATACAAAGGAAATGACGTTATACAACATACCGTTCATAAGCGTAAATTACGATTTTAATTGCAAAAATATGGCTGTTGCTGAAAATAAACTAGGCTTAGAAGTTATTTTTTCATAAACATTAGGTTATGCGTTGAATAATCTATCTATAGCTTATCTAGATATTTATCAGCATCATAATTACCAGCGCAGAGGTAACAGTTATACACATTTCCTATATCAATACAAAAACATATTAGATATGTACCTATCTTTAATATTTTTTTAAGAGGTGTGAAGAGGTAATCCATTTTTAATTGATTCGTGAGATCCGGAAGTTGTAAGAAGTGACTAAAAGCAATTAACGGATCTTTAAAATACTTTCACTTGATAATAATATTTTTCTCTGTGTAAAACGATTTAGTCTGAGTTCTTGTCCAAGAAGTTTTATTTAAAAAAATCGGCAATAAATACTTAGGATGAATAACTTTTTTCCTTTGCTTTGATTCGGCAAATGGAAAACATTATTTAAAAGTGGAACTCGTCAAAATATTGAGCGGGAAAGTAGATAAGATTGAAAATAATTTTATTGAGTTTTGGTAAGTTATTTTATTTTTATGTAGATTATGTAATAATTACATCATGCGCAAAATATTGCTACATTTATTAAGACGCGAATATTAATTCAGTAAAAATGAGAGCTGGAAGTAATATTTTATTCGTAACAACAATAAAGCGTGCCTTAACGACGTGTAGACATGTTGTTAATAATTGTAATTTATTTTATGAACCAGAATGCTTCATAGTCCGTATTGATGCGAACGATGAACTGGTTTTACTTGCAGCTGGGCTTGCCAAATACCGAATTTGTATACTGAATCTGTGTTCTAAATGAATAGAACATCTAGTGCTATTCAAATGGCACAGCAATGTGTGTGGGGTGTCATTGACCCGCTGAAATCACGGGTGTTCAGCAGTTATATCATTATGTCCAATAGTTGCCGATCGTTGTCGCCTGTTGACCCCTCGACACTGTCAAGTAGCTTGTGTCTATCCATTTATCGGCCACTTCAATTATTATTTCTTTTTGTTTTTGTCCTTGAGCCTGCAGCAAAACGTATGTCGTAAAACTATTCGTGAAATATTTTATTGATTGACATCACGTGGTGAAAAATTAAAATTAAATTAAAATTAAATGTTCGTTAGACCTGGAATTTAGAATTGAGCAACTCGTTATAAATGTCATTACTCAATACTATAGTCTATATCATTTGATCGCATTTGGGCATTTGATCACGTAGATTAAAATACCCAATGATATCCAGGAAAATTAATTTCTACCTAGCTAAAATCTGCATCCATGCCAGAGTAAAATTATTAACATTTTCTTAATCTCGCTTGTCTCATGTGTATATCCGCAACATAATTTCTTTATAATAAATATGCGTATATTACTCATACCACCGATGTGTTCCTGTTTATTTTCCTCGTAAGTTGCCTGCAAGCTATTTAGATATGGTTCAGCCGGTGTTAGAGGGGCATAGAGAAAAACTTAGTATTTGCACAGCGTCCGTACAGGTTATTTTAAGTAAACAGCGCTGGACAGAATACATTCCCGATTAATGGCGATAGATTGGGTCGAGCGCTTAGAGTGCAGCTTTTTGTATGGCTCACTCGTATTCACGGGGGTAAGGGCTAATTCTCATGGATGAAAGATGAAAATATATTTAAATTTTACTATATTTACGGCACATAATAAATTAATAACAGATAGAATGCAATTATCAATAACATTGAGAAGGAAAACATTGGATTGGGTTTAAATTCTTTGGTATTATAATACAAACAGGTAATGAGCTTTTAAAATCTACACTAAAAATAAAATTGAAGTGTCTGTCTGTGAATAAAAAAAAAGTGATATAATGGTCTAATATTAAATAAAAAAAAAATGTATGTTTGTCTAGAATCAGCAGATTTTAGGGAATGAAAATTTTAGGAAGCAGTTTTATTTCCTAAAATTTTCGTCCTAGAATTTTATAATGAATAATTCTCGAGTATGCTTTTATATCGATATCTTGAAGACTGCAAGATTTGAATCTACGAATATGAACTGCAGCAACGTGTATCTAGTTAATTCAGAACTGAAAAAATGTTAGATTTTGCTAATAAAAAGAATTTTTACATTTAAAATTTAGAAAATACTAAATTACATCAAGTTTACGACACACACTTGCGGTTTAACTTTTACCTTACCACTTGGAAAGCGAACGTGTGTCGGTAGCTTTACCCACTTGAAGCTGATATGCGGTTTCTGGTCCTAAGGTAAGCTTGCGGATCACTCAAGTAGCCCCTTCGTAACCGTCAGTGTAGTGAAGTATGGAAAACTTAATATAGGTATGTGTAGATTGGGGATACCTACCTATTAATAATATACCTAATGTAGTGAGATCTTCTGTATTCAATGAATTACGGACATACGACTTACCGATAAGAGGATTGGGAAAATCAATAGGGATTTGTGGAATAATTCTGTCTGTCTGATACCTTTTTACGCCTAAACCGTTGAAAAGATTTAAGGAGATAGATAGCACCCTAGGAAAGGAATCGATTCAAAATAGTCGTTTGAAATGCCAGTGAAAGCCCGGGCAACACCTAACATATACCTAACATAATTTTGCTAATAAAGTTGTACCTTAAATTCGATTTACAATTCACTGTCAATAGTGTTAGCATTGGCATCTTACTTTAACAACCCTTAAAGTAGGTTATGCTCTAAATGTCAAATAGAAGAAAGCAACGAACAGACACAGAAGCAATAAATATAACAATAAACCAAACATGGCGTATCTTCAAGTGGGTTAGTGTTTCGAGACCCTGTATGAGGTCAAAGGTTGGCGTCCTTAGTGGAAGCCTGCTAACAGGTGATAATTGTGCCCTAACTGGCGTTGCATCCACTCATGCGCATGATTCGACTTGTATTTGTATAAACAGTTATAAACCATCATCAAAGATGTCGCTGCTAAATAAAAATCCGATGTGTAAATTTATTGATATTAAAATGTACATTAGCTTAATATTTTTATTACCTATATAAAAAACCTTTTGTTATTGATAAGATTAGATAAATTATTAAGATTTGTTGGTTTTATAGTTAAAGTAATTAATATTTTGTTGTAGGTACGATTAATTTGGTTACTAAAACGTGGGTAGTTGAAAGTTTAAATGCTTCTTGAGGGCACTTTAAATTAATTTACGTACCATAAAATATACGTTTTCTCTTTTATTATTACCAACCAATAATTATTCATTATAGCGTAACAAATTTCGATATGGACTGTAGTTGGCACGTTATGTAGTTCAAACAAACCTTTCCTGTGTTGGGTTATTTCAGGTTTATCATTATCAAGTACAAAACATCTTCATTATTCAGTACAGTTTGACATTAATTGAGAGTGTTTGTGGCCATATTTGACGACTATTTATTCTTTAGTAATGGAACAAAGTGAAATAGAAGGACAATAAAACTTATCAGAATCGCATTAACGTCGACATTGTGTGGTAATGAAACGTCCGTGTTAGTAGACCACCTAGCTAGCGGCGAGACTCAATCACCACTTTTAACGAACGAATCGCAGCATTTTGGACATTTTATTGCGTTTTGAATGATTTTACTTTGGTATCAATGGAATTTGTTAAGGGGAAAACACCCACTATCTTCATAGGTTACCTCGTCACGCAACAATTTACAGTTACAATAGAAAATCTATTGTTTTTGAGCGCTACGAACCAAAAGCGGAATAGTGAATTAATTAAAAACCAATTAATTTATTCGTGGAATTAAGAAATGATTTTAGATTTTTTAGATCACAATCCATTAAGGTTTTTTTTATGGTTTCGTTCGCATTTCTTAATAATTTAATTTTTTCCTTAGAATAAATAGATAAATTCTCGCCCACATCAAACCATAAAAAAATGTCAGTGAAGAATATATACTAAGGTCTATTTGTTTTTATTCTCCATTAGACCAATGAAATAACATTAGTAATTAGCTTGAACTTGGCCTTAAACGGTAGAATGCAGTTGATGAAATTAATGCAGGTGGATCCGATACAGAGCCAGCGCGGGCGCATTAGCTATTCAAACGGATTAACTTTGTGTATGATAAATTATTTCGATTACAAGTACCTACTTAAATGTCGTTTATCTTTACGCAATATCAGTGATTTTCAAAGAACGAAACGAATTTAATATAGAAAGAAGAAAGAAATTCTATACTAGTTCTATTATTTCTATCGCAGGGCCTGTTTTACCACCTCCCGTTAAATTATTTGGCAGATAATATTATACAAATCTTGTTCAATTTTTGAAATTCTCCAGCCAGGCCCTTAAAGTTTCAATAACTTACATTATGTACGGATATATACGTCGATTTTGAACTATGGGTCACCTCTATGTACTTATTCATTGGGTTAGTAACCGCAAAAAATTGCCTCGGCCTAGGCATATACACAAAACAACAATACTCGATTGATACCGACATTAATGCTCGCTTAACAATTGAATGATAAACGGCATTATTGCAATGCGAATAACCAAAGATTGATTCTCGATACGGTTCACGAACTCGATTTTATTACCAATCAAATTTTTGTCTATTATTCCAGAACGAAAATGCGTCACATACCTTTTATTGGGTTCGTTTAAAATGATAAAAGTAAAATAATAGCGCCAAATTAGCATATTATTCGCATTTCATACGCTCGCACATACCGAAGTGATCATAAAAGTAATTTCTCTTGATCACTGCGTAAATTAATTCCCGCTAGTTAATAAATTGTCAGGCGTTGGCAAGGGCCAGGAATGGTTTCCGTGTATTATAACGAAGTACTCTCCATCCACCACTTTGGAAGTTACGGATGCGTTCAATGTCCAGTCTGCTAAAAGACTCGCACGCGCGTACATCGGGCGACGTGTATGCTCGCGGGATACCGCCCTTAGGCACGCGGCTTTTTTACATTTTGACAACAATAATAATTTAAAAAACATTGACTTCCTACAAATTAAATTTATATGTTTTAAAGTGAACTGTTTGATCTTTCTCGTTGATAAAATAAGCGTTATATTGGCAATCAGATAGGTAAGTTTACATATAAGTAAATGTTTATTGTTTTTTTATTACCGATAAATATTAATTAACTCTTAAAAGGATTGTTTCTTAATTTAATTAACGTCTGTGGTCATAATTTACTGTACAATAAAATTATGAAGGAATTTCAAAATCGCTTAAATGTTTAAGTTGTAATTTGAGCTTTGATTTTCATGTGAGGTATGGGAATATGATGTGTTCTGTATGCTAGAATTGGTTGCGTTATGACCTTATTTATTCTATTGGTTATTTACCTTAGCTGCGCCGGCGCAATGATAAGGTAATGTGAAGTTAAATTAGGTAGTCCAAGTAAAAAGCTTATAAGAATTTCGTGTCATGTGTGTCACGTCGTTTATTTCTTAAATTATATTTTGGGTTTTCGTTAATACTCTTTGCTGTTGTTTAAATACATAGACGATGGGTATATAAGAATAGCTCTTAAGATAGATTTTCAAGTCTAGATACAGGGCAATGAACGAATAGAAAGTTTGTGAGCGTGAAGAATCTTGATAGTTGTATCATACATATAAATCTGCCTTTACACAATAAGTCTAAAGTTTAAACTAAACAAATTACTCAGTGGTTAAACGAGATAGATATACCTATAACTATTTTTTTAAATAAATATTTCCTTCTTGTATGTGTGTTCTAGGTAGAAAAAAAATACATTTACTTCAATGAATTTATAGCTTGATTTAGTGGGTAGCAATTTCAGAATGTTTTTTTTCCTGAACATAATTTTCTCGTTAACAACATCGTGTATCTTTGTTTGTTCAGTGCCTACACGTGTTTATTGATAACAGGTTGTACGGTAACACAGTGACACAGTGCAGTCATGTCGTAATACTTTGGTAACACGCAGTATCACAATATTTGCCTTCATTATTGACTTTGTTCTCTAGATAATGTTGTCATGGGTAGGCGGGAAAATGTGCGATGTTGGTATAATTTCTAGGCTCTAAAACACATATTTCATGATTTTCTATCGTTTCGGACCCAGCTGCAGGCTATAGCTTTGCGAAATCTAATGTCGAAGATTGAAATCATAATTGTGTTTTGCGAGTTTCATTCCGATCTATCGGAACAATTTCCCAAGTTTACGATTCCTTGGAATAATGTTCAATGAAATGTGCGAAAGGGAAATTTAAAAAGCAGACATGATAAGTATTGTGTAGTTTTAAAAAACAATTTAGATACTTGCCTATTGCTTATATTTTTTAAAACGTGTACTTACCATTCTTCTTGATTTTCAGTTCAGTATGAATTAGTAAATTTAATCAAATAGGTACGTAACTGTACTGGATTTACAGTTAGCATATAGTCCTAGTCCAATTTTAATGAGTACAGAACTGCATTGGCCGCATTCTCGAGGCCCCGTCTCTTACTGAGAGTGAGTCAGTGTTTCACAGTGACGTGTTGTTTGCCTCTTATCTTAGAACCTGCTTCCGTTTCCTAGCCCTTCTCGGTTTAATGCCGTTAACATTGTGAAAATCATGGATTAATTTGGATGCGTCCCGTCCTAATTAGGGACATGAGAGATTTTTAAAAAGTAGCCCAAGTCATTTTTCTCCACTTTTAAAAAGTACGTTGCCATTTCTTAATAAAATTATGTCGCTGAACGTAAATGTATTTTGATTGACAATTGAATGAATTATATTTACATAGTCCATATTAATTTGTAATCTTATGTCATGTCGTAAATAATTAAATAGCGTACCTAAATAATAAATTTCAATTCATGAAACATTTAGGTACAATCTCCGGTATAATCTATAGTCTATACTAATATTATAAAGAGGAAAGATTTGATTGTTTTTTGTTTGTTTGCTAGTATTGATAGGCTCCGAAACTACTGGACCGATTTGAAAGGTCGATCTGGTGGAAAGCTAGTGTTTTATAAAGAAAGATAGGAAGTCTGTGCGATGCCTCTAGCGGTTTCCCGAAGAACTAATAATATTGTATACAAAATGCCTAGTCTATCTATTTCTATAACTATATTTAGTACATCTTTTGTTGACTAAACTTCGGCAACTTTTTTCAGATACACAATTATATTCATAGATTTCTTTCTATTGTTTCAGAAATTATGCAAACAAAAATGCTACTGGATCTTGCATCACGATGGTATTCAACAACAGTGGAGTGACGTGACACGAACACCAGTGGTGTTAAATGGTGGATATTCTGAGACATAATAAATCCATCCTGTTTAAAAGATAGTCCATTAAGTTGTCGTTACTCAATAAAATGAACACAGACAAGTTTACCTTTATAAGTAATAAAAATTTACAGTGAAGTCGTAAAATGGAGAAGAAAATATATTTTCTTAGTAAAAAGTTATTATGGTAAGTGTTTTTGTGATGTCTAGAATATTTTAGATGTTCATTAACCTTAAAGTTATATAAAATCTTTGGAAGCGATGCACGATAGGTATCTATAAATACGTACAATATAGGTACGTAAATCCGTACGTACGTAAAAATAATTCTTACATCTTAAAGATATCTAAAACAAATGACGCAAACGCGTGCGTTCGGTAATCGCTTTTACAATATAAACATAGTGAAAAATTACACTTTTTGAAGATCATTAGGCAGTCTCATTGATACATTGATAAAGTGTCTATTCCTGATAATGGTTATTCCTAAGAATCATTGAAAGATATATAATATACGTGTGTGGTGTAAAAGTGTTTCGCCGATTGAAAATATTCAACAAACATCCTTATAATAAAATTCATGGAGAAATAATTTGAGAAAAAGACTTTGTATTTTAATTATCTTGATAATTATTTAGGTATATTTATTATTCATACAATATTTATTTATTCTTTATCCTAAATAATACGAAAACTTCCTAAAAAAAATTTATTTAACTAGGTGAAAATAAAAGTTTTTGTATTTTTGCACAAACCGTATTTTCTTTCTTAATTTCGAAATTTGCACGAATTTACCTACTTTTGTGTACGAATCGGGCAAAATTGTGTTACTAAGTCTCCGCGGACGAAGTTGCGGGTAAAAGCTATAGTACCTAATAAATCTGTTTGAACGGTACGTTTACGAGCGCAGCGTACGTGTGTGGACCGTTGGCACAACACTATCTCATTTTGACGGTTAACAGGAGACGGCCAACTCTCTCGTTAGTGTACATTGAATTTTTCAAGGTACTGATTTCCGAGAAATATTAAATTATTTAATAATAATGTTTATGGGTCTGAATGCGGACGTGTACGCAATTACACACAGCTCATAAATAAAGGTCACTGCATACTAAGTAGGTATGTATGCTTTACTAAGTATCAGAATTATTAGGGTTAGTGTTTATCTTGGCTGCGTTCACCAATATCATGGTAACTACAGAGGTCTTATACCAGCTTACTGCCCAGCTTGTGACCTAAAATATTAATAAGACATTGGTGAGCTTTAACGGAGGCAGACTTAGGTCTGCGGCAGACCAGTCCGTGGGAAAATAGCCAGATACATGACACATCGTGTCTTGGTAAGAGAAATTACGTACAAGAGAAATAAAACTGATGTTTGTTCGCTTAATTTAAACTCAAAGTCTCCGATTAAGGACCCTCCCCTGTCACTTGTTAAAACGTGTGAACTAAGACTCACAATGTACCAACTAAATACACGCACAATGATCGTTGTAGAAACATTTGTCCACAATAAATATTTTTATACGTGTTCAAACGGTAAACTTTTTATGATCACTACTTGAGAGTCCTTTGAGAGTAAAAGTAAATAGAAATTATACGGCCCATTCACTGTGAGGTGCGAGGGCGCACGCGCTGTGTCAGAAAAAAAATAAGGGCAAGAGTGAAGTCCCGTGATCTTAAAATTGTCCTTTACTTGTAAGTTCCAACCTATGCATTTGGAAACTGGTTTTAAGTGGGTAGAACGCGTAGGGCTGTCTCGTAGTAAAATCCCGTCAGAATAAATAACGGTCTTACCCATTTTTGTATCTGTTTACCGTGTCAACATTTGGATGATGTAAACTGTTTGTGACAAACATAAATTAATTGAATTTTAAAAAAGGTAGCGTACTTACTTCTGAATGTTATTTATAAAAGCTTAAGTTCTGGTGAAGTTTATTTGATATGACTTTATAACCAGCAAAAAATCTACATTTGGAGCGACAGGTCTATTAGGATCAGGATCTATTAGTCGATCGGTTTTGCCATAATGGCTGATATCCCGGGGCGGAGCCACAACTGCATCTAACTGTTTACAGCAGTGTTGAATTGTGTCCATTTGTATCCCGTGTAGATGCAATTATTCTTAAATAACTGTTTCTACTTGAACTAACTCCGTAAACTAAAGCACTTCGTTTTAAAACCAACATTCGATTACAAGGATTGTTTACGAGTTATTTTCGTCTTATTTTGCAGAGTTGCCATGACATAACATTTAGAGATAAATCAATCTAAAAGTCGCTTTTAAAATTGACTGCGACGTGTGCCTTGTATTTGCAGCATCACTATATCAATGTAGTTATTTTGGAAGCTCATGATGTTTTTTTAACCGTAATGAGTTGTTACGAATTTAATATTACCTCAATAATTTTGGATGCAATAATTTTATATCTAATCTCTTAAAATGCCTGAAAAACCAAATAATAAATTTATGTTCTCAGCAATCGTGATGACGTCCCTAACGACCTCATCATTCCTTGTAGGTTTAGTTGTTTATTTTCAAATGTGTTCATCACCTTATAAAGCTATATTCTTTGCACGTGTTTCCGCGCTCAATTGGCCGCGGGCCCGGCCGGTTACCGGCGTAAATCTAATTAGTACTATTGACATGTTTATATTTATTTTACTAGAAAGCCATTAGTTAATGTTAATTGTCATTGTTAATTTTGATTTGTATCTTTGTTTGAATTGTGGCGGCTTGCTTGTGTTACGCGTAGTAGGCGTGTATCAATCAAGTGGACTAATAACTTGCTTCATTTATTTTGAATTATTTAGATTGTTGATAAGCGAATGTTAATTTTTGCTTTGGGGCATGAGCAATAAATTAATTAAAATGAGAGCTATAAATTGTGTAAAATAAAATTGGTGGTGATTTCTTGTGAGACGACTTTAATTTGTTAGCAGAGCAGCATTGTATAAGGCTGTTTTTTTCAATGATTATAATAGGAAGAGCAATAAGTAGAATAGATGATGATAACGATAGGAACAGACGTTTGAGTTAAAATTGGGAATATTTTAACTGTTACCTAACGATACTTTGAAGGCTCGTTAGAGTTTGTCGCATGAAGTTTTATACTGATTATAAGTACAAATTGCAAGAACGTTAAAGACTTTTTATGTATTACTAAGTAGGTAGATAATTATATTTTTGTGGCGTCTACTTAGACGTTTATTTTAAGGATTGACCGTAGAAAGTTCTATACCGAAACGAGTAGAAAGAAGGCAGGAAAGCCTTTGTTATGTAGTGACACGATAATGTCTGAATAAACAAAATTACGTCAACTTGTTTACTTTCACGCCCATTTTATGCACCAATAAGGCGCGATGAATTAATAAAATTAAGATCTCTTTGTCTAAATCGATTTTTAGTGCTGCTCGTTATTGAATCATAAACTTGCAAATAGTTTTATGCCATTAAAATTTCAACATAAAGACGCTTCACAAACGAAATAATTTCTCATGTGGTAATGGTAGACCAAGTGATTTTAACATAAAAATAACGGCAATCGGCACTTAATAAACCACTTAAGATGTTCATTAGGGCATTTTACAGAGTCGTTTGATCGTTTTAATGTGGAGTGCGTTGCGGGTGCATTCGGGCGGTGCTTCTCGCTCCAGCCTCAAACGTCTAATGGAGTTGTCAGATTGAGCAACGCGGTGAGAACTGCGTGGGCGCAGATACATAGGGCTGTCCGCAATATAATCACCGATGACCCGATGACTTACATTATTGATGCTTTCGCGCATATTATTTAATGTGTGTATGTTAAATCTTAAATATGTTTACATGAAAGAAACAGGGCGCAATATTTATTCAAAGGTTTCCGAAATCACTACAGAGATTATTTTAAGAAAGGTTTAACGTTAAAGGCTAAGCATTTTCTAAGATATTTAGAATCACAGTCAGCATTGTATGTTGCATAAATATGTTAATATTAACTTGCCAACCCTAATTGATTAAACCAAATCGGGATAATATTGATAAACAAAGTGTTTCCATGTCGCTATCATCACCCACCTATTTAGTCTTGTAAACTGCTTGCTTGTTAAACTTTAGACAATTATGTAAGTGAATGTTGTTAGCTCGCATTACCCGTTTATCCGTGAGAGCGGTAAATCGTGTGAAGTATGGTTAGACTGACAAATTGCGAGGATGTATATGATAATTGACCTCTCGCTCTTTTTCAGAATGCGCTCGTTAACTTGTCGTGGAGCATCACTAGCGCATTATATTTATAGCAATACACCTATTACCTGCTTTTGTTACCTACACCTCTAATTCCGTCATAGATGGAGCTGTACGCGCGTTATAACTTGACCGGACTGAAGTTAGCCGTTGCACGATGGATTGTTTAGGTTATAAATTGTGTACTGGCCAACTTCAGTCCGGTCAACATAAATTGTGGGAACTGTATAAAATTAATATATGCCGAAATATACATACATGTATAAGTATATGTACCTTTTGCTTTTTAACAGAGTTTTTAAAGATAATATACCTATTAAACTTTTTTCTCTTTCCTTTTCAGGACATTCGTGATAGTACAAATAGCAATGTTATCGTCAGCGACGAATTTAACCACAACGGAACCACCACAGGTAATTTTTCATGTAATTTTCCCAATTTTTATTTCTTTATTCTCCCGTAGGTACTAGGGAACAAGTCCTGTATCGTGGGGGGCTCCACAAACACATCCACACACACACACACTGTTCGAGTACCTACTGGACTGCTGATCACGAGATCGTGGGTTCGATTCCCACAAGTTCGTTTTAAAAGTATTATATCCGTTGTCTAGTTACTAGTAGGTAACCATAGTACAAGCTCTGCTTAGTTTGGGACTGGTGTTTAAAATATTCTGCGTCTTCTAGTTAAAAAATTAACGGACTGAAAGTACACCCCGACTCGGAACAAATATACGTGAAACACATATACAGGGTGTTTGGTAGAACGTTGAACATACGAAAATGGTGGTTAGTTGGGGTCATCTGCTACCCACTTGGCCCAAATTATTTGACCTTGGCCGCACCGTTTTTTTTTACTTTTTTTTATTTCACAGAAAATTACCAGTTTTTTTTAACTTTAAATTCGAATATCTTTACTTGTGACGAGTAAAACAGGCAGGATGTTGTTTTGTATTAATGTCTAATTGTAGCAGACTCTCATAAAATTATTGTTTGGTACAGATTTTAATGGGAAAAGAAGATATTAGTCTTTTGAATGTACAAAAAGATGTAAAAAAATACATTTACCCGTCACAAGTAAAGATATTCGAATTTAAAGTTAAAAAAAACTGGTAATATTCTGTGAAATTAAAAAAAAAATAGTGCGGCCAAGGTCAAATAATTCGGGCCAAGTGGGTAGCAGATGACCCGAACTAACCACCATTTTCGTATGTTCAACGTTCTACCAAACACCCTGTATATGCGTCAATTGGGATTCGAACTTACCACCCGCGCCACATCGATAGCGGCGAGGTGTCATGAACATGCAGTGAACATTGCATTATAGTACAACACAAATAAGAGATACTTAGTTTGATTCACGCTTGATGCAGTAACCACGTTTTCCTCAGTATTACCTTATGGCGCGATGGCGGAGTGGTAGAGCCTGCTTTTAGCATTAAGTCCGTCTCTGTACGATACTGTGCATAAAGTGTCAATAAAATTAGTACTAGATAACTAATAGGTATTATTAATTAATTGAGGAGTGGAAGGAATGTAGGGAGGTCTTTGTCTTGCAGTGGGACCAACCGGAGTGATAATATTAATAATAATAATTATGTATTTACAAAAAAGACTAAATTAGAAAATTTTAAATCCCCGACACCAAATGTACAGATAACCCAATATGGTTATCTGTACAGTTTTGATAAAATATGTAATCCGCTATTTTGTGGCGGTGGCCATCTTGGACCGATTTTCATCAAACATAACTAAGAACACTCCCGACTAATTCACCTCTCAAACAAAAAAAAAATCAAAATGGATTCATCCGTTCGGGAGCTACGATGCCACAGACACACAAACTCACGTACACACACAGACACGTCAAACTTATAACACCCCGTCGTTTTTGTGACGGGGTTGAAAATGTGGATTAAAATCAGTTAAAAGGTAAAACGATCTGTTTATATTTCCAGGTGGTAGTGGAACAAGATATGGAGTTAGAAACAGAGGGGTATGCATGGAGTGCGTGGGGAAGCTGGAGTGCTTGCTCAAGGACCTGCGGCGGAGGTGTCTCCGTGCAAGAGAGGCAGTGTTTACCTAGGTAAACATCATACATAACATAACCATAATGCCTATGAAGAAAGGTTACTGCTGTATGCCGACAGTTCACCGGTATGATAGGGGGTGAGCCTACTGCCATTAACCGGGTGCAGACCCAAACTCCGAGCTATTGAGAATATAGAAAGACCCAGTAAAACTTTGCTACACCTGGAAATCAAACTAGGCTAACAAGGCTATAATTCAAGGCGTTTAATAATTAATTCCTAACTATTATTAATCATCAGCTTAAACTATAGAGAAAAACATTCTGAAGTGTTTTGTTTTGTGTGCGGCAAATCCTCATGAATGGCGGGGCATTTGGGCCTCTAGACAAGTAGTAATTCGACATTCGAATCGACAAACGAATAGAAACTGTGTTGAAATGACATTAGAAACAAATTGTCGAAAGCTTGTGTCATTTCCATACATTTTGTTTCTATTCGTTAGTCGATTCGAATACCAAAATTGCAACTTGTCTATATGCCCTGGGGAGGCAGCAGGTTACGTTGGACTCATACCGACTAAAAACCGCACTTGGTATCACCTGCCTTTTGCATCATGGCCATGGGATCAGGAACATTTACTACGACCATGACGGGTTGTGGTCCGGTACAACCACCGGTCTCCCATCAAATCGACGTCCTTTCTCGCCTCCTAGCTAAAATCCTACCGATCTGAAAGATTCACTCGACGCTGCTAAAAAAATTTACCAACTTGCACTTAGGTTAGCGAGCCAAATTTGAAACTATCATGTTAGGAGTAGATCAATCTGACTTCAGGCACTTCACTTTTGGCAGTGGGTAATAAATCTGTATAGAATTAATCTAAAAAGTGCCCCTTCGTTTAACCTATCCAAACTTCAATACGTTTTATTCTATGATTAGCAAAGTTTACTTTTGAATAACGAGGAATTTGTTATTAGTAAAATCACTTTCAATTTCACACTATGCACAGTTTTATTAGAGTCGGTTAATATGATTTCTCGTTAAACCGTGGATTACAAATCGGTGGTTACAAACAAGGCGGTGCCGACGGCACTTGAAAGCGGACTTTAATATCTTGTAATATACTGTACATAAAAGCAAAAATTGTAAACACCAACATTTACACGCCTATTAAGGTAATTCGATTAAGCCTCCTTCACAACATCCGACCATAAGACTTATCGGATCGGTCGCGACAAATACAAAAGTAAATTTCTCTTTGTGTTCAGTGGCTTCGTTTCTAAAATGTCAGTGCGTAATTAATAATTGCTTTAATAGCAAATAGTTCAACGACTCAACCGGTACAAAAATTCTAATCAACTAGAAAATATTCAACTGTTTAATTAAGTGAGATTGTTTCGGCCACGACTTCGGTGGCATTCGGCTGTCGTCGACGATTAGATCTAGCTCATTTGCGTTTATCAAACCGTTGACATATGCAATTTAGTAATCTGACGGCGTTTGAACCTCAATCAGTTTGGTGCTCGCAATTACTTCATTAGCTTTGATGTTGGTGGTCTTTACAAGAGAACATATTAAATGTTATAATTTTGAGATAAGAAGGTATTAAATACTTATGTACTGTAGCACAGTACGTATATCATAATTATAAGGAGCATAAAACACTGTGGGTGCAGTGTGGGTATGGTTGGTTATGTTATCAGCGCTGCTGCTTCGAATCCCACACGGAACCCCTATTTGTGAGGTCTACGGATCATTGTTCCGTTTTAGGGCGTTAATCCAAGTGTGGGGGGCAAGGTCTTTACCCTAAAAATCTCACAACGAATCACGACTGGCGACACCAAGTGATTGATTTACTGCGAGGCATGTTCTCTTCTATTTACTGACCCATAACATCAAAAAACAATTTGCTATTCTATTATTCGAAGGCCCACCACACTGAAGAGTGCTCATGAGAGCAGCATTAAATATTCGCCAAGTGTAAAAGCTTCTAACATGTGCGCAGGTTAAAGGTTAAACATGCCCTCGCGACCCGGCTTGTACGGTTTTTATCGACTAAATTAAGGTAATGGAAACCCCGTAGCGTGGCTTGTAACAAGCTGTTATTGTAGTGGGAGCATTGATTGCTTGCACTCGCGCGCTTGATTGACACGCATCAGCTCCGATATAGCCGGTAATGAGCTCGCGATTACCGTCCATTTTATAAAGAAGACAAACTTCATTTTTGTCTACATATTTGTAGTTGCAGCACTAATGAGGGATTGGTTTTTTAACATGTGGTAATTGACGTCAGAACGTCAGTTGAATGTAGTGTTTGGTGGCACGGGGGCCGATTCCCATGCTATGTGCGGGCGAGATGTCTTGAGTGCTGGTCACGGGTTAGTGTGACGCGAATAGAATGTGTTTATCCAAGATTTATGTCTAAACCTTCGAGATTTACACCTAAAAGTTCCTTAAAAAAATTACAAAGCCTAAATGGTAATTAAAAATACTTCTTAAATACCAACAATGTAACTTATAACCATCAGTCAAACTATAATTAATAATCCAAACCGATTATTGAACCGTTAGTGGTAATCAGGTCAGGCTATTTACGTACAAATGAATGCTTGAACCGAGATAATTGTAACGAGTCGAGGATCCAGGATTAATACGACCAGATACGGAGTCCTGTTAGATAGATAAGTAGGTAATCAAAATACCGTCACTCTTAATTAGTGGGTGCCGCCAGCGGCGCCGAGCTTTAACGGTCTCGAACGAGACCATACTAAATATATGTATCTGCACTGTAATGTGTATACGCTTAGATTTAAATAAAACGCAAAGAAAAACATTATTTGTTTAGTTTTTTATGAAAACGGAAGAAAAAATCTGGGGAGTAGTAACTTCTTAATCAGAAAAGGCTATGAAAAACGAAGAACTCGTATTATACCATAGCATTACGCCCGCATTTTTCGAAGGGTTAGGCAGAGGTGTACTTATGTACACCTACAGTTCGTTGACATGGATTTTCATCAAAAAACCCAACAAGACTTCGCTCGTATCGATCGTATAGCAGTCAAGCCTTACCACTAGACCAATGAAGAAGTTACGAAGAACTCAGTCTATTGATGACTCTAGATTTCTAAGAGGTCAACGAATTGAGTGAATGTCAATATCATGAATGTACTTAAAGATAGATAAACAGATTATCTGGATCACGAAACAAACTTGTAGTAACACCAAAACTTTATATATCCTATAATGATACAATTAATCAAATTAATTCCTCAATATTCCGTAATACAGATAGCTGGTAGTTATAAATTCCTTCATTATAGGCACACTGGCACTCGGTCGATAGTATCCTGCTGATAGAGCGTCGTATAACATGCTCGACAAATTAGGATGGACGTCGTTTGTCATGGTACTCTCACGCACCGACGCGTACGCATTTCATTAGGGCGGCAATAAAGCCGCACATGAAATATTACCCCAATCTGTTGTGTAGGAAAATTCGAGTTAGTTTAGATATAACTTTAATATATTTGTTACTTATTTTGTACATATATAAACATACCATTACATATTCCCTGAAGAGATAGGCAGGGGTATACAGTAATAAACAGTTTGCCGGTATTTTTAGCGGGCGATCCTATTGCCATTAACTGGGCACAGATCCGAACTCGGAGTTACAACCGAGAATTTCACTAACTTTGCCTAATCTAAAAGTAGAATCCAGAACCTTAAGCGTTACAGGCGCGCTTAGGCTATGACAAGCTCAATTTTATTACAATAATGTCGACGTATTATATCGGTATATTCAAGATTAATTTAACCTAAGTAGATACTTTGCTTACCTACCATATAAAATGTAATCACTTAATTTGTATCATAAACTTGCACGTTGGTACTTCAGTGAACTTTAACGGTCTCTTTTCATTTACTTCTACAAAGTAATCAGGTGTCATCTTTTTAATGGCGCCAAGGAACCTAGTGATGGCGTACTTATCTTTTTAAAGACCCTTAGATAAATGTAAGTACGAGCGGAACTAATCTGCCCTTCGTGAACATGAATATTCAAATTCGTTGTTGAGTTTACATTAAATTAATGTACTAGTCCTGTTACAAGGGGAGAACATTTGTAAAGTCCATTCCAACTAATATGTGGAACGATTTAGTCGACGATACATCACTACTTTTTATTTTTAATACCACCAAATTAGATTAACGTGTTTAGAGCTATTTGTTAGCGGCTTCGTTGATTTCATTAAAGGAGTTTTTGTATTGACGTCGACCGAAGTGTTTTGTACTATTTTTTTATGTATAAAATATTAACGTAATTATAACGTACAATTTATCACTTTTAATTAATATTGACGTATTTGAGTTTGATTTATTATCAGAGTTAATTAATGTATCGACATTGAGAGAAACTCAATAAATGAACACGACAAATGCGAATGTCATTTTTAAAGTAACTGTAATAATGAATTTACTACTTTGCAAATGTTCCTAACAAAATCATAGTGGTGTTTGTTATCTCTGTTCTTAAAAATTGGATGGTTTAATGAGTAACTAATTCCGTGCATGAGTTTTGTATAGACTGGATTTATCGTGACCTATATGAAAATTCGAATGATGACCCCTATATGACCCCTAATGACCCCCGTAAATTGTTCCTTTCATTCCTGAAATATTTCATTTTAGACAATCCTCTCTCAAAAAGCTACTAGGTACATACAAAACACGTTATAATCGTACCGATCATGTTTATCAAATATAGTAAAAATACTTTTTCTTGTGATTGTTACAGAACTAGAAGCATTCAGACACATTCATCAGACAACAGCAGCATCCCTCCGCCAGTGATCACGGTGCGGGTGACGCGGCAGACGCGCGAGACCGACTGCCAGGGCGTCGACAAGAGATACCACGAGTGCAATAATATTGTAAGACTGACTTTTATACTGAACTAGCTTTCCGTCAGCGGCTTCGCCCAGTCCCCGTGGTCTGGGTATTTCTTATAACTTTCATTCCCTATGTCAACCCCTTACAGCCCTTTTCTCTCATTAAAAAGTAGCCTATGTCCTTTCTCAGACTCTAGACTAGGTCTGTACCAAATTTCATTTAAATCAGTTCAGTAGTTTTGGCGTGAAAGCGTGACAGACAGACAGGCATGAATGAATGAATGAATGAACTACCTGCTGCGGTTTTTCCCGTGTGCTATGACATGTTCTTCTTCAAACGAGGCCTAAAAGAGCTCTCTACCATACACAGTAGGTGGCCGCTCAGCTTTGTCCCTGGCGTTGTTGATGTCCATGGGCGGTGGTTACCACTTACCACCAGGTAGGCCACCTGCTCGTCTCGGCTCGTCGTAAGGATAGAGTTGAAGTGGTAGTGAGCGGGGCACATAGCTCGTAGAACTGATGGCCGCAGGAGCAGAAAGGTTCTTGAGTGGAGACCACGCACCGAAAAGCGCAGCGTGGGACGGCCTCCAACGAGATGAACCAACGACCTGGTAAAGGTCGCTGAGAGTCGTTGGATGCAGGCGGCATATGACCAGTCCAGTAGAAGTCTATGGGGGATGTTCAGAAGTGGACCTCTTTTGGCTGATATCAAAATTTATTTGATCATCATATCAAAATGTTGAGCTATACATTTTAGCAACTGATCTTAAACGTGACTACTACGTTCAAGGTCCGATCGAGGGTCGAGCAGTGTTGATTTTTCCGAGGGGTATTTTACTACCCCTCAGCCTAACCTTGCGAGGAGTACAGGCTAGTGATAGTATCCATTTTTTCAAATTTGTCAACATGTGAAGAAGCTTTCTTCGATATACAAAATTCTTGTGTCAGAATTTAAAGCCATATTCGTCGTAGCATATACCTAATGCTTGTATACGTTTTTCCAATAATGAACATGTTTCCTCAATCAAAGAAATCGGAAAGCTCAGGGTACGCGTGTTTCTCACGCATTAGTCAATAAAATATGAGTAATGACTCGCAATCATTTGTTCGATTGCCATGCACTATAAGAGCCCTTAGTACTGAAGCACTTAATACTCTCACATTAAAACTGAATACTGATTTACGATCGAGTACACAGTTAACGTTTCCTTGATTAGCATTGTTCTATTCAATTTGCTTAGTCACGGATGGGATAATAAAGTTGACTTTACAGCGTTTGTTTATGTTGATATCTACGCGGTGTCTAGAAAAGTTATTTGTGAGTAAGACAAAGGTATAGTGACGTAATAAAATTTGCTAATACAAATATAGGATACTTATGAAATCTATTTCTGTATTCATTATACGTTAAATTTTCCATGCTTCCATACTAATTTCAAAAATACATAAGCAACTTTGTTGTTTGTCTGTTACTTTTTTAGGCCTAAACTACTGAACCAATTCTGGTAACATTTAGCAAGGAGAGAGATTGCAGCCCGAGGAAGGATATTTATGTTGTTAAGTCCCGGCTTGAGAAAAAAAGCAAGACACTAAATAATCCTTGCTCTAATTGTTGCAAAGCTGTTTAATGAGTGTTTGAAGTGATACATGTTTGTTTGTTGCAGCCATGTCCTGATGGAGCGATAAACAGTCGCGCGGAGCAGTGTGCAGCGTATGACAGGAGGCCGTTCCGTGGAAGATTTTACACATGGGTGCCTTACATAGACGGTTTGTTCTAATAAAAAATTTATTCTTTTTGTTGAATTAAAAAAATAGATAAGCTAATGAAGGTTGAATCCATATTGTAGAATGATTACTGAATAAATGGTGATAATTGATTCGGATGTTTCGTAAGAGCGCAAGCGAAAGTCTAGGTAATACATCAGTTTATGTAATACTAGTACCTACCATTAGTATAGGTAATACTGGTACCTACCGTCAGTATAGTCAATTGTTTTCCCCATAGGTATATTGGCATGGGGAGGTCGGTCTGAAACAATGTGAAAATACTAAAGTAATAAGTAAAATATTATATCAGTATTTAACATGAAGTAATTTTGCCCTCAAATATTCAGCCATATCTGGATACCCCAACATAATTAAGAAAAGGGTAGGGTTGATGTAGTTGAACTTAGATGATGACTGAATAGACCAGATAGTTATACTGTATTTTGCCCAGTTGTTAGAATCCGATTCGATCGAAAGATAAAAACAACTACCTATACAACGGTTCAAAACACTATGGTAGTCAGAAGTCCAAAAATCGTGAAAACTAGCGTATGCTTTGAATATCGGTATCGCCCAGGAATTAGGTTGTGGAGGTCGTGTAGTCACTTTGTGTAAAGTACTGATAATTTGACGACGTCTGTGGTCTAGTGGTTCGAGTACCGGACTGCTGATCTCGAGGTCGTGGGTTCGATTCCCACAAGACACAAATATTTATGTGATGAACTTAAGTGTTTGTGTTTGTCTGGGTGTTTCTTATATATTATAAGTATGTATTTACAAAAAAAAGAAGTATATAAGTATTATATCCATTGTCTAGTATCCATAGTACAAGCTCTGCTTAGTTTGGGACTACATGGTGCTGTGTAAAATGTCCCAGGATATTTATTTATTTATTATTTATTTAATCTGCCGCATCTGTTTAGACCGACCCCTTAGGGTAGGCTAGGTTGATGGTTGAAAATACTGATAAATGTATTTGATCGAGAAACATCATCTTAAGTGCTTAGCCATATCCAACGCAATGATTTGGACTAATGTGAACTACTTAAAATAAAATGAAAGCATGAAATAATCCTATTGTATTTTTGTGATTGTTTATTTGTCCATTGTGTAAACTGTTGGGGTTTCGTCATTACAAGTTGTTGTTTTGAGTATAACAAGTATCATTCGATCGGCATCACCCTGATAATCCGCTTCTATTCAGAAATACCTATGCTATGGAATAGTCCATGACGAAACCATATATTTATGCATGCACATGCCTAAATCCAATATTTCGCCACTCGCATTGTTTGAATGTAAACTCACATAAACGCCGAAATGTATGGCAGTGAGTAGGCGAGTAAATGATAAGTTATATAAAACAAGTTTAAAATGATTGAAACTAGATGAGCGCCATCTAGGTTCAAAAATTTTGACATATGATGACAGTATGTATCGAGAGTACTAACGAAAGGTAGCTTTAGAAATACGAACCACTTTTTTAATGTAGCCTCTTGTGTTAGGCTACTGTTAGGGAAAGGTTTCCTATAGCCTCGTCACAATAAACGATAAACTGAGTATAGCTAATACATTTTTCTAATAATACTTTTCCTAGCCTTTCTTGTGTTTGGTACGTACGATATCAGTTTTTGAACTGCTATGATTTGTTCTGGGGTATTGCTTGCATACCGAAAACAATGCAACTTCTCCGAAGGCTTTTTATTTGAAATCGAAAAGGCTATTCTCAAAAAAACTATAATAAGTATTATAATGTATGTTCTGTCAACATATAAATTTATTTCTGGTAAACTAGTACATGTCTAGTAACTGGTTATAATGAGTTATATGCTCTTCAGGCCAATAAGGCACGGCATACGCCCGACGGCGTTGTGCCAGCAGCTTAGCCTTTTCGATTTCTCGGTCTCTGCCGTCGGCTATTAACTAACGCCCGTGCCGCAGGATAGACCGTGCAATACGGCCGTAAAGAGAATAGATACGTGGAATATATTTGTACTGCAGGCCTACAATGTTCAGTTTACTGTATCGTAGGTGCAAGGCAACTGCTAGGGAGACGTTTGTAGGAGATATATAGTTGCAATGAGGTATGTTACTCGTTAAATTTCTTGGTTCAATATCAATTTCGATCACAGATACTGGATGACTTCATCAAAACGAGGCAAAAAATTTAAACATAATTATAATATATAAAAAAAGTCGGGTTTGTTACAACACTTATACACGAGAACTGCTGGACCGATTTTCATGATTTTTGATTTGTTGGATTTGTCTCCGCCACGAGTAACAGAATACTTAATACTGTATATGTATATATAAAACGGGGTTCAAACTTGACGCAGCTGAAGCTGCGGTAAAAAGCTAGTCTAATATTAAAACAAAGTCGGGTTTGTTACAACACTTCTAACTCGAGAACTGCTGGACCGATTTTCGACCGATTTTTCCACGCAAAACAAAATAAGTTAGAACTGTTCAGTTTAAACTGAACGTCTGGAAGCCGCTTTAGGTTATATTTTTTTATAATTTTAAGAACATCAACCTCTAATATTAATTAATACTAATTAATATTAATCAAGAAGTTATTTTTATTAAAAGTGATTTTACGACTCTTGTACTTTTGAGTTATTGTAGATTTTAAATAGTTGTATACCTAATTACAAAGTTGTTTTGACATTTCCGAACTCTGCTGAACAAAAGTCTGTTTGCCGCCAAAAACTCCCTCAACATCAACAAATTAACTCTAGGCAAAAAAGACCTATTTTTTTTCTAAATCCTTGGTCCACCATGTTTTGAGAACACAAAACTAAGATACTGATCGATGGAAATCACGAAATACGCGTAAAAACGCAGGGAAAAACAATTAAAAAGTACAGATATCGTCCAAGTTCATACGAAATAAACTGACGTCTACAATGCTTACATAATCGTGACGTAATTCACTCTGATTGGTGTTTAACGTAACATGGCGGACTGCTGCATTTTGTAGTTTTAATTTATTTAATAAATTATCAATCTCGCCCTAAATGTAAAAATAAATATTTTTTTCTAAATCTATTGATCATATTTAACCAGTTAAACAGATTATTTATGTGATTCTTAATTACTGCAGTCATCATGCCTATTCCATCTCTCATTTAAATGTCATGTTTGAAAATATTAAAAACGGATAATCGTGAAGCGCAGGCGTTCTTACCACTATCCAATTATGCTCATATTACTGCATGAATTGTGAAAACTGACACTAATATTCTTTTCAATTCCCTATATTTTCTCCTCAGGGATTATTGCGGGCTCTAAGACAGTGTAATGGGATTAACTAGGATATCTTTCTGCTCGGAGTTTCCATTAATGACTCGCGATAAATACTCCATTACTGGAAAGGGGTAGAAGACTCCTCGAAGAGAATCTGTTAAGCAAATAATGCAATAGTTAATTTACTTGTATGATGATGATGACAGTTTAATAAACAAGTGTATTGAATAAGTAGTAATCTCAGGAATTAAATCTTAATTGTAGTATAAGATTACAAAGGGCCTGTTTCATCACTTCTAGATAGCTGCTAAACGCCAGATAAATTAAAAAAAGGAACAGAATTTGTATTAAATTATCTGCCAAAGATTTTAACGGGAACTTAACAGGAGGTGGTGAAACAGGACCTAATAGTAAATAACCGTCCTAGTCTGCGCCTCCTCCCAATATATTGATATGTATCTCATCTCGGCATACTTCTTAAACCATGTTATATAAACAGTCTGCAGTTCAAAGTATCACTTATGTGACAAAAAAGAGAACATACTAATTTGGGTGTCGACAGCTAATCTAACTTATTACATCGCTTGTCTGCGCATTGGATACGCTTGTTCAGACAATTTGCTCAACAATAATCTGTCAGAATGGTAGATGTTTTATGTATCGGCGATAAAATTGAATTGTCAATGACTGCTAATAAATTCTAAAGTTTCTTTGTATCAAATATTTGTTTCATAAATGCTCAGTCAAATGTAGCATAAGCAGTTTGACTTTGACTAGATAATTTGTTTGTTGACACTGTAATTATTAGGATTCACATTGCAGCTTTGTTAGAAAACAGACCATAAATCTCATGCTTTGTATTTGTTTCGCTTCTTTGTGGAGTTAAAGTGCTTGTCTTACATGGTTTCCAATTTTATACCGTATATCACTGTTGTTGTTTCAATTTGGAGTTCAGAAAGATGTGCTTACTTACGCTAAGTGAACATTACTTTTATTCTTTTTTTTTGTTTTACTTTCTGAATCTCTTCTTCTCTACTGGCATCCATTAAGCCTTTAACTTTTATACAAAACCTTAAACTCTTTCTTATCCTACTCTTTGCCAGTTCTAGTTTACACTATATTTAATAATGATTGTTCTTTAAAGTGAGACTGTAGACCGACTATCACTGATCTTTGCCAATAAATAAAAAAAAATATCCAACATTTTTAATATGAACGCTGCATCGCGTTATTCTTTAGTTCCTTATTCTCATCGTCATATGACTTTTAGGCTGTTCTAGGTCCCTGATATGAATATAGTATTCTTGTATATTAATAGCTAAGTGCTAATTATGATAAAAAATGGTTTGTGCAGGTAACGCGCCGTGCACGTTAAACTGCCGTCCCCTGGGGCAGCACTTCTTTGCGTCGCTGTCGCTGGTAGCTGATGGGACACCGTGTACGAGACAAGGATTCCGAGCCATATGTGTTCAGGGGAATTGTAAGGTAAGATACATAGCCTACAAATATTGCCCTTGCTTCTAATATAACCTAACATTCCACTGAAAGTGGGTCACGAAATTAGTAAACTATCGATCAAATAAATCACTATGATGTTGTAGAAGGTACTCGTATTTTGTAATCCACCTGTTGTACCTTATTTTTAACTTCTAAAACTGATATAAAATTATGTATTCATAATTTTATAAGCATAGTAGGTATAGGTGCCTTATTTTTAACTATTACTTCTAAACTGATAATTTTATTGTTGCCAAACTTTGTAAAACTATCTTGAATTTTATTCTTAATTTAGAATTTAAGCATAACTTTTAAGGTAAACAAGTTTCAACTTCCGTAATTCCAGGAACACCTTAAAATTTTGTAAATACAGCCTTAGTTGGTTTATGATTGAATTATCACATAATGTAAATTGTGGAACCAATTTTCTAATATTTGTAGGCAGACCACGTCGCTGTCAAATGTCTACTTACGGCGGATTTATGACTAGGTATTCCGTTCTCTTTAAGTAGGTACCTACTAATTAAAAGTTGCAGCTAAAAGGTATCGTGTACTTTCTAGAATAAAGTTGGAGACTACTGGCTAAAATGGGCATTTTTGATTAATAAATGAATCGCGTACACAAAGGCACGCCTTGCTATATTTTGTTTGGGCTAAACTCGCATCATATAGTTTTTTTTTGTAACAAGAGGTCCACATGTACTGGAAATTGATGGCACTTTGTGCAGCATGTAAGTACCTACGCGATGATTCATATTATTACTAACCAAAAGAGTAAATTTTAGCTCTCCTGTTTTTGTGGCAGGCAGTGACAAAAATAGCTATAGCAACCCTCTTTACGTGCTAATAATAACGTCATCAAGATCAACTAATTAATCGTTCTACTGCTGGGCACGGGTCTCCTATCAGAATGAGAGGGGTTAGGCTACCTATAGTCTACCACGCTGGCCCAGTGCGGGTTGGCAGACTTCACATGCCGTCGAGAAGATCTCACAATTTTCCTTCACCGTTGTAAGCAAGTGATAATTAATTATTAATACGTACATGATTACGAAAAGTCAGAGGTAGGCCTTGCATTCGAACTTGAGACCTACGACTCGGGAGTTTTGTGGTCCTATCCCTCGGCTATAACTGTTTTGCAAACTGCGACCCTCATGGTTGTTTTCAAAACGATGTATGAAGGAATCGACGTTAATCGGTGGACGTTAACTACAGACTAATAAATACCACAGTGTAAATAATATCATGACAAGTGCCATTAAATCTTTTACACACGAAATACCTGAAATATTTGTTGGCATTCCTTTGGTTTTACTGTTGTTTGAAGTTTTATATCGGGCTACGGTCACGGGCAAACTGTGATATAAGTAGTTACTGCTATTTAAGGATTTGACGTCATACTTTTATAAAGTTTGTTTAGGTCTACTCAGTTTGGATACCATAGGTACCCACCCATTCGGATATAAACAAGCTATTGTAAGGTGCATTTAGAAATGTGACGTAAGCCCTAGGAATACTAGAATCGGCAATTTTGCAGACTATGTAACATTGAAATAACATTTGTGTGTACGACACACATACGCGGTATTATTCGCGCGCGCAATAAAGCTAGATGAATTGTCTATTGAGTATTGAGCGAGCGTGTACCGTCTGCTCCACTGCTCTATAAACTATTCAATCGTTGTTACACTGTGGCACAAGGACGCCGTAATCGTAAATTATTTAGTGTATTGTTTATTGCGTGATAATAATTCGCGTGGCCGTGTCTATGCGGTCTTTTACGAAGCTTAATTTGCACTCCTGTTGTCGTCAAGACGCTGAAAATAGTTTTAAGAGTTCAAGACCAAGTCGTTTCTACACAACCACTAAATCAGACGCGGATATACATAATGGGGTTACTGGAATTCAATATTAAGGAAGAAATACCGCAATCTTAAACTTTTCTTATCTACGCTTTGAGTTAACGGTGAATGATATTGTCTCTTATTATTCGTAAACATAAAAATGTAAAACATAGTTAATTCTCGTTGTCACTTTCCACTAAAGAGTTTTCACTGCAAGACACAATAGAGCCGCTAACAACCCGTCGTGTAGATGATAGGAAGGTGATAAAATATAAAGAGGTTCTATGTAAATACTATTAACACCTCCCGCGGCAAGATCAGCAAGTTTAAGTTAAATATTACGCGGTTAAGTAGTTAATTCTACGTCGTGGCGCCGCGTATGAACCCGAGGGCTTTATTCGTGCTTATGTCCGGTATTTGCAGTGATTAACTAAATTACAATTAATTGGCTTTATGACTTCAATTATATTTTACAACATTATAAACTATCGCAATAGTGAAATTGTTGATTGGGATTTGTTGTATTGGCTTAGAAATTTATTATCGTTTAAATTTAATTAAACCTCAATGTTAATTAATGGTTATTAGATATGATTTAGCAAATCAAAATGTACACAATAGATAGAAAATAGATTAATTATAATTCATTTATGTGCATTTTATACTGAAATAATATTAAATGTTCAAAGTTAATACTATAATAAAATTCCAAGCACATAACATAATAAATAAAATCCTTGAACTTATAGGTAACCAACTGACAATTAAATTTTCATGACTGCGTAAATATTAACAATAGATAAAAGACATAACAAAATATAAAAATTAATAGCAACTACCAGTTGAATCTTAAAATATTTTATGCAAGACCATAGTATTCTTCGCAAAGTTGCCTATAAAGAGTATAATTATAAAGGACGCCTTCAAGCTGATGACTAATAAAAATCACCTATTTTTTCCAGCCAAAATACTGACGAGAAGTTGAAGGGGTTTTCGGTTATTGTCGTTCTCTCATCTCATTGATTAAGTAATTAATCAAAGCATGTTTAGTCATGTAACGTTCTCGGCTAACGGATTTTGACGACGTCTGTGGTCTAGTGGTTCAAGTACCGGACTGCTGATCACGAGGTCGTGGATTCGATTCCCACAAGACACAAACATTTATATGATGAACTTAGGTGTTTGTGTTTGTCTGGGTGTTTCTTATATATTATAAGTATATATTTACAAAAAAAATATTATATCCATTGTCTAGTACCCATAGTACAAGCTCTGCTTAGTTTGGGACTAGAAGGTGCTGTGTAAAAAAAATGACCCAAGATATTATTATTATTATTATTACAACATTAACGTTCGTTCACGTTGTTAACGCTCTCAAAAATTCTCACTAGCAAGTCGGAGTTTGGATTCCTCGCCCTCTATACATGGGATCCAAAACATACCGGCGAAATGTGGGTGCAGCACATTGCCATACCATCGAGGATAGAGCGGTAAACGTATTTCTATCGGTCATTTGACCAGTGAAAATGTCTTACGGACAAGTAGGTACGGTATACGTTAAGTCGCGATTGACGGAAACCGCCGGCGCCAGTCGGTATGCGTGAGATCAGTGATTAGCGACACCTACCGCCCCGGGCAACGCGACACTGTTTCCTATTCCGACACGTTTCATACTACATAAACATAAGATAAGAAAATGTAACTAGGAAAATCTTATGAATCAATAATTAGGTTGTCAATCAGATCGTATTTCCACAAAATTTGGGTTACACAAAAAATATTGTTTCATGTTATGAAAACAATGATTTCCTTTTCGAGAAAAGTCGATGGGTTATATATATATCAGCCTATTGCCGTCAACTGCTGAACGTAGGCCTTCCCCAAAGAGCGCCAACCATCCCGGTCTTGGGCAGCTCGCATCCATCCGCTGCCAGCCACCTTCTTAAAATCGGCGGTCCATCGTGTCGCAGGGCGTCCTACACTACGCTTGCCTAAACGTGGTCTCCACTCTAGCACTTGTGCACTTGTTCAGATGTGTTATATCTATACTTAATATTATAAAGAGAAAAGATTTGTATTTTTATATGTTTGTAATGAACATACATATAAAAACATCTTTCCCGAGTAACATAAGCATAAGCTATAATTTATAAGACCACGCGGGCGAAGCCGCTGGCGGAAAGCTAGTCTATAAATAAATATAATATAATCTCTGTCGAGGTATTGTTATAAATTCAGCATTGTTAACGAAATTAAATTACAAATTGCTGTTAAAAATGTCATCATCGCTATGAATACGGACGAACTTAAGTAATATTCGCACAACAATAGGCTACCGGAAGGTTCCGTCTAAAGCTTCTTAAAATTAATAATGTCTGCGATAATACCGCTATTTATAGTAATGTAGATAAAAGCTTTACAAAGTGCGCAATACATTGCCGCTTTAGTTCGGTTATAACGAACTATTGAGACACCTACACGCAAACAATAGGAATAACAGGACTATGTGGAATAGGCACGGACCATGTGCAAGGAAGTCTCAACATTCCGTCCCCTTTTACGTAGAAAGCTCTGGGCCAGATCGAGACAGTTGAACCAAGGTTCGAATACCTTAGACAGGCAGTAATTAATCCCACGGGCTTTACTTTGACACTTTGCAAATGTTGCAGTTAAACATTCGTATATTCACGCTAATTGCCGGTTGGTAGCCGTCAATCATTTAAGCATTTAGCCTCAAGATAACACTTGTAATAGATATATAATTGCACCACCACTGACAGCTATTCCTAGAAACGTGGTATTTAAGTTATCCAAATAAGCAAAACTTGTAATCTCTTATTTATTGGTAGTAATGTAAATATTATGAGCAGTTTATTATATTTAATACTGAGTGCATACAATATTGTGTTTAATGTTAGATTTAAATTGGCACAGCGGTTTTGTTTACTTAGTTAACGTACCTAATTACCAATTAGTTTAAATAGGAGACATAGATTCTTGATAAGTACATAGTGGTTATTGTATCCAATTGACTGGCAGATGTCCAGGCCCTCAAAGTCGTGACTAGCAGGACTAAATAGGCAGCTTTCGGTGATTCATAATAACAGGATTAGCTACGTATTCCGAAAATGAAATGATTTCAGTAGGTAGAACAAAAGTATTTGTTAAAGTTTATTATCTACGGTGTTTAATTTTTTCTCAATTAGACTTCGAAGACAATGATAAACCGATTTAAACCATAGCAAAGCTTTTATAAGTTCAATGATTAGAAAAATTGAATGAAGCAATCGCGATTGAAGTTCCGACGCGGCGCCGTAAATTGTTAGAAGTGGTAGCATTTGTTCGCAGATTTTACGATAGAGTCAGAGTGATCGAACTGTACCTCCAGTATCTACGCATATAAATAAACTACTATGAAATATGCTATAGGTAGGTACCATTCCACTAACCCAGAATCTATGTCAATGACTGAATTAGCCATTTTATGACCCACTATAAATAACAATATAATGTAGTATTCCGTTAGTAGTACGGTTCCCAGTACCTATGATTGCAGACTTATCATTTTCTTCGTTAGTATATTGTATTACTCAATATGATTTAAAAACAACTACTCTAATTTGGATGCACAATACAATGTCTTGCAAAGTTGGGTTCAGAAGTCAGTACATACTTGAAACATTTCCCTTTTCTCTATAAAGAAACCTTATGATTATAATTGATGTCAAACAATCAAAGATAATCGTGAAGATCATGTTCATGAACTCTATGAATTTTATGTGACAACAGACAAGTGTCGTAAAGCACGTTAGCGGTTTATGCACATGAATAGAAATTTATGTTCATGATGGCTTGAAATTGATCCCTTGAACAGTTACACGTAAAATAATTCTTAGGTGACAGCAAATTAGATTGAACAGTATGCGTATTCAACAGATTTGTTCAAACAACACAATAAGCGGTCTATTTGATGAAGCTTCAGGCACTCGATTTTATGACGGTCATTTTCATAAAATAGCAACCACTATACAAACGAGTTATTAGCATGTGGAGGTCCTGAGCTCAATTCAATGGTAGATATTACTCGTTTCAGTAAAAAATATAGGTACAAATATGTAGTACATCAATTTATTGATATAATAGAGTATCTAATAGATATAAGGTAAGACATGGGTATTGTTATCTTTTTTGTGTAGTGTATTCAGTCTATAAAGAATAAGAATAAGAATAATAATATTATAAAGAGTAAAGATTTCATTGATTGTTTGCATTGAATAGGCTCCGAAACTACTGGACCGATTTCAAAGATTCTTTCACCATTAGAAAGCTACATTTTTATGGAGTAACATAGCCTTTAATTTATAAGAAATACCCGGACCACGTGGGCGAAGCCGCTGGCGGAAAACTAGTATTTTATAATTACAGAATATGGATATCACTAATTACAAATAGGGACCTGAAAGTTACCATTCTTTTATTTAATCAAATGTCGATAAAATCTATTAGTCATTAAATTCGGCACAAGCTCTGCGAAACTGAATCTTTGAAGCTATGACGTCCCATGCATTAGTATCGAGTTCGTGGCACAACAAGATATAAATGCAATAATTTTTGTTAAAATCAAATGCAGACTTAGAGTTATTATTTGCTATATTCTACGAGTTCCTGCGTATGTGTGTGCGCATTAGTTAAGTAGGTACAGGTATTGCATTTCACATTTGATCATCTATTATCTATATTTTAGAATTCTCCTAGTAGTAAGTGTTATACTTCCTTCCCAGATGATTGCCAGTATTGTTTTCTTGAATTGTTTATCTACATTTTCTTAATGATAAATAACATTGATGATGTTGTTTGTTTAGTATTTGTATAGTCGGTGCGTGATTTGTCTCGTGAGACACATGTTTGGCGATGTGAGTGTTCTCGGTACGTGACGGGACGACGTCCACTCTGTCAGTTTGTCGGTTTTCCACATATGAATGCGCGGGAGACGCGTGCTTTACGCGCCAGTAGTGCACAGCGACGCGACTTGCGCGCGACTTACCCGCGGCGCATACACATTTCTAGCGGGAAAACTCCAAAAAGTTCGAATATTTAAATCCTTATTAAAATTAAAAAGCTTTTTAATTTAAAAACAATACCAGTGAATTTGATGTTTAAAAAGTAAAAGTGCAATTTATGTAATTCTATTCGATTATAAGTTAGTGCAACAAGATGCATTTTTTTCGTGACATATCTACTTTTAATTAATTTTTAAAACCATCACAAACCCACAAAATATTATAATTTAGTATTTAATATACCTATCTATATTTATCTGTTTAATAACTTAATAATAATAGTATATATGCGACATGTTTATTTGCTGGCGCCACGACTCAAGCTTTCACGAAATCATCGGTCCGTATTAGCGTTTGCTTTCAAGCGAATAATTTAATTTCCGTTAAATATCTCTTATCGTCTACAATTATATTCTCCGTTAAGTGATGTAACCATCGGTCAATGACAATCCGATGTTAATTTGATGGCTGTCAAAGTTGGTTGTTGAGTGGACTGGTCGGAAAGTCCCGTACGCAGCGGATGCTTACATCGGTCTTATCAGCAATTCTCATGTAACAGACAAATATCGAAGGACAAGATAAATTAACGTTAAGTATAATGTTAAATTGTATGTAAGAAATTGGTAATGGTTCTCGAAGAACGGTGCGGATCGGGCTAATTTTCGTCATTTGATTACGGTATGTTGTAACATGAGACTGCACGAAATGCAATGTATGTTTCCATTTAGTTCTTATTTACTTACGGTTTCCTGTTTTTCTTTTTACTGCTTTCGTTTGATATCTTTGATTCAATTAAGTATAAAAGAAATGTTCCGTCATTGATGTTAGTTTGGTAAGAATCTGCTAAATACTAGCAGCTACTAAATTGTGTTGCTTTCAATATGCCTGATTATTTTAAAACATAACAAAAACTAGTTATGGAAAATTTAGGCCACCATAATAGGCATACTCTCGATGCAGGTAGGTTACTCATATTTAAAGTAATTAGGTTCCCCTCAGTTGTGTTGAAGATGGCCATCTGAGGGGTTTTATTCCAGTAAACATCCCTTACACTGCTGCTTCTCGTGTCGGCAGCCTTTTGAAGGTCACTCCCCTTTGCTACAACGAAAGGTGGGTAATATCTGAATCTTAGTTCCGCTTAATCGTTTCGAATAAAATAACAACAAAGTTAATCTATAGCAATCCCTTGAACTACGGTATATTATTAGCTACTGTGCGTACGAGTACCTACATTAATTGAAGTCGGCGTCAGTGCGTTGATCTCGTTGTCTGATCGACAATTTTTTGGCCGCGTCATCCGCGACACTGCTTGTGTTAATTTTTCATTAAGAAATTATTAAAAGACCGCTATAAAAGCTTCATCAACGAATTGGGGTTACTACAAGGTCGATTAACATCTGCTTTAGGGCTGGCAGAGTCTTGAAACGCAATACATATTTGCACTAATTAGTGTCACGTTTTCTCTGAAATGTAATGCTTGTTAACAGCTGGAGTCCAATAGCTTACATAAGACCATAGTTAATAGCTCAGTTCCTGGATAAATTAGATAACTAAAATTTCTATTAGTGTAAATCATAACAGATTTCGCTGAATTATTAAGTTAAATCAAACTGATATTATAATTGGGTAGGTGTTCCTGTCAACCCTACGAGTCTATTACCTCCTTACAGATAGGGGACATCTTTATTTCGGACATGTTGCCATTCATCATCATTGTTATTCTCTGAAATTTGTAATGGTGCTGCTATTAACATGTCTATAGTAGTTTGCTTTATGTTCTCTACCCGTAATTTATTGTTATTATCATAATGCAGTAGGTATTGTTCTAAATTGTGTATTTAAACTTCTTTCAGTGTTAAATTGCATATGTACTTATGTAGCAAACATAATATAAGTAAAAAAACTTGTCAAATCGTACTACGATATAGAAGCTCTATCAAAATAGACCCATCAGAGCCGATGTGATACGATAGCCGCGAACAAAATAACAATATATAGAATCTTAGTACCTAGGTACTATATAACGCGATACAATCTGTAAAGTATGTATGATATATACCAAACAACTAACAATCTTTTATTGGTAATTTAGGTAGTTATCTCACTATAAGAAAGTACTTATAATGAGATATCTACGCTATCGAGCTGAAAGTCAGCATTGATTAATGTGGTAGCTATGCTGCACAGGGGTCAACATTTTCAAAGCCGCCTCCTTTTGCCATAATGCACATCCCCGATTTATTGTATACTCATGTGTTCTTTAATTTTTTTTGGTGGCAATAAACATATTTTCTTTCTTCTTTCTTTCTTTCTTTCTTATGATATTAGAGCTGGTATAGTATTACAGTACCTATATATAATTATTATACATTTAGTGGGTGGATAGTCTAAGCTACTTTCCTTGATGTTTAACTAGTTATATGCTGGATGAAATTGGGTTATTGCACAAGTAGCCTTGATAATAAATTCAGGAATTTTGTTAAATGCATCGTTTAATTTTTTTGTTTGTTAAACATGCTTTTATCTGTTCTCAAAGAGAATTTTATTTTTTACTGTTTATTTTAGACCAATGAAATAACTCTACAATGCTTCTAGGACAAACAGGTATATTTTTTATATACTTTGTGACAGCCAGGCTGCTGTTAGTAAGATAAAATTGTATATAATAAGAATGAGGATCATATAACATGCCGTGAGTTAATATATATAGAGTTGTTTTATATAATACAGATAGTATGACAATTGCTTTCGCTTTCTCATAGTATTGTACGTTTGTATATTATGTTGGTTGACGTCAAATATTGAAACAAACAACCAACAAATTATAAAAACAGAATGTTACATATTTTATATTAACGATTAGATACAGATATTTTATGAATTTAATCGTCAATATTAATTGTAGTTAGGCTGCTGTTAAAATCTGAGACTCAACCCTATATGAAAGTTAATAAATGCATCGCATTTTATAAATTATGAACACTGAACAGTGTAGTTCTCCAACGTTCATATCACGTATCACGAATTGGCATTTTATGAAAAGTAGGTTGTTAATTTTGGAACAAAATTACGCACAGGTATATGCCGGAAATCTCACTCCGTTCCTTCATGGATTACTATAATCCATGTGATACAGTTACTAGTTTAGCTGTTACTGATACTCTTAATACAAATCGTAGAAACTGGGATCGTATTAAAAGATCAAGCTGCTATATTATTTTATGTAAAGCTGTCATAATGAAAGTTTAATACATTATAACAAACTAAAAGCATTACGAGTCTCAAATGAGAACACTTACTTCCTGTTCCTTAAACACACGTAAGGTCGAAATGCAGATTTTTATCTACAGGCTGTGCGTGGCCGAATAAGTCCTTTTTACCCGACTGCCGAAGGAGGAGGGTTATGTGTTTGACGCGTATGTATGTATGTATGTATGTATGTATGTCCGTTCCTATGTCCGGTCGTAACTACTCAACGGCTCAACCGAATTAGATAAATGACACCTCATTAGATTCGTCTTGATGGCACGACTGTCACTGGGTACATGAAATTAAAAAAAAACAATATGGCGGATTTTATACGCTTTAATGTGCGAACTGATTTTGAAAATGATCTTTAGTTGTATCAATTTATATTTTTAATGATCTATTCTATGATGATTTATAAACTAAAAAGAAGGAAATAAAATCAATTATTAAAAGAAACAAAAAACCCGACTGCGTAAAAACTACTAACTAATTATTAAAAGAAACAAAAACCCGACTGCGTAAAAACTACTAACTAAAAATCTAAAAACAAGCTCTGTGATGTTGGAAAATGTATTGCAGGCGGGACAAGCTGTTTGTTCATAAACAAAATTGTTTCTATGCTTGTCCCGCCTGCAATACATTTTCCAACATCACAGAGCTTGTTTTTAGATTTTTAGTTAGTAGTTTTTAAGCAGTCGGGTTTTTTGTTTGTTTTAATAATTAGTTACTAGTTTTTACGCAGTCGGGTTTTTTGTTTCTTTTAATAATTGATTTTTTAAAAACTGCTGCTACAGATTGATCTTTAATGAATGAGTTTCCTTCTGTACATAAAACATCTCGGTCCTTTTTGTCGTATATAAATTCAAACTAAAAGAGTGTTGCTTTTTCCTGTATTTGTTGGGCAAACAAATTCAATAAGTTAACATTTTCTCAAGGTATTATAGTGGAATTCTTAATAAATTTTTATAAACACCTTGTATAATGTCTTCTGATTGCTATACTGCCGAATCTCGCGATGCATCCATTATCTGTTATGTTTAGTGGCTGGACTATCGCCAATGTTGACGTGGTATTAATCGCAATTGTTTATTTGTTGTTATAGTAAACGGTATACATTTATATAATGTGTGTTAGAACGTATGCATGAATGGCTTTCTCACCAGTTTGTTTCATTGTGGCAGACATACGTCAAAATGTTAAATTGGAAATCAACAGCTCTAACTTGGTACTTAAACGCTGTTGCTAAAATCACCAGTAAAATGTTAATTTAATATATTTACGTGAGGTCATGCCAATTTCTCGTTTTAAATGAACGTTAAATAATATATTCATACACATAATTGATTAGATATAAATCGATTGTTAAATGTAATTTATTAGTTAAAATATACTTCGGTACCTGTACGTAGAAGGTTTATGGTTGTTTGATCGTAAAAATATGATAAATGGACAATGTTGCCCCGACAGATATAAAAAGCCCGACGGATTTAATAACTTTGTCATTCTACAATGATTTTATTTGAATCTTCTATGTGTACAGGCATACAGATTAGTTCAATTCAGATTTAAAATGGTCACAAAGCAAATAGAAAAAATGCCCATTTATCTTAACTATCTGGGGTTCTAAAATTTTATGGTGGCCGCATCAGCTCGACAAATATCATTATAACAATAATTGAAATATTTAGTGGCGACACGCGACCAAATCGGGGTTAAATAGGGACACTGTCCCACTAGATTTATAGCCTAAAAATATGTCAGCGGCAATAACGAGTTAAACGAGTTTTAAATAAAAAGTTTAAAACGGCTTACTGTCCAGTTAGGGTGATGTTTTTTCAATGTTACCGACAACTGGTACTTGTGACTTACACCAATGTACCTATTGAAGAAATGATATAATACTATTGATGTACTCCATCGTAATGTGGTCCTATTATACGGGTGATTCAGTTTAATAAAGAATATTTTCTGCAACGATGAACTCACATCTTGCTCACAGATAAAATTGGAATCATATGTACCAGCAAAAACTGATTAAACCTTAATTCAAGGTCTCTCGAGTGCATTCTTCATATTTTGAGTTCTGACGCAACAACACTTGTAAGAGATGAAATCATGAAAACAATATTCATTCGAGGAAATATCATTTCCATAGTTTAAGTAATAGAATAGGTACTAAAACTAAGTATTGCGATCACTTTGCACTGGTGGCATCTATTAAATTTTTTGTTCATTTTAAGGTTGCAACACGTTGTGATGTGTATGTCCTGTCCTGACTAGGGCCCGTATTAATAGATAGGTCTCAAACGTGATCCCAAGACCGGCATCAGTTGATAAGTTCTCAAGATGGGATCGGCATCTTAATGTCAACGCTAATTAATAAACCCATATCGACAGCATCTCAGATGATACCGAGTTTTAAACCACGATCTTTGGATTCGTAATTCGACACCCAATGAGATCCTGATCTTAAGACTTGCTATGTCAAAGTGAACGAACTATTCCATCTTTTGTTCAATACGTTTAGTACTTGCTATGTAGATGTATAATGTTTAACTTTTTGTGTGCAAAAATAAAATTTATTTTTCAGTTTATATCGATTAATTTTTATAAAAATTAATCACATGATTATAATTCATACGTTTAATCTTTATAAACTATAGAAAAAGCACAATATTTTCAAAAATTATTGAATTTAACAAGTCAACAAAACGCATACGCCTGAGATTGCGCGTCACATCATTATAATCTGTGGTTGTACTTAATAACAGTCCACACTCAACAGTTTTTGTTTTTTGTCTTTGTAAACTTGTATATAAACTTATCTAATGATTTGTTTATAATGGAATAAAAATGCTAGCTTGATCTCCAGTTGGTATTTTTATATAGGTATTGTGTAGTAGGTGGTAGGTAGGTAGGTACACAACAAACTCATATTTTCATAATTATTTACAATTCATGTGATGAAAATGGTTTAAGTACCTAGGTACCTGAAAGGATGCTATAGCGTAATACCTCAAAGTTAACGAGGCAGCTATTTCTGGCGCAACTGGTAGCCCTCTGTTATCACTACATTTTTCATCATATCACATGAGTATCACATCGATTTTTTAAGTTTTGCGGAGGTAATTCGAAGGGGTTTGTCGCGTCTCTTATATAAACTTCAGGTATTAGAAGTCTTATTCATCGTAATAATTGATTTAAAAATAATATTTTCGACGTCCATAGCTCCCACCACTACAAGTTCACGATCTTAATTCCCGGATCGACTGTACTCAACTATTATGATCTTGATAAGCATCTTAATACCGCTGTTGAAACCCGAGTATTGTTTATTAAACAATACGATCTCAGGTGATGACAGAGTATTAAACCGCATCTTAACTCTTATTCATTAATATGCCGGGATCTCAAACCAGCTCTTAAGATCTTACTCTTACGCTGATATCGGTTTATTAATACGGGCCTAAGTATGGCCTTACTATTAAATCATAATATTGTACCAAAAGGTAGCCGAAAAGTGATCAGGAATAAGGTGTTATTGTACATATGTTTTTTAAGCTTATGAGCTTGGACGATGAGGACGTAGTTCAATTTTCACGCACTTTTTTCAACTTAGAAAACTATGCAATAGATTTCCAGTTTTCGGTAGTGGTTTTTTTACTGCTAGAATCATTCCCATTTCTATTGAAAATGTTCACAGTGATACATTAGATATGATAGATGGCATAGCTGGGCTACCGTATTGAGTAACATTTAGTATAAAGTGCACGTTGTTCGCAGTTACCTTCATGAAAGGCGGCGCGAAAGCTTGGCGCCAAGCCACCGGCTTCTTTACGATCCCTGCGATACAGGTTTAATATGTATCGTGTTCTCTATGCACGGGAAACTTTAAAAACTCGGCCACTAGGACTAGTTGTACGACTGACATCAAAAGCTGCGAGATTACTGTTAAGTTAAAATTATTGTGCACTATGTAGGTACGCAAATAGATCGCTGTATTTTAAAATCTAGATAAGGCACAAAAGTAATCCAGCCATTTCAAGAATACGTACTAGGCAATACCAACAACGCTATTTCTAGATTTTCTAGTTGCTAGTACCTACCCCTGTATGCTGACCGGTAATCGTATTTAGATTGTATCTGTTAATAATCTCCTCTTCTATATACAATCTATGTTAAGATCAAAATTGTCTAGCACTGTTCTCAGGATTTAAATGTGAATAAAATTCATGAATTTAAACGTTGCCATGAATATAATGTATCTTGAAATACAGGAAAATGCTCAATCCGACTTATGTAAATTTTAAATACAGAGTTATGACGAATGCAAATAAGTAATAATGTCGGAGCCAGTGCAGGGCGTTGTAGCGGATTTCGCATAAAGCCGTTGTATATAAAGATATCAACATGGATTTCGCTAATACTTGTTTAAATTCAATTCAATTCATGTGACGAGATCAAAGCGGCCGTTACTCATGCCAGCGCGTACAACTAACAATAAAGTAATCATTACCGCGAGCACCGATAATATAATTACTTTATTTAAATATCTGAGCGACTTTTGGCTCGTCTCCCCGCGGTTTAACCTTCATGGACATTAATTTAATTTATGATGCGAATTGTTATGTTCCATTTATTTTACGCATGTTTTGGTATACTAAATATTTTGACATTACACGAGATGTTTATTTAAATGTGGACCTTCTATACAACGTTTTAAGTAAGATATTCCCGTTTGTAGGAGAAATCTAATGTAACATTGAGCATTTTGTTTATAAAGCTTTATTATCAAAATAATTAGGTATGCTAATTCATCTGATTTATTTAATTATATTTTGAGATTGTAGGTATACACGTTATCGTTGACATACATTTAATTTAACTGGTCATAAAATTATAAAGTTGGCAATTTTTTATTAACCATCTAGTAAAATTTTATACTGGTACCAAAACTTTATGTCATCTGAAAATTATGCATCGAATCGCCTCATGAGCAGCAAATTAATGGAATTTTAAATTTCAACATGTGTCATTGAGAATGATAGACATCCATCAAGCGTGTCAGAAATATCATCTGCGTGTGAATATCAGTGCTATCTAATAAGTTATCTATCGCACACATCGAAGACAACGACATGGTGTCTACTTCCGGCCTAGTTTTCGTTCTGTTCGCCCTCGTAAGTATAATGTTTACCTATTTTGTGTGCTTAATTAAAATAATATTGAGTAACGCAAAATTCATTGTTTAGCGGTAATCCGCTCGGAGCCATATATCATGATGGATGGATTACATTAACAAACAAACTAATATGACAGCGCTCTAGTCACCGACACACTGATGTTTATTACATTTGTTAGTAAACTTTATAAACGATACAGTTCAATGAGCAAGCCGAGAAGTCAAGATATAATCAGTGCAGTCCAAGAAAGGAGGTTGGTGTATTAATTGATTTATAAGAACACATTACGGCCAATTAAAGTTTTCCGACCAATTACATGAACAGTTTATGGTCTCGCCGCTTTTATTATGTAAAGCTGTGAAGCTACGTTATTTGACTTGTCACATTCTGTGGCACTAAACATTTGTTTTGTTTGAAAAGTCAAGATCGTTACGCCCACGCTTCATTAGTCAAACTACTGTGAATCCTCGAACGTTTACACCGCATTCAAGTGTAATTAATTCCACTCTACTGTTACTGAACTGCGTTAAATGCTATTTTATAACATTTTAAACAAACAAGCGCAGTTAGGTGCACAGATGTTGGCTCTACGGGTCAATTGTTTGTCACAGTTAAGCAACTTGTCCAGTAATCAGTGAGGCGCATAAAACACAGTTCAAAGCCAACAGTTACCGCTCACTGACAGGTGATTCGTTAACTCACGCTTAATCCTAATTAATAGACTATTAGTGGACGTTTTCAATTACCACTTCAAATGATTTATAATAACCATACACTAAGTATTTGCTGATTAATGTCCGTGGCATTATTGTAATCTGATTAATAAATAGGATTAATGTTTTGAAAATCTATTAATTATACGTCCGTGTATCAGTTATATTTCTACAACTTAAAATAACACGAACTGTCATAATGTTTTGGTTTACGTTTGAATTTTATAACATTTGTTATTTTTATGTAAAATTTTATTATCACATTAGCAAGCATCGAACGTTCTCATTAATTAAGTAATTTATCCTTTTAGGGTTCTTCTTTTATTGCTGTAAATTGGTGACGGTTCGAAGAAAATAGGTGTTTTAACGTCAATTTAAAATCGAATAAAGTCATTAACGGCAAATAAAAAGACCTATAAAACTTTTATGGAGAGCCTTGAGTATAATTTAAGGAGCGCGACAGTTTGTTTAAATGAATCTGAAACAAAGGCGTAAGAGGCAAAACATGTCATTACTGCTGGACCTTTCATGTAGTATAAACATAAATTCGTTGAGTGCTCAATTACATACATTTGTACATATTTGGGAGCAAGCCAACATACAAGAATGGAACGATACTGATACCTACGTCTAATTATTTTCTTACTCATTTGGATTTATTCAGAAACGTACAACAGACATAACTTACTTTGTTGATGACTCCTATAAAATACTATAATGTACGCGAATATAATTAGCAACTGGATATTAGCAATTCGAGTAAAATATAAAATATTAGACTTACATGTTCGTAAAATTTGCATATTGAGTCATTTACTTGTACTGAAGGAAATATTATTAAGCTCTTTAAACATGTGTGAAGCTATAAATAGTGGGACGATGATTCGTAAACGATCCTTTTACACGATAAAACTTTAATAAAGATAGTTCGCTTGTAAGTGGTTTGAAAGCATTTAGGAATATTATAGATCCTGATGTCAATATTAGCACCTTGCCTGAATATTTACTGGAGTATGTTTCCAATAAATAGATAGCCACTTGAGTAAAGAATTCACAACTTATGGGTTTATTCCTTTTCCATAGTCGATATCATCAGAATAAGATTTGTGAATTTTATGGTAATCATATGATAATTACATTTTTGATAAAGTATTGTTTGCTGAGAAAATGACCCCCAAAATTGGGAAAATAACTTTTTAGCCATGTAAAATTCACATTAGCTTTACCTACTTTTTGAATTGCTTTTAACACTAGCTTTTTAGCTTCGAATTTATCAAGTTATTATTTAAAACAGTTTTCGAATAAAACTGAACCAATCAGTTTAAGTAGGTATTTTAATATCTGGAAATTCCCATAGACTAATGAGTATCCATTTGATAAGATCGTATCCACTTGTACAATATTTTCACCCGTAGGTACTTGTGTACTTTCCAATCGCTAGTAAGAATTCTTAATCAAAATCGTAAATCGTACTTTGGTAGCGTACAATGTACTTACGAGAAGAAATTCATTGCCAGGGTTGCCATTAGGGTTTTCTCAGAAATGAATTTTTTTTACAGCAATTGGAATACTTTCGGTGGTTTTGGAAAGCGTTTAGTTCAATTTTAGGCATACTCGAAATAGTGCTAGTCAAATTATTACTTCAACATGAATCCAATGTTCGGTCCAGTCTTCAAAGTCTGAGCTTTCAGTCTAACCAGTAGCTAAATATTATATGACTTAGCTTGCAATGTCTTTGTCATTGTCAGACTTTCGACTGAATTGAGTTTGCGGGATAAATCCTTGCTTTTAGATATCTGTTTGTATGTACGTCAAGTTAAATGGTGTTACTGTTGGCAACCCTAAGCATTGTGGAAATCGTCGAACAATGCGTCGTAGAGCGAGCCATTACGATCATGAACCATTGTATTAAGATTGTCCTCACTAGGTATCTCGGTTTAAAAGTACAAGTAAATTACTTTGTTCACTACATGTCTCACTTATCGAGATTAGTCAGTCGCTTACTATAATCAGTTGTGGTGTTTAAAGATGCCTTACATTAACATTAAGCTTCTAAAGTGTACATTGTGCACTCTGGTCCTCCTGATCGATAAGATTCTAAGTATCATTAAGGACAAAGGATTTATGATATGAACTCTACAAACAAAGCCAATGATGGAACAGTTTCATAAGTGAAAGTTCACCAACGTTTTTATCCAGTTTGGCGTCAATGTGCATTTGTCGACGTAATTGTTTAAGTGCAGCTATCAACTAAGATTTAGAATGAAGTCAACGTCTTCTAGGTACTTTAAGAAAGACCATGAACTGTGAGAACACTTCATGTAGGGTCTAGTCAAAAAGGCACGCAGATTTCCTCTCGGCAAGATCCATTGCTAACTTCATGAGCTTTTTCTCAGGTGGTGGGCCGCGAGGGTGTTCTGTCATCTTCATCGGCGCGCGAGATGCGTTGCGGTCGGCGGCTAGTCTCGGGGTTGTTCTCACGACCGCGACTTCCACTCGGCTACTCTTACGTCACTACAGTACCGCGAGGCGCATGCAGGCTCAACGTTTCTGAGATCATGCCCAGCGAGAACTACATAGGTTTGTATTGACAACAATTTAGAGACCAAAATAGATAAACATTATTAGTAAAGTAAAAATATGATGGTGGCCAATAGCACTGAGTCTGAGGACAAACTTGTTATGAAGTAACAAAATTAAGAAGAATTATTTGAAATTTATTTTAATCTATAATTTCTATTTCTAATGAAGTTAACCTTAGTAATAAAGGAAGACAGAAAAAAAAAGATAATTAGTATGAAAAAAAAGAGGCGTTGTACTTGAGATTACTACAAGTATTTTAGCTACACTATAAGGTGATGTCGGGTGGGCTGCGCGATACAGGTGTTTTACTGCTAGCGATAAAGATCACATTTAACTTATATAGCGAATGTTGTTAGTTTTAAATCACTCCAACACAACCATTAATCAAATAGTTGTTGAAAAAATTATACAACTGATGAATGGAGGCTACCTATTTGCTAGACATTTAATTTATTATTTTACAATATGTGCTTAGTGAATAGTCCTTTGATGAAGGCTAATGGGCCGCGAACGTGAGGTTGGTCACTTATCAATCAGCATTGTAGATATAGTGGTCTGTAAATCATTTGAGACCGTCTACTATAGGTACCAACGCCCACTTTGTTTTGTGCCAATCTGAATACGACTTCGCCCCGGTAGTTAATGTGATCCGGAATCAATTTCAGTCATCGCTGACAGGTAGTTTACAATATGTCGATCCCAATAATTAATGTGTATTGAACGCCTGTTGTTAAAACATCTGTGGAACAGAATGTAAATAGAGGCGTGGTTGATAAATTGATTGTCCATCAAATCAATGGTCTAATACTTAATGAATGAATCTTTGCTATGTTGGGTGCGCTTACAGCTTTAAAGATCTCTAATGGGTCGTACATAATGAATGGCGAGTTCGCGGTGTCTGCGGCGGGGACTTACGAGGCGGCAGGCGCTCGCTTCATCTACTCGCGGCAAGGATCCCTCGATAATGTGATTGCACACGGACCCATACACCATCCTATCGACATTATGGTAAATAGTAAACTTTTCAAGTTCAACAAATTACATGGTATCAAACGTGACAATTCTGCCATTAAACAATCTATTACTACAATGAATTTTGTGTAATTTCAGATACTTTATACCCAACCGAATCCGAGTATTAAATATGAATATTTTACGGAATTGATGCCTGGTGAACTAGAAAGTGATGTTGTTACTAAAACAGAATTCCCTGAAGTAACACCTACGTCTGCTTCTAAACATTCTCGAAGACATCACAGTTTCGATGTATTCTCAAGGCCTAGTGTACCTAGGTATCCAGAAATAAACAGAGAATCCGGAAGTACTGAAGATGATATAGAAGAGGTTATCGTTGGGAACAGAAAATTTGCATGGAAGATACTGTCTTATACTCAATGCACACGGAGTTGCGGTGGCGGCATCCAAGTAAGTACCAATTTATTATTGTTTTTTTTTAAACCTCACAAGAGTATTTTATGGCAAGTTACTTCACGTGGATGAAAGTAAAATATTGAACTAGTAGTTGAATACACTAGGCACCGTAACTTTGGCCTACATGCTACCAATCGGACAATGAGACGTCTAGTCAGTCTGACCGATAAATACCTAATTGAAATCAATCTGCTGAATGCTCTATTGCTAGAACAGTTCCATCCATCCATTTTTCGGGGCAATTGGTAATGTGACGCTGATTTTTCCATGAATTTACTACCAGGAATTCGTCTCTAAATTAAAGTTTCTTGAATAATTAATGATACTAATTAGTCACCACTGATATAGGGTCAGCAATAGCGGCGAGTCATATAACCGCAATAGTAGTCCTTAGACTTTATTCACTATGTTATTCTGATCGGTATCGGATGGTAGATAGGTTGATACCATGATATATTTCAGCTGGGCAAGTTTCGTTGCGTAGAAGTGAATGCTGGCAATCGTGAGGTGGCTGCAGTACATTGTGCAGGGTCAGCCCCCGCCCCTCGTCGTCGGAGATGTGCCGTCAATCCATGTCCTCCTCGCTGGCGAGCTGCTGCTTGGTCCCTGTGCCCTGCATGTGGACCTGCTATCAAGACAAGGATTGTTGGATGTGTGCAGGATCATCCTAGAGGAATCACAAAGGTACCAACTGTTGTTAAAGAGTTAACTACTGTTGGTCTTGAATTAGATAATTCTACAGGAATATAATGTATTTGTTTATTAATTATTATGCAAGAAATAAAGTGCTGGTATTTTTATAGTTCTTGGTCCTTAAAATTTGCTTTTTTGTAGATCAGTGATCAAAAATGTCCTTTGCCGAAGCCTTCCACCTCAGAAACATGCGAAATCCCTAATTGCAAAGTGGCCGAAGGCGAAGTGAGACAGATCACGTCCAAACGCGTGATAAGACCACGGGACCACACTGACACCTTCCGGGAGGGGCCTGTGTATACTGTCACTGTGAACAGCACCGACCTGGACGTTGGCCCTGAATACTCTTTTAGTGCAACTGCGGGATGGCTGTATACTGATTGGTCTGAGGTAAGTTGATGATTATTTATAGGAAAGTTTGTAGTTAGCGTTAGTTCTCTTCAATTATGAATAATTTATATGACCACGTTTATGGAGACCACATATAATTACATTTATTTTTTCAAATGATGCTAGTCAGTTGGCTTGCTAGGTGCTTATGCTAGTCAGCTGCAAAGGTAATGTGTTGCTCAAGTGTTAATTTTCATTAGTCAACATACGACGTAACAGGCTCTTAATATTTTAAATTATTGCCATTGATTAATATCGGTCGATCTTTTTATGCAGCTATTAATATTATGTAAAGGCTATTCCTAAAATATGAAATTTAGATCATAGCTATATCCAAATTTGAAGTGGGAGTATGAATTTTCAAAACATCCACTGAATTTAGCTCAGACGGCCTTCCAAATGGTCAAAGTCATCACCTAAGTGCAGTGTGATTTATTTGTTGTTCTATTTTTGTTTCCTAAGTGGTGTACTTACTAAAAGGCATGAAACATTGCAACAATGCATTGAATAATCGTCGGCACATGTGGAGGTGGCTTCTGATTTATGCCACAGATAAGAGCTTGTCAGATTTGCTTATTCTAATGATACTATTGATTTTACCCATAAATCTTTATTATTAGTGAAATATTACTTGTTAACATTATATGGACAAATGGCTTGAAATGGTTCCCATAACGTATGAATCAGTAAGTTTATTTAAGAGTAAATTTTGCATGATTCAGTATAGTTACTGTTATTTGTGGTCTGACTAATAATGACATAATGAAAAATAAAAAAAAAGGTGCTTTATACCTACTATTTGTTTTGATTTTACGTTTTCAGATTTTGTTGCACTAATAACCAATATGACATGCAGTACCTCTTATTTTTTTGTCAGAAACCCTCGCACACAATTTAACTCACCAAAGTTCAATTGTTATTGGATGAATGAAATAGGAACCGATAGAAGACGACCAAAAACAGATTATTTTATATACTAGCTTATGCCCGCAACTTCGTCCGCGTAAAAGTCGAAAATAGTTCTAATAGGATTTTTAATTTAAAAATTATTAAATTTTTATTTATCTATTATTATTATCTATTATCTTTTCTTTACAACGAAATAGAAATACTACACCTGCCACAGTATTTCTTTGTAACAATATTTTTTTGGTTTTTTCTTCGGATGCCAGAATCAACAGGCTACTCTGTGCGCTTACTCTGGAGCATGCCACATACTCTGCCCGCGGGAGAAGCGGCTTTCCTTCAAATCTACTCCCGCTACCTTCAGCTTTGTTTATGGTCAATTGGTCATTGTAAAGCAGACTTTTATGGGAAAATACACTCTCTTAAATTCAAAGGGGTAATTTGATGCTGTTAGTGAAATCCTAGGAATAAATACAGACTCTCCTCGAGAACAACTGGTCAGTATAGTTGACTCGATTACATTGCAATGCATGTTTTCACTTGAAATCATAATTTTGGTGGATTTAGATTCCGCAGCAATATAATTGGGGCGCCAACTCTCAATTGTAATGTGTTCCACCATTTCCTATTTTAGGAACGGGTCTGATTACTGTCCACAAATGAGACCGCTTCACGCGCTTTTACTTCTGAGATCTACTGGTAAATTCTGTCGAAAATCGCCTGCTGACAATACAGTAATTCCCTTTAAGAGCCATAGTACTCACATCCCAAACTTCTGAATAGTATTTTGTTTGGGTATATTGCAGTGGGGTTTCGATTTGTATCAAATCGAGAAGAACTTTGAACGCAGTTTACCAGTGCAGTTTTACCTCTTTCCATCAGCGTGGCAACAATTCCGGACGATGCGACCGCTAAGGCGATATCACGATTGCTTCTGACTTTGGCCGATGTTAAACTCAATAAAAGTCTTGCCTGTTACACCAGGAGCACTCAAAAAAAAATATCACTACGTATACTGGAATTTATTAAATTTTTGTTTATTGAATAAAGAGCCTTCACTACTTGACATTATTTACTGCTGAGGAATTGAATATCATGTGTCAAAAAAATAATTTTTATTTAACTTTAATAAAAAACTCTAAGGAGTATTGATATCAACTTCGGAGCAAAATAACTTTTTACCCCTATTTAACCCAGTTAGGGGATGAATTTTAATAAAATACGAAACACGTCTTCCTTCAATTCTGTTATAGAATGTATTTGCAAAATTTGAAGTAGATTGAACCAAGGAATCACGTTGTCCCATACAAACTTTGCCCCCCTTTTTCACCCCCTTAGGGATAGAATTTCGAAAAATCCTTTCTTATCGGATGCCTACGTCATACAAAGAATACACCCTCCAAGTTTCAGGTCTCTACGATCAGCGGTTTAGGCTGTGCGTTGATCCGTCAGTCAGTGAGTCATAGAAATACTACACCTGCCACAGTATTCCCTTGTAACAATAGTTTTTTGTTTTTTTTTCGGATGCTAGAATCAACAGGCTACTCTGTGCGCTTACTCTGGAGCATACCACATACTCTGCCCGTGGGAGAAGCAGCTTTCCCTCAAATCTACTCCCGCTACCTTCAGCTTTGTTTATGGTCATTGTAAAGCAGACTTTGATGGGGAACTGCATTCTCCTAAATTCAAAGGGGTAATTTGATGCTGTTAGTGGAATCCTAGGAATAAATACAGACTCTCCTCGAGAACAACTGGTCAGTATAGTTGACTCGATTACATTGCGATGCATGTTTTCACTTGAAATCATAATTTTGGTGGTTTTATATTCCGCAGCTATATAATTGGGGCGCCAACTCTCAATTGTAATGTGTTCCACCATTTTCTATTTTAAGGAACAGGTCTGAGAACTGTCCACAAATGAGACCGCTTCACGCGCGTTTACTTCTGAGATCTACTGGTAAAGTCTGTCGAAAATCTCCTGCTGACAATACCGTAATCCCCTTTAAGAGCCATAATACTCAAATACCAAACTTCTGCCATAGTACTTTGTTTGGGTATATTGCAGAGTGGGGTTTCAGTCTGTATCAAATCGAGAAGACCTTTGAACGCAGTTTACCAGTGCAGTATTACCTCCTTCCATCAGCGTGGAAGCAATTCCGGACGATGCGACCGCTAAGGCGATATCACGATTGCTTCTGACTTTGGCCGATGTTCAACTTAATAAAAGTCTTGCCTGTTACACCAGGAGCACTCAAAAAAGATATCACTACGTATTATTATACTGGAATTTATTAAACCTTTGTTTATTGAATAAAGAGCCTTCACTACTTGACATTATTTACTGCTGAGGAATTGACATTTCATGTGTCAAAATTTTGATTTTAATCTAATTTAAATAAAAAACACTAAGGAGTATTGATATCAACTTGGAAATAAAATAACTTTCTACCCCCTTTTTAACCCAGTTATGGGATGAATTTCAATAAAATACGAAACACGTCTTCCATCAATTCTGTTAAAGAATGTTTATGCAAAATTTGAAGTATATTGGACCATGGAATCACGTTGTCCCATACAAACTTTGCCCCCCCCCCTTTCACCCCCTTAGGGGTAAAATTTCGGAAAATCCTTTCTTATCGGGTGCCTACGTCATACAAAGAACACACCCTCCAAGTTTCAAGTCTCTACGATCAGCGGTTTAGGCTGTGCGTTGATCCGTCAGTCAGTCAGTGAGTCATTCAGGACAAAGCATTTTATATGTATAGATTATTTATTACTAAGACAGAGTACCATATACACTCACCTTTTAGCTGTGTTTGGCCGTGTTGTTACCCTAGATAATAAAGTAAACCATCTCTATCTATGTATCCTATCCCATCAATTTTGTAATGACTTCGTAGTTTCTGAAATATTATGACGACTCAGTAAGTGGTTAGGTATTTCGGGTTTATTTAAATATAGATACCTAGATTTAGTATTAACATGACTGGTACCTACTGATATTTGCTATGAAACATACAGAGTTAAGTTGACTTATTTACGAAGAATTCACAATATTTTGAATTTCAGCAAAGCTGTAAGAACTAAAGTTGAATATTTGTATTTATTCGTATCTATCAATCAGTGTGTAGGTTGGTGCGTGGGTGGTGGTGTGCAGAGCAGGGGTGTTCGATGCGCTGATCCTTCAGGATGTTCTCCCAACAAAGTATCCGAGTCCTCACGCTCTTGTGCACCGAAGATTGATTGCGAACCAATGGAAGGACAGTGGTTCACTGGTAGTTATAATAATTAATTCCTTAGAAGGTTACATGCTACAGCCTTACAGTTATTCAGATATATTAATTTTGGCGGTTAAGGGCCTGTTTCACCAGCTCTGGATAACCGCTAACCGCCGGATAAATTCAAGAATGGACCAAAATTTGTATGCAATTATCTGTCAAGTAATTTAACGGGAACTTACTAGGAATTTTAAAACATCCCCTAAGTTAGCTCTAATAATTTATAGGTACTTGTGATAACTCCTGAGAATTACGGAAGATCAAGAAATATTGGTTATATTAGTCGATTCTTGTAATATACTGATCAACTTCTGACAAAAATAGAGTGATGAGATGATGTTTTTATTCATAACAATTTTCTACTGTGTATTATATTTCCAGACTAGACTGGAAGCCAATAAAACGAAGACTGATAATTATTTCTATATTTGTACCTAGTCGTATAGCTAAGACGATACTATCTGATCACTTCTTATTATGGTTAGGTATCTTAGGGTTATTGCAAGGCAGATAAGCTGATGGCCTGATGCCCATACATAGTTACTGCTAAAATCATATTTCAGTCACTGACATAAATGCCAACTTGTGTAATAATTAATGGCAGCATTCGATTTTATTATGAAGAAACCCTGCATTGGGAGTGCTGTGCACATTAAATTGACTAACGCATCTTAATTGCTTTAGATAATTTCTTTTACAATGTATTTCAAGACAGGTAACTGTGTGGCGAGTTTTGAACTCAGATAATCGTGTCGTATATTTTGTTATGTCCTTAAAAGTATTAATTTTTGAACAAAATAAATTAGTATAGCGCTTTTCAGGCATAGGCTTATAAGCCATTAGCCGTTAAGGCCATTGAACCTGTTTAGAATCAATTAGGAGTTAGACCATAGTTACGACCATGAGGGTTCGGGTTCTTTAATTAATGCTGTTCACAACACAAATTATAATTTCCTCAGGTGATTGGTCACCGTGCTCGTCTTCATGCAGCGGTAAGCAAGTTCGTGGCGTGCTCTGCATTGGAGGCACTGGTAGGCATTTAAAGGACTCGGCTTGTCGCGCCCCAAGACCTGCTCATCAACGCGATTGTACTACTGACTGCAAACCTAGATGGTACTATGGAGATTGGGGACAGGTGAGACTACCTCCGAGATGGATTTTCCTTACGTGGTTTGTTAAGATGTTTGAAGGACTCGTCATGCCACTCTCTCACTTACCTACTATTTAATAAGGCTGCACTGCAGTTGACTGTAAATCTAGTAGACAGATTCGATTAATTCAATAGTATTGAGTCTTAGGCTAATATTCAGAGACGAAGGTAAGCGTAAACTTACGCTTGCGTACGTCAAATTGTAGTACATATTTGACATACGGAAGTATTACTTTACGCTTAGCATCGTCTCTGAATATTAGCTATAAAGTCGAGTATAAGTGTTTACCACCAGAACCTGCGTATATATGAGACTAGTCATGTAAAACTTAAAAGTTAGGACGAAAAAATTTATTAGTTTAGTGTTTGATTCACTGTAATTTTAGTTGCTATCAACGTTGTCTTACGAACACAGCCTTATGACAATAATTAGAGGTAGTCAGAATCCCGAAAGAACCGAGAAGTAGTTTACTCTTATGATATCGTTATTGCCCTGAAATTTGACTGAAGGGGTCTGATGGCAGCTGCTTCGTGCAAAATACTGACCTTCACTCATATCTGCTTAGACAAGAAAACGATCTTACATGAATAGGAAGGCTACATTAATGATATTTTTTTTTCTGTAAAGGGGTGATAGATGTGTTTTATACGGTATTATATACGGTATGTGTTTTATATTGGTACGTAGCAATCTGATCTTGCAAAACACCCTGAACAATATTATAAACATGTAAAAGGACACGGTTAATTAAACGGTACAAAGGGAGCCTTGTGATTGATATTCTAATTAGCAATGTCCACCGTCCAGTTGACTATGTAGGTTTTGACACTTCTACGTAGTCTTAATTACTTTATTACTATGACCTTTTCAATTCTGAGAGGATCATATTTTTCCTAACGTTCAGGTTTCGGATTAATATTTTATCTTATCAATTTATTTGTCTAGCTATTTTGAGAGCAGTTTGAAAGCAATCTTGATTGAATAAAAGATTGTCTATGATATAGGTTTGCTGGTCACTCCAATTTAATTTATTGTTACCAATGTCACCTATATTAGCTAACTTCATTTCTTCAAATAAATTTCGATATAAGTTATTTCGCTTTCGCTTTCGACAAACAGTTCATTTCGAGTTCATTCTTTTTTCCAAAAGCCGTAGAACTCAAAGTTAACCAATTCTCTAAAAGGATGGTATAGCTATACTATTTTTCCATCTAGTGCATGGGCAGCTGCACGAGCGGACATAAGACAGGCATGCAGCATCGATCAGTAGTATGCGCAAGAGGCGATAACGGTGTTGCCACTGACATTGAATGTGGACCAGCTCCTCGTGGAAGCCGCGCTTGTGATCTTTCTTGCGCATCGACTAGCATCGCTCCATTACCGCAACCACAACCACCGCAACCACCGCCACTGACTATAGGTAAGGATTTTATCGTCAATATCATCATCATTAGCTCAAGCACGAGTCACTGTAGTAAGAGAGTAGTTAACGTAACCGTATCGAGTCCGAATTACTTTGTATGAAACACAGATAAGCGCTGCGGTGGATGTTATGGGAACTAAAAAACTGAAACATAAGTTTTCGAAGTTAAGTATTCGAATAGTTATAATTAAGTATTCAAGTAGTTAAATAAGGACTTGTATGAAAAACGATAGCATAAGTTCGTTTCTGACGGATAGTTCGAAGGCTGGTTATCGTTAACGAATAGTAAGATTTTTTAACTACATAGCGACTCATGCTTGAGCTACATATCATCATTATAATCGTTATCGTAAATATCAGTAGGTATACATTCTCCATCATTTTTTTATTATTCAACGATCAGCCCATTACTTTTAAGGATCATCTTTACGAAGTGGAAGATTACAACAAAGTTAGTCTTATGCGAGTTAGCAGACGTAAAAAAATATCTAAGTTTTCTAGGCGCTAATAAATGTAATGTTTAAAAAATCATATTTCGGGAGACTACTCCCCTTGAGTCACAAGAAATTGTTCACATACGGTACCGTATAACTGAATTTGTTTTTTTTTTACTTTTCTTTTATGTTATAAGTATGTATTTACAAAAAAAGTATATAAGTATTAAGTCCATTGTCTAGTACCCATAGTACAAGCTTTGTTTAGTTTGGGACTAGATGGTGCTGTGTAAAGATGTCCAAAGATATTTATTTACTTATTTATAAACTACTGTAAGTACCTAGACTAAAACCCCACCTGACGTAAATCGTATGGTTTTGTCATGCTTGTTCGGTCTTCGAACATTTAACCTGCTTTTGAGCATTAAATTATTCTACAGGGACCGTTACTGCGTCGGAAGAAGCCGCTCAAGTAATGGGATTCCTTGAGGAAGAGGCACAACGACTAAACTGGAGTCCTTTAATACTTAAGCGAGTTTACAAGAGATACCTCAAGACTGCAGTTTTTAAAAGACGATCGGAATTGGAAATGATCACTAAGAAACCAATAGCTAAGCGAGATGATTTGTTTGTGAGGCTGAAGTATTTAAGTGACCGAAGCATAGTAGATATTTAGACGTGTTTGCTTTAAAAAAACTCTGAAGAATTACTGTGTATTAACCTGTGTTCTTTTGGAAATGAGAAATAGGTATCTATAGGCTTTACATGACAATCACGCGCCATTGAACCCTTGTGGACGCCAATAGGTACGGTTTTGTTGTATTGTGCTAATAATACCTAATGATCGTAGAATGGAAACAACTTTGGCGGAAATAGATGACCAGATTTTGAGAAGAAAATACTGAGCTTGGGTTGGGTTAGCTACAATCAGACGATCATGCGATATCACAGGTTAGATCTGTATGCTGCAGCGTCGTACGAGATCGGATCAGGATACAGAAAGATATTTTTCGAAATGGCTGAGGACCAAATTCCACGAATCGTCAAAGAACTGAAACTGGCCATAGACATTCATCATGCTACTAACATAGAATTCAAGAAAACAGACTCAAGAATGATTATGACTAAGGACGATAGATATATGAGCTGTAAAATAAAGTTTTTAAGATTCACCCACTTTTTAATGAAAATTCCCATAAAGTAATATTAATGCAATCGATTAAAAAAAAATAAGGGCCTGTTTCACCACCTTTGGATAGCCACTATCCGCCGGATAAATTATCTCGCAAGTAACTTAACGGTAACTTATCAGTAAGCTGTGAAACACGCCCTTAGTCTTTCCAAGAGATAATTATATCAGTTACAAGGTACGGTATGTGTCACTAAGTAATTGTCGATATCTTTTAATTAAACACGAATTTATTATTACTCGCCTTTTGTGTCTGCTAACCCGTCATAGGACAATATCACAGTAGTTTTCGATTGAACTTTCACTTACTATTTGTGTTTTTCTGTAAAATAATAGGAGCCATCTATAACCATGTGTCATGTTTCACAGAGTCGCAAAGAGTTTCAGGATATGAAACTACACAAAGAAGTACTACATCACAGAGAAGCGTAAATAAGGATCGGGTGACTAAAGGTATGATACTGCTCTATCAATTTTAATGATCATCTACAGTATTCTTTGTATTCAAAAAAGATGTAGAATAAAAATGCCTACAGCTAATGGGCGTGTCATCTTTCCTATCATCAATATATAGTTTTATCCAAATACTAGAAAACTATTTGCAGTAGTCAGCCCCTTCAGGTCACTCCTAATTATATTTTTTCGCGCAACGGGTTATGCTTTGCGATTGTTATGTATTATGAGTGCTCCAAAAAGTAGTATCCTCGAAAAACTTGATAGTGATAAGTAGTTACCTAATATCTGGCTTTTTGTTTAGGGAGCTGCATGGACAAGCTGAACAACTGCATGTTAGCGGTACAGGCTAGACTGTGTCACTACAAGTACTACACCAATAACTGCTGCCAATCCTGCGGACAGTGAACTACATAAAATGCTGCAGTGGCTACTTACCTAAGTACTGCTTTTGTTTAGGCTAAACGCGCACTACTGCAGAGATTATCTATATTATACTAATACGAATAGAGTTTTTTTGTGAAATTGTATGTAGGGAGTGATTTCCAGAACTGATTCGATTCTGAAAATTGATAGCTCTACGTTATTCCCGAGTGGTATAAGCTATGTTTTATTGTGATCACGTTCACGCAAACGGAGTTGCCGGCGAAAGCTAGCTTATTTAAAAACTGTTGTCTGTTATCTTTTTGTGTTTTTTAAGCATTTTCCATGCTAAGGCGGTATCATACGACATTGAACTAGCTGTAAAGTTAGTCGTGTCGGTTGTGAAGCATCTTCACAATAGATGGCGCTACGTCACCGTAAGACGTAAATTAGAATGTGGAGGAAGATTTCGACTGGCGAGCAGGGCGAGCGGTGGCTTAGTGGTCAGAGCGTCTGGTGTACCGAACCAGAAGGCGCAGGTTCGAACCCTGCCCGCCCGCCGATTTTTTCCTTCATTAATAATAACTGTTGTCTGCTTGTCGATTTCTGTAGGAATGCTCACTTTTCGCGAAATCGGGGCATGTTTGTGGTTGCTAGTGCAGTAGTGTGCGTTCATCCTTAGTAAAATATTTATAAACTGCCATTTTAAACCTATGTTGTATGATGTTTGTATCAATAGTATTCTTGTAGTTAGAAGGATTATTTAAGCATTTTGAAATTATGATTTTAAATGTTGCTCTCTGGCATCATTCTTCGTCCCGTTTTATTTTTAAAATTTCCAAACCTACAGTAGATTTTTAGAATCACAGTAATTTTTAAAGTTTTCTCATAAATACACTGCAGGTATTATTAACTATATCTATTATATTGTTTTGCTTATTCGGTGTGATATTTAAATTTAAGTATATTTTTGTATGACATAATTTATAGTACAAGTAAAATCATGACTCAACTTAGTAGTTAGATTTACCAACGCTTTTAAGATAATAACTGTATCGTAGTGTTCATTGTACTTCAGCTTAAGTTATGTATTTAGTGTTAAGTGTAAATAGATAGTTATAGAGAAAGTGATGATTAGATGAAATTGTTAAAACTATATTTGTGTCTTATTTAATAACCACTATACCGCTTAGCGTGGTATGGACATGTGATGCGTAGAAGTGAATAGCATGTTACCAAAAAGGTTTTAAGCATGAATGTGGATGGATATAAGGGAAGAGGAAGACCAAAGAAAAGATTGATGGACTGTGTGAGAAAGGATATGACCACCAAGGAAGTGAATGATGAGATGACGGCTAATAGAGATGTATGGAAGAAAAAGACATACTGCGCCGACCCCAAGTGAATAGGGATAAGGGCAGGAGGATGATGATCATGATGATGATGATTTAATAACCACTATAGTATATTCATGCAAAAGAAACTAGAAGAACGAGAAGTGAGAAACAGGTGTGTAGAAATCTTATTTTATCAGTAGAAGGCTATATTATCACTGAGCTTAGTAGTAAATAATACCTCGCATGAAGACAGGACGGGCTAGTCATACTTATATTAAACTGTTTGGCACTGGTCTCAAATGATGTAAGAGAAATTAGCTATGCAGATTATTTATTAGATCTATCACTGAGCAATTCTATTTGGTTCTAAAGTAAAAATAAATTCTTTATGTGGCAACATATTGATGTCAGTGATTTTTTTTCAAATCAAATCATTTATTTGCTTACTAAGTGTACAGACAGGTCTTATTACTCAATAGTGGTGCTTAGAACTTAGCGGCCTTTTTCAGGCGTTGCAAATTTAATTAAAACAGTAGCGTTTTTGGATTGCGGATAATTTCATTTCTGAACGTTATACCAAGTTTTGGGTATGCGTGTTTGCGCATCTGATTATTATTGTTTATACAGGAGAATCCTAGTATGGAGCATGAAGGACAGATATTTCTTTATTTAAAACTAGCTTCCCGCCAGCGGCTTCGCCCGCGTGGTCTTATAATTTTTTCCCCGTTTTTGCTACATTTTTCATTACTATTCCGCTCCTATTAGTCGTAGCGTGATGATATATAGCCTATGTTACTCAGGGATAATGTAGCTTTCCAAAGGTGAAAGAATTTTTGAAATCGGTCCAGTAGTTTCGGAGCCTATTCATTACAAACAAACAAACAAACAAACAAACAAACAAACAAACAAATCTTTCCTCTTTATAATATTAGTATAGATATAGATTAGTATAGATATAGATATTAAACTCATAAAAAATACCGCTGCTAGTTATTAATCGTTCAGTCAGACTCCAGGGAATTTATAGGAGATTTGAGGAATACGAACTTTCTGCCACACGGTATAAGTATATTGCCGAATTCCATATTAATTTACTACTGAACCAACTAAATTCAACAAATCAACTTTAATTGATTTCAATACTGTTATTTACTAATAAGCACCATTAGTTGCTATTTTTGCTGATTCAATAAGAAAATTTATTAATTAGTGAGCGCGTGCGCAGCCAATAACTGCGCGGGAGGGCTTGTTCAGATAAGAAAACAATGCAAACACGTAATAATAATCAATTACTACGATTCGGCGTGACCTGCCCTAGCCTCTTGCTTTGATATCAGTCTGCAATTGACAATGACCGCATTGGCAATACATACTGGTACATTATATTTTATATACTAATCAAATACAACTAATTAAATCGTTTGAAGTGAAGGAGATAGAGTGAGATGAATTAATAATAGAAGTGAGATGAATTGTAATCTATCTAAATGTTATTGCTCTTGTTTCGGTTGAATTACGACCTAATTATTTTACTTTGATCAAAAACGTTTCTTTCTATTTGTCGTATACAAGGTGGAAGGTGTCGTACACACAAAAGTCGTAACATGGTTTCACTCAAGGTCACAAATAAAATGACCTAGGTCATTCATGTAGAAAATGATCGGTTATTATAGATATTGTCATTTTTGAGCGCGCAGTGTATTGCTAAAAACGCGATTATAACGCTCCGCGGTGAATATTATTGCGCGCGTGTTTCGAAATAAATAAAATAAAGATTTTTTAATTATAAATCTAATTTCGGTAGATAAAAATAGGGTTTTTTTACCAGTTTAAGTAAAAAAAAACTACAGAAAAGAATGAAAAATTGATAAATAAAATACGGAAAATTTGTTTGGAAGTGGGTCCAGACCCACTGCGTGGAAATTTTCCATGATTCTGGAATCATGTACTGAATAACCTCATGATATTCGGATGTGCGTCGATGTCCCTTCCACCTTGTATTATCGGAGAATTATTAATATTTATTCGCTAGCTATATATTTAAATTAGGATTTTCGCATTTATAAATAGTCCTGTCGATCTTGATACTTGTTGGGTTAGAGATTTGGTTGGTCAGATTTGTTCCAAATGGCACAAGATCAAGATAGATGGATGTTTAAAAGAGATCTTTGCCCAGCAATGGGATATAATTATCACGCAAATATTAATCGAAATTTGCCTTTTACCGTTCCACTGCTGAACTCGAGGGTTCTTTCAATTTCAGAGAGGTTATGGCTAGGGCAAAAAGAAAATATTTATTGTCTTTAGATTGCAGCAATAGGCAAGTCACTGGCGTAGTGCGGGCTGCCAGAAATAGAGTCCCCTCAGATTTCCTCACGATGCATGTTATACTTTATTATTCAAGTAAATAATTCTCTTTACTGCACTAAAAACAAACCTCAATCTTACTTCGAGATTTTATTCTAAGTATTTATTTCGAGAAAAATAATATTACAATAATTTAATTGCATTATAAGTAGTGTACATACATCATTATATTCCAGTACACAAGCTACTATCTTTGAATAGGTTGTGATGGAACATTATGCCATTATTTATTACTGTAAAAGTCAAAACCTTCATATTCATAAAATATAGGAGCTTGTACTTTTCATAACTTGACATTATAATAGCTTCACAAAGAAGAATTGCCGATTACGAGTCAAATTATGAGAACAGTAATACATAAATATATATCCTAGACTCTAATACTAAATAACATTAAATATATTTTTTTACTTAAGCTACTATTTCGGGTCAAATAACCTTTTAACCATATTTGCATATGTCATGATTAAGGTTCCCAATAATGCGAGCACGGTAAGAGCTATAGAAAAGTTAGTGTTCGTTTCACCTATTATATTCCTTGTTATATCGAAGGCTAGGCAGAGTGCTACGTAAGCGACGACAAGCGTCAAAGATCCAACACAGGCATGCAATATCTTCAACGCCAGAGAGTTCAGATTTTTTGGGCAGAATAAGTTTACTATTCCACCCACAAGACTCACTGCAGTCAATATCATGGCGACAAATCCTGAAAAATGATAAAAAAATTGTTAGGTAATAGTGAAAATGACTGTAAACCAAGATTTGGTTGATTAAATGACAACGAAACCACCCGACAAATGCTCCGATCAATTGTTGGCAGGAGCGATCTAATGGGCGGAAGATTAGCATTTAACAGTAATATTGATTATTTGCATATCTTTTTGTACGATTATACTCAGAGTATGGTACAGTTAATGGATAGAGTGCTCAACTCATTAAAGGCTCTTTATCAATAGTTAAGAGGACTATGCAATTCAAGAGGTCCTTATTAGATAATTGTACGTGCTTTCAGACACATTCATATTTGTAAGGAGGTAACTTAGTATATTAAGTAGGTAGGAATCTTTTCCGTAGTAATTGTGTAATATCTAGATAAGAAAGATAAGTTTCTTTCTCAGGGTCAAGGATAAATTTGTTAATGGTTCGTTTTTGTCCTGTTGAATTATCAAATATAATATTCAACAGAAACGGTTTCCACTACGAGTTCGAAGTGGTGGGCGCTTTTGTAGTCAGCTGTATGAAAAGGTATAGGCTCACTTTTAGGTGGGTACCAACGTAGCAAATAGGTAGGTAAGTATACTCCGGCTAAAATCCAGGCAACCACTATAGAATACATACATTTATACACACACCTTTTTCCCACAGGGGTGGGCAACTATTATAATTATAAAATAATCATATGATTTTTTTAGGTTAAAGAATCTTCGTAATTTAACAAATAAAAAGTTTTCTTACCAACAATTCCATGAGTGGACTGTAGGTTGTTATCGGCAACATTAGTCATTGCTACAACGCAGCCGCTCAGCGCCAGTATCGAGCCAAACACTTGTAGAACCCAGTGAGCAAACCTCTTTTCTGGATATTTCAAGTTGCTTGACCATCCGTTGTAAGGGTTGAACGAGAGCACAGCTTGGCTCATCAGAATTACATACTGAAAATTTTCAAAACAGATAATAGGCTTTACAAAGAGAATTCTGCATAGTTTCTGTCTCAATGGGGAAACGATTTCATGAATGTAAGTATATTTACAAATCGTTACAGTAGTACTATTTCAGTCAATTTTATAAAGATTTTGTAGGTAACTTACATTAATAATCAAAAGTTTAAAATTATTAAAAATTCAAAATTACGATATTCTGATTCCACAAATAATATACATCAACCAAAACTGGCTGAGATAATGTATTAATAGTTACCTACACATTGCTATATTAATTCTAAAAAGTGACTGTTATTTTTTGTTTCTAAAATGGATCACATAAATACATAATATAATGACTTACCCCTATAACCGTCAAATAGACGTGTGCTTTGAAGACTGTCGTTGCTGACACCAAGTTTATGAAGAAAAACGCACTGAAAGTTACCGATCCTAGTAGTAAATGTGTGATGGTGTTAATCACATTCATACACACTACTAGTCCTGATCTTTCCGGACTAGATGGTCTCTCTGGCCTAAAACCTTCCTCTAATCTTGCCTGTGACATTGGAGGAGGGGGTGGCGGCGGTGGCATTGACATTTTTAAATTTTATATTCGGTTCAACGATATTTTCTACGTAGATATGCTTTCAAAAGCTATCACAACGAGCTCTAGCGATCACTACGTAACGTCAAAAATACCAGGCCAAACTGTATTTTGTTATCTTCGATTTCAGATAACTGTACAGATATTGATGTTTCCTATTTTGACGACTAGATATAGATAGTGTCAGGTGTGTGGCGTAATATTCCCTATCGCTGATATGGACCAGGTAGTGTTGAAGTTTTCGCTGACTTATTCAAAATATTTTGTTCCTAGTTTTCTTTTTCGATTCTGAAAGCTGTTCGGATTTCTTTCAACGACGACGAGAACCCAGTTAAGTCAGAAACTGTAGTTTTTAATAAGTAAATTAGTATTTGTGTTGTATAGGTTATTAACTACTAACAAATCGGTTTTGTTTTAGGTTAACGTGTTAAGGCTTACGTATACGAGAAAGGTGTTTAATGAGGTTTGTGGCAAATGTGTTCACAAGTCCTATGACCCCAACCATATGTCAAAAGTGGTTATCACTCGTTCAATCCATTTTCGATCACAGTTTTGCTGCACTGAGTTACATGTTTGTTTTACTAATGTTACTGATAAAGGGAACGAGATACGTAAAGACCAAAAACTGTGTTAGGCTATTACCCAAACTACAATTTTGTTTACTTAATTGAAATGTCCTGATTTTTATATCTACCTAAATATTATACCAGATACCTCTAGCTATTGAAATAAAATAAGTAAATATTAAAATACCGACGAGTTCAGCGGCTTTGTGTTCAACACGGTTACGTATTGAATTAAAATATTGTTACAACATGAATGAGGCAAGAAGTTTATTTAACATATTGTATTTACACATTTTGTTGACAAAGAGACGAATAATTCAGAACAAACTACGAATTTTAGTTCCCGTTACAATCCAAAAGTCCAACGACACTAAAATTATGAAGAACCACGTGAAGAATATTAGGACTGGAACGAGGACATCTCCATTGCCTATCCAGGTTCCAAAAAATCTGTACTGGAAGGCTGCACATAGGCTGCCAGTAGCAAGAAATATGCTGGCGATACCGGTGACGTAATGGATGAACCTGATCCAGAATAACTTTAAGCAGGAGCACATCTTAGGGTACATCGCCAGGATTCCATTTAGTAGGCTCGCAAGACAACAGACGAGTGCAGCTAACCCTGAAAAACATAGCGTTACCAAGTAATCGATAATAATTAACAAATATTATTCCTAGCGTGGCGTTCTGTGGGTTCTCTTCTTCTCAGGGGGCCTATAAAATTGTTGCAATTTGACATTCGAATCGACAACGAATAGAAACAAAATGTATTGAATGACATAAACTTTCTACAAGTCGGGCTGTTACTAATTTCATTTCCATACATTTTCTTTCTATTCTATTGTCGATTCGAATGTCAAATTGCAACTTTTGTAGTCCCCTAGATTGTTTTATGACAGATACCGATGCAACTTAGTCGCTGGCCCCTACAATCTAAGGAAAAGCTGGGAGGATTATTACTATAGCAGTATTTCACAACATTGTAAATGATTATCATGCATATACCGTTGGAAATCATGCCACGTATAGATGCAATAAGTTAGGCTTGTAAATCGCGGAGTGCATACATAAGACATCTATAAATAAGTGCTATAATAACTTATTTCCTTCAGCTAACTTTTACAACTTGCACGCATAAACTAGCCAGGTTGAGTTGCACTGTTAGCGTAGTAGCGGTATAAAGCTTACCATACATGAGCAGTTTTGCCGTCTTAACCGCCTGATGAGATTGAAATGCTTGTGGAACAGCCCTAAGATCTAGAGCATAAGGTGACCAGAGTATCTTTGGCGAAAACTAGCAAGAAATCAAAATGAACTGATAAGTATGATGCTTTTGTGTATGTGCATATATCCTATTTGTTTTCCACGTATAGGTACCTACTTTAGAATGTAAAAATAATTTCAAAGTTAAAAAATATGTTGCACCATAGACGCGACACAAACGCGCGAATGAATAACCGATGAAGGTATCCTGTTTTTCTCACTGGAAAATTGAAAATTCGACTTTGATTGATTTGAAATAAAGACTACTTGTCCACTTCCTGTTCTTATTAATTTCGTTAACATTGCGGATATCAATCGCCATTCAGGGGGGCTAGACAAGTTGCATTTTGACATTCGAATCGACAAACGAAATGTATGGAAATGACACAAGCTTTCGACAAATCGGGCTGTCACTAATGTCATTTACGTACATTTTGTTTGTCGATTCGAATGTCAAAATGCAACTTGTCTAGCCCCCCTGGAATCTTGTCAATGCTACTCTGCAATTAGGCTACTCTTTAGGGCTATTCTATACTCTCTATCAGTGCGACCCCACCCTTAGTTTTTATTCTAATCATAAATATAGTAATTGTACGCAGATTTCACTTTAAGATTACATGTAATTATAATGTAACACTTTACCAAGTTTTCCATGTATTGTGTTGAAATGTATCGACTTTTTGCAGATAATCAGAACGGTTCCTATGGTGACTAGGACAGCAGCAATGACCAGAAGAACCCAGTGGATGTGCTTCCGATGGCGACGTGTGATGAAAACCGACCAAGAATTGTACTGTGACATAACCATGATGCCTTGGCACATGAAGAATTGATACTGGAAAAATAAAGCTTTTTAAAAGCTAGGAATTAATGCTAAACAACATACTACTTCAACATCTGGTAAGTTCGCACGCGCAATTAAATCAATAACTTTCGTGCCAATGGCATACCTACTGGCCCTAGAGATAACATAATTCTGGAAAGTGCCCATTACGTATTATCGGATGATGTCTCTGGACTTCTTTTCGTCAGTTCATGGATTTAGAGACTATTCTACTTCGGTTCCATATCGTACCCGGTACCCATCATTATCTTAGGGTGCATTGCATGCATTGCGTGAATCTTTATTTCTTAGGTAATAACGTTTAAAATCATAATGATCATATACAGTCGCGGCCGTGTCAAAGCATGATTGGTTGTATCGTCCAGCAACCGTGCAGAAACTTTCGCATCGTCCGTATGGACCTTTAGCGGTAGTATGATAGTAAATTTTAATGTATTTAAGTAAAAGTATAGTATCTCAGATACCTTTTTTATAGTGTGTGAAACCGTTAAGGGTCATCCGTCACCGGGGTAGGACTCATAATGATTCAAAATAGCACTCGATTCCCTCCATGCCCATGGCCCATGGTCCGACCATAGACAGGACGAAGTTAATAGAGAAGACAATAAATAAATTCTTACCCCTAGAACACATAATATGATATGCCAATCAAGGTTCACTAAGTTGCACGAGTATAGCACACAAACGAACACTATCAAAAATATCAGGATGTTAATTAGAAGATTGATAACCAATCGCACAGTTTTATACCAAACAGTATTCCGAGTTTTAAAATTTTCTTTTTCCATATTAATATTTTTGTCATTTTCTGTTACGCCTGACATTGTATAGACTTGCGATACGTTATGATAAACAATGTGTATTGCTACATTGATGTAAAGACGTCCATAATATAATGTTCTTGAAACAATCGCCTTTCGAGTCTAACAGTGAAGAGCTTAGTTGTAAAGAGTAGATAGAGTGGTACTCTTGCCAATATCTCTTTAATCTAAAGTGCTGTTTTGTACGTGATAGCTTGAAGTTGAGGATTTATAAATAGATTTGGGAAAATCGATAGCAATTGAGTTTTGGTTTTCAGTAAAACACAAGTTTGGTTTAAAATCAAGTTCTATTCGATTACGATTGCTATCAGAATTATAATCGTTTATTCTTACCGATGTTTTATGTCGCAAAATTTGTGTAAAATTTGGTACCTATGGCATTTCTGTATGAACTATTTGGTATATGGTTATTGGTATAAATAATAACAACAAACAGTGTTTAAAGCTTATTATTTTTGTACATTGTTATATGCATCATTAGTACAGACAAAATTTATTAAACGGTAGGCAAAACTCTAGTAACTTTTAGCAAAAACCAATTAATACATACATAATTGTGATGGTACAATGTTTTAACTAATACAATCGTATAAATACTTAACAGCCAGTAAGTAAATGCACTATACATATAAAAATAATTATCTATTTACACAAATCGACTCATTAATAATACAGAACTGACTCTTTGACAATAGAATCGGTGTAATAAGTTATTATGAACACTGGTGCCTGCTCCACACATCTGCGAATATCGTTCGTCATAGTAAGGGATATGAAATGTAAGTATTACAATTTTACAGTAACACCCCTCACTGACAAATAATTTTAAATTATATTAGTAGATGTGTGGAATCAGCATTATACAGTTTCTATAAGTACGTACATACTATAGAAACTATTACAACGAATAAGAAATACTATTTTGTTCTTAATCTAAATAGCATAGCCTAAGTTGCATTACAAATGCAAGATGAACTGTAGCCTACAAACATGCTTAAGTATTCAATAATTAATCTCCTAAGTAATACACAGTATATGAAATTCGGTAAAATGCATTTCCATTACTTGGTTACAGGCAGGTTATAAACAAATCTACGCATACAGTTGGTGCTCAACTCGATAACATGTCGTGCAATAATGTAAAAGATAAACAAAAGATTTTTTTAAATTTTATAATTTTGAGAGTTCTACAGTTCACAGATCGACTCCAAAACTCGACTAAACAATCTGGAGATCACAAAACTATTCCTAATACTTACAGAAACTCGAACATTTAGAGTTCACTTATTGAGCCGCGCGCACACTGCTGTACTCGTAGTCAATAACACTAAACATTTTAGTGCAAAGCACGATAAAACATTGAGTAATTAACAATTTCATAGAACATTTCATGAGTCATTTATTAAGGTAAGTCAATCCGATATCTAGTCTTAGTCTGTTTCACTTTGGCTTGATTCAGACTTAATACTCGGTGCATTAGCATTGATACCTTTCCTAACGTATTAATTGAAGCGATGTTACATGTTCCACTTTCCGTGAAAGGATTTCCTATGTAACAGTGAGTATTCGATCGCCTAGATCAGTTACGGGCTTATACGTGTAAGATTGGAGTTGGTGTGCGCAGGCGGCACCGCGGATACTTCTCGGCTTGATAAAGATTACGTATTCTCACTATGCGTCCATTTTAGTATCACAATACGTGTTACAGCGCCTTAGTGTTTCACTGCTTGTACCTGGGGGAGAAAGTTGTCAATTCATAATAAAGAAGTGGTCGTAAGTGAACGATTTTAAGGGCCTCTGGATAGCCGCTAACTGTCGAATAAATTCAGAAATGGTATTTTTTCTTATGAAAACATGTGTCAGTAAATTTAACGGGAACTTATCAGTAAGTTGTGAAACAGGCTCTAATTGTTTGAATAAAAGATATACATAATACAAATTAAAAAAGTACATTAAGTATAATAATATGGTTAATCTGAAGTAGTTTCGAAACTAAAACAGCTGTTAGCAAATCTTCTCTAATTATTATTTGTCGAATTTGTTAAAGAATAGAATTAAAATAATAACAATCTTACTCCATCCATGGTGGTTTACCGTCCGTGGCATGACTTGCAGCAGTAGTCGGCGTAGTACGGGTAATGGCACAGTCGCGCTTGCACCGCCAGCGCACAGTTGTTCAACTTGTCCACGCAAGCGCCTGCGCATGTAACAGATATTTTTTATTGTCAGTGTGTTTTATAGATTATAATTTTTTATTTTAGGAACCAAAAATCATATAGTTACAAATAAATAAAATTTTAGTTTCTGTTTATTATGTTACAATAACAGCTTTTTAGTAATTAATGCATAAGAAAGTAAGTACAACAAATAAAATAACCGAAGGAACTACGTCACCTTTAAGACGTAAATTAGAATGTGAAGGAAGATTTCGACTGGCGAGCAGGGCGAGCGGTGGCTTAGTGGACAGAGCGTCTGGTGTACCGAACCAGAAGGCGCAGGTTCGAATCCTGCCCGCCCCCCGATTTTTTCCTTCATTAAAAATAACCGAAGGAACTTTCACTGGGAGATAGCTTGATGACTTTTATTTTAAAAAAAGGATGAAAAAGGATGGAGGAAGGTTAGTCGCGTCAAAAAATATAACTAGCATGGAAATCCTAATGAGACGCGAGTCGCGCGAGAGAGGAAAAAATAAGAGAAAAATACTACTACCTAGATTTCTTACAATTAACAGTTTTATTTTAAAATTGTAATAGCTTAATAAGTGAGGTCATAATTACCATCAGCATAAGATCTGTCTCTAACATTTTGTGCGGTTTGAGTTTGGTGTCTTGTCACACGTTGCTGTGGGTCTGAAACTATGAAGAAATACATCAATTAAGAAGACAACCTATTTTCAATACTTCAACGATGCTATTATAATTTTGAAGATCCATACCTGTAGGCGGAGCATTTACAACAGCAGTCTTAACTGGGGGCCTGGTGGAACACCGCGATGGCACACAAGAGCGCTTAGCGGGAGGTCGCACTCCTGCGCAGTCAGTGTCACGCGCCGCGCCGCTTGCGCCCTCTGCGCCGCCGCGTGCGCACCACACTGTCCTGGATTGGACACCCGCCTCACAAGGACCTTTGCACTGGAGGATTGTATTAACATTAGAAATGAACTGCTTATTTTTAAGATACTAGCTAGTCAGAGCATGTGATTTTAACATAATAGCTGTAGTTTCTATTAATTAGGAGATATCCATTTAAATATAACAGCTGAAAAAATAAAAAAGGTCCCAGGTTTCTCATTTTGTTACTTGAATGACGTTTGTGACTGAATCACACTTCCATCCAGTTTCGTTTCCATCCATTCTATAGTCACAGCGATTCTCCAAAAAAGGAGCTTGAAATGAATACGTATACGCGAGTATTTCTGAATGTAAGTTTCCAGCCAGATTTAAAGTGGACCCTTAAATAACTGGGCATTCAGTATAGTCGTAGAATTTCAGTTACTACTTCAGACTTTTCTTAAGCCGTTAAAGCATTTTGAACGAACCGGAATAAAGAAAACCGGAGAAAAGAAAGAGGATTTTTTTTTTTTTGTAACTTTAATAAAATAAAAAATGTTAGTTCTCTTTCTTCAGCATTTTGTTTTACATTTGTATTGGCAAAAATGTTAACAACGTAGTTAATTCCAAGATTCAACAGGCCATCATGAAAATGAGTTAGGTTCAGATTAATTAATGGAATCTTTATGTACTCATTGTTTTCATTAGCCATATTAGTGAGGGCGGTCCCCGCAACATTGGAATATTTGGAATCATTGTCCTAATCTGCACGGACATTCCACTTCATGAACCTTGATCTTCAATTCAAGGAGTAGTTGTAACTACGCGATTGTATAGAAACACAAATAACATTGAGTTTCGCACTCAGAGACGTCCCTTAATCCAATGAATCATTAGCTAATGAGACCCAGTATATCTTAGTACACTGACAACAAACTGAAATATGGAAAAATAGGCCAAAATATAGTAGTCACTGTTTGTTAACGATTCATTAGGATTAGTGACGTCTCTGAGTTGGGGAAGATGTCCTCATTGAATCAGCAAAATATTGCCTATGTAAAAGATGTTTCTCTATGCGTAAGTGAAACACCTACTATAACTATCATTTTAAAATTAAATTCTATAAAAGTCTCGGAGATCATTCTTTATTTTAAGTATGTCAACAACAGAGATTGTACAATCCGCATCATCTGTTTGTAGATAGTTCCTAACAATCTAATTTTAGGATGAATTTAATTCAACCCTAATTATAAGGTTGCGAAGGCCACACGTTGCGAAACTAGTAGCAGCCTTTGCGTAATGGCGCATTGCGGTTGCAATTATTTCCCTCATTTAGATTGATGGGTAAACCCTCTAACTACAGGGTAAAACAATGCCGAGATCTGTTGTTAAGCTTTTGAAGCTCGACCTAAGCTCGTTTCGTCATTTGGAGCAAGGAAAATTATTTAGTCCTTTGTCTACGAGGTCGTGATATTCCCTAATGCTTAGATAAATGTGCTGTTAAAATATACCACTAAATTTATCCTTGTTGTACTTAACATTTCTCCGTAATATTATTTCTATATTGAGGTTGTCTAAAAGCGCTGTGTATACCGAATTTCGAACTAACAAAGAATTCAACCTAAATATAATGATGTTAATAATGCCAGTTATTTAAGTAAATTCCGGTAGGTATATGATTCAGCAATAGTCGTCCACTTAACACGATACAGATAAGAATGCTAAACCAAGAGCCTAAACCTATTCAAAAAAGCGCCATAATGGACTTTAAAGTAATGCTCCAAAACTTTGAATGCACTTATTACCTCGCTCCAGTCGCTAAGATACCACGAGGGACTGCAAGTGCCACCGCAAGAGCGTTCAGCGTCAGGTTTAGCACCTCTGCACGAAGCATCTCGTAATCTTCTCCCATTGCCGCCGATGCAGATTACACCACGAACCTGCTTGCCTCCACAGGTAGCGGAACAGGTGGACCATTCGCCTAGATAAAAAAAAACATACTCATAATATGATCCATTAGAGTAACAATGAGATGCTATAACGCTATTGTCATTCATAAGCAAACAACGGTTTTTAATAAAAACCATTTTAGCTAGGAATTGCCTTGGAAAACCTGGATTTATTTATAGTACTGGCTTCACGTATATTTTTAATATTTAGAATAATAATTTTACATTGCACATCTTTCATTCTAGGGAAACATTGGACCTGTGCATCAAATAAGAAAACATAATATGTCTTTACTGGTAAACCACTGCGCATCACACTGCTTCCTGACTACACAGGACTGCGTTTGTTCTGGTGCGCGATGAGAAGCGCACCCGTTGGGATCGACGCAGCGCACGCCTCGAGATTGTACCCCTCCGCCCACGCACCAACCTACGCACTGCAATATAGGACTTTCATTTAAATCAGGTCAGATTGATTAGGTTGACGGTATACATCAAATATACTAGGTATAGATTGTTATAATTTACAGTGCAAAATTACTGCTCACTGCTAAAATATAAAGAGGGTTCCTTGGTCACAAAATATTTAGATCATTATCCCGGATCCATAATGTATTCGTTGATAGATTTGAGCGGGATTATGGATTAGTCAGTTACACTAATTATAAAGTAACACCTTTTGACGTCTTACCTGAGACCACTCGGTGTACAGCCATCCCCCTCCAGCGCTGAAGCTGTAGTTCGGTGCAGGGGTAGACCCAATATCATTATCAGTCAAGTTGGTCGCGAGGGATATCACTGGGCCTTCCCTAAATGTGTCGGTCCGGTCTTTAGGCCGCACTTGACGTCTCGCGTCTAGTCGAGGCACGCTCGTCGTAGCAGCAGTTCCGTCGCAGTTAGGAATATCGCATAGTTCACTGCTCGGGGGCATCGGTAGAGGACATTTTTGGTCACTTATCTGGAAAGCATTGTGGAATTTAAGGGCCATAATAAAGATAGTTAAAATAGGCAGAGTTTAAGAAGTTTGGTACCTTGGTTATTCCTCGGGCATGATCCTGAACACAGCCTACAATTCGCGTTCTATGTGCTGGCCCACAAACTGGACAGGGTCCCCAAGCTGCCGCTCTCCAACGTGGAGGACATTGCCCGCCTCCACAGCGACGCCGGCGGGCCGGGGGCGGAGCACCGTTACAATGGAAAGGAGATACCTCTTTATCTCCCCTATCAGTTACTTCTGCGCACTTGAATTTCCCAATCTGAAGCCCTCCTCCACAACTGCGGGAACATTGCGAAAACTCCAGAATCTTCCATATGAATTTTCTGCTGCCGATGACATTACTATCAACTTGGGATTGACTGTCCAAATTATTAAAATCTGGTTGTTTGGATAATGAAGGCTCGGATTTCGTTTCGAGATCTCTCGTGTGAGCCTCTGCGCTGTGATGTCGGTGATGACGTTGCGTAGTGTGACGTGGCGCAGGGTTGACTGTCGGTATATCGTTACTAGTTTCGTCCGGTTCTAGATCAGTTAAGTATTCGTATTTTATGTTCGGATTTGGTTGCGTATATAGAATCTGAAAATTATGAATAGCTGAATATACTTGACTCTATTTTTATATACAATAAAGATTCCTGCAAGCTATTAAGCAAAAGGAAGTAATACCATGATGTCGATAGGGTGGTGGATGGGTCCGTGTGCGATCACGCTGTCGAGGGATCCTTGTCGATTGTAGATGAAGCGAGCGCCTGCCGCCTCATACGTGCCCGCCGCAGACACCGCGAACTCGCCGTTCATTATGTACGACCCATTGGATACTTTCAACGCTAGAAAACACATTTGAACCTATCAAGTAAGCAAAATTAAACGAAAGTAATTGAATAAACAAGCGTTTAACAAATTGTTGAACTCAACTGAATTGCCAGCGGCTGCGTCATGCGAATAATTAACCACCAATTGTGCAGACGGCTACCTCCATTTATCTCACAATTTGCGGCGTAGGCGCCTCTATTGAAGAGTTGCGCCGCGGTGCGCATGTGCAATTCCCATTAATCGATTCGACATCGATCTTTGCACTACCAAACACTTCATCTCTCGATTAATATGTCTCCCTGTGACCCACTATTAATGATCTACGAGACGTTTTCAATAAAAAATCGATACAGACACTTTGTGTGTAACCCTTTCGATGAAAACTATTTGAGGTTATGGCCAATTTTAATTGTCACCTTGATATCAATCATTTAAATTCATTTTACCTATATAATTATCACTAGGCGTGATCTCCGTGACGTTGAGCCTGCAGGCGCCGCGCGGCACGGTCGTGACGTAGGAGTAGCCGAGTGGTAGTCGCGGCCGGGAGAACAGCCCAGACACTAGCCGCCGACCGCATCGCAGCTCGCGCGACGCTGATGATGACAGCACTCCTTCGCGACCCACCGCCTGTCAACAAAATACACCAGAATAAGAAAGCTGGTCTCTCTCGCTGCTCATCGACTTCTTGCAAAAATAAGGTTTTGAATGATTAACCTTCGCAATCCACGCTCTGACGGGCCCTAGCAGTGTACAAGCCTAAAGATGATGTTATTGTATTTAGTTTTAGCCCAAAAATACTGTGTTTATAAAGAAAATTAGATATGTTCTATTGTGTACCTAACCATCTGTCTAATCCTGTAGCCCTTCTGGTATAGCCGGTCGATTAACTCTACAAAAATAAGAACCCACTCGACTACATTACCAATTTCTCGCCCCTATCATGTCAAATAAATGGTCATGCTTCTTGAGATGTTACATTAGTCACACAATTTCATATAGAGCGCTAAGATGATTTACAGTATGAATATTAAGTTGTCATCGTATTACACGGGTGTCGGGGCATCGCCTGGGATTACACGACTGTAATAACTTTGGTATTGGTACCTTACTTACATTGACAACAGACAGTTTTGCCTCCGTATTAAATACATGATTTATTATTAGCCAAGATTGAGAAAGATTTTTAGTTACTTTAAATTCATAACATACCCTCAATTCTATATTTACCGAAGGTTAAGATTTTCCGGTAAGTTTAACGTTACGGCTTCTTTGCACAGAACTGGCAACGCGGCAGTCTTCGATGTATTCTTTGAGAACTGGAGAAGCGCAAATAGGGGAAGCTGCTGCTCAGGGTGCCAGGGTGCCATGGTAATTAAAATATTTAAAATATTGCATGTTGTATGCCTTTTTTCGGTTACAGGGAAACCGTTCAAAGATGGACGGAGAGGGCGACAGTTCGTTTGGGGATTAGACTGGGAAGTGTGGGATTCTAAGGGCCCGTTTCACCACCTCTGAATAGGTAGCTGCTAACTGCCGGATAAATTCCATTTTTGAATTTATTCGGAACACAATTTTTATGAAATGATCTGCCAGCAATTTTACTGGAAATTATCAGTAAGCCTTGAAACAGGCCTTAAGCCTCTTAAACAACCCTAGGTAGGTAGGTAGGTAGTAGGAACCCTACGAATTGTGACCTAAAAGCTAAATGGACAGGAAACCAGCCCTGCTCCTGTTGTTTGCCTCAATAGTACACGAGTATGTAAATATCTATTACTTATTCCGCTTAACATACATATGCTAGTGGAAAAGCTTTGTTTACCTTAAGTCCAACGTGTTTATTGGCTTAAAACGATAGCATTATCTGTTTTGATAAGCATCTACTTAAACTCCAAGTTATAATATAAACTATGTCTGGAACACAAATACCGATAACAGCATGCGTTAATTAAATGAATAAATTTTAAGTCATGGCTTCGATTCATTGAAATGTAAAGCACGAACTCGTTATTATTTATTTGTATTTAAGATATAATGTTATTGTTGTTTCCAATCTTGTTTAATGTTAATTTTATGGTACAATTAATCGCATTTTAATAGGCCTCTTGACGGCACTGAAATATAGACACATTACAGGTCGGGAAAGTAGTTAGTAAACAGCCACATAATTTTCTCATAACGAGTGTGTAAAACTGTTAATATTTATATAAACTATAAAATAAATCATAATGAGACTTTCAATCATGATGATATTAGGCTCTCATTATAAATGACTGAATAATAACACAAAAATAAAAACTCTTTTTTTCAGCACGAAACTTGTAATAGTTTCCTAAAATAGTACCACTTAAAGAAACAATAACTATGTTTAAACATATTTTAAAACAGCTAGGTAAATATTGAAAGAGTGAATTAGTTTACGTTGAACTAATGCTGCATCTTAACACGTTGAAAGGAGACCGTTATAAATAATCCAGTAAGAGCTTCATCCTTCATCCAGCTTAGCTAATTGACAAATTGTACGATACCAGCATATCGGACAAGTGGTAAATGTTATAATGAAGATGGCTAATTAGCATTTCACGGTGTATCAGACGTTGAATACAGATACTGACACCGTTGAGAAAATGTTTCAATGTATTTGCGTAATCACTGAAGCTACTCAAGCTACCCCACACACTGACCAACTTTTCTGCCTGTCTGTGTAGTATCTCTTTCTAATTGGTTAATTTCTAATTTGTTTCCTCAGAAGTAAACCGAATGTTATTAACGATAGGTAGCGAATGTTTAATCAAAAGTAAAAATGTACCATGGTTTCACTTTAGTAGAATTATTCACCACAAACCCCACTTTCAAAGGACCTAAATACAGAAAACCTAAAACAGACATGTTGCGATCGTACATTTGATCTCATTGTTAATCCTTAGTACATAATAGGAGCACAAGGCTACGAGGTCACAGGGAACGAGGGTGGTGTACTAAAACAGCTGGCCTACAGTGCACTTACGGACATTTCGTAATTATAAATGTGACACTAATGCATTTAGAACATTAGTGGCGTAATGTGCACTTTTATGAGGCTACACGATAAGGATGGCCAAATCTCACGTCTAGCCATACTCGATTTCAATGTAAGGCTACTTCTTAATTAAGTGTGAGATGAATCATTTTTAGAGGCAGTAAATAAATTCGCCCTTTGTGTAGCGATCCTCGTGGGCTTAACGGGAGTGAGGGTGTCGACATTGATGTATTGGGCAGCAAGTAAGTGCTACTGAATCAGTTTTATTGCAAGCAATAATTTACTTAACGTAAAGAGGACGACATGCTGGAAGATAAGTTACAAAGTAAGAAGTGTTTTTGTGTGAACACAAAGGTGCATAATTTATTATTAAGAACAAAGCCGACACAAGAAGGAGACAGTGTAAATCAAGAAGACAGGTTCCTGATTTAATTTCTTGAAGTGTAATCAATTTTGTTCAACAATAATAGAAAGAATAAAAATATAATTACTAACGGTAGCCTACGTTAAAAGTAACTACGGGTCTCTGTGGTCTATAAAAATTGGTTTCGACAAGGATAAAACGCCAAGGCCAAACATTACTTAGTCACTGCCCTAAAACAGCCATTTGGCGACACGAGACGTACGCCTCTTAAACACAAAAGACAAAGTTAATAGACAGAAATGAGTTATGAGAGGTCATTGATTTTACGAAATAACGCGACCAATCTTAAATTAATTGATAATGTTTAACTATCAGTCAGAAGCGTATCGTGCGTCAATAAAAACCCACTCATTACTGTTTAGGTCGAATTCAACAGAGCAGTTAAACGTATAAAATATGAGCGTTGTCAGTCAGTTTGTCTTATATAGCGCCACCACTTGAGCAATGAACAGTCCGTCCGTAAAAATACATGGAAGATTCATGTAACTGTTTAACAACCTTATTCGTACATTGTTATCATTAAAATGTATTATTATAATTTATAGCATACACGTATCGGTTATAAAATCAAATGTTTGAGATACGTTTAATACTAAAGACACGAACGTATAGTTTATCTAAGTACCTACAATTAAGCTTAAATAGTAGGTCTATTACATTAATCGTGTGTTGTTCATTTACGCCAACAAAATAAATTCTCATAAGTAATTTAACGTTATTAAGTATGATTATTATCCTGTGAGTACCCTTGAATATTTCATAAATATAATAATAAGTAATGTCCATATCATGTATAATGTTCATCACGCCTCTATTCCTCGAAGGGTTAGACAGAGGACAGGTGTTCTAATGTAAAGGTTTGTATCCAATGGGATATACGAACTGAGGGTGTTCGTAGTTTAGTTATGCTGTTGAACTCCGAACTGCTACAGGGAGTTTGCAAAACCCAATAACTCCGAATCAAACCGAATATCTTTATCGTAGCAGTTACGCTTAGGATCATCTTCACCCATAGTTCGCCGAGGTCCCATGTAATAGGGGCCAAAACTTCGAGGAAATCCAGTGGAGGGTCGGTAAGCTCGTCCGCTAAGCTGGTCAAATTGACAAATTATTCAGATTTACTCCCATCCCCGTATGGGTAATAAAAAGTCAATGATTCTAATACTCCAACGGCTTCACAGCGTCTACCCTTCGGACTTTATATAGGACTTATTCCAATTACCAAGAATCGTTAGGATGATGAATATAATGTAAGAGTAAATACTAGAGAATAAACCGTGATTCAATCACTTGGCAGCCTATCGCAGTAATCTGTGTCATTGACACCTTTTGCAAATCTAAGAAAATGGACAGGTGAGCTGAAAATAGAAAAACACAAATTGTCATCTAACATGGTAGCGTTAACATTTTAAGCTACCTATAAAGTTAATAACGATGTCAATCTTTTGTTTAAACTACGAATTGAACTTTCAAACCAGATCATTTAGTTCACTTGTATCCTACGCACAATGCATACAGCATACACAATTGTTCAAAGTTTGTATTTTCACTGTGCAATCAGTTGTCTAGTCTACGCATATGTTACTTTATTACTTTCAATTGTTTGTCGTTTATGGTACTGCGCACACGCACGACAAGGCCGAAACGTTTAGGGCATGCAATTTATCGCAAACATAGAAAAATAGGACAATGAGTTGTTAGACCTGGGCCAAAAAAAAGGAAAAAATATCCAAGGCGAATGAAATAATAAAATTGTCGACCATAATAATTTACGTAGTTAGCGCCAAGTGTAATGGCAAGACTATGAATTACCGAGGCTACATTTATTATTCTAACTGGACCAGTCGTTGACTTTCCATTATCATACGCGATGAGGTGCGCTCATTGGGAATTATAAATTTATTAGCGTGCTTGTCTCTTTGCTGTTCCACAGAATAATTCTAAAGACAGTATCCAGCGCGGCGAGCTTACGATGTTCATTAGTGTGTTAAATTTTAATGACGCTGGCAGGACTTGACTCCTGAAAGATCTGTTTCACATTCGTCTATCTAAATACAGACTGAGCGACTCTGGGCTATCTCAATTATAATAAGTTTACGCTTGAGCGCTTGAGATCTAAATTAGGTCTGAAAGTTTTATTTGTTTTCAGGCATTTAGGGTCGCGACGTTATTGATAGTGTAACGAAGACAATGGCATGCCATCCACATGACGTGAGCACAAAATTTATGAAACCGGAATATTCAGGTCGAATGAACAACAGAATCAGATAAGTGGGATTCTAAATTAGCCATTCAGTCGTACGTAGTCGGCAACTAAGACAAAGGTGGCTAGGGAGTGCGTCGAAGCGACTATGCAAACACCCATGTGCGCACGGGCAACTGGGTCGCGCCGTAGCATAATAGCAGCATAATAGCTCTTATTCAATATGAACAAACAACACTATAAATACTCTAACAATAAATGGAGTCACATCTAGATGTTAACCTTTAGCGGTTGAGGCTTCAAGTAACAGTTTCATAAGTATTTATTATTTGCCGATAATAATAAAGTTGAGCAAATGAAAAACTCGTGACTCTTCAGTTTGGAAGTTTGCACGGCGTTTACGTGATATCCGTTGTCAAATCCAAACATCGTTGCGGCATGAATGGCGCCAACATTCCTCGCCCATACCGTAAGCGTGCGTACTACACACATATCCACACCACATAGGTACTATAGCACTCGCCAAATAATCACTGACCAATGTTCCATAACCAAGCAAGAATTTTTGACGATAATGTTGATTTCCTGGCAGTAAAAAAGAGCAAACAGTCTCAATGTCAGATTTTACGATGAGTAAATTAAATAACGCGTGAAATCTTTTCTGAAGAATTTCAAGTTCGTCTTTAATCTTCGAGTAGTGTTTTATGAGGCTTTATTGCAATGATATGATGCGCTAAAACATGACATAGATGTCAAGTACACATGAGCAGTTACTATAAAGATGCAGCTAACAATTTGAAATACATCTAGCAAGAAGCTGTGACCTAAAAATGAGATCAATAATCAATGACAGAATAATATCATAAATTGGCATACGTGTGACCTAAATTGTCAAATCAACAAGAGTCGTCTGCACAATTTTTCTAATCAACACTTACATTTAAAATACAGTCTAGACAGCATTACAATTTACCATAATTTACACGATGTCAATGATGTGATTTATTTAAGTGATCGATGTGTAGACAGAAAAGCAAATGTGTACAACCAAAATCAAAATCAAAATAGTTTTATTTTAACATAGACCTTATGCAGGCATTTATGAAATGTCGAAACTAGGTGCAACAATGAGAGTACACATGTAAGCTAAGATGAATAGAAGAGTACAAGGGAAGAAGAGAGTTTTCATAAAAAGGTGGAACTCTTAAATTTAAGAAGAAGAAGAAGATAAATTACTCACCAAGGCAATCACCATCATAATCACTGGTACGTTAATCATTGTCACAGTTCGTTTATTATTTTATATTATAACACTCACTAGTTATGTCACTTCTTGTACTGGACAAACGTGTATTTGGTCAGTAAAGAGTCGTTTGTTTTACAACAACACTATTTTTTATCGAGTTCCTATCAGATGAAATTCGTAGTGAACTGAACAAAAAATATTTTTTACCATCTGAATGATTGCATCTCTGCACTAACTACGATTATTAATATTACAATATCTTAATGTAATGTTATTGATAAGACAAGTTTATGATTTGTTAATAGCAGGTGATAACCTACATTCGTTTAATGTATGTTTATTCAGTAACAACAATAAACATTGGTATCTGTTCCACCTGCCAAAATTTCTATAGAGATTGGGCATGTCAAACGCAAACAAGAATTTGTTATGGACATATGAGTACGTAATTCGGTTCAGTGTATTTTACAATTATAAGTAATGCTAATTCTTGCCTAAATCTTGATTTGTCCATAGGAATGGATGAACGAGTAAATTATTATTAGTTTGCTTGCAAGAACATAGATAAAAGCAGGTTATAATAAACCTAGATGTGACAAAAACAGATTGGAACGGCATTGAAAGATAAAAGGTCTATGCACTTACTTACAATACTAGATCATTGACGAGTGCATAACTTTACATACCTAATGTGCATTACCTCCACGATGCACAGAGACGGATATTTTTACAGATTTCTGACCGTGCTACAATTCAGCAAGGATACGAAAACGACAATGAAGATTACCCCTGAGTTGTAAAAAAAACACATTCTTTCGAATTTTTTTATACAGATAGGCTGCGTGTTAATAAAACATTCGAGCTAGTGTAAACATCTGAAGGCGAGATAGCGAGCACTACAGTAACTAAGATACCGACGGGATCGGTACGCAAAAATGTTCATGTTTACGTAAATTTTTAAGTTTCATTCATTGTTACAACACCTTTGAATATAAAGAGAGCAAGTTATAAGTTGTCCGAACTCATTTATTATAATATGCAATTCCTTCTTATTTCCATATGCATGACGTTTCTATATTCTGTTCATTTTCGTTTCTCGGTATAACAAGTTACGAGAATCATTTTAGTTTGTGTGTACATTTTTACTAGCTTACCAACAGGTCCATGAAATTACAGTTGGTTTCTGTATTAACATTATGTATAACTAATTATTCATAATAGTTCGGATCCATACACCCAAAATAGAGGGCCCAGGCACATCAATCAATTCGTGACGTTTTTTATTAGCCACAAATCAAACGGTTGTATTTTTGAAAAAGTTATAAATAAAATCGTAAATTATTTACGATTTAAAATGTTTCTGTCGGCCAGTTAGCTAAACCTTTCCAAGGGCGTGTTGTAAAAAGCAAACAGCTTTTACAACATCCTAAAATAGATCTACATATTGATACAGTCTCTATAGTGAAGTTCATCTTGAAATTTGCGTCACAATATTTTATTTATAGTTTTAATTCACTGGCGTCTATTACAATGTTAAACCTATAGTTAAAATACTACACGTAACATAACATAGGCTTCTATAACTATAGTAGATAACATTACGTACCTACACAGGTTACTTGGAGCAAGCATAAAGGACCGTAATTTAAATTAGAATTCAAGTAACTGCGTGAAATCCAGATGGGCTTGGGCGTATTTTATGTACCTAAGCCAAATTAGTTAAGGCTTTACTGATATATTTTCATCGTAATTAAGTTCTTCCTTATATTTGCACCCATTTAAGACGTAACTAGTAACTTTTGTAACAGTACCTATGTAGTATGTACGTGAATGACGGGTCTCATTGAGCAGGGAGCACTAGTTCTTGGCTTCAGTCCAACACAGCTGATTACTTTGTTCTCATAATATTTTACTACGCTATTACTAATCTCTTTGTATTAGAGTGAATTCTTTCGAAAACCTATAAATCAGATCGGCTTTGGCGCGTTAAAATGTTTGTAACTTTTTTCAGCCCTAATGGCGCCATCATCGTAAAATTATTTTTATGTGATTTGTGGATACACATCAAGTTTTGTAAAATCTTTATCAAAAATAATGTGTTTTATCCGCATTTCATACCAGCTATACATCTTTATTGTCAAAACTTTTGTTTAATTTATTACCGCTTCCAAACATAAAACGATTAATATCATTCAGTATTTTGATATTAATTCGTTTTGTTTCGTGTTAAAAATGTTTGTAAGATTTTTTACAGTGTTAATAGTTCGTTTTAGAGTAAAGCAGTGTTTATCACGGTTAAGTGTCGACAGAAGAGAGTTTAACACCATGATTGTTTTCATATCTTCTCTTAAGGCTAAGGTGCTAATAGTTTTATATGTAATCTAGTTAGAGTACTTCAATTCTTATTTTATCATTTATAATGTTGTCTACTATTACTGTAGTTACATACGTTCAATTAAGTAGCGTTAAATCTTGCGGACAGGAAAATTATTGAGAGCACGAATAACTCAACCGCTCCAAAATAATAACAGTGATTATAAAAATTGATAAGACAACTTTGGAAAATATAGAACTGTACATTACACCACTGACTACCACCTATATTTCTTAAATTGTCGTTTACTTAAGGTGCAAAAGCTGTGATTCGTTTATTACATTACGTTATCGTGTTATTACGTTTATAACAAAATAGGTTTGATTTTTGAACGCGTACGCGGTAGTTACGTGCGTCTGCGCCTTAAACGAGTGAGGCGTGTTAATTGCCGTGTCGATGGGCCGATAGACGGTTGATGATAATAGGCCTCTTGATAGGTGTGGTCCACCACTACACGCAATTACTGGAGATTTATTTCTTATAAAAATTTACGGATGCGCTCCCCTGTTTTTAAGACGTCAATAAAGGAGTGTGTCTTATATTATTTTTCGATTTCTTCACAATTTGTTGGACGTTGTTATGTGTTAGATTTACTTTAAGATTAGTTATGCTGTGTTATTTAACATTTTAATAGTAACGTTTAAAGTGATCCCTAAGGAATAGGCAGATCTGTTTTGACGTATTCCCACGGTTTATCAAAGCCAACGCTAATAGGTCCCAGGAGAAAATTAGTATGGCATTGAATATAAAAATTTGTCCGCGGCTATTTATTTAGCTTTTTTAATAGAAGAACTGGGAAGTTCTGATTTTCCATAACCTACAGCTTTATGCGTGTCAATTCGAAGAAAATCGAACTCCATTAAAAATAAATCGTTTTATAAAATAGATTAGCGTTGTAATCTTTATAGTATTAAATACAAAAGATAAAGAATGACATAAAACATTATTAATTGTACCAGTTCGACTACATTTTTTATTGTGATCAAGTTCAGTATGACAAGCCCATAAATAGTGGTTAATGCGATGATTATGTTGAATTCATTCATATTGAACAGTAATTTATATACTCCTATGATTTTTGACAATTTTGCCGCGCAAAAGATTCAAATTAAAGCCATTTCTTAAAAAAAAGATCAGCTATATTTTTTTTTGTCACGGTTTAAAAGACTTGTTATTGTTGTCTGAACCGACATTTTTAATTAAAAGAGACTATTTTTGTGGTAAATGTTGGCATTGGTCCGCTACATAAGATAGAGGAATTTATCAAACACATTCTTTATGCCTTGAAACCACAAATATTTTGCTATCGATACTTTAGGCGAACTATTTATACATTAAGATACTCCTCGTGTGGGGTCTCTGATGTAAATTTATCCATCTTACTTATACAAAAACAACATAAATTCTCTTCCGAACCGATAAAGCTTATTTCGGAACTAATAATAGCATGACAGGTAAATCTTTTCATCTGGGGAGGGGCCAAGATCAGGGCGTATTCAGCCAGAGCTGTTTAAAATCGAATATTATTAATAATATATCAGTATTCATGAATATCTAATCTAATATTGATTTTCGTTTACCTATTCAATATTTTAAAGTTCAATATAATGTTATTATTATTATTTCAGTACTACTGATTGAAAAATCTACTTGATATGTATATTCTTAAAATGTTTTTCTTCTATTCTAATTACGTTGGGGAAATCTAAATGAACAAGATGCGAGGTTCAAAGGAGATAACTTAGGAGGAGTAGGTATCCGGGTTGCTGCTGAACGACGATGCTAATTTGTTGAATTAATATTATAGAACGACTCATTACAGTCGTAATGATTTGACACGTAGGCAAATTCCTTCTTTTCTTAATTTATTTTGGCTTTTAAAGTCAATAAAAAGTAAAAATCCGTAGAAAGTTGTTTTGTTTCAATTAAGTATATGGTCATCATTAGGTATTTATAAATTGTTTAATATTTTCTGTAGTATTGATTATGTATTCTTTTGAGTTTCCAGGAACAAAATATTCTTATTAATACCGATATTAAGACCCAATTTAATATTTTATCCACGAGGATATTCAGTATTAGGGATCAGTGGATATTAGTAGTAGATGGAAGAAATCAGTTGGACAGAGAAAATAATAAACGAAGAATTTCTACAAAGAATAAAAGAAAAAAGGGGGTTAGGGGGCGTTCATAAAATACGTGAGATGTTTAAGGGGGGGAGGGGGTCGAGTCAAATCTCATCTAATCTTACGTTGGAGAGAGGGGGGGTCTCGGCAAATATCACGCAATTTTTTTTCTGATTGAAACAAAAAAAATATATTTTTATTACACTTATAATTAAACTTTCAGCAATATTGATTACTAGTCTTAACTAGTCGTAAATAAAAGCACGAAGCATTTTTTTTTTCTTTTTACAATAACAATCTAACGGGTTTACGTAAGATACCCACATTTTGTAAATCTCACGTGAGATTGGGGAATGGGGGAGGGGGTTGAATAAAATCTGACGACATCTCACCTGGGGGGGAGGGAGGGATAGAAAATTTAAAAAAAACACCTCACGTAATTTATGGACGCCCCCTTAATACAAGACATAGAGACCAGAAGCGGTAAAATGACAGGCAACCTTATCCGCCACGACGAATTCATGAAAAAATGAATTCAGAAGGAAAGATAAAGGGAAGGCGAGGAAGGGGTAGTCCAAGAATGAGCTACACAACACAAATGAAAGAGAAACTGAAACTCGCGATGTATAAGTAGGTCTAGGAGTTGGCTCTCAAGAGAGAAGCAGAAGCAGTGGAAAATACTGCACCGACGAGAGCGTAGCTCTTAAATAGAAAAAAGAGGTAAGTATTAGTATTAGAGGTTAACAGGACTTAAAGATGCATCTTTCTGTGTCTGTTCTACAAATTCAACTGGAGATACTTAAAAAATCTCGTTTATCTCTCATCCTTATGACTACAAACATTGTGAGAGGATTTTTTTGGTATTCCCCGATTTAAGAACAAAATCTGTTGATTGGCAAATACTAAGTATCACCCTTTCTAGATTGGTATGCACTTTTTGAATAACCCTGCATAAGTTAGTCATAAAAATATTTATTTTATACGAACCTTTAACCCAAAAGAATAGATTGCAGAACCACGGCCTCAATCAAGAACGCACCAATAAACTTATATTTTTGTCCAAACATTACAAAAAGAGGTCTCGCTCGGAACCCGTTTTACCTAAATTAGATCAAACTTTGGGATCAATCATATAAAGTAGTAGATTCTCATCATATCTGTTTATTTTTCTTGGTACAAGATAACAATCTGGGCTAATATTGAGAAATATAATAATAACAACCATTTAGAGCTTAGTTTAACAAAGATAAATAATTTATGGTAAAATTAATTATATTGACCTGTTTGAAGATATTTTTTTAGTGTTTTAGTAGATTAAGAAAAAGTTAATTTCTGTTGGATAATAATACTCGTATATTATTATTCTGAAAATATTAAAATGTTGTATTCTTGTACGTAAAGAAACAATTTATGTTATGTTATTAATACTCGTGTAACAGTAGTAAAATATATTTTTTATTATGCGGATAACTCCTATAGACGTATTGCGCATTAGGAGATCTTTTAAAAAATACAATATGTGTCTAACTAAGCCATCTACGTCGAAATGTTTATAAAGCAATCAATTATTAAGCAAGCAATATTAAAATAGTTACAGCAAGCTAATGCTAGGATTGGGGCTACTTAAAAGTTGCTTACAACACAATTTAACGGTAAAGCATAAAATCACGGAATCCGACGAGCAAGTTCATTCGGGAGTTACTATATTAAATGAATTTCCAATACTTGATTTATATTTGAAATGAATCACGATTGTTTATTAAATTGCCGTCGTTAATATAAATGATTAGACTTTCACAGTAACTTTATTCAAAATATAAGTAGGCACAGTGAGTAGGCAAGCGAAGAAATTGTGTTATTCATATCTCGCGTTAAATTGACACAGTGAGATAATACGGTCCCTTTTTAACCAATTTAGGGCAAGTAAACTGTTATGGTTAGGGCACTCCGAGGACGATGTAGGTAAACTTTACAATATTTATTAAATTTTGTAATTGCCCCATTTTTGAGGTGTTTTATCTTGGCTGTCATAGATTAAATAATAAATGACTCTAAGTTGCGACACGGTTGCGGATAGCAATCTGCTATGTTCTACGTGGCCGGGTATTTAAATTAACGTAACGCTGACACATTTGTTGCTATTAAAAACCCGTCATGTGCAACTGTGCCCTTAATTCATCATTACTCAAAAATAATTACGAAGAAATGAAAAAACCCGGTTACCTGTGTAAAAGGAATTTCTATTGTAAAGTTACATATTTTTACTTAGGTATTTGAGATAACAAAATAATAATCACATATACACACTGAAAAAAAGCAGAGAAAACACAAATAGATTAAATTATCTCGGATTACCTAAATAAAAACTGTTTTTATGCAATACTCGATAAAAAAGTAATTCTATTTATCGGAAACATATCTAAACACAACATGATATAATTGAAAATCCTTTTTTCCGGTAATTGCCTAGTAGGTAATCGATTTTTATAATTATCTAATCTTCAAAGATGTGGGCTTGTCCAAATAATCGTGCGTGTAGGTTTGTTGCAAATGCAACTGCGAGTTTAACTCCACTGACCTAGTTCCGTGGCTCGGTTGATAAGAAAAATTAGATAGATGTAGTGATAACGGCTTTACCTACGATGACATTGAGCACCAACAACCTTGGAAGATTTTTTAAATCGTAGGTGATTGATTAAAAATATATCTACTATTTTATGATAGCGTCTAAAAAGGTTTTTTAGAATGTCTTTTCTGAAATCAGCGATATTATAATATTATTTTGTATTCTTTATATTATACAATATAATAATATTTACGACATAATTGTTATAAAATATTACACTAATCCGTATAAATTTCCGTCAACATTTATTAGTTTTCCTAGTTTAAATTCAAGATAAAATTGGGCCGTAATTTTATGAATTTTTCAGAAATAAAATAAACAAAAGTAAATAATGTGTTTTCGCAGCCAGCGAACGAGAATGTGACAGTTTCGAGGACTATTTGTTAAATGATAAGTGCATATTTAATTAGGTAACTATTCTGTTATCTTGATTTAGACATATGAAACGTATGCTCTAGTTTTAGCATATGATATTTACTCAAGTTTTGTTAAAAATAGCTGTATTTAATATAGGTGCTATGAAATTTTAATTAAACTAAAAAGAAAACAACATTTAGTTACATAAATACCTAACAATTAAATTCTATCAGAGAAAAGAAAATTGTTATAGGTAGTTTAAATGTGGCATCACAAAAATAATGTTGTAATAAAAAACTTTGTTGGCATTTTTCTTCTCTTCACTCCTAATTTATCTTGTCTTTACTATTTTATATTCGTTTTTCATTTTGTTTTTCACATATTAGCCAAGACGGAAGATCAAAATTTGTTTAGCATTTTGTTATCTTGGTCAAAACAAAACAAAATTAATATATTTTAACACGTGTCATTTCTGAAGTTGAGGATTACGTTGGACATAATGACAAATTGTTGAAGTTAAATTAACATTTTTCTTTATAATTGAGGAATGACATTTTAATTTATTGTTTTTTTTTATTTTATGCTTTTATTTTTACAGTAATTAGATGAATCATTCAGGAAAATTCGGTTAAGCAATTATGCAAAACTATTAACACTAACGATAAAAACGAGTTTCGTACACTTCACATAGGTCCGTTGCCGTTGGCTGTATATGATCGAGCCTTTGCAATCTTCTGCAATTTATACGTGAGCAGAAAAAATTAAGTGCCAATCAAGCGTTTTGACATTTCCGCATTTTCGCGCCAATTTTCCGGATCGCGCGGGAACGAGGCGGGTGCACGGTCGGTGGCGCGGCCGCGCGCTCGTCGTGTACTGTGTCGGCGTCGCGCTGCGCCCCATCTACTACCTTACGATTTACGAGCGTGACGCAAAAATGGACAAAATTTGTAGCGAGCGACGGTCTCGACACCGCACACCACGTGCCTCATCTAAGGAACTACGATTAGGTTGCCGGGTATGGAGAACATAATAAGTATATTAATAGCGGTTGATTTTATGCCCACTCAATTTTGCGATAAATTTCCATAATTGGGACATAACCTTAGAAAACGCGCTTGATGTCCTTTAATAACATCCTTATACCGTGATCGATTAGAGTCTGTATGCGGCAGAATCAACATTTTTTACTCGGATACTTATAACTACCAGCCGTGTAAGCCTTTAAACTTTAATACACATTTACCTAATTAGTACAGTAGGTGTTATGTGATAATTTCTATAATATGTAAAAGAAAATATCGGTTAGCAAGTACGTTAGTGTTACACGCATTATCTTTCCAAAACCATTTTTACGATAACAAATAACAGCATAGAAACTAAAGGTGTTTTATAGGTATTTTATATCCCATATATCAAAGCAGAACGTTTAACGTCTATTACATTGATATAGTACAAACAAATCTACAATGTTATGAAAGTTCGTCATAACAATATGCTCTTAAACTTGGCCCGATTCGCACTCCGATAGAAATGTTACGATATTGTGCGATTGATCCACTTTGTGAACAAATTGCTCATCGTTCGACTCATACAAACACACGCTCAAGGAAGCACGTGTTTAAGTTACGAGTTCAGTGGAAATGGATAAGTGATTGTTTGTCCAAGGCTGCCCCAGTTTTCTTTATAAAAATATAATCGAACATTATCTTTAAATAATGTTTTTACAAGAAGCACTTCTATATTTATTACTTAACACCTGTTTTACGCGCCTGCGTTCGATTAAAGTAATGGATGAAAATGGACCTTTTTTTACGTAAACTGAACGTTATATTTGGACGGTTCTGAGAAAGGCCTTTATTTTTGGTAACAAATTTAATGTTACACGTCTAATTTTGCTTAAGATGATCCCAAGTTCATCACAAAATTGAACATGCCTGTTTCAAGTATCAAGATTACATCAGCTTTGGGTCACAATAGGGCGGAAACAGTTTGCCTTGGGAAATCAACTATTGTGTTCGAGATTTCAAACTTAGTACATCTTAATTAAGACACTAGATTCTCAATTTTAACGTAACGCGATCAAGACAGGGAAAGTCTTTGCGAACGATTTCCTAACTAAGTAGTAAGTACCGGTATCTATTAAACTAGGCATAAATCTTACGTAGTTGCGACAATATCAGATATTTGAATAAATATAGAGTGGTACGTCTTAACTCGGCAGCGGGTAAATGTACGATAAAGCTTCGTAGATAACTTGTATTTGACGGACAGGTGTAATTAGCCACTCTAGTCGCTACCGGCAAATGGAAGCGTGATGATAACGGCGAGAGTCAGAATAAACAACGATGCCCTTCGCGATTACATCTTATGCTTACCTAAGTGGTTAAGTGGGATTGCGAGATCATATAACGATACGAATAATATACGTCTTACTTTTACCGGTAGTTTAAATCGATAGCTTAAGAAACTATGAATGGACAGAACCTATGAATGATTGCGTTGAATTCATTGAGTTTGAGTTTATTTTTGAATGAAAGTTATATCAGCAGTCAGATATCTAACCTAATCGCTTACAGTCGTCTAGTTTTAGCAAACGACTAATTATCGATAAGCTCCTGATAATTATATTTATCTAATTTACTTGATGTAAGTTTAATCGTACCTACTAGTTATCTTAATGAAATAAACCAGATTAATCACAGCTTAGGACATTTATCGTCGTCTAAATATGGATCCTAAATCGATTGAGTTTAATCTGCTAGAAATAGAGTTCTATTTAGGTAACTAAAGATACGGTACAAGCGGTATCGGTATTGGTATCGGTTTGACTTATGTTAGCCATATACTGTGCTCTACAGATATGAGTTAAACTCGTTAAACTTATCATGTGAAAGTATCTAGTGCCAATAATACATCATGTTTTAAATTTAATATTCTATCCAGAGCATATCCTAAAAAAGTTGCAGCTGATTATTTTAGGGTTAAGGGGATACAATTATATTTATTTCTGTAAATATCCTCGATCGATCCTCGAAAGACACTTAACAAGTCAATGATTTTTTTAATACTAGATGGCGCCCGTTTTGCTTGCATTTCCCAACTGACGATATCTGAGAAGAAACCGAGTACCCATTCCCTTGCAAAATCTCTTTTTTTATTGTACATCCCCATAAACCTACATTACCCATACAAGATATTTTAATAATTAGTACGTACTCCAAAAGTACACTACTTATTAATATGTAGATACAGAACATTACGTGTTATTTTTTACCTTAATTGAATCAACAGGTAAATAGGTATCTAATACCTACTTACTAATAACAATATAAAGTTACCTACGTTTATAGAAATATAACACCATAGTTCTAAAGCTGCGTCATATAATTTTGCTTATTATAGGCCATATTACAAAGACTTCCGTAAATCATTGAGTTTATTTTATTAAGAACTAGCTTAATCTGCTGTCCGTGATTTCACTTGCCTCCCGAGTTGCGCAGGACCAGATTTTAAGTTAGACTTCAAGAAACTGCACCTACGAGTAATTTCGTGCAATATTTTTTGCGGGTTGCGCGTCGAAACATACATACAGTTAGACACTAACATACAGACAGAAAGACTCTATCTAGATTTTAGAGATTATTTTCTCTTATATATCTCCCATGTACAAACAGCGACCAGTTACAATTTTATTATTATATAGAGAATATACCTAGTAAAGGTCGCACGGTAGTGTAAAATGCCTCCGGATTTACATTTCAATTTGATAACCATTGACAACAATTTCAATTGCGGTTTTATTTGAACTTATAATTTGTTTGCGGTCGGCTCTACTGTGTCATTCAATATTGATTCATCAACACTCGTGCTTATACATAAAACCTGCGAGGATATTATTAGCCTCTGAATGAAGCCAATTTAGGTATTAAATAATATGTATACAAGCTGATTTTGTTAATTCTGTGAATAATATTAATTGTAACGAGAATCACAATTTTACCTAGAATTTGTTTCGGAAAATTCAATCAATAACCGTTAAGATTGACGGTATTTTTAAGTATTTTTTTAAGTTAGTAAGTAATTTTAATTGGAACATGTATGTCAATGCAAAATACAAAAAAATACGTTCAATTTGTTGTTTCAACTGTTGGAGGTCACCTACGCTTATATAGTGTACCCTGTATGTCATTGTAGTGCACATGTGACCTCATGAAAAGTCACAGATAGTTTAACTGGCGAACATAATTAATAGTAAGTAGTTATTAGGTATCGTATCTGGCATTAACAAATGCTAAATGTAATAAAATAAATATCTTTTATAGATATTGTTATAATACCTATAGTAAAAAATATAGATTTAAGAAAAGAAATAACCAGTATAAGGTCATATTTTACTTACTGATTTCTGACACTTACGCTTACGCGAATATTACATTGAAATAAAACTACTTTTTACAGATTTTATCGCGTTATAATATTAATCTATCATAATTATATGGAAAACTTTAAAAAAAAAACACGCTTTATCGAAATACGCTGATATTTTAAAGATAGTTCTCCCTCACAGTTCGCTTCCTTTTAGGGAGTATATTATAATTTGGTAAGGCCTCTCAAAAAGGTTATGCCTGTCACTACACGTTACATTTACATTACCTATTTACATTATTACATCATCAATATTACACCCATTTCAGCGTGTATTGCCTAGTTATAAATTATATTGTCAATACTTTTCCCTACATGTCCGATGCTTTTATTGATATCTGTGGTGGGATATTCTATACTGTCTAATTCGTTGTTTTAATAGATAAACATTATTTCTCACTCGCGGGGTACCTAATCAGGGATAAGTTAATTAGGTAAAAGTTATTTTGTTCATTATTGTTATTGTTTTTTGAAATCTATGCAAAATATCGTTTAGTTGGCTGAAACTTCTAGTATACAAACTTAGTTAAAATACTCGTAGTGTGCCTGACTTATTGCTCTTATAATAATAAATTTTATAGGTAATTATTTATCTTGCACTTGCGTTCGACACGCGAAGAACGTTTTACCCCTACGATTAACTTAAAATATCCTGAGAATAAATGTCTGCATGAAGTTTTCAGTAATTTATACTAAACAAACAACGTAAAACCAACAATAATATCAGTATAATGACACAGGTATTACAAACAATGTTATAATCACAAAACCCGTGTCACAACTTGAACGATACCGCGAATATTTTAACACAATATTATATTATGCAATTGTTTAGCAAACTGATAATAATGTTGGCTCAGTGCATTCCCCGGTGTAATTAGCGTCATGAGACTGTTATTATCGATGGAAATAGGCGATCCACGCGGAACTTGTTTACTTAAACAGATATTAGATACCTAGCGGGATTCTATAAAAGTTACCTTCTAGCTTCAACACCTGAGTTTGCTTGTGTTTTTTTTGTCAAACACCATTTGTTGGCCATGTTTGTGGTACCAACAATATGTCCACGCATTGTCCCCCTGAGAACTCATTTGTTTAGTCTTATTCGCCCAGTTATTTCACTGGCCACAGATAATTATTTCGGTAATGTGTTTTACAACCATTATTTTTAGTGGTATTCACGAACTTAATAAAATTGACTAAATCATTACGGGTAATAATAATTTACAGCAATTTTCAGCAACTATGACTTGCAACAATTCGAATAGTTCATACCTAATTACCAATAAATTAAATGCTTTTTAAATTATTTAGGTAATATGTTCGTTTCATAGTTATATTATAGTAACAAATACAATTTATCTAAAAATAATTTATATATTCTACAATGGATCGTTTGAAAAATAACACACCCGTAGCCTTTAACGTAGCGTATCATTCCGCGTTATTGATCAAAGTCCACTCAGGTAAAGGGCCGTGGGGCTACCGTTCGTGCTAGCAAATAGGCTATATACTAGCTGGCGAGTTGCCACGATTTTAGAGAATTTTTCAACTAACAACCATATTTTGCGGGAAATTTTGGTACAAACTTCTTGTTAGGAAAATTTTAATAATGTACGTACACACGGCTACATATATAGCTGTGAATTTCCAGTATAAGCGGACCTCTTTGTATGGGGGTATTGTACGGGATGCCTATAAAATATGAGGTCGACTTACACTGAAAATGTATTTATGTTTTCTCCTTTTAGTTTCTTCTTTGCATGTTTATAAAAGAGCCGTGATTATAATAATAATATTATAATTTGTTACTCAAACTCGAACGAGGGGGCGCGGAGAGCTCGGCTCTTATGATAGAGACTCTCCAAGGCGTTCTAGATAATGCACCCCATATCTAGAACGCCTTGGAGAGAGGGAAGGGAGGCCTTTGCCAAGCAGTGAGATAAATTGGGATAAAATATAGTGCGAACTCTAAAAGTAAAGGAATGTTTTACTTCATACCGCAATTTTAAATATTTGGTGACAAAAAATGTATGTATGAATAAAGATCAGGAAGAAGCAAACTTCCGTCTGTGAAATACATTTATCGAAATACAAACAAAAAACCTTTAAAAAATTTAAATTTTCCATATTAAAGAATCATGCCGGTAGGCAAACCATATGCGTAAAATAATTCTTATTATTTCATCGAAGTTTATTGATACGCGGCACTGTTGCGGCGACAATAAAGCCGAGATTCCCCATAAAAGGTTCGGCAAACAGTCGGTTGATTCGCCCATAAATCATGAGGTGTGTATCCATGGACGTAATACGTACATTTTGTGATACCGCGGATGTAAAGATTAATCTGGAAGTGGAATTTTTCACGTCTGTTTACAATCTGTACACATCGGAACATTAACGCCTTTTTGTAATTTATGATTCATGAGATCAGTGACTCTGATAGAAACCACGTTACGATTGTTTTATGTTATAATGTGTGAATTTTACGACTTCATCAGGAAACACTTATTGAAACAAAACAGATATATTTTTTGCACTTATAACATCAACATCGAAAATGTTGAGAATTTCCAGCTTTGTTACTTTGTAATGATTTTATTTACTGTTATATTTATTATTACATATTTTTTGCTTTCCATAATTAAAGCCGGCCTAGATTTCCAAAATAATTATCAATTAATCGACCATATCATTAAGAGTTATTTTATACACATTTCGTAATCTTAATTTCGGACATGTCACCAATGACGATGATTGATAATGCATTACATAAATTACACGATTCACAACACATTAAGACATACTTATGTATTATTAAACAAAATTGTCTGTTATTATGTTTAAGCATTCATATTCGTACAATAAACCATTATTGCGTTATAACAATAATAGAATGATGGCGGCCTTTTGTCATAGATGACAAAAATATTTGCTAAAGCAAAACAGGCAAATATTTACTTGACCAATTTCTATGGAATCTACCTTACTGTGGAATGTGAAACAAAACTGGAAATTACTATTGTTTTGTTACTCAAAAAAAGTTTTCCTAAAATTTTAACATTGACTACGTACCTATAATATGCTTATAATGAAATCATTTTAATAGTGGTTGTTACTTGCAAAATCTGTAAAAAATTTGTATTAACCTGAAATTTTGTTATTAGTCCTAAAATAAATTAATTGACTTTAATTTTTTTAATAAATTACCGTATCTAATGTTGTTGAGCGTAGTTGCTTTTAACGTCTTCCAGTGAGAGCTATCTATTTGTATTCCCACCAACCCTATACGGTGCGACCGAGCACTGAACTCAAGACCTTGGTCAAAAATAGTCTAACGAATTTAACCAAATTTACACACGACTAAGTCAAATTTGTTCAGAGCTTATCTCTCCGTGTACAATGGCGCATTTTTTCTTCTATGTACTTATACTGCCTTGATTGAAAAGCTTCCCATACACGGCCTGTGTAGATTGCTACCTATCAACGAAGCATTTAATTGTTTTACTTTTTTCTTTGGTTTTGTTGTGTTGTTTCTTTTGTGCCAGTCACTGATGTATTGAGCTCCATTTTAGTGTGAAACATTTTAGTGTTTTATATTATAGGGGATTCCATTCACGATTGTTTTGTTGGTACTGTTTTTCTGGTAATGGTTGAAAAAATTAAGATTAAAAAATAACCAAACTTGGTGTAATTTGTTGCTTTTTATCCAAAAATAGAATGATACCTTACTGTGGAAAACACAGTACGTCATTTAGTAAGTCATTGAACAATAATAACACTATTACAAGTCTGGTTGTCTGTATTGAGGCTAGCAATGACTCAATTTTCCGATCAGTAGTCGATCCATTTTATTCATCTAATAATAAAATATCTTATAAAACAAATGATCATGTGACTCAGCCTACACATTGAAGTGAACACCATAACTCAATCATAATTCGGTAACCTACCATAAACCTATATTTATAAATAGACACAAAGTGATACCACGACTTTTCCATACATTCATAAGCATTAAAAATAGATGATACAGTGAGATCAAATGATTTATTTGAGTAATTATGTGAATAACATCCAATAGGAATGTTAAGTAACACCGCATGCGTGCGCGCATGATTCAGACGATTATATTCGGTCAATGCGCTAACACTTGGCGCCAAGCTATGGAGCATCATCGGAATTTTCATGTAGTAGTCATTGTGCAAACATACAACTCAATAATCCATCGAATTGAAACAATTAACGTTGTAATTAATTAACATGTATGAAGCTTGTTTTTATTGCTATTAACAAATAAATCATAAAACGAATTATCTGGTAACATAAAGTATGTAAGTAACAAAACAGCGGCTTGCACACGTACTCGTAGCATTTGATTTAATATAATAGAGCCTTAATGAAGAGGTAGCTAATAATGGTCATTTGTGATGACCATAAACTTTATGATGATGGAGTTATTTATTAACTTATTAGCGAGCAGTGTTATTGGGGGTTTCTATAATATTTTTAGGAGCAACTCGGAATTATGATTTGTGCCCGGTTACCCTATTATATAGGTACACATTTTTACATCTACCGGCGAACGGGTGTATATTAGTACTCCTCTACCTAACCCGGGAATACAAGCGTGATAGTAGGAATATTATTACGTCCAGGAAATTCCTTGAAACTACCAATAATCATGTTTAACCGGCGCATATTAAATTATAATTTATCAAGCAATTAATGCAGTGGGGATCTGTGATTTCTTGGACTATGATCTAATATAATTACACATACATCCTACTTATTATGAACCTGCATAGATACGATCACACGTTGTGTAAGCAGATAAAAATTATGTACGAGTACGTACTTGTAAAGAAACTAAGTAAAGTATGTTTTCAATTACATTAGTGTTTATATCTTTTGTATTTTTTTGTTGATGTACAATAAAGTTTATAATAAATAAATAAAGGTAAGTATCTAAGTGGCAAAACATATTTTTTATAACTTATGATGACTTCGAGCATAACAGTCGCTAAGCAAGACTGCTATGCTCGACTGCTATGCTGCTATGCTACGCTCATCACGCCTATTATTAACCGAAGGATACACCCTTCACGAGTATGTTTGGTCCTATGTGATATGGGGGCAGGTGCCATTAACCAGACACAAATCTAAACTCGCTGCTACTGAGAATTTCATAGAAAAACCCAATAACACTGCTCAAACCGGGAATCGAACCTAGGACCTCCAGCACAGCATTCCCGCTTTGAAAACGGAATATTATGTTTTCAGTTCGCGTCTTTCTCACGCTTTGTTATTGTTTTATCATACCGAATTTGATGATTATTTTTTTGTTATTAGTGTATCTTCCTGAGAGGGGCTCGTGGCCAAGTTGTAACTATGCTGATCAACCGATCTGCAAGGTTAAGCTACACTTGCCGCGGTCAGTCTGTGGATGGATGACCATTCTTAACATACCGAGACCCCTCAGTGCCTCGGAGAGCACGTAAAGCCGTCGGTCCCGGTTGTCATACGAACACCTATGACAATCGTTAGTGGTAGTCAGAAACCTAAAAAGCCTGACAACCAGTCTTTCCTTCGAATATCGGTATTGCCTAGAAATTGGAGGTCGCTTCGTGTAAAATACTGATATTCAGCCGTATTTGGTTGGACTGGAAGCCGACCCCAACAAGGTTGGGAAAAGGCTAGGAAAGAAACAGTAAGTAAGAATTAATAACAGCAATAAAATGTACCTATGCTATAACCACGATACGCAGATAACAAGTGCCTACAAACTCAATTGGTGTATTGTTATATTGAGATTGACAGCTGCCAAATTATAAGATAAGTATCGACTTGAACATTCACTTTGTCTCATAGAGGTATTATTGGCTCCAGAACTTGTGTAGTACTAGAGCAGTTACCTACTTAAATGTTTTTTTATTTCTATGACTTCAATTTTGTATGCTTGTATAAGTATTTAATGCTCAATTGCTCAGTTTGTCCATGACAGTTAAGTAGTTTTTAAGAAATTTTACGTCACCATCATTAGCTGTCACCTGTCCTAGTTAGTAAAGTCGTTTTCGTTGTCCTTTGAACCGTGTTCAGCGTTTACAACCAATTAGTAAAGAAAGTAAAGTTCGTAATTCTTAGGGCCTGCTTATTGATAAGTTCCTGTTAAATTACTTCATACTTTGTATGAAGATAATTTCATACAAATTTGGTTGTATTTTGTAATTTATGCGGTGGTTAACGGCTATCCAGAGGTGGAGAACCAAGCCCCTCAAACTCACAGGTGGGTGACCTGTGTTGCGGTGTCTTCTCTATCATTTAATAGCTCAATGGTTGTTCGTAGTTACGATCAGACGTTGTTACGAATTACATTAATCAAAATCATATATGTATAAACTCGTGCCATTTTGTCAGTAACATGTTTTATTATTTTACTAAACGACATGTGAAAGATTAATTGCTTTTTTTGGCGAAGTAGTTTGAATTGCGTATTGCGTTGCTTGTTTTCATGAATGGAAAATAATTAAATACAAGGTGACGGCTATATCATTTTCTAAGCAAAGGTTAGGCATTTCAGTCGTTATTAGGTCATAGTTAGGTATTAGGTACTATAAGAATAAATTTAATGCTCTCAAAAAATTTTTGCCCCACTCCTATTTTACAAGAACATTATTTTAATTACAATTTGTAATCATCCAGGTATTGTTCAGTACCATAAATACACAAGATACCGTTTATAAATCGCTAGCAACAATATATTTTGACATTAGCCGAGGAATTCCATCTGTTATCACGACCATACCCAATGCGGAGTCGATCTCCTAATGCCGATTATTTACAGTTGCTTGCAAATAAATAATGTTCACTTTATCACTGTGGCGAAAAGCGGTAGCACAGGTAAACTTCACGAATAATAATAATCCGGTTTTAAATCAAAGTTAAGTTGTATTTACGATGTTCAGGGCGGCGCGCCCCGGGTGAAGGTACCTTCCCTATTCTATAAGTTGACTTTACATCGTGCGATTTAATTTTACATGTACTAAATAAGGAATACATTGAAACTAACCGACATGTATTTCACAATGTTTGTCTCGTTTAGGATAAACGGCGCTTCGGGCCCTTCGATTATCTCTCAAATTAAGCTATTGGTTGTGTTGTACCGTAATTTTGTAATCTTTATTGTATCTTGCATTGCGAATTCGGCATATCCGATATAATTTATTTCGAACATGATATATTGCGTTGAGTTGTTGATTCAAGCAAAACTTTAAATTTAAGTCTACGATAAACTACCGAGTGACGCAAAACTACAGGACAAATAAACAAAATTTGAGGGCAGTTTGCGGGTTTTAAAATAAAAATTACCGCGGAGACGGCGAGACGGCTTTGATAAATACTGCTCTCGCGCACTAAACAATGTTATTTTCGACTCTTAGAAGTCTTAAAACACACAGTCCAAAATATTTTGCATTCTTTTGATATTTGAGGTATTTGTTTGAGGATATAATGTGGCGGAAGTTGTAAACGACTGATGTTAGGATTACCTAGTGACGGCGAAGCTGAAGGTCGGTAGAAAAACAGCTGTTTTCTGAGAATCTTATGAAACCAACATTATGTTGGCCGTGGCTTTGTTTGTGATAATCCACTTTAGTATACTAAGCTTCCCAAAATTGGGAAATTTATTCTAATGCTAGTTAAGTTTTATTGCCGAAACCAGAAACAGAAGTTTCATTAGCGATATTTACGTAATGATCCATTTTGATTTACGACAGTTGTTGCCGTAGTTGGGTCCTTTTAATGGTCTAAAGTGGTCATTGTATTAAACTTAAAAGTATAAAATGTAGTAAGTAAAATAAAACATTTTATTTAAAAAAAGATTTATATTAAACTAGCTGACCCAGCAAACGTTGTTTTGCCATATAGGGGTGGGTCACCCTTATCATTTAGGGGTATGAAAAATAGATGTTGGCCGATTCTCAGACCTACCCGATATACACACAAAATTTTATACAAATCAGTCCAGCCGTTTCGGAGGAGTACGGGAACGAACATTGTGACACGAGAATTTTATATATAAGATTGAAAGTCTCATGCGTGATTTGCGTATAAAGTTTGAATTTAGTAATAGTTACATTTATACAGACAGTTATTTATTTTATTTTCGCTTCAGTGTTGTATTTGGTCCAATATGGGCCAGCCCATTTCCTTCAGTTGACTTAGGACTTCTGTGAGATGACAGGTGACAGGGACAAAGGGATGATAATGTTTTTCTTCAATTTCCTGAGCACACATTATGTGCACGGGCGTAGGTACATGTTGACGTTATAAGGTAAACATAGTTTAGTAGGTACTTTGGTAGATAAAATGAAATATTTTCAGTCTCTGAGAAAAGTTCTTGTTCTTGTGCAGGTACCTGAGTTGATAGGAGAGTCAGCTGCTGGAAATTCTCTGGGTGGGTGGACTACCTACCACCCCCTTACTAAATTTTAAATCATTAAGCTGGAGTTTTCTAACGGAATCGTGTTCCGATTCAATGGTAATAAAGGCAAGAAAAAAGCGTTGAAACGTGAGTATGACAAGATTCTGAGTGTATTTATGCATGTATGCAATTCGACAACTAACGTCACAGGGTGGCTATAGGCGAGTAAGTATTATAATATTATCACTTTTGACTACATGTCACCTTACCATTGCCGTTGGGCCGCCTGTCGTGGGTTCGATACCTACTGACTTAGTCGACGATTGAATCCGCAAAATGTATATTTACTTATTATTTATTATTTTTATTATTACTTATATTTTAACTACTGCAGAGCAGTTAAAAAAATCCTGTTATATGGGGTTACACAATCGTTATGAAAATACATAATTTTTAAGAATAATTTCTTAGTTATAAATTAAGGAAAACACCATTATTAGTAATACTTCATCATCCAGAAATTTAGGTTTATACTACGATTTATTATGAAATAAAAGCTTAGGTTAAATATTAAAGTCGAATTTAGCATTAACAATGTAAGCCACAATTGTTAGTCAATGATTTGTAAATACAACTAAAACATTATAACAATGTTAGCTTTAATAGTCTAGTCGGTCCTGCATTGCTGTCAGCCGGTAATGATTGATTGGCAGTTTGACTTTAATAATGTTCAGCAAATGACTAAACTGCTGTCAAAGTGCTCGTAACGCGTCAACCTTTGTGTAGTGTTGAAATAATATTTTATTTGTTTTAAAAGTGAAACTACACTCTTGTTGTTATTTTTTTTCGCTTAATAAGGTTTAACAGATTAGGTATAGGTACCTATTATTTATAGTCGTGTACATATTATATAAAATTTGTTATTGGTAATACTTATGTGTATTTTATTACTATCTCATCATCATCATCAATCCATTACTCCCACTGCTGGGCATGGCTTTCCGCTTAGTATGAACTATGAAAGGGGTTAGGCTATAGTCCACCACGCTAGCCTAGTGAGGGTTAGTAGAGTTCACACGCCGCCGCCGCCGTCGAGAATATCTCTCAGGCATGCAGGCTTCCCCACGAGTACCGATTTTGTGATTAAATTTCTATCTAATTTCTTCCAATATCGTCACAATAACTATCCGTGTGTTTTTCATCTCAATCCGTTCAAAGGTTTGAAGTCAGCCGGTCTGTATGCCCCTGTGGTAAAAAATAATCTTCAAATTAGCAACGAAATCACTATGTGAGCTCATTAAAATTATATTTCTGTCATTATTTTTTTCCAAGTAGCCTCCTAAAAGTATTCCTCGCTCTCGCTATACTTAAAGTCTATTCAAATCCAGTCCAGATAACCATTATAAATCTGAATTGACCCTTACTATATTTCTATGAATAGTTGCTATTAATATAAAACGTTTTATGCGAAATATCATCATAATAACAACACATTTTCATAAGGTATTTTTATGGAGTAGTTTATAGAAGATTAGGTGAAATAAAATAGGCCTTTTAACTGATGATACTATAAAATTATCTCGTTTCAGCAATCATAAATTTTATGGTCAATTCGCGCCACAAAATGCGGTCTAGTGCATCATATTAACTTCATTGTTGCACTTTTACTCAATTTTATAGATATTAACGGCCATTGTAGCAAAATTTAGTTCAATGATAATGAAAAATGAATATTCAGACAAAATTACACGTGCAAATGATGGAAATATTATATAAAATAAAATTATTATAGATAACCACGGATTTTTATTACCCCTTGCAGGCCAAATTTAATAGTGTACTTAATATAATGATACTTAAAATATGAAAACAATTTTCTATTTAAGGGAAAACCACAGTTCGCCTCTGCACCAGCAGCTAATTACTCTCTCGTTTAAATTTCCTAGACGTTCTTGTTTTCGAAATCTCCCAAGATTCACTTGATGTTTAATTTCCTTGAAGATTCCTATTCTACAGACTAACTAATTTATGAGCATTATTTTGGTATTACTGAGATTCTAGTGCTAGGAAAGCTTCAATTATTGCTCGCGTGTGTGCGAAGTAATTGCACTCAACTTCAGCTAGGTACGGACTCAGTCTAACGTAGTAATGAGATATCATTTACAGTACAGTTTGTTTAGTCTATGAATGCTGTGATTACGTCATTCTGGATTTCTCGTCCATGAGGAATTTGTAATGCCACTTCACCCTCATTTAGTTACATCTTAATATAATATGAAATAAGTAAAATTAGACAATTTTTTTAACTTAATTAAGAATCTTATCTTATCTTGCTATGGGGGCTGGTATAGCCAGCAACCCTTCGACCCAATAGGATCTTTTGTGTTGTCCTCATTACCATTATTTCCTTACTCTTTGAAGATGTGGTTCATGAAGGCGGCTAACCCACTGAGAGGAAGGAACTTAAGAAACAGCTGGTCCGATTTTTATGATCTTTGATTTCTTGGATTTATCTTCTACCCGAATAGCAAAATGGTCAAGAAATATTTTTGTAAAAATATGAAAAAAATACGAGAAATAAATTACTGGTGTAACTGGCGCGAGTGAAGCTACGGAAAATACTTATACAAATATACAAATAAAAAGTGACGTAGCTAAGCTTCGTTTGTCGGGTCCCTAATGGCCATCTAACGGCTAACACTGTCGACTAGGCACGTCTGAACACGTACTAAGCATATAATGTTGTTCGTTGGTGTACCGCCGCGCCGCAGGCCGGGTGAAGGTTCGCCTCGTAGGGCAAGAGCTAGCCTGCGGAGGCAATTACTTATTTATAACTTTTATTTGTACCTTATAAGATAACCTATAAACTTATAATGAGATGAGATTTAAATGCCCAAGCTGTTCAAGTGAGTCCACTTACCCCCAAAGGCTTAGCCACGTCAAAATGCTATCTCTTGAACATCGCAGAACTATCGCCGATCAGATTCTGCTCTATAAAATTGCCAATGGTTTAGTAAACGCTCCAGATCTCCTAACAAAAGTAAGAATCACTGTACCACGACACAAAACATTTAGGTCTACTCGAACCATAAACACCTTTACTACAACAGCATATCGTACAAATCTTGGCAATACCGCACCTATAAACCGTTTAATGGGACATTATAATTCAATATCTACACGTACCAATAGCATAGACATCTTTTCTAACTCGCTACGACAATTTCGTATTAGACTCACCACCATCCTAGAGTCTAAAACAAACCAACAAGTGCCTCTTCCATAGTTTCTTGAGAGTGTTGTATAATTGTGTTTTATTTTAGGTATATTAATTTTAATTTAATTTAAATAATTAATTAATTTAACAATTAACTTTATCGTTCACCAAAATTAACTATTTCCAATATGTTTTATCATCTATTTAATTATTCTTTAATTTGATTGTATAACATTCATTACAATATGTTCATAATTAACTTGTAAACCTCTATGTAATTGCTGTGTACTCCTGTAATTGACAAATTCACCCTGTCTTCACTGTTTTTTAATGCTATGTGCACATGTATTAGTGAATAAGTCGTTGGAGTACCATAACAATAAATAAATAAATAAATAAGTGAACAAGAGAAATGTCATGCAAATGTGACGGTGACAATTGAAATATGGTTAGTGTGTGTTTTTAATGAATTTTGTCAGTTGTTTTTTTGTAGTTTTGTTGTGTTTATCTTAATTCAATAAAGTGTACCCTCAGAGGGTCGAAATCATAACAATTATTTTGACTATTGTCTGCTAATTAATCTTTGATGAGTTGAATAATTAATGTTAAATATTAAGCTACATTTTAAACAGCAACACCAGAACGGTTTGCGGTTTATTACTCTATTTTTGTGGTCAGCTCTTGGACTATATAGTACTGGACTAGACAATTTACTAGCAATCACTTCGGAGTCGCCTCGTTGTAATTTACCAATTAGTCACTGTGATCGGACAATCACGTTTCACGCTTGCGCCCTTTAACTATCATTATTTAAGACGACTAGTGCTTGAACGCGGCACGTATTGTCTTTGACAACAATGTATGCTAAGGTGCGTATCTATAGACATATCTATTCTACAAGTACATAGTGGTTTCTCCTTTTTCACAATAACGGGTTCGGTTCCACGCACGGAACAAATATTTTGTATGGCCTACACAGGTAGCCAATAGTGATGGGTATTTGTTACAAAATTGTGTTCGTAAACACATCCATAGTGATTGGTATTTGTACATAAATTTGTGTTCGTAAACTCATCCACCGCAAGCTTTAAACCGAGATGAGTGGAAGGGGGGTAGGTAGGCACTTGCCCTGCAGTGCCTTTTTATTTTTTATTAATTGCTGAATCAAAAAATAAAAATAAAAAGCATACACGATACCAGATACGAAAACCAGTACGTGCCTTGGATTCGAACTTGAGACCTTTCCCTAACTTGCATCAACAACTAGGCTATCATTAACGAAGACTTATTTTATAAACTTCACGATAGCTTATCCAATACACAGACAAACCAACAGGAGGTAGCTATATGTATTTGAATTATAGCATTTATTCAACACGATAACGATAAAATTAGTGTTGACTAAATTACATACCTACTAAAATAGATCTTATTAGCGTTCATACTGTAAGTAGTTTAAAGATAAATGTTAATACTTTTCTCAAATGGTTAGAAAGGGATGTATTGCAACACAGTTGTTATCAGTTACAAAATATTCTACTAAAATTACGTATTCGGAAACTTAACTTATATAATTAAATATAGCGTGTATAGAAGTTGATTAGAAATTATTGCATGAACATTAATTGAGGCAGATTTGTTGATTTGGTCCCAAGAGGGGCTGCTACGCTACGCTACGGGTCTTGATTTTGATTCCCGGGTCGAGCAGTGTTGTTGGGTTTTTCTGTGAAATTCCCGGTGGCATGGTTTTCGTGCCCGACGGAGGGCAATTACATGGGGCCTAAACATATTGGCGAACTGTAGGTGTACATTGGTACACCTCTGCCTAACCTTTCGGGGAAAACAGGTGTTCACCACCTGAGAATAGCCGCTATCCGCCGGATAAATTGAAAATAGAACAAAATTTGTATGGAATTATTTGCCAAGTAATTTAACGGAAACTTAAATTACTGGGAGACGGGGCAACAGGCCCTAAGGCTGAGATTCAGAGAAGAGACTCAGCGTGAACTTACGCTTCCGTATGTCAAATTGTAATACAAACTTACTTACTTTACGCTGAGCGTCGTCTCTGAATGTTAGCCTCAGTCTCATTAGGACTTGTGAAAAAAAAGAACGTTAAAATGTTTATAAAAATGTTAAATCATTTATTGAAAAACGGCACTAGAAACCACACTAGTTGTCTAAGGCTAATATATTCAGAGACGAAACTAAGCGTAAACTTACGCTTCCGTATGTCAGATTGTAATACAAATTTGACATACGGAAGCGTTACTTTACCCTTAGCGTCGTCTCTGAATATTAGCCTTAGTGGACTGCTGAGAGAGAGGTTTTAAGTTTGGTCCCTAGGTGCTCGAGTTTTTTAAGGTTCATCTATGTACAAAATAACAGTAGATTTGTTAAGTATTTACTCATTATGTGGTTTTGTTTCATAATGTACGTACCTGGTCCTGACCCTATAAGCCAACCCCAGTCGGCCTTAAAGGGCCACCGCGGTAGGAAATTGCCATAATTACCATATTCCGGCCCTTCCACCTGCCTTAATCTCTTGCTCGCCCTTTACACCAAGTATATTTAGGACGTCTATTCTTAGCCCCGTACAATTTGCTGCTTCATCATGCTTTCCCGGGTATTAATTTTTCTTTGCATAAAGTATATATTTTTATTTGTTCCAGATGCAAGTTACATAAGTACCTACCTATTTATGTTCCAGCTCTTCATTATTAGTTATTAAAAGTATAAAACGTAAGTAGTTCCAATCTAGTCTCAGTGCCTAAGTGTCTTGACATTTGGCAAAGATTGGCAAGTATCTACTGTACTTCTAGTAGTATCTTTTTGGCAAGCGGCCGTAAAAAAATAAGAGAGAAAAAGATTTTATTAAAATACTGTACTGTCAAACAAATCCTACTAATTATCACTAAATGAATAAGCACCTAAATACAGGTACATATAAATAAATTACTCAAACACAATTCGGCACTGACCTCCTTCTTTCTATTTTTTTTGGACAATTGTTTCAATTGAGGGTAGTTTGATAAACCACAGAGGCTTTAACGGGCGTCATCGACGACAGCTAGTAATAATCTTACGACTGACCGGGATGGACGTTTGTATGGTGGACTTACTGACGTGTTGTGTGCGAATTTTAAATAGGTACTGTGAAAACGTGACATCGCGGAATCTAGAAATATAGATTTTAGGTGTGTGGTGCTGTGTAAATTGGAGCTGATCTGTTCATCTAGGAGTTGATCGAGGTACGTGCTGTTTATTTGAATTTTAGGAGATAGCAAGCAGGAAAGTTTCCTTCTCTTAGATAATTATTTAGGTACCATTTCTTTACATATAATAAACATTTTTGAAAACTGATCTTCAAAGAAACTGACCTTAAGACGAATCAATGTGAAAGTCACATTGATTAGGTAATGTCTTGTTTAAGTTTGTAGAACCTTTATTAGGTAAACTAACAAAGTTCTAACTTAGTTAAAATTATACATACAAAACTAACCGCTAAGTTATTAAAATTATGTATTGTATATTCTCTTTGAATGTGACTTAGAATTTAGATGAAGAAGAATTCTATTTTGATAATATTCGTATGGTTAGTAAGTATTTAACTACGATAAAAGATATTTGAAATACTAGTGAAACTACACTTTTTACTTGAGTGGAAAATAGAACATTTTACAGTATGCGCGGCATAACCTGGCCAGAATGAAATTAGCCGTTTGAATGCGCAATGGATTGTTTAGGTTAAAATTTCTATACTGCGCAGCTAAACGGCCGACTTCAGTCCGGCCAGGGTGTGAATTGAGTGCAGACAAAACGGATTTGTTTGTAATTTGTTATGTAACGGGTGGTTGTATAAAATTATCTATGCTATTTATCAATTATTTATATAAGGAGGAGAACGACTTTCTCGTTAAATAATTCCCATACCGAGACTTTTCGAGAATCGATAAGGTAGGGTATTTTTTTGCGTTGAGAACGTGTAAGTAGGGAGGGAGAATCTGCCGGCAATTGGGAGCGATGCATACTGGATCGATAAGATTTTCTGCCCAATCTTTCGCTCACCAACTGCCTGTAGGGCTACGTAGGGCGTATGATTTTGATCAATAACGATGACGCTATTTTTGGCTGAAAACCACATGGCCGTAACATCTATTCTATTTTTCTCGATGTCGACAGTTCTGCCAATGTGAAAGTGGTTAGGAAAAACGTGTGTATTGGAATGGGAAAAGGGGAGGTGAAGGAGAAAAGATTAGATTAAAATTTTTGAGAAAGCATGTTATCAAATTGAGGAACTTGTTGACAGAATTAGAGAACTGAAAATTCAAAAACACATTACTTTCCTCACGCATTCTTGCTCATAACATGGATGTTTTGCACTTGACAGTGACAGTGATGACGTAACGGTGTTTTAACAAGCTATGGGGCTTCACTGGGTAGTACCTACATGTTTGATAGACAACAATCTGTGTTCATCTGCGTACATTGACATTATTATTACGTCATTAAAAACAAGAATTCCATTATGGAACGGAATTCTCGGAATTCCAGTTTTCCTGCAGATAAAAAAGGATATCCCTGTATAACCAGGTATTTATTAAAAAATATTGCAAAATAAATAATAATGGTGGGTATTTTCAATTTTGATTATTAATTTTACGCTAAATTCAAATTTAAAGGCTAATAAATATCCGCGTTCTATATTAAAATATAGAACGCGGGCGTTATTAAATTGTACTTAGAAAAGATACTAAGATAATTATTCATAATAATTATTCCATCGTAGACACTCGAAGACTTACACACAGATGGTATTGATGTGTAGGTATATTTTTTCCCAAGTATCTATACATATAAGGGAGCGGCCAATTGCCATCAACTGATCAAACCAAACTCCGAGCTGACTGAGAATTTTATAATAGAACGCAATATCATTTGGCCTAATGTAGTGTGTGACGTGGGAATCGAACGTTAATGCTCAGTAGCTACACTTGAAACCACTAAACCGATGAGGCAAACAATCTAAATACCAAACAATGCACAAACGTCAACCATAATGAAAAACGTGTATCTAATTGAGTCCATTTCCTTCGTTGGATTATGACCTAGCTTCCAAGAATCTAGCACTAAAGCGTGTCAAGTAGACCGCGTATGACACGGGAGGAGATACCGTTAATTAATTTATGTTCTAGAGTTTAACAATGTTATCGATATAGCTGGCTGTATCACGTCATGCCTGTGCTAGGATATTAATTACGTGAAGGTCGTTCGACTGGACTGGGTCAACCTGGGATGGAACAGTCCTGTTCAATACGTATACAGGGTGTTTGGTAGAACGTTGAACATACGAAAATGGTGGTTAGTTGGGGTCATCTGCTACCCACTTGGCCCAAATTATTTGACCTTGGCCGCACCGTTTTCATTTTTACTTTTTTTAATTTCACAGAAAATTACCAGTTTTTTTACTTAAAATTCGAATATAATTAGACATTAATACAAAACAACATCCTGCCTGTTTTACCCATCACAAGTAAAGATATTCGAATTTAAATTGATAAAAAACTGATAACTTTCTGTGAAATAAAAAATAAATAAAAAATAAACATTGCGGCCAAGGTTAAATAATTTGGGCCCAGTGGGTAGCAGATGACCCCAACTAACCACCATTTTCGTATGTTCAACGTTCTACCAAACACCCTGTATATTATTTATATTTGGCACAGAAGCTAAGTAAAGCGGTAGGGCTTATGAAAGTCGTTCGTGTGGACTAGGTCTACCTGGGCTGAAGTTTACAGTTATATTGGACATATTTGACACGCATTTGGCATAGGAGTAGGCTACCCCACGAAAATATATATTTATTTGATCTACAAGTAGGTAGTTGTTCCGGGGTTGGGTGTGTCTGTATGTGAAAATTTGTGTGTATGAAATTAAATTCTAATATTTTCATTTTAATGAGCCTTTAGTGTGTGGCAAATAGTCACATGTTTATAATTTTGCATTGAACCTAACGGTGAACGGTCTCCTCTTAAAAATATGCGTTTACAGCGCAGCAAGTGTTTGAAATTATTTATTATTACACGGATGCACGTCATTCATGTCACGATCTTAGTTATTCATAGTGTAAAAAAATCTTAGTTTAATTTAAGACACTTGTTCGGTCTATTAGGCTCTAAATTTCAAGCAGGAACTTTCTCACTCGCCCGATCGTCTTGCTAGCGTGATCTAAACGCAGCTTAACGTGAAGCCATGACAGCGATTGCTCGCCTACACTACTGGACAGATAAGTGGTCGGTGTTTCTAGCGGCACTTTCAATTATGCATGAGACCACTTTTATCTGGTCACTGGACAATTTGACAAATTATATAGCAGTCGTTGTAAGCACAATTTCTAAGTTTTGCTGTAATTTATGAGCAACTTTCACAAGGACGCTTGGGTTTACTTAGTTCTGCAAAGTTCCTTCCAACTGACTCCTTAGTCTCGTGGTTATAAGGTCGAGTGCATCCTAGGTTCGTTTTTTTTTTTTGTAATTCTTAGTACCTAACAGCTCGGGCTTTGAATTTTTCCCAGCTAATAGCAAAATTGTAAAATAAAGTAACAATGTCAACTTATAGATACAGTGTAATATAATTTCCAATACATGTGGTTTACATAATGTTCTTTTAAAAATACGCTAGACATTTGAGTAAACAATTGTTGACTCACTAATAAACAAACCGTTAAGCAAGTATGACTAAATAACAAATGTTTTTTACTACGCCGAAGCCAATTGTGTAAGCAAATTAATATCATAAGAAGTTTTATTGAAATAGATTGCGGTACTGCAAATAAACAATTCTTGGAAAACGAATAGGTACATGAGAAAATACTTGACATTGGTATAGAAATAGTAACAGAGTGTGAAGAAATTACTAACTACGAATAAAGAAAGTAGAGATGTTGAGACGTAATCAGAATAGATTGATATCTTGACTACACATAGGAACTACAATGTCATCTACTGAATTATTGAATAATACTGTTATGACACGTGATCCAAATTAATCAATAGCAAGCGCGAGCTTTTTTGTAATTGTAAATAATATGAATTTGACTGCAGTTGTTTTTGTGAGCTACAAGTCTGTTTTTTCTGTAGATCAAGTGTGTATTTAAAAAACGCTTCGGTACGCAGTGGTACTGCAACATCAATGTAAACCCAACATTAAAAAGGGAATTGCTCACTCAAAACAACTAGTAGTTAGTGTGCCGACGGATTGGTAATAACCGACCGATAGAAATCGACTAACAAGTCGTACCTGCATCAAGCAGAGCCGGCTTGTCATTACTGTACAATTAATTTGTCGTTTCATGCAAAGCAAATACTGCTGCAGGCGATTCACCATGCAATTCTTCGATAGAATTGATGTTGCTTTTCCATTGCTTCTTACATTAAGATCTCATTCAAGATGTCTTTTATCAACAGCGTTGGATATAAAAATCGTCATTGTATCTCCTAATGCTGCCATAGTAAGGGGTAGTTTGTTACTAATTTTGTCGTCTAGTTGCGATGCAATTGCATTACCCTGTCTTACTCTTCTGGAGATTAAACCTGATGCTCTGGTTTATATTTCTAGATATTTTTACTTTTGCTTTGATATCGGGTATTATTTGAATCACTTTTATTACCCGAAGGCATGCAACATCATTGCGTTTTTGCTAACTTTATCAGAAACAGTTCGTCTACATTCTTGTTTAACTTATTATACTATTAATATATACTTTGACGTTACTCACATAAAGTACATAAGTAGGCTGAAGGAAACTATGTAAACAAATGTTCCGGAACACTTGGGGCGCCATTGAAGTGAGTCAAAATCGATAAGTTTGCGACCATCTGTGGCTCATTACCCAACTAGAACTTCAACATTACGTACAGTTCTCTATGACTAACGTCACTTTAGTCATGGTACGGATCAAAGGCTATAGCGCCCTATGGAACATACATCGTATGACGTAATACTTATGAAATATGAATCCTTGCACGTGTAAATATGTAATTTCGCTATTAAAACTACGATCCCAAAATTACCACAAGGAAATGTTTCCAAGCCAGCCATACTTTAAAGTGTTAAGAAATATGCTATGCATATCTCAGGAATTTCTAAAACTCGTGTCAACTTAGTTTATGATTTGGTATTACTACAAAATTACGGCGCTATAACTTATAGAAATATCATTAGGTTCATATTCAAAAGGGACACGGCCAAAAGCTGTAATATGCATGTGATTTACAAGGCCAATAATATTGACACTTATGTTTGGTAAATGTGCTGTGAATTTGTTAGAACGAGAGGATTGGTGGGGGTCAACTGAAACTGGTGTTGTGTAGTCGGTGGGCAATCGACAACAATTACTGTCAGAACAATGGCAACCGATCTTTTGTACCGTTAGAAGCCCGCGGCACTTCGGTCAAGTGTGGCCAGATTCTGCGATACCTACACTGCTTGTGCACTTGCCCTGCGGACGTTAACTACATAGGTACTAGGAATGTGTTTGACTATTTTGCTTTAACATATATTCTAAATTTCTTTCTGTCTTTGCCTGTTTTTATTTCGGTTTCAAAAGAATTTTACAATGTTCGCTTACAAGACAAACAATAAATACCTATAGTAAATACAACATCGGAGAAGAGTTAGGTACATATAGTTTTTAAGTCTGACTTTAAACACTTTGGGGTCGAAACTGTCGGGCCCTGAGGTCCAAGTGCACGCCTCCTTTTTAAGTAAATTTCCAAAAGACTTGTCGACTCTTCGGGGGACCAGAGGGCTGGCCTGTTTTTTGGTCAAAGAAATATTGCCATTGCATTGCCGGCACCATTCAACGTGGGAATGCTGCCAGTTTTCTGAGAACGCTACCGGATGACAGCGATGGGGAGGAATACTTTGACGCCTAGCTCTATTCAGGGGTTTCCTTTCTTTTGTGTAAATATTTTTTTGAATAGTTTACATTTTATTATGTTAAATTATTTATTTTATTATGTTTTCACCATGTTTTTATTATGTTAAATGCCGAATAATTTTTTTTTTTGGTGATTAACTTTCAACATATTTATATATTTTGTCATTTTTACATGATATGATAAGCTGTTATGTTATCTTACTCACTCAAATCTTATGTTATTAAATCTTATTTATAAATAAGAATTGTTATTACCTACGCAATAAAGACTATATTTTGAGTTTAGATTTTTTTTCGCTTAAATTGATTGACATCACCTGATTACGCCAAAATGTATCTCTATTTTCGTACACCATAAATAACTGATATATCATTTCAGGCATGCTTAGGTAAATAAAAATAGCTGTGAAATCATTTCCCAATAGACAGATTTTTACATTACGATGCCAAAGTAATCTATGTATGACGTCATTGGGTACCTCACCCGTAACCTCGGCCAAATCCCATCTTAACGCCACATGTATTGAAAGCTCGACAGATTTAAACATAATTCATATTAAATCTACATTTATGACAGATGTATTTTATTGCGTCAGAATCGCTGCGTCATTATTTTATTACTGGCTCTACTTCGTATAGAGGACTTCTTTACGTGGCTTCCTTACAGTGAGAAATTGTAACAACTCTTATTTTGAAAGAGTGTCCATGGAGTTTCTTGCCTGATTCTTCTCCATAGGATCAACTTATTTTTTTTTTAGAAAGTGTTTATTCACAGTAAAAAACATCTTATATCATACAAAATTTTATACCTCTGCCAAACTGCATAGCAGTTTGTTGGCAGACATAGCTCCCACAGTTTACATAATATTATGTATAAACCAATTTACGTATATAAGCACACTTTCTTGAAATATTAAAGAAACTTGGAACTCTTGGAACCGTGCATCTACAATCATTGTAATTTTCATAAGTGCTAGTAAAAGCCCATTTGCAATAAAAAGATTTGAACTTGAACTTGAACTACGTTTGACTACAGAAACATACCATCACGCCTGTATTAATGTATTAGGTCTACAGTTCGCCGGTATGTTAATAGGGGCCATCAACCGACCACAAGTCTTAACTCCAAGCTGCTACTGAGAACTTCTTAGAAAACCCCATAACACTGCTCGACCTGCGAATTAAAGACCTTGAGCGTAGCAGTCACCCTTTGGACCACTAAACTAACAAATACAGTACAGTTATTGTCCGGGTTGAAGTTGGCACGTGCTAACTTTAACCCAGCCGTAGAAATCGGAGAAAGAAAAATATAAGATTTAAAAAAATAAATAAAAGAAAACTCAAGTCGTAGGTGGTCGTTTTAAATCATTCTAATCCAATATTTTTCTTTCTTCGATTTTTACGGCCGGGTTAAAGTTCGTACCAACTTCAACCCGGACAATAAGTTTGGCGACAACTGTACAGTAGCTTAATTTCAATATTAAAATCTATATGTATATACTAATATTATAAAGAGGAAAGATTTGATTGTTTGTACTGAATAGGCTCTGAAACTATTGGATCGATTTGAAAAATTCTTTCAGTGTTAGATAGCGCATTTATCGGGGAAGGCTATATGCTATATACCATCACGCTACGACTTATAGGAGCAATGAAAAATGTTGCGAAAACGGGGGAAAAAGTTATCAATACCACGTGGGCGAAGCCGCTGACGGAAAGCGAGTACCTAAACATAAAATTGTAGCTAGTACAAAATTCTACTGAAACTTTGTGATTAAAGAATTGTTGACGTCAAAATAATATCGAATTCTACCGTTTTTATCGAGTAATGAAGCGTTTGATAGCTGATAGATGTCATCTTATCGTCAAGATAATTTTGTAGATTTTATCGCAAATCGTCTAGATTTTATATCAGTGCTTGGCAACGAGAGATGTTACCGAGGTAATAAATTTAACAACGTTAAATTCTGAAGTTAGATGTTGCCCTATAAAATAAAATTATAGAATTTTGACGTATCTCGAAATTTTTAACGATTTCGTTCCTCGCAAAGATTGTAAACGTGGGCGCAGTGGGTTTCCGCCTTAATTCCCATGAAATTTGGATATAACTACTATGGAGTGCTAACTATTGTTAACTCATAGGACTTGGAACTTGATAATAGATCTCAAAAAGGATTTTCTATTGACTAAAAGAGTCTTACTGGGTTGACTTAGCTTCTCATTATAGCAGGCACTAATTAGCCATTGTTTTAGCTGGAGCTAAGGTAAACCCATGTTCAACGCTGTTTAATGACTGATTAAACAAATCTATGTGTTTTGTTTTTCATAGTGTTGTACCTATTATGGCGTTGTATTTTGAATTCACACCAAGTTGGTATCCGTAAATGTTTAATTCACCTATTTAAAAGTAGGTATGTGTTATTGTGTATGTCTATAGTCTCTGCCCACTGCAATGGGAACCAGGCGTGAAGCTATGTATGTGTATTCAATCTGTCTCGATAGTCTAGTGGTCCCAACTGCGACTGCTACGCTCGAGGTCCTGGGTTCGATTTCCAGGTCGAGCAGTGTTAGTGAGATTTTCTATGAAATTCTGAGTAGCAGTTCAGAGTTTGAAGTTGTGTCCTGTGGCAGTAGGCTCGTCACCTATTTACATGGTACCTAAATATATCGGCGATCTATGACATTATGACTTCTGTCTAACCTTCCGGGTATATAGGCGTGATGTTCAAATTAATATCATCACTCATAATTATTATAGCCGTTTCATAATTATGTTGAGGTCGGCTTTTAGTTTAACCAGATTCTAAATCAGTAGCCAATCAATAGGGTTGCGAAAAATATCGGTTCGGTTAAAAAAAACATATTTTTCGCATCCCTATTATTAGGGATAAACTGGTAGTTCTTCAAGCTTCCAGAGCACTCTACGTATGATAATTTCCACGCGAAGAGAATTGGTGTCTATTAAAAATATCAGCCTGTCTTCTCCATTCATTTCGTTGTTTTAAATTCTATGAGACATTTCGATAAACTAAAACAAACAATCGATTAAAGATCTTCATTTTAGCTTAGAGTACACACTTACTCGTAACATAACCTTTTTTTAGAATGCAACGTTGCATGTGTCGGTACAAAATAAATGATAGGTAGATCGCTAGCGGGTTCGTTACCGGGGTAGGAAGACGGGACTGAGCGGCACACGAACGCGTGGCCCGTGGGACATTCCGAGATGCATGCTGATTGCTATTACTTACGTACAACCAAGTTTATGTAATTGGTGTTTGTTTATTTACCGTAATGTACAGTTCTCGCCAAACTTATTGTCCGGGTTGAAGTTGGCACGAGCTAACTTTAACCCGGCCGTAAAAATCGGAGATAGAAAATATTGGATTAGAAGGATTTAAAACAATTGCCTACTATTTGAGCTTTCGTTTATTTATTACAATCTAATTTTTTTTTCCCGATTTTTACGGCCGGGTTAAAGTTAGCTCGGACAATAAGTTTGGCGAGAGCTGTCGTACGTACAGTTATACCGTCGGTCATCCTAAATTCAAGCATTGAGGATCTGTTGCATCACATTCTTAATAAACAAAATTGGTATGACATAGGTAGATACCTAATTTAACGGCAACTTACTAGGTGGTGAAACAGGCCTTTTATACGTTATTTTTTATGAAGGAAAAAATTGGCGGGCGGGCAGGATTCGAACCTGCGCCTTCTGGTTCGGTACACCAGACGCTCTGACCACTAAGCCACCGCTCGCCCTAGTGGTCAGAGCTTCTGGTGTACCGAACCAGAAGGCGCAGGTTCGAATCCTGCCCGCCCGCCGATTTTTTCCTTCATTAAAAATAACTTGTAATCTTAGCATGGAAAATGCTTAAAAAATACAAAAAGGTAGGCCTTTTATATCTTAATTTAATCTAAAATATGATTTCTGTAACGTCTTTTTATTAGTTAACACTTTCATGATTTACTAACGTAAGATTATAGCAGGAAGTATAATTTCCGTGATAAATCGACGGTAGCTTTCTTCTTCGCCAGATTTTGTATTACCGAGCGCAATATTAGATAATAATTATTATATTTAATTCATATTAAAATAAGTATAGGCGCGAATAATATTACAAAACTATTAGGTATATTGTCATTTATTAAACAGCTCTATCAAAATATCAAATTCATGAAAATAAAACCTCTTTTTCTCGTCGTTTACCGTCTATTCCCCAATAGATGGCGCTGCCAGTAAGTAAATTAAAATAACGAAGCGTACTATCATGCCAGTCATCCGTCTAGTTTATAAATAAACTTACACTACTAGCTAATAGATGGCGCTGATAGCCGATAGATGTATGTGATGCACAAAATTAAAGCGATGTTGGGTTTCTAGGGAAAGATTTTTTTGTTGATTATTTAATTTATTCGTTACGATAATATGGGTACATCGTTTATTTGCCGGTATCAGTGGCATTTTTTCAAGATTTTGTTACAGTAATAGGTAATCTTTCGTGTCATTTTACTAAGCTGGAAACAAAATAGCGTTTGTCGTACACTCTGCGGTACAGCGGTACGATAGATGTCCTGAGAATGACTAAGACTTACCTTACAGTCTCCTTGCACACAGATTGCTCGGAATCCCGGCTTCGTACAAGGTGTTCCATCCACCACCAGCGCTAAGGACGCGTAGAACTGTTGCCCCCTCGGCCGACAGTTCAGAGTGCATGGCGAGTCACCTGGAATTATAAAAAACAACGTTCATTAGAAATTGATAATGGTTCTGTTAAATATAAAGCACAAAGAGGTACCCCGTGTAATTGAGTTTATTACTGAAACAGTTAACTACTACACTACATAAAAATTAAACAAGCAGTAGATCATAAATAAATGTAGATTTTTTAGTGTGAAGTGAAACGTATAGGTGATCGTACTTATTCTCTTTTAGATCAGATTTCAAGTAAATTGTGATTGCTAATAATAATCTGTATAATTCATTCGCACGTAGATTCTCAATCAAAACAAACACCAATTTTCTACCATCGTTGGAGAGCTTAAAGATTATTTTGGCAAATCAAACTTTCGTGCGAGTACATACTTACCTAAGTACATGTTGTATAATGTATAAGTATTATCCATTGTCTAGTACCCATAGTACAAGCTCTGCTTAGTTTGGGACTAGATGGTGTTGTGTAAAAATGTCCCAAGATATTTATTTATTTATAAAAGTGGACTATAGATAATTTGGATCAATATGGACCTTGATTCAATTCATTAGAGTATAGATTTTAGCATCGAAAAGACGTTACTCTTGCTTATAAAGTTGTACCTACTCACCATCAACATAAGGCACCCAGGTGTAGAACCGACCCCGGAAGGGCCTGCGGTCGTATACGGCGCACTGCTCTGCGCGCGCGTCCCTGACGGGCCCCGGACAAGGCTGATGACAAATAAAATTGTGATGCATTATCTAAAGCATAAGTCATCTCTGTTGTACCAAGTCCTTCAATCTTATTTTACTAGATTTATAATCATTCCTTTTCCGAAGATAAAAAGGCGAATTCTAAAGTCTTATCAAAGTGGAAAGTGGAATGGAAGTATGAGGAAGAAATTCATTATAATCATAGGAAATTATTGATAGCATATACGCAGTGATAGCCTGGGGATATGACCACTGGACTGATAATGATAAATATTTACTTTAATTAGAGCCAAGCCCTTGAGTAAACACGACTAACTTAAGACACCAATCCTTCTTTATTAAAATTCAAGACATGCACCAGTCTATGCTCTGTAGTTTATAATACATTCTGTTCCATTTATAATAATAATGTAACAGCAGCTTTACATTGAATAAAGGTTGATCAATCAAGTATTATTAAATTTAATAATTTACTAGATAGTGCTAAATAATTTGACGTAATCACAATCTCAATTAATTGGCGTGTATCAGTAAGATTAGCACAGGGCCGGAAAAAGCAAAGAGAGGGAGTGAGGCTCAAACTTAGGACTGGATGCATCCGACCCTGACGAATCACAATATTATATCGGGTTTGGATAAATACTTACATTGTAAATAAACCATTGGGTTTTTCTGGGTAGTAGAGTTGAAGAATGTTATAATACCGACTGCGTTGTTGTGTATTCCGCTGAATTTAACGAAGAAAATCGAGAAAAAGAGAAATTAGTAGAGTAAGATAATTCAGCAGTTCGAGGAAATAAATAAGTTGTGGATATGACATAACCAGAAGAAAGAACCAGGAAAGAACCCAAAATTTTTTTTTTTTCGTCAGCCTCTTTTAGATTCCAAGTTTCTTTCAAGAGCCGATCTTTGTTGATAGTTTTCTCCAGATCATTACAAACCTTGGCATATAAAATCCACCTATGACTAATATATTTTGATATAAGTTGAACCGGTCACTGACCTCAAATAAAGAGGTTGCCGCCTCTACAATGATTTGTATTTATTTAGCATTGTGTATCGTCATGCTCCTTTCGCTTGTTGGTCAGCAGAAGCGGGACCAACATTTGCCCGAGGCAATGAGATGATAATACAATATTATCTTTTGAAACTTATCCTGATAATGTAGACAATAGTATCGCAGTAGCCCATCGACGTTTTAATTGAGCACTATGTTCACGTGTCAACAGATACTATGGCAATGACAGCTGCGAAAAGATTAAGCAAAATCCAAGTAGGTAGTGAATTAAAGTGACGATTCGATTTAATGAGAGTTACTATCTTATCGTGGGCAGCGTTCGGGAAACTTCGCAACGTCTTTTCGTCATCTATACCACAGTGCCTCAAGACAAAAGTCTTCAACCAGTGTGTGTTACCAGTGATGACATATGGCACAGAGACGTGGTCACTCACTATGGGCCTCATAAGAAAGCTCAAGGTCACTCAGCGAGCTATGGAACGAGCTATGCTTGGTGTTTCTCTACGCGATCAAATCAGAACTGAGGAGATCCGTAGAAGAACCAAAGTGACCGACATAGCTGAAAGGATTAGCAAGCTAAAGTGGCAGTGGGCGGGGCACATAGCTCGTAGAACCGATGGCCGCTGGGGCAGAAAGGTTCTCGAATGGAGACCACGCACCGGAAAGCGCAGCGTGGGACGGCCTCCAACGAGATGGACCGATGACCTGGTAAAGGTCGCTGGAAGTCGCTGGATGCAGGTAGCATGCGTCCGGTCCCTGTGGAAGTCAATGGGGGAGGCCTTTGTTCAGCAGTGGACCTCTTTTGGCTGACATGATGACTATCTTAGATTATATGCATATAGTATGAATGTAGTTCTTGTTCAAATTCACTTAGGTAACTTTGGCATCCAAAGCAAATGGACGCAATTCAACAATGCACATTTTGATGCAGTTGGGAATAGGAATAAAGAAAACTTTAGTGCTTTAGTCGGTCAAGGTAATGGAAGAAAGATTAGGAACTTTGACAACGTAGAGCTGGATTGACTAAATTCTGCACAACACACAATTTTTTTCGTTTTTGATATTAAGTACCCTAATTTTGTCCATATCAGTAACGTGAAAGTAATCATTGACCCCAAAGTATAAGATTTAGTTATATTATTTCCAGAAGATCATCTCGGGAAAATGTATACGCTAGAAGACCCTCATCGATCATGAAGATCATGTTTGACGCTAAGCATGACTGTGTGTAGATAAAGGTTGTAAGTGGTGACTTACTGTGGTATTGCACTCATGGTATCGGCGAGCAAGTCCTGGGCAGTCCGGCCCCGTTGTGTTCGGCGCTCGGATCACGTTACGTGCTCGCCTCGTGTGGTCTGCGCTTCGCACTAGTTTCCTTCTTTTTCTGCTACGCCGCATTCTGGAAAGTTTGAGAAAGCACTGTTAGGTGGCTATGGAACAGCTAGACAAGCAATACAAAGCTATTATTATTTTTGGGGCAATTGAAATTACAGTGCTTCCATTTTTGACTGAGACAGACTGGAAACTATTTTCACGAGGAATCAATTATTAGTTTTGTTGAAGTTAATAAAAGTTAAACAAATGCTGCAATTGCATTCGCTTGGCAAGCACCTAATTGAATGGAGACTCCCCACCAAATTATTAGTACTTCTCGAATACATCCATGTTAAAGTGTCATTGAGACGGATAAAGCTTCTGTATACAGTTATAATTGGGAACGGTACATTTTCCTGGACGCTTACAGATTTAAAGGCAAAATACTTATGCACGCATCGTAGAATGTGCTTACATGTTCGTCATACGGAATGGAATACAAAGTAGAACGCAATCTCGCCAAGATCCGCTCCATTCAGGTCCAATTCCCAATAACCCTCATGAAATAAAAATCTGTGATAGACGTCAGCAGCTAATTGAGCTTGAATGTTTATAAATATTTATAGGTACTGGCGAACATTAGCGTGTAAATGAGTATGGAGGTAGACTTGGGGCCACTCTTAGACATCTTATATTCCGTTAATTCATACGTCATCACGGAAAATGATTTTGAACACAGCACGCTTAAGAAGACTGTACGTTTATGTAAGTGTTTTATTTATTTATTAAATTAGGGTTTACCCACAGCTTGTGCATACAATTTATCTTATGAAAACAATTTTCAAAAATTTTTCTTAGTGTTGAATGTAAAACAGTCTCCACTGGCAAAATAAAATTTAAGCAAGCAAAAATTCTTCATTGGCATTGTCGTAACAAAGTCATCACTGCTTTTCGCGGTTTGGAGTTTTTAATCGTTGCAGTGTTTTCGTCAATCTGATTACAATAATTATATGTATAGATCTACCAGCTTTTCTACCCAGTCTCAAGTACTTATCTTCTTATTTACTTTAACATTTGTCATTTATATTTTAGTATTTATCTACAAGTGTTAAACAACACGAGTATTAGGTACACACCGTGAAGTGTTTGCTAATATTTAAGTCCAGCTGTTTAAGGTTTTTTGTAAAAAATAAAGTTTAGTATTATTACTTTTTTATTTGGTCACCATCTAATGTTCGTGATTTCACTTGCCTTCTTGAGACAAAAGGTAGTCTGCGTCCTTCCCCAGGATGCATTCTAATTTTATAAAAATCCGTCAAGCTGTTTATGCGTGGTCAGGTAACAAACAGACAATGCTTTCACATTTATGAAATTTGTATAGATAATAATTAATGTCAAGCGAAAATAATTAATCGCAACGTTATTTGTAATATATTCAATCGAGGTGATTGTGTCTTTCAGTCTGTCCAGTTAGATTGAAACACGTTCGTGCTAGATATTTAAGTGTATACTGTCTATTTAAACAAGGTTTTAATGGCTATAGGCATTAATGATTCTATTGTTCGGCACATCGCTCTCGTTATGCCTTGACGGGTCTAGGTACGGTACAGTACATTCCTTTGTTTCCTTGTGTTTGATCTGTTTTGTGAATACTTTAACAAGTAAAAAGTAGACGATAGTCATAAGAGCAGATGATATATATAGATATAGTGCTGTTCCTATTATGTCTAACCTCCACAGTACCTACGTTGCAGCTATCAGCTATCATTTTCTTTGGGCATAAGTTAAGCCTGTGCCCTTGCCCTTATGGAATAGACTGTACAGAGACTATTTATCTATGAACCGCTTTAGTTGGTAGAAAAACAGCATAATTGGTTTGACAGCACTGGCGCAGTTGTCGAGCAAGCAGATATAGGGTCCTATCTTCGTTGAGATAGAACCCTGAGATTGATATCCAGAAATACTTACACAGACTTCATTAGACACTGCCACAGAATAAATAATACAGAATGGCCACTCTCCGCCCCTCCCTAACGTTAGATACCTCAGGTCCCCCGCATTCTGCCGGTGTTCTTGCCGGACATACTGCCAACAAACCCTACGCACTCTCACTCACACATTTGTATTTGCACGTGTACAAACGTAATTTTGACAAGTTTGACATTTGGTATTGTAGTGTGCAGCGGTATCGGAAAGTTTGTATGGAGTGTCACAGGTGTGACACTGCTTTCATCCCTGTTGTAGGTATATAATATACAGCGTTTATTATTATAATCAAAGCGGCACGCGCAAACGCAATGCGTAATGAAACCTCATTGTTTCAGTTCATCATTAGTGCGGGTTTCCGCCGCGACGGGGAGCCACACACGACCTTTGTCTGGTAATTAAAATTATGAAACTACTTCGCCTCGCCTTATAATACGCCTACAAGTTATTGGTTCCGATATTGATACTTCGTTCTCTTTGATGATATGTTTTAATTAGTTGTTCGCGCCGGGCCAGTCATTTGTTTATCATGACTCGAAAGTGATACCAAGGAATGTTTATTGTTTATCATACATTTCGATCTTAGAATATTTAAAGATTAAATTAGAAATAGTAGGTATTAGAATCGATTCAACTTTAACAATATATAAATAACAATATTTACTGGTTTGTAAGTAAATAATATGTTACCTACGTTATGTAAATATGACGCTATATTCAGAATGCACATCAAAATTAAAATTCTATGTGCGAATAAACAAATAAAATTCATTTATAATATTTATATAATCACATTGACGTTATATTTACAGCCAAGTTTAATGTGAATTTTAGTACGAGCCTGACGCATGCGCTTGCGTCTCTCTAATCGTAAAGCTTCGGGGTCTGTCGGTTCCGCTCGTAAAATAGTTGTAAAAACAAATTGGAAAGTAATATGTTGTTACTTGTCTCTCGTTAACATGACTATTAGCTGATTAAATATGTATCTACAATCTGCGTGACAGATTTGATACATGCTTGGGAAAATTCAATTCGACATTGCGTCCATAGATTACAAATTTGTCTGGGAAAAAATATTTTTAGTAGGTAATGTACAAGTCGAGTAGTATAGAACGATTGTTCTTCAAATTTATAGGTAATTAACTATATAAATTTAGAATGTGAAGGAAGATTTCGACTTGGTGAGTAGAACTCGCAGTGGTTTATTTAACCAGAAGACGCAGGTTCGAGTCCTGCCCGCCAGTCGGTTTTTCCTTCATTAAAATAACTGGTAATCTTAGGATGGAAAATGCTTAAAAAATAAAAAAATAATTGCTTATAGTTACAATAAATTATTTTTAAACTAAAAACAAACCGCCTCCAAAAAACACATAGGAACTAAAAAGCAATAAATAACATATTTACGTTATGATTTTTAACTAATTTTGAGTCTGTAAGCACCAGCTTTCGAATAAAAAAAGAATCATCAAAATCGGTTCAACCAGTCGAAAGTTCTGAGGTAACAAACATAAAAAAAAAATACAGTCTAATTGAGAACCTCCTCCTTTTTTTGAAGTCGGTTGAAAAAGGTTGAGTTGGGCCATCGATTCATTTACTTATTTACTAGCATGTCAAGTTGGGAAATCCACATATTTCCCAAAATAATGCCCAGCTACGTTATAGTTTTACAGAATAGTATTATGCAAAATGTTGAACCACTTAAAAACCACACATTGCCAACTATTTGTTCTAGTGGACACGTAAATCCACGATTGAAGGGTCAACAAATCACCAATATTCCCACAGAACAAACAAAGCTAAATCTTTCATGTAAACAAAATGATTACAATCGTGTACTTCGTAAAGAGCATTTTGTTCGTCAATCAAAATGCTTGTAGAAAAACAGTTAGGAGTTGTTACCGCGAACATGTTCGCTTGTCCTATTCACTGGTATATTGCCTTAATTTGGCATGTTTGGTGGGAAAAGGGCCACAGGGTCACCTATCGTTTTGTTACCCTTTGACTTTCAGCAATTTATGAGGAAACTAACACTTGTTAGGAACATGTTTCCAATGATTAGTGTTTGCTTTGTACATTGTTATAATGAGCTGTCTAAATCCTAGTAAACATACACTCTTAAGATGACAGAAATCTGCTATTTAGCTCAACAACGACTCGCTGTAGTAACAGAGTAGTTAACGTAATCGTATCGATTTCGAATTATTTTGTATGGAACGGAACACTGATAAGCACTGCGGCGGATGTTAAGGGAACTTAAAATTGCTATCATAAGTTTTCGAAGTTAAGTATTCAAATAATTATGGTAAGTATTCAAGCAGTTAGTTGAGGACTTATGTGATAAACGATACCATGAGTTTGTTTCTGACGGATAGTAAAGTTAAAGTATCGTGAAACTTGACTACAGTGACTCATGTTTGAGCTACTAAATTGACAAATATTTTGGCGCCAAGTACTAATATTTTATAATATTATATTATTGTGTTTGAAAGATAATGTAGCCAGTGAAATAACCGGGTAAATGGGACTTAACAACTGCGGTCAACATGGACAACACGCGAGTAATACCGGTGTGTTGCTCTGACATCTGTAGACTGCGGTTGACGCTTTCCATCAGGCGGCCCGTATACCTACTTGTCACCTTTTACAAAAACCATGGACAAGCGTTTGAAGGAAATGCGACTTATTTGTGCAGTGGCAGCTTAAGAGTAGCTTAGTGATATGACCATTGGACTGACAAGTCAATGGTCTCGAATTCGAATCCAAGATTTCTTTTCGAAATCCTGTGCGTAATTATCACTCGCTTTAACGGTGAAGGGAAATAACTGTTGTGAGGAAACCTGCATGCCTAAATCTCGACGGCGTGTGAAGTCTGCGAACCTGCATTAGGCCATCGTGTTGGACTATAGCCTAACCCTCGGTTTGTTTTTTGTTTAAAAATAATTTATTTAAAAAGTTTTAGTTGAATATATATTATAATGTAGGTGGGGGGGGGGGGGGGGGGGGCAACTAAACTCACTGACCGGCACAGACAGCGAGATTTCGAAGTGAACCATAATATCCATCTATGTATACAATTGTTTTAGTTTTCGTCGATATTTTTACAACCGGTCACGATAAAAAAAAAATATGGGACCAATCTGTAAGCACCAGCTTTCGAATAAAAAAAGAATCATCAAAATCGGTTCATCCAGTCGAATTGAGAACCTCCTCCTTTTTTGAAGTCGGTTGAAAAGGCCAATAAATTCACGAAATTCACCAGTTTCTTGCGAATTTAAGTTCTTGTTAAGTTTAATACCTATATAATATTTTTTAAAGATATAGAAAAACTTCTAAGCTATTATCATAGCTGTTATATTTATCACGTCTTTAGTTACCTACATATAACACGACGGAACAGTCTCAATGGTCGAGATAAAAATGTGAAAGTGTGTATAATCCGCCGCGCCGATTGTTGTGTGATGGGCGGATGAAATTCACGTGTCCAATCGACGCTCATAACCGTCACATCTCACTTGATTGTTACCGATCATGTGTACCAAACATTAGGACGGTTTATTGAATAAAATGTAAGTATTTCAACGAGCTGTGTCCTCGGACGCATTGATCTCAATTTTTACGGATCCTGTTGGCATTTTCACAATTCCTTTCTTAGCAGGTATCTGCATTTTATTACTTTCATCTTTCATTATTCATACCATTAATTATTATTACATACTACATCTATTTAACCTCGAAGGGTGCAAACCCACATCGTTGTTTTAGGCCCCATGTAATACGGGGGCGTGCCTATTGCCACCAACCGGGCTCAAATCCAGACATCCAGCTGCTAGTTTGTTTGTTTAGAATTTCACAGTAAAACCCAAAACTTGGCTTGACTTCGGAAATCGAACCCAGGACCTCTAGCTCAGCAGTCGCGTTTGGGTTGGATGGAAAGATACATACTTATACCTACAAACGGCTGTTTAGATTTGCTTGCTGGAGACAACATTTTGACATATCGTACCCACATTATAATAATGTCAAAATTCTATTATTCAAATCTAGCGACAGATTGGATAAAGGCACCTATGATTAAAGATGTCAAAGCTCATAAACAAATGATTTCTCATCCATACACTGTATTTTATTACCATTTCTATTTCCGTCGCATCCCTCGATGGCCGGGAAGCGATATGTTTCGCAAGTGCCTGCCCTGGTCCGATGGACCATTAGTCATGGCCATCGTTTGTCTCAGTACCGCTTGATCTCCTATTATATCTGAGGGTTGATGACTCGGCCATGATGTGGGAAGACAGGGATAATCCGAGAGGCGGAGATTGATGGTTCGAGTGGTTAATGGGTAAGGAGCTATGTCGAATGGAGTTGAAGAAGTTTTGTAATTAAATTATGAAAAATGTTTGCTTAGTTTTGAAGATAATTGAATTATGAAAAAGGTTTGCTTAGCTTTGCACATAGGTTTGCTTAGTTTTGTACGTAACTGAATTATGAAAATGGCTTGCTTAATTTGGACCTACATAGGTTTGCTTAGTTTTGTACATAATTGAATGATAAAAAGCTCTACTTTCGATGAATTATAATGATACTAGCTGTTGCACACGGTTTCACATGCATGCTAAATAACTTTTAGAGACCAAAGGCAGTCTCAGGATGCAATCTATCTCTTTAGAATATTTAATAGTAGTAGACGGACAAACAGTTACTTTCATTTTATGATATTACTTAGTAGGAATTTAGGAAAGTATGGATTTAATTCTAAATATTGATTTATTCCAGGGGAATTTCTTAGGATGGCCCCTTATTCTGTTAAAAAGGAAGATCCTTTTCTTAAATCGAATGATTAACAGGAGTTTGGTAGGGAATTGTAATTTATACAGTACGCGTCATGTAAAAAGTGTGTTTGCGCAAACACATTAGCGTACACTCGCGCAAACACATCTCTGTACGTTACGAACCTATAGGTAAATAAACAACTATGTCTAACATACCATCACGCCTGTATTCCCAGAAGGGGTACACAGAGGCGTATTAATGTACACCCACATTCCGCCGGTATGTTGTAAGTCCCATGTATTGAGCGAGCTTATCTCTTACTTAATTCATCTCTTATTACTTAACCTCCCACGCGATTAGAATGCAACCTATGCAAAAATGTGCAGTATGCGGGTGCATATATGACTATTATCGCCATCCTTTTCGTTTTCCTACAATTTTTGCAAATTAGAGCAGGAAAAATATAGTTTTACGAATTTCCATGATAAAAAAAATCGCCATTTTTTTTGCACACATGGTGTGCAAACTACATTTACTGGGTATCTTTCGACATCGCTAACTCTGAAAATACTTAAAAGAAAATAAACTGACTGTTTATTATGTGACTTAATTAAAACTTGTTATATATAATGGTGTAAGTTTGAGAGCTATTTCTTGTTCAGTAATATCTATTATGGAATTTTATGCTATAATACTTTTCTGTTTTTAAATACACAGTTATTACTATGTAAATTAAACGAAAAAAACCTGTAACTAACGCAGTATTTAACTTGTAACTAACGCCTTATCAGTGCTACCATTTATTGTGATATAAAATAAAACGTCCAAGATAAGCTGAGAAAGACATATTATTTTATTTACTTGTAAGTAGTCTTACGGACTAATAAAAGTAATAGGGCAGTAAAATATCCAAAATGGATACTAAAAAAAAATTTTATCTGAGGCAATAATAATAATAATACCGCCTCTGTTCTGGTAGTTGGAAGAAGGTACTACTACTAACCATCACTGGGTTATTTTCCCCAGATCCGGCTGTGTTATTGAATTTTTTTAGTCTAGTTACAACTCAGACTTTGTATCCAGGCAAAATAATTATATTGGACCGGTATGGGACCGGTATAGGATCGGTATGGGAACGGTATGGGACCGGTATGGGACCGGTTTGGGACCGGTATGGGACCGGTATGGCACCGGTATGGGACCGGTGTGGCACTGGTATGGCACTGGTATGACACCGGTATGAGCCCGGTATGGGACCAATATGGGACTGATGTGGGACTGATACGGGACCTTAAACATACCAGCCAACTGTGGTTGTACATCAGTACACTTTGTCTACCCTCGAGGATACAATCTGCTATGTTTTATATTATGTTACAATGCAATTATTTCCTGGTCTCAGAAACTAAGTAGTGTCCATTGAGGAAATATAATAACATCATAAAACAAGTAAATGATGATATCTATCGTACAAAGGAGGCGGGTCGTGAGTCGGTGATACCGTTGTCACATTTCTACTAACGGTTCTCGATCGATATAATTAACATGCTTGTTTTTATATCTTAGTTAGTTTTTGTTCTATAATCATAATCACTTAAAATAAAAATCAACATTAATGCTTTTAAAAGTTTAAACTTGAATGTGATTTGATAGCTGGTGAGAGTTTTTTTTTTAATTTAATAATTGTAACTTAATTAAATTACTTAATTATTTCAATACAGACCTGATAAGTACCTGTTATCAATACATATTTTTGTGATTGTCATCTTATAAGTGATGTCAGAGTTAACACTCAGGATTAAATGAATTCTGAAACTTTCGGAGCTACACAAGTCCCAAAAGATTCCGATTTCTGACACGTCACGAATATTGAAAATTCGAACGAAACCACTTTCGGGACTATCAGACTCGTAAATAAAACGAACCATTATTTTATAATTAATAGTACATACATTATGGAAACAGAAAGAGTACTAATACAAGTACCTACTTATAATTATAGTATACAATAATTTGAGTCGAATTTATATCGCAAATCGAGTTTCCTTAGTAGCGTACGAGTGCGCGGTCGGCGGCGGGCGCAGGCGCAGCTAGGAAGGCTCTCCCGCGGTGGCCAGCCCTCGCTCCTTTATCGATCACGCGCCCTATCATTAGATATCATTGTGATCTATGATCAATGCGCCCGCGACAAGATAGGGTTGACGCACAACTGTTCTGAATATTTTTACCGTATAACAATGATTAGCGGAATGTTCTGCTTTTGTTTGTAAGAATAAAAATAAGTAAAACCAAGAGTTTGACTGCATGTTTGGTAGCAGTTAGGGTGGTCACGTTGTCACTATTATTGCGCCAAGTTTCGTGGTTTCAATTCCCTTTCGAGACGGATATGTTATGGAATCGAATGATATTTGTTTCAATTCTTTATTTACTTAGTGTCTGTTAACTGTATATTCGACTTGTTTTACTAAACAAAATATAAAAAAAAAAAAATACTTTGTGTAAAATTAAATTCTCAGTAGCACCTCGGAGTCTGGATTTGTGCCCGGTTGATGGCCATAGGCTCGCCCCCTATTACATGGTACCTAAACATACCGGCGAAATGTGGGTGTACAATAGTACGCCTCTGCCTACCCCTTCGGGGAATACAGGCGTGATGGTATGGTATGGTAAATTAAACCCGAACTAAAAATAAGTAATAAGTTAGAAATAATGTTGTGATTAAGATTCTTTAAAAAAAAACGAAATTCCTTAGTCAATTGGTTTCAACCCTACAACCATCTGACATTTCTATAGCTTGTAACGAAAAGAATTAGTATCCTTACTATCCTTATGACAAGCCTCCTTATCTTAATAGCGGCTCTATAATGAAACAATTAAGACAAAAACTGACGAACAACAAAAAAAACTTAACACATTAATCTTCTTCACCTGTTCCCTTGTTTGTTTTGTATTGTTCAACACAAATACGGTTTTTGAAACCGTTGAGAAATTAGAATAATGACGTATTAATTTGAATTTTATCGACACTGGAGGTTGCATTTCTTTTTTTTTATTTTAATAGTTTGTTATAAGGTCTATCTTCTTCTATTTTAATATTATTTACATAATATTATTTACCCTATGTATAATTTCACCGTAAAACTGTAAAAACCGTTTGATTATAATTTATCTCGCGAGATTATAAACTGTTAATAACTAGGTACTAATAACTGATTGTGAACATGTGAACATACTGACATACTGCTAACGATTATTCGGTTCTGCCATTCTTTGGCCACAGTTCTAACCTAACCGATACAAAGATAATCAGTCTATGTATGGTGCAGTTCACAATTTATCGACAGTTTACAATCTCGCGTATCTAAACAGAGTTAGATTATAATCTAACGGTTTTTACAATCTTACTGTCACAAGATACATTATACTTCTTCTGTTTATTTTTCTCCGGATTTTCCATGATATTATGCTACAATTAGTTTTACTTTCCAAACTCCGAGCTGCTACTAAGGATTTCATGAATAAACCTAATAACTGCTCTACCAGGGAATCGAATCGAACATCAAGCTTAGCTGTCACCCTTACGACCTTCATCGACACTAAAAAGAAATCTGTTCTGGACCTGGTTTCTAAGTCTAGCTATAAAATTAAATGGATGTCAATTCTTACCTAGCAGGATCCCTGGGCAGACAGTGACGTTCCTGCACAGCTACTCCTCCGCCGCAGGTCTTGGAGCAGGCACTCCAAGAGCCCCATGAGCTCCACGCGTACATCGTCGCATTCGTTCGAATCGTTTCTGTCGTTTTTGGCTCCTGCAAAGCGCACAATCCATGGAAAAGCTAGCCTTTACAGCGTCTACAACTTTTAACATCAATCAAGAATATTTTTTTTAATCTGATGACTCTGTTACCGTTATCATCGAGTAAATGGCTACTGTGTATATTGCGGTATCTTTTCAAAAAATCACGTCAAATGCACGTCATTAACGAAATCATATATTTTTCATCCCACCATCCCGGAAAGAGTATTTTTACTCTTCGATATCTGAGTGCAAAAGTCGTTTTTATCCTCTAGAGAGACAAAGTAAATTGAATTTAGAACATCGTGCTTTTACCCCCTTGGCGCCGAATTTATCATACAACTTTATTTTTAATTTGTTAAAAACTCAGACTTGGAACCTTCCCTAGGTTCCGAGTCTAAACGCAACAAAGTATCGATATATGTCGAATCGATATTTTTTTATAAATATCTGTATCGATACTGATATTTTTATTTAAAAATATCGATATATGGGCGATATATCTCAAAAACCAAATTATGAAACAACAAATCAAGTCGACCAAAAACAAAAAATACATTATTAAATGTAATTTGTTAAAAAGATGTTAGTATAAAAAAGTATTCCTTTTTGGGATTTTATAATCTTAAAACTTATAAATGTTTATTGGTCTGTAAAAAATATAGATTTTTATACCTTTTTGATACTTTGAATTTAATATCGATGCATCGATATATCGAAATATTAAATATCGCTCAAAAATATCGATACATTAAAAAAATAATATCGATATATCGATGTATCGATATTTTTTCAACAAGCCTATCGGAACTTTCTTGGTGTACTTTTTTTTAAGTCACTAACACCAACATTACAATACCTAACAAAAATATTACACTCAAGTAATTGTAGCAACGTTACTTTCAATTTCTCTTAATTATACCTAGTATTATTTATTATAATTTAAAGAATAGGTATTCTGTAAAACTTACCTATCATACAGTATTTAACTAATACCTAACTGAAATAAAAGTATCTTGTGGTTGTAAATGTTTTTTTTGTCATTTCCCCGCTGAGGTGGGATGAAAAGTTACGTGTTGCACTCGAGTGCAAAGATTTTTCACCTTGTGCTCTTTTAATTCCCTCGCTGACGCTCAGGATTCTAATTTTTGAATCACTCGCTCCGCTCGTGATTCAATTTTAGAATCCTTCGCTTGCTCGGTCATCAAAATTGAACACGCGGTTAAAAAGCAACTTTGCACTCTTGTATAACAAATAACTATAGCTTACCCAGCCTAATTCAAAAATATCAAAATAATCTGTAGCCAACTAAAATAATATACCTACTAGTATTACAGATGTTTCATTTGATTGATTATATTTCTTTGATGTACAAAGACGATATCGGTTGTTGACGCACTTTTCACAGAAAAATGTTTGGAATCCGTTAATATGCCAAGGTTGAATATAAATCTCGTACAAAATCAAGGACAGTTAAAATTACGTTATTAGTGAAGACCTCATAATAAACATTTCTAAATTGTTTTTGTTGGTCTTCGTATACTATAATAAACCAGAAGAAAACGTGTGTGTTGTAAACCAAAGAATAACAATAAAAATACATGCTTATTTTCTTAACTAGTCAAAGGATTTTCTCGCGAATTTCCAATATTAGAGTAAAACTTAGGATTTATTTCATTGAAATTGGATGTAAGTGAAAAAATATATCGTCATTTAAAATTACGATACTTACCACGTCATGTACGATAGGCAATACTTATAATCATAATTACTTTTAATAAGTAATAAGTACTTTTTTTAATAAGTATTTTTAATCATAATAATTATTCACACAGTCACGTGTTCGTTTTTAAATGAAACGTTGCTTCGAATTTGAACCTAAATTTTACATGCACAAATACCCAGGCCCTGAATTATCTGTAGGCCATACAAATATTTCGTGCGGGAATCGTACCCACTACACGTGGCATGGAAGAGGATCGTTGAGCCACTACGCCAAAAATGTCGTCCCAATTATCCCAATTGTTCAAACTAGGTACGTTGGTGTACCAAATTTTGAAACCACAATAGCACTCAAGGAAACATTGATTTGGTTGATACAAATACCCATTTCTATTAAATGAATGGCGGATTGATTGATAGGTCATTGACGTTGTACGAAATGTTCCACTTGGCCATATCATTGTTGAAATTGTGCCTAAATTGGCCCAGATGTTCAGTATTATAGGCTACATTGTTTGAATTGTTATTTATACTGGACATTGGTGATACAAATTTCAATCACGTATATTGAATACATAATTTAACATACTATAACGCCTGTATTAAGGGTTAAGCAGACGTTTACTCGAAGAATACCTACAGTTCACCGGTATGTTATATGTCTCAGTAAATAGGGGGAAAAGTACTAGTGCAATTAACCGGGAATACATCCAAACTCTGTTGCAACTTAGAAATGTATACCAAAACCAATAAAAATTTGCTCAACGAAATCAAACAAAGGAAATAGGAACTCACTCTCATCCGAAGTATGTATTTAAACTGTAAATCATTGAAAATATAAAATAAATTGCAAAAAATAAATCTTTACATGTCAATTTGTGGCCGGAAGGAATTTAATTTCGAAAATATATAGACTTGAGTCTTACGATACTTGAAATAAAAGTATTGTTATTATTATCATACATCACGAACAAAATTGTACTGTCCTACTACTAGTTTCCTATAATAGGTAACAAATGACAAAACTCTCAAATTCTATACGAAAATATTAATGTCTTATGAAAGTATTTTTAATGCTCTACAATAATTAATCGGTGCTATAACCCTTTAAGATCTCTTTGCATAAAATCACACAAATGTTTAAGCGTCTACAGTCAATATTATCCCATTGCTTATTTACAAAAGCGTTGAGAAATTATTGAAGTCAAAGCTATCAATGTTGCAATACACCGCAACAGGCAATTTGGCAAACAAAGCTTTCTCCCAGATCACTGTAAGTCAACATCAAAGGGTTAATTGATGACGTCACTAACTCACCGGTCGTGCAACCTCTGTGCTCGTCGTTTGTGCGTATATGAGTGGGTCTCGCGAACATCCGAGTATCCTGAAACAATAACAATTTTCTCTTGTAAACACTGTCTTGTATTACTCACAAGATTTACAACATTTATTCAGCTTGGCGAAAGCTTTGTGCGCTGTGACGGGAATTTAACTCTGCGAATGATAATTTAACACTGGCAGCTGAAGAGTCTTTTGTTAAACAAAGAAATGCTTTCACTTTGTAAAGCTTTGGCAACAACATTTCAGGTTTTATTGCTTAGTAACTTTTGTAGTAGTAAAGCTTCGCTTTTCTGTAATAATACTTGTATTTGAAGTCAGCTTAGTTATTAAACTTAGAAAAACAATGGTTTTGAGCTTGCGCGGGCTAAGTATAGGCTTCTCTTCTTGTGGGTGTTGTAAGACTGGAATTACATCAATTTGATTATACTATGACCAATCGGTCGCCTCAGCGTAGTATTTACGAAGTGTCGATACTAAGATAGAATTTGTTCGCTTGGGATTACATTTTTTTTGTTAACTTGGCATGGAGAAAATTAAAATATTTGCTACAGTGCGTCAGTTTTATTAACTAAAAGATGACATAATTATAACCCTTCTTTTTCGACAGTCGGATAAAAAAGCAATTTTATGGGCTACATTGCCTAAAATTCAAACCAGAACACAATAATGCTAGCACATTGCACCTGCAATATTTGGCCGACTCTTTAGTAAACTTGTCCCACTCAAGTTCGACTCATGGTACAAGAACTTTCTTTTGTTTATTGGATCCGCTGCTAAAATCCAGACAAACATCTGGAACGCAATGCAAAACTGCAAATAATAAAAGTACGGCTGGAAATAAAAAAATCTAAAACATTTATGTTATTAGAATAATCTAGATTTTTTTTAATATAAATGGAACAACAAACAGCTACAATATAAAAGAACGTCAACAAAAAAAATAATTCGTAACATAATTTTATTATGACCAATATTGTAGCTTACGACGTTGTTCACAGATTAATTGTGCAATATAATACACAAAATGTTACGGAATGAAAAAGGTTACGGAAAATTTCAACGCTGGGGGGTCCAAAATCATGTACTGGACTCATGGTATTCGTATGTGCGTCGATGTCCCTTCCACCTTGTATAAATCAGGGGAGCTTCTTAAGTATAAGACCCTTGAACATACTAGGAGAACATGCAAAAATGTCAGTATGTTCAAATGTCCTATTGTAGGTATCAATGATTCGGCGAATAGGTGAGCGCAAGCCTGTGTTTGTGTAAGACAATGATTCCGAAAATAAAATTGTAACTAACTTTGGACTCAAAATAAAAGACCATAAGGAAATTGCTGATGCTTAGTAAGCTGGCAATCACACTAAGTTGCTCTAGTTCATGTCCAACATGATAGGTGGCCGTTCTCAGAGCATTCCGCACGTTCAGAATTTATTAGTAATACGTTATTTTGTTCTATCTCTCCAGCATTTAAATTGGAAAATCATCTTTTATGGAGAACAAATTGATTTAATTCTTTAAGTATCACTGGACTGTGTTTTCTACCGTGTTAGCTAAATTTGCAAATATAATAGATACTATTTACTAATTTTGTATGTATTGTAGACACTATTTGTTTGATAAATAGTTTATCTGCTAAAACGCTAATACTACAGGTAGGAACATATTCGCTGTAATTTCTCTTAGGTATTTAAACCCTGACCACTGTATAAATCCCGGTTAATTACATCTAGCCCTAAAGAGCCCCGATATTTGGCATTCCAATTCCAAGAAGAAGAATTCCGGCCAAGTATCAAACCAAGTGCTAAACAATACCTACATATTATTACAAATTAATATCAACACAAAGGGCTCTTAATATCCAATGGAAGTGTCAAATGATAATTATAATTTCCATCACAAACGGCGCTTGTACTTTAAGTCGCCGATAGAGGGCGCCCCTGAATACTAAGTGAGTGATAAGATCGGTTACTAATGCTTTATTAGAATAAGCTATTCATGTCTTTGAAAACTTTAATAGGAAATAGATTTGCTAAACTTATGCGTTAAATATATTGTACTTTACACGGAAGTGATATATCTGATGGATGGGTTCAAGTGACCGAGCAGTGGCTGAGCGATTGACTTCTCGCCGTGTGTTGTGGGTTCGACCCTGTAATGGGACAATTAATATTTCCCTGACCGACAGATAATAACTTTTCGTGTTTGGGCGTTTGTATAGTAACGCATTTCTCTTGTATTGCGATAGAGGATAAATACAAGTCCGAGGATTTTTTTTTCAAGTGGCTTCAAGAGAAGGATAAATATGTATAATGTTCTATGTCTTTTTTTGTCATGGATGGGTTTGCGCCTGAGCACTATCTCACCTAATGGTAAGTGTAGATGTGGCCTAAGTAAGATGGATCAGGTTAACCCACGAGAAAATACATGTTAAAAAACAATATCTGAATCTTTCCAGTCTTTCTCAAGTACTGCACTTACCTACGAACAGCATTTCATTTTATATAAACATATATTGGTAGGTAATTTTTTATATTGTTATTCACAAAACTGATGTAGGTACCTGATAAACGTAACTGATGTACGTAGATTGTACCTACATCAGCAATCTCACAAGTAATAAAATAATGCGTATGATTGACAGCTACTAGATGTGAATCCCGCTAGCTTAAGCTGGGACATCTGCTTAAGTTAAGTCGGATATAAATTAAAAATTTAGAAAACCCCCGACACGAAATGTAATTTTCCATTTTGTGGTGGCGGCCATCTTGGATTTGAAATTTATCATAGTGTATAGTATTCTCCTAGTTGAGCCCTTTCATTTGATACCCATATTGAGGGAGTTGTGAAAAAATTATGTAATTCGCTATTTTGTAGCGGCGGCCATCTTGGACCGATTTTCATCAAACATTGCCAAGAACACTCCCGACTAATTAACCTTTTAAATAAAAAAATCAAAATCAAAATCGGTCCTTCCGTTCGGGAGCTACGATGCCACAGACAGACACACACACACACACACACACACAGACACGTCAAACTTATAACACCCCGTCGTTTTTGCGTCGGGGGTTAACAAACTTACAAAAGAAGATACGGAGCAAAAAAATTATCAAGTTTTAATTAGAGTTATTTATAAAGTCTCTGAGCTTATACCTTACTGAAGCTTGCAAGGTATGGATATCATCACAAAAATTTAAGGAATATGAAACACAATGTCCAATACAATAAGCACAGCATAACTCCAGTCTTTGTCCTATTGTATCATTAAATTTGTCCTTATCTAAGTCGCATTTGAATATTTGAAACGTCCCACAGCTTCCGCGTAGTTTGTATCTCAGGGAGATTCGATACAGATTAGATAGCAACGTTTTACTTGCAGTAAAATATACGTAATCCAGTACATAAAGGGAGCTGTTGTCTATTAAAATTTATAGCCTTATCGCCCTTTACGACCACGAGACTGCACGAACATCCGCTGACGGTGGCTTGGCCCAGCTTGATGTTACTTCCACCGTGGAATGAGTATTGTCGAGTTATGGGTACGGAAAAAGATTTTTGCAAGGATGCAGCTCGGTCGTCAATACTGGAATACAATTTCCTGGTGAAATGGAATCACAGTGATATTTTTAGCCGACATTATAAATATGACGATTGTTTTTTAAAGGTCATCGGATCTGGATTGTATTGTACTGTAAGTTTTTCATAAGTAAATTAAGTTTTATCCTAACGCAAGTGAGTAAAATATTTCAACTTTCCGAATAAAATATTCAGGAAAAACACTGACAGGGAGTAATTGAATATGAAATATATTTCCGCAAAGAAAATAGAATATTCTTAGTTACTTAATATTATTTTATAAATAGGTAGGCAGGGAATTAGCCTATTCGATACATTAGATTGTTGCAGAACCAGCATTCTATTGTAGGTAATTTATTACCGTGGACGTTTTCCGATCAACGACGTGACCAGACCATTATCACTCCAACAATAATATATGGACAACAATATTGACTCTTAATTATAACATCTATAATCTGTATTTAATCTTGACCTTATTCTCTCAGATATATTTGTTTAAGTTGTTAACATGCAATACTAGTGGTGTTTCAGATGACAGAATAATGCTAATAAATCTTAAGTAAACTCGTGAATGGCGTCACAGTGGTGGCATTTTTCAGCCCACATTGCCATGTGTAAAATAGGACACATTAGGTACAAGAGTACAAGTCATCAAGGAGTGTTCGACGGTCATGGATGGGTGGTCGGTTGCGTCAGCGCATCGACACGGCCTAATCTGACGATAAATCACTCGGTTTCTGGATCGGCATGAGATCACGGGCCCAAATCGATAGTAAATGAGAGACAAGCTTAATTGGAATAAACCACTCGGTCGTGCGGGATTTATTTTGTTGCTTTTGTTGTTTTAAATCAGTATTGTTGTTCGTTTAGTGAAGCTCCCTTTGTCTGCATTGTGTTGCAGCAAGTGGTTAATTGGCTTTTGCAATTTGTGCAAATAATGACGAACGGGATGCTGTTTTGTCGCATTCTTTGCTTTTTGATGTGATGTGAAAAAGTTTGCAATTATAATTTGCACGTAACGTAACCAATTATGTATAGGTACTTAAAGGGTAAAGAAAAGAGTAAATTTAAAAGACAGAGGTCCTAGGTTCGATTCCTAGGATGAGCAATGTTATTGGGTTTTTCTATGAATTTCTCAGTGGCAGCTGTTTGTACTTGTGCCCGGTTAGCAATAGACTTGCCTTCTACTAAATGGGTCCTAAACATACCGGCGAACTGTGTGTGTGTACATTAGAACACCTCTGCCTAACCCTTCGGGGAATACAGGCGTGATGATATGTCAAACAAAAAAAAAACTAATTTCTCTTCGTTTATCTACAGTCACGCATACTTGCACTTGTATCTATTCGGTGTTTCTATAATTAGGCCAGGTTCAAGTCCACATCTGGTTCAAAGGTAAACGCACGCGCAGCATTAACTACCGATAAATACCTACCGTGTGTACCACACACGATTAATCTGAGGGTTACCAATTACGACTACTTGATAATGTTATAGCTGCTATTATGTGAAACCACTACGGTATTGTTTTGTGGTTACTTCTTTTACTCGATAGCCTAATTAATCGTAGTCAAGAGAATGATCTAAGATTGGATTCTACCAAGTATAGAGAGACTGTTTCTAAGGTTAATATTCAGAAACGACGCTAAGCGTTACTTTACGCTTAGCGTTGTCTCTGAATTTGCCTTATTACTCTGATCTTCTTGTCTGTCTTGTTGTCTAAGGCTAATATTCAGAGACAACTATAAGCGTAAACTTACGCTTCCGTATGTCAAATTGTAACACAAATTTGACATACGGAAGCGTTACAATACGCTTAGCGTTACTGCTGAATATAAAGCTATATTTGAAATATTTATACATAAATAAATTAAAGGAATATAAAGTATAATTCCCTCTATAAATAGTCTGTCTTGTCTAGACAGCCCTTGCACAAAAATACCTACAATTATAATAAACAATTTGGCTCTGTCTATCGCATTCACACAGCTGGTCTACCTCATTTGCGGCAACCCTAAACAGCCGGTTGATTTTATTTATATGAAGTGTGTTACCGGGCGATAGATGCAGTGGCATTAGTTAGTGCGGTGATAAAATCTTTTCCGGCGCCCGCGCACTGTGAACATACGGCTCGGTTCCGGGGTTCGTTTACCACTATTAGTATGAAGGGGTATCCCTACCTGTTGCATATTGGAATATTTATTTCAGATCTCATAAGCAACAGGCATAGGATTATTTTGATTGAGATAATTGAATTTGAAATGTGAATAAAAAAAAATTGATTTCTAACACTTACGCGAATACTAGACATTGAAATAAAACTACTTTTATCGGATTTTAGCGCGTTATATTGATATTATTTTAATCCCGACGTTTCGGACCCTTTACAAGGGCCAACCACAACACACCCTTGACAAGGCCCGGCATTACATCAGATTTGAACAACCACAAGTCCTCGCAAAAGAAAACCGATTTCTACCCAGGATGATTCGTGAGGCCATTGAAATTAAAAAACATCTAAATTTCAATAGAGAAGATGGCTGGGTCTTACCACCTGCTTGGAACCCTATTATAGATTCAATTAAATCTAAATCCATGCCTAAAACTGCGAGACCGAAGGATACGGTGAGCTCGTTCTGCGTGAATCGGATTGCCAATAATTAACAAAAATGTAGGGTAGCTGTTAGTAATTGAAACGTCAAGACGCCTACCACCTTAGTCACCCGTGACCATGGACGCCGTAAAGGGTCCGAAGTCCGTCGGGATTAAAATAATATCAATATAACGCGATAAAATCCGTATAAAGTAGTTTTATTTCAAAATAAAATTTTCTTTTTGTATTTTTTAAGATTACTAGTTATTTTAATGAAATATAGCACATTTAATTATTATATGTGCTATATTCAAAATAATTAATTATATATTCGTCCGAGTTAAATATTCAGAATGACGAAAAATTAACTGTAACAAAACAAATAGCCACACACACGTAGACGTAACGTCTGTGTAGTCACATTAATTCCGGTCACCAAAACGCATTCTCACCAAATTAAAATGATAATTTACACCAAAAACATTAATTAGATTGACTTCAACATTAACGTGACTCAAATTTACGAGAGGAATATGCAAATGTGTTGGCCATTGAAGCCCGCACGGTAGCCCCACTCGCGGGGAATTATTAATATGTTTACAATTCAGATAACAGAGGCCCTTTGTGTAAACGACCATAAAAGTAATTGATGTAATTCATCTCAATAGCTTATGTTGTAAAATTGGGGTTATAACGTACGGTCTGACGTACCGAGCACGCGACCATTATACGGTTAAGTCCGGGGTTGCGTAGCACCTGGATTTCTTCGTAATTTTTATGACCATGATTGATGGGTTAATTGTTGAAGAATTGATAATTATATTAATAACTGTGTTTTTTTGTGGGATGTACTCTGGTCGCTCCCATTGTAACGGTATTTAGTTCGATGAAATAAATCGGGCTAGTTGACGTCAATCAGATTTTCTACAGAGTCGAGAGTATATTTTGGCATACTCTAGAAATAAGCGTCGGGAGCCTAAGCAGCAGATGGCTAAGTATAAACTTAGCTGATTAATCTGTCTGTACGGTGAGCCTTTCCATGCCGCGATCAGATTATGGATGGGTGCCTATTTTTAATACCTCTACAAGTCAGCCTTGGAGCCAGCCAGTCAACCCAAAAAGAACAAGCATTCATCCAAAAGACACAATCTAATTTCTTGGTTGACATTGGGCTACGCCTACGTCATAAAGCACTCGCTTTGTGTAAAATATTGAAATTCTAAAAAAATATTTGTTAGACGTTAGGAAAAAGCTAGATAGAATAATAATGCCTCTCTCTTGGAATAAACCTAGCCTCTATGACTCTGTGTTTCTATTTATCTTTAGTATAAAAGATAAATACTTTACAGGATATGTTCCGTAAATGGTGTTATTAAGATAGATTAGACAGCGGTAAATTTATCCCTTCCTTTCCCGTCTAAATCATTGATAAGTAATCAGGAATTAAGAAGTTATCATAGACGAGATAAAAAGAGTCAAGAAGATCTATGTTGCTTTTGATAATGTTAAAACTGCTAGTGTCATTGAGATATTATGTAGGTACTGATAAAATTAATATTGTAATTAGTCATCATCATCACCAAATTATATTCATAAAACATGATACAGAGTATTTCATAAGGGTTTTCTTTCACGTATAGGTAAATTAAACTGAAGACAAAAAATGCGGTAAGTATACTTTTCTCGAATCGAAATGTATGTAAGTATGTAATGTGATAAAGTTTCGATAAATTAGGGTTTCGTGCATTTTCATGTGTTCATTTTATTTCGATTGACTTTTGTCGATTCCGGAATACTCACTCTTGTTGATTGAGTACCTAATCGTTATAGCAAAAACTTTGCAAATCTCGATATCGATATCTTTGCGTATTCACAAGCTAAATTAAAAAAAATGATTTTCACACTTGTTGTCAAAAATCTATAGTAACATTATTAAGTAGGTACCTCTAATTTATTAGTAATGAATGTTCGACCGTCCGTCCTTTCTTCAATCTCGTTTTCATTTTAATCCGTGGATAAATAGTGTGGGTTATACGTTTGTACATCTATATATAAGCTCTGATATGTTAATCGTAACGTGTAACTGTTTTTTATCCCTAAATAAATAAATAAATAAATCTCAATAAACTATTCAAAAAAGGAAACCAATAACAGCAAACCGACACAGTTAATTACTTAAATAAACATATCAGTCAAAATATTTTCTTTGCACCATGGCATATATGATCCAATCATTTACCCACTGTATGACATGACATGTCGTAACGTTACGTGACATAGGTGACGTCATGTCAATCTGGGCAGGCGAATATCAGGACCGCTCCTACAGAATAATAACGCACTGGAAATCGGTCAAACCGACAATGTTTGCTATTGTCTTCGTAGTGACTAATTGCAGTAATTGTTATACAATTATTATCGGCATTGTTTGCATATACATCGTAGGTTGTGGTCCGTTTATTGATTTAAAAAACTTTGTTAATTTACATCTTTGGGATGTTTATTCTTTATTCATAGATCTTTAAAAGTTCGATATTATCACCGATATAAGCCAGTTAATAATATGGATTTTTGGAGGATGTGTCTAGAGAAAACGGCAACTTATGCAATGAGTGGTTTATGCAAGTACAGCGGTCTAATTAAAATGAATAGGGGGGAAAATTAGGTAGGTACCTATTTTTTATTAGGTAGGTTACACTACCTATTTTAGTATATTTTAGATAATTTCGTTATATTATTGTTATGTATCAAAATCATACTTACAACTATAGATATTCGATGTGTATATAAATTAGTGTTCGCATTTATCAATTCCAATTCATGATATCAATTCAGAAATTACGCCTAAGTAAAAGCTTTAACCGATCTGTTCCAATCTCCGACGTCAGATGTATGATTCGTGTCAAAATAGCTCCCGGACTATAATCTGGCGAATGCCATCCGTACCACCGATAAATATGGCTTCACCCGGATATATTGACATGCACCGCTGTCTATTAGACATTCTTATACATTAATGACGGTTTGTTTGCACACATTGCAAACCTACTTATTGATTCGATTTCCTAGAGGATAGTTAGGCTTCATGGATATGGATTCGTAATTTTACATTTGATGTAAAATTACGAATTACCTAATTTGCAAACCGAATGAAACAAAAAAACAAAACGAAAGTTTTCCTACCTCGATATCGAATCCCGGACCTTAGAATTCAGTAGTTAAAGAATATCGCCAACTGAGAGGACCACCGCAACCCCACTGAGAGGAGACCCGTGCCCAGCAGTGGGAGATGATGATGATTACGAGATAAAGAAAATATTACATTCGAAAACAATATTTACGATATAATATCTACATCTTAAAGAAAAAATTAGACAATACGACTAATATTGAAAATACATTTTGTAAGTTTATTGAACTCAATATTTAAGCTTACAGTTATGTTATTTACAAAATTATTATGTTTATAGTTGTGTATAATATAACTAAATTTTGCAAATTTGTTACCATTAACATCATGAAAAATACATATCTATTGAACAAAAATTACGTTTTCACAAACGATTTCTTTGATATTTTTTAAACTGTAGAAAAATTGCATAATAAACTTTACGTTGGTTACGTAAATTTTGCGTCACTGAAGTTCACTGTTTAGATACATCCGGTCATAACGGAACTATTAAACTCAGTTTAACAACAAGAGCTTTTAGCAGTTTCGTTGAGCAGTTCGCGCCGAATGTTCCTAGTCTTAAGCAAAAGTTTAATTTTACACTACCATTACGTAACATACCATCATATCTGTAGATATTCTTCGATAGGGTTAGGCACTAGGCAGTGGTTTACTTGCGGGTTCTACGTACCTGACCTATTTGAAGGTTGGTGTAACTCTTTCGCGCGCTTCCACTTAGTTCTTACATTCACCTTCTACATTTTTTTTTATACCACTAAGGTGGCAAATACGGATACGGCCCGCCTGTTGGTAAGCGGTTACCGTAGCCTATGGACGCTTGCAATACCAGGAGTATCACTCGCGCGTTGCCGACCCTTAATACCTCTTAGAGGTTTACGGAGGATTCACTGCGCCTACAGTTTAAGGCAATATTCCTCTTGCTGCCAGCGCAGCGCATCCTTAGAAGGAGCTCTGGCAATACTCACTGCAGGAACACAATAAAGTGTGTTATTTGGTTGCAGTTTTCTGTAAGGTGGAGGTACTTCCCCAGATGAACTGCTCCTGATTTGAGCCATAAATGGTTGAGCCCTACCTCTTTCTACCCTTTTGTTAGTTGTCGTTCATCCACTCTCTTGACAACAAAAACAACTCACGTTCCAGAAATAATTAAATAAGATCTCGCAATAGTTAATAACAGGTACACATTCAATGATGTCTTCCCGATACTAAAACAGCAATTTCATTTATCTAAATTACTTAGCGCTCGTATTTTACGACTCCATTTTATTTGTTGTGCAGTTAAATTGCCTGACCTAGTAATTCAAACAACTAATTTCTAAGCAATAACAAGGGATAGTATACGCACTTGCTGTTTCCTAGGTTGCGAACAATTCGTTCGCACTAGGTAGAGTAAACGCTGCTTTTTGGATGAACTTTATGCTCATTCTACACGTTAAAGATGCTAATTTTGTGATAAGTGAGATTACTAGGGACTTAGCTTAGCTTTTTTGAGTCCAAAACCTTGTACTGTTCAGAACACAATGACAATAGCTGCAGGTGATATTTGTTTAGGTACTGATTTGAAAAAATACACTCCGACGAACTTTTACCAAAATTCATCAGCAAATACTAAGTATTAGTTGATTCATGTCTACACTTTTGTTAAACTTTATCAGAAATGGTAACAGACATACAGATAGTACCTAGAGTTACTTTTGCATTTATAATATTAGTGTGGATTTGGATCTTTATTCGAGTGGATGCCACTGTTCAATCTCCTCAGGTAATCCCTTGAACGCCACTTAAGAAACGATACAGAATCGAAGCACTGCTAATGTTTCAACGCTCTTGTTATTCCAAGTTAATAATACCTAATTGCTATACATTTAAAATCATAAATGTAAGTTTCACCTGCTTTTCTAATGCAAATTGTTCACGTATCTATGGATCGTAGTTTAGAATTGTCTACAAGTTATTAGTTGATAAATATTGATTGCATCATATCGATCACCACTCATTTTAAACAAATGCTCCCTACATTTCAAATGTTAAAAAATGCCACGTTTTTGGCAACTTGTGCGTGTGCGCAAACTGAGTAACGGTGTGTTAGAGTGGGCCCGCAATTAACAAGGTCTGGTTCAGAATGGGACGAGAAGTTGTACATAACCACATGTACCTACCAGTTTATAAGCGAATACTTTATAATGAACCTATGTACCTACATAATGTTCGCCTGCACGCAGCAGATTCCACAATTATTACCTGTTAGCCGGTACTCTACAGGTTCCTAACTATATAGTTCGAGCATTTAAGCTACATATTAGCCTTGTACAGAGATAAAATTAACATAAATATAGAATATAGATTAATAGCATTAACTAAATGGGGGATTCTTAGTTATTTAAAGTAGTATTTATAATGTCGTCGGAAGTGGATTGTCGTAGAGTGTTATTACTGTTGATTATAACGAGTTTGCTTTATATTCAATTTAAAATAATTAAAATACCCACTCGACAATAAACGACCAGTGCAAATATGTAAATAAACTGGTGGAAGTTTTTATTTTTTATTAATTGCTTATAACTTTTTTATGGCAGTGATAATCTCATGTACCTATTACGTATATATTATCGTTATTTATAGTAAAGTTGTTAAACCTAATCTAATCCGGAGATAAAATTTTATGCACAGGATAATTTCGAACCCAATTTTCACCTTACTGGCGGAACACGAAATAGGAAGGGAAACGATAAATTGATAGCCTTCTCGGCACAACACGAGTACAATAAGTTCCCAGTACCTTAGTTAGTTTATCATAACACCATAGGAGGTGGCGAGCCGGGCTATGCAAAACAGGTAGAGGCGAATGCAATTATTGCAGTCATAGATAGATGCATAGAATTTTAATCATAAATCAGTGGGTTTATGCGGCTTTGGGCATTCATGGCGTGTTTGTGTATGGCGCCAGGGACCCCGTAGGGACCGGTATGATGTGGTGTATGTCATGGATGCATGCTGTCATCGACATATTCTAACGTTTAGACCACACGTTATTGCCTCCACGTGTTGCGAATTGTGCATTGACGACCGTATAACCTAGTAATGCTAACCTGCGGTACATTTTGTGAATGGTAGTCTGTCTGATTAAAATGAACCTCTATATTCAACTGTAGGCAGTTTACAATAGAAGAAATCTGTTAGGCGCAGTGTATCGTACTTTAAAACTTTATTACGATTGATTATGTTAGTTTGTTTGAGTGAAATCAGGTCATAAGGTAGTGTTCAATTAATTAAATAGTGTTTACTGTCTCGATAGTTTCATTTTAAATTAGTTTGCTACTTGTTCTATGAAAATATTTGTACTCATATTATAAAATAATGTCCGCTTGACTGTTACATTTTCACGCCATAACTGCTAAACGAATTTCGAAAAAAATTGGCAAGGAGACAAATGGCACTCACGAAGGCAAATAGTTACGACATAACCTACCTTTTATCACAAAAAGTTCTTTAGGATTCGAGAAACCCTGCCCGTACCTACTTAATGAAAGGACACATTTTACAAAGAAGAAACTTATTCAAAATATCAATTGTCCGTTTCGAAATTGTTTTGGCAGCTTCTTATAAATTTTTTAAGCTAGAAAATTAATGCAAGCATATATTAACGCCCTCGTAGCAATTTTTCAAGTTTGTTGATAAGAATATTTGCATTTCCATTAGAGATTCATATTGATAACGTTTTTATGAAATTCAAATTTTTCTAGGTTATTTACATTTATGTTTTTTACGTTTGTATTGTGAACGTAAAAAAGAAAGAACTTCCCTTTGAAAATGTGGTAATTTATAAAAAAAAAATAAGGATGTAAATATGTTAAAAGTACAAAGTAGCTAGTTTATTGACGTGGTTATAAATAATTGGTCAAATAATCTATAAATTTTCGATGTTTAATAAAAGTTATACCTATATAAAGTTTATACTCCTTTGCAAATACGTTGTTTATTGCATCAATTTCTAAGCTTGTATTACAAATTGTGACCATATATTATGGCGGTTGATGTCGCAAAATGTTTTGACATTAAATATTTAAATAGTATTAAAATATTTATAGCCTTAGGGAATATAAACAGTGGTTTAAAGTGTAAAGCGTTTCAAATTTAATATAGCGGTCGAAAGTTCGCCTGCTGAGTATGAAGTCTAAGTTTGAATCCCAGGAGCTAAGGTATAGTGGAAAAATCGTATAAAGGATAACTTGTAAGTAAAAAAAGTCAAATATTGGCCGGCGGTTTATGAGACTACTGCAAGAGTTCGTCTGGATGTACCTTTTCCTTCAAAATTTAACTTTCCTAACACGTTTTTTACTTCTCATAAAAGTTGTTTAACTGTTTGAATGCTGTGTACAGTCATAATTGGACTCCAGGTTTTTAAATTGTATGTTAAAATAATGCTAGTATGTAATACTTAATCTGTGATCTGTTTCTGTACCTGTTAAATAAAATAAAATAAAATCTTTGGTTCGGGATACAATGTGCTTATTGTGCAAGATATGGGATAATAATATCGTTAGATTATAACGATATTATTATCCCATATCTTGCACAATAAGCACATTATCATTAGGTATTCATTAGGTATTTATCATGCATGACGTTCGTGTTATCATTGGTTGTTTGATTTTTAGCGATTACATAAACCGAGTATTAGGTTCCAGTTAGAAAGCGAAGCCAGTGAAAATACTGGGTAAAATGACGTCACGGATAATACGTCAGTAATACTCCTAATGTTCCTATAGCGTCAAGAAACTTCGATCACCACTCAGGTACCATCAAGTCAGTCAAGTTCTTGTTAAATTTTTTCGAATAGCCTTGCACTTGACGTTTTTTTGTCAAAACAATCAGGCTAGATCGTCACCCATAAAATTTGAATAGTTAAATGAAATATGAGGCCACGTAATTGTTTTACAACTAGTCTAGCTTGAGGGGCCGCCGGCGCCGGCCAAGGAGACGAAAAAGTGATTTGGCAAAATTAATGCCTCGCTTCCATTTAGTTAGGAATCTGATATCTATAGAACTATGAAACAAATAGAGAGTAAATATGTTTAAAGTAAGATCACCTTCAATATCTAAAAAGAGACTTTAATACTCGTGGGGTTTAAACACGTTACGTCAAAGTTTTTTTTTTCTAAAAAGTATCATTATTATTTTTGTCTTCTTAAAATAATTGACATAGGTACTTATTTGTTTTTATTATGTATGTAACGATTAAGTATTATTAATTTAGTATTCTTTTTTTTTAATAGTATATTTAATGTATTAATTTTAGTATACGGCTAGTTGTGCCAGTGACAAATGTATCTGAAAATATACAAAATAAATACTTACGCTTGGCTTGACAACACTGTAACGTCATAAAGTAAACATCTGTCAATTATTAGGTCAATGTGCGCGTGCGCATGGAAGTTCCGTTTACTTACAGTATTAAACAACAGACTTAATGATAAAAGTAATATTTTCTTTTTTTAAAGTAATTTAATAAAACAATAATTATGTGAATAGAATTATACAAAAAATATTTTAATTCAACCATTTACGCTTTCAAGATTTAACTTAGACTGTGTTTTTTTAGACAATTTGATTTAGTTGTTACTGGTGTAGAACTAACAAACTGAAAGACTTGCATTGCATTGAATTTTGCGATTAAATGAGTTGATGCAGACGTCATTCAGAACCCTTTTTGTTTATATGGGGGAAACTTTCAAAAGCCTCTAAATCCTTGTATTATCCATGCAGATGCAGGTACTTACTTATTAAAAAAATAAAGGTAGGATACAATTACGTTGTCACAAAAGAGGTCACGCACCAAAAATGTAAATATTTCCCAATTCAAAAGACGGCGACACCGTAAATATGGCGAGTGTTAAGAAACTACGACCAGATACGGGAGATAAACTGGCAGATAACCAAAAACAAAAGTTGATACTGTTATACGAGACTCTTATTAGAATAGTTTTGTTATTTCATTCTTTAAAAGTCGTTGCGAATGCTTTGCTACAGATTCCAGGGTAATAACTCGGAGTTTGGATTTCGGCCCGGTTGATAGCAAAAGGCTCGCCCCTATTAACTACTATGTACTATGGGTGTACATAACAGCAGTAGGCACCTTTACCTTATCCGGGAATACAGGCCTGGTGATATGGTATGATATTTCTAAGGGGCATAACTTATCATATTAATGGCAACGATGCGTCAAAACCGTTTCAGGTAAAAATGTATGATCGACCAAGTGGTTATTAAACATTAACGGCTATTTCCAAAATTGGATAAAGTGGCCACTTGTAAAAAGTTTTACTATGGTACTTCTCATAGGTACATTACACTCACAACTGTTTCCTCGATGAGCTGATGTACTAATGTAAACTAAGGTTGAGACTGTTGCATGAGGCCAAATTCTATCTCGATCTTGGATAATACATTAAGTCAGTAAACACTACTCCAGTAACGTCTGAATGTGATTTTTTATCAAATTCACTTAAATGTCAAAATCAAGAACCTAGATCGTAAATAGTTTTAGGATTCAAACAAAAAGGATTTTATTTTTAATGAAGAAAAAATTGGCTGGCGGGCAGGATTCGAACCTGCGTCTTCTGGTTCGGTACACCAGACGCTTTGACCACTAAGCCACCGCGAGCCCTGCTCGTCAGTCGAAATCTTCCTTCACATTCTAATTTACGTCTTAAAGGTGACGTTAAAAAGGATTTTTGTCGAGAACAACGTAAAAACTGTTTTATTGCAGTGCGCATCTAAACATTCATAAATCTACATTTCAATAACAAAATAAACAGTGCTCTAGCAACATTGTATAATTAAGATGTGTCTCGTTACGGCCACTCTGTATGTTTGCACAGTTATTAAGATCAAATGGCCGGCGCTAGGGCAGCATATGACAAACATTGGCCCAAATGTTTACATTACCCATGTAAAATAACAGGAAGATATAAATCGTGATCGGCTTTATCCAAGTTTAGTTCACTTCCTTATATGTATGGAAATTCTAGAATGTAGAATTTATGGGAGAATTATTGTTTGTTGTACCACGATTATTATAATAGAACGAATTAATTATCTCAACCATGTACCGGTGAAAGCAGTGTCGACGTTTGTATCTAGTTGTTTTATCAGTACTTATCTGTGGTAATAAATTAATCTTGGTTAAAGGGAATATGTGGGTAAAGTAATTGCGGTAATAGACGATGCTTTTCCCTACTTAAAATTACAAGTCAATAAAATGTATATTACCTATTGTAACTACAACTAAATAAAATGTACAATATGTATTGTAATTATAAAATACTAGCTGTTCTCCGTTGTGTTACTTGCGTTAATGAAAATGTACCCAATCCCGTGTCAATTTTCCAAAGTCGTTTCTTAGCGTATGGTGTGGCAAATTTCATCGCAATCCGTTCAGTGATTTGAGCTTTGCGTTGATAGATTAGTCAGTCACCTTGTCCTTTTTGTATAATGTCTCAGATATCCAAAATGTATTGTAGGTACTGTAGAAACCAAGAAAATCGATACCAATATTGTGCGTAGATATAGCTGAAAGTTAACTCAAGCATTTATAAAATAATCGACGTAGTTCTAGAAGTATATGTGTCACCGACACTTTGACATGTACCATTCTTTAGTGCAATAAATAAATTATAAGGTATATAAAAAAAAATCTTATAATTTTACCGTTCCCAAGTACTGTGGAGGATGACAGCCTCTAGAGTGCCTACTCTACACTTTCACTTTTTTCCGGCCAACTCTTAGTATAAAATGGACGTAATGGCGTGTTAGGAAACTCAATAAAACAGAGAACTGTTTCAGGAAGATAATTTAGAATTCATCTTATTTATTTTTTATTTTTATTTATTTATGCTTAATGTACAGAATGTACAAAGGCGGTCTTAATGCCTCTTAATGCATCTTCCTCCTAGCCTTTTCCTTATCATGTTGGGGTCGGCTTCCAGTCTAACCAGGATGCAGCTGAATATCAAGTATTTTTCACGGAGCGACTACAGGAAGAAAATTTTGAATTATAGTTAGGAACCTTAAACCAAACTTTCTTCCGACGTTGAGACTCCTTTCTAAAGTAAAGTCCATACCAAAATACGTGACACTTTTGGTCCAGTCTGTCGAGTGATTTTCCCACTCGGGATTAGAGCCGACACGAACATTTCCGACGAGGCCGAAGCATGCCGAAGTCATGTCAAAACAGTGTAAACACGAGCTCGCTTGTAGTTTGCATTAGCGCGACCGAGGGCTGTTTGCTGGGAAAACTATTACAGCACTTCAACCTATGTGGCTGCTTTTGTTTACAAGTTTTTATCCGTTTATGATTGCGTGTTATGAATAATAAGTAGTTGTGACAGAATAAACGGATTTAAAGCAATCTTTTTGAAATAAAAAAAGTAAAGAGAAAGTTATTGGAATAAAAAAGCTTATCATTAATCGAAGTTTTGTGCTACTACTGAGAGTTTCATAGAAAAATCCAACAATCCAAGACTGCTCGACCTGGCCGTCAAACCCGGACCCTCTAGCATAGCAGTCGCGCTTAAGACCACTAGGCTAACGAGGCAGTTTGTATGAATTGTTTTACAACATAATTTAGCACTCAACAAGTTTGCGTGTCAAGCAAATCAACATGGCTCCACTTAACCTCTCCCGCGATTAGAATGCTACCTATGCAAAAATGTGCAGTATGCGGGTGCATATATGACTATTATTGCCATCCTTTTCGTTTCCCTACAATTTTTGCAAATTAGAGCAGGAAAAAAATAGTTTTACGAATTTCCATGATAAAAAAAATCGCCAATTTTTTTGCACATATGGTGTGCAAACTACATTTACTGGGTTAAGTACAAAGGCGCAAATGGACAAATAGGAACATGCACAACAAATTAATCAAAGCATTCATAACCAAAAAACACACTTTATTGTATGTCGTGTTCCTGCATTGAGTAAGGTTGCCAGAGCTCCTTCAAGGATGCGCTGCGCTGGCAGCAACAGGAATATTCCCTCAAACTGTCGACGCAGTGAATCCTCCAGAAACCTCTAAGAGGTTTTCTAGGGTCGGTAACGCGCGAGTGATACCCTGGTGTTGCAAGAGTCCATAGGCTACGGGAACCGCTTACCATCAGGCGGGCTATATACTTGTTTGCCAACTTAGTGGTATAAAAAAAATAAACATTACACTAGTTGAGGCCAGCACTACAAGGTGGCACATCAATTAGTTGACGTATTAGCGTCAACACTGGCCGCAAACCAATCAAATGCATCTAACTGGTTCTAGGATTAACTGCCGTTAAAATGTTACGATTTATGTAAGCCTCGCAAAAACTTGTAATTGAAAACAAGTAGCTGAGGTGCTACTTAATATGGAATAAGTGAGATTAATTTGTGCACTTTTATTTTAGAAAGTTACAGCTATTTATACATAAGAAACAATAACTATGCGTGACAGGATGGAGCTTTGTTCTTTAGTTAGTTAACCACAATCATTGAATTAATTATGGCACTAAATTATGAGTCTTAGTTACATTTTATCGGCTTTGCGGAAAAAAATATGAGTACCTATGATTAATTTTCCGTTCAAAAATTTTAGGCTTCCTGTCGATATAGTTAAACAGAAAATGTTTGCATTTTAGTTTGTACCTAATGAATAAACTCAAAAATTAAAAATTTTTGAGTTTATTCATTCACCTCTCTCACCAATAGAATGTATAATTACCGCTGTGTACCGAACAGACTATAATCCTATTCTACTAATATTATAAATGTGAAAGTTTGTGAGGATGGATGGATGGATGGATGTTTGTTACTCTTTCACGCAAAAACTACTAAACGGATTTTGATGAAACTTTACAGTAATATAGCTTATACATCAGAATAACACATAGGCTACTTTTTATCCCGGTAAAATGTATGGTTCCCGTGGGATAGCGGGCGAAGCCGCTGGCGGAAAGCTAGTTATTTTATATGTATGTATCCGCAAAATCGGGCCTCGAGTACCTAATATAAAATCGAATTGACAGACAATGTTTATTTTCGTAGGTCAGGCTTTAGAACACGACCTGCTAGCACGTGTTCTTGGGGTCACTACACTAGTAGTGTCGCGCTGTGCCGCGCACGACTGGACCGTGTAATTATTGTTTACATAACCGCCACCTTACGTCAGTGTAGCCGGCGAGATAATCCAATAGACGACATGATATATCTGTCATATCATATACGATACAGAAGTTTTAACCTGCCAAGGATAAATTATTAGACAGCATAGAAATACAATTACTGCTTCGACCTACTAGCTAGACTCTTAAAAGTCTAGAGGGTCGCTTTAGAAAATATTTATATTCTGTTCTTTAAAATAAGTTTCTGTGTTAGTTTAATTTTGCATTATTATTTTTTTAAAAATGTATCAGTGATGTTTTTATTTTGGTTACAAACAATTATCTAATATCTGAAGATTTTTAATTTCCTAATAACCTATAGGTATTTCAAATGTCACTTTTTTGTGGATTTTTTTTTTTTTATATTTTTTTTTATTTTATTTATTTATGTACTTACACACTGAACTAAACAGAAATAACAAAAAAATAGGACTATAGTACAAAGGTATTTACTTTATTACGAACAAGAATTTTGTATAATTTTGTATAGTTTATAATTATGTTGCATGCCTTGAGGTGGAATATGGATGTATGTACCTACAAACTTTTATGTAACATCTTATGCAATACCCATATTCGCAACAAATAAATGAATTTGAATTTGAATTTGCTTGACATTTAACCAATTGTTTCCTTTTTCAACAGGTACGTACATTATTGCGACGCTTACAAGAGCAGATTTGAATTTCCCACGGGCTTAACAATGGTAACAATGTCACGTCAAAAACTTTGACAGTTTTTATATTTATTTGTCAGTTCCGACACATTTTATATTTAAATGACTGACATAATTGACAGTTTTTATATGTATTTCACTAACTCGGTCGTCTACCGTCCGATAGATCGATCAACTCGGCTTACTATAAAAGGAACCAATGACTATAATGTACCTCGTGATGTGAATGCTAAGTACTTAAAAGTTGTTTCAAATATTTTCTTACCGGGTTTAGGACATAAATTACTTGTTGTTGATAGATGTGGCCCCATTCATTAATAAAACACAGTCTTTGTCCCTTTCATACATTCAGTCATTAATTTACAGAGAATTTTAGGGTTTTTATAAATGGATCAAATTGGACAGATATAATGTAGTGCTATTGACAAATTGACTTTAATTTAGGACGCGTCGATGGAGAAGCATTAATTACAATTTTAAACTGAAACGCAAATGGTGTCTTTTGAATTGCAAGTACAAATTAATTCCCATATTTTTGTTTACTGTTTATCAATACAAGTACCTTTGTATAGTTATTGTATCCTATTTATAATTTTATTATTGTCAGACATTTAAATGTCATTCATTCAATGACAAATTTTCAAACATTATATTTCAAATATTATGGATTTATGATCTTCTGAATTAATTATGAAAAAGGTTTTAGTTCTTTTATTTTTCCCTTTTCATTTCCTTTTTTCGGAAATTTTTATATTTTGTTTTTAAGTTTTGTTTTATGATTGTTCTCTATAAACTACAATCATAAAACAAAACCGTATACCGTAATTTATTCGCATAATTATGTATAGTCCAGTCCATCAACCGTTATAGGTACAATATACATATTCAAAAGTCATAATTATTTTCATCAATTTGTATTCTATTTACATCGTTTGATTTTACCTATAAACTTTTACGATATCGCTGTTAACACAAATATATTTATTGGGAATGATGTTGTACCAACTGCATGAACGCTATAATACCAAAAATGGACATACGCTATAATCCTTTTGATAATAAATAGATTTTCACACGTAGTGTTTGTTTTATGTTTACTACAGTAATTCAATTGAATTCATCAACCTAACCATGTAACCTATGTTAGAGGTCCTGACTTCGATTCCTAGGTCAAGCAGTGATATTGTTTTTTTTAAATTCTCAACAGTAGCGCGGAGTTTTAATATGGACCCGAATATAGGAATAGGTTTGCCGCCTATTACATAGAACCTAAACATACCGGTGAACAAACTGTGAATGAACATTCAGTTAAGTACATCTCTGCCTAGCCCTTCGAGAAATACTGGCGTGATAGTATGATAATAAATAGATTTTCATACGTATTATTAGTTTGTTTTATGTACACTACAGTTGAATTATATTGAATACACAGTGAAATAGTTATTAGGATGCATAAAAAGTGCATCAATACATAATTTATTTATTTATTTAAATATTGATATTTTTTTTCTTTGACACGGCCGGCTTACTAAAGTTGATATAAGTAGGTGTCATTTATTTGAAACAATATTGAAGCGCGGTACGATAGAAGTCATCGTTTATTATTTATGTAGATACAAATGTTTGTAATAAAAGTGTTATTTTATATTTTTTTTTGTTATTTGTATTCTGTACAAGCAGGATATCTGCATAATCTGTGAATAATTTCGAAAGAATGCAAATCCACAGATTGTTTTGTTTGTGTGTCTGCGGAGGTGCTTCGCGTCGTAAATTTTATTATATTTTTGGATTGACTCAGTGTTTACTTACCAGCTGATTTATAATATTATTATATTTTAAGACTTACTCACTTACTCGCAAATGCACAGGTGTAAGTTTACTTTTTAATTTTGAATCTTTTTTAGCGTGGTTTATAAGCTAAGGACACAGGTCATTGCCCTTTAAACAAGCTCTAAGGGTTGTATAGTACTGGATAAATGTCTGTCTAATATTTGATCCTGCTTTGACAGTTGCCTATCTTTATATGCAACTGTAATGTCATAACTATGACCAACAGTCTAGTGTTGTTCATATTTGATGAAGTTATCAAGTCTTGCCGCTTGTGCTATTTATTTCATAATCTTATGTAGCTAAGTAGATACATCAATATTCAGTAAAAACATAATTATTTAAATTATCATGGTCACCTGAGTGACTGTTAATCCATTAAACGACACAAGAATTGAATATTTGTAATACTATAAACATTTGCCTTTTCACCAAACACCTTGTTATGACACAACATCAATTTGCTCGTCAAATAAACGGTTCTACAATTACCTAATAACCGCGACATTTGAAAATTGTGCAATATGCGACTAAATCGTCAGACAAGTCGATCAATCACTGCGTTAAGTCTACACGACGTGTAATCTCAAATCTGTCTTAATGTCGTTAAGCTGATTATAAACTGAGCTAAGTGATGTGAGCACGTGCCTTTTGTTCCAGACTGTAAGTGAATGGGGAGCTTTATGTATGCTTAGAATTTAGATCAATGACTCGGTACACATTCACCAGTAAGTTTCCAGAGACTAATATAATAATTATTTTTAACGTAAAAGTAAAATAATTGTAAAAAAAAAACTAAAAAACACGCTTTATATTATAGAAAATGACAACTTCAAAAATTCACGGTTATCGGATGAATGGTGTACTCGTAGATACACAATATACGACAAAGGAACAAACAGAGTGACATTAAAAAAAACGTTGTTGCGTAGAAAATCAAAATCATGGCAACGATTTCTGGAGATATAAATGAACACAAAATCTTGGTAAACTGAGTTGTATGACAAGCATGACAAATGGGATTCAAATCGTTAAGGTCTGGCTCTAGAAGTTCATTAACACATTTCATGTTTCAATCCGACTGATCTATTTATGCCGAATGATTAAAATAAAGGAGGTACACAAATATTGGACATATTTTGCCTAGTCCGGGATTGTCACCCGCTCGGCATATCAAAATTAAGGCGTATTAAGCGGCTCCGTCCCTTTATTGCGCAAGGAAAATCTGCTCGTTGCTAACGTAACATGATCTAAGTATTATTCTATAAAATATGAAAATCCCGTACCCTCTTACAAAAATACCTATACATATAAAAGCGAAAAGAATGACATTCACCCGTGAAGTATCTGTTTTAGTAATATCGATAGCTGAACTGATTAAAAAATATGTTTTAAGCACCAGTTAAAGAATTAGATAGAATTTGGACATACACATGTTTAGTAAAATCGAAGACGAATAAGTCTAAAAAATAATCATGAGTTGGTCCCAGGTGAGGACCAGGAATCCGGACATAAGGAATCGTCTGCAATCCGGGGACACTTACCTAGATTGATTCTCGTTGAAGGCTGGCTCCGATGTCCTTATCAATGTAAAACCATACCTATTGTTAAGGCAAGATTAGCCTTGCCCTATAGTCACGAAGACCTAAAGACCTGACTACTTAATAGGTCAACGCCAGCTGCAAACACTGAACTAGAATCTCTTGTAGGTAATGCTGATGGCTAAGACTTAACTCTAATAGCGAGCGACGATGATGATTTAGAACACAGAGTAGCACCACTTATTCAACATCATAATATTCTCAAGCCAGCTAAATACTAATTGCATGAGCTAAATACTTGCATCCAAGTCGGAATGCCGGCGAATGTCCATTATGTGACCAACGATCCGGACACGAGTTGCTACTATAATTTGCAATAGCACAAAGAAGGTACTGAGTTTGTATAAAACACTGATATTTCATGTATACTAGAAGCTGATTACAACATCATAAAGATTTATGTCAACTAAATAAGGTTTATGGAAAAGTACAAAACCAGTCTTCTCTTAGGCAATGTATAGTTTATGCTTCAGCAATTGTAGCGTCTATTACAAATGCGTTTTTTATTTTTATTTATTTATTATATTTGTAAGACACTGCTAGTTCATAAGCTGTATCATGTAACTTACATGATACAGCTTATGAACTAGCAGTGTCTGTCAAAACTGTACAAACAGTTTGACTGTGGGATCAAAATCACATAGTGTATTACTTACAAGATAAGCTGCCGTTGATGACGGCGAATATAGTCCTTTAGGATCTGTTTCAACACCCCTGGATAGCCGCTAACTGCCGGATAAATTCAAAATGGAACAAAATTTGTATGGAATTATCTGCCAAGTAATTTAACGGTACCAGGAGGTCGTGAAACAGGCCTTCAGTCTCCAATCAAGTATGTTTTTTATTTCCCAAGAAGTGTTGTAGCATTACCCACAGTTCAAAAGATATGGAAATCTACCTATCCTAATATGAACCTAAACTCTGTGATTTCCTTTACTCAATCAAAACTTACAGCTATAATTTGCAACACAAATTACTGGACCGCAATATACCGAATACCTCGCATCGCTGGCCAAAAACTACACGGAGCGCAGCTTTAATTATAACTCGGGCCAAAAATCTCAATCAGGATGTGCCATGAATGACACGCGTCCCATATATGTGACCGATGATCCGGATCGTCGCACCCGTGAGGCCGGGTTGCGACACTGAACAAAGGGAGACTGTCTCTTTGTCGTTTCAGGACCTACTAACTCAATGCGCGTGGACGAAATCAAATTCGTTTGAGTTTGGAATGTTCGTATTTTGACATTTCGTGACAGCGTACACTACAGCTACAGACATTTGCACGAATTAAAAAAATTAATTCGTGCAAATATCTGTAGCTTTTCCTCCTTTAAATCTTTGTATTTTTTAATATGATTCAGAGCCTCAGAGGTGAATTCATGTTATGTTTTTAGGTTCTATGTAAAATCTAAACTTAATTGGTACCTAATGAGTATTTCATAGAAAATTCAGTTCGCTCAACATGGGAATTTAATCCAGGATTTTACACACATCTGATCTGCCACGATTGCGACTAATAAATCACAGAGTCAATTAGAAACTATATATTTTTAAGATTTTTGATAATTTCTTAAATGAAAAAACATCGTAGTGACCGTTGCTTGTGAGATTCAATGAAAGTTTGTGATACCTACACCAATAGGTGTTCTCATTCTGGGTCACCAGAATGAGAACACCTGAGAATAGTAAGCTCAGCCATCACTAAGTTTAGTGAAGATTGTAAATAGTTTAATAATAATGCCCAAGAAATTCCATATTTTAGTACAAAACAAGACTGCTTATTACATAGGAAAATGTTTTCCTATTTTCTAGAAACACGGTTAAGTTGGAACAGATGAAACAGTCTTCCAAACATATCATTTACATTAGATTAGATGAGATGGGTAACCGTTTATCAGCTGTTTGTATTCTTGCGTAATTTGTAACCGTTAGCTGGAGGGAGATGGGAATTAATCAACTATCTTGATGCACATCTGGGGGGCGATCGCGCTATTTGCAACGGTTGAGGTTTGGAAATGGTTCGCATCAGATTTGGTTTTGGTTTTCAAAAAGTTACGATCCAGCTGAACGGAAATCGGTATCGCGCAAACTTTCAAACGTCAACCAAAGTTGGACCATAACTGCAACGTAACCAAATGTGAACCGTTTGAATGTTGCCATGTTAATTTGACTAGAGAAGCTAATTTGCCATATAAATTTTCATATAAAACACAATCGATTTCTCGACTTATAATTGGAACTTCTTTTATCGCTCTACTTATAACTAGCTGCATGTATTATTTGACGGTTTTTGATTTATTTGTCATTGATTGTCACAACAACAACAATTTTTATAAATAAAGTTTTAATAATTAAATTGCTAAAATTCAGTTAATAACTGATATAATAAGTGTTATTTAAAAAAAATACTAGTTTCTTAAATAAACCCTACTTTTCCTGCGGTAAAATTTGATGTAAATGAAACGCAGAATATCAACACTTCGGAAACTGGAGCTCCTCGTTGAATTCCTGGATTTTCACCTTGACTTTGCGCTAAGAAGAGTGAGATTAAAAGGGCATCGTGCTCTGTCCGCAAGCTTATAGTGAAAATGCGTCGATATCATAAATGTAGAAGGACCTGCAAGAAATGCCAAGGAGTGGTCAAAGATACCTCTAAAGGTGGATAAGCAGGTAAAGAAGGTTTTTTCCTTTGTAAAGTTCAACAATCATTCGTTTATTCTAGTAGGTATAGTAGGAAGTAAGTACCGTAGGTATTGCAAAAGGAAAATAACTCATATGAAACTAGCTGTTTTTGTACCAAATTTTTTTGCCAGATTCTTGAAAGAAAATGTCAGTTATACAGTTAGGAGTTACTTTACATTTTATATATGTACTTATTGTTATGAATTAGAAACAATGTATTTGTCCATGTCGTTAAAAACAATCCGTTTGACCACAAGACATCAAATCTCGCCCTTTTGTCTTTTTTCAGTTTTACGGACAGCCTGCTGAAGGAGTGGGCAACAATAATTAATTAGAAACAATTATTAATTTGATAGATTGTCCCAGTGAAAGAAGAAGTAAAGAAAATGAAGAATGAGAATAAGATGTAAAAATACATTTTCATCCCACCATCTCGGAAAGAGTATTTTTACTCTTCGATATCTGAGTGCAAAAGTCGTTTTTATCCTCTAGAGAGACAAAGTAAATTGAATTTAGAACATCGTGCTTTTACGAATGGCGCCGAATTTATCATACAACTTTTTTTTAATTTGTTAAAATCTCAGACTTGGAACCTTCCCTAGGTTCCGAGTCTAAACGCAACATAGTATCGATATATGTCGCATCGATATTTTTTGAAAATATCAGTATCGATACTGATATTTTTATTTAAAAATATCGATATATGGGCGATATATCTTAAAAACCAAATTATAAAACAACAAATCAAGTCGACCAAAAACAAAATACATTAAATATAATTTGTTAAAAAGATGTTAGTATAAAAAAAGTATTCCTTTTTGGGATTTTATAATCTTAAAACTTATAAATGTTTATTGGTCTGTAAAAAATATAGATTTTATCTTTTCGATACTTTGAATTTTATATCGATGCATCGATATATCGAAATATTTAATATGGCTCAAAAATATAGATACATAAAAAAAATAATATCGATATATCGATGTATCGATATTTTTCAACAAGCCTATCGGAACTTTCTTGGTTTACTTTTTTAAGTCACTACAATACCTAACAAAAATATTACACTCAAGTAATTGTAGCAACGTTACTTTCAATTTCTCTTAATTATACCTAGTATTATTTGTTATAATTTAAAGAATATTCTGTAAAACTTACCTATCATATAGTATTTGATACCTAAACTGAAATAAAAGTATCTTGTGGTTGTAAATGTTTTTTTTTTAGTCATTTCCTCGCTGAGGTGGGATGAAAAGTTACGTGTTGCACGCGAGTGCAAAGATTTTTCACCTTGTGCTCTTTTAATTCCCTCGCTGACGCTCTGGATTCTAATTTTAGAATCCTTCGCTTGCTCGGTCATCAAAATTGAGCACGCGGTTAAAAAGCAACTTTGCACTCTTGTATATATACAAATAACTATTACCTACCTACAAATAAATGTTTTTCTGTAATGTTTGCCATTGTCTTATCTTGACACCTAAAATTGTAACAACTTGACTAGAAGGTACATAAAGGGTTAGAAAGAGCTGGTGCACTAATGCACAGAGTTTGCCGGTATGTTAGGTCCTATGGGAGCGAGCCTATTGCCATTAATCGGGCACATGTCCTAACTCCGAGCTGCTACTGAGCATTTCATAGGAAAATCAAGGGTTCGATTCCCAGGTCAAGCAGTGTTATTGGGAATTGAACCCGAGATCTCTAGCGTTAAAGATCACTAGACTAATGACTCTTTTTACCTAGAAGACATTAAAAGTAGGTAGTGATTTTTAAATCCTAATTGATTTGAAAGAAACATACTTATAAATTTTAATGAACTTTTATTACATCATCATTTCCAAAAATATAAAAATAAGTATTTATTTCTGTAGTAACACTTACATAGCTTAAAGCCATAATTGTATTATTAGGTTGAACAAAAACATTTGTGTAGAAGACAAAAAGTTTATGTGTAGTATCCACAAAAATGTTTATGTTCAACCCAATATAGGTCTATTTTCCTAACGGTGATTTATCAGTGCCTACTGGCGCGTGCGTCTTATTCAAGCTCATTGATGGCTCCAGCCTTGAGAGCTGTTACCGCTAGCGTCTTCGGTCATTCTGCGCTCATAAACTGTTGGTTAGGTTAGGTTGTTGCTGTTTGCAATGTTGCTTGCTTGAAACCGTCGTCACTTTCAAGTCTGCTTCGGAAACACTGTCCTACGATAAGCAATGTTTGCCAATCTCTAACTATGGTCTGAAAAAACCAAGCAGCAGTAGAATGCAAGAGCAACTAAAACCTGAAAAAATATGCAATATTTAATTAAGGTGGAAGTCTGAAATTGCGGTTCAAACTAAAACTACCTAAAGGTATAGTAATAAAACATTGATTCAGTAGCCCTCGGCGGTGTACATACCTAAGTGATAGCTACCAAGTTGATACATTAAATATACACACCTTAGTTGTAACATCCAGAGTATCAGAACGAAGGGTGGGTGGAATATGAGGCGCCAACTTTTCTATGAGCTCAGGCTTCTATTTCATCTGCTTTGAAAGTCTGTATCGTTTTATAAACTGCCGACCAGGAAGCGCTACTCCTCAATCTGTTCCGTAAATTTTGTCGCCTCGTTCGGGCCTGCGATTTCACTAAATCCAACTAGTGGGACCTTTTAGAAGGTTGATGGCGTGAAACATCGTCGTAAACTAAGACAATAATTATATTTTCACACAAACGTTTCACAAAAAGTGGCTGCGGTGGCAAACGTTCATTTGACAACCAGTGACAACGTTTGTAAAATGGTAACGGTCCAGTTACGGCTGAAGTATCTGTCAAATCAAATAGCGCGATTCGAAATTACAAAAAGTTGTGAAATGGTTACGGTTCGTACACAATGACAGCGTTTGAGAAATGGTTATGATCCAGTTACGGTTGAAGTTGCTGTCAAATCAAATAGCGCGATACCAAATGACAAAAAGTTGTGAAATGGTTAAGGTTCAGTTATGGTTTGGCTGTCATTTTTTTACGGCGATTGCCCCCCAGTGTGGCTAGTGGCTCGTCACTATTCATGAAGAGTTGTGAGTAATCGTGACGTGTAAGATCCTGATTCTGAGAGTAACAGTTACATTGATAATGAAATAGAAGTACTAGATTATTTTATATTATGAAATAGATACGCGTGATTTCAAGCCGTAATTCCCAGTCCGAGGAAAGTGTTATTGGGATTTTTCTGTTAAATTCTCAGTAGCAAAGAGGGAGTTTGGATTTAGGTTCGCCCTTATTACATGGGACTTAAACTTGTGAGCGTTGGGTGTTCATTATTGTAGTTCAGTATGTTATATTTGTTTTTTTTATCTCTCATCCTAACGGGATTTCAATTGTGTAGTGGTTTTAATGTCCCTCCTACTGGAGTTGCATTTTCAGAGCTTGACAAATAAAGTACAATGGCCCGGTTCTGACTATTCTACCTAATTGTTCAAGTGGTCACAACCTAGGCTGTTGATCGTGAGGTCCTAGATTCGTTTCCCAGGTCGAGACAATTGGGTTTTTCAAGAAATTTTCAGTAGCAGCTAGCAGCAGTAGCAGAGTTTATTATTTGGGGGCTCCTTCCTTACCTAGGACCAAAATCATACCAATAAACTGTGGGTGCGTGTTATTTACACTCTGCCTATCCCTTCGTGAAACACAGGCATGATGGTATTTATTTGTGATTTGATTAAGCACTTCGGCTGTTGTTCTAAATGACCGGGTAATGAGTACGCTATTAGATTTTACTGCGTCCTAAAATTCCACTCACCTCTTATTGTTTCCTGAGTACCGGATGCCAATAATTATGACGACATTACTAAAACAAATATGATGAAATTCATTCTGAAATTTACCAAAAACATTATTAATATTGATTTAAACTAAGTGTAATCAATCAAAGAATTTACCGGATCAACTTAATGGATATCTGAATGATTTAAGCTAAAATGTAGGTCAGAGTCTCCATTTGTGGCCAAATGGTACAAACCTTGGTTCCAAACTGAACTATAAACTTGTTTAATTAAATCATTAAAGACCAATAAAGTCGCATTTCCAGAGAAATCGTTAGGATTTACAACGCACATTGTAACAAGATTGTTTGTTGAATCGGATTCATTCGAAATAATTTCCAATAAGAGATAGGAGCGAAATAAAATTCGCATTCGTACCTACTAATAGTTTTTTGAGCCTGTATTATTTCATATTCTGAGCAATGGCATTCCCCATTTTTCTATTAAAAGTTTGTAAGAATGGCATAAATAAGGTCATAAACTTTTAACAGACACTATTAAAAATTTATGGTTAACTGTCCCACTGCTGGGCACAGGTCTCATCTCTCATAATGAGAGCAGCTAGACTACCAATATAGTCCACCACACTGGCTAAAGATAAATGACTACCTACTTACCACCACGTATTATAAATTGAGTGTGTAGTTTTGGAAAAACCTCCGAAACTACTGAGCGGATATTCATACGATTTTCACTAACAGAGAGAGAGATTATCGAGGAAGGTTTATTGGCTATAATTTTTGAAGCCGTGCGAAGCCGGGGGTTGTCTTGACTTATAAAACGCAAATCAAGATACATTTTAAAACTACTCTATTGAAATTTTATAAGATTAAACAAAACAAGATAATATGGTTCATGTAAGTTCATACGTAAAAATATTGGCCGATGACAATAAATGTGTAAATAAAAGAATACGTCTTTAGTGTAACAGCACATATCTTTGTAAATAATTATCAATACCAACTGTGATAATATTTATGTAAGGATCGTATTGTTTTTAGAATAACGGCAATTTAGTTGTGGCCGTTGCTTCACGGCTGTTATGCCATGTCATTTAGACTAGCTGAAATGGCACAGAAATTTTTATCACTCGTCTGTAATGTGAAAAACTAAGTAAGGTGTTAATTTTTTTTATATATATCTTTTTGCTTCAAAATATTCCTTCCTTCATTATCTACAACATTAGTTTATTTTTTATGAAATTGGTAATTAAATAAAATACCTATCTACGATTGTTTGATCTATTTATTTGGATCTCAACTTTTCCGCTTGAAAAGTGAAGCGTAAACAAACGCAAGTGTGGCTGCAAGCGTAAGTTCCTAGGTTGAAGATGGATGGATATTGGGATTTTTTATTAGGAAACTTTGTAGCAGTGCCGAGATTGAATCTGTGCCGGATTATGGCAAAAGGCAGGCCCGTATTAGATGGGAGCTACAACATAGCGGCAAACTGTGCATGTAGGTACTTATGTACACCTCTGCCGAGCCCTTCAGAGAATACAGACGTGATGGTATTATGGTATAAATCTATATTATTGAACCGGTATTGAACACATACTTGCCTACATAATTTATAAGCCTTTAACAAGGTAATATACACGTGATTGTTTTTTTGAAAGGCCCATATTCAAATGTAACGGACCGCATGCCCTAAATAATATTTAAGATCCATGAGCAACGTGACTAGAAATGCGTACATTTCATAGTAAGACGCACTTCGGTTTTCTAGGAATTACATTCCATTGTTTAATTAATCCAAGTAACGGCTGTAACATCCGACATACATGCTGTGTGGCCGTTTTGTAATTGTAATCATTGTAATTATTATTACCAGAATTATAATTACATGTTGACAAATTGGTGCTAACTGTACTCAAGTGAGTAATGGTTCCTGTCGCCCATGTCCCACGGACCTTAAGATTATAAACAGAGTTTAATTTCTTAATAAGATTTTATGGCTTTCCTGAATGAATTTATTTACATAGGATCATGTGGAATAAATAAACGTCTTATGTAAGTAAAAAAATACTATCGTAGACGCTAAATTTGTAATCACGTTCTCGGAAACGGCTAGAGTGATATCGATGACAGTTGCAATATAGGGGTCGAAAAATCGATCTAGTTAGTTCTACCTGAAACAATTAGTTTTCTACGTATTTTCATGAAAAAAGATTTGATATATAATTAATGAAGATATAATTAATTTTACCTTTGTTTTATTCTGGGAAATTTCGTTTCCTCTATTTTCACCCGAGCAGGATAAGGTTTACTTGGTCGCCAAGCTAACTGCCAACTGCTTAATATCATTATTGCATTTCATAAACTATCTAGAAAAATAGTAGGTATGTAAGAAAACTATGCAAAATTAATAAAAGTTTATGATGAATAAGTAAACTTTTATTGAATTTGCAGTTTTCTTTTTGTATTGGAGTTTAAGATAAGTGTGAAGAATTTTTAATTAGTGCACTTTATTTAAAAACACAGCGGTAAGAATTTTTGTATTCATATTCTAATTTTGAGTTTATTGTGTTGTGTTTATAATATTGCCTTGTTTACATTGTAAAGAGTTTATGACATGAGCATCTACGTTTTTATTCTGGGTGTAAATGCCAGAGGATGTAGTTGGAATTTTCAAACAACTTCAAAACTTTTATAGTTTTTCTTGGTACCTAACGTTGCTCCATTTAGGTACTATTAAAATTCGTGGTACACCCATTTTCACATTAAAAGGACTATTCGTGTTAAAAGTTGTAACCAAATACTTTACACATAAGCCACTAAGTGCGGGCGCACGCGTGTTGTTTAACAAAATCATTATAGGGCAAGCGGTGCTGCGTTTTGACGTAACGTTTATGGGTCAAACTGTACGCGAACAAGACTGTAAATGTGTGAAAAAAGTCGAAAGTTTGTGTGCAGTGTGAAAGTAAAATCTATAAAAAGATGCAAGTGTGTCTTTGTCGCTTTAATGGAGTTTGTGATTGATTTCGAGAAAAACGTAGGACAATAAAATTATTATACATATAGTTTCTTTAGTTTGAGTTTGTTTACTTTTGCTTTCTTTAATCTGCTTTGTGAGGTCACTGATCGTCGCCCGTACTATTCAAGGAAAGGCAAGTATTTTGCCAAGTCCAAAATACCCTGCCGCAAAACGATCCAGGAAACTTTACGTGCCAAATAAAGGAACCTTTCTGTAGATTTTTTTTTCTGTTGATACTCCCCAACTTGCACTGCCTCAACTTGACTTAATCTCCTCTGCATAAAATATGACCTTCTATAGGGGACAGTTTAGAAATTTCCATACATCACAGACATTATGTCGTGAGAACAACTGGTGAGCGGCGTTTACTGTCACTGTAGCGAGCTACTGGTGGCGAGTACTTGCATTCAAGTGCCAAGAGTTCACCGTTGACTGACATTTGTTTACAAGACACAGTCTCAAGTGTACACGGCACTACGCGTCACTTTACGTACTTATAAGTGCTATAAACGTGTTAAAAGTTTCACCTATTTTTATCGTGAAACAATGACAGTAATTAATAGTACCTAATAATATCTTGGGTCATTTTACACAGCACCATCTAGTCCCACTTGTACTAAGACAATGGATATAGTACTTAGATACCTTTTTTTTGTAAGTACATGAATACTTATAATACATAAGAAACACCCAGACCAACACAAACACTTAAGTTTATCACGTAAATATCTGTGGGAATCGAACGCACTAGATCACAGACGTCGTCGTTAATGTTTACAAAATTATTTTTAACCCCCGACGCAAAAACGTGTGTGTGTGTGTGTGTGTGTCTGTCTGTCTGTCTGTGGCATCGTAGCTCCCCAACGGATTTTGATTTGTTTTTTTTATTTGAAAGGTGAATTAGTCGGGAGTGTTCTTAGCTATGTTTGATGAAAATCGGTCCAAGATGGCCGCCGCTACAAGACAGCGGATTACATATTTTTTCACAACTCCGTCAATATGAGTATCAAATGAAAGGGCTTAACTAGTAGAATACTATACACTATGGTAAATTTGAAATCCAAGATGGCCGCCACCACAAAATGGCAAATTACATTTCGTGTCGGGGGTTTTCTAAATTTTTAATTTTTTACTAGCTCTCCGCCAGCGGCTTTGCCCGTTATCCCACGGGAACCATACATTTTACCGGGATAAAAAGTAGCCTATGTGCTATTTCAGACTATAATCTATCTCTGTGCCAAATTTCATCCAGATCCGTTCAGTAGTTTTTGCGTGAAAGAGTAACAAACATCCATCCATCCATCCTCAAAAACTTTCACATTTATTATATTAGTAGGATTTTTTATTTATTTAAAACATTGACTTGTAGAAGTGTCCTTGAAGGACCTACTTGCAGAAACAAATATCATTTAATAATTATTTAATTTTTTAGTACCTACTTGATTGTACTTAAGTACAAGTTAGTAGTTTCAATTGACTGCTCGACTACTAATAGCCATTGAAATTAATGGCAAAATGTATTGCATTTATAATCCTCTTACATCCTCGCTCATCGGCTATTTAAAACAAATTATGAGTTGTGCGTCTCTGCAATCAACTTGTTCTTTTTCTTTTCAATTTGCTATAACTTCGTATGAATGAGCTCTACAAAGTTAATTGCGAGTTATAAGGGAGCGACCACGAAGGCGTATGAAATAACATTTATCTATTAATTATAGTTTCGTGTATAATAAACATGATGGATGTTTTTCAAAACAGTATTTATTTTTTATTACTTTCGCCGTGGGTTTTATAAAAAAAAAATATATAGACTAAATAATAATATATAGGTATTAGTTACTTTTTTGGAAGCGTGGTGTCTTCATTACTGCGAATTTTTTTTCGCATTATCTCGACGCGAGGCATTGAAACACGACAAAATTATTTCGTGGTCAGTTTTTTTTTTAGGTAGCACGTTAATCATCACCGCCTCCTGATAAGTTCTCGTTAAATTACTTGGCAAATAACTTCCTCAAATTTTATTCCATTTTTAATTTATCCAGCAGTTATCGGCTATCCAGAAGTGGTGTCACAGGCTCGTAATCTTGACCTATAAGTATAGGTTTCGAAACTTTCATGTCGTATATAACAGTTACTTAAATAAAATGCAAAATACTGTGTGTAAATATGAATCATACGCAATAATAGATATGGTGATGTGGTTTTTTTTTTTGCTATACGTGGACATCAAGTGTTTTGTGGCAGGAGTCGTTGAACCAGAGCGCTGTCAACGTGACATGCCAATGTCCGCACGCATTGAATAATTTGCGATACTACAATAAATGTTAGTTTGGTCTACTACATTTATCGCTGTTTTTAATAAACTTCGTTCGTTATTAGACTGGTGGTCGTAAGCGTCACTGCTACGCTACAGGTCTTGGATTCGAATCGCAGGTCGAGTTTGGTTAGTTTTTCTGTGCTGAAATTCCATTCTGGGAGTATGGGTTTGTGCTCGGTTGATGGCAATAACCTCGTCCCCTTTATTACATGGGACCTAAACATACCAGCGAAATGTAGGTGTACTGCAGAAGATACACCTCTGCCTAACCCTTCGGAAATACAGGCGTGACAGTATGATATTTAATAAACCCTTAGGACCACATTTTTGGAACCCTAGCCTTTTTGTATAGTACGGATGTACGGAAAAGGTATGTACCAACTGCCGCCAGGGGAACAGCACTTACCCTTGGCTTTAGGTCGGGGCCATGGACTCTACAAACGGTGTTTCAGCAATTGTTGGACCCTGTCAAGAGGCGACGGTTTGTCTTACATCATACTCAAAGGCACACACTGGTAAATATGCGCGCAGTCTACTGAGGCCAATGTCTGGACAAGCGGCGGATTAACCAAAACAGTAACACGCAGAAACCAGAGACCTCTACCTCAACCATGTGTTTATGAGTTGCTTTCGATAGCGACGCCGTAAAATATTTATATGGAAATCGCCTGCAACGCCTCTAGCGGTTACGTAATAAACTAAAGTCGGTTATGAGATTACAGCGTTTTGATCAGTAAAACACCTACCAAAAAGCAATTCAATAGTGACTCATAAACTCATGGTTGAGTTACAGAAATCTCTTAGCACCCATCTTCTACGGATGGGAAGAAAAGGTGGATGCTTCTCTTAGGTGCCATTTTTTATAGAGTGGTCGCTTTTTAAGTTAGAAAAGGTGTGTGTATAAAATTCAATAAATACATCGATATAAAGTCTGTAGTGACTTTATTATTCAATTAATATGTCAGAAATTATTTAAGATGTCTTAATTTTCGGCGCCAACAATAAAATATTTTAATTTATTAAATTTAATTAATTTATTTAAATCAGACAGGTCCATATTTAAATTATTGTCATAATTTTAGATGTAACACCTTCATTTAAGGATTATTTAAATCACACAAATATTACAATATTATGCGAAATTAACTGTAGCTAAACAAATGTTTTATTGAAATTATGTTGGAGAATATTAGTTTTCACATTAATTTCTCAAAAAATTACATAAAGTTTACAATATTTTATCTTAAACTTTGTAATTATAAATGTGGTCTACGAATAAAAATTCAATGATCATTTAGGCTATTAAAATAAATTAGCGAAATTTATCACATGTGTAAAATATCACAGCTTTAAAAATATTATTCCAACACAGCAAATTAAGTATTTTTTTATTAGAACTTGGTAAGTAATACTTTTAATATGATATTAATTTAGTGCCTGCTAATAATATTAAATTAACTGCTAGTAGTACGTTGATTGTTGGTAGGTATACTCAATATTATGTTATTTTAGAGGCAACGAAGAGATTTCGATGTGTTACGAATGGGCACCCATCCATAGCTTGATAAGCAAAGTTAAACCTTGCAAATCGATTGGTCAGCATTTTAAAGACTATTACTTGAGGTAAAAGTAACATAACAAAATTTAAATTTAAATTTAATTGCTACTCAGGATAGGCAGCTATTTAGGTACCTACCTACTGATTAGGAGGTATTAAAACAACCGTGTTATTTACTTTAAATCACAATTAAGTCAAATAAGGCTCTAAAACTGACAGGGCCGTATAAATAAAGCCATTCACAATTTATGAACCATTTACTTAACAATTTACATATTCAATTTTCGTAAATACCTACCTACCTTTACCTAATACCAACTTTTTAATTATCACAGGAAACTATCCATAAAACGTATTTAAAACAGAAAAGTTGCTAAATAATTATGTTAAACACATAATGTATTTATATTAATTGGAAATTAAATATCTTTAAAACGTAATCATTATAGTAAAATATAGTTTGAGAACGGGTGTGAGGTCTTTAAAAATAGTTGTTTTTAAAATATTGTTAACATAATTAAGAACAATTAAGAATATTTATTACTTCCTAGAAATTAAAGAATATATTTGTCAAAACATAATTGAACATCAAACAGGTTCACTGTAAAAACTAGTATTGAATATTGATGATCGATTTTTGGATATAGTTTGTGTCCGTAATTGTACTTTTGGAAATGACGTGACATAGTGCCAGTAGATAGTTGCAATTTGACATTCGAATCTACAAACGAATAGAAACAAAATTTATGAAAATGACACAAGCTTTCGACTAGTCGAGCTGTCACTAATGTCATTTCCATATATTTTCTTTCTATTAATTTGAAATTCGAATCTACAAAGGAATACAAACAAAATGTACCCAAGGAAATGACACAAGCTTTCGAAAAATAAGGCTGTCACTAATGTCATTTCCATACATTTTCTTTCTATTCGTTTGTCAATTCGAATGTCGAATTGCAAAAGTCTAGCCCGAAGGCTAATCCGTGGGGCGGGAGATTTTTAAAATAATTACCTAGTAAAAATGACTTCTGTTTACCCGCACTTGGTGAAAGATGTATCCCCCTAAGAAAGCCAGTACTAGGGCCAATACCTAATGGAATCTTAATTGCCTTAGTTATCATACTTAACAATGTTTACCTGTATAATTTATAAAACAAGAAAAGCATGAAACATCGTTTGATCTCAATCACATTAGTTAAATGTAATTTGCTCGCAGCAACAAGCAACATTCGCAATAAAACCAATCGAGATGCCATATTCGCACGCCTCATTGGTCCCGTCTACTAATTTATTTCAAGCACTAACATTTGATACAATATAATACAGATCAGATTCACCTCGAAGCTTCCTTATTGCCATGCAAATTTTAGTTATTGAGTTACTCTTGGCCTCACAAGAAGTACACACGGAGCTAAAAGTAGATGAGTATCCACCTTCTTTTTTTTGTTTTGAACATGGCATGCGACGTGCAATTGATTTTAGTTAAGAGACACGCAGTTATTTTGTTTAAACGGTATGCAGGTTTGCTATTCGAATTTGTATAGTAAACTTGCATACCTCCTTTACCTCCATATTATACCCTCCATAATGTATAACTCGATTACTCCATAATATAACTAGATCTAAAAAGCTATGTTGATGGTTTTATTTTACAGTAAAAAGTTGTGAATATGGTATATAGTAATGATGTCATAATTATGCTCATTTTATAATGAACATTTGAAAAAAAAAGCGAACATCTCAGCCTGCAAAACAAACACTTGTTTTACTCTATCTTGTCAGTTATACAAAGAAATGGCTAGATATTGTGACACAGGCCATAAATATTGATATACAAACTAAAAGTAGGCTATAAGGATACCTATTTGTGGCGCCGTGTGTACTTCATCAGTATCATAATCATAAGCTATTACTGAAGGTGCCATTTATGTACGGAACCGCCACAAGCGGTGTGCGATAAAATATGCGATGTGGTGACAACGCCTCACTCAAGCTTGACGACAGACCGATAAGGTTTTATCACCAAAAATCCATTAGTAAAACCTTTTTTGCAAATTTGCGGAGATAATGTTGTCATTGTGCTTTCATAGCACTTCTCAACCACTTATTTTGGTGATATGATACCCTACTTACACTATGTACACAATTTTTACAACGTGACACTTAAAATTATTACAGAAGTGACTGAATATATCACGTTATTTAGTTTTAACTAAATAATTTGCTTCGAATGTCGCGAGTTAAAAGTGCATGTCGTTGCAGTACAGATACTGCAATAACTTTTTATATAGTAACTAAATAGTTTTACAAATACGCAAAAATTGCAATGTATTTTGCAGCTTTTTAGGCAACCCTTTACTTATATTAAGTCATACCAATTTCTATGCACCATAAAATTTCTACAGCACAGAGCTAGAGGAAAGAACTAATTAATAAAATCAATCAATCATCATCCTAGCTATCAGACGTCAGTAACCCAATTTCAAGGCAACAGTGAATCTAAGTATAAACTGCGAAAAACTTTTTAAGTTCCTGACTACTACTACTACTATTTCTATAGCAACCTGTACGCATCCACCGGGGTAAGCTCAGCTAGCGGGCTTTTAACTAAACTATTATTTAGTTAAAACCCCGCAAAAGTTCGAAAACATTATCAAAAAGCTATTTTTGTCGACACTATATTTATCTTATCCGAGGCAGGCCATTTAGAATAGTTCACTTCTTATCTATGAAGAAACAGACCACCCATTGTGATGTGCAAAATATTCGCGTAACTGACCTTACGTACAGTGCGCGCTAGTTTTATTGTTACAACTGAATTTATTTGTAACGTGCCGCCACTTAATGTCATAGCGGGGACTTAGGCCGCGTATACACTCAACAAAATTTATGCATCATCACGACATACAAATGAATTGAAAATATAAATAGAAATTGTTATCGTTTTTTTATGTGGGTACTTAGCCTCTTTTGTGTCCTACTGCTGGGCAAAGCTTATAAAATATTTATTTACACTGAAAAAATTCCGTGCTAAAAATTTTAAGCCTTCACTCAATTTGCCATTCAACTAAAATCCATAGAGGGTTTTAAAAAAATATTATACCTACCGTTTATTTCCTAAATATTATTGTGCAATAAAAACACGCGTGACTTGTGTGCACATATGCTTAAGTAAACGTTTTGGGGACACAAGTTTCGCAAAATGTATCGTCTAATGAATAATATGCTATTGTGTCACTTTTAAAGCTTCTTCAGGCGTGTCGGTGCAAACCTTTAACTACACAGCGCAAAATTTGCATTGTAAGTAATGCTATTTCAGATAAAAAGATTTGAAATACTGAAATAGAGATATTTGAATGAACTTATTGTTTACGGTTACCCTAAATTTAAAGCTGATATATTCCATTCAAGAAACGCTAAGATTCGGATATTTTATTAGATATTATATGGACTAATGTAGATGTTTCTAATATTGATATTTTTTTTAAGATTTATATTATACTGTTAAAAGTTATGTGATTAATCGCATAATCTGTTAGTTTATCGCATATTTAGTTTTTAGCGAATTATGCCAGTTAATTAGTAACTAATCCGGTATATACCGGTATTTGCCTATTATGTTTATGAATCTTAATACATAGAAAGCTTTGACTGCGCGAATATTGACAAATACTGAGTACCGATGTTCGAATATATATTATAGGTGCCTATTTAAGGCCTTAACAACAGTGAAATGCCCAAATTCTTGGGTATTCAATTAAGATTGTTTCAATAACTGTTCATTTAATCTGTACACAAAAAATATATGTGATAGATAAGGATTCGATAAATTTTTTCACTTGAAAAAAATTGTAATTCCGCCAACCACTTTTTGGAAAAAAAATCACCAAAGACTACCTATTTTTGTCAGAATTTTCAAATTGTTTGCTAAACGGCTGAAGCTACTTACTTCGCTTTTTCATACAAAAATAGGTCTTTAAAATATCAATGTTTTCACTTGAAAGTATTATTTTTATTTTGCATTTTACTAGTCAAAATATTCATTTTCCTCGAAATTGAGTCTATCCATGCGAGCGTTCCCTGCTCCTTCACCCGCGCAGTCCGTCTCCGGACGTTGTCGAGGGTGGACCGCGCGTCGGTGTTTGAGCGACTATTTTAAAATACATTTTAAGTTTTGAAGGCTTTATACTTATTGATAAATATTTATATTAACAGAAATGCTTAGTTTAGTTAATATTTATATATTGCTGGCTGTAAATATTTTTTTCTAAACAAATTCATTTTTTAAGTGCATAAAGAGTAAGATTGCAGAGTGGTAGATCTGATATGTATTGCTCCGCACTTTAGGCATAAAAATATTACTACGCCACTCGCCTTGTTGGCGACTGGCTGGCAACAGTTCTGTTTTTGATAGTTTTTATTTTTGATATTTGATTGTATTGTTTTTTGTGCTGTCAGTCCGTTATTGTGAAATAAAATACTTCCAGTGCTACTTAATTTCTCTTAAATTACCACCATAGTTTGATTTTCTTCATCAGTCCACTTCTCTCACGAACACGCCTTATTCTTATTTAAAAGTATTTTTTTATATCTTTTTGTATTTTTTAAGCATTTTCCATGCTAAGATTACAAGTTATTTTTAATGAAGGAAAAAATCGGCTGGCGTTCAGGATTCGAACCTGCGTCTTCTGGTTCGGTACACCAGACGCTTTAACCGCTAAGCTATCGCGAGCCCCGCTCGCCTGTCAAAGTAATTTTATAGTTACTTACCGCAGGTACTTATCGTAAATGTTTATCGAGTTTTGATTTATTTAGTTATGGTTATTCAAAAAACCACATAGGCATTAATTGTAAAGGTAAATAAGGGTATCAAATCCTAATGTTCTTTAGGGAAATGGGATTACAAAAATTGCATTATTTCTTTAATCCAATACGGCGGACATATTTTTGAAATTTTGAATTATGATATAGGTATCAAATTCAAGGTTCTTTAGGGAGCTGATTATGAAAATAAGCTTTATTCTAAAATTTAAGATGGCGGATATTGTTTTTTTATTTTTTATGATATTTTAAGATTCTTCAGGGCGCTGATGATTATGATTATAATATAATATTGATATCAAATTCGTGGTTTCTTGGGATGCTGATTACGAAAATGGCATAAGTTTTTGAATATAAAATGGCGGACATTATTTTTTAATTTAGTATGATATGGATATTAAAGATGAATGTATATACTAGAATAGATTAAAGGACTAGGTATTTAACGAGATCATGTAGTACCTATTCCATCTTTTAAAATACTCGATCCTCCTAGACTCACTGTGACTATGGGTACGCGGCATCCAAGGCCCGCTCGAATTGAGCAACGCGGCGCGGCGAAGCGCGGTACAGTCATTTAAATTTGAACCATATTTCTATGCACATAAAAGTAACGCGACGCGGCACTTGTGTCGTGCAAGAATATACTGTCTTTTTTAATTACACTAATAGTATTTTCGCCGTAAGATGATTATGCCTGCCAGTTCTCATTTTAAAACCCCTGACGCAAAAACGACGGGGTGTTGTGTGTGTGTGTGTGTGTGTGTATGTGTGTCTGTCTGTGGCATCGTAGCTCCCGAATTTTGAATTAGTAGTAGGTTTTTTTATTTGAAAGGTGAATTAGTCGGGAGTTTTCTTAGCTATGTTTGATGAAAATTGGTCCAAGATGGCCGCCGCCACAAAATAGCGAATTAGATATTTTTTCACAACTCCCTCATTATGGGTATCAAATGAAAGGGCTTAACTAGTAGAATATAATGTACTATAGAACATTTCAAATCCAAGATGGCCGCCACCACAAAATGGCAAATTATATTTCGTGTCGGTGGTTTTCAAATTTTTTATCCTTGCCGCGCATACTACTTTAAACTAATCTATACTAATAATATTATAAGATTTGATTGTTTGTTTGTTTGTATTGAATAGGCTTCGAAACTACTAGACCGATTTGAAAAAAAAATCTTTCAGTGTTAGATAGCCCATTTATCGGGGAAGGCTATAGGCTATATAATTATCATCACGTTATGACTAATAGGAGCGGAGTAGTAATGAAAAATGATACAAAAACGGGGAAAAAATTATAAGACCACGCGGGCTAGCTAGGCTAGTAATGAATAAACTGGTGTAGTGTCCTACCTACAGTTTAATTATTTAAAGTACCGTTTTTATATTATGCCCGATAATCGTCCTTTTTAATTGTTATTAGTTTATATATCAATAAATAATGATATTATTTAATATGTAATTAAATTAATATAATAATAATGTTATAATATAATAAATAACAAAATGTTTTAATAATTTTGTGTGAACAGCTAAATTTATTTTGTATAAAATAAATATGACATTGGTAAATGAACACACAATAGCTTTTATATAATATAATAATTTGCAGATATCAATAATTGTCTGTTACGCACAAACAGATTTTTGTATTAGTAGTTAGCTCATCACTAATGAGGCGCGTGACAAAACGTCCGGCCGGCCGCAGTGGCGGTACATCGAAATACAACGGCGCGGTGCCAGCGCCGGTACCCACATTGTAGGATACTGAGCTACATGGTGGCGTTCGGCGAGTTGAGTTAGTCTGTTTAGTCTGCTGTACCCCGCCGCTTACAGCGTGTTTATTGTTATAATTCTCGGATGCGACTTGTATACTTATAAACCGTACCTAACCAGTATTTTGTATGCATATTCGGCTGTGTAATTGTGCGCTAAGACTTAGTGTAAAACATACGTAATACTTATGTGTTAATAAACTTTGAAAGTGAGTGGCTGAAACTTTTATTTGGTTCTCTGAACTACACATCATCTACACACTCACTTCACTGGCAAAAAAATAAAAAACATATTATTAAATTAAACATAAAAGCCGACTGCGTTAAACTAATGCTAAAACGGTACTAACTAAAAATCTAAAAGCAAGCTCTATATAGGTAATATCGGAAATGAAGTACTTCACGTTACGTCATGTCACCAATAAGAAAACATACTTATCTTACACACAATAATTGAAAGTATCGATTTAGTCACTTAATACCGTGCACATGACGTGACTCTCAGTGATGCTTAAACATAATAGGCAGTATTCCAAATAATACCACTTATTCTCTCTGCGACTCTAATCTTTGAACTATTCAAATCCGTGTGTAAGCAGTACGGAGCGTCTCGAGCGAGATGGCGACTTTTTCAAATTAGCTCCATTTCCTCAAGGTCATTCACGTGGGTTAAGGCCTTAAATAAAGAACGGTGCGTTTGATAAGTCGCATTACTAATTCTAATCGTACCTTGGGGGCTAAACAAGTAGCAGTTTGACATTCGAATCGACAAACGAATATAAACAAAATGTATGGAAATGACACAAGCTTCCGACAAATTGAGCTGCCACTAATGTCAGTTCCATACATTTTATTTCTATTCGTTTGTCGATTCGAATGTCAAATTGCACCTTGTCTAGCGCCCCATATCATGTAAACAAGCCTTAAGGCTTTGTGTCAGACTGTTATAAAATAATGCGAGTAGAATGTTACCGTAACGAATCGGTTCGAGTAGTCTCATTTCATTTAAAGGTTAGGGCATAACATAACCGCATACTATTATAAGCTACGACTTGACAACGTTGCTGTTTGGTTGCCGGTTGGCGTAAGTATATTACTGTGGTTGATGTTCAAGTATTTTGAATCAAAAGTATCTATAACGTTATGCATGTAGCCAAAAAATTAAATAACAATAGAAATATCTTTAAAATTTGCATAACACAGTAGTTAAATACACTTAAAAATCTATAATGCTCATTTTCTAACGTATTTTCGTAATGTTCTATACAGTAGCAAGAAATGATAAAATACTGCTTGTAATATTCTGCTTCCATCTACCCAAATATCCATATTCAATAATAATAAATAGTTCCATTTAAAACGTCAATAAAACTTTTATATCGCACAATAAATCATTCAAATTAAGTGTTGTAAAAACATATACTATAATTAATTAGTTATGTATAATAATTATGCATTCGCTTTATTTAAGTAACTTGTTTAACGTGTTATTATGATTGTTATAAAATTATAGTTCATAGTCATTGGATTGATTGACAAGTTTCAGGTCGATAGTTAGAACTTTTTATCATTAATAATGCCCAGAAGGACCAATAAATGGGTTGATAGTTGCGAAGGCTTTTATCAGACTGTAATTTCGTTTTGTTCTAAATTGCATAATGTTAAAGTTCCATTAGAAGGTGAAGACTCCTGTAACACAGGTTGTTACCTAGCTCAGGAGTCAGGGCATCAAATATCTTGTAACACCCCATTTTATGTCAATAAAACATTATTATTATTATAAATATTATAATGTGACCTAAGCTATATTTTTTTTAATGCAGATAATCCTTATAGAACAAAGATTGCACAGCCTGTGGCGACTTCAAGGAAACAGTGCAGCAAATCTTATGTGATTGTGACGTCCTGGCGATGAAAGGGATCAGTCAGACTTTAGGTTCCTACCTCTTAGTGGGTTAGCCTTCAGGAACCACGTCTTCAAAGAGTAAGGAATGTATGGTACTACGGACAACAGAAAAGATCCTAGTGGGTCGAAGTGTTGCTGGCTAAACAAGCCCCCATAGCAAGAATGGATGGATCCTCATGGATCTTTCTGGGGATACAACACAGTATTGCGAACTCGTACCGGCAAAAAACCTCACTTGCCTTTCCTTGCTCTATAAATAGTGGGAATACTTCTTCTTCGTGTCGATGGTACGATTTTATTTTTCAAATTAGATTTGGTGTGCCCAAAATTTCGCCACTTCCACAGCATCGTCAGTGGCAGCGCAGAGGTCGCTTAGATTGCAGTTTATTGTTGGCATACTGGCCAGTGCTTACTGGTTTACTGAAAAATGTCCGAAGATTATAGCCATAGTATTTGTATGGAAATTATCTCACTTTGAATGTCCTTCGAGTACTGATACGGTATTGTTTACGCCTAGCCGCTATTACTACAGAATAATAAATCTATTAAGTTACACTAACTTCAATACGGCGCTCGTAATCTATAACGTATAGACTATTTAAATTTGTATTTGGGTTGTCCTGTGTTGGTTTCAAAGTTACAAATTATGATATACCTATCTATCAAAATCAAAATAGTTTTATTTTCACTTAGACCTTATTTATACAGGCACTTTTGAAATGTCGAAACTAGGTGCACGGTTCCAAATTAGTCGTTTCCTATGGATGATATGAGGTATCGGAATAATTCAAACCAACAAAGAAACTTCCAAACTTTCCTATTTATACTAATCCTCAAAAGTCACTGTCTGATTAATATGTTTCTTTTTTACCTTTCCACGTGGGGAAGAAAAGAGATTGCATTCTGAAAAAGGACATAGGCTAAAAGGGGTGCTAGTTATTTCGTTTGAGCCCTTGTTTTGTGCTAGCACATACCTAAGCACATAATTATATTTTTAATGTCGACGACGTCTGTGGTCTAGTGGTTCGAGTACCGGACTGCTGATCACGAGGTCGTGGGTTCGATTCCCACAAGACACAAACATTTATGTGATGAACTTAGCTGTTTGTGTTTGTCTGGGTGTTTCTTATATATTATAAGTATGTATTTACAAAAAAAAGTATATAAGTATTATAACCATTGTCTAGTACCCATAATACAAGCTCTGCTTAGTTTGGGACTAGATGGTGCTGTGTAAAAAATGTCCCAAGATATTAATTAATGGGAATTAAAAAAACAGGTGCTCTAAAAATAGGTTAATAACTCAGTTTTCACTGGTTTCCGCGGGCAGTTAAACAGTTAATTTAAACTATTTGAAGCTACTTCCATGTATACGTATTTTAATACTAACCTCATGATGTCTTTTACTCCGTAATCAAGTCATCTTACTGCTTTTCCATGTAATGAGACTCATAAAAAATCGAATTGAAATGGGAAATGATTTTTGAAATGCTGTGCTGTAATGAAAATCAATGCTATAAGCAATTTAACGGTACTTTACATAAAACCGCATTCTCATTGAATATTCTATCTTCTTGCTATTTTCTTACCTTACTAAACATAGCATCACGCTTGTAATCCCCGAAAAGTTAGGCAGAGGTGTATCAATGTACACCCACACAGTTTATTGGTATGTTTAGGTTCCATGTAATAGGTTGCGAGCCTATTGCCATTAAGCGGGCACAAACCCCTACTTCGAGCTGCTACTGAGAATTTAATAGGATTGCTTGTCCTTGTTGGATAAAAACCCTAAATAAAAATAAAGATAGAAAAAAAAATAACACATCATATCGAAAAAATCCTACAGACAAATAGTCCATCGCCAACATAGAAAGTAACCTCATATTTAAAAAGTAGGTTTTTCTTACCTCTAACACAGAAAGCTTTGTGCTATAAACAGCTCTGGAGTTTACTTAATTAACGCTATTATCTCCTCCGACTTCTTTGGACGAGTTTATGGCAAAGATAACCAGTTTACAACAGGGCACTGTTAATATAAACCACTTAATAAAACTTAACATAATATATTTATTGTGTAGGCGCTATATGTTCAAAATTAATATTAATGTTGTTTTAATCAGCACATACAATATTTCACGTAGTATCCATTTAATAACGACAATAATAAACTTTTTATGATTTTATTTTATTATAAAACCGCCATTTTGAGAGACGAACTTTTTAATAACACATTTTACGTCTCCCAATATAGAAATTACTTAACGCCGCCAACTTCATTTTTAATTGGAACTAAAAATATTTCTCTGTAAATAGTTTCTTCGGGCTTGTTCTGTCGCGGGCGCCACCGTTCAACTCGTGCGCAGCCGACAAGTTAACTTGCGTTATCGTACAGTCATTAATCAAGTCTCACACTTAGCCTTTAATAATTATAATTAATAATTTTATCACCTATTCAGTCGGGGCATGTCCAAGCTTACCACTTGACAGGATTCACATACATTAATGGTTACCCATTTATCAAAGATAATGAATAATTGTGTTTTTTAACTATTTAACAGTCATTAACGTCAATGTAGTGGTGTTAATGATTTAAGGGTTGGATACGCAGCATATTTTAATTGCGACGATATAATGACGTACTCTACGTAACGTTTCCTTTATTTCTCTACCTACCTATTTAACTTTTTCTTCTTTGCCTCTTATTACCGATTTTACCGACAGGAGCAATTTATTAAATGTTGTTTTATTTGAATTTTCATTATCATCAGCCCGTATTCGTCAACTACTGGTTGTAGGTTTTTACTTAATTTAATATCATTAATGATTAGGGCCCGTTTCAACATATCTGGATAACTTCTATGCGCCGGATAAATTAAAAAATGGAACAAAATATGTTTGAAATTATTAAGCTGTCTAAGGTGGTGGTGAAACAGACCTATGTATATTATATTTAAAAGTATATTATTATAAACTACATATATTCGGATATTTTATATACAGGGTTACTTGTAATTCGACGTATATCCGCCAGGAGCTGATTGGCAGGCTAAAATGCAACAAATTGAACACCACTTATGTATGGCCGAAATTCAATAGTTTTCGAGATATTTGAATTTTAGGAGATTTTCGATCTTTACCCAAAATTTAACACTAAGTTCTAAATAAAAAAGAAACTACACGTTGAATGGGTACAATTAAAAAATGATATTATAGCTGACACTTCAATTAAGCTATGTACATCATTAAAAGTGCTTCATCCAACAAAATACCTAAATTGATGAGCGATTTAAGAATAATATCTAACCAATATTTTTATTTAAAGCTTCAAAAAATGTAGTCTAGTTAAAAAAATTACTATGACATGAATCGTACAAACAACAAAAAAAACTTCTCTATTCTCTAAGCTTTCCAAAAAGGTATAAAAGTTAATTAAAAGACACTTAAGTCTTGGCATAGCATGTGTTTGAATCGGCGTGGGGAGAAAAATCTTCGCCTCCATGATCGGAATATTTCTTATAATTTATATCCTATGTTACCCGGCCATAGTGTAGCTTCCCAACGGTGAAAGAATTTTTCAAATCGGTCCAGTAGTTTCGGAGCCTATTCAATTCAAATAAACAAACAAATCTTTCCACTTTTTAATATTAGTAGAAAAAGCATTGATAAAAACGTGTAGTTTATCAAAAAAATTACACATCTTGTTCGTGCTGGCCACGGAATTAGTTCTCCTCTCCCAATCCATCGGTTTGGATACCTCTCGTCTAGCCACTGCCGGACAGTAAATCGGTAATGTGTTGGGCAACCATCATGTGGAAACATGAGGTTATTTTTTATTTCCCCGGGAATATCCGCCAACAAATCATTGAGGTTGTTTCTTGAAAACTCTTCGTAATTTTCGCTGTTCAAATTTTGCTACAAGAAATGGGGGTCAAGAAATCTTATTTCTACCTATTATCTTATTCAAATCGGTCCCTACTGGACCGATTTGAAAAATTCTTTCACTGTTGCGAAGCTACACTATGCCCCGATAACATAGGGTATAAATTATAAGAAATACTCCAATCATGGAGGGGAAGCCGTCGGCGGAAAGCTAGTATCTTTTTAACACAAACACAGATGATTTTTCTCCCCGCGCCGATTCAAACGCATGCTATGCCATGAATTAAGTGTCTTTTAATTAACTTTTATACCTTTTTGGAAAGCTGAGAGAATAGGGAAGTTTTTTTAGTTGTTTTTACGATTCATGTCATAGTAATTTTTTTAACTAGACTACATTTTTTGAAGCATTAAATGAAAATATTGGTTCGATATTATTCTTAAATCGCTCATCAATTTAGGTATTTTGTTGGAAGAAGCACTTTTAATGATGTACGTAGCTTAATTGAAGTGTCAGCTATAATATCACTTTTTAATGGTACCTATTCAATGTATAGTTTTTTTTTTATATGGGTGTTAGTGTAAAATTTTGGGTAAATATCGAAAATTCCCTAAAATTCAAATATCTCGAAAACTATTGAACTTCGGCCATACATAGGTGGTGTTCAATTTGTTGCATTTTGATCCCCCAATCAGCTCCTGGCGGATATACGTCGAATTACAAGTAACCCTGTATATACACGACATAAATAAAATTGTTCTTATCACTGTTAAGAAATTTCTAATTGAAAATTACTACTAAAATGTCAAAATGTTTATAATTGTGAGAACCCACCCTTACGAACAAGAACTGATATGAAATGACTTGGACACAATGTAAACATGATAATACATCAATGATATTTCTAATTGTCACTAGGAAGACATAAACACGTTAAAGATTTTCGATAACATGCAAGATTCAAATCGACGCCACTCTCTACAAGAAGTCGAGTCTATTTCTGCGTAATAAATCTTACGAAGTTACCAGTCTTGTTTAGATTCCTGCTTTGGATTTAAGACAAATATCCTTGCTTATTATTCATATTAAGTAATAGTATTATTTCGAAATAATTCTATCTTCCATGGCTAAAATTTGCAAACTTGACTGTTACAAATACGTGGATTCAGAAATAGTTTTAACCATTTCTGAATTTAGTTTACTTTACGTTTTTTATAGTGCTTTTATGTACAATTTCTTTAAATTTAACTTTAAAGTACTTCGTAGTACTTAATTGACTTTGGTAATTTACAGTATCTCATTATTCATTTGCACGTCGTAAAATCGATGTGTATTTAACGTCATTCTCGTCAGAGTGCAGGCCATATTTCAATACCATTAAATTTTTATCTTATTAATCTTATCCCATCTCATATCTTCGATACATTTAGTAGTACCTAGAGTTGTTTGTAGATTTTTGTATTATTTGACTACCTTTTTTAATTCAATTCAATTCAATCATTTATTGCGAATATAGGTCAATTAGATGGTAAGTACATAAATTTGTCAAAGAACAAACTGAAATTTTTAGCACTGATTTGTTTGATATTTACTAAATGTGCATAAGTACATTCATCAATAGCGTAGATATTTACTTTATAATGGCTTTTAATTCAAACTTAAAGAATCTTGATTATCAACATCTCTTTTACATTTATCTAAAATTGCGCAATGGGCGTCTCGTCGTTGATTGACTGTCTGAGATTAAGCATTTATATAATAATGTAAATTTTAACCAAATCTCTATTTCTGTTTTCATCTACCTACGGGCTGCAGTTAAAGCAACAATAACACCGCTCAATGTACCTGTCATCATTAATTTTATATCAATGAATAGTATTAAAGCAAATATCCGGAAACATTACCTGTACCAAACGAACGAGATTACAAATAAGCCATTGATTCTGTTTATAGCATCTAAGCGAAATGTCAACAAATGCTGGATTGTAAATTAGTAGGCGGCATTGCGTAACAGAGAACTGTAAGACGCACGAGTAACGTCCCTGATTTATTTTACACCAAAAAATTAAGTCTAATTAATCGATTCGATCGACAAAATTTCTAATCGTTGCATGTTTGTAAAAATTTTATGAAAGAATGCCTTTGATGATCTAATCACCCTGACGAATGAATCTCCATGGCTTGGTACAATATAAAACGAAAACACTTCATAAACACACGCTGCTAATTTTACAACGTTCAAAGAACCCATACGAATTGAACTTGAACCAAATTTGAGATAAAAGTGCGCGTATTAAGGCCAAGCGTCTATTTGCATGATCGAGAAAGCTGGGGCCTATTTGATGTTACTACTCTGTAAGTGTTCAAATTCTGGAATCAATAGAGGTATTCTTTTGTTTATATGATGAAATATTTTGATATGCTTCTCTGTGTTTCTTATTGCTTCAAATAAATTACATGTTTCTTCTTTTTTTTCATTTGCCCAGTATTTAACTAGATTTTCTAATCGGGTATCACTCCATATTCTTAAAATGTCGTTACCCAGTTCAATTCTACTAATTACATGAAACTTCCTACTGAAACATAATAGCAGTTTAACTCAATACATTATCAGTTCTATCTTATAAACACCCCAATACCTACCTAGTCTACTTTGGTAGAGGTTCGCTTGATGGCTCTTTATTATATGCAGTAGAAAAGACTTATTTTCGATTTCACTGATCCAAAGTATTTTTAACCCCCGACGCAAAAACGACGGGGTGTTATAAGTTTGACGTGTCTGTGTGTGTGTGTGTGTGTGTGTGTGTGTCTGTCTGTGGCATAGTAGCTCTCGAACGGATGGACCGATTTTGATTTTGTTTTTTTTATTTGAAAGGTGAATTAGTCGGGAGTGTTCTTAGCTATGTTTGATGAAAATCGGTCCAAGATGGCCGCCGCTACAAAATAGTGGAGTACATATTTTTTCACAACTCCCTCAATATGGGTATCAAATGAAAGGGCTTAACTAGAAGAATTCTATACACTATGATAAATTTGAAATCCAAGATGGCCGCCACCACAAAATTGCAAATTACATTTCGTGTCGGGGGTTTTCTAAATTTTTAATTTAGGTTAGGTTATTATCTATACATTTTAACACCTGATAGTTACCTTCTTTCTTATAATTCAAGAACTTACAGATAAAAGAGTTTCAATATCTACTACAGTTACTTGTACTAATACATATTCTGTGCTGCAGTTTCTTCGTACCTCATTCATTCAGTTCTACACAATACAATACAAATGAAGTTATAAAACCCGCTGGCAGATCACCAGCAACATCAATTTAACGTATTGTACCAGCCATTAGACGTACAGGAAATGTAATCAATTACCTAAATAAACTATTTGTTACTACTTTTATAATAGATGCGCATTTGTCAAGCATTGTAGTTTCAGAACTGGGATTTCAATTAACTGTATTGAGGTGAGGATGTATGGCAACATTCATATATGTTTTGGCGTTTCAATCATTGTTACATCTACCTTTATAGACGACAATTGAGACCAAATAAATTGATTTGTGTTTTTTCGTGGTAGCGGGAAGTCCCTGATATATCATGCTTTGATGCTTTGAACATGTTTACAATCCCTGTTTAGAGGTCAGTTTTATTGTATTTAGAAGTTAATGGTTACATGGAATCGATCGATTGTAGGTACCTATTCAGTATAGTGACAATGTGAGATCAATTCATTTCATTGCAAATTACTTAGCACTTTTCTGTCACTCGTTCTACTGTAGTTTCTTTAGCTACTTTAGGTAGCCATTTTTAGAGGTGCTGTTTTTATTACATTCTATACGATGATTATTGAATGAGATGTGCTTATTAATAGTAGTTACTTTCGCCTTTACATAGTTATAATATCAGTATAGATTAGTAATATAGTCGAGCCGTTTTATAAAGAAAAATGCATCTGCAATCAGTTGCCAACGAAGACTTCTACATTAGCATTCTGCATTAAGCCCACTCAGGCAGGTAGCGGCAATAAATTACATATATATTTGACACCCCTCGAGCATTTCTCCAGTAAGTTGGGAAAGAGGTGGCTCGCTCCGGTTGCCGGTGACACAGAATCCGCCGGACCGGACTGGATCGCCCACCGCACGTCCGCACCATTCATAAATATCGACCACGCAATTACGCAATTTAGATTAACACTTGGTAATGGTGTTCTGAATTAAAACGCGTTTAATAGAGATAAGAGATTGCTCGGGAATATTTCTGGATGAAGGTTAAGAAACTCCTTGCTCGCTGTAACGTTTATAGTCATGTGAATAAAATCTATAATCGAACAGCGAATAAATATTGAAGATTATCACCACTCGCTACAGGTTTCGACGTACCCATTACGGAATATAAGCAACAAATAATATTAAATTGAACTCTTTAGCATAAGAATTTATTTTATACGTCAGCTTCAAAAGTTTTCATAATCTACCGTATAGTTTGCCCTCAGAAATTAGATGAAATTATTTAAAAAAGGTATTGGTAAAAAGGTAGTGACTCTCTCGAGTGCCGAAACAATTGTTGTCTATTACTTCTGTCTGCTAAGTGATCTGGTTGGACTGGTTTTTGGTATTTTGTGTAGGTAGTGGCTATCTAATCATTTAAAATGCGCAAGCCTCAAGTTCGAAGGTCGAGTGCGTTGCAGAAACTGCTGAGGCCGCGTGAGTTTGCTTAATGATTCCATCCACCAACCTAGACAAGTTGCAATTTGACATTCGAACCGACAAATGAATGGAAACGACATTATTGACATCCCGATTTGTCGAAAGCTTTGCGTCATTTCCATAGAAATTGTTTCTATTCGTTTGTCGGTTCCAATGTTAATTGCAAGTTGTCTATAGGCCCGGTACACCGCATGTATGAAGGTGGTTGGTTCCTACTTATACGTAGAGTCCTCGTAGGTTACACGCAGGGAAAGGCCTATATCCAGCAGTAGTCCGTTAAGATATGCTTGACCTTACGATGACGTCTAAACTGTTACTGCCATATAACAGTGATTTATTTATTTTCTTACTATACCATACGTACGTATTCATTTAGGCAAGGCACAAACCGTAAACAAATAATTACTCACGGTTCAACTATCTCGTAGTGTAATTGTCAGCTAAAACAAAGGCATGCTCTTAAAATAGTGTATTATTTGTTTGCATTCTTTATTCTTCGATTTTCAATAAGGGACATACGTTCTGTTATCGAAGCGAAGCAATAGCAGCAAATTATTGTTATTAATATGAGCTTTTCTTTGATTTCTTATATCAACCTGTTGATATCGGGCGATCATAAATTTAAAGGTATACGAGTTACTTGGCAAGGTTCTTTATTTTTATCAATAAAGAAAATTCTCTCTGTTTAGTATGAAAAAAGTCTGTCTGTGATTCTTAATGTAGGTATGACCACGTATAACTTTTTACAGAGTAGTCCGATTTTGATCATTTTTTTATTGAAAATGGCATACACCGATGTTGGTCCCATATAAATTTGAAAATATAACAATTCAAAGGGAATGAAAACAGGGGATGTTTGCTTTCTGAATTTTCCTTTGAACTTGACACCTGGGGCTAACATGCGCAGCGTGAAATAAGTTTCTCGTCGCCGTATCTCTTCCCAAAACGAGATATTGCTCTATGTCTTCCGTTGCTAACATGGCAGTGCAAGCTACTCGTCTCGTTCTGTCAAAATTCGACTTCAACCGGACTTCGTGACAATTTGTCGACGAACACTAACATGCCACCATATTTTTTTCGAATCTTGACACTTCTACATGAATTGTTTGTCGTCGGTAATTTCCATCGACGACTTGAGACGAGAAAGCACTAAAATGTGAAAAACCACCGTCATCGAGCCATCACCGCGATTTTTAACATAAAAAATATGGCGGTGAATAATAAAGACGTTATATACTTAAGCTAACTTTCCGCCAGCGGCTTCGCTGCGTGGTCTGGGTATTCCTTATAACTTTCATCCCCTATTTCAACCCCTTACAGTCAGTTTTTTCGCATTAAAAAGTAGCCTATGTCAAGCCTTTCTCAGGCTCTAGACTATTTGTATACCAAATTTCATTTAAATCGATTCAGTAGATTTGGCGTGAAAGCGCGACAGACAGACCGACAGAGCTACTTTCGCATTTATAATATTAGTAAGGATGTTACTAAGGAAAGGTGTAGCTCCCTAATGGTGTAAGAAATTTTGAAATTGGTCCTGTAGTTTTTGAGTTTACTCATTACAAACATACAAAAATACGAACCTTTTCTCTTTATAATATTAGTATAGATATTTAGGAGAGGCGAAGTATATCTAAACGACGTCGAATGACTCATACAATATAATTCTTTATAATTTTATTATATATTAAAAATTAAAATCTAGGTACTACATCTACAAATTATAATACATTTAATTCGAAGTAGGAATGAATGCAGCATGAAAGCTGCATCGCCAGCTTTTCCATCGCCTTGCTTAATTCTGTTTTATTTGTGTTGTTATGATACAATCCCACTTCCACACACGACAAAATCAGCGCAAAAGAACAAGCGACATTTGTAATCCGTTTCATCTTAGGGACAGTTAATTTCAGTCACTGTGGCTGATCACCACTGCGAATATGATGTATGATGATCACGAAACCTAATTAAAATAACTAGATTTCAATTTATTATTAAAAAATTTAAACTTTGATAAGTTGACATTATGAAAATGTCCAACTGACAATTAATATTTTTTTATAAATCATAAATATAAGTAGAGGTGGGACGTAAAATCGAACGAATGAAAGGGAAATGTGCCGATGTTGATACTTTAAAAATCACAACGTTTTTCATATATGGTTACATCGGTTTATCGTCCGCAGAAAACGAATTCACGACGAGATATTTTCTCTCTCATGGGGTGCATGTTAGCTATATCGACAAATGTGACATGTAGACAATTTTTGACGTTTTAAACGAGAATTATATCGCGGTGCGCCATGTTAGCCCGGCTGATGATGGAAAGAACTAGACGGTCACGGGTAACGCCGCGGAGAACAGCTGGTAAGTAATAATTTTGTAAGATATTTTCGGCTTGTTTAGATATTCAAATGGAAGGTACATTTACGTTAAATAGCTGCTAAATAGAATACTTTATTGTTACACTCTACATAAATAGCATAATAACCTGGTGTTTATTTCTTATAACAATATTACTAGGTACTATAAACACAACTACTTACGCACGAACGCACTTTCGCGATACTTTTTTTTAAATATTGAAAGAACGCATCTTTCATAGGATTTGACGTTTTAGAAAACTATGCGTGGGTGGGGGGATTCAGAAACAACAAGATAAATTATTTTATTCAAAATACGAATATTTTAAAAAGCGTTCGATCGTCTGGTTAGCTGTCGTGCTGACGTTTCTGAGGAATGTTATTTATTTTATAAATTCCTTATTGGTTTAGTGGTAGTTAGTCCGGCTGCTGAGCGTGAGATCCTAGTTTCGGTTCCCAGGTGTACTAGTGTTAAAAAAAGTCTTCAACTGAAAACACCTTGACAGAAAAGAATAATAGTAGATTATTATAATTAAATTATCTTATTTTTACCCTTCGCGGCCGATCATTCAGTTCGATACCGATTAGATGCTCGCGACATTCAAATGAAAAATATTTCTAAATAAGATCACACGCCTAGGGCGCAACTTGATAATGTATATTTACATAAAATAATTAATATTTTGCTATCTCAATATAAATGAGAGCTTATAACTAGTTATACAAGATCATATCTTCGTTACATTTGTGTTAGAACTACACTAGAACTTATTACGAGCATAAATAATATTTACGATTGTAAGATGCCGTATAAATTTGATTATTAGTACCTAGTCATAAAATAAATCTTATAAGACAATGAGCGAAGGCGTCGGTCGACAGCCTCTGGACTATTTACAATAGTAAGGCGATTTTATAGTCATTTGTAAATCATAATTAATCTCAAGACTTATAGTCGACGTATAGTCGATTGCCTCCTCAATGTAACAAGGAGTCCTTCTGATGACTCTACGTGGAACACGCCTTTGTTCCATAAGGATAAGGCGGATGTATACCGGCGTACAGTAAGGTTGTAAGGTCGCATGTGATAGGGGGCGTCCCGAAAACAACGAAACTCCAAGGTGCTACAATTTTTTTTACAGAAAAACTCAGCAGTCAAACTTGCGGTTACTAGATCAATAAGGCTCTGCGCTTTATCTTATAAGATAAGTCGCTAATTGACTTATTTTATAAGAATAAACATTAAAAAGTTACTAAAATGTTTATAGAAAAACTTTGTTGTCAAACTTGCAGCTACCAAACCAATGAAGCTCTAAGCTTTATTTTATAAGTCACTAATTGGCTTATCTTATAAGATGAAGCTTAACAAGTTACTAAATTTTTTATACAAAAACTCAGCAGTTAAACTTGCGGCTACCAGGCCAGTGAAGCTCTGCGCTTTATCTTATAAGATAAGTCGTTTATTGGCTTACCATTTATGATGAAACGTAACAAGTTACTAAAATTTTTATAGAAAAACTGCAGTCAAACTTGCGGCTAATAGAACAATGAGGCTCTGCGCTTTATCTTATAAGATAAGTCGCTAATTGGCTTATCTTATAAGATGAAGCGTAGGAAGAAAAAAAATATTTATTAGAAGTGATATAACTTAAAGCCTGTTTCCCTCCTCTAGACAGCCGGTAACCACCGGATAGATTAAAAATGGAAAGTATGCAATTATCTGCCAAGTAATTTAACGGGAGCTTGCCAGTAGGTGGTGAAACAGGCCCTTAGTAATATAATTGCACACAACACAGATGCTGTAGAATACTCACATTATCAAAATGTAAAACAGAAGAGGGCATTGTGGCATCATGGCGGCACTGTATCGATTCACACGCGATCACCGTAACGAAATATCACTTATTGAAAGCGAGTGTCTACAGTCAAATGATACCACTGAGTCACGCCACCGATTTAGCATTAGATTGAAAAATCCCGGTTGATTGAAATTCGATGAACTGTACATAGATTGGATGCGTCATAGACAAAAGTTCCATTTTTCTTGTTCATGTGACGCCGGACATCTCATAGACTATCCGACACTCCGCCAAAGACCTGCAAAGAAAAGGAATGAGTAAATTATTCATATCTGACACTAAATGCAGAAATAACGTAAGCCAAATGTCCGCTGTCTCCGGGTACGAGTTGAACGGCGCCATTGGACAGATATTAAGCATTATGACTACCAAATATGGAAAGTGTTAGTCCCAGTGTTTGTGATAAAGTGGACGGGTAATATCCGGTTTCCAATAGCCCTAAAATATAAGCTTTCATGGCTACCGAGCCAATTCACAGTTAGTAGCAAACAAGTCTCTCATAATTATTATGGTTCATGACCATCACACATATATACCCCGAAGGATTAGGCAGAGGTTTAATAATGTAGGTACACCCACATTTCGCCGGTAAGTTTAGGTCAAAGTGCTATTAAAAAATTTACAGAAAAACCCAACAACGCTTTGCTCGACCTGGGAACCGAACCAAGGACCTTGGGGTTAGCAGTTTTGTTTAGGACCACTAGCCTATCGAAGCAGTCCCAATTATTATGGTGCAATGACTTGATGAAGCTAACAACAACACTTTTGTAGAACAACTTACAGATATCTATTTTTTTTTACATTTTGTGGCGTCTCTTAGTTACTTGTGCATAGTATAGTAATCGTCGATATCTAATTTGTACAATTATAAGTAGTGAAGTAAATAAGTAGGATAAATAAACTTCCTAAGAAAACATGATTCTGATTCAACATGAAAACGTGATTCCCAAGAAAAAAATCTGCCGAAAATACACTAAAGTTATTGCTGTATTGTATTTATTTATACAGGTACTTATTAATGTGTAATACTAGAAAAATCTCAGTATTGAACATAAACCAATCGCCATCAATACATTATAATACAAATGTAGCTATAATTATATCAAGATTCCAACATAAAGTTGTATCGTGTTATGCCGACTGGAGATATAAATAGAAAAGAAATCAACAGCATGCAGCAATCGATCAATTTCTGACGTAAAACAAATAACTCAGTCTATGAATCGTGTACGTTGTTGAGGGCATGACTTCTAGTAGAATAGTACGGCGATACTCAAGTGTTCCATTTTTGAATTAATCCGGCAGTTAGCGGCTATCCAGAGACGGTAAAACAGGCGCTAACACTACAATAAACTCCTTATAAATAAAAAAAAGTGACATGTATATCAAATTTCATATTAATATAAATATCCTGGGACATTTTACACAGCACTATCTAGTCCCAAACTAAGCAGAGCTTGTACTATGGGTACTAGACAATGGATATAATACATATATACTTTTTTTTTGTAAATACATACCTACTTATAATACATAGGAAACACCCAGACAAACACAAACATTTATATTCATCACATAAATATTTGTGTCTTGTGGGAATCGAACCCACGACCTCGTGATCAGCAGTCCGGTACTCGAACCACTAGACCACAGACGTCGTCTTAAACATCATCAACATGTCACGTGTACCAGCTATAAACGAATACATGATACTACCCATTTTTATGTAGCTATGACTAATTTAGAGGCTCTAACATTATCGTTTACATTATACCAAGAAAACAAATTAGTTAAATTATGTCATTCAACTATTATTTTGTCGTAATATGGAGTAACAGGAAACTTAACATATTATACCATATCATCACAGGCGTGATGTTATGATAGTATTTACCGAAGGGTTTGGCAGAGGTGTACAAATGTACACCGAGGTAGGAGGCGTAGGGGGCGAGCCTATTGCCATAAATCGGGCACATATCAAAACTCCGAGCTACCTAAAACAAAAAAAACTCTCAATACCTTTGCTCGGCCTGGGAATCGAAGCCAGTACCTCGAGCGTAGCAGGAAACTTAACAGAGTATTTACATTTTAAAAATTGTTCTCATATGAATAATTATTTTAACTTACGCAATAATATGCCTAAGGCATTAAAACCGCCTTTGTACGTACACTCTTTGTTCATTAATAATAAATAAATAAATAAAATAAATAGACTATAGATAGTCTATATAGGCACTCCATCTCAAATCTAGCTAAATCTTTTGGTTCTAGATACCCAAAATTCCATACAGATGTAATTAACTAAGAAATACTCGGCAAGAAATCATGAATAATTCATTATTGTGAACATATTACATGTATGTCATTTAGGTGAAACCCTGACCTCTCAACTAAGAGTTCTTAGATATTTTAAATAATCTGCAAAAAAAAAATTTTTTATTTCTCGAAAAGATAAAAGCGTAGTAGACGCCTTCCCAACTCTAACAAAGTAGTTGTTAATAAGAAATTACTCGTACAATACCGCAGAACAAAATGAGATGTAAACGAGTACCTAGTACCTACCCTCGCGATTTTCTACAAGATCATTACCATTAAACAACTAAGTAGTAACTATTTCTGCACACAACTCAACGAGATACTTAAGTAGCCATAAAAAATGGCACCCAATCGTAGTTATACAGTTCAAAAATCTCATCGTTATTGTACAGTTGTGGGTAATGACAAAAAGTCGAGTGAATAGGTACTCATTGAAAATTAAAATACAAGTATCAACGACACACCTACCAATGATTCACAGTACATTGTTACGGCACGTGATCTTATAACAGTTCAAGTAGCTGTTACATGTAACCGGTATCCTAAAAAAATTACATTAACTAATTTTTTTACCTGTTCCAACGAATTTTTCATGGTGACAGCCAATTCGGACAAATCGATGCTGTAGCAACAGATTGATGATTGTCATAAGAAAAATAAACGATTAGGTATTTTTGTCACATCTCTAAATTTATTTTATAATAACGGGTTATTTTAAAAAACTGCGGGACATTCCGATGATCAATATAACTAGCACCTCCTGCAGAGTAAAATTTGGCTATGAGCAAATCGATCGCAACTAGTGCTAACAAGTAAAAAAACTCAATATCTAGGTACTTTTATTTCGTTTCGTTTTTTACGTTATCTCGTAAAATGGTAAAAATTCCAAGACGGTTGGATATTTCTAATCCTGACAGAAGGAAGGGTAAAAAGCTATCACTAAGAGTTTTCAGCAGGTTTTTAAGGTTTGGTTTAAAACAAAACATCTAAACAAACATCATATGATTAGTGATCGTAATCGATTTTCAAACCACAAATTATTATAAACTAACTATAACTATACCCTGGATAAATAGGCCTTGACTATCCATGGTCCATATTATGACTATATAGTATAGACTGATATTCTGCCAAGTCACGAATAGCCGAAAACATTTTCTGAGAACGACATGTCTGAGAGATTTCCTTGACGGCGTGGGAAATCTGGAGCCCGTAATAGGCCAACGTGGTGGATTATATCCTAACCACTCTTATTAGGAGAGGAGACCCTTAAGACCCTTACTCCAGAGTGGGGCGGTAATGGGCTTGATAATAATGAATTTCGAGTAACCAAGCAAAGCCGTTAGGCTAGCCTGCAATGACAAATTTGGCTATGACCAAATCGATCACACCCATAAACGTTGCTCCATATCATATACCTACGTTATCATTATCATAAACTTATGATTTACATACCATCATATATTTTAATGTTCTTTTGTTCTCCAACAGGCCTAATAAATCGTTTATTATGATTTATTTAACATAAATGTGTATAATAAAATAATATAACGATTATGAGTTTTGTACACTACCAATAATCTCCATACAAGCAATCTTCCTCCTAGCCTTTTTCCCAACCATGTTGGGGTCGGCTTCCAGTCTAACCAGGATGCGGCTGAATATCAGTATTTTACACGGAGCGACTGCCATCAGACCTCCGCAACCCAATTTCTAGGCAATACCGATATTCGAAGGAATGACTGGTTGTCAGGCTTTTAGGCTTCTGACTACCACTAACGATTGTCATAGGTGTTCGTATGACAACCGGGACCGACGGCTTTACGTGATCTCCGAGGCACGGAGGGGTCTCGATATGTTAAGAATGGTCACCCATCCACAGACTGACCGCGGCAAGTTTAGCCTTACCTTGCAGATCGGACCTTAATCTCCATACAAGCAAGTGACCTTTAAATTTTCTTTTTTGGAAATGTGCCTCTAATACTTTTTATATACCTACGGGCCTGTTTTAACACCTCCAGGTAGCCGCTAACATCTGGATAAATTCAAAAATAGAACATTTCTGCTAAGTATTTTAACGGCAACACATCAGGAGGTGCTGAAACAGCTCTTTAATCATATGAACCTTTTATCATTCGACATTATTTATATTGATATAGAGAGAGAGAAAGAATTTAAGCTATCAACTCCTATACCTACTACTTTTCTTCTCTTGGTTGCTTTGGGACTGTTTTGATTTCTACTATAATTATGCTATAGTGAGTACCTATATATTGCCTGAAATTTAAAATATCTGGAGCTTCTTTCGAGACATATCGAAGGGCAACACTTCTATTAGTGATCATGAAGCCCCCTATCGGCTGGCAAAGGCCATAAGGTCCATTAGAATCTGACGTTCCTCTCCAATACTTTAGAACTCTCACTTATTATTTTACTATAAGGATTATACAATATGGATACCCAAAAACAACGTGATACTGTTTTATAGAACACGCAAATAGTTTTACAGATTCACAAATCGTGATCAATTTAATCGCAATGTTCATTTTCGGCCGATACCCGATCCGGTCGGCGCTTGACATGATCCAGACGATACGACCTGACAGGTGATACTCGCCAACTAATGTGAACATTCTATTTTTGGATGCGAAATTGAAATGCTCTGAGACTAAGGCTAACATTCAGAGACGATGCTCAGCGTAAAGTAAGGCTTCCGTATGTCAAATTTGTATTACAATTTGACATACGGAAGCGTAAGTCCATGCTGAGTCTCTTCTCTGAATCTCAGCCTAAGATAGGCTTACAAATCTTAAGTGTTCACTTTTACCGTGAGGTCAGTTTGAAAGTGTCGTAAGGCCTACTCCTTGGCTGATTTTTTGTCATAATAAAATACAAGAAAAATTGGTACCTATAATTTTCTGGCAATTCTGTCAATATTAGACTTTAAAATAAACCTACTTTTTACGTCTACCAGTGACCATAGATGCTGTAAAGGATCCACAATGTCGGGAGTTAATAATATAATAACAACATTACGCAATAAAATCAGCAAAAAGTAGCTTCATTTTAATGTTATGATTGTTTTAAAAAGGATCAGTATGCTCAAGTATAAATATTGCGAATACAACCTGAAAATTTTGTACAATTTTAGTTCAAATATTTTTCTGTGACAGATACTTACATAGATAGGCATGGTACTCATTGTACACAACCATCTTAAACCAGTGTGGTGAGTTACTGGTGTTACGCTTAATGGACGCGAGCCTAAAATTAATGAGATCTTTATCATCGAAATTGAATACTTATTTGAGTATTCATTACATGGGTATTATGTTATTAATTAATAACTCTATTAATTCTACTTCCACGTGGGTATTTCCTTCTTTTGTTGGATTCTGTTATACTTTTCGATGAGTTTAATTTTAAAATTTTACTAATTAAGTAAAAAATTTGACCACGGGGCTAGATTTGACATTGCATCCATATTTAAGCTTTACCTAATTAAGCTATCGATCTATAGGTGTAGGTCAAAGGGGTCAAAAGACCCAACCATGCAATGCATGCTTTATATGCGGAATTAGTTGATGAACAGCAACAACAGTAAGACATATATTTTAGCCCTCATAGGTAATCCCTCTTTCAATTGCTGAAAACGGTAAGATAATTTGTATAGTAGTTTCTGAGATAAACCGGAACAAAAACAAACTTAGTACTGCAGGTCATGTTAAACTTAGGTATAAGTAATACTATAAAGAGAAAAAAAAACGATAGAAATGTTTTCTCTTGATGATCAATAAACATAGCAAAATTAAAAACACTTTGTTGAACATTTATAAACATTTTCATGCAAATAACACGCATTGTCAAACTTAATAGTGGCCATGGGATACCATTATCGTATAAAAATTGTCAATTTATTGCTTCTCTAATGAGTCCTATGTCAAAGTAACCTGTTTTTGTGTTCTTCATTCCATTGTGTCTCCATAAGAGACTTAACATTGGTGTTATAAAAATCCTCCTACACGCCAAAACGTCATAATATTAATATTTAATCAGATAATAAAACGCGGACTTTGTCGTTGATTTGGACACATAAATGATAAAAGCAGTGTTAAATAGCACAGTGGTTTGTTCTTCGAGATGAACTGCTTTGAATATTATCTATTATATGCATATTTTATGATAAAAATCCTAAAAAAAGTCATAAAAATCAAAAGCGTAAAATGAGCAATTATAATATCGAGTTTTTAATCAGATATGCTAAGTGTGTTAACCACTTAATGTCATAATAGATTTTCTATTATTACTCTATTAAAAACATAGTCCAATTTCCATGAGAATAATAAGAGAATATTAATCTTCCAAGTCAAACAAGATGCTTTCTTTTCTGATCATAGAGCTGATAATTCATTTTATTTTCATACATTTAACTAGTTATTGGGTCAAGGAATTTCACTCCCGTAACGTGACCTTAGGGCGATAACAAATCAATATATCTGACGTTTCAATTTGTATATTGACACGTTTTTAATCTTCTCTTATTGTTTATGAGTTCGGAAGCTCTGTAGAGTTTGCCTTAATAAATATCTTTCATAGTTCCGAGTTGTAGATAATGTGTGCGCACGCGGCGGCCGCTGTAATGTAATGACTATAAATCTTCACCTGTCTTTCACTGTTTCTTTTTCTTTTGACTTTGATGTGTATATCAACGAGACGTCCTATTACACGTATTAATCTTGTGGAACCGTGATGTTTTTTTGTTTGTGTGTTTTAAGTGCCAATCGAATTTAAAAATAATTTGTTTGGAGAACTGTGTGTGATATTATTATTGATACAATTAAAAGTTGCAAGAGATACATCTCTATTATTAATAAGTATACAGTTATTAGCATTATTATTATAGTGTTTTAGTGGTATACTCTATTATGTAAATTGCATATGGAAGTTCGGAGTACTTCAATCCATGTTCCAAGTACTTCGTACTTCATTTTCACTTGTCATGTCCATTCCACTCTGTCTAATGCGATTTTTTACACTTAAACTAAAATCGTGCATTCTTAATTTGAAACGAATGTCATTGGGCAATAATTATCTAATTAAGACCTATCCAAGAATCGAGATTACAACATTCTCTCTCTATTGAAATGTTCTATCCCTGACCGGAATTGGAAGAAATGGTGTCAAATCATTATTGTTATAGCATTTGTCCAAGCAATGTAACAACTGTACAAATACATTCTGCCCTGAACCAATTTACACGTTGAATATACGACTATTTAGAGGCGACATCGATAGTACGAACTAAAATACTTTTGAAATTCTTTATTAATTTAGTTGACATGTTATTCCTTTGGCCCTTTTCTTATCTGTTAATTTTATAATTAGCTAGCTGTGTCCGTTGCTCTCATAATTCCCAATTCCGTTGGAACTTCCCAACATTCTTTCATTAACTGATGTTTATTCTTATATAAAACTTACATGCAAACTTTACGTTTTCGTAAATGTGACCGATTGGTATTTTATACATAGGTAACGTGCTCTACAATATAAATACCTAGTAATGTTATTGATGATCGTATTATTATTATTTGGGGTCCAAACTGGATGCGAATGCTTCAGGAGCGAAGCTAATAGCATTGTTTTAGGGAACCAATGTCTAGTAGTGGAATAATGAAGGCTGTGGGTGATGATGATGGATGTGGATGGATTAATTAACTAAGGACGAGGGCCCAGGACACAAATATTTATGTGATGAGCGAAAGATAGCTTTTATCTCAAAAAGTCCGTAGGGATGCTATTGAAATGTAGAGCAGCACTAGTTCTTTATAAAAAGGCATTGAACTCGATGAAACAGAAACAATTTGCATGTTAAAATATTTGCAGATTATTCAAATACAAGGACAAAGATTCCTTACATTGGTATTCAGTATTTTAACCTGTCTTGTTAATCCTAATTCCTAATTTAAAAGTTATCTTATCAAAACTAGTTATACTACTGCTGTTACACAATAAAAAGCTTTTAAAATATTTCGCGGATAGAATCATAACAATTATGAATCATTCGGTATCAGTGACCGATTATGCAGATTACACAGTGTTAGGTAACATGTTATCTTATGTTCATGTTCCTTTTGACGGTCTTAGCGCGTGTAAATATGCGATTGTGTTCACACGTAATCTTTGCACTCGTCGTCAAGTGAAATGTTACTTTTGTAGAGATATCTTCTTCCTTCTAAGTTCTACCTAAGGGAATAATGGCTCGATGATATAATTATAATTTTGACGACATCTGTGGTCTAGTGGTTCGAGTACCGGACTGCTGATCACGAGGTTCGTGGGTTCGATACCCACAAGACACAAATATTTATGTGATGAATATAAATGTTTGTGTTTGTCTGGGTGTTTCCTATGTATTATAAGTATGTATTCACAAAAAAAAGTATATAAGTATTATATCCATTGTCTAGTACCCATAGTAGAAGCTCTGCTTAGTTTGGGACTAGATGGTGCTGTGTAAAATGTCCCAGGATATTTATTTATTTATTTATTTATTTATTTATTTATTTATTTAACGGTTTACCTACAATTGTTACACTAATACATCATTCAAATACAGACTACAGTTAAGACTAAGTGTACAATATTAGGCGGCAAACACAGCAAGCAAATACAATTTCAAATATAAAAAGAAAATAGAAAAAGAAGCAACAGCAGAGGTGGTAATATGTTACAGAGCTAGGTGGTTATTTGATGGACTTGGGACTTAAACTGCTGAAGTGATGTGCAACAAATATCTATCCGATCACCAAAATGATTAAATAATCTGCTCATTCTTGGGATGGGGGAATTTGACCCAAAAACAGTTTTACGGAATGGGGGATAAAGTAATTTGACCGTGTTTCGCGGATATTTGTAGGGGATTGTGAGATTTATCTTACTCAACAATTGGGGACAGTCAATCTTACCGTGGAAAATTTTAAAGAAGAAGATTAAGTCAGAAATATCTCTCCGTTTTTCAAGTGTTTGCATGTTAAACTTGTCGAGACGCTTTGCGTAGCTTGGAACTTTTTTAGCTATCCTGGTAGAGTAAGCTAAATGGTTAAGAAATCTCTTCTGGATGCGTTCTAGTCTGAGACTATGTGTTGCATAGTGAGGACGCCATGCAACCGCGCAGTACTCCAAGATGGTGCGAACAAGACAATTGAACAGATAAATCTTAGTTTTAGGCTTGCGGAAACATTTGGCATTCCGTATGACAAATCCAAGTGATTTTGAAGCCCTTTTGATAATGTAGTCCATGTGTGGAATAAACGTTAGCTTGCAGTCGAGCAGGACCCCTAAGTCTCTAATTACGTCAACCTTATTCAGGCACGAACCGTTCACGCTGTAACTACAGTCGATAAAATTTGTTTTCCGGGTAAATGTTATTTGAGAACATTTTCTTATATTAAGTTGCATGTCATTATCATTGCACCAGTTTGATAATCTATTTATGTCACCTTGAAGTAGTAGTGTGTCAGCTTGAGAATCAATTACATGGACTATTTTTAAATCATCGGCGAACATGAATGGTGTGGAGTTCATAAAACAATGTGGAAGATCGTTAACAAAGGCAATAAATAAAATAGGACCAAGGTGCGAACCCTGCGGGACGCCGGAGGTTATTGTAAAGATATCAGATTTATATCCGTTAGCAACCACATAAAAGGTTCTGTCCGTTAAGTAGGAGTGAAGCCATTTGAGAATTGACCCAGCAAAGCCGTAAGCAGCAAGTTTCTCAATAAGAAGTACATGAGATACCTTATCAAACGCTTTACTAAAATCAGTATATATAGCGTCAACCTGCTTATTAGAGTCTAGTGCAGCTGAAATAGATTCAATAAAAGTGACTAAATTGCTACTGGTGGATCTTGCAGTAGTAAAGCCATGTTGGTATTCTGAAATATACTTCTTGAAGTAGTGTTGTATGCTCGGGCATATTATTGCCTCAAAAGCCTTCGCCAGCGTCGGGAGGATTGATATTGGCCGGTAATTGCTAACCAGATCTTCAGCGTCACTTTTATAGATCGGTACTACCTTGGCCAATTTCCAATGTTTGGGGAAAATACCGACGCTGAGAGATTTGTTAAAAATTAAGCACAAGGGAATTGCCAGTTGATCAGCACACGCTACAATAAAGCTCGGAGGAATTTCGTCACTACCACAACCTTTAGAAAGGTCTAATTTTTTGAGATGTTTAACTATTTCTTCCTTAGAAATTTGTATCCTAGAAAGGCAGTCAGAGTTGTTTGTAAGATTCTTTAAGTATGGAGAAGTTTTAACTACATCACATGGCTGGCCAACCGGACAGTATACAGAAGAAAAGTAAGTCCCGAACATGTTGCACATATCGTTACCGTTACGGGTACTAGTAACACCATTTGACATAGAAGCTGGGTATGCATTAGTGACTCCTCGCTTTGACTTAATGTAGGACCAAAAGAACTTAGAGTTAGTTGTTATTTTCTGTTCTATGTTATTTATATAGGAATTGTAACATTCTCTTGCCAATTTATCACAGCGCTTACTGCACCAACGAAGGGATATCTTATCCATGGGATTTTTATATATATTATATTTTCGTCTGAAATTGTTTTTTTCACGTAATAATCTCTCTAGACTTTTTGTAAACCAAGGCGGTCTCGAATTACTTTTTACTATGGCCGATGGAACAAATTGCTTTATTATCTCGTTAGTTACAGCATAAAAGTGTTCTAGCATTATATTTGGATCATCAGAGTCTGAGAATAACGCATGCCAATCAATTTTTTCTAGTTCAGTTTTGATAGCGGAGTAATTTGCTTTTTTGAAGTTAAGCCTAGTATTTTTTTCTGGTTTTAAGTTATTATTTACTTTAGGTCTTAGGGATATTTCTAGAGGGGGGTGATACGGATCGACCTTTGTTAAACTATTGGGGGCTTCAACCACCTGACAGTAAGGGATGTCTGTAAGAACCAAGTCCAGGATTCTATTTTTAACATTACAAACGCTGTTACATTGTTTAAGGTTATTTACATGTGTAAAGTCTATAAGTAGTTGATTTAATTTCAAATTTATCTGCGAGTATGTAGGATAAGTACGGGTATCTTTGCTGCTACATACTAAATTCCAATCTATATTGCTCAAATTAAAATCGCCGATAAGAACAGTACAATGATCATTTATTTCTGCTACTGAGTTATAATTATCCAAAAAATGCTGCAAAGTTGTATGTTGCACCGGTGGGGGTAGGTAGACTGCATTAATAACCAATTTGAAACCGGGTGCAACATCCACAGTGACCCACAAATCCTCGCACTTACTTTCCCAAGAACATTGTCTATTAGCAGCGAACTTTTTTGATATGGCAATCAAGACTCCTCCTCCCTCTTTCTTATTATGTAAACCCGAAGTTTCTCTGTCGCGCCTAAAGACTGTATACCTATTATCGAAAAGTTCGCCGCTAAGAATACAATTGTTAAGCCAAGTTTCTGATAACACTATTGCGTCATAATTAGAACATACTAAATTTCTACAGAATTCTTGAGTCTTAGAACGTAACCCACGGGTATTTTGATAATATATATTAAAAGTGGCGAATTTGAATCGGTGTATCTAATATATTAGCTAAGGTGAATGTTATTATATGATTATATGTAGCGAATCCATATCTTTAATTATTTTAGACTCAGAATCATCTGTTTTTTTTACGTATATACGTCCTCCTCTAACCCAAACATGGCGATATCCTTTTTCTTTAGCTTTAAGACGTGTAGCCGCGTGTAGCGCCTTGTTGTTCGGGCTCAAATGCTCAGTAACGAAGATAGCAGATTTTTCACCTTCAAGCTTGAGATGAGATGTGTTTAACTTTTCACTGATAGGCTTTGATTTGTTAAAGGTGATACAAGCAGCCAGGAATGTGTCTCTTAATCTGGGTGTGTTAAACTGGACCACAATTGACTTAGGGCGATCGTTATTATTATTGATCTTCATTACGCGTGTGCAATTACAAATACTTTCTTCCTTAACATTACAGCCAACGGCTTTTCCGAGTTGTGTTACAATATTGACAAGATTTTCAGTTTTTCTCTGGGGGACACACTGGATTTCAATATTGTTAGCACGAGCTTGTTGTTCCATTATGTTTAGGCGACCTGACATATCCTTTATTGTGGTAGTCAGTTTATTGTTTTTATCTTGTAATTCTTTTATCGTTTCTTCAGCCTGCTTCTTTTCCTTTAACATATCATCGTATTGATTGCTCATAAATGTAACCGAACCTTTAAGATCCTTGATTTCTTCGCGCATCACATTTAACTCCTTGTTCAACAGCTTGCTCATGGTTGATGTTATGTTTTCTAAGAGAGATTTCATTTGCGATTGCATCGCATTTTCAATTATAATACGCACGCCATCTTCGGTTACATGCGGAGTTGCTATACCTGGCGGTGATTGCAATGCTTGTCTCTTATTAGGACGTACGGTTATGTTCGGGTTAAATCGAACCGGTGTAATATCAGTATTTATGGCTTCAGGTGTTTTTGAGAGGCATAGGGGACACATCCATGACGTCAGGTCGCTTGATAAATCCAAGGTCAGGCATTCATGATGAAACGCCTTTTCACATGCTGCGCATTGTAAAGAGCTTTTATCTTCCATATCAAGGGCGCAGCAGCCCCATATTGGTGGTAATTTATTCATAATTTAGGTCCAAGTAATAAAGTGGATGAATCCCAGAAATCGGACACGAACAAAGACCCACGGTCAAAATTGCACACTAACAAATGCCCATGCCAATTGAATGTCTCGGTATGCACGGCCAAAATGTCTTATGCGCCCGGTAAAAAGCGTCGCTTATGCGTTTGCTTCGAAGACTCCGTAATTTGTCGGATGGTAGGGTATGTTTATAAAAAGTTCGCTCTTATTATTGATAAATCTAGGCTTGTTCTTATCATTTAAGTGTAGTTTTTTCTACTCACAGATAGTACGTAAGTCCAACAATTCTATGACACTAACACCGAACCTTAACTCCGCCAAAAACTGCACAAAACAATTTATTTTTGTGGAGCGTTATAACTGCACTGCACACTGACTGATGATGTAGCTATACGCTACATTACTATTTACTATTTATTTATAAAATTGCACAAAAAACTATATAATATGTCCTCTTTATAGATTTTAAAAAATAGAAGCACATCACTATCAACCTAGATAATGTGTCGTTATAATTCTTTACTTTAAAATAAGATTTTTTTTTTCACATCTGGAATTCGTTCTATTGTTTTTTACAACTAATTTTGTTTTTATAAAAATGGACACTATAATTCATTTGATAAAAGTCGATTATCGTTAATCTAGTCAAAAATGGTAACGAACGTGTTAAGAATTATTTGAGGAACTTTACACTATATTCAAGTCAGTTTTTAATCCAATCCTATTTTGTTTAGTATGCGCAGGCGTATTTTATTGTTTCCTCAAAATAGTTGTTTTTAAATAAGGTCTTATAAGATCATGCTTCATTAAACCTCTTTGATTATAATTGAGTGTTGATTATTTATACTCAATATAACATAACATACCATCACGCCTTATCCGAAGTGTTATGCAGGACAGAGGTGTACCTTTAAACTAATGTACACCCATAGTTCGCCGATAAGTTTAGGTCCCATGTAATTTGGGACGAACTTAATGCCATTAACTGTGCAAAAGACCAAACTCGGAGAATTTTATAGAAACGCTCATAAGACTTTGCCTGACCTGGGAATCGAACTCAGGGCCTCAAGCGTATCAGTCGCGCTTAGGACTACTAGGCCAATGAGGCAGTTCATTATTTAATAGCAGCAAAATATTAACGGTGATCGGTACATACACAACTCATTCATGGTCTGTCGTAAGACTGCCGTACTGTAGAAAATATTCTAATACAGAATGCGATAAGCGAACGTAATTGGGTTATCTCTGTATTACCCATCTCGTAAACAAATAGATTGTTAGAAAAATACACTACATCAGAGAGCAGACGATGTTTCGTAATGTGTAAGTGCATAGTACAAAGTGATATGTGAGCCACGAATCATTTTAAATGATTCGAAAATAGAACATCACTCCAGCGAATTTTTAAAAAGGTGTAGGTATAATCATTCCATTACCTATTGAAATCTGGAATTCCAAATGGCATTGATTTTTTTACACGTAATAGAATCATTCAACGTTTTTTTATATTTCTGCAAATAAGTTAACAATAGCACCTAGTAGCAAAATAAAAAAAGAATCGTAAGGTATATAAAAACTTTTTGTAAAATATACTTTTTAAAAGGCGATACAGTTTTAAATATCGAACACTCACAAAAAGTCCTGGCAACTAATAATAATCAATTTAAATAAGGAATTTCAATTTATCAACAGCCTAATGTTACCTAAACGTTCAGTTGCTCCAAGCAATTAAGTTGCTCTAAGCAAAAACTACGTCCTAAGTCTATAAGTGGAGTCTTTATTGATACGACATTATTTACGGGATTTTTTTCTAATTACACTAGTTGTCCAGCTTTCAATTACTGTCAGTTCATACAACAACAGTCATCCATGATTATAGACCTTTTCATTATGGATTAAAGTTCATAACTCTTTGAATTATTTAGTTTCTATCCTTCAATTGAAAGTCATCGAGTGGCCACACATGAAGAAGTTTAAAAAGTTGTTTTTCGTATATACGCGAGTTATGAAATGGATGTAAGTAAATTTTGAATGCAATCATAATTTTCGAATTAACTCAGCTTACACGCACAGTACGATTTCAAAGAAATAAAAAATGGCGTGAAAAGATGGCAATAGGTATGTAATTGGTTATCGATTGATCAGTGATTACCATCATTGCATTTTAATCGATGTATGATTCTGATTCTGGTTTGAGATAAATAAATGACAACTGGTATTCTAACGGACCTCACTTATCGAGTTAGCAACATCAATCAAATAAAGAACTTTGAATAAAGACGAGCAACGACATTTTTAAAGGAAACTAATTTTCCGGCCAGCGTGAAAAAAGATAACATTAAAACCTTTTTGGAAAAATAAAAAAGAGTATGAGGATAAAATATCAGAGTGCAACTATTTCATTGCTCTTTCGAGTTCAATGTCATTAGAACTGTTACATTAATAAACTCTTCGCATCCGTTACGTAATCTGCTTGCGTCCAATTTGACCATTTTAATCTTCAACTATTCGTCTTTCTAGATCGTCTAAAAATAAGTCGCCGCAGAATTAACTGGACACCGGTTCAATTAGCACTACGTTCTTGGGTAAAATGCGATTTGAACCTTTTACTAATTTCTAAATAATATTTAGATATTGTTTTTCTAACGTCTAAATTGTTTTCCGTCGTTTTAACCGTTTCAAAAATTTTATCTGCGCCCTCCGGTTCAGTACACCAATGGTTTCGGCTACTAAGCTATCGAGAAGGAGAACTTTAGCTGACGTATTGAATTTCTCTTCTAAATTGGTGATATTAAGAGTGGTATGACGTCTCTACTGATTAAATTATTGCTCAACATGCGTATATTTAAAAAGATAATGAGAATAATAGAGTGCAAAGAGTTAGGTGGTTCTTTATTGACATAACAACACCGGGTATAAACAAAATAATATATGGAAACCTTTTTTATGTTGCCTCTTTTGTATCCCAGTGTTGAGGATCCATTCCATTATCAATGCTCTGATCACGTAGTCCAGGATTTTCTATGATTTTAATAAAACCTAGAAAAAGATCTAGATTTTGGATCTAATCTAGATAGATTTTATTTCCGCTGCCTCGAAAATAACATTCATGTTTTTTTTTATTATATTATTCACGTTTTGTATTTATTTAAAATATTTTTTTAGATGTCGGACTTTTATATAAAATCCACAAGCATTTATTTTACAAGTTCGTTTAATCATTTTGGTTAGCAAAATTGGCAAAGATAATCTATGATATCATAAGTAGAAAATCGACTTCAACCTATTATTTCTCTACAAGGAAATGACATCTAAATGTTGTCACACGTTAACATAATGTTACTAATTAACGTATTTGCCATATAGCAGGACGAGAATCATTAATCACAAAGTTTAAAGAGTTTATAAATAAAAGTTTCCTTTAGAAGAGACAGGTCGAAAAGCATGTTCGATACAGATGGCTTAAACTGGTCATTTTAGCCGGAGGATATTTTTGATTTATTATTGGATAGATATTTCTGTTAATTAAGAAATTAACCTCTGAAATCAACAATAATATTAAAGATTAATAATATTACAAATAAGACAGACGGATGTGAGGAAAATGACATTTTTTTTAAATATGCTATAAATCCGTTTTCCATAAAGGTGTTGATCTAATATTTCGATTTATACTGATAATAATAATAAAGTAAGGAACTATCGACATCGATATAATGTCATGTTTTATCAATCGATAAAGCGTTTGATAGTTTATAAATGTCATCGTACCGACAAGACAATTTTGATAGGTATACCAGCATATTATGGATCTTAGATTTTACCGTGGCAATAAATTTCTCTATTGCTAAATTCTGAAGTGTTATGCTTATTACGATAAATTTATCGAATTAAATGCGTTCGTTCCTAAAAATGGTGGCTAACTGTAACTACCTAGTGGTCTGCGTGACTGCTACGCTCGGTCCTAGGTTCGTTCCCCAGATCGAGCAGTTGCACTTGGTTTCTATGAAATTCTCAGTATCAGCACGACGTTTGAAATCATGTCCGGTTGATATCAATAGGCTCGCCCTCTTACATGGGACCTAAACATACCGGTAAACTGTGGGTAATCCCTGTCTAACCCTTCGAAGAGTACAAGCATGATAGTATGTCTATTTTTCTAAAACTAACAACATGCACAACCCTTAAATATATAAATTCAAATTCATTATCAAAATCAGCGATTAAATAAAATCGGCAACCTTGGAAACGTTAAAACAAAATCAACAATAGCACGCGTGAATGCGCGGACGCAACCTGCCCTTTCGTATCACAGTTACCGCGGCTTATCGTCCACATCGTAACGCGCGACCTACATGCAAGGCGAGCCCAATAGAAAAATCACACGATCGGACCCGTTAAACCATCCGACGATAGCGTTATCGGTTGCCCTAAACCGTGTCACAGGACACTGCAGTGCGAACAGCTAATGTAACCAATTAAAAATAAAGAGCTGCGGTCCGATTCATAATTATGCAGATATGCAGCATACAAAGTCTAGGGATGTGCTTAAGAGAAACGAATGTGATTACAAACATTGCCGGGAGGCTCGCCCGCTGCGCAAACGCAGACGAATCGCAATCATTTATTTAAAATAATTGCGTAGCTGATATTTAATCCACAGCCCTATTGGACGGATTTCCAACCACTTTAGTGTTAAGTAATGTTTACAGAGTATGTCTCTTTTGGCTTCCCTAAATCGCAAATGGTATTAAATAATAATCTGAGTTGAACACACGGGTTTACGACTTAAAATGTAAACAATTTGTTGGATGCTTATCTTTGGTATTATCTAAATAATTTACAACTTCGGACTAATATTGCCGATGACCTATTATAGAGCAATATCCTTAGATTTTATCTTAGGATTACTATAAACAGTTGCATAGTTCCGTTGCAGTCAAGGGTTTTTATCGAAGTATGTTAATTAAGCAGAAAAGCTAACGTTTGTGATTCATAATAGTAACAGTGACGTCATCGACGACGGTGTTAATTATGAGGGCAAAGAAATTATTTAACACTAAGTAGTACATTTACTTCAAGTAAAGCGGTGCGGAAGGAGAGGAAATATAAACAAGGTTTTGTTTACGATGATACTAATATTACAACTGTTCCAACAATCATGAACATTATAAGTACTTCAGTATTGTAATTAATGGTAAACAATGCAAACTCTATAAGTAAGTCAATAATCCATTTATTTTCTCACAAACTGTATAGCCGTTACCAATGTAATAATGCATGTTGTGCTTACCTGTAAGAGATCGATACACTAGGTCATAAGTCTATGAATGTATATGTTGTATTTAAATTAGTGTACTCAATTGTTGGTAAGCCAAATAAATAAATAAAAAAGTATTTAGTTAGAAGTTATTTTTAATAAAGGAAAAAATCGGCTGGCGGGCAGGATTCGAACCTGCGTATTCTGGTTCGGTACACCAAACGCTTTGACCACTAAGCTACCGCGAGCCCCTATTTAGTTAGAGTTCAATGTTATTTGAAACCACTCCATCGGTCAATCATCTTCCTAGTTAATGTTTTAGGTTCTTACTGTATTTTTTAGACTCATTCAGATCCACGCATAAATTATTAAGCTCATTACATTTTTGTAAAACGGTAAAGAACAAACAAGTAAGTACCCACTTAAACCTACTACGGAATGTTGAAAGGCACATTAAATAAAATACCTACGTCACAAAACATTAATGTTTCATAGACAACAAAAAATATTGCTCGGTCCTTCTTTCAACGAAAAACGTGTATGGTCATTGTCCTAACCAGAAATGGTTCAAGACATCAAAAATGACAATGTCACTGATAACTCTATCAATTTAGACTTCATGACATCTTATTTATGTTGGCAAAAAGCGCAAAAAATCAAGGTAACATTCATTACGGACCAATAGAAACCAATAATAGGCAAATGACCGTTTGAAAAAACTATCAATCCCAATTCAAAATTAAAGCAAGGGAAATTGACGTAAACATTATCGATCACAGCTGATTGATAAAAAATAATCCGATAAAAACTATCGATTGGATATATCGATACCTATCCACATGTCAATTCGCTGATAAGTGGTTCGAATTCATTTGCATTTTAATGAATGAATCCCATTAATTAATTTAATATGATGGACTTTCAATCGTCTGTATGCTACAGTTCACAGTAAGTAGATTATTATTTAATGCCAATTACACGCTGCTTCCTGTCACATTTTAATTTGTACAATAAAATTATATTTCTATTTACAAAATTCCATCACGAGAATTGTCAGCTGTCAAGATAATTTTATTCACAATTACGAGAAAATGTAAATACATTCCTCGTCTTCGTATTGTGTTTGTTATAGGGTTAAGGTTATACGTTGAACTCGACGCATTTCTAGCCAGCGATCGGAAACGCATTTTCATTGATAAAATTTCAACTGCGTAATGTCTTAACAAACATGTTAATTTATTGAAAAACATACTAACCTTCCAATAGCGGGTCACTGGAAAAATCATTCACTGTTTCATTCACAAACCAAAAAAAAATCCAGACAACTTGTCGTGTCTACATTTAAAACCAAAAAAAAAACAAAAAAGTTTTTACTGAAAAGTTTTTATGGTACTGTTTTGTTTATCACTAGATCAAGTTGCGTGCAAGTGTATGTAGCCTTCCGCGTGTTCTTCGCGTCGGGTTGTCGAGCGGCGCGTCCTAACACTAACGCGCCTTGTCGTCGACTATGACCGTTTCTCGCATGAACCGGCATAAATTCAACTAGAATTTTACTTCGGTACGCGACGCACACCTATGTATGTACCAACGAAATTCCTAATTTCAAATAATAGGTATGCATACAACAAATATTCGATGGTAAAAACATAAAGGGACGCTGTCACTTACAATACACTATGAGCAGCTATACTTTTACATAATATTATCCAATAGAAATAAATACTAACTTTGCATGACAAAATTGACATAATTTCCGTGCCACATTACAAACCAGCTTAGTTAAGATCTAGACTTCACCTTCAACTGTTATTGTCATTGACAATGACAATGTAATTAAGACATGTGAAATTCAATATTACTGAAATTAAACTGTCGTATACCTACTGTGCCAATATAAGCTCGTTTCGCAATGTATATGGTATCGCCTCAAGTATTTCGTTTCCCGTCAATCTGTCAATGTCTACATTAATTTCCTCGTAAGAGGAGACTGTTTGGGTTTTTAATTACGTATAGACGATATAGTTTCTTGTAAGACTATTCATATACATTCTTACACTACCTATATACTGACTGTGAAGTATTTTTCTTGTAAAATGAAAAAAAATATGTTAATAATCTGAGTAAATGTTTTTTGAGTGTTTTTTGTTTATCGTGGCATTTTCCGGAAGTGATGCTACGCAAGCTTTTTCTTTTAAAAGTTTATAAATAGGTTGGCTCAAACAGTATACTTATTTCCTGTATCGTAAAACACAAAACCTAATAACATTGCACGGCCCAGGATCGAACCCTCGAACTTTGAAGCAGTTAGATACTTACAATGTCGAAAGCAAAAATATCGTGATGCAAATTATAACAATTCATCATAGGTAAGCTAAACACAATCAATCATCGAAACCAAAATATTATAAAAGAGTTTTATGAAAAGAACCATACACACTAGTGCGTTTTCTTCACACCTTAAATTTGAAATAGGAACGTAAACGTGTCAATTAATAGTACACGATTGTTACATGTGTGATGTCATAACTTTCACACATTGCCACGTGCTGTAAACACAACACTGGCCGGAATTTGTCAGCATAAATAACTTATTAAGGGACAGAACTCCACAAAGACTGCCTTAATTAAATGGAATACGTGAATAATAAAGTTGTTAAGGCGTTACTTGTTACGCTGTGACTATGCCTCGAAATTATTATGGTACCTTTGTATGCTGTGTAATTGTGTCTGTGAGTAGCCCGCGTTGTCATTATTTTTACGACGTGACACGGGAAGTTTTTTTTTGCCTTTACAGGACCGAAACCCTAACTTAAAAGCCTAGTTGTAACATCATTAAAACTGACCAAAAAGATATAGGCAGGATCCAGAAATTTGACAATGTGCGCTGAGCTTACCAATAGGATATTTGATGTATCCAGAGGTGGTTAAACAGGCCCTTATACTTGGGCACTGAAAAAGTAAATTGCTCGGAAGCGACGTACATATATTACTTTAAAAACTAACGATGACATAGCTTAAAGGTAAGTCACGTACTTAAAGTTAGTAAATCTTTATCACGATAAAGTTTTATTAACTTTTGGACTAAGTATGTAAATGTGAGATTTTCAAAAAAAAAGTGTTAAGCTACTTACATATATATTTTTGGCCCAACTTTTCTAACTTCCACAGCTCCTGTGAATCAGGCCGCGAAACTTATCAAACTACCAAAATCATCCACCAAACACTATCTAAACACAGCTGAACGATAAGCTTTTAGACGTTTTCTTATTCTTGTAGGGACAATCGATTCATTGAAGAAAATTAAAGTGAATCGATCTGTTGCCGAAACGGAGCAGATCATTCATTCATTTATTGGGCAATAAATGAATAACCATTTGTACTATCATCGGTTTCATAAAATAAATATTTACAATCATTATGTCATAGGTATTAGATAAAAAACAATTGCATCATTCGAGAACGGCTCCGAATAAGGCCGATATTTCTGGCGTGTTCGTAATTTATTGTCAGAAAAAGGTTTGTATAAATGTTTCTTTTTTCGAAAATCCTGATAGGTATGCTTACCTAAAATCCTAAAATCTGTCTCATTTAGCAAGATGAGACAGATTTTAGGAATTTCCACAGGATTCGAAAATGGTCCCTGGCTTGGGAATTCCCACTGTGACTAAGCTAATCTATAAGCAATGTTCTATTTAAGCTAATTCTATTCCCGATTGTCCAATCCTACAAATCTAATAAAAAAAATCTCATATTATAGTTGCATAATATATTAAAAAACTATGCATATAACGTTTGGCGCTACTGCTGATCTGATTACAAATATTACAATAGACAAGTCAAACATACCTACTATTAAACGCGGATTTTCAACCTTTTTTTAATGTTCAGAACTGTATGAAGTAGGTACCTAATAACTCACTTTCTTTTCACACAAAATATTTACAATTTTGTAACAAAGAAAAACATTGTCTGAAAATTTCAGACATTTCAGCGTTGGGTACTGCATCCGGTTATTACAGTTCAAGGAGTCTATGAAAAGAGCTCTGACCGCATTCTGGTTGTTGTCTATTGTTTTAAAAACGAGTAAATCATTAAAACTTTATACTGTGTATTATGAAAACTTTGTTGGTTAAAGAGTATGCAAATATTTGCATTTCATATTAAATTTATCTCATTATTTTAGTTTGAAAAATATGATGAAAAGCGTAGGTACCTAAATATTACACATATTTTATTATTTATATATTTTTCAATTATTAGGTATATAATTAGATATGATGATACGTACTTGTGCGGCCTTTTTTAAATAAGTGTAGTGCGTAAAATCCCTAAGGATCGTTGTGAGGTACACAAGTCAGACTCATTTCGACTATGAAAAACACTTTCCTATCCTGACCATGTTTAGGACTATGGGACCATTGACCTGCCGTGCGAAACTGATATGCGTTTCACGAAATAATCTTGTCGTTGCATATCTCTTGTCAAGACAATGGCTTGAGATGAGATAATGACAACAACAAAATTATCTAGTTAAAAGAATGTAAATCAATGACTTGTTTTGATCTATTTACGGAAATAAATGTCATTCATCATGTCGCGAGTAGGAATTTTCCAAACTCGCCCTGTACTGTCCCTGTCTGATATCCATATGTATGGAGTAGATGTACATACGAGAGTACCAAATAGTTTCAGTTAAATAAATAAGGCCATTGTTCCTATTCATCATTAAGAACAACTTTTATTGTAGGACCAACCCTAAAATTTCGAGTTTTTCCATAAATTATTCGAAAAAAATATAGTTTTTCACGATTTTTTCGGATAATTCTTCGGCATGGTACCACTTATTCTAAACGCAGGCCTGTGCCAATTAAGGGACAACAGTCGACTTAGTTAAAAAATCAATCACAAAATTGTAACAAAGCCGAACTTCGCAATAACATGATACTCGGAAACAGACAGTGTGTCAATACAATCAATTCCTGTTTGTTGTTAAGTAAACTAATCCGTTGATTGTTCGCCCAGCGTTTGTAGTCTGTTTTATTTAGCCACAATAATTGATCGTCACCCGACACGGACGAAAGACTGACTCGCGACGTTTCTGTCGGACCCCGACGGCTTGTTCCACTTTGCGCTGTCCTATTAGTGCCAACTGCATAAATGAATTTCGTTGTTCAATTTTTTCTCGAAAATTAAAATATTATTACTCGAATTAAAGTATAACATAGTTTTCCTATTATCAGGAATTAATACTCACCAAATATTTTTTTTAGTTTTAGTGATGGGAATGGTCATTGACTGTAAAAATATATAGATATTTATTTATACATATTATCAATACATTATATTCAGCCTAAGCCCTCGTTATCTTGTAATATGAAATTCTCCCAATCCATCACCTCTTTCATAGTATCGGATTATCTTGTAGGTATTAAGATTATTTCTCTATTTTATTCTATTATCGATGTTGAAGCTTATATCGATAGATATTGAGTATGTCATTTCATAGAATTCGCAAAGTACATGATAACTGTCTGATTATTATTTTGGTTGTAGCGTGACATCACATCTGTAGCAGAGATCGTACCGTCAAAGTGACCGGTATACTTAGATCTCATTTAATATGGGGTGAGCCTATTATCATTAACATGTAACCTTCAAGTGACTTTGGACAATTTTAAAGAAATAACACTGCTTGACCTGGGAATCAAACTCAAGACCTCTTGCGTGGATATAAAGCAGTACCTATTTGTGATATCATAATCGGTGATCTCATAAAGTTGCTAATTAATCGCTTTAGATGATAGCCTGTGCATTAGATCTTGTTAAAAATAGTCTGGTTTTAATTATTTTCGTATCATTCCATTAATCTTCCTATCGTTAAGATTTTAGTCAATAAAGATTATATCTAATACAGTAGGATCATAATTATAGCACCGCATGTATATTACTTTTTATAAGGACATCAGTTTGCGTATGAAGGCCAAAAGATTTTTCTATACCTAAGTTTTTTAATTATTTATTACGTTGAAACTGAATCCAATTTAATTGGATTCAGAAGCCTATATAAAATCTTAGGTATTCCGGTAAAAATTTTATTTATTTAATTCGGTGACAAAAAAAAATACCTACCAAACATTTATTTTTCAGTAGCCTACAGGAGTCTAGCATAGCAGATATTAAGCTCCATGGTTTTCCAAACAAAAATATTCGAAGTTTATCCAGCGCCATCTGCTAGCGTAGCGGATGGCGCTGGATAAACTGTTTAGGGTACTGACATATAATCTTATATTCCAGCTTATAATCGCAATTTCTTACATGGCAACACAATTGTTTAAAAAAATCTAACATTTATTTGCCAGCAAAAAAATGGTTCTATTCATTGGATCAGTAAAGAACACAACAATTCTAACACGAGTAGGTTGAAACACGAGATTGCACCCAAAGACGTGTTGTTTCTCACGCCCCACGGCGCGTCGGGTAATCAAACACTGAGTGATATCATTTATCACATTCGTTACCGAATTCTAACACCTTATTAGTGCTTTTGATCGCTAAATATAACCATTAACTGTGGTTTGTGGTGACGAGCTTAAAAATTATAAGGAGGACTGTGTTTACCGTTGAGGCTTGAGCGGATTGTGGTTAGTGTATGAGGAAATCTTTAACGGAATGCATTTTCATAAGATTGTCTGCGGAAATTGCTTAAATGCACGGAATTGAAAGATTTTGAGAATTCAGATTGTTTAGACTACTACACAGTTTTGTAAATTAAAGTGCAATGCTCTTATCATATAGTATATTATCTAATACAGATCCCTCCAACTAACGAGAATTTCCTAGCAGGAAAACTTAACAACACTACTTAATCTGAAAAACGCTCAGCCACACTGGTAACCACCAGACGGTGACGTAATCCCTAGACCCTCTTATTTCGTTTGATCAGGTACATATCTTATTTAACAAAATTGAGAACACAATCTAAATTTAGGAAATAGAAATAAAAGATGATTTTTCCTGAAGTAGAACAAAGCACAAAGGAAGAAACTAGGAGACAAAAGAACGTAAATTAATTGGTTATTTTGAGGTTCGTTTTTAATTAATTTTTAAGGAGTGTCATCTTTACCTCTTTGTTATAAACATTATGTTTGTCGTAACTGTTCTAATAAAAGCTACAAACATCTTAATTATAATTAATTAACATTTGGATGAAAGTTTTACAGTCGTTGTAAATTGGCATTGTTTGTGACAAAGAAACGGGGACCCTAGGTAAAGTAGGTCGACAGCACTCAACTTTAATTTTTATGTATCACTCAACCTTTCTTTTTTACGACATAGACAACGGTTTTGGTGAAATCATGGCTGGAAATACACTAGAGATGCCAACCAATAAATAATATTGAATTTCAATAAAACAAAAACAATAAACATTTTTTTTTTTTGGTTTGGCAAGAGTGGAAAGTTGCAATGATTATGATGTACCTAAGTACATCATAAATTCATAGGCATAATACGTATTATTATATAGTTTTTCCGGGTCAGGGTGCTGTGTAAAACAACACAGGGGAAAATCAGAAAATCCTACTGTGGGGAAAGTTTTTATTTATTTATTTAATTACTACGAATCTACCAATTACAGTAACTAAAAAAATCTAAATTCAAATTTACAAAACAAAGCAAAGTAAATAAAAGAAGGTAAAAAACACTATGTTATACTAGCGACCCATGCGTCTATCTGCGTATCCCGGTGGATTTAAAAAAAGCACACAAACCATGTCCTGACAATAATGAACACAACAAAAAAGACAAAAAAATCTATTTGTTGCAGTTGTTCGGAAATTATGCGCGTTCAAACATTTCGGCGATTAATTTTTATTTATTAAAACATAGATATATTGTAGGGAAAATAAGTAATATTGAAATAATAAGTAAATAGGCACTTAAGTTACAACTCAAAATGCGTAGACTTTTTCTAATCAAAATAATTTCTTTAAAAAAAAAGCTAAGTATTCTTAGAAAAAGACACATAAGTATAAAGTAAACATTTTAAAAGCTTAGATTAATTTGAACCAACATACAATATGAGTAACTTCACCTATTTACGAATACAATGACTATCAGTATTCAAGCCTATGTGTTCATTAGCCAGGGTGTCTGGAACTGGCCTGTCACGATGATATGTCGCGAAAGTTGCGCTAACAGCATCTGAGGAGCCGCCGCGATGACGCCACCGTAGCGCCGGCCGCCTGGTGCTCGATAGAACAGGAACTGCGTGGAGTAGTCATTAATAAAAAATGTTTAAAATAACCTTTAGTTTTTTGGTATGTCAATAGTCAGTTTTAAATTTTCTGTATATTTTTTCGTCGTCTGTGAGGACATTTTTTTGCAAAATAGCGGAATTATTGAGGTAGGTACTTCGTGGGTGGTCTACGCGATATGGTACGTTCACATTATAATTTAGTGTAGGTAGCTCTAAGAAGAATCAATATTATTTATGACACTCTTGTTCACACTTACATTGTCCGTCATCCGGACAGAAATTAATCTAGACACTTACTAGGTACTCTATTGAGAATTTTACTGAAAAACCAAATAACACTTTGCTTGATCTAGGAACCTTATAACACCAATAAGGCAAGTGAGCAGAAATAACCATTATCTACATTTATCATAAATATTTACAAAGTCAACAGCGACTCAACGTATTTCGTATCCCTACACGATCTCCACAGAGTGAGAAACGGCGATGACAGCTAATTGTCCTATAACGAGGGTAACCATAAAACTGTTCACGGCACATACATTTACATGGGCACGGACTGTCCCGCTATGATGCACTGCCTATTTCCATATCACGTACTAAGATAAACGTCTCGAATAAAGATGAACTAATAGATAGACATATAGATGCGCATATTAATACAAACGACCGTCTCACAACCTACAGATAAGTTCCCATTAAATTACTTGGCAGATACTTTCGTACAAATTATGTGGTGGTGAAACAGGGCCTTAATATGCTAAGTTTACACGCAGAACGCTGATTTGAACTTGAACTTTCTTAAGCTGAAGTACTTTCTTGAGCTGAAGTTTCCTTCCTAAAGATGGACTGAGCCTTAGTAAATCGATGTCGGTGGTGTCGATTACCTACTATACAAACATCTATGAGAGTCCATTGTGAAAATTACTAACAGTTTATCCTCAGAATAACCAGAATTTAGATGCGAAGGCTTGATAGCAGAATACGTCACCGTAAGACGTAAATTAGAATGTGGAGGAAGATTTCGACTGGCGAGCAGGGCGAGCGGTGGCTTAGTGGTCAGAGCGTCTGGTGTACCGAACCAGAAGGCGCAGGTTCGAACCCTGCCCGCCCGCCGATTTTTTCCTTCATTAAAAATAACTTGTAATCTTAGCATGGAAAATGCTTAAAAAACACAAAAAGATAGTTGATGGGTAAGGCGGTATCATACGACATTGAACTAGCTGTAAAGTTAGTCGTGTCGGTTGTGAAGCATCTTCACAATAGATGGCGCTACGTCACCGTAAGACGTAAATTAGAATGTGGAGGAAGATTTCGACTGGCGAGCAGGGCGAGCGGTGGCTTAGTGGTCAGAGCGTCTGGTGTACCGAACCAGAAGGCGCAGTTTCGAACCCTGCCCGCCCGCCGATTTTTTCCTTCATTAAAAATAGCAGAATTTATTTTAAATTAATATTTTTTTTGTACCGATACAAATGAACTTTCTGATTACAAATACTTAGTTTTAGACAAAAAAAAAATACTGTCTAAAATTTTAGAATATTAAATTATTTTCTCCAATAAAAAGCAGATTATAATAATAAGGTTATCTACTTAATTAATTTAATATTTATCAAGCTTTTTTTTTGTTATGAAGTGCTTAAGCTTTTTATGTTATAAAATTAAGCACATTATTATTCAAATTAACGGCAAATTTTGTAAAAATCTACCTAAAATGTATTTCTTTCGCGGCTTGTTATAAAGAAAACTTTATAGCTTTTTAAATTCCTGCCAGATAAACTTTAATCGGTCACGATAATATTTTAAAAGTTCGTGAATTTGGATCAGTGGTATTCGTTTTAATGTGCAGAAGAGATTATTTTATATTAATATGCTAATGTTAGTAATTAATGATAAGATAATTATTGTGTGTTTCATGCATTTTTTGTAAGAGCTAACGATTTTTTACCGATAACCCATGACAGCATATCGATATGTGTATGTATATTATTATGTTTAAATGTTTAAACTTTTATAATGCACACTTATTTTTTTGTTTAGGTACCAAATTAAATTTATATACTTACAAACATAAATCAAATTGACATTTAACAAGCCTGGTGCGTGAGCGTGACAGCGTGAAGCGCGTTTAAGCTAAATTAGTTTATGATGTTAAACACATAACTAAATTAATAGTTAAATTTATTTTCATACATATTAATATACAATTGTATAGATTTTGAGTGGTCCTGAAAGTACATAAGTATGCCTCTACAATTTATTTGGCTTTAATTCCTGATCGTCACAAGGTGTTGTATCTAATAATACGTTGATACCTCTTCTGTTTTGCATATCTATGGGAGAAACCGTCTTAAGCCAACCTGCTTTCGGGGGTAAAACTAGGGAGTGCCGCATTGTTAGGTACCTAACTAAATCCAGCACAGTGTTTATCATCAACACACGGAGGGGTTACACTGTTTCCTTTTAAAAAACCACTCCAGAACCCCTCTTTATCCACTCTAGCTCGGCAGTACAAACTTCTTCCATAGCTAAAGCCGTAGTTGGTGTATTTATACTATGGCCATATTTCGATCATGTTTTATAACACCTTGCGAGTCACGCAATATAATGTCTACTGAAGCTAATTTAAATGTACAGTCAACCAAAAGATAGGTACCTACATAAACAGCGAACGACGAAATTAAAAAAATAATAGAAATAATATCAATTGTACGGCGCTTAACCTAGTTTGATTGCTCAGTTATCACCCAAAGAGTTTGGTATGTAAACATGCTGATGACATTACGTTTTTGCCTTCTTTACCTTCTAGACTTCCACAAGGACCGGTTATATGCTGACGGCATCCAACGACTCCCAGCGTACTTTACAATTTACCAGGTCATCTGTTCATCGCGTTGGAGGCCATCCTACACGTCGTTCTCCTATACGTGGTCTTTTTGCCCCTACTTTCGTCGTTTTTACGAGCTATGCTTCTTAAGCTTGCTAAATCTTTCAGCTATGTCGGCAATTCTTCGATGGGTCTCCTCATTTCTAATTTGAATTTGTCGTTAACTACCTGGATACCTAACTTTTTTGTCGAGTGTACCTCAAGACATAATGTATAAGGTAGGTTATAAAGGTTGCAATATGTCGTGGAGATGAATTGCTTTGTCGGACGTGGTGCCTGGAAACGTGTTCCTAGTGGTAAGCACTTAATTTGTTGGTACTTGCGTACTTAGGATGGTTAACAAAAAAATCTTTGTAGTGACCAAATAAATTTAGCAGTAGCATTGAATGGTCTTAGAAATCACAATTGATTAGATATCATTTATTTCTGTAAATATAATAATAAGTATAGTCAGTAGGCATACCTATTAGATGGCGAGAAAGAGTTCATAACCATGATCACGTTTGAAATAGTAATATAACTAAGTATACTACGTAGGTTAAAATAGTAAATCTATTTTTTACTGGCGGGACACGTGCATAAATAACTGATATAACCATTGGGGAAAAAAGTTCTAAGTCGAGACTACGCACTGTAGGACGCGCCCAACGAGATGAACAGACGACCTTAATAAAGGTCGCTGGCAGTCGTTGGCTGAAGGTAAGAACCAGTCTTTGTAGAAGTCCATGGGGGAAACCTTTTTACAGGTAGTGAGTGACCTGGATATGATGGCGAGGATACTGACTTTTATGTATGTTACATTTCGCCGATGGAGCAGCCGTGTCCTTAAACTCTCCTAGTAGAGTTTAAAGCACAATAGACAATAAAGTCTCAATTATTTTTTTCATAGAAATCCCTTTAACTGTCTCCCGAGGAAAAAAAAAAAATATATAGAAACGCCTAACGTCGTTCACTATCTCTAGGTAAAGCTACAGAACAGGGCTGCCCGCGTGCTGATATTAGGTTTTTTTTTGCTCTAGAACAAATGTTGTGTCAAGGAATTGAGATGAGAGGCTGATCGGGTAACATAAAAAGGTAAGGTAAATGTGGTGGGTATTTTGTATACCTATGAAATGAATGAATGAATCTTAACCATTACATTGGGAAAATCATTTCATGATTGGCTTTGACATCAAAGTTTGATTGAAGGTTTAATCCATATTGGCTACTCAGGACGTAACGAACTTTCAAACAGAAAGGTCTGACTCAAAAATCGAAGTCGAGACAATACGTTCGATCGCCGCAGACACAAGACCAAAGGAATCTTTCGGATCATAAACAACGAATCTAGATATCTGCATAAATTGTCCCGTTGAGATCTAACATCTAACTCAGTATCATACGAAAGCTAAGCGGAGCTATTGTTCGCTCCGCTTGGGGCGGTCGTGCCATAATGTTCATTGTCTGTTCGCAGAAAACCTAAGATATGTTATAAAATTATATTTTACGAGCTCTTCGATGGCGCCGCGTTTGTTGTCAAAGGGAACGTGTATATTTAAAGATAAAAGACAAATCATGAAGATACCACATTCGTTAGGATATGCATTACAAAAGATTGTAATGTTTTGATATTTTGTTGGTGTTATTGCTAAAACATAAATTCGATATTAATATTTTAATTGATTTATTAATGTTAGAAATAAATGAATTGATTAATAAAATTATGCGAAAAGACGAACAGAAACTGTTGGTTGTTGTAAAATGGATATTCTACACGTGACCATTCATGTTGTAAAGGATATTGGTGCGATAAAATCCCATTATTGGTTTAATTTCACATATCATCGCGCCTGAATTCCCCGAAGGATTAGGCAGAGGTGTACTAATGTACATCCATAGTTCACCGGTAGGTCTATTAATTAGGTGTTAGGTCCCAAGTAATAAGGGGGGAGCCTATTGCTATTAACTGGGCACAAATTCAAACTCCATGCAGCGACTGAAAATTTCACAGAAAAACCTCTACTAGGCATACTTTTCATCATCATCATCGACCCTTATAGGTACTGTCCCACTGTTGAGCACGGGTCTCACTCAGTATGAGAGGGATTAGGCTATAGTCCATCACGCCTTGGATCCGAACTCGAGACCTTTGACTTGGCAGTCCAATTGTCATATCACTGGGCTATCACTGCTTCATATAGAATTATTTAAGTGAATAAATTTTTATGCTAACTTTTGTGCATAAAAATGTATTCACTTTTTAAATCTACTAACAAAGACACTCTTTAAGGAATTAACAGTTTCCTTAGTTAATTAATTAACGATTCCCGGCGTCTTTGATAAAACCGACGACACCAATGAATACATCGATTATATCGAGAATCAATGCGAATATTCCGATAGTAATCGATAAGACGCGATCATTGTGAAACAATATGCCACAGTTCTCAATGTAATCTCATTTTAAGTAATTAGTAAGTAAAAGCATTTCGATTAATTGAGTTCATTTAAATACACAATCTCGTATCTTATCGTGGGTCTTTGATTGCGCCGCGTCATAAACAAATCGGACAGGACCAATCAGAATCGTTTGATATGGCAAATTAATTGCATTATGGTAGGCAACACTCCGGGCCTATATTGGGCGTTGGGAGCATAAGATTGCACTCAGAAAGCCGGCTCTTTGTAATACGGCTGTGTAGATTTGTATAGAGAAGTTCAAATGCCTTTATTTAGACAATACAGTCTTAATTAATTAGCATGATGAATATAATTAATTATGATAGTTACCTAGTTAGAAGTAAGCAGGTATCCAAGATTTTATCGTGAGTAGGTACTTGGCGTCATTCCATTTTGCAGACAAAAATCTCACACGTTTAGATATTGCTGATAATTGGGTTTGCGTTCCCAGTTTCTCCTCAAGGGCTAACCGAAGACTTTATAGCAAAAAAAAAACAAAGTTGGTCTAACGGAAGACCGCGTCTAGGCAAGCGCAGTGTGGGACCCCCGTCGCCTAGGTTGACTTACGACTTGTAGAAAGCAGCTGGCAGTGACTGGATGAAAAAAGCTGAAAATCGGGCTCTGTGGCGTTCCCTAAAAGAGGCCTACGTCCAGCAGTGGTTGATGATGATGATAACGTTTAAAAACGGGTTCATAATTTTAAAAGAATTTTACCAATACTTAAATCAATTTAAAAGACTAGTCTTCATCGGAGCGTAAAGATTTCAAGGACTCACAATAAAACTTTAGTATCGGTTAAATACAAACAGTTTTCCTAAGCGTCATTTTAACAGCCATTGTATTTGCGAAGCGGTGGGCGGTATGTTTTCTTAAACAATTTATACGCTCGGCGCCTTTGCGACCGACATCATCGGGGAGCGTGCTAACCAAATCACTGTGAAATAATGACCGTCCGTAAGGTCCCGCTAATCTTAGGAACTAACGGAGCCGAAGGGATTCTGTGTTGGATAGTTGAGTTTTGAGAAAATGGAGAATTCCTGTACTTTAAAGTTTTGAATTTTTTGCAGTATAGTTTTTTCTCTGGTGTACCTAGCAGTTCTGTAGCTATTCTATTCTTAGAACTTCGGTCTATATTTATGCCAACTTCTATCAAAATTTATTTAACTAGGTATAATAATTTAAGTAGTGAAATGGAAGTATTTTCCATCTCCAGACGTCTGTAAACAGTGAATCAAAAAAATCCAATCCAATCATACTAGGTAATGGACAAATTTCTGTCAGAAATGACTTATGTTAAAGTCATGTGTGTGTTGGTAGAGCTTATTACGATTATGTAAATTGCGGTTGCCCACATAATTAGGTACATCACGTAAAATTATTTTACTTTCGCAAACTTTCGTCACGCTCTTTTTCGATTCCCTACACCCTATGACCGTGACGTCATACTGCACCCATATTGGCCTTTGATATCTACGTTTGAGAAATGCTATTTGCGACGATGATCAGAACACTAATTCGCTTAATTGGCAAAATGGCAACACTGTTCAAGACGCCATTCGGGAATCTGTTGAACAGACACTATTTCAATAGATGAATATAAATGAAGCTACATTTGGGTAATTACAAATAATTAAACGAACGATTTTATGGGGACTCTTGTCTATGGTCGTAATTCATTTAGTTAGTTTTTAACTTAAGTGGTTCAATAGTTATAAATATCAATTATTTAGTGACCGTTTTGTTACCAATTCAGATAGCCTAGGGGCATGACCACTGGACTGCCAAGTCAAAGGTCTCGAGTTCGAATCCAAGGCGCGCACCTCTGACTTTTCGAAATCATGTGCGTAATTATCACTCGCTTTAACGGTGAAGGAAAACATCGTGAGGAAACCTGCATGCCTGAGAGATTTTCTCGACGGCATGTGAAGTCTGCCAACCCGCATTGGGCTAGCGTGGTGGACCCTCTCATACTGAGAGGAGACCCGTGCCCAGCAGTGGGACAGTATATGGGTTGATTATTATTTTTTTACCAATTCAAAAATATTAAATTATTTTGTAAAATTTATCTAGCTACTATCCGTCAAGTAACAAAATAATATTATAGACACAATAGAAACATCTGTTAGTCTCGGGCGCCAAAACCCGTACGTTATTTCCTACTAATATTATAAATGTGAAAGTTTGTCAGGATGAATGGATGGATGTTTGTTACTCTTTCACGCAAAAACTACTGAACGGATCTGGATGAAATTTGGCACAGAGATAGATTATAGTCTGGAATAGCACATAGGCTACTTTTTATCCGGGTAAAATGTATGGTTCCCGTGGGATAGCGGGCGAAGCCGCTGGCGGAAAGCTAGTAATTAAATAAAGCGAAGTTTGGATTTGTACCCGATTAATAGTAAAAACAGTGAGACCCTGCGGTATGACTACTAGACTGCCAAGTCAAAGTCTTCTTCTTCTTCGGATGCCTCTCCAATTACTGAAGGTTGGCCATCAACTTCGAATATTTCTCCCTGTCTTTGGCGAGTTCGAACAGCTCAGCAGCACTCGTGACTCCGGTCCATTCGCGAATGTTCCTCAACCAGGATTTTTTCTTCGGCCAACATCGCGTTTTCCGGCTACTTTGCCCATTATAAGTTGCAATAAGTGTCTCTCATTACGAAAAACGTTTCCGAAGTGAACGAACTTTTATCTTTTCTAAGGTCTCTAGTTGGAATCAAAGGCATGCACCTCTAACTTTTCAAAATCATGTCCGTAATTATCACTCGCTTTAACGGTGAAGTAAAACATCGCAGGAAACCAGCATGCCTGAGAGATTTTCACGATGGCATGTGAAGTCTTCTAACCCGCATTGGGCCAGCATAGTGGACTATAGCCCAATTCCTCTCATACTGAGAGGAGACCCGTGCCCAGCAGTGAGACAGGATATGGGTTGACGATGATGACTACTAAAAGGCTCGAATCGGTGCACTGTAGATGTACATTACAGACCTAGAACTCTTCAGCGTGATGGTATGTAAATTTAAAAAAAGAATTCGAATTTCCAATCAATTGGTTTGTCGTCTCATTCCTATCGTGTCTATTAATAGCGTGCGCCCGATTCACCGCGACCGCAGCGCCGCGGTTTGACCCCAGACACTGGATCAACACAATGTTGTACATTCCCCGCGACAGATACACGCCGCGCCGGCGCATATACTCGCTTTATTAGGTGACGGGTTCGTTAGTTAACTGAGTGGCTCGTGGCTAAGTTATAGCAATGCTGATCAACCGATCTGCAAGCTTAAGTTTCGCTTGCCGAGGTCAGTCTATGGATGGGTGACTCTTAACACATCGAGATCCCTCCGTGCCTCGGAGAGCACGTAAAGCAGTCAGTCCCGGTTGTCATACGAACACCTACGACAATCGTTAGTGGTAGTCAAATGGCCAAAAAGCCTGACAACTAGTCTATCCTTCGAATATCGGTATTGCCCAGAAATGGGATTGCGGAGGTCTGATGGCGGTCGCTTCGTGTAAAATACTGATATTCAGTCGTATCTGGTTAGGCTGGAAGCCGACCCCAACATGGTTGGGAAAAAAGGCTAGGAGGATGAGGATAATTGAAGAATGCTGGAGAAATGTGTCGGGGTTTTTTTTACGGTTGTCTTTAAATCACGAACGAATCGGTAAGTATCTTCTAGGCAAGGGCACTCCATCCGTAGATCACAGTGCGCTAAAGCAGCAGTCGTTAAAGTCAGGCGAACTGGAAAAATAAAGTTGGTTTCAATACCCAGGTCAGGTAAATTGTCATTGGGATGTGATATGAAATTCTCAGCGTAGCGTATTAAGTTATTGCTCATGTTGCTTAGCAGATAGGTAAAAACACATCGGTAAAAGTCTAGCATACTCTGCCGCCTCCAAGGATGGAAGGGATCCATAAGGATTTTCCGCATTCTCAAAAAAAATGTAGCCATTGTTACCGGGACCATAATAACGACTCGTTTGACACCTCATTCATCAAAATCAGATGAGTAGTTTAGGCGCTGTAGTGGAACATACGTAAATAGGAAGATACATAGACTGCCTAATATAAAACCCTTTCTTCGTCTTTTTGCCGTGTCGTCGGATAAAAAGGGAATAAAACGCTTCAACAACGCCTTTGGTATTGATACTATCCATGTGCGGCGATGACTAAGTACTTGCCATTAGGTGACTCGACTGGTCATTTGCGGGCACAGGGTATAAAAATGTATAATCATAGTGAAATACTAAAATGTCCTAAAGCGCAGAGTTATCAGTTGCAAGCTCATAAACGTTGAAGTGTGGACGCAAAACGGCAATGTGACAAAGCTAATAAATAACAGCCCACCAACAATATGCCATGACAACACAATACATAATGTAATGACTCTCTCCAGTCAAAATAGACCCGTTCTTAGTAGTCAGCAGTATTGTTAACAAAACATTTTCATTAATGCTTACCATTTCGTCCTCATTTCATTGAATTCACACAAAAGATCTCCCATCTGCATTTCCTGGGTCCAGTTACAACATGATACGATATATAGTGGACCAAACTATTACCTCAAAATAGCGTACAAGAAATTGAACCTTGCTTTGTAAACAATTGAGTTGTAATTCTATAAATTAAAAACAGGAATCAAATTTTGATACAAAAGTCGTTGTCGTGAAAAATAATCTTGCGAACAACGAGGCTATTCAGCTATCAGACTAATAAAGTAAAAAGATCACACATTGTAGTGAGATAAAAATAAGATTTATGGTGAGATAAATAGATTTATAATGAGTAAAGTACATTAGGAGATAATGGCACATGCCCCACTAGCCAAGTAGTCAAGTAGTCAAGGTCGAAGTAATATCTATAAACATGGAAGACAGAGTAGATTTATTGTAATATTATAGCGATTTCCCGCAACCAGTGTTAATCTAGTTACTCCCAATCCCACAACTAAATATTTTATTTATATTAGCTTCTGAACCCTGTAGGATATTGAAATGAAATAAACGAAACAAATAAATCCTGTTTTTTAATTCGTAAAATAGTAATTGACATGCATTTAGTTATTTAGGAACCTAATTGAGACAAACTTTCAGACTGACAAAAGTTCAGTCAAAAATTATTTATAAAAACGGTCTTATTCCAGCATTTATTTTTTTGTCAGAGACAGACACTTCAGTTTTGTTTTAATTGATATAGATAAAACCGTGAATACAGTAAACTCTAAAGTGAGTTAAGTATATTATAATTGACACTTCAACATTAGAAAAACGGCCCACGAAGAAAGCAATCTTCTAGATGCTGGTTATGTCAGCATGCATTATAATCTAAGAACTACCTGCACTGGATTGTTGTAACCGTAGCTTATAATATATTTTCTAGTATTGTTCTCATGTAAGTGACTACCTGTCTTAATGAGGAATAAAGATCTTTAAACCGAAGAATATTCTGATGTAAGAAAAGTGCACACTATTAATAAAATCTTGATCTAATTCTACTTATCCATTACGTTTGAGAAGTCTCACCTGTTAGCAATTATAATCCGAATAACAATAATGTTTTGTTCGTATAAAAACAGCTAGCTAATGCCTTTACTATAGAATGGTTATTATTATCTATAAGTAACATGGAAATACTTTTCATTTTTTTTAAATTAATTATTCTATATCATAGTTTGACTATATTTTCCTAATACATATACATTTTATTAAATTTGATCTAAGTTAAATAAATAAAATAGAGATAAGATGACATTTGCTAACCTCAAAAAGGTCCCGTTTACTCCTCATTCTCCGATCGCAGATCCGATAACAAACAGTCTGGACGCGTGTCAGACGCACGACAATCATTCAGTGATACGATCGGCTAATGATACAAATCATGTTCCATTCACTGTCGGAGCTGAGGTGTCGAAGCCAGGGAGATACTCGCCACAGGGTACGAGAATATGGTCCATATCATCCTGCATAATCTGTACTTTAAAGTATTGGGTTTGTGTGCATGTAAGCTATGGTTTGAATTCCATCTGATATAGTGATATTTTGTTGGAATAGATATCTTTGTTGCACACTTTGATGGTAGGATTTTAAGATCCACATTGGTAGCTAAGCTACCACTGTCATATAAAAGTTGGTAGCCAAGGAATCTTACGAGTAGTACCATGTTCTTCCTGTTGTACCTTAATGTTATTCTGTACCATCTTCTATGTGAGAGCCACAGTGAAAAAATCGGTGAAGTAAGTCATATTAATAACCAGATGAGTTTTCAGTTATTTAGGTACCTACCTACCTACATTTTTTACTTACAAAGAAGTTTTGCTTAAATCAAAACCTCAATCTATATTGTTGGCAAGATAACAGTCAAATATAAATCGATATAAACTTGATCGACACCGAATAAAGCATTCTGAATCGATACGTTTATCTGAATACAATCTCTAGATAGGATAATGTCGCCGTAGACAAGCGTGTTATAGAACCTTTGTTCGATCTACATCGCGGCATAGTTTAGCAGTCTCCAATGAGGGGTGAGGACAGTACAATAAGGGTACCATCGCCCATACGATCTTTAATCGATATATTCAACCGTTCCGATTAAATCGACAAGCCATTGTAGGTAAGGAGTTGTGACAGGCTGCCTTAATAGTTGTCGAGTAGATAAATGGTCATTTTAATGTTTAGTGTTTATGCGTAATGTTCTTTGAAAAATGATCGATTTGACGTCAGTGTGGATTTGAATGAGGTATTATGGTGTTCAGGATATTCAATACTGATGCAATAGATATGAGCCCGAAGGTATTTTATTATAAGTAGTTATTATTTCGAACTTGATACATCGTGAGTCCAAAGTAAATGATCTTCTCTATTAAGTTAATAAAATATTGCTAAAATAAATTGGATCTTAGACTCAGGACATAGTTATATGTATCACCTAGCTATCAACAGATGTTGCTGACGTGACCAAGAGAAATTCAACATCACAGATCAGATACCTATTGATCTTATAGGCTTAAACCGGAGGATGTATATTCGAATGAATCCTGAGGTCGATGTTTTCTTTCACATTGTAATGCGTAAATACGAAATACTGCTTACAAGAATAAGAAATCCTTACATTATAATATTAAATCATCGTTGTCTACAAGTAATCTTTGTTACAAGATAGAGATCAACAAAAGGAACAAGTTCACTACTGATACGTACAGCAATGAGTATCAAATTGTTACAACACAGTAATATTTCATGATACAAGCCGTTTTATCTCAGCGTAACTTAATTTAAGACTTGGCTCTACTAAGTGAATTAGAAATGTATTGTGTTTCAAGTTATTTACTTTGTCTTGACTGAGTTATTGAAAGAGGAGGACGTTCACAATTCGTCTTTTTAATATTTTATTTCTATTATGAATATCCTTGCTATTTATTAGTTTTCATTGAAATAAAACTACTTTTTACGGATTTTAAGCCGTGACATTTTAATATTGTAAAGGGTCCGAGACGTCGGGATTAAAATAATATCAATAAGTATAAACGCGATAAGATACGTAAAAAGTAGTTTTATTTCAATGTCTAGTATTCGCATAAGTGTTGGAAATCAGTATATTAGATTTTAATTTGAGAACCAATTTCGATTTTTACTTTTCCTGATAGATAAGGTGTTAATATAAAAGTCTTCTAATATTGAAATTCTTTTCCAAAGATATTCTCTTATCTTTTATCTTTAGATCTTTAGATCTTGGTCAGACTAGAAATTTGGAAGAAAATATTAAGGGAGTTTTTACAAATGGCCAAAAGTTGCACTTGACATGACCTGGCAAAGAGTAGGTACCTATTTATGTAAAATGTCTTTGACTTTTACATATAAAGATTTACTTATGCATGGACGCTTCACGGATCCAACAATTGCGCGCTCACCTAAACACCGTAATTTTCTTCCATTGTTTTATAAACACCATACAATTCGTAACGGACAATTTAGACTTTTAACGTCGATAAGACAACATAATAGTGGGGTGGAGACGCCAAACATTTTCATTAATAAAGGATGCCAAGAAACTCTCGTTAACAATGATAACTGCATTCGTACAGAAACGAAGCATAACTCATTCGATTAAACCGTGAGTTTACCGAGTGCGGGTTGGCTTAATTATAACAGTACAAAGACAAAAACCAATTTAGTGAGACCTCTATAAAAAGTTCACCAACTTGTTATTTATAGACAACTTATCACATTTCACGGTTCTGATAGAACTGGTTATGTTAATCTTCGGCGACTAAGCAGATCTTTATGTCGCCGAGAAAGTGGTAATCCTATTTTAATATGACTAATTGCCGAGTTCAGTTGACGGTGACTACTAAACAACGGCATGTCCGTGGGTGGAAGTGCAATTAATATGAGTAACCTTACAATAGTAGGTACCTAGTGTTTCTATCTACTTTCATACTTTGTGAGTATGACATTGATTGTGTTGTGATAACTAACGGATTAGTGAAGAAATTTGCGTATTTGGAAGTGATTAATTTATCATGATTGAATATTGACTTAGACTATCGGTTAGTTTTGGATTTTATGGATTTATTATCGTGCGTATTGCTAATACTTTGAACGAATATTATCAATCACTGACTCAAAAATTAACTATAGCTAAAGAAAACTAGCACCCTGTCCCGGCTACGCATTGGTGGAGATTTATAAACATGTTACTGTAAATGTTTAATTCGAACGAATTAATACGTTATTATGTTTATTAATTACAAACAAGAAAAATCTCTTTCTAATACTAATGTAGATGAAATCAAGATGCGATCACAAATTATTGACAAAGATAAATATCACGTTACATAACCAAAATTAAAACCTCTTCCTTTTTTAAACCGTTTACACGAAAGTTATCTGTTACCCCCAGATTACAACGGACAGATCAGTAGATATGTAAGTATATAAATAAATCATCGGTACATAGAATTTACGTCGGAAGTTACATGACCTTAATGTTGAACTTTTTACCTTATCAATATCAAGTATTGACTACTAAAGTACAATAGTTATTTGTTATACAAGAGTGCAAAGTTGCTTTTTAACCGCGTGCTCAATTTTGATGACCGAGCAAGCGAAGGATTCTAAAATTGAATCACGAGCGGAGCGAGTGATTCAAAAATTAGAATCCTGAGCGTCAGCGAGGGAATTAAAAGAGCACAAGGTGAAAAATCTTTGCACTCGAGTGCAACACGTAACTTTTCATTCCACCTATGCGAGGAAATGACTAAAAACATAAAAACATTTACAACCACAAGATACTTTTATTTCAGTTTAGGTATTAAATATAGTAATTTAATACCTAAACTGAAATAAAAGTATCTTGTGGTGATAGGTAAGTTTTACAGAATACCTATTCTTTAAATTATAACAAATAATACTAGGTATAATTAAGAGAAATTGAAAGTAACGTTGCTACAATTACTTGAGTGTAATATTTTTGTTAGGTATTGTAATGTTGGTGTTAGTGACTTAAAAAAGTACACCAAGAAAGTTCCGGTAGGCTTATTAAAAAAATATCGATACATCGATATATCGATATCATTTTTTTAATGTATCGATATTTTTGAGTGATATTTAATAATTCGATATATCGATGCATCGATATAAATTTCAAAGTATCGAAAAGGTATAAAAATCTATATTTTTTACAGACCAATAAACATTTATAAGTTTTAAGATTATAAAATCCCAAAAAGGAATACTTTTTTTATACTAACATCTTATTAACAAATTATATTTAATGTATTTTTTGTTTTTGGTCGACTTGATTTGTTGTTTTATAATTTGGTTTTTAAGTTATATCGCCCATATATACTGATACTACTGATATTTTTATTTAAAAATATCGAGTGTCGATACTGATATTTTCAAAAAATATCGATTCGACATATATCGATACTTTGTTGCGTTTAGACTCGGAACCCAGGGAAGGTTCCAAGTCTAAGTTTTTAACAAATTAAAAAAAAGTTGTATGATAAATTCGGCGCCAGGGGGGTAAAAGCACGATGTTCTAAATTCAATTTACTTTGTCTCTCTAGAGGATAAAAACGACTTTTGCACTCAGATATCGAAGAGTAAAAATACACTTTCCGAGATGGTGGGATGAAAATTAATTTGCTATTGCTTTTTATGTAATATAATCGAAAAGAGAGTAATAGCAATTTAGGTATTGTAAGTAGTTATTTGTTATGATTGCCAACAATTTTATCAATGTTCGTAGTTTGGAAGAAAAATACAAGCAAAATTAGCTCATAGATAGACAGACAGTCCTGTCTATCTATGAGCTAATTTTGCTTTACCTTAATTTTTAGGAAGACGTGTACACCCATAGATCTCTGATAAGTTTTTAGTTCTTAAGTCTTAAATCCAAACTCCAAGGGGCTATTGAGAATTTCTACTCGCACTTAGGCTAATATTCAGAGACGATGCTAAGCGTAAAGTAATGCTTCCGTATGTCAAATTTGTATGACAATTTGACATACGGAAGCCTAAGTTTATGCTTAGCATCGTCTCTGAATATTAGCCTTAGAAACACCCAATAACACTTCCTGACTTGGGAACTAAGCCCGGGACCTCACATACAGCATATGCTTGCCAGTTGCCACCACAAGACTAATGAGGCGGTTTTCACTTATTTAGAAAAACACATTATTAAAAAGTTTAATTGATCAAATAAGTGTGGTGCGCGTGCGCGCCCCTCTTTATTAGTATTACCATAATAATGGATATAAATTTTACCAACATTGTTACCACACGTAATAAAGTTGTTCGACTTTATTTATTGGGTGATTTCGTGGTTATCTAAACCGTGTCATGTAGTAAGTAGTGACGTTTTCCTAGATTAGTTAATCACGTTTGTATTCTCTGAAGAGCTAAGCAGAAGCGTAGATCTCTATGCATTAGGTACCTAACCACAGTTCGCTGGTACCTATATTTAGGTCGCATGTTATAGGGGGTGAGTCTATTGCCATAAATCGGCCAATAATACCAACTCTGTGCTACTATTGAGAATGTCATAGTTTACTGCAACGCTGCTCGTCTCGGGAATTGAACCCGGGAAATCTAGCATAACAGTCGCTTACGACAATTAGGCCCATGAGCCACAAATGGAAAATAATCCATCAAAATACCGATTTAACCTTTTATAACAAAATAATAATATTTTCTGTTAGATCTATGAAGGTCTTACCCTCCTGGCAGTCGCGCATTTTATAACGTTTTAATTTCCATATTACCTACTCTACAAACTATCTAAACAGTAAAGACAGCCCCAAATTCATGTAAACAACTGTAATTTAATAAGACACCAGTCGCGCGCCGTCTAACCTTATACAAAACAGCCGAATTTTATTTATGTCTCAAAAAAATTGGCTTTGAAACACGTAGCGAGGAGATGGCGTGTAAGTTTGTTCTAGCCATCGTCTTGGACCCCTGCTGTGCTTATGGCATTAACGACTAATAGCTATATGTTAATCGACAAGCGATCATTGTCGGCAATCACTTCGAAAAAAAAACTAGAGCGTCATACGATATCTCAAAAGATAAAATTCGTAATCCGTTCCACGTATTGAATATCGATGGATAGACATAACACGATTGTTACTTGGTTTTTTTGGGTGTCAGTTTTGTAATCAAAATCATCAATAAGCTAACTAGGCAAACTATTATAATAGATTCTTTATGTAGTGGGTATTTTATTATAATATTGTTATTAGATAGATTACCCACCTATATTTTTACCGATATTTTTTTGGACTGCAAAGTATTTATAGATCTTCTACCAGCACGGCGTAAATCATACGTATGTACTTAATTAAATTGTTTATAAACAAACAGTGTACTGTGGTAAGCAGGTAAGTCAGATGGGGTTCTGGGTCTAATAAATTCTGTCAGTTTGGAGTGGTAGTGACATCTATTGTCCAGTAGAAATCATATGATCATTTTAGAAAAGTGGCAAGTGGTGACCAATAGATGGCAGCAGTAGTACTACTCTCCAACAAGATGATTCATCATTTTATTTAAATATTTTCCCTATCTTAAAATAATTCAAATCAATGAATGGATCAAACAAATAAATATTTTATTTACTATGTTAAGTAAGGTGTTAACATCATATTTTTTATTCTTCAACTCTAGCAACATTTTCTGACAAAGTCAAAACGTCAAAAAACTTTACTGTCAAATGTCAAATTGAACTGTCAAAACAAAACTGTTTTGTCAACTTAGAGATTATTCTGTTTACAGTTAGTTTATTTTTTATGCGTTTTGTCTGTTTAATATTTATAATCAAGTGTAATCGAGCAAGAAAATGAAGCGTAGTATCCGGAAAACAGTAAGATAAAGAAAATAAAGAATTTTCTGAATAAAACCTGAATTTCAGTGGCGAGATAAGGGCATTGGGCACCAGCTGCTTCGTACCAAACAATGAATACAACAAGATTGCAAATGACTAAGCATCTTATAAACTATGTACGACTTATAAATAATATGAAACGACTACAGAGATTAGTCCCAATCTGTTATCAGTCCACATTTACGCTTGATGCATTTACCAGTGAGATATTTGAACGACATAAGACCCATAAGTTTCGGGGAAATGACCTTGCAGAGTCAAATAAACAACATTACTCCCACTCTAGTGAGGCAAATAACATCCAGAGAATGACTAATGCAGAGTTGGACGATGCATTTTCAGAACTGCTTGCAAAACACAAAGACAAACCAATTGAATATCTACTCATACAATGTCAAAACTGTCGTAAATTTCTAACTTATGTCACACTAAAGAAACTCTTTAAACATTACAGCCTAAATGGAAAGCCAGAGATGGTTGTTGTTATACAGAATTATTGTGCAATAGTTGATCCTAAGTCATACAAACAGAATGGTGAGTTCCAACACTATCTAGCAAAGGCACAGTGTATTAAGGGCAACTCTGATACAGGACTATCAATATTAAAGAATTGTTATAAGAAATATGATAGTTTAAGGAGTTTTTACAGAATAATATTTAGAGATTTGATACATGACTCAGTATTAAATAGATCGGAAGCGTCTTTAGTTATATTTAGAAGGTATGTGATGGAGTTTAGTAATGAATTCTCAGACCATTATCCCTTGGTGTGCTTCTGGCACATCTGCTGGGCTAGTACATGGTTTTCAGATCAGATGTTGGGTAATGAACTTCTAGAAACATCTGAAATTCTTCTAGACATTGTAAGAGAAAAGTAAGTATTGTTTGTTGTTTTAAAAAATATAGTTGGCAAATAAACAATGATAATAAACTTGGAATGCACTTTTGAGAACCGACAGAAGATCCTTATAAATAATGATAACTTTTCTAATATTAAAACATCACTCAGACTTATGTTTTATTTTTACAATTTTGCTTTTTCTTGCATAAAATAAGGATTGTTCAATTGGGTTCAACATTCAAAAACAAGGAAAGTAGGATCTTTAGAGGTTGTTGTGATTGGAGTCGATCAAAATTGCAATGCTACTAAAATACACAATTTAGTACCCTACAAACATAGATGGCGCTACCATAAACATTGAGCTTGAATTATTTTATTAAAGTTAAGATATTTCTTTCATAACAAATACTTTTAAACCTATTCTATTTTTTCTAGGGCAACTGCATTCAGTATAATGGCTTTAAAAGACTACAATGAAGATGCAGTGGTCAGACTGCTACAAACTCTGATTAAGCATGACTTGATGCTGGAGTATGTGGCTGTAATGCAAGTATTATTTAATTATAAGTGTAAGTTATTTCTGCCACAGTTATAATTAACTCACCTTCATGTATGACACTGTTTAATGGTTCTTTTTTAACCAGACAGAATCCTAGTTCAAATTATTGTAATATTTTAGAATTTATAACATAACAATAATTGTTCCTTCATTAAAGAGATGTCACTTTATTAGTACTGAAGTGACATCAAAAGGCACTATTATTATCTTTTCTAAGATTTGAGAAGGATTGTTTTAGGCCAAATAAAAGGCTAATCTCTTTTTTTAGCCATTTCTCTCTCACTTCTGGTCAAAGATCTCCCCCAGGTGGCCCAGACACTTTATAGGATACCCATATTCTTTGCACTGTCTCGAACTTGCCATCGCTATGTCGCGGAAAAAAAACAATACCTACTGCCCATAATAGTATTATTATTATTTTTTAAATTTATTTATGCTTTATGTACAGAAAAATACAAAGGCAGTCTTGCCTTAGGCATTTTCTGCCAGACAACCTTATTTTTCTCTGGTAACATTAGATTATAATATTATTATGTTTTCTTAATTTACTTTTCAAATAATAACATCAGTCAGCCAGAAAGGATGGTTTGTACATGAATATGGTACATTATCTAAGTAATAAGCTAAGTTTCCTGACAATAGTATTATCAGTCTGTACTAGTTTATGTGAGGTCTGTGATCCCAGTGTCCTACAATGATATTGTTAATTGTTGGTGAACTTCGTACAATTAGTTGATCTGTCTACCGACCTTATCATTATAACAAAACATGTCGCATTTAGCGAAACAGTTCCTATAGATACAGCTAAACTGTTGTTAGGCCGATGGCCTTAGGCATCTTCAATAAAAACATAAGTAGTATAAGAATGTAAAAACAATTCTATCTTTTGGTTAACAACCGCATTCTTTCTTTGTCTTTGATTAAAACGTGCCTAAGCGTAAATTAACGCTTTATCATTAGTCAATTTCAATACAAATGTAACATGTGTTGAGGAAGCGTTAGTTTACGCTTAGAGTCGTCGTTTTTAACTTACCTAGAAATATGTATTATACTGTGTGTTCCATAGGGATAATATCCAAACCTGTATTACTGAATCCAATTTACCTTCAACAATCCAGTTACCTAATTGAGACAGGCCGTTGCTAATCGGCTGCAACCTAAAAAATTGTCTGTAGGTATATGACTCATAGTAGATTAATTAAACCTTATATCGTTTGACAAGACCTAAGTGCTTTGGGAAGAATGTTAATTGCGGGCCCACGTTCAATTCAGATGCAGCACATGTCTTGCACGTGTCTTATGCTGCACTAATACGAAAACGATGCAATTGCTTAAGATACTTGCTGAATGCAGTGCAAAATAGCACGTGTTCATAGTGTGCTGGGTGATAGTAGCTCTGTCCCGCGAATATGTAGTTGATATGACTAGGATTGTCAGTCAGTACGTGGTCTCACATAAATAACCTATTAATAAAATATGTCATAAGTATTATATTTTAAAAATTTTGTGGTAATAAAAGTCAGCTGCTGTATTCGTATTCATTGCCACGTGTTCTGTCGATAAACAATACATTGTTCCTGTTGAAGGGAAAAGCCAGTGAAATTACTGGATATATTTATGACACTTAACAAATGAAGTCTCAAGATGACAACGCGCAAGTGATAGGTGATGATATATTAGGTTAGGTTATAACCTTAACATGCCAGGTTTACATACCAGGTTTAGGTTATAACCTAAACTTTACAGACCAGGTTTAGATTATTACCTAAACTTTACATGCCAGGTTTAGGTTATAACCTAAACTTTATATGCCATTGCGCATTCAAACGGCCAACTTCAGCCCGGCCAAGCTATGTCGCGCGTACTGTAACCACTGGTGTTGTAGAGGTCTTAGGTATACTTACACTGATGAAAATAAAATTAATCAATTGTAAAACTTGTTACAGTAAGAAATCGAGATATTCGCGGATGTACAGAGATTATTAGAAACTGTGAAGCTCTAGGTGTGAACTTACCGTCGGACCAACAAGGGAGGTACATCAAAATGTTGATCATCGACGACAAAAAATCGCTTCTTCGACCCAAAGACCCGAAGATAAAGTCTAAAGACTTCAAACTTAAGTTTTAATATTTTTATACAGTTCTTTTTGAGTGTTGTGTATATAATATAGTCAGATGTATCATAGAATAAATTGTAAGCATAATTTTGGGTTGTATTATTGCTTGGAAAGGCCGATTTCTGTCCAATCGGTTCTTATGTAGAACCTTCAGCAATTTCCTTATAAATTTTCGGACGTAGCGGAGACAAGTCATATAGGTAGGTACATCAATCCTTTTAGCTTAGAGGAATAAAAGTAATTATTATCTACATTCAGTGAAAATTTATTTTTAGGTCACTATATAGATGTCTATTAAACTAAATAGGTAAGACATTTGAGTAACTAAGTGGCATACATACATACATACACACCCACGCCTTTCACCCATTGGGGTAGGCAGAAACTACAGAACGCCTGTTGCTAAATACAATAAAATTCTTGCATAGGTACATTTTTCATTTATACATCTTGACATAATTAAAGTACACGCGCAGTTCTGCGCACTGCGCACCTGACCTTTTTTAAGGGCCTCACCGATAAGACTCTGTGGATTTAATGTTAATAAAAGCTATTATCTCAGTTTCTGAATTCTGGTATAATATAAGTATTTGTTCCGGAAAGGGATTCAAGGGAATCGTAAAATAAACATGAAATCACGCGTCAAACCTTTGATAACACCCAATTGTACCTGATAACAAGCTTTGTTTATGTTTGGCTTATTTACGTCCATCTTTATTTGAATGACCTTATTTGGTATCCACACAATAAGTATATTATTATAATCTACCTACTTAGATATTCTTTGTTTGACTTCACAAAAGGAATAGGTTCTCTATCCGTTTGTAGCAAAGACTATGGTTTGTAGATACGAATATATATATTAGGTAGGTATATCGTATATTAATTATTCGCACTCTACATTGATGTTTATAATTATAAACCGATTTTGAACTTTTCGTCAGGACCTAGGTAGGCCTTGTCTAGGGTAATCATCACAATTATTGCTCAGGTACCTGTGTTACCTACTGTATGTAGGTAGTCAGGGGGGCTAGATAAGTTGCATTTTGACATTCGGATCGACTAACAAAATGTATGGAAATGACACAAGCTAACGGCAAATCGGGCTGTCACTAATGTCATTTACTTTTACATACATTTTGTTGGTCGATTCGAATGTCAAAATGCAACTTGTCTAGCCCCCCTGTTCGCTTATTATACCTTTATGTAGGTACCTAGATACTTTTTTTATAGAAGAGGGAGCCAAGCTAGCAAACGTCTCGGGAGAGGTTGCAAGTGCGTTGCCGGCCTATAAGAAAAGAATAGGTGTAGGTACTAAGCTTATTTGGCGGTGTGGCCTGCCCTTCTGCCTGGTTCCTACAAGTCAAAGCTCATAGAGACTGGGGGTATGTTAGCACCCTACGGCTACGGCGCCCGATAAAACTACAAATATTTTATTATAATAGGAAGTTTCGGTATTTATGGTAGATAAGTTTGTCACATAAAAACGATATCAGGGGTTCTTATACGTGCTTTACGAGGGTGGATAGTCGTAGAGGATAACCGCAAGTTTCACTTTAAAAATACTAGCTTCCCGCCAGCGGCTTCGCCCGCGTGATCTTGATAACTTTTTCCCCCGTTTTTGGCAACATTTTTCATTGCTACTCCGCTCCCATTAGTCGTAGCGTGATGATATATAGCCTATAAGCCTTCCCCGATAAATGCGCTATCTAAAACTGAAATAATTTTTCAAATCGGTCCAGTAGTTTCGGAGCCTATTCAATACAAACAAACAGACAATCAAATTTTTCCTCTTTATAATATTAATATAGACAAACGAATTTGTTATAGGCCACAGAGGTACCGTGTCAATGTACTTACTCGATGTTGTAATACAAAAGTACATAACATACATCACGCTTGTATTAGCTGAAGGGCTTTTCAGAGGTGTACCTACTATCGTGTACCTACCACCCACTGTTCGCCGCCGCCCGCCGGTATGATTTTTTTAATTATTCTATTTGAATAATTTTTTGCATGTCACTGAGAACTTCTTGTATACCTAACAGAATACTGAAGCTTCTCTTATATTCAAATCTAGTAGGTACTTCAATCGAAACTCAAAATGCTTAGGTACTTAGGGACCTACAGGTGATGAAATAATAAAAAAACATTTCGTCCACCGTTTATTAGACACTCAATGAGGGTATGAATTAAAATACACACGATTCTATATAAACCTTAACTTTATTGAGATTTTTCACATAGCTAAAACTAAAATTAACACTTAACAATAATAAATATTTATCAAAAACGAGTGATTTCATTCTCCTTCGGTTTCGCTTCGGGCGCTGGCATTTCGCGCTCATCTTTTCTGCGAAGGTAGAACAGTGCTCTGTAAAAAAGAAAGAAACGGTGTTACAACAAAGATATTGCGATCATGTAGACAAATAGGTAGGTACCAAGCATAGCTATCTAGAGCTCTCTGAGCGGTTTAGTCGCAGTGTTGCTTTCGCAAAATGTCTACTGGTCGTAAAATGTCTCTTTCTCATATTGTCGCTTTCGCAGAATGTCGCTTTCGGGAAATGTCTCTTTCTCAAAAGGTCGCTTTCGCAAAATGTTTCTTTCGCAAAATATCGCGATAGTATTAACAAAATCAAACAAAAATTTTAGTTATTAAGGGAAACAAATTATAAATATCTTCATTTTGGTACTTTTTACTTCAGACCAGTAGACATTTTGCGAAAGCGACATTTTCCGACTAAGCCCTCAGAGCGAACTTGAGCTTTCTTATGAAGCTCATGAGCAACCTGTGCCGTATTTCATAATAGAGTTGGACGCAAGCGTTACATGTGAAGGTCCTTCTGGAAGTGTTGTTTAGCAATGGACCTCTTTCGGCTGATATGATGATGATGATTGCTTGCGATTATGCTCTATCGAAGTCGCTCTATCTTTTTTATTAAAACAACCTGACAGAGATCAATGAACTACAAAAAGATGTTAAGTATCTTACGTCTATAGGTTCAGTCAAAATCAATTATACCGTATGTCATTGACTTAGATAAGTATTTATTAATTTAAATCAATGCCAGGCGTACCTACACTGTCAAATTTAACTAATGGATAAATTGTGACTAATGCATTGAGAAAGTTAGATCAACGCGAGTTTCATATAAAGTCCATCTGAATGTATATAATATATCACAGTGCTTATTGGCTTATTGCGTAGAGAGCTGAAATATTTTTGCGATGTATCTCAAAACGACGTAGGTAGTCACACATACGACATACATAGCATTTCTCGCATAAACCAACAAGATTGGAACACGATATCTTGCGTTATCCACTTTGAATCCGTCGATATTTGATGTCTGTCTTTTCCTATTTTCCTATCATATTTACGAGCTTCCTAGAAATGCGATTCTGTGAAGTCGATTCATGATATTTATAAAATTGTGACGTTACGATCTTTTATGAAAATCGAACTTCGAAGCCTTGGATTGAAAGTTTGAAACGCATGACGCGCAAGGATCTTACGATTTTATTTCAAATTCAAAAGATTTATTGCGTACTAATTTGAATTTGAATTTTGAATTATTATGTGGGTATTGTCGATAACAGCCTAGTACTTACTAAAGTCAAGATTTGGAACTAGGGTAGAACGAAACGGGAACATCGCATCGGGGACCTGAAACTCTTCCGTGGTAGAAAAACTTATGATCCGTCAACTGAAACTTTGTAGTTTGACTTTCGCAGTAATCGCAGTATCCCTGTATCGAGCATAGAATGATGTAGGTACCTATGTAGTCAAACCTTGAGTTTTACGGTATAATGTTAAATACCGTTGAAACAATCGTTTAGTTAAAATTGATTCGTAAATGCGTGTAGGAAGATAATTATTAAATGTCTCGAATTGAAAAAAGAGTAGGTAGGTTGTAAATGGCTGGTTTGGGAGATACCTAGATATCTTTTTTGTGGTGCGAAAAGATAGGGAACGAACTCACGAATACCTGTGTCAGCTTAAACCAATATAACATTTTATTGGTCTTGTGTCACCTTAATGCCATTAACATAGGGCCTATTTCACAACCTCAGGACAAGTTCCCGTTAAATAACTTGGCAGAATAATTTCTAACAAATTTTGTTCCATTTTTTAAATTATCCGGCCGTTAACGGCTCTCAAGAGATGGTGAAACGCCCTAAATGTTCCAATTTCAAACTTACGGACTCTATGAGATAGAACGTCTTCGAAAACGTCTGTATTTATTTTTAATCCCCGACTCAAAAACGTCGGGGTGTTATCAAATGAAAGGGCTTAACTAAGAGAACACTACCTACACTAGGAGGACACTATGATAAATTTCAAATCCAAGATGGCCGCCACCACAACATAGAAAATTACATTTCGTGTCGGGGGTTTACTAAATTTTTAATATAGGTTGTTATTTACTAGCTAAACCCTGTCACGCTTCCATATAGTTCAGTCTCTCTTTGTAATATCCTGACTAGACCTTACTAATATTATAAATGCGAAAGTAACTCTGTTTGTCTGTCTCGCTTTCACGCCAAAACTACTGAACCGATTTAAATGAAATTTAATATCCTTCCTATATCTTACTTATATTATAAATGCGAAAGTAACTTAGTCTGTCTGTCTGTCGCGCTTTCAAGCCAAAACTACTGATCCGATTAAAATGGAATTTGGTACAGAGATAGTCTAAAGCCTGAGAAAGGACATAGGCTACTTTTTAATGCGAAAAAATCTCGTAACTGCTTATTGTTTTAGTCTGCACTAATTAGCGAAAAACTAAATACTACCCGAGCGTCTTAGCCTTAAGTTTGCTCTTTGTTATCGTTGAACTGGCAAACTATTATAACAGGGCATGACATTGATAACCTAAGTCTTTCGCTATCATCTGTACGGTCAGAGAATTATCAGCTCTCTCTGTGCTATTTAGATACACAATCATAATAATATTTGCTTAAATACCGATACGTTTGAAAACTTTCATATTGATGATAACATGAATAAGCACTTTGGGTTATGCCAGCTTCGGATGTAAGGAATATAGGTAACTAATTGCTCGATTGACTGATCTCTCGTTTGTTATCATCAGCGCATAGCATAAACTAGAAATTAAAGACAGGCAACTTCCTAGTTTTATATGATGCAAACATAAGGAAGTATACTTATGCTGATATTCAGAGACGAGAATTAGCTTGAACTTACGCTTCCGCATGTCAAATTTGTATGACAATTTGACATACGGAAGCCTAAGTTCATGCTTAGTTTCGTCTCTGAATATCAGCCTTAGATTAAAGGAGGAGAGGTTGAGCTGTACTCAGGCACCACACTGACTTAGTGCAGATTTGACTTCATACACCTCTAAAAACATCATTCATGATGTCTGCACACGGCCACCAAAACAGCAATTAATCGAATTGGTGATCCGAAAATGATTTCGAAAAGTCTAGTGTGTGCCAATTGAACTATTACTTACTATAGTAAATTGCAAGCTAATTCTGTTTCCACTCCGCTATTTATCATATTTTTCACATAAGTACCTAAAATGTACTTATTTATTTTATTCAAAACAACCAATCTAAATTGCATTTAAAATAAGAAAATGCAATGGTCGACCATTATAGAATTACACATTTTTAAAATAAGAACAGAAGTGTTATTACCCTTCAGTTTGTACCATTACTTTTATTTTACGGTACACCGCACCGGAATTATTCACGTAAATTAGTTTACGAGATTTGACCAAAATACTTTTTTGTTATTTTCTTGCAAGATCAATGAAGGAGCGCATTTCAAGGTTGCGTCGAGGAAAATTCCATACAAAACAGTCTGTTGAAAATTTATGTAGTTTCATCAAAATTGTTTGTAGGGCTTTTAAGGTCATTCGTAGGTACAAATAGAAATAGAAAATTAAAGTAATAGCGGTTCAAGGCTACTACTGTGAATAGAAATCGATCATTGGTCTCAGATGACAAAATTATAGTAAGGGCGAACTAGCTCGAGCCGACCACAAGGTCGTTTTTTGTTTGCATGTTGAAATGCTGGAGCGACCGCTTAGGCAACGTGCTGTTATGCACTCATTTCTTACAAAAAACGTAGAGATTCAATTCTAATTTCGGTAAACCGTCACGACTGTATTCCCCGAACGGTTAGCAGAAGTCTAGAGGTCTGATATAAAAGTTTTTCAGTGTTGCGTGTTTTGAAACAATTGGCGAGCCCGTTGCCATTAAACCAAATCTAACTAGGGAGGAACCACATTCAAAGTCTGGGTCTGCTACTAATACATTAATACCTGACCTGAGAATGTAACTACTACTGCAGGAATCCCTCACTCTATTGTATCCATAATTTCTAGGAGTTAAAGGTAATTAGTTGTATTTATAATACAACAATTGTATTTACAATTGTGATCGCAGACGATAGTAAATGTACGTATTCAATCAACAATAGAATTCGTAATACCAAGAATAGGATAAGTAATAACAGGTTTTGTCTTTTTGTCTTACTCATTTTAGATAAATCAATGTAAGCAATGAAAAGATGACTTAGAAGTTTACGATGTGAAACTTTCTTTAAATGATTTTCTTTTCTCTAAGTAGGCTAGACTGCTAAGGATACGCGTAGAGTTAATCCAAGTTAGAGAAACCCTGTCAAAATAATTGATTAGTGGCAAATAAACGAGTTGAACAGGTAAAACAAAAGCTACGAGTATTCTAATTTTAGAGAATTTTAGCTCAAGATTTATGTTGTTTAATCACTTTGAAGACAAAAAAATAATGACTTCATACGAATGTTAATGTAAAACATTATTATCACGTTTCAGGTTTTCTAGGTACCTACTTACCTACGTAAGTTGGATTAAAACTAACATAGAGGGGAAAATTCGTTTAAAATACGTTATTCTACTTCGCAGCCGCCATTTTAGTTCAATATATTTGCCGGCAACTATACAAAATGTTGAATACCAATACCTAAACGTCCAACAAGATAACCCTAGCATTACATCTATATACAATTAAATTAATACCTAAAGACCTAGGTGGTCTTATCGCTAGAGCCGATATCTCCCAGACAACCTTTGCGTGGACAATAGGAACTACACATTACACATCTGTCATATACTTGATACAATGCCTTGCCTTTATGACATGGTATGGAAAGACTGAGCGAAACCAAATAATATGCCTTGTTCATAACAGTTGCTAGTCGACAGTGATATAGGATGCAATATTATAAATAGGTACAACAGTTGCAAGTTTGCAGCTATGGAACTGCAACTGTTGCAAACTGTCTCACAGAACACCAATATCATCACACCTGGGGGTCTACTCCATAAGCATAATGTCCGTAGTTTCGGTATCAACCTCAGAGTTCGGAAATCAGCTACGGACGGATGATTCGTTCGGGGCCCGAACTAAAAATGAGTGACAACACAATATGACAGTTGACTCCCGATGTGGTTTGACCCATCCGAAACATTGAACCTGACACTTGTTTTAACGGATCGATAAGTCTACTTTCGAACCGGCTTATTACTTCGTTGATGGAGATAGGATAGGATGACTATTGTATAACCGAAGGCAGATTAAGCAGACGACGTTAAGAGACCTATTTAATGACTGATAGCTATTGATTTACCTATTATTCGCTAGTGTTTTTTTAATAGGGGGCGAGCTTAATGCCATTTTTTAAGCGAGCATAATTATACTATTCAAACTTCGAGTAGATTCTGTAAATGACATAGAGAAACTTAATTCTGATTCCCATGTCTGTCAGAATTCTTACTAAGAAAAACTCAAAATGCTCACAATAATATGGCTATGGCAGGAACGGCGAGTGCGGCGCTGATGAGGTAGAACGCGCCAGGCATCGTGGACAGGGTGCTGAGGTACACCTTGCTGTACACCGGCGAGTAGATCACAGGCACCAGGGCCTCTGATATGCTAATTAGAGAGCTTGTTTTGCCTAGAACAAAGAAAAAAAAATGTAGATAAGAAGACTTGGTTTATCAGTTATTTTAATCAAGGGAAAAATCAACTGGCAGGATTTGAACCTGCGTCTACTGTTTAAATACACCGGACGTTATGACCTCTAAGCCACCGCGTGTCCTACCCGCCAAGTTAACTAGAAGACGCAGGTTCGAAACCCACCAGTTGAATATTTTCTTCATAAAATGACTGGTATTACCTTAACATGGAACATACTAAAAAAATACAAAGATATAGACTTAGTTTATAATAAAAAAAAAACTTGGGACATTTTTACACAGCACCATCTAGTCCCAAACTAAGCAAAGCTTGTACTATGGGTACTAGACAATGGATGAATAGATATAATACTTATATACTTTTTTTTGTAAATACATACTTATAATACATAGGGAACACCCAGATAAACACAAACACCTAAGTGCATCACATAAATGTTTGTGTCTTATGGGAATCGAACCCACGACCTCGTGATCAGCAATCCGGTACTCAGTACTCCGGTATTCCTAAGCTACGTCTACATATATGCAAAAAAGATGGCAAGTGCCATTGTGTAGGCATTATTAATGACCAATTATTAATTAAATTATTCTAGATAAAAATAATGTCCCAGCTTTTTTTATAACCCTCTCAAGCAGGTTTTCTACTAGAGTGACAAGTAGCATTTATCTAAAAGAAGTTGTGTAATTAGAATTCACATTATTTTCTGATTAGCACAAACGTGATCTTAAAGCCCATTTGAAACAACTTATATATAGTTTTTTAATAATAATACGCAATTATATTTTTTATGTGATTTGCTATTATTGTCATGGTAATACCTAGGAATTATGTAGATAGACACCTACAGACCTATTAGTCATGTAAATAAATAGTTTATACAATAATAATAATCATTTTATTGCCGGTATAAACAATTTTCAGGCCAATTACGAATATTGTCATCTTAGTACTGTAGAGACCCAAGGAGGTTTCTACAGAGGCTGCTTCGTAAAAGCCCTGGTTGGCATCAAGAGCTGTCATCGTAGAATAAAAAAATATGTTTTGAATTTAAAACGTAGTTGAAAGCCTCCACAGTACGTACCAAATATTTTAAATGACAATGAAGCTTTTGCAAAATAGTTTCTCGTACGTTAGAATGTTTGCAAGTTGACCTAATATTCGGAAATGATTCCACAGGGTACCGGGTTATCGTAAAGGAACAAACGTATAACACTTAGTTCAAAGATTAGATGACCTCAAAAAGTAATAGAGGCATATAAATAAATAATGTTAGTAGGTAGGTACCTACATAATTCGCGATATCATCAACTTATTTTACAGAAAGAGACGGGTTAGGCTATAGCTGCCTGCTCCACCGTCATTTGGGCATAAATTTTTGCCTTTTGTAATTGCCTATAGAATAGTTAAACAAACGAAAAAGCATACAGCCATTTTTACCAATGTCACTGACGATCAATAAAGCGACTTTTGTCTACGTTTAACGTTCCGACGTTCTTAAAAATAAGATATAATGTACCTACTTACCGGAGATGTCAAATTGGAGATCAATGATACAGAGGACGTTCATTTTGACTTTATTTATTTCCAAAAATAGACTCATGATTTTATGAGTTTATTTATTTATGTGTTTTATTTATATATGAAGTGCCAAATAATTCAGCCACCTTATAGTGGATAGCTTAGCTTGGCAACTGATGGAATCCGGCGCCTTTATACGACAGTACAGTTCTCGCCACACTTATTGTCCGTCTTGAAGTTAGCACGAGGTAACTTTAAACCGGCCAAAAAAATCGAAGATACAAAATTATAGGATTTTATTAAATAATAAAAACGAAAGCTCAAGTCGTAGGCTACCGTTTGAAATAATTTTAATCCAATATTTTTGATTCTCCGATTTTTAAGGACGGGTTAAAGTTAGCTCGTGCCAACTTCAACCCGGACAATAAGTTTGGCGAGAACTGTACCTATGTATAAACGTGGATAAACATAAGGAATATCTACTTGTGCAAGAGTCGCCTCCTACGGGCCGACTCTGACGACGTGTAGGAATACAAATTTTATATAATATACCGAAAAAGTATTTAGCAACTGCAATCGCCTGTACCGTCTTAGAACCTGCTTGCCCTTTCTATCGGGCAATGAGTATCACACGAACTAAATAATAAAGAAAAATAACCTAACCTAAATTAAAAATTTAGAAAACCCCCGACACGATAATGAAATGTAATTTGCCATTTTGTGGTGGCGGCCATCTTGGATTTCAAATTTATTATAGTGTATAGTATTCTACTAGTTAAGCCCTTTCATTTGATACCCATATTGACTGAGTTGTGAAAAAATATGTAATCCGCTGTCTTGTAGCGGCGGCCATCTTGGACCGATTTTCATCAAACATAGCTAAGAACACTCCCGACTAATTCAACTTTCAAATAAAAAAATCTAAATCAAAATCGGTCCATCCGTTGGGGAGCTATGATGCCACAGACAGACAGACACACACACACACACACACACACAGACACGTCAAACTTATAACACCCCGTCGTTTTTGCGTCGGGGGTTAACAAACGTGGTTAGTTTCTGCTCTATGGTAAAAAGACGTGAGATGTTGCATGTTTGTTTGTATGAATCTTATTCTAAGCTTGGCAACCGTTATGTATTATTGCACAATGAATAATTATTTGATAAAGGAAAATTTTCATAAAGTTTCATCATAATATAAATAGGTACGCGTAATAAATTGTATAATTAATTATACACATATATGACACGCCTCCTATTAATGGTCACATTATGGAATAGTTCCTCTATGGAAATAATTGTAAATGATTAGCAATTAAAAACCGTAAACGTATTATTTTGAATGGCCTGTGTCCAGGTATTTTCCTAAACGATCGTAGGAAATATACCCGATTTGCATGCAGCGAAGTAGCAACAGATTTTACGTCAATTCACTACCTTATCGTATTAATTATAGCATAAAGCAGTATCATTATTAATTAGTACCTACTTAACGGTCTTTACAATGTAAACTACTGTTGGTTGCTTTGTTTTTACTTGAGTACCTACTCCTTATTGTTTTTTTTTGTCCTAGTCAGCCAAGATCCTAAAAATCAACACCGTGTAAACCCACACACTTATACACAATATACCTAAGAAAATTATTTGGATTGTTTATTGCATTCATGTGTTAAAATATGTAGCTGTTACTTAATAGCATTGTACTGTTTCTTTGTTATACAATGTAGTTGGTAAATGGCTTTCTGTTTCTCTACCATCGTTATATCATAATTATTATTTTTAAATGTTATTTTCCTGTAAATCAATAAATAATATTGTTCAGCGTGAAGCCTGGTATACATTACCATTTATAATAAGGATGGGACCATCCAATATGTGAAAATATGTTCATTAAATCATACTATTTATCTATTTATCTTCTGGGACGCCTGCAGGCACCAGGCGGGCGATCAGTCCTCTTGTTGGGATTATTTCGCCCAGTTCCCCAAAAAATTAAATCATACAAGTATATGAACTATTCCACCCCTATGCCCGTACCTATTTACTGTCCCACCGTTGGGCACAGGTCTCTTATATTAATGGCGATGATCCAAGCATGTGCTATGCAATATCTTGTAAAGCAATTATGTTGTTAAAGCAACATAGTATTATCATTATTAAGTAGAAACATAGCAATCGATATTGTAAAATACCCATTATGAATTACGTCACTGGTTAATTACCTTCAAGCACTCTTTTCTTGCACTCAAAGATTTAATTAATATAAATTTATTAATTCATTGATGAACGGTGTCCTCCAAAGGGTCATACTCATAACTGTTTTTATTTAGGTGTGCTAGTTCCTCACAATTAAAATGATATTTACCTACATTTTTTAAACATAATAATCAACCAAGAATTTTGTTTCTTACCCTGAAATTAATTTAATGTAAAAATTATCATATTAGGTACTTCTTTATACCTTTACTTGTGAACTATAATAAAAAACCATACCTAAATACATTAATAGGTATATTAGGTAAGTAAGTATATATTAGGTATTACTACATCAGTTTTTAAATAAAATTACATGGGTCTGAAAATTAAACAGTGTACTGAAAAGACTTTAGTTATAACAATCCTAGACATATCTTATAAACATTTTGTGGCTCGGCGTTCTATGAAAAACATAATAAATTGACTTCGAATTTACAAACTTTCCGAAACTATCCGTACCTAACAAAACTTAAATATAATTTTTTTTTTTGTTGTGTGTATTTATGACAGGTTAGACCAGGTATAATATAATTTTTCTTTGTTGTCTCAAATGCTGGAGAAATTTAATATTTAATGAAACTACACGTACCTAACTGAAATTAAACTAGGAGAGGATAATAATTAATTATTGCAAACTAATTATCATTTGATCTTAAAAAGTTTTAACACAATTTCTAAGATGGACAATATTTTATACCATAATCGACATTTATGCGAGTGGAGACGCGGGAAAAAACCCGTTTAAAAAATGTAATAATTGGAGAAAAAACAGAGATTTAATCACAAGTCCTGCGTGTATGCAACCACTGTGAAATATGTGAATATCAATTAAAATACCATTTACCTTCATTATGGAATCACCGTAAGAAAATGGGCTATATACTTGACAAGTGTGACGACATAAAAATAACGATATTAAAAAGGTAAAGTATCGTGTTATTGACTTATAAAAACGTACAGGTAGTTCAAGTATTTGTATCTCTTCCTTTCTCACTGCAGTCTGTACCCTCCTTACGAAGTTACGAGAACAACTGTGTAAGTAGGTAGAGTTCCAAAAAAAGTTGTGTAAAACGAATATCGAATGTATACAAATGCGCAACTATTTTAAAAAGTGTCTAAAAATCTTTTTGCCAGTTTCCGTGCAACTAGTCATTAACGTATCATAAAATAATGCTTGTAAAATTATTTGGAATAAACATATTTGAACTTGAACTTGATATAATTACTTAACTGATTATCTTCTACACTGTGCGAAAGGCACATGCATTAATTAAACATATGAGTAGTATAATGATCACGAGCTAGCCTGATGATGATCCCGATAGTTATTTTTGTCGTGAAATTGACACCCCGCGACACTAACTTACGTCCAACATCGTTATTGGTGAAATTACCCTATTCTTTGCCACTTCAAACTACCTAGGCTAGAAATCTATAAAATATTAATAACAATGAAATATGTGGGTAATTAAAAATTTAGCTTTTTAATATAAACTTCATTATTTTTTTAAAATATATAGTGCTGTCACCAAGACGAGTCGTCTTTTTTCTAAACCTCATTGATTCTGTCGGGGTACATAATACTAGAGAGCTTATTTATATTTGACAATAATTTCCTCCGGATATAACGCTATAACATAAATAGGAAAAATCCTTCGGTACACATCTGTTTCCCGTATCTCAAGATTGCTTGCTTACCACACTACGCAATATCTAAACAAAAACTGAGCGATAGGAACGCAGTAAACTAAAATAAACAGTACATCGTCATATTACGGCAGTTTTTATCTCACAAACTGACAAGCATTACCTACTGCCAATCATTGTCTCAAGGAAACTCTATAATTGTTTACATTAAAGTAAATAGAAATACCCGCAGTGTGTAGGTACTTGATACAGTTACAGTTTCCCAAACAATAGTAGCGCCATATTTGCAAATTGATAACGAATTACCAAACTGTAAAAGTAGGTAATAATACTTGATGTTTTTGCTTTAAAAAGAAAAACACTGGACTGATTTGAGTAGGTACATTGTTTTGATGTCTCTATTGTACGGTGTTCATTCTGACCTTAAAATGATTACCTATAAGTACGTATACTTCCTTTTACTTTTATTTCGATTGCATCCAACGGGGACAACATCTAGAGGAGAGGACATCTAATTTTAAATTAAGAATTTGAACCTCGATACAGGTCTAAACAAATAAAGTAATGTCAACTATAAATAAGTTTTTAAGAAAATTATAATTTTCAATTTTAATTGTACACATTCACACAAAATTGTGTACCTATGTTGTCACATTTAACATTCGGAGAAACAGAAAAATAAATATTGTATAAACGTTTGCGTATTATGAAATACAATTTATTTAATCAATTTTTTCGAATAAATTTGTAGCTCCTTTTAAAAAAATACTGGCATGTTTTTTTGTTTATTGTTGTTCTCTATTGTTTCCTTTTTCATTATAGAACGCCTCCTTAGGTTATTATTATTTATTATTATCAAACATTATTATTCTAATTTATAAGCAAGGCCTTGGGTGCTAAAAGACCAAAGTATTCGGCTATATTTCTTATAAAAACTATACAGTTTTTTTTATAAGATTAGGCATAACATTTCATAACAAGTATCTTTTTTTATAACCTCTGGCATGCTGGTTAACAAATTAATTAAAATAAAATGAGTAAAAATGTTAAAATTACCTAATTTATCTTTGGATGTAAATCATGTTATGATTCATCAGCGGCGTTCTTAGCCTAGCAGATCTATATCGTACTAAAATTAGCATTTTATTCAGCCTTATCGTTAATTGGAAATCCAAGTTGATTTCCTTCAATCAAAGTTTTCATTTCACTCACAGTGCACTCAAGCTGTTTCAGTTGGATTTTCCTTGATTACTTTTATTATGTACCGGAAATCGTTTCAATCCAAATCAAGCAGAATGAGATCAACTCTTTGTTGAGAATTTTCTCTTTACGTTACTGGAAATATTGCCAATTACTTAGCTATGGGTAACTTCGCTTTAAGTATAATTTGAAACTCGTTGACATTTTGTCGTTAGGGTTGCTATAAATACATTGTAGTAGGTAGATAGGCTTTTAAGTACGGGCATATATAAATTATTGTTTAGGAACCTACGTTAAAAAAGCCATTCAAGTATGCAGTTACTATATTTAAATGGTTTATTAACTTGACAGAATTATTATATTTAAAAAAACAAATATTATAAATTAGGTACCTAAGATGAAAGTGTAATAAACTTTATGTTAGTTATATTTTATGGGTGTCCTAAGGAACAGAATTTTTAAGATTAAATCTAGAAATCCATGCTCATGATCCGAGATCTTGTCGCTTTGACGATATTGATACCTAAATTAATATCGTAGTTTTCTGATAAGCTGGGTAAACAAAAAAAAACAAGGATTTTGTCTAGCAAAGACATTGCATTTGTTCCAGCCATTTATAGTTCGAAAACTTCCCAATCTTTTCATGAATATGTATGAAATCGAAATGGCCTTGAATACGTAAATATTGCTGTAAAAATGTGCTGTAGTAAGAACGTAATTCCTTGGGATACAAGTAACTAATTCTTTTAAGCTTTGTATATCTTAGTTTTACGTTATCTTGTAAATAAATAGGCATAAGTGTGCTTTTCCGTATTTATTCAAATCTTTTTTTCTTTTGTTTTGATTGCATAATATTAAAATAGTTAAGATAGTTATTTTCTGTGGCGTGCTTCTTAGTCATCGCGAAACGTCAACTGAACGACGCAACAAAAATATCAACCTCAGAAGTTGATTAATCCATTTAATCTAAAAAAAATATTTGTTTTAAAAAATATCTCGTGAATGACTGAAGGTCGCTGGAGATCGTATACATTACCACCTCACTTAGAAGATAACATGAATGTTTTTCATACAATTTTAACTACCTACTACTTCAATTTCCTTATATCCAGTTATCTCAGCGTAGGTACCTATACCTAGTTTGATCAACGATAAATCTCTTGGTAATAGGTAACTCTTAGATGTATTTACTATTTGAATTTTCCCTACATAAATCCTAGTAAATACCTAATGATGAATTGGAAAACTTGTATAAAACTTGAAAACAAAACAAATACTTAGGTACCTATATAAAAAAAACAAATACCTACCTTAATTATAAATAAGAAACTAACGGAGAGGGGGAAAGTTAGCGCAGTACATTAGCGTGCGAAATGTACTAGAAATTGACTACTGCGCATCCGCCATTTTAAAGTTGTTAAAGTTATTTGCCAGCAATTATTATACACATTTATTTGAACAAATGATAATGTATACTGAACGCAATATGGATTAAAACTTCTAAGTACCTATGTATATTTAAGTATGTGTATATTTTTTGATACCATTTATAGAATATTGTTTTACACTACGTTTAGAAATTTAAGAATTTAATGAATTTAGGATACCAAGGAGACGTAATTTTTACTATACAACCTATGGATGGACAGGAAAATTGATGATTGTAAATACATCAAAATGTATTTCAAGCCCCATTTGTCTTCATTAGATGCTGTCGTAATAATAAATTATCATCTTAATAATAATACTTTGTTATCAATAAACAAGTATTCAGATATAACTGGTTATTATAATCTTACTGTTTATGTTATAGCTTACAATGCAAGTTTTATATGACTTTCAAGTACTTAAGCAATTAATATTGTTATCTACTTAAGAACAAATATAACGTTAATTAGTTAGGTACCTACTGAAAGGATGAAATATTAATTTTAAATGGAATGTGTTCGTCTAACGTCGTTATTCTGAAAGACTCATTTCGCGGGACAAGAAATTGGTGATGCTTTAGGTCCCATGGTAAAGGATGAGCCTATTGACAAATCCGAGCTACCACGGGGAATTTCCTAATTGTAGAACAAAATAACTCAAATCGATTGAATTCGACCATTCTGGACGGATGAGGTAAGTATTTGTTTTTAGTAAACAACAACAATGTATTACATAAAGAATTATACCAAGCTTAAAAGTTACGTAAAAATATTGGTAATCTTTCATTGAAAATACTACATAATGTTTCTGAAATTTTATTACGGTATAAATATATCCGCCATTTATAAATATCAATCATGTAAAGACATAATACAAATACAATAACATTGATTAGGTGCAAACCTTATCACAACCAAGTGCAAACACTTGTAACATTATGTGTTTAAAAACAATTAACCTTTAACTTCCAGTGATATATTTATTTGTTGAATCAGAACAGAAGATAAATCCGATGTGAATCGTATTTCCTTACTTCGCAATACCTTACAGACAATTTTAAGTAACACTATACAGAATCGATTTCGTTGAAGCGTTTGAGATCAATAGCCTGAAGGCTGTTACATGATTGGCAGTCAGATGCGGCTACAGATTGATACTTCAAAATAGTTTAGGATGTTACTTGAAAATATATCTATACAGAAGGTACAATAGATGCAAACAATACCGACTTTTGGTATGTAGGTAAGTTGGGGTGAAGATGTTTAGTACCTATCTTCAAAAATTTTGATGGAATATAATAACACGTACCTATTACAAATTTAACAGTCCCAAATAAGCCGAATGGGTTCTCAGAATGTTTAACAGTTAGTCAAAAACTGCTTAAGTTTTTCATCCTTGGAGTTGAAATTGTAACATTTCTACCTATATTCGCAGTGCTTAGATGTTCAGATTGTAATTATTCTTAAGTAGGTCCGTAATAAATGACTGCAGTAAAACTCGTAATCAATTATTCTAGTTGACTTGTTTAATGGAGTAATGGCTAACTGATATTCTGTTTGCATTCCTAAGTCAAGTTTAAAAAGTATAAATTAGACGAGCGTGTACACTTACAGCGCCGTTTAACCACAGAGCAAAATAGGCATTCTTTCTCTCCTTTTTCTTTTTGTCCTCTGTTTAGCACCAGTGCGCCAAACAGTATTTGATCATCAGTTTTAGCACAGGTTTTAGGTAGCGATATTTTTTTTAAAGAAAGTGATGCAAAGGCTTGCATCTAGATATTATAACTATGCTTGATAGTGATGCATTAAGGCATTTCAATACAATCAAAATTACTTTACATCCATTAGATAAGTGTCTATCAAGGATCAAATTAGCAGACACACTAGAAAATCAAATGTATCATTCTGCTGAAAGGTAGATACTCAGTTTCTTTGATGCTTCGTTTTCTAGACAGATTTTGATTTTTAGGTATTGGTTATATTCGAGTACCTTGCATATGATTTTCCACGATTTTCCAGATTGGTCTATATTTTGCTCTATGATCTACGCTCGACGCTCCATCATAGTTTTCATTCAGCAGTAGCTGTATATCAGCTGATCAAACATCATCAGACGATAAAAGTCACGTGAAATACGAATGTTTGTTGTTCGCACTATTCTGAACACGATCGACAAATTTCTACTTATCGAAAAACCAATTAAATCGACTGCCATTAATCATGTGTGTACTTGGTCTGATAATTTTAATGTGAGACATTTTCCTATCGTTGCATAATATGAGCATTTGAGCAGTCTATTATTGAATGATAGTCTTAGTTACTTTTTAAATTGTATATGACCTATGTCCTTCTAAAGATTAAAGATGTTTACAGATATTTAATGAAGCGTTTGATCGACACAATTTCATTGTGAACGTTTCAGTAAGAAGCAAAACAGTTTAATTTTTTTGTGTTAAAAATGGATCACTCACAATATTAATTCGTTTTTTCATCTCTTACTTATTCATTTGTTTATCTTAGTAATTATTTTGTTTAAATATTGGTCTTAATTATAAAAAAATTGTATCAACTCACCGACTTCATCAGCATTCACCAGCTTTGTGGCTATTGATCGCAGTGACGTGGCACCGGCTGAACTGAACATGTCCAGGACTGGCCCCAGGAAGTACACTGTTCTGGTTGGTGCCATGGCGTACACCAGACTCGCCGCTATCCTACTGAGGCATGCGACCACACCGATGATGCTGTCCTCAATCTTCCATCTTTTGCTGAACAAATATATTGTTATGAAGGAACCTGTGCAAAGAAATTATATCATACAATATGGCAAGGTCAAACGTACTAAGTTACTTGTCAAATTTTTGTAATGTTAAGTTATTTTATGAAATCATCATCATCATCATCAACTCATATACTGTCCCACGGTTGGGCATGGATCCGGCTCCTGTCAGTATAAGAGGTATTAGGCTATAATAGTCCACCACGCTGGCCTAATGCGGCTGACTTTACATGCCGTCGCGAAAATCTCTTAGGCATGCAGGTTTCCTCACGATGTTTTCCTTCACCGTTAAAGTGATGATAATTACGCACATGATTTCGAAGAGTCAGAGGTGCGTGCTTTGCATTCATCGAGACCTTTGACTTGGCAGTCCAGTGGTCATACCGCTAGGCTATCACTGTTGAATGAATAATTTTAAGAAATATACGAATTAAATCCAAGATAATGCATGCTCTAAGGACAAAAATTGCACAAGTAAACGCTTTCAATAGATACAAAAAAGTTTTTACCTAAATAAAAGTTATGTTGCATTTTAAAAAAGTGTTTGAATGCAGAAGAATAAAATATTATAACAATTTTTAAGCTCTTGCATAGCAGAACAATGTCGTGACTCGTGTTTGTATATAATTAATCAGGACGTTATCCATCTGTGCCTAGACAATTGTTTAATGCATGTCTATTAAAGAAATCATTATCCTCATATTCCCAAGCCTACAGAAATATTTACGCGCTTACAAGATATTCAATTAATGTTATCAAATAACACATCTGTGGAAATTGCCACCGTTTTTCTAAAACAGTATTGTCTTGTCTTTTGCCGCATTTTCTGTCATAACAATGTCCAGTGACGTAAGCGTACTAAATAAAACAATATATTACTATCTGATATGTTAAGTTGATAAAACAATATTTAAGTTGCAAACTGATTCATGACAAAATGGCTGAACAAACCAGTACAAAGTAAATCGACTACCGAATGCTGTGACCTTGATACTTTCACATTTGATTTTTCAATCTGCATGTTCATCAGTTTAAGTAAATCTTTGTAAATATTATATAGATTTTTGAACTCCTATTCATGGCTATCAATAACTATCTAATCTATGCGAGAAATTAAATCATAGTTGAGTAGAAGTTGACTTGCAGTTTTTGTTTAGACTTCATACCTACAAATCTGTTGCAGATCATCTAGAGATCAGCATCCTCCTAGATTTTTTCCCAACCGTGTTGGGGTCGGCTTCCAGTCTAACCAGATACAGCTGAATATCAGTATTTTTCAAGAAGCGACTGCCATTCAGACCTCCGCAACCCAATTTCTGGGCAATCATGTACCTAGAGATCAGCGATAGATAAAAATTGCTTCAAGTACTTATATTAGATTAGCCAATCAAAAATTTCCGAAATTGTCCGATTCAAATCGCCATCAAAATTTTGTAATCCAAGAAATGTTTAATATTGAAATGATAGTGAAATGGCATGGAATATGCCATTTCACTATCATTTCAATATTAAACATTTCTAATATTTGTCTCATTGTGTGGACTTTGCAGTTGACAGTTAGATTGACGGGCGGGTTGTTTTGAGGTCGAAACAGTGCTAGACAGAAGAAGACAAATGACTCGTGTTAAGCCGCGTTTACATTGTACAAGTCTACTTAATGTAAGAGTTTCTTCAATTTTTTTTTATACCACTAAGGTGGCAAACAAGCATACGGCCCGCCTGATGGTAAGCGGTTACCATAGCCTATGGACGCTTGCAACCCCAGGGGTTTCAATCGCGCGTTGCGCGAAGAACCTCTTACGAGGTTTATCGAGGATTCACTGCGGATTGGTTGATGCAAGTAGATACCGCCCGAACGTCTAAATTTATAAGAAAAAAGAACTTATATCATATATGTTAATAAGGTTCCTATGTAGGTAAGTTGCGATCTATCGTTCGAATCGAAAGAAATCGTATCGAAATGTCATTCCGCAGAACGATTGATTTGCGGCTTTCGACAAATCAAGCGTTCTGGGGAATGTCATTTCGTTTCCAATTTCTTGGTAAAAGCCTCATATAAAATATGTTTAACATACTCTTTTCATCTTCAGCTGCTCCTGAATCTACGGCTCTGAGCAAACTGATACAAGTGTTTCATAAAAAATGTATAGATAACATTTAAACTGAACTCTTCAAAGTTGAATTTAAGTACTCAACTGTATTTGGGTGCTACCAAGATGAGCTAGCAGACATTAAAATACGATACATATTATCGATATACATATAAGTTTCATTCAGGCCATTTTCGTTAAAAATTACTTTGGAATATATCTTAAGCAATGACTTAATTTGACTGTGTACTTAGATGAAGGCGAGTCCCATATCAACGGAGGCTTAAGCTGTCAAGTCAGTCTTAGATTACATACATAGGGGAGAGTGGTCACCATTCGTACGCGGGGCACATTCATACAGTTAGTATAACAGACAAACTAAACGGCACACAAGCGCGCGTTTGCTTGTGTGCATAGACATACCGGCCGCCATGTTGCTAAGCAGAGTGTCGCGCCAGTCGCACCACGGTGCATCGGCTGACAAGACGTAACGTGTTTTCGCGCGCGGTGAGTAAATTTTTTACGTAAATTCAATACACAATTGTAAGTAGAATTATTATGTTTTTGACAAAATAGTGTTGAATAATATTAATGTTAACATTGATTATTTTGAGCTTTAATTGCTATATTTCTCCAATTAAATTAGAATTTGTATAAAGTAGTATTTTAATTTTGTGCAAGGCATGGGGTGCATTCGGACAGCAAAACAGGGGGCACATTCGTACGCGTACGAATGCTCCCCTTTAGATTTTATTAACCACCAGAACATCACAATAACATTTTTCTTTTTATGAAGTACTAGCTTTCCGCCAGCGGCTTCGCCCGCTATCCCACGGGAACCATACTTTTTACCGGGATAAAAAGTAGCCTATGTGTTATTCCAGACTAAAATCTATCTCTGTGCCAAATTTCAACCAGATCCGTTCAGTAGTTTTCGCGTGAAAGAGTAACAAACATCCATCCATCCATCCATCCTCACAAACTTTCACATTTATAATATTAGTAAGATTCGAATTCTAACAAATCGATATATTTTATAAAGTAAGCCTTATAACTAATATTTTATTGCAGAATCATGGTACGAAAATATAAAAAAAAGGGTACGCGTACCCAAGAGGTGGATGAAGACTCCATGAAATTAGCAAAAAAAATTAAATTATCAAAAAATTTAATCGTTTATCCACAGTTTACTTATTGATAATTCTTAGCTTAACAATCAGTCTCATTTTTAATAAAAAATTATTGCAAAGAAATCATTAAGACTGCTTATTGATAATTCTTAGCTTAACAATCAAATTGATTGCAGTCTTAATGATTTCTTTGCAATCATTTTTTATTATAAAAAATGATTGCAAAGAAATCATTAAGACTTTGAAATCATTTTTAATAAAAAATGATTGCAAAGAAATCATTAAGACTGATTGTTAAGCTAAGAATTATCAATAAGTAAACTGTGGATAAACGATTTAATTTTTTGTTATGTTTCTAAAGAAACATTTATCGACTATGAGTCAAGTCAAATATTTTAAGTTAGTTCTTTAATAAATAAATATTTTTGTAATAATTAATAAAAATTTAACGACTTTAATAGGCTTTTTAATTACCCTGTATGAATCTACCCCATGGCGTATGAAAGTACCCCACCTACTGTACGAACGTACCCCGTACGTGGGGTACGTTCGTACAAATATCTTATCGTAGAAAAATTACTATAACTCTTTACCCTTTTGACATAATAGTTTCGGATTTTTTTGTAACAAACTACAATATATTTGTTACGCTTAGGTATATAAACTAGATAAAATCAACAATCCATCATAAATTAAAAAAATAAAATCTAAAAAGTGTACGAATGGTGACCACTTTCCCCTATGTATATTTACATAGATACGATACTTACATACAGACGGACTACAAAGTAAAGTTGGTTACGACCTATTTGACTAATCAATATTTAGGACAAAACATTGACATTGTTAGAACAAAACGTACAAAGTTTTTAGAAACGAACATTTAATAATAACTCGTCTGACAATAATTCATTCTAGAGATAAAGGCTAAATGAGTTTTGTCTCTTTTTTAATTTGACATTCAAAACCCTAAAAGAGAATATTTTAGGTAGTTACTATAAAAATGTATTATTATTTAGTTAGTCGACTAAATATACAAATATCTCAGGCGATATCAGCCTTAGGCTGAGATCTCTTCTCTGAATCTCAGGCTGAGATTCAGAGAAGAGACTCAGCATGAACTTACGCTTCCGTATGTCAAATTGTAATACAAATTCGACATACGGAAGCCTTACTTTACGCTGAGCATCGTCTCTGAATATTAGCCTAAGTGTTTTTGTAAGAGACTTTGATGTTTTGCCCGAAAAATAAATAACATTACCTAGTTAATACAATACCTAGTTGTTATTTTCACTGGCAAAATTGTAAAGTTGATGGGTTTTTTTTAGTATCTATGTAGTCATGTAGCCAGACTATCCTATTTGAACTGTAAAATCTTGCCTAATGATGACCGTTGGCAAACTGTACACCTCTGCCTAACCCTTCAGGGAATACAGGAATAATGGGATTTTTATTTTTTCTTTCTTCTTCTATTTTATATCAATATGTTCTTTCGGTAGTATATTTTTTATGGTCACTAAGTATTAATTTCCTTTTGGTTTATTTCTGCAATGCGTATTTTCCTAATATTTGTAAATGAAATTTATTTCAAAATTCATTGAAATAGGTACGCTATCAATTTTCCAATGGGAATCAATACAGGATTCATTGAAACCGGTCATTACACATTATTAACTTTATTTCGATCATTCAGATTGTTTAATGTCGATCTGTAAAAATGTGGTTACGGGCACTTAATTCTAGTTATAAACGGGTTTTTACTATCTTTAGAAAGCTGGTTATTCAAATGTTATTCAAATGTTCAAGTTTTATTTGCAAATTGTAGAGCATGATTTGGCGAATCTACTAGCATTAATAACATGATATCTATTGATTTTTATAATGTTCTTTATGCACAGTTGGTAAATGATGGTTTCATTACCATTAGGCGTTTTCTGCATACAACCTTAGGGTGATGCAGAGACAATACAAACATCATCATCCTCCTGCCCTTATCCCAATTATCTTGGGGTCGGCGCAGTACCTATGTCTTTTTTTTCCATACATCTCTAATAGCCATCATCTCCTCATTCAATTCCTTTGTGGTTTTCTTTCTTACACAGTCCATCCATCTTTTCTTTGGTCTTCTCCTCTTTCCTTTTATCCTTCCACTTTCACGCTCAAAACCTTTTTGAATAAGAATACAAACGTATCTTACATAATATACACCAACGCAGTAGGGTAGCAAAAACTAGAGACCCTTTACGATCCGCTAAGACACTAGCTAATACTTGTAATACTGACGTTCTTTGCCTCATAGAAAACGTCATTGACCGCTGTGCATTGGGCTACACGAACTAAAAAAATACATTACTAGCAAACTTATCCTCTCTTCAGTTACTTAGATCCTACTAAATGTGAAAGTCTGGATGTATGGATGGATGGATGTTTGTTACTCTTTCACGCAAAAACTACTGAACGGATCTGGATGAAATTTGGCGCAGAGATACATTATAGTCTGGAATACCACATAGGCTACTTTTTATCCCGAAAAAAGGTTTGGTTTCCGTGGGATCGCGGGCGAAGCCGCCGGCGGAAAGCTAGTTTTTAATATTTCTTTTACCTCTAGGATTCGTTCGTGTACAACGATTGTTTTTTATTTACCACTTCAATTAACTTTTCTGATTAGGTTGGACGTGTTTACTGTAGAAATATTACTATCTAGTCGTTATTTCTTTTATGTCAGCTGCTGATGGGTTGTTTTGTAAACTTTAACATAATCCTACTTCCTATCCTACTAATATTACAAATGTGAAAGTTTGTGAGGATGGATGTTTGTTACTCTTTCACGCGAAAACTACTGAACGGATCTGGTTGAAATTTGGCATAGAGATAGATTTTAGTCTGGAATAACACATAGGCTACTTTTTATCCCGGTAAAATGTATGGTTCCCGTGGGATAGCGGGCGAAGCCGCTGGCGGAAAGCTAGTTATTATATATTTTATACCATGCTACTACGCCAGAAGTTGGTAAGAGATGTAGGTACTGTTTCATACAGTTTTCCGGTATGTTTTAAAGGACCCATGCTACTAGGGCTTATTGCTATGAATTGGCCAAAAAGCCAAGTTCCGAACTGCTATCAGCGTTTCACAACTTCATAGGGTATCGTATCAGGACCTCGCGACATCTCGTGCAGCTTCGCGGGCTACCCCTAGACCAATGAGATAGGATTTAGGAATGTTTGAACTAAGACATAAAATCAGTTGTGACAAGTAATTTTCTTAAACTATTGCGTATTACATTTATGTTAGACTTGCTTTTGTCCGCGGCTGCGCTCACGTGGATGTAAAAGCAATATTAGGACGAAGAGAACACAAAACAACGATCCGTTGATATGTATTGGAAGGCATACCACACAGATATCAAGTTCAAGCAGCTCTATCCCTCGATCTATTCCAATATTGGAAAAAGATCTTCGGCAGTTTTTAATTTGAAAAATATGGTTTGCAACAGTTCACTGAAAATTCAAATCTATTCAGTAGGTTTTGCGTCAACACCTAGCAAGCAGACTAACCGATTTTTTAAAATTACTAAATATCTTCAATGTACACAGCTCTTTTACAGTTTTATAATAGAATAGATGATATAGAGTTATCTAATAACGTATTACTTTTTATTGAATCGGTACTTATGGAATGAAACCAAAAAACCGCAAGAGAACTAGACAATGAAGTCTTGTTATGGTTTTTACAATTTGTACATTACGTTTGTACCTAGTTGAAATGTTGTAAAGCATCATTACAATAAAACGCCATGGTGGGCCGAATTATTGTTCGCATTGTTTGTTGTATCCAATACCCAATGCAATGTAAAGCAAAACTTGCACCAATGTGAATTTTTCAATGTATTACATATTATCTAGCTAATTAGTACATCGTCACTGTTGTTAATGGATAATTATTTTTATCTATATTTAAAAGAAACTACTTTCACGACTTAGGACTTATTTTGTTGCTTCACTTTGTCTCCCGTTTAATTTATTTTCTGGTCTTTAAAAAACTTCGACTTGAAAAATGTATTCAAAAGTTAGTAACTGCTTTATATTTCTTAGAAGATAATTATCTGAGACAAGATGGTTATAAAACTTTTAACAGTAGTTATTATTTTAATTATTAATTTGTTATATACCTCAAACCACTAGACGTAGAAACATAAAATTATGTAAAAAACATATATGAGAATAAAAATATGGAAAATTCCTTTTGAAAAAGAATAACAAGCATCGTGGGAAACATAATAATTAATATTAGTCTTTAACAGTTTTTTAGTATTAATTATTCATTTTGCTGTTTAGTAGGTACAATAATAATTATATTTATTTTATGAAGCACAGAAGTACGTTCTTAGAAAAATCTTATTGTTGGTAGGTGTAGGGTGGCCAAAATAGTTTCAGCTAAAATGGGACTTTATAGACTAGTACACAAGTACACATTTTTAACGCTTTAAATGTGGAATAATAATTTCTTTGATAAACCAATATTTAACTAAAATTTTATCTTTAAAGTCCTTACGCAGTATTGTTGTTGCAACAAGTGTGTTTTTATCGCTTTAACTACATAATGTTGTTACTCAAAAATATTTCAGAACTACTTGAAATCACACGCTGTCATAATATTTATTTGGAACTTTATCGTGTTTTATAATAATTAAATTTTCCATTATCTTATAAGACCACTTTATGATACCTATTTTGTTTATCTTTTATTGAGGTATTAAAAATCTGTATATAATAGGTACCTACTCGTATTTGTTTTTATACATATAATGTGGCATGCAATACTTATTTGATCAAGATGAATAAATAAACTTAGGTATGTATTTTATGTAAATCCAACAATATTGCGGCACTGTTTTGATGTGCTTAAAATGATCAGTAATAAAGATTTTTTTTTATGAATGGTCAACTTTATTCCTTAATTAGTTTTTTTTTGCTTGAAAAGCGCTCAGTAGGCATGTATAAATTACATGCCTACTGAGCGCTTATATTATATTTTTAATCGTAAAAAATAATTAATTGTCATAAAGCGTAAACAACTCAGTAAAAGTTTTGACATTTAAATAATAAATGTCAAAGTTTAACCTTGAAAGAATAAATGTCAAAAAAAATATTAAATATATTGAGGTGTTTCTTTATTAAGATGGTCAAAAATGCTTCAAAAAATTAATGAAATGGTTAGATTGTAGGTACTTATGATAGAAAAGGGACTGAATGAGGAAGTGATAGTTAACAGGTATTCAATGAATGGAAGAAAAGAACATGCAATTTGACATTCGAATGACATGTACAAGCTTTCGACAAATCGGGCTGGCAGTAATGTCATTTCCATACATTTTGTTTCTATCCGTTGTTGATTCGAATGTCAACTTGCAACTAGCCGACACGAAATGTAATTTGCCATTTTGTGGTGGCGGCCATCTCGGACCAATTTTCATCAAACATAGCTAAGAACACTCCCGACTGATTCACCTTTCAAATAAAAAAACAAAATCAATATTGGTTCATCCGATCGGGAGCTACGATGCCACAGACACACACACACACACACACGGACGCGTCAAACTTATAACACCCCGTCGTTTTTGCGTCGGGGGTTTAAATTATATAAATAAGTAAACTGTAGGTACCATGTTATCATTTTGACTGATGGTTAAAAAATATAAGACAAAAGACTGCGCGTTGGCAGACTTCACATCTCCTCGAGGAAATCTCTCTGGCATGCAGGTTTCCTCACGATGTTTTCCTTCACCATAAAGCGAGTGATAATGACGCACATGATTTCAAAAAGTCAGACACCTTTGACTTGGCAGTCCAGTGGCCATACCCCAAGGTAATCATGCTCCATTAAAAAAGTAATAAAAATTGTACTCACCAATGCTTCCAACAAGGACGGAGTAAGTGAGGAATAAGCTGTAGTCTACCTCGGTGAACTTGAACTTGTACCGAGTGAACCAGTACGTCATCTGCGCCTCACCTTTATCCCAAACGAAACAGGTATTAGTCAATCAGCCACCGAGCGACGGCAATCTGTAAACATCACCTGTAATAGGCTCTGTTCTAGTCTAAAACGACTGCCGATTACCACAGTCATTAACAGGGGAAGTAGCAAGATGGCTTTTTATTGATGGCTAATTGTTTCTGGTGTTGTTCATCATTATCATCATCATATGGGCCAAAAGAGTCCACTGCTGAACAAAGGCTTTCGCCAGACTTCCACAGGGACCGGTCAATACCGCCTGTATCCTAACGACTCCTAGCGATCTTGATTTAATGTATTATTTATTTCAACAATGTTATTGGCGTTTATGAATTTTATCACTAATTCTAAACAGCTTTATATCATTATAAATTACCTATTATAATATTACCATAGTTTGGATCTAAACTAACCATAATCAATCTGAGTTACAATTTTCACGGACATTTCGTTGAATTCTTTCTCCTTCATTTCAAATACCGTATCTGATTAGTAAATAGCATAAAAGTATGATTGATATAAACTGGTATACTTTCAAGAACTTATAACTAAACACTTGAATTGTTTTACTGTCACAAAAGAAAATAACAGGAAGCGTCTAATAATATGTAGCTTTACTATAATTTGAAGCTACCTAATATCTATCCTAATTTGATCATTGGAGGTTGATTTTAGGGCACGTTTTAATTGAGCACACGCAATAATAAACACTTTCATTTAACAATAGGATTACAAAGGTGTGATTAATTGAAAGATTATTGAATGATTATTACTCACAAAAATTAACTGTTCTATTGTTCTATTTTAGAATACCGCCAAATCAACATCTGTCAAAACATGTCAAAGAGGTGTAAATATAAAGAAATCATGTTTTCGGCCAGCAACATTTTAGCACGAAGCATTTATGCAAAGAGTTTAATTTCAAAATTAATTTTATTATTATTGTCTACATATACAAAGATTACGCTGGCTGGAGGTAAAAGCAGGGTGTTTTATAATTCGTTTCTCACGTATGGACATCTTTATCAGAGTTGTTGACTTCTTGGTGTACTCACTAGTTGTTCAGATGATGATGTGCGTGAGAAGTATTATCTAATTGTTAGGTTACAAGAAACTGATACAGCTCATTGTTACAAATAAATACAGTACCATGATTGTTTAACGAGTGACTAAACATAGCGGCCTATTTATATTCCCATAGAATTACAGGCTCTGAAAACACTGCATACAACAACCATTTGATTCTAACAAGTGATCAACTTCCTAATAATTTTTGTTACGTTAGTTTTAAAAAAAGGAAACCACGAAAATATTTTAATGATGGATTTCTAATAAGCCTTGTTTAAAATAAGAACAATCCTCATTGTTAAAAAAAGGCGTATATGTACGGAGAATCGTTATTGACGTAAAACGCACGCACATCCGGTGAACATTGTTATCTTAAGATGTCAGCAAATTATTACAGTTGTCGCCAAATTTATTGTCCGGCTTGAAAATCGCTAGAAGTCTCTTGAAGAGCTAAGTTCTAAGTCTCTTTTGCTCAGCAATTTCATTGGCTACTTTACCTTTATAATTGGAACATGTAATCACACTACTACTCCGGAATAGAATATTTCACCATCCACACAAACTCAGCACAGGAGTTCTACCACGTTATTAATCTGGCTACAGTTGTGTTAGAGAGACTGTTACACTGACCTCTAATAATTTCTTAGATAAACTCAATAACTCTTTGCACGGTTTGGGTCTAACGCTTCTTCATCTTCTTCTTTTCGTGTCAATGGTAAATCGTGTTATTTATAGAGTTTGAGCCCAGTAGGAAGCCACCTTAATTGCGGCATCCGTTGCGTTTATCAAGTCCTCGAATGTGCAGGTGCATGGACACTTCGGGCACTCGGGTAAGTGAGATATGTCCTGGTCTGGAGCCCCATACTCGCACTGGATGATCGACGGATCAATAATCGGTCTAACGCTGAACTATTGCCCTTGTTACCACTAAATCACTGAAGAAAGTTATTTTGATCTAAAGACCTTTATCTCTCCCGTCGTGGCTATACGTCCCACATGGTGGTGCATTTACCTTTCCGTATTTTCTTCCACTTCGCTCTATCCAACATAATTTTTTGATCAGAAGCCCTGAGAAAGTAAAAGGTGCATATTTGGAGACACCAAATCAACAATGCAAAGCAATCCCGTCGAGGCCGAAGTAATTAGTCATTACGCGTACCTACCTAGCATTTTTTTGTTGTGTAGATCGCAAGCTGTTTTGGCGTTGCCCCTTATTGTTTCCTTATGTGGAGCAACTGATAAGCTATGTGGAACACAGCATCGTGCCACGACTTTTGAACGTGTAGGTACTAGAGCCGAATAATTCGATAACTTAGGGTCAAACTACTATATTTGATACGAGTTTACGCGGAAGTAGGGCGATAGACAAAATAAATATTGTTCTTAAATCGGCTGTTCCATAAATGTTGTCAAGTTAGGTCCAGTAAGTTAAGTCGAATACAAATGTATGGGTCAGGATTTATTTTTCGCGATTCCAGTTTGTAATGATGAGTACCTAACTACCTACAATGGCTCCTTATTTTTTTACAGTACCTAAGACCTATAGAATCGGGCATAAGTAGGTCAATATACACTTAGGTGTTTTTTTTCATTGATATGCAGTATGAAGGTAACATTTAGGGTCCCGCTTCACAACTTCTGGATAGCCGCTCAACGCCGGATAAAATTTAAAAAAATAGTACAAGATTTGTCTTAAATTATCTGCCAATTAATTTAACGGGAATTTATAAGGAGGTCCTAAATACCATAATTAAATAAAAAATATATCTAATCAAAATGGTTGCCTGCCAACAGGGTTATCTAAATCATAGTCTAAAATAGCATTATTATAAAATAAGTGAAAGGTATGCCACTGATGTACTTGCTTAATCTCAAATACGACACGTATATATTTACGTGAGGTACGTGAATTTGCTCAGAATCGATGAAACGTTACCGTAGATAAGTCACGAATCGTTTTACGCGTACTTTTGATTATGTTTGAGTTTCAGATTATCATACGTTCATTTTTGATCGCGACTGTACTTTTATCGGCGTTCAAATTTAAACATGATACCATCACGCCTGTTTTCCCCGAAGGATAAATTCAAATAATTTATTTGCAGAATATGGGTATACAGGATGTTACAATTAAGAATGTTATGTCGCCATACTCAGGCTCACGCCATGCAAATTTAAAGCAGAGGTAATGTACAGTCACGATCAAAGATATATAAACACTTACCAAAGTGCTAAAGCGATTTGTTCATGTATAAACGCAACTTTGTGATAACACCAATGTCACTATAATATTGGTTCGTAAATAATGTTCGTAATACCACAAAATGTATATCACTACTTTTTCATTATTAAAAATCACTTTTGAATTTTGAGAAGTGTATACATGTTCTTGCTCGTGACTGTACACCAACAGTTGAAGTCCCATGTTATAAGGATCATTACTATTAACTAGTCACCGAGCTACTGGGAATTTTCATAATAAAACTCAACAAATCTGCTCGAAAATACTTACTTCCTTTTTTATCTACTTCTAATGTCAGTCGCTCTTGCGACCACTGTACCAGTAAATAAATACAGTTCTCGCCAAACTTATTGTCTGGGTTGAAGTTGGCACGAGCTAACTTTAATCCGGTTTAATTAATGTATAAGCTCAAGTCGTAGGCTGTCGTTTTAAATCATTTTAATCGAATATTTTTCTTTCTCCGATTTTTACAGCCGGGTTAAAGTTAGCTCGTGCCAACTTCAGCCCGGACAATAATTTTGGCGAGAACTGTATGTCTTATTGTAGTTGTTTGTCTATAATAATATTATAAAGAGGTTGGGAGTTTTCGAAGTTTTAGGGGGTAATCTCTGGATCATAGATATATTATGCTCTGGATCTACTGATCCGATTGTCCTCAGTGCTATAGACTACTTAATCATAAAATTATAATAATATTACCCGAAGCGAAGAAGGGCCGATCGCTAGTTAGTTACAAGCCGACTCGTTTTTTTTTATTACCATACAAAACCGTGACAGTGTTAGTGTGAGCATTATACCTATTACTTTCCTCTATGGTGTGAGCTCTGCTCTATGGGTGTACAATGTACATCAGTACACCTCTTAAGTCGATGGAATGATATTTGTGGTAAATGTAACGTTTGAAAAATTTAAATCCTTTTTGCTTACCGGATGTATTAAAGTTTTTTCTGAGCGATAACGTACTTAATGTAAAATCTGAGAACGATAGCTATGCTGAAAATTGTTGGTACATTAGTAACGTGTCGATTACACACATGCGATTACATTGTTACAATACATACAATTTTAATAAAAAACATACCGTGTTATTATTATACTTTAACAAAAATTTTTCCAACACAATTTGACATTTCGTCCTCGGGAAAGAAAAATTTAACTACAGTTCTCAGTTCTCACCAATCTTATTGTCCGGCTTGAAGTTTGCACGAGCTAACTTGAAACTCGGTCGTAAAAAATTGAAGAAAGAAACATATTGGACTATAAATGAAAACGAAAGCTCAAGCTGTAGCTGCTAGCTGTAAGCTGTCGTTTTAAATAATTTTAAACCGATATTTTTCTGTCACGTTCAATAATCGGAACTCGCACACTTGAGGGTGATCTTCGGCCATTTAAACCCCAAGAGATACTAACACCTAGCAAGTCAGATCTTTTATCGCCTCTTACGAGATGTCGATCTGAATCGCACTGAGGAATTGTACTCTCCCGTCCAAATATATACAACACTGACTAGCTGTGCCATATACAAACAAATCAAGGACTAAAATTTAAAAACAAAGTTTAAAATTAAAGTATAACTAAGAATAACTAATTATTACAATAAATATAAAGCAATAATTAAGTTAATAACTCATTAAGTTTTATTCGCTATCAAACCTAACTTTATGAAAATATTTAACTTTGTTAAGTATTTGTATCATTAATCATAATTAGCGCTGGCCGTTGACTTTTCAATACTTTCGTACAAAAACATGAAACTTAAGGTGAATGCTCCAGGGTAGCCCGCGAAATTCAAATTTCCGTACGTTTTTTGCAATTTGCAGCTGAGTATCGGATATTTTATTAATAGAAACTAAATTCGCGGTACTGGCATGTATGTATTTACACAATTATACTTATTAAAACCTTCAATATAATTGTCTAACTTAGAGAAAAGAGAAAATGTGCCATTTTAATAATAACTTTACGTTTAATATAAATTTTAACTTAGTGGGTTACATTGATAAATTTAACTAATATAATGATATAAATACATACATGCCAGTACCGCGAATTTAGTTTCTATTAATAAAATATCCGATACTCAGCTGCAAATTGCAAAAAACGTACGGAAATTTGAATTTCGCGGGCTACCCTGGAGCATCCACCTTAAACAGTTTTAACAGTATTTATCAAAGTAATATTTTATAATAATTTTTATCAGTAAACCCTCTTTCTTAATGCAAATTAAAGAAACTTAGTATTCTAAAATCTATTTAGCTGGCACATTGTCTTGAAGCAAACAAGATTACCGTTCTTCGTAAATTGATATAAATGTACGATACGCTACTAACGAGTGCATCCACCCTAGCAAATTATACAGGTTGAATTATTATAATAGAATAGATTTTTTATGAACAAATTAATAAAACCTAGTTTTCTCTACGAGTATATGAACATGATTGTTATGATAGCTGTATCGATTACAAGATATTGATTAATTGAAATGCCAGATTTTTTACAACTACAAGCACGCAAATTATTAATTACGTACGGCCCGCCTGGGGAGCTAGACAAGTTGCATTTTGACATTCGAATCGACAAACAAAATGTATGGAAATGACACAAGCTTTCGACAAATCGGGCTGTCACTAATGTCATTTCCATACATTTTGTTCGTCGATTCGAATGTCAAAATGCAACTTGTCTGGCCCCCCTGATATTCATTCGTTAACTTAGCGAAGGATCGAGGTTCACGCGCTTTGATGTCTGTTAAAAACCGACAGAGTTTGGAAAACCGCAAATGAAGCGAAAGCTTTGCAAATGTCCTCCTACACTTGTGGGTTTGCGTATTCGTGCGAATGTGAGTGACCGGTATTAGCCATTTTCACTATGTTGAGGTCGGCTTTCAGTCTAAATAGATGTGGCTAAATATCTGTAGTTTACACGAAGCACCTGTCATCACCACGGAACACAATTTCTGGGAGACACCGATACCTTACGGATAAACTGATTGTCAGGCTTTTTTGGGTTTCTGACTACCAGATAAGATAAGTCCGTATGATAACCGGGACTGACTATACCTGATCTTCGATACAGCGTAGCTATTACTTTAGCTATAGGATTCAGCCCCTCTGGATACAACCATTTTGATTTGTATTTTGATTTAAGCAAATTAATTCTTGTCAACGTCTCTAAAGGATTCAACCTGTATATATTTAGTGTAATGAAAGGATAAATTCTGCTTAGTCACAACCAAACGACGGGAGCCATTAACTTAACCGACGTGTAGATATGTGGAATCAGAACAATACCTCTATTCCTAAATAAACATACCTAGGTATCTCTATTTAGTTATTAGTGTTTATTGGAACGGGGGATAAACTCTAGTTATATAGGACTCACAGAATTAAATGGAAAATGAAAGGGTTCTTATCAAGAAAATACAGGGTATATAAATAAATAATTCACATTACCTGTATAATGTAACTAGTGTAAGGAACATTATGTGTGATGTGCGGGTTATTTATTTGGCATGAACTAAATGCTATATATCTTCATATTTAACTAGCTTTCCGCCAGCGGCTTTGCCTTTGTGGTCTGGTCATTTCTTATAAATTATACCCTATATCACCGGGGATAGTGTAGCTTCCCAACGGTAAAGAATTTTTCAAATCGGTGCAGTAGTTTTGGAGCCAAACAAACAATAAAATCTTTCCTCTTAATAATTATATATTAGTATGACAGGGGGGAAAGATTTGATTGTATATTATATAGTATAGTATAGATGAAAGAAAATATATTGATATCACAGGTAGTGGGTCTGGTAGCTTTGCTAAAGCGTCTAGTGTTGTAAGTTCGAACGGCGATCGTATTTTTCTTACGCAAAAAATTATATTATTATGTGTGACTCATATTCTTGTAGTATGAGACATAAGTGATTTTAATTTATTACTAGATATTGATACAAAGCTTTCTCAGTATGTAATCTACCTCCTTTTTTACCCGACTGTCGAAGGAGGGCTATTTATGAATTATCGTCGGCGCTTTAAAAACACCCCGTAATACTATGTATTTTTGTAGGATATAAATACACACAGTTACCAAAAAGGTTTGAGCATGAATGTGGATGGATATAAGAGAAGAGGAAAACCAAAGCAAAGATGGATGGTCTGTGTGAGAAAGGATATGACCACAAAGGAGTTGAATGAGAGATGACAGCTAAGAGATGTATGGAAGAAAAAGACATACTGCGCCGACCCAAGTGAATTGGCAGGAGATCTTCTCCTCCTTCTTCCTCCTAGCCTTTTTAACCCCCGACGCAAAAACGACGGGGTGTTATAAGTTTGACGTGTCTGTGTGTGTGTGTGTGTGTCTGTGGCATCGTAGCTCCGGGTCGGATGAACTGATTTTGTTTTTTTATTTGAAAGGTGAATTAGTCGGGAGTGTTCTCAGCTATGTTTGATGAAAATCGGTCCAAGATGGCCGCCGCCACAAAATAGAGAATCACATATTTTTTCACAACTTCCTCAATATGGGTATCAAATTAAAGGGCTTAACTGGGAGAATACTATACACTATGATAAATATCAAATCCAAGATGGCCGCCACTACAAAATGGCTAACTACATTTCGTGTCGGGGGTTTTCTAAATTTTTAATTTAGGATAGGTTAGGTTATTCCCAACCATGTTGGGGTCGGCTTCCAGTCTAGCCACGATGCGACTGAATATCAGTATTTTACACGAAGCGACTGCTATTAGACCTCTGAACCCAATATCTGGGCAATACCGGTATTCGAAGGAAAGCTGGTTGTCAGGCTTGTTGGGTTTCTGACTACCACTAACCTGTTCGAGATGATGATGATAAATACATACATTATTAAATTTTCTATTGCTCATTTAAAAAGATCTCTAGTAAAAATAAAAGTTTATTAAACTAAAATCGAACAAATCAGATAAGTCTATAAGTTTAATTATGATGTATTAACTAATTCCAAATGCCAGGCGAGTTAATTACGTTTAATCTGCTTTATTTCACGAACTTTAACTCTCTTTTACTTAATTAAAGAGTTCTTGTAAGACATAAGGTTACTTAAGAAAGAAGTACCTACGTAATTATTTTTCATGTAAAATATAATATAATACATTCAAAGATCATATTATATTGCATTTGTACATTATGTAAATAATTAATATTTACATTATGTATTATAATTATATTAATAAAAAAATTAAAACCAAAATTTCCGCACCTAGGCGTCAAAGTACTCCTCATCGCTGTCATCTGGTAACGTGCCCAGAAGACTGGCAGCATTGCCACGTTGAATGGAATGCTGATTCTCTGGCCCAAAAATAATCCAGCCCTCTGGTCACGAGTAGCGTCGATAAGTCTTTTGGCAAGTTCTTTAAATAAGAGGCGAGCACTGGGACCCCACGGCCCGAGCGTTTCGACCCCAAACGGCTCAAAACTATAGTCCCCATTAAGGTTACTATTTTTCATTGCACTTAAAATTAATAAAATAGTGCTATGAAATGTATATCCGATTTTAAGTCCTTCGCAATTAGTTACATTTTATTATTTATCTCACGGGTCATAGAGATTAAAAAAAATGTGGAATTATAAAATGTTATTGATTTATTCAAAATTGCCTCACTAGCCTAGTGGTCCTAAGCGCGATTGCTACGCTTTAGGTCCTGAGTTGGATTCCCGGGTCGAGCAGTGTTGGGTTTTTCTATAAAATTTTTACAGAGAGTTAAGATTTATGACCGGATAAAACCCAATAACACTTTGTTTGACCTGGTCATCGAACCTAGGACCTTGACCTTAAACCCACTAGTAATAAAAAACAAAGGATATCTTGAAAGGCGTGCACAGGTCATTGGCACGTGAGAAGCGAACTATCTATACTAATATTGGCGATTTAATTACTTACTAGCGTAGTGGGTATTTAACGTAGTGTAGTATTGATAATAATTATATAACACTAGCTTCCCGCCAGCGGCTTCGCCCGCGTGGTATGTTATTATACATATAAACCTTCCTTAAGAATCACTCTATCTATTAAAAAAAACCGCATCAAAATCCGTTGCGTAGTTTTAAAGATCTAAGCACTAAGCATACATAGGGACAGACAGACGGCGGATAGCGACTTTGTTTTATACTATGTAGTGATTTTAGACGTCATTTATAATTTGTATCGTTATGTATTATTATCGTTAATTGTAGGTTTTATTAACTAGGTAGTGTTTAGTTGTGTTTCTGAAACCATTGCGCTATCGATAGATTAGTCTGGGGTTTAAATATTTGTTACTTTTTAACCCCCGACGCAAAAACGACGGGGTGTTATAAGTTTGACGTGTCTGTCTGTGTGTGTGTCTGTCTGTGGCATCGTAGCTCCCGAACGAATGAACCGATTTTGATTTTGATTTTTTTATTTGAAAGATGAATTAGTCGGGAGTGTTCTTAGCTATGTTTGATAAAAATCGGTCCAAGATGGCCGCCGCCACAAAATGGCAGATTACATTTCATGTCGGGGGTTTTCTAAATTTTTAATTTAGTTTGTACTTTTATAACATTTTCATTTACATTATCTAAATTAAAAACAACTCCAATGCCATGACATAGAATTTTTAATGAGGTCATTGGTCTTTAGGAGACAATAATGACGTTGTGTGAGAATTTTTTTATATTACCTAAATTCACTTGTGTACATAGGTGGACTTAATATCTAATGCATTTTCTACCAGGCAGAGTAATGCGAAGATAAAAATTCGTTGTAGTTACAATATACATGACATTAAATAAAAATACCGCTTATAAAAATATCTCTATATGACTGCCTTGTTGGTCTAGTGGTCCCAAGCGCGACTGCTATGCCCGAGGTCCTGGGTTCGATCCCCAGGTCGAGCCGTGTTGTTGGGTTTTCTGCGAAATTCCCAATAGCAGCCTGGGGTCTCGATTTGTGCCCGGTTGCTGGCAATAGGCTCGCCCCCTGTTACATGGGACCTAAACATAGCGGCGAAATGTGGGTGTACATTAGTACGCCTCTGCCTACCCCTTCTGGGAATATAGGCGTGATGCTGTGTGATGTAAAGTATACTCACTTACTTAGTACATAACTTAAAGAAAGAATGAAGGATGAATATAATTAATTACACTTACCATAGATACGAGTATTTTATATGTTTTTGGGCACTGATGTTGCTTAGTAACATTTTAACCAGTCTACAGTGGTGCATATTGCATAGTTAATGCCACGAATCTAGGTCGCATTAGGGAACTTTATTAGAAACAAATATAGAAATTTGAATTTGGCGGACTAAGTTATAGCGTCCACTTAACCGCTGCGCTATTTCCACGTACTACTTTTAATAAAAATATTATTTATTATTTTATTCAATCAGTCAATTTAACACATGGCCGGTCTCACCACCTCCTGATAAGCTGGTAAGTAAATTAACTGGCAACTAATTAGATAAAAAAATTGTTCGATTTTTTTATTTACGCGACGGTTAGCGGCTATCTAGAAGATGTGGTGAAATGGGTAAATTGAAAATGAAACAAAATTTCTAAGAAATTATCTGGCATATTATTTAAAGGGATATTACTAGGATAGGGTAATACAGATCCTCGTTCTCATTTTCCTTCTTTTCGCAGAGCAACGCTGATTATAGTCCGCGCGGAACTAGTTGGCCACGCCTTAGGTATGTGAGCGGTGGGACGGCGCAAATTTTGACGGAGAAATCGGCGAACATACATAAAGAAAAATCATCCCAATTGAGAACCTCCTCTGGTTTTTCGATCGTCGGTTAAAAACTACACATTAACGAAATCGTAATCGTTTTGCCAATACCAACACACAATACCTACTTAAAACGTGTTCTTCATAAACGTTACTTGACGATTAACTTGCCTTTACAACACGTGTGTGACCTATGGATCATGACAATCATAACTCAATATTTTTATACAACTAAGGTGATTTTCGCGTTGCATTTTTTTATTATGCTTTATAGTGGGAAGACTGTATACCCGAAATACCCAGTTTTCATTGATTCATCTTCAAAAACAGGTCCATCATAGAGTATACCGTTGCACTCCTTAGATTTTTTATAATATCGTAACACAATCATAATGTCGTAATCGTAAAATTGGAGTGCCCAATAGTTTCTTATGTTTCGAGATTAATCAGCGAGTGAGTGCACCAAACCTCGTGAACAACATTATAAATTAAATCCTTACTGTAGAGATGTAAAAGATTCAAAATTTGTTCCATAGTTTCGCAGATAAATAACTACAAGATTGGCCACGTTTTGGCCGATCTTTTCGATCGATTTTAAAATTATGATGTAGCTAGCTTCCCGCCAGCGGCTTCGCCCGCGTGGTCTTTTTCCCCCGTTTTTGCAACATTTTTCATTGCTACTCCGCTCCTATTACCTAGTCGTGGTGTGATGGTATATAGCCTATAGCCTTCCCTGATAAACGGGCTATCTAACAGTGAAATAAATCTTCAAATTGGTCCCGAAGTTTCGGAGCCTATTCAATACAAACAAACAAACAATGAAATCTTTCCTTTTTATAATATTAGTGAAGATTATCATGAATCTTCCTACGGATTTCAATACATTATTACACAATATGTACTTACGTATTTTAAAGTGAAATCATTTTCAAGAATTTGATTAGGTTGATACATGTTGAAAAAATATCGTATGACAATGAAATTGCGATATAATATTATTTAATATGAATAGCGTCATATAAAGCAACCATTACAAAATGTATACAAAGAAATATAAATTACAACAGATGCGAAATTGGTTATACAAAGGTTCTCTTTATATCCTATAATTATAAATGCAAAAGAATTTGAGGATGTAGATATTACAAATTACAATATCTGGACCTGTTCCACTACCTCTGGATAGCCGATAACCGCTGGATAAATTTAAAAAAGGAACAAAATGTGTATGAGACTATCTGCCAAGTAAATTATCGGGAACTTACTAGGAGGTGATGAAACACGTCCTAAAACTGCTTATAAAACAACTGAACCGGAGCGAATGAAGTTTTTTGATACAAAATCGAACAGTAACCGAACAAAAAAGAATCGTGCAAGACGGTCCAAAAGCCCCGAAGTAATGTTTTTTTTACGTATAAAAAAACATGCGTCGAATTGAGAGACTGGTCCTTTTTTCGTCGATTAAAAATGCATTGAACTTATTCGTTCGGAAACTACAATTCCACAAATGAAAAACTTATTTCTGTGGTCCTCAATCAGTCAATTACAAGAATTGCTAGTTATAGGATTGAGCCAGTGTAGCGGATACAACTTCTGGACTCGGGAATTTGGGAATAGGCTGCTGCCTATCTAGGCTAGTAACCTGGCGGTTATACTGCATAGAATATTTTTATTAAAAAATTGCGCTTATCTTTTTTCAGTATCTAGATGTGATTTTCCACATTATTAGAATGCTTACAAGTGCGTTACTACTAGATATTATTTGAATTGGGTATTCTAGAAAGACTGTTGTAAATTTGAATAAATACTCGGTTTTCTAACATTTTGTGTATTGCATTGTTCGTATCGTGTATTTATAAAGAAGTCCTTTTTATAGCCTAGCATTTTTAAAACGTACTTATAGGAAAACTTTGTGAGTAAGCGCATTGATTAATGCATTCCGTACATGCGTATAACCTACGTGGATTATAATTCTTATCTGAAATCTTATAAGGGTGACAAATTGTGAACGATCACGTTTTAATCCTATAGTAAAGGTTTTAAAGGACTGGATTCACGAGACAAATCTGTGACATTATTCACATTAAAACATTACAAAGTCCGACACTTAAAAACTTTTCTTAAATTAGAAAACTACTTTTAGCTACAGTTAACAAACAACACAATAAGTACCATAATCGTGTGTATACCTATGAATGCGAAGCTAAAGATACACGAATCGTAGCAATTTGATTTGTGAAGTTTCTGCCTATTATTTATGTTTAGCGATTTTTACAGATATTTCTGACAGAGTCAGTTCTCTTTCAGGTAAAAGTTAATTCTATAATGTCAACTGATTCAGAGGTCAACGCCCTACGTCAGATGTTCGTCTCGTTGAGAATATCTACAACTTTTAATGATATGTTTTTTTTTAAATAAAGACCGGTTGTGGTAAAGAGCACACCATGAAACCAATTGATACTATACCGACTTTATCACATAATAAATTCAAGAGTAACCTACCTACAGATACAATTCATAATAATGGATAAGTTTATGTAGAGTAGATAATATAAAGTAAGTTTTTATTCTTGATTTTAAGGGAACGTGCACCTCTCTTCGGTTAACCTTAGTACCAGTTACCAAAAAAACGGAGTGAGTATTGCCAATTCCGCAAAATAATTGTTAAGCAATTTTTCACGATCCAACTAAAACGTTTTTCTATTTTGGTTACTAAATTTAAAAAAAATCGTACATTACAAATGTACATATCGTACAAAATTAAGTTGTATTGTTATCCTGTAAGCAGTGCCAATGTATAATATAAACAAAATCACTTGTAGTTTTAATAGCGTAAACAATTTTTTGCCAAAAATAACCAAAATTTTATTAGTGATTTAGAGTTTGACAGTTTAATTAGGACGGTTACGAGTATTTATTATCGCCGTCACATTGCTCTTTTGGTCTCTATGTATATTTTTTGCAGATATGAGTTTTAACTTTATGTTTTTTATTTTGTTGAAACCATACTTTTTTTACAGATTTGTTTTCAGCTGAACCGAAATTGATGTTGATAATTTTATCGCTAAAATTTACATAGACCTACACGATTACTTTAATGTGACATTTCTGTATTTTAGAGTAACTAAGTTCTTTCTTTATTTTGTAACGATTACTTCACACTTTAAATCACATTAGCGCTTCAATATGAAATTACTAAAACACATAATATTCTTATTTACTTCTTCATTTGTTATAAATTAACAGCTCTATTTGATGCAATAATTCAATTTTATAATGTACTTTATGTATGATTGACGTAGGTATTAAAGTCCTCTGACAAATCAAAATTAAACAATTCACATACCGAAATAAAGAAATTATCATAAATATACAACTTATTCTTGTCGCCTGTTTTGATACGGTATTTGAAATATCAAGAGAAAAAGAAAATTTACATTCGGCCATAAAATCACAATAAAATCAAGCGATCCGAGCACATATGGTGAATTCCATTTTATGTTGCGATAATAATATTTGAATATTTCTTGCGAAATATAGACATTGACCTGAACATGAAATATGCCAAAGGAAAAATCGAAAATCCGATTGAATAATTGAAACAAAACTTCCTATTAATACAATCCTAAATAAATTGTAACCCAATCTGTAAAACATGCTTGTAATTGTTATTGTGGTTATTGTGGAATAAATAAATTAATAATAATAATAAAATCTCAGCAGTGAAATGGGAATAACTGAATAGCACTTAATGACGCCTTAATGAGAAAGGGACAGATTTGCCAGATAAAGCTGTCAAAGCTCAACAATTTTGACACACTAAAATGACAGACTTGATATAATCGCATTTAAGGATAAAGACTAAAATGAAAGGTAAGCAAAATAATTAAATATAATTACCTAATACGGGTCCAACGATGAACATGTATGCACACATGATTAGGAAGATCTGTAACCTGCGCGAACCTTGCCGCACTTTGAACGCCACATTAACAGTCGCCACTAGGTCTTTGATAGAAAGTATCGATAGTACACTCGGCGGCTTATCGCTCTCTACTTCTTTCGTCTTTTTTGTCTTTTCTTTAAGTCTTAAGACGATGTAAACAAACCCGAACAAATAGAACACACACGCTACCATAAAAACACCGTAGTAACCAAAACGACGTGTCATTATTCCACTTAAAGCTAGGCCTATAGGCCGGCTCAGAGTTAGTATAGCAGTTATAATCCCTAGCCGAAAAGTCCTTTCAGAATCACTTGTGATGTCAGTGATGTAACTGTAGACAGCCATGGTCATGGCGACTCGTCCACCAGCCAGAGCCGGTGGTAGACCTTCGATCAGTGCGGTTTCATTCACTCCTACTTGAAGGAAAAACACCGTACTTAGTATGATTCCGATGGCTGAAATCAATTTCCCTAAAATGGGAAGCACCATAAAAGCCTTGCGGTTTCCCGTACGATCGCTCCATGCACCTAAGAAGAGGGTCAGTATTCCTGGTAATGCTGTCTGTAGTGGAAAACTCCAGGCCGTCATCGATGCGACCATTGTTTGCACATTTTTCTCTTGTTCCGAGTAATTGAGAGTGCGACCCTGCATTATATGCGAGCAGGTCCGCTCGTCGTAATGTAGGTTTACTAAACATGATTTCTCTAAGCATAAATTTTGGACAGCTAAGCCGGCGAGCACACTCGGCAGCACGTAACAAATAACAAAAGGTTCCACTGTAACTTTCGATCTAAAAGCCCAGGACTCTTTGAGGAATTGTTTCAGTCTTTTGCTCAATTTCGTCTCGGTCTTTTTGAGCTCGGTGCCGTATTGTATGTTGCACTTGCATGGTTCCACACTCACGATCTTTTCTCCGGGCACTTCGACCCGTAACGTCATTTTGACAACAGTTCACCACTTTATCGTTCATTGGTTTTTTAACATAATTTAAACAAGAACTATTTTTGATAAAATTGTTCGTTTATAAATTAGTAAAAAAAATAGTTTATTTTTTAATTTATTAAAATATATGTTTTTATCACTGACAGGTAGCACGTTAACGTTTATCGATGGCGAGTATTCGGTTGCGCGTGCGACGGTTGATTGCGTGTGCACGGCGGGTGTTGCGGGCGACTCTAGTTTTGTTACTGCCTATCAGCTGGCCGCTGGTACAGTTTAATTTGTACTTTATAATGTTATCACGTGGCCGCGCTGGGCACCCACTCGCGTGTTTTCAAACTGCAATTAATAATTGTAATTGATCATATGCAATATTATAAGTTAATCGAATCTTCACCGTAACTCCTTTGTGATTTTGTAATAAAGATTATATATTCCATAACGCTTCATTAGGCGTTTGCTTTTGTTAGATTAAACTCACCAGAATGTTAAGGGTAGTATTTAAACAATATAATTATTATTTTATAATCTATTTATAAGATAAGTTGGTATAGCAGTAAAATTATATTTTAAGACGCAAGCACGTAAATTATGTAGGTAATTCGTAGAGGCGGTTATGCAAAATATATTATGTACATTTTTTAATAGCTTTATTGTTATAATAAATTCAACTTTTCAAATTAGTGCCAATAAAATACCTAGAAATCATCAAGTTTTGAAAAAAATATTCATATCTTCACACCATAATTTTATCTAGCCTTTTCCTGACTTCCCTGAATACAATAAACACCCAATAACTGACCTCAGCAACCCAATAACTAGGCAATATTTATATCTCAAGGATAAGTTCAAATGTCCTTCACTTCAATTTATAAACAGAGGGAATCGAGTTGTATCAAGAAAGAGGTCAAACAGGAAACAGAGGATATAGGAAGAATAGATCCATCGAAAGGATCCACTTTTTTTAAAGGAGCTGAAGTCTTAAACTAAGGAAGGCAGTATAAACTGGATTGATGCCAAAGAATTTCCAAATGTGTCATTGATATTTTTAAGCTATATAATTACTTCTACCACTGCAATGAGAGGTCTTGAGTTCGATTCCCGGGACGATCCAAGTGTTATTAGGTTTCCCTTATGAAATTCCCAGTAAATAGTAGCTTGGAGTTTCCATTTGTGCCCGGTTGATGGCAATAGCCTCGTCACCTTGGAACCTTGGAACCTAAACATACCAGCAAACTGTAGATGTACACCTCTGTCTTACCCTCGGGGAAAACAGGCGTTATGTTATGTTACGTTATGGAACTACCTAGTTGGTAAGTCTAACCTCAACTTGATCGATAAAGTTTCTTATCGGTAAGAATTTTCTGAAAACATTGTTATTTCGGTTTATTCGAATTATGAATGCATAAATGAAATATTAAAATGCTTTGTCTTATAAATTACTGTTGCGAATGAGATGTGTCCGAAATTAGAATAACAAACAAAGTAAATGCATTAACAACATAAAATATTATTTTTGGAATAAAAATGCATTGTTTATGTTATATGTGCCAACAAACTGCGTTCGGTAACCAAAATTTCCAAAAGTTCCGGGATAAAAAAATATTCATACGCAGTTAATAAAATGTCGTGGGACGGCCACAAACGAGATGGACCGACGAACTGGTAAAGGTCACTGAGAGTCGTTGGATGCAGGTACCGGGCACAATACGACCGGTCCCTGTGGAAATCTATGGGGCAGGCCTTTGTTCAGCAGTGAACTTCTTTTGGCTGGATGATCATCATCATCATGTTGCGTAAAAAGAGCCTCCACATGTGACGATACATAATTGATCGTCCGGCGCATCCTGGGCAGTCACCCTCGATACCAACATGCTGACTGGCTAATCTTTTTATCGAGAATCGTAGACCAGAAGGATGGGCAGGATGATGAAGTTATGAATTTAAAAAATATGTTATGGTATAGTATGGCCTATGACATAAATCTATTGGCCGACAACAGCGCCTGTTACACGTGGTTCCGGGTCGTATTCCTAGGACAGTCAAAATTATGGATTTTTTAGTTTGTGGTTTACATTATCATCAACCCATATATATAGGTATATAGGTACCGTCCCACTACTGGACACGGGCCTCCCCTGAGTATAAGAAGGATTAGGCTATAGTCCACCACGCTTGCCTAATGCGGGTTGGCAGACTTCACACGCCGTCGAGAAAATCTCTCAGGTACTCGAGGCCTTTGACTTGGCAGTCCAGTGGTCGTACCCCTAGGCTATCACCGGTATACATACCTTTAATATGCACATGGGACCTATACATAATCTGCTTACTGTGGTACATGGCCTGACCCTTCAGAGATATAGAGTTGTTGCTTTTCGTGAACCGTAAATATACTATTTTTCGGTTCCTGCATTGTTTGGTCACAGTTCTATCCTAACGAATACAAAGATGATCGGTATAATTTAAGTATGAAGCAGTTTACAATCTTGCGACATAGAATATAATCTAACGGTGTTTACAATCATACGGGGATATAATAATTATGAAACAAAATACAGTTCGAGCCAAACTTATTGTCCGGGTTGAAGTTGGCACGAGCTAACTTTAACCCTGCCGTAATTGCTGTGTCCAAAACTTCGCCACTTCCACGGCATCGTCAGTGGCAGCGCATTGGTCGCTTTGATTGCAGTTTGCGGGGCACAAAGGACAGGATAGGAGGTGCATCATTGTTTGCGGCACAGCACACATACATCATCAAATTTCAACAACATTTTGTTACCTTTTATTAGAATAATTAAGTATCGATTGGCAGTCATCAAATTCGTTAATGACATAAATAAAGTATATCACGTAATATATGCGTTCCAATTTTTCCCATAAGTCGGTCAAGAGGACTGAACGAAGTTGCGTAATCTTGTATTAGGTACATGTAAATTAGATGCCTTTGACAATGACCATATTTTATAATTGAACAGACAATCAAATACAAACATTTTGCAGTCTCAAGGCCCGTTTAAGTGAAATTGGTGTTGCAATTAAGTACTAGGTGACTGATATAAGTTATACAATACAATCATTTCAGATGGATAGGTTAGGTAAGGCTTTCCTTGGTCGCGGATGAATGTCCACACGTACCCGTGACCCTGGCCGAACGGTGACTAGTAGGTAGACGTCCTTTTCAGGGCGGAGGCCCACACACCGCACCGCGTTCCCCAGAGCAGCGTGACGGTGCATAAAGCATTTCCAGACAAATAACCTAACGTAACCTAACCTAAATTAAAAATTTAGAAAACCTCCGACACGAAATGTAATTTGCCATTTTGTGGTGGCGGCCATATTGGATTTGAAATTTATCATAGTGTATAGTATTCTCCTAGTTAAGCCCTTTCATTTGATACCCATATTAAGGGAGTTGTGAAAAAATATGTAATCCGCTATTTTGTAGCGGCGGCCATCTTGGACCGATTTTCATCAAACATAGCTAAGAACACTCCAAACTAATTCACCTTTCAAATAAAAAAATCAAAATCAAAATCGGTTGATCCTTTCGGGAGCTACGATGCCACAGACAGACACACACACACAGACACACACACACACACACACACACACACACAGACACGTCAAACTTATAACACCCCGTCGTTTTTGCGTCGGGGGTTAAAAAATGTAAGGCTTTCCTTATCCAATGGCCATTGCGCATAGAGCAAGTGATGGCAAGTGCGGTATTTACTCGGTATGACTCGACATGCTACGACATACCTTGCCACCTGCCCAGCTGGCGGGTATCCATGAGGATAGTAGGTAGCAGAGCCACCGCGGTACGTTCATTAGAGATCTCAAAGTCTACTGTCGCTGCGCTGTGTTTTTAGTTAGTAAGAGTCTGTAACTACGTCTACGTCTAACTGCATCACTAAATAACCCTCTGAACTTCCGTTCAAGAGATGAAAAACATCTGTGGAAATCTTGGAAGAACAGGCATGTAACATGGCAGTATCTTGTGTTTGTTACTCTATTAAGGCTGCAAATAAGCAGCGAAGTATTAAGCAAACCAAAAGTTGAAAAAAAAACTTGTATTCCTGAAGTAGGCAAAAGTGTACCGTTGTACAACACAATAACAACAATATTATTACCGTTCTTATATAAATAAATATCGTGGGACATTTTACACAGCACCATCTAGTCCCAAACTAAACAGAGCTTGTACTGTGAGTACTAGACAATGGATATAATACTTATATACTTTTTTTGGAAATACATACTTATAATTAATACATAGGAAACACCCAGACAAACACAAAAATGTATATTCATCACATAAATATTTGTGTCTTGTGGGAATCGAACCCACGTCCTCGTGATCAGCAGTCCGGTACTCGAACCACTAGACCACAGACGTCGTCAGTTATATAATAATGAGCGAGCCTGTTCCCATCTCTATCCCCGACATTTCTGGAAACCGAAACCAGGGCCTTACGTCCAGCAGCTGCGCTTGTGCCCTTTGAAGCAGTAAGTAGATCTTAAGGAAAAACAAACTAGAAGGTGAAACGTTAAAGTTCCAGAGGGCAAATTAACTTGTGTATATTTAAGATAAATTTCAAACAACTTGGGAGCAGGGCGTACCCGTATCGTATGTCGTCCTTTCTGTTTGAGTAAATAATTACCTACTTCGAAAGTTAGGCTTGCCCTCAGGCTTATAATAAATTCCGATTACTGCTCATTCGGCTCAAGTAACGTGTTGCCAACTATACTATCATCGATTTATCTAAATCTTCTGCAAAAAGTTGCTATATTCCTAAATATTACCCCCAAAAAGTAGCTAGACGTTGCCAAAGTAAAAAAAGAATAATCGAATCATTGAAATCATTGAAATTAAATTCAATTGAAAAGAAAGTACCTTACTAAAAGATAAGGTACTTTCTACAAATCTTTCTTCATACTTTCTTCAAATCTTTAGAAAATGTATCTGACAGATGTACAAATAGCTAGATCTAGCTATAAAATCGCTAAGTTGGCATCAGTTACCAAGCAGCGATAGCCTAAGTGACATAAGCATTGAACTACCAAGTCAAAGGTCTCTAGATCGAATTCAAGGCACGCAGCGCAGGAGTAAAGATTTCCGTTTCTTTACTCGTGTGCTTTAACGGTGAAGGAAAACATCGTGAGGAAAGTATTAATATGTATAATTTACATCATTAACACATAAACTGTTCTACTAAGTTGGGCATTGGGCATGGGCATTGGGCATGGGCATTTTTCTCTGGCGAATGCCAGAATGAGACGGATTATTGATAAACTTGCCGTTCCCCGCAGTGTCACACGCGTTCAACAATTTTTTCCCAAATCCCATGGGAATTTCCCAATATCTCGTTATAAATTATAGCCCATAGGTTATTTAATTATACTTTATGTACAGAAAATAACAAAGGCGGTCTTAATGCCTTAGGCATTTTCTGCCAGACAACCTTTAATCTGATGTATAAACAATACGAATACTGTAAAGTTTCATGAAAATCTCTCTGCCTGCCTCATTGGTCTAGTGGCCCCAAGCGCGACTGCTACGCTAGAGGTTCTGGGTTCAATCCCCGGATCGAGCAGTGTTGTTGGGTTTTCTGTGAAATTCTCAGAAGCAGCTCGGAGTCTGGATTTGGGCAATATGGCTTCCTTTATGTACACATGGAATCTACACAAATAGGTAAACTGTTGATGTAGATTTAACTCTATCTTACCCTTGGACATCTGATTCTGTGAAGAACATTCTAGAATACAGTCCTATTATTTATAACTCTTCCCCTTTACAGTCTTTAAATTTACCTAATAATCACAATAATAATATTAGGTATTAATCACTGTGCTAAACGTGGCGTTTCTAACTTTGCCACCAACCATTCATGATTACTTACGCTTATAAAAAAGTAATTTCACATGAATTACTGCTTTATTTACGTAGGCAATCAATTTATTCTTAGGCAACGCACATCACTTCAAGCATTGGCCTTCACCCCAAGTTTAAGAAAACATCATCGAAATAGATTTGCAGCTTCTAATCTCAGTAGTGATAGCCTAGTGAGGATCATCGGAATGCCAAGTCGTTGGTCTCAAGATCAAATCCAACCTCGACTCTTCGCAATCATGTGTGTATTAATAATAAATAATCGTGATTTATTTTTTTAAGCATTTTTCATGCATAGATTACCCGTTATTATAACGTGTTTAAACATAATATAATATATCGTCACGCCTGTACTCTTGGAAGGGTTAGGCAAAGCTGTATTATATAGTATATTTACACCACCTGGGGGGCTAGACAAGTTGCAATTTGACATACGAATCGACAAACGAATAGAAACAAAATGTACCTATGGAAATGACACAAGCTTTCGACACGTCGGGCTGTCACTAATGTCATTTTCTTTCTATTCGAATGTTAAAATGCAACTTGTCTATAGGCCCTGTTCGCTGATAGGTTCAGATTCAACATAAAAAGAACTTATTGATCACCCGGGAAACAGCTACTGGAAATGTCACAGAAAATCCCAATAACATGTTGCTCAACCTAGGCAGTTAGATTACAATTCATATGGCCTCTTTCGCAGCTTACTGATAAGTTCTCGTTAAATTATCTGTCAGATAATATGATACAAATTTCTTTAAATTTTTTAGTTTATCCGACAGTTAGCAGCAATCCAGAGGTGGTGAAACAGGCCCTTATCATCATTCTCCTAGCCTTTTTCCCAACCATGTTGGGGTAGGCTTCCAGTCTAACCAGATGCGGCTGAATATCAATATTTTACACGGAGCGACTGCCATCAGACCTCCGCAACCAATTTCTGGGCAATACCGATATTCGAAGGATAGACTGGTTGTCAGGCTTTTGGACTTCTGACTACCACTAACGATTATCATAGGTGTTCGTATGACAACCGGGACCGACGGCTTTACGTGCTCTCCGAGGCACGGAGAAACAGGCCCTTATCTATACTAATATTATAAAGTTGACGAGTTTGTTTGTTTGGTTGAACGTGCTAATCTCAGGAACTACAGGTCCGATGTGAAAAATTATTTCATTGTTAAATAGCCCGTTTATCGAGAAAGCTAAGACCAATAGGAGCTGAGTATCAATTCAATATGTTGCAAAAATGGGGGGAAAAATCAACATCTACGGGAACGGAGTCGCGGGCAAAGGCTGTAATTTATAAGTGGGAATTGAACCCAAGACCTCTAGCGTAGCAGTCGCACTTTGGCCCAGACTAATGAGCACTTTGGGTTGTTAATTAAATTACACATAATATTACGCGTAGTTATTACATTTATTATCAATATTATTCTGTCAGGTTAAACTTTAAAGAACACGCAATCAAGTTAAGAGGGTAACGAATTCATTACCCTCCAAGCTTATAGGGTAACGAACTCATTACCATCCAAGCTTATAGTGTAATGACCCTATTACCCTCTAAGCTTGGAGACAAGATGACGTACGTGCCTCATATTTCTTATAAACCTTTTTATTGGCACTCGATATCGTTTTTTATCAACGAAAACAGTCTGAGATCAGAAAAAATACCAGTTTTTTCGGCCATTCGATTAGCATTAGGTACAAATAAAATATTTTCTGTAGGCTTTTTCTATATTTAGGTTGTTTCTTTATTTAGATATTTTAATTTATTTTGCAGACTGCAGCCTGGCCTTTCGAGGAATATAGGCGCGATGGTATGTTATCTTACTATTTACATTTGAAAGCTAAATAAATAAATTTTATAAGATAAATTGTATGCTTAAGCTGTGGGTAAACCCTAATTTAATCAATAAAATAAATAAACATATACACTAGTATTGGTGTGTAAATCCATATCTTTATTTATTATATTTATTTAATTAGGAAACTAGAATCAGATCCGTGTATATGTGTATATATATCTATGTAATTATATATTATTTAAGTGTATGTAATATTTTGTATGGTATGTAGTTTAAGTAATTATAGTAAGTATTATATCATTTATAATATGTATTTTAAATTTCCTTAAAATGCATCTACTGTGTTATCATCTCTGCATCGCCCTAAGGTAGTCTGGTACAAAATGCCTAATGGCATTAAGACCACCTATGTACCAAATGTGCATAAAGTTTTTAAATAAATAAATAAATATCAGAAAAGTGACAGTTCTTGTTACATTATTTTAGTTAACTTGTTTTGTAGTTTTTTAAACATATATTTTTACTAGCTTGCCGCCAGCGGCTTCGCCCGCATAGTCTTATAAATTAAAGCCTCTCTCTCTCTCTTCTAAATTTGCTGTGCCCTGTCTGTATGTGGATCCTTTCGGCCCATAATGATCTAAGTTATCTATTATACATATAGTCCACCTATATAAAACATTATGGTATGCAATATGTATTGAGTATTGAGCCTATGTTACTCGGGAAAGATGTATAGCTTTCTAATGGTGAAGGAATGTTTTAAATGGGTCCAGTAGTTTTTGAGTTTACGCATCACATCATACAAAAATACAAATCTTTTCTCTTTACAAAAACTAGACAAAGTGACGAAGACTAGTATAATGCTTTCTACACTCTAAGTTTAAACTAAACTCTTTCCACTATCTATATCAGCGGTATGCTCATACATTACCTAAGAATTGGAAATGACATGATTACATTAATGGCACGTACATTTTAAAAGTATGCAATGAACCCTGTCCCAATACTATTGCCTTCGCAGGGCCTAACTGTAAAAAAACGATTGCTTATGTTATTAAGATCATGGTAAGGTTCTTGAAATGTAATCTAATGGTATTACAACCACATACTTTATGTACGTGCTTTCAGAAATAAGTAAATTGGGTCCAGTGAGCTGGTCACGTATTGGGCCCTAAAGCTGTTGTATGAATCCTTGAATGGAGGCCGTATTAGAAAGCGGTTCATACAACCTTCTGCCAAATACGAGTGGTCCAATGACCTGATGGAATTTGCTAACTATTGTTATGGTTACATGAATGGTACATTTATGCATCAATGGTTTTTTGGTGTAAAAAATGCAATAATTTATTAATGGTACTTTACCTTAGTTGAAATGCTTCTATCGAAAAATTCCATTGAGGTATTACAAGAAGGATTTATTGTTGGTTGTTTAATGTTCGACGGCTATTAGGTGCGGTGGTGTACCTTTAAAGTAGCTACGTTTTTTACCCGAAAATCTTACACCTTGAAACTAAAAAAAGACCTTTTTCAAAAAAAGGATAATTGTGCGACTTTGACTTTCTCAGAAAAGTCACAGAAGTGTTCCTAATAACAGATTCGTTACCGTTAAATATCTAAGAGATGAAAAGTATATAGGTACCACCACCACACGCCTTCTTGTGTAACCTGAAATTGAAAAGATACAGATTTTATTTCCCCTAGAATGTAAACGCGTGGGCGGAAAACATTAAGGTCGAATGACTCATTTGTGATGCAACCGAAATCGGATAAAAAAAACCTACACAAACGCCTGTTGCATTTGCAACGGCAATTCACCGATGCGCGGAATCCGTTTTAGCAATTCAGGCGTGATCCGTAATGAATCAATTTAGTACACAGCCATATTTTCAGTACGTTTATTTTATCAAGTGTTTCTACTGGAATTTTAGTATTACAATGACATTACAAAATGTGGACAATCGACAATCGAAACACAATAAAATAATGCTATTCCGACACAATGTCTCTATATGGGGCCGTCCCCATATGCCATCTAATACTAAGTAGCCATAGCTACGTATAAACACAACTACACAAGAGGAGTTGGTGTATTGCAGATCCTTGTGGGAACCCCACGGCCCGCAGCCTGCCAGAGGTGCAGCATGCGGGAGGACTATCACCCGCAAAAGTCGGTACACACTCAATGGTGCTGTACGAAATTCGGACGTAAGAGTATTCGCCAGCCCGTCGAACCAGTAATTTCCTCGCCTCTTACTTGATACCAATCCGAACAGCAGCGAAGAATTGTATTCTAACCCGTGTTAGAATTTTGGGGACCTTTGGGGCTCAAGCATACATTTGTGTCTTGCTACAAGACTTTGACCAAAGAATAGTTTCCTATTTCAACAAACTAGATGAAAAATAAGAGAATTGGCGATTCCTGATTCAGTTTGAGTCACATATCGACAATTTGAACGGACTCCAAAAAAGGAGATGGTTCTCTACATTGTATTTTTTGTATGTTACCTCTCATAGCCATTAGGCTGTAAATAATTACATTGGATTCATAACATTCCATGTAGGAAGTCAAATGGTCAGTCAGTCAGATATAAATTGATTACCTGCTATTGCTGTAAATTACGTATCAGAGCTCCTAAGATCTTTCTAAAAATCTTCGGAATGTTTTATCAATGCGTCAAAGTTGCATAATTATTCCCTTCTGATTTTATTTAAGTTGATTTTCGATCCGGCGTTATTTAAATTTACCAATGCATTATCTTGGACTACCTACTTGGACTACTAGTCACGTAAATGCAGTAGTCAATACAATAAGCTATATCCTATAACTCTAATTGCAAGAAATTCCTAGGCTGAGCAGTGTTGGTTTATTATATGAAATACTTAGTAGCAGCTCTAAAACACTTAAATATAATGCATTACAATCAAAACTTTATATATTTCTAAGTAATTTCCAAGGGCGTATTGGATATGAGGTTAACTCGCATGTTATTACGATCCAACAACTTGTAACTATGATTATAAGAAACAAGTTTTCGTGATGATTTCGATGGTCTACAGTTGAGCAGTCAGTCGTTGGACGTATTTGTAAATAACCGCACTTATTAAACGCAAGCGCAAAAAATAACCAAACAAATGAGTAATGAAACAAAATGAACGCGAAAAGTGAAAAAAATATGGAGCTTACTGACATTAACAAGGACTTATCAGTGGCTCATGAAAAGAGTGAGAATAATAAAAAACAACCAGTGTCGTGCGGACAATTAATTAGAAATTTCTTTAACTTCTTCACAGTTGAACCATTTCTGTTGTGTTACGTTCTACCTATCGCTATATCAGGACTAGCAGTTCAGAAGCTGAACATAGAGAAAGCATGTCGTGTAGATTTAAATCTTTCAGAAGAAATTTGCACCAGAGCAGTGAACGGTGACGTCAGTGAAAATGACACAATCGGTACCGCAGCTCAACTTAACGCATCAAAATTAGTAGCAGATATGACAGCATGGCAGAACCCTTTACAAAGTAGTTTTCCTGCTATAGTCATACTAAATGTTGGTGCGTGGAGTGATAAAACTGGGAATAGAAAAGCTTTGATGCTCATACCTGTGATAGGAGAAATCATATCATCGTGTGGTCTACTCCTAACAACGTATTTCTTCTTAGAATGGCCTTTGTGGGCGACCGCGTTAATAGAAGCCTTGCCTTCCGCCTTAACAGGAGGTTACGCAATCGCACTAATGGGCTCATATAGCCTGATCGCAGATCTTACTTCTGTTGAATCAAGAACTTTTAGAATTGGATTAGTTGGTATCATCGTTACATTAGGGGTCCCCTTCGGTACATCCATAAGTGGTGTTTTAACTGAAGCCGTTGGTTACTACGGAATATTTGGAATTAATTTGGCTTTATACATCATTGCATTTATATACACTTTCTACAGGATAAAGAATGTAAGAACAACGAAATTAGAAGGAACTGTGTTTCAAAAAGTACTAGAATTTTTTCATCCTAGGAATGTGTGGGATACGATATCTCTGCTCTTCTTGGCTCGAGGGAAGCAGTTGAAACAATTAATTCTGGTAATTTGCGCGCATATTGTCATAATGGGACCCGTTTTTGGTAAGTTTTGATTGTATCTATGAACAATGTTTTACATTTAATTAATCAATCATGACCTACTAAAATTTTTGACTTCCAATTTTGTTACTTTGAAACTATTGTGTCTTTGACTATTGGTGTTAATATAATTTGTTCTGAGTATCCGATAGAAACTATTACAGTCTACTGCGTCCTGTATAATTTTAATAAAGATTTTCTTTTTGCTTGGCTAGTTACATTACTTTTGACTTCAAAATTTTAAAGGGCCAACCGAAAACAAGTTTGTTTTCATTAATGATGAGTATTTTTATAGTGATCTAAATATCATAGAGCGATGCGGAATTCAATTTTAAATAACCTTGGGATACAGTTTGTTTGTTTACGGATATAATGTGTTGGGGTCAAATTGCTTCAAATGATAGCAGGAGTATCAGTGGTATATGAATATCGAAGTTCAAAGTTTCGCCGGAAGTTTTAATAGCACAAAAGTGTTGATCTTTAGTAAAGTTACGAAAATGTATACGATTGACATTTGCCAACACTAGTGTCAATCCGGTTGATAAGTCTGGTAATCCGGTAACATAAGTACCTACTTAGGTACCTAGGCTCAGTCAGATTACCAGTGAATTAGGTCCTAATGTATGGGTGAGCCAAATTCAAACATATACTGCTTCTGAGAATGTAATAGGTAATCCATTGCCATTTCCATTGGAAAGCCATAAGAAACGAAGCTATAAGCCTCACCCTCAGCAGCCTTTCTTGCAGCTACTATACCGATGAGGCAGTCCTATAGGGCCACTAATTTCGGCTTATTTTTGTTTTAGGTGAAGGGGCCGTGCTTTTCCTATACGTTCTTACCAAATTTAGCATGAGCGTCGTCGACTTGAGTTTGTTTAGCACCTACACCATTTTGATGGGCACTGCAGGTAATATTTTCATTTTTATTATTTATTATTATGAATTCAGTAAACTGGATGTCTACTGCGGTGGCATTTGCCTTGCTTTCTTATTTCCTTGTTTAGCATTCTCTCCAATTATTTTCTTAAGTGGTATTTATATCTCACATGCTAAATGTTATGCTTGGGGTGTATAATTATTAAAATTTCTAGATTGATCAACTGCAGAATTTTCACCTTAAGGTTTACAGAGCACTTAGAGTAGGTAATACCTTTTTTAGAAAGGATTAAATTTCTTTTTCTTTGATATAAAAAAATACTGCTCATAAACCCGACATATACAGGGTGGCCGGAGAAGTGACGTCCAAAAACAAAATTTATATACCCCTAGTCAACCCCTTGACTAGGGGTATCTAAATTTTTTTTATTAGTTTAGTTTATCCAAAACATAAAAAAAACATTTATAATCATACAACAGTAAGAGAAAAAACAGAGAAAACCAATGTCAGGTAGAATATATTAAAAAATCATTGAAATCACAATGATTTCAATGATTTTTTAATATATTCCACCAAACAAATTGTGGTATTTCCATAGGTAGGTAGGTATATTAGGTATGTACGTTGTAGAACAAAATATCTTATCATGTTACACCCAGCCGGTATTGGATTCAACTGAAGCTCTTAGATGTGGCTTTTACAGGTAATTTCATTTTCTATCCGATTAGTTTAACGTACTTTATCAAAATGTATTATAACAACTGACTTGCGTCATTATTGGCTCTAATGTAAAGCTTGTGCTGCATCCATCCATATATTGAACGCAGCAAGCCTAATCTAAATGATTTGGAGAACATTTAATAGACCCGATCTGTTGTTATAAAGCTTTAAGCCATTCAAAATAATAATTTAATAAACTCTATTAAAAATAGTAAGTATGTTTACTTTACAAATTCGGCTCGCGTATGGTTTTGGTTGAGTTAGCTATATGAAATTTTGACAAAATGTGCATTCAAATAGCCACCTTGTTTATACATACATACATAGCTTCACGCTTGTTTCATATAGGGGTAGGCAGACTCTATAGATTTCCACTTGCTACGATCCTGGCACACTTTCGCTTCGTCTATGTTCATTAACCTCCTCATGCATGCTTGTTTATTTAAAGACAAAATAACTTTATGAGTAAACTTTACAAACTAATACTATATTACTATAATAGTGATACTAGCTAAACCCGGCCCTGAAACATTGTGTATTAGAAGACACATAGATTACTAATAGACATCATGATGTAGGTACTCTATTGTAATGACACTCATCTCATGATGTTTGCTTATTTTTACTTTATTACTTCCTCATGATAATTATATAAGGAATAATTATGTATGTTCAAATATTACTGTGATCTTTGGTTGTTATGTAAGCTGGGTACGGGTAATGAGGTTCGTACCATTTGTTATAACTACTGAAAACAAAACAGCAATCTTAAGATTTTTAGCATACCATCACGCTTGTCTTCGCTGAAGGGTTAAGCAGTTCACCGGTATCTTTAGGCCCCATATAATAAGTATTGAGGCTATTGCCACTAATCGGGCACAACTCCAAACGCCGCGCTGCTACTGACATTAGGTACATAGAAAAATCCAGCGACACTGCTCGACCTGGGAATCGAACCCCATCGAACCCGAAAGACCTACATATAGCATCAGTCGTGTTTACAAGTAATAGAACAATGAGGAAGATAATTATTACATAATTTAAGTATTAGTTGTGGAAAGTCCTGAAATCCACATGGATCCTTCGCGGTCAAAGGGGCGACTGGTTATAATTATACTACAGCCAGACTTACTGCCTTCCATTGAGATATAAGATTTGTGATTACTCACCTGACTAATTGAATACAGTTACAGAACTCTGGCAGAGTTTAGATAAACCTTGTAAAATAATGAACAAAAATTCAATCATATTTTTGTTTCATTAAAATTGCTAAAGAGCCCTCAGGCCTTTACAAACTTCGGCTTAAAATAACGATACTGGTATTCCAAATGAAGCGCAGCTTAAAAGTCATGATCCTAAGCAAACACGAAATGTTGAACATTGTTTTTAATAGTAACAATATACATAATTATTATGGGATCATTATATTTGTTCAGAAAGGTTCTCTAGTGGAGACCACCCACCAGAAAGGGCAGCCTAGGACTGCCTCTAACGTGATGGACAGACAGACAGACGACCAGTTAAAGATTGCTAGGAGTTAGGATGGTCTTGGAAGACTATGGGAGACTTGTTCAGCAGCGTACCTCTATTAGGCTAATATAATGATGAAGATGTTGAAAATACTACTCATATAGGCGAAGAAAGCTTTTCAACTTTCTGTAAGAAAACTTCTAGAATAGACAAATTCGATCCTCAAGGTTAAGCCGTGATTAGTCGGTTGCTGTAATTAGTCGTGGGAGTTAGTGCGAAAATATAGAGACTATTTTTTTTTATAAAATACAGCTTCCCAAGAGCTAATGGTTTTTGATTAGTTAAGAATGCCTACTTATCTCTCGTTCGTATCTCAATTACATTGACGCATTTTAAGCTTTTAAACTCGCTTTAGCTTGCTTTTCTGTCAGGTACAAACAAAGTCAAATCCGCTATGGCTCTGTCTTCAAAACTTCTAAGCTTTTAAAAGAGACAATGAACCTCTGAGCTTGTTTCCAAGTTTCTTCCAAAAGGCCGTCAGTTAAGATGTCAAACATTGACTTGTGAAAGTGTCTTGGAAAGATCTTTTTGTAGAAATCAATGTCTTAACATAACATAAAATAATTGTCATCACGCCACGAACGGGGAGGCAAGGTTCACACACATTTCGATAAGTTTAGGTTGCGTTCGGGCAAAGCTATAAATTCCGAGCTGCTAATAAAATTTTAATAAAAAAACGCAATACCACTTCAGTCCTGCTTAGGACTGCAACTAACGAGGCAGTCTCATCTCCATTTGTCTCATCATCTATCAATGTATTACGGGTTTCAGGTTCGGCAGTCGCCGTGACGCTGTTCAGCAAGAAGTTGAAGATGCACGACAGTTTACTGGGCATCATCGCCACAGCTTGCAAGACTGTGTCAGCTTACGTGTACGGCCTGGCTCCAACCAGGGACTGGCTGTATGCCGCACCCGTGTTCGACTTCTTCGGAAACTCCGGTGCTATAGCCATCAGGTCGCTTGGCACTAAAATCGTGGAACATGATAAAGTGGGTAAGTTCATTTATTCGTTGGGAATATACGTATATATAATACGTATGTGACTAAAATAATATGTCACTGTCTAGCCATATTATCTTAAACTTTTGTGTCATTGATATAAAATAAAAACGACATCAAGCGTAAACTTAAGCTTCCGTATGTCAAATTGCAATAAGTACAAAGACATACGGAAGCGTAAGTTTACGCTTAGAGTCGTCTCTGAGGCTAATATTCAGAGACGACGCTAAGCGTAAAGTAATGCTTCCGTATGTCGTATTAAAATTTGACATGCGGAAGCGTTACTTTAAGCTTAGCATCGTCTCTGAATATAAGCCTGAATATTAGCCACAGTACCTACATAATGAGTCAGCTTATCGCAGAAGGTAGATATATCTCTAATCGCGATGTTGGTCTAGAACAACAATGTGAATAGGAATAATAACAGACATACTAGAACTTTCAAGTTGCAATAAAAGTAATTTTTGTGTTAAAATTAATTTTGATAACGCGCGAAATTTTATGACTTTATTACTTGAGCCACTCTATATAATTATAAATAAATTGATTTAGGGAGTCAATCATAGTTCGCAGTTAAAAGCATTACTTGAGAAATTCCCTCAGGAGATCTTTTAATAACTTTATATTGATAAATAATAATAGGTAGTATATATTAATATCACTAGTAATTTAATGAAGTTAAGTAGTTAATATCAAAAGGCTTTTTTAATGTATTTAGGAACGAATATCAAAACAGAGACGTTTATTTAACCACCCAGGTACTAAGAATTTACTTTTATGTATGGCTGTTCCCGGTTACACATCTGTTGATACAATTTTATTTTGACATAATGTTCATACAAAATAATGAATGTCAAAGTCATAATCTATGTATAATGATCATATTAGTATACCTTAGCCTTACCCTTCGGGAATGTATGGAGGATGTTACGTTATGTTATGATTACAATTAAAATAACCTACCTTTCGAGATACACGCTATGCCTAACTACGCGGGAGCGGTAGGGCGCATTATTTGTACATGTATTATTCAATAAATTATTATTAGGTATTAAAGTAGATAATTAAATAAAAATTATAATTACTTTTTTGTGGCAAAAAATACGATCTCAGACAGGGTTCGAATCTACGTCCCTCCACTTCAGTACACCGGACGCTTTAGCCAACTAAGCTGCCAAGACCACTGTTAAAAAAATTATATCTTTTTTAAATATTTAGTATTTTTAAATGCAAAGATATCTTTAATAATATAATAATAACCTTTAATTGCCTTTGCGGATATATTCACAAAATAAAATTGGCATAATTAAAGAATAACAATCTATAAAAAAGTTATTGAAGAAAAACTTAGGCGTGGGTTTAATAATGTTTTTGCGGAACATCCCGCGAACGTGTTGTTTTAGCGTTATTAAATAATATAATGACGACGTCTCCGATCGAATGGTTCGAGTACCAAACTGCTGATCCCACAGCACACAAATACATATTTATGTGATGATTAAAAGTGTTTGTGTTTGTCTGGGTATTTCTTATATATCATAAGTATGTACTTACAAAAAAGTAAATAAGTACTATATCCATCGTCTAGTACCCATAGTATAAGTCTGCTTAGTTTGGGACTAGATGGTGCTGTGTAAAATGTTCCCAGAATATTTATTTATACAATTTATCCACCACGATTTTAGCTATCTCACGGCAAGTTAGAAGTACCTGTAAGGCTGTAGCGGCTGAGTGATCAGCCAGTTCGGAATTGTACCTTAACTGAGTGATAATTTGGTTCATATTATGTTTTAAGGAACCCTAGAATCCTAAGAAACTTGAGTTTTTGTTACCTTTACTAATGTTGATGTCAGAGGCAAGGTGTGTGATGTAGGTACTGTTGTCATTAACTACATTATAAAAAATAACCGCAACCGGATACCGGTAGATGATGAAACCAGCTTTATACACTTTATGTTTCAAAAGTTACTGTGTTTATTTATAGATGCTCTTTTTCTCCTATTTCTAAACCTAATACTAGATAGCGGCTTCACCCGCGTGATCTGGGATTTTCTAATAAAGTATAGCCTGTGTCACCGGGGGATAGTATAGTTTTCCAACGTCGTTAGATTTTTTTAAATCGGTCCAGTAATTTCGGAGCGTATTCAATTCAAAATCAAATCTTTCCTCTTTAGTATAGATAGATATCAGATATTGTGAGATTATATTCTCCTCTCTCCTTAAATTTACACAAAATTTCTTTATTGTATCAAAATAAATAATTTATGGATCTAATAAACCCAATTTTTTAAGATAATTTTTACATATTCCTAAGACATCAATTTTAAACAAATTTTAGACAAGTTAAACCATTTTAAATTATTATTAAATAGAATCACTGTCTGTCTTAAGCGGTAACCTATTTTATTCGTATCTCTGAAGTTCCTTAAATTCTTGCTGTTTCGAGAAACAGTCGCTGGATTTCGAGTTATGTGAGAGAATTTAATGTATCCTGCTAAATTGCATTTTCTGCACGCAATTGCCATCTAGATTCTACCAGGTGCCTTGTTTTAAACTGTTTAAAACTTTGGACTTTTTAAAATAAGTAGACTGGAAGTTTTTATTCCCTACTTTACACAATTGCTGAATGACTCGACCTATGATAGAAATTAATTAAAATAACTCTATTCAATGCTCTCTGCACTCAATTAATTAACAATTTTCCATCACTTCACTGAATGACTCACGTTTTCAAGAAAATAAATTTTAATGAACAAGTAGTGGACGACGTACAGTCACGAGCAAATACATGTATAGGTACACGAACAAACAAGTGCTAAAGCGATTTTTTCATGAATAAACGATTGCAAGTTTGTGATAACACCAATGTCGCTATAGTATTGGTTCGTAAATACTTTGTTCGTAATATCACAAGAGTTCTATTAGTACTTTAGGAGAAAATCAATTATGCGCTTTAATTGTTAGTGTATACATGATTTTGACTGTACATATAGCTACTTATTTTTTTTATAGGTATATATACAGGGTTACTTGTAATTCGACGTATATCCGCCAGGAGCTGATTGGCAGGCTAAAATGCAACAAATTGAACACCACTTATGTATGGCCGAAATTCAATAGTTTTCGAGATATTTGAATTTTAGGGGATTTTCGATCTTTACCCAAAATTTAACACTAAGTTCTAAATAAAAAAGAAACTACACGTTGAATGGGTACAATTAAAAAATGATATTATAGCTGACACTTCAATTAAGCTATGTACATCATTAAAAGTGCTTCATCAAATTCAAATTCAAATTCAAAATATTTTATTTCAATTAGACCATATAAATAGGTACTTTTGAAACGTTAAAATAGTTGCACGGTTCCAAAAAAAGTGGGTCTTATGGAGAAGAGCCGGCAAGAAACTCCATAGATACTCTTTTTAAAAAAAATATGTGTGGTAACAGTAACAATTGTTGTGAATAGTAATGAGGATGATGCAGTTTGATGTGTAAATTCAGAGATTAAAGAGTACGTAAGTATTAGAATTGAAATTAGTGCCATAGCAATTAGAGCCGACCAGTCCCGACAGACAGCACTCGTTCACGAGCATGACGTGTGTATCGGCGCCGTTTGACTCAACCATGTTGCAGGGAATAAAACGACCCGACACACAACGCCACCATCAGCGGGACATTTAAGTGAGAATGACAGGCTCAGACTGCGGGGCTAGTTATATTTATGTAACATCTAAGCCTGCAGAGTACTCATACTTTACAGTTCATATTGTTAATTTCTCAATAATAAAAGATTTACGGTTAAAATATATCTCAATTTAAAAGTTCGCAGGTAAAAAATTAAATGTTACAATATAAGATATAATTAATTGGTATAATTATTGCAATGTCAAGTTATAAATTATTGCAATGTCAAATAGTAATAATAAAATAAAAATAAAAATATATGTCAGCCTGAAATGTTGTAATTATGGAGTCAATAGCCCGGTTCATTGGAACAGTTCAATCCCAAGCATTTTTGTCGTCTATATAATCTTTCACTGTGTAAAAACCTTTAAGACATAGCTTCTGCTTGACAACAGATTTAAATTTGTTCAAGCTTAGATTTTGAATATTGCTTGGGATTTTATTGTACAAGCGTATACACTGGCACTTGAACGAATTACTTATCTTCTGGAGCCTAGTTGAAGGAACAATAAATTTATTTTTATTCCTTGTATTAATATTATGTGTATCACTACGTTTTTTAAAAAGATTAATGTTCTTATGAGCATACAATAAATTTTCATAAATGTACTGTGATGGAACAGTCATAACATTAATCTCCTTAAATTTATCCCTCAGTGAATATCTGGGACTTAAATTATAAATTGACCGAATAGCTCTTTTCTGCAGTACAAAAATAGTTTGTATGTCGGCCGCATTTCCCCACAACAAAATACCGTACGACATCACACTATGAAAATAACTGAAATAAACTAGGCGCGCAGTATCTACGTCAGTTAAGCAACGTATTTTTTTGACTGCGTATGCTGCAGAACTGAGCCTTTTCGACAACTTATCTATATGTGGGCCCCACTGAAGTTTTGAATCTAAGGTGATGCCTAAAAATACAGCAGTGTCCACAAGCTCCAATTCTTTGCCATTTATAAGTACACTGGTTTTCACCTGTTTTACGTTAGGTGTTGTAAACTTAATACATTTCGTTTTATTTTCATTTAAAAGTAAGTTATTAGCATTAAACCAGTGTACTACTTTAGAGAGAGCACTGTTTACATCGTCGCTAACCATTTGTTGACGTTTGAATTTAAACAATAGTGATGTATCATCAGCAAACAGGACTATCTCATGATTATCCCTAATTAGATAAGGTAAGTCGTTTATATAAACTAAAAATAAAAAGGGGCCAAGAATTGAGCCCTGCGGCACTCCCATAGTAACTACAGACCCGGAAGATCGATTTCCGTTAACGTCCACTCTCTGAATCCTATTACCCAGGTATGAGATAAGAAGATTCAGAGAAGTGTTTTTAACGCCATAGTGGTGTAACTTCCTGATCAATGTTTCGTGAACCACGCAATCAAAGGCTTTAGATAAATCGCAAAAAATGCCCAAGGCATCGCATGATTCCTCCCACATGTCAAATATATGACCTAAAAGTTCAACTCCGGCATCGGTAGTTGAACGACCCCTCGTGAAACCGAACTGTTTAGAATGTAACATTTTATTTTTGTTAAAGAACCTTTGCATTTGTTCTAATAAGAGCTTTTCGAAAATTTTACTAAAAGTAGGCAGCACGGATATTGGTCTAAAATTAGTGGGGTCAGTTGTGCTGCCTGATTTAAACAAAGGTATTATCTTGCTGTTTTTCATAAGATCAGGAAATTTACCAACGTCAATACAATCATTAAAAATAACGGTTAGGGTAGGTGCCACAATGTCAATGATTGATTTGGTAACGTCAACAGAATTACCCCAGAGGTCTGAAGTTTTCTTCACATTTAACATATTGAATGCTTTAATTATATCCTTACAGTTTACATGATTAAATTGGAATTCATCATCACTAGCTTTTACATTTTCCATAAGTATAGATTCTGCAACAGTGGGTGATGAGTTTAAGAATTTAGTTGTTGAAACAGGAATGTCCGAGAAAAACTTTTCGAATGCTGTGGCTACTTCTAAATCTGATTTAATTATACTATCGCCAAAATCTATCATCCAACAAAATACCTAAATTGATGAGCGATTTAAGAATAATATCTAACCAATATTTTTATTTAAAGCTTCAAAAAATGTAGTCTAGTTAAAAAAATTACTATGACATGAATCGTACAAACAACAAAAAAAAACTTCTCTATTCTCTCAGCTTTCCAAAAAGGTATAAAAGTTAATTAAAAGACACTTAATTCATGGCATAGCATGTGTTTGAATCCGCGTGGGGAGAAAAATCTTCGCCTCCATGATCGGAGTATTTCTTATAATTTATACCCTATGTTACCCGGCCATAGTGTAGCTTCCCAACGGTGAAAGAATTTTTCAAATCGGTCCAGTAGTTTCGGAGCCTATTCAATTCAAACAAACAAACAAATCTTTCCACTTTTTAATATTAGTAGAAAAAGCATTGATAAAAACGTGTAGTTTATCGAAAAATTTATACATCTTGTTCGTGCTGGCCACGGAATTAGTTCTCCTCTCCCAATCCATCGGTTTGGATACCTCTCGTCTAGCCACTGCCGGACAGTAAATCGGTAATGTGTTGGGCAACCATCATGTGGAAACATGAGGTTATTTTTTATTTCCCCGGGAATATCCGCCAACAAATCATTGAGGTTGTTTCTTGAAAACTCTTCGTAATTTTCGCTGTTCAAATTTTGCTACAAGAAATGGGGGTCAAGAAATCTTATTTCTACCTATTATCTTATTCAAATCGGTCCCTACTGGACCGATTTGAAAAATTCTTTCACTGTTGCGAAGCTACACTATGCCCCGATAACATAGGGTATAAATTATAAGAAATACTCCAATCATGGAGGGGAAGCCGTCGGCGGAAAGCTAGTATCTTTTTAACACAAACACAGATGATTTTTCTCCCCGCGCCGATTCAAACGCATGCTATGCCATGAATTAAGTGTCTTTTAATTAACTTTTATACCTTTTTGGAAAGCTGAGAGAATAGGGAAGTTTTTTTAGTTGTTTGTACGATTCATGTCATAGTAATTTTTTTAACTAGACTTCATTTTTTGAAGCATTAAATGAAAATATTGGTTAGATATTATTCTTAAATCGCTCATCAATTTAGGTATTTTGTTGGAAGAAGCACTTTTAATGATGTACATAGCTTAATTGAAGTGTCAGCTATAATATCACTTTTTAATGGTACCTATTCAATGTATAGTTTTTTTTTTATTTGGGTGTTAGTGTAAAATTTTGGGTAAATATCGAAAATTCCCTAAAATTCAAATATCTCGAAAACTATTGAACTTCGGCCATACATAGGTGGTGTTCAATTTGTTGCATTTTGATCCCCCAATCAGCTCCTGGCGGATATACGTCGAATTACAAGTAACCCTGTATATACACAGTCGAGTTGCTACTGAGAATTTAGATAGATATAGCCTAGGTACCCAATAACACTTCGCTTGACTGGGGAATCGAACCCGGGTAAGCGTAGCAGTCGCGCTTAAGACCACTAGGATAACGAGGCAGTTTTAAATTAAATTAAATTAAATATATTGGGACATTATTACACAGCACCATCTAGTCCCAAACTAAGCAGAGCTTGTACTTTACTTACTACTTACTTACTTGGTACGGTACTTGACAATGAATGTAATGCTTATATACTTTTTTTTGCAAATACATACACACACAGACAAACACGAACACCTAAGTTCATTACATAAATGTTTGTGTCTTGCGGGAATCGAACCCTCGACCTCGTGTTCAGTAGTCCGGTTATCGAACCACTAGACCACAGACGTCGTCAAATTACTACTACTTAATTTTTATTATGCTATGGGCAATGGGAAATCGGCCAAACCAGAATATTTACGGAACATTCGCTTCGCATCTATAAAAGGCGGTCTATCAACCAGGGATGTGTTTGACCACGATGAATGGGATGCTGGTATATCATTCAATGTCTAGTCAACCGGATATAACACATTATGCAATATATCCGGTTCTGACTGCAATAAATTGATTGGTCACATACTTACGTCAACAGTGAATTAAGTTAAACGTGTTCAGATATATCACCATTATCTATCCATATATTTTCATCTAAAAACGGAGCAACACCTTGAGATTAGAGATTATTTATTTATCCAAAAAGAACATACATTGTTCACTTACAGGATAATACAAATGTTAAATGTTAATTATGGTCTAGTAACTTACGTTCACTTTCTTAAAGTCATAGTATTAAGTAGTGTACATAATAATAAAAATGTGTCATATTATTCAAATCAATCAACCTTAGAGCTACGCAACGCTACCTGTAATGCAGTTATACTTAAAAACTCAACTCTGTCATATCATACTCAATCAATGTGAATCCTGTGCCTCGACCATTAGTTTTTCTCACTAGACTCGCTAGCGACGCCGTAAAATATTTGTATGTGTGTGTCTGTCTGTGGCATCGTAGCACCCGAACAGATGAACCGATTTTGATTTTGTTTTTTTTTATTCGAAAGGTGAATTAGTCGAAAGTATTCTTAGCTATGTTTGATGAAAATCGGTCCAAGATGGCCGCCGCTACAAAATAGCGAATAACATATTTTTTCACAACTCCCTCAATATGGGCATCAAATGAAAGGGCTAGGAGAATACTATACACTATGATAAATTTGAAATCCAAAATGGCCGCCACCACAAAATGGCAAATTACATTTCGTGTCGGGGGTTTTAATTTTTTAATTTATTTAGCCTTCTTGTTCATGGAATTTTATGTAGAAAACTATAGAAGTAAAGAGATCAGTAAGAGACGTGTTTGATTTTTCATGTGAGTGTCTAGGAATGTCTGCAAGAAAAATACAGGAAAGCATTTATTTATTACCAACCACCATCCACTGATGATGAGATCTGAGATTTATTTAAGTACGTTAATCTTTTCAGGTAAAATATGTTCGCTAATCGGGTTCATCGAGACTTTGATACCTGTGATATACATACCGTTGTACACCAAGCTGTTCTCCAATACCGTAGAGACCTTACCTGGAGCGGTATACTTGCTGGGAGGAACCATGACGATACCAGCATTTCTAATATTTATGTAAGTATTTGTGGTACCCTTACTAATATTATAAATGAAACAGTAACTCTGTACCTCAGTAACACCAATAGTATCACAAAATCGCGGTTGTCGTCTTGATACCTCAGCTGTTTTTAAATTTCGTTTGCCAAGAAATTTCACTAGCTACATTGCCCTATTTGCCCTACAAACCGGAATGCAACAATTACGGAAGGTACCATCATGACCTACCTTAAAAGAAATAAGTTTTTATTTCTTTTCTTGTTTTAAAACATCGTACACTTACACTAACCCATACCCTGTTGCTATCACTACCGAATGGTCACTCTAAGGCTAATATTCAGAGACGATGCTCAGCATAAACTTAGGCTTCCGTATGTCAAATTGTCATACAAATTTGACATACGGAAGCATTACTTTACGCTTAGCATTGTCCCTGAATATTAGGCTAAGGTTTGCTGGTAGAAAACTCGATTTTGAGTTAAGCTTGCCTTTGTACAATGTATAATGTCTGTTATTTTTTTGTGTTTTATGTGTACAATAAAGAATAAAGAGGACGTAGAAGTCATTTTTGCTGCCACTGTCTTAGTATGTGTGAACCCTAAAGGGTCCGGCAATGATGTATTGAAGTACACTCACGGTGAACTATGAGTATTAGTAGGTATCTTGTAAGCCGATGTGTGGAGATGACTACTTCCCATAATTATTAGGTGGCTTACCTGTACGTTTGCCGACATAAACCATAAAAAAACTCATTAATCCTATGAAAAGAGCTTGATTCTCGAGGCTCTACATCTTAATACAATTAAGATGTTAAGAGGTTTCCTCAGCATTTGGCGGCGAGTACGTACTTCAAACATCAACAAAAACCGATTGATTTCACTTGGAAAAATTAAAAGGCCCAGCAAAAGGTCGAGGTCGTTTCCAATCACGTAATCGGTATAGTACATGACGGTATTCTACGCGCTCTGCGGTTTTGTCGACAATACGCGACAGAACTCGCGTCAGTCAAATTGTCCGCGTTATTTGGACAAAGGAACCTCATGGACATTGCTATTGGATTTCTAACACTTATCTTATACAAGGTGGAACGGACTTCGACGCACATCCAAATACCATGAGTTCAGTACATGATTCTGGACCCCCCCCCCCCCCCCCCCCGTTGAAATTTTCCGTATTTTTTTTCATCAATTTTTCTATTTTTCATGCAGTTTTTTTTACTTGAACTTGTAAAAAACATTATTTCTATCTACGCAAATTAGATTTATAATTAAAAAACCATTACTTCATTTATTTCGGATCGCGCGCGCGATAACATTCACCGCGGAGCCTTATGATCGCATATTTAGCAATACACTGTGCGCGCGCGCACAAAAATGTCAATATCTGTAATAACCGATCATTTTCTACATGAATGACCTAGGTCATTTTATTTTTGACCTTGAATGAAGCCTTGTCACGACGTTTGTGCGTCGATGTCCCTTCCACCTTGTATGTAACATAAAGACTAGAAGGGCTATATTCGTTGGCCACAATATTTTAATTTATTTTATAACTCGTTTTTACATAATGTGTAATAAGGTTAAGGTCAGTTATGGTAGCTAGCGACAACCTTTAACGATTTACATATATAGTAGATTTTTTTATGAACATATTATAGGTAAGTATTTAGATATTAACCTTATAATATCCGTAAATAATTTAAATTCTGTTGTGTTTCCACATGGAACAATAGATTTATTTTATTAAGTTTTTAGAAAGCATTGTCAAAGGTAATGTGTGTTACGAATAAAAAATATTATTAGTACTTCCTTCTTTAAGAGACTGCTTTTTACTTTTTTATGCCCATGTGTCGAGAGGTCGAGACAGACCGTATATAATGCATAAAAAGATAAAAAAAAAAAATTTTTTGTTTATCTTTACAGAACATTGTACGTAATGCACAGGAGACAAGAAAGAGACGTCGTGAAGAACCCAATTGCAAAGGAATTGCATGCACATGATAATTACATCACTGCATTGTAGTGCAGTCGTAAATAATAATTACCATTTATATATTTTAATTTGTATATTCGCATTCATAAATGCTATACAATATCTTTGAAAAGATATAAATATTTTTGTGGAATAAAATACGATTTATTCCACATATATTCGAGATACACATATAGGTATACGAGCGATTATTATATTACGTATTTTTCTTCCACAAAAAAGTTGTTAATAATTACTATTTTAGGAAAATCGCCTCGCCATTGGCGCAAATCGCCATTTGGTGCTCTATCCTCCCAACCGATAATTAGACAGAGACATCAACGAAATCCTATCCTTCCTACTAATATTATAAATATGAAAGTTTGTGAGGATGGATGGATGGATGGATGGATGGATGTTTGTTACTCTTTCACGCAAAAACTACTGAACGGATCTGGATAAAATTTGGCACAGAGATAGATTATAGTTTGGAGTAGCACATAGGCTACTTTTTATCCCGGTAAAATGTATGGTTCCCGCGGGATAGCGGGCGAAGCCGCTGCCGGAAAGCTAGTAATATATAATATGTGACGAACTATTATTCTATCAGAGACAATAATCAGGTGTCTATAACCCGTAACGTAAATTGAAATAAAATCCATAAAAAGTAGTTTTATTTCAATGTCTAGTATTCGCGTAAGTGTCAGAAATCCGTAACGTAAACTTAAAAAATACTATCGTAATTTAAAACCTCGGTTAAAAAATAGTGCCATAAAAAAGAGTGCGTAGTGTAGCCTTAGAAAAAGTCAGAAACAAAGACCTATCAACATCTACATACTTTAATTCATTGAGAAATACTGACTGTATTTCAACAAATTAATACTATGTGTGTATAGTTTGATAAAAGTTTACCCTAACTGTGGGAAAATCTCTATACGTTTTAATACTTACCTATTTATAATTAAAAAACCAGGATTTTCCAAAATTGCCAGTTTTTACTAGGTAATTTATAAAAATATAGATAATAATTTAAAAAAATCCCTAAACAGATATAAATAAAATAAAAAAAGATTTTTTTTAATCGTTTTGTTATTTTTCTTGCCAGTAGCAGGTTAGCGAGATTCTCGTTTGTATTATAATTAATTATAAATATTTAATTAGACCGCATATTAAACCCGAATATTCGTATAGTAACGTGACTTATGTCACAAACTACGAATTTGTTCCGAGATTGGAACAATATAGTTACAAGCATGACACGCCAATCATAAATCGATCGATCACTCGCATTTATGCATCATACGTGATGATGCATATATGCGATTGCCAAAACAGCTGATCGAGGAGCTGACTTGAGGAGAGCGCAGAAAACAGAGCTAGCTTTGGTTGTCTTCTAAAATTTTACACCTGACGGAAATTCGGATTAATAGGAGGCAAAGACTAAATAAAATATATATACTCTATGATAGGAGGCAGTGCGTTTGTTTAATTTCTAATAAAAATTCTACTTCATTCAATATTACCTATCTAATTAGTATATAAACAAATAAATAAAATTGAAGTGTCTGTTTGTCATTTCTAAATTAACAGCTTTACACTAACTGCATATGCAAGTTTATGGGGAATACGCAATGAAATGGACGCGTTATGAAACGAACACTAATGAATCTTAGAAAAATCTGTAAGATAATATTCATGTCTTTTGGTTGATGGCAACTCTGATGTACTATAGATAAACACACAATGATGACTAGGCCACTTTCATTTTAGTTTTTTTTAAATAGATGAACACGAGTAACACCGCGGAGAACAGCTAGTACCTATTATAATTACTCTTTCTTGTAATACAGTTCTCGCCAAACTTATTGTCCGGGTTGAAGTTGGCACGAGCCAACTTTAACCCAGCCGTAAAAATCGGCGAAAGAAAACTATTAGATTTTAATAAATATAAACGAAAGCTCAAGTTGTAGACTGTCGTTTTAAATAATTTTAATCTAATATTTTTTAAAGTAAGCTCGTGCCAACTTCAACTCGGACAATAAGTTTGGCGAGAACTGTAGGTCATCGTATCATTTCATGTATGTAAAACAAGACTAAACATTTCCATGCGCCTTAGTCCCATAAACACACTCTGTGGTCTAAAGTGCATTTGTGCTCATTATCTGACAAACGAAAGGCACCTCTGCTCACCTTCCCTAGGTTAATGCTAGCGTTATATTACAAAATGCAATGTTAACCATGATAATAATTATTCGTATCATCTTCGTGCAATCTGATAACGTTTAGTGTCAAGACAGACAACACCTACGGGTTTATTTTATATAATTAATCGTTAGTGATCCTGTTCAGTTTTGATATTATAATAGCATTAGTTAAAAGATTATTCGTCTACTTTTTCGCATCAACAGATTGAATGCGATTTCGAAAACACGGTGCCTATACGTTATATTCATCTAATATATAAAATTCTCGTGTCACAGTTTTAGTTGCCATACTCCTCCGAAACGGCTGGACCGATTTGTATGAAATTTTGTGTGCTTATCCGGTATCTATGAGAATCGGCCAACATCTATTTTTCATCCCCCTAAAATGACCCACCCCTATATGGCAAAACAACGTTTGCCGGGACAGCTAGTAAACTATATTTTTTTAATATTTTCACCGGTCACCCAGTAGACCAATACATAATTTATGAAGGTTTACATAATATGTAAAAACCTACAAATAACTAAGGGGGCAGATAAATACCTAGACATGTTTTTGTAGGTTTAATTCAATTAAATCTAATATTTTTTTTGACATTTTATACAATTTAATTTATCACAAACTGAGCTTGTGCAATGGGTATAGGCAATACAATACTTAATGGTGTTAGTAGTACACCTCTGTCTCACCATGCGTAGAATACAGGCGTGATGATAATTTTCTGTTCTTAGTAGGTTTTTCTTAAAATAAATAGACTGCTATTATGACTAAAACATTCAGCTCTTTGCCGTAAGCTGCGCTTGAAAGGAAATATTATACCGGAAGAACAGGAAACGATTTTTTTAAATACAACTGCACGTAAAAAATACATTATATTCAACAAACGGGAAACGGGTGCGGAAACAAACGAGGAAATGCTCGTGGAAATGGAAGGTAAACAACATTTTAGAAACAACGCATATTAAATTTCAAAAATGGAACATGTATTCCAAAGATTTGACGCCAGTTATTTGTTTTTCAAGAATTTAATAAACAAAACACGGCTGTCAATATCCCCAGAGAGTAATGCAGAGATGTACACACAGGGGGGCCGGACAAGTTGTATTTTGACATTCGAATCGACAAAAATGTATGTAAATGACATTAGTGACAGCCCGATTTGTCGAAAGCTTGTGTCATTTCCATACATTTTGTTTGTCGATTCGAATGTCAAAATGCAACTTGTCTAGCTCCCCAGTTCTCGCCAATCTTATTGTCCGGTTTGAAGTTGGCACTTGCTAACTTTAACCCGGCCGTAAATATCGGAAAGCGATAAATATTGGATAACGACAGCCTACGACTTGAGCTTCCGTTTTTATCTAATATAGTCTAATATTTTTCCTTCTCCGATTTTTACGGACGGGTTGAAGCTAGGTCGTGCCAATTACTTAAACCCGGACAATAAGTTTGGCGAGAACTGTAGGTATAGTCGACCAAAAAATTGCTTTACCACCCTTCAGAGTGAATATCAACAAGATCTATTTTTGCTTACAAGACCAAGTGACAGATTGATAATGAGCCATAATAAATTTAATTTTGATGGAACATTTTCTCCAAAATTATACTTACTTACCTATATACTTATATATTTCTATAGGTCCCATATCGCAGCCGCATTAGGCCAGTGTGGTGGACTGGCTGACACGCGAGAGACGTGCCCAGCTGCAGGATAGTACCTATGTGTTTGTGATGATGATGATGATGGTAATACAGGCGAACCTATTGATATTACGCGAGAAAAAATCTAAACTTCGAATTGCTACTAAGAATTCAATATTATATAACAACATTGCTCAACTCGGGATCAAACCCAGGATCTCTAGCGTATTTAGTCGCACTTACGACCAAATATATAATAGGCATGTAATTCCTATGTTAGGATCAATAATTATATCGATACCATTTAGTGATTATTGATGATTACTGCTTCGACGGTTTAGTGGTCCCAAGCGCGACTGCTACGCTACAAGTCCTTGGTTCGATTCCCGGGTTGAGTTTAGTTGGGTTCTACGAATAACCCATACACCTCTGCCTAACCCTTCGGAGAATACAGGCGTGATGGTATGTCATGTTGATTACGTTGAAAAACTATTTATAATTCAAATGCATGATAATAATAATACCCGCCTGCGTATTTTCTCACGGCAATACGCTTAAATGTAAAAATAAAGAAAAACATCACAAAATGTGCATCAGACAACAATAATTGTTACGCGCCAGTCAGTCAGCCTTGGTCTCATTTAGGCATGGAATTATTTCTGGTTACTACAATACCGACTGACAAAATAAATGAAATCGCGACATCTGGAAGTCTCCCTTACAAGGCCAAAAACATTGGGAACAAAATTAAAGATACATAAAATTCGTCTGCGGATCAAGTTCAAGTTCAATTTTTTTAATCACGTAACAGTGTCTGTTCCTGAAGGATTGGAAAAAGGTATATTGACATACAGCCTTTATTCGTAGATATAGGTATGTTTTCTATTGCCACTGTAACGACAAATACAAATTATATTGATACTAATTAAAATGGTACGGAACCCTTTGGGGGCGTTCAAGTATTACGTAAGCGTTTGAGGGGGGCGCGGGGGCTTTATTTTGGTTGCTTATTTTTGATGACATGGTTGGTGGGGGGGTCGATATAGTGATTACGTCAGCAGTTATTATTTACTTTTTTACACAAATAGAAACCCACAAATTGTCTATGCTTGAAAACAAAACACACGTTGGGTAAATAATTGCAAAAAAATCTGCTAACGTAATACTTGAATGGCCCCTTTATGTGCGGGCCCAACTCACACTTGACAGGTTTTTTTATGAAAACAACAAAGCAACGTTTCGACTTTTACATACACAAACATACGTAAGACGATAAAATATATGCCCAATTTAATTTTTTCGAATAACCACCAGAGGCACTATACTGTCAATAATTAATTTATAAATAATTGTGGTTAATTTATTAATTTAACCACACAATACTTTGTGTGGCCAGTAATCGATACCAATTTTCCAGACTATACGGTGTCTACATATTATTATTATCATACCATCACGCCTATAACTTCCGCCGAAGGGGAAGACAGAGGTGAATGCATGAAATGGTGAATGAGTCATCATCGAAATACAAAAGAAAGTCTCTTCCGAGAGTAATACAATACTATTGCTACAAGCGATAGCGACACCTAGCGTAAAAAGAATAAAACCGCTAAAAGGTTTCCCTCCTCTAACAAGGAAAATATAGTGAAGATAAAATGTAACAGGGAATAGCTTTTCAAATGACACGTCCACTGTCTGCAAGCATAAGGAATAAAATAATGCTGAATATATTTATATACGTACTTACATATCTTTCATTGTATATATTATTTAGGCGCTGTTTTAGCACCTCTGGATCTGGATAGCCGCTAACTGTCGAATAAATTAAAAAATGGAAGATTTTTTTTGTGAAATTATCTGGCAGCTAATTTAACGGGAACTTATCAGTAAGCTGTGAAAGAACTCCTAAATTATGTATAGCCAAAAGTTTTGTAAACTATTAGTAGATATCTGTTTGTTTCTAATATAATTTTAATATACAAATGAAAGTAGGTACTTACGTAGTAAAAGTGGATTAAGCCCTAATTGGTCTAGAGGTCGTAAACGCAGCTGCTGAGTGTTTGTGGTAGTAGTAGTAGTAGTAGTAGTAGTAGTAGTAGTAGTAGTAGTACTAGTAGTACTAGTAGTAGTAGTAGTAGTACAGTTCTCGCCAAACTTATTGTCCGGGTTGAAGTTGGCACGAGCTAACTTTAAACCCGGCCGTAAAAATCGGAGTATGAGAAATATTGGTTTGTAATAAATAAAAATGAAAGCTCAAATAGTAGGTGGTTGTTTTAAATAATTTTATTCCAATATTTTTCTTTCTCCGATTTTTACGGCCGGGTTAAAGTTAGCTCGTGCCAACTTTAACCCGGACAATAAGTTTGGCGAGAACTGTACCTAGTAGTGGTTCCGGGTTCGATTCCCAAGACGAACCACTTGCTGTAAGGTTTTTCCAGTAAGCAATAATTTCACTCACTCGCTGAGAATAATTTGTGAGCTAGATACAGCTAGAGATACTTAGCACATATCTAGATTTAAGTAGGTATTTACGCGATTATTGGCAAGTAAGAGACCTACTTCAGGCATTTTGTTTCCTTTAGAACTTTCTTCAGAACTGAAGGTCAGTCACAAACCAAATAAAAAATGGAGTCACGTGGAATACTCTATCACATGGAGGAAATGTCAAATTAAGTTCATAACTATTTAAAATACCGGTTTCTTTTTATCTTTGTTAATACATTCTCACTTAATAAATTGAGTGCTTTTAGACACAGGTAAAATAAATGGAAAATAAACTAATTAAGATTATTATTATGATTTTACCGTGGGAATCATTTTTGGGATACCAACATTCCCCCACCCCATATGAGGACGGGTAAGAATACAATTTCTCAGAAAATTTTCGTATCTTTCTTGAAAAATATTACCCATTACCGTTTGTAGACTTTTAGGCGTTAGTAGTAGACGTAGACGTTATAGGACCTACTCAATGTCATATGAATAATGCTGTTTTTGTTTTATTCTATTATACTATAACTATTTAAGTAGTACCGATAAGATTATCTTAAAATATCTGTCAAATAAACAATAAATGTTCCTCCTTTAATTGCCCTTTAAGATAACGAGGACCTACCCAATAGATAAAGAACGGCCCCGGGTCTTAACTCAGTAGCAAATCAACAATTCGAAGAATTGCTAACTGCGTACTAATTTACCGTCGGATAGTCTAGTAGGACTTAGGTACATTAGGCTGCTTTAATTATGATAATGGGGCTTGCTAATTACTTACTAGGAGAGCTGAACGCAGGCCATTCAGCAGTAGACGAACACCTACCTTTCTTCTAGGGATAAAAACATCATCATAATTTCATTATCATCATTTTTCTTCTAGGGAGAAAAACATCATCATAATTTCATCATCATCATTTTTCTTCTAGGGAGAAAAACATCATCATAATTTCATCATCATCATTTTTCTTCTAGGGAGAAAAACATCATCATAATTTCATCATCATCATTTTTCTTCTAGGGAGAAAAACATCATCATCATTTCATCATCATCATTTTTCTCCTAGGGATAAAAACATCATCATAATTTCATCATCATCATTTTTCTTCTAGGGAGAAAAACATCATCATAATTTCATCATCATCATTTTTCTTCTAGGGAGAAAAACATCATCATAATTTCATCATCATCATTTTTCTTCTAGGGAGAAAAACATCATCATAATTTCATCATCATCATTTTTCTTCTAGGGAGAAAAACATCATCATCATTTCATCATCATCATCACCCTGTAGGTGTTCGTCTACTGCTGAATGGCCTACGTTTAGCTCTCTTAGTGAACGCCATAAAGCCAGTAATTAGCAGCAATTGCTAAATGATAAGGGGCTGCGGATTTTTCTGCCGATATGATTATCATTAGCTGAATGCCAGCGGCTGCGCTTGCGTGGTCTGGGTTATTCCTTTATGTTACTCGGTAAAGATAGGTAGGTTCCTAATGGTGACAGAATTTTTCAAATCGGTCCAGTAGTTTCGGAGCCATTCAATGCGAACAAACAATCAAATCTTTCCACTTTTTTTTTTCGGAAAACTTATTGCTATTCAATTGGGTACAACAATATATATATAGGAAAAAATAAGGCCAATTAAAAGTTTTCACTGATATCTCCATAAAATATACAACTTACTTGATATTATAAGGCTTATATTCAGAGAAGACGCTAAGCGTAATGTAACGCTTCCATATGTCAAATTTGTACTAGAATTTGACATACCTAAGTTCATGCTTAGTTTAGTCTCTAAATATCAGCCTTACACTTCCTTGCTCATATTATATTTATAAGATAAGCAAAACTTTTTATTTGTTTCTGTTTTATTACTTTATATATATTTACATAATGTACAAATTCAATAAAAAAATAAATAATAAAAATAAAAACAATAATTTCCGCACCTAGGCGTCAAAGTACTCCTCATCGCTGTCATCTGGTAACGTGCCCAGAAGACTGGCAGCATTGCCACGTTGAATGGCAATGCTGATTCAAAAAGCAAAATAAATTTTCAATAAGCAAAACTGTTACATCTGGAGGCATTACTGTGCTTGCAATATAAATACTAATTTATAATATTAATATAGAAGTATAGATGACTCTGTAGTAGTCTACTAGTGGAAACGGCCAAAAGTTTGTCTTCATGTTTTCCACTGCTGGAAAAAGCCATCTCCCAAGGCGCACATATTCAGACTTCCAGTCACCTTCTGCAGGTCAACTAACAACGATACAGCCTCATGACCTGATATCCATTCCAGAATTCATATTCTTCATTATTCCATCACGACTGTATTCTCCGAATACAGGGTTAGGCAGAGATGTGGGTATACTAATGTAGGTACACTCACGTGGTTCGCTGGTATATTTAGGTACCAAACAAGGCAAGGGGCGAGCCTATTGCCTTTCACCGGTCACAAATCCAAACACCAAGTTACTACTGTGAAAATAAGAAAATCCAATAACACTGCTATACCTGGAAATCGAATCCAGGACCTTTAGCGTAGTAGTCGCACTTAAGACCTTTAGGCTAACGAGGTAGTTACGAAAATACATAATGAATGTTTTTCCTAAGTATTTATTCAAGGACATCCTGGAAAACTACTCTTACTATACTTACCGGGAGTAAAAAAGGTCTGACTTGGTATTTTCTACTTACGACATCCTTAATTACGTTAGGCAGTTAGTACCTAATACTTAATTTCCATATTAATGTGGTAGGTTTCTGACAATCCAATATTGCGTAACCTGAAAACTTAGTAACAAAATGTTTTTAATTTAAGGACGACGTCTGTGGTCTAGTGGTTCGAGTACCGGACTGCTAATCACGAGGTCGTGGGTTCGATTCCCACAAGACACAAACATTTATGTGATGAACTTAGGTTTTTGTGTTTGTCTGGGTGTTTCTTATATATTATAAGTATGTATTTACAAATAAAAAAAAAGTATATAAGTATTATATCCATTGTCTAGTACCCATAGTACAAGCTCTGCTTAGTTTGGGTCTAGATGGTGCTGTGTAAAAATGTCCCAAGATTTATTTATTTATTTTATAAATACAACGCCGTCACTTCATGAACTTTCTCTCCGGAATGATAAGATTGTTTCGTCATAAAACATTATTGTAACTATGTATGTAAATGTGGCAATACCAAAATTAACAGTTACTTAAGTAAGCATAAGAGAAAACCTAATAATAATAATAAAACATAATTCGAGAAACACGTGATGATAATACGGAGATTCTTATGTAAGCTGTCCAAATATCGGCTTAGTTTGTATATGACCCTTACTGCGAAATGGTTATTTAATCATAAAAAAGGTTAACAACCTCCACTTAACGCCATCCACTAACCACGCTAACAATGTGTAACTAGATAAGTCAACAAGTTTTAATGAGCGCAATGTTAGATACCAATTCACTTATACTTGGTATAGTACAATAATTTATTTAATGGCAATATTTAAAAAAAAAAACAATAGATTTAAATTAAGATATTTGCCACGCGACTGGTGTTTGTGCAGTCGTTACGATTCTACTAATTATTTTTTAAGCGTCGAGTTGTGTACAATGTTGCCGTAATGTGTAACTCAAGGTACAAGATAAATGAGCTACATATTTATTAAAAGTGGTGTCGTCGACAGTGAGACCTGTGTTATCGTATCGGGCGAGATGCGAGCGACTCGTATGCGCCGGCGCACTCTCATATCGCGCTTAAGTTTACAACCTGACATTTACTGCTCAGGTTTTTGGATACGTCAGACGAATAACCACGGATTAAACGTATAGTCACCTTCGGGTGCTGGTGCGGTATAGTGCAGTGTGTGATATAAGCGGTGGGCCGGAGAACTTTTACTGACTCTCACTTCTCCGGCGTGAAGTAAATATGACGAGCACTGAAAATATAAGCAGTGAGCTCACTAGATCAAATATACGACTCACAGGCAACCTGAAATCGACGACGTGGAAGGAAAAATTCAAAAATGTATTGAAGAACGTCAAAAGTATTTTTCGCGAGACGACGGTCGAGCCATGTCTGTTTGTTTACATGCTGTGCACCGCTATATCATCGTTGGCTGTTATGAACATGCACTTGGACAAAGCCTGCAAGGTCCATTATGACTACGGAACGGACATTTGCGATCGCATCTCGAGAAGAAATACATCTGGTCTGGATGAGGAGGTTAAGCAAATACAATCGCTGGTCGCAACAGTGGTCGCTTGGAAGTTCCCTCTTCAAACGGCGATACCGGCAGTAATGGTGCTGTTTGTTGGAGCATGGAGCGATAAGTACAAAAAAAGAAAAATATGTATATTATTTCCTTTTGTTGGAGAGATTATTTGCAATATTGGACTGTTATTTGCTACGTACTTTTTTAAAGAATTGTCGCTGACAGCTACAGCGTTGATCGAGGCGTTACCAGCGGCATTCACTGGAGGCTACATCATAATATTTATGGGAATGTTCAGTTTTATGGCGGATAGAACTACAATAGAAAATAGGACATTTCGCTTGGGACTTGTGACAATATGTGTTACGGCGGGTACACCAACTGGGACAGCTATAAGCGGTATATTATTACGCGCGGTAGGGTACTACGGAGTGTTTTCTTTACTGCTAGGATTGTACACTGTGTCATTCTTATATGGTGTGTTCAGACTGGAAGACGTGGTTCCTCCTGAAGAGGGCAAGAGCTATAGTCATGATACAGAAAAGACTGATGGTGCAAAGGGTGCGAATATGTTGCGGGAGGTGTTTCAACTAGTTGGTAACACTGTGATGGTGGCACTTAAGCCTCGTGCGTTTAGGGGCAGGACTCAAATATTTAGTGTATTACTACTCTACCTACTTATGGTGGGGCCTCTTTATGGTAAGTACTCCTTTTAATAACTGTACCATATTTAGGAGAAAGTTTGTGTGCGTTAGATAAAATACACTATCTGTAAATGCTCTTAAACTAACATCTGACACGGAATTCGAATGTTGATTACGTAATATACAAAATTCAATTGAGCGTCCTAAGGACAGCTGTTCAGTGAAAATATGATGGCAGTGCATGTCACAACGGGTTGTCGAAGTAGGTCATTAACTCATTAGTGTGTTTGGGTTTGCTCTTGGGTCCCAGTTGACAAACTTTTATTATCAATTCTATATACATTATTGATCGTCTTCTTTTTTTTTATTTGAACTTTCATATTGCTAACTCTTTCTACAGAAATGAACAAAAATAATGTCAGAAAACCACCGTCAATATTTGCCGGTGCGGTGGCTTAAATATATCCTTTTACAAATAAATATTATACCTACAAGATTTTAAGAAACCTAAGGTTAAGACACCTTAAGTTTCACAGAATATAATATACACTCCCTTTTAATTCTTCAAAAAAATCCAGTAAATATCTACTGACTATAAAACTGAAAACAATTTAATATACTTTGTATACTTTCTCGTATAAGTACATTGTTTATGTTTGTTTGTTTATTTTAACTTGTGTTATACCTAATTAATTAGGTACGATTTAAAAAAACAATTTGTAAAAAAAAATATGTTCGTCGGCTCGTCCTCTAAGCGTTCCTATGCCATTCATCCAATTATGACGATATTTAGATGAGTTGTTTTGCACCAAGGTTTCTGACAGAAAAAAAGATAACAAGAAGTGGTATGCCGGGCGTAGGTATAGTACCTAATATTATGATTATCTTAAAAATAAAGCACAAATATATTTACAAGACCTACAGTTTTTTTCCGGGATTAATCAGCATTACCTTCAGTTTAATACCCGGCCGAGTATAATACTGTAAACAATAAAACTATAGAAGATATTCGATCGAATATTTTTAATCCGCAAGTTAATTGCGCGGCCCGTTTCACTAGCCCACTATCATCAAGGCAAGCCGGTAAATAACTGGCAAGCCTTGACTCCATTACCTTCCTGTTAACTTACTTCACATGTTTAAAAAAAAAAAACTGTCAAGTACGAGTTAGAATCGCAGACTGTGGGTTCTTAAAAATATGTATGAAGAGTCAAAAATCTTTACTAATAATTATAAATACGAAAGCAACTCTGCCTGTCGCTCTGTTGCACTTTACGCCATAGCTACTGAACCGATTTAAATGAAATTTGGTACACAGATAGTCTAGAGCCTGAGAATGGACATAAGTATGCTACTTTTTAATGCGAAAAAAGTGCTGTAATAGGCGATGAAAGTTATAAAAAATACCCTCAGCACGCGAGCGAAGCTGCTGGCGGAAAGCTAGTGCAGCATGGATAACTGAACGTGGTCAAAAAAGGACCTGAAGTTTGTCTTTAGGTTATCTATTTACATATAAGCCTACAGACCAAAAATCCTAAACACTTATTTGCATTTTACAAAAAGATAACGAAACAAGACAAAAGCTATAAAATGTTTAGTGCGTAGACACTATCTTGCTCGCGGTTAAAAAGATCTACGTTACACTAAGTATAAAATGTAAATAGTTCGAAAATTATACGCACCAGTTTTTCAGTATTTGACCCTTTAGAAAAAATATTAAAAAACATCAATAGGTCATGTATAGTCGAACATAAAATTGCTTTACCACTTTTGATAAAAACTTCCGTCAAAATTAAATTTACCAAGTGTCATACTGATTTCTGACACTTACGCGAATACTAGACATTGAAATAAAACTACTTTTTACGGATTTTATCGCGTTATATTGATATTATTTTAATCCCGACGTTTCGGACCCATCCATGGCGAGCGTCCATGGTCACGGGTGACTAAGGTGGTAGGCGTCTTGACGTTTCAATTACTAACAGCTACCCTACATTTTTGTTAATTGTTGTCAATCCAATCCGATTAAAATAATATCAATGTAGTTTAGTGTAGTTAGTCAAAAGTAGTTTTATTCCAATGTTTACTAAGTGTCATTATCAATCTGTCATTCGGTCTTGTAACCAAAAAATAGGCCTTGTTGTTTTGTGATGTGCATTTTGCGACATACACTCTAAGGATAATAAAGCAATTTTGTGGTCAACTGTACCCAAATGTAGATCTACAAGGCAACGTGCCAATATTAAATCAATGGTTGTGGTACTGAGGAAAATTTGCTCGACTCCACATAATATCGACGTCTAAAGTTTTCTTTTCGATCCGGAACCCTAAAAAGTATCTAGGTATGTGCCAGGTATATTTTTTGTTACCTAATTGTTTGTTTTTGTTGTGTGGAATACTCGGACAAAACACGTTGATCATTAAGTATGTTATTTCGAATGATATTAAAATACAGGGATAATGGTGATTTTGAAGTCTCATACAGACTTTTGTGATTCAATTCTTAACACACAAGAAACAAAATGTATGGAAATGACACAAGCTTTCGTCAAATCGGGCTGTCACTAATGTAATTTCCATGTGTTTTCTTTCTATTCGTCTCTCGATACGAATGATAGATTGAAACTTGGCTGGGCCCGCAGACCACGTAATGTTTTCGAGTTTGGAAGTAGTTTTAATTACGAAGATTTGGCTTCAGAAAATTTATTATCGCTAAATAGCAGGTTCTTACACGTTTATTGAATTTGGGATTGATGTAAGTTAGTTAATTGCTTAACTATATATAGTCTTGATGTGGAAAAAGCCGTTAAAAGCAAGTAGGAATTGTTCTTTCGCAAAAAGGGAGAGTGTAGACTATAGGTATGTGTGGCGCGCGTGTGTGTGTGTAATAAGTATAGATAAAGAATTATTTATTCGTCAAATAAGGTTGTTACAGTGGATAACGTTTGAAATCAGGTAGGCGCAAATTAAAATTAACCTATCATACTGACAAAATGTTTCTTAAAGTGTTTTTGTAGAAATACCATCAATTATACTGGAATATTGAAGGACGTCATCCTGTAAAAAATCATACTTTCAGTATTCCCCGGATTTTTCCATTTTAAATTTTTTCTTTCCTTAAAAACTCTATGAGCATAATTTATTTTTTGATTTATTTAAAAAAGCACCACTCAAGAAATAAGGTTAATAAGGTTGGCTCAGTGACAAACAAGTCGCCGGGGTCGCGGAAGAATGTCTACACGTACCCGTGACCCCGGCAATATGTGATGAGGCGAACACCCGTCTGGTTTTAGTGGGTAGACGTCCTTTTCAGGGCGGAGTCCCACACACCGCGCCGTCCTCCCCGGGGCGGCGTGACGGTGCATAAAGCATTTCCAGACGATAAAAAAAAAAAAAAAAAAGTGACAAACAAGTCACTGAGCCAACCTTATAATATAGTAAAATATACATAAATTAGGTACATAAGCCTTGTAAGTTGATTGAGTAGAAGTTAATAAGTCATTGTGATTTTTGTTATCTAAGAAGTTAGATACCTAAAATCATAATGACTTTAACAATAAAAAACTTATTAACAAGTCCTTTAGTGGGATTCTTATTAATAAAACCATTATTATTTAAGTACCTATAACTTTTCATTATGGTCCACGGCGACATTTTTTATTTACGCACCTTTTAGTACAGATTTAAAATGTAGCAATCTTAAACTTCCGTTTATATTGAGAACACTGGACTGATTAATTGAGGATCGTTAAATACCGGTCAAGCGCAAGTGGCACCAGTGCATCGAGGGCTCCGCACCATTTATGTCTCTATAAAAAACTAATCAGTACACATCCCACATATTTCTCTAAGGTCTTTAGCGATTGAGATCGCAAAGGTTTTTTTATTTTTCCCATTTTTGATTTCGATGTTATAAATTTAAAGAGAGTGTTAATGAATTATGCTACTATAGAATAGGAAATAGTACCTAGTTAGTTATTAAAAAAAAACTTCCCATACAAGTTTGTCAGCTCAAATTGTCTTATATTTACAATTTCATAATATTTATAGTACTTTGTTAGATTACTATAGGCTGTGGTTTCATTTATTATCGTATTGTCTTCTCCATCTCAGCCACGTAATAATAAATGACTCACCCACTGTGGGCACGAGACTACTACTTTGCTCGAAAGCTGCGCGCGTGCTGAACGTGAGGTCCTGGGTTCGAGCCCCAGTCGAGAAAAGTGTTGAGTTTTTCTACTAAAATTCTATAGGCAATAGGCTCGCCCCCTTTACTTACTTCTACTAGCAAATTGCGGGTATACATTACCCATTAACCCTACAAGGGAGGCGTAATAGTATTTTATATAATTATTAACATTAATTAATTTATTATAAAGTTTGGCACACAATGCCAATTCTATAAATCTGTTCAATTGAAACGGAATGATTAGTAGTAGCGGCAAAGATTGTGACATCCAAGCCATCGATTCATTCACAACGAAGTGTCGTAGCAAACATGCCACTTTCACATGCTTTATAAGGCAACAAGTATGTTGTGTAACTAAGACTGAAATGAGGAATAAATTAAATATCAGAGTATTCATGGATGTTGCGTAAGTTACGGCAGAGGCTTTATGGCATAGATTTGATTCTTGTACACCGAATATAGTAACTAAAGTAACATAATGAAATGATACAAGAGTAGTCTTATCGTAAGTAAAACCGGTTAAATGCGAGTTTTATACAGTGTGAAAAGAACGAATGGGCTCTAGATGAAAAGTTCTCAAAATATAACAATTCGTTTTTAATTTATTTTTTCTCAAAAACGTTTGTAAATGTAGGTTAACTAGATTTTTTATAAACGTTTTTAGCTGTCGCTTGCTTGGTATCAAATACGCAACTTTTTCTACTCAATACATTGAGCACAAATAAGGGATTTGGATCAATATGAATGAATAGCTAGTTCTTAATTAAGAAGCATTCGATCAGCACTATTTGATTTGGACGAGCCGATAACAAAACCAGAATGAGCGCAACTCACTTCTCGATTGTGCGTCACTAAAGCAAACATCGTTTCCAATCGTCACCGAACAAATAAAACTGTGCTAAGTTCACTTGGGCACTACCGTTTGATACTGTTTGTCCTAGTTCGGGTCGCGTGCGGATCACATCACTATCGGGCGATACTCGCAACAACTTGACCTGTGTACTAACGGTGGCTACAGACGATCAAATCTGTTGTAGAATGGAGATACATGATACTTTAAGCATGGTCCAGTTTGCAGCGATCAATGTTTATTTATTCTACTTATGCATTTGATTCATTAAAGCATCGTGACCCTCCAGAGGGTCTTAGCAATTGTTTTTCAGAGGGGTCTGTTGATATCTACACGGTAAAGTTTACTGGATACTGTATTATTAAGCGAGAGCCACTGGGGTGGAGTATTCCCGTTTGGTATTGGCACCTGTTTTCTTAGTCCCATTGAATATACCTATTAGGTGCTCAAGGCATTTGATGCTCTAAAAACAGATGCTCAAACGGTAAACGGCCGCTGGGGTCTTTGGAAAAATGACGATTATGTATTAGTTCCTCGAGTGATCGCTTATAGTTCACTTATCTATCTATCTTTTATTGCTTACTAAATGATACAGTAAACTTGGATGTCTTGACTTGAACTTCTCTCTCTGTGATCTGTCGAAAAGGGCCAAAAGCACCGCGCTCAATGTCTTAAAAATACGCCAATACAGTTTAATACAGTCAATCTAGTAAACGTTTAATATTAAATTAATGAGGCGTATTGCAATAAAGAATAAGAGCTGACGTGATTCATTTCGCAATCGATAAGAAATTTAAAGAGTGCTCCTGCTGACTTTGAATACATAAGTCTATCTGAGAAGAGTTAGGGATGCTACACTCGTTAAAATTTTCCCCACGAACTCACTTGTGAAACAAAGTGCGTATGACCGTGACCAATATGAGACAACGAAGTACGCTGATAGGGCTGCCACCTAAAACCAACCTTTAAAACCTCGTCATGAGCCAACTTTCAAGTTTATAATAAAATATTACAGGCTTCAGACCGCTGACTGACACATTGCCAAATAAGAAGTGGCAAAAAATGAAAGTTAAACAAATATGTTTTTATGTAAGTACCTACGTACAAATTTAGCTCAAACCTCTTTACAAAAAATGTGCTCAACCTCTTTAACGTTTAAAGCAGTTTTTTCAAAATGTCATCTAAAGTCATAACACCTTTATAATGCACTAGCTTCCCGCCAGCGGCTTCGCCCGCGTGGTCTTATAATTTATTCCCCCGTTTTTGCATCATTTTTCATTACTACTCCGCTCCTATTAGTCGTAGCGTGATGATATATAGCCTATGTTACTCGGGGATAATGTAGCTTTCCAAAGGTGAAAGAATTTTTGAAATCGGTCCAGTAGTTTCGGAGCCTATTCATTACAAACAAACAAACAAACAAACAAACAAACAAACAAATCTTTCCTCTTTATAATATTAGTATAGATATACACCTTTATTCACGAGTATCGAGCGTTGGGATCTTGTGTATGACCGAAAATTTGCGACGTAAACGAATAAAACTGTTCGTGTACCGCTTTCGTCGCAAATATTCTAATTCGACTTTTTTACAACACAGGATGTAAACTGAAATAACAGAATCAGACCGGAAGCCTACCCATCCGAGTTTTGTACAAAAAGTTTCGTTTCGGATAATTTCCATGTTTTTGTCACGTGTGACGATGTCTCGTTGCGCATGCAGTGCGCGTATGCGATATATTGCGCGTGCGATTTGATTATGCAATCAAGTTTCATAGCGCATATTATGCGGCTTGCTAAAAAATTCAAATATTGCGGATATTTATCACACAGCTGTTAATTATAAATTAATAATATCTGTTGTTTGCTGACTTCGTTCAGACATTAGGTATGGATAAAGCTAAATTAAATGATGTTTCATTTAATTGATAGATTAATTCATCATTAAATTTATCCTATCCGATTTAGGGTTCACCTAGTCTGACTAGATACGGTAGAATATCACTATCCTCTTTACAATAAATACAACAAGAAGAACAACTGGGCATAGGTAATACCGACTATAAACTTAAAGATTTATGAAGAAATATATTTTATACAAGCGATAGACATCTCAATTAGTTCCAGCGTTTGTGTATAATATAAAAAAAATATGAATATGTATGTATTATTGTTGGTGCTAAGTTTTCAAGGTGAAGTCATTATTATTATATTGACGTCTGAAACGGACTGATGTTCTCAGGCGTTTACGGATTTCATTGTGAATTTGTGAGAAATATGAAACAAAAACAGTTCAACGGCTAACACGTCTTTGTCAAGTTCAAGTTCAAATTTTACATACCTTCCTACCTGTATTCCCCGAAGGAGTAGACAAAGGCGTACTAATGTACATCCACATTTCGCCGTTATGTTTAGGTCCCATGTAATAGGAGGCGAGCCTATTGCCATCAACCGGGCACAAATACAGACTCCGAGCTGCTACTGGGAAGTTCACAGAGAAACCCAACAACACTGCTCTACCCGGGATTAGCTAGCGTAGCAGTCTCACTTGTGACCAACTAGACCAACGACACAGTCAAATTTTACAAGTATTCATATAAGCATTTACAGGCACTTATGTAAACAGTTATGACTGTGGTTGCACGGTTCCTAAAGTAATAGTTGATACGTTTTTCGCGTTATTGCGATAGCAGGAGATATTGTAGGTACTTTCTAAGTTCATGGTAGTAGTATTTCGTGACATAAACCAAATTCACATCAATTTAACCTTTATTGATATTTTTAATTGGGCAGGCAAGGCAAACTTGTGTACCTACGTAGGGTTAATGTTGGAATTTGAGACCCTACTGTTGTTATTTTACTCTATAATTATCTAGACTCTATATGATGAAATATAAGTCGTAGAGATTTAGGTACAAGAATATTAATGAGTGTTGCACACATCTCGCCAATATCCAAAGCATATTGCAACTCGAAGCATTACCATATTAACAGAAATAGGATTGGTAACTACTAGTAGCCAGTTAAACTTAGATTAAACTGTCAGTGCAACTCGTATTTCAAATAATCAGATATTAAATTCGTGTTATTACTAATCACATTAACCGAGCAATTAGCAATCGTAACCTACAATGAAATTAGTAATTACACATTTGGAACGAAACAATAGAACCACAGGGTATCGCGACCGAAATTCTAATTTTAAATCATATCAGATAACAGATATTTTATTGTATTTCATATTTATACATTCTGGGGGCCTAGGCACACCTGTGACACTCCATACAAACTTTCCGATATCGCTGCACACAAAAATACCAAATGTCAAACTTGTCAAAATTACGTTTGTACACGTGCAAATGTGTGCGTGAAGGTAGTTAGGGTAGGTTTGTTGGCAGTCCGGCAAGAACACCGCCAGAATGCGGGGGACCTGAGGTATCTGACGTTAGGGAGGAGCGGAGAGTGGCCATTCTATTATTATTTATTCTGTGGCCTAGGCAAGTTGCAATTTGACGTTCGAATCGACAAACGAATGTAAACAAAATGTCTGGAAATGGCATTAGTGACAGCCCGCGATGTCAAAAGCTTTAAGCCATAATGTGACGTCCGCAACATCTGGGCTCTATGATTCGGCTCTGGGAATTGGCACACGACTTAAAAAATATCTTTAGTACCTAGTGAAGTTAATTTCGTTTGTAGATGCACCGGGAAAAAATTAAGAAATCGAAAAAATCACTTACAAACGAAATCCCGCACAGAAGTGTCCGCGCAAAGACCAAGCAGTATTTTTGTTTCTTGCGGCAAATTTTGTGACCAAAAATGTTTGATTCACTATTAGAATACAATTTCATTTTAAATTTCACTGACTGTGATTTATGTTCCATAATTTATAGGTTTAAGGAGGCCCCTTTTCTTATAAGGAGAGTGTCCCTCCTCTCTAAAACCAAGTGGTATTAGGGTTGGGTTTACATATTTTTAAAAGTTATACGAAGAAGCCTACAGACCTTTACAGTACTTTCCTTTTTTTTTTCAGGCGACTCACAGGTAGCGTATTTGTACGTGATACGCAAATTCGGTTTCACAGAGGTGGAATACAGCATTTATGGTACCATAAACATTATCCTGGGTCTCATTGGTAAGTACAAATTATCACTTCTTTTTCTTGGAAATCCTTTTATTATTTTAAAGGCAGACCGTACCAAAATTTTACGACGGTAATCTTGAACTTTTATATTTAATTCTGATAGACCTTTTTTCCAATCATTTAAAAAAACGCGAATTGTTTTTGAAGTAAATTAAATCATAACTCGTTTCGTTTTGTTTGTAAGTGTATCTTTGTGTTTCATAGTTATAATAAATTTTTACCGTGACTTCGTCGGCGTTGTAATCATAATATAAATATAGCATCATTGGATGATAGATGTCTTGATCGATATTAAATATAACAGTCAAAGGTTGCTGAGTGGCACAAGCCTAAAGAAAGAGAATTCTATCTATCTATCTATCTATCTGCTCAGCCTGTAACACCAACTGCTGAGTAAAGGTATCTTCTCTATTACGCCACTGTTGCCGATCTTGTGCAAGTCGCACCCACAGATTCCCTACTGCCCTCACAATATCGTCCGACCATCGGGCAGGTGGTCTGCCCTGCGAACGTTTTCATCTCTTGGCCACCATTCGGTCACTGTGTGTAAGGAAGAGAATTAATATAGAAAACTTTTAAATAATTAAAATGTAGAGAGTAGACGCCCTAGTAAGACTTACATCTGGTCTACCTTATTGGCAAGGTCCTTTAAAAAGTCCAGGTCCGTAGTACTCGCAACCGGCGCGTGTGTATGACAAAATGTATGAATAATAAAAATAAATATCCTGGGACATTTTTACACAGCACCATCTAGTCCCAAACTAAGCAGAGCTTGTACTATGGGTACTAGACAATGGATATAATAGGTACTTATATACTTTTTTGTAAATACACACTTATAATACATAGGAAACACCCAGACAAACACAAACACTTAAATTCATCACAATAAATGTTTGTGTCCTGTGGGAATCGATCACGACATCGTGATCAGCAGTCCGGTACTCGAACCACTAGACCACAGACGTCAAAAGAAGAATGCCAGTATCGTAGCTAGTGTAGGTCCTTGTTGATAAAAGGCGTGATTATATAAAAATTAATACGTGTACTTGATCTCGTAACTTGAAGGACTTACCTCTAAAGATTTAATCACATCGACACGTGTTTACTTTACATCCAAGTTTTTTTATAACCAAATCATACAATGTTATCTTTACCTATCAAAACATGCATAAGTACGTATTCGTTTATTTTCGGTTCAAATTCAATTAGTTAAATGGCTCTCATACAAACGCATATTATATTTGTGTTTCGAGTCAATGTGACCTGATATTTGAATGCGGTAGATATGTACGATTTATCATTTAAGTACAGCGAATTAAGGCTAATATTCAGGCTAACATTCAGAGACGATGCTCAGCGTAAACTTAGGCTTCCGTATGTCAAATTTGTATTAAACTTTGACATACGGAAGCGTAAATTCGTGCTGAATCTCAGCCTCAGAGACGATGCTAAGCATAAACTTAGGTTCCCGTATGTCAAATTGTCATACAAATTTGACATACGGAAGCATTACTTTACGCTTAGCATCGTCTCTGAATATTAGCCTAAGAGACGTTTCTCGTTGCGTGTGAGTCGATACAACGCCATGGTTTATCAACCTAGGTCAAGGATTGCGGATCGCGATAGATACGTACTTGTATCACGCAAACAATTTCCTATTTTCCGAAAATGTATTTTATGTTTATTAACATAGAGTATTTTATTCATTACATGGGGCGATGTTCATTAATTTACTAATTATTTTTATCAAGACAGGTTTCATTACTCGGCAGGTGATGCTACAAATTAAGTTAAAATTGTATACGTTCCATGATGAACCTAATTTTCGGTCGTTCACACGGCGCCTTTAATTGATAGAGGTATCTACTAGAATGCATCCAGTTTTATATGACTACTGATAGAATTTAGAGTCCGGACCGAGTATCAACTGCAAGCGAGGCGAATCCAAAATTATTGTTATCTCTGTCTTTTAGCTACACCTTCTTCTTAATAGGGAAACATTGCCATTAACCGAGCACAAATCTAAACTCCAACCTGCTACTGAGATTTTGATAAAATAACCTAACCTAAATTAAAAATTTAGAAAACCCCCGAGTGTAACTTTCCATTTTGTGGTGGCGGCCATCTTGGATTTGAAATTTATCATAGTGTATAGTATTCTCCTAGTTAAACCCTTTCATTTGATACCCATATTGAGGGAGTTGTGAAAAAATATGTAATCCGCTATTTTGTAGCGGCGGCCATCTTGCACCGATTTTCATGAAACATAGCTAAGAACATTCCCGGCTAATTCACCTTTCAAATAAAAAAACAAAATCAAAATCGGTTCATCCGTTTGGGAGCTACGATGCCACAGACAGACACACACACACACACACAGACACGTCAAACTTATAACACCCCGTCGTTTTTGCGTCGGGGGTTAAAAATAAAACTAACACTGCTCGACCTGGGTATCGAATCCAGGACCTCGAGGGTGGCAGTCACGCTTAGGATCAATAGGCTAACGAGTTAGTTTGAGTTCAGTTGGAAATATGTTTAAATCCGGATTTATTTTGGTATTATGTTGTATAGACTGGAATGGTATTTCGTGCCTTAGAGAGCACGTAAAGCCATTGGTCCCGGTTGTTAAACGAACACCAGCCCAAAAAGCCTGACAACCAGTCTATCCTGCGAATATCGGTATGGCCCAGACATTCGATTATGAAGCTCTGATAGCAGTTGTTTCGTGTAAAATACTGATATTCAGCCGCATCTGGTTAGACTGGAAGCCGACCGACATGGTTGCGAAAAGGCTAGAAAGAAGAAAAGCTTCCGTCATCTTCGGCAGCTTCCGCAAGTGATTGCAAGTGCGGTTTTTAGTCGGTATGATTCCAATATAATTATCCTGCTGCCTCTTAGGTCAACCTCGGAGGATTTTCTGCACCCAACAAAGAAATATGAAGAAGAAAGGATGGAAAGACTGGAATGGATATTATCTATACTAATATTATAAAGAGAAAAGATTTGATTGTTTGTTTGTTTGGTTGTTCGCGCACCATCACGCTACGACTAAGAGGAGCGGAGTAACAATGAAAAATGTTGCAAAAACGGGAGAAAAAGTTATCAAGACCACGCGGACGAAGCCGCTGGCGTTAAGCTAGTTTATTATAACAAAGTTTGTTTTAAGACTATTATTAATTTTATTAATAATATTTTAATGTCGGTATTGATTAATTTATCGTTTAAATGTTGTTATTAAAACGCAGTTGCAATATTGTTGATAAAATCCGGAAAGGTCAGCGCAAGTTCAATTTCTTATCATAATACGTAGTTTTTCTGCAAATCGCATAATAACTGATTAAAATAATTTGGCAAAGTCTGTGGTATAGTGGTTTGAGTACCGTAGTCGTAGTCGATCGTGGGTTCGATACCCACAGGACACAATTTTTTTATGTGAGATGTCTGAATATATGTATGTTTATTATTATATATATATATATATATATGTATGTATATTATAAGTATGTATTTATAACAAATAAAAAGTATGTTAGTTATATCCATTGTCTAGTACCAATAGTACAAGCTATGCTTACTGCTTAGTTTGCGACTAGATGGTGCAATGTAAAATGTCCCAAAAATATATACCTACATTTAAAAATATTATACAACATTTCGAATTTACATATTTTATTGTTTTATCATAAAAAATAATTTAGATTCGCTGCGGAATTAGCTTCTTTCGAATGATTTAAAATGTTAATTTTTAATATTTAGCAAGACGATTGTCTGGTCAATGGTAGCTGGTAGGGTCAATGACATGTGAATGGGTGGTAGGTTTACTGTCTTGAATATAATTAACGATTATGTCTTTTGACATGACGTAAGCTGTGATAGCCTGGGGATATGATCACTGGCCTTCCAAGTCGTGGGTCTTAAGTTCGAATCCAAAGCACGCACCTCAGACATGTGCGTATTGAAGAAAAACATCGTGGGAAAACTTGCATGTCCGAGAGATCTTCTCTATGGCGTGTGAAGTCTACCTACCCGCACTAGGTAGCGTGGTAGACTATAGCTAAAACCTCTCTCAGCGTAATAGCTAACCCCTCTCATAATGAGAGGAGACCCATGCCCATTAGTGGGATAATTAATAGATTGATGATTATATTTTTACTGTAGGACCAAATTTAGAATCACAAAAAATAATTGATTCTTTTTTCCAATTTCGGTCCACTGGAATTCCAGAATATATGGAACAGCTGATTTTTTCTAATTACCCCACATATTCGTTCCTTTTGCCAATCAAGGCGATCAAATCTATTATGGAAACAGTTGCATTTGGAACTCGTAGCGTAACTAATAATCCGTAGCCTATTTCTATTTAAATATTACAAAATTGACTACAGAAGGCTCATTAGTTTTGCATTTATATGATATGCGTGCCTATCGATATTTTAAACTTCGAACGCATCACATTTCAATAAACATGATTTGTGATTTTAAATACCTACTGTACAAGTGTCACAGTGACGACACTGATCATCACTATCTGACAGCTGTCACTCATCTGTCTCACACAAAACACCCCTCAACTCCCTCAACGGAAAAGTAGGTACATCTTTTCACCACAGACGCGCACCTCGATCTGAAAATACAGCGAGCGTACCAAAACATCTATTTTTTTATTGTGCGCCGTGCGTTGTTGCGATTCCTTAGGAAATAATTAAATTTCACTTTCATTAAATTTAAATTACATTAAATTCCATAGAAAATCTTGTATCTGTATTTTTTAACCCCCGACGCAAAAACGACGGGGTGTTATAAGTTTGACGTGTGTGTGTGTGTGTGTGTGTGTGTCTGTCTGTGTCTGTCTGTGGCATCGTAGCTCCCGAATGGATGGACCGATTTTGATTTTGTTTTTTTTATTTGAAAGATGAATTAGTCGGGAGTGTTCTTAGCTATGTTTGATGAAAATCGGTCCAAGATGGCCGCCGCTACAAAATAGCGGATTACATTTTCTTTCGCAACTCCCTCAATATGGGTATCAAATGAAAGGGCTTAACTAGAAGAATACTATGCACTATGATCAATTTGAAATCCAAGATGGCTGCCACCACAAAATGGCAAAATGCATTTCGTGTCGGGGGTTTTCTAAATTTTTAATTTAGGTTAGGTTATTATTACTCTAAGGGCCTGTTCTACCACTTACTGATAAGTTCTCGTTAAAATACTTGGCAACAAATTTAATGAACGGTATACTTACTTATCCCGAAATAATTAACGCCGTAACCATGTGATCTTGAATAACCAATTAGCAACAAATGCGCGCTTCATAGGTACTTTGTTCCATTTTATAATTTATCCGTCGGTAAGGTATCCAGAGGTGGTGAAACGGGCCCGTAGGGTAGGTATTTATTTGTATTTTGTTTCGCTGTCCTTTACACAAAGTTGTAATTACGCGCGGAACCTAAATGACGTACATCATTTCTCACGATATTTAGAACAGACTTTCTGTACTAATCTTTGTTATGTCACTTGTATCCAAATACGCAGTACTGCTGCATTATGCATGAAACCAGCACAACTGTTTACTTAGTAGTCCTAGTATAAACAGGGTTACAGAGCACTGTGTTTCGATATGCATAGACAATGTTTTTGCAATAAGATTAAAACAGAGTAACAGACTAATAGATAATTTATTTGGTTACTCAACCAAACTAAATAGTTTTACGGCCTAATAAATTATAATCATAAAACAATGTTATAGCTAAGGATCCGGAATGTAATAAATCTATCATTTTTTTTTTGGGGTTTTCTCTCTATGAGTTTGTAATTAAATCCCGAAATTTCAACTAATAGAAGTTAAATGTCACAGGAACCTGTTCAAAAAACGTTATACAACTTTGGTTGGTTAGAAAACAGGTATCACAAATTGGCAACACTGCTGCCAGACTATTATAAAAAAAAAGCTTTTGAAATATACTTTAAATTATTGCAAAAACTTGCAAACTAGGATTAGTTGTTGACCTCGGCCGACAATCCACGATCTCGATATATCTATTGAATTTAATTTAAGACTAGAGGATTTTAACCGTAGCGCTCCCCATACAATGTTTCGTTAGGTTTTAGTTTTGTTTAAATCAAATTAATATAATAGTTAAAAGTAATGAACTCGATCAAAACGACCGAACTATATGCTACTTTTAAAAATGAAACAAGTCAGAAGGATTTTGAATCACTCCGGGCCTAAAGATAGTACCTATAACGGATATCCAATATCAAATAATAATAATAAAAATAAATATGTAATATAAGATCAATCACGAAATTATGAAACAAGAAATCTCGCACAATTGGCTTTGTGTGACACCGTGAATTAATGAACTATGAATCTGCTCATAGCAATAGAGATAACGACACCAATAATAAACGATGGAGCGCTCTCCAGGTACGGTTCACTAAATAGCAGACAACAGCGCTGCAGGATCAGACAGCAATAGCGAAATGAGCTTTATTCCTTCTGGAAGGATTGCCGCAAAAAAGCCGTAATCACTAGGAACAGAAAGAGGATAAGAAGGTCTTTGCTCTGCAATTGACTTAATGACTTAATATCAATAAAAACAGTTACAGCGGTATTATCGTTTAAGTATTTGGTCAACAAATAACATTACCTGTGTTCCTGTTAAGGTAAAGTTCCTTAGCTGATACCTAATTCATATTTATCATATTTTTTTATTCTCCAGGTACAATTTTCTGCATAACAGTGCTCAGTAAAAAAATGAACGTGCAGGACAGTGCTATCGGCGCTCTTGCAGGAGTAAGCAGGATAGCCAGCTGTTTCATGTTTGCGTTCGCGCCGACGAGGCCGTGGTACTACACGGCTCCACTCTTAAACATCTTCAGTCATACGGGCCTGACTGCTGTCAGGTCAATAGCCACCAAAAGTGTTCCCACTGAGGAAGTGGGTGAGTACCATTTTTTTATTTTCCAGTTCAGATCAGTTATGTACGATACGCGTCAGCTCCAGAACAGTAAATACTTTATTCTAGAATATTATTCTATTAAAATTCTCAACCTCAAATGTGTTCTAAGGGTTTAAAGGTAAGCGGATTATGGCTACTGCTACCTTGCAAAGACTTTTCAGTTTCCTTGGACATTTAAAACCTACTGTGATCTAAAGGAAAGACAATCTTATTATTTCGGGTTTAATAGAAACTTTCTACGAGACGCAAAGGTTTCTGACTTACAAAAGAAAATCTATGGAGTCATTTTGACTGGAATGTTCTATTTATCTTGAAGCAAACCACCCAGAATCTTTAACACAAAATAAATAACGGAAGAAATTGTTCTATAAAACGTAACGACTTGATAAGACAAAATTTTCTCTAAAAGGGCAAGAACAGAGCTTTATTTTCGGAAGGAAAGCCTATTTAAAGGATTAGCACCTGTTGCTATTACGTCGGAGAATTCGTTTTTGCGTATATTTCCTTCGCGTTAACGTACCTATTATAGAATCAGGGGATACGTACAGAATTAGGAGTAACTGGTTTTAGTCTCGAAATTGTTCTAAAATTTTCGCTTTAACATCTAAGAGCAACCTGTCTGGGGAAGTATCTCCACCTTACAGAAAACTGCAGCCAAATAACCCACTTTATTATTTGTGTTCTGTTCCTGCAGTGAGTAAGGTTGCCAGAGCTCCTTTTGAGGATGCCCTGCGCTGGCAGCAAGAGGAACATTCCCTGAAACTGTCGGCGCAGTGAATCCTCCATAAACCTCTTAGAGGTTTTTGCAGGGTCGGCAACGCTTGATTGACACTCTGGTGTTGTAAACGTCCATAGACTGCAGTAACCGTCTACCATCAAACGGGCCTCAAGCTTGTACCCTTGTGGTATAAAAAAAATCATTTATTTTTTTGTGAAAGAAAAATACAATGTCAGGCAGGGTTTGAACCTCCCTGAATGCTGCTCCCTAACTGTGATGTCGAATTTTGCTTCCACATCAGCAACTTCTATTGATAATACATTAATCTATTGTCTCACAGCTAAGCTGAGTGCCCTCATGGGGGTCACGGAGGCGATCGCTCCGTCGATATATATGCCAGCGACGAGCTATATTTACATGAAGACTATCGAAGTCCTACCTGGAGCATTCTACATGTTCGACACCGCCTTGACAGTAGTCGCTTTGGGATTGTTTGCGTAAGTTACCTACTTGATTATTACTTGTATACCTCATTCGTAGTCATAACTCGCGACTGTTACCTGGTTTTGATTCCCGGGTCGAGCAGAGTGGCATTTAAGTAGCAATAGTAGTGTACTCATTTGGTACTTAGCAAGTTTAGTAGTCGTAAGCATAACTGCCACGCTCAAGGTCTTGGGTTTGATACCCCAAGTCGAGTAATATGTTATTTGGTTTTTCTATGAAATTCTCAATTGCAGCTCGGAGTTTGAATTTGTGTCAATAGTTAATGGCAATAGGTGCCCCGTGCCCCCGAATACATGGTACCTAAAGATACTGGGTAGCTGAGGTTGTACTATGTGTACATTGGCACACCTCTGCCTTACCAGTCAGAAAATACAACCGTGATATTATATAAGGTTAATCTGCAGAGAATCTTAAATACTGTGGAGGGACGAGGTGTTTTGTCTCTCGTACCAAAGGGAGGATCCTCCGACCAGGTGGCCGTTATACCTGGCGGGCAGTAGCCCGACGGTCGATATCGGATGGTTGTATTATATGCAAGTATAGTAAACTTTAGTTGCGCGATTCAGGATTTTTTGCTACGTATAAGTTTTTATGTAGCGCGATAGCTGATTATAAATAAAAAAAGCATTAACGTCTGGGTTTTGTGGGGAAAACAATAACTAGTATATTAACTAGGGAAGTAGGTATCTACATATCTAGGTAACTACAAAAATAAGTGTAAGGTTAAGTTAGTGTCCATTACTTTTATAACTTCTTTGATAAGTAGGAATAACAAAAATACTGTGATGCTGTTTATAAAAAAAAACATCGTCTTATCTATACCTACTGAAAGCGGTAAAGTTGCATCAATGTTTCCTTTGTGAAGAAAATACACGAACAACAAAATATTGGTTAAGATATTGTGTAATAGATTGCAATGGCAGATTAAAATTTACGCAATGCGTCCCTTTGTTTTGTCGCAGTTATCTACAAATGAAGTAATGGAACTTTTAGGTACTATTTACGAGTATTTACGTTGTGTAGTTATGGACATAGTTACACACACAAGCCATTATTCATTGACCATGAGTATCTTAACATAAATAGTTTAATGCTTAATATATCTGAACTAAGTAGAATCTATACTACTACTATAATACTATCTATAATACTACTATAATATTGTACTTAAAGAGGAAAGATTTAATTGTATGTTTGAAATGAGTAGGCTCCGAAACTACTTGGCCGATTTAAAAAAATCTTTCATCATTATAAAAGCTACATATATACCGAGTAGCAACAACCACGCGGGCGTAGCTACTGGCGGAAAGCTAATATAACTTATAATATTAATTTTCAGCAACCAGTTTGTCAGGTTGTCCTTGGAAAAAGGCTTCCCTTAGTTCCTTCCATCTTTTCTTATCGCGAGCTAATCTTCTGTATCCCTTTGGTAAATCATTTTCCCATCTCTTTACTTGACGTCCTCTTTATCTCTTTCTGTTTCTGGGATTCCTGAGACCTCTAACATCTGATCCTGTACCGATTTTTTTTTAATTTTTATCAACTTTTATTTAAGTATTAACAAAAACAAAACATTAACAAAGAGTATGATAATGTTTTTCAAGTGTCTATCCATATAATTATGGTAGGTATATCACTTAAAAAGATTTGAAACGATTCCTGTACTTAAATCCCCTCATTGGCGTTGTGGTTGTAAACACGACTACTCAACTTGAGGTCCCGGATTCGTTTACTAGGTCGAGCCAAGTGTGTAGTGTTGTTATTGGAATTTTCTATGAAATTCCGACGGACTGATGATATACCTAGGTATATTAATTCAGCCTAACCAAAGTACATGCTTTATATACACCTTTTAATGACGACATCTGTGGTCTAGTGGTTCGAGTACCGGACTGCTGATCACGAGATCGTGGGTTCGATTCCCACAGCACACAAATATTTATGTGTAGAATATAAGTATTTGTACTGATTTCTGACACTTACGCGAATACTAGACATTGAAATAAAACTACTTTTTACGGATTTTATCGCGTTTTATTGATATTATTTTAATCCCGACGTTTCGGACCCTTTACAGCGTCCATGGTCACGGGTGACTAAGGTGGTAGGCGTCTTGACGTTTCAATTACTAACAGCTACCCTACATTTTGTTAATAAATAATATCAATATAACGCGATAAAATCCGTAAAAAGTAGTTTTATTTCAATATAAGTATTTGTGTTTGTCTGGGTTTCTTATGTACTATACGTATGTATTTACAACAAAAAACGTATATAAGTGTTATATCCATTGTCTAGTACACATAGTACAAGCTCTCCTTAGTTTGGGACTAGATGGTGCTGTGCTTAAATGTCCCAGGATATTTATTTATTATTTATTTATTTACCTACATTTCATCGATATGTTACCTGTGTAATAACGAGCTGCTACTGGGAATTTTATTGGGACTATTATTTGTTTTACAATTTGACATAAGGAAGCGTAAGTTGACGCTTAGTGTAGTCATTAAATATTAGCTTAAGGCAGTCTACTGTAAGTAGATATTACATAATCCTGTTAATAGCGACAGTTTTGTAAGAATATAGTTATGGGCTAAAAAAATAATGATACCGATGACATTGATATCAGAACTACTTATTGCATCACTTTGTGCAAATTAATAACTTTGAAAACGGTTATTTTTTCTCCGAAATATACGTAAAAAAATATCTCTCTGATAAAAAACGCATTTTCGTGTTTGATAACCTTTGTAACTACTCTAAATTATCACCACGCCGATTGCATTATCCATTCATGTTTTCAGATTACGTAAATTGCGATTTACATTGTAGGTACCGAAATAGTATTGTTTATCGCAATTATATATCGCGCATGCGGGCAAACCAGATAATACTGTCATTTTTCTCTCACTGAATAAAAACGAAACGATTTTTAAAAACGAGCGATGTTGGAATCAGTTTGTATTAGACTTTTTTTTTATTGTGTTTATCCAAAATAAACACAATAAAATCACACGTATCCTTTTTTCACATACCTCATTTAAAAGGGACAAAAGATATTAAAAATTTAATGTGTAATGTGTGACAATTTTCGCAGTCTGACGATCTATTCATGATTTTTCCAGATTTTTCACATCAACACGAATGGAGATGCGGCAATACACCAATTTTTAATCAAACTTTCAGTCTATTATAGAAAAGAAAAGATATTTATATAAGCTATAACTTGTAGCTAATATTCTTTTTAAATTCCAATAAGATTCAATATTTTTCTAGAATAGATTATTTTTATATTTTTTAGAAGAATCATATTTTTTTTTAAGAATAATAAATAAAAAAAAACATTTGACCCTTGACTCCCTGACCAAAAATACTTAAAATAAATAATTCTTTGACTCGTCATCATTCTAGCATATCCCTTTGAATTAGTTTTATTTCAACAGATTAATCTCAATACCTAGGTATTTTACACGAAGATTCCCAATAGACCACTGCACAGCCGATACTATCTTGTAAATATAGACTGATTTTGTGTAGGTATGTGTATGTGAAATATTTGTTTTTAAACCCATATAGGGAAAATTGTAGTGCAAATGTCTTAACATTTAAATGACAAATGAGTATATTATGTAAATTAAGAGCAAACATTTTAAAGTAGTACCTAGTTAGTAATTTACTTTCAAGATTTTTGGTGTTAAAAGCTAAAACGATTACTATTAAAAATTATGTCGATGTAAATGGAGCATTCAAAAACCAGATGTTACCATTTCTAGTTTCGAGATTTAAGGATAATAAATTATAATCATCGACAAACACTGTGTATTTGAATGAAATACTGGTATTATACAGACAAGCTTGTTTACGAAATGCACAAGAGCACAATAAAGTATACAATTATGTTATTATTGTACACCGCTAAAACTTTGAACAAAATTATCATAATTTAAGATTCCTTTGATGTGTCTGTTTTTTTATTTATTTTTTATAAGATATCATACGCATGGATCGCCTTATGGTTTACCATAATGTAATGATAATTATCTCGGCAGCAGCTTATGTATGCTTAGACGCGAGCAAGGCCAGAAGTAACTCTAGTATGTTATTTGTTATCTTGAGCCTTCAAGTTTCATGTGTCCTGTAATTTCACTAACTACATCACCTTCAAACCAGTGTAACGTTTGTAATGCGGGCCACCCAAGACAGAGACCTACCAAATCACAAAGATGGCTTCAAAAATATTATGCCTCAGTTAAGTATAGTATCCAACAGCTAAAGATTCCGGGTGCATGGCCGTATCTGTAGCAACGTAAACAGAATTAATAAACAATTAGTGACAATTTATTAATTAAGTGTACAACATCCATCAGCCGCCCTTACCTTATAAAGATCATTACCTTTGTTAATGTGTTTGTTATGCTAATGGTTAAGAAGATAATGCGAAGAAGTACTTACTTATCTTTTTAAATCACATGGACAATGTCAATGTTGATACAAACATAAACAACAAATAAGCAGCGAAGTATAGTGACAATCAACATTATTTGTCGGGAAATATTATTACTGATAGTCATAACCGTAGTGTTTGTTACGACAAAAGTGATAAATAATCGTAGACAAGTTTTTATAGAAACATTCCACGGTTCAGCTCACAGTTATATAGATATTTATTTCATAAACGACCCGTGCGCATCTTCGCCGCTGCGTTTTAAAAAAAACACGCACAAACCTTGCGCTAACAATAATGATCACAACAAAAAAATAATTATTCAATTTGGTGGGTTTTCATTTATATTTATAGATATATAGGGACATAGACTAATAGCTCAAGCGCAGTGGGTAAAAGTGGCTTCATTATTCGTATCTTATTCAGGAGCCATTTTCAGCCACACATAGCAGAAAATATGTTTGAATGATAGCTCGACACAGTTATAGATATTTACGTCATATTGATAGCTCAATTAGCGCAGTGGGCAAAAGTGGCTTCATTATTCGTATCTTATTCAGGAGCCATTTTCAGCCACACATAGCAGAATATATGTTTGATTGATAGCTCGACACAGTTATAGATATTTACGTCATATTGATAGCTCAATTAACGCAGTGGGTAAAAGTGGCTTCATAATTTGTATCTTATTCAGAAGCCATTTTCAGCCACACATAGCAGAAAATATCACATCTGCTAGGATACTTTTAGATGAATACATTTATTTATTTATTTACCATAATACCTATCTTTACAGGTCTTAAACCTAATGCGAAAGTGTGGCAGCTATACTTATACTAACGTATATATACTTAACAGTTTTGACATAACAATAAACATACTACTAATATTCTACTATATCTACTACTGCCTAACATTAATTTATAATAGGTATTCGAATGGTGGGTACATGCGTGTATTGGTAATGGTATGTTGTTATTGATTTACAGTTTGCGCCAATCTCATTGTCTGGCTTGAAGTTGGCACGAGCTAACTTCGACCGAAAGAAAAATATTGGGTTATAATAAATAACAACGAAAACTCTTGACGTAGGCTGTCGTTCCTCTCACGCGATTAGAATGCAACCTATGCAAAAATGTGCAGTATGCAGGTGCATATATGACTATTATTGCCATCCTTTTCGTTTCCCTACTATTTTTGCAAATTAGAGCAGGAAAAATATAGTTTTACGAATTTCCATGATAAAAAAAATCCCCAATTTTTTTGAACACATGGTGTGCAAACTACATTTACTGGGTTAAATAATTTTACTCCAATATTTTTCTCTATCCGATTTTTACGGACGGGTTGAAGTTAGCTAGTGTCAACTTCAAGTCGGACAATAATATTAGCGAGAGCCAAGTTTACCAGCAGCATATACACGGCTATAGCATTAATAACTATAAACAATTCGTTTTAATTTTTTTCAGGCTCATCTACGTACTAGTGAGGCGAAGAATGAAAGCCACCGTCACGGATCCCAGTAAAAAAGAAGAATTTGCTAGAACCAATGAAGTTTCTCGATTTTAACTTAAGTATTTTTAAGTAGATTTTAAAATTATTTTTACAAAATGTCTGAAACTTAAAATAATAATATTTATTTGTTTGGAATCTTGCCAGGCATGAGTTCTTTTTGAACTAATTTGGCGTTGGCCATTTTATCGGTCACTACACTTTGAAGTCCCGATGCCCGGCCGGATATACCGCCTCGCTATTTTGAAAATAAACGTTATAAAAATGGAAAAGTTCATTGTTTAAACACTCCCTCAACTCGTAGTTGCCGCCAGCATGGCTGTTGAGCGTTAGATCCATGGATTCGCCTCCCAAGTTGAGCAAAGAGTAATAATTGGTAATTGGGTTTTCTATGAGTCTTAGTAATAGGTCTGATTTGTGTCCAATTAATGCCAATCGCTTTGTTTACCTCCCCTTGTCTCAGCCACAGACTTCGTGAAATTGACCATGACAGAATAGGCTCACTCCCAATGAATAAAAATGGAATTTCTTTCTTTACCACTGGGAACAAGGACAAAAATGCCATGACATCGACACAAATCGGTAAGATTTTATCTAAGGTTCGTAAGTATTAGGTTTTTTTTGTGATTTATCGATATAGCCGACGCCAAAGAGCAGTCGAGTTAGCTGATGGTAAGCACGGACACCTGCAACACTAGAGATGGTACAATCCAATAGCAATGAGGAATTGTCGTCCCTATACCTGGAAAATCAACTACATTACAATAAAATAATTTTTATTATTACTTTAGCCCGAAGTGTCTTAAAATTGAGCAAAGGCCTGGGATTCCCTTTGCACAATAAAAAAATAACTATTATAAAAGATTTCTAAGAAATTTACGATTTGTTATCTTGGATAATGACTGTGTCTTATGTTTATTTAGATGAGAACTTGGTTCAATGCGCTACTATCTGTTCGCAAATACAATTGAGTGACTAAGAGGCAACACTTCAATTAAAATTTGTTGTAGGTAATTTTTTTTTTATAATTGATTATTAGCTTCCCCATAACTTTGTGTTCATTTCCTTAGCCATTGCAGTCCCGCTACTGGGCAAAGACTACTTAGAATTTCATAGACAATTCCAACAAAATTTTGCTCCAACCAGAAATGAAAAACGACATCTCAGTAACCGAAATCAGCGATCACACAATAGTAATGAGACATACGATATGTAGTGACATCTATCGTGCTGCATAAGAAACTTTTGTACGAAGCAAACTCTGAATCGCCCGAATTTTTTTTTGTTGGTCGGGCAGTGACCCGCTAGGCAAAGAACCCGCCTGGTCGAAGGATCCTTTGGTTAGAGGGGCAACATACCTCGTCTCACACACATAGAATGATAGCTCGAGAAGGCTTTTAATACACCCCGATTAAAGAAACAAATAATACTTAAAAATTTGAGATTGTAAAGTATCGTGTAATCTTATAATCGCTGAATATTATAACGACGGTATTATATTATATGACACGAAGACGTGAGCACTTAGAATTTAATTCTCAAATTGATGTGCAAAATTCTTTAGGAATTCAAATTTCAGCTTTGAAAAGATTCTTTTATAGTGCAAGTTTCAGTAATAGGAGTCGAGGCGCCTGTAAGATGGCGAAAGGTTGAATCAAGTTTATTGAATTCATTATAATGTGTACCCGTGCTTTTCTGTAGGCAAAAATGAAGAAAGGTCCACATAATTTTTTGTATGAGGACATTTACTAATTTCTACATTACAGTAGTCCCTTATCTTTTTCGCTGGATTGCCAAAATAATAAAAACGGAAGCGTACGTGTTTTTATTAATTTTGGCATGTTACCCAATTAAAGGTAACAAATTCTCTGACTTCAGAAAATGATACAGAAATTATTAGCAACCCATGCGCAGCTTTGCCTGCGTATACCGGTGTGTTTAAAAAAATACACACAAACCTTGTCCTGACAATAATGAACACAACAAAAAAGAATTATTCAATTTGGTTCAGTTGTTCGGAAGTTATGCGCGTACAAACATTTCGGCGATTCATTTTTATATAGATGGTGGAAATGTATTTCGTGATTGTTACTATTTAACACTGCAAGGTTCAAACCCTGCCGGAGACAATTATTCTTCTAAAGAAGAAGTAAATGTCTTACAATTATCTATGATGTTATTAAATATCATAAGTCTTCAACCTTCGATGTCGCCCTAAACATTTCACCTAAAATGACAATCCATAATTTTATCTCATTAGATAATTTGATAAGAAAATTCCCAAGACATGATTATCATTGTGACTTGCCATTAGCATCAAGTCACAGGATATTTACACAATATTTCAACTTTATCTTAATTTCGGCAAAACGTTTGGAATATTCTACTCTGAGGCAAATCTGTGATCCTTCTCAAACCTAGAGCTCCTTCGTTAGTGGTAAAAACTGAAGCAAGCAAGATTTGTTGTGAAACAAAGCTATCACACTATTATGTTCTGCGATGAAACCAGTGATATTATTAGTAAAATGAAATGAAATACCTAATGAAATGATATTTATTTCTGCAAATAGGCATTTTCCTAACTGACGACCTCTGATATGAAACGCCGAAACAAACTCAGAAAATCATGGTCTCTTTTGAAGTCCAGACATAGTAAATATAGTCAAATGATACTTAACAAATGAGGTTTCAACGACACCACCTATATGCTGCGCTTGCCGCGTACCATGAAGTGGTCCGTATGCTTCTTTGGGAACTCAGTACAATAAAAAAGTGTGTGATTCACTTTACATTGCAGATAATTTAAGGGGACTTGGCATAGCTTGAGTATTTTTACTGTACTGAGCGAAGGCCTTCTATTCCGCCACTGCGGAATTGTCGATCTTGTGCAAGTCGCTATGATGATGGTAAATTCCGTTACAGTTCATTTTCAGCATCTACGTATTGAAATGAACCTTACATTTTAGCAGCATGTTTAGTCAAAGTCATGTGGCCAGCAGTATGAAGAGGTTCGATTTGCACCCGAGATAAATATGTTTCGAAACGTATTAAAAGCATATTTGTGTCGTCCCCGCAATACGGGAAACACATCTGGGGAAACCTAGATACATAACCCCATGAAAACCCACATTTATAATAGTTAAACATCCTAACAATAACAGTATCAGATAAAGACTACCCACCCACATCATAACTGAACAATGAGTTAACTCAATGCTGTCACTAAAATGTTTCTATAAATCAAAGAAAATGATATCATCGTAGAATTACTGTAGTGGTTTATAAAGCTGCGAATACATAGAATATATTCATAGTCCGTCCCTTTATAAGATTCAAGGTGACATTTAAGTATTCAGTGATTAAATACTATAACTATATGTAGTAAGTATTTTATACTGATTTCTGACACTTACGCGAATACTAGACATTGAAATAAAACTACTTTTTACCCGACTGCCGAAGGAGGAGGGTTATGTGTTTGGCGCGTATGTATGTATGTATGTCCGTTTCTATGTCCGGCCGTAACTACTCAACGGCTCAACCGATTTAGATCAATGACACCTCATTAGATTCGTCTTGATGGCACGAGTGTCACTAGGTATATGAAATTTTAAAAAAAACATCATGGCGGATTTTATACGCTTTAATGTGCGAACTGATTTCGAAAATGATCTTTAGTTGTATCAATTTTCATTTTAAATTATGATTAAAAGGATCAATCTAGTGATTCTATGATGATTCATAAACTAAAAAGTAGGAAATAAAATAAATTATTAAATGAAACAAAAAACCCGACTGCGTAAAAACTTGAAAACAAGCTCTGTGATGTTGGAAAATGTATTGCATTTAATAATTTATTTTATTACGGATTTTATCGCGTTATATTGATATTATTTTAATCCCGACGTTTCGGCGTTCTGCGTGAATCGGATTGCCAACATTAACAAAAATGTAGGGTAGCTGTTAGTAATTGAAACGTCAAGACGCCTACCACCTTAGTCACCCGTGACCATAGATTCCCGTGACCATGGACTCTGTAAAGGGTCCGAAAAGTCGGGAAAATAATATCAATATAATGCGATAAAATCTGTAAAAAATAGTAAGTATTTATGCTGTGATTCCTTCTTTTTCCAGGATAAATTAAATGATGTTAAGATTTTTTTTTTGAAAATGAATCCTTAACTTTTAGTCGAATCCTTAATATCCTCAAATAGACCAGCCTCTCGCTTCTGAAGGTATTAGGGTAAATGGGGGCGCAGCAACTGGATGAGAGAAGAGATTTGGAGATCATGGGTGTTCGAGCATTAGACCTTTGGTAGCAAAAGGCCGCAGCCAGCAATAATAGATGAACACACTGATGACGTAGATGAAATAGAACGACATTTGGTGTGATTAGTATTTAAGTATTAGTTTCTCCGATTACATCCCTACAAAAAATAGATACAATTGTTATTGCCAGTAGGTGCGCGATAGTAGCTATCGAGTATGTATTTTGAATGGATAGCGCCTCTAGCGGTCACCTGAAGAACTATATTTTCCATACAAGATATTTTGAGAGATTTAAAAGCAATTATCTGTCACTAAACTCTCTAACTTAACCTAATGAATCATTAGCTAATGTATATCTTAGTACACTGACAACAAACTCTAACATGGAAAAATAGGTCAAGATATAGTAGCCACTGTTTGTTAACGATTCATAAAGGTTAAGTGACGTCTCTGAGTTGGGGTGTAAATGCTACATACCATACTTAATTTTTTATTTAATCATTCTAATAAAAATTAAAAGATGGTATTTTTTATTTGCGAACAATAATTCTTCCTACCCGCGTTTCTTCTAAAGTTACAACTACTGACAAGTGCGTACGCGCTTATTTGTCCAACCGCCGCGGCCGCCGCGTCGTGAACATTATTGTCACAATATTCGTCATTTTAGTACACTGTACTAGGCGTATACTACTTTTTATAATAATAAACTCTAGAGTCGTTTGTGTTATTGTGTAACAATAATCAGTGTTGAGTGTAAGACAATTATTTTGCTATCTATGGTACATCTGACGAAAGATTCCTCGCGTTCCGTCGGTCGTGTAATCCCAGAACAAAAAATAAATTATAGAATATTCAGGGCCCTGTTTCCCCACTTCTTAATAATTTCCCATTTAATTATTTGGCAGATAATTTAATACAAATTTTGTTCCATTTTCTAATTTATCCGGCGGTTATAGTGGCTATCCAGAGGTGATGAAACACGCCCTAAATCTTACATATTTAAATATTTTAATTCGATAAGTGTGGTACCCGAAAACTTTATGTGTTACACCGTCGCCGCCAATAGGTGCTTAAGGAGCATCACAAGTGTCTGCGGGCATGGCGTCCAGCAAGGAGATCCTAGTTCTCCAAACCTGTGCAGAAATTCCTCAAGGTACGTGGATTCCCTTTACTTAACACATTCATTGTGTCAAGAAAGTTATTATCATTGCGTATCACATTTCAATCGCATCTTTAATCATAGTACAGTCTACATATAAAACCAACTGTTCTAACTCAGCAACCAAGACCTCGAGTACCTAAGACCTATCCAGCGACCTACCTACTTACCCGGGCGACCTTCTTTTCCCAATTACGTTTTCGATAAAGTAGGTAGGTTTGGCCTAAGGCTCTGATTATGCTATCTTATTATCCTAAAAGTTATATTAATATACTTCCAATACCGTTACCTATGAATAACAAGGTGTGGATAGCCGCTAACTGCGAAATAAATTCATATATATCAAATGTTTTTAGTGATATCTGACACTGACTTAGGTTTTTTTTATGAAATTATGTTTCAGCTAATTTAACTAAGCTAACGGCTAATTTCAAAGGTTCCCGTTAAATTACTTAGCAGGTAATTTCAAATAAAAATTTTGTTGTATTATTGAACTTATCCGCCGCTTTAGTAGGTAGTGTCTTTCTGATTTAGTAGATATATTAATTCTGTAGAAGTACCCATAATAATGAACCCATATACTGTCCCACTGCTGGGCACGGGTCTCCTCTCAGTATGAGAGGGATTAGGCTATAGTCCACCACGCTGGCCTAATGCGGGTTGGCAAACTTCACACGCCGTCGAGAAAACCTCTCAGGCATGCAGGTTTCCTCACGATGTTTTCCTTCACCGTTAACGCGAGTGATAACTACGCACATGATTTCGAAAAGTCAGAGGTGCGTGCCTTGGATTTGAACTCGAGACCTTTGACTTGGCAGTCCAGTGGTCATACCCCTAGGCTATCACTGCTCACTTACACGAGATACCTATATTAGCATTATCCTTATCTTCTTCTATTTAGGATTTCAATAGGGATTACTGATTTCATTAAACGGCATCGTTCCATCCTAGATGTAATAATTTTGCTAGAATTTGTCTAGACATAAATAAATAGTATGTACGTTTATATTTTCTCTTGACTGTCGTATAGGGTGTTGTTTACAAGGATACTTTATAGTCTTATCTTTATTGCTCGATAAAATGTAAAAAAACTTCACACCGTTAAAAGTTTAGGCGCCTATAAAATGGGCAGACATCCGAATCGAATATTGCGTCTGCTTTAAATTATGTTTAGAACCACGTTCGTAGGCAGGAAACTTTAATATTTTCGTCTGCTACAGACATACTGATACGTGGGAATCGGGCCAGAACATTGCTATACACTTACTGGAAAATTTAATATCTAAACATTATGAAGGAACGACAATTCTGTTTTTAACAAAGATTTCATGCAATTTGTGTCAAAACGCAGGTGTTTTGTTTTAAGCCTCCTACCAAACCCGTTGATGAACTACTTAATTACTCAAAGCAAATAAACAATTATTTTAACACGCATGATTTCCACGGGTGGCCATCGAACCCACGGTACTTAAGTGCAACGGTAATGGCGAGCTGACCACCTTAATTAATTTACGCGCTGTCATAGTAATTCTTTAGTATTCTTAAAAAAAACCTGTATTTGGTGAAATCAGGCAATACACATCCTACCTCTGATCGTGAAAGCGTGCTCATCCTATATCCACTGACATTTTTACACGAATAAATAACACGAAACAAATAAGAAGGGAACCACTAAATTGTTTATACGGAAATCCATACATTTTCCTCGGCCAAGACTTTTCATTTCATTCTATTTCCATGTTATATCTTAGTTCCAAGTATTGCCTTTGAGAAAATATCTTCTCGATAGATAGAATTTAAAATGAAAATTATTATCGCTGGACGTGGACTGCCATTTTTATTTATATAGTTTTCAATTGTTTATTTATGTTATGGTTTTTTAAATAATTATATTTTTTGAATGATTAAATGTGTGGATGCGTTTAGCTAACTAAGAATAAAAACGAATTGTCAATGCCAAGTATAATAAAAAATAATTACCATTTTTATTTGTTTGATAGTAGTAGGTCTTCTTGTTCTTATATGTAGTTGTGTTTAATAAAAATCTCAAATATTTATTCGTGAAAGTGTCTTGATATTTTCAGTAATTAATATCATCAGTAGTTCCACGCCATAATATGTAACGCTATTATTATATGAGTGGTTCATAATGTTTGACAGTGCTTTTGCAGTCGATATAATTATTAAGTTAAAATTAAGTATAAGTCTTATAAAAAGTATGGTATTAAAAACATTTATGTACTTCAGATAAATAAAATGTTTATAATTATAATAGGTACATATCAAGAGTTCACAAAAACTTTCAATGACAAAGAAAGGACATCAAATTAAACCTTAGCAATAAATGGTAAAAATAGAACGTTATAATTATATTGACATTCTAACAAAATATTGATGTAAGCACGAGTATCTCTCTACTTTGCAAATTAATTTCCATTAATAGGAAAACTTCCAAGAAATTCCATACGTAATTTTTCATAGCAATAAGCTATGAAAAATTACGTTTCTCATAACATTTATTAGGGCCGTGACGTCAGAGGATCCTGGATATTAAAACCTACGGGGTCATGGGTGCGTTAGGTTTTAATATAAATCTTATAAAAACGAAGAAAATGGCTTCAATATTGGCAATCACTTTAGCATTTTCATGTAAGGTAGGTACTGTATTTTTTCAATGTATTCTTTGGGAGTAACGTTTGTATTTGCATTCAAGCATTGCAAGTACGCTGGGATTAATTCGACAATCTCCACAGGAACATTTTCAGTCAGAACTTCAATTCTCTAAATCAAAATCTTAAGATCATGTAACCATTCTAAAAAACCATAATTACTCATTCCGTCAATTTGTCAGCACCAGATTTCGGTCCATTTAGTTCAATGATGATACTAAATTCTATTTTGACAGTTCGGTAACCCGGTCCGGCGAGCAATATGTACCGCACCGACCCGATTTCAAGCTGACAGGCGCTTAGCAACCATTGAGAATAATTCACTTGTTACTCGATATCCTGTGGTGAATTTATTGAGAAGATTGATTGCCCATTTTGATGGGATCGGATAAATCTAGAACATGTTAGGAAATTCACGATTTGCTCGTGATTTCCCGTGTCGTGTAGACAATTTGTTAGGAAATCTTATGGATATCTGAGATTTATTTTATGTTACGCTAAATTTATGTTATGAGTAGGAAATTGTTTCAGTTTGTTTTATTGTCAAGAAATAATAAGCAGACACTTTCACATGCACTTCTCTGCCTAACCTTTCGAGGAACACAGGCGTGATGATGTAATGATATTTATTTCTGCAAATAAGTCTTTCAATGGCCTAGGGGTGTGACTGGACTGGACTGCCAAATCAGAGGTCTCGAGTTCAAATCCAACGCATGCACCTCTGACTTTTCTAAATCATGTGCGTAATTATCACTCGCTTTAACGGTGAAGGAAAACATCGTGAGGAAACCTGCATGCTTGAGAGATTTTCTCGACGTCGTGGGGAGTCTACCAGCCTGCATTAGGCTGGCGTTGTGGACTAAGTATAGCCTAATCCCCTTTCATACTCAGGGGAGACCTGTGTCCAGTAGTGGGGCAGTATATGGGTGGATTTATATAATATTAAACTAGATGGCGCTGGTAAGCTAGCTAAGTATGTACTTCGTCAAGAGTATTAGCAACAAGATCAAGTATTACTGTTTGTCATATGTTTGTCTTTTATTTTTATGACTTTGCAGTGAACCTATTGATATAGCCGGTAGAATAACAACAACGTATGCTTTGTTTCTTTTTGCCCTGTTTGTCAAAGGATTTAAAAGTATAATATGAGAATTAATTTTTTTTTTGTTTGTGTGCCTGTATTGTGCCACCGGGGCAGAGACCTTGTTGTTTTTCCTGTTAAAGTAACTCAACATAAAAAAAAGGATCTATTTGAAATTGAAATATGGATACAAGTTTTCGGTACCTACAGTAACATTGTCAAAATACGATGCCTCTCAATGTGGTACCTACGTACTTAGCACTTAAGTCCGATGTGAAACAAGTAAGCCGATTACCACTAACCTAAACTGCGACATATTAAGAAAATCCAATCACTTTTTGCATTACCTACGTGGGAATCGAAGCCAGGATTCATTCATTCAGTAACTGACGTTAAATCTCACCATAAGCAAAAAGTGATTCGATTTCCCGAACTTTGGATTTGTGCCCGGTTAATGGAAATAACCACGCCCACTCATGGGACATTGTAGGTGTACATTGGTATACTTTTGCTTAACCATTTGGAGAGTACAGGCGTGATGATATGCAAGTATTACCACGATTCCATTTCTCCATACTCAAACTCACGTCAAATTGCCATCACACGCCAGTCATTCGTTTTTACAGCGTTGAGTTCCGAACGAGCTCCATCGGGATGCCGTAAGAGATTCGAAATTGCGTTTCCATTCAATTTCCTCCATTAGTTCCCTTTGCTTTACGTTAGCGTACCTGAATACCTCTGTGAGGGGAGGTCCGACGAATAATAACTTTATTTCCACGATTTCCATTGATGTTTGACGGTTGAAAGCACTTATACCTAGACTATGTTATACTATGTCTTATCTATCTTCTATTATTTATTAGTTAGCCCGAACTGTCCCAAAATTGAGCAAAGGCCTCCCCCCTCTTTTTCCATGCCAGTCGGTTGCACGCGACTGTGGACCAGTCTGGTTGAAAATAATCCAAATCGTCCCGCCACCGACGACTTGGGCGTCCTCGTCGTCGTCTATATAAATAAAAATTAATCGCAGAAATGTATGCACGCGCATAACTTTTAAACATTTAACCGGACTGGGTGGTGAGACACCTAATGCCTCGAGCCAGGGGAACTTATAAACTAAGCATCAGCAACAAAGGGCGACCCCTAACGGGACTCGGCCCTCGGTTTAGTGCTGGAGGGCAGCTAGGGACATCTGGATCTGAATTGTAAGAGTTTCTTCTCAGATTAAGGTTACAGTATTGGCCAGTCCACCACGCTGGCCGAGTGCGGGTTGTCAATTTTTACACGTCGAGAAAATCTCTCAGGCATGCAGATTTCCTCACGATGTTTTCCTTTACCGTTATAGCGAGTAATAAAATACTTAAGTGCTTTAGCAAATAGTCGTAGTAAATCTCCTAACTCCTTCTTAAGAGAAACTTGTGAATGTGTGACCAACTTCATATTCTATTTTATGGTTGTTCCAACAAGTCGTGGGTGTGTAACCAGCCCATGGGTATACGTAACTCAATTTCAAGTTTTATCGAGAGCTCGGATTTATTTGAAACTAGGTTAAAAGTGTTCTATGCGACCTTTTGTGACTTGTAATGTTGTTAAAGTTTTGAATAGTACCAGCCATCTGGCCGTACTCCACAGCCAGATTAACTTTAAGATAATTAATTAACTTGACTTTGAGTGGCCCGTGGATATACATAACGAACGCGGTGGGGGGAATTTGTGCTAGCCGTGATTATACCGTGGACGGGAATTATATCCTATATTATGAAATGAGCAATGTATTTGTAATCACGATCTCAAAAATGGCTCTAAATATTTTGATGAAAGTTACAATGTTGCGGTTTACGGAGGTTAAAAATCGACCTAGAGAAGAAGATCGAGAAGATTCGTTTTCAACCGACAGTGCTCGGTCGCTTAGGTTTAAGTAATAATTAAGGTTACATAATTAGGTATGATCATGTTGTAGATAGTGTGGTAGCGAAGTAATGCCTCTGCCATGCCAATGCCAATATCGCGAACTGCAACAAAATATGTTATGGGTAAATTTTTATCCATAATTTGTATTCAGTGATAGTTCATAAAAAAACATCGATAGCCATATGGCCACTGGACTGCCAATTCGTATCCGAGGCACCTCTGACTTTTCATACAACGGTGAAGGAAAACCTCGTGAGGAAACCTGCATACCTGAGAGCTAGATTTTCTCGACAGCATGTGAAGTCTGCCAACCCACACTAGGCTAGCGTGGTGGACTATACGTGGTCTCCTCTTATTCTGAGAGGAGACCTGTGCCCAGCATGCAGTGGAATAGTTAATTGGTTGATGATGATGATACTTCATAGTCTTCCTGCTACCTCTTGATACTTGAAGAAAAAAAAATTACTTACTAAACGAAAAAAAACTAATAATTATTAAAAGCATACTAAGCGCCAGCTCCTTACAACGTCCTCCCACATCAGATCATCCCCCAACCAATATTAAAAACTTTTCCGAAGTACAAAAGTATGAAGTGTCGTTAGCTCTTGTCAAGTACTTGTCGGAGCATAGCTAATAAAGTTCCAGTAAAGTTCATTATCTCTTTCACAAGGATAATTTCAAAGCCCGCAGAAAAATTGAAGTCCTAACTTTATTGTTAGAGTATCGTTTTATACTATGCCGTTTTTACTTCGTAATACCTACCTATCATAATTAGTTTTTAAAATATAGTAAGTAAGTAGTACATATTTTTACAATTACTTTTTTCTTAAATTCCTGTACCTGCACACATACCACGATTGATTATGTTCTCTTTGTACACGTAATTTTCTACATTAACCGCACCCAAGTTTAAGCCGCACTAAAGTCAAGAAATATCCCCGGCTATCACCATAAACATTGATTTAGCCATTGATTTAATATAGGTAGGTAAGTTAGTAAACAGCTACGTACTAGGCGGTTCTTCACATAGATACATATATTATTTTTGGGCGTCATAAGTTAAATCCTTTCTAAATCTATGGTTCATCATCAGATGTTTGTGTGTTAAAATGTTTTTATTCTGCGTAAAGAGCGAAAATATATTTATTTCTTGCATCTGCTATACTACTATTATTACTATACTTTATGGATTTTATCTGAAATAAACATTTTATTATTATTACTATATATATATATATACAACCAAGTTTAGTACAAAGAAAAGGTATACTCGACTTACAAAAACAGCTATTTTTAAATATAGTATCGGATCAGTGACTTAGGATTTTACAAATTACTTAATTGCGTAAACAGGACGAGTAAGGCAAAAAACAGATTGATCGATTGGCGATTTGTACAAAAGAGAATTAGTTCATGCCATAATAGAAAGACTGCTGAGACTGAGAATCATGTTATTTTTATTTCATTTATTTATTTTTTTGGTTCACCAACAATTGTTTACACTGGTATAAGCAAATTAAACAGAAGCAACATTTAAAATAAAGTGTAACAATCACTTAGGTACAGGTAAACTCTGCATGCACACAAAACGTCATTACTTACAAAAGAGTAGATTATACTTACTTTAAAATTATCAAAGTAATACAGTATAAAGTTTAGTTAACAGTTATAAATCGTCGGAGTCTCGTGAAATGCACTTTAAAACTGTCCTCAAACAAATATAATGTTTACTTAACATGCAATAATCATATCTAGATAGAAAAACGCACTAATTTTTCTCAGAGGCAATATAAATTTTCCACCCGTGTGACTCAACGTCCGTCCTCCGCGCCGCCGTGTGGCAGATGCAATATCCAGGAAGCGACTTAGTTACCGTATCGATTGGCGACATTTTACCGCTTCACAGCTGTGTGGTTACCGCTTTGTATATATATTAGCCAGACACTGGCATTTGAAGTAGGATTTAAAGAAAATGTTGAGTTTTATGTTCTCTTGTACAAGTACATTGTATAAGTTTCTAGATACTTTTTCTTTGTCTTCTTTGTAATATATACTTAGTACTCCTACATTATATAGCGGTTTTCCTAGAGAAAGATATACCTAATATTGATACGAGTTCCAAAGCTACTTTTAGTAGGTTATACCTTTGACAAGTATTTTGGCAGCTGAATCTGGCTATAACAGCATATAAATCTATAGGTACCTATTGTTCAAACAAAATCTACCAAGGTAGGTATACCGAGCTAGAGATATCAAATAGTGTCTTTGTTATCTTAGTTGGCTATAGCATTTGGTGGTCCGAACAGAAGACCTTATACCTACACAAGGGTTACTTAAAATTCAGTGTTGCCATAATTATTTAGGCTTTATTTCATATAGAACTCATGTATATACAAAGACAGAATTCGATTTCGCAATCACGACCCATATTATATTTCAAATCTCAATATCCCCGTGTCTTCAAAGTGAATATTGCCTTCACAATTGTTATAGGCGTTGTTCTGAATCATTGCTCAAATTGTAAGCTTTACAGGGCTTATAAGGAATTAATAATGCAAATTTTGTACTACAATATTAGTTAAATAAACATACCAATGTTATGTTTATGTTTTGTGCGAATTATATCTTGTGCCTAATCTTGCATCTATTATTATAAGGAAAAAGAAACTGACTCACTTTGATTTTGTGTGAACGGCTGAAATACTGAAGTTTGGCGCGCAGGTAGTTATTACTTACGATGTAGGTATTTGGTAAGTATCCCCTAAGCAAGGATTTCGGAAAATTCCCATGGACTTTAGAAAATAATCTCTCAATCTAATTTACTATAAAAAAGCGCAGACAAACTTAAGTCTACATATACAATATATCTACTTAAGTGACAGCGAGATTCAAATCTCGTAAAACGTAGCGTAGCACTTTCGTAGCGCGCTCCTTTCTATTTGATTTAAAGACTAGAATTGCTAATCAAATCACAACATACGATGCTCATATCGAAAGGACCGATACCAATCTCAGCCAATCTCAAGATTCAGCGAAGAAAACTTTATATTTTATCGTAACAAATAAGGACAAATTTAAAATAAAATTGCAACGTTCAATCTATCTTAGGTATTATTTTTCTATCGACAATAAAATTTCGGGGAAAATATTTATTAGGATAGTACTATTGTCAATAGTTTGGGATTTAATATTATCAATAGGTATTAAAAATAAGTCAAAATCAGTAAAAAATAATTTTATAGGTACTTGTATAATCAATATTTTCGGAGCGGAATTCGAATCTTATAGTATGTTTTCTTTTCTTGATGTTGGTAATAAATAGTACATTTAAGAATAAAACACGAAAGGTCTACTACAAATTGTATGTGCTCAAGAATAACGACAAAAGCCGGTACACGCATTTCATTTCGCGTAATCTATTTTTAAGTAGGCCTTACATGAAGAGGTTCGCTTACTCTCTGTTATTTGTTTTCTTTCGTGGAATGTTACGTATGTAGAAAATTAAAGGTATCGTTTTTGGTATCAATACTAATAATTTCAATCATTTTAATTCTTGTTTGTCTACTGCAACACAAGCACCGCAAGTGGAGTTGCTGAACGCACTGTAGACATTCGGTTTGCTTTCGGTCGGGCATAGTTTTATTGGGTTTTTAACCCACAAAATTTTGCACAAGAGGCCTCTACAATAATTTAACGTCAAGTCACAGTTGAGCACTAAGACAATTATTTTTCAAGGGGTTGGGTTAGCACAAAGCTACTTTAAAAAAATCGGATACATATAAGGGTAGTGGGTGGCCCCTCGTCAAATTTCATTGCGAATGTCACTTTGATCAAAGAGCGATGACATTTGATGACTTCATCAAATATACGAGCAACATTATACTTATTCTTAAAATACTTTAAAATCAAATCTTGGATCAAGACATTCGACAAAAGGTTTGCCACTGGCCAAATCTTAGTTTTTTTCCATTAGTATCACCCTGAGTAAGACTGTCTCAAGTCTTGCAATAAAGGGAAAAGGGTGGATTTTCCTTCTTTTCTCTATTGATTTTATGTTTATTTTTACAGTTTGAAGACAGTTAAATCAATATACTGGGTCATGTCGAGCGTCATCGATGATTTCGGATTTCGGCTAATGTTTTGACTTTATTTATGTTTTTATAGCGCTCTTAGTAGTAGCTATTTTAGTCAGTAAATTCGCGGTCTGACGCAGGGTTCATGTTCTATCCTACTCGAATTATTTTTTAGTAGAGATTATAGCTTTAAATACTATTTATCGCAAGATACCAATTAATGTTAATAAATCCACAGTTAAATAAACAATAAATAGGCCATTGTACAATTTTCTAAAATACAAGACATTACGTGTGGTACCTTTCCTACCTAATAAGGCTGAATTGGTCTACCCCAAAATGTAGTAATAGCTGTAGAACCTACTGGTTTTTCGCCAGTGGCTTCGACAGCGTGATCTTGATGAACTTTTTTCTCCCGTTTTTGCAACATTTTTCATTGCTACTCCGCTTCTATTGGTCGTAACGTGATGGAATATAGCTTATAGCCTTCTCCGATTAATGGCCTATCTGACACTGAAAGAATTTTTCAAATCCGTCCAGTAGTTTCGGAGCCTATTCAATAAACAAACGATTAAATATTTCCTCTTTATAATATTAGTATAGATTGTATGGTTATACTACTTGTACATAGTGTTCTAGTCACACTATGTAAAATATTATAACCATTTCAATAAGCATTACAGCTACATACATTACCAGTCCCCTGCCAAATACAATTACACTACACCCGAATACACCCGAAAAAAGACATCAAGGGTACACCCCGTTTCGTAAATTGCGTTAGTGTTGGCCCATCATCCGTATCCCAGAAGGTGAATTAGTCAGGAGGATATAAATCACCCGGCGCGTTGATAGGCATTCGGTTCAGTCCACGGGTTACATTTATCAGGGACGGCGCCAAACCGACTTAGTATTTCACATAGTAAACAAGAACATTCCAGAATGTTATGTGGTGTTTTCGTCACTTTTATCTAGACATTGGGGAAACTTATCACATTTATACTTTCCAACATTTGTGTTTAATATTTCATTCTCTTTTTATTATTTTCTACCAAACTAATAAGATTTTTTGTTAGTACGATTATTTTACACATTAATTATAATAAGACATCTAACCAATCCAAACTTCGCAGTGAAAAATATGATTGTTTCAATCCCAACGGACGGCACGAATGCATTAGCTCAGAATTTATTTAGGAAGATCGACTTTCTTGAAATATACAAATCGCAAAAACTTAAAAACAAATGAATCAGTATTTGAAAGTGTTTGAATCGCCATTTTTTTAAACATGAATGAAGAAAATCGGGACAATGGCATAAATTTTACAGTCATAAATTCGTAGCGAACGAATTGAGAGCGGCTTTCAAAACCAAAATCCAAATAAATCATTTGGAAATGTTAAAATTTTACCATCCGTCGTTAAAACATCGAGATTAAAACATACAAAATATTTTGTTTTTACTTTATGAAACTAATTTTGGAAAAAAGATTTTCACATTTTCCTATACCTAAGCTTAAACATTTTGTAAACTGCAGTTATAATTTATTAGGTGATTAGTTAAAAATTGATAATATTTCGAATTCACACATATTATTCAATAAAGGAGGCTCTCAATTTGACTGAGTTCAATTTCGACTGTTAAAAAATTTTTTTTATTTTTTTATTTCATAGAATATACCCCGAAATAATCCCATATAGATTTGTGATTTACTGACTATTCGGTCTTGAAGATAATAATATACTGATACATACAATGTATAAAGACGATTTTCTTTTTTAAAATTTATCACAAAATTATTGCATTGCCATTTTCTTTTAGTCTCCTATCTCGGAGCTCGCTACCGGATTCTAATCTTGAAGCAGTCTTCATAAGTAATGACTCTCACTAGCCTACAAGCTTCAGTAGGTACCTAAGAATCCCGTTTCCGCAAAATGTGGGAAGTACAAAGCGTCTAATTCCTTAGTTTCTTTTAAAGAAAAAGGTAGGCGAAATTGTCTTAGTAAAACTGTTGTAACCTAATTCAGAAGGCCTCCTTTTTAATATAAATACCAAAATGTATTGCTCCATTCTTGTTTCAGTGCCATAAAAAATATATGAATTTATACATTTACGACTGACTGTCTCGTTGGTCTAGTGGTCCCTAGCGCGATTGCTATGCTATAAGTACTGGGTTCAATTCCCGGGTTGAGCGGTGTTGTTGGGTTTTTCTGTGAAATGTCCAGTAGCAGCTTGGAGTCTGGCATTGTGCCCGGTTGATGACAATAGGCTCGTCCCCTATTACATGGGACCTAAACATACCGGCAAACTGTGGGTGTACATTATTACCCCTCTGCCTAACCCTTCAGGGAATACAGGCGTGATGGTATGATGGTGTATATATTTCTCATAAGGCCAAAGTGTTATTGGGTTTCATATGCAGACAAATACGTATATATAACGGCACCTAAAAACATCCCGGCGAGCTATGGGTATATTGCTTTAGTACCTAACTACTTACACATCTGTATAACTCCTTGGAGAATACAGGCGTGATAATAAGTTATTTTTAACCTCTCCCACGATTATAATGCAACCTATGCGAAAATGTGCAGTATGCGGGTGCATATATGACTATTATTGCCATCTTTTTCGATTCCCTACAATTTTTGCAAATTAGAGCAGGAAAAATATAGTTTTACGAATTTCCATGATAAAAAAAAATCCCCATTTTTTTTGTACGCTTGATGTACAACGATGCTTACTGATGTAGGCATTTGAAGTTTCTTGTTCCTTTTTTTGTAAAGAAGTTAGAAGACCGTTATCGCTATTATGTACAATCATTGGCTTGTCAAGAATTCAAGTTGTAATACTTACTTTATCTCAAATTGACATTAACATGGGTACTTTCAGCTTCACGTTGAAGTGGAAAACTTGTTTGATTTGAAAGAAATTGCTTGTCTTGTTTTATTAGCATAATATCATTGTATTAGATTTTAATAAATGTTTTTAATGGATCTCAACACGAATTTTTATAACATCAATGTATATGAGAACAGTACCCTACATTTTTAAATTCATACTGTAACGCTAAATAAAAATGAATTTTCGAAATTTCACAGAAAACCCCAACAACATTGCTCAGCCCTGGTTTTTTTTCCCGAATAATCGGAGTTTCCAATACGACCTTGGGGCCTAGACAAGTTGCATATTGACATTCGAATCGACACGTGAATAGAAACAAAATGTATGTAAATGACATTAGTGACAGTCCGATTTGACGAAAGCTTGTGTCATTTCCATACATTTTGTTTGTCGATTCGAATGTCAAAATGCAACTTGTCTAGCCCCCCCCCCCCCCCCTTCTTAGTTACAATATAATCGATCATAAATAAAAACAAAAATATACATCGTGTTCTAAAAAAAATTACAAATTCAAAAAAAGAATCTATTAGGTACCGTCAGCTCGTAACATTTCCAACCTGATCACTTTACAGTATGGCAGCGTTAGATTGACGCCTAGACAGATAAGTTAAGAGCCCAGAGTATATTACCCAGCCGACAGATGTCTATAACACAAACAGGGGCAGAAGTTCAAAAGCAGACCATCTAGCAGCAGGCAGGCCTGTTTGAATAAAGCCTACGCTTGGGCAGACCTGGTAGTACAGTTCTCATCAATCTTTTTGTCAAATTGGATAGAAAAAAATTGAAAGTAGGTTGTCATTTTTATTCATTCTAATCCAATCTTTCTCTCTCTATGATATTTCCGGCCGGGTTGTAGTTCAGCCCGGACAAAAAGGTTCGCAAGAACTGTAAATAGAAACGAAATATAATAGGCTATGCGACTAATTATTTTTATGGCCTCATGAAAAAATTTACCATAAATAGAGCGGAATATCAAAAACAAAATTTAAATTGGTTAAAAAATAACGAAGTTAAAAGCATTTTAGTTCTATGCTAGACAGAGAGCGCACTATACTTACAAATGACGTCAAAAGTAGCGTGCACCATACTAATTCTATACTAACACTCGTTTTGTGGGAAAGGGACAGAGCATCCCCTCTCAATCCCCACCAAAAACTCTAAACGCATTTATCTCAGAAATTTCTTAGTCGATTTAATATTTATTTTCAATATACAAAGTAAGCTAATGATATTTTTCAATAAGCGTGTGATTATTAACAAATTCAACACCAGTCCACTCCCCTATGTGTGTGTGTCACAACCCAAACGGCATGAAGAAAAATAATTCTCCATCGACTGCAACCCATCAAAATCTCACAAAAGGAGAGGGGGGATAGGCTCTCGTACGCAAACCCCGGCTTTCACTACGGGGCTTTACGACCTCGACGTAAGTCTTGTCGCCAGCCAAGCAAACTCCAAGTATTCTTACCATCCAGTAACCCTTCTGCGCTCTCTTATCCTGTGTCTATTTAGTTGGACACTGATTTAAAATTGAGGTCAATTACGTGCGGAGTCCCCAGCCAATAATAGCATGTAGCGGAACCAATACGGGTTAATGTTTGTACTATGGCACTCTTGATTCTTATAGGAAGAGATCCTAAGCGAGGATCAATCGCTCATCCGATATGTATGAAGGAGCTCATGAATTTGAGACTACGGTGCCATAGACAGTACCAAATTTTTTGTATAAAAGGTGGAAGGGACATCGACGCACAAACATCGTGACAAGGTTTCCCTCAAGGTCAAAAATAAAATAACCTCGGTCGTTCATGTAGTAAATGATCGGTTATTACAGATATTAATATTTTTGAGCGCGCAGTGTATTGCTAAAAACGCGATTATACTGCTCCGCGGTGAGCTTTATCGCGCGCGCGGTCCGAAATAAATGAAATAATGTATTTTTTTAATTATAAATCTAATTTGGGTAGACAAAAATAATGTTATTTTACACGTTTAATTAAAAAAACTGCAGAAAAAATGAAAAAAGTTACGGAAAATTTCAACGCAGGGGGGTCCACAATCATGTACTGAACTCATGGTATTCGGATGTGCGTCGATGTCCCTTCCACCTTGTATTTTACACAGCACCATCTAGTCTAAAGCAATGTAGAACTTGTGCTATAGGTATTACAATGGATATAATACGTATATACTTTTTTTCTAAATAAATATGTATATTACATAAAAAACACCCAGACCAACAAAACACTTACCTACTGTTTATCACATAAATGTATGTCGTATCCTGTGGAAATCAAACCCAACCTCGTAATCAGAAGTCCGTCACTCGAACCACTGAAACACAGACACCATCAAAATGTAATGTATGAAACGTATTGTATGACGAATATGAATAGGCCATTGACTCATTTTATTCGAACTTCATTCAAGGTAAGCCCTGGTAACCGCTAAATTACGTACCAATAAATTTATGACTTGTATTTATGAGTCAGTCAAAAGGCATACCTTTGCCATGTATTGCTAAGTATTAGAATCAATAGTCGTAAAATTTTATTATAATTGTAGGCACAGGCGTACATTGTCGTCTGCCTCATTGAATAATTGTATTATATTATATTGAAACGCTCTCTGGTCGTAAATTTTAATGTAGTGATTAGTGAGCTAACTGAGTTCATTAATGCAATTATAATAAAGGAACGTGTATCTACCTTTTTTTAAATTATATTAAGTGATGGACCTTAATGGATAGATACTCTTTGGATGATGATGTAATTGTTTTGAATGACTAATGTCTTCTAATAGAATCCTACATCCAGGTAATCTAGAAATTTTGTAAGCGTAATATAAGTAGGCGGAAAATAATAAAATGATTCAGGTACTGATTACACTTTTTTTATTCTTATTTAACCTTCGACAAAAAGAGGTTTATTACACTGATACCTAAATATTATCCTAAGTAGAATATGTTTAACATTTTTATTTATTAAAGCTCATTCCAAATGTTCGATTAAATATGGCTACGTTATACAATATTAATATCTTATTTTCAATGAAGGAAAAAATCGTCTGGCGGGCAGGATTCCAACCTGCGTCTGTGTCGGTTGTGAAGCATTCACAATAGATGTCGCTACGTCACCTATAAGACGTAAATTAGAATGTGAAGGAAGATTTCGACTGGCGAGCGGGGCTCGCGGTGGCTTAGTGGTCAGAGGGTCTGGTGTACCGAACCAGAAGACGCAGGTTCGAATCCTGCCCGCCAGCCAATTTTATCCTTCATTAAAAATAACTTAAAAAATACGTTATAAAATATTAATATCTACACATACGATGGCGACGATGTCTATCTGATGAAGAACTTTGTACAACATTTATAATTTGTTATAATGTTAGTACCTAGATAATTATGTATTTCATATTGTTAATGAGTACCTAACTAAGTATATAAATAACTTAGAAACTAAAGGTTCAATACACAGTTTGAAAATTTATTTCAACTTTGGATTAAAATCAAGGTTGCCTTTGCCTTCGAATGTCATTTATGTTGATCGCGGGACGTCATCTAAAATGGCGGCAAATTGGAGATGTGTCGAGTGATCGAGTCTGTAATAATATGCAGGTATATCGGGAATATTAATGTTATCAGTACCGAACTATGAACCGGAAAATATTGAAAACCCTCTGTGTTTTCTCTAATTGCATTACAATTTTACAATCATACATCATCATCCTTTAAATTGTTGTTCCTTCACCTAAACCCACCACCACACACATATTGCCCACTCATGTAACAGGGGGCGAGCTTATTATTACCACAACGGGCACAAACGTAAGCATAGGTACTCTACTTGACCTGGGAATCGAACCAGGGCCGCTTTTACCAACACTAAACCATTGAGGTACCTAGTTACATTAAAAGATTTGGTTATAAGTTATAACAAAATAATTTTCAAATAACAACAACATTTCTTGCCTTTTTTAGTTATTCAAATCAACTTTTCATGGCACGTCAGCATTCAGTCAGCGTTCAAACTCTTTGAAAACAATCTCAATCTTGACATTTGACGTATTATAAAATGAATTCTATTTATTGTACAGAATTTCTTTATATTTTTCGAACATTTTCCCTCTAACCTTACAAAAAGCCTCAGCTTCAAGAGCCTTCAAACACGTAGATTATATCTTGTTTTGTATTACGTACTTTGTATGTTTGTATATTACCCACCGTATCGTGTCGTATCGTATCGTACCGTACCGTACCGTATCTATATATACGTACTTATATTTATTTAGGTCAAGTGTGACAAATTAGGGTTGTCGAACACTCCACTCTGGGAGTTCCGCGGCTACGTTATGTCCACACCGCGCCGCGCCGCGTCGTAATTACTGGCAATCACAGTTGGTAACTTCGCTATCGAGGCGACTCCCTAGAGCTCTTAGCTGTTTGCGACTTGATCAACAAGTGCCCCGTATAATGCAACTGCACCATATACCACGGTTGAATTATATATATAGTGGAATTCTTTAGCGGTCGGTATACAGCAATGTTTGGCTTGTGAAACTCGTTTATGTACTTTCATTGAAAAAGTAAATATTGTCCCGTCTGCATTTTCACCGGAGAAATCACTTCTGAAAATGAAAATGTACAATATTCGTAGATGAAGAGGGATAAATCCAAGATGTAGCTTGTTCTACAACTGTCTCGTTGTTCGATAATTTATGTCGGTAACCAAGATATGGAACATGTGAAAATACAAGTAGACTATGGATTTTTGGTAGATGATCAGATTCTACTCTATTCCTCGAATAAGACGATTAAAACTACGATATTTAAACGTATCATCATCATCATCATCCACAAACGTACATCAGCAATATATTCTATGGGACGCCGGCAGGCACCAGGCGGGTGATCAGTCCTCTTGTTGGGCTTATTGAGCCCAGTTCTGGGTTACTGGCGTACGACGCCGCAAATATTTCGACTGCTTTGCAGAAGCCCACCAGCTGTCTGATGGAGATTTCTACAATCTGCTCTTCATTTACTTCATCTGTTCCCAGTATTTCCCATCTGAGTAGTGCATATACATAATTTATATCCTATCTTTTAAATTGTTCCTCTTTCATTGGATAGTTGAACACTGGGTACTCAAAACAGTAAACTTTCCTCTCAAGACTTCTCCCTGAGGTGAATAATAATCGATAGTCGACTGGCAAACGCAAACTTTATAGAACCCTAATTAATTTAATACCTATATGATATTTCTTTGAATTTATTTCACACTCAAATTAAAGTTCAATACTTTAATATCTATCCTAACTGAAGTTCTGAAACCCATTTCTAATTAATAAAGTTATTTTATTCTGATATTTTTTTATACGCTCGTAAACTAAATTTTTTACAACTTCGGTCGGTCCGTGTGTCTCAAATAGGCTCCAAAACTACTAAGCTACTATTTTGTATTCACAACGATATTTCCTATAGTTTACCGATATTAATTGATTTTCAGCAACTTTAAGAGGTTAACTCGAATCGTATTTTAACCATTTTACCAGATAGTTCCGATAAAAATATCCATATAAACGTTCTAACGAAGCTATTTCAATAAAGCATTTGAATCAGTTCCAAGATGGCGTACTTCGCAACAAGAAATGTATGCTTCTAGCCGAAATACGTAAAGTTTAGGAGACCCGTTACGGTTCGTTTGCGTCCGTCTTGAGTCCGGAAAGAATTTATTTGAATTGGGAGATTAAAGAACGCTGCCAAAGAGTAGTCGAAGAAGCGAAATACAATAAAGCTAGTAAAAGTTTTCAATATCTTTGGCATTTCTAATTACGACTTGTAAGTACCTTTAAGTTGAAGTTGTTGGGATTAGGAGCGAGCTAAAAACCAGCATTGATCAACGTGGTAGCTATGCTACACACGGCTTAACTGCATATTTTCTAAGCCGCTTCCTTTTGACATAGGTACAGTTCTATAGTTTTTTGGTGGAAATATTTATTTATTTCTTTAATTAAAAAAAAAATAGAATTTATTTTCCATGGATCGTTTGCCACGTAAAGACCATAGGCCTTTTTACTATAGGCCATAGCCCATGGTGACATGCAGTGGTCTAATATTTGGATTCCATCTTACTCAAACCACACGCGTTTTGTCTTCTACATTACATAATGAAGATAAAGTTATTCACGCCTAAATTTACCAAAGAGTTAGGCAAATATCTAGGAACTTACTTATAATTTTCACCCTACAGCCTATATCCATTAACCAACCGGGCACAAGTCCAAAATCCGAGCTGCTACCTCTACCTCTAATTTCATTGTACCCAAAACCCATTACAACTTCCTCGTGAGAATCGAAAAGATCTCTAGCAATCGTGCATATAATCTTTCAAGTGTTCTTTTTTTATCTATCTATCCATCCCATCCATCTTCATTGCAATATAAAGCCAACATTGCAATATTCTAGACTGCCTCGTGTGGTCCCACGCACGACTACTACTGCTACGCTAGAGGTCCTGGGTTCGATTCCCGGGTCGAGCAAAGTGTTGTTGGGGTTTTCCGTGAAATTCCCAGTAGCAGCTCGGAGTCTGGCTTTGTGCCCGGTTGATGGCAATAGGCTTGTCCCCTATTACATGGGACCTAAACATACCGGCGAAATGTGGGTGTACATTAGTATGCCTCTGCCTATCCCCTTCGGGGAATACAGGCGTGATGGTATGTATGTATTACAATACTCCCAACAAAATCAATCAAATAACCTATTAAACGGCCTCACAGAGCAGCGTACATTTTCACATAATAATTAGAGTGAGTGAACCACGCCTGAATAAACAGACTGGTTAATTTTCTCGTTAAAACACCGAAACATTTTGTAGTAATTATGTATCGATTTGGCCATTTTAGTGTAGCATAAACTAGACTAGGCAAACTGTATAATCGCCCATAAAATTGCTTTACCACTTTTGTCAAAAACTTACGTCTAAATTAAATTTACTAAGGCTCATTATTAATCTGCCACTTGGTCTTGTAAGCAAAAATAGACCTAGTTGTTTTGTAATGTGCAAACGACATTGACTCTAAGGGTGGTAAAGCAATTTTATGGTCGACTATACATCGCATTTAGTATTTAATCTAGTTCATTATTCAGCTTTGCCTTATCATACATAACATAATTATCATCACGCTCGTATACCCCGAAGAGTTAGGCAGAGATGTGGTAATGTTAATGTACACCAACAGTTCGCTAGTTTGATAGTCGTTAAGTCGCCAATTCTCATCAATATTGGCATAGATCCAGACTCCGAGCTGCTACTGTTCATTTGACAGAAAAACCTAGGCATACTTTACTCGAAGAGAAGAGAACCCAGAATCTGTAGCAGTTGCGCACGGGACCACTAAACCAATGAGGCAATCTTTTGCCGTATCAAAAAGGTAATTAAATACTCGTAAAAATAAAATATTATACGTAATATTAATTCTTGGAATGAAAAAGAAACTGCCTCATTAAATAACTCTAGCAAGCGGGACTCCTGGACCAGTTTCCGAGTTAGATAGGTACCTAAGCCGAACAAATTGTTTTTGGGTTTTTTAGGAAATTCCAGTAGCAATTCGGAGTTTAGCAATAGACTCACCTCTTAATGGAACTTAAACACATCGGGTAATATGGCGGTGTAATGTCATGTTAATAAGGTATGTTTATGAAAAACCAAAACAAGCCTAGGTACAGTAAGAGGCCATAAGTCCATTATCATGTCAAGTGTTACTGCGCGTATACATAAACATATAGATAGATAGATAAGGTATTCTTTATTGTACACAAAAATTGTAATATATGAAAGAAAATAAGCTTAAATACGTATATACTTAGTGATTTGAATTTTATTCCCACTATGATCAAATCTAAATAATTATGAAAAAGTACAATGTACGAGATCGTCTATGTATTAAAATAGTAAAATGTTTGTTAGAGAAAGAGTTCGTAAGTGAAACTGGTTTCATTTCATAGATTTGTAAAAATGGTAATGAACTTATGACCGCGATCATACATGAGAAATAAATGGCATTTGTCACATCAGCACTTAAATCTAAAAATAAAATGAATAGGTACATATTACCGCGCAGAAAAAGGTTTAGCTCAGCACTATTGCAAAGGGCAAGCAATGCAATCACAACCGAATGATTATATTACTTCTCGTCGGTTCGGGCGTTGCACTCTTTCGTTTCATATATTTATCGATATAACATAACGTTCATCAATTGTTTTCCCAAACCCGTGGGACGATAACACCAGAATAACACAGGGTAACTTATGACAACTTATGTACTTATGATACAAAATAAAGGTGAAGAACATGATTCTGGACCCCCCTGCGTTGAAATTTTTCGTAACTTTTTTCATAAATTTTCAGTTTTGTCTGTAGTTTTTTTTCTTGAACGTGTAAAAAAACATTATTTCTATTTACCCAAATTAGATTTATACTTAAAAACTCATTATTTCATTTATTTCGCATCGTGCGCGCAATAACATTCACTGCGGAGCGTTATAATCGCGTTTTAGCAATACACTCCGCGCTCACAAATGTCAATATCTGTAATAACCGATCATTTTCTACACCAATAACCTAGGTAATTTTATTTTTGACCTTGAGTGAAACCTTGTCACGCGTTTATGCGTCTATATTATATAATAATTATTAAATTTATAAGACTTTTCGGATGCGAGTGAAGCCGCGGGATTCACATTACTCACATGGCTCAACGGCTTGTAACGAAATAATAAGATATAAAATTCTACTATATAATGAAAACATTTTTTTATTTACAATTTTGTATTATATGTACAAAAAAGTCGAAAAAAAGCCGCAGTGAGAGCAGACGGCTTTTAGCGCTAAAATACAGCAGTCTATGGTTTTATATTCCGCTGTGGTCTGGGGTTTACTGCCACAGATAAAATAATAATACAGTATCCGAGTAGGTGTAATGAATGACTGAACGCAGTGGTTCTACATTCTTTGACAAATAATGGAAGAACACAGATTAAACAATTGTTGTCATGAAGATTATACAAGGGCGATGCTTAAAACTATCATTACGTCTAAACTACAGGAAGAGTAGATTTTAACTCTAGGTATAGTATCTACTTTGCTAGGATTATCATCAACTACGAGCATCATCAACGCACATCATCATATACTGTCCCACTGCTGGGAACGAGTCTTCTCTCAGTATGAGAGGGATTAGGCTATTAGTCTACCACGCTAGCCAAATGCGGGTTGGTAGACTTCACATGCCGTCGAGAAAATCTCTCAAGCATGCAGGTTTCCTCACGATGTTTTCCTTCACCGTTAAAGCGAGTGATAATTACGCACATGATTTCGAAAAGTCAGAGGTATACATCCCTTGTCATGTATGTATTCATCCGACAATAAGTCTTTCAGAGCTTAGTACAATTAGCTTCCCACCGCAATCTGTATTAATTAACCAACTAATTAATTGAACAAATCCCTGCCAAACGGCCAATGATCAAAGATATAACTGTATCTCAGCCACCATCCAGCGTCCACCCACTGGTATGGTCCACTGGTACTATACGATCTACTTATCAGTGTACGTAGAGGAAAATGCCTGAAATAATCTACAAAACTTGTAGTATGAATCAGACAACGTTTCAAAAGCTCATGACTGTCAGTTATTAGTGCTTTGAACAGAACGCGGACAGAATGCGGCTAGGAATTCCTACAAAGTCCTCTCAGCATTCTGGAAAAAAATATTAAAAGTCCGCAAGTTTTCGCTTCGTGGTAGGATCTAATGATACAGGATGTCAAACAGTTCTACTATTGTAAATTTTTGCTAAAGATAAATACGATCTTACACCGGACGTTTTAGCCAACTAAGCTACTGGAACCACCACCTGTGTTATCGGATCTCTTTCACATTCATACGCCTTGGTGCTGTCAGCAACATCTATGTCAAACTTTACTGTACTAACCAGTTTCACTCGCTGTTTTCAAATTGCGTGACCCATTCTAAGACCATGTTTGTGCTTACCATCAAGCAAAGTTAAACCCATTCAATACACTTCGGTAGAAAGATTTAGATTATTTCAATAACTATTTATGAACCTAGGGAGTAAACCTATATCCGTTTAATTTTAATAACGCTAAGGAAAATCAGGACGTCATTGTTAAATTTTTTAATAGCACTCAGAACCTTAACCACTTTGAACTACGATAGATACGAATAGAATTCTAATATTTGCCTTTTAAATTTTTTACATACATACATACATACCTACACTCCTGTTTCCCATAGGGGTAGGCAGAGACTATAGATTTCCACTTGCTACGATCCTGATACACCACTTTCGCTTCGTCTATGTTCATTAACCTCTCCATGCATGCTCGTCGTCATTAAAATTGTTTGTTATTTAAAAAATAAAATTACGTTTAGTAACATTTTACAATTCGTAAAACTTACAAAAGGAAAAGGACAAAGATTGAAGTTGTTTATATATAAATATTGAGTTCTATGTCTCATTCATACTCTGAGTCGCAAGCTACAGGCTGTTTTGCGACCAACCTCGTTTCCTTTGTGGTAATTGAGTTCCAAGGTGTAGGAAATTGAAATTATGGTGCGAAAACCATGCTGCCGTACCGGTTCTAAATTGTATCATTATGTTTGTGTGAGTGTTTCCGCTATAATATAATTGAGCTGACTAACGGGCTGATGACCGGTTCTTGTAGAAATCTATGGGGGGAGGCTTTTGTTGTCAGTAAATCGTTTATTTTCCAGAAGTGTTTTATATTTCCTTAGGTTCTAATCAATAGATATCTAGTCTAGGTACCTACTACGTTTACAACACAAAGGAATAAATGTTTTACTTAAGAACTCCACACTAGGTCGAGCCTGTCTCGTGGAGTCCTTCGGTGGTATTACCATAAAAAAAACGCTCTTAAGGGGACATTAACTATTAGATTATTGTTGGTTTATATATGTTGCATTATTTTAATAAGAAATTTTGGCTGATATGATGACTATACGGGTATTTACCTCGCTACTATCATTGCGCTGAATGTTGACAGTTCCATTTTCAAATTCCCATCCGAGCCTGATCTTTGTGTGATCCATCCACAGATATTTATTTCGATTCTAGGTGTACCTACTTTATATTTGTTTGTAGTCTCTGATGTCTTGTTATACTGTGGGAGGTGTCTTTTGTTAAAAGAGAGAATAATAAATAATAATAAATAAATAAATATCTTGGGTCATTTTTACACAGCACCATCTAGTCCCAAACTAAGCAGATCTTGTGCTATGGGTACTAGACAATGGATATAATACTTATATACTTTTTTGTAAATAGATACTCATAATATATATAAGAAACAAAATGTTTTTGTCTAGGACAAACACAAACACCTAAGTTCACATACATGTTTGTGTCTGGCGGGAATCGAACCCACGACCGCGTGATCAGCAGTCCGGTACTCGAACCACTAGACCACAGACGTCGTCCAGAACAATAAAAACAAACAAATGAATGCCCAAAATGTTTTACGTCTGTATTATGTAAGTCAAACAGGTCTAGCTACTTGTGATTTAGAACAAATAAAAATATAAACAATGCTTTTCAGAGCAAACAAAATATTGGGACTTAGTTTATAACCTGCGAAAAACGAATTATCCTGTTGTCGCACTAAAACACACACAGTTATTCTCACATTTAAAATATTTTAAACTCATCATAACCTCAATTCTGATATAAATAACACATCTATAAAAATACAAGTAGGTATTATGTCAGAGGAAAAAAATAGATACGATATTAATAAATATAACAAAACTATCCTCTTTGTAATGCGCGGTTTTTAGGTAAAATTTTATCTTGGGATCTGTGTGCGTTCACGCACTAAATGCCCAGTGGCTAGGGCCTAACCAAAATAAAATATCCGTAACGTCCTTCTCCGAAATTTGTTGCACGCAAACCCTTCGAGCATGAGTTTACAAAGCGAGTCAAAAAAGGTTTAATTCGATTTCCTTGTGATAATTGTACAAATGAGTTGCGATAGGCAACTGGCAGCCACTTGATGAAAATATCTGAACATCGGGCTCTGTGGCGTTCACTAGAAGAGGCCTACATTCGAATACGGGGTGATGTTGATAAACGAGAAGTTTGTTTCAGGACTGGATATAGGTTAAATAAACAAAAAGAAACCGTAATAAACTGGTGACAAGGCAGGAATCAGTTTTTCTGCCGGTTTGTCAATGCATAATATTATGAAAATAATGTGTTAATTAATTAACTAACACAATGTTACAACTATTTGAATCAAATATTTCAGTTCTATTTCCTAATTTTACCTACATTTTTACGCACCAAATTAGCAATATAAAACAAGTACGAGTCGGATCCGCACATTAAGGGTTCCGTACCATTTTTAAATAGTAACAATTAGTATTGTCGTCATAGTGGCAAAACTAAACTAAACTAGAATCTGAAAATTTCAACTCTCCACCTATTACGGTTCATAAGATCAGCCCGCAGACAGACAGACGGACGGACGGACAGCGATGGCTTAGTAATAGGGTCTGGTTGACACCCATCGGGTACGGAACCCTAAAAATTTACGTTTTTTACGCAGCCACGCCTAATGCTATCGAGGTGACCTCGTACTTAGGTATTCGAAACTTGATTATTTTTCACCATTTACACGATAAGAAGACGAAAAATATTACAAACTTTAGGTGAATATTTGAAAATGTCTGAATTTTTTTATAGATTCCGCAGCGATGTTTCCTCGTGATAATAAAAGAAAAATATTTACAGACTTTTGCTACTAATGATCGCGATGTCCTCATTTATGTTAGGGTTCAGCACGTGTTGTCAAAAGCCTCTTGGTCTCATCCCAGCATCTTCAAGGTTGAGAAGAGGACCTCATCCTCGCCTTGATCTCTCGAGGGTCACTCTCCGTGTCAATAATAACGTCGTCAGAGGGAGCGGAGTGCCAGCCCTCTCGGCTTTTGGAAAAATTTGCAAATAAGAATTCGCTTTGTTATAAGCTTCCAAAAGTGTAAAGTAGGTTGAATACTTTATTTTATAATTTTGAGTAGGTCATAAAATATAAGTACAGTCAGGAACAAAAAAAAATATACACTAACAAAAGTACTAAAGAGATTTTCTCCTAAAGTACTAATAGAACTTTTGTGATATTACAAACATAGTATTTACGAACCAATATTATAACGACATTAGTGTTTTATCTCAAAGTTGCAATCGTACATTCATGAAAAAAAAACACTAGCACTTTTGTTAGTGTTTTATATGGCTGTGCTCGTGACTGTACAAGGGACGCGCCGAAATCGAAGATTGAATTATTTTTGTTAATTTGAGAATTCGATTTTGTCAGAACTTCAATATCTTCTTACTTAAGTGAAGTCAAAACAAACGTGGAATGACACAACAATACGCAGTTAGGGCTTACTTTTAATTTACCAGCATAACAAAGTAAACCCTTTTCCTTTTTTTAAGTATTAGGCAAAAAAACTACATACTTAGTATTGGTGTTACAAGTACATACAGTGATAGCCATATGATGTGACCAATGGACTGCAAAGTCCAAAGTCTCGAGTTGGCATACAAGGCTCGCCCTTCTGACTATTCGAAATCATGTGCATATTTATTATAAGGAAAACATAGTAAGGAAACCTGCATGCTTGAGAGCTTTTCTCGAAAGCGTATGAAGTCTACCAACCTGCACTGGGGGCTAGACAAGTTGCACTTTGACATTCGAATCGACAAACAAAATGTATAGAAATGACACAAGCTTTCGACAAATCGGGCTGTCAGTAATGTCATTTACATACATTTTGTTTGTAGATTCGAAAGTCAAAATGCAACTTGTATAGCCCCCAGCGTGGTAGAAGAGGCCCGTGCCAAACAGTGACACAGTAAATAGGTTGATGATGACGATCACTTAGTATTATAATACACAAATTACGCATCATAGCATGTCTTTGACATATAAAAACTTCCTGTACTTAGGTAATAAACTTTAACGACACCCACCGGTTGAAAAGGATGAGTTAATTAATTCGTCGTCAAAAAAAATACCATGTAACATGTCAAAGCTGCATAAACAATACACAACGAATTTGGTAATTAATCATTATTTATCCTTGTTATTATGAGCATAAGGTCGAACTACCCGTAACCGGTAACAAATTCAAACTCCAAGCTGCTGCTGAGAATTTCATAGAAAACCGCGATAACATTTCTCAACATAGAAATCGAACCCAGGATCTTTAATTCAGCAGTAGCGCTTCAGGATGATCACATTAAGATTATTTTTCTTTACACATGAAGTAACATTGGAAGTGAAGTGAATTCAAATGGAATTACATAAAAAGTTATGGGAATCCCAAAAAATATGACCCACAGCACAAGTGACCTACTTCATACTTTTCGATAAGAATTGTTTATGTACCTACATTGAATTTGTTTTTATGAATTCTATTTTTTTCGATGATTAACATCAAACCTTAGATTACATATTTAATCTAAGATTTAAATTTAAAGGGATGACTAGCATAGGCGAACGAAAAGAAAACGCGTGATACATGATTATTATTTGCTACCCTCATGTGATAACACCCAATTTTAACCGCTAACAGCTACCTATAAATTTAATTAATTATTGTGAAATAAACGAACGATGCTAGGGGTTCTTATCGTAAATTAATGTCATTACCACATGATAGATCCACACGAAAACAGTTTAGTTCACAATAAATATTTTTTATATACCTTCATACTTACTAGCTTGAAATAAAATATGAGACTCATACCGTAGTCCATTTATCAAAATAAGATACGTGTCCCTGTATAATTAAAAAAGTAAAAGTGAATTTCAGGCCAAAGGGTGTATGTACAACCACTGAATTTCCCCACAGAGGCGTCTGAATCTCTCAGTGCAATTCGAACGACGGAGGGACGCGGGCGCGCGTACATCGCTCCTCGCCTATTCGCACGCTCGAATCAAACTTGTAAACTTATCGTATACTAAGAAATTTAATAAAAATATGACACGGTACAACCCTAAAGTGAAACTGTGAGTGCCAGTGAAATGTTCTAGTGAAATTCGTTACAACTCGGGGCGCCAGCATTGAAAATTTCGAGGTAACAATTGTTTATGTAATTTTGTCTTATATCGCGGTATGAAGCATCAACTATCGAATCGTTCTTGTTATCGAGTGACCCCGGCCGTTGAGATGTTTGTTCAATTTATTAATGCCGCGATTTATACCCGCATCACTATTTAGGGACGTGCGAAAATCGTTTTATTGTTAATAAAAAAGTCTTAATCACTTGTATAATCAATCGTGTTATGTAATATTTAGTTGGCATTGTATATAAAACAATGGGATATTGCGTTCAAGTGCACCTACACTACACAGTAATACAGGCGCCAGATAAACAATAATAAAATTAATTAGATTGCTTAGACACACATAACATAAATAACTTTATCATTTGATAACAATGAATCATAACTATTGATGATCTTACGATGTAAAACAAATTATCTTTGTGCAAATTCATCAATAAATTTTTTCCTGAGTTAGCACATAACCTACTAATGATAACTACGCATTATTTACATTAGTAGTTTACTTATGAGTAACTAAATAATAACGTGGTTTTGCTGTAGTATATACGAGTATCATCCTCCTAGACTTTTTCCCAACCGTGTAGGGGGCGGCTTCCAGTCTAACCAGATGCGGCTGAATATCAGTATTTTACACGGAGCGACTGCCATCAGACCTCCGCAACCTAATTTCTGGGCAATACCGATATTCGAAGGATAGACTGGTTGTCAGGCTTTTTGGGCCTCTGACTAACACTAACGATTGTCATAGGTGTTCGTATGACAACCGGGACCGACGGCTTTACGTACTCTCCGAGGCACGGAGGGGTCTCGATGTGTTAAGAATGGTCATCCATCCACAGACTGACCTCGGCTAGCGTAGCTTAACCTTGCAGATCAGCTGATCAGCATTGCTTTAACTTAGCCACGAGCCCCTTCGTATATACGAGTATATTAATCATAATATACAGGGTGTTTGGTAGAACGTTGAACATACGAAAATGGTGGTTAGTTGGGGTCATCTGCTACCCACTTGGCCCAAATTATTTGACCTTGGCCGCACCGTTTTCATTTTTACTTTTTTTAATTTCACAGAAAATTACCAGTTTTTTTTACTTAAAATTCGAATATAATTAGACATTAATACAAAACAACATCCTGCCTGTTTTACCCATCACAAGTAAAGATATTCGAATTTAAATTGATAAAAAACTGATAATTTTCTGTGAAATTAAAAAAAAGTAAAAAAAAAACAGTGCGGCCAAGGTTAATAAATAATTTGGGCCCAGTGGGTAGCAGATGGACCCAAATAACCACCATTTTCGTATGTTCAACGTTCTACCAAACACCCTGTATACATTACACTGCAGCAAAAAGATTATTATACCTATGTATTACTCTTCACTGTCATCGTTTCATACTATGAAGTACATAATGTAATACTGTATAGTATATAAAAGTGGCCTTACATTTATGTTGACTTATTTTCTTTATTTTGTGGAAATTAGGGTTTCTTGATTACCATAGACAGTCAGGTCGTCAGATTTGCTTATTCATTTTACTCCTATGACTGAACAACACGTTATTTTAAACATTCACGCCTGTATTTCTCGAAGGAATAAGCAGTGTGCTAACACGTATTATTTTACACACAGAATTAACTTGTAAGTTTTAAGTTCTATGTGATATCGGCCTTTTCCCAGCAGTGAGCACAAAAAGACCCAAAGCTGCTATTTCTTTATCTAATTAAGTTGTTATGCAAAGCATAACATTAAAATTAATCAGTACAGGCTCTTACTTCCTCGTCACATTCAGGGGAGCTAGACAAGTTGCAATTTGACATTTGAATCGACAAACGAATAGAAACAAAATGTATGATGATGACATTAGTGACAGCCCGATTTGTCGAAAGCTTGTGTCATTTCCATGTCGAATTGACTTGTCTATAGGACCTGGCCGTATTCATCCACTGCTGGACGTAGGCCTCTTTTAGTGAACGCCTCGGAGCCCGATCGTCATCTCTTTTGGTCAAGCTGTTGCCAGCTGCCTTCTACACTCCACCTAACCGGCCCAAAATTTACGTCATTATTGAGTTTTGGGCCGTTGTTCGTCCTAAGAATGAAACATAGATCTCATAATTTACCCGGCTGATGTACCGGGGCGAGTCGCCAATCCTTACTAAGTAATATCATAAATGCTAAAGTAACTCTGGCTGTCTGTCTGTCGCACTTTTACGCTAAAACTACTCAACAGATTGAAATAAAATTTGGTACAGAGATAGTCTAGAGCCTGAGAAAGGACATATACTTTTTATTGCGAAAAAGGGCTGTAAGGGGGTTGAAATAGGGGATGAAAGTAATAAGAAATACCCAGATCTCGCTGGCGAAAAGCTAGTTACTCGAATTTATACATCAAAGAAAATTCGAGATAATAATCAATAAATTAATACTATACCTACATTAATATATACTTTACCAATTATAAGATTTCTAAGAAATAGCCTAACTTTGGGCAGAATACTTATCAGAAAGTTATTTTGCTGACAAGATAAAACTGCTAGGTATAAACTTGTAAATGAAAAAGTTGTAATGCTGGATAAGTCTGATCCTTTTAATGGAATGGCTCTGCCCGACCAAATGTTCGGCACCTCTGACTTTTTATATAACATATTACGTCTGTATCCCCGAAATATTAGGGAGAGGTGTACTTAATCACACAAATATTACAAAGCTGAAGTTTGTTTGCTTGGTTGAACGCTCTAATCTCAGGAACTACTGGTCCGATATTACACACCTGCCGTACCCTTTGGGAATTCAGGAATGATACCACCTATCACGTGGTATAACAGCCGAAATCATTTATACCTCCCAATAACATTCTAAAATCACATCTCATTATTTATCTTCTTGTATTTTTTAAGCATTTCTTCCATGGTAAGATTACCCCTTATTTTAATGAAGGAAAACATCGACTCGCGGACAAGACTCGAACCTGCGACTTTTGGTTCAAAACACCAGACGCTATGACCGCTAAGCCACCGCGAGACCTACTCGCCAAGTCGAAATCTTCTTTAATAAAAATTACTGGCATCTCATTATCTTATTCATAATGCATTCACAATTTGCACTCCACAATCAATCTAGTATCAACATGTTTACATTTCACTTATCGCGTAATTTTATTAGGAATCTCTATCATTCTATTATAACCTGATGTGTGATACTGGAGATAACAACATGAGTAAGTGAGCCTAGTGAACCACGCCACACCGTAAAAATACTCGTAAACCCAGCTCAGAACTCGTTAAGCCAAGCACTTGCCGGCGATACAATAAAGTTACTTATTGAAATAACCACACCTTATTCTATACTGTCACAGTTTGTGGGGGATGCGACTGTCTTTATTACCTCAGCTGGCCATTGGTATAGATGCTTGGAAGTGAATTGAAAATTTATCGTTTTTATGTTGACATAAGAAAACTAAGGGCCTGTTTCCTCTGGATAACCTCTAACCGCAGGATAAATTCAAAAATGGCACTAAATGGCAATATTTTGCTGTGCCCTACAGGGTCCATGATTGTTACAAGCTTTAAGCATTGTATCTACAACCTAAGTCTACATTGTGGAATGCAAATAAATAATATGAATATGAATAAATCTGTATCAAATGATCTGCCAAATCATTTAACGGAAACTTATCTGTAAGCTGTGAAACGGGTACTAAGTTTTAAAACCCTAATAATTTATGAAAAGTAAGACTTTTATAAATCTATATTTTTCTTTTTTCATGTCGATAGGTACTGGAATAAATAAACAATAGCTACACTTCTTTTATACCGTTCTTAGCTCGTCGCGACACATACTGCATTATCCGTACACTTCTTCAGGTCACCTTTTAAAATCTTAATGAAACCTCCGAAAATATTTCGCCGATCGCTTTAAAATTTTGAGATAATTGTATTCGAATATGCGTATATTTTTATGTACTTTCTGAACCACACTGACGCGTCAGGTGGAACAGCTAATACGACAATGTATAACGGTAACGTACATAAGTACATAATATGAATACAACAATTTTAATAAGGTGATCACGTCGCTCCGATCAATGGAGAGGAAACAAACATCAGCTGATTAAATTATCACTGCAGTAGGTACATGTGAGAACCGTCTCAAGGAAATGAATGATTCATCTGTGTAGGTGGCCCTTGTTCTCAACCGCTTGCAATAAGCTGATACATTATTATATAAATTACTTGAATTTCCTGCATTAAACACTTATTTTATTAATCGGAGTCAATTTACGAAATGGGTTGCAAAGGTCTGATAGCAATCTTCGGGTTTTCATTTTCTTCTTCATCAGCATAATTGCATCCACTGTGGGATGTATGGTGTATGCCTCTTACATGGCTCTCCAATGAGATCTAGATGCGGCAATTGAGGTCCAGGTTGGCCCTGCAGTCTTTTTGATATAGTTCAACCACTACAGCTTTCTGTTTGGGGTCTCCAGAACAGGACTCTATGGCTCCATCCGTCATGGTCCCTGCGGCAGATATGTGCGGCCCAAAGAAAGAGAGAACTCACATCGTGTAAAATACCGATATTCAGCTGCGTCTGGTTAGATTGGAAGCCGACCACACACCGCCTGGGAAAAGGCTAGGACGATGAGGTTTTTTTTATACCACTAAGGTGGCAAAGAAGCATACGGCCCACCTGATGGTAAGCGGTTACCATAGCCTATGGACGCTTGCAACACCAGGAATATCACTCGCGCGTTGCCGACCTGAAAAACCTCTTAGAGGTTTAGGATAAAAGTCTTAGTAATTTTTACAGACTGTTAGTTGGTTCATTTTCATTTCGTTTTCTTTTCTTCCTATCCTGTCAGCAAGAACGAGACAAAACACAGTGGGATTTATGTTCACTTGACAAAATGTATGGAACAGTTGATTCTTTTTCGCGATTTCAGAGTTATGAAATAAATATAGGTATAAAAGTTTATTAAAAGTTAAAATTTATTGATAATGATGAGTAAAATAATAATGCCCCTTAATCTTTGATGTGGTTACAAAATCGCATTGTAGATAATACACCAGCATACCTGTATTACCAAAGGTTAGGCAGTAGAACCATCTTATAGGGAGCGAGTCCAGAAATTTCCTAATTTTGAGCTACCACTAATAATTTGATAAATAGGTAGCCAGATACCCAATAACAATTTGATCGACCTGCGCATAAAAGCCTTACAAACTTCCAACCAATGAGGCCAGTATTAATACGTACAAGTTTGACATACCTGATGCTTTCTCAGGTGGCACACGTTCCTCAAAGAAGGTTATTAATACTGCTTTCCCTTATTTTGATTCCTTAACATCAATATATCTTAACCAGTTCATGCTCACTGAAGTTTATCACTAGGAATTCCTAGTGCAGTGTTAAAGACTAGTCTATAGGCTAATGGGTTGCTTCCTTATTACTAACTGGTGTTAAAGTATTACGTATTGGCCAATCGCTTAGGATGTAAGTACCTTCATACTCGGACGAGTATCCGATCGATATTACGATGCTATTCAACTGATCACGCTTGTTTTCTTTTCGCTTTGCAGTAGAATTGTATTGAGGTTGTAGTGTAAGTCTTGGGTAATCTATATCTATATCTATATATTATATACAAATGAATCACTAAATGTGTTGCTAAGCTCAAAACATAAGAACGGCTGTACCGATTTGACTGATTAATTTTTGTTGTGTTTGATGAAGTCTGAGGAACCTTCCTCAGACTTCATCAAACACAACTCTTCTTCTTATGGAGAATTCTTGGTTCTTATGGAGAGAAAAAGGTAAAAAATATTCGGGAAAAAGTAAAAACAGGAAACGCAAGCAAAGCTGCGCACGGGTCGCTAGTAATAATAATAATAATAATAATTTTTATTCCAAAAAATGTACAGTGGCTTTCAATAGTACAATGATTTCCAAACTAGGCTAAGCCTGTATTTTGGAACTCTGAGTTGAGTCTTAGAGTTAAGTCACTATTACATTGGACAAAATTATTAAAATAATATGCAATAAAATAAATGTCAATTCTATAAAATCTAATTGAGATCGTAAGTAATCACAATAGTAAGAGAAAAAAGGTTAACTTTAGTACATGTAGTAGTAGTAAGATACAGCAAAATATTCAGTGAAATCTTTTTACACGACTGAAAGGTGTGTGTGTGTGTGTGTGTGTGTGTGTGTGTGCGCGCGTGCGTGCGTGTGTATGTGTGTGTGTGTATGTGTGTGTATGTGTGTGTGTGTGTATGTGTGTGTGTGCGTGTGTGTGTGCGCGTGTGTGGGCTTGAATGACCTGAAAGAAGTTAAAGTGTGACTATTTTCTCTGTTTCGGCATGTGAAATTCCTAACAGCCATTTTTTTATAACTTTTTTACAGGAGGACATGGTAAGGTCTTTTGTGTCACAAGTTATAATGTTGTTCACCTTATTGTACACAAATAAATGTAAAAAGGCCGGGCAACGTCTTGCTAGAAGAGAAGTGGTCCGGGATATAGGGATTCTGACACACGTTTTGCTCTCATAGTTTTGTAGTACTTAAAAACATTACAACAATTTTGAGTTTTCTGTTTGTTTTGTTTTGATACGCATCCACGCGAACAAAGTTGCGGGTAACTGGTATTTTATGTAAATAAAAACTAATGACCCGCCCCGGGTCCATAAATCAGGTCAACAACCTTCCTATTAGTGCAAAACCGTATGAAAATCCGTGTAGTAGTTTCTGAGATAAACCCAAAAAACACAAATACAGTCCCTAATTTATTATAGTGATGGTTTTTTCGCTTGTATAATGTTTGGGTTCGTCGAAAAGGATGGATTTAGAATTTTTACACGTTGGATTTCTATATTATAGGTGTGTTTTTATATCCTGAACTTTTGACTCGCTCGACTCGGATTTTATTTACATACTTCCCAAATATTTAATATCAGACTGAGCTACAGAGAAGTGTGGCCGGATTTAGCTAGATGTATATATATCTAATAATCGTATGTAGACCTATGTAGCTAAAGCTATCTACATTTATATTTTACAACATGGATAAGGCGCAACATATTGTTCACAAAGTTCAGTCTTGTCAGCAGTTTCCCACTGTTTGGGAAACTCCGGAAATCTTTTGATCCCAGTTGAATACACGCGTTGTTGCCGACATGCCTCTTATTGTTCGTTGTAACGATAGAAGAAAATGTTCCGTCACGACTTTCTATTAAAAGTTTTATTTAGTTCCATACTGCAAATGCGAATGTAACCCTTTCTGTTGAACTGTTTGTTTGTTATATCTAAACCGCTAAACAGATTTGATTAAAATTTATAGATTGCATCTTGATAAAAAAATTATTTAATTAAGAGTGAAACCGTAGGCAATTGCTTGTTTTTGGTCATCATTATTTAAATATAGCATAGATAGCCTAATGACTTGACCCTGGATTGCCAAAAGATAGGTCTCGAGTTCAAAACCAAGGCACCTCTGACTTCTCAAAATTATGTGCGCATTAATTATAACAAAAAAATTACCGAGGAAAAAAGTGACTAAAAGCGAAAAAGAAACCAAACCTATACCTATTGAAAGAAATATACACCATCTACTGATTTTATCACTTTAATATCAACAATTAACAAACTCAAAAGTAACTCGAGACCACTTTCGAAGTCTGTAGCTGCGAATGGACTGACTGCACAAAACGTTTTTCTGTTACAAGTAACATAAGTGTTGCTACCCGCAATGAATGAAATTATTTCTAAAAACAGTGTTGCCATTTTAAAATATTAAGTTAGTCGATTTTTCATTATTGTTATCGATTATTGTGTATGCTAACATTCGGCTAATCCTGACATCAAACGCGGCCTCGCGTTTAACAAAAGAAAAGCAAATTAATATTTGGAATCATATACAAGTATAAATACACTTAAATTCTAAGCATCGACTACAGGCACTCTCACCTGTAGCGACTCACTCTTAAAACTAAACATCGACTACAGGCACTCTCACCTGTAGCGACTCACTCTTAAAACTAAACATCGACTACAGGCACTCTCACCTGTAGCGACTCACTCTTAAAACTAAACATCGACTACAGGCACTCTCACCTGTAGCGACTCACTCTTAAAACTAAACATCGACTACAGGCACTCTCACCTGTAGCGACTCACTCTTAAAACTAAACATCGACTACAGGCACTCTCACCTGTAGCGACTCACTCTTAAAACTAAACATCGACTACAGGCACTCTCACCTGTAGCGACTCACTATATATCACAATTATCATCATCACTAATATAATAGTCAAATTCATCACTAATATAATTATCATAATCATCAGAAACATATTATCATCATCACTATATATCAACATCATCACTAACAAATCATAATCATCACTTATACGTTTAATTATCGCTAACATATCATCATCACTAACATATCATAATTGTGACAAATTATTTCGCTTTAAATAATCTCATTTTATAATATTATAACATTCCTTTTATCCTCTCCTTACATGTATTAATTTATGGTTGCTATGTTTTCTGCTCACAATACCCTTTGCAATTAATTATCTGTATACAATTCAACAAACAGATTAATATCTTATGATGTTATTCTCATTACTTCATTAATACCTAGTGAATTATTTATCGTACAGTATTGAATTCAAAGATATTCGCTGTTAACAAGTCACGTTATTATATAGCTTTATTAACATACATAATTATCAAATTAGAAGTGCCTTAAACAAGTTACTCTGAGTCACTCGACATCGCATCATGATCAAAAACGAGCCAAGGGTGTAATTTGTCGACAGCATAAATTGACCTATAAGGTTTGCATCCTTCCTTCCTAGTAATGGGGGTGTCTTCTATTTCGTAACGATCATTGCCGATGATCTTAGAAACCCTATAAGGTCCTACACATTTAGGTAATAACTTACGACTTTGTCCGGGATCTGTACGAATATCTTTTTCAACACGAACTAAATCGCCTACCTGGTACTGAGTTGGTCTCTTATGCGACTTATCAAAACGTTCTTTCTGTTCTATTTGATTTTTTTGCATTCGCGAGTCTGCTTCCGACCTAACAACATCACGATCTAGTGGGGTATGGGATTCAGATACGAGAGGATTCATAAAACTATCTGAGACGCCAGTTGTTTGAACACCAAACAATATTTCAGAAGGAGTACGACCGGTTGATTTGTTTATGGTATTATTCAAAGACCACTGTATTTGTGGTACACACAGATCCCATTCATTTTCTGGTTTGCCATGATTAGCTGCCGTTATTGCATCAACTATTGTTCGGTTGTACCTCTCAACCTGACCATTGGCCCTGGGAGAGGCAACTGCGTTTAAAATATGTTTAATACCTCTTTTATTTATAAAGTCTGAGAACTCTTGACTAGTAAAACTAGTTCCACGGTCAGATATTAAACGATGAGGTACTCCAAATAACGAGAAGTATTCTGTAAAAACTTGGACACTAGTACAACTTTTAACATTTTTAACTGGTTTTATGTATATAAATTTTGTAAAAGCATCTATGATAACCAATATGTGACAGTTTCTTTTTTTACTAACTGGAAAAGGGCCACAGTGATCTGTGTGAAGGGTGTCAAATGGTTTATTAATTTTCGGAATTGGATGAAGCTCCCCTTCCTTCGCTCCAGCAGGCAACTTACTGTGAGCACAGCTTAAGCATGAATTGCAGTACTTTTTAATGAAACGTCTCATTTTCTTAAACCAGTAAATTTGTTTAATCCTACTATAAGTTTTGTCAAAACCGAAGTGGCCAACATCATCGTGGTTCATGCGAACTATTTGCCATCTAACGGATTTCGGAACTACCCATTTTAAATTAATATCATTATTATTATCATTAATTATTCTGTACAAGCGACCATTTTTAACGGTATAATTCTCATGAATATCGACGATGTCTTTCGTTGTTGAATCGTTTAAGATATTAACTATCCTTTGTATTTCTGAATCCTGTTCCTGAACCGTCCGCAACCACGCATCATCATCTATAGCTAAAATATCGACTACTTTGATTTCGTCGCAAGATTGAGATATACCAGGGTTGCGTGACAGTGCATCAACATGACTCATTTTAGTACCGTCACGATGTTCTACAATAAAATCATACTCCTGCATTAATATGTACCAACGCGCTACTCTCGGTATTAAATCTTTCTTCGTCATTGTACTACGTATAGCGGCACAGTCAGTAATAACTTTAAATGATTTACCTAGAACATACACTCTAAATCGGTTCAAGGCGCAAACTACCGCTAGAGTTTCTAGTTCATAAGAGTGTAGTTTACTTTCATCCAGTGTCGTCTGACGGCTATAATAAGCTATAGGGTGAAATAATAGATCAGATTTCACTCGTTGAAGTAAGATCGCTCCTATGCCAATTTTACTAGCGTCTGTATGAATCTCTAGTTCCGCTTCAGAGTCATATAGCGCCAAAACTGGTCGATTTGTCAATTTGCTCTTTAGTTCATTAAATGCATTTATTTGAGGCTCACTAAAACACCATGAAACATTTTTCTTAGTAAGAGTTGTTAGGGGCTTTGCTATTACAGAATAATTTTGAATAAAACGTCGGAAATAACTTGTAAGGCCAACAAACTGTCGAACCTCGTGAACATTTTTAGGTAAAGGGAAATCTATAACGGCTTGAATTTTGGCGGTCCCAGGGCGGATTCCGTCAGAACTAATCTCATAACCTAAATAGTTTATACGGGTCTGAAAGAAGTCACACTTCTTTATATTTAGTGTCAGATGAGCGGATCTTAATAGTTGAAAAACTTTCTCTAACTTTTCTAGTCCCTCCTCAATTGAACGCGATGTCACTAATAAATCATCCATATAAGCCAACGCCAAATTCTGTTTACCCTTTAGCATACAATTGATTGTCCTCTGAAAAACACTGGGTGCGTTAGCGAGTCCAAAAGGCATTCTCTCAAACTCATACAAACCATCAGGGGTAACGAACGCGGTGAATCTCTTACTAGTTTCACTCATAGGCACTTGGTAATACCCCGAGGTGAGGTCAAGGCTTATAAAGTACTTGTTGCCCCCTAACCTATCCAATTGATCTTCGATACGGGGTAACGGATACTTGTCTTTTAAAGTTTTTCTATTGAGGGATCTATAATCAATACATAAGCGTTTGTCACCATTCTTCTTACTTACTAAGATAACGGGGCTCGAATAATCTGAAGTACTCTCACGAATTATACCATTAGTTAATAACTCTTCAATAATTTTGTTAAGGTGGTCACGCTCACTCTGTGATATTCGGTATGGGTTATATACAACAGGTCTATTATCAGTTAATGTAATATCCATTTCCGCTAGGTTAGTTCTACCCAACTCAGCTAAATTCATTGCAAAACAATCCCTATATTCCTTCAACAAATCGAATAATTTATGTTGTTGTCGGTCAGTCATTTCTGTGCTAATTTTTATGTCAGTCAAAGGTAATTGTTCATAGTTTCTAGTTTCTGTTGTAAAACCTATGTATTCGTTATTTATTTCTAGATATTGCTTACCCCGAGCCAATAAAGTTCCCTTATCTATCTTTAAATCGTTAGATGATAAATTTGTTAACATTAAATATCCTTTACCCGCTTGAAACTCAAAAAGCCCAGACAAAATTGTGTATTCATTATGAGGTAAAATTCGAAGGCTGTATTGTATCAATAAACCGCCACTATAATTATCTTCGGTGATAACGTCTATTGGTACAGTAGTGTTAGGTTTCACAATTCTATCATCATACGAGTAAATTTTAATCTTCAATTGACAATCATTAGAATCAGGGGTGTGTAAGATTTTTAATTCGTCTGATGTTTTTAATAGTATAACGTTTGGTTTTTCGGTAAATGATTGCCCTACTAAAATTGATGTCTGTAAATAATGATCGTCTACAACTAAAACTTCCGTTTCGACTTTGACTGAACCGATTTCTAAAATAACCATAAACTTTCCTAGCGGCTTTACAGCAGAATTCCCAAATCCCTGTAAAATGGGTAAATTGTCAATATCCCAGTTATCTACTAAAAGCTTTGCATTTGATTTCCGTATAAGGGTACATTTGCTGCCTAGGTCAACGTAACCTTTCAAAATGACGCCGTTTATTTTTACATCCTTAAAATATTTTGCGTTACCAAATTCATTATTACTAATGCACATAACAGTTTTATTTTGGTCTTGTGCAATATTAGTTTTACTTAATTCTTCGCTATTGTTTAAGTTTCTCTTACGACATTCTTTAGTATCGTGTCCCAGTTTAAAACAAAAACTACATTTTTTAATGGGCTTATTGCATTTTAAGCTTATGTGACCTATTTCATTGCAATTAAAACATCGGATATTATCATTAGTATTAGTTTTTGTTTGGTCGCTTAACACTCTATTAGAATTTTTAGGTAACACATTACTACGGCTGCGAAAGTTGGAGGCTTGTGAAGTATTTTCGTGTTGAGACACTGTTCGTAAATAATTGAGAATTTGTTCTGGTTCATTAAACATGCAAGCCCCAGCTCCCATTCGTACAAATTTGTCATCAATACCATGTATGAGACATCCAACTGCTTTTTTTCCAGTAATCTCACATTTGTTTATAAGTGCCATTTTATCATAATAGTAATGTTCCAATGATTGACCAAACCTACATCGTAACTTTAACATTGACATTAATACATCCCCATAGTTTTCGTTGGACGGAAATGCTAATTTTAATTTTTGAATCCACTCATTCCAGCTAAACAGAACTGAGGGTAAGCCTTGGTACCATTTCTTGGCTAAACCACTTAGTTTAGGGAGGGCATAGTGACATATTTGACGATCATTCCAAGAGTAGATCTGTGCACATTCACTGACCTTGTTTATCCAATTTTCTATTGTTTGACTGTTATCACTTGGGTCAAATTCAGGCACAACACTAAAAGCAACAGGAAAATTGTTTTGGGCCCAAAAATTGGAAGACGTCATGGGCACGGAATTGTTTGTAGGGTTATTCTCAATTAGAGGGTTATTTAATGCATTTGACACATTTAATTGTGGTAAGGAAGTCAGCGGAGGGGTTTTGGTCGATTCGCGATTGTTTCTAGAATGTCCTAAATCATTACGTTTAGAACGCTTTCGTTTCCTAGTACTTTTCTTACTGTGTCTATGGCTACTGCTATGTCTTTTATTACGACGTCTTTTACGATGCCGGGACTTAACATAATAATCATCGCTATCACTAGTACTTATAGACGTGCTGTCATCACTAGAATCGCGTCGCTTACGTTTAGAATTACCCATCGTCTCGATTTAGCAGTTTTGAGTGATTCAAAGTATACTAAAATTCGTTCGTAATGCCAGAATAGAAGAAAGAACAATAGCTTATAAATGTACAGCATCAAAGTATATGTGACAAATATAAGTAATGTAATCAATTCAATTTGAGATATGTGTAGCTAGCAATAATCAAATAATGGATTGAGGCCACAATTTGGTATAACAAAAAAAATAGGTGGGTATTTTTAATTATTTAGCATTAAAAAAATTACTGCGTAATCGCTAATTATTCTTGCAATATCACTTCTTCGAACACTACAGTTTTTATTATGATCACATACTGCCGCAAAAGCTCCTCAGGAAGTCACAGTGTAACAAAATAACACACATTATAATTCTGACCTTAACTTGTCCTTGGTTCAGGAAACCGGAACATCAGGCACGTAGGCTATCGCGTTCCACTTCTGACTTGAAAGAAATATACACCATCTACTGATTTTATCACTTTAATATCAACAATTAACAAACTCAAAAGTAACTCGAGACCACTTTCGAAGTCTGTAGCTGCGAATGGACTGACTGCACAAAACGTTTTTCTGTTACAAGTAACATAAGTGTTGCTACCCGCAATGAATGAAATTATTTCTAAAAACAGTGTTGCCATTTTAAAATATTAAGTTAGTCGATTTTTCATTATTGTTATCGATTATTGTGTATGCTAACACTATAGTATCAATAACTAAGGTTGATTTTCCATTGAGTAAGTGAGAAAATCATGAGTGCCAACAAGACTTTGGAGTAGGTATGGCCCATTAAAACAAAAAAAAAGTTTTCAAAATCAGTCCACAATTACTGACAGAAAAATCGATGAATACAGATAGGTACATTTTAGGCCCTTAAGTAACCGTATAGTTTATGGTATATTTTAGTAATACAATTAACACTAAAACATATATTAGTTCAATACCATATACTTTACTAATTTATGTTTCATAAGTGGAATCTTTCAAATAGGTATTTAGGAAAAATCCTTAATAAAAATGTATTCCGTAAAGTATTTAAGCAAAAATGGTTCTAATTCTTACCTCCAATTCTGATTTGAGAGAAAAAAAATATAATATACTTCGTACTTGTTAGTACGAAGTATATATTCTTATTATATAAGTATATATATAATTTTTTTCTGAAAATTAATACAATACCTTTTATCTTCCAATAAATTTAAAAGGAAAAACAACATATTATATTTTTGTTTCTGAAAATTAATACAACACCTTTCCTCTTCCATTAAATTTAAAAGGAAAAACAACATAAATCTGATTGAGTCAGACTTACATAATATTTCGGTTTCCTAGATTTATGAGTCCCGACATGAATAACACCCACCGCGTTGAACATTATGACGTCATATATCAAAGTTTGACATTCCAGTCGTTTTTACTCCGAGGCCTAAAATTCACCATTTTGTTTTTTACCTGCTTGAATATTTGTGGAGCTGTGTATTCAACAATGCTTGAAACAAGACTAAATTAAAAAAAATAAAAGCCGTAATTCGTAATTTTGTGGTGGCCGCCATCTTGGATTTGAAATTTATCATTGTGTATTGTACCCATATTGAGGGAGGCGGCCATCTTGGACCGATTTTCATCAAATCCTTATAGCTAAGAACGCTCCCGAATAATTCACCTTTCACACAAAAAAACACACGTGTCGTTTTTATGGTGTTGAAGCTGTTTTATGGCTGTCTACTGGATATGTCAATGTCACCTATGACAGATGACAGACCCGGATCTGGCCTACAAGTTCTGTACCTAAGCCATACAAATAAAGCTAATAGCAAGCAGTTCCTGCAACCTAAAGACGCTAAGCATAGGTGTTCAGGTGTATAATTTACACACTCCGTTCGCCGGTATGTTAAGGTCCCACGTATCACAGACAGACATCCCAAGGATGCGAGTCTGCAAATGCTATTAACCAGGCGCTAATCCAAACTCCGATGATATATAGAATTTCACGGAAAAACCGAATAACACATTGCTCGACTTGGGAATCGAACCAAGGACCTCTAGCGTAGTAGTCGCACTTGGGACTACACCTCTAACGAGGCAGTCACCGCCGTATGCCCAGGGGTACCATAATAATAATATGTATATTTGACATAATATATTGGTATGTTATTATAGTGAAAATACGGCTTATATTCGTTTAATTAATTAAATGTTACCCTTTATCCCGTAATAAACGCGTGAAGTGTATGTTAGATATGATATCACTTATGTCATAAAATGGCCAATCAGTGCTAGAGTTTATCAATGCGTTCACTAAAGATATTCCCGCACTTGACTTTAGCAGATATTGAACTAAATATATTATTATTATGAAAAATAATCTGTATAGTAACAATGTTTTCACACATTTGATCATGAGTTTTGTAAATATAATAATGACAGTCTCATAAGGCGGCTGCTATGCCGGAGGTCATAGGTCTGCTTCAGATCAACCAAAAGTTAATGTGAATCAAATTCACATTTACCTACTAATTTTAGATTATTGTGCCCGGTTAATTGAAATAGGCCTGCCTCCTAGGATCTTGCCATGTACTTACGGCTAACTGTGGGTAAATAGATACCTCTGCCTAACCCTTCCTGGTGTGCAAGCGTGATGGTACCTATGTTTTGTTATCTTCTTTATTATGCACATTTAGCTAAATAAATAAATATCTTGGGACATTTTTACACAGCACCATCTAGTCCTAAACTAAGCAGAGCTTGTACTATGGGTACTAGACAATGGATATAATACTTATATACTTTTTTTTGTTAATATATACTTATAATACATAAGAAATACGAATACTTATGTTCATCACATAAATATTTGTGTCCTGTGGGAATCGAACCCACGACCTCGTGATCAGCAGTCCGGTACTCGAACCACTATACCACAGTCGTCGTCAAAGCTGATTAGATAATTTTACTTTTAACAAATTTAAGTCACTCAACATATTATTAAAAATAACACAAATTATTTAAACTATTTAAGATAGGGCACTGTCCACCTCACTGCTCTAATAGTGGGAAGCGCCGTAACTAAGCGTAGTGTCCTGAGTTCGAATCCTCAGGAGCAAAATGTGATTTGGTTTTTCTGCCATCACAAATCCAAGCTACTGAAAATTTCTTAGAAAAATCCAACACTTAACACGGGTCGACCTAGGAATCGACACCAGAACCTTGAGTGTAGCAGTATGTTTTTTATTCTAAATACCCTTGACTGCCGGTTCGCCTGATGTTAAGCGACGCTGCGGCTTACGACGGAGCGCTCTTGCAAAGAAACCGATTTTGAAATGTAACATTAAATAAAAAAGGCACAAATTAGAAGTACCTATCTATACCCAACAAGCTACGAACTTGTTATCTAAATTAACCTAGTTAACAAACATTCAACTGTAACCGTAGAAAATTTAATACCTGAAATAAAACTATTATCGTTCTAAAAAGGCCATTAATTAGCAATTCGCCCATGAGTAATTGTTATAAGTCTGAGTGATTGGTTTAGTTATAGCATTTGTTGAGTTGCTACTGAGTGACTAAGTACTCCTGGGTTCCATTCTTAGGCAAATGTTTTTTTCAGCTTCCCGCCAGCGGTTTCGCCCGCGTGGTCTTGATAACTTTTTCCCCGTTTTTTCGATATTGTTCATTGCTACTCCGCTCTTATTAGTCGTAGCGTGATGGTGTACAGCCTATAGCCTTCCCCGACAAATGGGCTATCTAACACTTAAATAAAATTTCTAATCGGTCCAGTAGTTTCGGAGCCTATTCAATACAAACAAACAAACAATCAAATCTTTCCTCTTTATAATATTAGTATAGACAAAAATTAAAAATTTAGAAAACCCCCGACACGAAATGTAATTTGTTTGGTGGCGGCCATCTTGGATTTGAAATTTATCATAGTGTATAGTATTCTAATAGTAAAGCCCTTTCATTTGATACCCATATTGACGGAGTTGTGAAAAAATATGTAATCCGCTATTTTGTAGCGGCGGCCATCTTGGACCGATTTTCATCAAACATAGCTAAGAACACTCCCGACTAATTCACCTTTCAAATAAAAAAAACAAAATCAAAATCGGTCTATCCGTTCGGGAGCTACGATGCCACAGACAGACACACACACACACACAGACACGTCAAACTTATAACACCCCGTCGTTTTTGCGTCGGGGGTTAAAAACAACTTATATTGGAGAAGGAAATACAAAACCATATAAATATCAACGCTTAGAATTATAACATTGTATACATCTGCGTATATCTATCGATAAAGCTTCTTTATTTACAGAGTTAGCTAGGGTTATAAAACGCCTCGGCTTGGCTCTCAGCCAGGCCCACCAATTATCTATAGGATTCGCAAATTACAGTACATAGTCACTAGTACTGCAGACATTATCTCTCAATACTATATCATGTCTAGTCTATGTAAATATAAATTGTATTAATATATCGACCGAAATACTAAATTCAAATATTATTCAGATCTCGATATTATTCTATGAGATGCAAGATTGTTGTTAAAATACAAAGTAAAGATATTCTTATAATATTCTATACTATACTATCATCTTCAATGTTAGCCGGTAGATACAAGTCCGCAATGGATTTTCCACTATCTAAAAAATCGTGGGGACAAAAAATGAACTCGTAAAAATGGTCGTAAAATAAAAAAAATAATTTTGGACACATACATAGATACTAAATATTCATTTTTAAATTTAGTACCTATCTACCTAGATCTAAAGCTTCAACGATGACATTTTGATCGAAAGCAATAAATTTCATCGCAAGGACATTAAATAAAATATCCACAAACACTAAAATGTTTTCTGTTTTCTATTTCTAAAGCAATTTAAAGTGAAAATCCTGTGTCACGTTTTATCAATAAGCTACTCAAAACCTATTGATCTTGTAATGTAATAAAAACTATTTGCTAATATTTACGATACGTGTAAAAAATACTTTTAACATAGAGTGCCTTGTTGGTTGATCTAGTGGTCAAAAGCGTGAGAACTCATGACGAGTGATTCCCGTACAAACAAAAAACAATCATATTTTATGAAGTTTGTCGATGAAATAACAACAACAGTTCAAATCTGAGTTGGATTTGCCCTTGGATTAATGACAATAAGTTCGCCCTCAATTCGTAAAACCGTTCTCATGCTGATAAAATATAATTACTCGAAAGGTCCTTCCTTCAATCAATTGGCAGAATGCCATATAAACTAACATTCTATCGCAATTATCTGTTCCTCGACCCGCCCTGTTTGTGGCCTCAACCATTAATGGAATGTTAAAACCTTACGTGTCTGGTACACACGACGATATAGTTTACCCTTTGGACCCTTATACCGTCGCAATAGCGGTGATTTTTGTAGTGGAAGTAGGTATATATATACTTGTGTACGCAACAATACGAGTAGAAATTGCGAAATTTCGGGGTATTTCCACGTCACGATCATTTCCACGAATTTGATTCGGAGCAACATTCCATAGTAAAATGTAGCAAGCAACCCTTTAAAAAGTGCCTTTTATTAGCTCTATCTTTTGCCACGCAGAAATTTCCTGCAAAAGGAAACGAGCACAACATTGCTCGATAGCATGGCTGCTGAGAGTAAACTGTTGGGTTCAAACATGTGACCTATAATCGCAAGCTGTGGATGTACATCGGTACACCTATGCCTAACCCTTCGACGAATACAAGCGTGACGGTATTTACCTATTTACCTATTTATTTAATTACCACGGTGTACCAATTACAGTAACCAAGAAACAAAAATAAACAAAGTAAATAAAAGAAAATTAATTAATAACATTTTCATAGATTCCTCTCACAGTACTTCTGACATACCTACCAATAAAATCTTGAGTTATTTTTTTTATTGTCGCGTTAGATGACGTCTACCACTTGGTTGTGGAATATGTCTGATATAGAAGACACAAGGGAAATATGAATGACCATATAACAATAATATGAATGTTACAAACTATAGTATATGACACAATTCAAGTCCAAGCCTATCAGTTTATATAGATGATGCTATAAAACTAAGAAGTATGCAAATTAAATAAGACTAAATGTTTCCATTGCTGCTTATCTTACTGTAGAGTTTGATTAGGCGAGCGTAATAATTATGTTTATACAAAAGCTTCTAATAACGTTTAAGATCCAATAAAGATTACAAAAATTGCCGATCAATTTAATCAACTAGCAATCTACCGCAGCACGTACTCTGCTATCTCCCCTCCACCCTGTGGCCTCAACCATTAACGGTATGCTAAATCTCCGATGACTGGTAGCTACCGCAGGCGGTCCCGTCACACATTATCACGGTGAAATATTACAAAACACCGTCACGACGCAATCGTAATGACGTTTCCGCGACGCACTTCCGACCGCTTCCCATTAGCTGCGGATCAAATGAACGCTGGAAAAACCTCGGAAATATTTTAGGCATTCCGCACACATTTTTATACAGTGGGTATACAAATTGAGGTTAAATTGTTGCCATCAAGCGTTTGGGCCGGACATTTAAATATTCAAAGTAACAGACATGACGAACTAAATCGTAGTTTTCTCCAACAGTGTTGGGGTCGACTTCTAACCATGCGGCTGAATCAGTATTTTACACAAAGCGACTGCCATCAGACCTCTGCAACCCAATTTCTGGGCAATAGATACTGACATTTCAAGGATAAACTGTCAAGCGTTTTGGGCTTCTGACTAGGTACCACTAACGATTATAGGTATTCGTATGACAACCGGGACCGACGGGTTAAGGTGCTCTCAAAGGCATGGTAATAGAACTAAATCGTAGAATACTACTCTCTTATTAGCCCTGCCTACTGTCATACGTCGGCCTGATAAAGTCAGAAATTAAATCAAAGTTTTTGATGTTTTATCCGCTTCATAACCCTTTAACTTGTTTCTATGCTCTTGTCCCATGTATAATGGTATATAAATTGAGGTTACGTGGTTTGGGCACATCTCGAACACTGCTAACCATAGAAACTCTTCGATCCCGATACCTGCTAAGTATAACTACTTTTAAAGTGAGATAATGTTCGTACACTTGCAAATGTTTCCTAAGTTTATTTAATAGACTAAGGGCCTGTTTCTCGACCTCTGGATAGTCACTAACCCCCGGATAAATTAAAAAATGGAACAAAATTTGTGTGACATTATCTGCCAATTCATATAACCGGAGCTTACTAAGAGGTGGTAAAACAGGCAATAAACGTTCCAACGAAATGCGCGAGGCAGAAAGGTATCAAACGTAGAAAGGGCGAGGTTAGTCACAATCAACTAATATTAGTTACTAACTAGCTTCTGCCCGCGGCTTCGTTCCCGTAAAAGTGGATTTTTTTCCCGTTTTTGCAACATTTTTAATTAATACTCCGCTCCTATTGGTCGTAGCGTGATTATACATATAGCCTATAGCCTTCCTCGATAGACGGGCTATCCAACACTCACAATTTTTTTTTAAATCGGACCAGTAATTCCTGAGATAAGCGCATTCAACCAAACAAACAAACCAACTCTTCAGCTTTATAATATAAGTATAGATTCTGTGGTTTAGGTCCGTTAAAAGGTAAGGTATGTCCTCTGAGTGGTAGCTGGTTACATTAGCGCTATTTTGTTATTAACAGTCAAAAACCAGGAAAGTAGGCAGCTAACCTTACATTTTGGCACCATTTGACAGTCAATCAGTGTGGAATACAGATTTTTAACGGGAAACGGGAAACCTGCTCTAACATTTATGTTACTTAGAAATACGGCAAGTCAATGATTATTTTATAAATATCATCTTTTAAGAATTTAATTGCATTTTCTCGTATTTTGGTTCTGCGGTGTTTGTAAAATATGTGATGTCATCCCTGAACTAAGCCTAATGGATCCATTGTCTGTATTACCGCAGGATTTGGAGCCTATGTCGTCACTAAGGAAACATCTATCTTAGAATCAGTTAATTAGGGCAAGTACCACATATAACATGTTTTGACCCTGATTTTGATGTTTTTGATGTTCCCCTAGAAAGGGTTGAGCAATTCAAATACCTGGGGCATATACTTACTGGTGACCTCAAGGATCACGCAGATATGGAACGGGAGCGGAGGGCGTTGTCTGTCAGAGCGAATATGATCGCCTGTAGGTTCGCGAGGTGCTCTAGAGAGGTAAAGATTACGCTCTTTAAAGCCTACTGTACATCGCTTTACTCTTGCAGCCTGTGGGCTGATTACAGTAAAAGAAGTTACCATGCCCTCCGCGTCAAATACAATAATGCGTTTAGGGTGGTGTTGAGGCTCCCGCGTTTCTGTAGTGCCTCTGGCATGTTCGCAGACGCGCGCACGGACTGCTTTTACGCGACCATGCGAAAGCGTGCCATGTCAATGGTACGCAGAGTGCGGGCAAGCGCTAACACCATCCTAAAGATGATTGCGAGCAGGCTTGACTGCCACATCATAAGGCATTGCTGCGACAAACATACAATGGTGCAACTGTCGCAGCAAAAGTTTTAATTTAAAATTAAACGCCAAAGTAGTAGTAAGTAGTAAAAAAAAATTTTAGCTGTTTATGTTCTTCAGACCTTATTTTAAAAATTTTCTGTATAATTTTCTTTCTTTTTTATGTATCTGTTAATAATTTGTGTATATGGGTTTACTTTGCCTGAATTAAATTTTATTATTATTCTCTTTATTTATTTTCATACACATTATTTGTATTTTTAAATATTTTTATAAAAAGCAGAAAATATAAAAACATTTAAAAATATAAAAAATAGTAGCCCACCGGCATCGGGAACAGAGTCCAAGCTACCGGTGGTCAGGGCTCCAGGGAAAGGAACCTCCTAACAATACGTGCCGTATCTAGGAGTACCGCTTTCTGTATCAAGCCCTTGATCCAGCCACTCAACGAGAGCCTCCTTAGATGTTGGCCTCGATTATTATTATTATTATATTATTATTATATTTGACTCTTGAAAACCCCTGAACGCATCCTATAAGTGGCACTATAAGTTACTTCCTTGTGGCACTTACAGCCCCTTTGGTCGTATTAGAAAGAAGGATAAGAAACAAAATTAATCAAGGACGATGACGACCCATTCCTGAAACAAATGACGGTCCGAGGAAGACGCAAAAACGCGCATTCACCCACTATGTCTCATCCTCCTAGCCTTTTCCCAATCATGTTAGGGTCGGCTTCCAGTCTAACCAGGATGCGGCTGAATATCAGTATTTTACACGGAGCGGCTGCCATCAGACCTCCGAAACCCAATTTCTATGCAATACCGATATTTCAAGGAAAGACTGGTTGTCAAGGTTTTTTTAGGCTTCCCGGGACCGACGGCTTTATGTGCTCTCCGAGGCTCGATATGTTAAGAATGGTCACCCATCCACAGACTGACCGCGGCAAGTGTAGCTTAACCTTGCAGATCGGTTGATCAGTGTAGTTACAACTTGGCCACGAGCCCCTCTATATTCACCCACTATATATACCTACGCATGTCTTGTATTATTTGACGTAAATAAACTTTTACCCTTTAGAGCACACCATTTTTACGGCCCATAAAAATATAGCACAAGTATGCAAAGATATGACGCAGGCGTGGTTCTGTTAGCCATTTAGAATAGAACATGATTGATTACACCCAAAAACAACTTTCGATTGTTTTGCAGTATTAATTTTCATCTATCTATTTTTCGACACCTATCGATACATCACGCGAATCAATCAAATTGATGTTGCCAATCGTAGTTTTCGAAGCTATTATGAGTAATCAGCTCTGCAAAAATTGGATATTGATCGTGTGCTGATAGGTAATAAGTCACTCTCATGAAAAATTAAATAAATAAATAAATATCTTAGGACATTTTAACACAGCACCATCTAGTCCCAAACTAAGCAGAGCTTGTACTATGGGTACTAGACAATGGATAAATAATACTTGTATACTTTTTTTTTGTAAATACATACTTATAATATATAAGAAACACCCTGACAAACACAAACACCTAAGTTCATCACATAAATGTTTGTGTCTTGTGGGAATCGAACCCACGACCTCGTGATCAGCAGTCCGGTACTCGAACCACTAGACCACAGACGTCGTAATTGCTACTATTTGGTGACAACTTTTTATTAAAATACTAGCTTTCCGCCAGCGGCTTCGCCCGCGTGGTCTTGATAACTTTATTACCCCGTTTTTGCATCATTTTTCATTGCTACTCCGCTCCTATTAGTCGTAGCGTGATGGTGTATAGCCTGTAGCCCTCCCCGATAAATGGGCTATCTAACACAGAAACAATTTTTCAAATCGGTTCCGTAGTTTTGGAGCCTGTTCAATACAAACAATAGAATCTATCTTCTTTATAATATTAGTATAGAAAATTTTTGCTAACTAAAACGATTTTTTTGTAGAATTCGTAAAAATTGTAAGGTGAAACACAAAAGAAACACACCAGAGTAGTGCCTTTATTATTGTTACCTACCGTATAGTAATTATATGTACCCACTACGCATGTTAAGCATGTTCTAAAGTTTATATAAGTATTTTCGTGAAATATATAGTTCTATCCTACCCACATCCTCTGGTTTGGTACACCATACAAATAAATCAATTAAATTACTAAGGTCTCTGCCTGTGTTGTCGAATTTATTTTTCGGATTGCCCGTCTAAATGTAAAGAATTTACAAAGGGTTCTAGGCCAATTTTCAGAGACGACGCTAAGCGTAAAGTAACGCTTCCGTATTGTCAAATTTGTATTACAATTTGACATAAGGAATTGTAAGTTTACGCTTAATTTCGTCTCTGAATAAGCCTTAGAGCGAACACTGGATACATTTTCATGTATTAACTTTGATCCCGATTTAATTCGCTATCTTTCTCTGTCAGACTAACATAATATCACAGAGACAGCGATTTATTTCTAATCAGAAATTAGTAAGAGATTACGATTTTGTCCGTGAATCGTGATGACCCGCCAATCGCTGGTGATATCAGTCTTTACCTTAATGGTACCACATGACGTGAGCAACATCTATTGATGACGTAACCGAAGGTTGTCCCTACGGTCGAATATTTGTTCCACAAAAAACTATAACTTTAGTCTATATGACTTTCACTTTAATATGGTTTGCACGTTTATTTGCTAGCTTCTTACCGAAGCTAAAAGAAAAGAGGATAGTAAATAGAAAGTTGCAGTACTTACCTATGATATTGAATTACTTTTTTATTTAGTTCTACAAGTCCTTTTACAAGTCAATACTTCTACGGAAAAGCCTGTCCAATGGTTTGGTGGAAACATGTGACACGTTTCAATGTTCACTGTAAGTACCTACCTAAGGTTATAAATCCTTTTAAAAGTCAATACTTCTACGGAAAAGCCTGTCCAATGGTTTGGTGGAAACATGTGACACGTTTCAATATTCACTGTAAGTATCTAAGTACTAGTACCTAAGGTTGCAAAATTATTTCAGGCATAATGTCGTGGCCATATTCTACTCTTTGGTCGTGGCTAGTGAATTAACAAATACCTACTTAGTAGTTACTGTAATATACCAACACGCCTGCATTCCCCGTAGGGTGAGCAGATGTGTGTTTATGTAGGTACCTCAACTCACAGTTAGCTGGTACTTTTGTAATAGGCCAGAAATCCAAACTCCAAGCTGCTAAGAACAAATAAAGAAGAAAAAATATGAAGAGTTAAGAATATAAAAATAGAAACACTGCTCTACCTGGGAATCGAACCCAAGATGATTCCCAGGTGATTATCGGGCGTGATAAACGAGACAAATAAAAACTAGGCTTGTAATTTTATTAAAAGATACTCGCGGTGGCTTAGTACTCATAGCGTCGCAGGATTAAATCCCGCCCGCAAGTAGATATTTTTCCTTCATATAACTGATATTATATATCATAAAAAGATGAAAGATTTTATTTTTCGTACCTACCAGAATGTAATATTTTTAGGGAAAATGTAGATGGTTATTATTGCCACAACCTTTTGACTGAATAGCTGGATATTTACATAAGTATGTGTATTTCGGGAAAAGCAACCGTTCGTGTGGCACCTGATGTCATTCGTCGGAGCGCAACGACCAATATTTCTGAAGGTTTCTTCCTCACGTAACAAATTTTTTTTTTCTTACCTGTGGTGCCACATCAACCGAATCGAAAGCCTAGAACATTTTATACGAGTTAAAGAAGTGAAACAGGTGTAAAAAAAATACTAGCGGTCCGCCCTCACTTCGCTTTGGGTACTATCATTATATACAAGGTCGACATCGACGCACATCCAAATACTATGAGTTCAGTACATGATTCTGGACCCCCCTGAGTTGAAATTTTCCGTAACCTTTTTCATCAATTTTTTCTGCAGTTCTTTTTACATGAACGTGTAAAAAACATTATTTCTATCTCTCCAAATTAGATTTATAATGTAAAAATCATTATTTCATTTATTTCGGATCGCGCGCGCGATATCATTCACCGCGGAACGTTATGATCGCGTTTTTAATGTCAATATCTGTAAAACCGATCATTGAATGACCTGGGTCATTTTATTTTTGACCATAAAACCTTGTCACGACGTTTGTCCGTCGATATCCCTTCCACCTTTATATTACTATTATTTTCTACAGCTTACAATCTCGCTAGAAAGATTATAATCTTACAATATTTACAATTTTACGGGGATATTTACATAATCTAAGTTGGCTAGGCCTTTGCCCAGCAGTGGGACACACTAGGCTAATCGTAATCGTAATCGTAAGTTTGCTAGACGGGCTGACACCAAAGTGTGGCATAAAACATGCCAAAGTAAAACAAAATAAACTTTGAGGGCCTATTTCATCATCTGGATAGCCGCTAATTGCCGAATAAATTCAAAAATGGAACAAAATTAACTAATTTAACGGGAACTTACCAGTAAGCAGTGAAACAAATGAGTCACTCGTTACGAATCGTGATCTTTACATTCAACGAAAACAAAACAAACTTTGAAGTCCTGTTTCATCACTTCTTGATAGCCGCTAATTGCCGAATAAATTCAAAAATGGAACAAAATTAACTAATTTAACGGGAACTTATCAGTAAGCAGTAAAACAGGCCTTTAATATAACAAAAAACTAAAAAGAACAAATGAGTCACTCGTTACGAATCGTGATCTTTATATTCAACGGTCCGTCTGCCAACTGCTGAGTTTAACCTTCCCAATGCTTCCCATATTACCACTTCTTGGCGTCCCGTGCCAAGTGTTCGGTTCTTCACAATGCAATCGACCCAGACAACCTCGGATCCAAAGCCACTTCAAAAAAGGGTACTTTTATGTTTGGAACAATGAAAGACAAAGCGTCGCAGTCCCGTTCAAATGGATAAGATTTTAGCTCAACAGATTTTACATAATAATAATGTGCTCCAAAAATCATTAGAGTTTAAAAATGGATGTTATGTTATATAAGTTTACTGTTATATCTAAAGTGCAAGTAGCGGCTTTAATTTCTGCCTACCCCTTTAGGACAAAATCGAATGCAGGAAGACAATCAGAATTTCTAATAAATATTAAAATATTTGCGATATTTTTTAGTCTAGATATCTAGTCCTAAACTAAGCAGAGCTTGTACAAAAAAATGATTAATAAATTAATACATGATAAAAAATACTAATTTAAATTAGTATTTTTATTTTTATTAAATTATTTTATTATGGTTTTGAATTAAGTTTAAATTTTATGAACTGTGAGTGCCTATAGAACAAATTATTTTTCATACAATGAGTAAGAAAAAGAGAGAAAGACTCGCACACTTCATGAGTCACCCTAAAATCTGTTCTACATTTGAATAGGCTAGTAAAATAACTAGATATATTGTGCTACCAAAACTTGCTATTCGGTGTCAACAATTAAATACATAGTAAGTTATATTATTAGCCAAGTTGCAATCTATAGTTCGCATCGACAAACGAATAGAAAGAAAATGTATGGAAATGACATTAGTGACAGCTGACAGATAACCCGATTTGTCGAAAGCTTCCTAATTTCGTGTTAAAACCTAAAACAGTAAAATTTTACGCTTTACGTCACTGGTTAAAATGGTATAGGTAGGTACTATGTCAAACCTTTTTGTACAATATCTGTAATCGCATGTGGGTTGAAAACCCTGTAAAGCCTCCGTTGATCAAACAATGCCTACTCGGATGAAAATGCCTTGTTATTTTTTGTTTAATTGGATGAGCCGACACACAGCTGTAAGGAATTATTAAAAAAGAATGAGATCGATCTTTGACGTTGGCAATACCGTAGGTATTTAGTAATGGCAATAATCGTAGATCCAGATTATTAAACTGCAAATTACATTAAAAATATTCAGTATAGTAAAAACTACTAGGTAATTGAAAATTGCATTTGTTTATTTGAATTGTTAAAGAGCTGCAATGGTTCTAAATGTGTATACATTCCACACGAATTGTTAGCTGTACAATATTTTTTCCATGTTGGGCTAGCAGGTTAGACATTGCAAAAAGTTACCCATGTTATCTACATAAGATATTTTCTTTACTGCCGATCAGTAGTCATCATAATCTCACCAGCTACTACTGCAGTTTATCAACGCATAAGCGGGCTTCAGTGGCAAAATCCAAAGCGAAATAAGAAAAAAAAACGTACAGTTGAATTGAGAACCTCCTTCATTTTTGATTTTTTTACTACTTATCAGCAACTGACTGAAAGAATCGGCGATCCCTTTTACTTCTAAAGAAATAAAATAGAAAACGGCACAGTTAGCAAATTACAATATGATTAATTATAGCAATCAATTATAGAGAATCACGCCATCTAAACATGCTCCACAGTAAATTATTATTCTATGAACGAACATGCAATCCTACATGATAAAGGTTAGGCGGATACCTAAATTATTGCTAGAATTCCTAATTGGCTTAGGTCCTTCATTTACCTTAATTAAGACTTTAGGACTAACCTAACCTAACCTTTTAATTAACTTTACCGCCGTTCATTCTTCCAACGACGAGAAAAAAGGTTCTACTTCATTTCAAAATTATTATGTACTACTGGAAAGCGCAGCGTGGGACGGCCTCCAACGAGATGGACCGATGACCTGGTAAAGGTCGCTGGAAGTCGTTGGATGCAGGTAGCATACGTCCGGTCCCTGTGGAAGTCAATGGGGGAGGCCTTTGTTCAGCAGTGGGCCTCTTTTGGCTGACATGATGATGATGACATGTATACATACTCACGCCATTTTCCCATGGGTTAGGTAGAAACTACAGACTACTCTTGCTACGATTCTTGTATACCTCTTTTGCTTCGTGGACCTTCAAACATCTCGTCACATACACGCGCCGGTTGCGAGTACTTACAGTTCTCGCGAAACTTATTGTCCGGGTTGAAGTTGGTACGAGCTAACTTCAAGCTGGCCGTACAGATCGGATGTATTCTCCGATTTGTACGGCCAGGTTTATATATATTATAGCATTGTAATAAATAAAAACGAAAGCTCAAGTCGTAGGCTGTCGTTCGATTTTAATCCAATATTTTTGATTCTCCAATTTTTACGGCCGGGTTAAAGTTAGCTCGTGCCAACTTCAACCCGGACAATGAGTTTAGCGAGAACTGTACACCTTATAATATAAATTCCTTTGTAATTATTAAGCTACTTATGTTTTCATTATTATGACGTAAAAACAACACCCTAATGACCACTCTACCGTTTTGTATAACGAGTACTTCAATATAAACGGAAGAGGGACCATCTATTTTTTCTGTCTCTGCCTTATATCAACAAGGAAATTAGTCTTGAAATCTCTGCCGCTTCTTTATTTTGCTTTAATTATTATTATGAAAATAGCTTAAGGCTTTAAACTGTGAATATTAAGGTGCATAAACAAAATTAAAATTAATTTAAAATACAAATCGCTGTTATTCTTGAAAATGAAACATTTTTAAACAAGTTTATAGATGATGTATTAATATTAATTTATTATACTTAAGATATGAATAGCCTAAAGCCTTCTCCCATTCTCATTTTGAGAGAAGTTAGGTTATAATCCTAACCATCCATAACCATCTATAGCCCTCTCATTCTACCTAAATGAAGATTATGATAATATTGATGCAGATTCTCGGATGCGATGTACTCGTTATAAAAAAGTAAAAAAAAAAAAGTTTTGGCAGAGACACGGTTACTGTCTTTAACATCAACCTAGCCTTACGACTTCTATCTCTTTGGGTTGATGTCCAATCCAACCAGATGCGCCTGAATATCAATATTTTTCACGAAACTGTGTGTGAAAAATATTAAAGCTGAAGCTATCTACTAATATTGTATGTTTTTAATATAATGTACTCAATATTGAACATGACTGACATAATTATAACGATATTACAATTAAAACAAAAGGTCGCGCGGTGACCGCTTTCGTGTGCTTAAAATTGTACCCCTAAATGTGTGCGCAACCTTATACGGCCATTACTGAAGCTCCAAATATTTGCAGAAGCCCAATAAACCTTGACATAATGTAAACAAGATCTGTGACGTCACCGGATAGAATCCGCCTTAATTTACATATACAGCGGTAAACGCATAAGGCGGAAAACAACACCATTATATTTTTGGTACATGTGTTTCTCTATGAAAGAGGTTTCCTTTCCGTAATACAATGACAATCGATGTGTTTGTTTGGTGATGTTAGTGTATATCCGCTTTGAGATGTAGGTAAAATATATGCGTATTGTACCGTACGCACATCTGTAAATATATCTGTATATATAAAAAGAAAAGGGTGACAGACTGACACACAGATCTATTCATTACCGCACAGCTCAAAACATTGAACGGATTGGGCTGAAATTTGGTTCACAGATAGTTAACATGACGTAGACATTCACTAAGAAAGGATTTTTAAGATTCATACAAGATGAACGATAGTAGGTAATACCGCGGAAATTAGCTATTATTTTATTAGAGAGCTTGCAGTTTCTCAGTACTTTTCCAGACAAAACGGTTATAATTACAGTTGTAATTTTGGCGATGTCGAACAATTTCTTAACAATGTACATACATAAGACCCTCGTTGGTCTAATGGTCCCAAGCGCGACTGGTACGCTGGAGGTCCTGGATTCTATCCCTGGGTCGAGCAGCGTTGTTGGGTTTTCTGTGAATTCCCAGTAGCAGCACGGAGTCTGGATTTGTGCCCGGTTGATGGCAATAGGCTCACCCCCTATTACATAGGACCTAAACATACAGGCGAAATGTAGACATTAATACGCCTCTGCCTACCCCTTCGGAGGATATAAGCGTGATGGTATGTTACATAAGACACAAATACAACGATCAAGATTGTGACAATGTTTTCAAACAACTGCGCTCAATCTCGGGTGCATTGATAGTTGCGCGATATGAAACACATCTAAACAGAATGGCAATGCATGCGAGTATTGGCAATTACATCAATGTTATTGACGGACGTTGATTGGACGTTATCAATTCAAATGTTATGAGCACTGCCAATTGACCACCTGATTGTTATGATGTCGGCTTATGAGATACAGCCGGACTATCAATTGTTGGCCACGCGTTGAGTAATGAACGAGTATTCGAGCTTGTTTGTACTACGTCATCATTTGTCACTATATTTATATTACTGGCTCTTCCCCGCGATTTTACTCGAGTACATCCATTTTTTTTAAATAATAATAAATCTAAAACTAACGTTACTCCTTATAACATTAACTATATGCGAGTGAAAATCGGTCAAAATTGGTCCAGTCGCGTCAGAGATTAACCGGAACAAACAGATAGACAGACAAAAATTTTAAAATTGATTTTTTATGTCAGTACCGTACATTTTTCGTATGCATTTAGTGAAAAGCTGTTTATTTCAAATAACAAACAGACGCTTTAATTTTATTTATTTGTATACTTAGATTGTTTTTACTATCAATAAATATAATTTAATTACTATAATAGTACCTGCATAGAGATAATTAGTAATAGCTGTTGCGTAGACAGCATAAACATAATGCAATTTAAATAAAAACACAACTAAGCTACCGAAAAAAAACAGCCTTAGAGACTTTCTTAATTAAATATTATTATTAAATTATCCTTCTGATTAAATACAAACGAATCCTAAAAGAAAACTGGAAACAAGAAACTTCTAGAAAATTAATGAAGCAAATATAAGTGAGTACTATTATATATATGCCACGGGTTCACTTAAGTTATGTTAACTTTGTTTACGTTGACGTGGACGCGGCGGTGCCTGAAAATGTCAGTTTTCCAACTCATTACACTTGAACATTCACTTAGATAGTGAAAGTTACCACTAAGTTCATATAACAGACGTTTTATTTTATTTAAAGTTTTATAAAATATCTTGCTTGTGCTATCTTCAGTTTCTTCAAAACAGCTGCTGTTTTCCTTTCGTTTTGAGACAATAATCTAAAAAAAATCTCTCATGCCAAACATGGCTTTACAAATTAAATATTAAAGCATGAATGATGCGAGAATGCTTATTGTTTTCACTCAGCATTAGGATTTCCTAAAAGCAGAAAAGTCGTATTTACGTATTTCTTATGATATGACCTGATAAATATAAATAAAAAAATACCAACCTAATAGAATTAAAAAATAACTAAAAACCTAACTGTTTGAAGAACATAAATAATAAAATTATGATTACATTTTTATTCATTTAATTATTCGCAATAAATATCTATTAAATATTTATTAAAGTCATTTTTAATAAATAAGAAATAATATTTACGAAACATATAATAATTGTTCATTTTATTTAATCTTTTCCACTTATTCATCAACCGATTAAATTTATCTCATTTCATTTAAAAGTTATTTTATTGTTATAACTTTAAAATTGTTGAATAGTTATTTAAATTATTTTAATGCTTCTAAAAGTTTATAAGTCTCTCGAATAATTTAACGGATCTAATCTCTTTATTAAAACCTAAACTAAACATTTGAGATGTTTGACAGAAAGGATCGCAGTACTTGGGACATTTAGGGGTGGGTGGACTTTCGTAATGAGCTTTCAAGTTTGATGTATTAAGACCCTAGATTATGGTTTCAAAACCTCATCTAGATAATTTGCTTGTAATGTAATTAGAGGCGCAGTAAATTTAGCTTAATGTGCATTAATATTAGATGTATTGTGCCTTACACGGAGCATTAATATTTTTTCTTATCTTTGCTATTAAAGCAACCAATCTGATAAATCATTCAACCTATTTTACATTAAAGCTGATTTGCGTTTCTAAATAGCTTATGATGTACCTGAGAGAATAAGTTATCCATGCTATTTTAATCCTATTAAGATATTGGGTTTTCTATGAAATTCTCAGTAGCAAGTCGGAGTTTTGATTTGTGCCCGGTTAATGCAATAGGCTCGCCCCCTATTATAATGGATCTACATAATAGGGTGTAAAATGTACATAAGTATACGCTCTGCCTAAACCTTCAAGTAATACAGGCGTGATGGTACGGTACGATACATTGATTGTGAGAAAACAATCTACAAGGGAACATTTATTTCAGAATTGGCATGAATTTTTATTGAGGACTAGCCTTTGGGCGCGACTTCATTTCCGTAGAAGTTGAATTTTTCCCCCCGTTTTTGCAACATTTTTCATTGATACTCCGCTCCTATTGGTCGTAGCGTGATGATATATAGTCTTATAGCCTTCCTCGTTAAGCAAGGTATCTAACACTGAAAGAATTTTTCAAATCAGACCAGTAGTTTCTTAGATTAGCGCGTTTAACCAAACATACAAACAAACACTCTTCAGCTTTATAATATTAGTACCTATAGATTTAATTGAGGATGCATATACACCGTCTATTCCATTTCCATTCCAAGAAAAGCTAAGATCAATAACTCGTAAACTACCTGACAGAATCGACAAAAGGTGAGCACTTACGTGACTCAGAGATACGATCCAAAAGGGGAATAAAAACCGCTCAAGCGTCTTGCAATCCTTCTCCATTTCGATCACAGAACAGAATTCGATGTCAACAGATTAGACGCTCTGCACTGGATCATCAATACCTGTCTAGGACAGATGTACTTGTGAAGACAATCCATTATTAATATCTGATCAAGTCCACGCTTTCTTTTATTCATAAGATTTTTAGGATTTGTTTTTGGTCCAACTTCCTATTGCCAATTGATAAATTGCACTTCCTATTGACAAAATAAATTAATGGAAAATTATATTGATAACAGCACAATTCAGTAATTTTTATACTCGCTATTTCTAGGTATCCTTTTTTAATAAATTGCTTGGACTTATTTTCCTTTATTGTAACTCTTTTTTATTGATATAGGCAAACTCTTAATTTTAATTATAACAAATTCATATTTGCGTCGGGGGCTAAAAAGCAAAATTAATAAAAGTAAGAGAAGTCCACCGTGCTACGGCAGCAAGATGTAATCTAATTAATTACAGCTTTACAGCGACTCGTGGGCGACGCCACACGGCGCCGCTCTTTACGACTTTTTAAAAATTTGCATGAACAGTTCCTTTTGTATGCATTTTAATGCAATTATGTAACACTGACGCTTCACATTTTCCTCTCGCATGCGGATTGTTTAGGGATTAATTAAACATAATATTTTTTATCGTCGACCTTAATGCGTTTGAATGGAAAGCACAAACTGGTCTTACAAAGAGCTAATTTAAAATTTCGAACTTTGACAGTAACACCCCGATATGTCGGGTTGGTTGAAGCTAACTGGGTAGAATACTAGTTCCTACCACCAAGGGTAGTGGGATCTGGTGGGGAGTCTGTAATGTTATCTGTCAGAAGCAAGAAGGTAAGTAACTGACATTTGTATGTACTGAATATCAAATCTTATCAAAGGAGTTGTCTACGGGACGCTTCTGATAAATAAATTCCTCGTTCATAAAATAAACAATTTATACTGATCAATTTTACTGAAAGCTATCATTTGGCCACTTGTCAGTTTTTGTCTAACAAACTTATTTTTAAAATAACAATATTTTTTGCATAAATCTCGAATTCGCGTCAACCTTCATTTTCAGGGCAATGTATCGTTAAGCTAAAAACTAATCACAAACCGCATTAGGGTTATTTTATCAAAAAAGTTTTAAATTGCATTCATTTGATATTCTGATTATGTTTGTAAGAAAGCGAATTGAGAAAACAAAAATACGAATTAATAAGAATAATGCTGAGATAGTTCGAAAAAATTTAGAGAAGGAATGCAAAATGATTAAAAAACACACCCTTTTTTTAAACACACCCTTGACAAGGCCCGCCATTACATCAGATTTGATCAACCACAAGTCCTCGCAAAAGAAAACCGATTCCTACCCAGGATGATTCGTGAGGCCATTGAAATTAAAAAAACATCCAAATTTCAATAGAGAAGATGGCTGGGTCTTACCACCTGCTTGGAACCCTATTATAGATTAAATTAAATCTAAATCCAAGGCTAAAACTGCAAGATCGAAGGATACGGTGAGCTCGTTCTGCGTAAATCGGATGCCAACAATTAACAAAAATGTCAAGACGCCTACCACCTTAGTCACCCGTGACCATGGACGCTGTAAAGGGTCCGAAACGTCGGGATTAAAATAATATCAATATAACGCGACAAAATCCGTAAAAAGTAGTTTTATTTCAATGTCTAGTATTCGCGTAAGTGTCAGAAATCAGTATGACATAACATACCATTACGAGTTTATTATGGCAGAGCTATACTAGTGAACAGCAATTCGTCGATATGTTTAGGGACCATGTAATAGGGGGCGAGCCTTAAATGTAAACGGGCACAAATCTAAACTCCGAGCTGCTACTGAGATTTTCATAGAAGAACCCAATAACACTGCCCAACTACAAGACTTGTAGCATGCAAGACTTGCAGACATGCAAGACTTGTAGCAAGAGGAGATCTCGTTCCTCCGTGCTTCTGTGTAGATGTGATTATATAATTTTCTTTCCCTTTTGGCTCACAAGGCCTTATCGTCATCATAAATTTACAGCGTGTCCTTTTCTTGACAGAGGTAAATCACAAGGAAATAAAAAATATCACAATTATGTGAAAGTGAGTTTGTCTGTTTGTATCTACAATTTATAAGTTTTTCACAACTGAACCAGCTTTCACAGCACTGAGAAGTTTTTTGAAAAAAAATAAACAGAAGAAAATCGCCTTCAAAATAATGTTTGGTAATATCATTTACCAGTGACAAAACAAAAATGTAAGACTATCTGAAACCTCATTTTGTCTTTTATTAGGGTCTAATCTACACTTACGACGGACAATCTAGGACGACAAAGAAAATATCATCAACTCAAGCTTTCACGGTACAAAATGTACGAGACAACCCTACAGGTGTTAAGTGACCTCTGTGTGTTGGACACAACAATGGACAAACATTTGAAGCGTCAGTTTATTATTTCTTGAATTTTCTATACCATTGTGTAGTTTTTTTTTTTTGTTTTTAAATTTATAATTAATATCATTTATGCGTGTTGGATGCAGTGCGTGTGTGTTGGATGCAGTGTTGATGGAGTTAGGATTAACAACATCAGCTATGCAGACGACATGGTGCTGCTGGGTCCGTCTCCAGGGGCAATCGGAGAGCTCCTTAAAGTCTGTGAAGCCTATGCTGCTGCACATGGATTAACATACAATGTTAAAAAATGTAACTACATGGTCTTTGAGGTTGGCGTCAAATCTCGGGGGGATGGACCCGGGTTATTTATGAACGGGTCACCTATCACTAGGGTGTCCACTTTTAGATACCTAGGACACTTTCTCAGCGACGACCTCAAGGATGATGTAGACATTGAGAGGGAGCGCAGGGCTCTGGCGGTCCGGTGCAATATGTTGGCCCGCAGATTTGCACGGTGTACAGATCTAGTAAAGATTACACTTTTCAAGGCCTATTGCCAGAGTTTGTACACGGGCAATCTGTGGGTCCGTTACACTAAAAGATCGCTAGATGTCCTGCGCGTCCAGTATAATAATGGTTTCAGGATGCTGCTGGGACTGCCTCGGTACTGCAGTGCGTCGGAGATGTTCGCGCAGGCGCGCACTGATGGTTTTCACGCGATTGTGCGCAAAAAAACAGCGTCGCTGCTAAGACGAGTGAGAGACAGTCAGAACAGCATCCTGAAAACCGTGGCTGAGAGCTTAAACTCTCCGTTAGTAAAAAAAATAATTCAGAGGATAATTGGCACTAACACTAGGTAATAAGTTTTTATACTAACAACATATGGATATTTTTTTGTCCGAAATAAAGATTATTATTATTATTATTATTTATAAAATTTTTGAATTCACCTGAGCGAAATGACTAAGTACTTACTAAGTATGTATATAACGGTAAAATAAACAAAAACACGTCAAATTGCCATGAATTTTGTCAATTTCACACGAGAAAGATAGTTTTCGAATAATGATTATCTATTAGAACAGCACTAAGATTTATAGAAACTCAAATTCTTTAGTAGGTACACCTTTAGATAAAACTAATTTTTCTTTCTATGCGTGAATTAAACCCATAATTATTTATAACGTACATCTTGATCCCCCCCGCCTAGGCCAAAAAACACGACGCGAGACGCGCTGCAAAAATGTAATACCTACTTCGCATTCAGCAATCATCTTTCCTGCGTTTAGACTTTTCCAGTCATTTCATACGGTATAACTTATTCATGCCTTGCAATACTCGTTTATATGTTAACTAGCTTGATACTTACATATTCAAATTTAATCACGATCTGAACCAAATTTGATTTTTGCTCTATCATCAAAAATAGGCATACATTTGCATGATAATGTGCGCTCCCGCAGATTGAACTGAGTGACTTGTTAATCGCCCCATGAATAACCTTGTGACGTCAAATTTGTGATGTCAGCTAATGTTTACATTACACATAACTAAAACACGCTATTTATGGTAGACCCATTCTCTGATTACAAAGAATCGCCTATTTTCGTGTGAACGTATATTTTTAGTATGATTTGCATCGGTCGCTCTGGATTTTTTTATGTTGCCATACTGTTCCGACGATATCAATGTGTGATATCTGGAGCTAGCCACTCGAATAGACACGTAGATAAAATTCCTATAAAAAAGTGTTATTATTGTGCAAAAAAACAAAAACATCGAGTTTTAACGAAATTAATTACGAATGTAAAACATTTACGGCCTCAGCTGTCATTTTACCAATATTTTATCGTAAAATTGGCCACTGTGCAGCCACTTGTGTTAAATTCCAGAGAAACACTGCGAATTTCTGCTTTTTCTTCTTTTCGTGTCAATGGTAAATCGTAAATCTATTTTATTTATTGAATTTGGGCCCAGTGGTGGCCACTTTAATTGCCACACTTTTCTGCTACATCGTGCAAAAGCATTGTCCGTCGGTAGGACTCGATCCTCACTTTTTCTGTAAAACTTTGTCTAGGCCTTCCTTCTAGAGTAGTTCTAAAGAAGTTATCGTGTCGTATTAAGTGGCCAATCATTTTTCCTCTCGTGTTCTCTATCGTCCTTACCAACTATCTAGTCTAGGTGTATTTTTATAACCACCGAGGACAGCCTAGACAAAGTTTTATAGAAAAAGTGACGATCGATCGTACCAAGAGCTAAAACGAAATAACAGTGGCAATTACTTCAATGACAAGAGTTGAGCGTTAAATTTAAAAAAAGAACTAGTGAATTTATTTTATTCGTGGGATGAACAAATTGTTCTGTGCGTAGATCCAACCTCTAAAGCAGCAGTCCATTGCTGGATCACTACGCTCATCGAGCGAACTCAACTCATCCACCAAAGTAATCCAATGCGCCTTATCAACACCATCAATCTTCATTCGTCACAAAAGTCTTTTCCTTTAAAAATACTTCCCTGTTTTCGCACCTGTTTGTTTTTCATTTTCGTAAGATTATATTATATAACATATTTTTTCCCATGGTTCATGGTGGTTTCACAGAATAATAACCCTATGACGCGAGCTATATTCCATACATTCTGTTTATGCACCCAAAGAATTTATTTTTTCATGGGAATATTATGCATATGTAAAAGAAATAACATTCTTCATATCTTTTTATGTGAAAATTGATAAAACGGTCACATTGAGCAAGTCTTCTGGAATAATTCCACACATTGTCCATCTCCCGTGTCAATGTAAGTTTAAAAGGCTTATAGCAAATCCTGAACATTTTTATATATAATATGAAATGCCCTTTTCAACCGACGAACGAATTTTTTTTTTAATTTCGCTCTTTTTTTGCATGTAACATTCGTCGTATTGATTTTGTTTATTTAAAATGTAGCCATTGTTACCGGGACCATAATAACGAATCGTTTGACACCTCATTCATCAAAATTAGATGAGTACTTTAGGCGCTGTAGTGGAACATACGTAAATAGGTAGATACATAGACTGCCTAATATAAAACCCTTCGTTCGGCTTTTTTGCCGTGTCGTCGGGTAAAAATATGAGGAGGTTGTCAATTCGGATGTTGGATGGATGGGATGGGATGACTGTCGGCTAAAAAAACATATACGAAACATAAACGATGAAACGAGGTTCTAATACAGGTATTAGAACCTCGTTTCATCGTTTATCCTATCCAGGCTAGGGTTGAATACATGTCTATATTTTAACAAGTATTTTTCTTTCGTTAAATTTTATATGTTATAAGATATTTTCCATTTCTTAATGGCAAATAAGTACAAAAAAAATAACTAGTAAAAAGTAACATGATCTACATACTAACCACAGTAAGCACAATCTCGTCACGACATACAATATAAAAATACTCCACAAAGGATGCCCCCAATTTGTCGCGTATGCTTGCTGAAAGAAAAAGTAATAAAAGGCTCAAGATTCCTTGAACTTTGCGAGTCACAGCGGCAAATACAATTTATAATATGAGAATGATAGGGCTGCCTATTCATATGACACCGACCTTCTCTATTGATGAAATATCCTCTAGTTATTTTATAATATACCATCATGCCTGTATTTCCCGAAGAGGCAGATAGAGATTTACTAAATGCACACCCAAGTTCGCCGGTATGTTTTAGGTCCCATGCTTTAGGGGGTGAGACTTAATTGCCATTATCAGGTAACTAATCGGAGCTGCTACTGAGAATTTCAAAGAAAAACCCAAAACACTTTGCTCGACCCGGGAATTGAACCCGGGGTCTCTAGCTGTCGCGCTTGGGACCACTAGACCACCGAAAGTTTTTTTCGCAGTTTTTCAAATAATTGCATAGTAAAGCTTTCACAAACAAGCTAGTAGTTAGAAAAAGTTAGTGGGTACGCTTTACCTACTAAGCTAACTTTTAACCATTGTTTAACCGCAAGGACGCAGGTTCAAATCCTGCTTGTAATCGTTTTTTTCTTTCAATAATAAAAATTAAAAAAATACCTACTCATTGTTGTTTCTACCCATAAATGGGGAGAACGCCACAAAGTGAGGGTGACACGAGACGGGTCGATACTCATTGAAGTCACATACATCAACAGCAGCCTGAGCTGGCGGGCTCTACAGATTACAGTATAAAATGATGAATTGCTAAACCATTATTTAATAACACACAAAATTCACCTTTAAGTTGAAACTGACGTGAGATACTGACGTAATATTGTTAGTATTGTCATTTGATTTAGTTGCCGACCACAGCAGTATAAATCCACAAAATATACCTGTACATCACGCTGGTATCTTCAAAAGATTCAGCAGATGTGTAGGTACTGATAAAAGTTCGCCGATACGTTTTAGTTCCGTTAGTCCCTGAGTGACCCTATTGCCATTAACCGACTGAGCTATTATGGAGAATTTATTAATAGGAAAATCCAATCCGACAGCTCAACCTAAAACTTTAGTGAGGATCTTATAAAAGCTCAGGTTGTGCTTAAAACTAGAAGAACAAAATGATTGTTAAATTTTAAATTTCCAATTTAAAACATAAGAATATTAACAATCATTTTCTGAACGAAAACTAAAAAACAATTAACTATTCCAACGTTCCGAGCATCGTAACATTAAAACAATATTGACATAAAACAAACTTTATATGGGTTCCGTACAAGTCTGCTCGTTGGGTCGTATATCGTAATTCGTACGACATTGATCCTTCTTATAAGGATTTATAGAATTCGCATGTAACGAAATAAATTAGTTGTTTGGACAATCACTTTGTCATTGTTCTTCACAGTTTTATCATTTTCAGGAAGCGTTGAATGACAAGCTGCTAAGTAAGCATTAAAAAAAAACTTGTGAAAAAAGTTCGCATCGTGGTGGTGCCATAAAAAACAGTACATTTTTCGTATTGGCAATAGCGTTGATTGGACAATCTGCGTCAGAAAGTAGGGTAAGATGTACTTGCCGCGATCAGACTATGGATGGGTGCCCATTCTTAACACATCAAGAACCAACACCCAGCATGTTTATAGTGACACTCGTTTCATGTAATATACTGATAAGAAGATGGTTTGGAAAAGTCTAAGTTTGATGATAATAATAATAAAGTGGTTATTTAAACAATTAAAAACGAAAAGAAATTTAAAGTAAGCTGTAAAAATAGGTTTGGTCATGCTAATGAGAATATTTATTCTCAATAGCTTCAATTCTTTAAATAAAGGGTTGCCAATTACAGAACTACATCCCTTGACATTTAAACTTTTACCTAAGTCAAACGTGCACTGAGTACAAAATTGTTTAAACAGTCTCAGGGTGCTCGTTTTATTCATAAATTCTTTATTCTAACATCGTCTAAGTATAGTTTTGATAGCTGACTTTAAAAAAGTGCAAACGAACATATATGAATGTTGTATAAATATTTATATACTTTTTCATATGTAGAGACGTGACTTCAATAACATATTTAATTTTTTTTTGGCTTTGCTCTTTTATTTAGAGACATTTATTCAGATGAAAATAAAGTTTTTATGCTAATACTATCTTACGAGTATCTTCGATACTTGGACACATAAACAAAGTTTTTTATATTTTGTGATTTATTCAATACCGTTTTAAATGATTACCTACTCTAGCCTTCAAACCTTATTGATGAATCATTATTGATGAATATACCTAGTTAAGGTATATTCATCAATAATGTTTCCGCCCTTTTCGTCCAAGATTCCGTCATTGTTATCCAAGATGCCATAATCATCAGATGAGATCATTATTATGATTTTTGCAATGAAGCAGTTTTATCCGTCAATAGAATTTCCCCTTTAATGCAATAGGACCTAAACTTATGCGCGAACTGTATAGGAGTACACGTCTGCTTAGCTCTCCGTATTCCTATACAATTGTAATGGTATGTTTTGTCGGTTAAGTAGCTTAGTCAAACACAAATAAAAAATACTTGATACAGTGAAGATACAGAAAAGCAGTGATAGCCTAGGGGTTTAGACTACTACTAGATACCTACTAGATTGCCAAGTCAAAGGTCTCGAGTTCGAATCCAAGGCACGCACCTCTGATTTTTCGAAATCATGTGCGTAATTATCACTCGCTTTAACTGTGAAGGAAAACATCATGAGGAAACCTGCATGCCCGAGAGATTTTCTTGACGGCGTATGAAGTCTGCCAACCCGCATTAGGCTAGCGTGGTGGACTATAGCCTAATCCCTCTCATACTGGGAGGAGACCCGTTCCCAGCAGTGGGACAGTATGTGGATTGATTATATTATATATACACTGAAGTTCAAATTCAAATATTTTTATCTCAATTAGACCGTATAAATAGGTACTTTTGAAAGGTCACACTAGTTGCACGGTAAGTCACGTCGTATTTACGACTGTATGGCCTTGAGTCAGCCACATCTGGTTAGACTAGAAGCCAACCCCAATATAGTTGGGAAAAGGCTAACATGATAGCTTAGCTTACTTTCTATTAGCATTTTGAGACGAAATGTTAAACGAAAACATGTGACTAGAAATCTCTAACTAGCTCGTGTGACGAAAGTTTTTCTCACTTAAATCACTAAATAAACATTTCAAATATTACTTAATGCGCGTGAATATTTCATTTACAATCAACAAGGATAAGCACGACATCAGAAAAAACCGTATCGTGCCTCAGGCCGAAATTAAAATGTGGCTCCACAAAAACACCGAAGAAGCCCACTTAACAGAATGGAGAAACAGTGAAGGTTGCAGAAAAACAAAAAACGCAGTTCCCGCGGCATCGAAAAAGCTTGCCCCCAAAATTAAGAAGGGACAAAATCCGGCTATAAGTATTTTAACTAGCCACTGTGCCTAAACAAGCAACTATTCAACATAGGTGTGACAGACAGCCCTCTATGCAGAGGATGCATGGAGGCAATAGAAACGCCACGGCACGTGCTTATGGAATCAGAGCGGATTTAAGGGAGGGCACAAGGGAACAGGGGCTACTGCCCCGGGGCCTCCACAAAAGAGGGGCCCCCAGAATAAGCTTCGAAAATAAAAACTAAATTCCAACTAGTAAACAACTTTTCCTTTGATAACAAACATGATTATGATTATTTATTGAAAAAACTACCATTTTTTTTGGCTCTACTCCTTTGTTACCCCGAGGCCTCCAATCCGGCCCTGTATGGAGTGCACAATGGCCCACTAAAGAGGCTATGTGCGGAAAAGCCCAAGCAAACGAAACTTAACTAAAAAACTGTTAAAATGATAATCGAAAGTTATTTCCGCTCATAGGTGTGTCAAAATAAACATCCGAAAAAACCAACAATTCGATAATTACATGGTTATCGTTTGTATGGCGTCCTAATGTGTCAGTCACGAGCGCATTCCGACACTCTCGGTTAGCTAGCTTCGTCTTTGGCATTCTCCCGACACTTTATGGCGCGTAATGCGATTTTGATGTTTCTAGTTATTGTTACGACCAGAACTGACGCTATAGGATGCAGTGAAATGCAGAATATATTTATTATTTATGTTTACGTGAAAATAATGTGCTTGTTGGCAAGTCATTTCTATGTCGGACGTGACGACAAGCTTTTGATATTCTTTTTCACGAAAAGATTTTTTGTGGGTTTGATTAGGGGGTGTGTGCATGCACATTAAACTTTTTAGAATCATGTGTGTATAATACTCATTATGATTCTATCTATATTGTTTAATTATCACTCACTTAAACGGTAAAAGAAAACATCGTAAGGAAACGAGTATGCCTGAGAGATTTTCTGGACGACACGTGGAGTTTCCCAAAGCGTGCTGTTTAAAAATAATAATATAATCTGTCTAAGAGGAGACCCATGCCCAACAGTGGGACAGAAACGGTTGATGTTGATTGTAGTTGATTTATGGAACCTGTTTTGAAAACACACATAGGTTTGTGTTTTCAAAACAGGTTCCATAAATCAACTACAAAAAGCTATAATATAAAAAAAATGACTTTTTACTATGTTGTGGTAAAAAAGTCGTCGTCGTCGTGTCACTTAAGTGTATTACGTTCGTATGCAAATTACCAGACGCTGGCATTTCTCACTTTCTGGATGCATTGCTGCACAGCGCTAGAATTTAATCTTATTTCATGGGAGTAAAATATTACAGACTGTCTGGGTATGCTTTTTGGTTTATATGTATAATGAGAATATTATAAAAAGAAAGGCATACATTTTATGTATAACCATACATTTGATATATGTGTAAACTCAAATTTAAAAGATTTATTGCATACTAAGTGTATATAAGTGTATATAAGTGTTTAAAATATAAATAAAATGTGAAAAAATATATTCATAATAAAAAAAATGTAAGGTAATGATACAAGCCTTTGACAAATCAGGCTGTCACTAATGTCATTTCCAAACATTTTTTCTATTCGTTTGTCGATTCGAATTACAAATTGCAACTTGTCAGACCCCAGATGTAAATAAATAAATAGTTTACGTTTAGATTCTCTCCTAGTCTATCACTAAGCACTTGAGTGTGCTGATCAGCTGCGGTTTGTTTTACTTTCGTTTGTGATAACACTAGACTGAGCTATTTATAAATCATCGTCTGATTATATCTGATAATAATTATTAGTTGTAATCCCATTAAACTCTAAGGCAAAAAGAAGACCAATAGGCTCACCCCCTATTACATCTGACTTAAACATACTAACAAACTGTGCGTGTAGTACAATAGTACTTACATCTCTGCCTAACCCTTCGAGCACTGCCTTAGGCATAGCCGAGTAAAAAAAAAATTGGGTAAGTAATAGAAAAGAAAAAAAAGTAATAAAAGTTTAAGTGCATGAATTTCAAGTTACCTAAGTTTTTAGTACGAGTAGATAGGAAACAACATGTGTCCCTAAACACAGTTTCAACAACGTGACGCTAATCGGTGGCGCACTGTCTAATAAAAGTAAATGTCTGTCTGTGTCTGTCGAATGAAAAACTGTCTAATAATTTTGTAGACAAAACAATACGACTACTTCGTAGATTTGCAAGTCAAAGCAAGAGGTATGTTACCCAAACCCTAATTTAAAGTAATAAGTCACGGGCGTGCGAAAATCATTTAAATTTACAACCGCTGCAAAGGAAATTAGGTCTTGTATCTATATAGATACGGAGGCAATTTGTGTTAGGGACCCCGGTTGCTACGGGCATTGATTTCGTATTTGGCAACCCCACGGTAAATTTCCCTTTCTTAGCTATGTCTAAGGGACCTACAATCTTTATTTTAAGTTTCTAGGCATTATAGCTGAGATTTGTGTGATATAGTGGAATTGGTGGTCTATTGGTTCGCGTGTTCCATTGTTTCGTACCCATCTTACAAGATCTGCTTAGTTTGGTAGGTACTAGATGTTGAAACATATATGTAAAAACGTCCCCAGAAAAACCATTATAAACATTACTTTTCAATCCCAAAAGGTAGCCTATCCTATCCTTCCTCGAGATGGAATCTATCAGACAGACAGTTCTTCGCATTTATAGTTATATGGATAGAATATTAAACGTACTTACGAAGTCGTGTTATTTGAATGATTTTTGATAGCCAAAGTCACGCTATATTAAATGCTAAAGGAAAGGTAAAAACGGACAATAGCCATTTTTCGGTTCATAGGTTATTACGAGCCTCCTTTGTAGTCTCGTTTACAAGTCGTAGAGGCGTAAAAAGATGATCCGACAAGCCAATATTCCTATCTCCGTGATATTATTGTTGAATAAACATGTTCGAGTAAATTTCCTGTTTACGTGTTGTTAACTGAATATGGGTCATTGGTTATTTCCACTGAGGGGGTCATGTTTGTGGAAGCTATTATTTTTCAGCCCAATGTTGATGATTGTCCTTGGCTCTTTGTAAATTTGATGGTACTTGTACTATATCAACTGTAAACAAAAATGTGTTATACCAGCTCTAATTCTAGTCAGTCTGTCAGTCTGTATGTAAAAGCAGTAATAGCCTAGGAATATGACCACTGGAACGTCAATTCAAAGGTCTCGAGTTCGAATCCTTTTCGTGTCCCAAAATCTAATTCGAATCCCAAATCATGTGCGTAATTATCACTTGCTTTAACGGTGAAGGAAAACATCGTGAGGAAACCTGCATGCCTGAGAGATTTTCTCGTAGGCATGTGAAGTTTGCCAAGTGCATTAGGCTAGCGTGGTGGACTATATCCTAATCCCTCTCATAGCGAGAGGAGCCCCGTGCCCAGCAGTGGGACAGTAGGTATATGGGTTGATGATGATGTCAGTCTGTGTCAGAGAATTTTTTTATATTCTGTTATTTGTTTAGGTACACTTATTTATAATCAAATCATTTTGTATGATCTTGCAGTATTATGCTAAACAAATAATTTGAAACTTTAAGAAAAGTTCATAAAATATCTTATTTGACAAAATGTAATTGCTAAACTAAAGAAATTAACAAAAAACCTATTTAAAAGAAAAAAAGAATTTACAAAAATGCATAAAAAAACTCTTCGGCATCGCTATTAGATCAGTTGGAAGAGTACCCAAAAGGCTGGCTGCATTGCCACAGACATGTTACATATTAATATCGGTTCAATTTTCTGACATCTCGCGTCTACGAGGCCATCAGACCCGCCATTTAATGCCACACATGAGTCACTGATATTGTTAAACTTGTAACTTTCATCCATCACTGCTGTCACGCCACTTTAAAGCTTCTAGAATTTTCTTTCAAAAGTTGCAGGCAATAGAGTTTAAAATAGCTGAAGCGTTTGGCACTAGTTTGTTTATATAGTGCTATTAGACAAGCTGTCGATTAAATCATTTTTTGCTTTAAAGTTTTTTATAATTTTTGGGATATTTTACATCGATCCAAGTTTCATGGGATTTGAAATTTTTATTTATGTTACTAAATATATCAATAATTTAGAACTTACATTACTTTGTCTAGAACAAGAAGCGAAAAAAGATGATTAATTTTAGAACGATTTGATGTCATAAAGTTTATATTTATATACCTTATATCATCATCATAATTATCAGCCTATTGCCTTCCACTGCTGAACGTAGGCCTCCCCCAAAGAGCGCCAACCATCCCGGTCTTGAGCAGCTCGCATCCATCCGCTGCCAGCCACCTTCTTTAAATCGTCGGTCCATCGTGACGCAGGGCGTCCTACACTACGCTTGCCTAAACGTGGTCTCCGCTCTATACCTTATATACTATACCATAAAAAGTTTTTAATAGTGCGAAAATTCCTCATGGATTTAATAGACATAAACCTACGTCGTGTACTATCATAAAACTTAAGTTTAAACCCTAATATGACAAATGAGAGCCATCTTCAAAACAATTAACAAAACTTGAACCCCCATTAAACTAGCCTCCGGCGTTATCACCACTAATGCCTGACTCCAGCCGCAACAGTTCTCCGGAGGACGCCAGGTATGTATACATTATGAACTTAAGTAGATAATGTACTTTGGCTCTCAAGCGCAGCGAAACTCATGTCTGGTAATTGGTCTAATCTAGCCTCAAGCCGCTATTGAGGTACTGTTTCTAATAAGATGAAAGCTGCACTGTGAAGATGTTATTATTATATGTACGTCGTGTGCGTTTCTGCAGACAGATTTACGCGTGTCCAATGTAGTAGAATATAAGGCAGAGTGCAGAGTTTCAGAGATGATTCTAGGTTATTACTTTGGGGCCATTTGGGGTCAAAATTTAGTACTAGAACAATAATATAAGTAGTAGATATAGGTCTGTCTCTACTCAGACACAGTCAGTTTATTCAGGCTAATTTAATATCTAAATAATTTGGTTCTGCTTATAAGTTTCTAATTCATAAGACAAGTCATTTCGTAGGAAACTGTAATTAGGAGTACTTATCATGATACTCATGATACTAGTCAATACTATGAAATATCATAGGGTTACATTTTGATGAAACCCCAGTCAGCAGTCAGATTATTCCGGCTCCTTTTTTGTTTTTGCTATTATAGGGATGGTTACAAGAAAGTCCAATGAAAAATTGAGGGATATTAGATAGATAAGAGACAGACAAGAGACGAGAGACATAGATAGATGACACAAAGTGGGGATACCTTTACCCCAGCAGTGGTTGAAGATAAGCTGTGGATGATGATAGAGATGCAGATCGTATGATCTTCCATTTAATAACGAAAAGATCAATCTTTTTAATTGTACTTAGCCACGGGGACTTTGAATTTGTAAAAAGGACTTTTCTTAGCAGCAATAAAAAGTTGTCCGCTTTCAGTCGCAAACAGGTGGTTGGACGCAATTTTTCAAAAGCGTTGTTACACAAGCGACAATTTTTTCCTTGGGGTGGACAAATTTTAAGTAACCGATGCGTTTTTTTTTTACATTTTAGATAATACTTGGAATTGAAAGGACCTAAATACTTACAAGCGGTTGTTTCGCACCTCAAAATACTTTCTACCAACGTATATTTTATATAAAAACGTCTCCTTGCGAAATATCATTAACGTTGGTTCATCGATTTACACGTGAAATTTCTGATTTATAACATATTTTGTATCTATGAAAGTATTGATGGTATGTTACGGAAGAAATTAAGTTATGAAATGGCGTCTAATGCAGGTAGTACTTTGGGATGATGCAGGTATATCAACCGCAAGTATCTACCCGAATTGGGATAATATATAGCAATAGCAATAAGGATATTATGAAGATCACTGGAGTCATGTTGTAACTGATCTACTTGAGATTCAGGGCAAGAATTTGACGCTGAGGTTTACTTTGAGTTACCCGAGGAATATGTTAGTTCCTATAATTATATTATATCTAAGACTAAACTTGTACGCGCAAATTGTACTGAATCGTGTTCTGTATTTGACAAGAACCGCAATCAAAGCTTAAAACGGGCTCTTGTCAAGTCAAAGCTATTAAGATAAGGAATACCTATATTTTACGAAGACTTCTAAGATGGGATATTTTGGATAATTTTAGAACTAAATTTTAAATTCTATCACAATATCCTGCAGGCCTAGCCAAGTTGCAATCTACCGTTCGGATTGCCAAACGAATGGAAACAAAATGTATCGGAATGACATAAGGTTTCGACAAATCGGACGTTTACAAATGTCATTCTCATACATTTTGTTTCTATTCGTTTGGCTAGCCGAACGGTAGATTGCAGCTTGGCTAGGCCAGCTGAAATCAAAACTGGAATCTTTTTTACATTTTAATTAAGTTTTTTCTAAATGGAATTTTTTTTTGCAATTAACATAATACGTATCGGAAATATGCTCGAAGGTAATGAAAAAGGCCCTGAGTGTTACAGGTACCAAGGGATATTAAAACACAGCGTCCACGTCACTCGTAACACGAGCCAAGCCCCGGCTCGTAAATAAAACACAACATGTGTGTGTAAGCCTAAGCCCGTAAATGAACACTCAATACATTATCACAAAATCAACACATTAGTCTAATGAATACTTCACCTCTGTATACCATGATGTACAGGACCTACTTCCTATCAAACAAGAGTCGGTTTACTAAATAGACAATCGGCTAATAAGTGTATTTGGTAAGTTACTTACAAAAATAGCTTGTAAATAGCCTATTTGAGTGACCCTTTATTGAACCTTATAAATAAAGTGAAGATATAAATATATTTGTCGATCTATCAAAGAAAACATGTTATGATATCGATGTCTCTGTCTTTGTTAAGGCTTATAGTTATATGCGTTGTTGTTTTACAATACAAACTCCTCTTCGTTTGCCTCATTCAGTAAAATGAGAGAAAAAAAGCCGTCGTATCACATAAATCTTTCTAATCCCGTGACGTGGATCCTCCAAGGCATATCATGGTATCCCGTATGGCTGTAGCACTAATTAAGGACCGCACTCACGCCGGAAATAAAGCCCATCTAAAAGGCTAACGCAAATTGAACACCAGACGATTTCCGGCGCCAAATGAGATTTTCGGGAGGCAAACATCGGCCGATTAGATGTTTGAACTTGCATTAAGATTAAATTACGTACAGCCACCCAGTTTGATAAGTATCAGGTATCTGCTACGCGAAAATGAACGGTATTTGCCTAGTAACATTAGCTGGTAAGGTTCATATTTCACACCCTGTAATTAATCTTGGATGTTAAATAATGTGATGTTCTAACAGCCATTTTTAATAATGTAATTTTAATTTGAATATCATAGGTACGATTTTGTTTTATGGTTAAGTACTATAATTTTTTTTAAGACATCTCAAAGAATTGAAAAAACATTTTTTTTTATTTAAAACTTTATGCACAAGTTTGTACAGGAGAGGACTTAATAGCATTAAGTCCTCTCCAGCATTCTCTACCAGTCAACCATTGGGTGATCATCAATATGTATTTTAGACTATTAGAAATTATTCGTATCCACGTTCCATTTCAGTGCCACAAGAATGACTTAGGATATACAACAATGAGTAAACTGTGTCACTGAACACACTCGTAACACAGCTTTATGACGTGAAAACATAAACAAAACAAGTGTACACCTTCCCACACGAGTTATAAAAGTCGGAAGGGGTAAATGGGTCACTTCACGTCGCACAGTAGGGTTAACACCCTGTCAACTCATCCTGTGCATAGTTATACAGCAGGTGACAACACTGCCTGATTGCTTGAACCTCCACTTAAGCAACGAATGAGAGACTTAAGGCGAATACAGCCTGATTAAGCGCAATGCAGATTAACACGTAATCGAGACACACACCTTGCGTCCAGATCCAATTATGGCTACATCTTATAGTCGGACGGAGTCTCTAGTGAATAGTTGGCTTAAGACAGCCCACGGTGCTACCTCATCCTGTGACGTATATTCAAACAGCTACAATCTAGCGTACGGAAAGAGATTTTATTTTCTCGTAAACGGGTGATATGTCGTCTAAATTGGAAATACGTGATCGAGTTCCATGGTAATGACCGTCCTTTATGTCGGTTGTAACTTACGCGTCATATAATTCAGTATATACTTAAGTTATCATTTACACGATTCAGGAATCGTGTGGATGAACCCTTGGGAGTTGAATGTGTTTTCCTTGTTCTGAGAACAGTGACAAGGTCATACTTTTCTAGTTTCTATAATAATATGATAGAATGATAATAAATTCCGTCACAAATATTCTATTATCAAAATCGTTACTCTATCTTCTTCTTCTTAGGCTGTCGATGGCAAATAAAAATATATATGTTATGGGCTCACACTTATGCGGCCCAAAAGTCAATAATGCGGACTGCGTTTATCGACGCGACCATCAGATCCTCGCGTCAACAGTTTACAGGACTTGATTTTTCTCCTTAAAATATAGAGATAGATTAAAATTCGCCGATGATGTTAAACATAATATTACACAGTATGTTAATTAATTAAAGGCGTCCCATTTACGTGGTGTAGCCTCACTTAGTATATAATAAAAACATAAAAGAATCTTATCTTACTTCTTACTAATATTATAAATGTGAAAGTTTGTGAGGATGGATGGATGGATGTTTGTTACTCTTTCACGCAAAAACTACTGAACGGATCTGGATGAAATTTGGCACAGAGATTATAGTCTGGAATAGCACATAGGCTACTTTTTATCCCGGTAAAATGTATGGTTCCCGTGGGATAGCGGGCGAAGCCGCTGGCGGAAAGCTAGTATATTATATATTTAATCTCTTCCTAAGTATTAATTACTTAGGAAAATTCTTTTATGTTTTTTCATTGATCTAGTATTCACAAGCTTGACTGCTTTTCTAGAGAGGTCGTGGATTCGATTCGTAGTTCATTTCTCTTTATCCCTTCTTAGAGACTGTCAGAGGGATAAGCAACGTCTGCCTGCTTACGACGCCCACGGGGTATTCAATATAATGTCGGCTTGATACGACAAACACGTTTGAGATAATAATATATCTAAGGGCCTATTTCACCCCCTAGTAAGTTCCCGTTAAATTACTTGGCAGATAATTATGTTCCATTTTTGGAACATAATTTGTTCCATTTTTGGCACAAAATTTTGGTTTATTTTTACAGGCCCTAAGTCTTATTTGGTTATGGTCCTTATGGTCAAAAAGGCCTAGTATTGACAAAAATTATCACAGTTTTGTCTACTAGTCTGCGTTAGTAGCCAATATTTCGAAATTTAAAAGCGAACAGAATCATTAGTCTCGTGGGCCTAATCCTTTGGGGAATACAGGCGTTATGGTATTTCTGTATGTAAAAACTTCACTTAAAACTGGAGAACTGCTGGACCGATTTTCATGATCTTTGATTTATTGGATTTGTCTCTACCCCCCAAATAACAAAATAAATATTAAATCATCAGAAATTTTCAAACTTGACGCTAGCGAAGCTGCAGGAAAAGCTGGTTATATATATTATATAGGTATATTGTATTCTACCTTCTAAGAGACACGTGTAAACTATAACCGACAATCTAATCTCCAAGTTCTTCAGAGCACAAAAGGTGTAATCAACACCCGTCCTGCATACTCGCGTATCTTGACAACGAATACCTTACCTAATTTATGAGCCAACGAACACATGTAACGTTGATTTTAGAGTAAGTTATATTACAGCAAGTATGATTACGAAATGGAATTTTATCCAACAAGTTTTCCGCCAGTGGCTTCGCCGTTGGCGGAAAACTTTTAAAAAAAAAAACATTTTTCATTGCTACTCCGTTACTATTAGTCGTAGCGAGATAATATATAGCCTTTCCCGATAAATGGGTTATCTAACACTGCAAGAATTTTTCAAATCGGTCCAGCTGTTTCGGACCCTATTCAATACTAACAAACACAAATACAAATAGTTCCTCTTTATAATACCTACTATTATTAAGTATAGAGACGTATGACATTCTTAATCGTATTATTAATTAACGATAAAAAGCGAGCATCACAGGTCTGATTCATTAAAAAGAACTCGTTACTTATTAATCGATACGATATCTGCAATTTCAGATCGTTAAAAATGCAGAGAACGGTTTTCCGTTAATAAACAGAGAATTATTCCGTACGTTGTTATTACGGAAACGTAATAATTAATGCTTGATGGAAAATATTAATATCGTTTCGTGTAATAAATACAGGTACGGGCTGTAGACAAGTGATATTCTGCTGATGTTCAAAATTAACGAAAACTACGTAAATGTATGGGATTGATATTGTTAATGAAATCACGTATTAATAGCAAAGCATTTATATTCATTAACGTTATCAGGATGCCACGTCTAATGGGATTATAGAAGATTCTGTACCAAATAAGGATTTCAATTTAAAGTTTCAGTCTTGCAAGCTAAAATTTGGTCGTATTTCTAAATGCACTCACGGTTAAATTTGAAAAAAAAAACTGTGCGCTGTCGGTCATCGTCAATTTTTAGGACCGACTAGGTACATTGTTTAGCTCACAGCTCATTTGACATGTGACGCAGACGTGTCCAGCCCGGTTCTACCTAAATGTTGACATCATTATTTCACATATTTATTACAGATTTTATTCATTGCAACGTCTTGAACCGACCTTAATCCCCAATTTTATAATGGTTCCGATTGACGCCGCTCACGCCACTCAATCAAAGAGTTGTCACAGCTAAATATGCACAGGGAACGCTGACATATTTTACACTCCACACACTTCTAGTAACATTTTCCTGTGCTTGACACGTTTTCAATCGAGTTTGTGCAGGAAGGAGGTCGTTAGCTGCTTGAGAACATTTTATTTAAATGATTATCGAGTTACTTTGGGATTTTTCACTTGCGCCGCTCTCTCGGTGTCGCTTTGCCGTGAATTATTTGCAATAAACACGATATTTGCAACACCACCTCCTCGTAAGTTCCCGTTAAATTACTTGGCAGATAATGTCATACACATTTTGTTTTATTTTTTAATTTATCCGGCGGTTAGCGGCTATCCAGAGGTGGGGAAACAGGCCCTAAATATTATTGATATTGTTAAACACCCGTACTGGGTAAGCGTGCACCCTTACTGGGTAAGTGGTAAAACGTAAAAACGTAAGACCATAGTGTGTAAAAAAACATTTAACCATCTTCCTACGTCCCTTTTGGACACACATCTGTATCCAAATGTTACAAACCTTGCCATTTTAAATCATTCTAAAGAGTCTAGGACGGGTTAAGATTGGGATTAAATCTTTACAACCTTTTATAATATGTTTTCGGCCGTCACTAACCAAAAATAAAACCATGGTTTTTATTCAAATTAACTATACAATCAAAAGTGATTAAGTACCTACTACAAATTAATTAGATTACATAATTTCAATTATATCTCAGAATTCGGACTGCTAGTTTTTTTTTAGTTAAAAGCTCTACCTAAGCGCTTTTAGCAATTTGTCTCCCTCCTTCAAACTAAAAACTAGTTCTGAAGACCATTTGTACTAAAAAGTACATTTGCTTAAAAGCTCACTCACAAACTAATTAGTCACTGCCATTTAAACGTAGAACGAAAGAACAAACATTTGAGCACATTAGGGTAGCAAAGTTCGCAGCTAAACTGCCACTCTGCAATTTCGACGAAAACAAGAAAAATAAACGCAACGAAATGGCGAAATTCAAATCCAAATTCGAGCCATGTGTTGCTGCATTGGAAAAATACGGCGATAGGTATTTTTAAAATTGGAACACCAAAGTGCGAGAAGGAAAGCTTTGGTCTCGACGATAAAATATAAGAGGAAAACAACTTGAATTGTTAGATTCTGCATTGTTTTGTTTACGCCTAAGCCGGAATGGCATCGCACATCGGTCTAATATTCTGTACTATAAAAACAGGAAACTTTTGTTTACAATGTGCCTGTTAGCGAAGTCTTCTTAGAAAGATTTTTATCATATTTTCTGACGTTCATTGAAATTGTATTTTTAAGCGACTTTTTATGCAGAAAAGCATTTTGCAAGAAGAGAAAAACATCGAAGATACAGTTGTTTCTTGGCCCAAGAATTTTCATGGAAGACTGGCCGCGAATATCGCAATTAAGATGTAGAAAGCTATCGTGGTATGGACACGTGAAGCATAGAAGTGAAGTGCATGTTACCAAAAAGGTTTTCAGCATGAATGTGGATGGATATAGCGGAAGAGGAAGACCAAAGAAAAGATGGATGGAATGTGTGAGATAGGGTAGATAATAATGACCCTTATGGTATTGAATGACGAGATGAAGGCTAAAAGAGATGTGTGGAAGCAAAAGACATATTGTGCCAACCCTACGTGAATTGGAATAAAGGCTATAAAGATGTGGGAATGTAGATATTAAAACCAGATGTGAGAGACAGCTCTCTCGGTTGCTTTGCAGACGGTAGGGGCACGTCTTCTGGTGTTGCATCATGTGGCTCATCTGCTCGTTCGCCGAAAGAAACATAAAAAGGATCAAGAAATTCGATCCATAAACAACAATTCCAGAATAACGGGCATAGCAACCGCGTTTGTTCTTCGTATTTACGCGTAAATGGTACGAAACACAATCACTAGCTGGCTTTTAAAGCTTGTATACAATGTCTGTCGACCGTAAAACTACATGTTATACTACTTACCGTTTGTAGTGCAACCGATGCAATGTAAACGTCGTAAACGAACCGTGTGAGTGTGGCTGAGCTGTAAATTGACGATTTAATTACCGTAACTAGCAACTGTCGATTGAGAATTGTCGATCATTGCCGTTGTCCACCACTTGCTTTTTATATAATTTATCTTTTGTTAGGACTAATTAAAAATTTTGAAAACCCCCGACACGAAATGTATTTTGACATTTTGTGGTGGCGGCCAACTTGGATTTTAAATTTATCATAGTGTAAAGTATTCTCCTAGGTAAGCCCTTTCATTTAATACCCATATTAAGGGAGTTGTGAAAAAATACGTAATTCGGTATTTTGTAGCGGCGGCCATCTTGGACCAATTTTCATCAAACATAGAGAGAACACTCCCGACTAATTCATCTTTCAAATAAAAAAATCAAAATCGGTTCATCCGTTCGGAAGCTACGATTCCACACACACACACACATCCTTATTAACCTTATAACAATTATTAAACTTATAACACCCCGTCGTTTTTGCGTCGGGGGTTAAAAAAGTGGCTGACTCACTGACAGATCTACAACAACGCACAGTTCAAACCACTGAAACCAATTGGGCTGAAATTTGGCACACATAAATTATATTTATTACGACATAGGCCACTAAGAAAGAAATATTGCAAAATACTCACGAGTTTGGGAACAGTTAGATGAATACGGTTATATGATTTGATTTGCTTTTGTATTTTTTCACACAAACCTCGACCGTAGGTATACTTGTTAGTAAAAAAATAATAAACATCATTATATTGAGTTCTAATTCACGACTCGGCGTTTAGGCACGCGCTTCAACCGAGCAAACATTTTACAAAACTTTAACAAGGCTTTCCTCAGCTCTTTAGCAAACATTGTGGAAAATTATAATATATATGTAGTTGTTTTAACATATTTGTGTACTTTACAAATTGTGCCGCTTTATGAGGATTACGACGTTCTAAGTTTTGTTTTGTTTCACATGAAAACATTCGCTGTTCCTTTGTTTATGCTCAAAAGAGTAACTCAGAAAAGTTGGCTTAATTGGACCTACACATTTCCCAACCCTTAATGCCCCATCAACCTCTAGATATTATAAGATACTAGCAGTTCGCCACGGTGTAACTCGCGTTTATGTATTTTATCCCAATACCGTGGGAATTTCGCATATTCCTTTATTAGCGAACTAGCTTTCCGCCAGCGGCTTCGCCCGCGTGGTCTTATAATTTTTTCCCCCGTTTTTGCAACATTTTTCATTACTACTCCGCTCCTATTAGTCTTGCGTGATAATATATAGCTTATAGCCTTCCCCGATAAATGGGCTATCTAACATGGAAAGATTTTTTCAAATCGGTCCAGTACTTTTTGAGTTTATTCGTTACATACAAAAATACAAATCTTTCCTCTTTATAATATTAGTGTAGATACCTACGTTAAAGTAACTGTGTGCCAATTTTCAGCAGAATCCGTACAGTCGTTTGCGCTGTGCGTTGCTGGATCAGTCAGTCATTCAGTCACCTTTTCCTTTTATAGGTACTTATTGATACTAATTATAAAGAGGAAAGATTTGATTGTTTATTCGAAGCACAATCAGTGAAAACAAACAATGTTTGCACTGATTATGCTTCGAAACTACTGGACCGATTTGAAAAATTCTTTTACCATTAGAAAGCTACATCTTTACCGACTTACCGAGTAACATCCTTACTTCCCTACTAATATTATAAATGCAAAAGTAACTCTGTCTGTCTGTCTGTCTGTCTGTCAGTATGTCAGTCTGTCTGTCTGTCTGTCTGTCTGTATGTCAGTCTGTCTGTCGGTCTGTCTGTCTGTCTGTCTGTCTGTCTGTCTGTATGTCTGTCTGTCTGTATATCTGTCTGTCGCGCTTTCACGCCCAAACTACTGAACCGATCTTAATTAAATTTGGTACACAGATAGTCTAGAGCCTGAGAAAGGACATATGCTACTTTTTAATGCGAAAAAGGATTGTAAAGGGTCGAAATAGGAGATGATAGCTAGTATATATACAGCTAGCTTTAAGATATAGAATAAGCCTTTATGAAACAAAAGAATACAGTGAAACTAAAAGAAACAAACACTGTCATTTTTATGTGTAAATTTATTAATGGACGAAGTTTTACGCCTACTTCAAGAAGTTTTTCTATCTTACTGTCGTAGTAACATTATATATTGCCAAACAGCAAACATTAAGAAGTAACTAAGTCAAAAAAGATTTAGTGTTAATAAATTATATTTGTTTTAGTTGGCCTCTAGTATTAATATTAATAATACTTTTATATAAGTATACCTACAGTTACCTACGTACGTGATGGTAAAGTATTTAATTTACGATCCAAGTGTTTTTACTTTCTTTCGATTCTTACAATTTATTTTCTTTTTTCTCGAAGAAAATGCAATCTACTCTAACATCAACAAAACAGGTATTATATTATTTATATATTTCTATTACCTATTTTGCTGACTTTACAGAAATATTCGAAAAGTGGTTTAGGTATTGTTTGTGACTTTGTCTTTTTTTTTAAAGGTACTTATTTGAAAAGGTGTGACGTTTAAATACGACGATGCGTTCATTTACCGTAAAGATATACCTCCAATGTATCCATTACCAATTTATAATTAATTAGTGGTAACCAGACCTTTGCGGGATGTAGGTGAAAGCTCCCCAAACCACCCAATATCAATATCTAAATTATCAATCTTAACATGCCATCACGCCCGTTTTCCCCAAAGAGTTAGACAGAGGTTAACTCTTCTTCGGGTTCGACGGGTTCTCGGTTTGGGCATAGTCTTTGGTTGATAACCATATTCGGTCGGATGCTGTTGTAAAGCGGAATGATGTCATTAGGTTTATTGATGGATATCTTCTTCTTTACGCTCTTGTCGGTGCAGCGTCTTCCACTGCTCTCTGCTGAGAGCCAACTCCTGGACCTCCTTATACGTCGCGAATACGACGACTTCATTAAAAACATCATAGAAGGAAAGATAGAGGGAAGGAGAAGAAGGGGTAGGCCAAGAATGAGCTACATAACACAGATAAAAGAGAAATTTATGGATATAGGTGTTATTAATTTTAAAGACTTTAAAACCGGGCACAATTTCAAACTTTGAACTGTGCCTGAGTATTTCATAGAGAAACCCAATAAAACTTTACTCGATTCCCACGATTTAAGATTAGTATTCACGAACAAGGTAGGCAAATGATCAATCATTAAGGAACATTTTACAAACAACTACACAAATAGTATCGCATTTAGCGGCAAGAGTATATCTATCACAACATGTTGCTGCAACACTGTTTACAATATCAGATATGAAGCGGACTGTCGGACAGATCTAAACATCTCCCGCTGGATTCCTGGATGCTGGCCAAATGGCCACCATTGTAGCGGTGATCCCTCGAAATAGGTACATCAACATTAAATTGTTTTATTGTGATCCGATAGATTTGGTGGAGTCAGGTATTGGGTTATTATTATAAACATAATATATTCTTTGAAGAAGTAAAAACCGTCACATTATAATATATCTAGCGAGATTGTCGAAATATTGTGAACCTACTTCTAACAATTAAACGCATTACTTTTCGGAGCTGGCATTGTTTGGGCACAGTTACACAAAGATGATCAGTGTTCAATTGGGGTTCAGTTTACAATTGATCTAGTTTACGAACGGTTTTTACAAATTTACGGTGATTGATAGATAGGATAGATAGGATAGATAGGATAGATAGGATAGATAGGATAGATAGGATAGAGAGGATAGAGAGGATAGAGAGGATAGATATGATAGATATGATAGATAGGATAGATAGGATAGATAGGATAGATAGGATAGATAGGATAGATAGGATAGATAGGATAGATAGGATAGATAGGATAGATAGGATAGATAGGATAGATAGGATAGATAGGATAGATAGGATAGATAGGATAGATAGGATAGATAGGATAGATAGGATAGATAGGATAGATAGGATAGATAGGATAGATAGGATAGATAGGATAGATAGGATAGATAGGATAGATAGGATAGATAGGATAGATAGGATAGATAGGATAGATAGGATAGATAGGATAGATAGGATAGATAGGATAGATACGATAGATACGATAGATACGATAGATACGATAGATACGATAGATACGATAGATACGATAGATACGATAGATACGATAGATACGATAGATACGATAGATACGATAGATACGATAGATAGGATAGATAGGATAGATAGGATAGATAGGATAGATAGGATAGATAGGATAGATAGGATAGATAGGATAGATAGGATAGATAGGATAGATAGGATAGATAGGATAGATAGGATAGATAGGATAGATAGGATAGATAGGATAGATAGGATAGATACGATAGATACGATAGATACGATAGATACGATAGATACGATAGATACGATAGATACGATAGATACGATAGATACGATCTAGACGATTTGGAAAAAATCTTGGAAATACATAACACAACTATATAATAGTGGTGTTATATAGGTGCTATATACGTGCACAACTGCACACTAAGAAAATATACAACAAACAATGTGCATGAATTTTACTTCAAAACTTTTACATTGTGTGGTAAGCTGAATAGCGTTCCCGTCTGCGGTTTAAATTCTTAACAAAAGATCCGCCGGCGTCGTTCATATTATATATATTGAATAGTACATGTATAAAGTAAGTTTGTATACTCTTTTGTTGCTTCATGGTATAGAATACCGTGTTATGCTAATTAATATACTACCTATGTACATTGGAAAATTAAATTTCTGCCTAGGAAAATTACTCTCGTTTTAAATAATGATTACAATCTCAAAAATGTTTGAGACGCTCGCTGATGAGTCGTAATAATCAGGCGTCTGAAATATGCGAGGCTGTGTATTACGTGAAAACACAGCCTATTGGTGGGGATACTCCGTTTTTCTAGGCACCACATAGCTTTCTCAACCATCTCTGGTGGAAACGCAGCCTGAAGGGCTTGAGAAAACGACTATTATGATAAAATTTATCTCTCTCTTACTAACGTTCATGGGGATGTGATCGGTTTTCCTTGTTCTCTCTCCACTTTTCCCAGTTCATTCCTTTGTCATTATAGTGATAAAAGTGTTTTATTTATGAATTATTTGCATATTACCCTTTTCAATATTTACCTTACTTAGTCATTTTTTTAAGGATGGTTTTATAATATGGCGTTTCTCATTTCAGGTTTTCACCTTCGGGATTACAGTGTCTCTGAAACATGACTTCATAGGTATGTAATAATTTCATACTAAAATAATTATATAAAGCTAATACAGATAAAATAATATAAATTTATTTATAACAACAAAAAAGTGTTGATTGCTGCCCACATATAAATAATTTTTGACAAAATTGTGTGCCTGTAAAGTTTTTTTTAATTTGATGTCCATCAAAATAGGCACAATCCATTTATAGTATTCAAATAATTAAAAATTATAATAATTAGGTAAAAAACACAATTCGAAAAAGTGGATCTATATATACTATATCTGTACTATGATATGTTCTAAATATTAGGCTATTCATACCTCTGATCCTCGTAATCCATATCAAGGATTGCGAGGATCAAAGGTGTCGTTATCTGAAATATCATCTTTTGAACACAAATTAACACCTGTCATACGTATCGTAAAGCAAAGACTAATCGACCTAGATCTAAATTGACCATGTTCCCCAAGGTGGTAGGTAAATGGAACTATAATTGAATAGCCCTGGGATCCATCTAAAGGTCAATCGGTCAGTGTGTCGTCACTGTATTGAGTACATTAGTGTCGGTATATCTTCACCTTCTTATAATATTCATAGCATAATTATTATTATGCATTTATGACATACGACTACCTCAATGGCACAGAATAAATAATAACAGAATGGCCACTCTCCGCCCCTCTCTAACGTCAGATAGCTCAGGTCCCCCGCATTCTGCTGGTGTTCTTGCCGGACGGACTGCCAACAAACCCTACGCACTCTCACGCACACATTTGCATTTTCACGTGTAAAAACGTAAGTTTGACAAGTTTGACATTTGGTATTGTAGTGTGCAGCGGTATCGGAAAGTTTGTATGGAGTGTCACAGGTGTGTCTATGGTCTAGTTTTTCTGTGAAATTCCCAGTAGTAGCTTGGTGTCTGAATTTGAGCTCGGTGATAGCAATAAGCTTGCCCTAAACATACCGGCGAACCGTAGATGAACACCTCTCCCTTCGGGGAATACAAGTGTTATAGTAAGTTTATATTTAATTATGTATTAAATATGTTCTCCTTTGCAACCTCTTCCCCGCATTATGCTACTAAAAGTTCAAAATACATTATTTACTAATAATATAAATGCGAAATAAAATTAAATTTCGCAAAGACATAAATCTACAGAAACTAATTCATATTAACTCTAGCTAGCAATTTCTGTTAACGAGAAGATTAATGCTTAAGCCTAGTATGTTTACAATATTATATTAAACCAAGACTTGCCGGAGATTGGTCATAAACACTACGCTACAGATTAAACAAATAACTTGTTGGTAAAGTAAAGAGAACAACAGCTATATGGAGAGGCTTTTATGTACACTTACATAATATATAATTTGACATATTTGTTAGTTATTATTCGTGGCTGGTTAATGGCATTAAGCTCGCCCCATATTACGAAGTATTTGTTGAAATTATTCTACATTTATGTACTTCTTAAACAGTGACAGCCTAGTTATTAGGTCGCTTATCCGTAGAAGAGACGTGTCCCATGGTGGGACGCAAGGACCAATAGGCAAATGAGGCAGTTACAAGAATACAGATAGGTACTATTCTACAGATACCTAAGTACTATTCGAATATTATAAATGTTTTCTTTTATCCATAAACTAACTGTGGGGCTAGCCAAGTTGCAATCTTTGGTTCGGATCGACAAACGAATAGACACAAAATGTATGGCAATGACATTTCTAAACGTCAGATTTGTCGAAAGCTTATGTCATTCACATTTTGTTTCGATCCGAACGTTAGATTGTAACTTGGCTAGGCCCACTTATTATTTATTACACGAATTCTTCTACCTAAATAAAATATTTAGGTACAGAATATACAAAATAAAATAACCAAAAATGTCTATATGTACATAGGCGTCAAAGTTCTCCTCATCAAATTCAAATTCCAAATATTTTATTTCAATTAGACCATATAAATAGGCACTTTTGAATTGTCAAACTATTTGCACGGTTCCAAAAAGTGGGAGTTATGGAGAAGAGCCGGCAAGAAACTCCATAATCATTCTTTTTAAAAAAATATAGGCAAGTAACAATAAAATTTTGTGATGAATATGAGTATAATCGCTGTCATAAATCATGCCATTGAGTTGTTGTATTCTTGTCTGTATAATACATACATCCTGTTGGTATTTTTAGAATGTATTCCATGATTGCGTTGGTATGGTTTAATTTAAGCGCACTGTACATATTAAATTATCTATCACTGATATTATTATATACCTGTATGCCTTTGATTTCACTTCAAAGTAATATCGATAAACAGTTTTCGTTTGATGTTTTATTTGCACATTTCTATTCGAATGACACTTGTTATAATTAGGTATGTAACAGATAGTGAGTAGTGAAAACTTAGTGAAATCGATTCGTATCTAGAGGTATACAAACAGAATGCAGAGTATGTGGCAAATGCTGCACTGACAAGAGCTGACCTCTTCAATTAAAGAAATATAATTAAGTAAGTTTATTAGACAACCTATTTACAGTTTTAATGAGACTGTTTATCATCATCAACCCATTAATCGTCCCATTGCTGGGCACGGGTCTCCTTTCAGAATGAAATAATAGTTAAAGTATATAAAATAAAACTAAAGTTTTCTATAAATAATTTTCAATTCATTCATAGTTTAAAATTCCGTGTCAACCAGCAATAATGGTAAATTCTACTCCGAGTTATTAAAAATATATTTTTCAAAATGGATATTTCCATTTATAATTTAATGTCGGCAACAGTACTAAGGTTACTCTTTGTGTGGGAGGCTGAATATACGAATTCCGTTGCCAAATAGATATAAAAATGTGCCAGATACAATTTTGATACGCCATAATGTGTATTTTCGTTCATATTAATACGTTTCGCGATATTCACGTGCGGCTTCGCATTATGTTTGGAATTTCGTTCGCGTTATGCCAACCGCGTACCTGGCATCGAAATATCGTTGTATTATTTTTTAATTAAGATTGGATATACACAGGCGATAGGGTGATACAGAGACGGTCAAAGAACATGCATTAATATACATGAGTGAGAATTAAGACTCGAAGATGCTTTATTTTTATTTTGCTAAATATATACAATACTCGTACATTAAATACAATTGTTTACAATGCATTCACGTAAAAATGGACGTGTGTGTGTACTAGGAAAATAAATTTTTACGATAAATTATTTTATAGTTTTCTAATGATTTTGGTCAGTTATATTTTTCTTATTTATTCTCATTAATAATTATATCTCAAGTAGGTAATAACTGAATATATTTTAAGATATTTTAATTTTAAGTCTAATAAAAAGATATTGCTGTTCTCGTTTATAGCAACATTAAGTTTTTAAACACCTACAAAAACACATAAACGGACATCTGTACAAAAGACAAAGAATTAATCTTTGGCTTATTTTTAATGAAGGAAAAAATCGGCTGGCGAGCAGGATTCGAACCTGCGTCTTCTGGTTCGGTACACTAGACGCTTTAAAAGCTCGCCAGCCGATTTTTTCCTTCATTAAAAATAACTTGTAATCTTAGCATGGAAAATGCTTAAAACATACAAGAAGATAATCTTTGGCTTTTTTAAGTCGCAAGTCCATTGCACCATAAGTCACTCAATTTAAAATTAGGATTTATGACGCTGACAGATTATAAGTCCCTGTTAGCTCAGTAATACAATCAATCCTGAGATTTTCTCCTTCATCCTTCCCTCCCCGTTAAAATAAATCGATTCATCAGCTTGATTAACGATGCCAACCTAGGTGGAATTTTATCACAGTTTAATACCAAGTTTCAAAATTACATTTAGATATTAAAGAGGGTACAAAGTCACAGATTTGCGTACTTAAATATAATCCAATAGTTCTTGATATACCTAAATCACTGTTTGAAGTCAAATGTTAGCTTTTTTTCAGGCAATATACAGGCAAATAACTATAACATAACACCTACATCACTCCTGTATCGCCGAATAGTTAGTTTTTAAAAGGGGAAGATATTTCGGGAAGATTAGAATTTTATAGAAAAATAACGATTACTTATATTATAACGAATCCAATCGAATCGAACCCATGAGCAAATTGAGCATGCTTGCGATCACAAAACCTATGAGGAAAATATATAACTGGAGACAGACAGTCTCAGTAAATTAGAAACACAAAGTTGCATATTATGTCGTGAACAATCTCAGTTGATAAAGAAATCTAATGAAACACGGTGAAATGAAATGGTTGGAGCTCCGAGTCGGCGGGGCACCACGGTACCACCAATCAGGGTACGCCAAACCGCACAGAAGTGACATCTAATGAAACTCACGTTCGTTCACACTCCACGTAACCACTGACAGCTCAGTAATACGATCCAACCATCAGTTTTTGTAATTACGCGACCCCAGCGACGAGAGATGACTTGAAAATCTACGTGAAAATTTTCACGAGATTGACTTGACTTTTGAAAATCTTTACATTGAATGATTCCTATTCTCAGAAAGCTAGGTGTATTCAAATATTTAGAAATTGTGATTGGGAAATATGGAAATAATACCGCGGGGCGAACAGTTTCGAGTATGATCTTATTAATCATTCGACTCAACCGTTTCTTCTTCTTAAATCGATATCTCGTGAATATCTTGATAATTTATAATACCTACCTACTTATACAAGCTGCTAAGTATTACAGCTAATTAGAGAGATATCTCGGTACAATGGCTTCGGGGCCGATTACTTGAGCAAAAAGTAATTACCGACCGTCTGACATGGATTCTACGCGCCAATTACAATTATCTTTTTACATTCTGATATACATTTAAAGGGAATATTAAATTTTTGGTCTGCAGCAGGAAGTTTAGATAATAATTGGCATTTTAATCAAGTTTTCGAAAACAGTTTTGGCGATTTCAATGAGTTTCAATGTAACGGTTCGAGGGATGAAAAATCGGACTAGCTAGGTCTGTTATCTGGGAAAATTTCGTTTTCTCCATATTTCCACCAGAGCAGAGCTCATGTTGCTCAGGTGCTAAGAGTTGATCGAATGCTAAACTAAGTATATACATGTGATAGAATAGATATAGATAGGTGCAATTGCGTCTATTTATGTGTCATGTTGGCTTCCCAAATAAATAAATAAACAATGTGACCTTAGACTAAACCTACGTGCTTTCTTTTGTATACTCTAAGAATATGACAGATACGCCTTCAGAATAATAAAGCAATAATGAGAACCTCCTTTTTCGAAGTCGGTTAAAAATACAGACAACATTATTCGAGCAGCAACTAATTAATCTTACAAAATGGACAAATAATGCAGAGATAATAGGAATATTATAAATCATGGCGCAACCCGAAGGGAACCGTCATAATTAAATAAAGAAGGCTTCTATAGTAATTAGCACCCTTTAACCCTTCCTTCGAGACGAGTGATGGCCGTCTAAAAGCTGTTGAACAAATAAATCCCCGCTGATTTTTATGTTTATTGTCAATGAAGTGTTTATTATTTTGGACTTTGACATTTTCTCGTTGCGAATTTAGGTAATTTTGTTTCCCGTGAAAGGGCTTTATTGACATGACAGTAATTGGGATTTCAAACTGGCTTTTCAAATTGTGTAGTTATTATAATAAATTTGATATAGATTTTTATGCATAGTGATCTTGTGCCGTTTACCGTCCCACTACTGGGCACGAGTCTCCTCTCAGAATTTATATAGGTTAGTAGATTTGATTTACTTCATCACTACATATTATAAAACCAAGTCCTCCGCCGCGTCTGTCTGTCTGTTCTCAAAAACTACTGCACCGATTTGCATGCATTTCTCCAATGGATCGAGTGGTTCTCGAGAAAGGTTTCAGTAGGTATATAATTTGTTAAGTTCTTGTATACATTGGCTAAAATATAATGATATCTATTTATAAGAACATGCGGGCCAAGCAGTTGGCGGAAAGCTAATCTAATATAATTATTACCTATCGCACTCTTAAATAGAGCTATTAGTAGAGTCCACGCTAGCCTACTGCAGACTAGCAGACTCCACACGCCACGCCATTGAGAAAGTCTTAGGCTAATATTCAGAGAGTCAAATTTGTATGACAATTTGACATACGGAAGCATAAGTTCATGCTTAGCCTCGTCTCTTTTTCCTTCGCCGCTTAACCGCGTGATTTAATTATTAATACGCAAACAATTTCTAGTCGTATAATGATTGTAAACCTTGGATTAGAACTGTGACTTTGCATGGTTATATCTAATCATGATCATAATTTAAAAAAGCAGAGAGGCTGGAACCTAAACTAAGCTGAAACCTGTATTTCAGAGATTGCACAAGAATAACAATGAATGCTTACACAATGCGATCATATTAAAATAAATAGTCATTTTATATTACTAACGGTAAAGTATCTTAGTCTTGTTAAGTAAATTGAAAGTTCACCAGTAAAAGCGATAGGCTCAATTGAATAGACGAAATCTTATTAAATAGCACCTACTTCCATCCTCCAAGTAAATGGCTAAACTAATAATATGACCCATCCAAGTACGAACTGTAAACGGTTTAATTCGATAATGTACATTGCCCCTTATTTATCCAGATAGATACTAGACCAAAGTTACCTTCTCAATTTTACCTAGAATATCAAATTTACTATTCTAACACAAAATGTATCAAAGCATTTCTAAGCGGTAGAAACGAAGACTCATTTGAAATTCGTGATTTTTATTTATTCATGTACGTTTCTCGAACTAGGCTATCCTTAAAAGCTAAAATTGGTGTGCTATGGCTATCCTTTCGGAATAAATACAACGGAAAATTGCCTCGTACAATTTTCACTGAATTAATCATAACAGATGAAAGACCAAGGGTTCCCTTTATTCATATTGTAGATTAAACATCTTTTGGCGGGCTGAACATGGTACCTACCTTTGATCTTTGTACTTTACAAAACAGTGCAGTAGGTGTAAAGTTAGGAAACTGTTCACTGGAAAGATGTTGCTTCGATTTCTACAGGACACAAATATGTATGTGATGAATATAAGTGTTTGTGTTTGTCTGGGTGTTTCTTATGTAATATAAGTATGTATTTAAGAAAAAAAGATGGAAGTATTATGTCCACTGTCTAGTATCTACAGTACAAGTTCTACTTACTTTGGGACTAGATGGTGTTGTATAAAAATTAACCTAAGTTTCAGTTTTATTAAAAAAATATTTACTTTTATTCGAAATATTTCTTTTACTTGTAAACTGAAAAGGATTACATAAATATAATCTAATATCGATACCTCATAATACCTTCACGGGTCGGACAGAGTTTTCTTAACATGTTGTATATAAAGTTTCACACTGAGATTTATTATTAAAAAGGATGCATGCTTTTAAAAATTAATTAACAACCAGGTAGAAAGATTATGCAAAGTTTAATCAGAATATCTTAACGGAGTAGCTGGAACAGCTTTTAATATTTGAAAAGCAATCTTAAAGCATTATTGAGGGTGTGCTGAATACATCGAAGGTACTTTACATAAAGGAAGCATCATCCCGCTTATTTACCTCTACAAGCCAGTAAGTAAACATGTTTGTTGTAAGCGATATTAGACGTAAAACAGAATTTTATGTGACCTGCTGTTTTGTAAAAAACAACACGTTTTGTTTACACATTTATCCAGTAAATTATTTCACTTCTAATATGGTTGTGCTAACAGTGGATTTCCATCAATATTTCATCAAATAATTCACAATCATAACCCGTTGGCTATAAATTTATACAGTTCTTCTAGCCTTAAACCTAGAGACTAAAAGTCCCTCAAAAAGCCAGATTTTTTCAGACCTACATTCTTTGTCTGTCTGTCTTTGTCTGTAATAAATAGTATGTTTTTCTAGACATAAGTATAACTATTCCTTAGCGAAGTTACAGTTACCTACAGTTAATTCTAACTAATTCTTATCATCAACTCATTAAAATCGCACAATAAACTTTGTGACGTTTTTTTTTACCTTAACTTTATTTTTATACATTTCAAAGAACGCTACCTCTTATAATTTTTTAAGTAAGTAAGCCGCTATGTTCGTTTTATTCATAATCAGTCTAGGAAGAAATTAATTAACTCTTTGAAGTAAAAAGGCCTGATAAATGAGGTATCTGATTGTTTTATAATTGGTTGGTAAGTATACAATGAATTTCCAATGGTTTCTTTGAGAATTTAGAAAAGGTCATAAATTTTATCTTGTGTACCTTAACTGGGAAGTAATTTAAGGTTAATTTTGAAGATACTACTCTGCCGTCCTCAAGCTAAAATGCCGTTATGTACCAAAACTAATTTTTGAGTTATGCACAAAAAAGTGGGCAGTTTTTAAAAATGTACGCTACTTAATAACTAGAAGTCATATTTGAGACATAGAAGTACTGACTAACAGATCTCACGAAGAGATCTCACGACTTCTGATTGTATTGGCATTAAAAATTCAAAATCGGCCAGATGTCAGATAACGGCATTTTAGCTTGAGGACGGCAGTACTATTGTCTGTGTCTCAATGGTCTAGTGGTTTATAGCTCAGCGTTGGGTCCTGAGTTCAATTACCGCGTCGACCAAAATGTTGCGAAGTTTTCTAACATAGGTATTAAATTTTAAAGAAAACATATGGAAAATGCTGTCCCCACATTACAAAGACCTAAACATATTGCATTAGACACCCAATATTCCTTTGTATTTTTGTGATGATATTTTTACACAACACAACTTTCTACTTCTCCTACCCCACACAAAATGTCTAATTCAGCAACGGCTAATTATAATAGCCATAGAGAATACTCAAAAATAGACTGTCTGCTAATTTCGATGCCTTCTAAAACAATTGCTGTAAATTGTACAGCCGTCTTAGAAACAAACTCCGTCACTTAATTGCTTCCTGTAATATGATCACCGCAACAATAGCAGTAGCTAATAATGATACAATGAACGGTTGTTAATAATTAGGTGCTTGTTCTTCGTAATTTAACATAATTGACTAAGCGAAGCTAGTCTCTAAGTCTAATGTAACACGCGCCGCGGCAGCCGTGATTTTTTTTATAATTTATGTACAAAGGTATGTAAAAAAAGTTCAGCTAGCTAGCCTAGACCTTAGGGTGGTGCTAGAATTAATTAATAATTAAAATATTTAATAAATAGTAATATAGTGATATTTTTATCAGAATATCATGAAGCAAATAAAAATATCTTCGTGAAACAGTGCAAATATACTATTGACTTTTTATCAAGTTTGTATGGATTCATAAATTCATAATCATAAAACATAACAAATTAATGTGAAATGACCAATGTAAAATTTCTGTTAATAACTACTACTTACTAATTGCAGGTCTAATTGCTAGTCTATTTTGTCATGTGTTATTAATTGCCTGATTCTGAAACGTATACTTTTCTAGACATTATTCAAATACAAGTGTAAGGTACCCACATTCAAGGAATGTATGTACAGCTCGTAGATATACGAGCTGTAAAATATATTTTCCTCTGACTAATCTTCCAAACCATTACACACGTCAAAAAAGAATTTACTACCCTCATAATGGGAATTTTATTTAACTTGCAAACGAAAAACGGTGCTTAGTAATTTAATTTAATGCGAGAAAGTTCTCGAGAACAATAAAATTCTAAGCTCAATAAAAAATCCAGTGCAGTTGTGCCCATAAAAAGAAAGATTATCTATACTAATATTATAAAGAGGAAAGATTTGTATTTTTGTATGTAACGAATAAACTCAAAAAGTACTGGACCGATTTGAAAAATTCTTTCCATGTTAGATAGCCCATTTATCGGGGAAGGCTATAGGCTATATATCATCACGCTACGACTAATAGGAGTGGAGTAGTAATGAAAAATGTTGCAAAAACGGGGGAAATAAATTATAAGATCACGCGGGCGAAGCCGCTGGCGGCTAATTTATCATAATAAAAGTATTCTACGTAGACTTCCTTTTTACACAATGACGTAGGTACACGTGATCTATTTTTTATTGTAAGGTTTTATACCTAATCGTACGATCACGCCTATATAAGCGAAAGGATAATTCTTTGCCGACAAAGGAAGTCATCGAAATCGGCCCAAATGAGGTACCGAAGGTACACTTATTGGAAAAAATACTCTGTATTACGCTGGTTAAAACTCTAGTCGTACTTTTTTTAATGTTGACTGGGAGATGAGAGAAAAATGAGGCACACTATTATCTGTTTCGAAATGATTTCATAGTCAAAACTGTCAGTGACAGTTTCGGAATGTCAAATGCACACTGTAATATTGTGCGTTTGACATGCAGCAGATTATTATCAGTTTCATAGTGATTTCATGGTAAAAACCATGTAAAAACTATCAACTTGACAGCTGACATATACCTCCGGTACAAATTTGGGCTGAGTTGTAGTTTGATGACCTCCTTTCAACAACAATTAAGCCCACATTATGCTTTTCTCAAAAATCATGGATGCTAGTAATCAAAGTACCTAGTTGATTAGAAATTCGTCAGTGTGCATCCATGTAGACATACTTTATTCACAACAGATTCAGTAATAATTCTTGCTTCAAATGATTTTCCAAGAAACAGCCGACGCGTCCGTATTTCAATTTCGCAAAGAATATTAAAGGCAAATAAACAGAATGAACAATTGAATAATTAAATTTTTCCCCTTTTGATACCGGCAAGGCAAGGCTTTTATTAAAATCTAATTGAAATGCAGTATCAAGGATAGTGTCAAAGACTCGTCAGACGCTGGCAATCAAATCATTGTCACCTGAAAGGGGTCTATCTTCCCTTTGTACATTACTTCCATTAAATAGAAGTTGTTATTTAAATTTTTCCTATCTTCGGTTCGCTCCATCCTCCTTTGGCGTGAATAAGTCGAAGCGCGCCTTCTTCATACCTTTTTCACAAAATTCATTTACTTTATTGTTTTTATTACAACACTAGCTGCCGCCAGCGGCTTCGCCTGTGTGGTCTATGTATTTCTTATAAACTATAACCTATGTTACTCGGTAAAGATGTAGCTTTCTAATGGTGAAAGAATTTTTCAAATCGATCCAGTAGTTTCGGAACCTATTCAATACAAACAAACAATCAAATCTTTCCACTTTATAATATTAGTAGAGATTAAATTGCTTGTTAGTAAATTTTTATTGTTTTAGAATTTAATCTCGCCAGACGTTTTTATCTTATATTTACGTAACACTTTTTAAAGTAATTTTCTGTAATACAATTACTACAAAATATATTTTTAATTTGATGGCAGACACACTGAACAAGCCATATTTTTATTAAGTTAATGCTACTAAAACTGATTTAACTATGAAAACATAGTAATAGCACTAATTACGCAACAAACTTGGACCTCCTTGATGATTTAAAAATAAAATATTTAAAAAAGTTTCGTAAGATATTCATACATCTAATGAGCATTAAAGTGGCTGACTCACTTCAGAGCACGCCTTCGATACTGAATAACGATGCATTGTGCTTGAGAGCCGCTCCGTGTCCGATGAGCTTCATAAATCAACCACCTCATTCAGACCTACTAAATCCATATCAACACCAGAGGCCCAGGGTCTTCGGAAACTGGTCGGATTAATGTTCGTCGTTAACCGTCTGAGTTTTGCACAGCTGAGGGAATCTTTTGATCCCTTCGCATTGCTAACATTTTTTACATTGGCAGATGCTTCAATTTTTTCGTAAATATATATTTAAGTAAACAGATAAGCAGATTTCGAAAATACGAAGGTTTTGTCTTCGAAATTCCTGGAAATTTTCCTTCTAGGGTAACTTTTACAAAGTAAATGTTAGTGATACAATATGAAAAGTTCATCGTTAACCGTTTATTGGATGATTACGTTCTGTTGGATTAGCTTCCGAGACCTCGGGTCGCAGTTTGGATACTCTCGCTTTAAGAAACAAAAGTTTTCGAATTTGGTTCACACTTAAAATGACATCGCTGTGAATGCTGTGATTGTTTTAAGTAGTGTCACATTATTTTTGTAACAGAATATCAAGTAAATTGTAAACTTTCTTACTATTACAACTTCATGCCTTACTACTAAGTTTGAATATGATAGAATTGCAATTAGTGTTTGTGTAAAGTATCATTGCTACTTATGTACCTAATTTTTACATTATAAATACTTACAAATAAGTAGGTCCTGAAATAAGTTCGGGGTAGTGACGAATGTTATCATGAGTCCAATAGCTCCACTACAGATTTTTAGTCGGCATGAATGCGTTATGACGGAAAACAATCTAAGAGAAAAAAAAAGGTCCATAAAAGGCATCAATATTGTATAAAAGGGATCGCCTTTTAATCCCCATTTTGAGTAAATGGGCCTATCAATAAAATCGCATATCTACACGCGTGACCCGGACTAGTTCGGATTGGAACTTTATTCATCATCCCTTATTGATGGAAATGGTTCACATGAGACATCTGCGTCTCCCTGACCCTGATAACACAATAAGCCTTTTTAGATCCTCCATCCTTACTCCGAACGTGATACACTTCCGATTACGAGGGAAAATCTGCCGTCACTATTTTTAGTTGAGATGTTAGAAATATGTTGCAGGATTATGGTAAAAAAGCATCGTTAAAAAATGTCTACATTTATTTTGCGTTTTAGTTCAGATATTTTTACAAATTAGTAAGAGATAGGTCATTCAGCTAGTACCTAACTATTTTTTTAAGATGATTCAGATATATTCTTTTTGCAACACATAGGTACATTCTGCGTTCACATTAACATTTTATGGTTACTAATCAATCCTTCTCCATCCTTAATAAAATTCGGATCTTTATTAGCATTCAAAAAGATTCGCAACTTGGAATGACGTTTGCAATCGGCCTAGAATTTTGGGTGAATTCCGTATTTCATCAAATTCAAATGTTGTAATATTTCAAGTAGACAATAAAAATAGGTACTTTTGAATAATTTAACTAGTTCCACTGTTCCAAATGTGGGACTTACAGAGAAGAACCATATTCTCTAACTCCATAAACATATTTTTTTTTTTTATATTATGGTAACAGTAACACATCTAAGATCCTACGACATATATTATGCTTACATGTTACGAGGCGTAAAGCTTTTAACTGCTCAAAGGAATCCTACGTGCTTACGTTTGTACCCTCGTCAAGATGGAAAAGTAATGGTTATATTCGAGTAGTGTTCGCATATGTAAACCGAAAACTATGTAATTAAATAGCAATAAAATTTTCTCCGCATGAATGTGTTAACTAATCTTTTGCTTTATCTTTATAATCTACATGATGTGCATGCATAATAATGTCTAGTAATAAGAACACAAAAAAATAAACAAGAAAACAAAAAATTGATAGTTATTATGTAAATTTTTGGCCTAAATAATTTTTGTTGTGAATTTTGTTGAAGACCGTACTCATTATAGGAAAAAATATTTTGTTCAGATTTTGATTGACCCTATTTCCTCAAATTGTTTCAGAATAAAATGTTAACAATACTCTGTTAACAATGTTCTCAATTATCATTATGAGATCTTAAAGTACAATATTATTTTCATCCCACCATCTCGGAAAGAGTATTTTTACTCTTCGATATCTGAGTGCAAAAGTCGTTTTTATCCTCTAGAGAGACAAAGTAAATTGAATTTAGAACATCGTGCTTTTACCCCCCTGGCGCCGAATTTATCATACAACTTTTTTTTAATTTGTTAAAAACTCAGACTTGGAACCTTCCCTAGGTTCCGACTCTAAACGCAACAAGTATCGATATAGGTATGTCGAATCGATATTTTCTGAAAATATCAGTATCGATACTGATATTTTTATTTAAAAATATCGATATATGGGCGATATATCTTAAAAACCAAATCATAAAACAACAAATCAAGTCGACCAAAAACAAAAAATACATTAAATATAATTTGTTAAAAAGATGTTAGTATAAAAAAAGTATTCCTTTTTGGGATTTTATAATCTTAAAACTTATATAAGTTTATTGGTCTGTAAAAAATATAGATTTTTATACCTTTTCGATACTTTGAATTTTATATCGATGCATTGATATATCGAAATATTAAATATCGCTCAAAAATATCGATACATTAAAGAAATAATATCGATATATCGATGTATCGATATTTTTTCAACAAGCCTATCGGAACTTTCTTGGTGTACTTTTTTAAGTCACTAACACCAACATTACAATACCTAACAAAAATATTAATTACACTCAAGTAATGGTTGCAACGTTACTTTCAATTTCTCTTAATTATACCTAGTATTATTTGTTATAATTTAAAGAATAGGTATTCTGTAAAACTTACCTATCATATAGTATTTAATACCTAAACTGAAATAAAAGTATCTTGTGGTTGTAAATGTTTTTTTTAGTCATTTCCTCGCTGAGGTGGGATGAAAAGTTACGTGTTGCACTCGAGTGCAAAGATTTTTCACCTTGTGCTCTTTTAATTCCCTCGCTGACGCTCAGGATTCTAATTTTTGAATCACTCGCTCCGCTCGTGATTCAATTTTTGAATCCTTCGCTTGCTCGGTCATTAAAATTGAGCACGCGGTTAAAAAGCAACTTTGCACTCTTGTATAACAAATAACTATTATTTATTACAATATTTACAAATTATAGAAAACCTTTTAACGCGGGGTGCGTTAGTAAAACTACGAAACTACTACTACGAAAACTTAAAATAGGTACAGAAAAACATTGTTTAAATAAAATATTACAAACAGAAATGCTAACCGGTCTGAGCAATTTACTTTGTACGTCCGTCAGTCAATGAAGGTTGAAGGTTTCGTGTCAATGACAGCAAGGTAAAATGAAATACAGACATATTTTTCTGACAGAACCCGTGCCTATCAGAAACAGAAGTCGTTTTTTTTTCGTCATACCACTAGTTAGGTCGGTGTGTCGTCACGCTGGGGTTTATTTTATCATTTTTTTTATTTATTGGTTTGCGGCTAGAGTATCTTGGTACCTAGTCGGTATAATGTGAATATTGTAAGCACAAACAAAGTCTAAGGCTAATATTCAGAGACGAAGCTAAGCATAAACTTTGGCATTACTTTACGCTTAGCATCGTCTCTGAATATTAGCCTAAGATTTATAATAATATTATAACATTTATTTCGAGTATCAAACCGCTATGTTATTAGGTACTCAGTTTGTTTCTTGAAGGCTACATATACCTAGCACACAATCCAAGTACTACAGACACAAAGATACTTTTGCAGATCTGTGTCTTACATATACACGACAGAACACAATTAATCTGTTTGAAGCCGGCGAATGTGAAACAGTAAGCGAGTTCGGTGGATCATTAAGTCCAACCACCAAGGTCCGGACCAAAAATACTTAATAAGCACTGGCGCGAGTAGGTATTTGTCACTAAGATTGCTTTTCACGGATTTTATCACGTTATATAGATATTATAAATCCCGACGTCTCGGACCCTTTACAGCGTCCATGGTCACGAGTAACTAGTTTAACTGTATTTAAATAATATTAATATAACGTGATAAAATCCTTGAAAACTAGTTTCAATTCACAATTTAATGATTTTTCGTAAGATTACATTGAATTTATTTTATTAAATTCTGGAAAGTCTTTAGGATAAATTTTTTACACAAGGATCCCCACCATTGGTCCTTGGAGTTTTTCTACTTTCTATTTTGGTACATTAGTATTACTTAATATTATAGGATTAATATTTATTATGAAATGAAATTATAAGATATTTATTTCTGGAAATTTTAAGTCAATGTTTCAATAGTACCTACCTAGATTTTTAATACCAGAAGTCGCCGGCATTTCCTAACTGTAGGTATATCTTAAATAATAGTGTGGGTAAATACGACCACGTTTCCTGCTAATATTCATCAAAAAAGTTTAATCTGTCGTTCAGTTGCGAGAGGTAATATTAATAGCGCCTCTTGCCTATTAAAATTACTTAATAGCTCTATGATTCCTCTTTTTCATAATTCATAAAACATATTCCCCGTCATACAAGTCTAAACTACTTCTAAGTTATAATCAAGTACTTCACCGAACTTGTCGACGTCGAAGAAGTTCATATATTCCATTAACGATGCTGTTCCTAACTTATTATTCACTTACCTAGCTATTAAAAGTTAGAGCAACAAGCGAATAAGTCGAGCTAGTTTTAAACTAGATATACAATGAGCGGTCATTGACTCTGGTAAATATTTATGAGGTACCTAAACGTACCCTAAGGGCCTGTTTCGCCACCTCTGGATAGCCACTAACCGCCCGACAAATTTAAACCAAGTAATTAAACGGGAACTTACTGGGAGATGGTTCAACAGACCTTAAATGTACCAGAAGTACCTACTGTTATAGTTGACACCTCTAATATCCCACTGTTGGATATGAGTTTCCTCTCTAATCGCTTTATCAGTTCGTATGGCAGCAACCCCTCCGGTGTTGTAGGTATCTATGTGTGGCCATGACTACAGTTTCCGCCAAACTTATTGTCCGGGTTGAAGTTGGCACGAGCTAACTTTAACCCGACCGACGAAAATCGGAGAAAGAAAAATATTGGATTAGAATGATTTAGACGAAGGCCTACGAGCTTTCGTTTGGCGAGAACTGTGCTTACCATAAGGTGGTTCAGGTCATAGATTAATATGTTATACTGGTTCAGTTGATCGTTATTGTGAGCATTAACAAACTTTAGAACTTTAAAAAGAACCCAAAGAATGCGTTTATCACAACCTTCTTACCACTAAACCAAAATAAAGTATTAGGTATTAATGACTTTCATGACTGTTTCAATAATTCATGAATTTACTGAATCTTGGGTAGAAACAAAATTGTGCCAAGATTGAGTAAAGTAAGAAGTGTCTCAGACGGAAGTATGAATATTTAAAGCAGTTCCTTATGTCGACGTGCGCCAAATTAGCGGAACCTTGGTGAAAATAAATACATTATTAATGATTTTATTATGACTTTGTTAATTATTCATTAAAGCTGTCACTATAACACAATACTAGTCTCCATAGTGATAAAGAAAAATCATGACTTGCTGTGGTCCGGTCCGAAGCCCATTAGAAACAAACCAAACCTTCCGCAACCTCGTTTCCTTAAAATTACATAGCGGTTTCCCTGTCCTTTGTATTTTTTAACTTGTTCCACCTTGTGTGTGGTGACCGCTTAACCACGTCATAGTACATGCCGTTTTTCATCCTTTTGGCTGGCATGGACCGTACATTGTAGATTCAAGATTCAACAGAAAAGGTTTATCTTTACGCCTTGACTCTGAAAAGATTTTTGCAATTGTGAACACAAAATTTATAGGTTAATTTTGTAGTCACAGGACGATTTTATATGTTAGCGAAACCTGACTGACTATTTTATAGCCATCGATATATGAATAGTATCTGTATAGTATCGAAAAGATGACTGGCTGACTGACTGACTGAACTGTTACTGCAAAGCTCAAACTACTGAATGGATTGGGTTAAAATTTGCACACAGATAGTTATTCTGACGTAGAGATCCGCTCAGAAAGGATATTGGGAAATTCCTACGGAAAAAATATATAATCGCAATGTTAATAACTTCAGGAACCAGTAAAAACGTTAAACGTTTTCAGTCAACCAGCAGCTGACGTGCTTATTCCAGAAACAGTTAGTTATTTAAAATTTGAAAGCTACTTTATTTAATAAATAGAGACAAAACTCTGCTTTAGCTGGCCAATTCAAATCCTATTCCTTTTATTATGATAAGATATTGATACCGGCCAAGTCTGGAAAATATTGCCAATGAATATGAATAATGAAGCCACTCGCTAGAAAATCTTTATTCTTTAAATATATCTGCGCGCTTGCCACGCTGGGACAAATTTCGTAGAAATGTAGAAGCAGTAAAGTTTCATTCCATCTCAAACATTTACTTGGAGTGCAATTTGAGAGAATGCATTTTAATCGTCACATTACGTCAAGCAAAGTTGGAAATTCAGCAAAAGCTGATGAATAATATCTAAATGTTTGACTTCAAACTTTTCTTCAGCTGCGGTGTTTTTCAGAACACTGACTTCAATTAAATTTTACTTTCGAGATTAACCTTGCTTGTTAGAAATTTCGTAATTAACTTTGGCAACAATAAGACAATAGCAGCTCTTGGTGAGTTCGTCGCCGACAACTTTAGACTGGCAACTTGAACTGCGCTTTACTGTACAATATTTTAACACCACAGTTCCTTTTGTGGTTGATTTCAATTCAGTAAATTGTCTTTCAGAAAGGTGACATAGAAATATGTTCTTGTGATATGATTTTAGTTGATTTTTTTCTTAGTCTGGTTATAGTTTTTAAACTTAACTTTTTACTAATTTCATTTCTACTTCCATATTATTGTCTGGCCAGCATTCACACGCTAGCCAAGGGTTCTTTTTACGCCGACCTTTTTAATGTTGAAAACATATTTAATAATTAACCAATAAATTAACCACATCAGTACGCGCACAGGCATTCTTTCTCCGGTCAAAAAAAAGATCAAGCCAAGAGATGAAGAATGCCTTTGTCGATACTTTTCCCTATACCTGTTCAATTAGATAACCGTTCCATAAACTAATCATGGATGGATATACAATTGTGCATCGGTACCTACAGCTATGTAAATCACTTCAGGTAACAAATGTGTAATGTGTAATAGTAGGTATTATTAAGTCAGATTAACAATAATTTTATAAGATATGATCTAAATCTTAATATACTACTCACAGAAATTCGTAGAAAAATTAACATCTTCAATAAACATACCTTAACAGATTATCGGAGCTTACCTACATTAATTAAACGCAGCTTAAACTAATTAAAGGCTTAACAAGGGCAATGCTTCTTGAACCATTAACATTTTATTTTAAAGGAAAATTCCATGCCGCTATCAATCCAGAAAATCCTGAGTCGTGCTTTGAATAACAATTTGAAATGTTTAAGGCTATTTTACATAGATTGTAATAAACTCATTTTATGTAATGTAAGCGTTCAGGATTTCATTCTTTGTCAATGTCAATGTCAAATTGTCATGTAACATTTGTCAAGTAGCGTAGTGACAGGTGCCTGGATCTGTAGCGTAGCAGTCGCGCTTTAAACCACTAGACTGACAAGGCAGTCTAAAAAAAAGTAGTAAACGGATACTCCTTAACACAGGATAATGTATAGCCTAGCTAGGAGAGCAGTGTAACAATTACATATTTTAATAAAATACCTGCCTGTTTCACTACCTTTGCGTAGCCGCTAACTGCTGAATAAATTCAAAAATGGAACAAAATTTTTATGAAATTATCTGCCAGCTAATTTAACGGAAACTTATCAGTAAGCTGTGAAACAGGCCCAAAGTATGTAAGGTATGTCTGCAATCTCTATTATGAATGAAATTAAAATAAAAAAATATTAAAAAGAAAGAAAGAAAGAATTAAGTAAAAAAATATGGCATTATTTAAAATGTAATACGAAGCCTAATAAAGGTTTTGCTCTCTTGCCAGCTCTGAGCTCTCGGACCCTTAGCTCCCCTCAAGGTGAAGAGCTGCCCTCACTGACGCCTGATTCAGCGGTATTCAGCAAAAAACAGCGCTTCAAGCAAAACCTTTGGATCGAGTGTTGCTCTTATGAAAGTTTAATACAGCCATTCCTTTGTCTATATGTATTCCAACATCCGCAACAAAGATTACACGTACATAATATAGTAAGTACTACGTTGTCGTACTTTTTAAGCTATTACAGTCTCTATTTCCTTGTTACAAGAGTGTAAATGCTTTGAAAAAGTGTGTTTGACATCATGAAACCGACATTCCCGGGCTGAATATTTTATTCTGTGGTTTACAGCATTTATATGATTTTCCTTTGGTCTGGATTAATGTGTTAACTTGACCCTGTTAATTTACATCACAAAGGTAAGGCGAATCACATTATTTCTGGAAAATGTGCTAAAATTTTTGAACAAAAGACAAAAGTTTCCTTAACTTAAAAGCTCAGAATAAATTTCCGTAAGTACATACCTAAAATTATTAATTATAGACATTTCTATTCTATTTTATCTAAAGACAATTAATTTCTTTGTCTCCACACAATTGATTATGTAGAATGTAGCTATGATTTTTATTACGCTTTGTTAACTCAATACAGATGTCACTGACTTCTTGAAATTTTTGTATAAATATTGGCCCTCAGTGCGTTCACAAACACCAACCTCACATGTACAAACACCCAGACTATAAATAGTTTTATTATCAGTAGCTGTCATACAATATGTTTCTCGCGGGAAATAAACTCGTGACTTGTGAAAACCAATCCGAAGATTGAACGGTATATTAATATTGTCTTGAAAATAAATGAAAATCGTCTGTCAAAAAGAAAACAAAATAAGATTTTAAAATAAACGGTGTTCAAATTGTTATTCTCGCTCGTTAATTCTTTCAATGGTAAATTACTCAAACTTTTCATTGAAATATTCAACAAAAACAAAAGGGTTTTAAAAATGTAACAGTACTTATAACAAATTTAACAACTTTTGCTAATAAAAAAAGTTAAAAATTAAGACAAATCGTCGTATTAAACCCTGGGTGGTTTATTATCCTTTATTGTTTCGAAGGTTTCCCCACCTTAATCTGTATAGGTATATTAAACAATGTATTCGTAAACAAACTGATACTGATTTACCAATTAATAACTTGAGTACATAGTTTAACTATAAATTATTACAAGACTTGGTAATAACTTGCCTAACTTCTCAACCCTCTCTGTTGTGTTGGTCCAACTTGTTAGTGATGTTATTAAACCCAATTACTCAGTGAACTGCAATTTGCCAATCAATAATCATGACAATATGATCACCTGCCTAATAGCAATCGGAATTTGACGTATTTCCAATAACCGAATCATAAACAGGACGCGTTTCCATTGACATATTAATGATAATAGGTATTGAAATTAAGTATCAGTCAAGTGTCAAATCAATATAATTAGTAGCCGATGAGTAAAACTTTAATGTTAATTTAATATTACAAAACACAGCAATAAAGGAAGTCATCGAAATCGGCCCAAATGATGTACAGAAGGTACACTTATAAAAAAATACCCTGTATTACGCTGGTTAAAACTCTAGTAGTATTTTTTTTTAATGTTGACTGGGGGATGAGAAAAAAACGTTTAATTTAAAAAAAAATCACGCCATTTTGGCACACTAATGGTGTGTAAATGGTAATGATTTCATAGTAAGAACTGTGTCGGTTTGGGAATGTCAAACGCACGCCATTACGGCTTAATACTAACAGTTTCATAGTGATTTCATGGTAAAAACTTTCAACTCAACAGCTGACATGTACCTCCGGTACAATTTGGGCTGAGTTGTATGGGCTTTTGATGACCTTTGCATACATACATACTAAGCTGCACGCCTGTTTTGGTCGTGAAGATTATATAATTAGTTTACTAGTGCTTGGTATGTGCAAAATATTTTTTTACATTAAAAGAGGTTTGGCACTTTTGTCTGTCTTTATCTATTGTTTCACCAAATTTCATTAGAACCTATAGATATATATGCAAATATTATTTTTTATATATATGTATATTACATACTTAATGGCATTCTATCTTTTCTTTTTAAATGGAACTAATTTATGTGTACTTCAGAGAGCAATTAAAAGAATTAAGTTAGTTAATTGTAAGCAGTTGATTTCTCCTAAAGATCAAGTAAAATCCCTTAAAAATAAAACATGCGCTGATACCCAATTGGAAATTATTTTCTTTGAGTTTCTGTAAAAGTACTAGTTTCCAGACAGTCAACTCAACTTATTTAATCTATATTAAAACTAGATAAACAGATCGTAGTTCCAACAATACTTGTTCAAGAGGGAAGAATGCAGTGGCATCGAGAAAGTATCCGCGGAACTTGGAGTAAGTTGAAGTACGGAGTATTGAATAAGTTTCCGAAGAATATTAAATCAAATAGTCTGTAGGTATATCCTGTGGTGACATCCGCTCCTGTTTTCTTTCTGTGGGGAATAAGACCTTTATAGATTTCAACACTTGGGGCCCATTCACCACTTCGTAGTAAGTTCCTGTTAACATACTAGTTTCTGACACTTACGCGAATATTAGACATTGAAATAATACTTGTTGGGGCTTCAGATTTCTCAATGAAACTCCAGTATCGAATAATGTGGTATAATAATGATGAAATATAAAGTTTACAATAAAATATTAGCGCAAGATGTTCACGACTAGGTTTTATAAAAGCAAGTGAAGGTGAACGGAAATGTGTCGGTACATGGAAAAAAAATATAATTACGCCTTAACATTTTGAAGAGCAACATAACATAATTATTCTAATATGGGTCAAGGTTGTCGCAAGCGTCTTCAATACTACTTTATACGAATTTTATCGCGTTATAATTTAGTATAATTTAAATCCCGGCGTTTCGGACCCTTTACAGTGTTTGCCAAAATCTGCCTGTGACCTTGGACGCTGTAAGGGACAATTTCGTTAAATTACCTGGCATACAAGTTCCAGTTTCAATTTATCGGATACCGACTATCCAAAGGTGAAATAGGCCCCTTAGCAAGCTAATAAATTATTTGATATTAATAGGTATTTCCTAAATACCACTGAGACTAAAAAAAATCAAATTTTAGAAATTTTATAGTCTACTACTGTTGCAACGCACACGTTCAGTTGTTTCCGCCATCCTATTATAAAAATATGTATGTTATGTTTAATTACAAAGTGCTGTAATTATTAATTTCCTCTTCATTGCTTAGCGAATTTGGCCAAGTTAAATTACGAGTGTGGAATTTGTTTCATCAACTGAAGAATGTCGCTTGACACGTAATTATAATCGCTGTGAATACGTAACGTTAACGCTGACGTTAACGACTTAAGCTAAGCATCGCCAAACGTATAATTGTAGGTACTCAGGAAAACAAAAACAAATGTTTCAATGTAACATTAAAGTAATAAGCAACTGTGTTGTAACGTGACCAAATTAAATTATGATATTATCATGGAAAAAGAAGCTTATATAGTCTGAACTCACTTCTATCTTCAACCCACTGTTAGGTAAAATCGTCCACCTACTCTTTTACTTGTAAAAACTAGTTGCATCCCACGTCACTTTCACAGGTTTCACGTCACAAATGTATCAGCTTTTTGCTTATCCTCATAGAAATTTCCCTAGATCTCGAAAGCTCACTCCTAAATTTAAAGTTTCTAAATACAACGGTTTAACATTTACGTTACTACAGTTAGTCAATTTAGTTGTAAATTTTTTAAAAATAAATTAATATTTTTTTTGTGAAATTAAAATTCGTAACCTGCGGCCCGCGAGGTTTATTTTAACCAAGTAATTAAAAATTTCTCTTCCCGGTGCGTCTATAGTGACTTCAGCATCATCCATTTATATTGAATACAAAATAACATGAATTTTTTTTATCAAAGTAAAATATTCATCGAAATATCAAAAATATATATGACTCATGATTCCTCGTAATATGAAATACTCAATTTTCGAGTATCCCGGTATCCCTTGTGAGTTGGTTGCGTGTAACAAAGAGATATATATTTCATCGCACATCCCTGTGGTACCGCCTAAAGTGGCCGGTGTTCCTTATCTGTAGCTTCCGTGTTACCTGAAAAAATTGGAATAAATATAGCTATCCGGAAATATAATAAAAACTTCGCCATTAGTAGCGTAGCATGATTTCTCATGTGTACCTGTTTCGATAAATCGCTCGAAATTTTCCTTTCAAACTGTCAGGGATAATCCACCGGGTTGGCAGGATTCACACAGCTTCAAAGACTTTAAGGTGTCCTGCTACATGTACAGGTTTTCATAACATTTGTTTTGCCTGCACTTGAACCTCATCTAAAAAGTTTAATTATTATTGAATTGTTTTAGAGGCTGCCTTGCAATAATCAGACTGCTTAAGCATTGACCACTGTAGTATTCACTAGGAATACCTACGACTCAGATGCTTTTGAATCGACAATGACAATATAGCCCCCCACTCACGTATTGAACTTATTAGGTATACGATGTCTATGTGCATTTAGGTACAACTACGCTGCAAAATCATTGCGTCCAATCATCATCACAATTTTCCGACAGTCAACATTTGACGATGACTTATGACAATATTGAAAAGTGTTCTCAGTTTGTCCAATTACGACCATAAAACTTTACCTCAGTTATAAGTACTTATCCCATTTCCTCCACAACACACATAGAAGGAAGTTTGTCGTGTATCAAACCCCCAATTCAGGTTAATCTATTGACCCAGTTTGGCCTTAACTTACTTTTCCGCAAACATTAACAACTGATTGTGACCATCTCGAATACCTTGTACACCTATTAACTACTTAAGCGTTGGTAAAAGTTGAGCAAGTAATCAAAATGTTCTTATTTATCCTTAAACGTTCTTAGAAAATAACTTAGGTACCTACTTGTCAATAGTTTAAGTGAAATCTGAATCTTGTGTAGTCTTCTTATTTAAACGCCATCCGCCAACAAATTATCTGACTTATAAAATGAACTAGTATTAAACCCATGTGTGTTTTGGCAATTATTTTTATATATAATAAAGTGAATAATTTACGAAATAGATTTGATAGAACCAAACTCATTTAGATCTTAATTATGTTATCGGTGAAGCTGAAAATCCCCCGTGTCTGCTCTACTGAACTTGGCTCTATTTTAATGTATTTTAGTGGAATACACATTATCCAGTAGACCGATGAAAATTTACCCCAGTGATAACTACAAAACTTTCACTTAAAGACACTTCCTCCTAGCCTAGCAAACTTATTTCAGTAGTTACTCAGAACATCTGTCTTCCCTAACTAAATTAGGTTTTAATTATAACAATGTCTAGCAACTGTCACTTCCAAAACTTGGGAGTTGGACTACCAAATCTCAGTTTAAAAGGTCTCCGAATTGATAGAACTTTTTGTAATGGTTGAGGAAATGTCGTAAAAACTTTTCTAATCTTGTCTGAAATGGATATTTGAAAATGTTTAATCGAAAGCAGACAATTTAAGTTTTACAAAAAAGAAGTACAGTCACAACCAAAAATATGTATACACTAGGTAAGCAAAATTCGAAAGCGATTTTCTCCTAAAGTACTGATAGAAATTTTGTGGTATTACGAACCAATACTATAATGACATTGGTGTTATCTCAAAGTTGCAATCGTTTATTCATGAAAAAAACAATTTAGCACTTTTGTAAGTATTTATATATCTTTACTCGTGACTGTACATTGCACAAAAGCGTAGCTTGCAACACTGCGTTGTATTTGCAAAAAATGTGATTCTTTCACCGTCTATCATTATCTTTCACCGTCAGTCTATTTATTGTATTTTAGCAGTTCATGTGTCTCCTTCACAGAAAATAATTTCTTACTATATTATGTTGTAACCATCATTATATTCTGTTTCAGGTAAGGGATGCTTGAAAAAGAACAACACTTTACTGACAGCTTTACTATGCATCAACGTAAGCTTTTCACTATGCAACTTTCGTAAAAGGTTTTAGTTGAAAATTGCAAAAAAAAACATTCATTTAAAATTCTCGAGTTTTTGAGGTTCTCGAATTCAAATTAAGTCTTCTTTTATCTTGTTTATCTATTTTACTAGCATATTATTTACTGGACTGAAACTGACGCCACAGAAATATTTTTATCACAAAACGTGATTCTATACGATAATTTAGATATTGATTCTGTTAAATGAATATAATAATAACTGTCTTATATACAGTGGTTCTCCCTAAGGCATCAACATTTTTATTTAACACACGTTAACACTATGCACCGTATTAATCAAAAGCCGGAGAGGCTTTTCTCTCTCTTTTTTCTTTTCTCTAATACACCTAAAATCCTGCAAAAACAAGGGTACAAAACTACCCGGCCTCATGTAAACCGGGCCGCAGCCGAAAACCGCTGAAATTCCACTAAGCCATAGCACAAAAACTAGACACATAATAGCTATACTGTAGACGGCTTTAGTTTTTACACTACAGATAAGCACAAAGCTGAAATCTTTGTACAAAGGGAACGATAAACTGACATGTTAAAATTATGTTCCCGTGTTACAGTGACCCGACACTAGAAAATTTATAATGGCCGACAGATTAAATTACACATTTTGTTAACAAAGGGATAACCATGGTTTGATAAAGGGCCTTCAAAAAGGACTAGGTACCTTTAGATTATAATTAGTGTTGTTCATGACAGGATAGTAGTATTTTATAGTAGGTCCAATTCCATGGGAATTTTTCCAAATCTCATTTTGGCGGATGCCTCCTTTATAGAAGTTCGGCGTTTCTTATAAATTCCTTAAGACAAATTATCATAATTATTTATCACTCGCTTACAACGGTGAAGAAACCTGCAATCTGAATGCCTGAGAGATTTTCGTGACGGCGTGTAAAATCTGCCAACCCGGAGTACGTCAGCGTCGTGGACTATAGCCTGAACTCTCTCATCCTGAGGGGAGACCCGAGCCCAGCAGTGGGACAATGTGGAATTGTGAGACATGGTTTGCCTGCTGCCTAAACCATCTAAGCACATACCTTTCTGCAATATTTTTTCTGCCGGCTGAAAATTGGACATATTGCAGAATATAATTCCTATTGAAAACGTACAACTTTTGTTCCGCGAGATATATATACCAATAAGTTCAATCTTTAACCTATCACCCAGAATTATTTTAGGGTTTATTCTAAATTACTAACCACATCCATCACTTTCGGAGTTTCGGAGGAAAAACATTCTAAAAACTCAATTTAGCTGGAGGAAAACACGCAACTTATAAAATAGGTCTAAAATGAAACAGTAAGACCTTTGTCGGCACTCCATCTTCCTACACGCTCGTAGCTACAGTAAAGCCTGACATTAATCATGAATTCATGTTTGTTCTTACCAATTTCAAGTAAAAATGAAAGATGATTGAGTGAGCTAACTAATTATTTAACACACATTTTTCTTACTCCACTCCTCCGATCTTGGGCTCCGTGGCCATGGCAGCGAAGACCACTTAGGTACCAGTGGCTAATACCATCACGCATGTATTGTCCGAAGGCAGTAGCAGCAGGCAGGCTTGTTAGGCAGAGATGTACCTACTGTACCCTACTGTTCGCCGGAATGTTTAGGTCTCATGTAATATGGCACGAGCCTATTGCCACCAACCGGGCACAAATTCAGACTCCGAGCAGCTGGGAATTTCACAACAAAACCCAACAACACTGCTTGACCCGGTTTTTCACCCAGGACCTCAAGCATAGCAGTCGCGCTTGGGACCACTATAACAACGAGGCAGTCTGCTCGTAATAAAAAAAATGCTTTGTGCTAGTGATCTATACAACACTGTGTCTGTACGTATTCATAGCGAGCAAACATAAAAGTTTTTACGAGACTAAAACCTGCGTTAACAGGCAGCCTTCTTGTCATACTACTGCTGCTGAAAACAGAATGGCAGAATGGCTAAAAGATGGGCTAAAATACGTCACTAATTCACAATTAATGATGTCACGGCAGACATAATGCTCTACCATAATCAATAGGTTCTCTAAATTAAACTCAAAAGCTCGATTGCTCAACAAGAAAATGTTAATTAATACATACGAAGTAGGGAAATACCGCAAGTAATTATAATGTATGAGCCGACATAATTGTAACGTGCTCCTGTGGGTTAAGAAAATTCCTGACTCAAAATGTATGAAGTATAATTCAAGGGATAATTAATAGGCAGGCTTAGAAAATTGGATGATTAAGGGAAACGCTGTGTGATGTGTCTAAACATACTTTAATGTGGGAAGTCAGTTAATTTAAATAAGTGTGATAAATAATGGGCTCGTTTCATTTCTGGATTGTGCCTGGTTGAATCTGTACATGCCGATAAATAAAAAAAGGAAAAATTTGTATGAAGTTTTCTGCCAAGTAATTTGACTGGAACTTACTAGGAGGTTGTGACAGAAACAGACCTTAAGAGCCTATTTCACAGCTTACTGTAAAGTTTCCGTTAAATGATCTGGCAAATAGTTTCATACAAAATTTGTTCTATTTGTAGCGACATCTATCCAGCTACATATGAACTTGGCTACCTAGGAAGCAACAAATCCTGAATCGCGCAAGTAAAGTTTACTGTGCAACTTGCTTAAATACAACCGCCCGACATCAACCGTCGGGCAGTGGCCCGCCAGGCATAACACCCGCCTGGTCGGAGGATCCTCCCTTTGGATGGATGGACATCACAACTCGTCCCTCCACACATTTTTTAATGTATTCGGCAGTCGGCAAACACTGAAACAGGCCTAAATCTTGCCATTCAATCGGACAGTTAACCCGCTACGCTTATAATACTATAGATTCGTACCAATTACATTACTTAGTCTACATTGTAATGTAAATTTGCATAAGCTTTTGGAAATAGAAAGAACCTTCCGTCTGAAGTCCTAGATAAAAAAAAACCATTTATTAAAAATTAATGTTACAACAGAGTCGTATCGTTTTTAAACACGGTCATACATTTTAACTACCTACTTAACTATACATACAAAGCTATGTAAAGGCAGTTAAACTTCGCATTGCAGCGGCAGTTCCCTGTTAACGATATATGTGGCGCACCCTAGCGCCCGTCCCAGAACATTGCGCAAGTTTACAATCTATTATTAACTTGTTACTATACTTGTTAACTTCTCCTTCGACTTTTGACGTTACCAGTTTTAAAGTGAACAGAATGAAGAGAAAATCTTTTGCGTGTCTAATAATTAACAACGAGCTTTAGTTAATTAGGTATCTGTCGTATAATATCCATATCACCATAATCATAGGGTGAGGTAGAGGTATTGGTACTAATGTACAGTGTTCATTCACAGGGCCGCATTTCAGGGAGGGCAACAGGGGCTACTGCCCCGGGGCCTCCACAAAAGAGCCCCCTTTTATTCCGACTAGTAAACACTAGTTAACAACTTTTCGTTTGACCTTTACCTCTACCTTTGTACAAACATGATTATGATTATTTATTAAAAACTCGACTGTATTTTTTTTCTTGTAGTTAATAATTTGGGGCCAGGGCCTCTACTCCTTTGTTGCCCCGAGGCCTCCACACCTTTAAATCCGGCCCTGTTCATTCACAGTTCGCCGGTATATTTAGACACTGTGTAAATTAAAAATTTAGAAAACCCCCGACACGAAATGTAATTTGCCATTTTGTGGCGGCGGCCATCTTGGATTTGAAATTTTTCATAGTGTATTCTCCTAGTTAAGCCCTTGAGGGAGGTGTAAAAAATTATGTAATCCGCTATTTTGTGGCGGCGGCCATCTAGGACCGATTTTCATCAAACATAGCTAAGAACACTTCCGACTAATTGACCTTTCAAATAAAAAAAACCAAAATCAAAATCGGTTCATCCGTTTGGGAGCTACGATGCCACAGACAGACACACACACATACAGACACGTCAAACATAACACCCTGTTGTTTTTGTGTCGGGGGTTAAAAAGGGCCAAACCTTTCTATTAATTGCTTCTGAGAATGTTAATAGAAACACCCAATAGGTACAGTCAACCCCAAAAGTTGCTGAACACAAAGCAATCTTAAAAAAATGTTTACATAACATAACATATCATCACGCCTGTATTCCCCGAAGGGGTGGGCAGAGGCGTACTAATGTACACCCACATTTCACCGGTATGTTTAGATGCCATGTAATAGGGGGCGAGCCTATTGCCATCAACCGGGCATTTGGATTTGTATCCAGACTTCGAGCCGCTACTGGGAATTTCACAGAAAATTAAATGCTTACTTATGTTGATGTTGATGTTGAATGAATCTTGATGTTGTAATGTTTTCAAAATTTGCCTGTGTTCAGCGACTTTAGTTGCTGACCGTATCTATCTACTGAACATAATTTCCTTCGCCCAACTTGATTGGATTTTACATAAATCGAACGCTTACAAAATCATATTTAATCATAATAACTATTTTCACTAATAATGTTATTATTGGCCTGCTCTGCGTTGGTTGTGGGCAAATTCACTAAATGTCATTATAATGTTAAATGACCTTCTCTTTGTTATTTTAGGCAACTGAACGCCAACACATTTTAGTCCCACCCCTACGTTTAATAATAACCCTTTCACTACATTTAACTACGTTTAATAATAAACCGAATGTAACACACTTTTTAAGATTTATCTTACAAATACAAATACAAATATTTATTGCGATCATGAGTGGTACATAGGTGTTACAGAATGTAGAGGTACATACATGATACCCTGTTAGGGCGCAGCAATACAATTTCAATATAAAATGACTTACAAACTATTTAATTAATCTTAGGTTATATATTTATTTATATATATTATTATATTTATATATACCTTTATTATTATGTTATCGTTATATTTATACTATTTACTTTAACATATTATAATTTAATTATTTTTTATATTGCACACTGTCTTACTGTTTAGTTCTGTCCTCGAAAAACTCTTTTATACTGTAATAACATTTTTGGGTTAAGTATTTTTTTAATTTACTCTTGAATATATTGAAGCTGGATGTTTCTTTTAGTTGTTGTGGTATTTTGTTATATATCTTAATACACATTACATATGGCCCAGAATGAAATATAGATAGCTTTGATGTCGGTAGAGCTAGTGAATTTTTATTTCTTAAGTTACGAGGTTGTGAGTAATGATCTTTCTTTAAGGAAAATAAGTGAATATGTTTTTTGACAAATAAGCAGATTTCAAAGATGTACATAGATGTTAATGTTAGTATGCCAAGTTCAATGAAGTGTGGCCTGCAGCTGTCCATTCCGTCGATGTTTGCGAGGATTCTTATACATTTCTTCTGTAGTTTAAATAGAACATCTGCGTTCGTGCTATTACCCCATAGTATTATTCCATATACAAGCCAGGAGTGTGCATATGCATAGTAGGCAACAATTGCTGATTTTTGGTCTGTAGATTTTTTTAATTGGAGTAAAGCATATGAGAACCTAGATAGTCTCCCGCTTGTGCTATGGATGTGGCATTTCCAATTTAGGTTAGTGTCTATGTGTAGGCCTAATAGTTTAAAAGAGTCAACGCATTCTATTATTGTGTTATGATGGGTGTAGTTGATTACTATTGGACGTTTTTGATATGGTTTAAACTGCATAATTTTGGTTTTAGTATAGTTAACTTCAAGGTTATGGTCTTCAAGCCACGCAAAAATTTCGGAAAGGGTTTTATTAATTTTAGGGTTTAAATCTAATATGTTTTCACATGGAAATATTACTGATATATCATCAGCAAATAGGATACTTGTTGAATCTATGATTTTTGGAAGGTCGTTTATGTATAACAAGAATAATATACAGCCTAGTACACTGCCCTGAGGGATAGAGTTCTTTATATCGTTCTTTTTTGAACGGACATGTGATATTTCACCGGTTTGTGAATTATGGTGCTCAATTTCAACATATTGTGTGCGAGAGTTAAGATAAGAGGAGAACCAATCATAGGCAACACCTCGAACTCCAATGCCTTCCAGTTTATTAAGCAAGATGCCATACGAGACCCTGTCATAAGCTTTGCTCATATCAAGCAGAATACCTATAGCATATTTTCGGTCGTTTATGTAATTGAGAGCTTGTTGGATGTACCGGTATACTGCATAGGTGGTAGATCTGTTTTTTCTGAAACCGTTTTGATTTTCATCAAAGATGTTAAATTTCTCGCAGAATGAATAAAGGCGTTTTGAAATTGCAGTTTCTATAATTTTTGAAAAGGTTGGCAGAAGGGCTATTGGACGATAGTTTGTGCAGTCCGTTATGTCACCTTTTTTGTGTATTGGTTTTATGATGGATATTTTAAGTAAGTCCGGGAAGACACCTTCTGAGAATGATTGATTTATCAGATACACCAGTGGCAGAACGAGTTGTTCGGCACATTTTTTTATTAGTGTGGTCTTATTTTATTAAATAAATATTTCGGACAGCTAAAACACATACCTTGTAATACAAATGTAATAAAACCTGGCTGTTTACTAGTACAGTCACAACAGTACAGCAAAAACATGTATAGACTAACACAGGTACTAAATCGATTTTCTCCTTAAATACTAATAAAACTTTTGTGATATTACGCACACAGTATTTACGACCCAATACTATAGTGACATTGGTGTTATCTCAAAGTTGCAATCGTTCATTCATGAAAAAACACTAGTACTTTTGTTAGTGTATACATGTTTTTGCTCGTGACTGTACATCCTGTTTTACTTCGAATTCGAAACTTTGTGTTGAATGTATCTTATAATATTGTAAGATATTACAAGGTTATAATATTATAAGATACTTTAACAACAAAAAGTTACGTTGTTAAAGGAACGATTTTAACGGACTAAACCATGTTAGGAATACGATCCCCAAAAACCGTCGTAAATTATGAAGATATTAAGGAACAGTACAGTCATAAAAGTGACGTATTTTAAGGGACAGGGTATATAACCAGGCTACAGGGCTTCAGTAGAATGTTATAAGGGCCTGTTACACTACAACCGAAACAAAATTTGTATGAAATCTACACTAATATTATAAAGAGGAAAGATTTGTATTTTTGTATTTTTGTATGTAATGAATAAACTCAAAAAGTACTGGACCGATTTGAAAAATTCTTTCCATGTTAGATAGCCCATTTATCGGGGAAGGCTATAAGCTATATATCATCACGCTACGACTAATAGGAGCGGAGTAGTAATGAAAAATGTTGCAAAAACGGGGGAAAAAATTATAAGACCACGCGGGCGAAGCCGCTGGCGGGAAGCTAGTTATAAATAATTTAACGGAAACTTATCAGTAAGCGCATTTTATATATTTTACTGAACAACATACCATCACACTTGAGATCTTCTTGAGATTACACAGAGGTACTAATAATGTAGGTACCTACTACACCAATATTTCGCCAGTATCTATATGTTTTATATTTTTCTACGTTTAGGACCTATTTCACCACCTCCTAGTAAGTTCCCGTTAAATTACTTGGCAGATAATTTCGTACAGAATTTTCCATTTATAAATTTATCCGACGGATAGCGGCTATCTAGACATGGTGAAACAGGCAATGACCTGTTTGAAATTCGTACGTAGTTTTTTGAAAGAAATACTAATGAGTATTTCTTTACTTAAGTATTTTCTTTGAGTACCTAGGTACTAAGAAACCTACGTACGAATATTTAAAAAGGTCTAAATTTTCAGGTCTCTTAAATTATGTAAAATAATCTCTAAGAGATTTTTAGGCCTTTAAAGCAAGCAGCTTAACCTTATATTGTCATCCAAACCTCCCACGTTGTAAAAATGCCTTAGGCATTAAGTCCGCCTCTGTACACACGTATAAAGAATAAATAAATAAAAATTAAAGAAAACCTTCAATATATTTCATAACTATATAGTCTGTGCGGAACTAGTTGGCCGCGCCTTAGGTATGTGAGCGGCGCAACGTAGGGGCGGGGTCGCCTGCGCGCGGTGGGACGGAGGGGAGGGGCGCTTGCTTTTGTTTACAGTAACCCGCCGCCTCACCCCCGTCCCTACCAAAGGCGCGGCCAACTAGTTCCGCGTGGACTATAGTGGCCGATCTTGGCTTCTCACGGGTGGTTTTCTTTTTTTCACGAATTTTACTTGTATGTTTTAGTTATTCTGCTATTCGAGGCGAAGACAAATCCAACAATTAAAAAACCATGAAAATCAGGCAATCTGTTCTCGATTTTATAAGACGTGTTATATCGAACCCGACTTTAAAAGAAGATTTAGCTGATTTAGATTTAGATTTAGATTTAGATTTAGATTTAGATTTAGATTTAGATTTTATTTATTTTGAATAAGGGGCAATAAAGCTTATTAGCTTTATTGCCCCTTATTCAATGGTAATGCTTTTCCTTATTACGTCTGCAGACAAGATGAAAGAACGAAGCGTTTAATTTTGCGAACATAATTTACATAAAACATTAATTCAGTCACTAATTTATTCAAGATGGTTTGATATTTATTTAGTTTTAATCAGATTTCGATCTTCTGCAGCGAAACATCAGTACTTTTGTCAAATTTCTATATTGTTTATGAAACACATCGAACTATCCAACCGAAGACTTAAAGATACTTAAAGGTACTGTAAAATAACACTGATTGTTTTCCTTCAAGTATTTAAATTACTAGGTTTCCGAAAGCGGCTTCGCCCGCGTGGTCTGGATTCCTATTTCTTATAAATTATACCCTCTGTCACCAGGCCTATGTCACCCGGAGATAGTTTTGCTTTCCAATGGTGAAAGAATTTTTCAAATCGATCTAGTAGTTTCGGAGCCTATTCAATTCAAAGAAACATACAAAAATTTTTAATTTTTAAATTAATATTAAAAAGAGGAAATATTTGATTGTTTTTTAAACAATTTGTACATCTTTATTAATGTATAGATATTAGATATACAAAATTAAGGATACGTGTGCAAGTACGTATCTATGTATGAATGACATATCGAGATGTTGTGTCTCTTTGTTGTAGTAGCTTTACGGACCATTGCTTCCGTAATTGATATGAATCATATACGAGTCGTATGTCATAACAACTATCTACTAAGTAATACGTATTATCATTATGTAGCATGGTATTGTGGATAATCAATGCTATTCTTTCTTCTCTTTGTATCTGTTCCTATTTCACTGAATTTCAGATCAAACCATGTGCAGTGCCCATTTTAAATCTCACTTAAGTAATAAGATACAAAATAAGAAAATTGGCGAGAAATAAGAAAAAAAATTGTAATGTGTTGAATATTTCAAAATCGTATTAGGTACACTATAAATAAATAAATATCTTGGGACATTTTTTACACAGCAGTCTTTTATCTAGTCCCAAACTAAGCAGAGTTTGTACTATGGGTACTAGACAATGGATATAATACTTATATACTTTTTTTGTAAATACATACTTATAATAAATAAGAAACACCCAGACAAACACAAAAACCTAAGTTCATCACATAAATGTTTGTGTCTTGTGGGAATCGAACCCACGACCTCGTGATCAGCAGTCCGGTACTCAAACCACTAGACCACAGACGTCGTCAACACTACACATTAAGGGATGACTTGTTATTTTAAAATATATTTATTTATAAATGTTATTGTAAAATCTTAGCAATTTCTCTGATGCATTTATCATACACCTATATTAAAATTAAATAGTACCCCACGACCACACCCCACTTGATCGATACGGAAACTTCAGCCGCAACAGTTGTGTTGTTGTGCACCTATCTATTACGATCGCAGAAGTTGGTGTCATCGGTAATCTGTGTTACCTGTCTGCTCTGTTACAAGAAATATTATTATTTATACTTTTATCTCGAGTGTAAATATAGTTCAGTAGGCGAACAGATAACAATGACTCTCAAAGGAATAAAATTTAAGTTTAAAAAACTACAACCCGCCGACTACGAAAGATATCAACTGAAAATCATGTAACAAGAACATAATTCCTATGTCAGCTTTCTGATAAACAATTTACTCAATTTAAATCAAAACTTTTTTGAAAAATTACCGGGACCATAATAACGAATCGATTGACGCCTCATTCATCAAAATCAGATGAGTATTTAAGGCGCTGTAGTGGAACATACGTAAATAGGAAGATGCATAGACTGCCTAATATAAACACCTTCCTTCGGCTTTTTGCCGTGTCGTCGGGTAAAAATATTTGCAAAATTACCACGTACGCACAGTAACATAGACAGTGACGTAGGTACGTAAATATTAATTTCATTACAGAAGTGCAAAATTTTACAACTCCACGAATAAACAATGAAACTACACAAAGCTGCTGTCAGTTTTCTGGACACCAGTTCTAAAAGTTTTATTTGATGCCTGTGGCCACTACACGTTCTAGGTTCTAAATAAAGTTTAGACAACCGCTCTGCGCTGCGCAGGTCCGTTTCATGTGGTTGAGTTCATCTGTTTTTAATGGCTCGTTTTTCTACAAATAAACTCAGCTACGCTATTGCTCTCTGTCATTTGAAACCGCTTCTCAGCTAAATTAAACGTTAAGGAAAATTAATTTTATCTGGTTTGTAGAATAATGTATGTGTGTGTGTGTAAAATTGCGTATGACCATGGATGAGGTATGGCAGCAGGCAGATATTATTAGACGTTAAAATGATTATTTAGATAGTAAATTCCTAAAAATCATTACGTCTTGTATTTTAAAAAGTGATTCCTTACTCAAAAAGATAAAGAAGTTCGATAAAATTATAAAAATGTGTTACCTTTATCTAAAACAAATCTTACATAATAATATAAATAGGTAGGTAAGTCACAATTATAAAATAAGATTAAACTAGAAATTACTAAATTAAAACTAGATTAAACTAAAAAATAAAAGACGCCGTTAACAATAAAAAACTGTACTGTAATAATATATACAGCTATATAGCTTTATACACTTATAAAGTAAGCTTGACCATATATTTTCCTGAAGCTGACGAAGTGAAAAACTAAACCTATTCAAAATGCCCACATTCATAATCAGCACGTACAGCTTGAACAAACTTATAAAGCTAGGTCACACATGTCGGCAGCAGCGCAGTGGCTGGGTTCCAACCCGGCTAATGGTAACGACGGATTTCATAGCTCTCGTGTGCACCCAGCCGTACCGCGGCACTGATAGCTGGACTAACGAGAATAATTTGATATCAAAACTTGGCGAAAATGTGTGAAGGCTAAAACAAGGACAGGACATTATAATTTTAATCAAATATACTTTCTGTTAAAGACACGTACATATTTGTAATCACGTTTTCGAAAATGGCTCTAACAATTTCGATGTAAGTTGAAATCTGGGGGTTTACATAGGTGAAAAATCGATCTAAACAGGTCTCATAACTAGGAAAATTTTCATTTCCTGTATTTTCGTTTATTATACATTATATATATATATATATATATATAGATTCATTCATATTACATACAGATTCTCTTATAATAACATTATTTTATTGCACCGCGCTTTTACGCATGCTAGACAATTTCAAAAATCATAATTTTAGTAAAAGAATGCTCGTTAAATCACCCATAAACACTTGTTAAAACTAAAACTACACACAAAATTGTACATTATTTATAACAAATCGACTAAAAATGAGTTGGCAAGTTAATTGGTTCGGTAAACGTAATTGCTTTCATTCCCGTTGCAATTACTTAATTGGATGGTGATGATAAATGGTTTTAACCAACTTCCAAAAATAAGGGGATTCTCAATTCGACTGTATGTTCTTTTGTTTGTTTTTATGATGCTTATTATTTTATCACAGGAACTATTGCTATAAATACAAATCCAAACCCCGAGCTGCTACTGAGAATTACATAGAAAAACCCATAAACACTTTGCTCGGCCTGGGAATCGAACACAAAACCACTGACGTAGCAGTCGCGCTAAGGACCACTAGACTAACGAAACAGTTTTTATAAATGATGGCTCTGAAACTACGTTTTAGGGTACACTGCCCTAAAACGTATATTCCTGGAAGAAAATAACAAAGGTCATATTATTTTAATTTCTTGCTTAAGATAACTGTTATTTTAATAAAAGTTTTTATATATTCCTGAAGTTCTCAAAACGTTTGAAGCTTTCGTTTTTGTTTGAAAACTAAAATATAAGAGTTAAACTTATATTAATTACCATAATTTCCATTGTACGACTTGCTGGTAAAGTGGTGTTATGATTTCCCACAGGATTCTAATATACTGAACATTATAAGTTGTACGTGATTGCTTCTTTTGCACAAAATGATCCAACAATGAAAGCAGTATAATAATTAATATTTTATTTTTTAAGCCTGTGTACGAATAGGTATATACCTACCTGAAATGTTAGTCAGAGATGTACTGCTGTACACATAGTCACCAGTAGGTAAGTCTTATGTAATGGGTAGTGAGCCTGACGTCATTAACCTGGCCCAAAGCCATACACTGAGCCGCTACCAAAAATCCTAATAATACTAAATAAAGTAAGTATTTTTTTATGATATTTTATTAATAAAAACCTTTGAATCGTTTTTTCTTTTTCACATGAGTCCACCCGAAGATTGTCTGTAAGAGATCGCTATAGCTAATAGCTATAAGTAGTAATAATAAATAAGACCGTACCATTTATTGTTTATAAAATTATTCTTTACATTGGTTTTTGGTGTGCAATAAGGAATGTTCTACCTATAAAACTAAAACTGCCCGACCTGGGAATTGAACTCAGTAGGTACCTCTTGTTCGTAACCCCGCTAGCGCTACCACTGGTTAAGGAGACAATAAAAAAATGTAATCTATAGATTTCTACCACGCCATGATAACATGAAACAAATCCTCATTTTCTTTCCACAATTACTTCTAGAGCAAAAGATCAAACAGTGTAGCAAGATTAATTAGTTCGGTCGGCTTGCGTTCGGCCGAATGGCTTACCATCGCCAATGTTCCGCCGCCATTTGAACCTAGAATTCCATTCTGATTGAAGTTAAATATTCAAAGGGGATTTGTTTACCAAACAACTCGCCAGCGGTATTTGCGTACTGTCTTTTTTACGGCCGTCCTATTCCTGCCAAACGGATGGCATGTTGTTTTTCCAAGTTCAAATTTTATTAATTTTTCTCTTCTGACTTTTATAAATATTTGTTAACCACCCACATTTTAATTAAAATTAATGTTTTGAAATTGTTTCATCGGAGCTCTCATTATGTACCTACATAAAATATGTGTTTGGTATTGGAGCGTTATTAATTGATTACCTTTCCACATTAATAATATTTCCTGTTGGAAAATCACGTAAAACATTTTCATATCTCACTCAATTATGTATCCGATCATAATTTAAATATTTATCTCGGCTTTATAAAATGGAACGGCAAAAGAGCAAATGAAATGCGAAAGTACCAGGGGATTCGCACAACTCTTGTTCCTAAATTAAAATTCAAAGAAGGCTTTATATCTGCTTAAAATGCTGTGCCTTGAATTTGTTTTCCGGCTGCTTTTAGGAACAAAATAAAAATAAAATGTTATGCGAAAGATATAAAATTATAAACATTTACAAATAATTCAACACTATTAGAATAAAAAAAAAACCCAAATCCAAAATTGTTATCTTAAAGAGGACTAGCTTTCCGCCAGGGGTTCCGCCCGCGTGGTTTGGTTGTTTCTTATAAAATTATAGCCTGATAAAGATGTAGCTTTGTAATGGTGAAAGAATTATTAAAGTCGCGTAAATTTTGAGGTCAATCGTAACAAACAAACAAAAATCAATATTTCCTCTTTATAATATTAGTTTAGATTACACTTACATCACATTACACTCACGCGTATTTCCCTCATGCTTAGAAACTAGTTTAACTACCTACTACCTACTAATTTTGATATTTCTAGGTTCAAATTTTCTTTATCAGAGAATATTATTTATCTGTTATTACAGTATTTTCTATGTAAAATCCTTTACCCTGAGAGACAATGGCTTATCTACGAGTCACATAATCCGTAGGCTATTTCGTACGGCGGCGTGGGAGGCAGGTACATACCACTAATGCAAATGGCGGACTTGTCTTGAATCCGTTGAAAATGTTCCGCCCGAATAAACGCCCTTCCGAAACAGGTGGCTATTTTTAACTTACAATTCACGTTAAATTGAGTGGGAGATACATACAACGTAATTGTTATTAAAATTTTATGGCACAATATAATCAGAATGGGATCGTATTTTTTCCATTATTGGCCAGAACTTTTTTTTTGTTTCAAGAAAATACTGAATATCTTTCAACTGTTTGATATTTTTATCAAACCGTTGAACAAATAAAACTTAAATTTATTCATAAGTTTGTTTTCAAAGACTTTTGTGTGAATCGAATGTTTAAATAATAATTTAGGTTATTTATTTCATTCATTAAGCTAATTCTTATTACAAAACAGTGATCTTTTTGCAGGTAAATAATGTGATTGTTGTTTTTTTTCTCAAATAATTTGTCATTTAGGGACGGAGCTTGTTCCTTTATAAGTACCTACGCATTTAGCCTTCTGGCAAGCCTTCTAATTTGTAGCGCAAAAAACCTTAAAAATACCCATTACAGGTAGTCAGAAGACTTTCCGTATTCCCATAACAAAATGTTCTATAGATCTCGGTACATTAATACTTTATCTCAGAAACGTACATAAATAAACAAAAATAGTAGCATATTTCACGCATGAAAATTTTGGCAGTTTTCTTTTTGCAATGCAGCCATACATTTCCAAAACACTTCGAACGCAGAACGACCACAATGGGAGCAAAACAATATGTCCCGGGCAATATTTTTCCGGGGCTTAATATCAACAAGTTGCTTTGAATAGCCCGTATTTTTTAACAATGAAACTGAACTCCGTTTGCCTGTACTGTACGTGAAATATGCACGGTTTTAAACAACTTTAAAAGGTTGGCGCCTATGGAGGTTCTCAGTTCGTCAGTTTTTCTGTTATTTTGATATGATATATACTGCTAGGTATCCCGTTGAAGGTATGCACATAGCACATCATATTTCAAATAAATGCCGTATAACAAAATATCTTAAATCTTCGAATAGTACTCTTGTAAAGTTCCGATTTCATAATCTAGAATAGAACATAACTTTTGAACAACTGTGTGAATAAGTGAACGGAGCCGCGAGCATAACTAGTTTCATTATACAGGTTACACAGTTACCGTATATTATCGAGGTTTTCTCGGGTTATATACCGTTATGGGACATTGTTTAATGCTTTAGTAGGTACAGTTCGCGCCAAACTTATTGTCCGGGTTGAAGTTGGCTCGAGCTAACTTTAACCCGTCCGTAAAAATCGGAGAAAGAAAAATATTGGATCAAAATGATTTAAAACGATAGCCTACGACTTGAGCTTTCTTATTTTTTTGTAACAACCCAATATTTTTCTTTCTCCGATTTTTACGGACGCGTCAAAGTTAGCTCGAGCCAACTTCAACCCGGACAATAAGTTTGGTGAGAACTGTAGGTACGTACTTGCTCGATATTTGACCAATGAATATTTAGTAGTCATCATTCGTCTGAATCGAAAGTATCGCCTAAAATTCAACAATTACTTCGTATCTAGATACTTAATTTAACATTAAATGGACTAATGGTCCCTTTTTTCTATTTGCGTCCGTTCTAATTGCTATGACCCCGTAAGGGGCCCGCTAAACCTACAACACATTCACATACACCCTAAGGTTATTCACAAGCATAAGGCCACAATGAGTATTTTTAATTGGGATCAAAGAATGTAGGAATCTGTAGTCGTATACATTGTGTACGCAGATGCTGCAGGAGTTACATAAAAATGTACCTCACGGTTCTGGCTTCAATTAAGCCCTCTGCTCCAGTCGTAAAACAACCCAAGCGAATGCCTTGTACGGTCATTAAATGATACAAAAACTCCTCGCAATAACGAAATCTAAAGATTAATGATTCAGCGTCATACGGGATGGTAAACTTTATCTGAGCTCCCAAAAAATTCCCGAAACCCATGATGATCTTAAAAAGTTCCCGCAAACAGACACTTTTACTTTTAAATAAATCAGACTTCCAACTCCGAATAAGTTTACGAAGTTGGCTTTGAAGTCAGAAACATCGAATTAGGGGTCGTCTTATACAGGAAAACTTTTTATTCAGTGCGCAAACTTCGTCAAATGAAACTTAAACGACTTTTATTAAACACCAATTTTTTATCTTGATAAGTCTTAGTACAAATGATTAAAGTTATCGTTAACGAAAGATGTTTACTTTGAAACTGATATTATGTTTACTCGCTAGCGCACGACAGAGCGCGCGCGCCTTAGTACCTACATCAGCTGTGCGCTCGTTCGACCCGCCCGCGTAGGTATGGCGAGCGGTGACTATCCGTCTAATTTCGATGATAGATTTTCAACGTTAATGCAAAGCAATAAGGTTCATGTTTAATTTGAACAATTTATTTTAAAAGTAATTCCAATTTTTCCTTCATACTTGAAGAAAATGAATCATTATGATCACGTAATTCAGAATATGAAGAAAAAATTTGACCTGGCGAGTGCAGGTTCAAGTCCTGCCCGAGGTTAAATTTTATCTTGTTTAAATAACTCATGATCAATTGCACTGCACTTTTAAAACATACCTACTTACCTAGCTCGGGCTCGGCGTGGTACGGGGTCGGAGTCGTGGAGCTTCGGTACAGGTTGGAAGTGGTATGGATGGAGACCGGCTGTATTTAATAGTTTCCAAACCGCGTACTGGCTCACACCGAAGCGACGTACTGCATCGTTAGTACTTGCTCTTGGGTTTCGCTCGAAAAATTACAAATGTTTTCTTCGATGTCGAAACATAGTCGAGGTCTGCCAGATCCTTGTGCGTGACGTGCGGATTCTGAATTGGGCGTGGTCAAGCAACCTTTGAGTGGCGGCTAAAATAGTCCTCTCATTAGGGACCGCGGGGTTATGAATGCCATGGTCTCGCATTCGAGGCACACTGTTTCACGTTCAAGTTTTCACCACTTAAGAGATACACTCGCACCATTTTGTAAAACTCGCGGTTAGTAAACTCTGACATTGTGCGTGACCGGTCACAGTACGAAATACGAAACGTGCGGCGGCCGCGCGGCGCCGGAATCGCGCGGGAAAGCAACAACACGACGTCACAGGCGCGTGCGACGAGCCAGACTGGCGGGCGACAGCGGCGCCTGGCGCTACCCCCTGCCATCCTTCCCCGCGGGATTCACCCCCGCTGACGCCGCCGCGTGAGTCGGCTGGCGCACGTGCCTTTTGTTATTATTACGAATAGATAAGTGTCCAAATTTTGCTGATTTCAAGCCGGATAAAAATTAAAAAAAAAGTTTTTAACTAATAATGGGAATGTGTTCTATTACTGATACTGAACTACCAAAATTTTTTTGCGCACTGCTTAAAAAATTTTCCTGTATAATCATAACATTTTTAGCGCTTCAGACAAGTTTAACTTTCTACGAGTTTTTATCCTATTCGCAATTTGCGAAGTCGAAAACAGGCACGCTTGTTGTTTCGATCCAAGCGTGAATCGCCTTCGACTCGGCACTAAAACAAATTTAGGACCAATAAAACGCACAATGGCTTTGATTTCCTTTTATTATGTCTACCACGCGCGTCATCCGAGTCTCTTAACACAAAGTATATCCTGATTTGATAAGAAGTATTCACGATCCAATTTTAGGGAGACTAAATACTTACAAACAACAGAAACGGAATACCTACATGTCGTTGCTATAGTTTGAAGTTGAAACAGACAAAATGTGTTCTAATTAAGTTGTACGCTTGTCATAGTAATTCAAACGTAAAATTAAAACCTTTTATAAAAAGAGAACGTTTGTACACTTCTCTTGTTATTTTAAGTTGTCTGTGGTTCACTCGGGTGGAATTTATTTGTTTGATTTTTTAATGTGTCTTGGGCCGATGACATGAAGGACGGTTAAGAACAACAAGTCGATGAACCTATATGGCTTTTAAGATTGGTTCACACAATACCCAGAGGAACCTTAGGAATACCACGCGCTATTAATTGTTTGTAAACTAAAGTTTAATGGTTTTATTAGATACCATAAAGTTGTTGAAGTGTTACTACTATTGTCCCCAAAGGGTATTTGATTACTGGAATTTATTTACAAAAGTACGTTTGGATTTTCTTTTCTGAAAACTATAAAAGTAATACCATGACGCCTGTATGGCCATACGGGTACCTACGCTATATATATAATGTATACTTATATATACCCTCAGTTTACCGGTATGTTTAGGTTCTATGTAAAAGGGACCGAGCCTATTTTAGTTTATTCAAAGGATAATATCTGTGAATAAGGGTAAGTGGACTATTTAAATATTTATAAGTACTTACAACACGCATAACGCGGGTACCCGTAATAGAATTAATTTGTAATGAAACTATTCTGAAGTCGTTTTTGAACCCAACTTTGCGGTCTTTAGCCAACCAAACCAATATTAATAAACGCTGTTAATAAAAATAATAAAAACGTTAATAAAGTTTAGGCTCCTACCTATACGTATAATATAATAGTAATATGATGTCTGTTTGTTCATTTAAAAAACTAATACGGGGGTCGGTCCTTTGGAACGTAGACAATTTTTGTTTACGGTGAGAAAACCTCCCACATGAAATGTAATTTGCCATTTTGTGGTGGCGGTCATCTTGGATTTGGAATTTATCATGGTGTATAGTACACGCACACGCACACCGTCGTTTTTGCGTCGGGGGTTAAAAATAGTAAGCAGTCGGGTAAAACGAGCGATAGTCTGAACACGAGACTAGCTCGTGATATGTTCAGTATAAACAGTCAATGGTTTTATAACTTGTACGGTTATTGCTGCTCGCTATACCGTCTCTGTGGTGTGTAAAAACATGGTAGCTTATCCACTAGCTATTGACTGCAAAATCGTTTTCATGAAACTGAACCGATATTTTTATCTAAAAGGTTGAATTTTAAAAAGTCGTTTCTTATCTACTTAATAAATTTAAGGAAAAGGGACTTTTAAGTTTCAGAAATGACATTATATGGGTGATTTTTCATTTTGAAAAGGGCAAATGTAGGCTTAAACTAGCAATTTGATTAGCAGTCATTTAAATAGTGAAATTATGAAAAAGTTAATATATTTATACTAATTAGTAACATCATCATTAGTAATGTTGTTTAGTCATTTTATAAGTTTTTGTTCCTTTTGCTATCTTATGTAACTGTCCAAATTATTTAGTGTTTTCTTTTTTTTCATGTACTTAAATACCTACCTTGTTTTTGTTACATGACTCTCTTTTTGACCCAAAGGTTGACTGTTAGAAAATGCCATATGGCATTAAGTCCGCCTTATGTACAATTTTTGTGCATAGAAGTTTAAATAAATAAATAATCTGTCTGTATTAAATTACTACAAAATAAGGTTTGATTTCATCGTTAGAAGGCAGGTTTTGTCTACTCTAAAGGCAAAAAGAAACAAAGTTGTAGTAACTGAGAATTTAATGACTTAATTGAATTTCACGAAGTGTTGTCTACTACGCAACAGGTCTTAAGACCAAATTAGTCTTTATTAATGTCTGAAACAAATTTTATTAAAGAAAATGTTAGCGTAAGTCACTTAGTTAATTATTCAAAGCGAAGTATGGAACTTGTACAATGGAAATTAAATATCCTACATAAGTTATGGCGAGAACAAAACAAGACGGACAAATAAGATTTTCCTCACAGTTTTCGCTCGAGCCGTGATTTAAGTGGGCGCGGTAAATCGTTTCATTCGGAAAAATATCGGATTTTAGCTTCTGTAAGAAAAAGTTGTGACTTATGATGGTTTTTGTGGATCTGGAACGAATCGTACGTAGGCATGTCATGCGTGTATGACAAATGAGAGTAGAAAGGTAGGTAGATTTTTTTGGATTAATGTGTATTCTTTTTCTTGAATAGAATAAAATTGAATGTGTACCCATTTGCTACGATACTTAATTCGTCTAACCCTAACAATGTATTTTTGTATTTTTTCTAAAAAGGTGACATGTCGTTCGATGCTGTATTTTCGTCTCCTCACTCAAATATTGCACTTTATACTTACTTACGAGACGCTAAGTTGTATAAATACGTCTGAGTGCCAGAATTTTGCATCAAGTCTGGATGAATGTCTACGATATTTGACCACTATAGACTTCAAAATATTTTACTATTTTAGAAGAATTAATTAAGTAAGTAGGTATCTGGTAAGTATATATTATTTAACAAAATAAACCCTCCATACACCACCCTCATCTTTTTGCTGAAAAATTATAAGGTTGACTTTCCTACCTTTTATTTATATAGTAGTCACCATTTACAACAATACATACTAGGTATTTTCGTCTCCTCACTCGAATATTGCACTTTATACGAGACGCTAAGTTGTATGCATCATGTATTCCCTCAACGTTTGACCTTTAATAAATACGTCTGAGTGCCAGAATTTTGCATGAAGTCTGGATGAATGTCTACGATATTTTAACTAGGGAACCATAAAATGAAATGAACTTGTACCTTGCGCAGCTCCCGCGGAATTTTATTAAACGGGTTATTCTATAAAAGCAGCTTCTAGTCAAGACAATAAGACGACTATAAACCTTCGTATACAAATACGTACACCCTTGATATTTTGTAATTACACCCACGTTGTATGCATGTCTCTATTTTCTCATCTACTTATACATTAAGACAGCTCTCGTAAACCTAAACTAATGGTCACCAAGTTTTGCTAAAATAAGAAGAAGCACAATTTTAGTAGCACAAGCACAAGCTAAGTACATTTTCAATTTCAAAATTATTTAATCTATTATGTGTGGCAATTCAAAGAAGTAGCAGTCCCTGTTTTCGTAGGGGAGGTAAATACAATAAAACGCTATAAGCTACGTATATATAGCATTACTTAATATACTTATTATACCTAAAATGCTGCTGGCTTCTGGTCTGCAAAGTTATGGGTTCTCGAGTTCAACTCTAAGGCACGGGACTCTCTTGATACTTATCTTATGCCAAAAATAGACAGATTACGATTACACTACTTAATAAATTCTGAAACGTGGCGCAGAAGCAGCCCGAGGCTGTGAAATTATATTCCTATCAATTTGAAAGCCACCGCCCCACCCACCAGACTGATAAGCTAGTCTTAATAAGTTTGGTCTTTATGTACCAATGCATAAGTACGTAAAGACCAAAATATTTTTTTTGTACTTATATTATTATCTTCTTGACACAAACTTGCAAGTAAAAACTGTGCTAATCAATCGATCAGTAAAGTTAAGCTGCACTTGCCACGGTCAGTCTGTGGATGGGTAAACAAACCCCTATACATATACCTCTGAGCGCATGTTAAGCCATTGTCATACGACAGTCGATACTGCTATAGAAATCGGAAAAACCTGACATAAACCATCCCTTAGTAGTTGTCAGAAGCCCGAAAAGCAAGATAGGGGGATAATCACCAGAAAATAAGTAAATGTAATGGTACTCGCTTCGTGGAAACAAGACACAACACGAATAATATCAACAACAAGAACACCACAAAGTTCGTTAAAGCTTCTTAAAAATTGCAAAGAGACATTCCTACCAGTTATACCAGTCATCTTTGCGGCGGTGGCTCCCAAAAGTTTGATTATGTTGCTTTCTAATGAGCTTCGGAGTTGCTACGTCACGTACTTTATAGACTCACGTCTTTACGGTGCTTACCACCAGGAATTTTAATGATATGCTCGCTGTATCGGCTGTTTGGAAATTCTTCAATTACCAAAAATTGCATATTGATTTTTTTTTCGCAACAAACGATGGCTGCCTTGTAGCAGTTTGCATTTACAAATCATGGAAGTAATTATGATATGATATGTGGTATGATGCCAAGTATGAACTTAGAATAGACTCCAGGAGAAGGTTCTCAATTCACAACAAAAAGGTTACATAACAATTTTTGTGTGTATGTTACACGATATCTTTGTGATGTGATCGTGAACGATTTCTATTTTCTTTGATAGACTATAATATACCTACTTCCTATGTGGTCCAACATAAATAAATTTGTTTAGTAACTCTCCATAGGTTATGAAGAAGATACACCAAACATCTTTGAAGTCAAATTTATTTTCATGAGCGTCAACATGAATATTTATTTATATGTAGGACCGAAAATTATTTCTCAGTATAAATATGTCTGCTATGTTTTCGGTACCGAATACCAATAGAACGTACAAAAAAACGGTATCTCACCATGGGCAAAATCAAAGGACGGTCTTACGTCACATTCATACATCGTCGTCTCTTTGATCTAGTAGTTACAAACGCAACTGCTGACCAGTCTTAAGTTCGAAAAAAACAAATCTTACAGAAAAATAACTGTTCTAGGCTTTATTTAAATAAACTAGAACTAAAGTTTCAGACATTAAGTGCTCGAAAACAATTCCTATTGTGTCTAACATTTTTATTTAAACAAAACAGTAAAAATGAAAACATAATCACACCATTCTTCTCCGTAATAACATTATACTGTTTGTTTCCTTATTCCAATCTACTTACGGGAGCCATCTTTCTTTTCAGGGGCCGCCAACACTAATCGGATCTGCGAGTCTGCTCAGGTGAGACCAACATTACCGCTGAGATACGTCTGAAGTTAGTCGCTTCATTGAACTGCACTGAGCAACAGGTGCTTTCTGTCTTCCTTTGCGTGTTACTGGGAATATACGAAATTGGTATTTATTATAATACACCGGCTTCGAATGCAGGCTGATGATGAAAATAGATACTGAAAATAAGGGTTGTTATAAAATAAAAGAAACAAATCATCATGCTTGTAACTACGAAGTATTAGGCAGAGTTGTTGGCACATGTACACCTACAGTTTGCCGTAGTTTTAATTTTTATGCATTGGAGACCCTATTGCCATTAACCGGGCAGAATCCAAACTCTACTGATAACTTCATAAAACCATTTACATCATGCTTGACCTGGGAATCGAACCTAGGACCTCTTGATCAGAAGCCGCGCTTGCGACTATTAGACTTAAGTATGAAGAGACACACAAATCTTCTCCAGTACCTGAGTGACTTAAAAGTTTATGTCCAAAAAATATTGCTGTCAATCCTTCGAATATCGATATTGCCCAGAAATTGGGTTGTGAAAATAATATACTTAATGACTTACTTAATTTCTTGTAAAATATTGATATTCAGCCACATCTGGTCAGACTGGAAGCCTTGGGAAAAGCTAGGAGGTTTTTAAATGCAAATTCTTGGTACACAATGGAAATAGTATCTATACCAGTACTGATCCACTATGGACTCGTAAAAATTTAATTTATATACACTGTTTTCTTTCATATTATGAAAATTAGACAAAATAAAAACATCCACCAATGTAGTTACTTGAAATTCATAACGTTTCGCACATTCACAGTAACATTATGGCTACATAAGTACGACACGTAATATCGCTCTTTTACCTCGAAGAAACAGAGCTCCAACAAAAACAAACTCGAGACGGTATGTTACCGTTTGATCAGTACGAACGTATTACTCTACAAATTGCACCTATACATACATAATAAATACTAAGTAAGCTCACTTTGAATCAAACAACTTACTGAGTGACTGCTTATACACTGTGTACTTCTTCAACTGGGGCTGCTGAATATTTTTTTTTCATCATGCCTGTTGTCCCAGAAGTAGCAATTATTTGAATGGCATTTTCCGAATGGCAATTGAAGTATTCCACGAAGGTCAACCGAAGCCAACCTAGGCTTGCGACCACAGGCAGTTACTTCGTTGACCACAATTTCTAAGCAATTGTAAACTTACTGTATAAAGACAGGCAAGCCACCTGATGATAAGTACCTAGTTGTCGCCTCCCACGGACATCTGCAACACCTGCTCTGAAAACTTGAAACAAAAAGATTTTACTATTAAATTCGGACCTTCTTTGTGCCCGTTAAATGAACTCTAGGAGTTGTTGTCTATACTTACCTACCGTTTCATATTTTCAAAGTTTCACTTCCCTATAAATATAGAACAAAGGATGGCTACAGGTTGTACTGCATTCTACTAAGTTTATTTGTTCTCTTTGTTTTGCTGAAAGTCTTGTATTTTCTCAACTTTAATTTAGCTTCTTCAATTACGGCTCGAGGCGTTTCACAGCTGCTTTGTTTACGTAAATATCTAAGCGCTTGTATATTTACGGCAACAACAACATTACAACAGACAACAGTTTATAAATAAAGATATTTGTCTTGTCACTGGATATTTTCGCGGGAAACGCCATTTCTAATACCGCGAGGTTATCCATAAAAAGGTTTTATGCAGGAATTTGCAATTAAATGAACACAAGGAACTATCGTTATAATCAATTTATGATCTCACTCTGACAGCTACGAATTCTGAATATTTGTATAGCTTTCAAATAGTCGGGGAAACTTATTTAGGTACACGAAACTAATCGATAATCGCTAGCGTCTAGCGGTCATGTAATTTTTTTGTGTTTAATAACATGTTTTCATGAACTCATAGCTCTACCGAGAGTTTAGTAACGGCTAACTGTTTCCCACCGTGTTACAAATTTTTCCCAGTCCCGTGAAAATTTCCCAAAATACTTTCTTAACGGATGCCTCATCATAATAACCTTTCGGTGAGCCAAATTTTAGCCCAATGAGTCTAATAGTTGGGCTGCGCGTTGATAGATCAGTCAGTCAACTTTTCCATTTATACCATGAGACCTAGCGTCTCTTATCGTCTTCGTTAAATTTAACGAAGACGCCCGCGCCTATTCTTTACCAAACTTTGCATAAATCTATTGATAGGGGTGGCCCTATTAAGTGGTAGTCGTCGTGATGAGTTGGCCTGCCTGGCCTCTATGGCTAAAATAGGCCCTAGCTGTTCCCTGCAAATTAAACATAGGTACGGTTCAGTCATAGAAGCATTAGATATTACTAACATCTGTTACTTGAATACATTAATTGTGCTCCTTGCCTTGCTTGTAATCAATCCATCAAACATTTGATTGATCGCTGACCCCTCTTAGTTGTAGTGTTATACAATCGATAGCAATCAGAGATCTAGATTGATCTACTAAATTAGTTATTAACTTGCTGATTGAAACCTACTTGGTGTTATAGTTCTAATTCCGGGTTTTCCTTGTTCCATTCGAAGCTTACGTTGTTCTGAAGATTGTTTCATCGATCTAGTAGTCAACTCTTCAATTAGTCTACTCTTCGCATTTGCTAAGCCCGCATGAGGTTTGAGTCGGGTCCAGCGTCCAAAATTCAATTAGGTATTTGAATTGAACCCAATTGAATTTTTTGATCAAATGCTAGTAGTGGGACAGAGTTTGGATTGGATTTATACCAGTTTTAAAAGTCATAAACTCACCCATTCCATAGGATCTAAAATAATCAGACTTCTGCCTAACCCTTGGTACACACACGCGATGGTAAGCTAAGTTTACATTTGAACTAAGATATTATACTTTAGTTTTATTATGTAGTCATCATCCCCTTTCGGTCCGCAATCGCAATTTGCCTAGTTACACGTAATCTAAACATGTCGGCTAACCGATATGTAGGTTACAACCACAATGCGGCGCAATAATACACCCTTGATAATAATATCTAGGCCAACGCTAATGTGTTTCTGGCTTAAAATAAGGCCATCCGCAATATTCTGGAATAGCAAGTAAAAGTTTCGGTTTCAGTCTTGAGAAATAGGGGTGTTTTATTAAAATTCCTGCGTCGAGTATTTGGATAATACATAAATTTTGTGTTTAATCTCTACACGGAACAAATACTTGTATGACCTACAGTCGGCTTTTGGAGTTCTGGGTTGGGATTTGTGTTTATAAACCGAACACTAATAAACCAATCAATGTAGGCAACATTTTTTATTACCAAATAGACCTTCTAAGGCCTCCTAAGGCCCGGTAGGTACGGATGTAGATCTAGATTTCAGACGAATTTATAATACTGGTTTCAATTAACATATTTTTCAAAAAATTATTAGGAGTATACAAAGCATTTCGCGATTTGTTTTTTCTCTGGAACAGCAAAGCATTGAATATAATGTCTATTTTAAAACCGGTCAAGAAAAACACTACAAAGGGTTAAGAAAATTACAATCAAGATTAACGAATACACTGATTGTAGGTAATGTGAGCACTTATACTTGAAAATCAGAGATCGCAATACCGAATGCAACAGAGCATGCAAAACGCTAACTACAATACAGTAAGTGGCTCGAAGTTTCACGGGCAGTGGTTACTAACTTCCCCGCATGCAGGGAGAATGCCAATAGGGCCTCCTCCTAACTTTAATAACCCCGCTACGTATTTACATGTGACTTTTGGTGCTCATGTTAACAAATTTGCTTTTACGGTACACCGTATGATGAAATTGCTCGGGAACAATTTTGAGTCGCAAGCGCCCGAATTTGGATGTACAAAATTGGGGCAATAAAATATGGAAGCCAGTTGATTGAAATACGAGAAAGTGCTTATATTTGAAAGTGGCTTATGGTTACGCTACAGGGGATGATGAGATTTCAAGGGGTCTTTTGGGTGATACTTGGGAAGTGTTTCAACAGATTTTTGTATACCCGCGGCTATTGACACTTCAACACATTATTCAATTATTCGGTCGAATAAGGGATTTTAGGGTAGTCTAATATAAACATTTTTGTATTGTTTGTTCGTTCTCCTATGCGTTCCTATTGATCCGACTGCAATTCAACTTTTGTGAATAAAAAAAGGGTTGAATTATAATAAAAATACATAACAAAATATTGTCAACTTTGCATAAGTTTAGCAAAGGTATTGTAATCGTCTGTCTGACTTCTGTCTGTACCTACTTCTGCTTAGCTTATCTTACTAGTACAATTAGTCTCAATGTTGACTAATTCTCTTTGCTGAATTCCGTTTCTGATTGTAACATTCACATACAAATTAACAGTAACGGGTATTGTGCACGGAAATTGTTCTCATTTACACGCAATACTAATTAGCAAGTACTAAGTACTCAACTTATCAAAACCAGGCATGTTCGAGCGTATTAGCCGTAATCCGCTTATGAGAGATACGCCGTAATCCCAGACGTATGTAACGCTATGTGCTAATTAGTATTGTAATAACTAATTTATTTTGCCCCTTATTCTGTAGTAGTACTACATGGGAGATTAATATAACACCATACATTTCACGCCTTTCTCCCCACAGGGGTAGGCAGAATGTAGAGACCGCCACATAATTACGATTCACGCATACTTCTTATTTTCTTTCATAAAATTAGTATTATGAATTTCTTAATTAGTAAGTAGTGATAAGTTTGATATCAATAAACAAAAATATTAATGTGTGACGTACATCTATGTGCTTAAAAAACTTAAACAAATAGAACGCTGATCAACGCTCAAATACAAATGAGCTAAGCCTAAGATTTGCATCCTCAATTCCCTTCAGTAAATAAGACTGCACTCAAAATTATTAATTGTGATTTTATAGAGCTTTGAAATTACTATTATGGAGTTCATGGGCGCAGCAACATGTTTCTAAGTTCTTTAAATAGTTTACGTAGAGAATTTAAAATACATTATCATGATATTTAATTATTTATTCAAATGTATACTATAAATAATGCAACACAGTGTTTATTAATAAGTTGCTACTTGCTTAATCATCTGAGAGCACATATTAGCGCCAGTTAAATGGTTACTCCAAGAATAACTTATAGAAATGAATATCAACACGATTAGTTCTATTTATCACCTTAGAATTTTTAATATAGTAGCGACCCGCCAACGTTTCGCATGGGTGCATAAATTATAAGCTGTAAGCTTCATAGATGATCCATAATACTGTTGTCCGTACCGGGTATCCGTATGAAATCCGTAGGTAGGGGAGACCGGGGCGCGACTTAACAAAATTTATATTTTCAGTTGTATCTTCAAGACGCGTAAACATTTTGAAATTATTTTTGTATCAAATGATGTCTAAACTATTCAATAACCATGTCGTTGGTTTTAATTTGCCAAGAAATGGATACCTTTTTAAGAAAGTCGATTTTACTCAGAAAAGTCAGAAATTAATACTTACCCCGCGATCGGGGCTATAATTAACACTTCCGAGGTAAGTATTAACAAAAGGGGCAACAATTAACATTGTAAGTATTTTCCTCTATAAATAAAGAAAACTGAAAATTACAATGACATTTTTTTATTAAGCAATACAATTAACATTAGGCTTAAACAATATAGCACTTTGTCCCTGCAACAACGATATATGTTTATAGAGAAAGAAACCCGAACAAAACCTCTATACATACATAATAACAAAATTCAACAAATATCTGAATCATTTATTATTAACAGTTACTTTTACTGTTATATTATTGAAGGAAACGTTAGTTTTCAATAATCACAATATTCACTTAGAATAATAATAATTAACATTATGCTTAGAAGTTGAAACACTCCGTCAAACAACAATATTTCAGCTATATTAATGAATAGAAACAAAAACTCAAACAAAACCTCTTCGTATCTTTATTATTAAGTTAACAGCCTTTTAAGTAGTTTAATCAGCCTTATGTGTGTTATCTAATAATAATACAATCAACTTAAATGAGTTAGTAAACAGCTTATTCTTAAACGTAACAGTAACAGTCTCAATAAAGCTTATTATGAAATTACTGAAGGTAATATAAATATCCTTTTTATATTATATAAAATCAACATCTTAACAATATAATCGACTAGGAATCATTTTCATGTAATCACAATATGTTTCATTTTTATTCATATTCATCATCTGAATCACAATTTTGGCAAACATATGAAACAGTGTTGCCTCTGATACATCCGGACTGAGCCCACTGCTTGCACGAGATGCATTGCACCCAGTCTGCACCAGATGTGTCTTCATTGTATGAGACACCACAAATTATACAGAAATATTCATCTTCTGCACTGTCGCTGCTTTCTTCCAATATCCTTTTCTTTGCCTTTTCCACTTGTAATGTTTCCTTTTCTTTTCCTTTTTTAGCTATTTGTTCTTTACCCTTTCCTTTGCCCTTACCTTCATTTTCTTTACCTTGCTTTTTTTCTTTCCATCGTCTTTATTTTGCGGTTTTTTTTCTTTTTAAGTTTCTGTTACTTTCTATCTCTTCTAGTGCTTGTTTTCCATTATTTCTAAAGCATTATTTCTTGTTTGTCCATTATTTCTAAAGCAGCTGACGTAGGTCGCCAGCGAAGTCATTCCTCGAGTAGTTTTCCGCTTGTAAGTCCTCATGCTGTAACTTTTAAGATAAATAAATAAATATGTTATTAGATACCCTGGTGGATATACAGCTCTTTAAAGTTAGGACAGGTGGACAGACAGACGGACGGACAGCGTAGGCTTAGTACCTAGTGTAATAATGTTAATACCAACCCCACATGCGGGGTAAGAATTAACATGTTAATACTAGCCCCGTATGTTTTGTTAAATTTAGCCCCATGGGTAGCTTTTCAATAAAAAAAAATATAATTACGAAATATTGTGCATTAGCGTTAGTAACGGTATGTAACATTATTAAGCATAAAACAAGCTACTGCAAAAAAAAATATATTACACCGAAATCAATTATTCAACGCGTAAATCAAAATATCGTAAAGTGAAAAAAGTTCGTTACCTGGCCAAAATAGACGCACATCACACAACTCACTCTCGCGGCGCACTGAGCTGGACTGACGAGTCTCAACCCGTAGACCTCTGTCACAGGGACGAATTCCAGGAATCACTAGTGACGTGCTGTTTATAGTTTCGTAGAAATTCGCTTGTTAATACTTACCTCTGTTAAATAAAGCCCCGGCCTCCCCTACTGTGAGGTCTGAGTTTTTTCCTAGAACACAAACAGCTCGACTGGACTATAATATAATGGTAAAGTACTTATACTAACATCTTATTGTTTTTACCGAAAGTAATAAATACAAAGACATTATTTGTATACTTTTTAACAGTGTTTTTCAGCCTGTGGGTCGTGACCATTAAAGAGGTCACCAAATCTTAATCCAAGACTCACGCTATTTATTCAGGAAGGTTTGTAGATCAATAGAGACAATAAAATGTAAATTTTTTTCATGGCTTAGTTTTATTATACGATATTTATGGACCTTGGAAGTGGTCAGAAATCGAAAAAACAAATTATTTTGTTAAAATCTCTCCAGAAATCATCGGAATGATAGACGTCATAGTCTACGTCGACTGTAGTAAGTTGTGTGCTGCAATATTACTCCAAAGTGCCAACTTCCAAAATTCCTGCAACGTCAAACTTTTGTGAAATAAAATTTCTTTAAAATTGATATTAAATTCTTTTTGTTCGTGAATGTTGGCACTCAGTGCCCCGGCCTTTGTCAGATTATCACAAGGGCAAAGGATTAGTTGGTTTAGGCAGTCTCGTAGAACCCTCGGTGAATTAAAAGGTGAAAAGGACAGCTTTGCTTTAAAATTATGCCTCCTGATTTCTTTATGATTTTTCTTAATGTGTGTATGTATATAATGATTTCTGGTTTTAATTGTATTTGCCGTAATATAAACCGTGAGGTTATTAGGTATTTTTCTGGGATTTTTTAATAACAATGTGTACAGTACAAAACTCCGTATATTTTTTCTCTAGTCTGGTACCTACGTAACAACTAATTCAATGTTTTTTTTTCATTATGAGAATTCCTGAAAAGGCTTTGTCTAAAGGAAAATCTTTAAAAAGGTTTTAATCCTTTAGAATTAAAACGAATTTGAATAAATCTTACTTATAAGAGATTTGTGGCGAATCTCTCCAATTGCCGTGGTGGTGTAATAACTAGAGTGGCCAGTGACCATTAAGTCCTTGGTTCGATTCCTAGCTCGAGCAAAGGGGTCATTGAATGCCCGGTTAATGGCAATAGGCTTGCTCTATATTCGGTACATCTAGCGAACTGTACATGTACATTATTATATCTTTAAAATTATGAGTATGATGCTTTTTTTAAGATACCTAGTACTTAATATTTTATTATTAATTTAATGACATTATTATATTTAATTAGAAAAACTCATATTTTATCATTGAACCCACTACAAGTTCAAAGTTACTCTGTAGCATTACATTAATACTGTCTGAAACTATAGATCCCTCTCAGATCTAGTAACACGCCGCCTTTGTAAAGACCTGTCTAACAAAGATGTAACTAGATATTGTGTCTGTATTATCTTCAATATTCCATGTCTGCATCCGGATCGTCTAGTTCATAGGTTCTCAACGTGGGCGATATAACGCCCCCTTGTGGGAGTTTGGGACTCAGAGGGGCATTATAACCCTTCATGGTCGTGGCAAATGTTCCTAATCCCATGACGCATAGGGGAAGTGATGAGGAAGTACGGTTTTTAGTCTGTGAGTCCGACAAAACCCTGCCGCCTCCCCAGGTCCAGATCAATAAGGATTTTTGCACCCCAAAAAAAGCAGTAGTAGTTGTATATTCGGTATCATATTTGTTTGAAGTATAATAAAATACTTTAGACAATGTTTACGCATTATGATTTTACTATTAGGGGCTTCAAAAGGAGGAACCTCTTAAAAGCCGAAGCCTCCTAACAAATAAGGTGGCAATACTAAGTTCCGGGAAGATCCATTGTTTGAAAATTTAATGAATGACTTTATTAATATTTCATGTAATATGATTTTATTTTTTATTTATTAATATTTTTCGTTTCCTTATTTTCCCGAAGTGTATTTACAATTCGATATATGTATGTATATGTAGGTATATAAATAACTAGATTTCCGCCAGCGGCTTCGCCCGTGGTCTTGTAAATGTTATCCCCCGTTTTTACAACATTTTTCATTGCTACTCTGCTCCTATTAGTCGTAGCGTGATGGTATATAGCCTATAGCCTTCCCCGATTAATGGGATATCTACCACTGAAAGAATTTTTCAAATCGGTCCAGTAGTTTCGGAGCCTATTCAATACAAACAAATAAATCTTTCCTCTTTATAATATTAGTATAGATAAATCTTTTAGACGTTTTCTTATTTTCCCGAAGTGTATTTATAATTCCATAACTGTATAGGCTACCTTTAGTCTCAAAAATAATTTTAGGTAGTAAATGAAGCCGCAAGCAACAACTACTACAACACATAAGTTCCTGACCTCATAAGTGAACTACTACAATTACGCAGCACTTGGTAACATGTTGTTTGAATACTGACTAGACTCCCCGAGGCGTGAGGTGGTAACCTAACAGATAAGCTCACCTCATCCGCTATAATATAGCCATCATCCTTGCTGCCACTGTTTATGTTTTATATCTTAAAGATACGTAAGAGTATGAATACATTGTGTACCTTACATAACAAATCGTCCGAACTAGGACATGTTCGAATTCATTCGACACAATTTCATCAAGTACCAGTAACAAGGTATAGCAGTGATAGTCAGTGATCTTCGCGACAGTCAATCCTTTTCCTCCCCACATTAGGCTGGCAGGTAGGTGATGTGGTGTGGAATAAACCCATCCCTTTAATTTTCACAGGTGCCACGTAGCCCACTGTGGGACAGCAAATTGGTTGATTATAAGTAATATTTCATAGGTACTAACCTAACGCTTAAAATCTTCGATCAAAAACTTTACTGCGATGGGGCTATATCAAATTTCGAAATGTAATAGGGACCACAATCTAGCATTAAGTCCGAACTAATCAACTGAAAAGGAGGACTGGGTATAAAAGTGGTGAGTATAAAAACTTACCTAAGACTATGTCTGTTTGAAACTTTACAACGACTAAACCCAGTGCCCAGTTAAACAGGAACTAAGTCTGCAGATAGCCCACACTTTCTGTAGAGCTCCGTTTTCTCTTTTATTTTCTTCCTGTGTGTGGGATAGAACGCGTCAGATCCATTGAGGTATTATAAACTAGAGCAGCAACAATATATGAGAACTGAGAGCTACGCCAATTCTTTCTCGATAGTTTTGACAATTATTGTAAAACAACTTCTCTGACTCCTACACAACGGTTTGTAGATCCAATTCTCGCACACAACAAATATTTGAATGGCCGTCGGTTTATTCCTTGTGTGCAAATAACTTGTGTTTGTTAATTCACCCAAGATAATTAAGTACTCTTATTTTGTTAAAAATGATACCGATGAAAATAATAAACAAATCAACACAGTCACATGGTGTTTGTTGTTGAATGACAAAACCATTTTTGTCAAAGTAATTTTTCGTATTCCCTGAGTGAGTGTCTAGATGAGAGGGAGATTATTTAGTCAAAGGGCTAACAACAAGTATCAAGTAAGGATAATTTGTGTTGCGCTTATACAACCAAGTTGAGTTGTAGAGTAAACTCCTCAATACAGTGTTTATGCCTTCTTTTGTTTATACATATAATAGCTCAGTGATTCACCCGTATCTTTCCGCGCCATTCGTCGAGGACGGGCTTACAGCTAAACTCACTTCAATCTCTAAACGGACCATCTTACTTAGTGCAAGTAAATGGACTCCGTCCTATAAATACAGTACTATTTATAGTAGAAAAGGCGTATATTAACTTGTAATCTTCTTTAGAAAATAAAAATAGGAAACCTAGAAACTGAATGGACTACCTAATCGATAGTGTAATTTATTTAAAAATAAAAACCTTTTCAATTAACATCCATTCTAACATATTCCTAAAGTGTACCTATTAAATACACTTTTTTATTAGGCGTATATAAAATCATCATCATCATGAGCCAAAAGCTTCCACAACAGACCCTACATCCAACGACCCCCGGCGACCTGTACCAGGTCGTCTATCTATCTCGTTGGAGGCCGCCCTATATGTTATTTTCCGTAGTTGTCGTCTTCCACTTAAAATTAACCACCAATATTGGAGTATTGGAGGATGTATTCCAGTATTGGAGGATGTATTCCAGTATTGGAGGCTGTTGGTATTATTAATAACTAGCTTCCCGCCAGCGGCTTCGCCCGCGAGTTCTGATGATTTTTTTCCCCCGTTTTTGCATTTTTAATTGCTATTCGTAGCGTGATGGTACATAGCTTTTAACCTTCCCCGATAAATGGGCTATCTAACACTGAAAGAATTTTTCAGATCGGTCCAGTAGTTTCGGAGCCTATTCAATACGAACAAACAATTAAATATTTCCTATAGTATTAGTATGGATATATTCAGCGACTCGCACAAAGACGATAAAAGGAAAAGAATATTCTAGAAATATTACTCTTCGCTATATTGATTCAGCAAACAAAGTATGTTTAGCAAATAAAGTTATGAAACCTCATTTAGGTTTTCCTTTGCATTCATATTAGTTTTTGTTGCAAAGTTGCCAGTCGGTATCCACACTTTTTTGCAAGAAGAAATAGATTGTGCTTGGAATAAATTCTAGATTCAGATCCTTTTCCGTCGGCAAAAAAGAGGTTTTGTTTTTGCCTATTCTTTATGAAAATAAAGAATTCTAACATTAGCATTCAATCGGCAATATTTATGCCGATCGGGTACTATAGGGCAACCGGCAACATTATGTTTTTAAATAATACTCGTCTGCTTGTTGGCCGATACCTCTCTTGCCAGTTTTATCATCATCAGCATAGGCATTTAACAGAGGTAGGCCTCTTTTAGGCTCTTTTCATCCAGTCTTTGTCAGCTGCCTTTCGCAAGTCGTCAGTCCATCTCGCTTGCCTAGACGCGGTCTCCACACAAGCACTCAAGCCAGTTTTATATAAACAAATAACTTTATTTGAAACGCAAAGAAGATAAATAATTATCTTAAGGATATTGATGTGACCCAATAATTGAATTCTGGAGGTCATATGGCAGGCATGTCGTGTAAATTATTTATATGTTCAGCCATATAGTATTAGTTTGCCCCAACTTGATGTGGGTCAACAAAAGCTTGAGTTTTATTCAAATACAAGAAAACTTGTAAGTGATCGTAACTTTGAACCCAATTGACCTATATTAACATGCATATTTCCAATACAGTAAAATTTTGTTTATTGAAATGTATTGTATTTTTTTTTTTACTTTGTATTTAAATGACTGCCTCGTTGATCTAGTGCTCAAAAGCGGGACTGCTACGCTAGAGGTCCTGGGTTCGATCCCCGGGTCGAGTGTTGTTGGGTTTTCTGTGAATTCCCAGTAGCAGCTCGGAGTCTGGATTTGTGCCCGGTTGATGATGGCAATAGGCACGCCCCCTATTACATGGGATCTAAACATACCGGCGAAATGTAGGTGTACATTAGTGTGCCTCTACCTACCCCTTCGGGAAATACAGGCGTGATGGTATGTTATGTTATGTATTTTTTTAGGAGTGTGGAACAGGTTACTATTCATAACTGCCATTCGGATCGGCATCTCGTAAGAGGTGGAAAAATCTCATTACATTAACATGTTGTGCTTCATTCTCCCCTATAATATTGCATTATAATTCATTGCAGCTGAAACTATAGCTTGATTAAATTGCGCTAAGCGTTTTTATTGCTTTTTTATGGGGCACTTCTTCTTACTTAGCTTGGCGCTTTGACAAACTAAGTAATTTATCAGAGGGAGCACCTTTTATTGGAAAAGCTTCCGTTAGACAGTGTAAGAAAATACCTTAGTCATTTTCTTAGCGGTTCTTTAAAGATACCTCAGTAATTTCTTTAAATTAAGATTAAAGCCTGAATGTATTTAAATTAAATAAAACTATACTTGCTTAAAACAATAGCCAATGTTTATTAATTTCTGGTACGGGACAACTCTCTAATTCCGTATAGCCTAGTTTAAATTCGTTCTAAAATTGAAATTGATTACAATTTTTTTTTAAGTAGTTCGTCTACGTCATAATGTATCGTTACCTACATTAAAACCTCAACCTCTGTGGTTGGGATTAAAGTATTATACTACATTGACAGAGGAGACAAAAAATCTCCTCTGCTTGCAATGTACGCAGTCTTCGGCAAGGAGAACCTCTAACACCCTTAACTGGAATTTAATATTAGACTGTGTTCACTGTTTGCGGCTGTAGACATATTTAGGTCTACCCTAATATGCCTAGGTATGACCCTTCGGAGCAAATTTAAATACATTTACATCGTACACGGTACAACATGACACTTGTTTGGGTAACCGTCTGATTAACATTTCAACCTTGAACTTTGAACCTTATCGCCATGAAAATAGATATGCAAAATCTGTGTCAACCCTCAGATTTCGTGATAGCAAATGTCAAATAGATAGATAGTAAGATAATCTGGCGGATAATCATACTTACTAATTTGTAATCATTTGCAACTTAAAGTAGGTACCTACTTCACTAATCTTCTTTAGTTAGGTACTTTATACCTTTAGGATAGTTTGATGGAAATTGATAGGATTATGGTCCTGACTTGAACAGTCGAAAAAAGGTCAATATAACATAAATACAAACACGAGAAAGGCAAATCTATTATTAATTCTGACTTCCACAGCGGTAAGTTTGGAGCTTTTAAATATTTGAGCAACTAAACTTAGCATGGCGACTGTAATATACGAGTTTAGTTTGTTGAAAACAATTCGTTCAAAACTTTATGATTTATTAATCGCTTCACTTCAATTGAAATTTCAAATGTCAATAACCCCTGCAGCATCAGGTCAATACTACTGAGTTATTGCAACATCATTGAAGTAACAGGATTCCATATTTTGGATCAATCAGATCTGTGGTTATTGCTCAGATCCCTTCATTTCATCAACTTTAAAAATCTGTTGATCTTCACACCTATATTAAACTTTGTTCTTTTTGGTTTCAGGTAATTATCGTGTTCATATGGAGTATGCTACAGGTAACAAATTACGTACAATATAAAATTCAAATCTCAAATTATATAATCCCACATTGTAGCAAAAATAGAAATATGTCACCTGAAAATCGCGCACAGTGTTATGTATAAGCTTTAATAGGCTATTCAGCATGATACTAGGTTGCTCTTTGTATGCACTTTATATAACACGCCATTTAGGCACGGCACATGTCTACCGTGTCACGTGCGCGTCTCATCCTCCTACTATAACACCCTACCACTTTATATTTTTTAAATAAGAACATAATTATGAAAAGGAAAGTTTAAAATACCCATTTCCTTTGAGAATGCGATCAATAAATAATACTTGCAAATGAAAAGAAATAGTTAAAGATTTGCTACAAAATAAATCAATAGCTGAGTATATTAATGGATAGCATATCCCGGTTGATTAAAAATACACACAAACCATGCCCCGACAATAATGAACACAACAAAAAAAGAATTATTCAATTTGGTGCAGTTGTTCGGAAGTTATGCGCGTACAAACATTTCGGCGATTTGTTTTTATTTATATAGATTTGTTTATGTATGTAAAAATGGCTTTTCGACAGCGCCTTGCTAGCAACTACCGTTCTAGAAGCTATTTTTCTTGATTTATAAAGCGAACGTCATGCATCAAGCTACGTTTACGTTTAGTTAATGACTGGCCGCTTTAATTAATTAAGCATTCTTCGCATGAACATCAGATAATAGATGAGACAACGAGCATAATGGATAGCGTGGCAAACCAATAAGCTAATTAAAGTGCGAGCGAATTTAGCCCTTAAAATTATGTATACGGTGATTATATTTTGCTAAGTAGTTTAAGAGCCTGTTTCAATATCTCCTGATAAGTTACCGTTAAATTACCTGGTAAATAATTTCATACAAATTTTGTTCAATTTTTAATTTATCCAGTTAACGGTTAACCGCCGGAAGTTTAACACTACACAAGTCCTAAATTTTCAATCAAGAAGAATCAGATTTATTAATGGCATACTAAAGATCCTTACTAATATTATAAAGGCGAAAGTTCGCTGTTCGCATAAAAATAAGCTGTTTGTATATAGTATACAAGGTGGAAGGGACATCGACGCACATCCGAATACCATGAGTTCAGTACTTACATGATTCTGGACCCCCTGCGTTGAAATTTTCCGTAACCTTTTTCATTATTTTTTTTATTTTTTCTGCAGTTTTTTTTACTTGAACGTGTAAAAAAAATATTATTTCTATCTACCCAAATTAGATTTATAATTAACAAATCATTATTTCATTAATTTCAGATCGCGCCCATATCGATATCATTCACCGCAGAGCGTTATGATCGCGTTTTTAGCAATACACTGTGCCCCCAGAGTGTCAATATCTGTAAAAACCGATCATTTTCTACATGAATGACCTAGGTCATTTTATTTTTGACCTTGAGTGAAACCTTGTCACGACGCTTGTGCGTCTATGTCCCTTCCGCCTTGTATACACAAGTACAACTTTTAGTACTTAAGTAAAGTATAAGTAACCACTTAAGTGGATTTCCTCCTCGTATAATGTAAGGAACCAAATTAAAAACGAAGTTTCAAAAAGTTTTAGCAAAAAATACAAGACTTCCGTATCCAGGCGGCAACTGTGCGAACTTCAGGGCAAATGCGGTTACAATTAACAAGTGTTCTTGTGACGCTTGCAAACTTATGTAAAAGAAATATGAAAACGAGATTTTTTGTGTTTTTACTTTATTTCTACTATTTGCTCTAAACGCAGCTGCTGTCGACGTCTGTGGTCTAGTGGTTTGAGTACCGGACTGCTGAGCACGAGGTCGTGGGTTCGATTCACACATGACACAAACATTTATGTGATGAACTTAGGTGTTTGTGTTTGTCTGGGTGTTTCTTCATAAGTATGTATTTACAAAAAAAAAAGTATATAAGTATTATATCCATTATCTAGTAGTAGTAGTACAAGCTCTGCTTAGTTTGGGACTAGATGATACTGAGTAAAAATGTCCAGTCTATTTATTATTATTATTTATTATTAGTTATTAACTGTTTTAATAATTTACAATTATACGTCGTGATAAGGCGTGTAACTAGCATAATTTACAAATTCGTACAAATCATTTGAATTTGAACACTTTTTGCACTAGGTACAGCAAAAAGTGTTCTCATACATTTTTTATATAAAATTAAATAAGTATTAAGGAATCCTTTTTGCAATACCTATGTCTTAAAGAAATTTAATATTACTTACAGTAGGCGTTTGAACGCCAGCCAAGAAATACCAATGACCATTGCTTACGGCAACGCGCAATGTAACGTTCGCACGACGCGCGTGTTGTTGTCTCCTTTGTGTCTTATTTGTAAAAAAAAATACTTAGAGCCTATTTCAGCACCTCTGGATAGCCGCTAACTGCCGAATAAATTAAAAATGGATCAAAATGTGTATAAAATTTTCTACCAGCTAATTTAACGAGAACTTATCAGCAAGCTGTGAAACAGGCCCCTTAATCTATCAAGAAATATTTCCAAAACTAATCGGTAAATTCAAAATACGTAAATAAGTTTCGCACCCAAAACCTCACAAAATCCTACCTGATTTAGTTCCGTTATGATACATAATATTTCTTGGCATTGGTCACTAGTAACTTCATAGCGGAGATTTGAAACTTAATATTTCCATTTGCAGTATCACCACAGAGACCACGCTAGACGATCGTAAAGATTTTGTTAGGAAATGGCGTCTGGCTCGCTCCCAGCCGCGTGAAGCTCGAAGCTAGAAGTTATAACTTTCGTTTTTCTTTCAGCGAATGGATTTCAAGTAGTTTTTGCTGACTGCAATATTATGCAACATTATATCTCTTTAGAGATATTTTCTGTTGCAGTTTTCGCGATATTATGTTCTTGCCAGCTGGTACAAAAATTGAATTGAGATATGGTTTCAATATATCTACTTAGATTTTTTTATAACGTACTTAGATGAGCACAAGGGCCACTAAAAGTCTCATAACAACCGTCTATTTATTTTTAATGAAGGAAAAAATCGGCGGGCGGGCAAGATTCGAACCTGCGCCTTCTGGTTCGGTACACCAGACGCTCTGACCACTAAGCCACCGCTCGCCCTGCTCGCCAGTTGAAATCTTCCTCCACATTCTAATTTACGTCTTAAGGTGACGTAGGTGATTTTTTCCTTCATTAAAAATAACTTGTAATCTTAGCATGGAAAATGCTTAAAAAATACAAAAAGATAACCGTCTATTTATTGAATTAAAAATACCCTTATCTAATTATCTGTTAGGATGATGGGAATAAATAAATATGCCGTATATAACGGTTTAAAATATTTAAGTTTCCATTTAAAAAAATATTGTTCTAACAAACATTAACCCTCATCTCAAGGCAGTAATTAGGCCTACAGGCTTCTAAAATTTCCTCCCACTTATATTTGCGAAACTACATTATATAAAAGTAACAAGATATCTCTTAATCTTTTGTCTAGCTTTCAGCTCCAAGACGTAGAACATTTAATACAAGACAAGATAATTTGTAGTGCAGTGTTACGGACTTACGGTCGTAAATAACGTCTTGCTTGCCCGCCACGAGAACCCGTACCTAGATATTTGTTGACACGCTTACAGCAAAAACTATAAGAAACAATAGTTCGCGCCTCGTAAATCTTATAATTTCATTACAATTTATTTATGCGATGAAAAATTAATCCCATAATTATTTGTCGTGAAAATTACAAAAACAAAAGTGCAATCTTATTCCATTTTCAAAATTTATGTTGTTTTGCTTTGTATATTTTGGAAGGTGAGTGCGGATTCGAAACAAAATACAGATTTAAATTAAGAATAATGTTTATATAGCTATTTAGAAAATAATGTTGTGTAGATTTGCGAACTCAATTTAAATTATTGACAAATAAAACTAAAGGGCCTGTGTCACCACGTCTGGATAGTCGGATAAATTCGAAAATGGAACAAAATTTGTATAAAATTATCTGCTGGATAATTTAACAGGAACTTTCTAGGAAATGGTGAAACACGCCCTTTGTTTTATTATAAAGCCGCAGAGCATAGACACAGCACACTCTATGCTCTTTACAATTATTCAATTATCTTCTTATTGTTTGATAATTCTTTATTAAAACAGCAATATTTTTTTTATGTTTTCGAAAATAACGAAAGTAACGTAATTTCTTAATAAATTTTACCACTTCAATAACATTGTATAGGCTTATTATTTCTAAGACCAATAATGGTTTTAAATTAAAAGTGCTAATAACAATCAAAGGACCACCCACGCCGGAGATTGCTCATAATGGCCGTCACAGCGACCGGTAAAAGCAGTAAAAAGTTTTTATAACTCTTAAGAGCGCGTGACGCTGAGTTCACATCAACGCGTATAATACTTACTTGAGTTTTACCTTGAATTATTATTAAGAAACTTTTTTAAATACTTATTTTGAACACTCTACCGTGATTTTCATGCAAATAAAATTCCACTTTTTATAAATGGCTACTTGAATAGCAGTTTTTTTTTTTCAATGTTTGTTATGCAAATATATAAGTATAGAATAATAAAGGAAATAACAATTTGACCATTGATTATAAGCCCCGATAAGCATGCGTGGAGTGTAAGGTATCAGACCAGTCCACTACACTGACCTACTTCGACTTGTTCGACACAGACTTTTAACTCGGTAAAGGAGATATCTCGAGCTAACTTATAGAGGTATACGTGACCAAGGTCCAGTGTAACAGTGAACTAGTTGATGATGTTCAATCAATATGCTTTTGCTGATAAATAATCCCTTGGCATAAATAAATAACCCATAACGTACAATTTTTGACATAAATTCTGATAGTGATATAACAAAAAAACATTTATAAAATAGGAAAATCAAGACGACAGCTTGTTTCTAAGAGAAATAGATTACTAGGAAAGCATGAATGCCGTGGAAGTTGCGGGTACTGAATTGAAAGAGTAGCTCAACCATAGTACATCGAGGAGAATGAATAGATGGACAGATTGCCTGTCACGTAGTCTATCTACTAGTTAATTTGACAAGCTCTATTGACTAAGCCACGGAGGGTATTTGAATATAAATCTAAAATCTAGAACGTGAATGAATTTCATAACATACCTAAATTTATCTTTTTGTATTTTTTTAAGCATTTTCTATGCTAAGATTACAAGTTATTTTAATGAAGGATAAAATTGGCTGGTGTCATAGCGTCTGGTGTACCGAACCAGAAAACGCAGGTTCGAATCCTGCCCCCCAGCGGATTTTTTCTTCATTAAAAAAAATACCTTTTGTAAGGGACTGAAACCACACCATTATTATAATAAAATAATGCTAAATGTACAAAAGCTATTTTAAATTGCAATAAATTATAAATTATATAATATTTTATTTTATGCGATAGGTACCTACTATGATGCATGCTGAAGCAATTAGCTCAACAGGATTAATATTATCTTTTTATATTTTTTAAGCATTTTCCATTTTGCTAAGATTACCACTTATTTTAATCCAAGAAAACGATAAATATTATTAAATTCTTGCTAATTCTAAGCAACTTTTACAATTCTGTCGTCACTTATAACTTTGGTATCGAACCTTAAGGAAAAGTGTACCTAAAAGTTCATTAGGTACAAACGAGTTCAATCAATCTCGTAAAACTTAGTTCAAACACATTAATTGAATTTGTGAACGAAAGAGCGTGCGCAGCTGCTGCCCTCTACAGTTTTAGAACGAAAGTGACATTTTCTATCTTATACAAATACAGAACTACCTACTGACGCAAACGGGAACCAAGTAGGTATCTTGTACTAGTGACAACTGAATCGATCTAAGATAAAATAACGCATTTTACGCCTGGAATAATTAAGTACAATGTAAATCATGATAGTGATAACAATATGTATTAATATGTATATAATGTCCCGAAACATACCTACTGAGAATGTACCTATACATGATCAATCTTATCAATACGTGGAGTAATATTCAATATAGGATTCCTCCCTAACGATGTTAATTTCCTAAAACGTAACTTACAGCTCTCTAAGATACGAATAACGGTAACCATAAATTATTTGAGTATGACATGACCTAGTAATCGTATTTTTATGAAATTGTAATACTGTTCTTAAATACGAACGATATTGATGGATACACACACTCGTACATTTAAAATACATTAACATCGGAACGAGTATGCAAATATATTTGTCTTCTCTCACATTTTAATTTAATATTCAAACATAGTTACGGCAAAAATTAATAATGTAAGGTATGTACAATATTGAGACGGGATTCAATTAAGTTCATTGATACCGCGCAAACTTTATTAATCTATTGATCGACATAATTAAATTTGCTGCGTAGTGTCGTCACATGCCCTACTGAGCGAGAAGGTATACAACCTACTTGTATCCCTAATAGGGATGGCAACTTTTCCAGTACCCTTTTTTGTTGAGTCTTTTGTCTTGTCTGCAAGCTATACAAGGGTGACATTAAAGCAATACAGTAACTTTAAAAGTTTTAAAGAAAACCCGGATAGACATTAAATTTTTTGTCTAAAATCACGATAACATAAATGTAAAATTCGAAATTCAATCTTAATTAATTGTTAGGTAGATAAAATAAAGTAACAGAGGCCAAAAATGTCTAAGAATAAAACATGGCAAAGCGGTTTTTACTTTGTCATCTTCAGACAGCAACAACCAGGCAGTCCCGCCAATATAAATTTACTGCGTACAAGCCCTGTCGAGCACAAACGTGACACTAGGGTTGGCACCAGACGGCCTGTATGGGCTGCTAGGGTTGGCAAGATAGAGACTTGAGAGTTCAGGCATCTCACAGAGCTTAGTCGTGATCCCTCCTCCACTTGACGTGCATTATTTAAACTTTCAAGGAGTCGAGCCGGTTGGAGTGAAGCCCATTAGTACAATCTTAAAATTCCAGTTTTTTGTGTCCTAGAACGTTCATCCTTTGTTTGGAAGTCTTAAAGGGGCGTTAGGAAAGTGATTTATTTGAAAAGCACTCAGCTTGGTGGCTAAAACATCAGACTAACGACCTACCCGTTGTCGCCCTTTGTATCTCAGCAAACAGTTGTACGAGTATCAATTAGCATAAGCAGATATTGTATTTTTTAAGATTGTATTTCCAATGACGTATATAAAAAGGTTTCTTCGGAAAACTCTTTTATAGTTTCACCGGCGGCTTCGCCCGCGTGGTCTGGGTGTTACTGGTACTGTCTGGTACTCGGTAAATATGTAGCTCTCTAATGGTGAAAGAATTTTCAAAATCGGTCAAGTAGTTTTTGAGTTAAATCTTTCCTGTTTATAATACTTATTAGTATAGATTAATTTAGATATCAGAAACAAACGAATGTGGTCTATAAGTACATATACGAGCGTCCCATGTGTGTGTGTGTGTGTGTGTGTGTGTGTGTGTGTGTGTGGCTCGTAGCTCCCGAACGGATGAACCGATTTTGATTTTGTTTTTTTTATTTGAAAGGTGAATTAGTCGGGAGTGTTCTTAGCTATGTTTGATGAAAATCGGTCCGAGATGGCCACCGCCACAAAATAGCGAATTACATATTTTTTCACAAATACCTCAATATGGATATTAAATGAAAGGGTTTAACTAGGAGAATACTATACACTATGATAAATTTCAAATCCAAGATGGCCACCACCACAAAATGGTAAATTACATTTCGTGTCGGGGGTTTTCTAAATTTTTAATTCTATAAATAAATACTTTCACACAAACCTTATCCTGGCAATGATAAACATAATCTTTCAGAAATGTGGTAATTGATTTATATTTATATAGCAAGTTATTTTATCTGATTTTAATTGTTCAAATACTAAATAGCATTTGAAAAAAATCTTAGCTTATGCAATGTTTATAAGTAAAAAGGATCATATTATTATCTAAACAAACGGTGCAAACAATAAGTGAGGTTCACCGATGTACTGTGCTATAATGTAATGTAGTCAGACCTTTTATCATACACGTCCAAAGCGTAGAAGAGCCGAAATGTTAATGCTTTACTTATCAAATCTATGCAATATTAATAATGGAACATCCCTTGACAGCACAGCTCCGCAGACACCCACACACTGCTTAATATTCGCTTAAGAAATACGGCCAGAAAAACTCAAGCTTTGTATTTAACTAGCGTGTTTCCCGTGGAGTTACTCGCGTTCTTCTAATTTTTTAAATAAATATTTTTTCTAAATTAAATGTAGCATAAGTTACTCTTTACAACATTCGCTATCTTCGAGAGAAAGTCCCGTCAAAATCGGTCTAGCCGTTTCAGAGATTAGCTAGAATAAACAGAGAGACAAACAAAAATTATAAAAAATTATGTAAGTGAAATTGCAAACAGACATTACAATTTCATTTATTTGTATTATAATTGTATAGATGAATAGTAGAAGGGTGAAAATATTCAAAAGAGTAATTGTTATACTAAAAACTAAGCTTTAAGCATAAATTAATTAATTTACTTTCTAGTTAAAGAACATCACGAAAAATAAATTACTTTACAAAGTAACGTCGACACCTGAAGGATAGGTTCGTTCTGTAGTGTTTTTGTTTGTAGTGTTTTTTTTAATAGAATATGTCCATCCAATTTTAAGACGATTAACAATTAATATTCTGCCAGTAAGCAACATTGCTAATTAATATTATTGTTTCAGTTTTAAAGGTGGTCAAATGGTCAAATGAGTTTTGACAACAGAGGTTTTAAGATAACTATGAGCGAGTGATACCACTGTATGTGTGTGGGTACCGTAGGTATGCTTCTTAGTAAATAAATAAAATAGTTATGTCATTTATACGTTAATTTTGATTTGTAACATAACATACCATCATAATAATATTATTATAACATACCATCATATAACATACCATCATATAAGATACCATCATATAACTTACCATCATATAACATACCATCATATAACATACCATCATATAAGATACCATCATATAACATACCATCATATAACTTACCATCATATAACATACCATCATATAACATACCATCATATAACATACCATCATATAACTTACCATCATATAACATACCATCATATAACATACCATCATATAAGATACCATCATATAACATACCATCATATAACTTACCATCATATAACATACCATCATATAACATACCATCATATAACATACCATCATATAACATACCATCATATAACTTACCATCATATAACATACCATCATATAACTTACCATCATATAACATACCATCATATAACATACCATCATATAAGATACCATCATATAACATACCATCATATAACTTACCATCATATAACATACCATCATATAACATACCATCATATAACATACCATCATATAACTTACCATCATATAACATACCATCATATAAGATACCATCATATAACATACCATCATATAACTTACCATCATATAACATACCATCATATAACATACCATCATATAACATACCATCATATAACTTACCATCATATAACATACCATCATATAAGATACCATCATATAACATACCATCATATAACATACCATCATATAACATACCATCATATAAGATACCATCATATAACATACCATCATATAACTTACCATCATATAACATACCATCATATAACATACCATCATATAACATACCATCATATAACTTACCATCATATAACATACCATCATATAACATACCATCATATAAGATACCATCATATAACATACCATCATATAACTTACCATCATATAACATACCATCATATAACATACCATCATATAACATACCATCATACAACTTACCATCATATAACATACCATCATATAAGATACCATCATATAACATACCATCATATAACTTACCATCATATAACATACCATCATATAACATACCATCATATAACATACCATCATATAACTTACCATCATATAACATACCATCATATAAGATACCATCATATAACATACCATCATATAACTTACCATCATATAACATACCATCATATAACATACCATCACGTCTGTATTCTCCGAAGGGGTAGGCAGACGCGTACACCCATACATTGCGCCGGTATGTTTTAGGTCCCATGTAATAGGGGGCGAGCCTATTGCCCTCAACCGGGCACAAATCCAGACTCCGAGCTGCTACTGGGAATTTCACAGAAAACCCAACAACAGTTTGCTTGACCCGGGGATCAAACCCAGGATCTCTGTCGTAGCAGTCGTGCTAGGGACCACTAGACCAACGACTTGTTTTTCTTGTGTCATCTAAAAGACCATTTGATGTTTAAACCGTTTTCCAAAAAGGTAAGTTCTGAATCTTAGCGTACCTATTTAATTTGTTTTAACAAAGAAAATTTAAATATTTCTTATAGGTATACATCTCAATAAATTAAAAAAAAAACGTTATGTCATTTACTCGTTAAATTATTTTGATTTGTAACACGCAATACGGATAACTGTTAATGAAAAGCTATTATTACAGATCTCTTTAATTAAAAACATGTACCGAATGACAGTTTATACTAGCACAAGTAAATAATAATAGGGTTGGCACGTTTCATCGATTCTCGTTAACATATATTCAGTCCGCGTGTACTGATAACGTGTTGGATGGTTTTATTTTTTACGTTTATATTGTAACTATTGATTCAATTAAGACCTATTGAATTGTAATACGGTTTCTGTAATAAAACGCTTATTCACGCTTATTCAACCTACTAAAAACTGAACTAACGATGGCAATTGTGGGTGGGCTACTGGAAATTTCGCAGAAAAACCCTACAACACTGCTCGGCCCGGGATTTTAGCCCAGGTCCTTATAGCGTAGCAGTCGCGCTTGGGACCACTAGACCAACGAGGCAATCAAGCCATCAAAATGACATATCACGGTTTTTTTTAAAACGATTTAATATATTTCGTGACAAATGCCACACTTTGTGCTGTGTCCCTAGACAGATATCCTAACGCATTAGTGTTACTCAAATATTATTTCTCGTAGAAATGTCGTAGACAAAACGCGTAGCTAGTTACTACGAGTGATTGCTACATCAAAGGCTGCCGTAGCCCTCGTAGCGCCGCGTAGGCGCGGCGTATGACTGAAAACAAGAAATGTATTAAAAAGTAACTATAGTACATATCCTTACATTCATATACACTTGCGTGCAAAAAAAACGGCCCACATATTTATTTTTTATTTGTAAAGTGAGAAATAAGTAAAATAAAAAAGTGCGCCGATTATTTTGAAATACATAGCGGCGAATACGTGTATAAAATTATGTGGTCAGCAAAAGAAAAGATAATACCGTCAGTTTAGATGTTTCTTATTGCATGTTGCTTCTTTGTATGGTGTACAATAAAGACTATTCTATCTATTACAGCAAAACACCACTAGCTCACTCTTACATGTTATCTCAAAACATTCCGACACGATAGCTCAGAGAATGTAAAGCCATTTTTTTTCATGCATTTTTCTTATAGACTAAGGTGGCTATTTCATCATCATCAACTTATTAATTGTCCCACTGCTGAGCACGGATCTCCTCTCGGAAAGAGAGGGATTAGGCTATAGTCCAGCACGCTAGCCTAATGCGGGCTGGCAGACTTCACCATCCATCGAGAATATCTCTCAGGCATGCAGGTTTCCTCATGATGTTTTCCTTTACCGTTAAAGCGAGTGATAATTACACACATGATTTCGAAAAGTCAGAGGTGCGTGCCTTGGATTCGAACTCAAGACCCTTGACTTGGCAGTCCAGGGGTACCCCTAGGCTATCACTGCTTGGTGGCTATTTAGAATTAAAGTATTCTGAAAAAAGTAAAGGTAAGCGAGTGTTTTATAAAGTTATAGAAAACATAAACAAATGCGCTATAGTACCATAAGAGGTTTACAGTTTCATAAATTCTGCTGCAACTTAATTGCTGTCAGTGCAAGGTGAAGATAACGTGACACTTAAAACCAATACTTTCAACCTTAGTGCATTTCACGACACTCACTCAACACTAAAATATTTTTAGTGTTCCCGTAAAATGTATTTCAGTGTCGTAAAAAGTCACTATAGCGACTTCAAATCATTTTCTTTCTGACCTTTGGCTGTACTAGAATCCTTAGTGGTGACCTTTGGTTTTATACTTCCCACAATGTTCCATTAAAGTATCAAAAATACCGTGACTCTCCTGTCTCTCTCCTTTTTTTCTTGTGTCATCTAATAGACCATTTGATGTATAAACTGTTTTCAAACAAGTTGGTTCTCAATCTGAGGCATTCTGAGTGTACCAATTTAATTTGTTTTTACCAAAGTAAATTTTAATATTTCGTTTTACTTTTGGCTATCATACGAATAGCATTATGATTGTATCGTAGACAGGATCATATTAATGAAAAAGTTAATCATCCAATATGGAGTATCTTTGAATAATATTTACTAGAATCAAACTAAACTTTTTTTGTTTTTTCCCTTGTTATATGTACCTATCTATTTTACTTACTTTAAATGTATTAGAATTTGTTGTATATGTGTCTGTCTGTCCGTCTGAATAAATGCTTTCTTAATATTATTTCTTATTCTTATTAAACCTTATTATTAATATCTAAAGTGTTTTTCCTGTGATTACCTAACCAAATGTTACCTTCAGAGAAATTACTAACTCAATTTGAAAACAAATTCCGAGAAGCGTTCTAATTAACGCTATTGATAAAACTTTTAACTGTGATTTTGTTAATTTAACGGCGTCCCTTTTATTACCGTCGTTATAATAAAAAAAATCTCTTTGTGTAACTTAATACACTTTTTAAAATTTAATTGAATGTAATAATACACCGTTTAATTTCTCATAAAATTGTAAATTTATCTTTCTTTGTGATTGCCGTAGAAATTGCGTTCCAAGCACTTCTTATTCACTTTCGCATACACACTTTACCTGAAACAAACAAAACTTACAAAATATAACCTAGAAAACAAAAGCGCCTTAATAGAGCTTTGAGAAAAAAGTAAGTATTTCGAACAACAAAGAGTATTCCTCTGAAGTTCATAAATTATTGAAAACGAGGGTCGAAACGTAACCTTTAGTAAACCCCAGCCTAATTTGAAGACAAAATTTGTTCGAGCGTAGTACGAATAAAATACTACAGATTCGCTTCCAAAAATATCAGCGCAAGCAAAATACCACAAAACCTAGTCTCCAAGTTTACCTTAAACTGGGATTTTCCGAAGCTATACGTAGGTATAATTTGCCGCCACAAACTACGGTGATCCCGTTTTGTATTCAGACATATTTTAGGATTCCGTCGGCAGCAGGGTTAAGCTCAATAGTTGTGTAATATTCGACTCCGAGGTTTAGCAAGTAGTTATAAAATAAATCAATTTCAGTTGGACTTCAATTTAACTGTGAATGGCAATAGAGTAACTTGTCAAAGACAATTTCAAATTCTGTGAGATATCTCGAATGTCTTTTGAATTTTAATGACTTCCTGATTGTAAGAAATAAAATAGACAGAATTCCTTGTATAGTTATATAAAATAATCTTGCTACTATTAATATTGTATTGAAAATACTGTGTCTTGTTTTCTAATAGAAACGTATAATAAAAAACAAAAAATTACTAGAATCGAACAACTATCAAAAACACTGTTTAAAAGTATTGCAATTGCAATACATCATATTTGGTCTGCATACAAAAAAAAACAAATGAAAACGTACATTCAAATAAAAACAAATTAAATGTTCAGGTTCAAATACGGAATCAGAATCAGAATCTCTATTTATTTTGGAAATTTTAGCAAAGAAAAAAAAACACTGTAGAGCAAGATTAGAAAAGGCTGTCTTATTGATGACGATAGGCTATTTGCTTTGACAGATATTAGGATAAACCTGATATTACACAGTAACTGAAGAGCTAAAAAGAACACCCAAGAGATAAGGGAACATTACTAATGTATGATAAATATAGCATTCTCAACTGTTATCGGGCACTCGAGTGTGACTCAATTGATATTGATTAACAAATAATACAGAAGTCTGTGTACTTGAGTGCTACGGTGTGATTGCGGACACATTAATCAGAAGCGTCACATTTTTAATGCCGTTTTATAGAATAACAATACTACATTGTGGTTGTAATGTAAATGTGTTTTTAGAAGTGCGAATTTAAATTCACCACCGCTTGTGAAGTGAAGCCGACGGAGCAGGTTAAGCAATGTCTTGTATCGATACATGATGTATCATAATATTCTAATGCTTTAAGCATCGCGGATGGTGCAAGGCAGGTGTTTTATCTCCTTACGTAATTTGTTAAATAAAGTTTTTTTAAACTTGATTTAAAAATGCTCAAAATATAATGCTTTGAGCAAAAAGCATTATGCTCAAAGCATTAAAATATTCAATAACATATACTGTATGTACTGAATACCATCACGCCTGTATTCCCCAAAAGCTTATGCAAAGATGTACTAATATACAGCCACAGTTCGCCGGTATGTTGAGGTCTCATGTAATAGAGGGTGAACCTATTACCATTATCCGGGCACAATCCTGCTCGACGTGACAATAGAACCCAGAGACCCAGAGATTAGACTTATGAGGCACTTGTTTCAACCTACCGATATATGTCTAAATATAAAACGATTCACTTCGTGACTGTTCTTTAATAACAGAGACATCTGATGGATCTCTAAACCGTCCGCATTTCCGCCTACTGTTTACTCGTACGGCCAGATAGCTTTAATACTTACTTAATGTGCTATCCGAGTGCCACTTTATGTCCAAACGAGACAGTTATTATAACTTCACTTTAATAGTGTTATAAATTGAAACGAGTTTCCACAAACACATTATGTGTAGTGGCTCGCTGGAGCTAGTGGCTATTATTTATGTTTGTTTTGAAAGCCCTGATGCAAACGATTTTCGCCGATAGTGTTTGGCACATTATGGCCATTATGGTCTAGCTTTTGCACGTAGTATCGTTCTTATGAACGTTATCGTAATAGCCTTATGTTACTTGCTACTTAATTATGTCAGCGCCATGTAATGAAAGCGTATTTCTTATAAGTGTAGTGTGGGATGAGTCCAAAATAAATACATCTTAATATTTTCTAAGTCTTCTTTAATTCTGATTTTCACCTTTTCTTACAAAAGGACACCAGTCTTCCTTCACATCTTTTACCTGAATGCCACCGTGTTACCAACCTTCAGCACTAAAACTACAAATTTAACATGAAAAACATAATAATATTGTTTTTTAATCCAAATTATTATTTTTTACTAAGAAAATGAACTTTCAAATAGGAAATTACCTAAATTGAAAATGTTTAAAGGCAAGTCTTATTTGTGCAAAATTTAGTTGAAATTGATTCAATGCCAAAATACGTTTTATCTAAGTGATATTTTTTTTCTTCTGGAGAAGACGGATGTTTATGTCAGAATCTTACTAATAAAAACCAATGTGTACCCATGGTCAGAACCCAGAATAATTTAGTCAGTCAGTTTCCACAAGTTTAAAGGGCTTGTTTCACCATCTTTGGATAACCACAGGATAAATTCAAAAATGTGTTAAAATTGACCTTTATTGCTTTCACAGAGAAAATACTTAAGCTTAATGTCCTTCCATCACCGCAACAATACCTACCTAATGTGATTAACGTAACACGTTAATTTTCCATTAGATAGCGTAATCCATATTAAATTTATGATGACACTTGTGCTATCTATCTAGTATTTCTTAACCTTAAAAGAGAGAAAACACTTTTATTTGGACAACACCTAAAATCTGAATAAATAAAATCAATCAAATACATAACTACTTACTATCAACCAATGTGTGTGTCACGATTGGACTAAATGGGTCTCAGTCATTATAAGGTCCCCCATCATAGGTTGCTGTAAGTAGGACGCAAAGCAAGGTCTCACGTCTCACCCCTTAATTGCTTGGCAACACACTTTCGGTTAATACTTAGTTGGTACGAATCCGAAATACCCTGCCACCTCATGTAAAATGTTATTAATAAACCCCTAAAAAAGCCTTTGCATAAATTCGTCCATACTCAATTTTTTCCCTATGCTATTCTATTCATCCATCGTAAAATTAAAACTCAGTTATCCGTAACTACTGAAAAATAAATAACATCCACTTGATACTTTCCATTTGTATGCAATTCAATACAACATGAATATTCCGTTTTGCGCTCGTGCGAAAACGTCGAAAACGTCCGAAAACGTTCGAAATCGTCGGAAGCCGTCCGGCTGCAGTGGGCACCGCACCGAACAATTGTCAAACAATTGTCAAAACGGAACGATTACGCTTCAATACGCAGCAAACGACGTTCCATTTTATTTCGTTTCACCACCGACGATTTAAAATTTTACCCATTTTATATTCTATACCATTCCAGTACTTTTTACATTTTATTAACAATGAAAATTGTGTAGTTTCACCAAAGAATAAACGTAAAAAGTTTTAGGTTGTTTTCATAAAGATTGATTCACATTAGGCCATTAACAATAAATCAGCTAATCAGACTTATTGTTAAAGTTGAAATGTCAGAAACTTACACTGCCTAAAATGATAATTATTTTGTATGCCGTGACTCCCAAGATACAGACGGTCCTCTTATTTATTAAAGTAAGTTCTTTATGTTACAAAATTCTTTAAACCTAAAATAAGATGTAACATTATGTAACGAAGGACTGAATAAATTTTATTTTATGAACTAAGAATATACCTTATTGGTTGCTATGTTAAAGTTTCAAATTCATGACATGACTAAAAATTATTTAGTCATCAGTTTTCAAAATGAGAGGATTGTAGGTGAGATAATCTACGCTAGTCTAATTTGTGTTTGTAGACTTACGCGCCGTCAAGAAAATTTATCAGGCACAAAGGCTTCCTTTGCCCTTTGAGCGAGCGATTATTAATTAATGCGCATATAACTTCGAAAAATCAGTCGCGTGCCTTGGTTTCGAACCGTGTTCACATCAATACATAGGTATTGATGTGAACACGGTCGCTACTATGCGCACTATTAATAATTAATCACTAAATCCGAAATCACGCAACTAAGTATAAAAATCGATCACATAAAAGCAGCTTGAAAGTAGATACTTCGATTATTTGAGATATTCATAAAGAATTCCTTTGTTAGATTAAAGTGAACCCACATTTAGACCATCGGCAACAATAATCTTATAACATAAAACCTAAAATCTTATATTTTATCTCTTTATATTAACATGAAAAACTTAAAGAGAAAATAGACTTCATAAAAATGCTAAAAAACTTGAGATGAAATCATGATAACAAAGACATTCAGCTATATTGGCCACTGTTCAAGGTCTTAATAATAATTATTGACATAAAAGAAAATGGCAGGTAAAAAGACGAGAAAACTTCCCTAGTCAATATCTACTAAAATAAGGAAATACAATAAAAATACGTAATAGACTTGATTTAGAATGTGGCAATTTAGTTTATCACCGGTATTGCTCGTAGTAACGGGATTTTATTATTCCCCAAGGGTTCCTATTGAGGTACAGTTGATTGGGAACTGAACTGGGACTATAAACAAGTTGCATTTTGCCATTCGAACCGACAAACGAATAGTAAGAAAATGTATGGGAGTGACAGTCTGTTTTGTCGAAATCTTGAGTCATTTTTCATTTCGACGACGTCTGTGGTCTAGTGGTTCGAGTACCGGACTGCTGATCACGAGGTCGTGGGTCGATTCCCACAGGACACAAACATTTATTGTGATGAACTTAAGTGTTTGTGTTTGTCTGGGTGCTTCTTATGTAATATAAGTATGTATTTACAAAAAAAAAGTATATTAGTATTATATCCATTGTCTAGTACCCATAGTACAAGCTCTGCTTAGTTTGGGACTAGATGGTGCTGTATGAAAAATGTCCCAAGATATTTATTATTATTATTAAATTTATTTATTTCCATACATATTCTTACTATTCGTTTGTCGATTCGAATGTCAAATTGCAACTTGTCTAGGCCCCCAAGTACTTGCAAACGTGTCATAATCATAAATCGAATCATATCAAAATCAAATGAGATAAAGATGACGTGACCGACAAGCATTTGTTTTTTGACAAGGACTGTCAAATAATCATAAAAAAGGTAAAAGTGGAAATATTTCCACTGTTTGTCGACTTGCGAACGGCAATTTCCTCATAAATTGACGGAAACAAGTCGAAATTCACGTCGACCCGCCCCTTCTACACTGTGAATTAGTTATTTTTGGCTTTGTATCGTCTATTCCCTTTGTTGCGAATTCGTGCCAACAAATTGTCTCGCGGGACATCAAATCGTTTTAATATTTCAACGTACTCCTGTAGTTTTCTTAACATCAATGTTTGTTATAACATGCGCGGACAACATGATATTATTCTTTTATTTCGATCACATTTGTAGTTGTGGAACAGTTCGATTATTTGACCATTACTATGGAATCATTGGCAATCATAACGATATCGTCATTACGAATGCAAACTGGATTGTGAGCTACAAAGGCTCCCAAACATTGTTACAACAGAAAGCAATTTCACATCGTAATGATACCTCTTTATGACTCCACCTATTACTTTGACTACTTGTTATTTTTTTTCGTTGTCTTTGTTACAGTTAAATTGCTCCAAATTATTACGATATAAATGTATTATGTTTTCTGTATCTAAAGAAAATAAGTGTAAATGTATGTTTTGTTAATACGCATTTTGTAAGTAAGTTACCAACTTAAAAACGTTAAACGTACCATTTTAACGTAACATTTTACTTGGTTATTATAATTATTATTTCACTACAAGTAGAAAAATATATTCTATAATGGAGTTAGAAATAATCTTTACTTAGAAATATTAATATTATAAAGAGGAAAGATTTGATTGTTTGTTTGTTTGTATTACATAGACCCCGAAACTACTGGACCGATGTAAAAAAATCTTTCAGTGTCAGATAGCCCATTTATCGGGGAAGGCTATATACCATCACGCTAAGACTAATAGGAGCGGAGTAGCAATGAAAAATGTTGCAAAAACGGGGGGAAAATTCATAAGACCACGCAGGCGAAGCCGCTTGTGGAAAGCTAGTATAATATAATTCTGATTACTTAGTTTACACTGGCACCTCACACTTTCGTTGAAGCACGAATATACTTAGCTACTTAAATAGGAAACCTAATTATTATAAAATGGCCTATAAACCTTTACAAAATTATTAAAAAGGTCGGCAGTAGGCTGAACTGATTTTTTCCGTAGAGGCCCGAGGGCATCATTTTGTTGGTTAAAAACGACGATGTTGATTTTAACTGGAATCCAATAGGCGTGCGTATTTTTGTTTGAAGTAGCGAAGCGATGTAATTTTTTAGGAAATTGAAACAGTGTACGTTGTGGATTGTTATTTGGTTATTTTTGTTCGCAAACGGAAACTTTTCTCGTTAAAATAACGCCCATACAAAATGGACGTACCTACACACTAATTTTTAGTTGACACCCACAGATTTAGTTTCACAAAAACAACTGTATTTTTCCAGGTTTGGGTTATAATAACTGAATGTTTGTTGCCGTTTAATTAATATAGAGCCATACAATATAATGGAACACGGTATTTGTATTTGCGAACAATCAGCAGGCAGCAGCTTGACAGGTTTATTCAGTTTTTTTTTCACCAAAGCTCATACAAATACAGAAATTACTTGCTGTATACGAGTACATAATTTAATACAATGTATTGAGTTGTATCCGTGCTATAATGTTAGGATTAATGCTAAAATAAAAATTATTTAAAGTTCTACTGTCATAAAATAGGAATAAAAACACTTTGAAATGTGAAACGGTCCAAAATGGTATGTCAATGGCTGGCTTGCTCTATGTTTCGCTTCTTCTTATTCAAAATTCGAAGGCTTAGTACTTTTTTCTTTCTTATCACAGAATTTTAAGGCATTGCTGAAACCACCAATAAAATCGGTCTGGACTTATACCTACCCGGTTTTATTGTTTTTTTTATTGATTCCGGTTGCTGTCTGGTTTATAGTCACCTCCTTAAACATTGCTCGCATACAAAGCAACAGCTTTTATATTAAACAACTGAATAATAATGAAACGCCCAGTACAAAATATTTAACATCAACAATCTTTTATCCTGCGATATTAATTACGTAAAGATTTTCTCAAATTTCCTTAATCCGAACACAATGGAAACCCCACGTAATGTTTGTTATTTGAAAATTATATATCAATTTTAAGCAAACATAGTTTACACACTCATTTTCTCTTTATAGACTCGGTGATTTACGCGTAGTTCCATAGTATGTACAGGCTTATCACACTCTGTATAAATACTAATAAATCCATCAGCCGTATCACTTGCCAGAATTAGATCTACACCATGCATGTGTCACTGAACTATATATACATACATAAGATACATAAAAACTGTGTAAATAACTGATACACAAATAACTTTCACCTAAAAATCCTTGGGCAGACAACAATAGATACTTTCAAACACCACTGACTTCCTTACTCTCTAAGGAAAAAATGTGTAATGATGGGAAGCCTCTCTACACTTCCGCTTCCATGTCACGAGTAAAAATAAGTATCTATACAGTTGGCAAAATTCAAAAGCAATTTTATTCCAAATTACTGATATAAATGTTGTGGTATTACGAACGCAGTATTTACGAACCAATACTATAGTGACATTGGTGTTATCTCAAAGTTGCAATCGTTCATCCATAAAAAAATACTTTAGCACTTTTGTAAGTGTATTCATATCTTTGCTCGGAACTGTACGTAGAAATTATCAAAAAAAATATTAGCTTTTTGTACAAAAAAAAACTCAGAAAGAAAGTCAAGTTACTCGATAAAATTCCTTTAAATATTTAATTGCCGTCCGAGGCGAGTATAAATTAAATTACAGTGGCCAATATCACTTCCTCCGCCGTCATACTCTGCCCCCGACACCATTTTATGTGCCACTACCGAAATTACAAAATTCTGTGAAATGCTTTTAGCCCTGTTTACCTTTCAGCGTCCATTAAGTATCTGTAGACTGATGAAGAGAAATTGTGAAATAATAATATGATTATTCATTAAGTGGTTTTTAGAATGTAAAGTGGTCATTGTTTAACACATACATTCACTTTATCATTGCTGAATACTCGTGTACAGACTGTACAGCGATTAGGCTAGATGACTAATTATTTTTATGAACCCCATGAGTAAGTTGATCAATAAAAACAAAATTAAAATTGGTTCAAAAAGAAATGAAATGTGTATATAACCTCATTGGCGTGAAGTTTAAAGTACCACAGTAAGTAGTTAGAAGTTTAGTTTTAAGTTTAAAGTAGTAAGTAAGTAGTTAGAAGTTTAGTTTTAAGTTTAAAGTAGTAAGTAAGTAGTTAGAAGTTTAGTTTTAAGTTTAAAGTAGTAAGTAAGTAGTAGTAGTAGTTAGTAGTAAAATTACTAATTATTTTCTCATTCGATACGAACGCGTAATTAGGTTATATACCTGCTAATTACATATGTCAGCTTTCATGCAAAATAGTTCGAAGTCTTTTTATGCTAGAAAAATGTCGTATAACTGCTTATTTGTATCGTTACCATTTAGTATACGCCATACAGATTCTATACTCGTATACATTTTTACTAAGCGTGTTATTATTAGCAAATTCAACAATAGCAATATTTTAGTACATGATAGTGTTTATCTACAATAGCCCGCGGTTTCTGTCGCATCCCAAAGGACTTTTTGAGACAAAAAGTAGCTTAAGTCCATCCTCAGAACACAATCTATATCTGTACATTCTCTGTACGTCTCTTCATCTGTGAAATCTGTTCAGCTCCTAAAACGCAACAGACAGACATAGTTACTTCCACAAAATTAATATTAGTATGTACCGTTTGGGTACACAGGCATTATATGTGATTAGTGTTGTGCAAATACACACCATAAACACGCTTAGTTAACCCGCTTTAACTGCATGCAAATAAGCTTGGTGTTCATTACCCGACAGACGATATCGATATAACACGCAGCATGTAATTATATAAGCAGTGATAACCTAGGGGTATGACCACTGGACTGTCAAGTCAAAGGTCTCAAATTCGAATTCAAGACACGCACCTCTGACTTTTCGAAATCATGTGCGTAATTATGGCTTTAACGGTGAAGGAATACATCGTGAGGAAACCTGCACTCCTGAGAGACATTCTCGACTGCATGTGAAGTCTGCCAACACGCATTAGGCCAGCGTGGTGGACTGTGGCCTAATCCCTCTCATACTAAGTGGAAACCCGTGCCCAGCAGTGGGACAATTAATGGGTTGATGATGATGATGATGATGTAATTATATCGTTTGTGATGTCTCACTGATTGACTGGTATATAACGAGTGAAAAACAGTGATAGCCTAGTGATGTCATTACCATTGGACTGTCACTGTAGATCTTGAGTTCGAATCCAAGGCACGCTCAGGCACCTCTAGCTTCTCACCACAAGATCATGTGTGTGTTAGTAATAAAATACCTGACTGCCGTTCGTTAGTCTAGTGGTCCCAAGCGTGACTGCTACGTTAGACGGCCTAGGTTCGATCCCCGGGGTTTTCTGTGAAATTCCCAGCAGCAGCTCGGAGTCTAGATTTGTGCCCGTCTAATGGCAATAGGCTGGGGGGCTAGACAAGTTGCATTTTGACATTCGAATCGACAAAAAAATGTATGGAAATGACAGTAGTGACAGCCCGATTTGTCGAAAGCTTGTGTCATTTCCATACATTTTGTTTGTCGATTCGAATGTCAAAATGCAACTTGTCTAGCCCCCCCAGCCTATTGCCATCAACCGGTCACAAATCCAGGCTCCGAGGAATTTCACAGAAAAACCCAACAACAATTTGCTCAACCCGGGATTCGAACCCAGAACCTCTCGTAGCAGTCGCGCTTCGTACCACTAGGCCAACGAGGCAGTGATTTTTTTTTTCCTTTCAACAATATGACGGATCAGTACATTTGTTTGAACAATTCCAGTTTAAATCTTTCATTTACTACTCTTTTATGGTATTCTGTACATAGTTTCACGCCTGTTTTCCACTAGGGTAAGCATAGACTATAAATTTCCACTTGCTACGATCTTGGCACATCACATTCGCCTCATCTGCGCTCATCAATCTCCCCTGCATGCTTGTCGGTTTCCGGTGTTGTTAACCTTACCTTTTGTAGAACGTCCGCAATTTGGTTGTGGTACGTTTACCGAGGTCGGCCCCTTCCAACTCCTCCATCCATATTCACTGTGCGAGTTCGGCCGGAGTACCAATTTCCTCAAAGAAAATTTTGCCTGAAATTCTGCGTTTTCGCAAGAGTCTACAAAGTCTAAGCAATACGTCGCCAATATTACGTAATCAATAGATATTAATATGTTTTACGAAAATGTTTGGTGGGCACTAGTTGGTAGACAATAAACAAAATAAAAAATATTGATGAGGATGGCCATTATTAGCACAGAAAGACCTCGCCGTACCTCGAAGATTTGACTTGTCATATAGATAGACCCGTAACAATCTTTAATCTCAAATTTATCCAGAATATCGGTAGGCAGTTATTACTCAGAAATTGCGAATCCGATGTCAACTTTTTTTTAATAAATAAATGAACTACGGCCTCGTTTCAGTGACAGAAATTAATGATGTGGTCGTCCTTTGGGTCCAATACAATAAAACTCGTTCATGTTCCAAGATTTTTTTTATTATTTAGGGCGACTTATTTGAGCATACATAATTACAAGAATTAGTAGGTAAATGTAAAAACATACATGACACAAAACATTTCCTGAAATGTTGTATTATAATTTCGATTATAGCAATTACGTTATTAAATATCTGTAATAGATAAGCAACATTGAATTTAATAAATCAAAACACCACCACTCCTGTATATTCATATTTATTACGTTATAAATAAAACGTATAGTACCCACGTAATTGTTATCTGTAGCACGCTCCTTGAATATTAACAACGACTGTATCAAATAATAACTCATATAAAAGTATAATCACTCAATGTACACATATCTACACGATAACATGACCGAAGTTGTCTCTTTCCAGGTTGCACGGACAAGGCTTAAATGGGGCAAAAGAAATTAAATTAAAAACTGAAGTTCCTTGCACGATACGCAAATACTCGCACAGACTGCCGATGTTTGCTCTCGGAACGTTATCACTTGATAAGTTAGAACACAAGCCGCGAACAAACATCGTTATCATGGTAACGTTCTTGCCGGGGACTAGGAGGCGCTGCACAGACTCCGCTGCGCACACGCGTGCCACGCAGAACACCTGAGAACAACGCCCAGCCCGTCACCCGTACCACTTCCCGACGGATGGCGCGATGGAAAGTGAACACAGATAGACCGGTGATAGTGACAATTGATGTGACTGTTAAGTGTTAATTTTAGTGTAAATAGACAAGCCAAAGAACAAACCAAAGCTGAACAGCTCAAATTCCTAGTCGAGAGAGATATTACGTCGTCAAGCTGGAGGAACTAACGACGTTTGATAATACGGACCTTGTGGACAATGTCAGTGCGAAGGTGGAGGAATGCCTGGCGAAGAACGAGCACCTGTCGCTGCTGCAGTTCTGCCCGGCGTACTACGACGGGCTGCTGTGCTGGGACCCGACGCCCTGGAACACGCTGGCCATACAGCGCTGCTTCAGCGAGTTCCACGGCGTCCAGTACGATGACACACGTAAGTGTATCTCTAATCCTTTATTACGCCGCTCTTGCTGAAGTATGTAAACAAGCCGGTCACGTGGTGTAGACAGATTTGTGAGATTTACATTCTTTAACTAACTGTCGAACTCAGAGACGTCACTTAACCGGTATATCTTAATACCCTGACAATAAACTCAAATATGGAAAAATAGGCCAAGATATAGTAGCCATAGTTTGTTAACGATTCATTAACGTTAATTTACGTTTCTGAGTGCGACAGTTAGTAATGTAAGTAAGTGGTTACGCCTCCTATCTAAAAGGAGTATGTCTAAGTCCTAGTAGTTGTTAGTTTCAGGAAACTAAAGCAAAAAATCCCTTCTCCAGCTGTCATTCAAGCTCGATAAGTCGTAAATGGCGCCCGGTTTTTCAAGCAGTAATTCTTTCACGAATCTTTACAAACAGTAAAACAATATAAAATCTTAAAATCTTTCGTTGAAACATTCAATAGAAAATTCCAAACAAAGGGATCGGAACAAAACCCGGTGGAGTTGCCCGAAAACAATCAGGCAACTCTACCGGTCTTTGTTACACACAGAAATACATGCATTTAAAGTACTTACGCCTCTCTATCAAATAACACGTAGCAGGATTATTCGAGTATCACAGAAGTTTGTTGTTTGTCACGAGCCTATTTAAAAAAAACATATCTAATGAACTCTGTACATAGAGATTCCCAACTCTGTACAAGCATCTTTTTGTATATTTTTAAGCATTTTCCATGCTGAGATTACCAGTTATGTTAATGATCCTTCATTTGCGTCTGGATTTAACCAGAAGACGCTGGTTCGAGTCCTGCTCGCCAGACGACTTTATCCTTCATTAAAATAACTGTACAGACATTTATAAGCAAGATAGAAGTTAAACAGCGCCAACACCACGTCACGCACAAGCTTATGACGTAGAATGTAAACAATCACGTGACGCAACTAATTTGGCGTAGGTAGTTATTATTTATTTTTTAAAGGAAAGGTATTATTTTAAATAGTTAATAGGTAAGTGCTTACGTATGGAAAATCTTACAACATTGAGACTGCAATTCAATTCACACATTCACACCTCTGCATCAGATAATGCTCCAAGTTAAAACCCCTTGTTTTTCTACACAAAATGAAATAAATCCCGTTTCAATCATATTGCAACAAAACGTTTTCAAAGAAAGCCCTCATTGTGCACCGCTCAGAAATATCTTTTAAACCATAGCCATACAAATAACAACTGTTATTTTAGAACCGTTACTTTTGTTGTGAAAACAGAACTGTTCCGACTGAAGTGTTAAATTCAGCGATAATGACAACCGTTTTGAGTGCAACTCTATACGTTTTCTTAACAAATGAATACATACTGGTTTAACGCCAATGCTAAGCGTATCTTTAAGCGGTAGTTATACTAATTGAATCGGTGCCGGTGCCATGGTGAGCTCTTGGGAGTTATGAAATTTTATTTGGTAATTTGAAGTTTGTGCTATCACAATTTTTAAGGAAAAAGATACATGTCAATGGTATGGTATTAAATAAAATTAATTAGGTACGTAAAGAACAAAACACAAATAAGGAATTCAGTTGCAATTTTGACTATTATTATAAATTTAGTTGCAAACTGCTATTGTTTTGCGGAAAGGCTTAGCTTGGCTTACTTTCTATAAGCCAGCCTACAAAATACAAAAGAAAATTTATAAGTTTATTATAAAATAAGCTATTCTCCTATATGGTTTTTGGGTCAACCGATGAAGGGAATTACTTTGGGGAATTACTACGGTGCTTCGAACTGTTCAATTACTATTACATTTTACCTTTAGATATCAAAATAGCATGTGGAGGGATTTAAGCTTTATTGTTAATTAAATTTGATGGTCTATGTAAAATAATTTATTGATAGAATATGTTAGAGGATTATGATTGGCTCACAAGACTTATCCCATCCCCTTTATTCGTAGATCCAATGTTACCGCTTAAAATCAGCTCAGTCTATAAAACAGAAAGGAGAGATAAAAATAAAAAGCATCTGTTGTATTAAGAAAGCGTAACCTCGCAGAAAATCCCTCCGCCGCGTTGTCTGTCTGTATAAAATCGCGCAAACAAGTCGTGAGAAAATCCTCGGCGTAATCGCTTAAAATATTTTGTGTAGAGTGCATCAAGGCTATTGTACTTATTCGCGGATCCGAATGAGGGTGGGAGTAATAAATACGCAGTATGTCGATATAAATACGTATATTCTCAACCACACAATACAAGTAGCTCACAAATAAAATCAAAATTTAAAACTGGGGTCACTAATTCCATGTAACGAAACCATAGCGCGATCTATTTCGATCCCAACGCCATCTAGGTAAGTAAAGGTTAAACTTTGTGCATTAGATGCAATTGATCGCACTATGATTTCGTTATGTGGCCCAAACATGCCGCCCACCAAGGACATAGTGGCAAACATCCCACACAAATATGTCCTTCACCTCCGCCCACCCAAGTAAATATTATATATTATGTCCTGACTAGTATCAGGAAGTAGTTCAAGGATGTACAATAACAAGTTCTTGGGGACAACATATGGATACACAATAACAAACAGTAAATACTAAATACACTACAACATATTATTAATTACGTAGTAATTGGCAAGACACATAATTTCGATGTAGGTCTCTTAATAACCGAAGCCTGCGTACGTAAAGTGACGACTCGAGTTATTCCGTCTGGTCCACAATGCTTATGCTCAATCTTCCCTAACAACCATTTGCCAGGAGGCATGTCATCCTCCTTAACTAAAACGATGTTCCCAATAGATGGTTCTGGATTGTGATGAGCCCACTTATGCCGCTGTAAAAATTGGTTAAGGTAATCCTGCGACCAACGTCGCCAGAAATCCTGCATCATTCTCTGATGGAGCTGCCATCGCTGCAGACTGTTAACATTTGAACTTTCATAATTTGAATCAGGAACTAAAACAGGTGGCTCTCCGATCAGAAAATGGCCAGGGGTCAATATGGTAAGCTTATCTTGATCTTCTACATAAGACAATGGCCGCGAATTCAGGCAAGCCTCTATTTGAGCCAGCACGGTGGCCATCTCTTCATAAGTCAAGGTCGAATTGCCAATTACCCTCTTAAGATGGTACTTTGTGGATTTTATTCCTGCCTCCCAAAGACCCCCGAAATTCGGTGACTGAGGAGGAATAAAATGCCACTCTGTGCCATTATTAGCGAGGTATTCGGCTAATTCTGGATTACAATTGGACCTTTCTTCATCAAATAAGTGTAGCAACTCACGTGCTGCTCCCACGAAATTCGTGCCATTGTCGCTGTGCAACTCTTGGCAACGCCCACGTCTTGCAACAAATCTTTTAAAAGCCGTCAGGAAGCCTTTGGTACTGAGCTCAGTAACAGCTTCCAGATGCACTGCCCGAGTGGACATGCATATAAATAATGCGATATAGCCTTTATAGGCTTTATTACCACGCCCTTTTGACATTCTAATATTTATCGGTCCCGCGTAATCTACCCCACTACACAGAAAGGGTTTATTTGGGGTTACACGTGCCGATGGTAACTGTCCCATTAGTTGTGTCCGAGTCTTTGCTGAATAACGAGTACATTTAACGCAGCCCTTTACATATTTTTTAGCCAACAGCTTAACACCTATGACCCAGTACTTGGAACGTAAGTACGTAATCATAAGCTGCGGCCCACCATGCATCGTTTTTTCATGCGACTCTGCAATTAATAACCCTGTCAAAAACGACTCCTTGGGTATGAGGATAGGATGTACCCTATCATAACCTAACGAAGACATCTCCAGCCTCCCGCCAACTCGTATAATCCCCTTAGTGTCAAGAAAAGCATTTAATGATTTAAGATTACTCTTTGATTTTTCCAGGTTTCCTTTTCTTAAATCTTCTAACTCTTCTGACTCTTCCTGACTTTTCTTCACACAGATCTCTAATGCCTCATCAAGTTCCGATTTGGATAAGTACTCAGAGCTATGTCTTTTTGTTACCTGCCTTCTTACGTTAAGAAATCGACGGCAATAAGCTATTTTTTTTTTTTTTTTTTTTTTTATTGAATAATACAAGTTTAACAATACATAATTAAATGATACTTGTCATACCACACAAACCATTAAAAGTTTAACCGTGGTATGTCAGTCACATCCTCTCGATACTTTTTCATGTATTTTTATGTAGGTAGTATCTAGTTATAGCCTTTTTATTAAATTTTTGTACATTTATAGTATTATGTATTTCGACAGGGATACTATTCATAATATGAGGTAGCATATATTGCGACGTCCGCATCCCATATACATTTCTATATTTAGGCAGCTTATAAATAGGCAAGTATGTCAGACAGCGTAAAGAGTTAGGTCTTACATTTTTTTCTAAGTTTACACAGTTATGGTATTCTTCACTTAACACACACACACGTACCCTGTCGAAAACATTCAGAACTTGGCAGTGTTTAAATAAACCGTTGTCGTCGTCTTTGAATTTTGTTTTAATTTTTTTTAGGTACGATAATTTTTAATATGCTCAGTTGTAATCTATAAATGCTCTCAACATAGGTCCTATATTATGTGCGTCCGTAACTACTTAGGCCATAACTTATTACGGAGTCGGCAAGTGCAAGATACATGGTTCTAAGAGTTTTATATGGTAATTTATATTTAAGTATATAAAGCTTCGATAGTATAGATCTTAGTTTACTGCATACATTATCGATATGTGGTCCCCAGTTAAAATTTTCGTCTATAGTTAGACCTAGATACGTATGGTTGGATACTAACTGTAGTGTTTGGCAACCGCGCGTGCACTGGTTGCCCGTTTGATGTAGACAGCGGTGATCATGGGCTAGAATAGATGGAACAAAGAGTGATTTCAGGTAAGGAGAATGAATATGCATTAATTTTGTTTTCTGTGCATTAATTGCCAGTCCAACGTCATGTGCCCACTTACACATTAAGTCAAAGTTACGCTGCATTACCCTTTGTGCCTCACATATGTTTTTATGTGCAGTGATTATGCAAGTATCGTCAGCAAATTGGTACACAGAAACCCCATCAAAGATGTTACACATGTCGTTCACGTAAAGTAAATATTCTGTCGGCCCAAGTATCGAACCTTGAGCTGTACCTTTGTCCGTCGGAATCATATCACTTAGCGAACCCGCAACACTCACGGCTGTACAACGATCCTTGTGGTAGTTTTTAAACCAATTAAAACCATTACTCGGACTAGTCTTGACAGTGATGAGAACTTATTCCAAAACGATACATCGAACGTCGTCGTGTGTACCTTCACTTCTTCTAAGTGGGTGAGGAGATGTTTCGGCTTTTTGTAAATAACCACCGGCTCCTTTAGATGGTCTGGGCCGTCCCACCAGATAGACATCGATTTAAGTTCAGCAGGGGCAACACCGCGAGAAGCGCAATCTGCGGGGTTTGCCTTTGATGACACGTGCGACCAGTGTTGTGCGTCTAGGGTGGTCAAAATGTCCGAAACCCGATTGGCCACGAAAGCCTTCCAGCGGCTAGGGTGACTATTGAGCCACGCTAGCACCACTTCACTGTCTGTCCAGGCATGCCAATTCACCCTTGGTATATTAATGACTTCGCCAACTTCCACTAACAACTTCGCAAGGAGAACTGCGCCACAAAGTTCCAATCTTGGAATCGACACTTGTCTTATGGGTGCCACCTTTGTCTTTGACGTAATAAGTGAAACATGAATGTTACCCATGTGATCAACGACTCTAAGATATATAACTGCTGCATACGCCATTTTTGACGCATCCGAAAACCCGTGCAGTTCAGCCTTCAAATCATCCGCCCTGAGACGTAACCATCGTGGGATTTTAACATCCATCAATGAAGTTAAGCTACTATGGTAAGTAACCCATTCGTTTAATAAATTATTTGGAATTTCTTGATCCCATTCTAACCCTGCTAACCACAATTTTTGAATTAATATTTTAGCTAAAATAATACTCGGCGCTAACCACCCCATAGGATCAAACAATCTAGCAATTTCAGATACTACTTTTCTTTTTGTTACAGGTGCAGCAAGCTGTTGGAGTTCTACAGAGTACTGGAAGCAGTCATCGTGCGAGTTCCAGGTAAGTCCCAGTATTTTAGTAATGTCATCCATCTTTATACGTAACTCTTCATCTGTCGATCCTTTCTTATCCCTTATTTCATCCAACAACCCTTGACTGTTACTCCTCCACTTTTGTAGTTGAAACCCTCCTTTATCCAACACTGTATTTAATTCTGTATAAATTTGAAAGGCTTCTTCTACAGTTTTCGCTCCCGTCATCAAGTCGTCCATATAGAAGTTATTTAATATGATTTTCTCTATCTCTGGCTTATCTCGGCACTCATCGTGTGCGACTTGATGTAAGGAACGTACTGCCAAATATGGTGCTGATGCAGTCCCAAATGTAACTGTTAGCAACTCATATTCTTTTATTTCATTTTCAGGATTGTCTCTCCAGAGGATACGTTGTAAGATGGTATCATTTTTGTGTACTAAAACCTGCCGATACATTTTGATTATATCTGCTACAAGGCAGATTTCATATATTCGCCACCGCATAATAGTGTGACGGAGATCCGCCTGCAAGGTAGGTCCAACTAATAAATTGTCATTAAGTGACTGCCCGTTTGTACCCTTACAGGAAGCATCGAATACAACGCGGACCTTCGTAGTATCCTTGTCTTCCCGAACAACGGCGTGGTGAGGTAAGTAGATTGCTTTGTGATTATTTTTATTATTATTTAAGACCTCTTTCATGTGATTTAATTTAAGGTATTCTTGGATAACCTTGCAATACTCATCCCTTAATTTACTATTTTTCCTTAATTTATTTTCTAACGATTTTAATCTTTTTTCAGCAATACTTCGAGATTCACCAACTGTGCTGCTGGGATTTTCCTCACGTAGTGGTAGTCTTACTATATATCTTCCACTCGTGTCACGTTCCGTAGTAGATGCATATAATTTTTCACATGTGTTTTCTTCCTCCGTAAGCATTCGTCTTGGAGATGGTTCAGCTTCCAGTTCCCAAAATTTTTTAAGCTGGTCATCATTTTCAAGACTTGAATGCATCACGGTTAGATGTGAGAGATTATTTGTATGATCCCCTTCACAAGCGCCCGATAAGATCCACCCTAACGTGGTGTCTTGCGCTAGTAGAGTGCCCCCAAGGTTCTTCTTAATGCCTTCCTGGATAACTTGGCTGTAAACCTCAGCGCCTAATAAAACATCAATTTTATTAGGCCTGTAATAGTCCGGATCAGCCAAGACATCATCCTTTAAGTCCACCCATTCTATCCTAGTTACTTTCGTAGCTGGAAGAAGGGCTGTAACTGACTTCAGGACGAAAGCATTCACCTTTATGTGGAAAGTGGGATCTACCCGTGATCTCACATTTATGACAACAGTGGACTTAGATATCGCACTGTTGTCTCCGCCTACGCCTATCACAGTTTGCCTTGATGGCGTTTTCTTTAAACCTAGGTATTGGACCGTGGATTCCGTAACGAAAGAACCCTGCGACCCTTGGTCCAGCAAAGCCCTAACCAACCGATAAGTCCCATCTCTCGACTCCGCCTTAATCAGGGCGGTGGTTAATAGAACGGTCTTCTGACCGCCTCCTGTCGAAAGACATGAGACCAGGGGCTTGCTTGACCCCTCCGCTTGTGCGGCTACTTCAGCGTTACTATTTATACCCTCCTTCATCACCTTTACTGCCGATGATGAGGTTTCCGCGTGAGCTGTATTATCCCCCTCATTCATAACAGATCCAGAAACACCTACTGGGTGTAATAAAGAATGGTGGCGGCGTTTACACACCTGGCACCTTTGAGTGTTTTTACAGAATTTGGCTGGGTGATTATCATTTAAACAAATAAAGCATAAGTTGCGTTCCTGAACGAAATTTCTACGAGCTTCGTTGGATTCTTTTCCAAATTTCTGACAGGCTCCTATCCTATGATCGGCTGAACAAAATACACATGTAACTGTCTTTCTTTCCTTTACTACATGAAATGACTGAGTAACCTTTACATGTTTATCCTTATTTTCTACCTTATTGTCTAGATTCTCTAAGCCTCTAAAGCGACTATTTAAAAAGTCAGAAAATTGATCAAAAGTAGGTAAGTCATCACTTGAGTCCGAAGCGACTTTGAGTTCCCAACATTTTCTGGTCTCTTTATCTAGCTTACTACTTATAATATGTATAACTATGAGATCCCAAGACGAGGTGTCTACTCCTAGATTACTAATAGCCTCCAGACATTCTGATGTTGTTGAAATTAGCCTTTTTATTTCACTAGCCGATTCACAAGATAAAGCCCTTTGACCTAACAATCTTTTTAATATGCCATTTGCTAAGAACTTTTTATTGTTGTACATTTTATCTAATTTCGCCCAGGCAATTTTATAATTGTCAGACGTAACTTTAATGTTCCGCAACAATTGTTCCGCCTCACCAGTTAAATGCCCTTTTAGATAAAAGAATCGTTGTGCATCATCAAGAGACTTATTTTCATGCACTAATCCCAAATATAAGTCTCTAAATGTTTGCCACTCGGAATACTTTCCCGAAAATGAAGGTATTTTTATTTCGGGCAACTTTACTCTGCTTACAACCTTTTCACTATGACAACAAGACTTGGTATCAACACTTGAATCAGTTGAGTTTCTTTTTGATAAGAGTTCTTTCAACTCACTTTTAAATTCTATATAAAACTCCTCAACTTCTTCATACAAATTATTTTTAACATAGATGGAATTACACAATTCAGTTCGTTTTATTGTTTTTAATATATCTCTGTGGGTAGACGTGAACATGGACCATAACTGTTCTAAATTTTCTAATCGAGTTTCTAAGTATGCAATAGTTAACCGCTCTTTAGGAGATTTCTTTAAATTAGATTTTGCCTTCTGCATCTTAGACCTGACATCTTCCTGCATATCATAGAAAGACTCCATTTTGAAACTGTTACTAATTAATGCAAACAATAATAAACACAATTAAATTTAAGATGAACACTACAATTTTTATCTTTAAAAAACTTACAAGTCCCAATAATTTAACACAATGTTGAAAATTTTACAAGTCTTTTACATTTAATTCATCTGGGTCCGAAATCCGGCATGGATTCCCCGTCTTAACCACTATTTGCTTAAACTATTACAAGTCTAAATTTAGCGAGAAATTTTCTAAGTTAGTCTTTAATTTGAAATATTTAATATCTTGAATCTTGATAAAATTGCACGAACTAATTTGATCACTCAATAGTACGAATAAGGTTGCAAATGTACTTACAATTTTTCCTTGCACTTGGGACACTTGCACACTGCATCCACAAACTGACACTACACTTATCTGTAGTGGCGCACCCTAGCGGCCACGACCGCCAAATCACCAACGCTGTCGCCTCCCTCGCGTCACTCCTCCAGATGACACCACCAGGCTCCTTGCTCGGGCAGCTCCACCCGGCTCCCGCTTGAAGCTCCAACTCCGGGGTATCACAGGTTCCACCTTCTCGGCACCTCTTCAGGCACCCGATGAAGGGGTTGCTCTGAGCAGCGATCCACTGCCCAGTAATGATGCGACGGGTGGTAATCACTACCACCACCGGTGACCACCAAAAACACTCGCGGCCTATCCAGTTCGAAGGACCATGTACTTATTCGCGGATCCGAATGAGGGTGGGAGTAATAAATACGCAGTATGTCGATATAAATACGTATATTCTCAACCACACAATACAAGTAGCTCACAAATAAAATCAAAATTTAAAACTGGGGTCACTAATTCCATGTAACGAAACCATAGCGCGATCTATTTCGATCCCAACGCCATCTAGGTAAGTAAAGGTTAAACTTTGTGCATTAGATGCAATTGATCGCACTATGATTTCGTTATGTGGCCCAAACATTTAATGAAAAAACATTTAATAAAAATGAATACATACTGGTTTAACGCCAATGCTAAGCGTATCTTTAAGCGGTAGTTATACTAATTGAATCGGTGCCGGTGCCATGGTGAGCTCTTGGGAGTTATGAAATTTTATTTGGTAATTTGAAGTTTGTGCTATCACAATTTTTAAGGAAAAAGATACATGTCAATGGTATGGTATTAAATAAAATTAATTAGGTACGTAAAGAACAAAACACAAATAAGGAATTCAGTTGCAATTTTGACTATTATTATAAATTTAGTTGCAAACTGCTATTGTTTTGCGGAAAGGCTTAGCTTGGCTTACTTTCTATAAGCCAGCCTACAAAATACAAAAGAAAATTTATAAGTTTATTATAAAATAAGCTATTCTCCTATATGGTTTTTGGGTCAACCGATGAAGGGAATTACTTTGGGGAATTACTACGGTGCTTCGAACTGTTCAATTACTATTACATTTTACCTTTAGATATCAAAATAGCATGTGGAGGGATTTAAGCTTTATTGTTAATTAAATTTGATGGTCTATGTAAAATAATTTATTGATAGAATATGTTAGAGGATTATGATTGGCTCACAAGACTTATCCCATCCCCTTTATTCGTAGATCCAATGTTACCGCTTAAAATCAGCTCAGTCTATAAAACAGAAAGGAGAGATAAAAATAAAAAGCATCTGTTGTATTAAGAAAGCGTAACCTCGCAGAAAATCCCTCCGCCGCGTTGTCTGTCTGTATAAAATCGCGCAAACAAGTCGTGAGAAAATCCTCGGCGTAATCGCTTAAAATATTTTGTGTAGAGTGCATCAAGGCTATATAGTCCTATATTACATAATAATAGTGAATTTTGGAAAAAGTGGTTATGTAAAAATGGGCTTTCTATTGTTTTTACCAATCGCTTGTATTTTTAACCCCCGACGCAAAAACGACGAGGTGTTATAAGTTTGACGTGTCTGTGTGTGTGTGTAACTAAGATAAATTTCAAATCCAAGATGGCCACCACAAAATAGCGAGTTTCTTTTCTTTTTTATTTTGTGTGGGGGTGTTTTCAATTTTTTATTTGTACCTACAGAGAACGCATCTCGGTGGTGCATGGATGGCGTGTGGAAGAACTACTCAAACTACGCGAACTGTACAGAACGCATCGCCAACGTGTCTCCGACTGACGTCACAAGCCTCATCTACCTCGCCGGCTACTCACTCAGCCTTGCTGTGCTGTCGCTTGCTGTATTCGTCTTCCTTTATTTTAAGTAAGTTTATTTTTTTAATCTAATACTTTCTAATAAGTATGAAAACAATACTGATAAATGGTGATGTAACTAGCGAGTTAAAATGGCCACATTTTGATGAATTATAATTTGAATCGCGTACACAAAGCTGCATAACATGCGGATATGGGCTGACCTCGCATTTTATAAGCTTCACATACTAGCAGAGGTCAGCTTGTACTGGCTATACGTATCCTCGTATAAGCAATTCATATTGTGAATTGTGATTCACCAAATTGTGCCCTGGCGCGAATGTCTTTATCTAACCTGCCAGATACTTGACCATATTGACACAGTGAAAAATCTATTCCTTCCGGCCATTAGTGACCCGCATGAGCTAAACCAGTGCGTTTGCGGTACTGTAACATGTCGTCACGTCACTTAATGTCCTTGGCTGTCATCATTAAACCCATCAGCCTCTAAAGATCAGTTTCCCTTACTTCTAGTTCGATGACCTTACAATAAACGATCTGCAATTGGTTCGGTTGCAATATTGGCTAATTTATGTACAGTCAATTCTAAGAGTCGGACTCAGAGACGTCACTTAACGTACCTAATGAATCATTAGCTAATAGTGATCCATTTTAACTAAGTACACTGACAATAAACTCAAATATGGAAAAATAGTTCAAAATATCGTAGCCACTGTTTGTTAAAGATTCATTAACTTTAACGTTTCTGAGCGCGGCCCTGAATGTGCAGAGCTCAGCGATTCCATGTCAGAAGATATGAGTTCGAAACCTCCTGTGTAAATAAAAATATTTGTGTTTGCTGTCATCCTAAAAAAATAAGAAAAGAAAACAAACTCATTCTGAGTATTGTCACACAAAGGAGTCTTTTATCACCATTACAAACAGAATTGGTAAAGATTTATTATTTTTCTTAGACACTGCTTTATTACTACGACACAAATTGCGACACTTATGTCTGACACAACGTTCTAGACGGTTCATTCAACATCGCGTATTAAATTGGAAGAGAGAATCACAAACAGCGCCAAAGGTTTTGTTATAAAAAGATAAAATACATTTTCCTTTTTTTTAACGCTCTTATGATAGGATATATTAGATCATGCGTCTTAAGGTTGTTACTTAGGATAGTTGACTGGTTAGATTTGTTCAAAATGAAAGCTAAAAGCTTAGTAAAAACTAAAATGAATTATAAATTGTATTCTGAAACAATAATTTTAATCCACTAAGTTCTAAGATAAAAGGGTTTAAAATTTTACGCTCTCTGTCTAGCATAAAATTAAACTAGGCTACCCATAACATTTTTATTTGGTTTTTGATAATCGGCTCTATATACGGTCAACTTTTTTATTAGACCCTAAAAAATAAACAGTCCGCTTACTTATAACACAAACTTCAAATAGGTATACAAACGTCAACATAGTTACTGGCAAGTATCACAAATTTGACACGGGGTTATGTTGAGGTTACATCGACGCTTCAGTCGACGTAGACTTTGCCATAATTGGCCTTTACGTCAAACGAATATTTTCCGCGAGAATTGAATCAAGAACCATTTTAATCCACTCAGCTATTACACCAACGAAGCCGCACTAGCAAACAGTGTTGTTCACTATATTATAACTTTTAATATCTTATGTTTTTATTGTGGTGTTATTGGACGCATAACCCATCCAGGTTTTTCGTCAAAATAGGCAATATCTCCTCTAAACTTGCTACTCATGCCCGTATTCCAAGCATTTATTATCTGTCGAGTTTTATATCACAGTTTCAGATAATCAGCTTTATAGATACAGTGTAGATAGACATCGTAAGTGGGCTACTGAACTGAGATCAGAACATGAGATATTACTTACTTTATTACATACATTTGCAGATCAATCCTCTACGTCAAAGAAGCACTCAATGATACGTACTACGTAGTACTCATAAATAAATAAACTTGCGAAAATAATGTGTTTTTTATTATATCTCAGAACAAATGTACACATTTTTTTTTTTTTTTGAAGTAATACTATCTCCTTCAAATTTGCAAACATGGGAAACTATCTAGATAAAGATAAAGATAAAGATGGTTTTATTTGTTGAAACATGAGTACACATACATATGCATGCAAGATGTTACAAAAAAGAAAATACAATAGACAGTCATGTTTAGCCTATATGGCGTACAAATTATTAAAGAGAACAGTTTTTTTTTTTTTTTTTTCATTCACATTCTAATTTAATATTCCAGTTAACTGTGCAGTGACCAAGTTATTTATTTCCTAAATTCCTACGAAAAGTAAATTTTGATACATGCTCCTTCTAATAAGTTGTGTTTGCACCTTGGATTTCTTGGTGACAAGGTAATTACAATAGATCTTTGATAGGAGAATAGGCAAAGAGAATCTTCAAATACTTATAACGTTAATACAGTAATTTGTTACTCTAATATGTAGGCCCTATCATTTAGACAATGTCCTTCACATTATTCTGAGGTTTAAATAAAACGGCAGTCATAACTAGGGTTAGCAGTTACCTAACCCTAGTAATGACACCAAATAATCGTATATTATTTCGCAAATGAATTAATATTTCTTGTTTTCTGTATTTTCTGTATACTACTTACCTAATTTCATTAGCTTTTTATACTCTCGAAACATTTTTCTTTAGATTATTAGATTTACTTCAATTTATTTCTCGAAATTATGTTGAAATAAAATGTGATTACATTAATTTATTATAACGATTTAACACGACTACACATCAGAATATACAGTTTTACATTTTACTTGAATCGCACACCTATTAGGTACAATCTCACAAATTGAATATCTAATGAAACATTATAGATACAGTTCGTTTAGATCATTACTTTCGTATTTTTTTATCATTAACTATTATTATATTAAAAACGATTTAACTAAAATCGTGTATAATTTGAATGCAAACAATTTAAGATTTATTTAAAAATAGGTACAAATTATATACATCATCAACAAATACATTTGTAAATTTACATTTTCTAAAAAACCTTTTCTAAATTACGACGTATATAAGAAAATTTGCTTAATATTTACGCAGTCGGTACGCCGTCGTAACGTAAGCAAAGAAAACAATATTAAAACTGACGATCTCCGCTCATTATAGAAATAATCAGGTACACGAATAAACGAGTATTGTTACGAATAAAGAAGTAGTACATTTTCCTTAACAACACAAACTAAAGAAAAGTTGTTGAACAACTCCTGTTGAGGTTGTTCTTTATATTTATTACGTTATCTTTATGGGGGAAAACTGAAAAACTTTTTGTTGTTACATTACAATAGAAGAATGTTTGTTTACCGTTTTGATTTAGATTGTTGGGGTTAAACTTACCCGGTTTAGTGATTTAAATAATATAGATATGGCCGTCCGGACATTTGACAGATGCGTTTGTTAGATCGCGGACTAGTTCACTTCGGTTTAGAGAAGACCATTTTGGGACCAAGTTTGGGGGTGTCAATGTGTAATTGTGTATACGGTCCGCCCAGTCCTTAGGCAGTATATAAGTCAATGACTATAAAACAAATATTGACGGCCTCCAATGAGATGGACAGAAGAACTTCAATGATACCTCTGTAGTCTAGTGTTCGTAAGATTCGTTAGTAAAGAGGTTTTAGGTTCGAACTCTAGGGAGAGCAGAGCACTTTATAGATGTTATGGTGTGAAAAATAAACATAAAATAATACGATGGCACACAATTAATTTTCTACTGCCTGGCATAGTCGCATATCTTTACTTTGTTTACTTTCTGGAAAGTTCTGGAAAGATAGGAAACCGTAAATCCAGAATCCAGTGTCAATTTAATGGGCGTCTTAAATTTATACATCCATTTACAAAGAGCAACGTGCCAAGATATTATTGCCGGCTTGATTATGTTTCATATACTTTAGTTTACGATCTATCCATCACTGTATCAAAACATTAACAAACACTGGTGTGAGTCATTGGACTAGAACGTCTTTCTTTTTCGTTGTAAAATATCTTGGTGGTGTACCAGAATATCTTATGATTATATTCTTTTTTACCCGACGACACGCCAAATAAACGAAGGAAGGGTATTATATTAGGCAGTCTATGTATCCTCCTATTTAACTATAAACACAAGGAATTGTTGTGTCCAGTTTGTGGCCGTGGTCGCATGCCGCTTTGCCCTGGAGGTATAATATGGGTGGCATGCGATCACGGCTATAATTTGGACACAGCCATTCCTTTTGTTGTTGATATCAATTCAGTTAATTGTTTATCAGGAAGCTGACATAGGAATTATGTTCCTGTTACATGATTTTCAGTCGATTTCTTCCGTAGTCGGCGGGTTATAGTTTTTTAAACTTAAATTTTATTTGACTGCCTTGTTGATTTTGTGGTTGGTATATGGTATTAGTATTCTTAGAAAAAAAATTAAATGATGACGAAGATTTTGTACAGCACCTATAATTTTTAAGAAAATCCCCAGATCCATCAAACAGTTACCTACCATTCAATTCAAAAAACAACTTAAGAAATACCTCACTACTATGCTATTACAGGTATTTTATGGGGAACTGGGCGAAATAATCCCAACAAGAGGACTGATCGCCCGCCTGGTGCCTGCAGGCGTCCCCGAAGATAAATAGAATGCTATTACAGCCTAACAAAATTCCTAAACGAAGAATATAATGTGCTCTTACTCTTACGCTGCTTACTCAACTTGCTTTGATAATCTTATAACGAACTACATATTTAATAATTGAATACTAATTGCGATGAATGCCTACTAATGTTATTTCTTGTACCTACCTTTAGTGATGATCCAACGTAGATAATGTTGTATATATATATTTTTGTAATTAAACTAAATATCTTCCAAGTTGTTTCGTAAGTTAGACTCACTTTTTCAGTGACCAAACTTGTACTTGATTTGATTTGATTTGATTCGATTCAATTCGATTCGATTCTATTCGATTCGATTTGATTTGAGGAAATGATTATGAAATGTTAGGAGAGATTAATATAGTGTGAAGCTTTTTACATGATTCATGAACATAACCAACTAAACATAACATTACCCCTGTACCCCTAAAAGGTAAAGCAGACAGTGCATATTAGATATTATATTAAGTTTATTATGTTTTTCTAGAAATGTTTAAAATCTATAAAAATGCTGCAAAATGCACACTTCTTAATATCAAAATTCAATTTAACACTATAATTTGCAGTCGTGGCAACTTACCAGAAACTCTATTACCCGTTCACACGAGAGCTTTTATTATACGAATGGTATCAGATATTATTATGATCGCATCGCTTTAATGTTCGGTGTTAGTTAACCTCTCACGCGATTAGAATGCAACCTATGCAAAAATGTGCAGTATGCGGGTGCATATATGACTATTATTGCCATCCTTTTCGTTTCCCTACAATTTTTGGAAATTAGAGCAGGAAAAATATTGTTTTACGAACTTCCATGATAAAAAAAAATCGCCAATTTTTTTTGCACATATGGTGTGCAAACTACATTTACCGGGTTAATATCGTCCGTATGGCTTGCCAAAAGTGTTATGCACCATATAATGCCCATAACATCAAGGGTTGATCGCGGCATTCATACGAAATAGCCATCTTATGGTAATGACAGGCTTATATTCTGTCCCATAGACATTACTCTTTTTTTAATGCGTATGCATATGTAGGTACAATCACAAGCATCAATATTTTTAAATGGTTTAAGTAGCACACGACACGTTCCACGAGATGTAGTCAACATGAGCCGTATGTTGGCTACATCTCGTGGAACGTGTCGTTTAAACATTTTTCAGCTGGTACAATATTGCAAGTTATTTTTAATGAAGGGTAAAAATGGCTCGCGGTCAGGAGTCGAACCTGCGTCTTCTTGTTCAATAAATCAGACGCTATGCTCGCGGTGGCTTAGCGGTCATAGCGTCTGGTGTAATCTGTGCCTCGACCATGACTTTTTCTCACTAGACTCGCTAGCGACGCCGTACAATATTTGTATGGAAAACCTTCGCAGCGCCTCTAGCGGTTACGTAAGGAACTAATAATTGCTTTGAGATTACAGCGTGTCGATGCGTAAAAAACCTATCGAAAGCCATTCGATAGAGCTCATGGTTGAGGTACTGGTGAGTCGTGCCCGCGAGTCGGTTTTTTCCTTCATTAAAAATAACTAGTAATATAAGCAGGAAAATACAAAAAGACAATATCAGATCGTCTTCTGTGAACATATATTTTTTTATATAAAACTTGTAATTTTAATAAAACGGGCTTGTATACATTACAAACTCATAGTTCAAACCTACCAGCTCCAAGTTATGTTTAAAGTAAAAATATCAAGACATTTTTCTCTTAAATAATGCAAAAAATAATCATTCTTCGCCCACACGCCCTTTGTACACTCAGTTTTATTTTAATAAAATGGAACATAAATTCTGGAATGGCCCTATTAATTTAGGTGTAAGTGCAACTCCTACGCTAGAGGTACTGAGTTCCCAGATTGAGCAAAATATTATTGAGTTTTTCTATGAAATTCACCAGATAGTTGCGGCAGATAATTGCCCTAAATAAGTATACCTAAATATATATAAATATAGTATATATACCTAAATATAGTACCAACTATAGTCTGCCTAACCTTTGAACTTACTCCGACTGCTCATTCCGCCGAACGATCATTTAAATATCATCACTGGTTCTCTCCTATTCGCCATCCCCCCACTATCCACTAACACTAATGTATTTATTTAATTTTCAGGGACCTGCGATGTCTAAGGAACACGATACACACCAATCTGATGACTACGTATATATTGTCCGCTTGCAGTTGGGTGTTAAACTTAGCTTTACAAGTAAGTAACAGTTAATTAGCTATATTTATGTCATTTCCAGTATAGATAATACCTACATTACCTTAATTTAATTAAATTACCGTAAGAAACATAAGGGGTTCTATATGAGCAAGTTTTGCTGTGATAAAAACCAAAAAACAGCTTTAACTCAGAGTTGGTCCCATAGCAAAAAGCGTTCATAATTTTTGCGGTGATAACAAATAAAGGTGTATGTGTAATAAACAGTGACTGACTGATATCATTAGTGAGAATTAGACGTCGGTCAAAAAAGTCTTATAGCATTTTGCGAATTTAGTACTAATTGTTGTGTAATGTAATTCTATTGATATAAAAAAACGGCAGTGACAGTGAGTAATATTATCATGCACCACCAAATCCTAGTTCTCGTGTTCGAATGAAAGGTGAATCTATCTCTATCTTTTATTATCCTTCCTTTATAAGTGAAGAAAATTATTGTCAGACTGGCTGAGAGATTTTTTCACCGCCGCGCCTCCGCCGTGTGGAGTCTTCATAGTTCACGTAGAATCGTAGACTCCAAAACACACATAGAGCTTACCGCCCTCTTATTCTGAGAAGTAACCTTTACTGAGTGGGACAGACGATGATGGCATTAAAAGTTTTATAACAAAACTTATTTATGATTGGGTTTTCAGTTAACACATATTTATAGAAACATCGGCAAAGTAATTTATCAAAAAAAATCAAATTGTTTATCTCCGACATGGTGACAAAGACAAATTTGAATATAAAATGTTTTTAAAAGTCAACGAACTTTGTAGAGAGCGTTGTTTCTTAGGATGGAAAGTTATATTAGTATATAGAACCAACAGTATCTGTTTAAAAAAAATAAAACCATCTTTTAACCCGAAGCGAGACTTCAGAAATATTTAGATGTCATAAACAACGTAGAATATAGTAAATACGATATTATTATAAGTAAGTAGGACAATGATTATATAAAAGCTAGAAAATGTAAAAGGAGAAAGAAATTCCCTATATGACGAAATATAACGGAAAGCCAAATCACATACCTAATACCTACAAATTTTATAGTTTTCTCTCTAAATTCGTACAAAATTTAGAGTTATTTATTTAGAGACAATTTTAGGATCCGATTCTGATGAATATCTATCAGCAGGTATGTATGCGAAGCTGTGATAAACAGAGCCAGGCTTGGAGCACACAATATATCAACATGGCGGATACTGCAATCATCAAACAATACTTTACGTTAAGTTTCAATCGACAATTACAAAAGAATACCGGCCGTTCTATTAACAGATTCTTGGCCAATCATCTTATAATATTTCAGGGAAGTTGCATTATGTTAAATAATTGCAGGTCTTCTTGTTTAGATTACAAAAGTTTATCGGTATAAAATGTATAAATAAACACTTTAATTAATTAATCCGTAAACACACAAATATTTGTTAGGAGTGGTGAAGGTTCTACTCGTAACAAATATTTGTGTATGTTACGGATATTTGTTTTAAGTACAGCGAGACTTTTGTTTGTTAGTCAAGTCCCTCCCGACATAGGACTTGTGTCTTAAAGCGGGACCTGTTAAAAATTAAATACAGATTATTTTGCCAAACTCAAACGTACTGTAAATTCCTAAAAGTTGATTTTCCTTTGAAAATAATTACAGAGCTTTGCGAGGCTTACATGAGAACATAGATCTGTGTGATACACGGAGATATGTATTTTTAAACTCACGTAGGCGCCTACGTGAATGTATTAGAAACATTGAAATTTATGGTACAAACCTTATTAAGTTGATGCCATATAGTTTAATCATAATATTATTATCTGAAAATAACAAAAGAAAACACTAAACAAAAAGTATTACAGTTCAAAACACAATTTATTAAAATTCAATTCCCAAAGCTGTTGTTTTATGCAAAACCTTGATTAATTTTTAAACTATGACTGTTTATTAAGTCAACTTTAAATTTTTGAGCTTGAATTATTAATACGTCTGCAGGCGCGCGGTTCGTTCGCAACTTTCATTTATTTTGAAACGAAGTACTTACTATATCAAAAAATAATTTTAGTTACCATACTTACCATTACATAAGTACATACTTCTTAATCATTATTAATGAAAACTTTTAAAACCCAGCGATCTACATGACTCTGCATAATCATTTATTCTGGCATCTGGATTATATAATTCTCGCATCTGACTTCTTGAATTCGAAACACTAAAACAAGTGTATATCAATATTTAAACAACAAAACATTTTATTTCGACACATAAAAAGCTAATTACAAACATTCTCTCTATACAAAAACATTTGAATATTCAAACTGACTCATTTGGCTACAGCGGTACATGCAATTATTTTTTCTGGCACAAGTACTAACCATGCATGGATGTTGGATAATTTAAGCCATGAAACAGAACTATAAATATTTCATGATTACAAAAATATTAAGGAGTCCCAAAAAATTAGTGAAGCTGCCTAATAAGACAATTATAAAATAGGGGTAAAATGGTTTTGATTTTGAACATCCGCGCTATTTTACGCGCTGAATCCGCATCCCTCTCTAACAACCAATATATTATACATACCAACCAATATACAGTGTAGTGATGCAGTGTCTGAGGAAGTATTTTGAAATAGATTGCCTTTGGCACACAATAAGGTAATAATGAGAGAAGATGTCTGAAGCTGATAAAAGCGAAAGAAAATTGCAAGCTACCAATTTAAAACGACATTAATTTCCAATTTACTACCGACAAAGAGTTCATTTTCGTTTCATGTAAGTCTTTGAACTTGTATTTATTACCGGAGTTCAATCGCGATCCGTGAAAAATTGATGCGAGCTAAACTAAAATTTGTTGGAAATAAAACTTTCCATGGAAATATCCGAAAACAACGGAATCAATCAACATTTTCATATGCTATAAATATATCAATATTTGATCGAAATATTTTTGTTATGATGGACTAAATAGAAAATGTTATAGGAACATTCTCCGCGAATAGTTGGCAACAACTGTAAATACTGGTAGAATAACTTGTGTAGGCTATCTATTACAAATTTTAATAAACTGACTTCACGTAGTAGATTTTTTAGGAATATTGACTAGATATTACAATTTCTGGTACTTAATATTGATTAAGTACCAGAAATTCTAATAAATAATGATCTTTTCCTCCACCTCATTCGCACACCTCTTATGCATCCTTTTTCGTACGAATACTATATCAGATTGGGAACATCTTTTTTAAACATCTTGCCATGCGATGCCCAATATATTTTATAGAATACTAGCATTTCGTAGGAACTTCATCAATTCATAGGAGGGGGAGAAGTGATGAACTAAAATATTATTTAGTACCATTGTCTAGTACCCATAGTACAAGCTCTGCTTAGTTTGGGACTAGACGGTGCTGTGTGACACTGTCCCAGGATATTTATTTATTTATTATATACTTTTATAATATTCAGCTCCTAGAAATACCAGACAAATTTAGAAACCCTGTGTTATAAAATTTGTCTCGGGTAGGAGTCGAATCAAAGACACTTGGTGCAACAGAAGTGGCGAGATGACCACCCTAATATGACGCCTTGACGACGTCTGTGGTCAAGTGGTTCGAATACCGGACTGCTGATCACGAGGTCGTGGGTTCGATTCCCGCAAGAAACAAACATTTATGTGATGAACTTAGGTCTTTATGTTTGTCTGGGTGTTTCTTATATATTATATGTATTTACAAAAAAAAAAGTATATAAGTATTATATCCATTGTCTAGTACCTACCCATAGTACAAGCTCTGCTTAGTTTGGGACTAGATGTTGCTTTGTAAAAATGTCCTAAGATATTTATTTATTTATTATTTAATATACCAAAAGTGTACCTAGTCAGTTATCGATATATTTAGTTTTTACTTTCCATTTATTTTTCTAGCAACCAAGCATTATGACATTTTGTTGCTCATTGCTTCATATGTTACCACTTTGCCAAAATATGAAAGCCATTCATTCGAAAACCTATTTCATGCCAGAGAAAAGTAGAAGAGCCGCTTGTAATGAGACTGAAGCATTGTAATATCTGGACGAGGGTCGTGGCAATGCCATCAATTATCTAGATGAGTCCCCTTCACACGACAACTGGCTCTTCATCCCTCATAACGTAATTGAAACCACAACAGCCCACACGCCTTCATAAAAATGTTTAGCTGTTTATTCCTTAAAGGTTTCTTTATCTATAATAAAGAAAAAATCCAGTGACGTATATCATCTGCGAATAAAATATCTAATACTAGCTTTCCACCAGCGGCTTCACCCGTGTAGTCTAGGTATTTCTTATACATTATTCTATGTTGTCGACGTAATTATCCATACTCATCTTCTTAAAACAAATCTATCCCACGGGAATCATACATTTTACCGGGATAAAAAGCCTATGTGCTATTCCAGACTATAATCTATCTCTGTGGCAAATTTCATCCAGATCCGTTCGGTACTTTTTGCGTGAAAGAGTAGCAAACATCGACTTCGATCGACGTCTTTCGACGACGTCTGTGGTTTAGTGGTTCGAGTACCGGACTGCTGATCACGAGGTCGTGGGTTCGATTCCCACAAGACACAAACATTGATGTGATGAACTTAGGTGTTTGTTTGTCTGGGTGTTTCTTATATATTATAAGAATGTGAAAAAACAACAAAAAAAGTATATAAGTATTATATCCATTGTCTAGTACCCATAGTACAAGCTTTGCTTAGTTTGGGACTAGATGGTGCTGTGTAAAAATGTCACAAGATATTTATTATTATTATTAAACATCCATCCATCCATTCAAATGTTCACATTTATAATATTAGTAGGATCTGCCAATTTCTACACTCACTAATTGTCTAGTGGTCGCGAGTGCTCAGCGTGAGGTTTTGGGTTAGGCGATTCGCGGGAATTGTAACCCATTAGTTATTGATTACACATGATATGTACATTGGGAAATATTGTTATCAATGGGCATGTAAAAACTACGACCAAATCGATTTGTATATTCGCATTAATTACAATACCGTCATAAAGACTGCATTCCACTACTTTAGTATGTAACAATTGATAGAAGAGGTAACAGGACAAAAATATTCACCGGCTATTGAAGAAAAATGAAAATCGACGCCCCGTTCCAAACTCAAAACAAGCAACTAGTAACCTAATAAAACACTACGTCCAAAGCTATAAAAAATGCGTCTACAGTTATCTAGAAATGCGATTCCAGACAGCTTTTATCTCGGAAATGGAGCTGCCCGATAAAATTGCCCACTACTTTTTGCTACCGGGAAAACTGCAGTTAACTGCCGGTAATTAATAGGACACTTAAAGCGAATAATGGCCAGTTTAAATCTCACATAAATGTGATTATAAGTACTTTCAGATTACATCAGTAGGACTCATGTTTTAAACTGGGAATGTAAATAAGGACGCCGATTTATTGACGTTGTTAGTCTCATTCGACGTTGTTACTTTCAGAAGTCTCAGATATTGTTTGATAAGTCGAGACTGCATGAAAGATAACAAACAAAATAAGGCGTGTCAGCGGAAACGCTATAAAAAGACATAGGTATCCCAATACCTATGTCCTGGAGGTTCTTACCGGTCCGCCTAATAGGTCAGGTGCGTACTATGGCAACACGTATTAACGTAAAATAAGCAAAAGTTATGTATTAATGGCAGCATGGAGCTGCGAGTTTTTACCTAACCCTGTGGAAAAATAACTGAACTTTATTTATATAGATTAACGTAGAAATTACTAAACAAGAAAGGTTTACTTAGTGACATTCTCTATCATATTGGTACTAGGCCAAGGCTACGACGTTAAAAGATGTCCTAAATCCATCTTATAATAACAAGTTCTTCTTACTTTTTCTAAAATCCATCCTCAAAGTGGAAACTGCCTTAATATCCCGTAATATGGTACATTTATCTTAGTGACATAGAGTTCATGCTGTGTAAATAATACCATAGTATCGATGAGACTGTCAGCCCAAGGTGTGCCAAGTAGGCAAGTAATAATTTTGTCACTATTGGAAGTCTTGGAAGCACGCAACATTTTTATAACACTATAAACGCTATCTTCCGATACCAATAAAAAGGTTGGGGTTGATCCGTAATTCATTACTTACTTCAATCGTTTAATTTATACTAATAATAGGAAGAGAAAAGATTTGTATGTTTGTAATGAATAAACTCAAAATCTACTGGACCGATTTAAAACATTCTTTGAATATTAGAAAGCTACGTCTTCAATGAGTAAGTGGAAAGCTAGTACAATATATTTTGGCCAAAGCATATGGAGTTTAAAATCCTTTTTATCGTATCTTTGGGTAAGTCTGAATGGCATAAACTCCAAACGAGAACCAACTTTCATATGGTTGTCATAAAATGAAATATTATATCACCAATTCCGACTCGTAAAGGTAGTATAATTGTTAATGTATCAAAATTTAACGAGTCTGGGTCAACCCTGGAGGCGACTCGTGTAAATCGAGGACATGACTTTCGTATTTGTTTATGTGTTTAAATTAGGTAGGTATGTACTTATCTTCACCTATCAAATGCGATGAACTTTGGTTCCATACCTTAGTTTGGACCGTCTCTCTGGTCTCAGGCTTACTCCCAATGTTTTCATTTGACGTGCGTATTCACATGATTTTAAAAAGCTACCTAAAGTCAAACACTAGGCCTATGGGCTATGCCTATTGCCCTTTGCTTTTGTTTCTATAGATATATCCGTTCCGTTGTACACATAGTTATATTTAAATCGTTTGTTTTAGAATTGGTCCGACGAGGCCCAACAAGATCAAACTTCGTGTATGATTCTGGTCATATGTATGCATTACTTTTACCTCACTAATTTCTTCTGGATGCTTGTAGAAGGTAAGAATATTTTTGTCCTATATTAGTATTTATTCCTTTTTATATGAAAATAAGCAATATAAAAAAAATACACTAACACGATGAGTATAATTATAAGTGATGAAGACTCCAGGCAACTTCATTTTTACCAGATTCCTTTTTGATATGCGACTATTTGGATGGTATATCTACTGGTAGTGCCAAAAACAAAACAGGGTGAGCAATTTGGTGTTTGATTTCCATCTTACTAAACTTGGACATTCATAATAGGTACCTTTCTGCAATGACAGGAGAAACACGTACTGCAATTCTTAATTGAAATAAAAATATATATTGGAAAGGTGGCAATAGAAATAAAAAATTTGAGTAACTACTGAAAGTTCAGAAATGTAAAAAAGAATCACATACTGTAATTTATCAATTGACCTATCTTATAATTTATAAGCCTAATATAAACATACAAATAAACAATGATTATTGACCAATGAGAAACAATGATATACGTCATAAGGGTAGCAGTCTGAATGAGAATAAAATTATAATACATAATTACACATTATGCAAGAGTATATAAATAACTCTGTTATCTACGCCTTCTGGCTTATCAGTGTATCATGATATAATATTTCCAGGGCTGTACCTGTACATGCTGGTAGTGGAAACTTTCACGGCCGAAAACATTAAGCTGAAAGTGTACACAACCATTGGTTGGGGTAAGTTTATATTATTCTTTTGTTTACTCTTCTTTTTTTAAAAGGTTGTCTTTACTGCCTGTTATTCTAGGTTTGTCTTCTGTGTCGTGGGTGCGTTTACAATGCCAAATTTTCACACATCCACACTAGACCATAAGTATAAATACTTGTGTCGTCTGGAATCGAATCGTCAGCCTGCGTCGCGAGTTAAAGCTGCTGATACTCCTAACGGTGTCATAAAAAGAAACAATGTATGCGCGTTACAGATTCGTTCCAAACACACCGTTTGTTAAAGTCGTCTCAGAAGGCTTATAAAGATAAATTGCTTTATAGATCCTTAGAATCGTGGGACTTATAAATCCTTAGAAAGATGTGGTGTGGAGTGCTAAAACACAGACCGTACGGGCTTGTATTTAGATTTATCTATCTTAATTTTAAATAAAAAACTCTAACACTGCTCGCATTTACAGGTGCACCAGCGATATTCCTAATAATATGGGTAATATCCAGGTGTTTCGTCAACGTCGTGCCTTCCACGGGAGCTGATGGGGTGAGATTTTAACCTCCTTTATTATGTCTGACCCTTAATCCTATTTCCCAAGTCCTCCCTGTAAAGACAACGTGCACACCATGACATAATATTAACGAGGCATATCTCGTAATTATTATGATATCTCGTACCAAAATTCTCGAGACGAGATAATTATATTTTGTCGCTCGACCTTATAGCTCTTGTTGCGTGTTATTTTACATTCGACAGCCCTACCGTGTAGAGCTGTTAGCCAGCCAGTTTATCAGTCTTTTGTGCTAGCCCTAACCTATGGTGGTTACTTGAAAAGAATAACAATTCGCGGGAGCAATACATGTCAAATTATACAATGATACATGTCAATTTATACAATGATCCTCAAAAAAATTAAATATCTCGAGTTTTCTAAATAAAAAAAGATCTCGAGTTTATCCGCACAGCCCTTACTGACGGTATAACAACCCCCTCAACAAATATTTCAAATCCCCAATTTCAGCTGAAATCGAAGGTCTAATGCACCATAACGTTTGCCCTTGAAACAAAAAGGGTAGCCATGAATATTATTTTATAGCGAAACAAGTTTAGGATATCATGAAACAATTATGGTGTTATAGTGGTCCAAGTTGAGAGGCGTGAGTGTCGCAATAAATATATAATAATTAACTAGCTTTCCGCCAGCGGCTTGGCCCGCGTGGTCTTGATAACCTTTTTAACCCGCTTTTCTGTTGAAATTCCTGAATTTTCTTTGCTATAAACCTCACGGAGCCCGAGACCTTTCCAACGAATGCAAAACCGTGGAAATCGGTTCGTGCGTTCTGGAGTTATAGCGTCAGGAAGGAAAACCCGACTTATTTTTATATAGTAGATTAATCTCTATCAGGCAGGTATAGGGCTGGTTTTTTGAAAATTTCTGATCCACTCCGGAATGCTGTGTGCAAAAATTTTGTGTACAGTATCCGTGAGCTGTCAGGTTTAAAAAAAACATCGTAATAAAACCTGCATGCCTAGGACACTCCAAAAAGTTAAAACTCATAAATTTCGCTTAACAGCACTAATTCTTCTCGCTCTGACGTGTACCGAGTTGCTGAGTGCTGTGACCTAAATACGGTTTACGACTATTTTTATCGATTGTGGTTGATATACAGACAGTGATTGGGTTAATTTATAGCCGTGATAAAGAGCTCTCTGAAGTCTCCTTTCTAGCAGAAGGTGGACGATGATGATATTCCTTTTTGTCCGCAGCTGGCCATCACGGGGGAGACCAAGATGTGTATATGGATGCACGAGCACCAAGTAGACTGGATACACAAAGCTCCAGCACTCGCCGGGCTAGCTCTTAATCTGTTCTTTCTTATTAGGATTATGTGGGTGAGTATTTTAGGTTTTATTGTGAATATCAGCCTTTTATTATCAGTATTTGAGAGTTTTTGTAACCATTATCTGTTCCACATTTTTGACATTGCATTTGTGTATAATGATATTTTATTGTTTAAAGACTTTTTCAATGTCCCTTTTAATATATTTAATATAGAATGTCTCTTTGATGTTCACGTAAAATAATTAGGTTAAAAAATATATACATTTTCTACTTATTTTTGTGAAAGTTTTTCTTCATACGAAGAACTCTTCCTAAAAAAAATACACCCCTATTATTTAAACCCGTTACGAAATTGTTTGATAAGATTTTCGCCAAAGTGATTTGGTATACCGGTTAAATTAATTTGAATAATGACCCGACAAAAGCTAAACCTCTCGTTTTTTTGCTCCAGCGGGAAATTAGAATAGCGTATCAAGCACCAATCGGGACGTAATTGAAATAAATTGACATCAATTTTCTCCGTTTATTTCTTCTAACATTTTTAGATATATACTTTTTTAGAAAAAACGTCGTCGGTGTCCAATACTTATAATGGCCCATAGACCCTATTGGATATTGACTGGGTATAATCAATATAAACACGCATTAATTAGTCCTATTTCCTTTTATCGACACTTTCTTTTTCGCTATCAGTAAACAGATGCACGTACCCACCAAAGCTAATGCAAATAAATATTTAAAAAATAAATGCAACCTTTATTTAAACAGGTCCTAATCACGAAGCTGCGGTCAGCAAACACTTTGGAGACGGAGCAGTATCGGAAAGCAACTAAAGCGCTTCTAGTCCTGATCCCACTGTTGGGCATCACCAACCTACTGGTGCTGTGTGGGCCGAGCGACGATTCGTGGTTCGCGCACGCCTTCGACTACACGAGAGCACTTATGTTATCCACACAGGTACCTTATAAACCTTATAAAAAAGTACAAGAAATAATATGTAAAATTGTATAGAAACTAGCCATGTATTCGCAGTAATCCCCGCAATGTTCTCGTTTTTCACAATCTATTTGGTGAGAATGATAACACTGAATTGAATCCTTTGAATACCTACTCTTCAAGTGTTACTGACACAGATGTAACAAGCATTTACACATACCTAAGTACCTAAATATAAAGATTATTAGGCACTCTTGTAAAAAATATTGTATGATTTTGGACTATGCAATCTGTGTCTTTCTGTCACTCAGTGTAACAATTTAACTGAGTAGATTGAGTACCAAGTAAACTCAATCTTTTCCAAGATGAAAATGTACAAAAACAGTAAACATCTAAAATCAGTCCAACAAAGCATCACAAACAAACAAACTTGTACACAATAGCATTGTATTATTGAAATTGGAGTTTCTTGAAGGTCTTCTTTATGCAAATTTTATAACTTTTTGTAGGTAATTGTGTAAATAAATTCATAAGTACATATTTAAATCTATTTGAAGCAATTTTTAAAATTATTTACACAAGATATATCTCAGAAATAGTCACAAAATATTATGTAGCCAGTGTCAAAACTTAAAGTTATAATAACGATTATTACACTCCGGGGGAGGTCAACGCTCTCGTGTCTTACCTAGTACTACTATGGTCCCACAAAATGGTTGTAAATCGTCTTAAGAAACCGCAAGATCGCTTCAGGCTGCTTATATTCCATGTTTCTGTTTACTTCCGAAGTGCCTTTGACTTTGGCAAAACATGGAACCTCTGGAGAAACAATCAAACGTAAGCCTCAGTTGTGGCAAGTTCAGTGTCGTAATGAGGTTCGAAACTTGTGCAATGTCGCCATGTTCTCGCCGAGTCATGCTTACCTTTTCAACCCTTAGTAGGTAGGTACCTACCTACCTACGGGAGTCAAACACTACGTTAGGTGTTTGTTGCGTTGCTTGGTTTGTGGTTTAAACCCAAATGGGTAGTTGTTTGTTGCCCTTTATTACCGAAAATAGAAGGTACATTTTGGAGAAGCTTAACTTAACTTACCAAGTAAGTTTAGAAAAAATAACTACAGACTATTAACTCCATTCATAATTCTAGTATAAAATTCCCTTTCACAGGGTTTCACGGTGGCTTTGTTCTACTGCTTCATGAACACAGAAGTGCGGCACGCGATCAGGTACCACGTGGAGAGGTGGAAGACTGGAAGGACTATCGGAGGGGGCAGGCGGAGGGGCGCCTCCTACTCCAAAGACTGGTCCCCTCGATCAAGAACAGAAAGTATACGGTAAGGAGAAATTAGAAAATTTACGCATGTGGAAATAATATCACAGAGTGAGGTCTCTTTGCACGCAATAACTTGACCACAAATAACTATACTAACTAGCAGAACAATCTGGGGTCATCAAACCACCATTAAACCACAATAGATTGAGCATCAGTTCATTAATCCCACTACACAAACCATAATGGGATGCCAACTTTTGAATCAAATTTAGATAAACTTTTCTTAAATGGCAGAATGCAGATGTAGGAGCTTTTGTTCAATGAATATATGATTAAACTTTCGAAAAGATAAACGTTATCTTTGGTTATATCTATTAAGCTGTTTTCAAACTGCAGAACAAAGAAAACATAATTTTCTGAAACTCCATATTTCATATGATTTGTTTTTCTAATAATGTAAATAGTAAAATGTAAATTATACGATCTTACTATAATACACTGTAAACACAATGTACGGGTTTGTTTTCAAATTACTCGACAAGTTTCATACATTTTGATTCAAAACACGCTCAACAGTCCAAAGTTCTCATTTATGTCACATGACATAAGTAGCATGTATCACCATAAAACGAAATGTAGTTAGGCAATAGCAAATTTTATATCAAAGAGAGTTGCAAAGGATTAATATGCTTAATTTTCGTTATCGTTTAGAAAAAGTAGCTACATTACCCTTAGTTGTAAGTATTAATGGTAGTTTTCCTAAGTACTATACATTGAAAGGGTTTGAAATAGTACTTTACCCCTCAAAGAGCTGCAAACAAGCTGTCATTGTTATCTGATAATGGAATACTGACTTGCAGAATACTTTGTGATCTTGTTTTTAAAGCGAACGACGCTAAAGTCACGAATCACTAAAGTGATGCTATAAAGAATAAAAGTTTGAGTAAATTGCAGAACAAAGTTCTAGAGTTTGAACTCCGCTTGACTGGAGTAATATCATATTAAATTTAAAATGCTACAGTGAAATTGGTTCAGTATCTTTAAAAGTCTTTGTTACAATGCTCCTTTCAATTTATAAGTACTTCTTGTATCTGGTATATTTTTAAAGAAAATTGTTTCTTGCACTCAACATTAAAGTACGAAGCTACGGTCCCATAAGTACTTAGAATCTTGAGTAAGTTGCTATAATATTAAAATTTGCTCTTTTTAGTGTCGATTTTCTTTAAACGCAGTTTCCTGTATGATGGCTGTCTCAATTTTAAAACAGGAATGTTTAAGTATACATCGTTTTTATAGATTCACATACATATAGGTGTTTACGCAGCGCTTAGGAGCACGCTTGTGGCCCCCGCATAAAATTATAATATGCATCCATAACAGTTTTCCAAATCCATATTTGATCAGATATTTTTATTTCCCAATAGACTCACAGTATGAAGAGGCCCGGGGATTCGAATCTGGATAGACATCCAACGAATTTGCTAACTGGAATGGACTTTATGCATTTAAGAAGATATTTTAAGATATAATGTGGATTTGGATGAAATTTTTATTGTTTTATTTTTGTTACGTATGTTTTATTAATTTTACAATAAATCAATGTTTAATCAGCTTTATTGATTATTCTTATTAATTTTGCCATCCCTGCATGTTATATTGTTTAGCACACCACCATCATTATTCACTGTACTGTACAACATTGTAATCATCATCTATTTCAAAATAATTCTGCATGGTATTTTTTTATTAGTTGGCAAATTAACAAAAAAACCATTTTATATAATACTAGCTTCCCGCCAGCGGCTTCGCCCGCGTGGTCTTATAATTTTTCCCCCGTATTTGCAACATTTTTCATTACTACTCCGCTCCTATTAGTCGTAGCGTGATGATATATAGCCTATAGCCTTCCCCGATAAATGGGCTATCTAACATGGAAAGAAATTTTCATTTCGGTCCAGTACTTTTTGAGTTTATTCGTTACATACAAAAATACAAATCTTTCCTCTTTATAATATTAGTGTAGATTATGTAGTTTTTTCTAAGGTAGTAAAGTATTAAGAAAATATTTCTTTCAGTATTCACCAGACTATTTTAATATGGTGCTAACAGATTTCTTTTCCCATGATAACGTTCGAATTTACATTGGTAAAATTTTCTAAAGGAATCCATAGACTTCAAAACAGGGTTATCTAAAAGGATAAATTTCCATACCTCCTATAACAAAATGTGAACAAACTAGAGGAAAGTGGAAAAAATCTTGGTATTCTTTAACACAAACACGAATACTTACCTACCTAGTAGGTACTAGTATCAAATGGAAACGCCATTTGATAATAATATTTTAGTTTGTACCTACATGTCAATATTTATGTAAGTTACAAAAAGTAAGTATTGGATAATTCTTATTAATGTTTTAATATTGAGAAACAAAACAAATAACAAAGTTGATTTTGAGCGGCGCTTGTCGGCAGAGTCGAACTTTGCAATATTTTCGAAACATTGCAATTTCAACCCCATTTTAAACATTTTTTAAACATTCGAATACCAATAAAAGCTTATGTGATGCTTTACTCTGAGTACTTTGAGAGTAAACACATTTATTGATGACAGATAAAAGGTTCTGAGATATCTAACAAATAATTCGGTCGATTGGTTAGATACACTATTAGTTCATGTGGGAGCTTTTACTCTAGTCAACCAACAATAATATCAATGAAAGGTTCTCTAAGTAATATTCTATTTATGGTTTTTAATAAATTGTTGGGTAGAATTTGATACGACATTAATTTGTTATATGACTTACATAAGTGAAAATATTTAAAGTGCTGATATAAACCAACCTGCACAATGACTTATTGCACCCTAGCCCTAGACAGTTTATATAATTATAATACTTGACTGAATATTAAGCTTTTATTTATTAAGTGTGAGTTCCCTAGTTGCTACTTCAAATAGCGCAGTAATTATGTATTCAATGTGGAAAGAACACGCCTTAATGCATGCATGTTCATTGATTCGTTCGTAACCATTGGGCACTCGATAACTCTCACCAGATCAGCAAAGGTTATCAATAAACCAATTTTGGCACATGATTCTTATTGCTTTAATGCAAAGACGATACCATAAATATGCAGCTTTGTATTCCCTAATTTTCTTTGTTAATTCCTATGCAATGTTTATAGGTGACAAACTATTGTTAGTGTTACTTAAATATAAGCGTATATGCACAGAGAGTGTTTGAATACGGATGTTAACAAGAAGACTGTGGGGCAGGTTGTACAGCCACCCATCTAAACGGGAGTCAGCAGCGTCGGAGACCACTACTACCACATTGCTGGTGCCACGAACGTCACTGTTACCTCCTCACGATGGCAGGCACCTGCATGCTGTAAGTATTATTTGAAAGATGGACTAAATTACTAAATTAAAAACTTTCCAAAACTAGAGTTGATGAAGAATTATCTGGATAGTTTATTGGATAATAAGGACCTTCAAAAGCGCTAGCTACTACTATCCAGAGGTAAAACAGGCCCTTAACTTCTTTAATTCGGTCATTACATCAGTACACATAGGACTAACGTAGAATGCTGCATCTGGTAACTATAATTGTCAGTCAGTTCCTAAATAGTAATGTCAATTAATATTTAAGTGTATGTTTTGATAATCCTCTACAAATATGAAATGGTACCAAATTGCGCAGGATTACATCACGAGCGGCAGCGCCAGTGGCGATCAGTCTCCGGTGTGAGGTGGGGGGCGGGGGAGGCTGTCGCGCCTGCGTACCTTGCCCGAGGAGGACGCACCCAGCGCCCCCGGGGCGTCCGTCCCTGCCTCTCCCGCCTCTCTCGCCTCTCCTGCCTCAACGTCGCCCATCCGCTCGAACACTAATCAAGAATGGCGTGACACAGCGTCTACTACTGTCTCTATCCTTCCTAATCCTACCTATCACAACGGATATCATAAAACTGACTCTCACACTCCCAATGAAAGGCCTTCAACTAACGGTCCGTTTTCCCTTACCAACCGATTGGATACTGTTTCTAATTCAACGACTCCGAACTCGTCGAATTCAAGCCCGAAATTAAAATATTTTGAATTTTAAGTACGTATGCATTTAATGTTCCTGTAATTATTGTAAAATTATTGTAATTAATATAGTTAATATTTATTATAATTATTCATGCATGAACATAGTCATAGCGTATGAAATACATATAATATATTAGCGTAATAACTATTTCTTAAATAATAAAACTAATAAGTCTCAAATAATTCCACAAGTTATAACGTCATGTTCTTAGTCTAAAATTTATATAATTAGAAAATTGGAACATTCAAAGATACCTACGTTTTTTAGTAGTTTAGAGAAGAAAATATGTAATATTCATGTGTAATTACTGCTACGAAATTTTATAAAGGATAAGAAAAATAAACTTTTTGTACGTAAGTCGTGTAATGTAAGCCAGTCTATAAAACGTTGCCAAAGCTATTACGGCTTATGTAATAGAATAATTGTTAAAAATTAAAATAACTATAACTATCATAAGAATGTAGTTGTAAGGAAAGAAATTGGGAAACAATGCGCTATTTGTATCATAATTTTTATAGCATATCGTAAATTTTACATACAAAGACGTTATTTTCTGTGTAATTACTATTCATAATGTGTCATATAATAATGTGAAAATTATGAGTGAGTATAGCATAAATACAAACTTATTATTGCGTTAAGATTATTAAAGTATCAGAATTAAATAAAGCTAGCTATGTTCTGTGTACTAGATTTACTACTCTAATGAGATTCGTTTAATGAGTATTCGATGATCAATTTAATGAATGTTTTAGATTGGTCCTGATTCTGTTTTTTACAAACTTCAGTCTCACTCTGCTAACTATATCTCTTTCTAACATAAAACATAAGAATATTGAGATGGATTATAAGAAAATACCTGTCATTGTGAGTTCATTTTGGTGGCTATATTGTCTGTCCTTTTGCATGTGTGTATGAAAGAGATATAATGTAATAAGTATACGTTAAGTGCAATGTGGAACAGGATCAGCACTAATATCTTTGTGCATGTAAATTCAAAAGTGATTTCATGTTTGTACATTTATCTGTAATACAATTTGTGATCGTCAGAATGTGTTTTCTTTAAAATATTTTTATGAAATAAAACTACTTTTTACAGATTTTATCGCGTTATATTGATATTATTTTATTTTAATCCCGACGTTTCGGACCCTTTACAGCGTCCATGGTCACGGGTGACTAAGGTGGTAGGCGTCTTGACGTTTCAATTACTAACAGCTACCCTACATTTCTGTTAATTATTGGCAATCCGATTCAATGTAGGGTACGAAACGTCGGGATTAAAATAAAATAATATCAATATAACGCGATAAAATTCGTAAAAAGTAGTTTTATTTCAATGTCTAGTATTCGCGTAAGTGTCAGAAATCAGTATATTTTTATGATTTTCGCAAGGTCTTTCAGCATAGAAAATAAATTATCTGATGGAGACAGCAACGTCTCTGAATTACTTTTGAGTATGAATTCGCTATTCTGGGCTGGCAGGTTCGAATCTTGCATAGGGTCGAATAGGTATGGTCACGTGAGATGTGGTCATGTGTTGCGGTCACATGAAGTGAGCTGTGATCACCTTAAGTGAAGTGTGGTCACGGTGAGTGGCGGCATGGTCATGTTAGGTGAGATGATTATTTTAGGTATGTCACATTAAGTGAGCTATTGTCACCTTAAGTGAGCTGTGGTCACCTTAAGTAAGCTGTGGTCCCCTTGATCTGTGGTCACGTTAAGTGAGCTGTGGTCAGCTTAAGTGAGCTGTGGTCACCTTGAGCTGTGGTCACGTTAAGTGAGCTGTGGTCACCTTAAGTGAAGTTTGGTCAGGTGAGTGGCGGCATAGTTATGTTAGGTGAGGTGATCATTTTAGGTATGGTCACATTGTGTGAGCTGTGGTCAACTTAAGTGAGCTGTGATCACCTTGAGCTGTGGTCACATTAAGTGAGCTATGGTCACCTTACGTGAGCTGTGGTCACCTTAAGTGACGTTTGGTCACGTGAGTGGCGGCATAGTTATGTTAGGTGAGGTGATCATTTTAGGTATGGTGACATTGTGTGAGCTGTGGTCAACTTAAGTGAGCTGTGATCACCTTGAGCTGTGGTCACATTAAGTGAGCTATGGTCACCTTACGTGAGCTGTGGTCACGTTAAGTGAGCTGTGGTCACCTTGAGCTGTGGTCACGTTAAGTGAGGTGTGGTCACATTATGCGAGCTGTGGTCACCTGAAGTGAGCTTAAGTGAATGGTCATTGAATACATAAATATTTGTCTCGTGGGAATCGAACCTATGACCTCTTGAGCAGCAGTTCGGTACTCGAACCACTTGGCAGAAGTCGTCAAAGTATTATTTACTTACCCTTAGAATATTGGTTAACGTTGCAGGCTGCGAAAATATATAGTCACCTTGACCGACTCCTCTCCCAGTAGACAGGTTTGTCTGCGTCATAAATCTACGTAAATCTGAAGTAATCCTTGCGGCGTTGCGAATTGCTTTCCACATGACATGTGTCGCATATCCGTAGAATGTTATCTCTAAGTACCTTCACGTTTTGTTTTCAACCCCCGTCGTTTCCCCCCCCAACCGTCGTCGTTTACCTAATGTTTTCTTCAAGTAAACCAACAAGAATTGTTATTTTACCAATATCTTATGAATTATATGAAGTTTGAATTTACAAAAAAAAAGTATATAAGTATACAATACTTTTTTGAAAATTTATAGTATGTAAGTATTATAGATAGTAATTATAGGTTACATAGGTATTTGCGGATCTTTTATTTAGGACCATCACAAAACGACATCAAACCCCACACACAGTGCTGCGAAGAGAACTTAGTAAACACAGTAACGCCACCAATACGACAAACATCATACTAAATGAAGGGATTAACAGGCTAAAAGTTAATAATTAGTTTAAAGCTCATGATTTACTCTGATACGTCAGTTGGTAAAGTCTCGCTCTACTGACACTGACGAGTTAATTCTACCGATATTGCAGTGCTGAATACAATGTTTCTCTAATGAGTTGATGTTATTTGGTTTATACTCTCAACATCACGTATGTAAGTTATGTACCTATGTCGTTTAAATAAAACTTCTGTGCCAAATGCATCTAAATTAAGTCGCTGTCCGAAGTGAGATTTTATTATTGTACTTTGTCTGTCTTCTTTCACATTGTATTATCGTACTCTGTCATTATCATCACGATTAGGTACATACTGGCAGGAGGATGATGATTATTCGTGACTTCCCTTGAAGGCAAGTGCAGTTTTAGTCGGTAGAAACAGACAATAATCGACATACATTTTAAGTTATTCGATTGAGAAATGAAGGTACCCACAGGTACCCACATCCGCCAAACGAACAATACTCATCAAATGCCCTAAGGCCAAGTTGCAATTCGACATCAAGGGGACCTGTAGAAAAGAAAGTTGCATTTTGACATTCGAATCGACAAACGAATAGAAACAAAATCTATGGAAATAGCACAAGCTTTCGACAAATCAGGCTGTCATTTTAAAATGCAACTTTGGGTTATACAGGCCCTGGACATATAGCAAACGTTTACTACTTACAGTAATATTATCTAAATAAACGGTACAAGACGTACAAACATTGTACATGAGTTTGATATACCTTACCTACCTACATTATAAACACAATAAAAACAGCACAAAAGAAGAAATCAAAACTAAGTTTAACATTTATTATGTAAGAAAGAACATAAATGAAAACGTGTTCTTATGAAGCTGACAACCATTTAATTTAACAGAAGTACGTGCGGAAATTGAAAAAATCTCATACGTTTTTTGAATGGCTCTTAACCGAAAATATAATAGAACAGAATATGGGACCTCCATTCATGTCAGAACTCAGAATTAATAAAGTACACACACGCATAATGAAACGGTGTAAGTACAATAATTTCTCGCATTATTGCACTTTTTATTGAAAATAAAGAAACATAGATTCATCACATGAGGTGGTTGCACCTATAATAATATGATATATGATATATAATAATATAATATATGATATATAATAATAATATTAATTATCAGTAATGGACCTAAAAAATACAATCTTGTAATCACTGTACTTATTTACAACGAACTAATTTAATTTTAAAACAACATTAGCTAAAAACTGTATTCATTAATTACCGACACAGCTAATTTCGTATAATCAAATTAATATTTTCTTTAATTTGAGAACTTTGTTCACGTAAAGGTGACTAAACAAGATTAATAAAAAGGGAGCTTTGATCTTAAAAATATATGGCGTAACGTAACGGTACATAGTCAATTTCAGCTTTTTTTCAGTTAACATTAAAAATTCTCTACTAGTAAAATCCTGATCACTTTTTACAGCATTATAGACTGAAATTCCTAATTATAATGGGCGCCGAGTCGTAAGTGCGTCTACTAGAGTACACTAAAGGTCGCGGCCTCGCGGGTCTGATTTCCAGTTTATTGGCACAAATAAAATCGTATTTACAATATTTTTAATCAGAAAACAGTAGCTGTAAGTAGGTACTACTGTGCAGTATTTGCCAGTTGAATAGAAATCATAATCAACAAGCGCACAGTGGGCAGTAATTACACCTCAATAGCAGCACCGCGCTCTGCCCATAATGAAACTGTTACTCGTAGACACAATAGTTAACACTCATTATACGAGTGCCGCTGGCTTCAGTACTCGTATAACCAGAAATTTTAGCATTCAATATTCGGTTGTTATATATTTTTAAAATTCGATTGATGACACTGCTGGGCTAAAAAAAACTATACACGAAAAAATACGTTTTTTTTTTTTATGATCTTGGGTTCTAAGAATTTATTTATTTAACCGGAAGCTGCTAACAGATCTCCAGTCTGCGTGCGTCGTAATCGTGGTAAATGTTATCACAAGTCTCTTTATCTCGACCAAGGAAAGGCCAGGGGCAAGAGTGGTTTTTAAATCGCCAGGAATCTGACATTTCCTGTTGCCTCTCCTGGCGGCGAATGATCCGTGAGGATATTCTGCACCCTAAAAAAAAATAATGACCTATTACAATGTAATGCTAATGAAGTAGTTTACTTTTACAACCTTGTAAAACCTTTTTTTTTTCATTTAACGGCACAGTAGCAAGTAACGTAGATAAATGACGTGTCAATGTGTATCACTTCAATCACTGGGTCTTGCATTATGTATCATTGCTCGCCCTACGAGGCACACAGGTTGATGGTACTCTAGTTAATTACCTCTCAACTGACAATTAACGATGTACTCATTATTTAATTGATTTACGACTGTCAGATTTATTAGATGAGTTATTTGTTTGCACTCTCAGTTAAGCTTTTAATTCATATGAACGTTCTTGTGCGCCTATGTGCTGTAAACTAAGACTACTAAATAGCAATAGACTATCACGAACAAAATCGTAATCTATTACTTGTTACCAATTGGAAACAAATCGCTCTTTTTACTCGTATGTATGTTGTATGTTTTTACAGTATGTTTTATCTTTGTCCTGAAACTCCAACTGTAATTAAGTGGTTGTAAGCTGCTGGTGTCGAGATCTTGGGAAACAAACCCAGTATCTCTAGAATAGTCAGGCCATAAAATATTGTGCTAAACATTACAGAATAAATTTTAAATACAATAAAATCCAAATTCCAATTATTTCAAACTACAAACCAAATAAATAAAAGTTGTTAAAAACCGTAATCGACTTTTAAAACGTGATTAAAAGATTAACTTTACTGCCGCTTGGAGTAATAAAATAGGGACTATGTTTATGTTCACTTAATCCCATGGTTTTATGGTGTTTCAAATACATAGTTGTAGAGATTGTACTCCCAGTACGTTTAACGATGTAAAATTGTAAATTGATTTATATGAGATGGTTACTTCTTCCTACGCTATAAAGAGGGCTCTATGAGTTGTGTTTGCGCATACCTCTGTCGTTTATTAACCAACTTTGACGAAACGTTTTTTGTTTTATAAAGTAATTTAAACTAGAAAGATAAGACCGCCTTTGTACATTTCTGTACATAATGCATAAATAAATAAATAAAGATACTAACAAAATAGCAAAAACGTTGTAGTCAATTAAAAAGTCTAGTATATCTCCAATTCAAATCAAAATAAGGAGAAAGACAAACGCAGGAGCAGACATGTTTTCGTAGCAATTTCGTAGCCGTTTCGTAGCTCGTAGCAGTCGCGTGGACAAGTGTTGGTAATACAAATACGTGAAACCTTTTACGTATTGTATAATTTTATACAATATTTTTAGTACAATCCGTTTTTTATATATTTTAGCTGCAGGTTTTTTGACAAAACTTGCAGACTGTGCTTTGAAATGGTAAGCCCGGTTTTTATTTAAAATATATAAAAATAGTGGATTGTACTAAAAACATTGTATAAAATTATGGACTAATACAATTTTTAAGCCAGCACTACACGTCAAGCTACACAAAAATCATTGCCTTACAAGTACGTTCCTATACTATGTTTAAACAAGGCACCAAAAACCCAGAATACCTCCAATGATACCCGTAAATTCATTGCTCCTAAAAATCAAATTACATGAAAGAAAAGGTTAAAGCGAAATCAATTTGAATTAACGTTTGTAACATTGATCTTTATTGTCTTTGAGTGGCACATCAATTTGTTCCATTATTACATTTTATGAGATAAGCATAAAGATTTTTAAGAAAATGTAGGTACTTATAATGGAGGGCATTATAAACATCATACTTGTTTTGCCGAACGGTAAGATAGACACCTACACCCGTATTTTTAGGGGCCCCTACAATAGGCAAAGGGCGAGCAAACTCCTACTGAAAATTTCACCCAAAAACCCAATAAGCCCACGATCTCAATTTTTGCAGAACGATGTTAATTTATAACTTTAAAAAAACAAAAGCAAGGCTAAAACATTTAAAGAGTTTTGTACCTAATAATTAACTTTTACGTCAACCTCTTTGGACTGGACATTGTCATTGTCGTAATTACGAAACCTTTGCCATACATTCTACGTATAACAAAGAGAAAAAGGGTACGCAAGTCCAATATACGGCACTTAGGACCGTAACATCGGCGACGTCATTAGCATGAGGCGGCGTCATAAAATTCAATGCAGCAATTTTCTGTGTCACCGCCCCAAAGATTTACGAGCGTGAATATCATTTGACGGCCATATTGTAAACAGCGTGAGCACATATTCTTCACTGAAATGGATAAATAACTCATCGTTATACTTAAGTTATTTTTGTTGTAACTCATTCAAACACATTTTTTTTGTTTTGGAAATTCTTATCCCTTAAGCCCTTAGATACCTACAATTGATGCCATTTAGGTACTCAGTCTCCAAACTTTAACGTCACTGCAAACATTTTGATGCGGATTTACTCCCTTAAGGTAATCAAGTAATAATTTAATATCTACATTATTATAAGTACTACTTTGTTTTCGGTTCTCAGTATTTCCATTTGAATGTAAAGCTGTATAAACCACAATACACAAAACACCTCTTATTTGTAAGAATTTATTACACCTTGGTTATATTCGAAACGACCCAGCAACTGCGATAAGATGCACGTGAGTCGCCTAAAATGCACGGAATCCTTAAAACCATTTTCATTGCAGAGAAATAATACACATAAAAGCTAAAGGTACAAAGGAAATACAATAGGTGCCTATTGTATTTATTGTATTTATTGTATTTATTGCCATTTATTGTAGTAGCTTACAATAAACTTGAAGCGTTTAAAAATTGTATATTTTAAAATTGAAGCACAATAAGTAAAATCAAAGGCGTTCGCAGCAAAAGGTTGGAATCGAAAGCGGGAAGCCTTTTAAAAGGACGGAAAGAGCGGCGGGTAGAGGGTATGCAAAGCGCAGGAAATGGGGAGTCAAAACCACCACAAAAATAAGATCGGATTTCTTTTCCCGTTGCGAAACGTGCCAGTTGCTGCTTTGTAGTCGCTTACTGTTAAAGTTACGGATTTTTCTTCAACTTACTCTACTTAAGCTCTTACGTAAGTTGGTACCAACGTATTACTTTAACGCTCTACTATTATTATGTGTTGTTAGTGTGATAGATTCTGTAATAAAAATAATTATAAAAAACACGACTATTACCACAAAAAACAAAAGGTAACGAGAGGCCAATAGCAATATGGGAAATGAATCTAACTGGAACTTGTTAAAATTAGTAAGTTATAATATACATATATTAGTGCCTGTCTTTTTTTGCAAAGGAGTATTTGTCATTTCCCATCTCAGCGTGCCCTATATTATGAAGCTAGAGATATTTTTTTAGGTTATAGATCATCATCCGATCAGTCATACTTTCAGAGACAATCACCTACTTCGATAATGAAATAACAAAATGATGGATAACTTTGTGGTTGGTAAAAATATACCTAATATTATTAATACAGACAAAGTAAATGTAAAAATTGTATTAAGTATATTAACTTTAGTACCTAAAAAAGGCACATTGGCAACTGTTAGTAAACACTGCGCTGCCACTGACGATGCTGTGGAAGTGGCGAAGTTTTGGGCACATAATTTTTTTTAAATCGTACTATCGTCACGAAGAAGTAAGCACGGTGTACTGCTGTACACCCAAAGATCATCGGTATGTTTTAGGTCCCACATAATAACGGAGAGCCTTTAACCGGGCACAAGCAAAACTCCAAGTAAGCAGTGTTCGCCCTGAGAAATCGAACCCAAAATCCCACTTAGCAATAGGGCCGCGGCTGATGATGCAAGTGACATGGCTTATTCAATTCTACATGCTTGACATTTCAGTATTTATTCAGGATAGGTGCATTACTATATTAGATACATGGCAAAAGGTTTTTAGCAATCAACATAATAATATGTCTTCGTGATTTATGTAACATTTTAATTCACTTGCGGTCTTACAAAACAATAACAAAGTATATTTCACGTGTCACCACAACTTATTGCTGCACGGGAGGAAAGAATTAAGTAATACATTCTGTTTTGGCTTTCCAAAAACTTCCCCTACTCCTGAAATGCAAGATATATGGTTCCATGTCCCCTCTATTAATCAAAGGTGCGATACGTGGACTGTTAAAGGCCCTTTGACGGCAGAAGGAATGTCTATTACACCCGTGCATCGCTACCATCATATTTGAAATGTTATATGGAATTTCTCTGAAATCCTGCACGAACGTGAACGATATAAGAGCTATTATTAGATTAAAGGATATATTAAAAGGTTAAGTACTTCAACTATGACTACAAAGGCTCAACTGGACCACATGACCAAACAGTGGGAGTAGTGATTATTATATTTATCTACTCCTTAAGTATATACCTATGTATTAAAATTGTATATTTATTAATACGTTTCTAGTTCCTATATTATTATTACTGCTTATATTTTAACACAGGACCATCTACGTAAGCCCAAACTTAGCAGAGCTTTTACTATACGTCCTAGATAAAGGGTGATAAAGGCTAATGATGATTACTGGTAAGAAGAGGCTTTTCTAAACTGTAAGTACCTACTATATTATACATATTATTATGATTAAATAATAAACCTAAACGTTCGTCCGTTGGCAGTTTTGTGATAATTAGTACATGCCGTATCTAATGTACCTATTAACGATAAGATCGCCATCGTAAATTCAAGACTTTAATCGTAATTTTCCCTGGATACTATAACTATAACCACTGTACTAATGGTTTGAGAATTAAATGCATCGAATAATACTGAAATTATTATAAGACAACGTATAACGCATTTTCCAAGCGCTTGAGGTGTAACGTTGCAGAAAGCATGAATATTCCACAGAATTCTAGTCATGAATAGAATAATTATGCTAACCACAGTGGAGCCTAACGTCCTATAGTAAAATTTTCATGTTATTTTCACAACTACAATCTACGTAAATCGAGACACTCAGCACCTATTCTACTTCAATTTTATTGCGATAACGAAAAGCGAAAACAATACTAAGCGCTTCCTAAGCAAATGGATTTTTTCCACAAAAGGATTTTGTATGTAAGCGTACCAAATGGATGTGCAACACAACCAAATACTCTTGTAACTACAGGAGCCTACGTGGCAGTTGGCTACTTACACAATTACATATCCTCCAGCAAACTCATTTAAAGGAATAGGTACATAGATATTTTTGTAAGTAAAAAAGGATAGATTATCTTAACTTGTTTCTCGACTCTCGTAATTTATATTATAACGGAACTAAAAAATGAACACAGGTCATCAAATCGAATAGAACTATTGGAGAGAACTTCATTAAAAAAAATGTAGGTACTGTACGGAGCGATCCCTTTACTGAAATACTGACCGAATAGGCACAGGGTTATAACGTGGAACATTGCGTTGCATTTTTGTGCAACAACTTGGATTATATCCTTCTTTCTTCGTAACTTTTTTTTATGTGGAACACGTAAACATTTTCCGCTAAAGTTCCGCTGTGATTCTGTAATAGGATCACGTTGAGTTTGAATGCTTAGTGCTTACTGCATATAAATTTATTCCGTGCGGAAACGTAATGCATTTTTTAGAACAGAACCTTACCGCTCAGATTTTTAATTAAATTCTTTCTCTAGAGTCCTACGGGCTAATTAATTTCGTGCTCTGTCCGTAATGTTTCATCAGCAGTTCTTTATTGGCTGATGGCTTCTGTCAGGAGAAACCAATTAAGTTCGACGTAATTAGAAAAATAATAGATAAAACAAAAATTAATTTACCACCCTATACTCGAATACGCAACACAATTACGAAGACACAATCCGAAAATGTTTAATATACTTTGTAACCCAAGTCTGGTAAACAAGTTAGTTTTTACTGTTTTGCTGACAGAAACATACGGAAGCAGATTTTTGAGTTGTTAAGATTTAAGTTAGAAAGATCGTATTTATAACAGATTTTAATCTAAAAATTGAACATTCAAAATTTTCTGTTTTATTTGAAAACTGTGTAATGTTTCGGACGATGCATAATTACTTAATTCCTGTCTGGCCTGGAAGAGATTGTGAGGTTGACAAACGCACCGTCATAAATTGAGCTAAAACAAAAGTGAATAAGGAATTACCGTATTCGCGAACAGTCACGAATTTCTTTGTCCTCTGCGAAATTGCTGTCAACTTGAAGAAAAGCTTGCATTAAAAATAAACATAAAATGTCGCTTTCGTGCATGCAAATACACTTGAGAGAAATGTCGCAAAGAAGATTTTACTAAGCAATTCTTTATACCTTATCATTTTTTTAAACTTAGGCACGTACGAGTAAACTGTCATAAGATTATGGCACCCAACAGCAGTATTTTTAAGTACTGGTACCTATAGAATTTCCATCTGCAATTTTGAATATATGCAAATAATCCATAGACAAAACTATAACTGGCCAACTGCATACCAATATCTATATACCTACTTATCTGATTTACTGCATACCCAGTTAGAATTACAGAAACTTGTCAATCAAGTTGAATTAATAACCTTAGATTCTAAGTTAATAACGATACGAAAACATACGGTATGAAATCACTCATCTAATCCGCGTCTCGTTTTGTATTAAGAGAATAGGTGTCTAATCCGTTCGAATATTTAAATTTATAATTGTAGTACTTATTTTGGCTTATAGATGGAGTTGTGCGAATTCAATTGTTTCCTGAATCGCGGTGTTAAGTTTCTCCGCCAGTTAATGAGCTTCCGCGTATATCGTTTCAATAAATTGTCTTGCTCTAAAGAAGTTTGTGTTTTACTTTTATAACATTTAAATATACGTTTTTGTGACGTGTACAATAGGTGTACCTATTATTGTCCTGTAACAAACAATCGCACATGGTACGCGGACAGATGGGTGTTATTGAAAGTTTTAATGTACACATGTACAACACAAAATGTCGGATGGCCGACACACAACATACGCTGTTGAAAGCTTTTCAGCTCACAATGATACCTACTTATAATAGACAAAACATGGAAGTTGTTCGTACCTAAGTATCCTTTTCAGTCAGAACTTAACATAGATTTGAAATATTCTGAATCCAATTACCAGCAATGTAGGTACCTATAAAATGACGTAAATACCTATACGACTATGTATATGTTATCTGTATTGAAAAACAAACCCCTTTTTATTTTTCATAATATTTTATAAACTAAAAGCAAGCTAAAAGCCCACACCAGCATAATTTACTAACAATGTTTACCTTTATACGGAACAAAACTTAATTAAAAACAGCGTATATTTTGTATACGACCTGCGCCACGTCGCCGAAAGTCTCTCTGTTCATAACAAAAACATCGGCCGCGGTTAAACACAGGGGGCGCTGTGTCAGGCAAAGCATCAGAGAAATTACCTTAGCTTGTTTTACCTCCATTAACTCCCAACCGCAACCGTAAACAGACGCAGACATTTCCAGCCCAGCGGATATGAGTAGCTCACCGCCGAAACAGTACAAGAACAGAGGCATTATGCCCGTCACACCTGTCAGTATAGTGTTCCTGACATCCCACACGTTCATCGTCTGTAAAGTGGTCACAAGCACTATCGTCATGCTCAAAAAATGGGCCCCAAATATTACTTTGTACAACTCACGTATTTTACTATGATAATGCATAAGAAACTGGTAGTGCTTCACACAAAACCTTAGCAAGTCATCGATGGAATTGTGTTCCATCTCGCCATCAGGGTGCTCCCGTGAATCTTCTTGCTTGATCAGTATTGCATGAATTTCTTTCAGTGTTTCTGTGATAGCATAAAAGTGACCTAGTTCGTGGCAGATCAATGTGACGAAAAGCACAATGTAGCCAGTCTGATTAATGGCGGAGAACCCGGTGGCGACAGACGTCAGAACAAATGTTACTTCAAAAAATGGTGTTTCGTATTTCGGGCTCAAACCTGAAAAAGACAGTAATGTAGTTTTACTATGATTAGCTACAGTGAATTATAGATTGAAACGGCACGTATGCAATGACGTAGGGTTAAAAAAGTCCGCTTTACCAATGCCCATAATTACTGAAATGTAGCACACATTCTTGGAAATTTGTGTTGGAACGATATTGAGGCGGGGTGCACACATAACCCATGCCATCCATCAATCCATAGGTACTCATTTAATTTTCGCTACATCATGGCCTGTCTGTTCAAGTATCCTGAGTACGTATTAGAGGTGTGCGCCGCGCCGCCACGCCGCCGCACTATGGGACGAGAGCGTGCGAAGCGTCTCAAAAATAGGTTTTGGGAATGTTCGATATTGAACATTTGGTTAATGCACATATCTAACTGAATGTCCAACACATATTATACAACCTATAAAATATATAATTTCGCATTTTTTTCTAATAAAACTACTCTTGCAAGTTGACGCTTAAAATAATGTCGATTATTTAGAACAGAATTCTGTAAGTTTACATGGTCATACTTTCATTATTTTCAATGCAAATGTAGAAGTGTGATATATGGTTTGAAAGGTTATTAAGTACTCTATTTAAAAAAATAATAAGTGGATTATTATATAAAGATTGGAGACGTACATAATTTTTTTTACAGAACCTAATATCATATCCTTATTAAAAACTTTAAATAGACTTTTGACAGTTAGCGGTGTCTGCCGATGTCGTAATTTTGATGGTATTCCATAGAGCAGTTCATATAAAAGTCAAGGCAAAAAAAATTTTTTGCCCCAATCTGCCCCCCTGAAAATGAGACGAAAAATGCCTGATGAGGTGAAAATGCTAAACATAAAAAAAAATATTAAAGATTTTATTTATGAGATTTTTGGGAAATTAGATGATTTTTTACATTTTATTATTAAATAATATTCTATTTTACTAACTAAACTAAAGTTTTGGTGAGGTGGGAAATCAAAAAATTAGTACTTTACCTAACTTTTATATTTTTTTCTGATGTGGAAAATGTTTGTTATTACCGTGTGAATTAAACATTATCATGTAGCTTATATACCTTTCCAATAAGTTAGGTAGAAAAAAAAAGTCGAGAAGACCAGGAGAAACTTGTACAAAGTCTATTTCGGAGCCGAATGGGATTGCACGTTGATAAACCCCGGCAAGGAAGTGGAAACTGCAATGACGGCAATATAACTCAACGAATTTTGAGAACTACTATTATTTTTCAGAAATTACAGGAGTTGATGATACTCTTATGAAAAGATTCTATATTATTCTTCAGATTTTGGCATCCGGTATTGCTGTAAATCCCGAAAATTTGGTAAATATACTCGCGCTACTGCACAATTATACGTAACAAAATATATGTGGTATAACATGCCTTCTTCAGTACATAAGATCCTAATACATGGTGAAAGTATAATTAGACATTTTGCTTTTCTGCCTATTGGTAATTTATCTGAGGATGCCCAAGAATCTCGTAATAAAGATTATAAAAATATCAGATTACATCACGCTAGAAAGTGTTCTAGATCCGCCACGAATGAAGACGTATTTCATGGTCTTCTATTTACATCAGATCCATACATATCAAGTATTAGAAAACCATCAGTCACTGTTTCCAAAGAACTGTTAGGTGAAGTCAAGAACCTCTTAGATATTTAAATAGAAGTATGTACAATAAGAATTACCTTTTCTGTTTTATGTAATGAATTACTAGATGTTTATCATGTATTATATGTTATTTTTATATGTAATATTAACAACAACACAAAATAATAGTGTAATATAATAAAACTGTATAATTATAATTAACTAAGCTAAGTTTTTGTATGAAAAAGTGTAATTTTAATTTTTATATATTTTTTTTATTTATTATAAATAAATAAATAACAACGACTGTTCCATTTATTAATAGTATATACATTAGAGATACTGTGTGCCAAATTTCAGCTACTTTCTTCAATAAACAACAAAGTTATAGATTTTTGAGACGGTACGCACGTTCCTGGCCCATAGTGCGCCGCCGCCGGCGGGTCAGACGCACGCCGCCGCCGCCGGTCGCTAGACCGGCGTGAAATCGGCGTGTCTTTTTAAGCTTACTTCATTGACAAATAAACGCCTAATGAAGTCCTTTAGAAGTTATTTAACGCTGTCATACTCGAGGGTACAACGCCGGAGGCATAGAACAGACGCGTGGTGGTGCTTTTCTTCAAAAAAAGCGATAACACCTTATTGAAGAACCTATCTCGCTTCTAAGTCATGTCTACAAGTTGTTTTCAATGGTCATCACGAATCGTCTCGACCGCAGGCTTGATGACTTCTAGCCTTCGGAACAAGCCGGTTTCCGAAAAGGTTTTAGTACCATAGACCACTTCCATACGCATATTTACAGAAGACCGAGGAGTGTAATCAGCCACTTTACTTAGCGTTTGTGGACTATGAGAAAGCCTTCGATTGAAACTTGGGCGATGCTGCAATCTCTGCAGCGGTGCCACATTGACTATCGGTATATCGAAGCGTTATTCTTCTTCGTGTCGAAGGTACGACATTTTAAAATTAAATTTGGTGTGCCCAAAACTTCGCTATTTCCACACTATCGTCAGTTGCTGCGCAGAGGTGCCTTTGATTGCATGTTGTGGGGCACAAAGGACAGGACAGGAGGAGCGCCATTGTTTGCGGCACAGTTCCACAACCACACCCTGCAGCCGTTTCATCGAGATAGCCCCACTTCATCATCATGTCAGCCTACAGAGGTCCACTGCTAAACAAAGGCCTCCCCCATAGACTTCCACAAGGACCGGTGATATGCCACCTGCATCCAACGACTTCCAAAGACCTTTATCAGGTCATCCGTCCACCTCGTTGGAGGCCGTCCTACGCTGCGCTTTCCGGTGCGTGATCTCCACTCGAGAACCTTTCTGCCCCAGCGGCCATCAGTTCTACAAGCTATGTGCCCCGCCCACTGCCACTTCAGTTTGCATATCCTTTGAGCTATGTCGGCAACTTTGGTTTTTCTACGGATCTCCTCATTTCTGATTCGATCGCATAGCTCGCTGAGTGACCTTGAGCTTTCTTATGAGGCCCATAGTAAGCGACCACGTCTCTGTGCCATATTTCATCACTGGTAATACACACTGGTTAAAGACTTTTGTCTTGAGGCATTGTGGTATAGTTGACGAAAAGACGTCATCGTCACGTCCCCACTTCACCAGATTTGAATTACACCTCCCCACTTGGGTTCGAAGTCGGTTTAGTGACTTCCAAATGTGCCAAGGAAGGTTACATCCTGGGGAGAGGTGCTCGCTTGATGGTAGGTAATAAGTAGGCGGGGAAGATATCTCCAACCACAGTTTGAAGCGTTAAGTGCTTATAGAAAAACGCCATTATGTCGGTCCGAGTACACGAACAGTGTACGGGGGCAATTCCATTGCAAAAGGGTGTTAGCCAGGAAGATGTCATATCCCCGAAACTATTCACCACCGCAATGGAAGATGCCTTCAAGTCACTGTAGTGGCGAGTATATCACTCATCTTCAATTTACCGACGATATCGATATCGCAAAATCGCTTCATGAGCTCAGCACAATGCTCAATGACCTCAACAGTTTCTTAGCAGGTGGGTCTTAAAAGAATATGGGCAAAACGAAAGTTATGTCAATCGCTTATGTCGTGCCCATCCCAATATCCGTTGGGAGCTCTGCTCTTGAAGTTTTTGACGAGTATGTCTATCTAGGACAAACCGTCCGGCTAGGCAGGTCCAATTTCGAGAAAGAGGTCATTTTTCGAATCCGACTCGGCTGGGCAGCGTTCGCGAAACTTCGCAACGTCTTTTCGTCAACTATACCACAATGCTATAAGACAAAAGTCTTCAACCAGTGACTGTTACCAGTGATGACATATGGCACAGAGACGTGGTCACTCACTATGGGCCAAAGCTCAAGGTCACTCAGCGAGCTATGCTTGGTATTTCTCTACGCTACGAAATCAGAAATGAGGAGATCCGTATAAAAACCAAATGACCGATAAAGCCGAAAGGATTAGCAAGTTGAAGTGGCAATGGGCGGAGCACATAGCTCGTAGAACTGATGGCTGCTGGGACAGAATGGTTCTGGAATGGAGAGCACGCACCGGAAAGCGCAACATGGGACGGCCTCCAACGAGATAGACCGGAGACCTGGTCGCTGGGAGTCGTTGGATGCAGACAACATACAATCGGTCCCTGTGAAAGTCTATGGGGGAGGTCTCTGTTCAGCAGTGAACCTCTTTTGGCTGATATGATGATGATGATGATGTAATATGTTGTTTTTTCTAAAACTAGAGGGTAATGAAACCTGAATTGTCTCTTCTCTTTGAAGTCTAACTCAAAAGTACTGACGCCGATTTCACGCCGGTTACGCCGCCGCCGCCGGCAAAATTTTGCCATCACGCCGCCGCCGACGAAAATTAAATCGGCGCACACCTCTAGTACGTATCCAATTAAATACTCTCTAGGTTGGGTTCTACTGTCAGCCTATTTATAGGTAATACTTATTAGAAATGTAACCTTACCGTAAGTTTCTCCAGGCGTAGTCGGCAAATATCTATCGTTTCCAAACACCGTGAAGAGGAAAGGCACCAGCAGGTATGTGACGTGAGTGATGGCTTGATTGACGACGACCAGCCCCGACGCATACCGTGCGCGTTTTAGAGTACTTAGCATCTTCTTTCGTGCTACACTGCCATCAGGTATCGAAGATAGTCCACAATAGCTAAGCTCAATTACTTCCCTGAGCCGAGACCTGTCGATAAATGCGCTGACATTTTATTCCAAAAACCAACTAATATTAAATTACTTAATTTGCCAATTTAAAAAACATGAACATAAAGATACAAAGGACTCAATCTGTAAACAAAACTTGAAGGTTTTTAGAAAGCTCCTTGGCACTGACCTGGAAGTCCACATAAAAAAGAATTTTGACAGGGGCACGGAAGCCGCACTGATGCAATTTATGGCTTTAAACGTTTCAATCTTATCTGGGAACACTTGTACCAGGTAGACAAGCTGACTCAATGTTCCCACGTAAATGAACGCCCCAGCATAAACCAACGTGGCTATGACTGAGAAAACCGTGTTATCTGGAAAATGTGATAAAAAAAATCCAATAAAAAGTTTTGTCATTCCTTTTTTAAATATTTTTAAAAAGGTCACATATTTTTTTTATATAGCTGGATATAGCAGTCTGTTTTTTGCTGGAAAAATAATTCATAGCCATTTTATCGCAAAGAAGAAATAAATAAAAGAACATTTTAATGGCATCTATTAAGCCAGTTGCACTTTTTACAATCGTAAGTAACAAAGTATTTAGTTTTTCTTTATGTATACCTACACCATCGGCCTGGCATGATTAAAAAGCGTTTACTTTATATAGATAATCCTTACTGCGTTTGTTATGATCCCCAAAGACGTTACGAATGCCAACTAATTGTTGAATGGAGCCGACCATAGCTTTGGCAGCTTTTATTGGATCCTCTACATAAAATATTCGTTCGATAAAACTTTGAATTTTATATTTTAGAGCTTGCATGGTCCGTCACGGTCAAGTGATTCTACTGTTTGAAAAATTAACATTCACTTGTGTTTGGTTTGTGGTGACCTAATATCTCCAATTAACACCCAATTATATACCCAATTACACATGTAATATTCAATTACATGTGTAATTGGGTGTGGATTGGACCGTTAAACTGTGAAAACAATTTAGTCCAATTTTCTTTTAAAAAATATGTACTTACTCGTAATTGTGAAATTGTTCGTTATTATTTTAATAACAACAGTTAAATGTTTTTTATCAGTTCAATTGGAATTTCCGAAATTTTAAGCGAAATATACATTAAACTTTAGTAGGTACAACTAGCCTAGAGATTAAAATCTTCACTCGCCTTCGCCGCAATAGACTATAATTATAAAGTTTGGAACGCATGCACCATAACTTTTCCAAAACAAAGTAGGTAAGCATGATTAATGGACGATTGGCTGACCTGCCATGAATGGACGATTGTATGTTGTATGGTTACGGTTTTTAGTCATTTTTAATCCTTTGCTACTTATTTGTTCCCTCTTGTTGGAAATTAGAAGTAGGTACTAAGCTAAAAAAGACTATCCATTATCTCAACATGAACAAAATATACAATTCAAGGGTAGATAGGAATTCTGCATGTAAAAAAGCAGCGGATTTGCGGACAACAGCAGCTTGCATACTACTTATTTGGAGTTCATTAATTAATTGGTGTCGGTGCGGTGCATGATTGATTTTGCAGTACATTTGTTATTACCTCCATTGGCAGCGGGTGCGGTGTCTGTAAATTAATCACTCCATTGAAGTGTTTGCTCCACATTCGCGCAGAATGGTAAAAGTAAATTAATTTTTTTTTTTTTTTTTTTATTATTATCAAAACAAAAATTACAAGAATCTTACATGATCTGCTTTTGGAAACCGTTATGGTTTATCTAAAGCAGATTTTTATAACACAATTTTATTTCTTTCCTTAACCTATTATTTATACAAGAAAAAGATTTATTGTCTGAAATAGTCTGTAGTACTAAAGAAGAAACATTACTTATCCGGCCTTAACCCGATAAGTAATGTTTCTTAAGCAAATACTTATACTTATTGGTATTCAGATATACATTTCTCATCTTAGGATCTAGTTTATTCAAAATATCCGGTAACACATATTGCCATTTTCGAGAACCATAAACATTATTGTAGTTAGCTACTTCGAACTCTGGTAAATAAGACAGGGTGCGTAATCGGCTAGGTCTTGTATTTTTCTTAATTAAATATTTATTGCTGTTTTCATCAACGAGTATGTTCCATTTGATTTTATCGAAGATATTTATTACTTTACAATATTGGAATAGTCCTTTTTCATTTTCCTTAAACCTTTTTTTAATTTTCCGTGGGACAATCGTTTTAAGTAATTTCACTTGTAATTTATTAATTTTATCTATATATGTTTTATATGTTCTTCCGTATGTCCCTAAACCATACCCAATCACTGAATCCGCTAATGCTAAGTAGATTAACCTTAGAATATTATAAGGCATCTTAAATTTAAGCAATATCATTTTACTCAATACTGCTCTTAACTTTTCACAAACGTAATCTATATGTTTGTACCAGTTAAATCTTTCGTCTATGATAAGTCCTAGGTACTTATGATGTTGAACCATTTCTATAGGTTTGCATTTACAATTTTTATGATTATTATTGTGTAAGCAGCTATGTTCATGGGACACAATCAGTGGCTTAATCAATGTTTTGTTATGTGCCGACCTTATGTGTACCAATTTCGTTTTGTTAGTATTTAGTTCTAAGCCTACGTCGTGTGCCCATTTACATGTCAGATTAAAGTTTTCTTGCATGATGTCATTTGCTTGCTGTAGATCGTTATGAGCAGTAATCAAGCAAGTGTCATCCGCAAACTGGTAGACGGAACCCTTTGTTATAATGTTGCACATATCGTTAACATAAAGTAGATATTCTAGAGGGGCTATAATAGATCCCTGTGCGGAGCCCTCCTCTGTATTAATCTGGTTACTGAAATGGTTTGCGATTTTAACCACCGTGTATCTATTTGTATGGTAATCCTTGAACCACTCTAAAACAGGGCCCCGTATACCATTCTCGTCTAGCTTGCTATATAGTGTTTTATATCTAATTGTGTCAAAAGCTTTACTGAAGTCAATAAATACCGCTAGTACATGTTTTTTTTCATCAAGATATCCGTTAATTTCATTACAAAATTTTGACAGAAGTTGGGAGGTACTTCGATTTTTTTGAAATCCATACTGATTTTTGTTTATTATATTATTTTTTTGTAAGTATTTATTTATTTCATTACCGAAATACCTCTCCACTATTTTGTCTATACATGAAAGAATTGTGATAGGTCGGTAGTTATTTACATCATCATGACGTCCACTTTTATATATAGGTCTAATTACTCCAATTTTTATGCAATCCGGGTACTTTTTTGTCTCTATACATCGGTTAATAAGGTGGGTAACAACGGGTACAAAATTATTCGATATATACTTAATGTCAGATACTCTTATTCCATCTATGCCAGGACTTTTTTTGTCGTTTAGGGTTTTTATAATACTTTCAGTTATTTCATTGGTACATTTTTTCAGTCTCATACTATGTTCAGTTATATTTATGTATTCTGTGTTAGTTAATAAGGGGATCTGACAGTCTATACAGATGTTATTTATATTATCTCTAAATCCTATCGCAAATTTATTGGTTATAATATCGGTCTGTAATTTAAACGCTTTGCAAATTGTATCATCAATTGATTTGCAAATTTTTCCACATAATTTATTAATAATCTGCCAAATTATCTTGGAGTTTCGGAAATTTTTACAAAGTTCAGTTTTAGTGTTCCTATTCTTTATATAATTAGTATATTTTATCGTTTTATTTCTGTATTTATTATAAAGCAATCTGTTATATGCATTACTTTGATCTTTTTTCCAGTTGTTATATAGTTCGTCCCTTTTTTAACACATGTTTATAAGATTTTTATTAACCCATTCACATTGTTTTCGTTTACTATTTTTGTCGAATTTAATATTGATTTTACTGTTATTGTATGCATTTGAAAATTGATCTACAATGTAATATGCAATGTCGTTGGGGTTTTCCATACGTAATGCGTTATTCCATTCAATTTTATTCAATTCTGTTTGCAACTTTTTTCGATCAAATGTTGTAACTACTTTACTTACGTAGGTATGGGTGCTCGGGTCGACTGAATTGTCTGTTATCGCACAACCGGTTATGCAGTGATCTGCTGGCGCGATGTTAACTACGGCTGTATTAATGTCGCAGTTACCTACATTTCGAATAAATAAATGATCAATGCATGATTTGGTTATCATATCGCCTTTTTTCTCAATCCTAGTATATTGTGAAATACCACAACTCATGCCAATTTCGCTTAATGAGTTTAAATAATTATGCACTATGTTATTATTTTCTTTTATATTAATATTTATATCGCCTATATGCCTAATATGTCGGTAAATAATAATGACTGGGTCTGGATAACAGGCTGATTTCGTCGACGCCGGATTTTAACAGTTCGTGGTATGTACCTTTGGCTATACAGTAGTACTATACTTACTGATCAACCGCACCCGGTGTATCATATACATTAGAAAATTAAACGCATTTTCAATGGTAAACTAACAGTGTTAATTAAGTACGTGGGTAAGCATGAAAGTTGTTGAACAAAACTTGTCATCGTGGCGATTATTTATTATTCTACTTTACCTACCTATAAAACTATTTTGCTTTCTGATGTAACCTATATTACCTACCTACTTAGTTTCAGTGAACAATGTTTTTTTATATTCCCCACAAAAATATACTGCCTCGTACAAGCCCACCCCGGTCTCTGGGCAGGCAGAGGTATTTAATTACTTTTAACCACCCGTTTCGCTGACTCTGGATAATATGGGCAGGCCGCCAAATTGGTTAATATTTTACTGGTATTTTGTACAGAGGATGGTATGGCTCTGTTATTTTTACAACCCTCGTTAACACTTTCTCTTTCAATTAGGTATTATAACTATAAGCACTTTTTGAGAGACACGACTTTCAAACTCACGACAAATATTTTTTTACTAAGTAGGTAAGTTTAAGTTCAGATAAGTAGATAAAATAATTATAAGTAGTTAATGAAACAATTTATATTTTTTACTAACGTTTTCTCAGGACGCACATAGTATTTTTATAAATAGATATATTATTAGATTTATTATTTTAGCTAGGTAGATATGTCAAGTACCGGTCACTAGATAGATTTTTTGGCGTGTGGCCGTCGCGTAGGCAGTCTCGTAAACTCTCGTACCGCGTAGCGTTTACTCTTTGCGTAGCGGTACGCAGTACACGTAGCCAGCAGCCGATCGTATTTACTGACAAGCGCGGATCCACCGTTATGGGCATGATGGGCATGCCCATCACCTAAATCGAAGCCAAAAGAAAAAAAAACAATGATTTAAAAAAAACTACGCGTCTGTACACTGTACACTGAACTTATAGTTTTCAAGAAGGAAGCTTAAAAACTTGTTATCATTTAAATTATCATGACCAAAATCAGTCATCAGTCAGTAAAGAAATTTTTAAGTATCTAGTAGAATTTTTTAACCCCCGACACAAAAAGGGTGTTGTTATAACTCTCACTCGTGTATGTCTGTATACCTTTCAGTACCATCGGGTTTGAAACTATCCTAAACGAATAGACTGATTTTGATGCGGGTTTTTATGTTATTATCTTGTCCTACGTACATCAATAAAATTACTCCAAAAACTGTTTTACGGTTGGCGTACAAATTGCTTCTTAAATAATTATAATTTCATGAGCTTCAATATTACTTTCAGAACCCTACAATAGAAAACCAAACATACCAAGCTCGCTCGCTCTTACAAGAGAGGTAGGGCACGGCCATTTTTGGCTCAAATCTGGAGCAGCCCATCTGGGGAAGTACCTAATTGTTGATAACAAACTAATTGTTGTTACTCTTCTGACCCAGCCTGTGCGGGGTGGGTGACCCCCTAATTTCAGAGCTCGCTTCGCTCGCTCTTACATGAGAGAACTGGAGGTAGTGACAAAGTAATTGTAATTACCCTTCTAATAACTTACTGTTGTAGTAGTAAGAAAGGAGATCACATTAACATTACCTATTACTACGGGTACCTACTCGTAGTAATAGGTACTGTTAACGTGATCTACGCCTATAGTACCAACGCCTATAATATCGACGACTATAATGTGGACGCTTATAATATGGACGCCTATACCTATATGATGTGCAAACAACGCATAATATATCTACTTTACTACGTCTGGCTCTTATGAATATTAGACATTGAAATATAAAATATTGAGAAAATATAACGCGATTTTTGTAAAAAGTAATTTTATCTGAACAAATTATACTTTTTAAGTTTCGTGAAGCAAATGGACTAACATTATACAGGTCTCCTTTCCTTTAAAATACCTACTTATGTATATCGATTGTGAGCGACTCGCACTTGACCGATTTTCTGATGGCCGTGCCCATCACCTAAATTTGGGTCTGGATCCGCGCCTGTTTACCTACAACAAAATTTGTGAACTTTGACAATAATTCAGATTCAATATTTTTGAGCTTCAAAACCAACACAAATTACTTAAGTACTTGCCTATTTTATTTAATCTAAATAATCCTTGTCAGCCAAAAGCTTTTATAAGTTTTAGGTTCATTAGAAATCGTAGAAAAGCATTAGTATAGTCTTCATTTATCACTGTCCACAAAATCCATTTAGAGAAGAAAACGCCTAAGTATGAAAGAAGTTCTGCCTCACGACGTGTCTAGTTGCTATAGAAAAGTCTGTAAGTAATTTCCGCCCGTGAACGAGCGGTAGTGGAATGAATCGAATAGGTAATTACTCCTGCAACTGCTACATTACATTCTGCGAAGTGAAATACCTGCATATATCGACCTAAAATGAGGGGATGTGGCGAGCAGCAAACGTATTTCTCCAATAATGGGTTTTGTTTTGTAGAATTGTAGGTACCTACCTAGATGAATAATTGATCTCTGATATGAACAGATTTTTCTTGGGGTGCGGACAGGGTATACCGGACTCATTTGATTAAAAACCCCCCCAAAAAAAAGCCGTCAAGGGAAGGAAAATTCGGTTTTTAAGAAGCCTTATATTAACGCTAATGGGATTCGAAACATTCACCACGACCGTGACAGACCACCGGACCGCATTAAGGAAGATCTACTGAAGTGATATACCTTCCTCTCCAAGTAGGTACTTGTTATGTTCGTTCATACTTCTTTTGAAAATATTTTTGGAAACAAAGACCGAGATTAACTTTCAATAAAAGGATAATTGGGCTATAGGCCCAAGCAATAATTAACATAGTCAGGCTCTAATTAAGATTAGCAAACATAACCAAAAAGGCAACGATCGGACAGATATTCCATATCAACACACAACGAACAGCGGCAGTGTCGCACATAGATATACCACATCTGTATGTACTCCCGAGTAAAACTGAGCCAAGTGACGTTCTAGGAAGCCTTTTATACATTTTGACACGATGGCATTATGAAAATATGCGGGTAGTCTGGTAAAATTCATCTGTCTCCTAATACAGCCTCTTCTGATATGGCTTCGTCCTCGAAGCCTTCATCCTTGAAGACGATCACTAGAGGCCCCAGCAGTGCCAGCTGCACCAGCAGTGCCAGCGGTACCAGCAGCGCTAGCAGTGCCATCGGGCGGCGCCAGTGGCGCTTGCAGCGCCATCGGGTGGCACCAGCAGTGCCAACTGCACCAGCAGTCCCAGCGGTACCAGCAGCGCTAGCAGTGCCATCGGGCGGCGCCAGTGGCGCTTGCAGCGCCATCGGGTGGCACCAGCAGTGCCAGCTGCACCAGCAGTGCCAGTGGTACCAGCAGCGCTAGCAGTGCCATCGGGCGGCGCCAGTGGCGCTTGCAGCGCCATCGGGTGGCACCAGCAGTGCCAACTGCACCAGCAGTCCCAGCGGTACCAGCAGCGCTAGCAGTGCCATCGGGCGGCGCCAGTGGCGCTTGCAGCGCCATCGGGTGGCACCAGCAGTGCCAGCTGCACCAGCAGTGCCAGTGGTACCAGCAGCGCTAGCAGTGCCATCGGGCGGCGCCAGTGGCGCTTGCAGCGCCATCGGGTGGCACCAGCAGTGCTTACAGCGCCAGCAGCACCAACAACGCTAGCAGCGCCATCGGGCTGCACCAGTAGCGCGGACGTGCTATAGAAGACTCAAGTTGACTGTAAAATTCTTCTATTTCCTCATCTTTGGCAGAACCTGTATTGACAACATAATTAACTGTATTGACAACATAATTACAAATCATAAAAAAAGTAAAACAGACATTTTGGATCTAGGATTATCGGATCACACGGGACAAATTATTAAAATACCCTGTAGTCTAAGTTTTAAAGAAGAATTTTGGTTCACAAACAAAAGAAACATTAAAAGAAATAAAGAAATATTCCTAAAATATATATCCCAAATGTCATTTCGTGAAGTGTACCTGGAAACAGATGCATGTTCAGCTTATAATAAATTTTTGGAATTATTTTCTTTAATTTTTAACCTATGTTTTCCTAATAATAAAATTAAAATAAGCCATAAAAGAAGGAAAACATGGAAAACTAAAGGTATAGTTACTTCGAGTAAAAATAAAAGGATTATGTACTTAAAAACAAAACAAATACATTGTGCAATAAATAACAATAAATACAACAAATATTGTAGTATTATGAAAAGAGTTATACAGGAATCTAAGAAAAATTCAAATATAAAATATATAAATAGCAGTGACAATACAACAAAAGCTACATGGTCATTAATAAAACATGAAACTCAACCTACTAACGTAATAAAACCTACGATTGACTATTTAATCCATAATAATAAAACAATATACTCGCCCATTGATATAGTAAATTCTTTTAACAACTTTTATATTACACAAAATTTTAGTCCTTCTCATCAACAAAATATAGTCAAAAATAAAAATAAAAATCCTAATTCAATCTTTCTTTTTCCTACCGATAAATGTGAAATAATAAATATTGCAAAAAATCTAAAAAATAAGATGAGTTGTGGAATCGATAATATACCTGTAAAGATTGTAAAAGAAAGTATTACCTACACTGCAGATGCTTTAGTTCATATTATTAACCTTATGTTGGAAACTGGTATTTACCCACAACATTTAAAAACAGCCATTATCAAACCATTATTCAAAAAAGGAACTAGACATGATATTAATAATTATAGACCCATTGCGCTATTGCCGAGCTTTTCCAAAATATTCGAGAAAATTATTCATACTAGAATAACTAAATTTCTGGATAGTTACAATATTCTAAACACTAGTCAATTTGGATTCCAGAAACGAAAAACTACATCACTAGCAATCTTTAAACTTTTTAAAAACATCTGGGAAAACATGAATAAAAAAAAGAGTTGTACAGCGCTGTTTCTTGATATGTCAAAAGCGTTTGACTGTGTTAAATTTGATATACTTTTGGATCAATTAGAAAATAGTGGTATCAGAGGTACAGGCTTGGAACTAATAAAATCTTATCTAAATAATAGGATGCAAGCCACAGTCATTGAGACCTATGACAAACCGAATAAAACAATTGTTTCAGTTCAATCAAGTTTTGAGAAAGTATTATTAGGTGTTCCGCAAGGAAGCATACTAGGCCCATTATTATTTTTAATTTATGTAAATGACCTTCCCAACATAACTAGTCATCCATGTGTTATGTATGCAGATGATGCTACCATTTTTATATGCAAAGAAAATTTAAACGAGGATGAATACAGAACTGAAATAAATAACACATTAACAAACATAACAAATTTTCTAAAATCCATAAATCTAAAAGTAAACCTTACAAAAACAAAATTAATTCAATTCAGAAATTATAAAAATAAACCATCACAACTAAATATATATCAATCAAACACAAAAATCGAAGAGGTAGAACAAATTAATTTTCTTGGTGTAACAATAGATCAACACTTAAATTGGAAAGGCCACATAGAAAAAATTAACAAAAAAAATTCAAGTTACTGTTATGTTTTATCCATTCTAGTTGAAACAACTTCAATTATCACAGCAAAATCTGCATATTTTGGTTACGTGTACCCCCTTCTAACTTACGGTGTCATATACTGGGGCAATTCCTGCGAGGTTCAATCCACATTCGTACTTCAAAAGAAATGCCTACGCGCTATCTACAACATGCAAAACACTGAATCGTTGAGATCCATCTTTTGTGAAAAGGGTTTCCTCACATTAACCGGTATATATATTTTAGAGCTATGTTTATTTGTCAAGCATAATATTGACTCCTTTAGTCCTAAATGCATAACTAAACCTAATGTACGTAATAAATATAAATATGATTTAAACTTACCAAATATACACAACATGATTTATTATAAAAGTACATATATAACTGCCATACGAGTATATAACCACTTGCCCATAGATTTAAAAAAACTTGATGGTAAATTATTTAAGCGAGTTTTAAAAAAATGGTTAACTAAAAATGTATTTTATAATATGCATGAATATTTTGCCAAAAAATAATGATTACATATAATAATATTATGTTATCATTATTACATACAAAAATGTTAACAAAAATAGTTTTTATGAATGTTAGCATAGACATTATTGTTTAGATTTTAACATTTTTACATTGCGACACCCGATTGGGTAGACTGTTGAAACCTATCAAAAATTATAAAACACCATTATGTACACAGTTTTACGCAATAAATATCTTTGACTTTGACTTTGACTTTAACTTGTGGGAGCGTAGATTTGAATAATATTAAGAGGGGTCGACGATGCACTGAGTTTTATAGATATTATTCGATCATTTACGGTGTTATAGCCTAATACTGCCGAATTCCACTGTTTTGGAATTGCGATTGCCACTCCTGAAAAACTGCTCTTATCGTTCCCAGAAAAATATATGGTATGTTTCTTGGCTTCAAAGTGACCACTATCTTTCCAATGCGACTCACTCAATCCGGTTATTGTTAACCGACTTCGTTCAAGCTCGTGTTCCAGTATGTCGAGTTTTCCATCTTTCAGAAGTCCACGAACGTTCCAAGTACCAAAACAGTAACCCTTTCTTAATTTGAAATTTCTTCCAGTAGCATCTTTTCCATGAGATGCCTGGTTGCCTGCATCCTCATGGCCGGTAGCCCATTTCACACCCCTAGCCCCGGAAAGCTCGGGGCGCCGGTCGCTACTCGGTTCGCCAGGCGGTCTCTCTCTGTGCGTTCGTATTACCATCATTACAACTCCCGTGGGAATAATAATGTAGTGTTTTCCCGTTGCTTTCTACATCGCGGTACTATAGACTCAGTGGCTATAATAGTCCAGAAGTGAACCAGTCCAGAAATATACTCTTTATGCTCCACCCAGGTAACTGTTGTCTCCGCCCGCTCCATTGTTGAGGTCTTCACCCGTAACCCTGGGCAAGGGTTCCATGATATACCTCATGAAGCTGGGTCCTCATCCGAACTCAGTCACCATCTCACTCCGGCCTACTGAAGCAAGTGGTGTCCAGCCCCGCGACGTGGACGCGCCGGATGAGAGTTACCCCAGTGAAAATACAGAGAATGTGCTCTGTCTTTCCCGGGTTGAAGCCGGGTTAACGGTCTTGTGTGAAACCAAGGCCGAAGCCCGAAACCAAGGCCGAAGCCTCGGTTCGAATCGATACTCGTTCGATGTTCGATCGAACAGATACTCGATATCAATCACACAACGAGCAGCAGTTTCGTACATAGACACAGCACGTCTGTACTCCCGAGTAAATGAGTAAAAGTGAGCCAAGTGATGTTTTAGCAAGCCTTTTATACATTTTGATGACACAATGTCATTATGAAAATAGTCGGGTAGTCTTGTAAAATTCATCTGTCTCCTAACAGTAGTAGGTAGGTATCGAAGTAAATTAACTTTTAGTAGGACGTATCATTTACCTAAATCGGTTGAGCCGTTTAGTAGTTACGAGCGGACATACATACATATACATACATACACGTCAAACACATAACCCTCCTTCAGTGGCCGGTAATAGCTCAACTGATTGATTGGCGAGACAACTGAATATTGGAGGGCATTTGATCTCATTGTTCCGATAGCTGCATTGATCTATTGTTTGAATTGGCAGTGTTCAGCTATATTCGTACCTACCTACCAGTGGCGTAACTAGGGTGGGGCAGGCAGGGCACGTGCCCTGGGCGCCAATCGAAGGGGGGCGCAAAATCGCCAATCATTAAATTTGTAAATCAAAGCCATAACTATTTTTTACTAACACAATTATTTATATCGCAATTTCATACCGTCTTGCCTGCATCTCATACATTCTATACATAATACACTCATTTGAATTTTTCATTGTTACTAGCTCCAATTGTCTCGTACCGCGTCACTAAGGCAATGCTCATAACGAGACACTTACTTAATGCAATATGAAAAATCAGTGTAGGTAATGGTGCAAATGAAACGCGGGGCTCCTTTTTCTGTGTAAATGGTTTAAAGTAACCTAACACGAAGGGAATAATGGGGGCTTCGTTCGCTCGCTTTGCTCGCGCTCTTGCAGCCTAACCTGTCCGAGGTGGATGGCCCAAATTTTCGAGCTCACTTCGCTCGCTCATAAGACAACTGAAGGTAGTCACAATCTAATTGTAATTACCCTTTATTTTAATGAAGGAAAAATCTACTGGTCTTCTGGTTCGATACACCAGACGCTATGACCACTGACCGCGAGTCCCGTTCGCCAACTCGAAACCATCTTTCATATTCTAAACTTACATCTTAAGATGACGTAGCATGGAAAAAATACAAAAAGATTCTTATCTAACCTGTCCGAGGTGGGTGGCCCGAATTTTCGAGCTCGCTTCGCTCGCTTTTGCATGAGACAACTGGAAGTACTAGCCAACTAATTGGAATCACCCTTCTAACCTAACCTGTCCGAGATGGGTGGCCAAAATTTCGAGCTCGCTACGCTCGCTCTTACATGAGACATCGGGGGTAGTAATTACCCTTCTAATCGAACCTGTCCGTGGTGGGTGGCCCAAATTTTTGAGCTCGCTTCGCTCGCTCTTACATGAAACAACTGGAAGTACTAGCGAACTAATTGGAATCACCCTTCTAACCTAACCTGTCCAAGATGGTTGGCCAAAATTTCGAGCTCGCTTCGCTCGCTCTTACTTGAGGCATCGGGGGTAGTAATTATCCTTCTAACCTAACCTGTCCGAGGTGAGTGGCTCCAATTTTTGAGCTCATTTCGCCCGCTCTTACTGATACAACTGGAGGTAGTAACAAACTAATTGTAATTACCCTTCTAGACTAACCTGTCCCAGGTGGGGTGCGAAATTTTCGAGCTCGCTTCGCTCGCTATGTCATAACGCAACTGGAGGTACTAATAAACAAATTGTATAATTACCCTTCTTATAACTTACTAATGTAGTAGGTAGTCAAAAATGAGATCCAATTAATTTAATTTACTAAGGGGCGCAAATTTTATTATGATGCGTGCCCTAGGCGTAGGCGCCATTTTCTTTCGGTACGCCCCTGCTACCTACCTATATCTGTTGGTAGGTTTAATTTAGTTCAGGCCTATGAGTACAGTGATTTTAGATAATGGGTATGGTATTATGTTACACAGATGGATTCAATTTCAACTTGACATAAGTAGATATATATGATAGCACAGGATTGAGCCTTGAGTAGGTTGTACCTACCTACCAAGTTACCTATGTAACTTCATAAGTAAGTTTATACATATAGGTAGGTACTCGTACGGGATGTACATACGTAAGTACGTTCTCGCCAAGCTTATTGTCCGGGTTGAAGTTGGCACGAACTAACTTTAACCCGGCCGTAAAAATCGGAGAAAGAAAAATGTTGGATCAAAATTATTCAAAACGACAGCAGCTACGACTTGAGCTTTCGTTTTTATTTATTACAATCCTATAATTTTGGTTCTCCGATTTTTACGGCCGGGTTAAAGTTAGCTTGTGCCAACTTCAGCCCGGACAATAAGTTTGGCGAGAACTGTACCTAATTATACTCCTTTTCACCTATATAATATCAATTGGTCAAAACTCAAAACTAATAAAGCCGATTGGAGTTTATAACGTTTTAGCAATTTTAACGACCTTTTGGCATACGACAGGCATAATACAAAGTTTGCAAGTCCCGTCAAAGGATGCGTTAAAATTGATCCGACCATTTTGTCTTGACATTCATAATAATTGTAAACATGATTTGTATTTGTAGAAAAATCATTGGTATGATTCCTGATTCTATTATTTCTTCTATTTGTTGACCGGACTATTAGTAATAACGAAATGGACAAAGAAATAGGGTCGCAAGAAATCGAATCGGTGTTTCTGATGTATGACGACTAATGATTATGGTTTTGATGAAGTAAAATAAAATTTAACGTTATCGACTATTTATTGTAAAATGTTTAACAACACATCACTCAACAGGCATTCTAGTTAACAAAATATAAATACCAATACTTTGTACCTCTGCTTTTAAAATCAGTACTACATTATTTTACACGTGATACTTTTCGTGAACTGTCATGGCGTTATTTACCTTTTCCGTTTTTATGGCTATGCAGTATGGCTGTGCCGTATTAATATAGCAGTTTTTAAGTAAACAAGACTGCATGACATATAAATTATTTATTCCCATATCATGCCCTTAAGGATTATATAAAAATTTTAGGTCAGAACAGACATTCCTGGGCAGTCTCCAGCTTTTATTTAACAGCTCATGCCAGATAAGAACCCCATTAATTGGCACCATGGTATAGTTTTTTGGTAACAGTTCAGTTTAGATAAAGTAGATGCACTTCTAATTCATTCATACCATTGCAAAATAACTATATACAAACAGAAATAACGAATAGACTACTTTTTTTGTTTTTGTTCTAGATAAATGTCTTTGATGTACTATACAAGTCTTTTCTGACGGGCCCCGAACTGATATCGCTTGTTTTGGTAGGCGGGGGCTTGGTCTCTAGCGATTTGTGTTATTTCAGAGTTAAGTAGCTCATCCAGTGACTGAAATAAAAATTATTAAAATATTAAATAAAAATATTATAATAGTTTCGCCACTATCTATCATTATTGATATAGAATAATTATGCAATGCTACAATTTATATAGCTGTATTAAAATCAATATAATTACCTTGTTATCAATAAGGCCTCTATCATTCAAGGCGCTCTCAATGTCGGCAAATTGTTTTTGTACATCTTTATTTTCACTTTTTTCTACAGCTTGGCGTACTCGTTGTATCTAAAATGAAAATATATTTTTCAGTTCAAGACTTTCACTCCAATTTTATATGATATACATATTATAAAATTGAATAAGAATTACATACAGTTTCAGCAAAGAATGTGTGTTTATCCTTTTGTATAGGACTATCAATGTCCAAGACTCCTCTCAATATTGGCAGAGTATCTTCCACTCTGCCCATATCTGCTAATGCTAGTGCCTAAACAAAAAAAAAAATTATCTATGATCTATAAGTTCTTTCACCAGGTTTTAAGCTAATTTCTGACACTAATGTCAATATAATTACAATTTAAAGTCAATTACCACACACAATTTCATAACATAGCCACATGTTGAATATAAAAATGCATAAATACCTTTATATTTCTAATTGTTACATAATGTTGTCTTTGAGTTGATATTGATTCCATTGCTATGTGAGGGGCGCCTTGTTTCAAAGCTAAAGCTGCAAACAAAAACAAAAGATAAAATTGTGTAAAAAAATCTTTGTTTACAAAATTTGACTAATTTATGGTTAACAAACCAGCAAAATATGTGGATGCTCTTCTAAGTGGCGTAGTACCAGCTTTGGCCATCTCTGACCACAGCTTTGAGGCATACTCTAAACTCTTTGGTGTGTTCTGAAATTTAAGATGACAATAAGAAATTACAGTAACTGTGCTGCATAGTTGCAACTGTTGCTTATTATCATAATATTCCATAATACATTTTTCTTACTTACTTGTTTATAGCATGCTGCCAAAATCAATACCACAGAGTATTTAGGAAACTTAGTCATGTTAATTTGTTTTTCCTGTACTTTATCAAATACTTTATACATCTCTTCATACATCTCATTATTGTACAGGAGGTCAAGCAGTATTTGGTATGACACAAGCTGGTCAAAGAAACCATCATTTATCGGATCATTAAAGCACTGGAAATAAAAAATATATCAATAATTATTATTCAATAAGATATAAGAGAGCATAGAGAGTATTTATGTTGTATTTGAACCAATCTTAATAAAATAATAGGTATTTATGGTGGTTTATTATGAACTATCCATATTTAAAATTTAATTTAATTGTTCAAATGCATGTAGAATGCAATCGTGCAATGACAGAAAAGTTTTCTTTTTGTGCTTTTTTTAAATTACTTCAAGTTAGACTGTTTGGCTGAACACTTTTATCATGAGAACCACTGATACAATCCAGGCAGAACAGCTTTTCTTTTTAGATAAACATCTGGAGTAAATAAGGTAATTAGCTTTCTGGTGTAGCTCCACCGCCTACCAATCATAAACTTTAGTCTGATTTAAATATTGATGTTATAATGTAATCTTGATATTCTTGATATAACAATTTCTATCTCTACTACTCTAAGAATCTCTTAAGAATGTAAAATAGTTACCTGTAATGCTTCATTTGGTGCATCCAGGAAATGAAACATTCTCATCACAACTGGTCCAAAAATAAAGGACCCAAATCTGAACTCTGTGTTTTGTGAGTTGAACCTATAAAATTTAAAAATATACTATATTTTTTTGCCATATTTATCTAATACAATCATGTTTTTGCATTTATTGCTGACATCGTAATTTATATTTTTGTTGTTTTGTATTTTCTCTATTTATATTAAATTAAACTATAAACTATTCATGACAACATAATGTTATAACTTGCATGGGTTAGTGGCAAAACATACTGTGTAATTGAAACACAAAAGAACTGTATTTTACCTATGTTTAACTAGAATAAATAATTTGATTTGATACATAATATGAAGTTTGACAAAAAAGCAGACAGCACCTACTAGAAAGAACAGACCATAATAATATGCCTAATGCTTTAAACTAAAGTTATCAAAATCTCTCACACATTGTTACTTACTTTTTAACCATATTTAAAATTAGTTGTAAGTCAGTGGGTTCTGCCAAGTGAACCATATTTTTCAAGTCTTCTGTAAATATCATATTTTCTGAACCAGACACAAATTCGTTCATTTTAGATCTGAACTTGTCAGAATAATTGGAGAATTGCTCCTTTGCCCTCTTCCTAGTTTGAAGATATCCATCTATTCCTAGCGAGGCAGGCGAATATAGGTTTCTGACTGAAATGATCAAAAATTTATAAATATACACGTCTCTAGGAGCTTTTGTTCAGCTGAACACGATGATGAATAAAATTTATTTTTATTTTACAAATTTAAAAACAATATTCACAAACCTTGCGTCACGTATAAATTTCTGCATGGAACAATTAAACGTAAATTTGAATGAATACTAGATTTTACAAGAACATTCATTAATAAAGACATTTTAATTGATAAAATTAGACTATAATTTTTAGTATAATGCTGATACGATTAAATTGAAATTTGAAATGAACAATTTTAGGTTAAGGTTATTATGGTTAAGTTTTTTTTTATTTATTTAAACGGCGCTGGATATTGTCCTTTAAGCCAGCTTAAGCATATTATGAGTACAAGGGACAGTGTTGCCAACTCCTATAAATCCGAGTCGACTCGCCAGACTCCAGACCCAAACTCACTTTACCATGACTTTACCCACTTTACCATGGTTGCCTCTGACTCTGAATCAGGGGGCCTGAAACTACGGACTCCGTTACGGGCGTTTCCTACTCCGTATCATCTAAGGAGGCATGATTCGTTCGCGGCCCGAACTAAAAATGAATGACAACAAAATTAGACAGATGTACCTACTCCCGATGTGTTTTACCATACGAAAAATTGAACCTGACACTTGTTTTAACAGATCGTTATGTCTGGGCTACTTTCGGACAGGCCCGTTACTTCGTTGACGGACGTGGGGAGTAGACCCCCAGGGTCGGACTGGGCCGGAAGGGCTCGGGTGGCTCAACGAGGCCGGGGCCCGAGATTGGGTGAATTTCTTACTTTACATATGCTATTCAAATCTACGGTCTCTACGGATAGTACGAAAAATACTATAATTTTATTACTTTGCATTAATAACTTATACAAATTTAATGCTGATAGAAAATAAAAGTCTTTACTCGGTGACTCCTCAAGTTTCCTTCGAAAAGTCTTGTCTTTGTAATAGAATATTCAGTATAATAAACCTCAAGCTAAAGCCTCCTCTAAACGTCTACATATTCATCTGCCGATGTCATCTTCCAATGCGGTGTAATTTGGGGGAAATTTGCTCGTCGGCCGACGTTGGTTTAGGTATTTAGCGTCTAACTCTACGCGTCTGCGGACGCATAAGTTCAGGGGTGGTCAGCTTCCTTATTGGCCAATGCCAACAGTGGCTGGATTTGCAAAAAAAGGTTTTTGAACGAGTCATTCGTTCTGAAACGTTTTATTGATTTGTAACTCAAAAAGCTTTCGATTTATTTTTGTCTAATAAATTAAAGTATTAAAATCTCTATTTATTATCATAAATAAATATATCGTATCATAAATATCATCAGTAGTGTTAAATTTTAATTTTATTTTTATTACAATTATTAATCAGACCAAGTTTTTTTTAATAGATCCGATAAAAAATAAAACATTAAAGATTCGATGTTTCTATAACTAAATACATCGATATATTGTCAAATAAATATTTGTCAAAACATCGATAAACCGATGTATATACATCGAGTAAATACGATATTATATTGAAAATCTCTAGTCGCGCGGCTCGTCATAGTTAAACGAACTGTCAACTGCCGCAGCTCAGTCGGCTCGATCCGGCTCAATTCGGCTCTCAGCTCAATTCGGCTCGCGGCTCGTAGTAGAATCATATACCTGTACAGGTACAAACTGAGCTGATCTGCGAGCTGATTCATTGAATCAGCTCACTCACCTGAGTCATGAGCTGATCTGCAGCTCGCGTATTTTTGATGAGTTACCCACCTCTACAGTCAACTGCCGCAGCTCAGTCGGCTCGATCCGGCTCAATTCGGCTCTCAGCTCAATTCGGCTCGCGGCTCGTAGTAGAATCATATACCTGTACAGGTACAAACTGAGCTGATCTGCGAGCTGATTCATTGAATCAGCTCACTCACCTGAGTCATGAGCTGATCTGCAGCTCGCGTATTTTTGATGAGTTACCCACCTCTACGTGCGCCTGATGCATCTGTAGAGGTGTAGAGGACGCTTAAGACTTATGATAAGACACAAACTGGCAACACAATTCATAGGCGGTAGCGCAAAAGTGGTAATTGTACTGATTTTATTCTATCTTTCTAATATAGATCAAACAAATATTGAATTGGAAGAGTTAAAGTTTACATAATATATTGGTATTGATTTTAATGACATGACTAATAAAGTGTACTATAAGTTTTGTACAAATACTATCCTTTTCAATTTTTTGTACTATCGTTTTAAACATGCCGAAATCTAGCCCTGGATGTGACGTGACGTTGACCGCCTTGACTTGACGTTAGTTAGTACTACTATAGAAATGGAGGTGTTTTTGTGAAAATGTAAATTTTGGATTATTTTTGTTGTATTATATTAAAACATGTTTGATTATTAGCGTAACACTAATGAGAATTAACGTCAATATAGTGGGCAACCTATTGTTGAAGTTATTTTATCTAAAATTTACCAAGATGTGTAAAATTGCGATGGACATAGTGTGGAACTAAATGTAACGATAAATCTATTGATTTGATGAATCATCTTTAGAATTTCTACAGTTTTGAAGGATTGAAGAAATTGTGAAAGCTAGCAATAATGTGTGTAACGCAAGAAACCACATCTTTAGCTCCAATTTACATTTGTTAGGTTTCCTGTGTTACACAACTGCCTACAGTATTCTTAACGTGAATGTCGTTAAATGCCTAGTTCGGCTTATATTTAAAGACTAAAGCCATGTGCAAGTAATTTTAAGTGATGCCTATACTATCATTTCTTCGTAAAAATGTCATGTTATGGATCCTGTTTTATTAAAACACTTTTTTTAATATCTACATGTTTGCAAAGCCAAACATGTTTATATTAAGAGCCAGAATAAATTGCAGACTTATTCACAAGACTGCATAGAATATTTATTACTTTATTGATGATTGTGTATTTAAACTAATTAGCATAATTTTTTCTAGCGAGCACATAGAAATTATGATTGAAGTCCATTGCAAATAAATACTTAGACATGGACGGAAGTGTTAAGTGACACATTGATTACTGGACATAATGAGTGGACAATATAATAAGATGGAGGGATGTATGAAATGAGAGGTCAACAATCAACATGAAAAGTATTGACAACTGAGTAATGTTGGACCTGATGATAGTGTCAGGGTGGAAATGTAATCAAAGATATAGTTAACAATACTTTTGTATAGATGCACAATAAGTCAACTTCATGAGGGTTGTGAAAATATGTCCTTCAAGCACTCTATATCAAACAAAGTCAGGGTTGTTGCACAACATTCATGAAAGTGACGCCAGCCTAATGCTTTTAATAAACATGTATTTTTATATATCCAATCTACTTCAAACCCTTTTTTTATAAAATTGGCTTCAGTACTTCTTCTATAACTTTCTTTAAATAATTATTATATTGTCTTTACAGATAGTGGTGCTGTTCTTATAGACTTTATAAAGTGCTAATTAAATCATTAGTTGTTGAAATGGCTGACAGTTTCAGCAGACATTCTCAAAGCAAACAGACAAGATATCAAAAAGAGAAAGATATTGTGATGAAATCCAAATCTAAGAGATCTAAACAATCAGATCATAAGTATCATCAAGAGGAGTCAAAAACACCTCCATTGCCAACCAGAAGTACCTCAACATTAGAAGAATTGTTAAAAAAAAGAGAATCTCTTAAACAGGAACTAAAAAATATTGTCAAACATTCTGATACTGGAACAAAAGATGGGAAAAAACGTGGGCATTCCAAAGAAGACTATCCTTATGAAATAATTAGTGTTAAAAAGAGCTACAAAGCAAATGAGAATAAATTTAATCGAAACTCCAAAAGAAAATCTATCCATGAATCCTCACCAGAGCTTGATAATTCACAAGCAGATTCCGAAGATGAAGAAACTATTATACAACTAAGAAGACAACAGCGTAAACAACTTTTAGAAAAATTTAAAACTTCACATGACAAAAGTACTGGAAGCAATAATGAAGTTGATAGTAAGAAAACTTGTCCTGAAGCTAATAGCAATAAAAGTATTAAAGGAGCTCAAATAAACACTAATGAACCAAAACAAACAACTGATATGTTTTCAGAGAAAGATGAGTTTGAATCAAATGATTTGTCTAATACTGCAACACATGAAAATGAATCTAATGTAAATCTTATTGATAACTGGGATGATCCAGAAGGTTACTACAATATACGTATTGGAGATGTAATTACCAACAGATATACCATTAAAAGCATTTTAGGTCAAGGGGTGTTTGCAAATGTGGTCAGAGCCCAAGATAACATTGATGGTAATGATTATGTTGCCATAAAAATTATCAGAAACAATGATTTGATGTATCGAACAAGTCTTAAAGAAATAGCTATTTTAAAAGAAATTAGACAAGCAGACCCTGATAACAAATATCATTGTGTTCAATTTCTCGGACACTTCATGCATAAAGGCCACCTTTGTCTATTACTTGAGTCACTCCATATGGATTTAAGAGCAGTAATCAAGAAATATGGCAAACATCATGGCATCAACCTTAAAGCATTAATGAGTTACAGTCGACAGTTACTGCTAGCTTTAAGACTTCTCAAAAAGCTTGGGATTATTCATGCTGATATAAAACCAGATAATATTTTAGTAAATGAAAAGAAGAATATCCTCAAATTGTGTGATTTTGGCTCAGCAGCAAAATGTGATGACAATGAACCTACACCTTACCTAGTTTCCAGGTTTTACAGAGCACCAGAAATAATTCTTGGAGTGCCTTATAAACATGGTGTTGATATTTGGTCTGCGGCATGTACTATTTTCGAAATGGCAACAGGGAAAATTATGTTTACAGGAAGCTCAAATAATAAAATGTTAAAGTGCTTTATGGATTTGAAAGGAAGATTTTCTAGCAAGCTCATAAGAAGAGGTAAATTTAAAGACCAGCATTTTAATTACAATAATAATTTCCTTCTTCACAAAAAAGACGAATTTACTGGAAGAGAAAAAGTTGTTGAAATGAGCAATATTAATATTAGTAGAGATTTACTTTATGAACTCAAGAAATCTTATAAGAATATAATTCTAAATGAAGAGCGAAAAGTGACACAACTCAAAGATCTACTTGATAAGATGACAATGCTAGATTCTAGTCAAAGACTAACAGTGACAGATTGTTTGAAGCATCCCTTCATTTTAGAAGAACTAGATAAAGATGCGTTAAAAAAATTGTGAAGACATTTTTTATTTGTTAAAATAAGATATAAAGTTAAATAAAACAAATTTGCAATAAAATTATTTACTTTATTAACTTCTAAAAGACGAAAACAACAAAAAAATAAGCCACCAACCAAATATCACTATGTTTTCATAATATGGACTATCACAATTTAAAAGGAAAATTGACTTGGTCATCAATGGTAATAAAACTTGTTGAGAATTGACAAAACCACTTGATCAGAGTATTTAGAATCCAACGCTAGTGCAAGTAATAAATTATTAAGTTTGAAGAATCAGGCTTATCTACAGCTTTTTAGTGTTTGTTTTTATACCTCATCCCTTTCCAGCTCAATTATTCTCAAATAAAATAATGTATGAGGTGGGACCTTCAAAAAACTGGTAACAAAATTGGAATTGGTGTTGTATCATCAAGAACAAAGTGTACTTGCTGGTTATAGCTCTGTTAATATTATATTACCAGTAAAGAGAAAAATAAACAACTCAATCAGTTATTAAGAGGCGTCTAATAATTACCTACTGAATTTTCCACTATAATAAACAAGGCGTAATTTTGTTGGATCTGAGAAAACTATGGTAGCCAAATCCAACTTAGTTTTCTAAGATTTGAATAAAAAAAACTAGCGACCGATTTTTAATGGAATTGAGTTTGCAGTTTATACAAACAAATTAATTTTTCGAAACATTAATATTTCTACATTCACGCAATTAAAATATAGTATGTATTACGTTACGTGTACCTAGTGAGTCGTTCTAGCTAACCCGCCAAATTTTAATTGGATTTTGGCTATTTGTATAAATGCGCAAAATTTATTAAAATTTGAGTTTAGCGTGTCTATGAAACGCTTCAACCGTAAGTATCGTATAAAGTAAAAAGAAATACAATTTCGTATTGTTTTGAATTGCCTAAACAGAAAAGAAAATCAATAATTTGGAACTCTAAACATGAGATAATTGTTTGTTACTAAAGAAGATAATTACAAATTGGATCACCAACTAATAATATAAATTTCAATAATATAGACCTATAAAACTATAGATTGCTTAACCGATTCATTATACGTACTTCCTAAAAAACAACAAAAATAATTAAGTAGTAAAAGGGCATCACAGTACAATAACATGACAAATAAATTACAGCAAGAATATTAATATAACTGTGCCTCTCTGATATTGTTGATCTGCGATTGGTTGCACTTTGCACTAGTCCTTAAACAACGATTTCCCAACCAGTGGGCGCGCTGAGCGCTCCCCAGAGGACATAGAGCATGGGGCGCAGCATGCCTTGCAATTTCGATAAAAAATCAATTTATGATTGTATAATTATAACCACGAAAAAAACATGTGGGGCATGAAAATTGAAATATTTTATATAATCCGGGAAGCCTCGACGCAAAAAGATTTGCTTTGAACGATTAAACGTGCGGACGCTCGTGCTAAATTACTCGTTTTAAGTTCTTATAATGCACATGTCCCGTTTTCGGCGCAGAAGGCTGGCCGGCAGGCCATAAATGTATTATATTCGTCTTGCTTATCCGGTTTTTTATCACATTGACCTAGTAGTTGCACCGACCCGATTATTAGGAAGGTGTGGTTTCAGAGGGGCATATTTATATTATTACACATAGGTACTGTATGTTTCCATACTGGCAAAGTCTGCTACAAGTGTGCAGTCTGATTTCAACCACATGAAAAGTATCTTGGTAATTATTATTTCCAGTCATCTTCTTACTTGCATTCAGGTATCCGTTATTTTTAACCCCCGACGCAAAAACGACGGGGTGTTATAAGTTTGACGTGTCTGTGTGTGTGTGTGTGTGTGTGTGTGTGTGTGTGTGTGTGTGTGTCTGTCTGTGGCATCGTAGCTCCCGAACGGATGAACCGATTTTAATTTTGATTGTTTTATTTGAAAGGTGAATTAGTCGGGAGTGTTCTTAGCTATGTTTGATGAAAATCGGTCCAAGATGGCCGCCGCCACAAAATAGCGAATTACATATTTTTTCACAACTTCCTCAATATGGGTATCAAATGAAAGGGCTTGACTAGTAGAATGCTATGCAGTATGATAAATTTTAAATCCAAGATGGCCGCCACCACAAAATGGCAAATTACATTTCGTGTCGGGGGTTTTCTAAATTTTTAATTTAGGTTATTGAACCATTACTTTTTAATTTCGGTAAACAACAATTAATTTATTTATTGACATTTATGTAACTAAACAGCCCATTACTATGTTAGACAATAATCAAGAAAAAGTTAGTTTCCTTTAATTTATCTTTCGTAATCGACTTCTACTGCGGTTTCGCAAAAATGTTGCTCATACAGTACAAGCAGCAGCCTTTGCTAGTAACATAACAATCACATTTTATAGAACTTACATCTTACAATAAAGCGTCTGTAGCACATTTCACAAATTAAAAAGAAATCTATTTCATAATAGTCCTCTAATACTTGAAGTATTAATACTGTAGTAATTAATAACGTGGTGCAGTTATTTTATCATTTAAAACATAGATACTTACACCAACGACTGTAAATGAACACCATTCGATTCTGAGTGATTGCTCTATTGATTTTTACTCCTGGATATGTTTAATATTATTTAGGTACATATACATATTGTTTAGTTCACATCATAGGTTCGAGTTGAGTACACAGATATCCAATTTTATATATTATAATAATAATGATAATGATATGAGCAAACAAAAGTAAAATTAACAAAAGTAAAATTGGATATCTGTGTACTCAACTCGAACCTATGATGTGAACTAAACAATCGATTAAATACTTCAATATGTACCTATTAATATAATAATAAACAATATAATATAGATGACAACAAGTGCTACAGAATATTCCAGTGGTATGTATATGTCAGGACTTTTTCAATAAACCTTTGCTTTTAACTTCCGCCGGATACGCTCGGTTAGCCCGCCAAACTTAGTGTAATAAAGGGTTTTTCGCATAAAATAAGTCTATAAAAATTGTGGATTCATAACAGTTTGCTACAATAACTACACCATATCTACAAATTTATACTAAAATCGTCGTCATAGCTGTGTAGCTCCAAATATTGTGGACTGTTTACACTGTAGGTACTTGTATAAAGTAGTAAATATTGTATCGTTGTAGTCGCGATTGATACTTTCACGAATTCACAATTTTACATTATACTTAGTTCTACAAATTGCTAAAAACCTAATAACATTTTAATTTGGTTGGCTAAGCGTGCACATCAGCCTAAAGTTTCGTCGTTGCAATGTCTAAAATCTAATTACGGCAACTAAAATAATATAAAATCACAAGACCAGTCACTACTGTCACAGCAACCTTTATAATAAATCTACGTTATAACCACTATGATATAATCTAATGTCAAATTTTTATGGATGGATCCATTCATTACACCATGAATAACATAATTATGTTAGCAGAAATGGGATGAAATGCAGTCTCAATTAATTCGATTTGATCACTGGCTTTACTTATCACAAAAGTATAATGGTATGCAAAGACAACATAGTTTTTGTGTTTGTAAATATAAAAGATTATGAGATTCCGTAATACAGAAAATAATTGATTATATTATACTATGAAACTCCTTTCGGTTACTATCGTTACGCGACTCTAATTATATACTTAGTAATGTTTTTTCTTTGGATGAGTGAAATAGAATAACACAATGACGAGCCATAATAGTGTCGTGATTGTTGTTATGTTGAGGGCATGTTTTGACTTTGGAAGCCTGCATTGGGGGCACCAATCTCTATAGACTGGCCGGACGCTATAGAGTCGGGACTCTGTAGAGAGGCGCTGTACACTGGGTTCATGGGAGTAGTCCCACCGGCCTCGAACAATGTGCTATCGTATACACTGTTGCTCTGCTGAAAAATAAAAACATTTGAAGTTAACATATTACCTACCTGCTATTTTATTTTATTTTGTTGTTTATAGTAAACGGCCAAACGAGCAAGTAGGTCGTCTAATGTTGTGTTAGTTAATATAATTATGTTATATATTACCTGATATATGTAATCAGAATCTGTCTTGAGTGAGCTGAAGCTTTGTTGGTGAGGTAAGGAAACCTGATCGTCATCCATAGGCTCGTCCATTTGAGCCTTGTACGAAAACATGATGCTAGGTTGAGATACACTGAAACCGCAAACAAATAGTATGAAATAAAGTAAAAGTGAATTTAGTAGGCTATGCTTGCACACTGAAGCTGTGCATACAAAACGAATAGTTACGTCGTTATTTAGATTTAATAGCAAACTTGATGCAGTACCTAGTTTCCCAAATATTTTTAGAATTTAAAATACAATGTAATTAATTGTTGCATCAAAATCAGTTTTACCACACTTTAGTTGTTGTTATCTAATGAAAAAGTTAACCATAAATAGATCCGATTATCATTTATCATAAACAAAAAATCTTATAAAGTATTTTAATTTTATACAAGACAGGGAGTGTACAGTATCGACTGTGACGTCAAAAGTCTCAAAGGCTAGACTGAGCCACAGTGTAAACAGTGATTCGACTCGGCCGTCTAGACAGGTCAACGATGAGGTGCGGTGCGGGGCAGAGCGGCGTCCCCCCACCGCTTTTTCGCAGGCGGCCCGTCCGCCCGACCTACACTGAGCGTCGGTACGGAGTTTCAAGTGTTGCTATCGCGCTATCGCTAATATTATCTATTTATGCCGATGTGACAATTTTTCAATAATGCGTTCTACATGTGGAGTTTACGGTTGTTATTCGGCGTCGTACAACAGTAAAAATGGAAAATGGAAACTTGAGATTTTTAATTCGTTTGTATGTGAGGTGAGGATGAGCATCAATTATATCGTAAATTTAAACCGAACCGAATATTAAAATCGTCAAATATTTGTCAGTTAAGCATCTCTAAGTAGATAAATAAACTGAAGATTTCAACCTACGTTTTATTTATTCACTTCGGCCTGTCGCGAAGAGTAAACATTAAATCGCGAAGGTAACATCTTGCTAAAAGCACTACTACTACAACTAACACATTTGAACTTACAAACATAATCACCTGTAGGAACGTAAGTACTTGCAAAATGTTTTTTATGACAACCCTAAGCTATTTTCAGTGTCTAGACGATTATCGGCATTTAGCATCCGCACAAAGAAGAGGGCTCACTATTAGAATTTATTACACTATGACAGCATCCCCCCTCAATCCTCATCAAAAAGAGCTTATATCTAAGAACTTTATTAGTTGATCTAAATCTGTCTTTCAGTATACAATTTATTATTCTATTTATTCATCTTTTCACATTCTTTTTTAAATAAAGATAAAGAACGCAAATAAAGATATTATTATTATTATTAAAATTGTAGCCCACCAGTATCGGGAACAGTGTCCAATATTATATTTTTACCAAGTGTGTTATTTTGAACAAATGTAACTACAGTTAGTACCCTATTACAGGATAAATAGCACAAAACTAATGAAAGCTGACAGGCTTATTGTTATAGAGATAAAGAGCATAGAGGTTGCTTGAGTGTCATACATTGTAATTTATTAAGACTTATTTGACCTATGAAAGAAAGAATATATGCAAAATACACACCTGAAAAATTCGCTTAGGAATGTGTGATAGACAAGAGGAGTGTAGAGAGAGAAGTAAAGCCAGGTTGTGACGTCAACGACGCATAGGCCTGACTGCATGTTGCCCCATGCGAGGAGACCTGCCCCGACGGCCTGCGTCGTGTCCAGCAGCGCCAGTAACAACACATATATGTAGAAAGACAGCTTGCCTGGGAACAAAATATAATTATGATAGTTGTTTACAGACTTTAATTATACCTATAATAAAATTAACATATATTACATAAAAAGAGAAAATGAGGTTGCAACAAACAACATTCATGGCTTGTTTATAAGTACCTACATCATTCAAAAGTTAATCATATAAGTTTGTCCAGAAAATAATGTCACCTAGTGTCAGGTTTTTTTACCATTTTAGTGAAAAACTATCGAACTTACCTACCACAAGGGACATTAGTAAAATATTAAGTACCAATTGACACTGGCGGAGTAGTCAACATCAAGTCATCTACTCAGTTTCCAAAACCTAACTGCAGGGCCGGATTAAGAGGTGTGGAGGCCTTGGGGCACCAAAGGAGTAGAGCCCTCCAATTAGTATCCAAATAAAATGAAAAATAAAACAGTAGATTTTTTCAATAAATAATCATAAACATGTTTGTACAAAGGTAGAGGTAAAGGTAGAACAGTGAAAACAATATATCAAAGGAAAAGTTGTTTACTAGTGTTTACTAGTTGGAATTTAAAGGTTTTCTTTTTCGAAGTCTATTCTGGGGGCCCCTCTTTTGTGGAAACCCCCGGGCAGTAGCCCCTGTTGCCCTGTCCCTTAAATCCGGCCCTGACTAGCTGTGGGTGATCATTAGTAGGTACTTACACCTCCGTTTGTATGTGTGTATGTATGGTTAAATACAAATGGATTTGCTTACATAAAATAACAGTTTTAAATAAGGTAATTTTCTGTTTTAAATAGGTTCATCTCTAATATACTTTTCCACATGACAGTTCTTTTAGTAGAAGCCATACAGAAACAATGCTTAGAGGGCATAATAATTTAATATTAGCATGCTACCAATGTCTTCACTGTGTGCAATGTATTTTCTTATAATTTAACAATAACATGAATAGAATGAAATATCAGAGATTTGTTTGCAATTGTTAATTAATTTTACTAATTAATCTTGATATGTAGGATACTTTCTAGTGATTATTAAAGATTTTATGTAAAAATGATAAATTTTAACACAACATTAAAAAGTTTGTTAGTCAGCAGGGCCACTTTGTACAAACTTGCTTAAATTTAATCAAATGTAGACTGTTTAGATTCTATCTGTCTATACATTAGACAGCAACAATGGAACGTTGCTTACTAGTGCATCACAAATAATTATGATTCCAATAATAACCATTATCACAATGTTGACAATAAATTATTAACTGCCAATTACAGTTGGCATAATTCACTGTGTAAAAGGCAATAAACAATGATAACAAAAAGAGGAAATAACAATATGTTGTAACTATGTCTATCAAAAGGCCACTTACAAGCAATTTAATATAAACATGGTCAATTACATGTCACACTTTACTCTAATACTTGTAGGTATTTTGTTCTCACAATATACCTGCAAGACTAACATAAATAGACAGTTTAACAGAACTTACTTGGTAAAGCAAGATATTCTCTCAAAGGAATCCAAGGCAGCAGTAATATTAAGAAGTAAATGAGAGCAAACACTAAAGATGATGTAAACCAAAACAGCATCCCTCCATGTCCAAACAGATCATAATCTCTGGTATCAACATGAAACATGTCATCTGGCATGACTATCTCAAGAGTGCCTTGCGTGACAGTGAAAGCAAGGGATAAGAGCGAGGTTGCCAGTAACACATATCTGATGCTGCTGCGGCTGTCCAAATGGCCTGTAAAATAAATACTTAACTAAATAAGTTTACATGAAGATATACAAACATAATCAGTCTCATCAAAACATTTAATTTCTGCCCACTATGCAATACTTGAAATGACACAATCTACCATTAAAATGTTAAGTAACCAAATAAAAACCTCCAAAGTACAATAAATAGTGAAAGTTTTATTTTGTGACAATGAGTACCTGAGATGGAAACTAGGACAAAAATTGTCTACAAAAACAAAGTACCTATGAAGGCTGAAATTACTCACCAAAAGCCAAACCAAATATGACAACACTCATCTCTGTTGCAAGCAGGAAGAACCGGACCATGACCCACAAGACCTTATCCACCAGTCCACCCAGGGGCATTGCCGCATTCACTGTCATTGACACTGCACATCTCACCAGACTTATTATAACATTGCCCCATACCAATGTGTAAAATGTCAAGAATATAGGGCTACTTGTAGCACGCAATTTTAACTGAGCCTTGTTAAATCTTACCACTAAGAAAAGCACAAACAATGCGTTCGGTATCAAAATAATCAAATCCCAAATGCGGACCCTGCAAAAAAAAAACACTGATCACTACCATCACTAAAACGTACGCAAAAACTACAAGGACGCAGAACATTAACGTACCTCGAATTATTTATCTCGTAGTATAAAACATATTTACAAAATGTGTCCTCTGTGACGGGAGGAAAATCTGAGCCATTAGTACCGCGCATTTTGTTTATCTCATATTTTGCCATTTAGTTTGTTGCGAAAGCGTCTTCAGACCGTGGCAGCATTACTCCAATAATCAAGATATTGGAATAACGTTACGTCAACTTAGCCCTGTCATAATAAAATACTCGCATCTTCAATAATGCTTCACTAGCTTTCTAATTCAATTTGTAATGACGACACTAATATGAGAGATCACACTTCAAGATGAGATAAAATCACGGTAAAGTATTGTGTAAAAGTAAAATTAATATCTTCTCATTCGTTCGTTTCTACACCAACCAATTTCGCCTTCGCCATAACACATGAATCTTTTGATCAACTTGACATACAATTATACAATTGACATTGACAATTTGACATTACAAATTATGACAATTGACATTTATGACATTCACAGACAGGGAATGGATTGTATAATATTATTTATCTACGGATTGAGTAGGCGTAGGGATGTTCTTTCTATGTTTATTATATTATTATATCTATAGCAAAAATGCGATAATAACGCTCTGCGGTGAATATTATCGCGCGCGCGATCCGAAATAAATGAAAAAAAAATTTTTAATTATAAATCTAATTTGGGTAGATAGAAATAATGATTATATGTATATAAAGTAGTCGCCAATTTTGTAAACCGCGGGCTAAATAAATCAAAGCCAACAAAACATGAAGTTTGAGTCGTAAGCTTTTTAATTATCCATACAAGGGCCATTTATTCTTTATCTTAATCTTAGAATCCACAGGATTCTTCTGTTAGTCTGTGGGATACTCAATTCAGCATCTGACAAGTAATAAAATTGACTGTCGCTGGAATGAAGTGGAATGACCATGGAAGTAGTAAGTATACTTAGATGTAAACGAAGTGTAACGAAGTTTGACATATTAGTTCCATGCCGTAGACAGCTGTCTTACATGACACTAGTAAGCTGATAAGTGACAATCTGACATAAAAATAAACCCCCAAAGTTCCCAAGTCCAAAGTGTTGCCGTTTTAGAATTTTTAATGCTAAATTTAGCATTTTTTGAGCTTGTTAGCATATTTCAAAATAACATATTTGTCGGCATCGGACATGATCACGGACGTTCAATTGACTCTTTTTAGACTACAGCGCCACCCGGTGACACTATTGAGATGACAGCGCCCCTGGTGACGTCGAATGGAACCAACGACTTCACATAAAAGGCACAGCGGCGCAGTAGCGGACGCAGTTATCATCGTGCTTCACGCGGTTGCGGTCGTGGTCGTGCCTCACGCAGTTGCACATCCTCACTTTGTATTCGGTGGTAGACTCGTGTGGACGTCTGGTTTGATTGACAGACTGACTCACTTTTCTTTATAGTCTACCTACATTATTATTGCTATTGCTGAATCGTAATTCAAATGTAGCTTGGTAATCGTAAATTCGTAAACAGACAAATGTGCTTGAGGAGTTTCTTCCGCGGCTTCTTCTCCTCATAAGATAGCACTAGCGAAGCTGCGAAGGGCGGGCGTTTTGGGGGATGTCTGTGTTGTAATATTGCGTACTCAGTTTAAACCAAATATAATGACTTTTGAGTACGAGTTCTGTGTTTTATTGTTTGAACCAGCATTACCCATCTGTTGCCCACAAGATAGTAATCACCATGCCATCTGACACCAATACAGGCTCGTGCCTACTGCCCTGCCTTACCTGCCGTGCCCCATGTGGCGTCATATTGATTTAAATAATCACCCCTGGGCAAATATTAATTTAAAAAATCGTACAGTTAATTTTTTTACTGTCCACAGTGGCAGACGGGCAAGCGGCCAACCTGATGGTAAGTGGTAACTACTGCACATGGACTTCAGCAACAACAAGAACGTAGCTAAGCCACTGCCTACTGTGTGTAGTAAAGAGCTATTTTTAGGTCTCGTTTGTAGGAAAACATGTCATAGCGCACGGGAAACACTGCAGCAGGTAGTTCATTCCAGAGCCCGATAGTGCGGGATACTGCGACTGACTGCGCTGGACGAGATCGATTCAAAGTAATACGGATGGACTCTACTGCGGTGTCGATGTTGAGTGGTGCAGTGGTAGAACGGTGAAGATGGCACCAAGTCAGTTCTTCGTTCAAGTGTTGTATTTTCGCCGATACGAACATACGAGATGAGAGCAGTACTTCACGTGCGGCCGCTCCTAGGTAACATATATAATAATGCGCGTCGTGAAAGCGCGACAGACAGACAGAAAGAGTTACTTCTGCATATTTTATAATATTAGTAAAGATAATGATAATGATCGAAATCTTCCTTCACATTTTAAACTTACGTCTTTAAGGTGAAGTTTAGAATGTCAAGGAATATTTCGACAGGCGAGCGGGGCTCGCGATAGCTTAGCAGTTAAAGCGTCTGGTGTACCGAACCAGAAGACGCAGGTTCGAATCCTGCTCGCCAGCCGATTTTTTCCTTCATTAAAAATAACTTGTAATCTTAGCATGGAAAATGCTTAAAAAATACAAAAAGATAATTGTATGTATGTTTAATACGCGATAGGTATAAATAAAAAAACATTTCAAAGCGGTTACTAATTTTTTTTCTCATTTGGGACGCACTGTTATATTTTATCATCGTAACTCTATCATATTATTCATCTGCCATAACTATAGCTCCCGTCTTATTTCGACCTATAAAAGGCCATCAAACTCAAGGCTGCTTATTAGATAAGATATAAAAAGATACCTATAGATAAAGTTTTATGTATCCTGTTTTAAATATTTAAGAATAATTATATAAGTATTTAGTATTTACTCATTTATGTATAAACTTAACAGTGCAAACCAAAGATGTATAAATACTATTATGGAATGCTTTGCAATTGTAACACCCTTACAGGGTCTATGTATGTTTAAGTTAACTGTATTTCCTGTAAACTACATAGTGCAATAAATAAATAAATAAGACCTTAAAGGTGGGAGGGTTTGTCATTCATATAATGTTCCTGAAGATGTTTATTAGCGGAGTCAGAGTCGCTTGTAACAAGATTTATATAAACATCGCAGGTTGTACCTGCAGAACACACTAATGATTTTCATCTCACCATCATATTCCTGCCCTTGTCTCAATTTATTTCAGGTCGCCGCAGCCTATGCTTTTCTTTCATTCATCCTGTTAGCTGTCACTACTTCATTCACTCCCTTTTCTATCATAATTATCATATTGACCTATAGTCTGTTTTTTAATCTCAGAGACTAAAGTGACATTACGTGGGATACCAGTTTTTTGCATTTCTTAAATAGTAATGTGCCTCTATCGAAAATTATCGCTAATAAATTGAAGTGTCGGTTTTTTACATTAAGTTATCCTGAAAAAATTAGTAGATCTTATTTAAAACGTAATAATCATGAGTCGGATTAGATAGAGTTTTGAAGGACTAAATAAAGACAGCGAAATCAACATAGTTTTCTAAAACTTTTTTACAGCGATTGATATAGTTTTCTAATACTTTTTTACCTCGTTGGAACATAAGACTAAATTTATTAAAGTCCTTTCTTAGTTTTTTTTTTGTAGGTAATTTTACGTCATTTGGTACTTAAAACTCTACAACGACTTACCTTTCATAGACTTTATTGTGCATTCGGACAATTTTAATTAATTTGGGCTTTAATTATACGATTTGGAATAGAAATTTTTTAAGCTAATTGTCTAAAAGTTACGATTCAACAAACCGGTATCGTAGGTACAACCCTATACAAAAAAGCTGGTATCATTATTTGTAATTTTGACAGTTGCATGTGTCAATATAGTCTCTGAGATTAAAAGACAGACTATAAACACAATCCATCCATCTTTTCTTTGGTCTTCCTCTATCCCTCCTACTTGATTTTAATGAGATTTTAATTGATTTTGATAATACATCTGGGACATCTAACACATCACCAACAATAAGAATTTAATATATACTTCAAAATATTATTTTAACTTTTCATTTCCCATTATTAGTGAATTTTCCTGAAAGGCGTTCATTTGTCACCAAGCATTTTTTCAGCATATTTTTAGCATTTTCTTCATATAAAACGTGGCAGCACTCCCACCCCCAGGGCAGAGAGAGCTCCCTCCCCTCCGGCCCTCCGCCTGCATATTCAGTGATGTATTGTAGGTCAATATAGTAATCTGTGGTCAATGTCATTCAATTTAGTAAATTGAAAAATGGAAATTTTATATTTTCGCTAAAAAAAACCTCTCTAATCACTCAGTTCATATTGCAAAATTTATATAATCAAAAGTTTATTTCAATAGAAAACTGAACAGAAGCAAGCTGTTGGATTTCAATAACTTCGGCAACTGCGGAACGTATTTATGTTTATGTAATACGCCTTATTTATATAAAAACAATGTCGACTAGATTCAGATTTATGTGGAGCAAACTGTCTCGCATAACCAGCAGCTTTAGATCGGTTCCCAATGTTGGAATTTATAAAACACCTAGAACACCTTTATTTAAACCATATTTATTGGGCTTTTCCCTTTTCACTTGGCTCGGTTTTGATAAAAAGCTTAGTGCCGAGGATGAACTTATTCACACCATAAAGCATTGTATTCTATTTATTCAGAAGGATGAATTTGAAAAAGCTGAACAGCTACTTCATGTAGCGTTAAGACAGGCTCAACAAATTCATCATCAACTTGGTATTACTTATATTTATGATGTTATGGCAAATCTCGCCCTTCAAAGAGAAGAGCTAGACAAAGCAAAACAACTTTTTATTGTTGTGATACAAAGAATTATGGCAAATGGTGTGTTAGAAGATGATCCTCGAGTAGTACATCTCAGTGTGAAATTAGCAAGAGTGAGCCACTTACAGAAAGACTACTCAACAGCACAGATAGGATATGACTGGTGTTTAGAGAAGCTTTATAAATCAATAGATAGACATCCAACAGAACATACAAGAAAACTCCTAGCTATGGCTGAAGATTGGTATGGACGCCTATGTATAGACCTTGACAGATGTGAAGAAGGCCTAAATCTAATGAAGATTTCTTATAGTAGAATGAAAGAAGTGCCAGACATAGAAAAAGAACACTTGGTAGTGCAATTAAATGATATTGGCACTGTATGTGATCGCCTTGGTCGGACAGATGAGGGTATAAGCTATTTCAAAGAAGCTATTGAAATGGCTAACAGTCTGGAGATGGATGATCTTGGAACTATGTATGTTAACTTGGGTAGAGCCTATTTGAAAACACAATTACTTGATGCAGCTAGGAAGTCTTGTGGACATGCTTGGAAGCTAGGAGTCATGGCAAAAAATAAAGATGTGAAACAAGAAGCTGAATTGTGTATAAAACAAATAAACAACCTGATGTAGACATTATTTTATTATAAAAGAATAAATGGCATGTTTGACAATATATATACTGACAATATACAGAAATAAAGATACATACATAATAACTTGAACTTAAAAGAATTATTTTTTCCATTCTGTGACAAAAATTGTGTGACATAAAAAAATCTTTTATTTTTGGGCTTATAAGTAAATGCATGATAACAGAATGCATTATAGGGTATATATTGTATACCTAATATTAATTAATCTATCCATAAACTTATTGAGCACTTTCTTTTGAAACACTGAATGGTTCTGAGACAACTTCTGTGTGAGTGTTTATAATAACCACATCTTTAACAGGGCGGTCATTGGCTCCAGTTACAATTTTCTCAATCTTACGGACAACATCCTGTAAACAAACATCATTGTGATTGGTATAGTATTGCTGTAAGAAGAATAATACAAAACAAAGTTTACAAAGAACTTTGAATTCTCATGAATTGTTATGTGATAACATTCAAGTATTTTAATCCACCGAATTCAATTCTGTTAAACACACCCATTTTAGTACAGCAGTCATAACTATATTTAGCACTATATTTAATGAATCTTACCATTCCTTCTAAGATTTTACCGAAGACTACATGTCTACCATCTAGCCAGGGAGTCTTGGTGGTGGTGATGAAGAACTGTGACCCGTTGGTATCTTTGCCAGCATTGGCCATTGACAACCAGCCAGCACCATAATGGCGGAGCTTGAAGTTCTCGTCTTCGAAACGTTCACCATAGATGCTGCGTCCTGTTGTTAACAAACTTCTTATAAAACAAAAATATTATAGTACCTATGTCGAAAATACTAAAAATATTAAAAATAGGAGCCAGGTGTAAAAAATGTACCTATAGGTGTTATGATTAACTCTGTTATCTAAACAGCTGATTTACACAGAACAATTTAATTGCCTTTGAAATGCAATAAGTGGAAGCAATTATAAAAGTTGTACATCTAAACAGTGTTTGGATGATACAAGTTATTTATTGTTTCAATTTTATTGTATGCAATAGGGGAGAAATTTGTGATGTGTAAATGGCAATGTGTACATTGTATAAAGCTAGGTAAAAAATAGTTGGAAATGTTGTATGTTATTATTAGACTAAAAAATTTGATAGCAAAATAATCTTAGTACCTTTATGTATTTTACTTTACAAAAGATTACAATAAGTATATGATGGGTATTGGGGAGGTAGATAAAAATATCATCACATGAGACAGACTGTGATACAGCTCCATAAAGCAAAATAATACAATTTTAGAATTGCATTTTAAAACAAATAACACAAACATTCTTATCAAGTTTGTTTTACTTTTTAGTGTACACTCTAACAACCAATTAGAATGGTGAACATAAAACTAATTGAAAGTTTATCAATCCAATTTATATGGTGATAGTAAATGGTAAAATATTGTTGAAGATATAGTAATAAAGTTATATGATAATAGTAGTGGTTCACTACCATTTCCTGTTGCCTTTTAACAGACACCTTAAAAAATTGTCCTTCAACATATTTACACAGCTGAATATTTTACATGTTGAATGCAAAATATTCAGCTGTGCATATGTGTGTGTCAGCCTTAATTTTTTTGTGCGGAAAATCCTCATGGATCCTTGCAGCCTAGGGAGGCAGGGTATGTCTGGCCATACCGACCATAAACCACACTTGCTATCACTTGCCCTTTGCATCATGGTCATGGGATCAGGGGACATTCATCATGTACACTTACCACCAGTGCCGTCTCCTTTAGTAAAGTCTCCTCCTTGAATCATGAAATTGTCAATGACTCTGTGGAACTTGCTGCCCTTGTAACCTTCACCCTCAGGTTTTTGTGCCAACTGGAAGAAGTTTTCAGTAGTTTTTGGGACAGTTTTTCCAAATAATCCAATAGTAATACTGCCAGCATCTTGGTCACCAATCTTGATATCAAATGTGACCTACAAAATAATAATTATTATACTTAGATACATGTAACAAATAGCATAACAAATTGTTTATTTAAAATACCTAAATAAAAAACCTAAATTGGATTTGTAAATGATATGGAAAAATTTATTGATATTTGTAACGAACAGAGGCATCATTCCAGTGATCAGTTGGTAACAAGTTCCTACAGCGAAACTTTGAAGGTAGTTTAGCAAAAAATAATGGTGTGAACATTGATATAATCACAAAACAATACAAATACAGTCAGTTAACATCAGGTGTTATAGTGGTTAAATGCAAAACTATTAACAATTTAAAATAAATAAGGAGTTAAAGTTGTTATAAAATAAACTGTATTTAGTAATAATCCTCCAGTAAAAGCTTTAGTGCCTCAATTTATGTAACACCACATAGATAAAAAAATACAAAAGTATGACAAATCATCATGCCAGTGGGCTGAATGCATGGACCAATCATAGCCATACACATAATACAAACCAACAAGATAAAAAAGTTTTAAGAAAAAAATATTTGGGATGAGATAATGAAACTTTTATAATTATTATTTTTTATTTATTCAGAAAGCAGCACTATTTCAGATAATGCATTAATTTGTTAAAATGATTATTTGTTAGTTATACTTATATTTACATGAAGCCTCTGCGATTATTACTTATATCATTATAATAACTTAGAAATTCTGTTGTAACAAATAAGTTTTTTTCAATACATGAAAAATATAAAATTATGAATAAAAATGATGTGTAAGTAACAAAGATAACTTTTGGCTAACAAACAAAAGCTATAGCGTCATTAAAAAGGTCACCGACCCGCGATTGATCATCCACATCACAATTTGCTGTACCGTTAGAAATAGTGACACCAATAATTTGTATAACATTACCAGTTCAATTGATTGACAATAGTTGGACAACAATGGCACTTACTTTGTGGGTTACTTTGGGTCCCTTGGGGGCCTCCTCTGATCGCGCGGCAGCGATTAAAAGGAAACCAAGAGCAACTGCAAAAGCGCTCATGATTAAAACTATTTTTACTCTTTTTCTAAATATTTTTACGAATAAACCCTAACTAGTAGGATGAACTATTATTTTAAATAATTTTATTTAATCCGACAATGGGTCAAACTCCTTCCACGACAAACGAACAAGTTAGAATACCGACCGGAGTCTGGAATTCAATACACACGTCACACAACACAGCATAGCAGTTGCACTAGGGATCTGAAAAAATAATCGATTATGAAAAATATCGATTTTTTAACGTTTGGTGCAAAAATCGATTAAAATAATCCATTTATTTATTTAAAAAAATCGATTAATTAAAAATTGATTTTTTTTTACTTGCGATTTTTAACAGCAACATCTGTTTATGAAGTTATTCTTACAAGTTTTAAAAAGCAATACTAATATTTTATTAGGTTTTTATATCGAAAATCGTTTTAATATTAATTATTTGAGAATATTAACTCTCATATTTCAATAAAAAGACAATATGTGAAGTTTTATTTTCTTCTAATGATTGATTCACCAATCAAACTTTACATGTTGTCAGTGTACCTGAACTGTTTTACGGCAAGGACTGTTTTAGAATAGAATAGAATAGAAATACTCTATATTGTACACCAAAAACATTAACAAAGACAGAAAAACAAGAATTTTAAAACATACAAAGGGCGGCCTTATCGCGATCAGCGATCTCTTCCAGGCAACCTTAGGATGGACTGAATAGAACTGAACCAAAAATGGGGTTGACGGTGCACCTATGTGTATGTAAAAAGATACGATAAATAATAATATATGACAAATACCTATTCATATAAAGATAAGTACATACATAAATACATACATACAAAATATATAAATATCTATATAATATATATATATATATAAATACAATTGTTATAGCAACAAAATACGTACCTAATTATAGAAGAAGACAACAAATGCATAATTACAGTGATAAGTAGTGATCCTTCACAAGTTTTTTAAAAACTGGCAGAGATTGTGCACGCCTTATATGTACTGGTAATGCATTCCACAGACGAGCAGCTTGAACCGAGAAGGATTTGTCATAGAAAATTGTGGAATGCATTGGCATCTTAAGTCTTAGGTTATCCGATGACCTCAGAAATCGCGAGTGAGTATCGCCAAGAAATTCGAATCGGTTTTTAAGATAAGAGGGAGAAGAAGGAAGGAATAGTACATTATAAAGTAACGAAAGGATATGAGCATTCCGGCGAAGGCGAATTGGTAACCACCCGAGCTTTGCGCGAAATTCAGAAACATGGTCAAATTTACGTAAGCCAAATATGAACCTTATACAAAAGTTTTGGAGGCGCTCCAGCTTATCAAGTTGGTCTTCTGTGAGGTCAAGATAGCTGACATCTGCATAATCAAGGATAGGGAGTTTTACCGACTTGAATAACGGATTGAATCCGTTTTCTTCGTCTAATTTGAGTTTTTTTGGTTTTATTTCATAAATAATAATTACAACTCATATTACTACTATTACATTACTCTGGCTGATTATTACTGGCATTACTTTTGGTTTTTTAATAAGTAAAGGCATAATTACGCATATTTCATACGTTTAATTTGATATATCAATAAAATAAGGAATTTAGTAATCGATTTTATTACAAACAAAAATAATCGATTTATTAATTATCGATTTTTTTTGTTGGATGTCACATCCCTAAGTTGCACCACAGACAGTGTTGCCAAGAGTTTTACTAGCTTTCCACCAGATTCAACTTCTAAAACCACCAGAAAACCACTAACAAAAATCGGATGTACTTTAAAAATCGCTAAAATTTCCACTAAACAAACTTTTACAATAAAAAAGGGAATTAATTAGGTATCTTTATTATTAATTTAATAATAAAATATTAATAAATATCAACAAAATATTTTAAATCATATTAACAATTATAAATCAACATACAAATCAACATGTTAAAAGATCGATGCGCTGTGCTAGTCCGCGAAATTAAAATGTTTCTTGCGTTTTTCAAGGCTTCGCACCATTCGTGTTTCGCACAACAGACAAATCCGCACAAAATTTAACATAGAAATATAATTTTTATGGTTAAAATTAAGTAGGTAAATACGTTTTTTTTATTCGCATGTCATATTTTGATCGAGGTACAACCTGGCATTGACTGCAAAAAACCTAAGAAAATTTGAATTTCAGAGGAAAACTAAAAATATTTGAATATAAATAAATAACCCTGGACATTTCTACACAGCACCATCTAGTCCCAAACTAAGCAGAGCTTGTACTATGGGTACTAGACAATGGATATAATACTTACATACTTTTGTTTTGTAAATAATAATAATAATACAATTTGATTCAGGCAAAGTAAACCCATATACAAAAATAATTAACAGATACATAAAAAAGAAAGAAAATCATACAGATTTTTTTTAAAATAAGGTCTGAAGAACATAAACATATAAATTTTTTTAGTCGATACGACTTTTTAATGATTTCATTTATTTGCACATCCCTAGTCGTTTCTTTTTTTTTAATTCATTTTCTTTCTAATAATTCTAATTGTCAATGTCAAATCGAAAACCACGTCATCTCATATTTCCTTTCCCATCTTTCCACGGCGTCCACAGATAAAGAACATGGTAAAGTCCATAAGTGGGTAAAGTAGAACCTTAGACTACTTGATCCTTGAGTAGAATACACATAGATTTATAATATTATACTAGCTTTTGCCCGCGGCTTCGCTTACGTGGATGTAGAAACAAAATTAGTATTAGAAATTGATCCCATTGATAAAAAACTTGTATTTTGAAGTAGTGTTTTAGAGGTTTGTAAAAAGGGCCTCGTGACTGAGTTATAACGGCGCTAAGCTCAATGAATATTGTGGGTTCGAGTCCGGTCGACAATTAGTCTCGATACTGAGGTACTTTATGAGGTGATGCTGTTTGTGAAAATATGTCCAAAAGAAAACGGAAGCTTCAGTTAGTCGTAATAACTCGTAATTCTAACCAAACTTTACAACTATTTAATTTTAATTTAAGCCTATACCACTTTAAACGTTTATAACTAATCAACAATCACGATTCACGATATCTGCGCATAATGACAACTTAATTAAAGAACCAACAATAATGATCTCTTGTATCAATAGGAATGCATACTACAGAGAGGTCAAGCTCTATCTCAGCATCTACGCAACCGAGTGGAATGAGATATACCTCATTTTTTTATTTGAACGATGGACTTTTAAATAGAAAATAAAAAATAAAAAACCATCAATGATGATCTCTTCTTTCTATGGGTTTGCATACAACAGAGAGGTCAAGCTGTATCCAAGGATCTATTCAAATAATTGAAAAAAGCTTTGCATCAGTTTTTAAGTTGGAAATTATGCATTACAACAGTTAACACAAAATTCAAATCTATTCAGTAGGTTTAGCGCCAACCCCTAACAAACAGACAAACAGACAAGAAATCTAAAAATCACATTTTTGGGTTCGCGATCGTTTATATACTCTAACCCAATTGTTTTTTTTTTAAATATCTTCAATGTACAGAAACGACTTTTTTACAATTTTATAATAGTATAGATATCTATGAGAACACATTAAAGAAATAGTGTTGTTCCCACCATGAATTTATACAGGATCCCTCACTGTCTCTCAAAAGTCACTAAAAACCATATAGGTATCTAGTATTGATATAAACGAAGTGTAACGAATTTTGACATGCTAGAAATGCTAAAAATATATCTATGCTAAGAAGAGTAAGACGTCGAAAATGTCGACTATTAAACTTACCGCTTCATATATTATTTAAAGTATTAAAAACAACACGATGACTAGATAATAGTGTGTGACTTTTTCACACACTATTGTGGAAATAAAAACGATAAATAAATATTAAACATTTAATACGGGACGCTTCTCTAACATACCATCACGCCTGTCTTCCCCAAAAGGTTAGGCAGATGTGTACCAAAGTACATGTAGGACCCATGTATTAGGAGATAAACTTATTGCCATCAATTGAGCTCAAATCCAGGCTCCGACCACAGGTTTTACTGTGAAATTGGTAATTTTTCTGTGAAATTCCCAGTTTCACAGAAAAACCAAACAACACTGTTCGACGGGATTCGACCCGGACTTTCTTTTTCTCTTTGCATAATAGGTACTTGTAGGTTACTGGTTACTTATAAAAAGACAAAACTTACGATTGTTACTATCTAAAATTTATTTGTAACTTATCCTCTTCAAAATTCTTATAATAGTCGATTGCACAAACCTTATAGCTAACAATAAAATTGTTTCTACTATCTGGATGGTCACCGTGACGTTACTCTTGTCCTTTGTTAGGCAAAGATCTCTTCTCAGGATGAGAGGACTGAACTCTATAGTAATGCAAGCCAATAAAGGCGATTAGGCTAATAAATCAAGATAACGTACTAATAAATGTATCATTCCTTTTTAAATAATTAAACACGAAGGTATCGGTATTGCGTTGACACTTCGCTATTTATGTGCTTTTTCGTTCCGTACGATTTTGGTTGAAAACTAGCGCCAGGCAATCTGTCTGGCATATTATGATGACAGATCCATTTCAGCGCAATCTTGAGGCACACATAATTTACTTTTTGTTTATTTATTTTTAGTTTCTCTGTATTTTTTAATAAGTAGGTAAGTGGGTAATTTATTTTCTAGCTGTTTGCCGATGGATAAATATTTCTTTCTTCCATTCCATTCCATTGGATTAATAACTTGAACAGTCGTGTCAGTATGTTTATACATTATCTATAAACCCGCTCTCCAGATTGGAATACCTCTGAAAGATGTTATGAAATATTAAATTTAAAAGTAATTTGTGTAAAATAATAATAATAATATACGTTATTTTTCTTCTCTCTGGTCTTTTAAAAATAAACTGAATCTTACAGTGTCTTGATGTTTTCAAGATTTTTTTGGCTTGTTTGAATCTTTATATCTTTAGCATTGATTCTATTATTCCATTGTTTAGTAAATTTTTGAAAATTCATTACTTTTATGTTTCTCAATTCTGGCTGTCCAGAGTCATCTAATAGTAGATTTTGTACATTGTTATTGCAGAAATGTTGACTACTATTACTTTCCTGTAAAATGCCACCGTTGACATCACTCAAACATTCTCGTACAAAACAGCTGAAATAGAATAGCTATTTTACATACCTTTTGTACACATCAAGCTATACCTACAATATAAGTACAGTTAGTTATATATCATAGTTTTATATTTTATATAAATACATATACTGTAGCGGGGATATCCGAACGCAGGCAACTCCCTGGGCGCAAGGGCCGTGGTAAGGCTCCAAGGAGATATTCTCCTTCGCGCTAATGTGTATCCGAACGTTCTACCGCGCATGCGTACTGCGCCGACCAATTACAACACGGCCGGCGCCGTTCGCGTTACTTTGTAAGCCTGTGATTGGCTGTAGCATAGTTAGTAGAATTATGGCGGATTGTGAGCAACATGTAAGACTGTGTCGTGTGTTCTTTTAAAGTTTTATTAAAGTTTTGTGTCCTATGAACAAGACTCTGTCATTTACCGACCCACCCAGACTATAATACTTGTTTTGTTTTCATGTGTAAAAAGTTTGTTCTTCATTCATTAAAAAAACATGACATGACAACTATCCAGTAATCTTAGCAGTTCATCATTTTTCAATTAAACTTAAGTAATGACTGCTGAGTTTGTAGGCTGAAGCGTTCCCTTGACCTACTAAATTTAAATTTCATCTATTTTTAATTTTTACAACTGGTGCTATTCTTTGTTAAAGGGCGATACAACGGTTTTTTGCATTGAACCTCTCACTTGGATGTAGGTACTAGGTACCTACATGAGCACAGAACACATCTTACTACAATTTACGAAAAATAGATTTTTGCAAATTGTAGTACGAGTGCCTCAGCTGTAAAGGATATCATGCGTCTTTATGAAAATTTATTACCGGACTTTGCATTGATTTAGGAATTTGGATCCTAAATCGTCTGTATCGTTCGCCCCACCTGAAACAGGATTATTGTGTTTTCTAATAGTTAACTTAAACAGTACACAATTACAGGGTCTTAAAAACAATTACCGATAATATCATCGCTGCCAACGAAACCCCTCAGATTTTTTCTTCCATTACTCCTGTTTCTAATAACACAGTTCTTCTTTGAATAGGGCTCTACCTGTGGGTAAGTATCATGAGTAGAAATTTTAATGATTCATTACGACATTCATACGAAAAATCTATCAGCTATTGTTTATTCAGTAGTAGTTCAGTAAAAAGTATTTTACCGATCAAGAACTATTTCGGGTTGAGTTGTATAATTCTGTGTGGACATTTAAAGATATGGACCAGTGCAGCAGTGGTAAGGCCAGTCCAGTCTATAAATCAGTACCTAATTGAAAACTGAATTTAGGAGGATGCAGTTAATTTCGGGACACAAATGTTTCTGTTATGTTAAAGAAAGTGGCTGGCAACGGATGGATGCGGGCTGCCCAAAACCGGGATGATTGGCCTTAGGGGAGGCCTACGTTCGCCAATGGACGGCAATAGGCTGATATATATAACATACGGTGGAGAAATGTTGAAAGCTATCTGTCATCTAGTTACAGCAGTTGGTAGTAACCTCTTGCTTTTGGTCTTGGTTCCGCTTATAAATGGGATCGAATGCATAAAGTTGACCATCTGAGCAAGTGATGGTGCGAAACAGCGCCATCGGGACATGGAAGAAAAGGAATGAATCCCACGGTTTACGTTATAAATTAAAAAAAGCGCAAAGGCTGATAAGTTTGTTGTTGTCCGGATTAATCTCAAAGCTAGATCACGACAGAGCATGGTTGTTTGACCTTTGAGCGTATGCATATTATAAAGAAGGAAGCCAGATAAGAAAAGTTTAAGCTCATTACTATTATATTCGTCTTTTTAAAGTTATCCGATTAATTTACAAGACTTTAGTTGAAACTAGTTTACTAATCATAAACATTAAAGTTAGTAGGTCATGCTATTGTGCTACGGTGGATCACAACTGACATTTTTGGCCAAGCCACTGCTATTACCAACCAATGTATATGTACAATACAGCAAACATTCCGAAAATTCGGTCCAATGTAATCTTACAAGCACCACTAGTCACTACACATCTTTCATCTATTACCTGAGCTGATTTTATTATGGTCCTATTGGCCCTCCATTTATTTATGGCCGTCTGTTGGCGTTTCTTTAAATATATGTACTTTGAATACCATTTAGTGTGTGATAAGATATCTTCTTCACTGATGTCTGGGAAAATTTAAGATATGAATATAGAATAAGTACTATTTTAAACTAGTAATTTGGATCAATCATAAGAAATCCTTCATTAAATTATTAATTTAAGAGTGCAGAGGTTTCATATATTCTTAAAGAAGCATAGAAAAAAGAAATACCTTGTAATTTTGGACGGATTTCAAGCAAAAATGTTTGAAATACTGACGAAATTTCCGCGCAATTTTCATTTCCTTCCAATGATATATCATTTTGAGAGCCAAAATGCTTAAACCATTCGCTTACAAATATATTATGATGATATTCATTCCAGCCGCCATAGCGATTTATGCTATGCATCATAAATTCCTGAAGATTTTGAACTTCCTAAAAATGCATGCAATATTAAATTTAAGGATGCTACAGAGAAGAGTACAAAAGTAGATATTAATAATATTACCTAGCTATCGAAAGACTTACCAGACATTTAAATGGAGAATTCATCATTATTTTAACGGGGCTAGGAACAAACTCTTTGTATTTCGCAGTTTGTATTCTTGGATGTCTTTTTTTAATGGTTACTGGATTTTCATTTAACTAAAAATAAACCAACTTATGGTATCATAGGGTATCATGACATGATGTTATGATACATACATTATAATTTACCAGCCAGGCTAACATGTGCGCCACGAAAAAATTTTGTCTACTCTTGTGTCTCGTTCTTTCTTTTGCAAAAACGAGACAAAAGCACGACATAAGCGTCGACAAAATCTTCTCGCGGCGTGCATGTTAGCCCGGCTGGAATCTTGTTATATGATTAAAAACGATGAACAGGAATTTTAAAAAGCATATTTGTCTATTACTGTAAGTTGTACTCACCTCCCGAATAAGAAGTAGCTCTTCAGATTTCAGTTCAGCTTGTTCGGATTGTAAATAGGACTTAAATGTTTTTAAGCTCTTTTCCAAATCAAGAGTGGTCCTTTTAACATCATCAATGTCTGAAGCGAAAATCGTAATACCCTACAGTTCTCGCCAATCTTTATGGAGAGCCTGAAGTTGGCGTGAGCCAACACGCCAAACCGGCCGTAAAAATTTAAGAGAAAAACTTGGCGCGATCCAATAAACTCGGCCGTTAAAATAGGACCGAAAAGCTTGGATTTAAATAAAATTACTGAAAACGAAACTCGAGTCGCTGAACTATAGTTTCTGTCAACTTCATGCCGCACAAAAAGATTTTGCGAGAAATGTATGTACTTTATTTGAGTTATACGGATTGATATGCAGTATCATACTTCCATGAATCAAAACCATCACTTATTCGTAGCGGGTTAGCAAGCGGAAATCTCAAGTTTCATAATACAATAGGTTTCTACTAACCGATAGATTTCAGTATTTCTTTGGAAGAAGTACTGGTCTTTATATCTTGAAATATTAATTTAATTTCTTTATATGAATTCTTGATTTTCGCTGAAAAATTAAACTCTGAGGCTTTTAAGTATCTTGCATCATTAATTTCGTTATATGGTTGTTCAACCTCTGGTACACATTTCAAAATACCCTGAAGAAGAAGGCTTTCCTCAATTTGCAATCGTTTCATTTTAGCTGATAGACTTGTAGTACCTGAGAAACTAGATACACTAGACTTTGAAGACATGATATTTATTTAAAATTATTATAAATGCAGTTAGAAATTCGGAATACTTGACCAAATAAATATTTCTTAATCTCTACATAAACCTAGTCTACTCTTTGTTACTGTACTATTGATCAAACTTTGAATTACTGCTACTAAATTGTTGCCAGAGTAAATATTCAATTGTTTAAATATCTTACTCGTAGTTACTAATCGCCTAAACTATTGCATTCTGTCGTTGCAGGATTTTCGACAACACTAGATATTAGAATTATATTTGACAATGACATTTGTTTTTTCTGTCGGAATTCCTGAACTGACTGACTGACTGAAGGCGATTTTAGCAGAAAAAGAGAATTTATTGGAATGGAAAGTAAAATTTCAAGAGCATATTCTTGAAATATATAAACATGTTTACCCGTTCCCGATTACTTCTTACTAAAATTCTTCCACTACGGGTTGGTATTGTTTTTTAGTGATTTATTTACATAATAATAATTGTATGACAAGTTTTGGTGAACATAACCTTTAACAATTTATGAATATTGTTTTCAGAATGTTTTTAATGTGGAATACCAAAACAATGCCCGGTTTATGTACAGCATAACAACCACAAGAAGTCGATCTACGACTCCACTAAATACTATTATTATGTTCGTTCCGCAACAAGAGGTATGTTTAATTCATTCAGTAATGCTATTAGAATATCCCAATGCATTATTTGTATTTTTACTACCTTATGTTGTTATTAGGTAATTTGTTGAAATACACAAATATTGAATGTTTACAGGCATGGATTGTGGAGCGTATGGGTAAATTCCACAGGATATTAGAGCCTGGTTTGAATCTGCTGTGGCCTATTGTGGATAAAATAAAGTATGTGCAAAGCTTGAAGGAGATAGCCATAGATGTTCCCAAACAGAGTGCCATCACATCTGACAATGTAACACTCAGCATAGATGGTGTACTTTACCTTCGTATTATTGATCCTTATTTAGGTAACTGAATCTTGTTTTCTATCCATAATTATTATTCTAATTGGATTTAAGATAGCTTCATGGCCCTAAGGACAGCTATATCTATACTATTATAAAATTGTAAAAAAGTCGTTTCTGTACATTGAAGATATTTAAAAAAAAACAACTGGGTTAGAGTATATAAACGATCGCGTACCCAAAAATGTGATTTTTAGAATTCTTGTCTGTTTGTCTGTTTGTTAGGGGTTGGCGCTAAACCTACTGAATAGATTTGAATTTTGTGTTAACTGTTGTAAAGCATAATTTCCAACTTAAAAACTGATTTAAAGCTTTTTTCAATTATTTGTATAGAACCTCAGATACATCTTGACCTCTCTGTTGTATGCAAGCCCATAGAAAGAAGAGATCATCATTGTTGGTTTTTGATTTTTGATTTTCTATTTAAAAGCCCATCGTTCAACTAAAAAAATGAGGTATATCTCATTCCACTTGGTTGCGTAGATGCTGAGATAGAGCTTGACCTCTCTGTAGTATGTATTCCTATTGATATAAGGGATCATTATTGTTGGTTCTTTAATTAAGTTGTCATATGCGCAGAAATCGTGATTGTTGATTAGTTATAAACGTTTAAAGTGGTATAGACTTAAATTAAACAATAGTTGTAAAGTTTGGTTAGAATTACGAGTTATTACGACTAAGTGAAGTTTCAATTTTCCTTTGGAGTGATTTTGAATAACACAGTTTCACAAACAGTATCACCTCAGTACCTCATAGAGTACCCCAGTACCAGTAACAGTTGCTCAAACCGAGCTAAAAACTTTGACGAAGTAATAACTACGCTGAGCGATAGGTTAAGCAGCGGTTTCTGGGTTAGACTATGGATGGGTGACCATTCTTAAGACATCGAGACCCTCTGTACCATATATAGCACGTTAAGAAATGGCAATTGGTTCGGCATAGTAGACCCCATACGAAAACCTATGAAAATCGTTAATCGTAGTCAGAAGGCCAAAAAACCAGTTAAAGTTAGGATACCTATCGGTTTTAACCAGTCTGAACGCTATTGCTTTGTGTAAGACCGGAGCTTAACATATTTTCGCCATAGGCTAGGAGCCTAGGAGGATGATGAAACTGTTATAGTGAGCTGCTTTATATCTTATTCGGGATCGATTTCTTTCAATTTTGTTTCTTCATCCACGGAGAGCGAAGCCGCGGGCAAAAGCTAGTATCATATAAATGTGTACATAGCATATACATTTGGGACCTATATCATAATATTATGTAAAAAGTAGTATAAAGCACCTTTAATGGTGTTAAAAACCCAAGGTTAATGTATCTTTCTGACAATGAAATAAAAGCTAAGTTCAAGTTATAAAATCATATTACCTCTAACAGGTGATAATAACATACTAATTGTATTGTTGATCTCATTCCCACCACACATTTAAAACTTTGGAAGCACCATTTTAAATAATTGCATGTGTAATTTTTTTTTTTTTTTATTACAGCCTCATATGGAGTTGAAGATCCTGAGTTTGCTATCACACAACTTGCTCAAACAACTATGCGATCTGAGCTTGGTCAAATCTCTCTTGATAAAGTGTTTAGGGAGAGAGAGTCTTTGAATGTGGCTATTGTGGATGCCATCAATAAGGCCAGTGAAGCATGGGGTATTACATGTCTGCGATATGAAATTAGTAAGTTATTTGCCAAAAGGTAACCACTATGTAATATTATATTGAGTTTGTTTTAGACTTCCAATGAGAGTTTTATAATTTTGATGCTGTGTATACAGGTAGAAAGAGTACTCAATATGACACAATGCAAGCTAATTATAGATATTAGCTACATTAACAAGATCCTTGAGTGGTTACTTGAATTTTGAAATTAGACATAAACTCGCACTTGCTCCCAGTTCTCTAGGGAATTATGTTAAAATATCCACAGGGGATATAAAACTGCCAACACGTGTGCATGAAGCTATGCAGATGCAAGTGGAAGCAGAGCGGCGGAAAAGAGCTGCTATCTTGGAGTCTGAGGGTGTACGGGCAGCTGACATTAATGTTGCTCAGGGAAAACGGCAAGCCAGAATATTGGCATCAGGTAAAAGAATTGTGTCCACTAGTATTTACTTAGTAGGTAGTACAGGCTGGAGATATTTTTAGTTAATACCTTGTTAAATGTATTCCAGAGGCAGAGAAACAGGAACAAATAAATAAGGCATCTGGTGAAGCGCAAGCGATGCTCGCTGTAGCAGAAGCGCGCGCGCAGGGTCTTAAGCTTATTGGCAGCGCGCTTGCCGCTCGGGTTGGTTATAGTTCATATCTGAATGTTGTACTGATAGTGACTGATTTAGCAGTTCAATTTCAATTAAAACATCAAATTTATTTTTTTAGGATAGCAAGCATGCTGCGTCACTAACACTGGCGGAGCAGTACGTGTCGGCGTTCAATAAACTAGCCAGAACAAACAACACTCTTATCTTGCCGGCGAACGCAGGAGATGTGTCCAACTTAGTTGCTCAGGTATTTTTTATACAAATTAAAACTTAAATCAATTTGAATGTTCTGCAGTACATTAATAGTAGTTTTCTTGATGTGTACGGGTAAAATTGTATCATACCCTGATTTCTTTTCATCGCATGGGTACCTTATGATTTGTGTTAGCACTTTGTTCAGTTAGTTTCCTTTACCTTTCAGGCTATGTCAATATATTCCACAGTGACAGCACACAACCTACAGGCTAAAAACAATCCTGAAATCTCAAATACTTATGAGGAGCCTCTAGTCAAACTAAATGCATTTACAGAAAAAGGTTCTATTATCGGGGGCCCAGCCATAGCCAAGGAAGATGACAGCTTAGCAGAATACTTCTCTGATGATGAAGAAAGAGAAAAAGCATTAAGGTCTCTTAAAGAGAAGAGGGAACTAAATGCCCAACAATTACATAAACTAGAAAAGGATACATAGAACTGTGACAACTATTAATACCTATCGATACAATTTTAAGATTGTCTGCATTTTATGTAGCTATGAAACTTTATTGTGTGTCTTGGGGCTTTAGGGACTAATACTGAAATGGAAATAATAGGAATGAAAACTGGACAGTTGCAAAAAGATGCATTTATTTACATACATTATTATACAATGCAGTCGGTTCCAAGTGTAAAAATGTTTAATGTACAGATTGATATGCCACATTTTTGGAAGCAAATCATATCTCATTAGTTGGTCATTGTTAGTTATTTATTGTTAAATAGTTCAGGATAAAACAAAAATAAACTCTGAAATATTATATACAATATGTTTTTTCATCAATAAAGTTGGACTAGTCTATATGCAAATTTAATTCATCCATCAAATTAAGCCTTAAAATAAAATAAAGCCTACTCTTACAATTAATCTTACCAAAGAACCTTATTTAACGTTTAACGAATACATACCCTTATTTGCCTGTGTTTTATCGAGATTGTCCGGCTAGTTTCTAACTCGAAACGAGGCAGCTCTAAATTATTTGCATAGTTGGACAAACTTGATAAAACGAACAAGAGTATATATATAAGAGTAACAACTTAGTATCCTTACAGTTAGGAGATAACATTTAATTTCAGTTAAAAATAATAAATCGATCACATCTATAAAACTCGGAATGTAGAGGTCGAAATTAAAACTATTATTTTCTCATAGTAGAGTTGCTTGTACAACTAAATACAGAGCATCAGTTCTAGTTCAGGAAATCTGAATTTTCGCCAGTAACCTATCTGTGTAATAATGTTGCATCTAAATAAGGATGATAATATAAAACTTAATTATATGCTTCATAATAAATCATGTTTCCTGATTCTGATCTTCAAATTATAACAATTATCTTCGACACGACTGAATAATGGACAATCACAATTTCTAGCACAATTTACTGTAATAATAGGAATGTATTTACACTAATGTCCTAAGAAATTTTGACAATTTTTTCTCTCTGATTAAAAAAACTGACTGTTCCTTCCTCTGGTTGGTTAATATTTGTAGAAGCTGGCATTTTGTGGAGACTAAGGTAAGATGCTGATAGATCGGTACTATCAAAGTGGCGCAAATGAATCTGAAACAATCATAAAAAAAATATTATTATAATATTAATTTCGAATTTAAACACTTACAAAGGCAAGAGTAACCCTAAACTTTCACTCCTCAGATTTAAGGCTTTTTGGACCAGCATCATCAACACCTTATATCGGAATATGGAGTCCACTCAACAGTAAGTTTAGCCTAACCGCTCAGATATAAATATAATAATATACATATTTTGTGGTTTTACTCAAGGTAACCAATTTGCTGACCAACATTATGAGTTATTTGAGTTTTGTATGGCAGTATACTTTTTGGGTGCAGTCTGACAACCTTACTCCTAAGACTGTGCTCAATGACTTGCTGCAATCTCTGGGTGTTGACTAAAGATGTTTTGATACTAGGGTACAAGTTTCAGTATGATAGGTGACAACAAAAAAGCTTGCTTGCAACCTCCTCAGATTAAAAAGGGACAAAATCCATAAGGTTATATCATAAAATATCCATATTTTTCGTGAAAAGACCATACTCATGAAAAAAGACTAGATACAAAAATGTATAAACAATACCATACTTACTAATAAATGAAGGTTGACTTCATCACTTCTGCTCAAGTAAGGGAAGTTACCACCACTTTTTAAATGAGCTAGTTTTGCTTGAGGGTATGATTTATATAGGTCCTCACGAACTCGAGAACTCAAGGCACATTCATCCCAGACATCCATTATTGTGATGGGTAGGTTAATAAGTGCCTGGGGTTGTATATAACAAGGTGTGCAGTTCAAAGTCAGTCTTGATGCTAACTCAGATTGGTTTAGAGATTCCAGCTGAAATAGTAGATGATTTTTTAGAATGGTACAAATTATAATATACTTGAGTAACATATTTATGTGTAATGTTAGCATGTAATCTGTGCAATGGATGTAAGGTCATTGCTTGGGTCATTTGGGGATAAAGACCTCTAAATGATAAAAATACAAAATCTTTTGTTATTCTAGTTTGAAAGATATTGTAAGAGCAGGAAATGTGTTACAATTACATTAAATTATTAGATTTCGTGCTGGTTTATATGTCTAGTATTCTCAGATTTTGCTGTAAAAAGTTTTATGATTACAATTTTTTTGTAGATATTTAATATCTTACTCGTTCAACCATGAAGTCAATAGCTTCAGCCATTCTTTTATCAACTTTTTCAGTAGTGAAGTTGCCCATGAGCATTCTTTTCAACACTAATGATGGAAGTAGCCAGAAGAGTGCTGCAGAGTCATGGTACTCAAACACAGATGTGTCAGTGAAGGTGTTACAAAGAATAAGTGATGCAACTCTGGGACAATTACTTGTTAATTCTGCAAACTTCTGTGCTATAAATCCACCTGAAAATAAATGTTGATAGTGAAGTACAACATTCCTTTTGACTACTTGTCACTATTTTCAATGTTTTAGTAATTAAATATTAATTTTAATTTGTTTAGAATTTATTCTGATTGTAATGAGTAAGTACTACTATGACAACACTTTCATTTTAAATTATTGTGTCATGTTTACAGTGTTGCAAACTTGTAACTACATTTACAAATAAAAAAATATACTTGACCTGCTTTCAATTTAAAAGTAAGTATAGATAAAAATTGTTCTTACAATATGCATATTTACTATGCATAAAAACAAACCTAAAGAAGCACCAAAAACATGAACTTTGTCCAGCTCTAGATATTCAATAAGTCTTTTGAACCCGTCACACCATTCTTTCATGTTCCAGTAAGGTGGAGGTTCCGCTGCTATTACTCGGACACCCCTTGAAGCAAGCCCCATGACTTGCTTGAAAAACACATCAGCCGTCCCAGACACTGGCGGCAGACATATTAATGGGCAACTCACTGACTTTGGACCACTGTCAAAAATTTTCCAAGCCTGAAAAGTAGTGAAAAGTTGTAAACAAATCTTTAACATAAAGAAAAAACTAGATCAGGCCAATGAAAGTAAATTAAATACAACATTAGCCTTAGTCGGTGTTAGATAAAGTTTGTTTACCTTGGAGCCGTCTGAATCTACAACTATTTTCCTCAAAGGAATACTGCTTCTAAAACTAAGATATTCATTAGACTTTGACAACTCGCTAACACAACTCATTTTTAGTTCGCTTATAAACATAGGTCAATTCAATTAACTATTCGAATGATTTACAAGCTCGTTTCTATTTCTTCCTTTAAGAATAATAATTATTTTTTCGTAGATAAATTAACGATGAACAATACGAATTTATTACAAAAAGAATAATAATTAATATCATATTTGACATATAGTATGACGTTACAAATAGACGTCACTCACTCGCCGCCAGGGTTGAATTTGGGCATGTTCAAAACGATAGTACAAAAAAAGGATAGTATTTGTGCAATTTAGTATACTATTAATAAATTGATCATAAGTCATTAAAAGCAATACCAATTTATGCATAATTTACCTCTTCCAAGTTTATCAGTTATTCAATATTTGTTTGATACTTAGTAAATAAAATCAGTACTATTACCACTTTTGCGCTACCGCCTTTAAATTGTGTTGCCAGTTTGTGTCTTATCTTAGTAAGAGGTTTATTTACTGAATATCAGCGATGGGCGATTGCTACTAAAAATTAATCGAATGATTACAATTGTATTTGCATGTATTCGAATGTCGATTTATTCGTTACCCCGATAGAACAATCGAATAACTATCGAACAATCGAATGAATTTAGTAATTACATTTAGAACTAGTCAATCGTATGGCTATCGAAGAATCGAATGAATTTAGTAGTAAAAGTATAGTAATAGTTGCGTTTCGATAACGAAGCGAACACTGGTGTGGTGGGACGAGGTGTGTTGTCCCACCAACCAAAGGGAGGATGATCCTCCAACCAGGCGGGTGTTATGCCTGGCGGTCCGCTGCCCGATGGTTGATGTCGGGCGGTTGTATATATGCAAGTTGCACGGTAAACTTCACTTACGCGATTCAGGATTTTTAGCTTCGTAGAGGTTCTTATGTAGCGCGATAGATGTCGCTACACTAGTATTACAATGCAATGCGCGCTCGACTACGGACGCGTTTTGTGCTGCGCGGTACGAATATTTAATTCGCGTTTTGCGCGGCCGTAGCCGCTGCCGTTTGTTGCGTCACAATGGGGTCACAACAGCTCATACCCAAAGAGTTGTTGGCATTCGTACAGCATGCCATCGACTATATGGATGTGGTCAGCATCATGCAGATTTGCAAGACTGCCTACAAAGAGGAGGAGGTCAGCAGTGCGAAACTGCTGCTATTTCAAACCCTCGGAAGACTCGACCAGATGCCGTCCCGCCGAAGAGATGGAACAGAAAAGAGCGTCCAGGACATCATCACCCTGTTAAAGGAGGTCGACCCAGATGATGTACCTGCTTTTGTGGCGAAGGATTTGCATAAGCTATCCCCCGTCACGTTCGACCATGTCGACGTCACCAGGTTGTTGAAGGATGTAACAACCCTGAAAACGAGCCTGGCAGAAGTGCAGTCCAAGTTGGAGATGTCAAACAACACCATAGGAGAACTACGAGCTGAAGTAGTGTTACTACGCAATACTGTTTCGACAAGTAGGTCACCTGACGTCTCTAACGTGAACACACGCCGCGGGGCGCAAAATGCCACCATCAGCAGTTTTGAATCGGCGAGCTCCGCTCATGCGTCACCAACCGCCGATTTAGCTTGCGAAGCAACATGCGCCGTCGCCGCTCCTGCCTCGACAGAGGCAACGTCACGTGTTGGTACGTCGACCCCGAAACGTGCCTATGCAGCTATTCTCGCAACCAGTAAGCCTGCTGTGTCGCAGACTAATAAAATAGGGGGTAAGCAGGGCCGCAGCGATTCTACGCGGAAGGTTCTGCAACAGGTTGGTCCGGAGAAGGACCTGGGCGACAAAGATGGCTTCATCTTGGTGGAGAAGAGAAAGACGAGGAAGCCTACCTGCCTGAACAAGTGCGGGACCGCACCGACCGGACCGAGACACCTGCTGCGTCCAGCAGTACCAGTGACGCCGCTCTATGTGTCCAGATTGCATTACTCCACGAAGGCCGAAGAGGTCGTAGAGTATATTGCAGTTAAGAGCAATTTCACTCCGAGGGTCGAACGGTTAGACTCTAGACACAACGTGAACTTCAAGTCCTTTGTGGTTAGAGTTCCGACTAAACATCTGTCGACCTTCATGAAGGAGGAGTTTTGGCCGAAAGGGGTAGTTTTCCGGCGCTTTCGAGGCCGGACACCTAGCGTACAACACACACCGACCATAAGTGTGAAATAGTGTTAGATTTATTGTTATATATATGTTATAGTATTTTATATTTTGTTATTTTTATAAGTATTGTATTATATATTTTTATATGGGCCTTGTTGCCTGAAATAAATGGAAATAAAAATAAAAAAAAACTATTTTTAGTATTACTAGTTCTATTGAATAAAAATCGATGACGCCTTTGATTCATTCGTCCAATTTACTACACGCGCGTTCTACTACTATCGGACTATCTATTCGTACGCAGCATGTTATCGCGCATGGCCATAATCGACTGACTATCGAATAAAACTAGTAGTTATTCGAATACATTCGGATAACATGCCATATCGAATACATTCGAATAACATGCCATATCGAATAATTCGATAGTTTTTATTAATAATCGCCTATCGCTACTGAATATTCTCTCACAAAGACAAGACTTTTCGTTTCGAAGGGCACTTGAGGAGTGAAGACGTGAAGATATGTGATTTATTTTATAATTTTGAGGTTTTTTAAATATTGGATTGGTAGTAAATGGTTTTTATATTAGTCATTAATGCAAAGTAATGAAATTATAGTATTTCTCTTACTATCCTTGGATATGGGTAGTATATTGTAGTACGAAGTAGAGAAGAGAGAGAGAGAAGAAATTATATAGTACAAATACTATAATTATAGTACGAAATCCAACCCTGGTCGCCGCCAGATTATCGAATTTATTTATTACTAGTGATGACATAATACATTATTTAAATAAATGAAATTAATTATAAACTTTCAAAAGATTTAAAAATGATATTGTTTTTATTTATTTTTAGTTAATATCTAATTCTTATTGAGCAGACGAGCAGCTAGTAGGTAGTTATTATTACACACTTCATCATAAAATAGTATCATGATACTTACAAATTCACAACACAATTTATCTGGTGATTAGTGTTATGAACTTCAACGCTTCTAACTAAGGATAACATTCAGAGACGATGCTCAGCGTAAAGTAAGGCTTCCGTATGTCAAATTTGTATTACAATTTGACATACGGAAGTGTAAGTTCATGCTGAGTCTCTTCTCTGAATCACAGCCTAAGACCACAGAGTAACCCTACTCATGTGCTAAGACAAAAAATAACACTTACGGTCCTTAACTCCTTACAGTTCTCGCCAAACTTATGGTCTTATGTAATATTTTTCTTTTTCCGATTTTTACGGCGGGGTTAAAGTTAACTCGTGCCAACTTCAACCCGGACAATAAGTTTTATGCTCGTAGGTAAAATGAGTTTGGTAGTGACCAATAAAATTAATAAGTACCAGGTGAGACAGGTAATAAAAAATTGGACTAACTTATTTTAAAATAGTAAGAGTTGATTTTTAGATAATGTTAAAGAATTATTATTACAAAATATTATTACGCTTTGCTTGACACTCTCCGTTAGCCATAACTTCCGCCAGACGCTCGAAAGCTTTAGAAGAAGTCATTGAAGATTTTATTTTTAAATTCTCTGGTACGGTCAGCAACGAAAGTCGTTGACACAGCCAAAGTTTAAAAACATCACATTACCAAAACTATTTATTAGATTTTGACTAAGGTAAAGCATATAATTGTCCTCTATTATGAGACTTTGTACTGCCTTCAAGGGTTAGTAAATTCTGAATATTAAAGATTTTAAAGCATTTTTAAGATTTCGTCGTGTTCAACGACTTTCGTTGCTGACTGTACCTGTTAATTGGTCACTACCAACTTAGCAAGTATGCTAGCATTTAAGGCACCCGAAAGAGTACCCGAAGCCCCAAATTTCATCCTTTACAAAATAAAGTATGTCTGGCAGGCTTGATGGGCTCTTACTCTAATAGCGTAACTCCTGACAGTACTGACCAATGATCGTAGATAATGTCATTGCTCCCGAGCATAGACATATATATAATATACTAGCTCTTTGCTCCCGAGTCCTGCTGACAGTATCACAGTAAGTTGAAAAGCCAGGAACGAATTGGATTAGGTACAGATATTTAAATAATATTTGTAGATTAATATTATTTGTGGTTTTACATTTTAATTTTGATAACATAAAAAATAGTCGCTAATTAGTGGAAATTAGTAGCCAAATATATAGTCGGTCACCGGTTCGAAAATTATAAGGGATTATCGGTACTTTTCGAATTTACTCATTACAAATATTCTCTTTGTAATATTAATGTAGATTATATTTTATTAATTTTGTAGGTACAATAAAACTATTTTACAAAAATGCACCGAAATACTGTTTCCGCGCTGTAGGTATTTAAACTTACTGTCGAACTCAGAGACGTCACTTAGCGTAATGAATCATTAGCTAATAGAGACCCAGTATGTTAGTACACTGACAACAAACTCAAATATGGAAAAATAGGCCAAGATATAGTAGCCGATTCATTAACGTTAATTGACGTTTCTGAGTGCGGCCCTTTATTGCTATAGAAAGAAATAAAGTACACATATAGAGCTTAGCTTAGAGTAAGGGCCGGATCTACCGATGGGCTTTTTGGGCTGCAGCCCAGGGCCCCCCGGATATAAGGGGCCCACCAGCGCCCATTGATGACCATGGACGATAGTGCGAATAAAAAAAAACTTGCTCGAGCTAAGAGCTTCTCGCTCTTACCTGAGATACCTGGAGGTAATAAACAAACTAATAGTAGTTATCCTTTTAACCCAGCCTGGCCGAGGTTGGGGGCCCAAAATTTCGAGATCGCTTCGCTTGCTCTTACGTGAAACACCTAGTAAACAGAGTAGTTGTAGTTACTTTTATAACCCAGCCTGTCCGAGGTGGGTGGCCCAAATTTTCGAGCTCACTTCGCTCGCTCTTACTTGAGACACCTCGAGGTAGTAAGCAAACTAATTGTCGTTATTCTTTTAACCCAGCCTGTCCGAGGAGCGTAGCCTTAATTTTCGAGCTCGCTTCGCTCGCTCCTTACGCCAGGCACTTGGAGGTAGTAATCAATCTAATTATAGTTTCTCTTCTAACCCAGTCTATCTGAGGTGAGTGGCCCAAATTTTTGAGCTCGCTACGCTCGCTCTTGCGTTAAACACCTAGTAAACAAACTAATTGTAGTTACTGTTCTAACTCAGCCTATCCGAGGTGGGTGGCCCAAATTTTCGAGCTCGCTTCGCTCGCTCTTACTTGAGACACCTCAAGGTAGTAAGAAAACTAGTTGTCGTTATTCTTTTAACCCAGCCTGTCCGAGGAGCGTAGCCTGAATTTTCGGTAGTAATCAATCTAATTATAGTTTCTCTTCTAACCCAGTCAATTAGAGGTGAGTGGCCCAAATTTTCGAGCTCGCTTCGCTCGCTTTTATGTGAAACGCCTAGTAAACAGACTCATTGTCGTTATTCTTTTAACCCAGCCTGTCGGAGAAGCGTAGCCTAAATTTTCGAGCTCGCTCCTTACATCAGGCACTTGGAGGTAGTAATCAATCTAATTATAGTTTCTCTTCTAACCCAGTCTATCTGAGGTGAGTGGCCCAAATTTTTGAGCTCACTTCGCTCGCTCTTACATGAAACACCTAGTAAACAAACTAATTGTAGTTACTGTTCTAACCAAGCCTATGAGAGGTGGGTGGTCCAAATTTTCGAGCTTGCTTCGCTCGCTCTTACGTGACATACAGACGACTAGAGGTAGTAACAAACTGATTGTACTTTACTTAATTACCCTTCTAATAACTTACTATTAGTATAGTAGTAAAAAGGAGATCAAATTCACAGTATTACTAAGGGTAAGTACCTAATATGTTCATTGGGAGAAATAAAAAGAATCATTTTCCCTTTTTGGGCGGCAAACCCTAAAAGCCCGGGGCGCTGAATCTTAAAACACGCCACTGGTCCATCACCTGTGTGTGATGTGGAAAATAGCAATTACATTGCTTAATTAGGTGGGCCCCCCAAGAGGTGTTAGCCCAGGGCCCCACAAACTCACGGTCCGCCCCTGATCTGATATGAACATTGTGCAACAGTGATGCAATATACCTGGTATATTGCATCACTGTTGCACAATGTTGTGAAGTGGGACAAAAATTTACGAAAAGGACCGTGGTCCTATGTCAACTCATTTCATGCGGTTTATTCTTTTTTTTTCGGGTTTTCATTCTTTATAAGGCTGGATTACGGGGGCAATAAAAAAATGGCATCTCTCATCCAAACACATTCTGTTTATTATATAATACGTAATTAACATTCTCATTGTGAATTTCCTACGATATTTTTCCAAACCGCTTACTCTAATTACTTACGTCTAACTATTGAATAACTTTTGGACGATTTTAGCAGGATTTTTGAAAATATTATGTATTGTATTGTAACAAAAAAGATTAGGTAAGTATCTAAACGCATCCAATGTCGCGAACTAGGATCGCGATCAGAGATAACGAGTTACATAATAGCATAATAGGAATTTAGAAGCCAGTCGCAGGTCTAACTCTTAAAAATAGAAATCATACAAGTATTACATTACAAATCTATATATATTTAACTTAGTGCACACTAACCATTAAAATTCATTTTTGCTTAATATAAATTACAAATAATTTCGTTCATGAATCACTAAATATTCTTAGTGTAGGTACTGTATCATTCTTTAGTACAATAATTACATGATTTGAGCATACTCCAAAATCCTGTCAAAATGAAGTTTTAGTTTCTGTATACGTTTATTTGACTGTACTAAATGAATGAAGCAAGAAAATGTAAGACAAAGAAATAATAATTATGTAGTTTTTATTGCTATATTAACTACAGTACTACAGAGCTCAATATCTGTATGCATTTATGAGGCACAAACAAATAATAATCACTTTAAGTTAACTATGGCCGGTTTCAGAAATTAAAATGCCAGAAATTATTGTTATTACCTTTTAATGATTCGAATTATCTAAAAGAATAAAACTAAACATAAAGACAAACGAATATTCAGGCAATAATGTTTTACAATCACAGAAGTATTGTTACACATAATAAAAACGAAACTAATTATTTAATTGTCTATTTCAGAAAGATTCTAACATTTACACAATGGCCATGTACACCATATAGATATTATAAAAAAAAACAAGAATTATTTATTCATGTTCCTTTATAATAAAATTAATATTAACTATGCAGTTCAGGCAAGCGGTACGGACAACTGAAAATAATAAAGATAATTAACAATTCAAATGCATTTAAATTGTCTGACGGAATTATGCCATTGTTTCCGTTAATAACCAATTATGATTTTCAAAAATAGTTCATTCTCGGATACATAATATTTTTTTATTATAATAAAGTATTACAAATGATTTTTGTTGCATTATAGCTCCAAAGTTATAGCCTGGCCCCACAATGTCAGTAAATATCACCCGGGTGGCGATACTTATGTTGTACACTTTATCCGGTAATTTTGACAGCGGGGGGTGGGGTTTAGTACAAAATGTATGAACACATACAGAGTGCCAGCGTCAAAAATTTTGCAGTTTGCGGCCGGTTGTAATCCTAGTAAGTATTCCCCTTGCTCGGTTTAATCGATTAGCTGTTATATTGGCTATTTTAAAACCATCAGTATCTATTTAACATCAGTGTGATATTAAAACTTTAGGAAAGTGATCATTATCGCACGGTAAAATCATTTATTAATTTCAAATCAAAGTAAATATAAAAAAATATACATTAAAAAGTGGCGTTTTATACACTTCTTTTCTATTGACACTGACAAAATAAGGTTGCCTCATTAGTTTGGGGTAGTGTTAAGGGCTTTTTGTAGGATTCATTTACCATAAAAAAATATGGGTTATACAATAATCTGTTTCCTAAACAGCTCTAGTAGAAATGCATTGTTACTTGTTAGCCATGTGTTATAAGTTAATAGTCACTCAAGTTATGTATGTTGAATAAGTCTTGTAAATATTAACACTACATTGCATTGGTATGTAATGTTGGTTGTATAACCAGGCTGTATAACTACGGAAGTCGGCTGTAGCACGCATGGGCAGTCAGTCGTTAAATGAAGTCACAACTCCTCAAGACTGCAATGCAAAGAAATTTAAGTTGCCAATTAAGAACAAGGTAAAAGTATTCATTTCAAAAATCGAACGACGCTATTCAATACTGAACGGTTTTTAGTCAATTTTAATAAAAAAATAGTTTACATTTCAGAGGCATTGGCATTATAACTACTCGAAAAGGATTACGAAGGGAAGCAAATGGGTAGACATAGAGCTAGTTGTTACAAAGTGTTGCAGGGCGATAGTAGGTCGTATCGGTGTGTTACAAGGAGTGTTACCGGTGCTGTCGTGGTCCGTCCGCCGCAGGAGATCGCGAGCAGGGTGCGGGGCGCGGCCTCACGACTCGCCGTTTCCACTATCATCACCATCCCCGTCGCCGCCATCCACTTCCTCGTCGGAATCTGTATCGAGGTCGTCGTAATCGTCGTCATAGAAATCTGTCATATCCAACTGAAATAAAACAATGCCATTTTATTATTTGATGTTCAGCTGCTAGAGAACTTGTTCGTGACGGTTCAGTGCACTCGACCAAACGACAGTGACGAGTTTCATTTTCTGATCACAATTAAGAATTTGTCGTGACTCAGTTATTTTGATAAATATTATTACTCAGAATACTCAGTGGAGTCACACTTTATCATCTCGAATTCACAATTGAAATGATGATGAAACTGGGTATTAAGTTTATAAGAAGAGTGAAGTTAATCAATGTAACAGGTAACTAATAAGACTGGTAGCCCATGTTTGACTCGGTTGATAATCTTGGTAATAGTCTATAGGGACATTGAGTCATCATTACGTATGTAAGTAGCTATATTCTATGTATGTATGTATTTATTTATAAGAGGACGGATGACCGACAGTTGTCAGTGACAGTTGCAGTTATGGAATACTTTTTCTTCATAGTAAAGAAGTATATAGACCTACATACATATTTGATAAGTACTCACAATACACCATAGATAATACCTCAATGGAACAAACCTGTGGTTCTTGCGTCGTCGACTTTACTTGCGTTTTAATACAGTAATCTTCTAACGTAAGGGGTACTACTATGCCTTCTTTCTCGGCCTCCGTGCGCGCCACTTGGGCTTGTTTTCTGTAAAAAAAAACACAACTAAGAACTTGTTTTCTCAAATTAAACACACGATAAGGTCGCACTCGCTAGGAACGATAACAATGCGAAGTACCTACTACTACACTTCATATATATTATCAGTAAGTATGTATACATATTATTTGTTTGTAATAAAGGCAGCCATTTCATAGTTTATACAGGTTAACGAGCAAGTTACCACAGTATACTACCTTCACCACGAATGGGGGGGGGGAGGAGGTCAAAAGATTTTAATTTATTAAATTAATCTCTAATAACAAAACGATAAGTAATTTGATTGCTTTATTTAGTAAGTATCGCTTAAAAAATACAATCAGTAATCGTACAATCATTCTTCAACTTTAAACTGTTATCCGTTTCATAGGTAATTATTATGAATGCGAAAGTAACTCTGTCTGTCTGTTAGTTATCTTTTAACTTCAATTTTGCCTGGAGACGGATTGCATTGTGAGGAGCGACAGGGCTTAAAAAAGTCCTTTGGGATGCGAGTAAATCAGGTGAGAAAGCAAGAACTTGCACGGATGTAGGTATTATGTATTCATTGCAGTTCAATATTATTAATTGTAAGTATATTCCGTTACGTATAACTTTAGCGTTCAGATTTCGACCGACTTACTTAGTTGCAGATTTTAGTAAAACGGGGACGTGACCGGATAAACTGATTGTCTGTTATTTTACTTTCACCGACCGCTGCGGCGCTGTCGAATACTCTGTGTTGTGACATAGAAACAATGAAGTCAGGATGAGTGAGTATTGGTTGTACCTATCAGCTCATCACACAGGGCATGAATATGATAAACCATGAATAATATAACAGTACAATTTATACAATTATGTATATTAAAAAATAACATGACAAAATCTAGCGTGACACGATTACAGTAAAATACCTTTCACAAATCATTTTGTGCGAACATTTACCGTCAGTTTTCTAAGGTCTAGAAGAGACGTTAGTTATGAAATTCCGGGGTATCATGAATTTAAAAATATAACATTGATTTGTATGAATAAAGTTAAGAAATAAATATTGTTAATCAGTGGTGAAGAGTCCCGTATAACGACAAAAACTATGGCAAAGCGGTAAAGCTTGCATTAAGGCTCCTACACACTATGTTGGCGCGCCACAACTTGGTGTACAGTGTGTAAGAGCCTTTACTCTTACATAAATATTGACTCACCTTATAATATTCTCGTATTCTTTATCTTTGCCTTTGGAGTCGCGCCAGCGGCGGTACATGACGCTGGCGTCGACGTTCGCGGGGCTGAAGGTGTTGGGCTCGTTGAGCAGTGAGATCACGGACAGCAGCACGGTGCGCACTGACTGCGTGGGGTTCCAGCGCTCGCACGGTAGCTCGCCCGACTGCGGGTCGTCCACTGGCGGGTGGAGGATCGATATGCATAGGTCACCATTCTGAAAAATATAACGAACATTTATTTAGTCACATGTCTGTTGGTCAGAGACTAATGTCTTGTATTCATTAAGGGTAAGAAGGAGATCCTTAAGCCATACGATAATGCGTAATAAAATATGAGCTGAGAACAAAGAAATTCGTTTGAGGCGCTGCAGTGAAATGTAACGGACAACATTACAAAAATCTGTTATTTGTGCCTGAGGTTGAATATTAATTATGTGATGGGCGCCATAGCGCCATACGACGGAAACAAAGAATTTTATATTATTTGTTCACTGTTCAAAATTATAACAAATTCGTAAAATTCACTTGAGCTCTTCTTTGGACCAGGTCAAGTAATTGTATTAACTGGTTTTCGTTAAAATAAACTGCTTTCCCTAACTCTCTCTTCTGTTTCACTAAGGTTAATTCATTAGCAAAAACTACCATTTCCACAATAACTGTACTCTTTAATACTCCTTTGTGTATAAAATAAACCACACGTTCAGGTTTCAGGACGATTGAGTAACAATGTAACAGTTTTATTGTGTACTTACCTTGTTAGGTAAGTACACAGTAACCTAACAGCTAACTCGTGGTAAATTTTACCATCTTATGCCATAAGTAATTTTGTCATTAATTTAGCATTACTGCTGGGCTGTTCGCGTTTCTATTATATGTATTCATTCATTCATCGGAGGAGACCCACGATTGTTATGATTATAATCAAACAAGCCTTTTGTCCGGACGAAGTATTCCTGTTTGAGTACCTGTTTTTAGTTGGAGAGGACCATATTATATTATGTGCTCAATAGCACTTAATATAATATGGTCCTCTTAGACAGGTGCTCAAACGGGAATACTCCGTCCGGACTACCGCTCAGATTGCATACAGAATCTATGCTCCATCTGCAAATTTAAGTTTGCACAACAACCTACGAAGGCCAGAGTTATTAAATCTTGATACGATTTAATGCTTCATGGTTAGAAAGACAGATTTCGTTTTCCACGCGTAACACAAGTTACATAAAGTCTATTGTTGCCGCCTCCTCGACTCTCGATTGCCAGCAACCTTCATAACATAACACTTAACGTGTTTACACGCACCCGGTGAAACTGGGATGTTCAGATATTCAGACTTTTCCAGTTGCTGTATAAAACAGTATTAGAGTTTAAATATTAAGCTCATATGACGTAAGGTTAATGTCAGCGGCAGAAGGATCAAAGTTATCTATAATTTTGAATTATATTTTTGCAAACAAAGAAATCCCAAAATACGTATTGTAATGAAGCACCACCACAGAGTTGTTACAGAATCGGGAAAGGTACCCATATCAATAAGGTTATTGCAAAGTAGAGAAATAAATACATAACAATTTAATTTTGTTTAAATAAATGTTTAATAATGACTAACGAATCCTAATAAAATTTCTTTGACATGGAATAAATTATTTAAAGATATGGTGATCTTTGTTCATCAAAACAGAAGATATTGCCTTTTTTCGTTTCTGCGTCCGACATTTAAATTATCTTCGATCAACAATACAAATAACATGCGCAAAACAATAAAGGGTTCTGTCCACGAATGTACGGTAAAAACTACATGAATTTTAAAATTTAACACGGCGTCAGAACGATTGGTTTAGCTGGGTGACTTTTGAAAAAATCTGTCTAGAATTTCATGGCGTCAATAATGAAAAGCCAACAACAAATTTTTTAATTTAAGTATAAGTACGTCACTAGAAACAGAAACAAAAGCACCACGTAATTATGGAAATTGTGCAGTTCTTTACTGGTGTGTATCATTATATCGTTAATCGCGCAAGTTCCTGTTCCTATGAATTCATTTACCACTCGCAAGAATAGAAATATGATTGTTTAGCTGTACTGGAATAGACAAAAGAAAGACCCGTTTACCCGTCATATTGATACCAAGATTACAAATATAACGGACAGAATATAAACCCTAAACTAAATAAAAAACATCGTATTTAATTTTTCAATTATGTTAGTGTTTCAGAAACGGATTGCATAACCTAACCTAAATTAAGAATTTAGAAAACCCCCGACACGAAATCTATTTTGCCATTCTGTGGTGGCGGCCATCTCGGATTTGAAATTTATCATAGTGTATAGTATTCTCCTAGTTAAGCCCTTTCATTTGATACCCATATTGAGGGAGTTGTGAAAAAATATATAATTCGCTATTTTGTGGCGGCGGCCATCTTGGACCGATTTTCATCAAACATAGCTAAGAACACTCCCGACTAATTCACCTTTCAAATAAAAAAAAACTAAATCAAAATCGGTTCATCCGTTCGGGAGCTACGATGCCACAGACACACAGACACACACACACACACACACACACACACACACACACACACACACACAGACACGTCAAACTTATAACACCCCGTCGTTTTTGCGTCGGGGGTTAAAAACCGAACAATGCAAGATTGTAATTATTATTACTTACTAAAAAATTATGATTATTGGTACAACATTTAATATTTGAATGTTAGGGTCATCAGAAACACCTTTCACCTCCGGATAAATCGTTACGTTACTCATCATCTGTACAGCCGCGTTAGCAAGGTCCCTAGGTATTACACGTATTGTACTAGCTTCATGTCTTTCTAAGGAGATAGCGGAAGGAGGTAAGCGAGACGGAACGGGCAAGAGGCTTACCTCCGCAATTTGCCCTTGAAGATCTCAGTAAAGCCACAGAGGTAAAGCAGCATATCGACGACCCACCCCATTTACATTGAAATCTGCGCAAAGATTCGTGAAGGTTGTTGTATGAGATTTATCTAATAAACATTGATGTCTGAATGGATATGTCAAATAACTGAGTACTGAAGGGAATCATTATGACAGATAACGTTAAGTATTAAGTGGTGCTTCGAATCGTTTTATTCAAACCAGTGGCCTACTCTACATAGTATGCGCATGACCCAGATACATTTGTCTTTCGCGATAACTACTCGCACTCGTATTGTTTAATTAAAATTTATCTTTACTAGAAAGTTTAAATTGAAAACCAAAATAAGACATAGTAACAATTACTTGACTAATTCATTTTTGAATTGTTGAAACTTCAATCATTAATAAAGCACTACTCCTGCAATGGAATACAACTGGAACACTAATACCATTATTACCGGAGGCTATGTTCGAACAAACAACAAAATATTGAGTTTTAAAGTAAATTACAAATGAAATCATTATCAATATAAATACAACGTATGATTACTGATTAAACTGCAGCCGGAACTCGCAGGGTTCCAAGTTATTTAATATACCAACGATATGTGTAGCCTGACGACTTCTCCGATTGTTATAATTATAAATGTCTGTAGGTTAGAGAAACCCTAACAAAATTGTAAATATCAAAATGTTACTAAGCGATACACAATGGCACAGTGAGGTTTCTTCAGACGGATCACGGACCCTCTGTCGCGCGTGTAAGGTCGGACTAACTAAATGGATGAGTTAGGTAACTAACATTAGCATTAGGTATTGGAACAATTTGCAGCTAGTATGAGTCCCAGGGCATCGAGGCATCGAAGGAAATGAGAAGGCTGACGAGTTACCTAGAAGAGGACCAGCATAATATGCAATGATTGGACTAGAACCATGTATAGGGCTGCCAAAATGCACCATTAAAAAGGTCTTACAGGACTATGCCGATATGAAACACATAGAGGAGTGGAACAACAGCCTAGGGCTAGAACACTCACCACGATTTGTCGGCTGCGGCACCACATGAGTCTCTAAATTCATTTTCAACAATAGAAGAGACAAAACCCGAGCTGTTATTGAAGCCCTTACAGGGCACTATGCCACAAACGACATGCTACATAAAATGAAACTGGCTTTGAACAAAGACTGCAGATCCTGTGGTGAATACAAGGAAACAGTGCGGCACAACTTGTGTGATTGTGACGTCCTGGCGACGAAACGGATGAGTCTGCTCAGGAACGGGTACCCTAAGCCAGAAGACTTTAGGTTCCTTCCTCTAAGTGGGTTAGCCGCCTTCATGAACCACGTAAGGATTATACGGTAATGACATGGACATTACAAAAATATCTTATTAGGTCGAAGTGTTGCTGGCTAATAAAAGCGAGCCCCCACAGCAAGTTATGATAAGATAGGTATCTAACTGAAATTGAAATGCTCATTGCAATCAGGAGTTTCATCTCAAATGTTTTATTAAAAATCCGTTAATTATTTAGTAGTGTCCATTATGTTGTAGGGTAATCAGAATTACATAATTGAGTGTGCCAAGTTTCACCACAATCGGTTCATAGGTGAAAAATTGAAAGTTCTGAATGCAATCATCCCCCACTTTACTACCCTTAGGTATGGAATTTATCTTTCAATTTAAATGGGACATCACCAAGGGAATACTACTACTATTTCCAAACAAAAAAGAATTTTCATAATCGGTCCACAATTGACGGAACACAGATCTTCCTCTGGTTTTTCTGGTTAAAAAAGAAGTAGGCATAAAACTGGTAGTAATTAACTACCAAAACAAGCAGAACTTAAATGTTAGGTAGGGAATTAGTGGCAGAATTAAATTTTATATGCTACCGGGAAAGATTTTGGTTCTGGTTCTGGCGTTTTGCGCACGAGGACGTAAATTCTAAAAAACGTAGTACATAATATTTACACGTGTTAGAAGAGAATGATCTAGACAATTTAAATTCAGTTTCTGTAATTTTATCAGCAAACAGGACGTTAAGTTTCATTAGAATTGTAAAAGGAGGCCACCTAATACATTTTGTTTTCATTTTAGTATTGGTATTTGGCTTTGCGTGCGCCATAATATGCTTATTACAAATGCAAAAGAAAACGGTCATAAATCCAAGAAAATAAAATAAAATATTTAGAGACAAGTAGTTTTTTTTGTATGGTGATGTCATGATGATAGAGCATAAAGGCGCGGACACTGCGCTGATGGCGCATGGCGTAGAGCGTCGCCCTCGGCTAAAAATATGCCATCGGTTCACTGCGCGCTTCCTCACAAAGAAAATGCGTGTTCTGACCTCTAAATCGGGAAACACTTGAAAACATGTACAATGTTTAATTTTACCATGTTACTCGCAGGTGTATCTAAAAATCTAAGATTGTTTGTTAGTCTATAAACTTTTATTTTTCTGAACCATGTCAAGGTATATAGTCAAGAACTCAATACTAAGTTCCAACCAACCAGAGAGGAGAACCACTGACGAGTTAGTAATAATTATGTCGAAACATAATCGAGGAGAATGATTATTTTGAGGTTCATGTTGTTTCTATTTTGTGCAAACTTCAGCAGATGACCAGATCTGTATTCTGAATCCATTATAGGTATTCGGATTTAGAAATAATTTCTGTGTATTGATATTATTGTAATAACCAAAATACACCCATGGTTAAGTAAAGGCCCTCTATACGTGTCGTCTGCCACTATTACTGGTTTTATGTAAGTCGCATCCACTGGCTGCCCACCGCCCTCTAATTCCATCCGAGTCCGACCCTGGCCATATGCTCTGATATATTGATTCATATTCCACTAACGACTACGTTGAAAACTGATTTGGTAAGGGATCTCTTACATCATAGTATGAATATTTAAGTAGAGTAGAGATAGTGACGTTTTGAGAAATGCTTCAGAGCTAGAACGTCTTCGTTATTTAGTATTTTTCACTGTGACTTTCATAAAACGGAAATGTGTGTATATGAGGATTAAGTGGCTAGTCTGGTTTGTGAGGCGAAAACCTTGGCGACTCAGCTGATTTGAAGGCCCGGTGACGCACACTGTCCACGGAAGCGCCCCCGCCTTATTAGTTACAAACTCACCTCTTCCTTTTTTGCCTTGCAACTAATTCCAAGACAAGAAATTATTTTTAGGTTGGATTGTTTAGTACAGAGTACATCCTAGAAAATATTTCTTGTTATGCACGCACACCTCTTACTTAACCTCTTCTAAAGTAAAAAACCATCGCTAAATTCCTTACTTGGTGCAGAACCTAGTTTTTGGCTTATTGCTAATCGGTAATGGTACCAAATACCAATATAATATCGAACGTTTCATATTCAATATCAGGCGTTCAAGACGACGCGTTTGCCGGTGCAGGGACCACGTGGCCAGTATAAAAAGAGTGTGATTGAGATGTTGGCACTTGCCTCCACTGTTGGGGCGTTATTTAAAGAAGCGCGTGTGAATGTAGCACAAGTTCAAAGCGGCCACTGCGACGCAGGTCGACGGGACCGAGAATAAGGTTAATTACCCCAAGGCCGGGGAGTGCCAGCATCAGCCGAGATGATCCCCGAGGGAAATACTTTTCTACGGCACAAGAAAATACAAATTAATTCCCCTTGACATTGTGCCAAATAGGCTTGTTTATGTGAATCTTTTATTATAGAATCGGTCTATAGCGGCGTACAATGAAACGGTATCGGCCAGATCTAGCCAGATCCACCACCGTCATTTTCGCATGTTCGACAAGGTGAGCTGTGCCTGTAGTAAATAAATATTAGTAATAGATTTTGACATTTACAATCAAGCTATCTACTAGGTACTGCCTACCATCACAGCTTATTGACAGCTTATTGACTCCTACAGCTGTATACACGACTGTCTATAAGAAAATTATGTGATACTTACATACCTATATGTAGATATTCTAGACCAGCGGTTCATATACTTTTGAGGCTTTGGACCACTAAATAAATATTTTAAATATTTTATGGAACCCCACACAAAATGAAATAAGAGATAATTATAGCAATTTAAAATGAGTACTATTAAACTAGTAACTGCTAAGGAAACCTGAAGACTTTTTTATGGAACCCTTAGGTTTCGCGGAACCCACTTTAGGAATCACAGCTCTAAGTATACATATTTTCAGGATATAACGCCGAGCCGGTCTAAAAGAAAATAGGATTTAGGAAATAAACAGTAGGGTAGTTCAGCTCTTTTGTCGATAAAATTGATCGCGAAACACGGGAAGTTGGTACACATGATTTTCATGAGCAAGCATAAAATATAGTTACAACTACAAGGTGAACGAAGCTGCCAGCAAAAGCTTGCTGACTACAAAGTGATTCACAGGCGTTTAAATTAAATATGTTCGTTGGTTACCATCGCCGGTGGCTTCATGCACAAGGTCATTCAACTTGTACTACATCCTGTTTCATTAAAATATTTTTGTAGTAGGTACTCTAGTATTTTGAATACAAAAGGTGTTTGCATCTACATTTTTGAAATTATTTCTCCTAGTAAATTCTTTAAATGTAACGCGCAAAGGTAAAATTATTTTCAGACATGTCTGTACTATTTGTTTGGCTTTGATAATGAAACGTGGATATAGAATTTATGGAACTTGTTTTACAAGAACTTTACTTCTACATTACAGTGTACACTTGTTGGCTACCTATATTTAATCAATATACCTAATTACCTATAGCATAAATTTAAATATTAATAGCAAAGCGTGATTAGTAATCCGTTTGAAGCCATTTTGTAAGTGGCTTCATAATAAAATTTGGGTAAGTAGGGCGATTGGTTCGGAGGCGTCACAGCGTCAAAGTATGATTCAGCCAATCGGACTGATGACCCCGCTGCTTCACTGCGTAGGTACTATACAAGCTATATTATTATGTACCGACCAACGACTCACAGTTGACTCTTCTAAAAGCTAACGGTAACGCGCAAACGACGCGAAAACTGTACAACCGGCTGTGAACTGAGTTTTAAAATAATATACAAAACAGAATGAAATACCACTAAATACTTAAGACTGCTACATTGCAATTTGCAACTACATAGGGTACAATGTTTTTTTTTTAAATTAAGAACATCGATTTATTAAACACTAATATGATTACCGAAAAGCCACAACATAGGATTACGAAAGCCACAAGATCGTACCGAAAACTTGTGGATATGTCCTAGTTACCCCAATATTGATCTACCACAATTCAAATTGCATTGAACTCGCAATCGCGATGATGGTCGCATGGATCGCATGGTCGACGATAGTCGGATGGATGAAACATCTTAGGTATGATTTATTTTTATTTACATTATTGAACATTTACATTAATGAACAAATGGATTTGGACTTGTCAAAAAGTGAGAAAACTGCTAACCAACAAGCGGCAATTATAAGCTCTGAGGCTGAGATTCAGAGAAGAGACTCAGCATGAACTTAGGCTTCCGTATGTCAAATTGTCATACAAATTTGACATACGGAAGCATTACTTTACCCTGAGCATCGCCTCTGAATATTAGCCTGAGACCTTTTAAAAAACTCAAAAACCATGCGAAGTGACAAGTGTTTGGACTTTCGTACAAATTTTGTTCTATTTTTATATTTATCCGGTGGATAGCGGCTATCCAGTTAAGATGAAACAGGTAAAAACCTGAAATGGATGTCAAATTGCGAGTTAGTAGGTCTAAGTAAGATCCCTAGAGCACGCAGAACTTTATTATATTTATTTTACAGGATACCGAATAAAGATTCCTTGTTCGGATCAATATGTTTTGGTATACAGCACTCCGAAATAGATAAAAAGTCCTGATAGCACCGGGTTCTAAGCGGTCCCTGTACTTAAAAAGAGGACTGGGTAAGGAAGTTCCTTGATATGATATATTTTTATGTCACAGAAAACTTCCATCGAGGATGATAATTAAGTTAGACAGATGTTGGAAAGGCGGTTCTGATTTTATCTGGTTCGTTATTAACGACGGTAGAAAGTTTATGCCATGTATGGATAAGCGCAGGACCACACGATCGGGTAATAACAACCAAAGATTTACTTGTAGATGATGATGATGATGACGAAAGCGATCTATCTTGCTTGCGAGCTTGAGAATGTTACCTAATATTATTTCGACTACTATACCGGTACCGGTAGTACTGGTTGGTGTCCTTCTCGATTTTTTTAATAATAAAATTATGACTGTTCATTGGCGTTCTTTGTTTGAATTTTTTTGGTTGATATGACCTAGAATCTAGTTTTTCATCCTTATTCCTTACCCAAGATGTTAACAGACTAGGTTTGGAAGTATAATTTAGTAAATAGTGTAACAGAGCGTGAAATATTTGGATTTTTTTTTTACGTAAAACGCTCTCTGATGAACTGAACAGCTCCAATGTCGGTATTAGGATTGGCGATTTTAGGAAGTCGTCAGCAAACGTAACGGTGATTTGCGCCTAACGTGACAATCAAAGAACAAAGATTAAGCGCTTGCCAGATATTCAAGTACACATTAAACGGTTGCCAATAGAGTTCTGTTTGAAAGACTTGAATAATATTATTTACAATTAAAGTTATTCAATTGCGACCTAGCTCTCGGTGGGCGATTTTTCGAATCGATGTAGGTACTTCGTAGTTTGTACAACCTTTGTTCTAATGAAAGATTAATTTATTGTAGCTGCAATAGATTTTTATGTTTTAAACAGAAGATTATAGTTCCAGAGCCGTAAATGGTAAGACTGACAGATTTGTGTTAAACAATTATGATCTATTAGTAATGTAAACTGATATATCTAGCTTAGTCTATCAGCAGTTGTTTACTTTATTGGTATAAAGGACTATCTTTAAGTTCTTTGCTAATGTCAAGGTCGATTTAATTACATTTTATCATTGAAAACATAGGTACATAGGTAATATCATGATTTGATCTTTCTGGCAGAAAAAGTCATAAAGTCGTAAAGAAAAAATCATGCAGTGCTTGTAAATTAATTGGACAATCTTTTCATTGTTTATGGAATAAAATATACCTATTAGAATACACCTAGGTGTAGTGTGTGACTACTGTTAGATTTGTGCAAAAGAACAGCCTCAGTACAAAATAGAATGAATTATAAATTGTATACTTAAAACAATAATTTAAATCGACTAATAAAGTTCTAAGATATAAGCTTTTATAAGTTTTTGCTGGGGTTTGGATGTGGATGCCCTGTCCCTTTTCCCCTTAGCCGCACGCAGCTTTGACGTCACAGTCCGCATATTTCGCTCTCTGTCTAGCATAAAATCAAAATACTTATTTTATATAAACTTCTTTGATTCTTAACCATCGCGCCTGTATTCCCCAAACGGATAGGTAGAGGTGTACTATGTTCACCCACATTTAGCCGATATGTTTAGGTCCCATGTAATAGGGGCGAGCCTATTGCCATCAACTGGGCACGAATCCAAACTCCGAGGTGCTACTGGGAATTTCACAAAAAAAAACCCAACAACACTGCTCGAGCCGAGATTCGAACCCAGGACCTCTAGCGTAATACAAGCGTGATGGTATGTAATGTTAAATGTTAACCGATTTTTATTTCATTTTTGATCTGATAATAATCGGCTCTATTTATGGTCAATTATTTTTAGACAAAACAAACAGTCAACATAATAAACCCAAATCGTATGCATAATAATAATAAAACACCCTTTCTGTTGCATCTTGCGTTAATAATGGAAATAGGTTGCTATTTAAGTATCTTGCTCCGACAATTGCCATTGTTTAAAGTTTTTCCCGTATGTATTAGTCTATTAAAAAGAGATTGTCTGACGTCATCCAGACTTCAATGGCTATGAATATCATGTTTATTCCCAAAAAGCGTTTATTCAAGTATGTACGTAAGTAGTATACGTATAACATTTGAGTTTTAGGGGTTAAAGTATAGGGATACTTACTAAAAGAAAAAAAGATGATAAGATAAACATACTTAGGCTAACATTCAGAGACGATGCTCAGCATAAAGTAAGGCTTCCGTATGTCAAATTTGTATTACAATTTGACATACGGAAGCGCAAGTTCATGCTGAGTCTCTTCTCTGAATCTCAGCCTTAGTATACCTACCTAAATTGAGTTCAGATTGCAATAAATGAATAGCTAACGCGTTTTTGATTTTTGTTATTTGTACTTAATTATAATTGTATTTTTTTCTAATTGTACTTAATTCAATTTGCACTTAATGAGGCGATTGATTTAATTATACAGCTATCAACAATAGCTGAATTATATCAATTGTATACGAATTCTTGTCTAGAGCGGTGTATGTTTTCATTTATGTGTTGTATTGATCTCTTCTGTTTATTACCAAATAGTTTTCAAATGACCACGCTGAACTTGCGGGTGCTCAGTATTTTATTTGTGGTAGGTGTACAAAAAAAGGGATTAAGGATAAACTGATAGTCGCGACATATAAGGTCAAGGAGCTGGCTCTCAACTCTCAACAGAGAGCGGTGGAAGCACCGTACTTTGGGATGGTTATTGAAATGCTTGCTTGCTCTAAGTTACTACTATTAACTAGGTCGTTTAATAGTAAGGGTAACACGACGAACAAATTATGTGATGATAGATGTTACGGTCAATAGTTTAACAAGAGCCTTGATCTACATTTGAAGGCGCTTTGGCTGAAGATGGCGGCAGGGTCAAGGTTTCGGGTGGCCCGATGCAGTCAGCAATACGTCAAGGTCAGGTCACACATAGAAATTATTATTAGAAAGTCCTTAGGTCACTTTTCACCTTATAATCAAAAGCATAAGGTCGAAAGTGTATAAAGATATTGATTGTATCTACGGAGATACTTGTTTTTGGAGACATTACAAGGGGTGGCAGGTGAGATGCTATTACCTAGTTACTAATGTGGGTTAACTAGATACCTACTGTTTTGATAATTAGGTATCATTAAATATATTACCTGAAGCAGGTTCTACATATAAAATGAGAAGAGGATAGTCATGCTATGGTTTTTTTTTCACTAGGTACCCAGTCCCAGAAGGTAGGTATGATATGCCATACCAAACTAGGAAACTAGTGAGTTACTTCTTGTATATAAAGCCATGTTATCAGAATAATACATTAATTAATAATACTTATAACTTACCTCATAAACATTTGGATGCCATACTTTTGTTAAAAATCTAATGGAAGGTGGTGAGTATGGATAATCTGGAGGAAATTTCATATGTGCCTGAAACAAGAGGTTTTATTAAAATTTGGTGTACTTACCTATACATTTTTAAAATCAAAATGATGCACAAAACATAGGTAAGAAATAAATTAATACTCTTTAATATATTGATATTATCTGTAGGAACAAATTAAGTGAAGACTCCCTCCCCTCTTTTTGAAGTGGCAAGTAAGTAGGTACCTAGTAAACGATTGTAATGATCAGCAGCAAGTTGCAGTGTAAGTAATAAAATGCAGATCTGGTTCGAGAGGGGTAACAATAGTTAATATCACTCTGAGCAGAGTACCCATTACTTACTCCTACTAATGCTAATGACGTAGGGAGTTATTCACTTATAATTGATTGGTTAAGTTTGTAATTTATAAGAACTGGTTGGTGTCACTTCATGACAACTACATAGTATTGCCACTTATCAAATGTTGTTACACCTAATAGTTGTCATTGTTGCCATCACCACAACAATTTGATTGAGTGTAACTACTGTGTACATGTGCACATGACTTCATAGATTAAAAGAATTATCAAGTTTTGGAATTCCAAACCTTATGGCATACAACACAGAGTTCATATTCCATTGAGTACATACTAGTATTTTCATAACTATCAAATTGATGAAGTTTTATAAATCGAAGGCTAAGTTATCACTGCAAGGTGATCATTTTGATCTACAAAATGAGTTTTGTGCTGCGGTTGGTCTATAGATGACCATTCTTATCAAATTGAGACACTTTCAGGCCTCTAAAAGGCCTTGGTTGCCAGTAAATGGCCTGACAACAAGTTTATCCTTGGTAACAAGTTAATTCTTAGGATTTCATAAGGATAAACTATGCTTTTTGGGCTTCTGACTGTATCTGGTTGAACTGGAAGTCACCATGAACATAGGAAAAGGCTATGAGTGTTTTTTTCAATTATTCTCAGAAAAAGTCCATCGTTTTTGGTAAACTTAATAAGGGTAAATTGAAATCCCAATCTTTCCCATCCCAATCCCAAATCACATACATAATTTGTGGTTTATGATAGTTTGAATAAGATATTAAAATTATTTCTGTTTAAAACTTCTCTGAAGAAACTTTTTAATATGTAAACAGGTTATAAGCGTTTTTAAATTGCTTTGTAATGTTCACAATACAATGTTGGTTGTAATTTATTAAGTGAAGTAATAATAATAATAATATTTATCATTTCATTAAATAACTATAAGTATAATGCTACAGCTCCACTTGCGTCTACAAGGGAATTACGCAGATGTGTCTGACGTGTTGAAAGGCATTACTAATGGTGTTAAATATTTGATGATACTAAAGCTCAGGTGTCGGTTTTTTTACACATAAATGGTTTTAGGGCATAGTTTAGCACATCAGGCGATGTTGGCTACATTAGTGCAAGTTCATTCCGCAGGTTGAATGCATAGAGCAAGGATGTATGTAATTTGTTTGGCGGAAACTGCATTCCTTACAATGAATTGTTCTAAAAGAGAAAGCAATGCAGTTTTAGAGGTATTTCAATCAGAAACATGCCTTTTTTAATACTTCCAGGAATTAACTTTTGACAGTATGGAACCTAAATGGTAGCCAACAGGCATTTTAATGTGTTAACTGATGCATACTTGGACTTTTACACTAACATTTACAAAGGTGAAACATTAGCATAACACAATCCATAAAATGTCTACACTGTCTTCAGATTCAATAAAGAGAAACACTCAACCTATAATTTTTTTAGGAGAGACATTTAAGTATGACAAAGTGTAAACTCCACTTGTTTTTTTTTAGATTGTGCAGAAGATAGATTAAAAAAAACAGTAAATTCCTACTTTATTAGTTTCATTTTGTATAATTTACTATTGGCAGTGGGATCAGCAGATTAGGTAGTTTGATATTGAAAATACAAAATGTTACTATAATTCTGAATTTAGGATTATCATGTCATACTATGTATTAGCCTCAAGAATCTAAAGAAAATATGATAAAAAAACTTAGCAGAAATACATTTTGTCTACCCCCGTTTTTTGTGCATGTGTTTTTTTATGCAAACTATACTGCTAATTGCAGGCCATGTTATTTTTTAAGAAAGAAAATACTTTTAAATGCAATTGTGCTATCAGAGTGAAATATCTACTGTACTAAGCTTACCTTGAAATATCCACCTTGGTATAATGTGTCTGGGGGTCCGAATATTGCAACTTCCCACTCAAATAAATTGTCCTCTCCTAGAAGTTTCACTCGGAACCCTTCCACGGGTTCCTCTTGTAGGCTCTTATATTCTAGGGCCAAAGCCCTCAGTGCAGAACTGGTCGGAACCGAGTTAGACATTGTCAAGAACTAAATTTCCTAAAATCACTATCTAAAAGAGATTCTCATAACACTGCGGAACTCTCCTTGCGGTCCACGTATTCACGAGGCATTTCAGCTTGAGTCACAATAACAACGTACGAGGAATTTTGGTAAACATAGCGCCAGCGTAGCTTACGGTTTTATGATTCACACACTTCGAACGCCAATACTGTCTGTATTAATTTCGTCAGTAATATACGTTGAGAAATGAGCGAAAGAATAGACCAAACTACGCGGTGATTAATACAACAATGAGAAAGCAACGTCCAAACAATCACGATTCCAAGGAAAACGGCTGCGTGGTGCGTGGTACAGCTGCTGCCTGAGTTGCCCGAGCGAATATTGTAGAACAGCTGTTATTTTATTTCCGTGCTTGATTGCGCAGTGGTGTGACGCACACACGCGGCCATTATCGACTTTCGTGCTAGTGCTGCCCTCTGACAACTTTACGATACTTAAACCTATTACGTCTCGAGGTTATCGTTTGGGCAGTAAAGTAATGAGATGGCAGCACTCAAGCTAAGAGTTCCGCAGTCCACTGCACTTTATAAGAATGTACCGCCCTCTAGGAGCACTTTTATGTACTGAACTCGATGTTTTCGTAGGTTAAATTTAAGATGGCAGCACTCGTTCAAAAATGTAATTTTTTTTTTTAAAAGACTAAATAAAATAATATATGCCCTGTTTGAAGTTTATATCTTATTCTTATCTGTCCCTAAGTAGAACCACCCCAGTGGCCACCTTCAGTACATGGAGGGGGACACTGAGACCACCCCAAAACCATTTTTATTAGATGAACATAAAATAACCCCGTCCTCTTTCAGTTCAATTGCAACCCTTATAATGAGCTGTTCCTCGAATACTTTCAGTCTTACTACCCTATCACGATGACGAAGTTTTTACAGCGAGCTACCAAATACGTAGCGACTAGTTAATTTAATTCTCGTATATATCATGCCGCCGATGTCTCCATGTTTTATTCAGTAAATTGTAATCGGTGAAGGCTGTCAAGACTGATGATAACTTCAAAGCTGATATAAGGTACGATGAAAGCATCCTTAGAAGATAGGTATAGAGAGGATAGATAGAAGAAATCAGAATTTTAAAAATGTTATTAATCAAATGCCATAAAATAACTGTACTGTAAAGCCAAGACATATATTTGTAAACCAGTTGCATTCAGACAAGACAATTGGTCCGTGGGTGCGTGATTCAAAGGCAAGTCGCCCACCCACTGCCATGTATAGGCAAAGGCAACGGGGCCTTGCGCAACCCACGTCTGGCTCTAGCAATTTATGCTTTTAAACTAATCGGTTTTTGGGTATCGATAATTCGGTAATAGCCATTATTTTTCCAGTACAATTAATTAATAAATAATAAATATCCTGGGACATTTTTACACATCACCATCTAGTCCCAAACTAAGTATAACATAAGAAACGCCCAGACAAACACAAACACTTTGTTCATCACAATAAATGTTTGTATCCTGTGGGAATTGAACTCGCAGCAGTCCGGCACCTACTCGAACACTAGCTCGACCACAGACGTCAGCAAAAAAAACTAATATTTTACATACCATCACACCAGTATTTCCAAAAAGGTAATCAGCTACGCTATGTAGTGGAGGTATAGTCAGCCACAGCCACGCAGTTCATGATTTTAGGTTCTAAAAAAGGAATGTCACAACAAGGATTCTAGAAATCATTATTATTTTAGGTACGAGGACGCCCTATAGGTAATATTACAGACATAGATGAATGAACATAATTATCTATACCCATGGAACATTAATTTACCTAAATGAATAACATAAGAAAGTTTGCCAAAATATAATATTAGGAATTAAATAATAAATGTTTGTTTCGCACAAGTATCTACCTACATCTACGTCATTCTATCCGCGACTCTCGAAAATGTAGATTAAATCTAACTTTCGAAATTAAACCGTTTCCTTTAAAATATAATTATTTTCAGGTACCTAGTAAATTAATATTATTTTACCTCTTCTTGGGTGTCTCACTTTCGCTCGCAGAATCATATATCATGATATTGCGATGATGATGATGATTGGTCCGAGCGGTTTCGGTCACGGTGACTGCAATAAGACCTCTATTTAATTGTCGCTGGTGAGCTCACATGTGGCTTATGTAGTCAATTAATTTAATATTAATATTTATTATTATAATATTATTTTTATCGCAATAATATAATAATAAATGAGTACAAATGTTTGTAATTTCAATTGCTATCGCTCTTAGTGTTAATCAGCTCTTACATTATAATAAAACCTTCGTTTATAAACGCCGCCGCTGTAAGAAAAATAAATGATTCATAAAATCAGCTCGACCTGTATATTTTTCATGGGAATAAATTGTGACTGGTCCGTCCTTGCGCTTAAAATAAAATAAAATCATCGTATTAATTAGAATACTTGGATGGACAGGTACACGGAGCAGAAACAAATGAAAGAAGCACGTAGAGGTCTTAATTGGTTTGGCAGTGAACGGCATCGATTTGATGATCATGAAATCACATAGGTACCTAGGCATTATACGGTGTAGGGAGATAGGAACCTACTAGGTTGAATAGGCTACTAGTAGATTAAAAAAATATATTTTCTTATGTAAAGCTGCTACCATTTTCCCTTAGATTATGTATTTTTAAAATATAAAATTATGAGGTTTTAGTATAATTCTAACTGCTAGATGTCTGCAAAAAAATCTAGGTCATACGAGTCCAGTTGTAGGCACCGAATGAAGTGCGCTGCATCGATGGCGAGCCTAACCGCCCGAATCTGGAAGTTGCACTGCACCAAAACATTATGCAAATATCTGTGTCACATGTTCTCATACCCACAAACTGGTAGTTACCTACCCTGAGCCCTGTATATTTAAATTTACAACATACTAGCGTTCCGCCAGCGACTTTGCTCGCGTGGTCTTGGTAGTTCTTATAAATTCCCTATGTCACCCGGGGACAGTGTAGCTTCCCAACGGTGCAAGATTTTGTTTAAATCGGTCCAGTAGTTTCGGAGCCAATTCAATTCAAACAAACCATCAAATCTTTCCTTTGTAATATAAGTATAGAAAACATACCATCGTGCCTGTATTCCACGAAAGGTAAGGTAGAGGTTGTCGTACTTACCTACTAAAATGTAGGTACACCAAATTTAAACTATGTACCTAGTATGACTCAAATTGTAACTACATAAGTAAATAAAGGTTCGAAAATTATTAGGGCTAAGATAGTAATTTTAGGACGTTTTAGAGATGGCAGGCAGATGTGCAATAGTGCATGCAGCAATAAGCGTAACATACCATACCTAAGTATACTGTACCATACGTTTCTGTCTGGCAAACGGGTCTGTATAAAAAAAAAAAATTACTTAATTAGAACTTTACAAATTAGATAATAACATTGCAACTCTGCAATTAGCTATTTACATAATTGTAATAAAAAAGATTCCTTTCATTTTTTAATTGTAACTACCTACTGATGACGATCACTACCAGGGTACCTACTATATCTTAAAAAAGCTTTTCGCCAGTGGCATCGCCCGCGTGATCTGGGTATTTCTTATAACTTTCAACCCCTTACAGCCCTTTTTTGCATTAAAAAGCACTCTATGTCCTTTCTCAGGCTCTAGACTATCTGTGTACCAATTTTTATTTAAATCAGTTCAGTGGTTTTGGCGCGAAAGCGCGACAGACAGACAGAGTTACTTTCTCATTTATAATATTAGTAAGGAAGTAAGGATAAGGATTAGTTGTGCTTAGCGCGCGTTCATATAGTTATTCCCAGTCCCGTAGGATTTTTCTAAAATTCGCTAAGAAGCTTGATAAAAAATGAACAATAATCAAACTTTCTGTCTGTTCCTTTTGTTATTATTTATACGGGATTACAGATACTCACTGGTACAGGTATAGGTATTAACCAAGGAAGGATTAATAATGGGTAATTTTTTTTCCTAAGCTATAGGAAACATAATGTTATATATTATGTTCTTTGCCCTCGATTGCCGTGATATTGATGAACAAACCCGTGTATAAAACTAGGTCATTTCCACCTAACTTTCCACTTCACGTTCACTTTTCATAGGATTACCGTCAATACTAGCCTGAAGCCATGTAAGTCTTGTGTATTTAGATATTCTAAGCACAACCACAGTGTCTGTTCACGTACTCAACTACAGAGTTTAGTGAAAATGTGTATGTGTGAATTAAAATCCCATTAACCATATCTGAAAATGAATGATATTGGACAAGTTCTAGTTATTTTCTTGGGTGTTGTTTTCATGTGTGTCGTTGTTTGATAATCGAGTCTTTAAATTAAAATTATGGTGGTGTTCTGAATAACTAGGTAAAAGTAAACATCGCAGTGTTGTTGGTGACTAAGGTTGGCGATTAAGTAAGCACTGAGTATAGCAGCTTTTACACCATTTTTGGTATGAGTCCAACGGTGAGATGTAAGCGCTTACGTGTCGCAAAGGTCTGGTGGGCGCGATGCGCGGCATCAAGGTGTGAGGGGCGCCGGCGCAGACACATAATCCGCGAGCCAGTTGCGAGGAGCGCGCGCGCACTCCGCGACACACGATACGAACGACTCTCGCGACCAATATTTACTTTTTACATGGCAATAGTTTGACGATATTTATTATTATGTGATTAGTTTTTAACATATTTAAACGTGTAATTTAAGAATCTCCTATATCAAATATAACTATAAAGTTTGTATGTTAGTATAATAAATTATTTTGTGGGACCAAAATGACGATAAAAAATAAAAAGACTAAACAATCAAAATCGTCCGAAGTGACATCGACTGGCAGTGCATCGACTAGTGTTCAGAAGACCAGCTCATCCACCTCTGTGCAGCAGAGCAGTAACACATTGCAGAAGGTCAGCTCCGGTAAGAAGGTTCGCTATATCGAGGTAAAGGTCGAGGAAGATGACCCGCTTATGATAACAGACATAACCGACCATTCTTCGATAGCCGGCTCTACCATATCGGAACATTACAATAGCCATCCGCACTACATAATCACAGAAGCCCCTTCTATGAGTGATTTGTCTCAAACAAGATCGTTAGAGCATCACGTAAGTGACATGGCACAATCAACTTCGGGCGAATATGTCTCTAGTTCGAAGCTACAAGAGTCATCGTCGTCTCATCAACAGAGTTCGAAAACCGAAACATTCCAGACATCGTCAACTTCTGTTCAGCAATCGGACTCTAGTCAAAGTCAAACATTTGACAAAACCACGGATTCTTCTGCTGCCAATCAAACACTTAACACGGCCTTCATTGATAACTCTACAGCGAATGTTTCGAATTCTAACAACTTTTCGAAACGATCTCAAAATGCAAACGCTTCAAATTCTTTTCTTCAATCGGAGCGTCAAAATTTAGTTAATCAGTCATCAACAGCAAAGTCCAAGGAAGATCAAAATATACAACAAAGTGACAAGGTGACTTATCGAAACTCTTCTGATCCATCACAGAGGACCCAAACTGTTCGATCTGATTCATCTAACTTTTATGGAGGTGAAGGCAGTTTGGATAAAAGAGGAAAAACTAAAGAATATAGCAGCACTTCACAAAAAAGTGAAACTAAAAGCAGCAATATCACAAAGTCTTCATCATCTTCGTATGTTGTTGAAATTGTAGACGGCAAAGAACGCATCATAGATAGTTCGAAACGAGAATGGGGCGATGCTCAAGAACATGCGTCAAAAGAAGATTACGCCAGTGTAAGTGGTACGGATATAACCCCACAATCTGCCCACAGTATCCAGAACTATGATATGAAAGCAAATTATGACACAGGAAAAGATGGAAAGAAACCTACCAGCGGACTTACGGTTAAGGAAGACTCTAAATTCATTAAAGATGGTAATCAAGTGACTTCACATTCCAGTGCTATTACAGAAAGAGATAATGTTGCTAAACATCAACAATATGTAGCTAACCGGGATCATTTGACAACTGATCAACAGCAAAATACAAATCGTCAATATTTAACATCTGATCAACAGCAAAATACAACTCATCAATATTTGACATCTGATCAACAACTCAATTCAAGTCATCAGCATTTAACATCGGAACAACGTTATATAAATCGTGAACATTTAAAATCAGATCAACAGTACACGAATCGTGAACAAAAGACATCTGATCAACAATCAACTTCAAAAGATGTTAACTACACATCAAAAAATGTATCGAAAGATGTCAACATCAATAAAAACAGTAAAGATACTGTTGAAAATGTAACGACACAAAAAGTTGATGATCGGAGACGTAATATGAATCAAACAGATTCATCAAATTTTTATGGTTACGATGCTACCATTCAAAACGAACTTAAAAAAGTTGGTAACATATTACAAGTACCAAACACAGAAAATATTAACTTTTCTACAAAAATAATGAAAAGCAACACAAGTAGTGCTCAGCAAGCTTCAACTTCTTCTTATGTGGTTGAAATAGTTGACGGTAAAGAACGTATCGTTGACACTTCCCACAGAGAATGGGGAGATAATAAGGAACATTCTACTTATGAAAAAAGTCACAATGTCAGTGGCTCAGGAATCAAGCCAGAACACGAATATACGCGACATGTATTGGACAAGGAATCTCATTATGATACCGGCAAAGATGGAGTACCTAAAAGCTCTCTGGAAGTGTCGGAAGAATCATCTTTGTACAGGAATGGGAAAGAAATTGCATCTACTAGCAACAGATATGGAGGTGATTTTACTAAAAAGAAAGCAATAACTGAATACGTCACTGATACAGAAGACGTACATAATAAACGTATTCATGATACAACTGATCAAAATATTCATACTACCTTTAAAACCTCGTCTTCTGATACTAAGTCTCATACTAAAGATATTAGAGATGTGAGAGACACGGTTGACTTTGTAACTACTGAGAAAGAAAATTTAACGAAAGAATCCACCTCAACTTCCCAAACTAAAGATAATTTGACCACATACGAGAGGAGCACCGGTACATGGAATGGAAAGTTTGTATATGAAAAAGATGATGATAGGCCTAAAAAGCCTAAACAGATGTCACCTTTTGGCAGACCTGAGCAACCAAGACATCACTTAAAACGACAAGACACAGAAGAAAACATAATATTGTCTTCAAGAGATATAAAAGATTTTACTTCCATCAGTGACTTGAGGAGGATCATTGAGAGTTCAAAATTCAACAAAGACGTGCGAGTAAGCAACAATAATATAGTAATAAACAGAAACATTGACGATCGCATTCTGAAGGAGATAATCGAAACTGTAAAGAAGTATCCGTTTAAGAGGATTGAAAAAGTAACATTTGGAACAAAAATTAATGAAGATGTAAAAGATCTTTATGAAGGAATTGATACAGAAGAAACTACTGTAATGACATCTACTACAGGCGAAACAACTAGAAAGGCTTTTGAAGTGGAAAAGAATAGGAGTCAAATTGAAGTCACTCGTTATATTACAGAAAATGGTATTACGAGAAAAATAACTACTTACGAAGATGCTAAAGAAGACGATAAGATCAGAACGGACGTCTACGTCGACAAGAGTGCGTTAGACTTCAAAAACTTGGTAAGAACTTTTCTATTTTATTTCACAAATGTATAAGGTAGTGAGTTTTTGTCTTATTGAGATATATCCACGGATAATCTCTAGTGTCACGGAAGATAAAACTTTTTATCCATTTCAGCGCGATGTCCAAACGACCGAAGACGTTATTCGAGAATACGACGTGGTTGATCGTGCTATCACGGACACCACCAGGAAAGATACCACTGTCAGCACCGTCTACGATGAGAAGATCATCGACGACAGGAGAACAATGCGAGACGACAGGACCACGGTCGAGGAGACCGTCATCATCGACGAGACCCGGCCTAGAGGCGGCCCCAAGAAACCGGAGAAGACTGTCAACAAGGAACAGTGTATCTGTGAAATCTGCACTTGTGGGTGAGTACTTTTTGTTATTTTTTTTTTATTACTTAAGTAGGTAGATATTATAAAGATATAATCACACTTTTTGACATGCAATAATATAAATTATAATTAATAATAATCTAAATTATTAGTATCTAAGTGTAGCTTTATGTTGCGTTTGCCAATGAGAAATTTCGTAGCAATACTTATGCATACCCAAAATGTATAAGAAGGTACTACAGTAAACTAAAGATCAATCATAAATTGTTGACTGTGATATGATTTCAGAGTTATAAAAAAGGATTATATCATTATTTACTTGTTGAATACATTTTGTACAAACAAAACAAGTATGATGTTATTACATAAAACTTATATTTGGTGTGATAAGTACCTGCTTATCGGTAACAATATCGTGTTTGCTTTCTTAGAACTGCATTAATTCGGCAACGATAATCCTTCCGTCGATGTTATTGCACACAAGATAATTTCGTCAGGTGCGCCCGCGCCACTGATACTGAGATAAAATTTGTAGGTTTTACACTGATAGTGTATAACTGATAATATAGGTCATAATCGTAAGAAAGACTGCGCAACTATATTTTCAGTATAATAATGTTATTATGCTTGACATTGCCATTGCGATGTAAAAGGAACACTTGATGCATGAATCTGCATGATCCGTTCAGACTTATATGTTTTAAGACGCGTAAAATAATAAATTAATAATACTTTCTACAACAACAACAAAACAGCTCTTTCTAAAGTTAAGTATTACTTTTTCTTTATAAGTAAAAAAATTGTAAATTATAAAGTTTTCTACGAATCTAATATTTCGTGATGAGTAATAGGAATGTGACAAAAAAAAACAAAATAAAACGTGACGTAAGAATGTATTTCGGTAATCATTTCTATCTATCTCATTCTAGTTGACGTCGTGTTCATCACTTTATCAATGTGTAAGTGAGCACTAAAATGACCATGAAAAATCATCTGTGTAGTCACTATTGTTTTTGTTACATTGAAATTCATAGAATATGACTTACCGAAGTATTTATGACTAACTAGTATTTTAATTAGTTTCTTGGGTTAAACTATCGTAGACTCCCGATAGAAGAGAAGACATTTTTATCTTGTCTAGATGTGATGTGACTAATAAAACAGATTATAGTGATGAATAAATGATGATAAGATGTTAAAACAAAATATTGTATTCGAGAAATATCGTTATGGTCCTCAGCTTGTGGTACTGGGTACCTTTCTAAGAGTACGATGATCTGTGACAATGTCAGTCGATCAGCCTAATGAGGTGCTGCTTACGTAATGCCTCTGACCAAATGTCTCGGGCGTGTCACAGTAATGCCAGAGTCTAATGTGGTAATGCCTTGTTCGTTCTGTGCCTTGTGGTAATGCCGTTTGTGTAGCACATACCTCCGCTTGGTATTGAACACTGTTTATTGATCGTTACCACGAACAGTATAAAACATTTCCTGTAAAGCTATTGAGAAATTATTTATTGGAATTGGAACATAATTGTTTTTGCAAACGGAATTACGATACCTTAGTTTTGGAATTTTTGCGATAGTTGCTATTTTAAATAGATTATGAATATTATTTCAACAAAGCATAGACTATTCTAAATCCAACTCATGAAAATGATTTAAGACTGATTCCTAATTTGAGAAACATTGATTGAAAACGTAATTGTTGGTTGCTAGATAAGTTTTCATTCATTTGCGTAGGTAGGTACACTTAGTTGATTTAAAATTATAATTGAAATAAAGCAAGTCACAGTCCGTTGTCCTGGCATTTATCTTAGTCAACCGTTACTTTCTCTAGTAGAAGATACTACGAGTTTGACGAACTTTTCCACGGCAACAGCACAAATCATTGTGTCATTAATTAAAAAGTGTATAGTCAGTCGTACGCAGATATTGTTTTACAGTGATTGCGTCTGAGATTCTTTGGTTTTCATCGTACTCGCGTCTGGCAGAGTGCCTAGCCGAAGTAAACATTTTTGTTATTGCTTGTTTAATCCTCAATGTCACGGTCGTGTGGCCATGTGACTAACGCCCGATGAACTCGGTTGAAATAAATAATTTCTCAACTTAGCGAGAAGTAAACATAAAATAATATATGAGTCATGCCTCGACTATCGGTTTAGCAACAGCCTTTTATGCTTGCCTCATACAACAGTGTGGGCTGTATAAGCTGTATTTCGAATAATGCAATTAGTATCGCCTTCGATCTAAAACTCGTTTATATATTTTATATAAAATATACTTACATACTCAGTAATATTGTCCACAGCATCTCGTAGTTAGAAAACTATTCTCATGTATTACTTATATTAATATGAGTAAGTACCCAGTTAATTCGGTTTCTCATTTAGATATCTATACGACTCTACCATTAAGATAAAAGGCCATAACTATGTCTCAGTGTAGCTTGTTTGTTACTAGGTAGGTACTTCTACTTATTTACTTAGTTTTTCTTTAACACTGAAGTGACGTACCTACGCTATCTACTTTTTGCAATTAATTGTGACGGTCATTAACCTGCAATGACAATAATAAACTTCAATTAGTTTTAATTGAGCGCCCTGAATAGCTACAGAAATTCATGTGGCAATCTAAATATTATATTATACAAACTCAAACCCAACTACATACTTAGATAAGGGCTCTGTTAAAGGTTAAACTACTCGAATATAATCGTAAATAACTAATTATGTATACGATGGAAATTAATAAAATGTCATCCATTGATATCAACCATTTCTATGAAACAGTATTCACATAATTTTGAGTGTCCACATAAATATTTTGAGTAATCACATATTTTTGGTCGCCATTATCTACTGTATCTTATCGTAGACATTTTTGTATATGTTGGTGGATAAAGATGGCATAAATATAAACATTTTATACAGATTGATAGAAGTATGATGTCAGAAACTAAATAAGTAAAAATACTTAGTAGCATAATGTCATTTTGATGTAGGTGTTGCGTAGGAACAAAGATGAAACAGGTAGACAACGATGTCGGTTTTTATGATTGTTTTATTAGAGCAAGTGCGTTCGTAGGTCACGACTTCACGAGTGTACTCAAGCGCATCCACTTCCTCGCTTACGATGCGATGGCAGAGTTAACATTCTCAATATTCTCAAACACAACTGATTAAACAATGACTATCTCTTAAATAGCTTTTAGAATGGTTCAATAATATTGTTGGTGTTCCAATTTGGGGAATTTAGAAATTTTTGTTATATGCCTTTCTTAGATATAAGTACGTGCTCGGTAGTAGACAATAATCTGCCAAGCTAGTATAAATATGAAAAACGATTCGTTGACTTAATAAAAATTACTGGTACTACTGGTACATCAATAAATAATAACTTTTTAAAACGAATAGACAAACGATATTTGTTGGCTGCCCACTATTGCATTACATCACGCTATGGCGTGTTTCCCGTTCCGCAGTTCGCAGTGACCGAGCACGAGGACACTTGAAATTAAAGCCAAACATAAAGCACCATTTCCCGATTCTGCCATGGCAATTTCATTTCAAAGCGTAAACAATTAAAATATCTTTCTGTTAAATACTTTACTAACCAACTTTACTAAAATAATCTTTAGTAAACGTTTTTCTAGTATAATTTTACGGAACTGTGCTATGGTACCACACCGAGCCAGGCACCTCTATCTAACCTCACCTATCTACGTATCTTCATGTTATAAAGACTGATGATCTAGTTAATTGACTTCTATTCGTTACAATCAGACGTGATTGAGACTTCTAATCATAAAATTAAAGAGCGTTGTTTTGCTTCGACGTCCACATTCATTTATTTTTAATTCCTCTCGTCGAAAATTTGAGATTGACACCGCTGAATAATAAACATTTACTCTCGTAAAATCTACACTTGAGTTTATTTTCAAGTTCTAAAATGTAAGGAAAGCAAGTATAATATTCGTAGAAAATCTACAATTTGTTGTCACGTCTAGGAACTTTCATTCTGCTCATTATGATATGACTAGGGAGATAAAGTTGTTAAGACCTGTCTCACACTACACAAACGTGGAAGCTTTCTCTTCACATTATTTTTAATTTATCGACAGTTTGATATCTTAACATTTTCCCTGATATGGTAAGGTTATTACAATAATGGCTACGAACCAGGGGCGTCCACAGTGGATTATTTTTATTACTAATAAATAACTAAATAAATAAGTAGTCATTAATCACCTATTAATTATGAAAACCGTAACATAATGTACCTATGTCGCACATAATATGCCTATGTCGCACATAATATGCCTATGTCTCACATAATATGAGCAATGATTTGGACCATAAAGCTTGTTTTTATTGACAGGTCTCTAATGGGAGGCTTGAATGAAATCAGAACAAGTCTCGCGATAAGACTTGAGAAAGCAGTCAGTTTCTCCTTTCCTATTTTATAAACTACCTACTTGCCCGCAACTTCATCCGCGTAGAAGTCGAAAATTCCAATAATAAGTATAATAGATACGTAAAACTTATATTTCAAAGAGAATAATTTTTTTTTCAGTAATGATTGTCACAAGAACTTTAAAGTGGCCACTCGTTATATTATCATATCATACTTGTTTATTGTACGCCTGTATGTTTTTCCAAATAAAGTCAGATAACATTTATAATTTATAAAGTACGTAGTCAATGTTATCACTACTGCAACTGTACTTTAATCGACGATATAAAGATAATTTTGTGCTATTACGTTACAAGGTAAGTACTTAAAAGGCCTTGATGTTTTGTAATTTATTCGAAAGCATAAAAATACGAAAGAATATGTTTGTCATCGGTACCGACAATACGGATCTGGATTAGAATTTGGATTTGTATGAGATTTTTAGGTGACGCCATGGTGCATGGAAAAATATAACAAGAAATATACATTTAACTGTAATTTAGCATAAAACGATTACGTAGGCCTCTATTATTAGTTGCGCCAACCGTGGCCTTCTGTTGACCTTTTGTGTCTCCGATACAAGTGCATTATTCACTTGCATCAATCGTATTGTAGTTAGTTAAACGAAGGTTCTTTCATCAATTATATGTGACAGTGTATTAAGACTGCGATATACGCCGTTGACCTTGCTCGAGTGGGCGTTCCCGAAGAAAAGTACCGCGCGCGCTGCCGCACCCCCCGGCACTGACTACGCGTTGCACTCACACATTGACTGGGCGTTTAGACTAGGGTTGTCTACATTTTTCGGCCGATTAAATAAATCATTTTAAATATTATAGTTTTTGAAATAAAACTACTTTTTACGGATTTTATCGCGTTATATTGATATTATTTTAATCCCGACGTTTCGGACCCTTTACAGCGTCCATGGTCACGGGTGACTAAGGTGGTAGGCGTAGGATTGCCAACAATTAACAAAAATGTAGGGTAGCTGTTAGTAATTGAAACGTCAAGACGCCTACCACCTTAGTCACCCGTGACCATGGACGCTGTAAAGGGTCCGAAACGTCGGGATTAAAATAATATCAATATAACGCGATAAAATCCGTAAAAAGTAGTTTTATTTCAATGTCTAGTATTCGCGTAAGTGTCAGAAATCAGTATTATAGTTTTTTATACGGAATGATAAAAAGGTTTGTTTGCTTGTTATTATTATCAGTGTTAGACTTTCAGATAATATATGATTATCAATTGACAGTTTAAAGGCATGACATAAAATGTTTTGGAGTTCTTTAAAAAAACACTTATATTGAATTTATAATACCTCTACTGATAGAAATGTTTTCGTTGAATAATTTTTTTTCTATAAGATTTAGATATGATACTGAAGGAACCTTTTGCTTATTATTTATTTATTGCACGGAAAACTTACAGCTAATTAAAACCTTAGTAGCAGTAACTTGGTCAGCTGATAGCCGATAACAAGTTTTTGCTTACATTTTGTTTTTTCTAACTAATTAGAAAAAACAAAATGTGTAGGCAAAAAACAAGCAAGTACCTACTATTAACAGATTTTGTAATAATAACATTCTTAATTATTTACTTAAAATTATTTTTTTACGTTTTACTCGCAAATCGCGAGAGCTAACCCTCTCGTCGAGTCTTGCCAAAAACTTCAGTTCAGTGCAGGACGAGACACTAAGCTGAACAGACCTGCGACACTTTTATTTGTAAATCGAAGTACTTACATACTCGTAGTTTCGTAATACTTTCATCGATTTTTAGTAATCATATAATGGGGTTATTTTTGTGTGTCTGTGTACATAATAATGTTTAATATTAGCGTGTATTGGTGTACATAAATTATTTAAATATACTTAGTCGTTATTGTAATTGTAATAAAGTAATTCTGTGCGTTATAATTATGTTTATTTATAATATCAAAATGGGTGACAAAAGAAAGTATAAAAAACATAATTCGAAATTAAAGACTCAAGAGCACAATACAAAGGGTAAAATGGTAAGTGGGTACTTTTCAAATCTATATATATATATATATATATATTTTTAATATTTGTTTAAGATTTGATAACAATAGGCATAACCCAAATGGCTAACTCATATAGTGTGCGTAGACCATACTTCTTATATTTATACACTTGCCTATAGTTACAGTAAATCTAATTTACCTAGCTATCTGTCAATATTGCCGGAGGCCGTAGATACCGCTGGCATCGCGTGCCCCGCGGAGGTATATTATAATGTATAAAGGATATTTTATATACAATGTGCAATTTTTTTCAAAATAAATGTCAATTTCATAATCAACCCCCTAGAAACCTCGACAATTCGACATTGATACCCATGTCAGTTATGAATAAAAAACCGCCATATTGGATTTAAAAGTAAATGACAATTTCATAATCAACACCCCAAGAAACCTCGAAATTGATACCCATGTCATATTCATGAAAAAAAAAAAATATCCGCCATCTTGGATTTTAAAATAAATGGCAATTTTGTAATCAACACGCCAAGAAACCTTGAAATTGATACCCATGTCACAGTTATGAAAAAATAATGTTCGCCATCTTGGATTTCAAAATGAAGGGCAATTTTGTAATTAGCACACCAAGAAACCTCGAAATTGATACCCATGTCACATTTATGAAAAAAAAATGTCCGCCATCTTGGATTTCAAAACAAATGGCAATTTCATAATCAACACCCCAAGAAACCTCGAAATTGATACCCATGTCATATTAATAGAAAAATAATAATGTCCGCCATCTTGAATTTCAAATTAAATGGCAATTTCATAATCAAAACCCCAAGAAACCTCGAAATTGATACCCATGTAATATTAATGAAAAAAATATGATGTCCGCCATCTTGAATTTCAAAATAAATGGCAATTTCATAATCAACACCCCAAGAAACCTCGAAATTGATACCCATGTCATATTAATGAAAAAATAATAATGTCCGCCATCTTGGATTTCAAAATAAATGGCAATTCCGTAATCAACACACCAAGAAACCTCGAAATTGATACCCATGTCACAGTTATGGAAAAAAAATGTCCACCATCTTGGATTTCAAAACAAATGGCAATTTCGTAATCAACACCCCAAAAAACCTCGAAATTGATACCCATATCATTTAATGAAAAAAATAAGTAGGGTAGTAAGCCATCTTGAATTTAATTTAAAAAATAATTTTACATTATAAAGTTAAAATTAATAGGTACCTATAATTTAAAAAATAATTGCATATTAAAACGCAAGGTAACATTGTACTTGAACTTAGTTAAAAATTAAAATAGTATCCCGAGCTGCTAAAATCTTGTTTTGTAGCTAGCACGGGCTCACCCTATCAAAACATTCTAAGATTTACACACACTAATAAACCCTTTATACTACTACTAATACACAAAAGTATCGAGTATGTAGCTCCATTTTGCGGAAAAAAGCGACACAGGTCCGTTCAGCACGGCGCCTCGTCCCGCACTGAAGTATTGGGCGACAGAGGGGCTGCTCAGGGAACTTGCGAGTATCGATTACGTAAAAAAATCATATAAAATAACTAAAAAAGTTTTTCAAAAAAGTGAGCCGAGAGTACTCTCGGCATAGTACTATTTAATATTCTGATGGATTAAAAAAAATCCTACAGTTCATATTTTAAAAGAAAAAAGGTTGTAACGAAGAAAACGGAGGCTACTTTGGTCATTTATTTTTAATACTTCAAATGTTTTTTTAAAAATTCTGGCCCGAGACGCACTTGCTCTGTATCGTGTAGATTAACATATATTTTTTTTGGATTTTTTCCGATAAAGATTAGGGAGAAAAAACGTTTTAATGTACCCCCAAAACGCGCAATCCAGGTATATCGCCGCCTTAAGTGGTTAAATTTATTCGTCAATTCTACAGTTAAGTAAATTAATCTTGATTGTTTTTATGCTCCTTATGACAAAAGGGTAAAATTTAGTTTAAAAGGGTAAAAATTAGCCAGTAAAAGGGTAAAAGTTATCAGTAGTACCTAGCTGCTGCTTCTAGTATTCACAGAAAATTCTGCGTACGAGTGTACGACTCTAGCACATACTTATACGTCTAAATTAGTCCAATTAGATCAGAAGTGCCTGCACTCACATTATTGAACAAGTTGATCTATATTTATCGGCAAAACAAAGAATCGATCATTCGTCCCAGATCGGCTTGCGTCACGCAGCACCTGTCTTGTTCGAGTGCACGACCGATGTCAGTCCTAGTCGAGATAAGCCAGTGACAATATAACATGTTTTCACATTCCACTATAATGTACCTGAACACTGCTGATAATGTAATAACATCGTCTATTAGACATAAAATACAGTGCTTATTCCTCAAACGTCACCTGCTTTTTTATTCTGAAGTCCCTACCACTTCCTCAGGGCCTGATTTACCCACAGGTTATAAGATACAAGGGGGCGGCGTGGTTTTTGAACTTTTTACTTACTAATTTTTACAATACAGTCAAATTAGGATAGACAGGCGTGAGCATCCGGAGCCTAGGGCGGTCAGAACCCTAAATCAGGATTCAGGCACCATTTCCCGGGCACCGTATGTGCTTCAATTCTTTGGATTTACCGTAAATAATAAATAAATAAGTCTCTTTTGTATCAATTGATCAATTCATTGACAATCATTCTGTTCTTTAATTATTAAGTAGGCCATTGCTGTTGCTGTATTAAGTAGGCCATTGCTGGCCATTCTGTCTGATTTAGGTGCCGAACGGGTTCCAATAATAATTAAAGAAATTCCGTACCTACCCCCCTGAAATGGATTTGAGAAATTAGCTATGTCCTTATTGTTCATGCTGAGGGGTGGCCTTTAGTGGAATAGGGATAGGGACTACGTAATTTATTTATGTTATGGTCTCACAGATATTGTTGCTGCTGTCGTGATTTTTTTCAGTTAAAATTGCAGTGACAAACCTACTCAGAAGTCATTTCCTAGAACCAGCCCAGCATACCAATTCTAAGCGTTCGCTATTTTTAGTAGCGACTACAGTGAGAGAAAATATCGTCACAGCACGTCGTAGATATACCTACTTACATATTATAATTGAATAGTCTAGGTATGTACATCAACTTGTTTATTTAAACGAATACATTAAATTCAATGAAACATAGATTCGTCGAAATGATGAACAGTTTAAATATTTTGCAACTTCTATCCTTATTGAGACGAGAGAATACTTAGATCATCATTTTGCTTAGTCATGACTAGGTACAACCTTCATGTTACATTCCGTACTTTATCGATTTCAGCTAGCGGACTTTTGAATAATGAAAATAGTGTAGGCAGTAGGTAAGACAACACGATAATGGTGCCGTGTTAAATGGGTCAATCAATTCTGTTATATTGCCGCATAGACAATATACAGACAGATATAACGGCTTACTACCAACATCGTTTATTGTTAACTTAGTCTGTGATTTAACTTTGATTTAGTGAGTATTGTTGATGATTTCAGCATTTCAGTCGTGCAATTCTACACGTTCTACGTGTAAAAAATTTCTTAAAAATTCTCACCGTTCTATAAATTTATAAATGGTATGGAAGATTTATTTCAGGAAGGTTCCTTAAAATAGGTAGGTACCTGACAAGCTAGCTAGACGATATTTTTATAGCTGGCCAAAACAAATTAAAAATTATGTAGTTTAACTGAGCTGTTTGTTAGGTAATTATCAAGTTCTAATCAATTAATGCAACTAATCAGCGTTAATAAAATAGTTTCCATTTCATTATCAATGATTTACTGCTTCGCTGGTTTACAGTCATGACAGTCATGGCTAGTCCGTGAAAGCAGTGGCATAGTGGAGCCAGCCACTTCGTCCATAGATCGCAGATTGGGCGTGCGTCCGCGCAGCGTACTCGACTGTGACACGTGAGGCTTACGTGCGCGGCCACCGTGACTGTGAGAGTTTTGTTATGGCTTGCAACACGCTGTTACTGCCTTCTGTAGACCAGAAAGGGCTTTATGAACGCTACTGGTTCATCGCACTGTGCTACTCATAATTTACACTGCTAAATTAATATAAATAGTCGTTCTAACTTCAAAAGCAAATCTTTGAATGGCGAAAAACTTTAGCATTCAAAAATTACTTACAATTCTCATTATGACCATTTTGACCGTTTGGTCTTCTACCTCTTTTGGAATCTAAATTAGGCGCTGTTGCACCGGTATTTCAAACTTTAAAAAAATACAAATTTTCTTAGGGCCTGTTTCATCATCTGCCAAGTTTCCGTTAAATTACTTGGCAGATAAATTCATAAAAATATTCCATATTGCAGAATAAACATGCCTATAATACTTGGGTGAATTGCGCAAGCAAAAAAAATACACGGCAAACCTGAGAACGGTAGTGCAATGTGCTGATTTTTAATTTTATAAATTTTTCCTCAATAGTTTAAGTACTCTTCTACCTTGACAAAAAAAATCATTGATTTCTACCCTTTAATATACCAAAAAAAATAATTATAAAGTGTTATTTTATCATCACGGTGGCTTGTCCTGAACCCAATTCCGTTCATAAAATACCTTCCCCTGCAAATACATTCGTAATATGGATTTAAATCGATTTTTATATCTTTAAATTATTACATACCTATTCGATCAAATAAAACTATTTTTGTTTCTTTATCTTCTTTCTCATGGATTTGACAGGCAGTTAACTTTTGTCTGGAAAAAAGTTATCATTTCAGAGGACAGTAAGTTTTAGTAGAATAGCCACGTCAACATTGCGTTGTTACGCCCCTCTCACCTTTCCTCACTTCGGATCAATCCGGCTCAAGCTCTCGGCGCAAACGCACCGGTCCCAACGTCTTGCCGTTTCCCGCCAAAAAAGTAATTTTATCATTTCAGTAATAAGGGGACAAAAATAGTTTCATTTCGGTGGCTGTAATAACTCGTGCTAGATTCGTGTAATTTAGTATATATATAAAGTTTTAGAGATACTTATGTCAGATACAAAGTCATAGTTTTGTAATGTAGGTACTTTTACCTAGAGTGTAGATTAGATTATTCGGGTGTATTTGTATTTAAATATATAAAATATATACATATATCTATCTAGTTAGTACATGTATATATTTTAGATACACATTTGTTCGGCTCAACGATGATGTGATGAGTGTGTAAGTCACCACAGTGTAGATTATTATTTCTAGATACTAATTGTCAACAAAATAATTACTTCGAGGGTGTACCTTCATTATAAGTGCCTTACCTTTATTTTTATATCATTTATTATGAGTATTTATTTATTTATATTTATTTATATATACTTTATTGTACACCGAGTATAACACAATAAAACAGGATACATAAGTTATTAAAGATATACAATGGGCGGCCTTATCGCAGACTGCGATCTCTTCCAGGCAACCTTAGCATGGACATAATCAGAACAGAATAAAAAATGGGGTTGACAATGGTGCAGTATTTCGATAGAGGAAAATTTATGTTAAAGTACACAAATATTTCACAATACAATAATTAAATATACCATATCTCAACTAAACCTACATCTAAAATGCATACCTACTTATATAAATATGTATATATATAAATCCTATAATTCTAAATATTACATAATAGTACTATATTACCAAAGATTATATAAGTAAAGAAACAATTCATTCATATCATAATAAACATTACATAATATCATTCTTTGAGGTTATTAAGTATAACCTCAAAGAATGGTATATGTAATACTAACTGTAATTCTGTATATTAATGATGATATTAAAATAACTGTCTCAATGTTTATCTAAAATTTGTGAAAATCAAACCTAACAAAGTACGGAACCCTGGCTGCCCGGCACGGTTGTTCTTAACTGTATCATTTCGGTGGATTTATTTCATTCCGGTGCACAGTCTATCATTTCGGTGCTAATTTTTATCATTACGGTAGACACCTTTCATTTCAGTGGACTCTTAAAAATTCATCCTTAAATATTTATGTAAGTTTTGATGATATTTAATGTCCACTCACGCACAATGTTACAAAATAGGCTAAAGTTTTATTTGCCACTAAAAATATTTAGATAACATTGAAATAAAAAAATCCCACCGAAATGACACATAAAAATCTTTTGTTGAAATTCACCCACTTGCATCCATACAAGGATAATAGGAAAATCAAACGATTAGACGCATCCTGCGATCGCAGCTTCCGTTGCTTTGTAAAATTATGCATGATCTGTATGCGTTGTCCTGCTAGTTACTTAGTCGTCACGTTTATTTATTATTGATCACGTTGTTCGAACGTCTGATGTCATTTGTGGTTGAGCTCACGAGGGCATCATATTGGGTCGCGTGTTTGCACACTTTGCACTCATTTGTTCGGTAATTGTAACTGGAAGCTCACTGTTGGTTCTTTGAAGTGTTATTTCGGGCCTGTTTCACCATGTCCTAGTCAGTTCCCGGTAGTCACTAGGCAGATATTTTCATCTGTTTTATTTTTACTTTATCCGGCAGTTAGCGTCTATCCAGAGATGGTGAAATGGGCCCTTAGTAGGCTTCTACCACTTAAACACATACATGACATACATAACAGTGGGATTAGGGATACTTAGGTAAATAGGTATATGGTCATGGTGCTTAATACAAGTTGTGAATGAAGATGATTTCATTTGTTAGTTGAGACATTTGTCACACCCCAAAGGACAAAAGCAGGAAAAATAATTTAGAAGTGAGAATAAAATATGTAGCTAGTAGCTACTCATAGTACCTACACACTACTCATAGTATGATAAACAGCACCGTTACAATATTAATAACACAATAATAATTAGCGAAACAAAGCCTATTACATGTATCATTAAACGTGACTTGATTGGCGCCCGCGATACTTGCGTGGAGTCGTCGTCAGCATTCAGAGCACGTTTAGACCACAAGATGGGTTGACAAGCAGGATAGCTATATCAGGAAATCTACACTAAGTAGGTTGAAAAACGACAAAGGAAACCACGACTCAGATAATTACGCGATTCTTTTTGCAGTCTAACCTTCACAACGCCTCAGATAAAGCATTTTTATTATACATGTTACCTATAATATAGTATACTGGCTGGAGGTCGGAGACTCGGTGATATGTAAAAAGTTTGTTAGAACCTGTTTCTTTTGTATCTGCATACCTACAGAATTTAAATATAACGAATGGATTCTTTTACCTGAAAAGTTGTTATCATTAATTTCCAAGGCGCTCTACATAGAAATACATAACAGTTAGATACATTAAGAAGGAATTCATGATTTTACTTTATATATTTTTAAATGTAGATACTTATACCAACATTGATTTGTAGGCTAAAAGACAGGTAAGACAAGTGTTGCATAAAGTAATAAGTACCTACTACCGATTTGTTTTGAATTTAAGGCCTTAACCCACGTGAATGACCTTGAGGAAATGGAGCTAATTTGAAAAAGTCGCCATCTCGCTCGAGACGCTCCGTACTGCTTACACACGGATTTGAATAGTTCAAAGATTAGAGTCGCAGAGAGAATAAGTGGTATTATTTGGAATACTGCCTATTATGTTTAAGCATCACTGAGAGTCACGTCATGTGCACGGTATTAAGTGACTAAATCGATACTTTCAATTATTGTGTGTAAGATAAGTATGTTTTCTTATTGGTGACATGACGTAACGTGAAGTACTTCATTTCCGATATTACCTATATAGAGCTTGCTTTTAGATTTTTAGTTAGTACCGTTTTAGCATTAGTTTAACGCAGTCGGCTTTTATGTTTAATTTAATAATATGTTTTTTATTTTTTTGCCAGTGAAGTGAGTGTGTAGATGATGTGTAGTTCAGAGAACCAAATAAAAGTTTCAGCCACTCACTTTCAAAGTTTATTAACACATAAGTAATACGTATGTTTTACACTAAGTCTTAGCGCACAATTACACAGCCGATTATGCATACAAAATACTGGTTAGGTACGGTTTATAAGTATACAAGTCGCATCCGAGAATTATAACAATAAACACGCTGTAAGCGGCGGGGTACAGCAGACTAAACAGACTAACTCAACTCGCTGAACGCCACCATGTAGCTCAGTATCCTACAATGTGGGTACCGGCGCTGGCACCGCGCCGTTGTATTTCGATGTACCGCCACTGCGGCCGGCCGGACGTTTTGTCACGCGCCTCATTAGTGATGAGCTAACTACTAATACAAAAATCTGTTTGTGCGTAACAGACAATTATTGATATCTGCAAATTATTATATTATATAAAAGCTATTGTGTGTTCATTTACCAATGTCATATTTATTTTATACAAAATAAATTTAGCTGTTCACACAAAATTATTAAAACATTTTGTTATTTATTATATTATAACATTATTATTATATTAATTTAATTACATATTAAATAATATCATTATTTATTGATATATAAACTAATAACAATTAAAAAGGACGATTATCGGGCATAATATAAAAACGGTACTTTAAATAATTAAACTGTAGGTAGGAGACTACACCAGTTTATTTATAGTAATAAATAAACTGGTGTAGTCTCCTACCTAGCTTTCCGCCAGCGGCTTCGCCCGCGTGGTCTTATAATTTTTTCCCCGTTTTTGTATCATTTTTCATTACTACTCCGCTCCTATTAGTCATAACGTGATGATAATTATATAGCCTATAGCCTTCCCCGATAAATGGGCTATCTAACACTGAAAGATTTTTTTTTCAAATCGGTCTAGTAGTTTCGAAGCCTATTCAATACAAACAAACAAACAATCAAATCTTATAATATTATTAGTATAGATTAGTTTAAAGTAGTATGCGCGGCAAGGATAAAAAATTTGAAAACCACCGACACGAAATATAATTTGCCATTTTGTGGTGGCGGCCATCTTGGATTTGAAATGTTCTATAGTACATTATATTCTACTAGTTAAGCCCTTTCATTTGATACCCATAATGAGGGAGTTGTGAAAAAATATCTAATTCGCTATTTTGTGGCGGCGGCCATCTTGGACCAATTTTCATCAAACATAGCTAAGAAAACTCCCGACTAATTCACCTTTCAAATAAAAAAACCTACTACTAATTCAAAATTCGGGAGCTACGATGCCACAGACAGACACACATACACACACACACACACACACACACAACACCCCGTCGTTTTTGCGTCAGGGGTTTTAAAATGAGAACTGTCAGGCATATCATCTTACGGCGAAAATACTATTAGTGTAATTAAAAAAGACAGTATATTCTTGCACGACACAAGTGCCGCGTCGCGTTACTTTTATGTGCATAGAAATATGGTTCAAATTTAAATGACTGTACCGCGCTTCGCCGCGCCGCGTTGCTCAATTCGAGCGGGCCTCGGATGCCGCGTACCCATAGTCACAGTGAGTCTGGGAGGATCGAGTATTTTAAAAGATGGAATAGGTACTACATGATCTCGTTAAATACCTAGTCCTTTAATCTATTCTAGTATATACATTCATCTTTAATATCCATATCATACTAAATTAAAAAATAATGTCCGCCATTTTATATTCAAAAACTTATGCCATTTTCGTAATCAGCATCCCAAGAAACCACGAATTTGATATCAATATTATATTATAATCATAATCATCAGCGCCCTGAAGAATCTTAAAATATCATAAAAAATAAAAAAACAATATCCGCCATCTTAAATTTTAGAATAAAGCTTATTTTCATAATCAGCTCCCTAAAGAACCTTGAATTTGATACCTATATCATAATTCAAAATTTCAAAAATATGTCCGCCGTATTGGATTAAAGAAATAATGCAATTTTTGTAATCCCATTTCCCTAAGGAACATTAGGATTTGATACCCTTATTTACCTTTACAATGAATGCCTATGTGGTTTTTTGAATAACCATACCTAAATAAATCAAAACTCGATAAACATTTACGATAAGTACCTGCGGTAAGTAACTATAAAATTACTTTGACAGGCGAGCGGGACTCGCGATAGCTTAGCGGTTAAAGCGTCTGGTGTACCGAACCAGAAGACGCAGGTTCGAATCCTGAACGCCAGCCGATTTTTTCCTTCATTAAAAATAACTTGTAATCTTAGCATGGAAAATGCTTAAAAAATACAAAAAGATATAAAAAATTACTTTTAAATAAGAATAAGGCGTGTTCGTGAGAGAAGTGGACTGATGAAGAAAATCAAACTATGGTGGTAATTTAAGAGAAATTTAGTAGCACTGGAAGTATTTTATTTCACAATAACGGACTGACAGCACAAAAAACAATACAATCAAATATCAAAAATAAAAACTATCAAAAACAGAACTGTTGCCAGCCAGTCGCCAACAAGGCGAGTGGCGTAGTAATATTTTTATGCCTAAAGTGCGGAGCAATACATATCAGATCTACCACTCTGCAATCTTACTCTTTATGCACTTAAAAAATGAATTTGTTTAGAAAAAAATATTTACAGCCAGCAATATATAAATATTAACTAAACTAAGCATTTCTGTTAATATAAATATTTATCAATAAGTATAAAGCCTTCAAAACTTAAAATGTATTTTAAAATAGTCGCTCAAACACCGACGCGCGGTCCACCCTCGACAACGTCCGGAGACGGACTGCGCGGGTGAAGGAGCAGGGAACGCTCTCATGGATAGACTCAATTTCGAGGAAAATGAATATTTTGACTAGTAAAATGCAAAATAAAAATAATACTTTCAAGTGAAAACATTGATATTTTGAAGACCTATTTTTGTATGAAAAAGCGAAGTAAGTAGCTTCAGCCGTTTAGCAAACAATTTGAAAATTCTGACAAAAATAGGTAGTCTTTGGTGATTTTTTTTCCAAAAAGTGGTTGGCGGAATTACAATTTTTTTCAAGTGAAAAAATTTATCGAATCCTTATACTTATCACATATATTTTTTTTGTACAGATTAAATGAACAGTTATTGAAACAATCTTAATTGAATACCCAAGAATTTGGGCATTTCACTGTTGTTAAGGCGTGAATTTTATTTATTGAATACGTGTGCGATTGTTACGTCGAAAGATATATTACCATCACGAATGCCGAAACTCGTTCCTAGCTGTCTGTATGTGAGCTAGAAGTATTGTGCAAATCCCTGTTGTAGGCATATACTGCGGTCCACGCCACAATTGAGTGACATGCATTAACTCTGGGATGCTATTTTGTAAGCATAAGGTTACGATAATACATTGCGATTTGCGCTCCAACGCAACCCGAAGAGTAGTCAGTAAAGGAGCTAATCACATCAGTTGTGAGGGTTATCATTATACCTACTTAATGATGTTGTAATTGTCGTACAAACGTTACCTACTTAGCTCTTATCGTATAAGTGTGCAATTTTTAGAAATTTTCTGCAGTGATATCACCTTCGATTTGTTAAGAATTTACGGTTTTAGATAAAGGAAATAATTATGTATTTTGCACTACACGTAATTGCATTCAACTTCATACTAGAAGTACGGCAATAAACCTCAATTTCAATTATTATTCTCAATTTCATTTCTCGTCCTGTGAGATGGTGATCAAGTGATAGAGCGTCAAGTTAATGTTCCTCCAGTCAGGACTAAAGAAGAATAACTAGTAAAGTGGCCCATCGCACATTAGACGCCCACCTTGTCACTAGATCCTCAATTGAACAATCATTCACGTCGCTAAATTGACCTCAGAACGTCCTACATCTTGTCTCGGTATAGGAAGAGCTGTCTACTACTTAATGCAGTAGCTATGTTTGTATCGCAAGCCAAATTTGGTCGATGTTCATTTTGTGCCTACATCCTACAATTCTGAGAATCATTGAATATCTTACCAAATTAGTTTCCCCGAATTAAATATTAGCTGTCTGCGTATCGTCAAACTAACAAATCTGAAGGACATACTTCAGCGTTGCTGATAAAGAGGAGTATTGTTTAGGTATGTTTGGATGAAACTGCCTTATGTTGCTTTCTTCACTTGATAACTAGCATTTCTCTGCAGCGTGAGAGTGATGTAAAAAGCTGGGTATTGTATAGAAAATCGGTACGCCAATTAGAAAGATATGTGACGTGTAAAGTGGTGCAGGCTGCGACCTCAGGCGGCTCTATTCGCGGCGATGATCTCACCGGCTCGGGCCCACGTCCTCGCCTCGCTCAAACTCGTTTGTTGTTTACTCGTGTCGATGTAAGAATTAACTTAACGTTTTCGAACACAGGACGTTCTGTATCAAGTGAGACGAGGTTTACGTCATGCAGACGCTATATTTTGACATTTATCGCCAGAAAAACGCCTCACATCCTTATTTAACTTGCCAATTCTGTCGCTGCGCGGCTCTGCTAGAGCTAAAGTCTCTTCAGAATAAAATGATTAGGTGTATTTGTCGTATTGGTAAAATATTTCTTGTCCTTGCTTCTGAGATAAAAACGCTGCATACTTAAAAGTTTTGTTTGCAGCACCAAGCTCTTTTTATGTTGTTGCTTTTTGTTATTTGAGGTATTAAATTTTTTTGTGGTGTTTAGGAAGTTAGCAAGGTAACCATCTAATGGGATGTTTCAAGAGCAAAATAATTTGGCACAGGAAACAAATTTGTGTTTGAAACCATTAATAACCTCCTATTGTGAGCGCAAGTGCGGTTTTGATTTGTTGAGGCCAAAAACTGAATGATATTGTGAAAAAAATATTGATATAAAAAGAGATTGTGATTGGAGCATGTCGGTGTTGCGTAATTTTGAGAATTACATTGCGTGCTAGCTTAGTTGGACCACAGACAGGTAGGCCATATGGTCGACGACCTTGCCGACAACTACCAGCGCGGCCGCGGCAGTTCGCGGTGACTGGCTAACTATTTCTGCTCCTACACAAAAATTATATCCGATTTCTCACACCTTTAACAAATGACTTCAAAGAGCAATGTTTTATGTATCGTAGCAAGATTAGATAACTTATCTTTACCTAAAAGTTTTTAAAGTATCAATGACCTTTTAAAATTATTCTGGAAATACATAATACTTACCTACTTATATATACTTATTTTATCATATTAGGTAAATGGATGTTTATTAATGGGAAATTGCGATAAGTACCTACATACATGCATACTTTTTTACATTGGTACCTAGTCTACCCACTTACCTATATTTATTCAGGTTTTTTTTATAAACAGTAAGTACAATGTGTATTTTAATTTCGGGATCTTGTCTGTATGCCGATGTCCATTTTAAGCTACGTTATAAATTACATACAAGTTTGGCATCAAGCCGTTTATGGGTGGCTTCTAAAGGCAACTTTCCAACTCCTGCGCACTGGGGTCGAGTTTTTTGACAACCACCATAACTGTATGGAAAGAGCTACTTAATTTTCTTCCAAAACGGTTAACACAATACATGGTGACGTTAGTTGTTTTATTTCTATTTTTTTTATTACGCTACTTAAAACGTCATGTTTGTAATTCGTATGCATAGTCCAAAATAAATGTAGACATTCTGAATTCGCTACAGACCCGTTTGCACGTTCATGCTAATTTATTTGAACATCTAAAGAGTTAGCGACTGCGAAAGTATTATTATGTTTTCCGGCTTGACAAGTTTTTCATTACTACTCTTTCTAAAATGTAATTTAATTCGTACTTCATAATACTTGGTACTAACATAATAATATTAAAGTAAAAAGCATTGTAGTTAGATCATCATCGTCATCATCGACCCAAAATATTCTGTCTCAGTGCTGGGCACGGGTCTCCTCTCAGTATGAGAGAGGCTTTAGTCCACGCTGGCCTAAATCTGGTTGGCGTTAATTACAGCAATCAAAGGATCGTAAAAAAGATATAAGCAGATTATAACAAACTAGCTTTCCGCCAGCAGCTTCACCAGCGTGGTCTGTGTAACTATTTCTTAAAAGTTGTAGCTTTCTAATGGTGAAAGAATTTTTTAAATCGGTCCAGTAGTTTCTTTTATTTTCAAACAAACAATCATATCAAGTTCCTTTTTAAAACATTAATTATAGAAGTATAGATTATGCCACTGTTTTGGACATAGGGCTGCTCCAAAATTCCGTTGTAATATACGATCCTGGGGGAGATAATGTTACACTTTCATTGGCAGGTGGACGGTGGTACTGGTAATGGTAATTTAATCACGCAATGCTATAGCAGAAAGGTGTTGGCGCCCATACAAATTATTTTGTAGTTGTCCCAGGAAAATATGGGGTAACATTTAGTTTGACATTAAATATTATTAGATAATAAACTTCCATTAGATTGCTCCTAAATGTCGCAACAGCTAATTGCAGTGTTGGAGTATTTCAAAACAATCTGGTTAGTCAGAGCTCAAAGCTTAGGGCAAGCTTGCGTACCACTAAGCGGTATTGAGCACATTCGAAATGGCGTTGAGTAATCGTCCCGATATAGCGTGGCGCCATCTACCCCGTCATCTGATGCTCTCACAATGAGTCAGGATTTAAACATATGTATGTGCATTTGCAGCTTGAATAGCAAATTAAACGATTTAGCGACAAGTGGAAGTGGCTGTTACTTGCATTTAGGCATATATTTGCTTCAATGAGTTTTTTGACCCTGTAGATAGATCATCGCAATTAATAACAATCCAGTAAATCGTGACATTTCGTTTCAAACCTCGTTTTCCTTAGCACCTTCTTGTTTCGTAGATAGTGTTCACTGTAAACTATTAGTTTTTCTAGTACCTAATTTATTAAAGTTTACTGACCTTACTGACTTTGAATTCCAACTAAATTCTTAACAATCCGTCTCAAACGTGCTCAGATTTCTGAAAAAGATATGAATCTACTTAAATTATAAATGGTCAATTTTTGAGTAGTCTACGAACCTACCTATGTTACCACTTACAATGAACCTCTTCCGTTGTATGAATACCAATTCCTATGTTGATATTTGTTGAAACTTGAATCCTGAACAGGCAGGTACTTATGTATATACACTATTTCGCGATACGTGCTTGGCCTGTGAGCTTTCACTTTAGTCATGTTATGTAAGCACCAAATTTCGATATGTAAGATCTATTATGCTTTTAGGGCCTGTTTGATTTTGAGTCTAGACAGTAGAAATATGAAATTACAGCTATAAAACAAGACTTTGTATAAATAAAACAAAATGAGATGAATTGATGATTTAAAAATTAATAAAAGTATGTGGAAATGACGCTAGAAAAAGCCTAACATTGGAAAAATAAAACATTTTAGTTGTACGTTGGACCCACCTAATAACGAAGAAGTACCTACATATGCATTTACATTGAAGTTAGTAACTTAACATAAAAATGTATGCAAAAAATGCATCTGTATGTACTTGTACACCGTATACAGCGTCGATAACATGTTTACTCAAGGAGTGGTGAAGTCATAAATATTTTTATGCACTTGTGTCAGGGCCTGTTTCTTCGTATCCCTCATTGCCAGTTGCCACTGATTCACGAAATCTCATTAATTGCGGTTCGCACAGGCATTCTGCGAAAACAAGTTATTTATAGGTTAACACTTAACAATTTATAAATTATTTCTCATTGTTTATTTGGGCATTAGTATGTGATACATTATCTATATTTTTTATGTATTTTATAATTATATTAGGTATTTATTTGAAGACAACGTGATGTTGGTGTGCAAGATGATGATATAATACTCGACAGTACCCGTCAAAATACTTCTTGATTACCTCATTCATATTTAATTAATAAAGTTACATACGCGATAGCCCGATAGATTTGCAGAGCGGAATAGTTATAAAAATCCTGCAAACAGGACAAGATTAGGTGGCAGGACCCCGTCATGGTCTTGGTAAATGTAACTGATCCCTTTGCCAAGGAAAGGTAAATGTGGTTTTTAGTCAGCATGAGTACGGAAGATACCCTGCGCTGCCACCCCAGATGGTGGGAATTCATGAGAATTGACCGCATCAAAAATAGGTGGCAGGTATGCAATTCGTTGAAAAGCAAAATGCTAGTGTAATGCTGAACATTAAAAAGTGTGACGATAAATTGGTTGGACTGGCTACCGTATTTCATTACCTACAACTATTTGCGATAATCTTGCAGTGAGTAGAAAGTGTGAAAACTGAGCTGATAAGGGCTGTCGAGGCGACACGGTCGCTTACGATGGCAAATTATCAACGTGTATTAGCCGATTGTGTCGTGTATCTATGTAATAACTAATAGGCGTAGGTACGCATTATGTGTAAGCGTTATTGGTATTCAGTCGTTGTTCTTGCATAGTTTCGTGATATGAACACATAATGTGACCTTTTACGAGTCGTGCAAAGTGATTTGTATCTATGGTTTTAAGGTAAATCTTATCTGTTGGTTAATTATTATTTAAACAATTTAGAACCTGTTTCACCTCATGATAGCCGCGTCCATAACATTTTTTTACTGGGTATGAAATTATCTGCCAAGAAAGTTTTGGGAACTTATCAGTAACCTGTGAAATAGGTCCTAAGTGTTGATGAGTATCTCTCTATGATTACTAAAAAGTAACACTTTCTATACATGTAGGTATACTAGTATCGTATCGTTTGACTTCTAATTTTATGAATTATGAATTTCAAAGCACTGTTTTATGAAAAGCTGTTCCATTGTTAATGTGAAGTAATAACATACCGATAAGTCTTTATCATGAGGACACTACAGGGTTCATGTGTGGTATTCTGACCTTTATAAGACAGCATATTGATCGCGTAGGGATTAGGACGTGTTTGGTCCCCATCGCTAGGCGACAATAAACTAGAGCAAACCTTTTAAACTGTGAACATTGCGATTCGAATTAATAATTTTAGAGATACTTGACCCACCTACTGCAATTACTTCTTAATCTTTGTACTTATCCCTACAAAGATTTTAGATGGGGTACCTATAAAAAGAAGAAACTACGATATGTAGGATCTTTCAGGTGATTTATTAAATTACGCAAAATATCTTGCTCTATGACGCATACTTACCGCATGTCATCAAGTTCTCACTAATATGAACATCTCAATACTTTATGAGCAATCAACAAAATGCTGATACTTATCAATATTGAAGAAAACAACTCTTTGTTACTTTGTTCGTGATTACCTCTAATAAATATTTTTTTACTGCGCGTAGGGTCGGATGATGAGTACAATGTAACCTTTGAGGAGGTTACACGGCTCTCCTTGTGAGTAGAAAGGGGGTCGCAGTGTTCGAGGCGTTTCATTGACTCACTGCTATATCTGGATTGCCTCCTGCGAATTGCAACCGCCTACTCTCAGTATGCGCTGTATACACGCCTGTTTGGAATTATATCTCATTCCTTTTGATTTATACTGTTGCTTCATTTAATACAAAGAACACTGTAATTGACTTAAAGTCGACGATGACGTCAACTCTTGAATTAGCGAACACGATGAAAGAACAGTGAAATGAATGAGTGTGAGTAGTGTGACTGAAATTATGATTCATTTTTAAACAGCAAAGTTGATTTATAGAGTAGGAACTTACTTACCTAACTCTTGGTAGTGTGTTTGTTTACCTATATTTATTTTGTTATATAATTTTTCTTTGTGTGTACAATAAACATTAGGTTCTTAACTATGTAGGTACTCGTACATAAAGGTACGTTATTAGTCTTTTATTTTTCTACACTGTTATGTTAGATAAAAACAATCCGTTTTCACTGTAGTGTCCCAGAAGAAGTGTTTGTTTTAAGTTCATGAAAGTTTCAAGTATTACCTACCTATTGCCACGCTATTGCTGTTGCGGTAGAAACAGTAACGCGGTTACTCAATATCAATAGTATTCAGATTGCAAAATGTTCAACTATGGGAACTTTTTTTATATAATAATAACGCATAAAGTGCCATCAAAATAATTGAGCAAGTACTAATTATTTGTATTTGCAGTCTAAATCCCGGTAACGGTGTCTTTAAAATAGGTTAAGGTTACATAAGTATGACATGATTAATCAATATCTAGGTAAGTAGGTAAACCGATTTGGATAGCGTTGCTTTCTAGTTCACCGTCCAGACTAATTGTTGAATAGGTATACGTACCTACCTACTTGTTGATATGAGAACTGAGAAGCCGTTTCAGTTTCATGAGCCGGCACGGCACAGCTGCGTCAGTCCGCGTTGCGAGCTTGCGCGATGCCGCTGGATTCTTCCCTTAGAAATATTATACTCCTATTAAAAACAGTTTAAAAAGCCATCACATAATATAGTTACTTCGACGAGTAAAAGTGTAATTTGGCAACAAAAAGCGTTATGATTTCCATAGCACGTAAACCATAATAGTTCAGTTAATTGTGGCTCGATGATTTGATGCAGGCTGTATACCTACATTGAATTAACGTTTATTATTTAATGTAGCTGTTGAGTTCTGTTTGTGCCAAGCTTACTAAGCCCATAATTTGTAAGATATTAAAAGCAATAAGATCGGTTGCATTTCACATGTACTTATCTAAGACAATTCATATGGAAACTTGCGACTCAGTATCAGTTAAAAGAAGAACCGGTGTGCAGTGCATATAGCACCACTGCCTGGTGTCTCTGTAACAGGGGTGAGGGTGGCAGGCGAGGTGAGCGCGATGGACGCGTGTGATGGCCAATTCACTGACGCTGCCACCTCTGCCGCCGCCCCGAAGATTCCCATTGTCTCTCCACCCCTATCGTGTCAAAAGGTGTGATTTTATCTTATTGTGTTTTTGGCGGATGATTCGTTTATACTTTACACTTTAAATAAAGATAGAAAGAAGATCTTAAGAATCCAGTGTTTGAAATAGCACTATGTTTTTGTGATATGTATGAATGACATTAGAAAGTAGGCAATGGATATAATTTAGCTTAGTCTTAAAATATTTTTGGTATTAAAATTCGATCAATAACTAAATAAGTACATATCTATTTAAAACAGTACTTATTTACTAATGTACTTTGTTATTTCATATGTCTCGATATTCCATAGTGTTTATTGTACGTGGTTGTTCACAGGCGTCACCGCTGCCCACACAACGATGTCCCGGAGCCATTGTTCGATGTGGAGCACACGACGAGCGTGGTCTCCGCGTACAAGCGCGACTACGATGAGAAACACGTGAGCCGCACCACAGCTGTCCATCACGAGGATCACCTTCGTCTTGAAGGTGACTTCCAAGAGCCTGAGCGTCCTCAGTGGCAACCAGCCGAGCGACCTAAACAAAGGAAGCCCGAAGATAACCTTAAGCCTGAAGGAGATTTTGAGAGAAGGCAACCTGAGGAATGGCGGCCTGGTGAAAGAGCTCCTGTGAGAAAACCTGAAGATAACTTGAGACCTGAGGGAGATTTCGAGAAACGTAAACCAGACGAATGGCGTCCCGGCGACCGCGCACCCGTCCGAAGGCCCCATGACAACTTGAGACCAGAGGGCGATTTTACCACTCCCGAGAAAGAGCCATGGAGACCAGCTGAGAGAGAAAAACCTAAAAAGCCAGAAGATAATTTAAGACCTGAAGGTGATTTCGAAAGACGTAAACCGGAGGACTGGCGACCAGGTGAGAGGGCTCCGGTAAAACGTCCGGAGGATAATCTTAGACCCGAAGGTGAGTTCGAAAAGCGGCAACCTGAAGACTGGAGACCAGGTGATCGGGCACCAGTGCGCCGGCCCGAGGACAATTTACGTCCAGAAGGTGATTTTGAGAAACGTAGACCAGAAGAGTGGAAACCAGGTGAGAGGGCGTCAGTAAAACGTCCGGAGGATAACCTTAAGCCTGAAGGTGACTTTGAAAAGCGAAGGCCTGAAGAATGGCATCCTGGGGACAGAGCTCCCGTTCGACGACCTGAAGATAATTTAAGACCCGAAGGCGATTTTACAACACCAGAAAAAGAGCGCTGGCAACCAGCTGAACGTCCTAAACAAAAGAGACCACAAGATAACCTTAAGACTGAGGGTGATTTTGAACAGCCAAAACATGAAGAGTGGCGCCCCGCTGAGCGCGTTACTCAGAAAAAACCAAAAGATAATCTAAAACCTGAAGGGAAGTTTGAACAACCTAAGCAAGACGAATGGCGTCCTGCTGAAAGACAAACACCTAAAAAACCACAAGATAACTTGCGACCTGAGGGCGACTTTGAAACTCCTAAACCTGAAAAATGGCAGCCAGCCGAGCGACCAACTCAAAAGAAACCACAAGACAACTTGAAACCAGAGGGCGAATTCCAACAACCCAAGCACGACGAATGGCGTCCTGCTGAAAGGCAAACGCCTAAGAAACCACAAGATAACCTACGCCCTGAAGGTGACTTTGAACAACCGAAACATGATGAATGGCGCCCAGCAGACCGTGTCACTCAAAAAAGACCCCAAGATAACCTTAAACCCGAAGGAGAATTTGAGCAACCAAAACATGATGAATGGCGACCAGCAGAGCGCGTCACTCAGAAAAGACCCCAAGATAACCTTAAACCTGAAGGAGAATTTGAACAACCAAAACATGATGAATGGCGGCCAGCAGAACGCGTCACTCAGAAGAAACCTAAAGATAATCTTAAACCTGAAGGTGATTTTGAACAACCCAAACATGATGAATGGCGTCCAGCCGAGCGCGTTACTCAAAAGAGACCGCAAGATAACCTCAAACCTGAAGGTGATTTTGAAAGTAGAAAACCTGAAAAATGGCAACCTGGTGAAAGGGAACCAGTTCGGCGACCGGAAGATAATCTTAAACCTGAAGGTGAATTTACAACACCTAAAAAAGATGAATGGAAACCCGCAGAAAGACCTCAACAAAAGAAACCTACTGACAATTTAAAACCAGAAGGTGACTTCGCTAAACGACAACCTGAAGAGTTTGTCCCCGCTGAAAAGGCAATAGTGAAAAAGCCAGAGGATAATTTGCGTCCTGAAGGCGAATTTACAACTAGAAGGACAATTACTGGAGATTACAAAGTTGTGACTGGTGAGAGAGCAGAAATTATTCGAAGAACCGACAATATTATCACAGAAGGAGACTTTACAGGTAGTTAATTTTAATTACTGATTTTTTATAACATGATACGAAGCACTATTAGCACACTGTTCGTCTAGATATCCACATCCCAAGAATTGTGATGTGTAAAAGAGGTTATCCGTAGTTATATTATAAATGCGAAAGTAACTGTCTGTCTGTCGCGCTTTCACGCCAAAACTACTAAACCGATTTAATAAAAATTTGGTATACAGATAGTCAAGAGCCTGAGAAAGGACAAAGGCTACTTTTTAATAAGAAAAAAAGGGTTTAAGTTGTTGAAATAGGGGATGAAATTTATAAGAAATACACTGACCATGCGGGCGAAGCCGCTGGCGGAAAGCTAGTATTATATAATTCCATTTTAATAGCTTTTAACTTTTTTATTTTGGTTAACTGGACTACTTGAAATGTAAAATTAGGATAATAACAATATTTTTTGTTACACATCAATTAAATAACTCACCTTACTTTGCAGATACCACAACTTCACGATCTGAATATACTGTAAAACCAGTGGAACGACCAAAACCTGTCCGTCGCAATACTTGGACTAAGATAGAAGGAGATATGACCACGGAAACGACGTCACAATCAGAATTTGTTGACTACACTGATACTGTAGAAAGAACGACAATGGTGGCAAGGAGAACTGATAATTTAATACGAGAAGGTGAAATAGAATTTGTTACATCCAATCAGAAAGACTACCCAGAAAAGGTAACGCAGATTGATCGACCCAAAAGACGACGAACGTGGACCAAGGAAGATTTCGAAAAGTTTTATTCTACGGAGGAGCTTGAAAAAATTACAACTTCCCAAGATGAGTATAGAATATACGAAGAGATTGATGTGAGGCAACAAAGAGTTATTAGAAAGGATAATTTGCATGTAGAGGGCATATTTGATAGTCATACCGTGTCACAGGACACCTACGGGCCTAAAAAAATTTCTGAAAGACCCAAACAAATCAAGCCAATTGATAATCTTAAATCTGAGGGTGAATTCGAGCAACCGAAGCAGGATAAATGGCGTCCAGCAGAACGAGTTACTCAAAAGAGACCACAAGATAATTTGAAGCCTGAGGGTGAGTTTGAACAGCCAAAACATGATGAATGGCGACCAGCAGAACGTGTTACTCAGAAGAAGCCTAAAGATAACCTTAAACCTGAAGGTGAATTTGAACAACCCAAACACGATGAATGGCGTCCAGCTGAAAAACAAACACCTACAAAACCGAAAGATAACTTAAAACCAGAAGGTGAATTTGAACAGCCAAAGCACGATGAATGGCGTCCAGCAGAACGTGTTACGCAAAAGAGACCACAAGACAATCTCAAGCCTGAAGGTGAGTTTGAACAACCCAAACACGAAGAATGGCGTCCAGCTGAAAGACAAACTCCTACGAAGCCGAAAGATAATTTGAAACCAGAAGGTGAGTTTGAACAACCAAAGCACGATGAATGGCGCCCAGCAGAACGGGTCACTCAGAAGAAGCCCAAAGATAATCTTAAACCTGAAGGTGAATTTGAACAACCTAAACACGATGAATGGCGTCCGGCTGAAAGACAAACACCTACAAAACCGAAAGATAATTTGAAACCAGAAGGTGAATTTGAACAGCCAAAACACGATGAATGGCGGCCAGCAGAACGTGTTACTCAGAAGAGACCTAAAGATAATTTGAAACCAGAAGGTGACTTTGAACAGCCAAAGCACGATGAATGGCGACCAGCAGAACGCGTCACTCAGAAGAAGCCTAAAGATAATCTTAAACCTGAAGGTGAATTTGAACAACCCAAACACGATGAATGGCGGCCAGCTGAAAGACAAACGCCTACAAAACCGAAAGACAACTTGAAACCAGAAGGTGACTTTGAACAGCCAAAGCACGATGAATGGAGACCAGCAGAACGAGTCACTCAGAAGAAGCCTAAAGATAATCTTAAACCTGAAGGTGAATTTGAACAACCCAAACACGATGAATGGCGGCCAGCTGAAAGACAAACGCCTACAAAACCGAAAGACAACTTGAAACCAGAAGGTGACTTTGAACAGCCAAAGCACGATGAATGGCGACCAGCAGAACGCGTCACTCAGAAGAAGCCTAAAGATAATCTTAAACCTGAAGGTGAATTTGAACAACCCAAACACGATGAATGGCGGCCAGCTGAAAGACAAACGCCTACAAAACCGAAAGACAACTTGAAACCAGAAGGTGACTTTGAACAGCCAAAGCACGATGAATGGAGACCAGCAGAACGCGTCACTCAGAAGAAGCCTAAAGATAATCTTAAACCTGAAGGTGAATTTGAACAACCCAAACACGATGAATGGCGGCCAGCTGAAAGACAAACGCCTACAAAACCGAAAGACAACTTGAAACCAGAAGGTGACTTTGAACAGCCAAAACACGATGAATGGCGACCAGCAGAACGCGTCACTCAGAAGAAGCCTAAAGATAATCTTAAACCTGAAGGTGAATTTGAACAACCTAAACACGATGAATGGCGTCCAGCTGAAAGGCAAACACCTAAAAAACCCCAAGACAATCTACGTCCTGAGGGTGAATTTGAGACTCCTAAGCCTGAGAAATGGCGGCCAGCCGAGCGACCAACACAAAAGAAACCTCAGGATAACTTAAAACCGGAGGGAGAATTTGAGCAGCCAAAGCATGATGAATGGCGCCCAGCAGAGCGTGTAACTCAAAAGAAACCCAAGGATAATCTTAAACCTGAGGGTGAATTTGAACAACCAAAGCACGACGAATGGCGTCCCGCTGAGCGCGTTACTCAGAAGAAACCAAAAGATAATCTGAAACCAGAAGGTGAATTTGAACAACCAAAACACGAAGATTGGCGTCCTGCTGAAAGACAAACGCCTACAAAACCTAAAGATAACTTAAAACCTGAAGGTGATTTTGAACAGCCAAAACACGATGAATGGCGTCCTGCAGAGCGTGTCACGCAAAAACGACCCAAGGATAATCTGAAACCAGAAGGTGAATTTGAACAACCCAAGCACGACGAATGGCGCCCTGCTGAAAGGCAGACGCCTAAAAAACCTCAAGACAACCTGCGTCCTGAGGGTGAATTTGAGACTCCTAAGCCTGAGAAGTGGCAGCCAGCAGAGCGACCAACTCAAAAGAAACCACAGGATAACTTAAAACCTGAAGGAGATTTTGAACAGCCTAAACACGATGAATGGCGACCTGCAGAGCGTGTCACTCAAAAGAAACCCAAGGATAACCTTAAGCCCGAAGGTGAATTTGAACAACCAAAGCACGACGAATGGCGTCCCGCTGAGCGCGTCACTCAGAAGAAACCAAAAGATAATCTTAAACCGGAAGGTGAATTTGAACAACCAAAACATGAAGATTGGCGTCCTGCTGAAAGACAAACGCCTACAAAACCAAGAGATAACTTGAGACCTGAAGGTGATTTTGAACAGCCAAAACACGATGAATGGCGTCCTGCAGAGCGTGTCACACAAAAAAGACCCAAGGATAATCTGAAACCAGAAGGCGAATTTGAACAACCTAAGCAAGACGAATGGCGCCCTGCTGAAAGGCAGACGCCTAAAAAACCTCAAGACAACTTGCGCCCTGAGGGTGAATTTGAGACTCCGAAGCCTGAGAAGTGGCAACCAGCTGAGCGGCCAACACAAAAGAAACCCCAAGATAACTTAAAACCTGAAGGTGATTTTGAACAGCCTAAACACGATGAATGGCGACCTGCTGAGCGCGTTACGCAAAAAAGACCCAAAGATAACCTTAAGCCAGAAGGTGAATTTGAGCAACCCAAACAAGACGAATGGCGTCCTGCTGAAAGGCAGACGCCTAAAAAACCTCAAGACAACCTCCGTCCAGAAGGCGAATTTGAGCAGCCAAAACATGACGAATGGCGTCCAGCAGAGCGTGTAACTCAAAAGAAACCCAAGGATAATCTTAAACCTGAGGGTGAGTTTGAGAAACCAAAACACGACGAATGGCGTCCCGCTGAAAGGCAAACCCCTAAGAAACCTCAGGATAACCTACGTCCTGAAGGCGACTTCCAACAACCAAAGCATGATGAGTGGCGTCCAGCAGAGCGCGTTATCCAGAAGAAACCTACGGATAATCTTAAGCCTGAAGGTGAATTTGAACAACCGAAGCCTGATGAATGGCGTCCAGCTGAAAGGCAAACGCCTAAGAAACCTCAAGACAATTTACGTCCCGAGGGTGAGTTCGAGACTCCTAAGCCTGAAAAGTGGCGGCCGGCTGAGCGACCAACCCAAAAGAAACCACAGGATAACTTGAAACCAGAGGGTGACTTCGAACAACCAAAGCACGACGAATGGCGTCCTGCTGAAAGGCAAACACCTAAGAAACCACAAGACAATCTTAAGCCTGAAGGTAAATTTGAGCAGCCAAAACATGACGAATGGCGTCCAGCAGAGCGTGTAACTCAAACGAAACCCAAGGATAACCTTAAACCTGAGGGCGAATTTGAGCAACCAAAGCACGACGATTGGCGACCTGCTGAGAGGCAAACACCTAAGAAACCTCAGGATAACCTACGTCCTGAAGGCGACTTCGAACAACCAAAGCATGATGAGTGGCGTCCAGCAGAGCGCGTTACCCAGAAGAAACCTAAGGATAATCTGAAGCCTGAAGGTGAATTTGAACAACCGAAGCATGATGAATGGCGTCCAGCTGAAAGACAAACACCTAAGAAACCCAAAGACAACTTACGCTCTGAGGGTGAATTTGAGACTCCTAAACCTGACAAGTGGCAACCAGCTGAGCGACCAGTCCAAAAGAAACCTCAAGATAACTTAAAACCGGAAGGTGAATTTGAAAAACCAAAGCAGGACAAATGGCAGCCTGCAGAACGACCAGTTCAAAAGAAACCTCAAGACAATCTCAAACCGGAAGGTAAATTTGAAACGCCTAAACAAGATCACTGGCGTCCTGCGGAGAGGCCTGAAGTTAAGAGACCGAAAGATAATTTGAAACCTGAAGGAGATTTTGAGAAACCAAAGGAAGATAAATGGCAACCGGCTGAAAGGCAAACACCGAAAAAACCACAAGATAATCTTAAGCCAGAAGGTAAGTTTGAACGTCCTGAAAAACCAAAACATGTTGTCGGAGAAAGACCTATTCAGAAAAAACCAGAGGATAACCTAAAACCTGAAGGAGATATGGAAGTTATACGTAGAACTGATTACACAGCGACTAGAGGAGATCGTGTTGACGTAGTCAAACATGAAGATCACCTTAAAATGGAAGGAACAATAGATATTCGTCGTTCAAGAGATGATTATAAACGTATTGAAAAAACAGAAAAGGTTGTAATACAGAGACATGAAGATAACTTGAGAACTGAGGGTGAGTTTATAGACCTTCAAGTTCGTAATGATTATGGTGCTACTAAAGGCGAAAGGGCTCCAGTTGTTAAACCACAAGATAATCTAAAGCCCGATGGTAAATTCTACAAACCTGAAGTTGTTCCATCTCAACCTGCTGAGAAACGTAAACCATTTAAACAAGTTGATAATATTACTATTGAAAGAGACATTGATTTAAGACAGAGGCAAAAGATTGAACGACTTGATATCATTCGCAGGGAAGACAATTTAAAGATTGAAGGTGAATTTATAGACATGAAACAAAAAACTGATTATACTAAAGTAACAGGTGAGCGGGCTGCTATTGTAAAGCATGAAGATAATTTAAAAATGGAAGGAACAATGGAAAATATCCGTTCCTCTGACACGTATCGTGTTGTTAAGGGCCAAAGAGTCAAGTTAACTCGGAGAGAAGATAATCTTAAAATTGAGGGAGTATTTGAAGATCATACCCGTAGGGATGATTATAAAGTAACTAAAGGTGAAAGATCAGCCATAATATATCATCAGGATAATCTGAAACCGGAGGGTGAATTTGAAAAGAGGCCTAAGGAGGTCAATGAGCCTGGTGAGAAACGTACACCTATCAAGAAACCAGATACCTTAAAGCCTGAGGGTGATTTTGAAAGACCTTCAAGGCCAAAATGGGAAACTTCAGAACGACCTGATTTAATCAAGCACCAAGATAACCTTCACCCTGAAGGTGATTTTCCAAGCCGCCCTAAATCTGAATGGCAGCGCGGGGATATCCCAGAACAAGTTCGCCCTAAAGATAATTTGAAGCCTGAAGGTGATTTTGATAGACCCTCGAAGACGAGATGGGAAACATCAGAGAGACCTGAACAAGTGCGACCTAAGGATAACTTACGTCCTGAAGGTGAATTTACAGGTAGGCCAATGAGCCATTGGCAACCTGGAGAAACACCAAGTCAAGTTCGTCCTAAAGACAACCTCAAACCTGAGGGCGACATGGCATCACGCACCCCAACTAAATGGGTTCCAGGCGAAACACCAGCACAAGTTCGACCAAAGGATAACCTGAAACCAGAAGGTGATTTTGAAAGACCATCAAGGTCACAGTGGACTTCTGGAGGTAGACCTGAACAAGTAAGACCTAAAGACAACTTACGCCCTGAAGGCGACTTCATGGATAGGCCCAAGAGTAAATGGCAACCTGGAGAAACACCAATTCAGGTTCGTCCTAAAGATAACTTGCACCCTGAGGGGGACATGGATTCTCGCACTCCTTCAAAATGGGCTCCGGGCGAAACACCCGCTCAAGTTCGGCCCAAAGATAACTTGAAACCAGAAGGTGATTTTGATCGCCCTACAAGACCGAAGTGGACTTCTGCCGACAGGCCTGAACAGGTCAGACCTAAAGATAACTTACATCCTGAAGGTAAATTTACTGATAGACCCAAGACACAGTGGCAACCCGGTGAAACACCAAATCAAGTTCGACCTAAAGATAATTTGAAAACGGAAGGCGATGTAAATTATCCATCCAGACCAACGTGGGAAACTGGGGACCGAAGAAGCCCAGTTAAACCAAGAGATAATTTGTACCCGGAAGGTGACATGGATTCACGTACATCGACGAAATGGGCTCCAGGAGAAACCCCAGCTCAAGTTCGTCCTAAGGATAATTTAAAACCTGAAGGCGACTTTGAAAGACCAGGGCCTCAGAAATGGAGCCCTGCTGACAAAACAGGTCCTATTAAACCAAGAGATAATCTTTATACCAATGGTGATATAACAAAACATGATACCAGCAAAACACAAACAACTGAAACATCTAGAACTACAGAATCTAAGTCTATTATTGGGCATGATAATCAAGACATTAAATCTAAAACCGTCTCCCGTCATGATACTCACGTACATCGCGATGACCAGTCACATACTTCTCACACGGAGACACATGTAAAGCACTCGCACATTAGTACCGACCATTCTACTTCCAAAAATATACAATCTGGAACACACGTTAAACATGTGACATCACACGATGCTGTTGATCACGGTGGATCGCAGAAAAATGTAGAAAGAGTCACATCACAAGACAATTTTAATGATAGACACAAGACGGTGGGCGTTACTGATCGCTCTGTGTCACGAAGCAGCACAGATAGAACACTTATAAACAAAAGTGATGCGAAAAATATAAGAACTGTTACATCGACAACTACAAAAACCATTAAGCAGATATCAGAAAAGAAACTTAGAGGCGGCAAGTGGGTGACTGTCACCCGAAATGTTGAAGTAGATGTAAGCGATGATTCGGGAAGATTTACTCCTCAGCATTCTGCTCCAAAGAGAGAGCCAGACGATCACACACACCGCGCAAGACAGATTGGAGCAGACACGACGCACAGAAAAATGTCCTCGTCAGACCACGTGAGATCTTCAACCAGTCAAGACAATCTTACAACACATGGATCAAAAGGAACAACTGTTGTTGATCAACATACTCGATCAAATCACCAATATATTGATAATACTCAACGAATTCATTCGTCTCAACAGTCAATTACCTCTTCATCTTCAAGTCAAAATTTAAGTTCTAAAGAACATACGCAAAGAATAATAACAGGCGCTACCAACACATCTCGAGATCATATAAATCAAAATATTACCAAATCTACCCAGCAATCAACTTCTGATAGTCACATAGCAAGACATGGCAGTGGTGGTGAAACGACTCACCAAAGGATTGTACCGTCAGATTATTCCAGTAAACCATCCAGTCACAGCCATATTTCAGAAAGTCACATTCAAAGAAATGCTAGCACTGCATCACAGGTCCATAAAGAAAGTCATTCAGAACAACATATCTCAAGGTCTTCCCAACATTCCGTGAATAGAAACCATTTAAGTGACAGTGTTACAAAGACGAGTATTGAGTTCCAAAAAGCCATGCACGGGGGCGGCAGCAATGATCCACCAGCTACTGTGATCGATAGCTCCTCACGAAGTGGCCATCATAAGCGTTCATCAGATTTGGTATCAGACTCATCTTCTTCTAATTCAATTTTACACAGGAAAGGTGTCCAATCAAATACGGAAGCTCACCATTCCATAAGCTCTACAGCAGCTGCACAGAGAAAGAGCATTGGGAATCTCTCAGAGCGCGGTGAATACATTAGTAATTCCACGCATAGTACCGACAGAAAAAGTATTAGTTCCATGCATCGATCTACTAGAGACAACACTGCTGTTATTTCTCAGCATGAGAGTTCGGACTCCCGTCGTAATCAAACCAGGAGAGACGGACAGTCTACGCTAGTTGCTGATCGTCAGCCAACACGTGTTGTAAGAGATAACCTCAAGGTCGGAGGTGACTTTTATGGACAGTCAGAGGGTAGATCTTATGGAAGCTTTTCGCGTTCTGACCATTCTCAAAGAGCTGATCGTTCTGAACGAGTTGAGCGTGTAGAGCGGGTCACACGCCATGGAAATTCTTCACAATTTGTTCTTGGCGACGGCAGCACTAGTTACAAGCGTGAATTTACGTCTCATGTCCACGGAACTTGCCCAGCGACATTAATCGACTCAGGACGCACTCCATTCAAACACACGCGAGATTCTCGTGAACACAAGTTTTACGCTACAAAAATAACACAGCAACAATAAATTACTTCTGTTGCATCTTCAGCCAAGAGTAGGCTAACATTTCTAATTTCATTCCTTATTTTATGGAGCTTATAAAATGTAATCCTGTTAATGTTATATTTTTTGTAGTACATACACGCAAGCTAACTGCTAGTCTTAATATGATTAACATGCCTTATAATGTCTAATAATTATATGCATAATGTAATTTTTAATTTCATAATTTTACGAGTATATATTTTGTTTTGTCAAACATTGCCATGCAATAAACTTTTACATCAATAAGGACTTGTTTGATTTTTTCTGTACCTACGACCCACCAATTTTGAAAAGAGGATGAATTCATGAATGATGTACCTACTTATTCATTTGAATACGTAGGTACGTCGTGTACAATAAATTAATTTCTATTGTAGCCACGATTGAGTTATTTACGGGCTCTCGGGCTTCGAAATATTATTATCTATTCCTCATAACAATCAGCAATGTCAGCATCTACCTACATACCTATAGGTAAAACAACACAACACTTATGTTTCACCACGTTATAGGTAGCCGCTAACCATGGCATAAATTCAGAAATGAATAAAATTTGCATAAAATTATCTGCCAAGTATTTTTACGGGAACTTACCTACTAGGACTATAGTGAAACAGGCCCTTCCCTACTCCTGTATAGTTCGTTCATTTTACGGAGACTCGGTAAGTCAATTAATTTGAACTCTATGCTAGTGATGTAAGGATCACGGCGCGTGCCGTCATAAATTGAAACTTACTATCAGAGTACAGAGGTCAAACGCTCAAGGTCAGGACGTGGGTTAGCTATAATTTAAAAGGCTTTTCGTTAACCTTTAACCTTTAAAGGTTAACTTATTGTCCGGCTTGAAGTTGGCACGAGCTAACTTCAACCTGACCGTAAAAAATGGGAGAAAAATTATATAGAAAAACTGGGTTTAAATGATTTGTATAGAAAATAAACAGCGAACTGAAATATTGTTTTAGCGTTAGGCACAGGTGCACCTTAGACTACACATCACATGATGACTTTATGTTATGATACGAAGCAGGAAGCCAAGTTCCTAGGATTTAGGTTTCAGCAAATCATGAACCAATATATATGAACGATTTTCTAGCGTCCCTATGAACCGCTGCCCTAGTACGACGAAACTTTGTCAACTCAAACAAAACGACTCGCAAAAATAAACAAATTATGTAGTAAAAAACGTGATTTCATGTTTTGATTATTTTATTTATAAATGTTTACATAACAATCCTACAAATTATACATGGTTATTTAAAATTAGTTACCTAATTTTTGTTTTCTTTCCATGCTTTCAATATTATGTACTCTAAAATTAAATTATGTAATTGAAGTTTATTGGGTGCATACGGGTAGACATTCTCACAAAATAAGTTACAGAACATTCCCGGAAAGTAAATACTTACTAAAATTTTTTATACAGCGCAGCGAAACTAATTTTAAATTACCTTATATTTGAATACTTATAAACAAATTCAAAATAATGTAAATTAAAATTAAGTACAAACTAATGTATTTTAATGCAAACATAATTTAAAATACTTAAAAATTATGTAATCGTCATATACCTTTTCTAGCCATCAGCAGAAGTGAGTTCTTGAGCATTGTGCGACTGTTTTACCCGTCTTATTCTTTTGTATCTAGTTAGATCTCCGTCGTAGCTCCGTGGGAGTGGGCCAAACGCATCATTCTCTTGGTAATGGGGTGCATTGAAGTAATTTTCTGAAGCAAATTTCTTTTCGTCCTCCACTAATGACGTTGAACGCTCGGATTTGACGTCTGCTATACCACTTGAGTTGTCCTCTGCCGTGCGTCTATTTCTCGCACCACTGCTATACATAAGATTATCATCAACGCCTTCCACACCGGATAGAACATTATCAGTGTCGGAACCCAGACTCATTTGGTCACCTTCTAAATTCTCATGTGGGGATTTTGAGTTGTCATTTGAACTTTTACCTTGGGCAGTTTGTTCGGCGTTGGCTGCCTCCTCTTGTAACCCTTTATTGTTGTTTGCGAAGTTAGAAGTGCGATCATAAAAGCCTTCATCATCAAACTCATTACCCTCGTCGTTATCCTCATCCTCGTTTTCAGCTTTGTAGGGAAAGTATGCAACTTTAGCATCCGGTAAAAGTCCAGCAGATCTTTTTTTAATGACTTGATCGGTATTTTTTCGTTTAACTCTAACCAATGGTCCCGAGTAAGGCTCCGAGTCGTCGTATGCATTAGAATTTGGAAAAGATTCCTCCAGAGATTTTATTGAATCGGATAAATCAGATTGCTTGTCCAAATATGTTTCTCTTTTATAAGTTTTGCTGTCTTCATGGAATTGAGATTCATCATCCAATAATTTAGATAAATTGTCATCTTGAGAACAAAAGTACCCCTGATCATTTGCATAGTCTTGCCCATTTTGGAGATTCAAATCGTTGTCTATCATTTTAGAGTCATCAAAGGCCATACCATCTAAGTCATCCAAATTTGCTTCTCTTTTATTTTCAGTTTTTGTTGTGACTTGCACATTAGCAACAATTTCACCTTGAGATTTGGGATCCATATTTAAAGAGAACGTATTTAAATTACTATCAGGTTTTTTCTGGACTGCTTCATCGTTATGACTTGTCAGTTCTATTTTATTAACAGAGCTCATACTTGTCTCCGCACTTTTAGAGCTGGATATATCATTACTTTCAGTTTGACTTTCTGGTTGCTTAGTATTCTCTGTAGTCTCAGTATTTTGTGTTGGTGACGCTTCAGTGTTTAAATCTACAACTGGACTGCCACCTTGAACTTTACTTAAATCAGATTGGCAGTTTTCAATGAAATTATTTTCTTCAACAGCTCCAGCTTTCTTTGTTATTTCTCTTTTATTAATATACCCATTATCACTGGCATCGACGTCATCTATAATTTTTTTCAAAAGCTCCCTCTTTTCATCAGTCAAAGAATTAAGAAGTTGGTCCAATTCATCACCAGATAGTTTCTTGATGTGCCTTTTGATGGCAGACTCTTCGTCTTCGGTGTCAGTTTTGTCATTATTTTCTTTACTTCCTTGGCTATTAGACATGTTTGGAGTTTCAGCTGGGTTAGCTTCTTTTACATTGCGTCTGTCTCTCAAGTTGAAGCGTGCAGCATCGTGAGTTTTGTCATCAGCGACATCTCTGTTTTCTGCTTGCATTGTGTTATAATACTGTTTAAAATATCGAGATTGTTCATTGGTATCAGAAGCGTCATTATTATTGTATTCGTTTTTGTCCACTTTGCTTATTTGATCCCTATTTTTCTCGAATAGCATATCACCTTCTTCGTTTGCCGCTCCTTCAAATTCAACGGTCCGTTTATTAATTTGATTTTCTTCTTGGGTCTGTGCGTTTCGGTTAGACTTATTAATATCTCGATTCGTCAAGTGTTGTGTTGCTTCTTGTTGATCATCGTTAGATTCAATATATCTATTTGACTGACGGCGCCTAGGAAAAGGTCGGAGCTGTTCATTATAATTTGCTGAACCTGAATTTTCCTCTCGTGTCTCTCGATTCCTATTGGCTTTAGAATCTGAAAGCTATAAAGAGAAAATATTAGTAGAGACTTCTATAGATATTTTAAAATTTATTTTTTAGTGTTATTTTTTTTGAAAATGTCTTACATTTTCAGTTTTAGTCCGTGTTAAGCGGTCTTCAGCGCCGTTACGCTGCAAGTATCTGCTCTCAGTTAAGTCTAGCAAGTGTCTACTTCGAGCCACTTCGTCTTCTTGAACGGCAGGCTCCTAAAAGCAATTTTAAATGTAATTAAGTAATTTATTTATTTTAAAATTTTATTTTACTTTACACGGTTTGTCGCCATATGAGACGTTTATACAATTTAAATGAATATTTATCCTAACGTCGTACTGAGTTACGCTTGTTGCTTTAAAAGGAAAGATCTAGTCATAAAAGTTACATGTTTTGCAGTAAGACAAAACAGGACAGGACAGGACACAAACATTTATGTGATGAACTTAAGTGTTTTTGTTTGTCTGGGTGTTTCTTATCTATACTATTATAAAATTGTAAAAAAGTCGTTTCTGTACATTGAAGATATTTAAAAAAAAACAATTGGGTTAGAGTATATAAACGATCGTGAACCCAAAAATGTGATTTTTAGAATTCTTGTCTGTTTGTCTGTTTGTTAGGGGTTGGCGCTAAACCTACTGAATAGATTTGAATTTTGTATGAACTGTTGTAAAGCATAATTTCCAACTTAAAAACTGATGTAAAGCTTTTTTCAATTATTTGAATAGATCCTTGGATACAGCTTGACCTCTCTGTTGTATGCAAGCCCATAGAAAGAAGAGATCATCATTGTTGGTTTTTGTTTTTTATTTTCTATTTAAAAGTCCATCGTTCAAATAAAAAAAATTGGTATATCTCATTCCACTCGGTTGCGTAGATGCTGAGATAGAGCTTGACCTCTCTGTAGTATGCATTCCGATATAAAGTAGGGATCATTATTGTTGGTTCATTAATTAAGATGTCAAATGCGCAGAAATCGTGATTGGTGATAAGTTATAGTCGTTTAAAATGACATAGACTTAAATTAAACAATAGTTGCTGTACGGTTTGGTTAGAATTACGAGTTATTACGACTAACTGAAGCTTCCGTTTTCTTTTGGACATATTTTCACAAACAGCATCACCTCAGTACCTCATAGAGTACCTCAGTACCGAGACTAATAGTCGACCGGAATCGAACCCACAATATTCATTGAGCTTAGCGCCGTTATAACTTAGTCACGAGGCCCTTTTTACAAACCTCTAAAATACTACTTCAAAATACAAGTTTTTTATCAATGGGATCAATTTCTAATCCTAATTTTGTTTCTACATCCACGTAAGCGAAGCCGCGGGCAAAAGCTAGTATATTATAAGTATGTATTTACAAAAAAAGTATATAAGTATTATATCCATTGTCTAGTACCCATAGTACAAGCTCTACTTAGTTTGGGCCTAGATGGTGCTGTGTAAAATGTCGCAGGATATTTATTAATTTATTTTATTTATTAAGACATTGTCGTAGGTACTTACTTGATCGATTAGACGCGTGTCTTCGTCCTCAGTTAGGAACTCTTCTGCCGCGGGTTCACTTTCTTCCTCTTCTTCTGCTTCATCGACATCACTATAACAAGTACATATTATTATTATGACTTTTGTTACAATTTGCGACAGTTTAGTTTGGCCCATTTTCCTCCACGCTATGACATCAGTCAGTTGCGCAAATCCAAGTACCTGTGACATCTACTGGAGATGAGACAATTAACTTTCCTCTGAAGTCCCTGAACATTGCAAGATCATAGAAATAAAAGAGTAATTGGATTTTCACTGGTATAAAAGTCTATTTGGCAAATAAGTTTTAGATTCTACCTACATACAAAAATAAATGTTACCTATCATTATTATTATACTCTGCCTGTTGTGGTCTGCTGAGGATCTGTACTAGTAGACTTCCAAATAAGATCAATACAAACCAAGAATGCATGTTTGCAATGTCACACAAAAATCACATAAAATATGGTGATTGACAACTCGGCGCAAAATTTGAATACGAGTGTGTCATGTTTGTTTTTTATTTTTTCCGCCCAGTGACATTCGACTGCCAGAAGCGATAAGGTTGAATAAAATCAATTGAGCAGATTTTTAAACCATTTGCAGACCTCAAATTAAATTTTACATTCGCAGTAAATTTTATATTAGCATAGTACACAATATCACAGCTACCTTTCAGTTATCAATATTGTGTAAGACGTGTCCTTCAATCGTATCTTCACAAATAATTAAGTTTTTAATTAATATTAGTCAAAGTAATACCAACCCGTAACTATAGATTATTTTTGCTTCACTTTTTTCTAGCATGACGCCATCGATGCTCCTTGTTTACAAAACTTGGTTCGGGTCATAATACAACAATTAATGATGACTAGCTAAATATCAATCTCCAGATTTTTCACCTGCTATGATTCCTGATGATATTATTGATCATAATGAGAAATATTGGATTAAGTAAGTATAGTAGTATTTCATTAGAAAGTACGCGACGTGATTTCAAGACCGTCCAAGGTCGGCCTCCTAAACTGTCCTATTCATATTCGGCTGAATACATAGTTCATAACTTAATTTTAATGGTGGGGTTATTGTGAGAAACAAAACAAATACTTACAACAACTTTATTTTAAATGAGACCGTTTCATCTCTATCACACTTATGTACATTTGGTTTAAATAAAACAAACCTTTGAAACATTTTACCGCAAAATCTTCATTAAGTTTGTGCATATTTGAGAAAAAACATATTATCATCTATAATTAAATGTCGTATGAATTCATAGATTTAAGAATAATTGTAGAAATACTCGATCACACAAATTGGTGTCTCGTTACTTTCAAGGGCATCGAAAGCTTTCTCATAACTGCACATACAATATTATCCTATCACTATTTTATAACTTAACTCCAAAATGCAAAAGGTAAAAAAATCCAACAGGTTTTATAACTATGAGTACTTTTTAAATGCATGTGACAGTAGAGCGGGGCAGCGCGGGAGCCGCGCCGCTCTACTGCGCACACCATCGGCACGCACTCGCAACAGAAACATTCACAATTTTGACTTTGTACTTTTAGAATTGAATTAATTAAACAACATATGAACGTAACTATATTCATATTAGTGTCATGACATGGTCGAAATTACAACACATACACCATATTGCACCAGACTCAGACTCAAAATCAAACCCGACCGATATTCGTAAACTTCTGCATTTGGCAGACACTAGCTTATATAACATGTACATAATGTATCTAAATTTAGAAAACACTATTTAAACTTTAATAAGAAAAAAGAAACTTACTTTAACGTCAGATTAGGCTTCACAATGAATTATGTTGTGCTTTTTACTTTATCACATTTATCGTACATTAACTATTTATACAGTACAAGTATATCATCTGTCATACAGTACATACCTCTATGGCGGAATTTTAAATAAAACTTTAAAACCATAACAACACGAACAGTCGTACATTTGCGTACACTGTACACAACATAAACATATACATACTTATGTCGCAATAGATATGACTTTTGTAAACGAGCAGATATCAAATAGCCGCGGGAAAGGCACACGCTCCCGCTTTGGGTCTTTCCGTACCGTAACAAATCATTGTATAAAAATTGCCTCATAATTGTAATGGAATGAAATCTGTACATTTATTATCAGTTGAATTGTGTGTAGACTGTAATCTTCCTGAACATAATTTGATGACTAGACTCTTAAAACATAATATAATGAGCATTTACAAAACAGAAAAACACAAATGTCTACTTGTATGTCAGTGCACTCGTAATATTAACCGTATGATCGTATTAAAAATAATTTCTATGTCATACATTTATTACAAAAACTATAGAATTATACATTCACAAGAGAGAAGACATGCACAGAATTAATGTCACGAGTGCAAAGTTCGTTTAACAACTAAATATATCAAAACTTAATAACTATTTAAAGTTTAACTTCAGATAGTTACTGTTCTATAAACAAAGAACAAGGATATGATCTAGCATCGAGTATCTGTCGGAAACATTTTAGGTATCGCAAACAATATAGGTATATGATATAGACAGTCACAGGAAGTCACTGGCAAATTCGAATGAGGTTTTTGATTAAAAACTGTTAATTTAAAAACCTCTATTCTTGATATCATGTCTGTATATGCGCCAGCAATAATTCTCATTATATTTAAGGGAAAGGCAAAACCATACAACAGCGAACTGATAATTTTGCATTTACAACAGTTTTTTTTGTCTCGGCTATCTACTTTTCCCTTTCTAAATAAGAAACTTAGAAAGAGGTGTAGGTCAAGAGATAAATGTAATCATTGTAAATGACCAACCTTTTCACTTCAGTCGCTGTCTATAACTTACATCAATAACACAAACTTACTTAGTCGATGTACACAATTCGAGCCGCGCAACCACACATACGAACATACATAGATATGTTTGCGACAAAAGCTTATTGAAAACTTCATGAACAGCGTCTCTTATTTACAATGGCCTAGACTGTAACACTAGAGAACTATATTCAGAAAGGAATTGGGACATCGAGACAATGTACACATGCTAAATAACACTGAAAACGTTCGTGCTATACAAACATATACACGTTTGTGGAACGAGAAATGTCAACCATTCGGTCATTTGCGGATAAAGTTTAAAATTCAGTCAATGCTTGAGCAATCGCTGAATGACAATATAAATGTCTAAGAGAATTATATGGTGCTTTAAGTATATATAAGTTTAAAAACCAGTTAACAATTCGTCAAACGATGCAACCAAGGACTCGTAGTTATACTAGCATGCAACATTAGCGATTTAAATGCAATTTCATCAAAGTGAACACTTTTAGTTTTTTTATGTACAAAGAAATCACCGTCAAGAATTTGACATAGAACAGTAATAATAAAAAACTCGATTAGATCCGAATCAATTTCCTAATGATATTCGAGTAAATATTCACAATACTAATTAAAATAATCACCACGGGCCGCACACGAATCGTCCACAAGTCGATCGTCACAGTTTTGGAACTAACGCTACTTACCTACCCCTTCGAATAAGAAACATGAGTAAAACGCTTAACCACAATGAACACTTGGATCCGCAGCGGAATGTGCAGCAGTAGGTGCGGCGAGTGCGGCGAGTGCGGCGAGGGCGGCGGCGAGTACTACAAGCGGTCCAGCCGGAACTCGTGCTCCACGGCCGAGTCGGGCACCAGCGCCGTGGGGTCCTCCAGCAGCGTCAGGTCGTCCAGGTCCAGCCCCGCGCGCAGCTGCGCCTCCTCGCCGCCGAACATGCCCGCGTCCAGCTCGCCGGAGTAATCTGTGTAACGCACACTATTTACTTTGCGTCCAAGCATTATAGAAATATCTTTGATCGAATCTGCTGTGTAACTTACAACACAGTTGAGTGCAGCTGTTAGACAGGCTAGATAAGTTGACAAGTAAGTAGTACAGTATAGTATAGTATAGTATGTACCGGTGAGCACGATGTCGGGTATGCTGGCGGGCGTGGCGGGCGTGGCGGGCGTGGGCGGCGCGGAGGGCTCGAAGCCGCCCGCCACCGGGTCGCGGCTGCGGCGCGCGCACGCCAGGCTGCCCGCGCCTGCGCCGCTGCCGCAGCTCGTCTGCGTCGACTGCCGACAGCCAACACAACACGACTTAACAATACACCTACGACGGATCATCTAGACGCATCTAGAACCCAACTTGTGTACAGCATGCACACAGAACTTCCACATAACTCCACCTCCATTGCTCCTACATATATTCACCTACAATAGGGAATATGCACATTTTTTTTTTATATTTTTAAACGATACTTTATATCGTTATGTAGCCGTAAAAAAAATCCAGCGCCTTAAAACTAAAATTAAGTAACAAAAAAAAAAAATTAATTATGAGACAGATATTGGCATTTTAAACACCCGCGATTTTGGCGCGCTTGCCGAGACGTCAAAGTCTACGTTCTCTCAACCAAACAACCACGTACAACAGACACTGTTTTAGTAGACTTTGACGTCATATTCCATTTGACCGATAGTGTAGCGTTTCAAGTGATTTGAATTTCCAACAGTTTTTTTGGACTTTTTAATAATTAGTTTTCTCATCAAAAAAGAAATAATATAAAAAATATCTACATAGACATAATTCTAAAACGATAAAGTTCATAAAAAAAAAATTGACCTTTTTTTAAGTCAGATGCATATTCCCTATTCTTGCCCTGCGGCACCCCCAACTAATTAGGTGCCGTCCACACATTACGTCACGTTCATAGAGGAGAGGGGGTGGGGGATAACCAACAAGCAAGTTGTTTAAATCAGTACAGTAAATTAATTATTAATCATGACCATAAATAATTCTTTCTGACACATCAGTTCTAGTGTTATCAATTAACTAAATCAATTGTGATAAAATAACAGGAAGTAAAAGTACACCACCTACACTTCTAATTAAAAAAAGTACTAACCTGAGGATACGATAATGATGAATTCGTCGTCTGTGGTGAGTGCGGTGACCCGTGGTTGAGATACGTCGTGTTATAACTTGAGACTGGATTGTCCAACTGTCGATACAAGCAAACATCACTATTGTACCCTAAACACTACTCAATAACTGGCAAGCGAGAGATAATAACTAGAAAAAAAAACAAAGAAACGCAGCAATTCTGAAAATAAAAACACATGACGTCACTAACACTACCGCAATATCAGATTTATGGTAACGTTAGGTAATGTCTAATGAAGTTGTAAAAACTGAAGCGCTACAGCCACTGAACAACATTTGAAATAAAAAAAACACTGACTGCATTACGATAAGGATATTGTCAAAATAACTATTCTATGTTATAGGGACTTACTATTCACAAGCATAATGAATATGCTTTAGGAAAGCGCAGCAAATAGTTTAAAACACTGAGATAAATCGAAAATGGTTAGTTTTATTTTACCTTTACATTAAACTGAATTTCCTAAACATTATGGTTGTGAATGTTATTTTACGACTATAAAGAGTGTCATAATCATGCTCATGAAATTAAAAATTTATGATCTGTATGTTCTGAATAGTTAAAATATTATTATTACTGTACGCAATTTCTAACTAAAATAAAATATCAGTAATGGATTCCCAACAATATCTATACTACTTTTTTATATGCAAAAGTATATTAAGTTGCTGAGCATGCCTATTTTGGTACATTGCACCCTTTGAATAAAATAATCAATGCAAAGAAGGGAAATGTCTTAACAGTACTATGGTGTTTAACTGTTTATTCTTTTGAAAACAAGTACGTTATTTTCAAAAAATTATCAAATTTACTAACATTACCTTGGTATAGTACTATTAAAAACTTCGGCTATAGGAAATGAACATTATTAAAATCATAATGCATTGTCTTATGTTTAAAAAAACTATTTTCTCATTATGTTTTATAATGAACTAAAAGTATACTTAAAAGTTCCTGGTTTTTTTATACACAACTTATCAGTTCATTTTCTTTAGCAGGGACGTCGCGGTAATAAAATGAAACGTGGAAAGGGCTTTAGCACTTAATGTAAAGGCTAGTCTTGGGTTCGTGCTCTAATAAAATATAATCTGTGGAAAATAGTGATACGACACGTAATAATAATAACTCAATATTAAAATCAGCGATAGGTGCACGAATTGACGGCATTTGAAATATTATTATCTCAACTTTAACTTTCAAAAACATATTTCATGAAAAGTTAGTTTAACTTAACTTAGTTCTATGCAACATTTGAGAAGTCCTATTGTCACCTATCAATGAATATTTAGTGCATGTATAATATGAATATGCATAAACAATCAGCACTTGGTAAGTCAAACCCCGGTAAGTCGCACACCTATCATCTGCGTAACGTCACTATAAATGCGAGTGAGGGGGGAGTGTCGTACATTTTCCGCCACTTGGACGTGCGCGGTCCAGCCTGACTCCACCAGGCTCTGCACCAGCTGCGCCCAATCCTTGGCCAACATCCACCAATATTACACATAATACGTACACACTAGCACACTCATGTTCAGATACAGTCTGTCAAATATTATTTATGTAGCATGATTTATGAAAACATACATAATGCAAGTAAGTAAATCTTCTCGACTGCTGTTTTAATGATCTGGAGAATTTCCAAATCCTTAATTTTAAAAAGAAATCTGCAAAATTAACTTTTTTATTGAGATTTAAGACAAGTATAGTTTATTCTATTAAATAATAAATTTCCGACTTAGCTTAATTATGATTTCTAAGAAATAGAGTTGATCAGAAATAACCCAAGTTTAAGTCAATTACATAAAGATTATAGTGACTTGTTAGGAAAAATATCTATCTGCGCCGCAGCGAAATTAATAAACCTGTCTTAATAAAACGTATGCGTCATACAAGCGCATTTGCAATGAATACGTTTTAAACACAAGGATATCTATAAATTAGTCAGTATTTGTGGACGAATGATAATATGTAATACTTAATTCGGAGTACTAAATAATACATTTAATCCAGATCTTAATGTAACGTACATCGTGCGAATAAATACCGAACTAGTTAGAATGCCGACAGAATAGCGCAGCACTAAACAGATCTAGAAATAGTATTTCAGTTTTTTTATATTGGCTTAGTTACTTGTACAATGTACGTATCTCGCACTAGACATTTATGTAATTTGACAGACAGTAGCTTTGGCGTTGCTATTGTTATTATAGCGACTGGTAAAGTATATGAGATTAGTTTTTCAGAGTAATAAATATTTGTGTATTTAAGAATATTTATAAAACCAGTCTCACATACCTCATATATATAGTTTAGTAAATAAATATAGTATTAGGTATTTCCTCTAAGTGCTGGCTTTAACTTGATGACTGATGATGTGCAGCTTTATTTTATGTGCGTTTTAAATACGTTTATCCTTCCAATGTGTGCCCATATCTAGTCTCAATTCACCTTCTTGATATTTTTTTCAACTACTTTAAAGTAAATTTAGTTGGATGTTTTATACCATTGTTTTCAAATATTACAATTCAATGAATTATTCGTTCATTACTTACAATTCCTTGCTGTTCCATTGAAGCATAAGTGTAAATAAAGTAATATTATTAAAATAAAGCTAAATTTTAACGCGGTTTATTGATTTTGTTTAAGCCCGACTTTTCAAACCCTTTATTTACAATATTCTTGGTCACTGAGGTCAAAAGGTAAATGCCTCAAACATTATAATTTTAGAAGGTGACGCCATTCACATAACAAAGAAGAACACAAAACCGGTTTTTCTATGTAATAACGTTATTTAGAATGAATTAATTCATACAGTATAAATGTGCACCTGAAAAATGGTAATGACGCAAATACTGCATGCTTGTTTTAATGTTATGTGTAAATAAACTGTTTGGAGTACAATATTTATATTATAAATGAGGTTAAAATGTTGTTGTAACATATTTTATTTTTACTAGTTATGACGTATGAATATTTTGTTTCTTTATTATAATTATTAAGATAAGAAACATTAAAAAGTGGATCTGTTACGTACAGATAACATCTACTGTCTTATTTTACTTTGTAGTTTTTTTAACTGTGTTTATAATGAGTATTGCCGTATATTATTGTATTATATACAGCATTTGGTAGCCAGCGCTAAATTGAACATTGATATTCAAAACATTATGTATTGCCGGAAACGAGTTTGATTAACGTTTAGTGTTTATAATATTATTTTAATAGGCTTCAAAAACGAGGTTCCCGATTTGTCTGTTTTTTATTTGGGCCTCGTTATATTCCAAATTTTTTTTTTAACCAAATCTCAATTTGGCTACATAATTATTATAGCCTACGCATTATGGTTTATTTGCGTGTGCAGTTTTAGTTGCATACAGCAAACTGTAGTGTACCTATTAAATCACCTAAATCAAGTCCCATGTAAATAAAGTATTGCATTTTTAACCGCTTGTAGTTGACTGCAGATATAATATAAAAAACAATATTCCTAATTAATGTGATGTGAACTCACCATTGTGATTTGCTCGAAGGGTTGTAACAACGCTTGATGTAGGTTGTTGTAGTCTGTCTGTGGTGACTCCACAGGACTCCCTGGACTGTGCACCATCTGTAATAGTCATAATATATCCATGTTAGCTGAAGGCCATTTCACTACAAATAAAAAATATTATCTAGATATTTTAGAAAGACACTAGCTTTGTGCCAGCGGCTTCGCCCGCGTGGTCTGGGTATTTGTTACAAATTATACGCCTAAATTATACGCCCTATATAGCCTATGTTACTGGGTTAAGATGTAGCCTTCCAATGGTGAAAGATTTTTTTAAACCGGACCAGTAGTTTCGGAGTATATTCAATGCAAACAAACAAACAATCAAATCTTTCCTCTTTATAATATTAGTATCGATTAAGGTAAATTCAGGTCTAAAGACTAGTTCAATGAACTCGTGGCACCATAAATTCCCAGGTCTAACTGTAAAGCGATCGTAGTAAAAACGTCAATGGCAATTACATTAGCACCTTGATATGCAAAATGTGATCGTTATGTATTAATAAATAACAGGATACTTCATCTTGATCGTCTAAACATCAGGCAGCAGGCATCCATAGACAAAATAAAGGGAAGTTGTTTTTTTAAAACGTACACTGTGCTGAAGGTTATTAAAAAATCCACCATGGAGTATTGATCTCACCGATAATAGGGCTGATACCAAGCAGGCTATATAAGGATTAATTTGTATATACTACTTCTGCATGTTATTTTAAAAAGTTGGAGTAATAATGTATCATACCGTTGGTGAAGGTATGTTTATGTTCGACGTGGAGGAATATTGCGAGGGTGGACTACAGTGCGTCTGGTAGCCGGAGGGAATCCACCCGTGGTCCAACGGCGACATGTTCTGTAACCAGTCGAAACGTGGACGAGTTAATAAGTAACCAAACCATTGAAACTTACATCTGTGCCGTGACATAATTTTGTCATCGCATTATTTTGTCTGCTTACGTGTCACAGTACGAAATATGCGACGGCAAAATAATGTCGCGCCACGCATGTAAGCCATAGAAGACAAGTTTCGTGAGAAAACAGTGTGATGAGGGTTAATAATATTTACATCTCTTGACGCAGCAGTGTATCCGTACCTTTCGCCCGTTTGCTCATCAATGAGTCCGCTCACGTTTTAGCCTTGTACTGAGCTAGGTAACAGTGTACGGATGCAGTTTCGATTAGCTAGATGGAGTTGAAACGTAAGTCGCAAATGTCACGAACGAATCCCATAACCGTGCCTATGGGGCAAGGAAGGCAAGTGCGATTTTTACGAGTCGCGTCGATACAAGTCTGAAATCCCCTTACACCTCACCAGGTTGACCCATGAGGAGTGTCTGCATCTCAAAAGAGGGTTACAACGTGAGAAGTGACTGTTAGCGGTATACAGCTCTCTTCGTAGTATAGGACGGGGTGGAGAGGGCATAGAACAAGCTCAGAGTCTTAGTCTTTTATCTAAAAGTTGGCACTATTATAATTCTATGATTAGAATACTTATATTCTTAGATTACTATCTAATTTAACTTTAAAATTAAACAAATCAAAATGATATTTGAATACATTACGATTCAAAAAGTAGTATAGGAAGTTCAATGAACGTTTGACCATGAAATTTAACACGTATGATAGAAAGATATACATCTCAATGTGCTTAGGAGCGCAACATCAGCCTATCATAGAATAATATAGGAATAAATTAATATGATTATTTCAAGCTTAATAGATTAAATACCATATAATTAACTGGTGCCGCAACCTATAATTATGAATTAGAAGGGAAATTAGTTGGTAGAAATTTTACCCAGAGCTGATACTTAACTATTTGGTAACATTTTATACGGAAATTCAACCTGCTGCAAGAATGAGATCCTCTTTTTTTTTAAAGTCGGTTAAAAATGACTAGCCATAATTTGAATATCCTTTAATTAATTGATGTCAACCACTGCCACTGTTATTTGCAATAATATTAACATTATTAAACAGCATCACACTGCTTTTGCCAAGCCCTTTTTACATGCAGTTAGAACTGAATTATTACGTAAAAGCTATTTTTTTTTTCTTACTGAATCATATGTAAATTTGTCAAAATGGCAATAAAATATTATGATAGCTACATGTGGTCATTCTTTAAATCATAGATAAATCATAAATTCGAGATAAATTTTATACATGGTACAAATAAATCGAAAAAAAAAATCTGCAGATTTCATATTTTAAAATACCTGTCTTTGATATTTAATAACAAAGAAGAGACTACAAACCTGTTTAATAGTACCTACATATATCATTGATCGTAGATTTAAAGGCAGAACCACATTTTTATTTTTTATTAAACAGATAATATAAAAAAAATATATAAAACTGCTTTAATGTATATAGGTAGTTAGGTACTAGTGATCATGCCAATTGAAAATGTGAATGTATTTTAATTGTATAATTTGCAAGGTTACGTAAGGCTTATAGGACGTGTTATTTTAACGACGAGTGATAACCGTGTGTTCAAATGCAATTTATTCAGTAAGTCAGTTGTCATAGTTAGTATCCGTTTTAAATGATTAAAAAAACGGGTTTTAAAGTAATTAACATTAGTTTATGACATGCACTTAATTTCTTTTTAATTTGTTATAGAGTTGAAGTCGTTAAATCACACGCTATACAGTTAGGACCGTCACTCTTTTTAGCGTCTATAACCAATTAGCATTATAATACCAAAATATTGCCAACGCATCAGCTGACATAGCTCGCCCCTGTTTATTTATTACCTTATCAAAGTACCAATGACTTGAGTGACGACCTTTTAGTTTATAAATAATATTGATTTATGTTTAACTATTCTACTAGTCATTTTGAAAATCGCAAATAGCGCGTGTCTGTAGGTATATCCATACATAGTCAATGAATTTTTATGAATGATTACATTATATATATAAACAGACAATCAATTTTAATAAATGTCCTAATAATAACGATATGAACAAATATTAATAATAATAAACACAGATGCATGTGAAATATATTACAGGAGGATACGAAGGAGATTGTTGTTAGGTGCGAGGTGCGGAAATAAGCAATGTATTGCTTTAAAAATATAGTTAGTGTATATCCTTAAAACATGTATTTGACGTTGATTCATGCACGAAGCACCAATGCTATGAATGAAAAAGACGAAATATAGAATGAATGTCAAAGACCCGATATACGGTAGGATATGAGCGAGACTCAGTTCTGTTATGGATTATCAAAAATATTGGCACCAATAACAGATAGCGTTCAAAGCGTTAAGCGACCGCTTGTAAATAATGAGCGGGAGTAAAATTCAAGAGGAGGTTATAAAAGAAAACGAACCTTATTATGATGAAGATAATTATTTGTGTTTGGTACAGATAAGTGATTCTGAAATAAACAAAAATGATTTGTGTAGAAAGCAAATAAACACAAACATAACAAAAACAACAAAGATGTTAAGGTACCTAACGGAAGTAAGTGCTCACTGGTAAGGCACATGTTAACGTTTTCCAAAGCCACTGTTAGAGCTAATGTACAGTTCACGTTTACCAGCGTATTATTTATAAATAATTATAATCATTCGCTAAACAATAAGTTCATTAATTATCCAGTAGCCAGCTACATTATGCATCATTCAGGCAAGTTGACTTCGCGCCATTTTTGATATACAATACTTATTGGTTAGATCGACTCATAAATTCTTGCATAGTAATGTCTGATCAACCGATTTTTTTTTTAATAGAAGTTTGATTTGTTATGTAAATGATAGTTGTGATTTTTGTTTAGTGCACATTGTGGGTCACTTGACGGTAATATCAGTATTTCAAACACGAGTTCTGCATTTTATGATTATTTTAAGAATATTGAAAGTAAAACGGATCATCCTGTTCATAAATGAAAATTAGGAATTAATACTACTAGCGACTAGTAATGACTTTACGCGATGAAATCTAGGGTCAACCTATTGTTGTAATAGCACGAGCAGGGCTTGCGGGGTGCAGGGTACTGTGACCGACCTGTGCGTCGTAGAGCGGCGCGGCGTGGTCCAGGTGCTGGTGCTGGTGCTGGTGCTGCTGGTGCGGCAGCGGCACCGTGGCGCCCACGGGCGAGCCCGACGCCGGCGACAGCCCGCCCGTGGCCGGCGACACGCTGCCGCCGCCCGGCGACGCCGCGCCCGGCGACGTCGGCGACTGCAACCAACCGCGCCACCCCGCTACACACACGGCACCGGCCGCGGCTACAGCCCCGTGCCAAGCCGCCTAACTTACTCTTCGACCCCCGGCCCCGTAGACAAGGCGTTAAAGTCGATGTCGATATTTACATTTTATTTATTCTTGTAATTAATTGAAAATTATTTATTGGTTTAAGGCAGACGACACGGTAATTATCGCGTTCGCTAAATCACACGAGTTACGCACGCGCACGTGTTTTTATTAACGCTGTCACTTTTACTTCAAACATTGCTACTGTGCACGCTTGTAAGGCATGTGATACACGTGTGACTTATGTGGCCTTATCACTACGCCCAAGCGACCGAGGCGGATTGACGATCACAGCTAGATTACAACACATATGGACGTCACTTGATGTCACTTGCTGAGACGTAAATCTATGAATGGTGGCGTGTTTGTGTTTACTAGTGTATGGTAGTGAGTGTGACGTACGTATCGGGGCTGGTAGTCGGGCGAGGCGCGGTGCGGGTGCGGCAGGTGGGGCGCGGGCGGCGCGTGCGGCGCGTGCTGCGCGTGCGGCGCGTAGTGCGGCGGCGGGAAGTGCACCGACGTGAGGTCGGGCAGCGAGCCGCCCGGCACGGCCAGCTCGCAGCCCAGCGCGCCGCCCAGCCCGCCGCCGCCGCCGCCCTCCCCGCTCGTGAACATGCTGTCGAAACAGTCATACGTGCTAAACAGAAAACAACATTAATGGTTAAAATATAAACTGGTTCAAGAGGAAAATGTCATCGCCCTACGTGGGTAGAGCATTTTTAGTGCTCAGCCTGGGTCAAAAAAGGATAGTGCTTTTTACGAACTGCCAAAGTCTAATGAAACTGTGTTAGTATGTATAACTACTAAATACCATTTTAGTGCTTTATTCGAAGCAAGCAGTCACAGACACTATTATTGGGTTTAAAAGAACTAGTTACAATTATGTAGTTATAATTAATACATTTTAGATCAGTATTCTTTTAAACACATTAGATGTCTTACATAAACATAAGATTGATGAGTCACATTTATGAATGCCGTAAAGCTGTTTACTCAATGCGTCGCAACTTGAATTGGAAAAGCCGTTTAATTTACCAGTTACTAAAGGGATAAAATCGTATTTTTCCGACGTATGTCTTGTTATAAGTAGGTAATATGTATGTATGTGCGAGACTCACTTATTATTGTTAGGTATCCTTGGTATTTCACATGACGATCTCGGCCGATTTGCGGGATTCATTGGCGCTAAAACATCGAGGTGTATATCACCTGAAATATGAAAAAAAATATTACTCCAAGCGAAACGTAAAACAAACAAATATTATTTATTATTAGTAACATGAACCCAAAGCAAAAATCAATATGTGGAGGCATTTTAATCAACTCGAACCCACGACCAAATCGATCCAACAACTATAAAAAGTTAAAAGGAGTCAAAGATATTGTCAGCAAGTTGTCGCTCACCTCTTCTGTGGTGGTTCTGGTGTGGATGTAGGTGCGGGTGCGCGTGTGAGAGCATGGTCCTGTGCGGCGACAGCTGCTGCGTCGTCGTCTGTTGTTCCACGCCGCACGACTGGTGCAGCGCAGAGTCCGAGTTCGTACGCCGCCAGTTGCTGTCAGGCGGCGGACTGTAGATGTAATCATTTGTTTACAATTACGTCAATAATTTGCCGTAACCGAAGTTTCACATCTGAGAGTGAGAGAGAGACGAGTGAATCTCCTAGATTCACTCATCGCAATCTGAGATGCTATCGCGCAACGCACGGTAACCCGCTCGTATCCCAACGGGCGCTATGTTTAACAGGCAATCTTATCTCTTCTGCATAAATTTTTACATTGCGTAGGTATTGGCTTAAACCCGCGTAACAAGTTTTTCTTACACAAACATAATATTACGCATTTTAATTGAATTGTAGATTCCCAACGTGACGTCAAACTTAAAATTCGTAACTTGTAAAGGCACGACTTCTTAAATTTGCAATAGATTCTGCTTATCTATCTACAGTTCTACAGTACAGTTATCAATCTAGTTACCAAGTAGCATGTAAAATAATTGATCCACGGTGTTTATATTTATTTAAGGATTAAGGATGATGGACGTTGAAAAATAGAAAACGCAAAATTTTTAAACCATTATAAACTCAATTTACTACATAAAATCAATTCATACGAGTACTATAAGTTGTACGGTAATCTAAAGTGATTCGTAAAGCCGCAAAACCTGGCTGATTTTATTGCTATTTTCCGAGTTAATAATGTTGTTTGATAAAATAAGCATTGCGCTAAGTGAACTAAAAACAGTTTTACGTCAAAGAATTTTATAAACGTTGGTAGTTGGTTTTTTTACGATACATTTTGATCTCAATGTCCTCATGTACACGGCTCGTCGGAGTTGTTTCCTCTTGGTTTGCTTATACGTTGTATAAAACAATTATTATTAAATATGAATGAGGTTCTTAGAACGACCTCACAATGGAACTTGAATTAACATGACATGTATATGAGTCATACAATATTTTACTTCATAAACTTAGTAATTAAGTTTATTATCAACATGTTTCTATAGAGTTAAACTGAAATATATTTTATGTTTGCCTGCTTCTTGCTACTTGGTATTTAAGATAATAATTCAGCATGATTGCCATAATTATTAGAGAAGTGACGTAAGGAATATAATTAATGATTGATTTAATTATCGTAACCTCGTGGGCAATAATATAGTGCGTTACGTTGATTGAATTGTTTGTTACAACAGGTCTTATTGTCGACTGCCCCGTGGGTCTAGTTGTCCCAAGCGCGACTGCTACGCTAAAGGTCCTGGGTTCGATTCCCGGGTCGAGCAGTATTGTTGGGTTTTCCTGTGAAATTTCCAGTAACAGCTCGTAGTCTTCATTTGTGCCCGGTATTAACCGGGCACAATAGCCTCGCCCCCTATTATATGGGACCTAAACATACCCGTGTTCAGTAGGTGTACATTAGTACACCTCTGCCTAACACTTCGGAGAATACAGGCGTGATGGTATGATGGTGGGTCTTATTGTATGTGATTGTCACAGCAAACAAACGAGTGTCAAAACGAAGCAGTAAGTGATGTACTTCATTTCTTTTTTTGTGATAACAAAACAGTGAAATGCATGTGATTTATAAATTCTGCTAATATTGACAATAGGAATTTATAGCAAGTAAGCGAATATGTGCTATCAGTTGGAAATGACGAGGAAATGTTACGAAATTAGGAGATATTTTATTGGTTTTAATAGAAAAGTCTTTACCTCAAGTAGACAGTGCTACCATAGGGGCTTGTGTCATGTTTCCGGTCTGCGGGGCGGCGCATCGGGCCGACAGACGACGAGGTGCGGCCCCGCTGGTTCGGCGAACGCGATGGCGAAGTGCCACCGCTGCGGCCCCCACCCATAGCGTACTGGTTTGTCAGTGGCAACTCTTCCGGCTACGACAACAAAACATTTCCTACAATAAATCGCGGGAAATGTAAATGACATCTACAGTACGCGCGGCATACATAACCTGACTGATCTGAAGTTAGTCGTTTAGCTGCGCAGTATACAATTTTTAACCAAAACAATCCATTGCGCAATCAAACGGCTAACTTCAGTCTAGCGGGGTTATCCCGCGCGTAAGTACTGTAGTTAGGGTTTAATACGACACCAAGGAAGCAAGAACGTTTTTAGATGAACGATATTTCCCACCAAACTAAAGCCGTCGCGCCGGTTCGGCTGTACATTACCGGCTCGGCCAGTTTGGCGGGAAAAACCTGCAGAACAGAAATTGTGCTTCTGAATGAATGTTCTCACTATTATTTCCTGTAGAAATCAATACTTTAGTCATATAGGGAAACATAGCCATTTATGGGTGGGAGTTCTAATTACTGCTGCATGCAAAAAGATGTATACACATTTAAATGTTGGTTTCTTTAATTTAGTTTTAGATTGGTTTAGTGATTTTTTCTGTTCTTTGCCTTTATTAATTTGTCAAGAATTTATATTACTATTATTACCTAAATTTTATTCATCTGTAATTAGGTCTTCATATTGCTATTAAAATTTTGTTATGAATATTACAATAATGGTTAGTGAATACATCTTTGTTTTTTATAGTACTGTACAGATGAGTTTACACTAAAACAATTAAAATCAAATCTATAATTTCATTCAAAGAGGACAGTTATGAGCATTAGCATGAAAAGTACATTTTATAACTCTACTACGGAATAGTGCAAGGAGTACCTATGGATATACATGACCTATTTAAAGTAAAAATGTTATTGCTACATTAATAATCTCCTGGATTCAACGTGCCATTGCCATCTCATTAAATATTTTTTGTTGCCATACATAAATAGACAAATCAAGAAATACTAAAATCATTTGTTTTTCTTGCACACAACACAATAAAGGAAAGGTATTAAATAATCCTTGGCATTTATATTGGTTAGAAACATAATTACGTATAACACCATACTTTAATTAATTATTAGATATTCATAGTTAAACCTGTTTATAATAATGTGAGTGAACAGATGACGGAGTTCACTTTTGTGAACAAGAAAAATTATTAGAACACATGTTATAATGTAAATATGAGTTCAACACAGTTTTTCTGTTAACATGAACTACTGTTTATTATTATAAGCATTTGATTCTATTTAGCAATATTTAAGTAGGTTTTAGTTTAATTCATACATTTCTAATAAGTATTTTTATGATTGTATTTTTAATAGGCATAAAACAAACAAAAAAAACAGCATGGGAAACAAAATAATACATAAATTAAACATTCAAAATAATAATAAGTAACGTTCCAGCCAGCTACAACTGCACCACTACCGAAAAAATAATAGGTATAGCATATTCTACCATAAACCAGATAGTTAATGTAAATCTTGTAGGTAATTATGAGCCTGGTTATTAAAGTTGTGAAAGTGATTTACTGATTCGAAAGTTACGATCTTAGTAAAGGTTTGACTACCTACAAGATCTTTAACTAGTACATTTATGCTATTAGTATTGTAATGTTCAGATTCCAAAACAAAGGAACCTTGATTGTTTCCTGCTCATTGGCGGTAGCTTGTGGTGCAGCCACATTTGGCAGGGAGCCACTGCGGAATGTGCCCAAGCCTTGCTGAGTGGGCCGTAGTGTAGACTCAACATTATCACTAGGCTCGGGGGGCGGTTTGACTCTTGTCACTTTACTTGAATTAACCTGCAATCATGATGCCTAAACATCTCTTGACTGTACTCTCATATATGAAACACTATTTACAAACATTTCTAACAAATTTATTCATTCATCTTTATCCACATGTTTTCTAATTGATTTGGCATTACAATTATATATTACAAAACATTGTTATGTGTCTAGACTCAGTGTCTGACTGGATATACAATAAAATTATCTTCATTCATAAGTAACTATTGTTATCAGTTATGATTGAGGAATATGACTTTATATTTCCTTAGTTTCATTAAAAAGATCTAACTAGCCATTGTGTAGCATACCAAATAGACTAACAATACATTTTGACAATGACAATTATTGTGGAGCATACACAGAACTGTGGCGTTAAGCTACTCAATATAAATTAAAAATATGTTCACTTTGTTGTTTAGGCGCAATATGTATAATGTAATGGATTATTGTTTACGTCGGCGGGCACATTTGACGGCCAGGAAGCGACTGCCTGAGTAAATAGGCGACATACCTTTTGGGTTGCGTCGGAAACTTCGCGCATAATTTTTTCAAAAGCAGCCGTTTCTTCTGCCTGCTTTTGATGATGGAGGGCAATTTTTTCACTAAATTTTCTTGGATTCGCCATGATGGCCAGAAAACATTTATTTTTCTCGTTTTTACATCACAATTTTTAGCGTTCAAAGATCCAAAACGCGCTTGACTGTCAGGCACTGATAAGTGTTGCCAATCTAGAAAAATAGTGATCACAGTGATGTATACTATTACACAAAGTTTAACATGTTTAGTAGATTTTTTTGCAGTCTTTTTAAAAATAAGTTTAATAGACGCCAACCCTTATATTTAATAGTATAAACCGCGGCCCGCTTTACTGGTGCAGGCTGCTCGTGCACGTCTTCATGCAGGAAGCGCAGCCTATAGTGATGCGAAAAAAATACGATATCAAAATTATCGACACAGATTGACGATTTTTTTAATTGCGATATATCGATATTGAGAAGTTATTTAAGAGTATCGAATACGTATAAAATTCGATATATTTGGTAACGACACTTGGGTTTCCTTATCCTCCTAATCCATGTCAATCGCTATCGCACATCGTCAATTTAAAAAAATCCCGCCACATTCTTTATAAAATGCAATGGGTTATATTCAGAGACGATGCTAAGCGTAAAGTAATGCTTCCGTATGTCAAATTTGTATGACAATTTGACATATGGAAGCGTAAGTTCATGCTGAGTCTCTTCTCTGAAAAAGTTGCTTCAGCCCCCGAAAATAGAACCCACTTGACAGGCGAGGACGAGCACATAAAACCATGGAAGTAGTAAGTATACTTAGTATACAAACGAAGTGTAACGAAGTTTGACATATTAGTTCCATGCATAAAACAGAGGATGTTCCTAATGTCATACATAGATACAGTTCACGCCAAACTTATTGTCCGGGTTGAAGTTGGCACGTGCTAATTTTAACCCAGCCGTAAAAATCAGAGAAAGAAAATTATTCGATTTTAATAAATATAAACGAAAGCTCAAGTCGTAGGCTGTCGTTTGAAATCATTGTACTCCAGTATTTTTCTTTCTCCGATTTTTACGGCCGGGTTAGCACGTGCCAACTTCAACCCGGACAATAAGTTTGGCGAGAACTGTACATACATACATAGCTTCACGCCTGTTTTCCATAGGGGTAGGCTATCTATTCCTATATTATACTTCCTATTGACGACGACGACGACGACGAAGAGAAGTGGAAATCTATTTCCACTTCTCGTTTCTTTTCCTAATGTCAATAAGTGATAAATACTAGTTTGATTAAATTGCTACTAGTTTGAATTAAGGAAATGTAATGAAAATAGTTCTATCTTATTCTGAATATGTTTTATTATTTACGAATTAAAAAAAAAACTTGGAAATAAACACGACGATATATCGATATTTTTCACCCAATGTTTAACGATACTTACTTTGACGACTGGTGTGGTTTAGTGGTTCGGGTACCGGACTGCTGATCACGAGGTCGTGGGTTCGATTCCCACAGGACACAAATATTTATGTGATGAACTTAAGTGTTTGTGTTTGTCTGGGTGTTTCTTATGTATTTACAAAAAAAAAAGTATATAAGTATTATATCCATTGTCTAGTACCCATAGTACAAGCTCTGCTTAGTTTGAGACTAGATGGTGCTGTGTAAAATGTCCCAGGATATTTATTTATTTATTTTATTTACTAAAAAAGGTTAATTCTATCAATTTTTTTTCCTAAGTCACCTTTTTCTTTTTTCTTGCTTTTGTCAATTTTGATGATTTTGACATCCTCGAAATGACTTTGACGGTTATCTGACATTTTACAATTAAAATTTGGCATTTCTAATGATTGTTGTCGTTGTGTTCGTGTTGGTCGAAATGAAAAGTTATCCGACTTCAAGAAGTCTGCCAATTAAATTGTATCTTTCAATGGGATATGACTGCGGACGGATAAAAGCCGGTTGTGATATTATTAATAGCATTCGTTAATTACCTATTCAATTAACTAATCCGAAGCATTGAGAAAAACCATGGAAGAAAAATATATTTTAACACTAGACATAGGCACTAGCACTATTCGCTCTTTTATTTATAATTCTAGAGCTGAAACTGTTGGAAAAGCTGTTGACCAGGTATTACAATGTCCTCAATTTATATACTGTAATCGTGATAGTCATGCTATAATTATCTCTGATATTATTTAATTCTGGCAGTGAAAATACCGTATTTATTATTAACTTTAAATTACTAATTTAATATAATATTATTTTACCAACCAGGTAGTCCTGCATTACCCGCACCCTGGTTTTGTTGAAATAGATCCAGATGAGTTATGGGCCTCTGTAGTTGGAGTGGTACAAAAGTCACTGAAAGGTAAGTTTCTTTATTTTGGATTATTATCAACAACGTCGATTTCCGTCAAATCAGGAGACTAATAATAGAAATAGACAGATAGAAACATTTGTTTGTTGTAAGTAGACTACATGTGTTCTACTTTTGTGTTACTACTTTACTTGTGCTCATTGAACTGGCTTTTAGATAAGATAACATAAAGAATTAAGAAAAGGAATTCCAGACCATACATTCATTGAATATGGGCATATATATAATTTATCCATTTGTTTACATCATACTACAAATTCCTATTACCAATAGTGATAAGTAATTGACTGATTATTCTCTGATCAGAATATGTTAGAGTACATTTAAAAATAATGAATAAGCATAAGATTCATTTGTAAATAATTAAATCTCAGGTTAATTTATTCTTTGCTCATGTTCCATGGATAGAGACTTCGAAACATCTGCCAACTGGAATATATGAGACTGCATTGCTCACTGCTTAAATAATATATGATTTACAACTATTGTTCAAAGATGCCAGTCTCTCAGCTAGACAGATGACTGCCATGGGTATATCTACACAGCGAGGCACATTTCTTAATTGGTCACGCAAAACTGGCAAGCCATTCCACAAGTTCATTACATGGAAAGATTTGAGGGCTGATAAACTAGTCAAACAATGGAATAATTCTTATACATGGAAGGTATTTGATATTCTTGAACTTAATAATCTCATTTTTATATATAACATTTTATATCAAAGCTGTCCTTTGTTTAAGTCATCTTGGGAATACAGTCTCAAATTAAAAGTTAAATTTTATTAAGATTTGATTGATTTACAGAATCAAAATAAAAGTTAATTTTTTTTTGATTCTGTATATTGGTCACTGGCACTGTTACTGTATAGGTAATGCTGCTGGAATGTCATAAGGGTATTTTAGAACATTTCAACTAAATCAAAGTACTAGACTGCAGTTCCAGTAGCATACTAAAGATTTTTTGGAAAATGATCTTTATAAGTATGCTAGCCAGAGGTAATAAACAAATGGACAGAAGTTAATTTTTGTATCTTTTTAATAGTATAGATTTCTTAAAAGATTTTAATTTAGCTGTGGAAGTAGGGTAGATGCATTATAAATAAATCAATGATGTAACAGAAATAGGGAAATTTTAATGTCTTGCTTTTTAAGTAGGTAATCATAGCTCAAGTATCAGTAAATTATGTGGTATTTTCAGTCGTATTTTTAGGTACTAATTTAACATGTTTTTCAGCTATTCAAAGCAGGTGCCTACATACTATACCTTATTTTTAGAAGCAAAAGATTTAAAGCAGGAAGTGTATTTAAATTTATGAATACACAGGTATGTCCATTTAATTTCTTCTTTTTTCTTTCTTCTTGAGCAACCTACAAATCTATCAACAGATTTTGAACCCAGATTGGCCAGAGTGAAGATAAAATGTTTTGTTGCAGCTTCTCCAGTAGCGCTAACTTATTGTATAAGAATGATGCATTTGAAGGCTACTTGTTTTATGCTTAGCGTGCACACATGACGATGTAATGCCCATAGGCCATAATAGAAAATACCGTGTGCCTACCGGAATTTTGAGGCCAACCTTCTTAAATCAATTTTTTTTTACTCTTTCCATTTGCCGTCGATACGATAAGACAACTTAGTTTAAAGTTGTTATTTTTGTCTACCTATGTAAAAAGCAGGCTACTGAAAACATGATATGTACATGTATTGTTTTAATAAGCGAACTTCGCAACACCGATCACGGCACGCGATGCGATGTCCTGCAAAACGTGTCGAGTCGAGTGACGTAATAGCGGTGAACGGGCCGCGCAATTGCGTTTTAAAATAGCCATAATTAAAACGAATAACTTCAAATTTTTTGATGGATTTAAATTTTTAATTATTATAAAGTAAAATACTTGTCAGCATGAAGCCTTAGTGATATATTTCTATTTACACGTTTTTAGAATAACTGTATAAGTAGTACCTATACTAATGAGCCTCCAGTTACGTACTCAAAAAAAATCCAATAAATTTGACTTAAATTATTTCCTTCAAATATTCTGGTGTGCAGATTTTAAATTAGACATTTCTTGTTGGAAGCATGCACCAACCAACTTACATAGTTGAATATGAGTATCTTTACATTGTGGTTGAATATTTATAGACAATACGAAGTAATAATGAAAGCAAACGATACGTAGAACAGATAAGTATAGTTACTTGTAATAAATATAAGTAAACAAGGAGCTTGTAAGTCTAGTACATAGTATTTTTTTTCCCGTACGTAAAATAATAAATAAATTTAATTTGCTAGGTATGGACGTGATAAACGATTGGATTCTGTCCTAGCTACAAGATGCCTGATAGTCTATCTGCTATTCCAAAGTCTAAGATAGGCGGTAGGCTATATAATAAAGTAGGACATTGTATCAAAATAATTGTTTTATAACCGTCGTGACTACTCGTGACATTTGAACGTTACTTCTCGGTGCTCGTGTGCGGAAGCTAACTTAAATTTCGATGTCACTCACGAGAAGATAGGAAGATGATTAAAATCTTTATGAATTTGATATTAAGAGACAAATAATATCACTACGCGAATCACCTTTCAGATACACCTTTTTTTTTAATAAAAAAAAAAGAGATGATACGATGTTTTTTTTTAATTATACCTACGCAAAAAATATAACCAATGAATTTATAATTAATGTAATTTACGAGTTTAATAACATCCATCACGCCTGTACTCTTAAGCGTAAAATATAGGTTTAGGTACTAATGTAAACCTACAGCTCGCCGATATGTTCAGCTCCCATGTAAGAGGGAGCGAGCGTATTGCTTTAACCGGGCACAAATTCAAACTACAAGCTGCTACTTAGGGGTTCATAAAAAAAATAATTACACTTTGCTTGACCTGGAAATCAAATTCAGCACCTCTATCATAGCTGTCACATTGACGAGCTCTAGACTAATTAGGCAATTCAGGCAGCAGAGAATTTAATAAACTATATAAAAAAAAATGTCAAGTTATTAGACGTTTTTAAGGTAGAAATTATTTGGGTCTTGAGTGCTAATGGTGCTTAACTGAAGTTCTGGTTGTTTTTCTAACATTGAATGTTTTTCAGACATGTCTAAGACTGTACTGGGCTTTACAAAACGTGCCTGCATTGAAAACCGCCGTACATGACGATGACGCGCTTTTTGGAACCCTAGACACGTGGCTATTATATAAATTGACAGGTAGGTGATTGTAGGTGATTATTTACTGACTATTGTTACTGAATATTTTGTTTATTTACTACTCGTACGTCGAGGAATAATTATCAAGTATTTAAAATGCTGGTAGTACATACTTTGCTGCTAGATACATCACATCGTTTGAACATTGACATTGACTTGTCCATATATCTTATAAGTTACCTACCTTACGTAACTCGTAGACATTAACCATGCAAGAAATACATAGGGAATACATTCAAAGAATACAAATTGTCGCATAGTAAACGATCGATTATTTCCTCCAGGTGGTAAAATTCACATGACGGACGTGTCCTCGGCTTCGGCGACCGGTTTTTACGACCCCTTCACTATGCAATGGGCGGGTTGGGGCATCACTATGCTCAAGATACCCCGGGCTGTGTTGCCAGAAGTTGTGGATACCGCGGGAGACCACTTCACTAGTACAGCAGCTTCAATATGGGGACACCCAATACGCATAGTCACTTGCGTGAGTATACCTTATCATCTTTTTACAGGGTAGAATCTATAAATATAATGAAGCACTGTAATAGCCTAGGGGTATGACCACTGGTTAGCCAAGTCAGAAGTCTCGAGTTCTTATAAAGTTTCTGACATTTCGAAATCATGTGCGTAATTATCACTCGCTTCAATGGTGAAAACATCGTGAGGAAACCTGCATGCCTGAGAGATTTTCTCGATGGCATGTGAAGTCGTCCAACCCACATTAGGCTAACATGGTGGACTATTGCCTAATCCCTCTCATACTGAGAGGAGACCCGTGCCCAGCAGTGGGACAGTATATATGGGTTGATGATGATGATAAGTATAAAACCTGCAAACTTTGAGCAACGGATTGTGAGGAATATGATTACCAAGGCCTCGAACATATGTCAAGGTATTATGGTTGTCGGTAAGACTTCTACGCTGCTCTTGACAGCTTCCCACGCACGGGGAAAACGAGGGGGGGGGGGCTCTGCAGCAGTCCATTGTTGGTCGAAGGACTCTCCCAAAGGTGCAATTTTTCTTAGCCCTCCGTTGCTCGCGTCCAGAGACATCGAACCGAATTTCGCAGTTTATCGGCTGTCATTTTGGCTTGGAATAACGAAACAAAAATAGCGTGACACTTGAAATTTTGTTACGAAGATCCTTATACATAAATAGGATAAGAGAAATTTTAATGCCTATATAGTTCATGCAAAGGTTTCAGAGTCTAATGGTAAAATTTATGGGAATAACTTATATGTATTTGGTTCTTCAGAGTCGCATGGTAAAAATATGGGGATAACTTTGTATTTGGCTCAAGTCGAGAGAACAGACGCGCTTATACTTGAGTTATGTAAATGTGAAGACGTTGTGGTTCGACCTATCTATCAGTTTTCATTAAATAATTGTAGAGATATACTATGTTAATATTATTATTATAAACAACCATATCAATAATGCCGTGTATTTCTTATAATTAAATGTAGGGATCTAATCTATTTAGTTATAAAATTTTTATTATTATTAAACTGTACCTATAGGTAAACATTATTTTTCTTTGTAAAGCATCCAGGTATATAAATGATAATGGTAATTTTATATTGCACCCGTGTAGCCTCATTTGCAGCAAAATAACAATGTTTATCGCCTTTGTTATTACCTGGACTTTGGATTATTTATTTAAAAGATTAGGTATTAAGTTATCGAGCTTATGGCTACTTACCTACACGATATATCGATACCTTACTTTTTCCTTTGTTCAGCTGAGAAGGGTACCTAAACGTATATCTAACTATACACTAAGTATCATATTGGTTTATCCTAAAAGTATTTAAACACGGTGTACCTACCTACCAGACAAAAAACATGTTTGAGCGTATCAAGTTAACCAGGTAAAAACGTAGCATAGGAACGATTCGATATTGCAACGTTAATTGAAAGCAAAAAGCAAATGTTGCCTGAACACCTTTTACATAGTGCTCTTTATTAAATACTAGCTTTCCGCCAGCGGCTTCGCCCGCGTGTTCTGTGTACCTATTTTCTTATAAATTATAGTACTCGCTAAAGATGTAGCTTTCTAATGGTGAAAGCATTTTTAAAATAGGTCCAGTAATTTTTGAGACTATTCAATGCAAACAAACAATCGAATTTGAACTGCAGTGAAGATTGTTATTATCTACCAATTTAATGCAATTTATAACCGTAAAGATGCAGATTTTAGGCATATTTTTCCGAAATTGCAAATAAAACCAAACATACGGGCTACCGGTTACTAGTACTTACAATAAAACATAAGATAAGGGACTTGCCTTTCCGTAACCCAATTTCCATTATCCCTCAGATGGCAGACCAAACAGCCTCAATGTGGGGTTCCTGTTGCTTCGACGTGGGTGACGTGAAACTTACTATGGGTACGGGAACATTCTTCAACATCAACACGGGTACGGAACCCCATGCTAGCGTGTCCGGGCTCTATCCGGTGGTCGGGTGGCGGCTTGGAGATGAGCTGGTGTACTCGGCCGAAGGAGCCAACAACGATACCGCATCTATAATAAAGTGGGCGCAGAATTTGGGTGAATATATTATGACGAGTTTTTTTAATGTAACCTTTTTAATTTTAATGAATTGTTAAGTCTGTGTAACTATTATTTTTATAGAAAGTAACAAATTAAAAAAACAGTAGCAGCTCGGAGTTTGCATTTGTGTCCGGTTAATGACATTAAGGTCGCCCTCTATTACATGCAATCTAAAAAATATCGGCAAACCGTTTAACCATTGGAGAATTTCTAGTACAAATATAATAAGATATAAGTAATGTCTCAAAAACCTATCAGCCGTTTTGTTCTCGTTAAATAATAACAGTTTTAAGTTTCGTAATCCTAAGAGGCAACTCTTCCATTCATATCTGTTGGAACAGAATCCAAATAAGAATGAACCGTTTAAACTACTTAAAGCGGTCGTCGCTCCAAATAGATTGATTCAATTCATTTCTCCGACGCCTTTGCACAACTGTGTTGTATAAAGAATGAAAAACACAACTACTGCGTTGATGTGATAATGTGGGCGTTGTGTATGTTAATAACAATTATGTTTGTTTTTTACCCTTGTCCGTTTCATAATTAGGTATGACTAGCTTCCCGCCAGCGGCTTCGCCCGCGTGGTCTTATAATTTTTTCCCCCGTTTTTGCAACATTTTTCATTACTACTCCGCTCCTATTAGTCGTAGCGTGATGATATATAGCCTATGTTACTCGGGGATAATGTAGCTTTCCAAAGGTAAAAGAATTTTTGAAATCGGTCCAGTAGTTTCGGAGCCTATTCATTACAAACAAACAAACAAACAAACAAATCTTTGCTCTTTATAATATTAGTATAGATAATTACTAATAAACATTTCAACGTGTGTGACGTTCCTAAGTTAGTTCCTAGTTCTGAATTAAATAATCTCACGAGTTTAATCAAAGGTCGATTTCTACAGATTGGTGAAGATGGATAGATAGATGTCGTTTTAGTTCGTAAGAGAATCTCAAAGGGCAACCGTTAGTCGACGTGGAAAAAAATATTCTTGATTCCTTTGATACCTTTGACTGATACGTATTCGTGTATCCTTATACTTTCTTCAAGCCCATCTAATACTAATTCTTTCAACAACTACTCAAGGGCTGTTCGACAACCCTGAAGACACGGCAGACATCGCGACCTCAGTGCCAGATACCGACGGAGTTTACTTCATACCTGCGTTCAGCGGACTCGGGGTAATTAAATAATACACGAAATAATCAATTTTTATACTAAAACTAGCTGACCCGGCAAACGTTGTTTTGGCATACAGGGGTGGGTCACCCTTATCATTTAGGGGTATGAAAAATAGATGTTAGCCGATTCTCAGACTTATCCGATATGCGCACAAAATTTCATACAAATCGGTCCAGCCGTTTCGGAGGAGTTTGGTAACAAACACCGCGATACGAGAATTTGATATAATAGATTATATCCTTAAATTATTAAGATTCCAAAACGTGTGCATCCGTATACACTATCAATAAAATTATTTACATAATTATATATTTACAGAAGTTTATGGAATAGTAGGCTACGCTACCCAACTTTATTCTTTACAGGTTTGTTGGTCTCATTGTAAATACTCTATTGCTGTAACTGTTACAACATAGTTTAAATACAGTGTTGATTCGTGCCAGCAATGAACTGAAAGTGCGCTACTGTGAAAGTATGCATCACTTTCACATTATTGTTTGCTGGAGTATCACGATATAGGTACTATGATATAAAACATCTTCTTTTCAAATAATCAAGTAAAGAATTCCATGAAAAAAATACAATACGTCGTAAAATTACAATACAATACATAGTTAGATCAATTACTTGGCTCTCAGGAAACAATGATACATTTTGTTAGAAGTATTTTTACGTACATCATTATTTTCTAACAGTTTAAGAATATACTCAAGTACCTACGATACAAGGGGTAAAAATTAAATATCAAACGTACTTGTAAAATGAGGTTCGACACTAAAGCTTCATACGAAGCGACGATATGTTTACTTTTTGCTATAATCTGCATGTTGAAGCCGTTTGTCAGGTTTCTTTTAAAATCATAATCAATTCAGCAAAGCAGGTAGGTAAACAAGTTTTAAGCGCTGATGTTATTTTTTATTGTATTTTTATTTCAAAGGTAAAGGTGAACTACGACAAGTTCAAAATACCAATACCCAAGATAAAATGAACGGTAAAACCGAACCAAAATCAAACCAAACCAAATCTGTTATAGTAACTGTTGCTATTATATTTTTTTTTAACATTATAAAAAATAATTGGTCACGCAATTCTGACGTCAATGTAAATGTGTAAAAAAGTTATCATGATAATATATGTTCCTGTAATTACGAGTCATTTGGCGCAATATTATGCAAATTGCTTGGGATTTGACACCTAGGTTATAACTATTTACAACTACATAACTAGCAATTTCGATTATATAAGATTATTTAAAAAAAATAAAGGTCTCACACGGTATCATTTACTGTGACCTTTAACCTTTTTTAACTGCTCCTAAAACAGATGTTTTTGATAGAATTATTCTTTCGATCTTTTCAATAATTCAGAGCTAATCCTTGAAAATTTACTTAGGTAAACAGTTAAAAACTCGTGATTTTAAAACTTAGTATCATACAATAACAGGTTGCCATTACAAAAAGTCTTTTATTTTTTGTAATTAGTTTTGTCGATTTTAGATGCTTAAAAGATTTACTCGAAGGCGGGTGAAGTCTGCGAACCCTCCACTAAGCCAACGTGAACTCTCTGACTGATTAAAATTATGCCTAAGGCTAACCGGTCCTTTTGGCTAAAAGCTAGGTACGCCCATGGTATCATGTGTATTGTTTCCAGCCTCCATATAATGACGGTACGGCGGCGTCAGGTTTTGTGGGCATGAAGCCCTCTACGACTAAGGCGCATCTAGTGCGGGCTGTACTAGAGTCGCTCGCCTTCCGCACCGCGGAACTGTACAACTGTGTGTGCGATGAGACCAACTACACTTTTACTACCATCAGGTATGACATTAAACTAAAGGCCTGTTTCACCAACTTCTGATATGTTCCCGTTAAATTACTTGGCAGATAATTTCATACAAATGTTGTTCTATTTTTTTTTAATCCGGCGCTTAGAGGCTATCCAAGGGTGGTGAATCAGGCTCTAAATCTACCAGAGCTTTGTCGTGCCAATGTGATAACAATCTATGGCCAAGGGGTATAGGATTAGGGCGGGCAAGTGCATGTTCCACAATTTGTGTAGAACTTCTTGGTTCATAATATTTTGCATAATTCAATTAACCAAGACAGTTTTTACATTGATGTTAAGCCCTGTAGCTAATTTTTGTAATGTGGTTTACAAGGTATATAATTTTTGGGACCGAATATGCGATGAAATTATATTCGTTAAGGGTTGGTAGTTAGACTGCAAGGCGCTGTCCCCATCTGTGTTTTGGTACCGTACGTACGTAAGTACCTACTTGATATAAAAAAATAATAACATTGCAGGTTAGATGGCGGTGTATCGAACAACGATTTCATAGCTCAGTTGGTGGCCGACCTTACAGGCTTGCGCGTTGAACGATCGGTACACGTCGAGATGTCTTCACAAGGATGCGCCCATATCATTGGCTTTAAGTTAGGTAAGTTACTGTGCGAGTTTATTGATTTGTTCAATTGTTCTAATTTTCGCCGCTAGATGGCGATAGTTAATTTCATACTTTGCAGATATGTAAAGAACAGTTATAGCTACTTATGCTATATACATTTTAATAACGTTTATTACATACCTTAAAGCGCATCACACACATAGCTGTATTATACCGAACTGCAATAGATATCTATTATAGCAAGCCCACAAGCTTATTCTTAAAATTGGGTTTAGAAAATATAAATATAAATCATAGCAAAGATTCATCAATAATATCACGATGATATATATACTTTGCTATGATTTATATTAATATAATAATATACTATAGCCACGTGTATGATGGGCTTCAAAGTCACGTTTATTTATTTTTGAACACCCCCACAGTCACCCTGACATTGCTTCAACTTCCTTCGTAAAAGTTACTCTGTTTATGTATCCATCTTCAGGTATTTGGCAATCAAAAGACGAATTAAGAAAAATGCGCAAAGTTGACTGTGTATTCAACCCACGTCCGCAAATAAAGAAAGCTTACGACGTCACATTCTCGCGGTGGCAGGACGCTGTCAAACGATTGTGCGGTTGGTACAGCGGGGAGGCGTCGTCGCAGGCAACCATATCAGACTCCAGCAGCAGTACAGTGACCCCACAGAGCAGCTTCAAGGTCTTCGGAGGTCGCAAGAACGGCAGTATATCCAAATAGCAGTGGCTTTTCTGTCTGCTCGCGCTGTTCGCCGCGTGCTTGCCACTGTGCAGGTGATACAGGTGTTCCCGGGACATCTGGAAGGTGCTCAGTTTGTATATTTGTATGTCTGAATTGGCCTTACCAGATGTCCGGTGGTGCGGTATGCTGCTTATATAATAGTTATTTGGAGGTATTGGAATAACTGGTTAAATGCGGGCTTATATGATAATGATGGGGGCTGAGTCGGATACCTTAAAGTTTATCTATTCTTTCGCTTCGCTATTTAAAGTACATGAGAATGCCTCCCCTTGTCATCATCATTTTAAGTCCGATACTAATCTCAGATAGCAGCAGCTCAATGTATCAGCATGTGTATGAAGTTTAAATGTGCAATAGAGAATAATTTATCCATCAAAGTAACTGGCAGACCGGTTTGCTAACTTTTATGTGTTATAAACGGAACCTTACTCGACCGGTTATTCATGTGGCGTTCGACGCACGATGAACATTATATAAGCACCATAAAAAGTAAAACTGCACGTTCGGATAGACTTGATAAAAAAATACAATTTCGAACCCCAATAACTAGTAGACATTGTGGAAGGGGGTGAACTATCAATATAGAAATTAAAAATATAAAATATAGTGCCTGTTATGACATTTAGAATAATATTGAGATTGGATACTGTTACGCTATATTAAAGATTTATTATAGGTTAAGATAGGTGTATTTTTATTAAATATATCACCGGAAAAATGTATAAAGCATTATTAGTTTGTAATAAATCTAGTCAGATTGATAAATTCAAAATAACGAAATAAATTATAAAGGAACAATAGAGTATGCATTATGAGGCATAGATTGTAATTACGATAGGTATTCAAATATATGGAATAATCGGATCCTACTAGATTTTTTAAAACAAATGTGCTTTTAATTATCCCGTGATATAAATTATATTATGCGAAATGATACGCTTCGTCTTGTGAGTATAATGTATTAGATTAAGAAATGTGTGCAATGTTTTTGCTCAAAAAGAAAAAGTACATCCCTATCTATTCAATGGTGTTATTCGTTAGTTTTGCTTTTTTATAGGTAAGAATTAGAAAAAGACCATGGTTAAACATCTCTAAATAAATATAAGCTTATTTGTATTTGTAGTGTAATAAAATTGGCAACTGCAAAGCAGTGCTGAAATCAGTAATGTGATTATGTTCAGGGCCCTATTTCTAGACAATTATTTTATAATGTTGGTGATTGGTGTTATGCACACAGAATGCGAGTGGACTTAGCCAAAAGCTCAAAGTAAGACTGGCCTGGTAAGTAACATAACGGATTTGTGATATCCATCAGTGTAAATAGCAATTGTACATATTATCATATATAGGACATACATTTCTAGATAAAAATAAAACTTGGTCTGTATAAGTATTGGTTCGGCTAGAATACAGAGTAAATTTTTTTGAACACACGATGGATTATTTGTAACAATTCTTTGTATATTTTATTGAAATAATATAAATAGGATTCGGGGATAAATGGGGAATTTGGGAAAAAGACGCAGGGGAACAGAGTAATTAATGATTTTTGTGCAGCTTTGAAAGTAAGTATATCCCATGTTACTTTATGAAACCACTTTTAATTTTCTAGTCTGAATGGATATTTTCGACAAGTTGGTCATAATGATCTTACATAAAATACTAGATATCCTATAAAAGTCGTATATAAAGTCTAGAACGCATATCATGTCATATATTTTAGAACACTCAACTTTTACTGACTATTCATAATTATAAACAATATTAATTTGTTTGATATTATAATTATACTTTTGCTAAACTTGCCATTAGTACTTGGGATTTGCTTGACAGATGTCCCGATCATAATATAATGTTATAAGTAAACAGTGTTCAAGTAACACACTCACTAATTCTACCTAAATTAATTTTCAGCCCACTATGTCGTACTATACAGTAACGATTTGATTTCGAAATTCGATTTAATCGTTTAGGGTAAAGTGGGCAGATATCCTAAATATGTTTGCTATATTTTACATAATTATTTTTAGGGGCCTACCAATCGGAAAGGTTTGTTATAGGTACACTCATGATAACGAAGAAGTTCTGTTGTACAACTATTCAAAATCTAAAACTACTACTTTACCCTCTTTATGCTATAAGAAATAATTATGTATGAGTTAGTAATTCTGATCATATTACTTATATTGTTGTATTTTAAGAATGCGCGTATTCATTTTAAACTGTATGTCTATGACTTAAGAGGTCAACCTACGCGTATTCGTAAAATTAACATCTTAAAGCTGTATGGATCAATCCTAGGCTTAAATTTCAATCATTAGAGAAAAAAATAGCTTAGATAGGAATTTTAATGTTACCTCAACTTTTATTGTTTGTTGTAGCTGCAAATGTTGTTCCTATTTGTTACTTTAGATTTGAATATTTTTGTATGTTATAATTTTTTATGGTTTTATGATCTACACATCAATGTAGTTTTTTAGTTTCATCTTTTTTGTTAAGAAAAATATTTTATATCCATGGTAGATTAAGTGAATCTAATCATAATAATTTTGTATGGCCTATGTCTAGTTAGATAAATAAAAGACAGTACATTATTTTAAGTTTACATTTTTCTAATATTTATTTAATATAATCCACAATTGAATACTTCGGACCGCTTGTAAACATCGAAATCTGGGGCCTAGAGAAGTTGCATTTTGGCATACGAGTCGACAAACGAATAGAAAGAAAATCTAATAAAACGACAATTCGGGCTGTTACTAATGTCATTTCCATACATTTTCTTTATATTTTCTATTCGTTTTTCGATTCGAATGTCAAATTGCAACTTGTCTAGGCCTCATATGTGAATCCTATGACGATTGGCTGTATGTAGCTAATATTATTGTTTTATTTGACATGATTCTATGTTAACAGAATACTTCCAAAGTACATAATAAACGTGCTGAATTTATTCTTGTTATTTAAATTAAAATGCACGCTTATGTAAGTACTCCTCTTTAGGATATAGTTTGTTCCTACAAGTGTGGAATTTTGTTTGGTGTGAAATTACAAATGACACTTACTATAACAACACAAATCTTATGACACAATTTTTACTAATATTATAAATGCGAAAGTAACTCTGTCTGTCTGTCCCGCTTTGACGCAAAAACTACTAAACCGATTTAAATGAAATTTGGTACACAGATAGTCTAGAGCATGAGAAAGGACATAAGCTACTTTCTAATGCGAAAAAGGGCCGTAAGGGGTTGAAATAGGGGATAAAAGTTATAAGAAATACCCAGACCACGCAGGAGAAGCCGCTGGCGGCAAGCTAGTAAGTAATATATGAGTAAAGTCACAGTGACTGCTTTTAGATTAATGTATGGCATGTGGCTCTAAATACCTAATACATTACTATTGCCTTACCTTTTGTATACTAAAATGTAACCGGACGACGCGACGGTTTGCATATTGTGCAACTACTTATAGGACTAGATGCGCAGGTGTTTTATAATTAATTTAAAATTTAAACTTGTGTACATGTGACGACTGACCGACAGTTTTTGAACAGTGTAAAATATGAGTAGAATCGCTTGTCGGTTGCGATTGTCATGTAAATCGCTCGTTACGAATGTAACGTTACAATCATGGTCCAATATGCAGATTGCAGCTACAGGTATTCTCTTCCGTGAGCAGATAGGTCACGTGATTGGCTCAAATGACGGTCAATGACAAATGATATTTTATCGTCTGCCTCTCCACATTTCGCCCGCGAAAACGAGAACAGATAGAATATAACCAAATAACAGTATACTAAAGGTGACGCGCTGGTCTTTTAGACTTATTTTGGAGAAAGGCCGTGGTTCGCTCGCATATTCGGGTATAGTGCTCGGCAGACCAAGCATTTGTTGAGTCCATTTGTAGTACATGGCTGGTAGACCCGCTTCCATTAAACGCTCAATAAATTGTTTCATGTCCTTGTAGAATGGGAAACCTAAAAAACAATAATAGATTTAACATGCTCCTTTTTTATGGTTTAAGTCTGCAAACGAGCAGACGAGCCATCTGATGGCCCATCTTCCATTTTGCCCCACATGTCCCGTTAACTGCACACGTGAAGACCTGATGGTCGCGTCGACAAACGCAGTCCGCTTTGCTGAGTTTTGGGCCAGACAAGTGAGCCCACAATGTGAACTATTATTATCTGCCACCAACACGCCAAGAAGAAGATCCGATGGCAAGACATGGTCATCGCCATCCATGGACGCCTGCCATCAGAGGGGTGTAATTAATGAGTTGCCGGCCCTTAAAAGCCCTTACCCACTGCAACCAGCTAGCTAGTCCAACCCCAAGAGATCCATGTTACAATAAGAAGCTAAGCCAGGTATTCTCTTCGGTGGCAGCTAGGTCACGTGATTGGCTCGAGTGACGTTATGGGCTCTGGTGCGGCTCTCAAACTTCTCCGCACCAATGACCACGATGATGTCAGTCACGTTGAGACGATCACGTGACCTAGCTGGCACGGAAGAGAATACCTGGCGTATCTTCTTGTTAATAGGTAGGTACCATGCTACGACCATCCTACCAAGTCAGGTTTTTAATCGCCTCTTACGAAATACCAATTTGAATGGAATTATTCTAACCAATCCTCGCACGGGGTTAACCATTCGAATTGGGGTTTTGAATGGAATCTATATGTCATGAGATAGCGACAGTGTCGACATGACCCGTGAACACTAGACTAAACCAATTATTTTGTATGATGAACCAGGACAGCGTCTCTAGCGATCACATATAGTACCAGGTTTTCCTCTAAACTTCTGGTTAGGCTACAGCTATCCTCCCTAATACATTAAACGTCGAGTTGAATTCAAGTTCCATCGATATTGATGGACAAATCATCTTAGAAAACCCAAATTGTAATACAGTAATACCTGATCTAGCAATATAAGACAAGTAATAAGTGTATAAACATTCATCCACGATATCTATCAACGGCTTTCCATCTGCGTCGGAATACTTCTGGAGAATTTCCATCATTGCATCTGATTTCCTGTCTAGAGTGGTTGCCAACCGTTGTTGTATGACCTTGCCTGGAAAAGCATTTTTAAATTGGTTTATTTTTGAATTTAACTTTCAGTAGGTAGGAATTTTATAGGTACGACTAGATTTTTATTCCCTCGGCTATTTTTGAAGCGAGTAGACATGTTATGCGTAGCAGCAAAGAGTATGTTACCAAAAAAGTATGGAGCATGAATGTGGATCAATATAAGAGAAGAGCTTGGCCAAAGGAAAGACAGTCCCACCAATAGGCTCGCCCCTTATTACATGGGATCTAAACATATCGGTGAAAGGTGGTGAACTGGTAGGTACCTACACCTCTGCCTGATTCTTCGTGTAATATCCTTCGTGTAGTAGTCTGCAATATTCCGGTTGAAAATTATTTTGAAAATCATCGAGAACATAATATTCTCCATTTTGGTGGTGTTTTGAGAATTTTATATACCTACCCAGTACCCAGTGACACTGGAATCACCAGCCGAATCTAATGACGTATCATTTATCAATATCGGTTAAGCCGTAGAGTAGTTACGAGCGGACATAGGAACTTAGTAGTATAGTATGACAATCAAGTCAATAATAAGTATTATAATAAGTTACCTAAACGGTCCTCTGTTGTGAAACGAGTTCGACTAAAGAAGTCCTTTTGTAGCGAATCTTCTGGGTTATACAGCTGGTTTATTAATACCCGCAGTGAGGGGGATGTGTATAGAGTAGCTCCAGATTTGTAAAGTTGCTCTAGAGTTCTTATTTTATCAAAACGTTGCAGTGCTGTATACACGTGGTTTATGTGACCCTGCAAAAAATTTACAGTTACTAGCTCATCACTTAAGTAAACTTCAGTATAGTAATAGGTATTAAATCCATAATAAATACACTTGTGTGCAAAAAAATCAGCCCACCCCTTATTTTCTATTTGAGACTAAAATTATGTCTATCAGCTCTCAAATAAAGTGAGTGTAAAGTAAAATGAAGGGGTTGGGCCGATTTTTTTGCTATACATTATATTTTACTAACCTGATATACAGCCAGAAAAAATATTGAACCTAACAAGCATGTACTTCTCAGAATTAGACACGTTTTAGTTTTCCGCAGTGAACATCCGAACATGCTGGTCATCACAGCGTCGTAAAGATAGAAGCCGTATGACATAGTCTTTTCGCCTGTTATGGCTTTATTGACTATAGCCGTCACCCACATGATGGTGCCTATTGCCGCCAATATTGCAGTTATTATGAGCCATAAATAGTCGCTATATACATTAAACACACCGTGCCATATTGGTATAACATCTGGCTTTTTCACCAAAGCGCACAATGAATCGGATATAACATAATGCAAGTAATAAATGCTTTCATCTGCATACAGGGTCATAAATCTTGAATTAAATGATATGTCCAACTGTTGACGGGCTATACAACCCAAACTGCCGCTTGTATTACCAGCGGTCACATAGCCGAAATTGTTACAGTGCTCGTTTTCAGGAAAAGATAAATTAAATTTGAGATACTTCAGAACGTCGTGCATTACCAGGCCGTCCAAGCCACAATAACCACGGGTTACGTTTAATTTGAAGGGCAAATAATAGTTTAAATTCTTGCAATCTTTAATTGATGTGGGATATCTGTAAAATATGCTCGCCCGAAGAGGATACTGGTCAGCCAGTCTATATCCGCTTTTCATTAGAGCGTCATAAATATATTTGTTATTCGTAGCACTAATTAACTGTATAGGTCTATCGAACAAAATTCTACTGGATGGTCTTTTGCCATTATAAATTACCATTCTGTCTTTACAAGCAAAGGGAAATGCTACGCCAACATGCACAATTTTGAACTTGTGCCACAGAATATTCATGATATTTTCCAGCTTTAAAAAATCATTTGTGTCCATCGTGTCACCATTACATCGGAATTCTCTGTCATTTGTGATGATAATAAACACCAAAGACCAATGCGATTTAGTAAACAACCTAAGTAAAGGCGAGTCCAGTATTTGCGCTGTTAAATATTTAGAGATTATAATAACATTGGGATGATCAGTTGTTTTCCTAATGTTGTTTGTGGAATTTTCTTCAACTGTTTTATTTGTATCATACATATTAATTAATAAGACAGATTGTTCGATGTGGCTGTTTTTTAGGATGCAATTTTTTAATTCTAGATTAGAATTGGGATCCATGTCGAACAATACTGTTAATGTTCGCACTCCAACTGGTAACAATACGGAACAATTTAGTATGTTCGGCGCAAGCTGAGGTTTTGGAAAACTTGACACTGCAGGAAATATAACTATAATGATCAATTTTAGAATCCCCATTTTTATTGCTTATAGATATTAGTTAGAAGATCTAAATTTAGTACTTAACGCATCGTTCGACGACCACCTTACAGGTCTTTTCAGAAATTTCTACCATCAAGTAGGTAGATATTACAGAACCCTTCCTTTAATAAAGGCAGCTTACAGACTAACAAAACCATCGAACTTAATAACCATCAAATGCTTGAAATGTCAATCCGTTGAGGTGGCGGTACAAATATCTACATTAAAGATCTCTTTATTGGTGGTGATGTGTTTGCTGAACGATAACGTTCGTAATCGTTTGGTCCGCACTTATTTACAGAGCCATTTTCGAAATTGGTGTTCGATAAGCAAACAGTTTAAGGTTTACAGGTAGTGATTTATATTTGAGTACAGGTTTTTATTTAAGGTTAGTGTCGTATTATAGCAATTTTAGGCATCTTCTAGCTTGCTAAGTTAGTAGATAATTATTATATTGCTTATCCCTTTTGAATTTGTGAGGAAACCCGTACCTGAACTGTCCTGAACCTTTAAATTAAACATTTGATCATGAAGAGAGCATCTTGGCAGTCTACATCACATGTTTGTATGATCGTTCCCATTTCTATATCAACTTTAAGAGTTTACTTGTCTTGCAGATATAATATAAATCGATATCCTATTATACTTAAGACATTCCTCATCACCTGACTTACAAGAATTCTTCCGCAAACGAATTAACAAACATTTGGCTTTTGTGTTACACCTAGTCCGAGATTTGCACTCCTTACCTATAGATTTATAAATTAGCACGTTGTTATGTCAACAGAAAACTGTGGTATATAAAACTTTGATCTATTATTTGAAGTCATTGCCTCACAATAGATGGGAATGGCAAAGCTCTTGATCATTCTGACACTGTCGGTTCTTTTGGCAATTTCAAGTGGACGAAAATTAGACGGATTACATTTACATCCAGAAGTACTAAAGACTACTCTAGAAATACGCTTCGGGAACGACTATATGGACTACAGTCCTTATCATTCGTTTATGTTGAGAGAAGAGCTTGATTTTCCTTTGATATCCTCTAACAGTATCTTGGAAAGTGTCGATGAGGACTTAACCAAGTAATACATATGGGAAGATTGGTCCACGTGAAATGGAAGAAGAAACAATAAGTAGTCGTAATGGGGAGAGTTAATTGAATCTCCTTCTACTTCATCAGTCCTTTTGTTTAGATTCCAGTTTTAAGAAAGGTGAAAAATGTAATACTATATTCTAAATAAAATATTTAAGACTTCAGAACTTTATTTTATTGATTGATTCAAAATTAAGTACTTACTACATATAAATATAACGCAACAAGTTATATAATTTACATATTAGGTACACGAAACTACTACCTAAGTACTATGAAAGCACTAAACCAAAAGAAGAATATTTGATCTTATATTTCTTCAAGTAAGTAGTTAGACTTACCTATCGTAAATAAAAATATACACTTATTTATTTATTTGCGTTCCAAGGAAATATTATTGTCAAGAAATATGAATTTGGACGACGCAAATAGGTATATGCAAGAATCGTAGCAAGTAGGGTTAGTTATGTTGGTATAATGTCCCGATTCCAAATATAATATGGTTACGATAAATACACCTTTTATAAAATGACATTATAAACAATGCTTGAACGAGTTAGTGGGGCTAAAAAAACAATTTCTTATAATACAAACTTATATTTATTTTATAAAAACAATCATCACATCACATTGAAAAAATACATTGTAAAAGGAATGCATCATGGTTTCAGAGATAAGCTGAAACGTATAGGTAGGTATAGGTCCGCAAAATAACACAAACTTTTAACAATTAACCTACCCAAGTGGGAAGGAACTTTATCCTGCGTCCATCGAGACCCAACTGTGCGTTGTCAAACACGAGTCCGTCGTAATTAGCCAGCAGGTCATTACTGGGGTTGTCTCCTCGCAGGGCTGATCGCTTCGCTACCTTGTGCGGAGGCTCTTTGGTTTCAGGTTCAGAAGTCGTAGTAACATCGACGAGTTCCACTACTGGTATCTCTTCGACCACTTCTATGATTTCGACAACAGGATCGTCGTCATCACTGTTATCTGTCGTAGTTTTATCTGGCTGCTCTGTAGTCGGAGCTGCGAACGCGCAACTCAAAACCGCAAGCGAGAGAAGGACGATCAATTTTGAAGCCATGGTATTAGAAGCTTCTAAGTTACTTCTCTGCAATAATGTGGGAAATATTCCCAAGAACTTGTACACGTTAGCTGTCTTCCGATACTGACTTGTACTTACTTTGCTTGGCCGTGCATGCAGTTTTTATACCAATAATAAAATTGTGCTAACCAAAGTTATCCAGAATTGGACATCATTGACGCGTACTATACCCGCATCGCTAATGTGGTACGCACATATTCTCAATAACATAATGACCATGAATACCTATTGTTGTGCACTATATTGAAAACCGATGACAAACATTTCGTTTACTTTAGTAATATAGTGTGTTACGTAATTTGATCGTGACCGGAACATCTTTCCGTTTATAGATGAGTAAGGATGTCAATTATTTAGAACCGATTGCACAATAATCTACGCTTATAATAACTATGACTTTGAGACCGATTCATCCTTTAATCCATTTTCGTGGAATCAATTCTAATATTGTTCCGTAAACATGTTTCTGTACGTTGGTAATGTTTCATGTTGGTTCAATTATTACATTATTTGTGTACTTAACTCATTTTGTTTTTCCAATACTATGCCAAACAGCCAAACAGATTCTTGAAAATTTTCGATATATTTTCCAGTAACTGGAGTAGACAAGATATAGTTGTTCTCTAGATACTGGCTCGGGAGGATAGGCAAAAATAATCCGTAGGCTAAAAGGTTGACTGTGTACCCTTCTGAATTTACTGTTTTTGTAGTAGTCCTTACGTGGATAAGTTTGCTAGTTCAGGTTCAAGCTGTTAGAGTTACGACACTGTTTATTTTATTTCTATTAGGTACTAGAGTAGCTGCCAGGCACAGGAGACAGGAGAGACGCAGTAATGACCAAATCAGGATTTAAAAGTTATCGCATCGCGCTTATAAATGTCCTGTTCAGGTCACTTATAAGAACTGTCTTAAGAGGTGAGGAGCAGGCAAAAATCTTGATATTATGTAACTAGGTATTTAACATTTTTTATTAAAGTTTATTTAATAAACATTCTCGTCGTAGTTTTCGTTTGACTTTTTGTAACTTGTGGAAATCCGGTGTGTCGGACTTCACCTAAAGATTCTCGATGTATGTAGATGAGTACCGACATACTATACCGACGAACCGAAGTACCTATTTCACTACATAGTATAAAACAAAGTCGCTTTCTCTATCCCTATATCCCTATGTATGCTTAAATCTTTAAAACTACGCAACGGATTTTGATGCGGTTTTTTTTAATAGATAGAGTATTGAATTGAAGAGGAAGGTTTATATGTTTATACATATAAACCGCGGGCGAAGCCGCTGGCGGGAAGCTAGTATAAAATAAAACACACCATCACCTGTATTTCCGAGTTGTACTAATGCACCTATTACCACAGTTCGCCTGTGTATAGGGACCGAACCTATTGCCACCAACCGGGCACAAATCCAAACTCCGAGCTGGTTACTGGGAATTTCATAGAAAAATCTAATAACAATGCTCGACCCAGTACCTCAAGCATAGTAGTCGCGTTTATAATAAACAGGACGACCTACTATGGCGCGACATTAGAATAATTAATCAGTTTATGGGAAATTCTTCTTTATAAAGTAGGTACCTAGATATTAGAATTAACATACATGATTGATATTCCTATTTCAGTTGAGATGTTGAATTTTTGAGTGTCAATTGTCCCGTAACTGTGTTTTTCTTGTGGTTTCAAATGTTAATCAACTGCCAATAGAACTATACCTACTTTAGATTCTCTAATATTCACGTGCTCAGCATATTCAGAATAGCAGTTGCCTCCGATGCTGTTGATGTTGTAGTTATTAATAGTTTGTAATATGTAAAAGACTGTTTAGGTATGTCTTTTCATGACTACCTATGTGTTAACTTGTTTTGTTGCTCTTTATTTTTATCAGTTATCACAACGTTTGGCGTCTCGTTAGCATGTTGTCCGCAGCCAAGGATCATAATGAAAGGATCACTTACGTCTGTTTTCAGAACCACTGTTGTGTGATCGTGCGTCAGTACTGTTCTAAAAATAATAACTCACATTATCTCAGTGTGCAATTCCAATAAAACTTAATAATTTCTGCAATCAACTGATTTACATATAAGGTGCGGTGAGTTCTTCAAAGGCACAGTTCAGTGATCAGTAAAAGCCAGAGCAAGATAGGATCTATCGGGAATGCATTCAACATTATTTATCGTCGCGTCGTTGGCGCTGCTAGCAGTCTCCATATGCGCGCCCGCCGATCAGGATGTGATCCAGCACATCCCACCAAAAGTCGAGCAAACACCATCAGTTACCGGAAAAGACGCTGTGGTGTCTGGTGCTTCGGGAAAGGCTGCTGGTGTGTCTGAGCACCAGGAGAGAGCTCGCCGCGATCTCGCTGGACAGGAGAGTGACCTCCTTCCTTCCGCTAATGACGTCGACGTCTCTCCCTTCGGTGAAGTCTCCCAACTGGAAGGCCGTAGCCGTATCAGGGTGTTGCCTGCTTACCTCGGCTAATTTTCCATCATTGAAAAACAAACGACATTGAACGCTAATACCATTTCGGATATGTTATCGTCTAATTAATGTAAGGTTGTAATTATGTATTATTTTAGACATCAAATTAGGTTTTTGCAACGAATGTGTATAATATTTTGTACATTTTAAGTTAAGTACCTATCTATTAAAAATTACTTAAGTATTACTGAACACTGTATTTTATTAAGAATGCGAATGCCGACGTAGTAAGCACTAATTTCACAGTAATATGGTAATATAATAAGTAAAAGGGTTGCTAAGTTTATTAATCAAATTATCATATGGTCAGTAATTAGTAAATACCTACTCATACTACCACTACTCATGACTATAAAATGCATTACTTCCTGAAAATCTTGTTTGTTGACATAATGTTGTTAATTCAAGTAACAATGCTTGTAGGTGTACTAAACTTAGTATCATCTCTAACCATTTCACAAAAAAGTATTGAATTAGCCGTTCCAAATATAACAGTGTTGAAAGATAACGCAAAACCTTTGGAAGATATAATTAAAGGAGTAAAAACTAAAAGGGATGTAATTGACGATAACACGAATGTAATTTATGACGGAAACAAGGAAACTATTGAGGCAGCAGAAAGCAGCAACTTAGTATATCGTCCCCTATTTGTATATCGCAGGATTCAACACAGTAAAAGAAGAATCACCATGTTCAATTCTTTTGCAGGATAAGTAAATAGGTAGGTAAATGGTAACAATTAAACTGCACCATATTGTGTTGTTTTGTGAATAAATTAATCGCAGCCAATTTAAAAGAAACTAATGAAACTAACAAGTCAATAAAATAAATACGATAAGACTTAAAGTGCTGGTGGCAATCATTTTGTGGTTTAGTTAAATCCGAGCCGTGGCAGCAAGAAAAATGACTTTATCTAGAATATGGGCTGTGATTGTTTTACTTTTTGTAAGTTCATTATTTTATATTCTCTTATATTTTTGCCACGAAACTGAATTAAATAATAATTGCAGGTCCCTGGATCGTACGGGGGAATATCGCCAGTGCATGATTTTAAAGAAAAAATAATTAGCAGTTCGAAAAATGTTAATGAACGATTTTTATTGACTTCTCCTCATAATGCTTTGAAACATTTGGACAATTCTATATTAAAAGCAACTAAAAATGTAACTCAAAATCCAGAAATGGATGACAATCTTTATCAGATCTCAAAGGACATGGTTTCAGCTATTTTATCAAAGTTGGAAATACAGGATAAAATAACTAGAATCACTAGAGAAGCGTTGGAGGCACCTGGCAAAAATAAAGGTATAACGGCAATAGAAACAAGACGAATCCTAGATTATATTTCAAGAACATTGTCTGGCCATATACTTAGCATTACAAGAGCTTCTACGGAACCAGAACTTCATCGCTTGGTATATGGATTAGCACAAATCGCAGCTGAAGTGTCTATTGTGTCAGCATTAAAAGACACTACATATGCCTCTGCGCTATCTAAAAAACAATCAGTTGATTTATCTCTGCGAAGGAAAAGATCTATTTCATCTGGAGCAAACAATGTAATAGTGACACCCTCTCCTGCCCCTTCTGTGACTGTCTATAATGCAATCCTAAATAAAACTATGTACAATACTAATATTACGTCTGGAAAAGATTTCCCTTCACCGTTCTCAGTTATTTCCAGGAATGAAAAGAAATCTCTTCATGTTCTTAATACTAAACAGAGTGGTCCGATGGCGGCAAAAGGGTTTTTGAATCAAACCGCTCTAGATTTAGAAAACAAAGACCTAGATAATAATGACACTGAACCAATTCTTCTCGAAAAGACATTAAATGGAACTCATTACCCAAGAGCAGATACACAAACATTAGATACCCAAGAATTAAGTGCACCTGGACTTATAGATGATTGGATGGACACTAAAGATAACATTTATAAGCCTTCTTTAAATCCCGATGTTGTTGCTGATATTGAAATTGATCAACCTGAATTTGAAGAGGAAGCTGGAAATGAAAAGAGAACTAAGCAAAAATTAGAGAGACTGGAAGTAAAAGCTAAAAAGGCTATACTGTACGCCGGCGATGTGGCGTATTTAACTGCAGCTAGTGTCGTTGCTCTAAGGCGTGCTTTAACTGCTTCTATCGAAGTTCAAATGTCTGTTAAATATGCGAAAAATGGAATGTCCAATCATCAAGATTTAATGATGAACCTGGCAAAGACTGCTGCTCAACAAGCCGGGAAAGAAGCAAAGAGTGCAACATCAAAATCTTTGGCATGTGAGAGAGTGATAAAGTTGGCTCTGAAGTATACAGCACAGTCACATGGGGCTAATTTGAATCACGTTGCAAATAGAATTGTAATGGATACTTTATCCTTAGCTACTTTGGCAAAATCTATGGCGTTTGTTGCTTCAGATATAGCAATAAATTCTTTGTACCAAGCCACCGATGTGAAACCACCAGCTTAACAATTTTCTACGCTTCATATCCTGCTAGCTAAAAATATTACGTCATCTTGTAAAGCTTTTAAATGAAATAAAATTCAGTTTTACCAAATAACTTAATTAATTTATTGAAAAACTCCAAAGCTATGTAAGATTTTTAGCAACTAATGCTGCTAAAAAACTAAGACCGTTTCCTATATTCCTAGGGGTGCCAGTAGGTGTATGAGGAACACTATAACAAAAAAAAATTATATAATTTCCAAAAAAGAGGCATATAGAGTAATATATGAATGCTTTAATTTTACAGGCATATAGAAGAGTACTACTACTTTACTACTTTATTTTTGTAAATACGTTGCTTTGTTTTACTGTCAAATAAATAAATTGTTTGGTAAATTGGTCACTAAGGTTTTGTAAACTTACGTAACGTTACAGTACAGTACGTAAGTATCAGAACTGAAAAACAAAATAAAATAAAATGAACTGTCATGTACCTGGTACCAATAATTACCTTATTTTTAACGTGGGTCATGGATGTTTCATTGGGAATAAACTGCGCTAGCTATTTTCCATAATAATGATCTAATGTTGCATTCGCCGGAATGCAAAATATTTCAATTTTATAGAAAAAATCAGTTACAACATGCATTCGTTTTCCGGAATTGGATTAAAGTTTCAGGGACTACCTAAAAGGGGTAAGCCATGAGCCCATTGTCATCAACCGGGCACAAATCTCTGCATGAACTGGAAATCGAACCCGGAGATATCACACTCAGCGCTTGTGACCATATATACACAAACATTAGATAAGGACCACCAAATAGGCAGTTTCTATGCAAGGACAATGTTCAATGTGTTTGTAAGTTTATAAGTATACCAGGTACTTATCCTTTATTAGAAAAAAAAAACAATCATAGCATCGTCATACCATCTCTTCAAAATTCAAACCGCACGTGATGAAAATGTAATAAATAAGTTAACAAATAAAATGTTGTAGCTGTGAAGCCTGTGAAGGTTTTTATTAAGTGGCTGCGGATCATACATGCATTTGACCCATGAGGAAAATCGCGATGTGATAATGAATTCAAATTGCGTGTGCCCTTAGAACGCTGACACTTTGGTGTCAAGTCGGCGCGAGCCATCGACGTGTGAACTAAAACTAGCACCGGTGTGGAGTGGATGTATCGAGATCTATCCAGTGACACAGGATCTAATCATGCTATACCTATGTCAACGACTTCTGAATAAAATAATCGCACATTTTTTTCAGTTGGCGTGTGACTGATTCCTTTAATGGGTTGTATTTTGATGATTGATGCTAATAAGATCACACACAAGATAAGAGCCTTTTACTTGTATTTGCAAATTTTTGAATATACTTAAAGGAATATGGAGGATTCAGTTAAAGATTTTACCCCTTTTTTGGCGATTCAAGTAGGTGATAATTTGTGATGTTTTACTTATTACGCATTCGTAACAAGTGTGTACGCATCGAGGCAGACTGCGTTAGCAAGATGGAAGAGATGGATTGTATCGCATGACATAAAACCCAACTAAACCCTGCCGTAAAACTTACAAAAACTGTATAGACTTAGAAAAAATAATCTTAGAGCGACAGTTAGGTGCAGGAGTCAAGTTTTACACAAAAGAACATACAATAAATATGAATAAATAAAAGAATATTGTTAAAATACATAACAATAACGTGTTAACACTGAATTGTATTTGTCTACCGGCCCGATGCATTAACCTTTATGGTGGGTACTAATAGGAAAAACTCGATCTTACAATATTTGATCCACAATTACGTATAATTTAGAAGTGAAACAAATATTGTACCTGTCGGTATTTACTTAAAACGCCTAGAAAGTAATACCTACCTATAGAGTTTCTTGCTGTTTCTTCTCCATTAATTATTATTAGAACAGTGGCTTCTCAATAGAGACATAGTCGTTTTTTTAATAATCGAATTTAAATAAAACATTTTGACTCTGACCGACAGTCCGAGAATCGCTCTACCTAACTATATCTCAGTCCCAAGTTATAGTGCAACGCTGACATTCGTAACGCGCTACATGAATTATTATTCCTTTTTTGTAGCCTACACTTGGATTTTCTCATGTACAGCATAAATAAACACAAATTGTCACATACACTAACATTCAGACATGGAGCAACCAATAATTGTATGTATCGGTATCGAATCTGCGATCGGTGCCTCGGTGCCGCGGATACCGCTTAGTTACAAATCAATTTAATCCCTAATTTCTGGCTAATTAGCCACTAAGGAACTACTTATATTTACGTATAATTTTTAACAGGACTTATATGGAATTATATGGCTGTCCGATTATGTATTTGCAGGAGCAGCAAATTATGTACCAAGTTGATTGCTACGGTCATCTCTACACGTAAAATATTTATTACCAATCTTCAAGAGCGACCAATTTATAGCAGTAACTCGACCATGAGTTTTTCTCAGTAAACTCGCCAGCGACGTCGTAAAATATTTGTATGGAAAACCCTGCAATCTAGCGGTTACGTAAGGAACTAAAATCGGCTATGAGATTACAGTCAGTGTTCCGATGCGTAAAAAACCTATCGAAAGTAATTCGTTAGAACTCATGGTTTCTGTGGTAGGTGCTACGCCACCGAGCACTACGCCGCGCTAATATGCTACGCCACCGCCGAGCTAACGCTACGCCGCCTAATGCTACGCCACGTGCTACGAACGTGTTGCTACATCTCTTTCCCGGCCAAAATTTTCTGGCCAAGGGCACGTAGCCCTTGTGAGTTGCGCTTGCGCTACGCAATAAATTGATTGACGTAATTTTTATCTGAAGATTTGCTTTTACATTTAGATTTTTTTACATTTAGATAGCTTTTACATTTCAGAGCCTATTTATTGTTTAGTACTGCAGGCGAGAAATAATGTTGTTTGATAAAATTATATATCCTTAAATCGATACAACAGGCGCCATCTATGTTGGAAACATTGTGATAATGCGACACATACAATATAGCGAAGCAAATTGAAATTGGCATTTGTTGAATTTTCCTCGAGATGGCGCAAGTAGGCTGTCCAGTTATGTTGTTACTATTTACTACAAGGTCTCGCTACAGTAAGTGTTTTTAATGTTGCGATGTATATTTGATTTGGATATTCTGATAGGTGACTGTTATAAATTAACAATACAGTTAGAATTATTGTTTTGTATTAATTATACGAAACGGTTCTCTTTTGTTTTCGATTCTACGTATTATGTACGTTTTTATAGCAATCTTTTGTTTTATTGTAGCTTTATCGTCACTTATAGGTACACAAAGAATACAATTATATTATTCACCTAATTCCATACATAATGAATTTATTACATATTTACGTAGGTAGCGCTAGTGTGTGAGTACTAAGTAACATTTACCATTACTTTACAGTTCCGTTTCGTAATTACCCTGGATTGTCAACTGGCAGAGGTAAGATGTGAATTTGGCCAATGTTGGTCAAGTTTTGTCAAACTTAGACAAGAAGAACACCACGTTTACATAAAGTATATCTACAATTCTACATTGTTGTATTGGATTATTGTTGTTTACTTTTTATCAAGATAACTTCGTGTTACAGAAATTTATCTAAGTATCTAATCATCTAATCGGAGCCGATGGTGACGATGTGCTATCACACATCTTGTCTAGCTAGATTATTTATATATTTACCTACCTAGAAATAAACTTCTACTCATAATAATGCTGTTAGTTATTACAATAATATTATTTAACAGAATTTTAACCATTTCATAAAGCGTGGGATCTTCTTTGTTCTATTTAAGCAATAGGTATTTATGTAGGTAAACATTATTATATTATGGCTTAAACATACTAAACAGACTTTTAAATAACCTTGCCTTATTGCTTCCCGACTTAAATGCGCTTTGTCTTTTGAATATATTATATTATCGATACACAAATATAATATATATTTATATATGCAAAATCTTCAAATAGTAATTTTATTCGCATAAGATGAACGATATTATAGCTTTGAGAATAAATAAAAAATGTCTCCTCATACTGGCCTCCTAAAGCAGGTCGAACGGAGTACGACCGAGGCTCGCTGTTCAAAGTCCAAGTTTGCTCAAGCGACGACAATGTATGTAGTACCTAACTACCCATAAGGTACTCGTACTGCCAACGTCATGATAACCGTGACTTCTTCGATACAATACGTCTTTAGTACGTGCTTATCGGTTCATGTGTGGTCAATAAAGAGGTGTGTTGCAACGCCTCAAATTGATAAAATTACCTCGACGCGGACGCGTGGCCTTTATAAACGCGATTATTCAAATTAATATTTAATGCAATTCTTGGTCTAACTAAAACTTTACCAAGTCACCACTATCTACATTGTGCACTTAACCTTTTTCACCACGTCCTAGGATAATATTATACTTACAACTTTTGTTCCATTTTTTTTAATGATCCCGCGGTTAGGTTACAGGTGGCCATCCAGAGGTGGTGAAAAAGGCCCTTTGATGACTTTAGGGTTGATACTCGGGACTTTATCAATTTGTCATTTTGTCATGATTTATGAATAAACTCGTATCTTCCGTTGAAAAGACACTTTAGTTCGGCTTGTGCTTGTGTAATCAATGGGTGTGTCAGTCTCGCCGTCTACGCAATTACAAGGTGGCATTTTGCTGACGTCCTTGTACGCATTCTGTACTTCTTCTGCTTTAAGGAGGGGGGAGAGGTCAGGAAACTCGTCAACAATTTTGTAGAAGCTAACATCGGTCACCGACCGTACCGTACTTGTACTGAAATTAGGTATAACATTTTCATGACCGATTATTTGATAAAAAACGGTGTTAGACTACTGTCTGTGGACTTAAGATATGTAGGTAGGTATACTAAAGAAACATTTTCTGGGAAATCCAATATTCCAATTAAATACAAGAAGGTATAATGTTAGTAACACAATGGCTATTGGAAAATCAAGGGCAATTAAATACCTACATACATTACATGAAAAATAAGTTAGGTAGGTATGATGCGATTGCGAAGGTACATAAGTACATAAACTACGTCATATCGTGTTAATTTGTATTATATGATTTTTTATACTGTATGTATATGTATTTATGATTATGAATACTGCATTTATGAATATTAAGTTGTAGCCGTTGTAGGTAAACGGACAATACGACGACGTCGCGGAAATGATAATGATTTAATGTTTTATTTGACAATTTAAATGCCAGTATTTTTTTATGACTGGCGGTCACCTACGCTGTTTATATGTAGTATAAATATCGTATTATGGTTCATGATACAAGGTGTTGTTGATTTGTATCTGTGCCACATTTATAAGGAAAAAGCATAAAAATCTACTGATATGAAAATAGATTAATATAGCGCATATAATCATTTAATTAGCGAATGATTCACTAAAATAAATTAAAAAAATTAAAAGCTATTATTGTCAAAGGGCGCAGGGCGATTTTTTTGGTAACATGCTCATGTAAGTTTAAAATATTGTTTCCACATTTAAAAATAAGATTTGGAATGTTTTATTGATTTGTGTTCAGATCAGATTCGAGGAACTGTACCTATAAAAATAAAATATCGTCACCAAAAAAGACGTAAGCAACTAGACAACAAACACTGCAAGCATAAGGTCGTTTATGCTGTGATTTGTAATACATTTTTCGGTAAACGTTTTGTCAGTAAAACTTGTTTGCAAAGCGATTTAATTATAATGCAAACACGTAATGGTAAATAGTGTCTTGTCTTGTACAACAAACAAAGCCGAGTAATTACCAAGTGGTTTCAAGGACTCACTGGGTACATAGGTCATAATCGTATACGTTAATAGGGCATACTTACCTATACATATATTGTTAAAACTATCCCCACTTATGAAAATATTCTCGAATGTAAAAAATCCATAAGTCATTTTGCAATGACGTATGTTTTAACTAATAATTTAATTCACGAAAAGAGTTTGTGTTTGTTTGGGCTAATCTCAGAAAAAACTGCACGGCTTTTCATACGGTTTTCGCCAATAGAAATTATGGGCTATAGGTAATTTTACTTTTCGTGCGAAGTCAGGCCCACAAAATCGAATTTTAAGATTTATAACCCATTGTGGGATTATTAATAACCATATTCACAATATTGTACTCAATTTTTTTTTACATATCGTCATCATTGCCATCATCGTCCAAATCGGTAAGGTTTTAGGCACAATTAAATTATTTTATGAATAAATACCATAAAGATATCATGTACCTACTTAATGTAATTTTATTTAACAATAACAATTTGAATTTGGCTCAGCCAGCAACTGTTATGGTAGTGTACTGCTATGCATTTTAGAATACGCTAAGTGCATACGCCTTTATGCAGAATACACATAGCATGCACCGCTATAGTAGCACGTCATCGAACATTCTAGATGTCTATGTACGAAAGCAGGGTCATTGCCCCCACTACCTTTCGTAGTGATCTTTGCATTTTCTATCATTTCACATGTTCTGCGTCCAATTCGTTATGTAATCATTTAATGTATTAAAACGGCTGTAATTAAATCTCGAATATATAATCATAATCGGCCAAGGTAGCAGCCTAATGCTTTCCGCTCTACATTTTCAATTATACACATAATATACAAACTTAAATGTATGTACACAATGGATAAATATATTGTTAAGAATTGAGCCGCTGCCCGCTACCCAACAAAACCAAAATGTATGCGAACTTCTTAGGACATCAAGTTGTTATTAATAATTTGCTTATCTACCTAATTATTTGTATTGTTATTCAAATTGCGTAGTTCATAAGCTTTTACTTTGATTTTACATTGCAAAGACTCTTAAATTGTTTGAAGATAATTATGTATTGATTCTCTTGTTACAATATTTGAGAAGCAATATTATGTGTAGATACATAATATTGCTTCTCAAATATATTCATAAACAGGTGCTTACTCGTGTTAACTCATGTATTATAAACACGCAGAATGACGTTTTGGTAGAAATAAGTATAATAATTATTTATGTACAAACGTAATGAAGGTTTTACATATATGAATATGTATACAATATACAAAGCATGATTATCATGTATTTTTGAAAAACCTACATCTGTGACTGAGTAGTCTCTCCAATAAAATTGAGGTCACTGTCTATTTTCGCCACCGCAACAGACCATAGCTTTTACAGTTTTCAGTAGGTATTTCAGTGATGTTTGGCCCTGAAAATAAACACATAAATACAACAAAGTGACATAAATATGTTTATGTTCACTCGCTAGCATTGTTGACATCCTGGTTGAGTTTTAAAATATAATAAGAAGAATTCATATACTTACTTACACGCCTGATTCGGGGCTGCTACTAAACGTTTCCTGGCAGAAAAATCTACTAACCGTTAACCTGAAAATCGAACACGAATAGAATAGAGAGGATGCTTTTCATTTAGGTATGTTATATATTTTATTCCGTTCGTTTGTAGGTCCGGTTTGCTTATTGGCTATACAGGGGTTTACCAGCTGCCATTTGGTGAGAAGCAGCAATTAAACTTGTGTGACTGCGAAAGTTGTTCAGTAGGTTTAAAAAGTGGTATATACTTAATATGTAAGTCAATGTTGTATACAGATTTAAAGTCCAACATGCCAATGTAGTATCCTGTCATGGTAATGGCAATGGCAAATGACATTAATTCTATGGCCTATGGAGGCACACTATATATATTCACTGTGCTTTGGGGTTGTTTTTGTGTGATTCGTGACCAATATTGACCCTACCGCCTCCACAAGTAGCTGATAGTTGACAAGCATTTTCGAATATGCTACTTAAATTGAGTAAGAACATTAACAATTATAATGATGTCGACCATACGAAATATTACTACAATATACACACAAGTTACAAAATATTGGAGTAGAATAGACGTATGGCACGGAGCCAATGCCGATCTAGCCGCGGTGTTATTGACACAGCTTTTACTTTTTTTAGAAGGGCAAAGGTTGAAAAGAGTTTGCTGCCGAAAAGCCACAATATGCTCGACCAAAATAGAGTTGTATTTCCCGTAGTCACCTTACCTAATAGGCGTAGAAGATTCTCGGTGCTTCTGCGCAATCATCGTGCGTTAAATCATTAGACGCATGCGTCACAGAAAAGGAGGTATATGTACTCTTCAATTTACTATGCTGACAAAAATAGTCTGAGTCGTAGAGTGATTTGGATTATGCTGATCTTCTAGGTATATGTTTGAATTGTAAGTAGATTACACACACAGGCAGCCGGCAGCCGGTGCGCGTGCGACGCAAACCGAAATTGGACTTTGGCCGACCTTGTTTGAACTCGTGAGAGCTGTGAGTCGTACACATTTTTAATACAAACCGCATTTTGCGTCGTTCTTATTTTGATTATATTTTATGTTAATCTAATTGCGAAAGTCCGGGACTTTCAGAATGCGATATAAAATGTAGGTACCCCACTTAGATCGCTTGATAAAAATAGAGTATCAACACGGTATGATGTTTTAGTTAGATAGGGGATACAATATGCCGTTTGGGCGATTTACTTCCGCTAAGGACCAACCAGCTAGCCACATGTCATAAAATATTACCTTTATTATTGTTGCCATAAGTAAGTTGGTACCTACCTACATAAGGCAACATAAATTTTTCATGAAAAATATTAATTTTAATAGAACTAGAATTTAGAACAGAGATTCACATGGTAGATTTATGTTTAATTGTTAATCGTCGGTTTTTGTTACAGAAATATCCATGACATTTGTGCCTAATTTTAATACATTGACCCACACATTTGGATGTTTTTTACGTAGAAAACAAGTTCTAGTATTGTTTGGTTCCATGCGGGGTTCGAACCACAACAACATGCAGAAGCCGTCCGCTTACCCATTACGCCAAAATTTTAATCTACCTATAAGTACTTATTTCTTTACAGTTTTATTCGCATTTGTGCCTGAATTTCACCTGAACAAATTGGCAATGAATGAAATCCATGGATATAGGTAGGTACAGCTGTATGATAAAATCGTGTTCTTCGGATGTTTCCGGTATTTCCACGGCCATACTATACAAAAATAAAATGGTCTTTAGTTCCGAAATAGTTTTGCTACGATTTGTTGACTGTTTATTTAATAAAAGTGTTTATAATTAAATTGGAATACCTATTTAGTACCTACAGTACTTTAAGTACATGGAACTATTACTACCTACTTTTTACGGATTTTAAATCCCGGCTTTTAGGCCCTATTTCACCACTTAGTAAGTTTATTTATTTATTTATTTAAAGTTCCCGTCAAATTACCTGGCAGATAGGTAATTTTTAATAAAAATTTTGTTTCATATTTAATTCTTGCGGCGGTTAGGTTTACTTCGGTGGAACAGGTCCTTAGGATCCTTTACCTACAGCATCCAATGTCTAATATTCGTATGACTCTCAGAAATGAGCAGCATTACGAGATATTGTTACATTTTATCTAGTATCTATATGAACAAGCTGACGATCTGACAAGTTCTACTTGTTTGCTCGTAAATTATAAAGATTACAACAAACAACCTGTTTGATTATCTTTGTCCTTTGTATTGTAATTAATGTATATGGACATATTGGGTGTATAGAACCTCTTTGAGTACTAATATAATACGTATTTTATTAGCTAAATATATACTATATGTACTTTTTTATAGTAATATTAGTAAGAAATTTACTAAATCTATTATTCTTGAGGTATATATAGGTAAGTAGGCCAAACTTAGTGAAGCCGTAAAGTAAACTCGTGCCAACTTCAGCCCGGACAATAAGTTTGGCGAGAACTGTATGTATTAGAATAAAAATTGAAGGTCTTGTAGTCTTGAACCCCGATGTGATGGGTACAGTCAAGTAATTTAGTCTTTATATTATATTTATTTTCATATACTTATACATACATAGCTTATGTAGTATACGTTTACAATGGTAATATTATATTGTCATAGGGTTTTTCCATTTGACACTGGTCGGTAAACAGTATAATTACTTATGAAAATAATGTTTTGAATTCCTGGCCTTGTCGAGTAAATTAACTTCGAGAACTCGCGAAGCAGAACTCTTCAAAAATCAGTGAAACGAATAACGTAAATACAGTATACATAATTGTTATAAGTATGTATAGTTATATACAGAATGCAGTACTGCGTATATTGTACAAGTCCAGCGGGGGTTAACGACTGCTATTGACGTAAAGGGTCCCACGATGCAGCAGGTACAAAAAAATAAGGCCACAGTTATTTATAGCCATACATAATATACAGTAAGAATGGAGGTAGAGGCGTATTATACTTATATTTTAGTATAAATGATAAATTTTTTCTGCTACACCTACTACAGGGGGATTAGCAGATATCATACGCATTATAATATCCAAATTACTTACAAAAATAAGAATCTAATTTCGTAAATAATATGTTCATAGCATGGGTACTGGGCACCAAAACTCCGAAACTCGCCGTCGGGTGATGGTATAATGATAATAAAATATAACGGGTTGTTTTGAAAGAACTAGGTATGCGTTTTTCAGATAATAAGTCATAAATTAGTGTAATTATTTATTGATTAGCTGGTTACCCGCGGTTTTATGCGATGATTGCGTTTTTCTCAATCTCGTGGAAAGGAAAGAACACTTGTACAAATCATCTTAGACCCTTGATGAACTTGAGATCCACCGTGTCTCATGTATGGCACTTAGGCTAATATTCAGAGACGACGCTCAGCGTAAAGTAAGGCTTCCGTATGTCAAATTTGTATTACAATTTGACATACGGAAGCGTAAGTTCATGCTGAGTCTTTTCTCTGAATCTCAACCTTAGTGTTAGACACAGACGTGGGTAGATTATAATGTATGTAAGCTTTCATTTTGCCTAAATTATTACTAGAACTAAACAAAGGAGATTGATCATCACGGTACGTTCGGTTTATTATCATTAATTTATCAGTCAAAAGAGGTCTTCCACATATTCCACAAGGACCGTTTATATTCCGCCTACAATCAAAGACTCACGGTGTCGGCCACTATAGTTTACAGTTCACGCCAAACTTATTGTCCGGGTTGAAGTTGGCACGGGCTAACTTTAACCCGGCCGTAAAAATCGGAGAAATGAAAATATTGGATAAAAATTATATGACGTGACAGCCTACGACTTGAGCTTCTGTTTTTATTTATTACAATCCTATTATTTTGATTCTCCGATTTTTACGGCCGGGTTAAAGTTAGCTCGTGCCAACTTCAATCCGGACAATAAGTTTAGCGAGAACTGTAGTTTAGGTTATTCCTAAGTAATTTCTATACCTTATTATTATAATTTAACAAGTTACGTAAAGTAAGCAGTCGATTTTATACCAATTTATTGTTATAAAAAAATTGTCGTAGGTTCAATAGCATTAGCCATTCAACGTGGTATTGTTGTCTTATGGAAAGTGGGCACGTTTCCAGATGACGGCCATTTGGAGTAGTACTTTGACACCCTATGTGCGCTATTTAAACAGATAACAAGTCTAGACACACTGTTACGTATGTAATTTGTCTACGACTCTGATAACAGAATAGATGCCACGTTTTGTGTATCGTGTTCCAAGCTAGTAGATATCTCATTATGTATGTCATAAATACAGCTACAATAGTTACTATAAAACAAAACATGAAGTCGTCAGGTCTACAATGTCAAGGATATGGAATTATATAGACAGGTGACGTAGATCTCCAACAAGATATTTTTTCCACTGAGGTCTATGGCGCAGTTCTTTACTAGCTACCTATATAAATACCTTAACTTAGTTACAGAATACTTAGGGCCTCTTTCACCACCTCTGGATACCCGCTAACTGCCGAATAAATTAAAATATGGATCAAAATTTGTATGAAATTATCTGCCAGCTAATTTAACGGATACTTATCAGTAAGATGTGAAACAGGCTCTAAATTTTAGTAAAAGGAATAGGCATTTTACTATAGTTTCACGGTTTTTTTTTCTTTAGCTGTATAATACCTTTAAATTCTTTTTTGTAAATATTTTAATTATGTAATTTAATTGATAAGACTATGTAAATAATATGCCATTTATTATTAATTTATTAATTATAGCGCGTTTTTTACTTTTTATTTATTTTCAAGTTTAGCACCTTTGATAATTTTCAATTTCGAGTGACCCTGCTCTAGTCTACTGAAACCAATGTTAAATAACCCTCCTTCTGCAGTAGGGTAATAAAAACTATACGCCATTGAGTGTAACAGTATTGCACAATTTCTACATCAAAGCTTAATCCTTTAACTGCCTAATTGGATAAGTAAATTGGTTCTGGTTGTTCACTGCACGTTGGTTCGATTCCCAGGTCAACCGCGTCATTGGATTTTTCTAAGATAATCACAGTAAGCAGCTCGTAGTTTGAATTTGGGCAATAAACCAAACCTCTGCCCCTGGTGACTTTCACTGTGGCGTGATGGCGTCATAAACAGACCCCCTTTGATTCTACATATAAACTGCAATCACTTATTCACATACGTGTGTCAAACGGGACCTTTTGCTGCTAGCCTACTATTTCTCCGATCGTTGAACCTATTTATTTACAAAGCCGTCTACAGACTACACAGATGAAGATATATCTGTGATAGACTGTACTATCTTAAGTCTAAGGGCCTGTTTCACCACCTCCTTAATTTAACCGCAGGATAAATTAAGGAATGGAACAAAATTTGTAAGAAATTATAAGTATGCTAAGAACTTTTTCAGTAAGCTGTGGAACAGGGAAACGGCTGTGACAACGTGTCTCGGCTTAGCTAGTAGTAAGTAATACATTAAAGTCTCGGACGATTAAACCACATTATAGTGAACTAGAGAACAGTTTGATGAAGATTTGATAGCTCGATTGATGTAGAGATCAAGCAATCGGCTACTGCGGTAGGCGTCGGGAGTTGGATTCCTGCACGGACCAAATATTTGTACCTAAGTATGAACTGCAATCTGCAGATAATTATTGTTCCGGGTGTTTGCACGTATGCGACACAGGAGAAAATCCTAGTGATGGATAACGTCTTTACAATGGACTATTATAGACATGTTTTGTACATGTACAGAGCACATAATGTAGATATGAATGTTAGCCAACAGTCCCTATATACAGTGATTTTCTAGCTTTCACCACGCTTTTACCTTTTGCGACAAAGCTCTATTGACTTGAATACTACCATACAGTGCGTTTAGAAACAAAATTAGGGTACAAAATGAGTTTTGGATGTGAGTAAGTATTGTAAATCAAGGCTGTAAGAACAAGTACAGGAAAATTATTTGATCGTGGCAACATGTGATTTGATAGCATCAGCAGTAATTATCAACCCATTATCTTTCCCAGTGCTAGGCACGTGTCCTTTCAGAATGAGAGGAGTTTAGCTACTTATAGTTATTACTTATATAGTCCACACTGATCTAATGCGGGCTAGTATCTAAACTTCAGAGACCGTTCAGAAAATCTCTCAGGCATGCAGTTTTTCCAGGATGTTTTCCTTTAACTTTGATAGGTAGGTATATAACTTATCACCAACGGGCATCGGCATCTTAGGACTCCTAAAATTTAGGAGACGGAACTTTACATTTAATGTAGATGAAAGAACGTCGTCAATTTGCGAGGAGAATAATGTTATAGATTAAGTAGGTAGGTAGGTACCTTTCATGTTGTGCGCCCAAGGCCTAGCGCAAGTTGGCAGAATATAGGCTACTCTTGGATGGATATGGCTGTTTTCCATCCATAATAAGTGTCGAACAATGAATAAGTAAGTATTAATAGTTATCCTGATCCAAGCTCCAAGTTGGCATTAGGTTCACCCCCCATTATATGGTACCGAAAAAGAACCGAACTGTGGGTGGCTACCACAACAGTACACGTCTGCTTAATCCTTCGGGGTAAACAGGTGTGATGGGATATTATGCAAACTCCAGTTTACATTTATGTCGAAATAACTACGTGCATATCATTTCCCTCTACGATGAGCCAAGGCTACGAGTGTCTATTTTTAAGCAAGATAAATCGCAAATGTTTTTATTGTAGCATAGCACACATATATATTAATTCATCCGGAGGCGTGTACCTACTCGTAATGTTGTTTATGTGTCGAGTGGCTACGTCAGGAGGTGTGGCATAGCAAAATTGTTGCGCAATAATCTCTAAAGGCAATATTACCTATAGCAAGTAGGCAGAAGTCTGCCTTCTTTGTTAGTCATAGCCTAGATATGCTTTGTGAACCGTACAAATCAGTATTTTATGTTCGGTATGTTGTAAGTATTCGTGACACACACTACGCATTCATTACCTACGCACCTGGCATTGGTATTTGTTATGTTGTATTGCACTACTTGTAAAAGGTTTTATTAATAAAATACATAGGTAGCTTCGTTACATGTGTTTTTAAGGATTACTTTCTTACTTTCTTACTAATATTATAAATGCGAACTCTGTCTGTCTGTTGCAATTTTAGGCCAAAATGGTTATTTATAGTTTTATATAAATGAAATTTGGTACACAGATAGTCTAGAGCCTGAGAAAGGACATGTAAGTATTAGGCTAACATTCAGAGACGATGCTCAGCGTAAAGTAAGGCTTCCGTATGTCAAATTTGTATTACAATTTGACATACGGAAGCGTAAGTTCATGCTGAGTCTCTTCTCTGAATCTCAACCTTAGTGTATGTAGTTTACAATTTATCGACAGTTTACCTACAATCTCGCGTATCTAAACATCGTTAGATTATAAATAATGTTATTAGGTAAGTAGATTTTTACCCCACTGCCCGAGGAGGGTTATTCTATATAATAAATAATTAACCCATATACCTACTGTCCCACTGCTGGGCACGGGTCTCCTCTCAGTATCAGAGGGATTAGGCTATAGTCCACCACGCTAGCCTAATGCGGGCTGGCAGACTTCACACGCCGTCGAGAAAATCTCTCAGGCATGCAGGTTTCCTCACGATGTTTTCCTTCACCGTTACAGCGAGTGATAATTGTACATGATTTCGAAAAGTCAGAGGTGCGTGCCTTGGATTAGAACTCGAGACCTTTGACTTGGCATTCCAGTGATCATACCTCTAGGCTCACTAAGGGTTTATTATACATAACATTTTTGGAAAATCATTTTTTTTATGCGTTTTATGTGCGGGCTAAAAAAGAATGTTTGAATATCGTCTTTTATTAATAATCGTCATTTTTTAATTTCGGATATAAGTAATGAGTGATTCTTTGATGATTGAATATCTAAAAAGTATGAAATAAAATAAATTATTCAATGAAACAAAAAACCCTGCGTTAAAACTATCTACTAACTAAAAACATGATTGTATTGCAGGCAGGACAAGCAAAGAAACAGATTTGTATAAAATTCAGTATTGTTTATAATTTACACTGACAGAATAAGTAGCTTATTCCGCCTGCAATAGGTACATTTTCCAACATTTACATATGGCTTATTTTTGGATTTTTTGTTCGTACTTTTAACGCAGTCGAGATTTTTGTTTCATTGAATAATTTATTTTTACAACCTTACGGTGACACAGCCATGAACATAGACATGGTAAACAAATATAGTTTTAGGTCGTCTGAATAAAATAAAACCATTACGATGAACTCGCTTATGTCAACAAGTTAAATAAAATACCGAAAGCTTTGACGTCAATTAACTCATTTATATTCGATAATGAACGCTTTTACAATAATTAGAATAATTTGATCGGTATAAATTAGATACAAGTACCTACCTAATTTATACCAAATTGTATTGCTTAATTTCTAATTAGGCGGGATGGCGACGAGTAGAATAGAATAGTTCGTGTGAACCTTTATTTTAACTATTAATGATGTCTGTTGGTAATTCCTACTAATGTGATAAAGTATGCGATGTACAGTTCTCGCCAAACTTATTGTCCGGGTTGAAGTTGGCACTAGCTAACTTTAACCCGGCCGTAAAAATAGGAGAAAGAAAAATAATGATCTAAAACGACAGCATACGACTTGAGCTTTCGTTTTTATAAAAAAAAAACTCCGATTTTTACGGCCGGATTAAACTTAGCTCGTGCTAACTTCAACCCGGAAAATAAGTTTGGCGAGAACTGTACTATCGTATAATGATGTATGTAAATATACGAAAAAAAAATACAGTAGAAATAATAACCAATTGTACCGATGTCAAAATACCGCACTATAAATAATCCTTACTAATATTATAAATGCGAAAGTAACTCTGTCTGTCTGTCAGTCTGTCTGTGGCGCTTTCACACCAAAACTATTAAATAACCGACTAAAATGAAACTTGGTACACAGATAGTCTGAGAGAGGAAAAAAGGGCTGTAAGGGGTTGAAATAGGGGAAGAAAGTTATAAGAAAACCCAACCCAGGCGGGCAAAGCCGCCGGCGGAAAGCTAGTACTTATAAGAAACTTGTAATTTTTATATTTGTCCACAAGTTCAGTGGAATATTAATTATTTCTGAGATGCGGAATTGCAAATTGAATTGCGACGCAAATTATTGACATCTATGAGCTATTCAAGTTTAAATTGATTATGTATGTAGGTAAGTAGGTACGTTTCAATCAATGAAACGATATAGGTACCTACTTACTCAGATAGGTACCTATATTATCTTATTAGTGAAAGTGACAGTTTGTGTTACTTCTTGGTTAAACTAGCGAACCAGTTTTTGCGAGCGAGCGAAAATTTTAGTAACAAAGGACATGCGAATTTAATAAAGTACCACACAATTCAAGACGGAGTCTTTAATATACTGTGGCGGGAAGAAGCTTGTTTGTTATTAGGTACATGTACACATTATGCATAAATCACTCGAAGTACTTACTAGATGAGTCCAAATTAATTAGAAAATGCTGCCAACAGCAACACGCTATTTCATGCATGCGAAGTATTTGCCAATTATGTCGGATTTTGCTAAACATTATTTGCATTATAAATACCTACTTAATACGTTAGTCTACCACTCAATCGTAAGTAGTAGGTTTAAACAATATTCATAAACCAAGTAAACTGTGTAATAAAAATAATGGCTTTGTTATTTGTATTTGTTTTGTTATTTGTTAAATAACATTTGAATTTTCATCAATTTTGTCAAGCAAAGCACAAAATTCTTAACTGAAAATATTTTTAACTGAAACCGTGAAAACATTAAGGGCCTGTATCAACACTTCTGGATAGCCACTAAACCACCAAATGGAATAATTGTATGAAACTATCTGCCAGGGAACTTACCGAGAACTTGGTGCAATAGGCCTTTGATTAAATAGGACTGGACCACATTGCGGGGCTATGGCGAATATTTCAGTCCATAAAACAAGGAGTTCTATTTTTATTGGTATATATAACATTATTGAACTCTTATCAACTTTTATCATCGTATTTTGAAAACTCCGGGAATCCCGTTTTCTCCGTTTGTATGATTGACGGTTCCCTACGAATAGTTTTAATCAATTGCCGCTTGTTTGACCTACATCCGGGAGGGGATTTAGTTTTGATAACATACCTAATTAAGCCTAATTCTATCTCAGGTGGTACTTAGGCAGTTGCATTTGTTAACCTTGAGATACCATTTTTCATTATCAACATTTAGGTACATGTTATCGGACGTGTGACTGGCATTTTACTTTGTCTTTATTTAGGTAAGTATCAACTTATCAAATGATTTTGTTACGATAATGGAATTTAAAGATCTAGTAGTAATTTCGAGTGTATTAAAATTATCTTAATATCATCGAACATTGGGTCACTGTTTGTACTTTGTACTTTGTAATTTTGGACTTTTGTACTTTGTCATTCAGTCATTTTTCATTAGGTCGGTGCACACCTAGTACATGGGACAAAGTACAGATTATTATTTTGATAAGTAAGTTCATAAAAATATAATTTAAGTAAGTACCTAGGTACTCCGCAATGTTTTTCGGGGAGTAAGCATAGATAAGCAGAGGTACCTACCAAAATGCAACCACAATATGGCATGGCTATAGGCCCGTGTAATAGGGGGAATTTCATAGAAAGTCCCAATAACACTTTACTCGGCCCGGGCATGGCCGGGAACAGGACCGTTATCCTTTAGTGAATGTGAAATAACATACCTAACTACTCAGCACAATTTGTTCTACCAATAAAACAAAAAGCAAAGGCGAATTGCGCATGTAAATTAAATTGTTTACCTAGAGCCTTTAAAATACATAGTCGTTATCATGTTATTTTTCCATGGAAGGCATAAATCACAACAACTACTACTGTATTTATTGTATACCTACCTACATTAAAATAAATCTCTGGCCTAAAACCTAACCTTTTTTTAACGGCTGGAAATCCTTTATGCACCGTCACGCCGCCCTGGGGAAGGCGGCGCGGTGTGTGGGACTCCGTCCTGAAAAGGACGTATACCCCCTAAAAACAGACGGGTGTTTGCCTCATCACCGTTCGGCCGGGGTCACGGGAACGTTTTGACATTCTTCCGCGACCCCGGCGGATCTAAAACCTAACCAAACCTCACCCTAAGAGCCATGGGCGTACCCAGCTTTTGGCCCAGGGGGTTGTTGAGGGTTTTTTCTCTACCCCCCCCCCCCCCGTTCCCTCATCTCCATAAAAGAGGCAGTGGAATTTCAGCAGAATTACTATTATTAATTAGATAAACCGATTTATTTTGTTAATTTGTTGCTACTTATAATTATGATCCCACGTGGGACGAGCTTAGAGCCAGCAACAAATTTTAGAACTGGAAATCGGATGAATTTTAACCGGTGAGCTCATAGCCGGTCATGTTAGCCTAACGCTCGATTTTACCAAAATAAATAAATAATAAATTATTTGCAGATCTACTTATTATTGGCTAACATGACCGGCTTATAGGGATATCGGTCAGAAATTCACCCAATCTCCGGTTCTAAATTTTGTTGGTGACTCTGATGCATTATAAACCGGTCATTTCGGATAAACACTAGATTTTTCCGGTATTCATAAAAATTGATGCATGGAGAGTATCTTTGAGGAGCTTTTCTTAGAGTTTCTGACTATACGGTATCCTAACTCTATACGGTATATAGTCTAACTCAATTTTTTTCTGGAATCAAATAAAATAGTTTTCTTCCTCTACGTTGCAATGGTTATTGGCGCCTGGAGAGTCAGTATAAAAAAATAGAACCGGTCATCGGATGATGACGGATGATGAAATTTATTATTGTTGCCCGGAAAGTCATCAACAAAACTCAGAACCGTAAATCGGATGAATTTCTGACCGGTATTCTTATAAGCCAGTCATGCTAACTCAACGCTTGATTTATCCGGGAATTATAAATAGAAAAAAAAGATTGCTTGACGTAGCAATGAAAATTGATGACTAAAAGTCAGCAAACGAGAAGTCGAAAACTTGGGCCACCCACCTTGGACAGATTAAGTTAGAAGGGTAATTACAATTAGTTTGTTTACTACCACCAGGTGTCTCATGTAAGAGCGAGCGTAGCGAGCTCGAAAATTAAGGCCACCCTCCTCGCACAGGCTGGGTTAGAAGAGTAACTACAATTAGTTTGTCTATTACCCCAGGTGTATCATGTAAGAGCGAGCGAAGCGAGCTCGAAAATCTGAGCCACCACCGCCTTGGACAGGTTAGGTTAGAGTGGTAATTAATTACAATTAGTTTGTTACTACCTCCAATTGTGTCATATAAAAGTGAGCTCGAAAATTGAGGGAACCCACTTAGGACAGGCGACGTTAGTGAAGGGGGTAATTACAATTAGTTTCTTACTACCTCCGTGTGGCTAGCGCCGCCTCTCGAAGCCTGGCGGTCCGGGCTATGGCTCTTTTGGCCCTAGTGTAAATACGCTACTGTAAAGGTCGGATGAGTATCCCGACCGGTATCCTTATAAACCGGTCATGCTAGCTTAGCGCTCAATTTTTAGGGAACCAACAAAATACAATATAATAATTGTGATGCTAAACTTGGTTAATGACGCCTTGAAAATCGGCAATAGGATATCTTCTGGTGATCGCATGAGTTTCTGACCGGTATTTTTATAAGCTCGTCACTCTCGATTTTTCCATAACAAATAAATTATTTGCGCAGCATAATCGGTTTATAAGAATACCGGTCAGATATATTCATCCAATCTCTGGTTATTTCAGGCATCACTATTTTCACGTCGAGCAAGAAAATGTCTTTCAGGCATCAATATTGTCAGATTGCCACGTCGAGCAAGAAAAAATGTAAAGTTCAGCTAGCTTAAGCGGTTTATAAGTATACCGATTGGAAACTCATCTGATCTGTGAAAGATTGGTTGCCCTGATTATATAGTATTTAGCTATTTTTTATGCTATCTTTAAGAAAAGCTAGCATTGTTGTCAATTCTGTAAGATGGGTTTGAGCAACAAAATCGTTTTTGTAGCAACTAATTGTTAAAAAAAAGCAACAAATAGTGAATATTTTTCTATTTTGTCAATTTGTTACTGCCAGTGTTATGTAACTTGTGGGGGACAAGTTTGTTCCGTCCTACACACAACACGAAAAATGTTTTTTTTTTTATCTTACTATAACTTTTATCTACGGGGCATCCAAATTCCAGGGGGGGGCAGCTGCCCCCCTGGAACAGGCGTACCCAGGGGGGGGGGGGGGCTGGGTACGCCTATGCACACATTGGTTTTAAACGATTGCCGACTGTTAAGCATTCTAATGTCAAGAGGGAGAGCATTCCACAATATGACAATAGTATAGATTGAACGAAGAAAGTAGTGTATAAAATCAGAGCGATGAGAAGGACATTGAAGAAGACGATTATTTGTTGATCGAAGGTATTTATTGTGGAGGGAAGAAATATACTGGAAATGGGTAGATAAATAAGACGGAGAATTGGAAGAAAAAAGTATAGAGTATAGAGTAGTCAGCGCCCTCGAGTTTCTACGTTGGCGAATAGGCAGCCTTGCCAGGTCCGTAATTCGACCGAATAACGTAGAGAACTGCTTAAAGTGCATAGAGACACTAACTTATTACTTATCATAAAAAAATATAATATATGCACGTATGTAGTTAGTAATAAAGATAGTGGTTATCTATGATACTATCTTTACAAAGTACTTGTATAGGACCTAACTTTGTACAGTGGCCGTTACACGAGTAAATAAAGTTGGTACCTAGCAGAAGTACTATCAATGAATGTGGTTTCTTTATAACTCAGCCGCGTAATATTGCCAACTCCAAGGCTGGGTATAGCACTGTTTTGTTTTGACTCGCGGTCATACCTATCTCGCAACGAGGCGCAATCGATCGTACGCTCACCGCGTCTTACCGCGAAAACTCATTTTTACTTTTTGAAACAAAAAGATCAATTAAAATGTACTCAATCGCTGAAGTCACTTTGGCTTTCGTCGTCCTCTATCTCTTTTCGTTCCTTTTTGAAGTTGTGGCGGGATTAGTTGTTTAAACTGAAATAATTTACTTATTTACTTTCCAAAATGTGATATTTTTCTAAATTTTAAGTTTAAGTTTGTGTGTTAAGGTAGTTAAGTAAGTCAAAATATCAATGCAATTTAGGTATAATTAATTACTACAACTTATTTATGTTCGCTAAATAATAAATACACAGCAGAACCAATAAAACAGAGGCACTTAGGTAAGTGTTTTTATCCTTTTTTATATTATAAATAATTATTGATTTTTTATTAAAATGTTTTTACTGCCTAGTAACATTATAAATTTTAGACATCTTAATGAAACAAAATATAAATAAATTCAAACAAAAGCATGTGGCGGGCTGTACAGCGCCATCTAGTAGTTTTTTTCGAATTTCAATTTCTGGCCTTGATAGATTATTTTTTCGAACTCTTGAACTTATATTTATTAATGTTAGTGTGCATTATATGTCGAGTTCGAGTACAAGCTAATTACAAAATACTAATTGAGTTTATTTTAAGAAGGGCCGTTGTTTTGTAGTTGTTTTTTTATTATGGTCAACTTGTCAAATTCAAAAGTCAAAATAATGTCAAAAACAGCTGTTTTTTGCTTAGACCCAAAACTGTTCGAGTGTTCGTGTACTTTGTGTTGATAGTGGATAAAAAACTATAAAAATGAAGTTTTTTAAACTGTATCGTCGGTTGAGTTACAAATATAAGTCTCTATTTGCACGTGGTCTTTCTACAGTGTCTGACAAAAAGTGGCAAAGTGTAGTTGGTTTAGAAGTTCATGCACAGTTGAATACGGAATCGAAACTATTTTCCGGTGCACAAAACACTTTTGGCGGTGTAGTGAATAATTGTGTGTCATTATTCGATGCTGCCGTGCCTGGTACATTGCCAGTGCTCAATAGAAAATGCGTGGAATTAGGTATAATGACCGCATTAGCTTTGTCTTGTAAAGTCAACGAAGTGTCAACTTTCGATAGAAAGCACTACTTTTACGCTGATCTACCGGCTGGTTATCAAATTACTCAGCAAAGAGCCCCACTAGCTACTGATGGCGTTATTAACTTCCAGGTAGATTTTGATTGTAGATGGTTAACCTCGAAATTATAACATATTTTCTTCCTAATTGCTGTACAAATACTTACCAATCAATTCAAACTCACAATACTAACTGACAGCATCTTCACCCTTATGTCCAAAAGAAGGATTGGAAGCACATTATATACCTAATTAAAGGGATTTTATTGATCTAAAAAATGATTGTATATAGTGGAATTCATGTTTGTTCATAATTTATTTTCTTTGACTCCAGGTATTCACACCAGGAGTCCACAAGACACCATACAAAAAGAGTTCAAAGATCAAACAAATCCAATTAGAACAGGATAGTGGAAAATCATTGCATGATGCCGAACTCAAGCGAAGTCTCATTGACCTCAACAGAGCTGGGGCACCACTCATAGAACTTGTGTTTGAACCTGATTTAGAGGTAAATAATATTATTGAAAATCTTTAATCTTTTGATGGGTAGGCTTTTGCCTTGCAGTGAAACATTCACAGCTGAAATAAAATAAATAGCAAACAGTACTATTGTCAAATAGTGATTAAAATTTTCCTTATATTCTATCATCAACCACTGTCCCACTGCTGGGCACAGGGCTCCTCTCAGTATGAGAAAGATTAGGCCATAGTCCACCACACTGTCCTAATGCGGGTTGGCAGACTTCACATACTGTCGAGAAAATCTCCCAGGCATGCAGGTTTACTCACGATGTTTACCTTCACCGTTAAAGTGAATGATTTCGAAAAGTCAGAGGTGCGTGCCTTGGATTCAAACTCGACTTTCGACTCGGCAGTCCAGTGGTCATTCCCCTAGGCTATCACTGCGTTTTATTATAATACATTATATTAGACTAGTGGTATGAAACTGTCAACTCATACATATTGAGTTTGAATTTAATGTGTTCACCTCTGACTTTTTAGAATCATGTGCATATTCTTTAAACATTAATTTTACGACAGTGAAAGAAACATAGTGGGGAAATCATGCTGAAGAGATTTTCTTAACAGTGTGATTGTAATCTGCTAACCCAACTGTAGATAATTAGTGTTGTGTAATTTAAATACCATTTTTATATTCTGTTGGCTTCATGTATAGTTATTTTAGTGAAGGAAAAAATAACTGGTAATCTTATCCTGGAAAATGCTTAAAAAATACAAAAACATAGTTCATTTACTTGTAGTTGTTTAAATTATTAACTGTACCTACAATGTTGAAGCATAAATAATTATGCTGATAAGCACTGACCACATTGGTTTGTTGGGTTATGCCCTTTAATTATATATTGGTGTACCTACAATGTTTGACTTAGATACATAATTTAATTGTCACTACTGCTGTACTACATTCTAAAACTACTGCTTTTAGCTACTTAGTTTATTAGTCTGTTGATTGTCCTGAATACAATTAAAAAATACATGATAATCTTTTATCGATTTAAGCTTTGTCATGATTATATCTAAATATGACACTTTGGTAATCAATGAACGAATACTAATATCAATTATTATTCAGCAATTATAATTCAACTGCAGGGCAAAACCTACCTCCCCTTGTCCTTCATAAAAAATAGTGTACTCTCTCCAAAACCTAGAGTGCTAACATAGGCCTCAACTTGTCTGCCATCTATCGTCGTTTTAACATGCTATGATTTGATGTGCCACTAGCAACAAAGTACTTTCGATATTGGACCTCTGAGTAGGTTTCAATATGTAAAGTAAGTACTTTGTAGTATCTATTTTATATTCATGAAGTGTGAAATCAGCTAAATTTCAGATTGACGGAAACCTAATTGACAAATAATTCAATGTGGTTAATAAAATTTCAGTAATTTTAATTCTGAAATAACATAATTCAATTTATTTTGTAAACCTGTTTACTATTTTTTTTAATTTTCTTATAATCACGATGGTTACCTATATTCATTTATCATGATGACCTATGAGAAAACTACATACCTACCCATATTATGTGTTATGTTGTATTCCCCATCGTATAATTTATTTATTTTTGCATTAAAGGATGGCGAGGAAGCAGCGGCGTTGGTGAAGGAACTAGTGCTGATCGTCCAGCGACTTGGTGCATGCACTGGTCGTATGGAAGAGGGCGCTCTTAGAGTCGACGCTAACGTTTCGTTGCGACGCCCTGGGGACCCGCTGTCTACTCGCACTGAGGTAAATACCTACGAGAGTGTGGGATTCTTATTCACTAAAACCACGTTGTGACCACCACAGTACCATGTCAACTTAAAAGATTACAAGTTATTTTTAATGAAGGAAAAAATCGGCGGGCGGGCTGGATTCGAACCTGCGCCTTCTGGTTCGGTACACCAGACGCTCTGACCACTAAGCCACCGCTCGCCCTGCTCGCCAGTCGAAATCTTCCTTCACATTCTAATTTACGCCTTAAAGGTGACGTAGCGACATCTATTGTGAAGAATGCTTCACAACCGACACGACTAACTTTACAGCTAGTTCGATGTCGTATGAGCGGTGGCTTAGTGGTCAGAGCGTCTGGTGTACCGAACCAGAAAGCGCAGGTTCGAATCCTGCCCGCCCGCCGATTTTTTCCTTCATTAAAAATAACTTGTAATCTTAGCATGGACAATGCTTAAAAAATACAAAAAGATAGTTAAAAGATTACCTCAATATCCTCTCATAAGCAACGCCTGTTAATTGATAAACGCCTAAGCGCCTGTTTGGGCACATTCTAGGGGAGACTGTCACCCCTGAACTTCAATGTGTACATCAGCATGTAACCACTGTGCCACCGCAAACTCGATTAGAGGGCAGGATCTCTGAAGAAGCTGGAGCATCCAGTCCATAGCCCCAGCCACAACAATCCTGTTTCTTATTTAAACAGTTAACATATACTATACCTAACATTGCCAAGGTACATAATTATATTTTGTAGCAAGTTTTGAAGACTGTGAAGGTGTCAACGTCAACATATAACTGGTTTTTCCATTTCACATCAAACCTGTAATTGTTTAAATTTAAACCTTATAAATAACGACAGTAAAGTTGTTTAAAAAACGTCTCTAAAGATACCAACGCGCGTCATCACGTAGATTAAATAATATATGTATACATAGTGGATATGGTTTTATATGTTTGTTTACTTATTATGACCAGTAGTAATAAGTTGAATGTCGTATTACACTATTATTGGATGTATGATTTCATACGATTTGTGGTTTTTACGTATCGAAATAAAACAATTATTAATTTGTATATGCATCGATAATGTTATATAATAATGAATAAGTATTTGTTAACTTTTGGGCTTAGAATAAGCCTCCCTCAGTCAATCAATTTCTTACCATACCGTCTGAATTTAACGAAGGGTTAGTTTCGAACACCCGTCTGTTTTCGAACACCCGTCTGTTTTTAGTGGGTAGACGTCCTTTTCAGGGCGGAGTCCCACACACCGCGCCGTCCTCCCCGGGGCGGCGCGGCGTGACGGTGCATAAAGCATTTTCAGACGCAAAAAAAAAAGGCAGTAACATACGTACGTAGGTACCCACTGACTTCTGTACTGTATTCTCACTCAGTTCGATTGTAAATTTTAGGTCCCGTGTCATTATTCGGACACAAATCCTAACTCCGAGCCGTTACTATTAATTTCTAAAGTAAAAACCCAATCAGACTGCTTGATCTGGGAATCAAAATCAGGACGTCACGCCTGGGCTTGCGACCACCAATCAGCTCATAATTTGTATTATTCACAAATCATAAATAATATTTTAAATACATAGATAAAGTACCGGTTTTCTAAATAATAATCTAAATTAATGAACTTTTAGACTAAGATACCGGTGTATTGATTCGATATTAATGATAATGTTCCACAACTTATGTTATTTGAAGTGGATTTTAACGATGTCAATCCGATTTCACTTCAAGATTCCGCAAATAAATTTGATAAAGGGATAGTTAATTACCTTTCTAATTTCTAAACACCATTATTTTAATTTTTACTTTCATCTTACTAAATTTAGTTTTAATTTGGTTTCAGATTAAGAATATAGGCTCAGTGCGCGGCGTGGCGGGTGCGGTCCGGCATGAAATCGAGCGACAACGGACAATCTTGAACAACGGGGGTCGGATCATCAACGAGACCCGAGCATGGGACGCGACCGCCAGAGCCACCATACCCATGAGGGACAAGGAGGTCGTACAAGATTATAGGTAAGATGTCCTTAAAAAGTAATACTATTATTATAAATGCTATTCAGATTGTAGTCAGAATTTTATTAGACGACTTACTATTTCAGAATAGTTTAAAATCCGCTAAAGAAAATCTTTAAATAAAGCATATTTTATTGTTTCAGGTACATGCCGGAACCAAACTTGCCTCCGCTACGAGTGAACTTGAAGACCAAGACAGATAACAATGATGTATTAAGCGTACCTCTAATACAGGATAAAATACCTGAGCTTCCAGAACATTCTAGAGAAAATCTTATAAAACAGTTTGAACTGCGCCCAGAAACGGCTATACAATTGGTCAATGAGCCTGCACTTTTGGAATATTTCCAAGAATTGTTATCAGATAAACCAAGAAATCCAATCAAAGTTGCCAATCTTCTAATAAATGATCTACTTACCGTACTTAATAAAAGAAAACTAGACGCAGATGACTGTCCTATTACTGCTAAGCAACTAAAAGAACTGACTGACATGCTTTTGAATAAAGACATTAATTTAGACATTTGTAAAAACGTTTTAGATGAGCTTATTGAGTTATCTGATAGTGATGTGTCGTCATCAAAATTAGTAAAAGAAAAAGGTTGGATACTGACAAGCAATGAAGCAGAAGTAATAAAATTGTGTATGGAAGTGTTGGAGAACAATACGAAGTTGGTAAATCAGTATAAAAATGGTAAAACCAAAGTATTCAAAGCACTTTTAGGTATATTATCTAAGAACTCCAATAAGAAAATAGATATGTCTGTAGCATCTAAGATTATGGAAGGGTTACTGAAGAAGTAAAAATATATTTTTTAAAACAATATTTGTCTTTTATTTACTTGCCCTTTAAAATATTTGTAATACTTATCCATTATTGGCTACCACTGTGACAAAAATGCGTGTGTATGTAATGTATGTATGTATGTATTTGAAACACTGCCTCGTTGGTCTCGTGGGTACAAGTGCGACTAGAGATACCGGGTTTGATTCCCGGGCTGAGCAGTGTTGTTGGGTTTTTCTGTGAAATTCCCAGTAGCAGAAGTCTGAACTTGTGCCCAACTGCCATTCTGGTGTGCTCTTGGACACTACACAGCATTGAGTGAGAGTGAGAGGAGAGATGTACGAGATCAACCAGTGTTATATCCGCACAGGACTAGGAATAAAACGACACTGAAAAAATGTTAGCTAACCTAAAACAGATTGCTATTCAGTGTGTTGGGATTGGGATTTTTCTAAGGCCTTCGATTGAGTTCACCTTGCAGACAAGAGGGGATCGCTGTAAGCATTTATTCTGGCTGACTTGCTGATATACACACATCAACAGAATCTAGGGATATTTTACATTCCATCAAATATCTAAAAATCTATGAAGAATTTTCTGATATGGTAAATGGAAGAATGATAGGTTATTTCAAGGTCTTTCATAAAAAATAAAAAACATTTTCGTGGTTTTATTGTTTTAAATAAAAATGAATTTTTTTTCAATCGCTATTCTAGAAAATGTGTATGACAAAAACTTCATTTTTTCATGTAACACTATAAATTTTAATTAAAATGGAAAAAATCTTATACAGTCTAATTATTAATAATTAGTGTTGCCACCTCTTACATTAATTACACATCAACATCGATTGTTCATACTTAAAATTAAGCTGTCAATGTCTCGCTGTGGTATGAGGTCCCATGTTCTTTGCAAGTGTTCGTAAAGTTGTTGTCCCGTCGTCAAATTTCGCCGGAAATCTCTCAAAGCTTTTCCTTATAACATGTCCCAGGCATGCTCGATAGGATTTAAGTCGGGCGACTGTGCAGGCCAATCCAAAACTTGAATATCGTGGTCTCGGAGTGCGGCCGACACCAGCCGCGCCGTATGGGAAGGAGCATTATCGTGCATGAGTAGAAATTCATGGCCCATTTGTATTCAGTGTGGGACAATAACAGGTTCTACTACCGCTGCGTGGTGTTTTTGTGCAGTCATGCTGCCTTAGATCCAAACGAGCTGGGCTCGTTCGCCAAGATGAATTCCTGCTCACACCGTGATTGTCCCACCATGGTATAAGTGGACCTCCTGAGAGTGCCGTAGACAGCTAACTCTCCCTGGTGTTCTCCAAACGCGTGTTCTACGTGAATCAGGATGAAACCCAAACCGAGACTCATCAGTGAACAGCACCAAAGACCATTGTTCGCCACTCCATGGTAAATGTTCCCGAGTTCACGAAAGCCGCCGTCCGCGATTGCCACGGCGCAATGCTAGAACACGTAACGGTCTTTGAGCATAAAGACCAACTTCATGCAACCTCCTTCGCACGGTTTGGTTGCTCACCAGCAGCTGGTGGTCCTCCTGGAGCCTCTGTACTAGTTGCATCGCTGTGATTTTGGGTTGCCTTCTGGTGGTGATTTGGATAAATCGATCCTGTTGCTGCGTAGTAACAGGATATCTACCCGTGTACCGTTCAGCCACATTCCCAGTACTACGATAACGTGACCAGAACCTTGATATCACGTTTTGGCTGGTGCGTAGGGTCCAAGCAACGATGCGTTGAATAGGACCATTCTCAAACATGCCCACGGCTCGAAACATTTCATCTCGACTCAAATGACGACGTAACATGACTCTTAAACCTCACACGGCACGTTAAAATTAAAAAAGAAAAACAATCTAATCCCTTGTCATTAATTAATACTACTAAAACAATTTTAATTTCCGCAAGGTAAGGAATTACTAATAATTTTGCCACCGTATTTTGTTTTTTCTTTTGTTTTTTGAATTTACATTTTCGAATTTTAAAAATAGAATAAAGGAGATTTCAATCTGTATATAAACTTTTTATATAAACTAATAAGATTTAAAAATATAAAGCCGTAAATAATTAGGATTCAAATATCCCTAGATTCTGTTGATGTGTGTACAATGCGATACATTAATATGCTGTTGTAGCAAATAATAATAGCTTCCTAATTATCAGAGTCAGAAGTGTACCGCAGGGCTCAAACTTAGGCCCGCTCTTGATATTTTAAGATTTTTGTATTAAGTATATTATTTTATCAGATAAATAATTACAAATTCATTATTCCTATAAAACGCCTGGTGTTTTTAATTACTGTGCTACTTTGCTAAGGTTTCTATAGACAGGTATGTGATATTTGTATGAGATCTGCGGCAGGCGTTATATGAAGTAGGTACTGACAATGCTTTCTAGGGTTGGATTTATTCATCCAAATGTTTAGGTGAGCACCCATGTCCGGGTGATGTACGATTGTACGTGTTCACGTGCCCCTAGACGCCTCGCCCTTTGATGGGGTCTGGTGGTTGTATGTGTCTGGTCTGGCCTGTCACAGTGGCGAATGTTTCGAATCAATCAGGGCAAGGGATATTCCCTAAGGGAGCCACGAGGAAAACTTTCCCGGGAAATCATCATAACTGCTTTATCCACTGTATGGTGTGTCTGTGTTTTAATGAAACTGTCATCCAATTAGCCCTTAGGGTAAATCTAGTAAAATTACTTAGATCCATGTTTTGGACTTCTGGTGTGCGGTATCGGTCCATTATTAAATTTAATTAGTATGGACATGGGCGTACCCAGCTTTTGGCCCAGGGGGCAGTCGAGGGATTTCTTACCCCCCCCCCCCCCGGGTCCCTCATCTGCATAAAAGAAGCAGTGGAATTTTAGCAGAATAAAAAAAAAATGCTCAAACCCATCGAAAATCGACAACAACTATCATCAGAGTAAATAATATGATAAACCGAGTTATTTTGTCAATTTGTTGCTACCTATTATATTATGACCCCACGTGGAACAAGCTTAGAGCCAGCAACAAATTTTAGAACTGGAAATCGGATGAATTTTAACCGGTGCGCTTATAGCCGATCATGTTAGCCTTACGCTCGATTTTACCAAAATAAATAAATAATAAATTATTTGCAGATCTACTTAATTATTGGCTAGCATAACCGGCATATAGGGATATCGGTCAGAAATTTACCCGATCACCGGTTCTGAATTTTGATGATGACTCTGATGCATTATAAACCGGTCATGCTGGATCAACACTCGATTCTTCCGAAATTCATAAAAATTGATGCATAGAGAGTCAACAACAACATATAGAATCGGAGCTTTTCTTAGAGTTTCTTACTATACGGTATCCTTTTATAAACCGGTCATGCTACTCTAAATTTTGCTGGAGTCAAATAAAATAGTTTTCTTCCTCTACGCTGCAATGGTTATTGACGCCTGGAGAGTCAGCATAAAAAAATAGAACCGGACGTCGGATGATGACGGATAATGACATTTATTATTGTTGCCCGGAAAGTCTGGGAAGTACCTCCACCTTACAGAAAACTGCAGCCAAATAACACACTTTATTATGTGTTGTGTTCCTGCTGTGAGTAATTTCGCCAGAGCTCCTTCTAAGGATGCGCTGCGCTGGCAGTAAGAGGAATATTCCCTCAAACTGTCGGCGCAGTGAATCCTCCATGAACCTCTAAGAGGTTTTTCGTGTCGGCAACGCGCGAGTGATACCCCTGGTTTTGTAAGCGTCCATAGACTATGGTAACCGCTTACCATCAGGCGGGCCGTATGCTTGTTTGCCACCTTAGTGGTATAAAAAAAAAGTCATCAACAAAACTCAGAACCGTAAATCAGATTAATTTCTGACCGGTATTCTTATAAGCCAGTCATGCTAAGTCAACGCTTGATTTATCCGGGATTTATAAATAGAAAAAAAAAATTGCTTAACGTAGCAATGAAAACCTAACCTGTCCAAGGTGGGTGGCCCAAGTTTTCGACTTCTCGTTTGCTCTTAGTCATCACTAAGAGCAAACGAGAAGTCGAAAACTTGGGCCACCCACCTTGGACAGGTTAGGTTAGAAGGATACTTTGTAAGTATCTTTATTTGTTACTAGACCTCCCACAGTAAGAGCGAGCGAAGCGAGCTCGAAAATTTGGCCATCTACCTCGGACAGGCTTGGTATGAAGAGTAACTACAATTAGTTTGTTTACTATTTCCAGGTGTCTCATGTAAAAGCGAGCGTAGCGAGCTCGAAAATTGAGGCCACCCTCCTCGGACAGGCTGGGTTAGAAGAGTAACTACAATTATTTTGTCTACTACATCCAGGTGTCTCATATAGGAGCAAGAAAAAGCGCATGTAAAAGCGAGCGTAGCGAGCTCGAAAATTTGAGCCACCTACCTTGGACAGGTTAGGTTAGTTAGAGTGGTAATTACAATTAGTTTGTTACTACCTCCAGTTGTCTCATGTAAAAGTGAGCTCGTAAATTGAGGAAACCCACTTAGGACAGGCGACGTTAGTGAAGGGGGTTTCTTACTACCTCCGTGCGGCTTGCGCTGCCCCTTGGAGCCTAGCGCTCCGGGCTATGGCTCTTTTGACCGTAGTGTAAATACGCCACTGTAAAGGTTGGATGAATATCCGAACCGGTATCCTTATAAATCGATCATGCTAGCTTAGCGCTCGATTTTTAGGGAATCAAAAAAATACAATAATAATAATTGTGTTGCTCAACTTGGTTAATGACGCCTTGAAAATCGGCAATAGGATATCTTCCCGGGATCGCACGAGTTTCTGACCGGTTTTTTTATAAGCTCGTCACTCTCGATTTTTCCAAAACAAATAAACAATATAAATTATGTGCGCAGCATAATCGGTTTATAAGAATACTGGTCAGATTTTCATCCAATCTTTGGTTATTTTTTTTGGTAATTTTAGGTATCAATATTATCACGTCGGGCAAGAAAATCTCTTTCAGGCATCAATATTGTCAGTTTGTCACGTCGAACAAAAAAAAATCAAAACTTAAGTTAGCTTAACCGGTTTATACGCATAGCGATTGTAAACTCATCTGATCTTTGAAAGATGTGTTTCTCAATAATAATTGCTACCTCAAACAACTGAATTACATTTTACTTTTTTTTTTATTGTTGTTTTAATGAGGTCTTCAGCAACAAATATTGGTCTATTTGTTTCCCTGATTATATAGTATTTAGCTATTTTTATGCTATATTTAAGTAAAGCTAGCATTGTTGTCAATTTTGTAAGATCGGTTTGAGCAACAAAATCGTTTTTGTAGCAACTAATTCTGGACAAAAAGCAACAAATAGTGAATATTTTTCCATTTTGACAATTTGTCACTGCCAGTGTTATTGTAACTTGTGGGGGCAAGTTTGTTCTGTCCTACACACAACACGAAAAAGGTTTTTTTTTATCTTACTATAACATTTATCTACGGGGCATCCAAGTTCCAGGGGGGGGCAGCTGCCCCCCCCTGCCCCCCCCTGGGTACGCCCATGAGTATGGACCTAACATAATGCACCTTACTATGGTAGGGTATGGAAGTGCGATGCTTCATTTTGATTAGAATTGAAATGAGCGTCTGAATCAATCTATGTAATCTATAATAATCAATCCAAGTATTTATTTTAGGTGAAATATTCACCGTTTGACTATGAAAAGACAATTTCCATTATTTATTTACATTCGCACTTGGTATGCAGCTCAGCTGAAGGTTGTTTGTTGACGATGGTTGTTTACGCGCCCCGAATACAACATACAAAGATGAACACAGGGGTGTAACGTTTTAAGTGACAATTATTGATTTTATTTAGGTATGGTAGGTACACCTTGAAAAAATACATAGCTACAGTACAAAGTACGAACGATAACGAAACGTCTATTTAAGAGTAGGTACTGATTTAATAATAATAAAATTACATTATAAACATTGTAATTATACAGGTTTTTCAACATTTTAAAAGAAAATAAATATGAGTTACTGGGCACTGGTAAAAGTTCCGCCAGGTAGGTTTTACCTATAGATAGACGAACTATAAAATACCAAATAACGAAATGGAATATCGAGCCACCTCATTCCAAAAATTGCTCCGAGGTAAGAACCACATAGAAAAATAGAAATAGTATATTATGTTGAGTAAGTAAACAATAGAAACCGATTATGATAATATAACTAAGCTTCAATCATTAGAGATGTTAACCAGACTATAGATAGGCTTGCTTGTCTAATAGGTGTACAACACAGGATTTTATATTAATTGAAATTATAATTATATTGTTCTCGTTTAGCTGACAACCCTAATTATATTGTTGAAAGCATAAATCTATCGCAATAATTAGGTACAAAACACGCAGAGTTGCAAAACACTGGCTACGCCTCTATTGTCTCCGCCCTGTCATTGGGTCCGAACACTTCATTGAGCTCAGATCAATCAACCACTTCGATCAATCACAATGTGGACACAAGTTATTGCTTTTACTGCAACTCTCTCAATTGCATTGGGAAACCCAGAAGTGCCCGGCATACATAGAGAAGTAAGCCCTGGAGTTCAGAGCATGGGGTTTAAGGTCATATATGGAGATGAAGATATGACTATAATTAATCAGGTCGTTACTGATACAGAGAAATATAGTGCATTGAAGAGCCGGGTTAATTTGAATGAAGCCATAAAACCGCTGGCGGCTGAGGACGTCAAATGCTTGATGTCCGTTGATCGATACTGCAGCAAGAAGATGGGAGCTATGAAAAGTAAGTGATTTTTAAACCTATTCAATTAATTTAATTTCCATTGGCAAGGTACTCTTTCAGTAGATATTGTGTTACTTAGTCAGAAATTAATCGACCTCAAGAAACCTCTTTAAATTTAGACTATAAGTGCTTTACTTATACCTCCTCTTCTTTTATAACGTTCATTACTACTTATCTCCCACTTTATTGACAGCATGACAAAATTAAATTAACTAAAGTCTAAATGGGCGTTTTGGAATGTAAATCCCTTAAATTAGGGATTAGAAACGTATAAGTATTTAAAGTGAACAATCTATGGTTGGGTTATCTTAATGTTTCTACCCTCTATTCTGTTGAAATTGTCTTATTGGTCTAGTTCTATGCTAGAGGTTCTGGGTTTGATATCTTCGGTTGTTTTTGTAAAATTTCCAGTATCAGCTTGAACCTGCTTGAGCTTGGATTCGTGCCCGGTTGATTGCAATAGGCTCTCTCCTTATTACATGGGACCAAATATATCAGTGAACTGTGGGTGTATTTATTACAATAGTAACTCTGCCTTTCTCTCCACGTTAAAATTGGTCTAAATGCTACTACTTCTTTGATTCGCAGGTGTTTTAATACAAGCAATTAAAGATGATTGCGAGAAATGTTCAAATAAGGACAAAGATGAAGCCGGCAAAGTTATCGCGTCAATGATGGCTCATGACCCAGTTGCTTGGAAGCTCTTCCTCACAAGGTACGACGGCCTCAGTAAGGTCCAAAGGATACTAGGATAGAAGGACCACCAATAGCTATAGAATATGAAATAATACTCAATGTGCGAGTCATAATAAGTGAAGGCGTTAATTTCATACTGGATATTTAAATACCCGTCTTTTCATAAAAAACATCATTCGATGGACGTTCTAATTAATCCTTTGTTTTACTGCACATGTCATACAAATAAGTTCAGCAGATCAAAAATAATTAATTCATATTAGTATTACAATAGTTCCCGCCTAACATTGTTATAGATCTGCACTTCAAATAAAGCCAAGAGAGGAACCTAAAAAACGAGAAGAGCTTCATTTCAAACTTATAGGGGAACCAGAAGATGTTATACGTTCCCCCAGAAATCGTTTCACATTGCCCGGTTTCCAAGTTAGGGTTAAAAGATACGCTACGATAGCAGAAAAGTTACCATAATTTTATCAATGGCTTTGTAGATAGGATAATTTAAGTTTTACCATTTGAATAAAACAATGAAAGTATTGATTTTGACTTTTATTACCCTTAACTGAAAGATTTTCCAGGTTTTTCTAATAATGCGTTTGTTGTTTGGTTTTCACTATTATATTTATTTATTTATAACAATCTTACCTACACTATCATTTCAGATCTATGATCCAATGCGACAGAGTGGCCTGTTATATTTATTCTTCAGAAATATTCTTTGTATCTTCACCAGACGTCGTAATATTAGTTTCTTTATTATCTTGAGTTATTTTACTTGCTAGATACTTCATTTTGTAGCTTCCATCCGAGTTGTACCTACAGCATGAAATGCCTAATTTAACCAATTTTATGTTGACATTAATGTATATTAGAGCTCTATCTATAACTACTATTATATTATAAAATTGCACTGGCTCGAGGTGGTATGTTTCTGTTTCAGTTATACAGTTTTGAACAGTGATTTCATTATAAAGCTACTATATCATCATTGTTATCATCAATTCATAGACTGTTCCATTGCTGGGCACGGCTCTCCTCTCAGCATGAGAGGGATTAGACTATATTTAGTCCACCCCGCCAGCCTAGTGCGAACATAATATTTTCCATCATCGTTAAAGCGAGAGATAACTATGCCCGTAATTATATGATTTCAAAAAGTATTCGAATTAGTCCTAGAATTCCAATTCGAAACCTTTGAGTTGATTGTGCAATATCACTATATAGAGTATCACTATATATGTAGAGATGGCAGTTTAAGCGCACTTATTTTGATTTGGTATTTAGGAATTATATTGACTTACTTTTCCTCTAGTTTAATCCAGTCATCAGGCCTATGATCAATGATGTAGTGCATCACCCGGTCAGCACCGTCACGTTGCCTATCGCTACATTTTTTACAGTCATTCTCTATAGCATCTGGAAGGTTCTCTGCAATAAATAAATATATTGCGCTGATTGTTATGTTATAAACAATCTAAATGACCCTCTTCTGATAGATATGTAGTTATTTTAACTTACTTTTCAATTCTTTGCCATCTCCTGTGCAAGGTCCAAGCTCTAAGAGGCAGTTGACATAGCCAGTCAAAAGACGATCATTGTTTAGTATCTCGTCCAGATCTATGCCGTCATACTTAGTAGTGTATGTCGACGTTTCAGTGGCATTATTCTGAATTGTCAGGTATACCAGCAGTAGCATGGCTAACAGTAAATACTTCATTGTTTCTGAAATCAAATAATATAATATATTTTTTGTGTAATTAATGTAGTTTAAATTTAATTAATCTCTGCCTATTTATTTAGGAATACAGATGTAATGGTAATAATGGTATACCTATGCTTTGTTTTGGTTTATATGTAATCGTCAAACTTACTTTGAATTCCAAATAAGTACCTACTAGGTGTAAATGGGATGAGAGTATCTTCAATTAGGTAATGTAATCTATCTATCTACTGTATCGCCTTTTAAGTTCTGCTAGCAACTCGTCGATGCACAGATTCTCAGTACATTTTGGCAGGTAGACAGTAAATTCAACAACTTCAACTTTAAAAATGATTTACTATCGACATGTTGTCCTCCGTGTATTTAAGGGCTGTACTGTTTGCTTAGTATGTGCCTGTATGTTTGTTTAGGAGCATTTTATTCGAGTTTTGTGCAAAGTCAAACTGCAACCCATCCATAGGCATGACATTACATGTAGATAACTATCACGCCTGTGTTTCCCTAACTAAGAGAACAAGGAGGTCATTCAATTCTTCTTCTCCAGCATAATTGCATTCACTCTCGAGGAGTTTGTCCGATGTGCGATTGTGGTCTAAGTCAGCCCTGCCGTCTTTTGTATACCGCCCGACCATTTAGCTGCTGGTTTTCCTAAATTACGGCTCTCTGTCTGTTCATACAACCCCGAGGTTCTATGGTCTATGGGACTCTATGGCTCCATCTGTCATCGTCCTTATTCTTTATTCAATTCTATATTTACAGTTACTTATAGGAATTTTGATAGTAGGTATTAAACGTTCCTTTGTTTGAAAGCATTCTCTCGTTTACGATGTTTTTCTCGTATATTCATAACAGGCGCAATATTCTACTTCTTTACTACGAGTATAATTACAAACTAAGTCACACTTTACGAAATTTAAGTTATTGTACGGACTAGGTACATTAGATGATAAATGATACGAAGAGGATAGCTAGATAATAGGGTTTATTTAACACTGATTGATATATTGATTATATTTAAATTAATGCTAAAATAGAACTGATTAATTATAACTAAAAATAATTACTGATAATATAACAAATTAATGCTTATTGATAGGTGAGTACACCATACGCTTGCTGACGGCGAACTGTCGGTGACATGCCCGAATGGCGCGATGTAAAGTAAATGGCTGACTATAGCAAATGTTCGGTCATTAGCCCGAGCAGTTACAATAATTAATGGTAGTAAATAATTAATAATATTACTTGCACATTTTTTTTTATATAGGACTTTGGTCTGCACAAGTTTATTTTGGAATTTTTATAAAATATATTATGTATATTAATATAATTAATATGTTCAAACTTACCAATAACCACTAAAGGAGAGACAGGTTCGTCCACCAATACTGCGGAATACTAAGTAGGAAGTCATTCTTTTATAGTCTATAGAAAATAACTTAACGAGGGAAATCAGACATTGTTAGGTAAAATTGTTGTCAATACTTTAACGAGAAAATAGGTTTGACATTGGTTATGTAAATTATTTGATGATGTGGTTTTGATATTCTTGTTGTCCTACAGTACTATAGCAGTGATAGTCTTGAAATAAAACTACTTTTTACGGATTTAATTGCGTTATATTGATATTATTTTAATCCCGACGTTTCGGACCCCTCGGGATTAAAATAATATCAATATTACGCGATAAAATCCGTAAAAAGTAGTTTTATTTCAATGTCTAGTATTCGCGTAAGTGTCAGAAATCAGTAGTAGTAGTCTTGTTAATGTTTAAACAGTATAGTTAGAGCTACTAGAATAGATTAAAGTTATGGTTTAATATAAAATCATTAGTGACGACAGTTCCATACGATTCGATCACTTCATCTTCCACTCTTATCCACCTCATCACGCTTTCCTTAAACATTCAATAAGAAACATCCTTTTCTAAGTTTGAAAAAAAAAAGGATTTTCGACAATAGAATTGTTTTTAACTACGTTTTTATATGCGCACCTCATGGTAAACATTAAGTTCGACTTCCATAGATACATTTTAATGGTAGAGCTTGAAACACTTGTATGACGTCTATGGGATCGGTGCTCGTCGTAATCCTGGAAATGCATTTATAAACTAGTGTTCGTTCCAATATCAGCTAGTGCGGATTAGAACATTAGAAGCCTTTATTCATAACCTGCGACTGCAGAAAATAGCATTTATGAATAAGCTTTTAATCTAGCCTTTCTTAAAAACGAGTTAAGTACAGGGGCAAACAGTACGATTCGTTTGTGTAATGTGTATATGTGTTATTATTGAACCTACCTCCCACGTAAAATCTTTCAAAAGACCTCTTCCTTGTGACTTTTTCCTCATTAAAAATAGTATGACATTTATAAGTAAGTATAAAAGGAATGTTATATAAAATACTACGTATTGGAGGTTTTACGATAAATATTTTCCTTAATTGTAGCGAGAATCTTGATTGATTGAGGAAGTTTTTTAAGAATACAACAACTTGCCGGTGTCGAGAAACGAATTATTTATCCAAATTAGAGTTGGACGCAGACAGAAAATAGTTTTTTACTATAAACCCAGTAAATGGATCTTTTTCAGTGTCCGCGTGCCTCAGCCGTAGATTAATTAAATACTTAGGCTGAGATTCAGAGAAGAGACTCAGCATGAACTTACGCTTCCGTATGTCAAATTGTAATACAAATTTGACATACGAAAGCCTTACTTTACGCTGAGCATCGTCTCTGAATATTAGCCTTAGTATATAGCATTTACGACATCCACCTGAAAACACGTTTAGACTGGCTGGGATAAAAAAATGAAACTTAACAAATAATAATGTATCATTATGTTTATATGGCAGTAGGTACCTATATTTAAAATTTTAATTTGATATTCATAACATCTTTAAGATATGTTGATAATTTTCTATCAAAAAATATTAACATATTTTAATGGCTACCTTCAATTTAAAAGGTAACCCGTATTTTTGTTTAATTTTGTCTCATTTTCCTCCTCAAAAACGTGTATATCATGTTTTTGTATTGAGATACCTGATTTAGGCTACAAAATAACATAAAAGGTATCGCATATACCAGATTCTGGTACCCAGTAGGTACCTAAACATAAAATTATAAGTAAAAGTGCTTAGTTATAAATGCCTATAGTTAGTATAGTTATTACACTAGCTACATGAAAATGACGTCTAATATAAAAATAATAATAAATATCCTGGGTCATTTTTACACAGCACCATCTAGTCCCAAACTAAGCAGAGCTTGTACTATGGGTACTAGATAATGGATATAATACTTATTTACTTTTTTTTTTGTAAATATATACTTATAATATTTAAGAAGCACCCAGACAAACACAAATACTAATATTCATCACATAAATATTTGTGTCCTGTGGGAATCGAACCCACGACCTCGTGATCAGCAGTCCGGTACTCGAACCGTAAATAATGCGAATTAGACAGAATGATAATTCTATTTCCATATGAAAGTGACTGCACTGTAAAACTTTTACTAAACACAAGTTTACGTTAAGCTGTCTACTAATTAACGCTGCCAATTTTTTTTGGGAATACGAGTATATCTAGGAAGTCAATTATTTTCAGAATTATAGAATAACATTCAAAGTCAAAGTCAAATGTTTTATTTCAATGAGATTATCAAAAGGTACTTTTGAAAAGTCATGAGTATGGAGAAGAGCCGGCAAGAAACAACCAACCTTTAAAAACCTAAAATTTGGCTACAATATTTTATTTACAATCTTGTTTTGGACAGCCGACCCGTTGGGAATAGTGCAGTTTGCATATGATTAATCTATTCAATATGTAAAAATCAGTAAAATATTACGAGCTGCGGACGGAGCTTACCAGCCCCGACAGACAGCTCCCGTTCACGAGCATGACGAGATGAGAGTTATTTTAGTTACATATACTAAAAGTCTTATACCTAATACCTAAATAAAATGTTTCACTTTCAGCAGTGTAGAACTCCCGGTTGCTTATTCTTAACTATTTATAGGCATCTGCTACTTCAGCAAGTAGTACCTACCTTGATGGATGGTTTCAAATATTTAACGATAATATTATTACGGACTAAGTTAGGGGAGCCTTTGCCCAGCAGTGGCTGACACAAAAGAGGCTACATAAAGTTAAAAACGTAAGTAACCCTGGTCGATGGACAATGGTGTCACTTTTTTGTGTGCTATGTCAAGTTTTGAAGCAAAAACAAACAACAATTAAAGAATTGAAACCAGTTCTGACGGTTCCTTCAAATGAGGAAACCGTGAGGTACGTACATAATTGATTCAAAACGGTCATAATCATTAGGCTTTTGGAATTGTACATTAACTACCATAATCACCATGAGGTCATTATGGTGGGTAACCTATACATATATTATTGCTAGGGGAGTTAAAATATTTTTCATTTGCTTAGCTACTTTGAAAACAATTAGTAAAGAAAATATTCTTGATTCAAATTATCCTCATAAGTCAAGGTTTCCCAACCGTTTTTGGCTTGAGCGGTTGAGCCTCCCCGGAGTATAAAACGTAATTGTAATACCTTTTGAGAACTATTGTTGTATTTTATCTTGAAAATGAGGCGCAAAGTTTTTTATAAAGTTTTTGTTTATTCCGTTTACCACAATTAATTTACTACAGGAAATAACAGCTTTAGTTTATTGACACAAAACCAAAAACAGGCTCACAATGCTTGAAAGAATATCTGGGAATACAAGGCTATTGTAACTGGTTGTACAAGTTGTTTTAAGGGTCATCACGAAACGCCTCGAGCGCAGGTTTGATGACTTCCAGCCTCCCAAAAAAGCCGGTTTCCGAAAAGGTTTTAGTACCATATACGATATCCATACGTTTCGGCAGATTATACAGAAGACCGAGGAGTATAATGCCACTTTTCGTAGCGTTTGTGGACTATGAGAAAGCCTTCGATTCAATGGAATCTTGGGTGGTGCTGCAATCTCTGCAGCGGTGGCACATCAACTACCGTTATATTGATATCAAAACGCCAAGGTGTTAGACGGGGATGTCATTTCCCTGAAACTGTTCACCGCCGCAATGGAAGATGCCTTCAAGTTACTGAAGTGGATAGGATTCGGCATTAACATCAATGGCGAGTATTTTACTCATCTTCGATTTACCCACGATATCGAGGTCATGGCTGAATCACTGCAAGGGCTCGGCACAATGCTCAATGATCTTTGTCAAGTCGAGAAGTCAAGAAGTTTTGTAAGTTAATCCATTCCACAGCTGAAGAATAAAGTTTATATATAAAAGCTTGTTAGTTTGTTATATACTTATTGTTGTTTTGATTGCGACATTCTGTGAAAATGTAGATCTGAGTAATAACGAGACCATTACCATTTGCATAAAACAAAACTTCCTTAGTTAGAACCTCGTTTTAACGATGCGATGGTGATGTAAAAATAATGTAATAAACTGTGGTTTTCCTGATCTTGATGCACAAGGGCACTCTATATCGCAGAAATATCAAGTTTCTACGAGTACGTTACCATCTAAGCAGCGTTATATTGTCGTTTGTAGACCATTATTTTTTGGGGTCAAAAGAACTTCAGCCATTAGCTTTGTACTAGAAGGTCGGTGAACGTTAATAAACCAAATACTGATAGTCAGCCTCATCTGGTTAGACTGGAAGCCGACCCCAACGTGGTTGGGAAATGGGCTAGGAGGATGGATGGACGGAAGAAAACTGAAGTCATTGGAGATCATCATTGGACAATTCAAAAATTGTACTTTAACTGACTGCTGGATAAATTCAAAAATGGAATAAAATTTGTATGAAATTATCTGCCAAGTAATTTAACGGAAACTTACCAAGGAGGTGGTGAAACAAGCGCGTAGGCCTAATATTATGTGTTACTAGCTTTTGCCCGCGGCTTCGCTCTCCGTGGATGAAGAAACAAAATTTAAAGAAATCGATCCCGAATAACATAAAAAGCAGCGCACTATAACAGTTTCATCATCCTCCTAGGCTAGGTCGAAAGAACTTCAGCCATTAGCTTTGTACTAGAAGGTCGGTGAACGTTAATAAACCGTATACCAATTTATTACTTCATTACAAGACGGCTACAGGATCTCTATAATTTTTTTATACAAAAACATCTATCGTTTATTTAACTTTTGAAAGCTTATCTACGTCTCTGCAGTATTGAAAGCCAAACGCCAGGTAGGATTTTAGCTCAATTTTTTGACAAAATTCGTCAGCGATGATTCTGTTGCCTTAGGCCGACTGAGTTTAAGTAAAGCGAAACTAAAATGCGAAGTGTCATACAATTCTAGGATTAACTATGTGTCATATCTAATCATAGGGCTGTATGAAATTTTTTAGCCGTTATCCGGTAACGCTAGCGGCTAGATAATAACAATAAGAATGTATTACTTAGTTCAAGCGATGAAAGACACGTGTTGTGATAAATTGTAGGTCTCACAAGTGATTACAACGTGTGTAATGATAGGCTTGAGGACATAGTGTGCGACGAAGTTTCCATGAGAAATAATGCAGTCGACCCTTAGAATGTGGAAGGTGAAGTAGTTAACACTACGCGTGGACTTGTGAAATAAAGGTGAGCGACTTATATTGTGAATGTATTGACAGAATATACATCTTTATACGGTATAATGTCTAATAAATGTCTCTAAAGTACAATTTAAAAAGCGAAAGGCTAGGTGTAAATAGCAATTGTAAAGCTGTTAAAAAAAATGTTGAAAATTACCTCGAACCTTGTATCTGGACGATTTTGAACTTTGCCGTAGCTGAGCGATTGCTCTGGTATGACAGGTCATTGTCTACAGTCTCATAAAAGGACAATAAAAATATAGACCAACAGACATTGCAGCGTCAGCGCGTGCGCCAGGCGGCGGGTATACAACCAGTGTGTTATAGCAAAATATTTATTATCAGTTGGCTCAAACCAGTTAACCTATCAGTCGTCGACCTTGGATTATTATCCAGATATCTTGATGATTATCAAAATATTGCGAGAAAATTTATGAGGACGGATCAAATGGGAAGCGTAGTAATTTTCTTTTTAACCGACTTTAAAAGGAGGAGGTTCTCAATTCGACTTTCTTTATGATTGTTACCTCAGAACTTTCGACTGGATGAACCGATTTTGATGATTCTTTGGTATTCAAAATGGAAAAATCCATTAAATTATGTCTAATCTATACCTAAAGCTACTCAGGTGACCATTCACACGATAGTGCTGGTAAGAATGGTCAATATGAGTCATCTATTTGTATGCTTTAAAGTTACTGAGAAATGTAAATTATTCACAACCCTAATGCTATTATGTGTGTGTTTATACACATATTGCATATTAATGTATGTACTTGTATGTTCTATATCACGTGTGGGGCTGGGAATTCTATTTGGCATTTTTTGCCTTATTCAGAATTAACACATCTCATGATTCTTCAAATATACTAAAAATATAATATGACGAAAGCATATCTACATATTCATGAGATACGGAAGAAACTAGAGGGCTCGTGGCTAAGTTATAACAACGCTGATCAACCGATCTGCAATGTTAAGCTACGCTTGCCGAGGTCAGTCCGTGGATGGGTGACCATTCTTAACACATCGAGACCCCTCCGTGCCTCGGAGAGCACGTAAAGCCGTTGGTCCCGGTTGTCATACGAACACCTATGACAATCGTTAGTGGTAGTCAGAAGCCCAAAAAGCCTGACAAGCAGTCTATCCTTCGAATATCGGTATTGCCCAGAAATTGGGTTGCAGAGGTCTGATGGCAGTCGCTTCGTGTCAAATATTGATAGTCAGCCTCATCTGGTTAGACTGGAAGCCGACCCCAACGTGGATGGACGGAAGAAAACTGAAGTCATTGGAGATCATCATTGGACAATTCGAAAATTGTACTTTAACCTAAAAGTTTTAGGTGCTGTTTCAGCACCTCTGACTGCTGGATAAATTCAAAAATGGAATAAAATTTGTATGAAATTATCTGCCAAGTAATTTAACGGAAACTTACCAAGGAGGTGGTGAAACAAGCGCGTAGGCCTAATATGATGATAATATGATGCTTTATTAAATTTGGTTAAATACCAAATAGGTAATGGCTGAAAGGGTCAAGATCTTTAAGATAAAGAAATCATTAGAAAGAATTAAGGACATTCTCATGTCGATCTATCAATCAATGTAGGTAGGTTCCAAGGCAGTAGCCACTATCTACCTACTGTGGCTTTTCCGGATCTTTTCTATTTCGGTATAAGTGAGAAGTACTCTAAACATTTATTATGCTAAAACACTTCTGTTGTCAATTGGTCGCTAATTTAATAGTCGTAGTTGGTACTTACTTACTTGGAAGTTGTATTGCGACTTAGCACTCATCGGTTCTAAGTTATAACACCTAAACAAATGACGTCAAATTCTCACGAGTTGTTGTTTACCCTGATCCCTAAAACCGATGACCTAGAGATGCGACATAAACCGAATTAATATCGATCATGCTGAATTTCTAAGATTGATTGATTTGTACAAAGATGAATAATTTTAATTAATCTACATATTTAATATTATAATCGGAACAGAAACTTGTTACGTTTCTAAGTTTTTAGTGCAGCCGACATCCATTTTGACTGTCATAATTTTAAAGGCATAGGTACTTACTTTATATATTTTTACTTTCGTTTTTAATGCAGTATGAGTATTCTGCAGCTTTTGATGTTGCTTTAGTTATTCTATTAATGTATAATATAATTAAAACCAGCCCGAGGTAGAGCTTGTCATGCTCACTTAAATGTCCTGCTGATAGTGGCGTTGTGTGTCGGGTCTTTTTATTCCCTACAACATGGTTGAGTCAAACGGCGCCGATACACACGTCATGCTCGTGAACGGGTGCTGTCTGTCGGGACTGGTCAGCTCTTACTGCAATGGCTATGTTCTTTTGTTTGTTTTTTGTCCCCCTTTTTTTTTAGTCATACACATCATACTGCATTATATTATACTATTCATCACAAAATTTTATTGTTACTTGCCTATATTTTTTTTAAAAGAGTGGCTGGAGTTTCTTGCCGGCTCTTCTCCATAAGTCCCACTTTTTGGAACCGTGCAACTAGTTTGACAATTCAAAAGTGCCTATTTATATGGTCTAATTGATAAAGTATTTTGAATTTGAATTTGAATTTGAATTTGAATTTGAATAGTGTATAGATTATAATTAATAAATACTTTATACTATTTTCATCATCAGATCGGCCTGGAAGCATTTCATAATACTTTTCTATTTTGATCTTTAACACTCTTTAATTTATTTTATAGGTAGGATCTAACAATCCTAGTTTTATATGACCGAAAACTAAATAACCAGTTTTTTTTTCAAGTATTTTCAAATTATGCACGTGAGCTGAGCGCACATGACGGGCGACATACCTACGAATCTTCAACTGACATCACGTAAAGATTACGTAAATGATAAGTCAAATATATGGTGATATATGCTTCTCGAAATAATTAATATTTCATTAGGGCAACCAGAAGCGGACAAGCAGTCTCACCTGCTTTAAGGCGCTTAATAATAGCCAGTTAAAGAAGTACCTAGTGTAACCTAAGGCTACAGGAACCGCTGATCGTCAGGTAGTATCATAGTATCCTCTATTTCCATCTTAGTGGCATAAAAAACAACCCTTAAATCTAGATTCTTAAGCCCTCTACACACCAAAGCCGCTGGCACATCACTGACACAATTCTGTTATGTTTGGCGACGTTATGTTCTTACAAACACAATGTCACCTTTGGTGTAGGCTATATATAATATACCTCACAATCTTTCGATACGATTTTCACACCTTTTTTCGAGCTATCACAATAAATTATATTCATTTTGTGGAGCAATATCTCTTCTCGATTTTCAAACTGGGCAGGAGGAGGAAAATATCCTCAAATTTCTCATTTCCACGGGGATATGGACGGCCAGACAGTCTTGAAACGTTGGCACTATCCAATAAAGATGTATTTATTTACAGAAATTAATAGTATTTATCACGAACTCCATTTGGTATTGCGGATGTCGGTGATTACTTAACACCAGGCGACCTACGTCGAGGGGCAAACAGGTATTCTCACTCAACGATAATGCAATTGCACGTCATTCACATGAATCAGTAAATTTGTTTTTTTACAGCATGATCAATTACGTAAGGCTTGTCTTGTCTTACAGCATGATCGCCTACGGCCTTTATGTATTAAAATCAGCTTATCACTATCGAAGTGAGTATAGTAGGGCGACCACCACCTCTGGATAGCGTCTAAATGCTGGATAAATAAAAAAATGGAACTAAATCCTCGTGAGATTATCTGGCAAGTAATTTAACGGAAACTTATTAGGAGGTGGTGAAACAGGTTTATTCGTTTGTCTAGTACGATGATTAGTTAAATTAGTACGTAGTATTTCTGACAACTCCTACAAGTATAGATAAATAATGAGTACAAGGGAAGGGGTAGGTTTATGTCAAATTCCGTGGTGCGAACCATACTAGTCCAGAAGCTGGCGCTTTTTTAAAAGCTATGATAAGTATAAGATCGAATAGAATTTTAGTAGGTTGTATACATAGAGACAAAAGAGTAAATCATCAACACATCCCACATGCCTACGGCCCATTGGGTCATGGGACGAGTTGCAGAATGAAAATATAATTTATTTTAATTTTCTGCAAGTCGTCCTAAATTGGCTGTAGGCATGTGGGACGAGTGGATGAATTACTTAGACAAAAATAGGCAACGAACAGTTGAACAACAGATTGTATCATCTACTGCTACGCTAGAGGTTCTGGGTTCGATTCCCGAACCAAGAGTTATTGGAATTTCTATAAAATTCTCAGTACCTACCAGCTTGATAGATTCGCTCACGAGTGCGAGGATCACGCATATTATAATATTGGTGAACTGTGAATGTTAGTATACCTTTGCCTACCCTTCGAGGAATTCAGATGATAAAATGTTAGTTTTGTTTACAATAGTGTTACAGGCCAGTGTATATTGTAGGCAATGACGATTTGATTCTTGGAAGCTCTAATATGTACCAACGCTTGTAGGTATAAGCATGAGAGTATGTGTATGCACATCCATTAGAAACAAGTCCAACAGTTTTAATAGGATGAATGAACAACAAACAAGAGATGTATGCTCAAACATGCTGCTCAATTGACTTTGTGCAGTGTAAATGATAAGATGATGCTAATAATATAATAAGTAGGCAAAGTCGCCGCGTGTCGGAAGCCTCTACGCGACGTCTACGCTGTGCATAGGAATTATAATCCCAGTCAAAATTATCAGTTACCTACTTACTATTATATGTAAGTAGGTAACTGATAATTTTGGCAAGGAGATGGCGTCTAGAGTTTTCTCCGATCAACCCTGACGTATGAAAAAATCATAGTGGCGACACTGGCGACTCCAAACGATCGGCTACGGTCGCAGTGATACTAAATCCGCAAACACACTGTAATAACGGAAAATTATTAATGGATATGATAATTAAAATATAGGTAGGTATTCATAACTAAAATACAAATTATACACCTAAAGATGATTTTCAAAATAAGCCCGCACATTAAAGCGTCTATACAGTCCGCCATCTTGATTTATTTAGAATTTCGTGTAGCCAGTGACACATGTCGTGCCATCAAGACGAATCCAATGACGTATCATTTATCTAACTCCGAGGGGCCATAGGAAGAGACATACCTACATACATACACGTCAAACACATAACCCTCTTTCGGCAGTCAGGTAATAATAAAAAATAAATTACTTTATTTTAAGTATTCTTTTGATAGTTATTAATGAACACTGACAGTTTTTACTATGAAATCATTACGGAACAGAGAAGTGTGCAAAAATTGCGTGATTTTAAGATTTTTTCTCATCCCCCAGTCAACAAAAAAAAAAGTACGACTAGAGTTTTAATACAGGGTATTTTTTCTAATAAGTGTACCTTCGGTACATAATTTGGGCCGATTTCGATGATCTCTTTTATAATGATTTAAGCTAGAGAGTTTTTTATATTTAGTTTATTTTTAATAAGAAAACGTAGTAGGTAGGTACTACGTTGTAACAATAACAAACCTAATTCCTGGTTAAACCTGTGGTATGTTTTTTCCTTAGCGTATTGAAATAAGTTGTCCAATTTTTAAAGATTAACTTTTAGCTTAAAGTTCAATTTTTCACCGATTTAAACACAATTTTTAGTTTATTGTCGGTGCTCTTAAAACACAGCATATTTATTTATTTATGTTTTCACGGAAAATATCTAGTTTGCACGTTTTGTTTATTTATTGACGGTGTGACTGGTGTGACGAAACCGTTCCTCGAAATATTTAGGCAAAGCTAAATGACGGAAACTAGTTTCGGTGTTGTACCAAAACGCTATGTTCAGTATAAAAACTCACCGAAGACTGACCGGTGAATTACTAAACCCAGTGCAGAGCTCTTGGAAAGTACTCCGAAAAATCTAAGGTAGGTGATATCATATATTTATTTAATATAAAAATAAAAAATATATAAAATATCTTCTGTGAGGTATAAAATCATTACAGTATACTCGTACAATTGATTATTACATATATTATTAACCTACTTACTTATTTATTTTTTCGATTTTAACGTTTTAATTTAAAGTAAATCGAGAATGAGCTTATTTATGAAATAATAATATTGTATATTTGTAAAATAATAACAAAAAGTATTGTTACGAAAAAATCGAATATTGATTTAATTAAAATAAATATTTTTGTTTTTTTGTTGAATTATTCATTATATTTTGGATATCACTTCGTACATATTAACAAGGATACGATTACCATAAACCGGGTCATTGTCATACATATAAGCGGTCAAGGTAGACATCATTGATGAGGATCCATCCATCCATTTGAAATAAAAAGGAGACTTCTACTTGTAGGTTATTCCTTCCATAATCATTAGTAATTCCTATAAACATGTTAAAATATATTAACTACCTACCGACTTGTCAAGACATGGTACATTTAGCTGACAAAATATACATCAATTTAATTAATTAAATACTACAAAGAGAGCTGAAAGAAAGAAACTCATACTAATAACATAGCATAACGGTCGTAGGTATTTCCTGAAGGGCAGTACCTACACCTACAGTTCGTCGGTTGTTTAAATCCCACATAAAGGGCACAAATCCAATAAAGCTGCCAAAACTGTAACAAAAAGTGCAACCCCATTAAATATGTACTTATATTTTTTGTTTTTTGTTACGAGAGCTTTAGCATGTTGTTTAGTATTTTCGTTAAAACATGTTTTGAATGCGCCGGTTTCCTCGCGTTTTCCTTAATGACAGTGGGAGGAGAACAAATATTGAAGCTGATATATTTATTTCAAAAATAGTTTTTACCTCTGTCGCAACTCTTAACTTGATCCGTCCGTTTGTCTTCTTACTGTTTAAAGGAATAAATAAGTATGTACCTAGTCATTACTACGGCACACGCACTAGAAATATCAATCGCACCATTGTGAACTTCTATTTTTAAATTCCTGTGGCTATTGTGACCCAATACCTTACTGAGATATTCTTTCAAGAAATTTGGAGTTAGCGTGAATTTCTGTAATCATCTCTTTATGATTGACGTCATTATTGAATGTGCCGAATTTTGAATGAAAAATCAATGTGTAAACAAAGTGACGCCAGTTAAGTTAAAACCGGTATTTGAATAATATGTTCTAATTTATTTTTCAGAATGAAGAGCTTCATTGTGTTGTGCCTGTTCGGGCTAGCAGCGGTGGCACTAGCCAGGCCTGGTAGTTATACTGACAAATACGATAGCATTAACCTTAAAGAGATCCTCGACAACCGACGTCTGCTGGTACCCTACCTCAAGTGCATTCTCAATGAGGCAAAATGTACGCCCGAGGGCAAGGAGCTTAAATGTAAGTAACCTTTACTGCTTTCTTCTACTTTTTTTCTACAGTGCTCTAAAACGGTATTTTTCTGCTTCGGGTGCCTCTTCATTACTGGAGGTTGGCCGTCAGCTCAGCGAACTTCTCCCGATCTTGCGCCAAGCGAAACAGAGACTGATAATTCTGGTCCACTCTCGGATGTTTCTTAGCCAAGATTTATTTCTCCGTCCAGCACGTCGCTTGCTTACGATTTTGTCAATCATTATCTATTGGAGAAGCTCGTATCTCTCTTGGCGTAGCACATGGCCAAGATATGCCACAATTATTTAATAATTGGCGGTTCTTACAGACGCGCTGAAGTACTCTCGCATTGGAGACCAGCATGCCCTCGATTAACTTGTATATACTCGTGAAGTGTGAACCTACCTGTAATACGCAGAGCATTTACCGATAGAAATTGAATATGTTAAAGTTAATAATAGTTCTATAATTTTTGTCTTCCATATTTTCCAGCCCACATCAAGGAAGCGTTGGAGGAGGACTGCGCCAAGTGTACCGAAGCCCAGCGCAAAGGAACTCGCGAGGTCTTGTCCCATCTCATCAACCACGAGCCAGAGTACTGGAACCGTCTTAAGGCCAAGTACGACCCCCAGGCCAAATACTCGTCTAAACATGAGCAGGAACTCAGAGAAATTAAGGGTTAAGTAACATATTTTAAGAATCGTTGGTGGGTTGTGTAATATTTATTCCGATTTAGTTTGAAAATAAAGTGCAATATTTAGTACCCGGTAGTTTTCTGGAGTTAGTCTGAAATTATTTTCAGAGATGTATTTAGAGAGAGGTCATGTGATTTCGAATCGTACCCACCTTATATCATGTTTCAAGAATGTCTGAACATAAATTAAGATGGAACACCATTCATAAGGCTTGTGAATTACAATAAATATCTAGTGTAGTGCATTTAAATAAATACATTTTTGGTTGTTAATTTGAGAAGTGTGTTTTAATTTCACCAATCAAACAATACTTAACTGGTTTCAGACATAACAAAGGGCCTGTTTCAACACCTCTGGATAACCGCTAACCGCTGGATAAATTAAAAAATTGAACAAAATTTGTATGAATTTATCTGTCAAGTGATTTAACGGTAACTTATCAGGAGGAGGTGAAACAGGCGGTAACAGGCCCGATGTAGAATTTAATAAATAATTTATTATTATTTCATTGGACTGCATTTTTGTATAATTCGACATAACACATATTCTATTATTCCAATTAGAATATTTATAAATACATTAACAATAAAACACCAGCTACTTATTGTAAAATGAAATAAATTGAAGTGGCGATGGCTTAATAATTTTGGTAAGCCGAAGCAAATAATGCCAAACTTAGAGGCTAATCGTTGAAAAAATTAATCAGTTTTCATAATAACTATATCAAGCATAGTGTAACAGAGAAGCACGGTGCTACAAAATTAGTACATCTATACTAATATTATAAAGAGGAAAGATTTGATTGTTTGTTTGATCGCATTGATTAGGCTGCGGAACTAATGGACGGATTTGAAAAATTCTTTCACCATTAGAAAGGTATATCTTTACACAGTAAGTCAGTAACATAGGCTTTAATTTATGAGAAATACCGAGACTACGCGGGCATAGTCGCTGGCGGAAAGCTAGCGTACAATAAATTTTTTTATTACAAGCACTGTTCGAATAGGTAGATAATTCTACGTAAGTAAATAAATTTTTATTATCTGTGCGCAAAGATTTCACATACAAATACTACAATAATTGTCAATAACTAAACTTTGACACTAGCGTCATTGTCGACATAGGTAATTATTGTCTGAGGTGATGTGTTGAGTAAATAATGTGTTTCCCTAGTGATCTCTACTTCCATTGAATCATTAAACAGATTAATCATCGTCACACTGAGTAACATAACAACTCGGTGTAGCTATAATAGGTACATAGCAAAATTCCTTTTTTCAAATCAAATCAACTCCTTTACTTGATGATAACATTGATGGTAACAATAGATAGTTACATAGTGCTCAAGTATTTGTTTTTCAGTCATGACAATATTGGCTTCAATTTGAAAAGGTTACATGTACCTAATCACTATTTATCAAATTCATTGAGCTTTTCTTATTAAAAGGGACTAGGTCCACAATCAAACCTGCTGAGTGCTAACTGGCAAATCTTTTCAACTGCTACGGTAAAGAATAAAAAAGTATTTAGGGCCGGTTGTTTAACGTCCACTTAACGCACGTGTATACGTCAAAAATGGCGTTAAAAGTAGGACTAGGAGTACTACTTTGCCTAGCCTTATACTAGTTTTATATATCTCTACATACTCATTGCTGATATAGCCAATTTATGTGAATATATTCTGAGGCCGTCTCATCTTCCTGCTTTATACCAATTTCCAGTTATTTCTATCAGTCACTCTACTTAGTTGAGGTATTCAGATTTTTGGGAAAAGGAAAGGATGATGCATAAATCTGTTATGCATCATCCTTTCTCATGCCATCAAAATATATCTTTTATTATTTATTTCTATTACTTATTATTTTTATAGATGAGAGAGAAGAACATTATAAATATTTATACTGAACCCAATGACATTATAAGTATAGTAAAATAAAATCTAAAACACAACTACTTTCATGCTCCTTCCCTTATCCCAATTCACTTGGGGTCGGCGCGGGTCCAGTATGTCTTTTGCTGCTTTCCATACATCTATATTAACCTCTATCTTGTCATTCAACATTCCTTTGTGGACATATCCTTTGTCACACAGTCTTTTTTTTGGTCTTACTCTTTGCTTATTTTATGCACAGCCTTTCTCCCACGCCGACATTATTAACCACGTTACGATATTTTAATATGCGCCTGATGGCAAGCAACACTTTTGTTGTATTAGTACCGATAACTATTCATGTTTCATAATTTGCAAATCTAAACAGTTTTTTTTTCAGACTGACTGAATAGTACTAGGTACACCTTTTCGGTACATATTTTTAGGACCCACGTTATGAGCAGACATAAAGCCAAACTCCGGGCTGCTACAGTTTCCCAACAGAAAAATCGTCACAAGCGCCTAACTATGTTACAGATCAATTGATTGATCAGCGTTAGCCAAAAGAAAGAAAAACAAAGAGAATATTGCCGCAGATTCGCTCACGCTTAGTTTGAACTAACGCACGCTACACCCCTGTAGGGGTTTAATTTTTCAAACATCTGTTGGTAGCGGATGTCTACGTCTACGTTATAATATCTTTATAGAATCTGTGTGCCTTTCAGTCCAATCCGTACAGTGGTTCGAGCTATGTGTTGTAGATCAGTCAGTCAGTCACTCACTTATAGGTATACCTTTCATAATTTTTAGGCCGGCACTGAAAATCAGCGCTGTGCTGTGTTGTTAGCATTTCAACGCAGAGCAGCATAAAGCTGAGCTGGCCCCTTATTTCTGCGGAGGTGAGACGCACTAATATACTTAGAGCCGATTTCACCATTTAAATTAAACGCGATCAATTCAAGCTAAACTCGGTTTTCGCGTTTAACTGATTTCAGAAAGCAGGTTTGCATTTCACCAACACAAACTGAATTCAGTTAAGGCTGACTAGTTTAAATTCTGAACGCCCGATTTTGGACGTTTAACATATCTGATCGCGATAAAGACCTGTCAAAGCCACAAAAGATAACCTTTCATATTCATAATTTAATTAATTTATTAGAGATATTCTAATTATATGAGTAGTCTATATTATTGGGTTACGGCAATATTTCAATAAAACTCGTTAGAATTCTTAAAACACGATAATTAATAATTATGCAGAAGCGAAATGACATTATTTTTATGGAGAAGAGAAACAGCGCCAGCAGTGTCATAAAACGGAAACGAAACACATAAATACGTTTACGAAGATACTGGCCAAAAAAATGTTTACAAAGACATCTATGAGCTATCTTAGAAATTTATATTTATTCAACATAATTATATTGCCTACAGGCTGTATTTTTTTATTTTAATACTCTTGAATTTTACCCGAACTTCACTATCCTCAAAATCACCTCAAAACTCACTTAAAAATTATAACTTACCATTTTTAACTGCAAAGCGCATCGTAATTTGTCTATGATTGTCACGAACTGACAACATTAACATTCTATGTCAAAGTAAACTTAGTTTTCGTAAACGCGATTAAAAATTACCCGGTGAAATCTGTGAGACGTGAACCGTCAGAACCAACATATAAACTCGATTAAGCAGATCTTAGTTTTATTGAACTCAGTTTTTAATGCGAACGGTGAAATCGGCCCTTTTAGAGTGCATCACTGTGCAAAAATATCTTTTATTTTTATTCTTTCCCTCTTTGTATTACCTACCTATATACCTATTTAGTTAGTCTCATCTTTTGCAGAAAATAAATAGTTTTTCTTCCTTTCTAAATATACAGTTTTCTCTCATGTTAACAATGAGTCTAAGTACTTTTTGTAATAAATGTTTGTTTGTTAGGGTGATAGATGGCGTTGCGTGTCACAGATGTAAGCATAATTGGTTTGTTGTGATCACAGAAGTTTCATTGTAGGTCGTGTGATTATGACCTTTGCTATTAAATGTAACCACAAACCGGTTTCACATAAACAATAAGAATTTTGTTCCAGTTGTTTGGTTTGTTACATATTTTATACTAAAACGACGATCAATAACATAATCGGGTGATCCTAGCCTAACATGCGCGTCACGCAAAACCATGGCTCGAGCGGGGAGACTGCAAGCTCTCTCCTAGGTCGGTGCTCGCTCTCTACGACAGTGGCTGTAAGACCCGTCATGGATAAGTGGCTCGAGAGGCGCGACCCTGCCCTCAGTTTCTGGCTGATGCAGGTGCTCTCGGGACATAGCTGTTTTGGGAAATACCCTCCGTTCTCCAGGAGCCAGCGTTCGGTTGTCACCATTGCGTAAACTCCGGGCGTAGCAGCCGCGCTGTGCTGTTGTTATGGGTGGTGCTTCTTGGTTCTGGCCGTAATTCGATCCATTGCAGCATTGGTCGAAAGTGAAAGCACATGGGAAGCTTAAGCTGGGCGAAGGAAGTACAAAAAAAGGAACAGGATAAATCATTATTATTTAGTCACTTCTCTCCTGATCCACACTAGATGCACCGGGCTATATAGGGCAAACAATTCCGGCCTGACTTAGGAATTCCGTCGCTCAAATAATTACAGCAGTGAACGTGGCTGACCCTCCATTAAATCGGATCTAAAGTACCGGTGAAATGTAGGTGCAAATAAGTTTATTTCTGCAGAACCCCCTGAATACAACCGCTACATAATACTTCATTAATATTAAAATGAATTAATTAAATGCAGTGGGAACAGAGAAAAATAAATATAAAAAAATATTTACTACACTTCAAGGTTTTGAATGAATTATAGTAACAAGGTTTCATTATTACTTGATTATTTCGTTACTTAATTATTACACAATAAACAGTCTTCGTAGGTGATGTATGCTTATTACTTATATTATTGCTGCTGTAATTTTAGACACGTATTTATGTATATCTATACTAATATTATAAAGAGGAAAGATTTGTTTGTTTGTTTGTTTGTAATGAATAGGCTCCGAAACTACTGGACCGATTTCAAAAATTCTTTCACCTTTGGAAAGCTACATTATCCCCGAGTAACATAGGCTATATATCATCAAGCTACGACTAATAGGAGCGGAGTAGTAATGAAAAATGTAGCAAAAACGGGGAAAAAATTATAAGACCACGCGGGCGAAGCCGCTGGCGGGAAGCTAGTTGGTTATAATTACCAGTTTTTATTTTGTTGTGCCTCTAATTTTATATAGTATAGCTGTGTTTTTTTATTAATTTATTTTCTGGATCCCCAACAGAGGATACCTATGCACAATTTGTCAAAACATTACAGAAGAAAATATTTCAGTCAGTGTACTCTATATAGGAGAACACGAAATGAACATTAAAGAAATGGTTTCATATAAACTTTATAATATAAATTCGATTTGTTCTCCGGCTAAACTAGACGGAGTACGGTTTGTTTATCAAATTTTTTGTTACCTTTTGTCATGTGTTCGTTTCTGCCTCGCCTATCTCATTCTGTATCGCTAGTGCAAAAAACGTGTTATGCCAAGACTAAAAAATCGTGTCCAGTCTTTTGTCCCAATGTCGGGCTGGCCCGCTTTTCGGTTGTGAGACCTGGCAACCCCACGCTACTTAATAGGTAAATATTTTAAAAGCAACACAAAAAATATTATGCTACGTGATGGTAAATATAATGTATTATAATATTGACGTACCTATTTAATATTATACGTTGCCTGTGTTTCATTCGTGTCATCGCGTCATAAAGTACTTAATATATTACTTTTAATATTTATCTTAGTTTCTAGACGGTGTCTCAAGATGAAAAATGCACCAGGTTTTAAGTTAGACTTCCACCAACAAAACTATGAAAACCGAGTCCGATTGCGTGCAGATTTTTTTGCGTTATGCGCGTACAAAGAAACATACAGACGGCTAGACAAACAACAATTCTAATGATATTGCTGTTATAAAGCTCATATTAACTTTTCATAAATATATACTATACATTCATCATATCCATCGCCAAGTTATAATTTCACAAGCTTCTATATTTATAGAATCATATAAAAACTTTTCATATTTGTACTGACAACGGCTAGTTACAATTTAAGTTTTTGTATAGATGAGATTGTTCTTGAGTGGTCAATGAGAAGACCAATAAACTCATAATAATAAATTGAAAGTTGACATTGTTAGAGGACGTGTACCAGATTGGTGCAAATAGTGGTATGGCGAGGTGGTGAATGCAAAGGGTTGAACAATACCAATGATCAAAGGCCACTATTATATCATATATATGCAGTATACGTACATATTTATCCTGTTACCGTCCACCCAAGAGCAATTATGGTACTCAATCATTCGATCGATTTTCTCAACGTCTGAACAATAATTAATAATGCAATGTTTCTGCTTAACTACTCTATATAAATCAATGGTATTATTTAACGATTTTATACGAACAATGACGTCATTGGTTTTTACCAATAGCTTTTATAGCCAGCTGGTTTGGTGGCCGAAGTTCAACACCCGTAAAGTCTATTAGTGGCTAAGGAGTATTACGTTGTTTTTTTTTATGTAAGCATTATGCGATGCATGATGTTTATGTTAAATTTGCAACCCGTGCACAGCTTTGCTTGCGTTTCCCGGTAGAATAAAAATATCCCAAAAGAGTAAAGTTGGTGGATTTTATTTCGTTTCGTTTAAAAAAAAAAAACTTAAGGTTAGCCTGGTAAATGAGAACTTAGTATCAACCATTAATAAACCATAAACTATGCAATACGTTTTTGTGTGTACTTGTGTCTGATATGTAGATTTTGTGGATTTTTTACTTACTAGATAAGAAAACTTCATACTTTTTTTTGTGAATACTTACTAATACGAGTATTATATAAGAAACAAGCAACCCCAAACACCTATGTTCATCACATAAATATTTGTGCCCTGTTGGAATCGAAACATGACCACGTGTTCAGCAGTCCGGTACTCGAACCACTATACCACAGATATCGTCTAAATTATTGAGCAAGGTTACCGATAAGCTATTTTAACACTATGCCTCGACCAACAAAAAGAAAAGAAGGGTGAAATCGTGGCCCGTGGGGCAAACCTATTATAGATACAGACAGAATTTTGAAAAAGCTAGGTGCAAGCGATAGCCCGTCATATTACTATATTATCACTGACGCTCTAGTGGTTTTACCTGAAATAGAATTTATAGCTGGTTCTGGTAGGCCTTTGACGTCATCGCTCCCGTCTTAATATTTTATCTGCATCGATAGTTCCAGGTTTTACCCAACTCTGACGAAACGGGTTTACGTTAGGCGCATGACGTCAATGGACGTCAAGCAGGTTAAGTATCACATACACTAATTAGCATGGTTTGTTACACCTGCAATAAGGCTTTAAGTTTTTACACTACACATTATTAATACACTACACTTATTTCTTCTACACTTATAATTAAGTCTAGTTACTTATGCGTCCGCGCCGTTTTAAGATTTAAATTAAACATGTGTGCGTGCCGTGAAAAAATAAACTTTTGACCATTTTGATGATGTTGAAGTAAGCTAAGTGGGACTATTAAAATTCGTAGATATATTAGGACACGAGTGTCCTTTTGGTAATCTGCGTTAGACAGTCTTCTCTAGCCTGTAGGAGACAAAAATGACGTCAAAATCCTGCCTACGGTTGCTATGCCAAGTCATAGTTAATTAATCATTTTATTATTGTTTATAATAGAGATTTGATCTTTGTTGAACTCGCTAATTAAAAAAATGCTTTTCAGTGAGTGGTTCTAAGGGTTTTTACGGACTTAAAAAAACCTTCGGTATTTATCTGCAGTTATAAATGTGTAGGGTACACCTGAAAATTATTGAGGTAGCTTTATTTTGACGCAAGCGTCTGTGGTCTAGTGGTTCAAGTAACGGAGCACGAGGTCCGTGGGTTCGATTCCGACAAAACACAAATACCTATTTATATGTTTGTGTTTGTCTGGCTGTTTCTTATATATTATAAAGATCTATTTAAAAAAAGGATTCAATTGTTGTTGTATCTAGTACCCACAGTAGAAGCAATGCTTAGTTTGGGACCAGATGGTGCTGTGTAAAATTTCCCAAAATGCGATACGTACTTATTTAATTTGAACTAAGTAATTGATTGTATTTTTAATAAATTATATTACTTTTGATATGATAATTAATTATAAATTTTTAACTGGATGAAAAGAGCTGAAGATCGGGATCTGTAAAAGAAGCCGCAACGACGAATTCGGGCACAAGATGATTGTATTTTTGTTTTTGTTTCAGTAATTAAAAAACCCACCCGGTTATTTTCCCTGTACTAACTTTAAAACAAAAATGTTTAATCATAAAAGTGAATGTTACGTCATTTACAGAAACAAGCAACAGCCCAAAATTATCGTCAACAAGTCTTAAAACCTTAAACTTAAATCCTTCGGGCTTTAATAAAATAATAAACCAAAATTGACCTCGAGCTCTCGCATAATTGAATAAAAACCATTTCCTAGTTAGTCACCTCAAGTGAAAACACTCATCAATTGTAGTATAAATAATTAGTCATTATTCTACGTATACGTATAGCTTTTTGCCTCACAAATTTAATGGTATAAAAGTACACGCAAAGTTGTCAGTTGAAGTAGATCGCCTCGCATCTCATCAGTGGATAAACCTCTCACGCACAACAAGGTATTACAACTTTAATTTTTTTAATAATGTTTAATGTTTGGATTGGAACTCGATTGGATTATTAATATATATTTATACTCGACTTCCGAAGAAGGGTATGTTTTTAACATGGAGGTATGCCTACCATTATACATATATATTTATTAATAAGTTGTCATTTTGCTGTATACTTTTCTTTCATGGAACAAGAATAAGCTATGAGGTCGAATTTGTTGGTCGAAAATTTTAAATCTTAATTAGCTTTTAAGGAATCAACATACACTGTCCCCTTTATTCACACAATACTATACGAAAGTAATTATCTGTCTACATTTTCACGTCTAAGCCGTTGAGCAGATTTTGAACTTTCTGCTTCTTTCATAACTTGCCGAAGAAGGAGATTGCATTGGCTTTTGTTTAAAAATCTCCTATAAGTAAAACCGTGGGTAGCATCTTGTAGGATAATAATAGGGTTGACCAAGTAAAAAAAAATATCAGACGAAGGTTAAACGAGATTTACCATTAACAAATATATTTTGCAGCATCAATATGAAAACCGCCATCGTACTCTGTGTCCTGTCTGTGGCCGTCATGGCTCTCGCCCGTCCCGAAGAAACTCACTACACTGACCGCTACGACAACGTCAATCTGGATGAGGTCCTTTCCAACGACCGTGTGTTGGACTCTTACGTTAAGTGCGTTCTCGACCAGGGCAAGTGCACCCCGGACGCCAAAGAGCTCAAGCGTAAGTGTTTGAAATGACTTTGTACTAGCAATTTTGTACGATTCTGGTATACTTAAACATTTGTGGAGATACATTTGTATACAAACATTTGTGGCGTGGGAGTTGGGACATTAGGTCTACCTCTGAGCGAGAGGGAGAGAGACATAATTACAAATATTTCTTATCTCTGATGAAAGCAAAATAAGTAAATTATTCAGTACAACTCTATAAATTTATATAATATATTCAAATGCCAACTGTTTCTTTATAGAATAAAAATTATTACATAACCAAACCTAATTGCGAATTTTTCTAATTGTGAAGTTATTAAATTGATTTTATCTCAATGTCGTGATATTTAAGAAAAAAAAACATTGTGGAAAATTTGCATTACGTATTTAATATAGGTATTCCAAGAAATCGAGCTGACTCTTGACACTTATTTAGCTAGAACAATTGTAAGGATAATACTGTTTCTGTAACACACAACCATTACTTACCTACTTTGTATACTTATCATATGCTCAGCATATTTTAAAATTGCTAGTCCAAATTTGTTAAACTTGATTTAGTAGCTTTTGTGCCTTCATCTGTTATAACAAATAACGTCTTCCCGACAAGTTTGAGTAAACTCCAATGACAAATTACATTATATTTTGTTTCTCTTTACAGAGCACATCATCGAGGCTATGGAAAACGAATGCGGTAAGTGTACCGACGCCCAGAAGAAGGGAACCCGCCGCGTCATCGGTCACCTGATCAACAAGAAGGAGGAGACCTGGAAGCAGCTCACCGCCAAGTACGACCCCGAGCACAAGTACGCCGCCAAATACGAGAAGGAACTCACAGAAATCAAGGCTTAAGTTATTTATTGATCAACTGTTTAGTACTGAATAGGCCTTCAAATAATTGTGATTTTAGCTTGTAAATAAAAATTAAATACAAACACTAACTTCTGTTTTTTTAATAATACTTAAAGGGCCTGTTTCTCCATATCTGGATAGCCGCTAACAGTCGGATAAATAAAAAAATTGATCGTAATTTGTGTGAAATTATCTGCCGAGTAATTTAACGGGAACTCAGTAGGAAGAAGCTTCCTACTGAGTTCCCGTCCCGTTCCCGGATAGCCGCTAATCACCTGATAAATGAAACAAATTCTCTATGAAATTATCTGCCAAGTAATTTTACGGGACTTACTAGAAGGTAGTGAAAGAGGCTCTTAACTTCATTAGATAAAAAAATACCAGATAGGTATATTCCTTACAATGACACAACAACAACACATGACATTCCTATAATGCCAACATTACCATTTTGCGGTCAAGAAGTAAAATAAAAATAAAACAAATAATAAGCCTAATGAATTTCCTGCTCACGACAGTCGTTAGGAATGATTCTGAGAGGCATTGTAACCGAGGCTACTGGTTATTGTAGTATTTTTATATACTACATAGTTTTTTATAACCATACTGGTTTAAAACTCATTGTCTACGCAACTTATAAAAATATGTACAAACTCGTAGTTAACTTAAAGATCTAGTAAGCCAATAATAATTTTGTAGAATCTCTTAACTTGTAAGTAATGGACACAGTTACGGCGCAGACTGACTACGCGCAAATTTTCGCACCCCGTATTTTGAAGGCAAGAATTGTAACCCGTCATGGACGTGTTTCGGATCCCATGGTCATGACATATATAATAGGGCAAGGTAAGGCAAGAACGGTCACATACCTACAATGTCGCTCCAGGTGGCAGGGATGATCCCTGCGGGATCCATGAGGAATTTCCACATACCAAAAAAGGCAAAAATGCTAAAAATTCGGACAATCATGCCACCATGTTGGCGGTATTAACAATTTTAAACGTCGCTTATGAAACTTTCGCTTCGCCAGCCTACGCTTTTGTATTTTATCAGGGCAAAATTATTCACAATACCATAGACTGTACAACCATTTTCCTTTAATTAACTTTCCGAGGTGGTCTGTGGTACTTATGTGAGCGTTTTACTCACAAACATAGGATGACGTTTTACTCAAAGTCCTGCGGTGTCTTTCATTTAGTACTTATGCAGGACCTGCGGACATCTAAGCAGCTCCAGTCCAGCTCATTCGTTGCTTATCTATGCTTTCATTCTATGTTTTGCTATAGATAGATAGATAGATAGATAGATAGATAGGTAGATAGATAGATAGATAGATAGAATATTCTTTATTGCACACCAAAACCAATTTAAAGATCAATTTTATAAACAATAAATGGTACAATGGGCGGTCTTATCGCTAATAGCGATCTCTTACAGACAACCTATAGTGTTAGTAACAACGAAAATAAGTTAATTGTAAAATTAAGTAATGAAGGTCAGTAGTTCATTAGTTATGGTACTTATACTGGTACTTATAGTTTATAATAAACTTCGGCTTCGCGTCCGTGGTCGGGGTATTTCTTATAAATAATTCCCTGCCAGCAGGTACGCCCGCGTGGTCTGGTTATTTTTTATAACTTTCTTCCTTTTATTTCAACCCCATACAGCTCTTTTTTGCATTATAAAGTAGCCTATGCCCTTTCTCAGGCTCTAGACTATCTCTGTACCAAACATTTAAATCAGTGAAAGTGCGACAGACAGACAGACAGAGTTACTTTCGCATTTATAATATTAAGTAAGGATGACAGACATAGTGTAGCTTTCCAGCGGTGAATTTTTCAAATCGGTCCAGTAGATTTGGAGCCTATTAAATTTAAACAAACAAATAAATATTAGTAGTATACATATAATAAATGATCAGGGATGTTAGATAACAGGCATTTCAAAGATCAGTATGTAACTAACCTAAATTAAAAATTTTGAAAAACCCCGACACGAAATTTAATTTGCCATTTTATGGTGGCGGCCATCTTGGATTTGAATTTATCATAGTGTATAGTATTCTCCTAGTTAAGCCCTTTCATTTGATACCCATATTGAGGGAGTTGTGAAAAAATATGTAATTCGTTATTTTTTACGGCGGCCATCTTGGACCGATTTTCATCAAACTTAGCTAAGAACACTCCCGATTAATTCACCTTTCAAATAAAAAAACCTAAATCAAAATCGATTCATCCGTTCGGGAGCTACGATGCCACAGACAGACACACACACACACACACGCACACACACACAAACACGACAAACTTATAACACCCCGTCGTTTTTGCGTCGGGGGTTAATAACACCCCGTCGTTTTTGCGTCGGGGGTTAAAAATATAATTATGTTTTTGCAGGGTTCCGAAAAGGTCAAAATCTGGGGATTATGGCGAGACTGTGATGTCTGTCAAATTCAAATATGCCCGTTTGATGGTAGACGGTTACCGAAGCGTCACTCACGCGTTGCCAACCCTGCAATAACAGTCCTGTTCAAATTCATAACGGTCAAAATATTGATTTTGATTTAATTAATTAAACCTATTTCAATGTCGTAATTTTAACGTCGTATTGAAGATAAAAATTATTGAACTTATTGCACCACATACAAAGTTGTAATGCTTACAGCTTACATTAAACTTAATAGATTTGGATCTATTTTTATTTTGATCACTAAACATAAGAAGTATGTTTTCGATGGGCAAAACCAATTTGTTATATTTATTCATTTGCTGGGAATACCGGCGTGGGCGTTAGCAACAAACAGTTGAAACTTGTTTTCAGTTTACTTAAATGTTTTTTGCTCTAGCTTTAAAAAATATTTTATGAACAATAATTATTATTCTTGACGAGCATGATGTGATGTACAGTACCAATGTTAGGAAGTGATGTTATATAAATAGATTTTATGCTTTTTAATGAGAATTAGTGTGATGATAACGATGAGGAAACCAAAACTTTCAGGACCTAGGGCTTACAGAGAAATGCGTCATCATTTAACGTTGTTGGTACCTATGTAGTTTTAGGCACAAAGAGCTCTACATAAGCCTACGCATACGCAATAAAAAATACACAGGTCAGAAATAAACTATTTTAATCTTACTGCCACTAAAATATAAAGATCTACGACATCTACGATAAAAATATATCTACTCTTAAATCGTATTCTGATTTAAGACTTCTTAGTGAACTATTTGTAATTCTCTATTTGGACCAATGTAAATAAATAAATAAATAAATAATAAATATTCTGGGACATTTTACACAGCACCATCTAGTCCCAAACTAAGCAAAGCTTGTACTATGGGTACTAGACAATGGATATAATACTTATATACTTTTTTTTGTAAATACATACTTATAATATATAAGAAACACCCAGACAAACACAAACACTTAAGTTCATCACATAAATGTTGGTATCCTGTTAGAATCGAACCCACAACCTCGTGATCAGCAGTCCGGTACTCGAACCACTAGACCACAGACGTCGTCGCCTCGTAAATGGGCCACTCTGTATAACAATCGGTTTGTATACATTATACAAGTTTGTACATTTCGTTTAAAATTAATTTTCATCTCACATAAGACCCTGTGGTTTCAGAAAATACAGATATTACAACATGCCCGAAATGTAAAATCTTACTAATGAATTTTAAAAGTATAATATTTATGAAACTAAATATAAAGTTACCTTACCTATAATTTTTTTTTCAAATACTATTAAAACAAATTAAGATGTTAGGCAATGCAACTGCAGATCTAAGAGTTAGTACTTATTGAAAATAAAAAAAGGGACAGGAATTATGCAATCAGCTGTAGAATGTAACAGACAATCTGCCACATGTAGTAAGAAACAAAAAATATGTGAAAACTTGTAATTGACCATCTTCTGGTTTATTTACAATATTTCTTAATAATTTAATATTTCTTAGGTACGGATTGCCAAGGAAAATTATTAGCGATAATGGAGTACAATTTATTTCCGCGATCATGCAAAAGGTTGCATATTGTTTAGAAATTCAACAAATCTTCACCCCAGTAACCACCCTGAACCAAATGTGGTAGAAAGGAAAAATAGGGACATAAAGTCACAAATTGCAATTATGGTGAAAGATAAACATCATAATTGGCCATTGGCCTTACCTGCAATAAGATTTGCAATGAATACAGCTCAGTGTCAAACTACAGGCTTCTCACCATCTTACCTTACATTTGGTAGAGAATTACGTACACCGTATGACATTGACACACGATCTAAGTTCGGTGGTAGAATCAGAAAATTTCGTGGCAGAAATCACGCCAAAATTAAAACAATTAGCTCAAGACTTGGAGCTGGCGAAAGAAAATATAGAATTCAACAAAGATACGTCACGCCAAAGAGCAAATAGTAAAAGAAGGCCAGATCCAAACTACGAAGTTGGAGACTTAGTCTTGATACAATCACATCAGGTTAGCAACATTGATAAACAGTTTACTGCAAAATTTGCACCACGAAGAGATGGTCCATATATTATATTAAAGAAATGTGGAGAATCTACATATGAAGTTGCACACCCAGATACGCCAGACAAGTCTATTGGGAAGTATCATACTTCAGCAATTACGAAGTTTGAGAAGAGAGGCAACATGATATCCAAACCCACATATCCCGTACGTCGGAGAGGAAGGCCTCGTCAACAAGCTGGTGCTGGTACTCAATCGGGACGACTTTAGAGTACCAGAGGGGGAGAATGTAACAAGACGCCATCTACTGGTACGAGTGTATACTACTGCGTCACCCACTTAGATTGCAACCCAAACAAGATTCATCAAAACATCAATGCACGTAACAGTATAGACTACTAGCGCCATCTATTATACGTCGTGTGTAACGTCAGCGATAACATCGAAGATAACCACTACATACGAAAAGTATGTAGTGGTTATCATGTATGTAGTTATAGTGTAGTATCAAGTATGTAGTCGTTACATGAAGCACACATAGTCATCGGGCCACCTATAAACGGTGACCCTCCGAAGAAACATCACTCGCTAGCCAGACGGCACAGAGGACGATAGCCCCGCAGTCTCCTTTGTTGCCTAAAGCTTTAACTGAGCGGTAGCCCCGCAGCCCTCAGGAAAAACAAGCTAGGAGGTTAAGGGATACGATAGCCCCGCAGTCTATCCCAAGAACCACTAATAGGTTGAACTAGACCAGTCTCAGTGCATTAAAAGTTTGTTAAGTGTATTGTATTGAAATAAACAAATTCCTATCTGTCATATCGTTGGTTTCATTCACCAGCCACTATCATAACTGTCTATATGACTGTACTAGCTGTAAGTTTTCCTAAAGTAATAAAATAAATAAAATAAAATCACATTTATTCCTCTACAACCTCTGCATCTCCCACGACGTTGACGAGATCGCCCCCCTGGTTGGCGCGGTAGTACCCGGCGTTCTCTTGATGAATCGTGTGTATATTGAGAATTTGTTATGCTTGTTTTTCTTTCTATTATTATTCGTTTTGCATCTCTGATGTTGTCTACCTTTTTATAATAAGTTTCCAGTTGTTTGAAATCATAAAGATTCCAGTCTTCAGCCAACTAGTGCATTTTGCCATGTTTAGCATAAAACTCGTAATATGTTTCTAGATTCAATATGAATGGTTTTTTCTTTAGATCTTTATCAACTCTGCCAAATACCTATCAGCTGGTAAGAAGCTGTGGCCTCGCACGGGGAATGTTAAAACAATTTTATAGCCAGAAGATCAACATATGCACAACGTGCGAGTTTTTGTTTTATATGCACAGCTGTTTTTTTTTGTAATAAAGTGCCATACATTGTCATACATAGTATATAAAAATATTCGTAATTTTTAATGGTCAAGTTACAATTGTTTGAAAATCCATCAACATGAAAATATTTGTATTGCTTTAGTCCAGTTTTGATTGAAAATCGAAATAAAGTAAAATGTTAGCCTACTTTTAAAAGGACAAGTCCGTTTCTGCATGAAAAGGCAAATTTACATCTTTATTTTGAATATGAAAGAGCCGGAATTGATTGAAAATCTTTTGGTAATGCATAGATGTTTACTTTCAGAGGTATATAAAAAAAGAAAAAAAAATTGGACAAGTCCGGTTTTGTTCGCCTGCTCATCATATGCAATCAGCTGTAGAATATAACAGACAATCTGCCACATGTAGTAAGAAACAAAAAATATGTGAAAACTTGTAATTGACCATCTTCTGCTTTATTTAACTGTCTATAATATAGCACCTATGTACTAGCTGTAAGTTTTCCTAAACAAACTGATACCATACACTTGAAAACATATTGTTAGTGATCGAGTTTGTAAGATCATAAAGTTAAGGCCACTCAGAAAGTTTTGCGACTAAAGTTTTTATGTATAACACTGGCCACTTGTAATTATTGTGAAAACTTCGTTTATTTAAAAGTAAAAATACCACTGTTTGATTTTCAAATTCCCCTCCGCATTTTTTTAAGAGCCAATTCAAACTTTCTTGTCTCATAAAAAATGGATCTGCATCGAGAACATTTTCGTGCAATGATTTTTTATGATTTCAAATGTGGCTTAAAACCTGATGAGTCATTTGATCGACTTCGAATTTCTTTTATGGATGAAGGACCTTCAAAAGCAACCATCTACCGCTGGTATAGCGAGTTCAAACGCGGTCGTCTTACTTTGGCGGATGAACAAAGGAGTGGTCGTCCTACGACGGCTGTCACCGAAGAAAGTGTGTAGGCAGTACAAAAAAATAATTCAAGAAAACAGACGAATTACGTATGAAGAGATTCAGCATACTCTGTTGATTGGATCAGGAAGTATTCACAGGATTTTGCACGAGCACCTTCGCCTTATTTATTACCCGACTGCCGAAGGAGGAGGGTTATGTGTTTGACGCGTATGTATGTATGTCCGTTCCTATGTCCGGTCGTAACTACTCAACGGCTCAACCGATTTAGATAAATGACACCTCATTAGATTCGTCTTGATGGCACGACTGTCACTGGGTACATGAAATTTAAAAAAAAAAAACAATATGGCGGATTTTATACGCTTTATGTGCGAACTAATTTTGAAAATGATCTTGAGTTGTATCCATTTATATTTTAAATCATCATTTAGGATCTATCTAGTGATTCTATGATGATTGATAAACTAAAAAGAAGGAAATAAAAGCAATTATTAAAAGAAACAAAAAACCCGACTGCGTAAAAACTACTAACTAAAAATCTAAAAACATGCTCTGTGAAGGCGGGACAAGCTGTTCGTTCATAAACAAAATTGTTTCTTTGCTTGTCCCGCCTGTAATACATTTTCCAACATCACAGAGCTTGTTTTTAGATTTTTAGTTAGTAGTTTTTTTTACTGGATAGCTAAGTACGTAATTGCATCTTTCATCTTCGTTATTTCAATTATCAGAATCGCCGTTTTGTGAGAATAAGCTGGAATAAGCTTATAGCTCAGTATTCTCTTATCTTTGTAGGTAATCAACAAAGATAGGAAAATGAAATAAACTTGATTTTATTTTAGGCGATATTTCGTAGGTACAGTTCTCGCCAAACTTATGGTCCAGTAGGTTGAATTTGGCACGAGCTAACTTTAACCTGGCCGTAACTCGGAGAAAGAAAAATATTGGATTAAAATAATTTAAAACGACAGCCTACGGCTTGAGCTTTCGTTTTCATTTCTCTCTCTTCTTTTCAGTCGGATACTCTTGACAGAGTGGTCGTGGCTGTCGATGGACAGGGTTGCATCCCGGCATCACCGCTGGCTCCAAAGGCTGCTGCACATCGCGCGATGTCTCTCCAATTCTGGCGACTTTCAGCATTTCGAGCACACTGTACTGCGGTGGATTGCGTAGGATGAGGTCAATCCAGCGAGTTGGTGATCGACCACGAGGTCTTCTGCCTTCTATGCGGCCTTGTACTACAAGTCGCTCCATCGAGTCTTCATTTCTGGAGATATACCCAAATAACTTCATTATTCGTATTTGCACAATCGACGAAAGTCTGTCTTGTATGTGAAGCTCTTTGAGGATAGAGTTATTGGTGCGGAACGCTGTCCAGGGTATTTTGAGCATGCGTCTCCAACACCACATCTCCAGTGCATCGATTTTCCGGGGATCTTGTAGGTTAAGCGACCAAGTTTCAGCCCCTTACTGGAAAAACCAGACATTTCATTAGTCGAACCTTAGTATTTTTGGTTATTCGTCTGTCTTTCCAGATTTTTCCCAGTCGCTCTACTGCTGACCTTGTGATAGTGGATCGGCGCTAGATCTCTTCTCCACATACTCCATTGTTCGTAATAGTGGAGCTGAGGTAGATATAGCTCTGTACTACTTCGCAGTTTGCTATACTCAGTGTATCTTTATCATTTTGTTCAGCCCGGTCCACTATCATTACTTTCGTTTTATCCCTATTGAGAGCAAGTCCGAATTGGAGACTAGTGGTTTCAGGAAGAGTCAAAAGCTCCTCCAAGTCACCTGATTCCGTCTTGAGTTTAGTAGAAAGGACGTCATCCACCCGCACTGCTGCTGTACGATCTTCATAAAGCCTTTTCAAAAGTAATACCAGATGATGGTTCGCCCCCATCTCTAGTAAGACTTTCCAGAGGCACTCCCATATAACAGTGTCGAATGCTTTGCGGAAATCGACAAAACAAATAAAGAGTGGCGTGTTGAATTCTCTGGCATTTTCGATTATTTGTCGCAGCACGAGTGTCTGCTCACGTGTGCCTTTACCTTTTACAAATCTGGCTTGTTCTGGTGCAATTTGGCTAGTAAGGTAGCCTTGTAGTCTCGTGTTGAGGATGTGAAGCATGACTTTACTTGCGTGTGAAATATGAGAGAGATGAGCCTGTAATTATTGCATTTCTTAGTTGAACCTGTCTTGTGCAAAGGGATGAATATTGATTGGGCCCAGTCTTCTGGCCATATACCAGATTCGCACGTCTTGCAGCAGATGGTATACAAAAAGTCCACTCCAGTCTGTCCCACATCCCTGAATACCTCGATTGGAATCTCAGCAATAAGGCTCTAGGAGGGGTCCTAGAGCCTTATTGCTTTTCAGGTGTCGAATAGCCGCTCGTACTTCATCCCGCAAGATATTCTCTCTTCGATATCCCGCAAGATATTCGCTCCGGGTCACTGATTTGATTTGAGATGTAAAGGTAGTTTGTTGTCGAATATTAATGAAGAGAGATTTGCAATAGTCCTTCCAAACATTCACTATGTCTCCAATTTCAGTGACAGTTAAACCCGTATCATTCTCTATTGCCCATGTCTTCGGTTTAAACTGGCGAGTAATTAGTCGCACCTTATCGTGGAGATCCTTGGTCTGCAGTTTGACGGAGTGTCGTTCCAATTCATCGTTTTTATTTATTATAATCAATTTTTTTTCTCATATTTTTACAGCTGGGTTAAAGTTAGCTCGTGCCAACTTCAACCCGGACACAAGTTTGCCGAGAGCTGTATGTTACGTTCACGCGCGCACGGTGTGGCGGCGGCGGCGCCGCCGGCGCGCCGTGCGATATCATTTGCTAGTGAGCTACTTCAATTAATTAAGGGACTCTCTCTCATTGTAGAAAATTGATAAAAACTATCGATGGTAGTTTAGGTAATCTGCTTAGGCTGGGCCGCACTGAGGGCGTGGGACACATGTCTACGGTACGGCACCGGCCACCGTGTAACGGTACGACGCCGCTACCGGGAGACGGCACGGTGCCGTGTACGGTGCACCGCGGGCACAAGGCGAATAGTGAATGTTTTGGTGTTGTTTAGTTCGCACGTGTTAACTTAAGAATAATAATGGCTGACTATACTACATAATGGCGGACTACACTATACTAAATAATATTAACACCTTTTATAACCATATTTGTAAGCAAATAAACATTAAAATTTGACTTTGACTTTGACACACAACTACAGAACAGTACACCAATATTTACTTTGGAAAAATATTTAGCATGCATAAATGCGAAATACAATGTATAGTTTGTAGAAGCTGTTGACAATTACATAATTAATGTCCTTATGACATTAATTGTATACCTGGGGATCAGAAAAACAATTTATCAGGTGTATATTTATTAGGTATACAAATAAAAAATATGTCAATATATCAGAAAAACAATTTATTCAATTGATTCATTGTTCTGGATGCTATATAAAACACGTCGATCCAACACTACCCCATAGACGCACTGTGATCGTCAGCCAGTGATCTTGTTCCATATTCTATTTTTAAAAGTACGTTTTTTTTTTATAAATTCGAGTGCGTTTGGCAGCACCTCACCTGCTGGTAAGTGACCATGCTGCCGAGGATGGAGCACGCAAACTCAAATAATGTCTATTCACTCTCGCCTTGAAGGTTCCCAAATTATATGAATCGGGAAATACAGTAGCCGGCAAAGAATTCTACTTCCTAGCCGTTCGCATGATAAAAGATGAAGCAAAACGCTTCGTGCGTATAAGTGGAATATCAACGACAAAGGGGTGGGATCCCTCCCTGCGTCTGGTTGTCCGATGAAGGAAAGATATAGATGCTTTCATGTTAAAAACGCATTTTTTCTATGAGTACTATTTAAACGATTATTTGAGCTCCAAAATATTAATACTTATAAAAATAAATTATTTTACGACCACAAGTACCTAATAGAGATAAAATTTGCATACCATTTGGCTGTACAGTTTATGAGATAATGTAAAATTACTAATGCACGAAATAACGCTGAAACACACTGTGAATTTTACATTGACAATATAGGTCACAATTTGGATAATTACATTAATTACTTAGCTCTGGTAGGTAGTGGCTAATTTTTATCTTCAAACCCCCACTGATTTAGCCAGTATCTAATGACCAACCAATTTGCGAACAAATTTACCGAAAACACGGATCTGTTTTTCACAATTATTGTAAAATAAAAATAAATGGTTCTGCCTTTAGATATACATACATACTCAGAATCTAAGCATCCTGATAGTGAATGAGATAAGCACAAACCCACAAAAAGTGTCAAATAAAATTTAAGTTTAAAAAACTACAACCCGCCGACTACGGAAGAAATCAACTGAAAATCATAATTCCTATGTCACCTTCCTGATAAACAATTTACTGAATTGAAATCAACAACAAAAGGAATTGTTGTGTCCAGTTTGTGGCCGTGGTTGCATGCCACTATGCCCTGGACTTGCGAACTTAAGTATAATATGGGTGGCATGCGATCACGGCTATAATTTGGACACAGCAGTTTCTATTGGTGGCTTGCTTATTAATTGGGCCCCCCCCCCAACTACCTACGGTCGGCCAGCGGTGCACCGTGCTTCGGATCCCGCTGCCCTCCGAGACTAGCCGCCAAGTGTAGCAGCACTCTGATACCTGAACTGCATACTACCAAGCGCTACTGTACAAACCCGCCTTCTCTAATGGCTTCACGGGGCTTCATGCCGGAATACGTCCAGGCTTAATTAGCCATGTGGGTGGTGACTAGCCACGGCCGGAGCCTACCACGCACGGAGCGCAGTACGGCAGTACCTTTTCTTTTTTTTAGGTCGGATGTAGTTTCTAACTCAGAGAGTTTTAGAAACTTAACCGGGCTTGGTGGCGGGGCACCGTGTGCCTTTAGTCAGGGACACTTATATACTAAGCAACAGCAGCTAAGGGCGTCTAGCTAACCTAACGGGGCTCGGACCTCGTCTTAGGGCGTTGCTGGGGGGGGGGGGGGGGGGGGGGCTAGGGACAGCTGGATCTAAATTTAAATTATTTAGGGACGAATAAAGCTACTGGCTCGGCACGGGCCGGCTCGAGCAAGGGACGGGAGGGTTACCACTAAGGGGTCTTCGCGACAGGCCTTGCCGGCGAGGACGGTATATCGGGAGGGCGTCTGTGTGAGTGTGTCGTGAGAGTACTAGTCTCTCTGTTTGCTTCCTGTGCGAGGGTGATCGGGTCGACAGGGTAAGTGAGTGCGTGCCTTGGGCGGCGCACTCTACTTATCTGAGAGGGTTTGTAGTCTACGCTACTGACTACTAGACGGTTAGGGTGGAGGCGCGTTTCATGTACTGCTTGATGGTGGGCAGTTTTAGGTCAAGGTGGAGGTCCCTATTGAGATATTTGGAGATCCTCGGGAATTGTCTATTTAAATAAACGACCAACTCTGTTACACATATTTATTTGCACTGACATGACGTAGGTCCTACCCATAAGTGCTTCTTCGAGACGGACCCACAATCCCCAATTCTCACAATATCGAGCTACTAATTTTATAGGTCCCTACATACATTACATCTAATGCGCACGAACCACGGGGCGCCCGTGGCTTTGCGCATGAAACGATTTTGTAGGGTCTGCATCCTATGGATTGGACTTTCAATGTGAACGAATACGACGCTTGCATAGGTCATGATGGGACGAATACACATCAAGTAAATTCTCACCTTGAGAGATGAGAGTTTACTACGTGCATTGAGCATGCCGTGCAGACGGCCGCGAGCAAGTGCTCTAGGAACGAAAGTCGGTAATCGAGAATCACGGCCAGGTATTTGGCTCTCGGTTCCCAAGGGATCTGTTGGCCGAATAGGGAGATGGGTTGGACTTGAGCGGAAAGGTTGGATCTCTTATGGAAGAGAGCCGCTGCGCTCTTGGAGGGATTTACCTCGATTCTTCATTTCCTGAACCACTTTCTCGAGGGCAGTGACCAAGGTTTGGAGAACTTTGGTGATATTTGTGAGGCTAATGCCGGAATAATAGATAGCCGTATCGTCAGTGAATAGGGCCAACTGTGACTTGGAACTCTTGGGAGTATCGCTGGCGTACTGCGTGAAAAAGGAGCGGGGAGAGCATGGAGCCCTGAGGGACCCCGGCGCTCGGATAGGATGAGGCGGCAGTACTTCATGCTTTCCTATTTTATATAACTCTCAATAAAATAATAAAATCTCTTTTCAGATTGCAGCGTATCCAACATGAAAGCTGTGTTCATGTTATGTGCGCTGGTGGTGACCGTGTGCGCGCGACCCCAAGACCTACACGTGATAGTGGACAACAAGCGAATGCTGAATCCCTACATCGTGTGCACGCTCGGTAAGGGCAAGTGCGCACCCGACGGCGAGGATGTCAAATGTAAGATGTGAACCGGAAGGTTTAAGAGCTACTGTGTTATTTGATACCTAAATCAGTGTGTTTATATAGATGCTTACTTAGTATAAGTAGGTCTTGTGAATAACGAATAGAAAAAAAAAAACATAAAGTCGCATTCGAAATACTTGTTGAAGCCGGTCAGCCCAATATCCTCATAAATATTTTTTAAGTGTTTGTGCATTCCGAAAACAAAAGAAGGGTTTTACAATAAATACTAAAAGGTACTGAACAACGATTAAAATTACATTTAAAAAATATAACCCTTACTTGGCATGAAAGTTCGTTTTTTTTATATAACACGTCCAATGATATGGTTTAGAAAATAATAATTAAGCCATAGTGTAATAAATTCTATTAAGCAATGCGTTGGAGTATTTATAATTAACAATAATTATGCTGAATTATGTGTATAGAGAGACCATCTTATTATACTTATAATACATACTTGCGTGAGGTATGGAAGGAAATATAATAATAAGTAAATATGAAATACCTGCTCCAACTAAAAGCATCCAACTTGGAAATTGTGTTAAGAGCCTTAAGGAAACGAACGCATAAGCAATAAAAACCCAAGCCTACCGCCCTTGACCGAAAAATGGTTTTAAAATAAGAATTATCGCACGTACGAACACTAAGCTATCGAGACTTTGTTTTAGCATAATTTTAATTTCCCCAGCTCTCATACGCGAGGCTCTGGAGAACGACGGTCACCTCATCAACAAGGAGCCCGAGTACTGAAGCAGCTCACCGACAAGTACGACCGCGACGGCAAGTACACCGCCAAGTACGAGGATGAACTCAAAACCGTCGGCTGAACAAATACTGTTTACATACCATTGATGTCTCGTTGTCGTAAATACATTTTGTGATAAGAATGTCGTATTTTTCCTTTTCTGCTCTAACTCCTTCAACCTAGCTGTACCTATAGTACTACTTCAACATACAAAAAGAGCTTGCTTGAATCCAGGATCTCTAGCGTAGCTTTCGCGCTTTGGACCACTAAACCAACGCGAGGTATTCTAAACTAAATTTAACTCTTTTTTAGATAAAGTACAATTCAAAAATACCTAAATTAGCGCACCTAGGCGTCAAATAGTATTCCGCATTTGCTGTCACCTGGAAACGTTCTCAGAAGTCTGGCAACATCGTCACGTTAAATAACAATCTTAGTGTTTGAAGCTTTTTATCTGACTGTACACAACAGATTTTTTGTTGGAGTCCCTGAAAAAAAACCTTAAAATTAAAAAGTGTCAATTGGGACACTGTGTCCGAATATATTGAGGCTGAATCGTCAACTAGCCACTATAAATAGTACTAGTAGTTTTATTCGTATTTATGTTTCTTTCCACACTGTAGTCTACATTAATTTCTAGTTTTTCATTCTCCTCTCGCTGCTAGAAGAGATCTCTATAGAAATAAGCAATTTTTTTTTGTACTATCATCATCATCAGCCTATATTCATCCACTGCTGGACGTAGGCCTCTCCTAGTAAACGCCACAGAGCCTGATCTTTGTACTATAAGTAGTCCAAATTATTTATATAATTTTTATTTACATTTTTTGTTCAGTGTGTACATAAATTATTAATAAAATACCATTAACATCCCTTAACTGTGGCGCAATTGTTGCGCGACTATCGCGCATTTGTGTCTTTATGCGGGTGTAGGTATGTGTAATTCAATGCCACATATTATATTAGTCAAACAAAACGCCAGAGACAATGTAAACACCATGCAGTATAGTAGTAATTATTGTTTTAAGATAACAACAACAAGTAGAGGTCAGAGTATAACCTGATGTTGAGTCACAAGATGTTTCCGTGTTTACACTATGAACGGACGTTTTTATGTCGTCCGGAAGAAGCCGGATTGGCCATGAGCCATGACCATCTTTTTATGTGATAAAAGGAAAGTTCATATTATGGTGATAGCTCATTACCTTACTATCATCACTGGGTTTTTCTGTGAAATTTCTAGCAGTAGCTCGGAGTCTGGATTTGTGTCCGGTTGATGGCAATAGGCTCGCCCCCTATTACATGGCACCTAAACATACCGGTGAACTGTGTACACTGTACAGTACAGGTGTACACTGTATAGTCACAAGCAAGAGATATAAACACTTACAAAAGTACTAAAGTGATTTTTTCATGAATGAACGATTTCAACTTTGAAATAACACCAAAATGTCACTATAGTATTGGTTCGTAAATACTATGTTCGTAATACCACAAAATTTCTATCAGTATTTTAGGAGAAAATCATTTTAGAATTTTTCCTAGTGTATACATACATGTTTTTGCTCTTGACCATGAGTACGCCTCTGTCTAACTCTTCGAGGAATATAGGCGTGGTGCTATGTGTATAATAAACTATAATACAGGTGTCCCAGGGTCAACGCCCTGTGTAACGTGAGATGGTCGACTTTTGTTGTTTTGCCGCCTCACTGATTAGTTTTATATTTTAATTTGTTATATATCTATAATAAATATTAATTTGCCATTACTTGGTTTATTGGTCTTTTGCGCGACTACTATGCTAGACGTCCTGGGTTTGATACCCGGGTCAAAGTGCTTTAGGTTTTTCTGTGAAGTTCAAAAAAGGAAAATTGGGGAATAAGGGCGTGAAGGTATTTTATGTGATGGTGGTACATCGATAATCCTTACTCCTTATAAATGCGAAAGTAACTCTGTCTGTCTGTCGCTCTTTCACGCCAAAACTACCGAACCGATTTAAATGTAAGTTGATACAGACATAGTTTACAGCCTGAGAGACGACATACTTTTTATCGCGAGAAAAGGGGTTGAAATAGGGGATGAAAGTTATAAGAAATACTTAGACCACTGGCGGACAGCTAGTCATAAATAAATAAATATCCTGGGACAATTTATGCAGCACCATCTAGTCCCAAGCTGAGCAGAGCTTGTACTATGTGTACTGACAGTGGATATAATACCTATATACTTTTTTTTGTAAATACATCTTAAATACATCTAAATCTGAACATTCAATCATCTACTAAACTAGTAGTAGCCATATGTAGCAAATTTAAGAAATTTAATGGGACATAATTACTGACGTGGAAAAATCAAGAAGGAAAGGACAGAGAGAGAGAGACAAGATACATAGAAATGGCACAAGGCGGAGGGAGCGGCGTATCCAATCGCGTCACACCATCGCCAAAGCCAGTCATGACACCAAAGCGCTCTCTGGACATACGAGTCTCATACACCACACAGCGAATAAAAAAAAAACCTTTCGGTGTTAGATAGCCAGTTTAACGAGAAAGGCTATAGGCTATATCATCACGCTACGACCAATAGGAGCTGAATATAAATTAAAAATGTTCCAAAAACGGGGGAAAGATAGTACTCTATAAAAATGACAGGTAATTATTATATTATCTTGCAAGATCTATGTACATCCAATGGTTGTCTCTAAGAAATTGCTTCTGGCGATAAGACCGTCGATTGTAGGTACCTATTTTATTAGGCTTATTTTTAACCCCCGACGCAAAAACGACGGAGTGTTATAAGTGTGTGTGTGTGTGTGTGTGTGTGTGTGTTTGTGTGTGTGTCTGTGTTTGTGTGTGTGTGTTTGTGTGTGTCTGTCTGTGGCATCGTAGCTCCCGAACGGATAAACCGATTTTGAATTTCTTTTTTTTATTTGAAAGGTGAATTAGTCGGGAGTGTTCTGAGCTGTTCTGAGATGTTTGATGAAAATCGGTCCAAGATGGCCGCCGCTACAAATTAGCGGATTACATATTTTTTCACAACTCCCTCAATATGGGTATCAAATGAAAGGGCTTAATTAGGAGAACACTATATACACACAGTGTTTTTCAAAGATTTAGGCAGAGATGTACTAATGTACCCAAATTCACCGGTGCGTTTGTATCAAACTTCGAGCTGTTAACTTTTCATACAAAAACTTAATAACACTGCTCAACCTGGGAATCGAACCCAAGACCTCCAGAGTTGCAGTCACGCTTAGGACCACTAGACTAACGAGATTGTTTAAATGAAATAAACATCATAATATGAATGACGTGACGAGATCGCACACCGGTCTGTAAGGAGCCAGTATGGGTTGACCTCGCATTATATAGGTTTTTGTACAAAGAGTGGTCAGCCTATACTGGAAAATTTATTTCAGTAAACCAAGAGAGTATAAAAAACCTGTTCTTCTCCAGTTCATTTTTCTTCATTCATTTCTCCATGTTTCTTCTTCAGTGATTTTTCCTTCCCCTACGAGAGAATAAACATCAGTTTTAATAAAATATAAGCTACTAACTGTTTTATGCAAAAGTCGCAATAGCATCGTACGACGCGTTGATGTCTTTTACCAAAAAATAGCAACGCCAACATCTGCAACTTATCTACCTTGGGGAGGGAAGTGCCACTTTCTTCCTTATGACCTACTGATCTATATGATCAGAGAAAAACTCATATTAGAACTGTAATGTCACATTTATGAAAATTTTCCCCGACGTGAGAGTCACACCCAGAACCACGTTTATGACTACTAGTCTTTGTGGCTGTTGGGATTGTTGTGGCTGATCAATTTTTAAACGTTTGTTACACCGAAAAAGTATCTAGGTACTTATAAAAATCTTCAAAAACGTAGAGACTTTTAATATCAAATTGTGTTGTTGCTAACTGAGGATATTTTTATACATCGGTACATATATTTTTTTTAATAATAATGTTGATCAGAACGTGATACAAATAATTTGTTATTCTTAGATATAAAAATAAATAGGTTTTCTATATCGGCAGATAATACCAAGAAACTGGTATCCAATTAGTCGAGTGCGTAAGCAAAATATTCCACTATGCGTATGCAAAATCGTGACGTTTTCAATGTCTATACACAACAAGTTCTGAGAATGATAAACCCGTTTGAGTGTCTGGAGATGAACTTCACTGTTCTGGATGCTATATAATACACGTTGATCGAACACTACGCCATAGACGCACTGTGACCGTCAGCCAGTGATCTTGTTCCATATATTCTCTTTTTAAAAGTAAGTTCTATTTGATACTGGTTTGAAATAAAGTTTGTAATCTTTGTAATACGAACTTTTTTCAAAATAAATATTAGTTTAATTTAAATGAATTTCTTGCTTTTCAAAGATACAAATTAAAGATCGCAGGGAACTTCGCGTATAATAATAAAAAAAAGTTATTGGTTTTCCTGTTGTTTATAATTTTATTCGTATTGTAACGTTTATTCGTATAATTACTTACGTTCATAAAATTTTAACGCTTTTGTTTTAAAAACAACGTACTGTTGTTACTAAGGTTCCTTGAACAAAATATATTTAAAAATCTAGTAAAGAATTAGATCATCATACAAAAAAGTTTTGGTAAATATGTTATTATTAACCAACGGACAGCGACACGGTACAATTAACTTTTTATATGAATAAAATTACAAGGAGATCGTTCATTGTAGAAATCTATTTTTGGATTTTATCCATTTTGCTTTTAGTTTTCATATTCTCACTTTATTTTTTGCTAGACAGGACTATAGTATTGTAGATTGATGATAGATAGAATAATATTCTTTACTTCACACCAAAATCTAATGTAAAAATAAAGTATTCCAATATTTTTTTTATAATTTCTACTTTTTCAATAACTAACAAATATTTTATTAATTTATATGTTGTTAATAATAAAACCTCTTTTGTGATTGCAGCGTATCCAACATGAAAGCCGTGTTCGTGTTATGTGCGCTGGTGGTGGCGGTGTGTGCGCGACCCGACGGCCAGTACACCGACCGCTACGACACCGTGAACCTGGACGAGATCCTGGGCAACAAGAGACTGCTGGAGCCCTACGTCATGTGCACGCTCGAGAAGGGCAAGTGCACACCCGACGGCAAGGAACTCAAATGTAAGTGCATTTTGCTAATTGAGTGCGCGACTTAGATAAAAAAAAATCCAAGCGTGTATAGGCTAGGGCTTTACAACTTCTCATCATGTTCGTGGTGATCCCATATGGCCATGACATATGGGGCTACGGACGGTAAATGCGATTTTTAGTCGGGATGAATTTCCGAATTAAAAAATGAAGCCTGTTTCACCACCTCTGGATAGCCGCTACCCGCCGCGATAAATAAAAAAATGGAACAATATTTGTATGAAATTATCTGCTAAGTAATTTAACGGAAACTTACAGTAAGCTCGTGAAACAGTCTAAGGCTAACATTCAGAGACGATGCTCAGCGTAAAGTAAGGCTTCCGTATGTCAAATTTGTATTACAATTTGACATACGGAAGCGTAAGTTCATGTTGAGTCTCTTCTCTGAATCTCAGCCTAAGTCTAAGTCATCCCTAAGTCTCGCTTAATGCTAATAGACCATGATGGAAACCATGGATGCAACACAGTTCACCGGTATGTTTATGCCATTAACCGGGCACAAACTCAAACTCCGAGCTGCTACTGAGAATTTCATTAAAAAGACCCAACAACACTTATACAAGGGATTCGAACCCATGACCTCGAACGTTGCAGTCGCACTTACAAACTAGGCTATCGAGACTTTCTTTAAGCATAATTTTAATTTCCCCAGCTCACATACACGAGGCTCTGGAGAACTACTGCGCCAAGTGCACGGAGGCCCAGCGCCAGGGCACGCGCCGCGTCATCGGCCACCTCATCAACAACGAGCCCGAGTACTGGAAGCAGCTCACCAACAAGTACGACCGCGACGGCAAGTACACCGCCAAGTACGAGGATGAACTCAAAACCGTCGGCTGAACAACCACTGTTTAAATACCATTGATGTCTCGTTGTCGTAAATACATTTTGTGATAAGAATTTTGTATTTTTCTTTTGACGATACCAGAGTTATTGAGAAAAGTAATTGAAAACCTCATTCAAATTTTGAACCCAGAATCTCTCACTCTTGGCAGCTGCAGTAGCGATTGAGCAGTAGAAAACAAATAGTTTAGGTCAGTTTATGTAACAGGCAGCGAGCTTGGGAATAGGCTCGCTGCCTGTTACATAAACTGTTATTTCTCTGTTACTGACAGAGAAATCAGTGAACATACATAAGATAAAGACATACAATAGTGTATACAGATAAATATAAAGTAAGTATTGGTCTAAGAAAACCTGAGGTTTTAATTATCCTTTTATTACACACTAGTTTTCCGCCGGCGGCTTCGCTCGCATGGTCTGCGTATTTCTTAAAAATTATAGCCAATGCTATATAGGATAGTATAGCTTCCCAACGGAAGAGTTTTGGAGCCTATTTAATTCAAACAAATCTTTCCTCTTTATAACATTAGTATAGGTATAGAAGAAAGTGACGTATGATCACAGAATAAATAATAACAGAATGGCCACTCTCCGTCCCTCCCTAACGTCAGATAGTTCAGGTCCCCCGCATTCTTATTCTTATATATTATAAGTAAGTATTTACAAAAAAAAAGTATATAAGTATTATATCCATTGTCTAGTACCCATAGTACAAGCTCTGCTTAGTTTGGTGCTGTGTAAAAATGTCCCAAAATGTCCCAAGATATATATTCTGCCGGTGCTCTTGCCGGACTGCCAACAAACCCTACGCACCGTCACGCACACATTTGCACGTGTTCAAACGTAATTTTGACAAGTTTGACATTTGGTATTGTAGTGTGCAGCGGTATCGGAAAGTTTGTATGGAGTGTCACAGGTGTGGTATGATTTTAAATCTGGTTGCTCCCCGCCACCCCCACGTAATCAGTTTGCTATTCAGCTGAAATTAGATGTTTATACGAATTTTAAAACGGCATAGTACCTACCAGGTTTCATTGAGCCCTGTAAACTTAATACTGCTCGCTCTTGGTCAATTTTCATTCTATAGCTAGTTCTATTATTACCTTCGCACGTTTACCTTCAGCCTACATTACTTCCTAGCTTTATTATTTTTATTATGTATGCAGATGTTTGTTTATAATCTATCTATCCATCTTACTTATTTACATTATGGGTTTAAACAATAGGTACGTTTTATGACGTTCTACAACCTTTTCTTTATAATGCTGGCACCACACGTGGGATATATTTGCACCAAGTTGTGGTCTCAGGCTAATATTCAGAGTCGACAATAAGCATAGTAAACTTCCAATTTGACATACGAAAGCTTAGTGTCTCTGAATATTAACCTTAGAGCGAATATGCACCCATATGAGTATCGATGGACAGTTATTCAGCAAAAACGCGACCTTACGTCCAATAGTACCGCCATTGTTCGGATTGTAACCCTTAGTGTTTAAAAAATTGTTGTGTTGTTTTTTGATATGGTGTACAATAAAGAATACTTATTCTATCTATCTATCTATCAATAGATACCGTCAACCCGCGCAGTCGGTTTTTGTACACAAATAAAAGAAAGCAAGGGAAATGAAGGACATAATCGGGTGCTTCTTGGACGCTATAAATGTTGATATTGAAGCCAATATGTGACCGTGTACTATCATTGGCCATTTAATTCGAAGCCTAGCTTGTGATCCAGACCGTGGCGCGATATTGCAGAAAATTCTCTGCGTCGGCCACCGTCAGTGGAGGCAGCGGGATATTTCTGACTGGTACCGACTAAAAGCTTTTATGGTCGGGAATCGTGAACACATTTAATTTACAGCAACCGACATCAAAAAGTCCGAGGCTGTATGCAAAAAGACACTACATCTGTACACACGCGTCAATTCTACTTAGTAACATACCACTGAAAGTATACATTTGTTTATTTAGTCCCTAAATATACATTACATACATACATCAATAATGTTAGAAACGTGAGCTCCAAAAACACGTTCAGTTTTTTAGTTACCGTGGTACATACCTAATTGATAAATTAACTGTCGGTCGGTTGGATTGACCAGACAGTATTTTTAGATCATCGTGTTAAAAAAACATATAGAGTTCCAAGCAATGACTGGATCAACTTTTTTATTGATATTTTTTCCTCCCATAACTATTTACTCTCAACAGGTTTTTGAACAACACCGCATAGTTGAAAACCTTCAGCTTATTATGCTACCAGAAGAGTCTGTTGTAAAAAAGAGATGTAAAATGAATACCTATTATTAATAAGTATGAATATCAACTTATCGCATTTAACAAGTCTGTCTGAGTAACTATAGTCTGCCTGCGATTACAAAACATTGATTGATTATAATAACGTGCGTGGAATAAAATGAAGCTATGTTTGTATGGCAGCCTCTGTTGCTAAGAGGAATTTGAGCCTTCTTACTGTTTTTCAGCAAGTGGTTTGTTTAACTTTTTTTGTATTAAGTACCATAGAGTTAATTCAAATCAAATCAAATCATTTATTTGCTTACTAAAACAGGTCTTGTTACTCAGCCTAAGTCCCAACCGTTCCAGCAAAAATGGCCAAGTAAAACACCCGTGGACCCGTGGTTTATTGAGCAAAATATGAGTAGAGCCCGATAGCCATCTGAAATCCATAAGGATTTCCATATCATAGACTTAATAAGACTGTACACAAATACCTGGTTCAGTGATTTCAATGTCTGTGTCGAAGTTCAGTTACGATAGTTCATCACTCTTTGTTGTAATGAAACATTGTTTCCTAATAATTAACACCGCACACTGGAGGTTATCCATCACAATGATTGTCAACAAAACGGCCTCTGCAGCCCGTTCATTAAAGTAGTGTGATTCAATCGTTTTATTTTAAACTAGCTTCCCGCCAGCGGCTTCGCCCGCGTGGTCTTATAATTTTTTCCCCGTTTTTGCTACATTTTTCATTACTACTCCGCTCCTATTAGTCGTAGCGTGATGATATATAGCCTATGTTACTCGGGGATAATGTAGCTTTCCAAAGGTGAAAGAATTTTTGAAATCGGTCCAGTAGTTTCGGAGCCTATTCATTACAAACAAACAAACAAACAAACAAACAAACAAATCTTTCCTCTTTCTAATATTAGTATAGATAAGCTGGTAATGTACGCACGATATCACCTCAAGCTATTCAGTTACATTACAAAAATCTACGCTATTTCATCGGAATACGGGCGATCCAAAAGGCCAATTGTTTAGTTCACGTGTTGTCGTATAAGTGTGTAGGTACCTATATTGCCACGTTGAGCAGTAATTGCACATGAGGTCAAAACTCAAGGCCATTATGTTTTTAACATGCGGCTGCTTTAAAATAACTATAGAAAAAAGATTATAAGTAATGCGGAATGCTATAATTACAGCATGCCATCCCATCCCAGTTCGAAAAACTACGGGTAAGTGAGTTTGTTTGGGGAAGAACTTACGATACAGAAATTGTTTTTTTTTACAATTTCCATGAATTTTTCAATACATCATTCAAAATTTTGCACATTTCCTCTGGAGTAAATAGTTTTCTCCGTAAGTTGTTTTACATCTTTCCTGACCAGTTCCTGAGTCGCCCAGATTGATTACCACCGGTCAAACTGCCAGCTAGCAACACGACAACCAAAAACAAGATGTTTGTAAAGAAGATTCACGAACTCTATCGTTTAAAATAGCTGGCGTAGACCAATCGATTCGATAAGCATTTGTATTTATCTTCGCGAAGGGTGCAAAAAATAAACTTACGCGAGTATGATTGAAGCCTGTTCGAACATATTTTTTTATCCTATTCTGTGACGCACGTAGAGAACCTCTACGCAAGAAATATATTATAGTACGAGTACCTACTTATATCTCGTACCTACTTCGTTTATGTTGCAAGATAGCAAGCCCCTCCACCGCCACTGATTACCAACATAATGTATTTGTATTTTAGTGTATTCAGAAACCCGATGTGTTGGCTTTGCTCTCATGTTCCATTATTATTTTTAAACTTAGAATCAAATAATCACAAACTACCGTTTTTTTTTCAAGTACACGTTAAATATAGACACAATTAATGATGATTTATAAACATTACCTCAAGAAAACAACGAATATATAATTTTAAAATGGATGTCTTGGCGCTTCAGTCGATGTGTCAATATTTTCAAGGCGATTTTTTGTAAGGTAATTTACTCGTATGTAATTATAATAAATTAATGAAAAAATACGCGATTTTGCGAGTAGGTATATAAAAGGATGGCAGTGATAATCTGTATATATAAATAGGCACGGAGGGGTAGAGGAAGGCCAAAGAAAAGGTGGATTGTGTTAACGTCGATATGATGGAGAAGGGAGTGAATGTCGGTAAGATGAAAGAGGAGGTGACGGTGATCAAAGATGAATGGATAGACTGTGCTGACCATAAATACATTGGGACAAGGGCAGGAACATGATGATTTTAATCGAATTGAAAAAACGTAATCTGATTCAGTTATTTTATTTCTACTCAATACCTACAAAAGACAAACTCCCATCTACCATCGGTAGTCGTGAACACCTCAATCCGTGGACTCAATGAAAGCGTCGTAGTTCTTAGAGTACTTGTCCTCGGGGTCGTATTTCGCGATGATTTGCTTCCAGTAGTCCTGTTCATTATCCCTGATGTGTTTCACGACCTTCCTGCCTCCCCTCCTTTGTTTAACTGTGCATTTCTCACACGAAGTCTGAATGGCTTCCTTGATGTTTGCTGCAAAAGAAATGGGTAAGTGCTGTTTCAAATTAAAGAACCCAAGGAATTTGATAGAATTGAATAGAATTTTGATAGATGGTAGGATAATTCCTCAGATAATATTTTAGGTCCATTCATGCATTTACCATACCAGAATCAAAGTGTGCGCAAATATTATTGAATTTTTGCTAATTACTACCTCATCAGCTTAATCATGGTAGCCGCGATAGCTGGGTTCGATTACCTGGTCGAGCAAAAATCTATTAGATTTTTCTATGAAATAAGCTCTAAGCGCGTTTACATATACCGGTTACTTAGGGATGATTGATTAATGATCGCGATGTTAGCGACTGTGCAAACTGTTGCTGTTTAAAACCCTATGTAGGTATTGTTTTTTTCCACAACCTATAATTGTTTATGCACAATTATAACACCCACGTCAACCCACAGGCCGCGTCAGTCGCCCTGGTTATTATCGCAAAATGTTCGTGGAACGGAACGGAGATTTATAAATAAACAAACATATTGTATGATAATAATCATGGGTAAGTTTCCATTATATAAGCCGTCAATATCTGAAGATGTAATTGACCGCACCGAAGGCTTTTTGCTCTTTGATCGAGTAAAAAATATGATTTGAAACGTACCTACAAATATGACTCATGAACTGGTATAAGTTTAACGATTTTGTTATTGTTTTGGAGGTAACTTAAACAACTTCAACTGATTGGAGCATCTTATTCCTAAGTCCACAACTTCGCCAGTAATTTTGACATCTGTTGACGGCAACTTTTTGTTTGGCGTGTTTAGTTCTTTGGGTACCCGTAGGAGGGTGGAGGATTTAGTGAGCAAACTCACTTGGGTTTATTAATAAACAAGGTTTAGGCTAGAAGTAGTTAATCTAATTTTTGTCTCTGTCAAATGATTTTAAAGTGGACGAAATAGGAAAGAGGCAATACATAGTTTAGCTACTCCCAGTTTCAGCAATGGAATAAATAAAAACAATTGATAGTCAGTGTCTTTACTACTGTGAATGTTTGACTACAACATTGCAACATTTAAGGAGGAAAGTAATATTATTCCAATAGGAATTAAATAACACATGGCTGTGGTCTACCCCCAATTTGGCGAACACAGTAGACCGACTGTCATACGCGCAAAACAAAACCCAATACCGAAAGAAGACCCGTGTCCAGCAGTTTGATGAATGAATTAATGATGAATGATCTTACCTTTAAGTTCCTTTCCGTCAGGAGTGCATCTTCCCTGCTCGAGTATACACTTGATATATGGAACCAGCAGCTTCCTGTTCTCAATGATTTCATCTATGTTGATGTTGTCGTATCTGTCCGTGTATTCAGCAGCTACGTAAACCGTGAGTGTCACGAGCACGGATACCACGAGAAATTTCATTCTGCAATATTTTCTGTAGTATTCTGAAAATATACAAGATACCTCAAATATTCCGTCTTTATATATTGGTCACTCGTAAAATAATGATGAGGAGTTTGAGTATTCTTAACGTTTTATAACTACTTACTTTATTACATCAATAATTTATCACTATGACCTTTTCCCCTCGTAATAATGATTTTCATTCTCGTTTCAAAATGATTTATGCAACGCTTGTAAAAAAGATAATTTTTCATGACACTTTTTTGTATAATTTCACTTTTAACGAACAATTTTATAATATTATATTTGAAAATACTGAGGTAGGTAGGTACTTATCTAAAGTATTCAAGTAGTGCTGTAGCAATTAGTAGGTACCTACGTGAGCAAATAACTTATAATGCCTGTTTATCCACCTCTTAATAAGTTCCCATTTCATAGAAATTATGATCCATTTTTTAATTGATCCGATATTTAGCGGTTGTCCAGAGGTGGTGAAACAGGCCCTAAGGGTTTTGGGCAATTAATGGTAATAAAAATACCTTTACTATTTTCAATCCACAGTTCCACACGCTTGGTGTATTGAAGCGAATAATAGAACACTGATGATAACAAGAAAATCGATTTCATTTATAGGAATCATCGATGATTTGTTACATGCGGAAAATAGACGCCCATTGTTGTGATAATTATGATAAACATTTAATCTGATGCCCTGTAATTAAACCTCATTATTATTTCAAACCGCAAGACATTGTAGATAGAAGAAAAAATAGGTTGTTGATGACTAAGCTGGGGAAGGATCTTTTTGTAACCATCATCAACCAAAGCTTTTAACAACACACTGACGACCATTTATCGTTTCCCAATCAAAATATAAAATAATCAAATAATAATAAAGAATCATTTATTTTCAGGTATCAATGACCCATACAAGATAACATATATAAAATATTACAAAAAATTATCAATCAATCTTTCTAACACCCTATATGATACTATCCTAAATCATCATTATTCATTCGGAACTCGCTCGCTTGGAGTATGGATTTGTGCCCAGTTAATGCCAATAGACTTACCCCTATTGCATGGGGTGCACGAACCGTAGGTGTACATTAATAGCTCATGGGGGATGATAGCTGATAGCAGGCGTGATGGTATGTTAAAATTAGGACAAAAACTAAATAGTCTATTAAATTGGTCTCGTGATCACCAACCAGAAAGTTCTTTAAGAAAGCAAGTTTAATCGTATTTATTAAGAACCTACGACAATGAGTTTACGATGATGATACAAAGTAACAACAGAGGACTAAATGTCAAGGAAAACATCGTGAGGGAACCGGCTAGCTAAGGAAAGAACCAAAATAAAGCTGTGTGACATACCTATGTCACATAATCCTTGGCGGCGTTGCTCGTATAGGGAGTTCCCTTGTATAATGAACTCGTAGACTATGAGTAGGACTAGAAGGCTAAAATTGCGTCTTTTGATGAATCATACCGTGCCGTATTTGCATTTTCAGGTCAGTACATACTTACAGGCAATTTACAGCACCCCTGAGGAGTGATGAATGGTGATTTCTAGAGCCTCATTCAAAACCCTTTGATAAATGGACGAGTTGATCAAAATCGGCTCCAGCAGTAGGGTTCACGGATTGGATGGCATAACACAAAATAATTGTAACGCCCATAGCTACGGGTCTCAACGTTTGTGGATATAAAATAAGTAAAGACGGTATTTCAGCGCATTCCAATGTAAGGCTAAACTAGCCAGGCATTGAAAAAACACTACTAAAACGATATAAGTATTGTTGCAAGAACATTATGTCGCACTTTTCTGCGACATCATTTTAGCCTAGCCTAGCTTTAGGCTAACTCGAAACCCCAGCTTTAAAGTTAGCCTCCCAGTTGTCTAGTAACTCTCGGTAAGTTTTTAAAAACTATATTGGTTCGACTTCCATCATTGGTATCTCTAATATTATTTCTAGGAATCTTAAATAAAATGGAAAATTACAACGTGAAGAATCATTTATGATTTCATGGTGTTTATAACATCACACGTCCATTTAACTTTATAGTTCCCATGAACAATAACTAGCAGTCATCTAAGTAATGTTTATAATTTATAACTGAAACCATTTAAAAACGCATTAAAATTTACCGATGAACGATTTTATCATTGTGTTATTGGACTTAACAATGGATATAAGTAAGTAACTACCTAGTTAAATTGATGTTAAGTTTTCATAGTTGTTTAAGTACGACTGAATATATATCCAATGGTGAAAATATTTTTAGGAATGTTTCATTTTGATATCTTGCAGTATTCAAAGATATGAACCCGGTTGGGTAATCTTAGTTAAAAATAATATAGGTATTTAACTTACCTACGTCATAGATAAAAAAAAACCCTACCAAACTTTTTAATCCTACATATGAAAACACGCCGACAAACACAAACACTAAACTTGTTCATCATAATTATAAATATTTGCGTCCTTTGGGGATCGAACCTCGTGTTCGACACTTGAACCGCTAGACAACAGACTTCGTCTTTTATCAAATCAAAGCAAATACATTTTTTCTATCAATCTTTATTTGTAGATCATAAGTAAATTATTTTCAGAATCATATAATTAATTTCGGAGATTATCCATCTAAAACCAACTCAAAAACTTGAAAAGCCACAAACCAGTAAACTCACAAATACAGTGCGCCTTGGGTTTATCATTGTTTGCCTAAAAATAAAAAAGTGCCTGCTAAGTTTGAAAGTTTTTAGCTATTATAAAGATACAATTGAATTCTGACAGGCGTTTAAATATTTGTAGCATGTTGGTAAGTGGAGTGATATCTGTTTTGTATTAAATACCTTTATATACCTATTATACCTTAAAAATCTCTTTCAAATACCTGCACATTTGAGAAAATTATTGTGTTTTAAACACCCCATGGCAGTAAAGACGAGCATCGTGTACATTGGCTTTTTCTATAAAATTCTCATTGGCGACTCGAAGTTTGGATTTGAGCCCGGTTAATGGTATTAGTTATGCCCTCTATTAGATGGGACATAAACATACTGGGCAACTGTGGGCAACATTAGTACCTACACGTCTACCTAACCCATCGAGGAATACGGGTGTGATGGTATGGTATATTCTACGAAATGCCTAGTCAACACTGATGAGTTTTGAAACGTAAAATTGGAAACTTGCTTCTCTGCACGATGAAGGCGTCTGCTAAGGCATGAGAAATTACAGTATACCATCACGCCTGTATCCCCGGCAGGGGTAGGCAGAGATGTACTAATGTACACCAACATTAAGCCTATTGCCATCCACCGGGCACAAATCCAGACTCCGAGCTGCTACTGGGAATTTCACAGAAAAACCCAACAACACTTTGCTCGACCCGGGATTTGAACCGTGGAATTCCAGCGTAGCAGTCGCGTTTGGCACCACTAGTCCAACGAGGCATTCGAGAGAGATATGAGATATTGGAAAATGTCTAAGATAAACGGGATAAAACAGCGGACAACCCGCTATAACTGTTCCTCGTGGTGTTACTCATCATCATCAACCCATTAATTGTCCCTCTGCTGGGCACGGGTCTCCTCTCACTATGAAAGCAATTAAGCCATAGTCCACCACGCTGGCCTAATGCGGTGTTACATGGGTTCATATTTTTTTAAATAAATACTATTTCTAATATTACAGTAGCCTATGTTACTCCTTATAACATTAGCTATCTGCGAGTGAAATTCCCGTCAAAATCAATCCAGACGTAGCCGAGCCGGAACATCAGAAAATTGTTTTTTGATGTAAGTACCGTATCTATAGGTACTTTCATATGCATTTAGTGAAAAGCTGTTAATTTAAAACGACTCGGCAACCATCAGTACCCGGCAACCCCAGTTTTGGGCAACACTTAAATTTATACCTTAAAATCGTATGTATAAAACGTAATTATATAGCACACGAATTGTTTCGACCTATTTCCGATAAATCTTTGAAACCATCCAACTTATGTGAGCCAAATTCGAAAATTTCCTCGGTTTCATTAAAAAGACAATAAATAATGCAGTTGGTTTTAGACAACTAAAACAATGCATTAGGCACATCTAAATATATAAAACTCAAAGGTGACTGACTGACTGACATAGTGATCTATCAACGCACAGCCCAAACCACTGGAGGGATCGGGCTGAAATTTGGCATGCAGGTAGATGTTATGACGTAGACATCCGCTAAGAAAGGATTTTGGTGAATTCTACCCCCAAGGGGATAAAATAGGGGATGAAAGTTTGTATGAAACTTTGTCAATTTTAAACCGATCGGGCTGAGACTTTGCATGCATATAGCTACTATGATGAAGGCATCCCCTAAGAAAGGATTTTGATAATCCACCACATGATGAAAGTTTGTATAAATCTTCTTAGATTTTCGACTGATTGAACTGAAATTAAATATTGGAGCTACTATGATGAAGACGTCCGCTTAAATAGGATTTTGATAAATTCAACCTCCATGGGGATACAATAAGGGATGATGGGGGATGTAAATGTATTAGTTTGTTTGAGTTTTTTACACACGCTAAACAAAACTAAAGCCGCAAAAAATATACCTAATTAATAATAATACTTCTTAACGCGAGCGAAGCCACAGGCAAAATAATTAATCAATTTCGACCTATGTAAGGGTGAAATAGGGGATGAAAGTTCATATGGAACAAAGTAACTATTCCACGCGGACGAAGTCGCGGGCAAAAAGCTAGTTCGTGGCATATGTCGCTCCTTGCGAAGTCGGGGGACGGGCCGCTAGTTTAGCTTACATTTGATACCTTTAGTATACGCGCCTGCGTCAGTTATGGTTGCAATAACTAACTACGGTTTACACAACAAAAGTGTTTGTACCTAGTAACAAAGTCAATAATACTTTTGATACACTGCATGATGAGGCTGTTTTTGATATGAACTCCTTTTTCGTGACAATATTGGTTGGACAAAGTTCCTCCTCTCTATTCTACGTTGCCGTGCGTAGGTCCATGCATGATTGATACCTCATGTGATGTATTGCGAATAGAATTACTATTACAATAAACTAGTTACGCGTGCTGTGGTAGAGGGCGCGGTAGAGAGACGTGCGACACTGACATTGACAGTTGACAATTGACAACATAATATATGCTAATGCACACCCTCTCTGAGCACCAGCACCCCAAGCGACACCACGTACTTACCTATAACAAAACTTCAACAAGTGTTTATTATTTAATCCCAACACCATTCCAGGATATATTGTGTTAAACACAGGACACAACACCTCATTATCATAACAACTATTAAAATAGCATTGTGGAGAGCAAATGCTTGGCCGGGCTGAAGTTGGCCGTATGAATGCGCAATGGCATGTTATCGGCATGCTTAGGTTATAAATTGTGTACTACGCAACTAAACAACTAACTTCAATTCGGCCAGGTTATGTCGCGTGTACTCTACTCCGTTGCTAGTATGGTGGTAGAAGGTTTTCTGGGGTAGGTAGAAAAAACGCATTTTCATATACCTATTCTGCCGCAATAATATGCAAATAATAAGTGATAATAACAATAAGTAAGCTTTTGGTGTTAAGGTGGGTATCTAACAAATGTTAGGAGAGAGTTACCTTAGGGGAGCCCTGATTTCCAGAGTCACATGTTTTAAGTACCTGGGACATTGGGTGACCGATAGTTTGTCGGATGTTACGGATTTGGAGAGTGATCGGAGAGCATTGGCAGTACGATATACTATATTGACTCGTAGGTTAGCAGGATGTATAAGAGAGCAATGAAAATTACACATTTTAGGTGGTATTGACAATCCCTGTACTTCTTCTTTTTCTTCAAAGAATTACTGGAGGGTGACTGTCATTTCAGTCAACACTACACCCACACGCACTTCAACAAATCTTCCGCGGTGATGTTGATGCTTGTCCACTTCAATCTCTGTACACAACCCCTATTGGTCAGTTATATAGAAAACTAATACAATTCTCTGCGAACCTTCGTAGTAATGTTGGGGCTACCGTGCAGCCCGTTGGAGATGTTTGCGCTGAAAACTGTAGGTACCAGACTTTTATACTTTGATGCAGTCACCTATACCGTCTCTGATGCATCGATATTAGCATACGCTATTGCTCCAACAGCCTAGTAGCTTTTGTGGCTAATAGGATGGACAGCCCATTTATGTGGCATTGGATTTACAGGGCGTCATTCAAATACACTCAATAAATTTATATAGGTAGGTTCTAGACACGAATCCAATGTTGTTGTTACCACAATACTAAAATATTATTAAAACAGCGATCATTCAAAATGACAAATATCTGGACATGCCAATTTTAGTGTAATTATGAGGTAAACAAAGTTTAGCGAACCTTACACTTCCTTTACTTCATAACAAAATATTTTCTTCCTTTTATCTATTGACATTTAAGGAGGTTTTTATCATAGTGACTCATTTAATTAATTATGTTGTGAAACCTCCATGATGTATATTCAGTCTTAATTTTTTATATAAGGCTGGCCTCACACATCCGCAATGTCTCTCTGAATTCATAATTCTGGCACCTGACCTCACTCATATCTTAAAAATTCAGATTGATCAGTACTCTCGCGTTTCACGGCACATGCAAACGTATATATGGAAGAAGAATTAATACTATCGCACTATTTTTGGCTTTAGGTATATACTAAAAAAAATTAAACGGCAGCAGCTTGCAGTGTCATGTCATATTACGCGCGTTATGAAATCGTAAAATCAAATATTCTGATCCGGAATTCAGAACGCTCGTCAGTATCATTCTTACAGATGGATCTGAGATTTTCATAATCTGAAAAAAAAACAGAATATGTGTGGAACATAGCTACATTGTATGGAATTTCGGGTTTTCTTAATTAATAATATAAAATCAGATTATGAATTCAGAGATATTTCGGACAGCCTAAAAGCGTACTTATTTACTTTCTAATAGTGAACAAATTAACTTTAATCTAAAATAATGGTAATATTGTTTTTAACAGTAAAATGTATGCACTAAAACACAAGAATAATTTCTTTGGTTTATTAAATATAAAAAATGCGTAAGAGAAACAATTTATTATAATTACCAAAGGAAAAAGTACCAAAGGAAAATAAATGAAACAGTATCAAAGTAAAAAACATTGAGTAAAGGGATTGAGGATTGTGATGTTAAACTGCATGCTCTATCGACGATGCTAATATTCAATCTAGTGCTTCATATGGAAAGGTTTAAATCTGATCAATATTTCTTGGCAACGGTGATCGGTTTCCAAATTCCGTTGAAAGAAGCGCATGCGCCAATCCTCACACAATTTCTAGTCGAAGTTATTCACTTAATATGATGGGATTTTAATGCCTTTGGCCTCGGCCTCCTTCTCGTACTGCTTCCTCCATTTGCCTTCAGGGTCGAACTTAGCGCAGAGCTCGTTCCAGAACTGTACTTCGTGCTCGATGAGGTGATGGATAACCTTTTCGGCTCCTGCCTTTTGCTTTTCCGTGCATTTCTCGCATCCACCACCAATAGCGTCTTCGAGATGGTCTGGAAGAATAAATAAGAGCTTTACATGTCTAATCAACAACCCAGAAACTGTAAAAGAACTGTTAATCTCACTGAAGTTTAGGCTTAGGCAAAGCATTGACATCTTGTAAGAATTAATGGATTGGATGACTTTTTATCTGTGTGACTATTATATGAAAAGGTTCATAGGCTCGCAGAATCTAGAATCTTGAAAATCGGTATAAATACGAATTACCATCAATATAGGGTTTCTAACAATAAAAGGAAACTTTAAGTGTATTTCTTTATAAGGTATTATAGCATTGTAGGTAATTTTATTAAATCCTTATGTTTCGACCATTTACAGGTACTTAGTTCATGATCGTCTACTCGTGACATGCATACATTTTCCCCAATAAACAAGGACGTCTAACGGAAGTGGATGGTTTAATAGACGTGATCTGCCTTCGTATGAACTACATTTCCAAGTCATTTCCGTAATATATTTCCTTTTCTTTTTCCTTTAATAACTTGCCGACGAAGACAAAAGGATGCAAGTATATACATACTAAGATAAATATCAAGCATAGGTACTGGCCAATGGCAACCGTAATCGATAGACATCTGTAACACCAGTGCGTGGTATCACTCAAGTGTTGTCATCAGTTGCTAGGCTTTATTTGCCAGTAATAATGCTAGCTAGACAACCCCTCAAACCGATGCTAACAAATATTTGTTTAGCGCCAGAATATTTGCCAATGCGGTAGTACCAACACAAGAACACAGACGTATTATCACCGATTTTTTTTTATAATAATCCATTTGGGTAATTGTGTCTTCGAGGTTAGAGCCTACTTGTATTTGTTTATAATGTAAAGATGTTTTATTTTGTATACATTTCAAACAAAACCTATCACACCTTAAATACGGTACATTTATCATATATTTTATCTTTTGTAATGTGTTTTATCATGTATTTTATCATTTGCATATTTTAAATTAAATTTTCAATCTATTTGCTTCGGTATAGGTATAATTTTCATCAACGTTTTATTTTGATATAAAATCTATTTCATCTTGTTCGTTTCTTTTTGTATATATGTATATAGTCGTTGTGTCGTATTCTTGTATCGATATCATAAGGTTACTAGATGTTTTTGTTTGATGTAAATTACCTACCACATCTAGAAATTCTCAATGTTATATTGAGATTTAGATTGGGAGAAATATTACTAAGAATGATGACATTTTAATGTTATGTAATACGTGTCCTTGGCCTTTTAGTCTAAATCTGCATAGGCACGTATCTCTGTTAAAAATAATTTTATGAAAGATTTGCAAGAAAGCTGGGGCACTATAATGCTCGTCTCGTGTAAGCATTTACTGCTAGTAATAGCTAGTAGACTAAACCAGATGCTTAGGGCCTTTTAGACTACACCCAAGAGAGGTGGGGCACAGCAATTTATCGCTCAAATCTGGAGCAGCCTGTCTGGGGAAGTACCTCCACCTTACATAAAACTGCAGCCAAATAACACACTTTATTGTGTGTTGTGTTCCTACAGTGAGTAAGGTTGCCAGAGCTCCTTCTAAGGATGCGCTACGCTGGCAGCAAAAGGAACATTCCCTTAAACTGTCGGCGCAGCGAATCCTTTTGCAGGGTCGGCAACGCGTGAGTGACACTTCGGTGTTAGAAACGTCCATATGCTGCGGTAACCGTCTACCATCAAACGGCCGCACGCTTGTTTGCCACCCTTGCGGTATAAAAAAAAACATTTTATTTACCTTTGAGCGTCTTGCCTTCGGCGGTGCACTTGCCCCTTTCCAATACGCAGTCGATGTATGCGATCAACAGCCGCTTGTTTTGCAAGATCTCATCCAGGTTAATGTCATCATATTTGGCAGTGTACTTCTCGTCGGCCACCACCGCGGCGAGCACCACACACAAAACTAAAAGGTACTTCATGGCTGGAAATTAAAAAAAAATATTAAGCGCGTTTTTAAAATAACACCAACGCGTGTGTATGACAAGATGTATGAACGTGGACAAAGCAGAAGAAGTATGCAAGAATCGTTCTGTAGTTTTGCCTACCCCTATGGGAAAAAAGCGTGAGTGTATGTATGTATTAAATAAGTTTTTGGATAAATAAAACCAAGTTCTGTAAGAAAAGATATGCGTAAACGTAAGTAATATGGAAATATAATGAATCTAATAAAACAGAATCGTCATAACCACATCAAATATTATACAGCAAAGTCCAACGTAAAAATAGTTACATAAAATCCTATTCCTACTAATGTTATGAATGCGAAAGTAAATCTGTCTATCTGTCTATTGTGCTTTCACGCCTAAACCGCTTAACAGATTTAAAAAAAACTTGGAATCCCTTTCCAAGTTTTTTTTAAGCTTTTTTGCATAAGCTACGTTCGCAAAAAAAGGCTTCAAGGGGTTGAAATAGAAATTCAAACAATGAAACTTTCTATGTAAGCACAAATGCCTATTCCACAGTCAATTTAAATATAATGTGATCTGATCGTTGATTTTTTGGCACCGATTCAAAGTTAGTTATTAAGACTTTTAGGTCCTATTAAAAAAAATCGCTTTTCAGTTACCTTTTTTTAGTTTTTATTTTAGATGTTATGAAATTATTAACAAAATAAACACCAAAGTAATTTTAGAATCAAGAAAGTTCAATACTTTTTTGGTAATGAATGGATCCGCGTCACTATGGAAAACTCAAACTTCACTTCCAAACGCATAGACACAAAAACAGATTTTTGTTAACCGAATTAAGTTAGAGAACGTAAATAAATAATTTGTATGACCTACCGTCTGTTCTTCAAGTATACTGTAATCGCAAGTAGCTGAGTAACTTATGATGTCCGTTGTAATCATATGCCTGTATATATACTAGTCGCCGGCGCGCTTAAAACATCTAATTTGCCCCTGGTTGGTTCATTATATTATCTGTCTTTGATGCATAACCTGCGTCAGTACCTACTTGTTGTACAGGACGTTTTATTTTCTTTTGTTTATGTTTCATGTTCCGTGAATAAAACAGATAGTGTTTTTTTTTAATAATCCTATGATCTAAGTTGCGATGCAGTAATATATTATTTTTATTTTTTTGACGTAATTATGATTATTTAACGTTTTTATTTTTGATCATTCAATCCAAAGCTAAAGCTGCGCTTGCTGCGTGCAGTCTACAGTTGGGTGATCATTCTTAGCACATTAAAACGCTTCTATTGTTCTTAGATAATACAAGCACCTATGATCATATTGAAACAGGGTCAGAAGACCAAAAATTTCTGACAACCAGTTTATTTTTAGTATATTAGTATTGCCTAGTCATTGGGTTGTAGCAGAACTGGTTGTCGCTTTGTAAAATTAAAATATTGATAGTTAGTCTGGTAGGTAACGGACCTCAATCTTTTTTTCCAGTAGGGAAAGATCTCGAAGGACAATGACAATAAAGTTTTTATTGTGATTTGTGTGGTCAGTACCTACTATGAAGATTACATTGTAGAAAATTATAAGATGGGTAAACAGCTGGTTTGATCAAATAACTTTTGTCAGTAATCTATTATACATATAATTAATAGTTTATATTAGTTTTTTACCAGAATCTTGGGTTTGACGTGGGTATTATAGGTAGCGGGTAAAGTAATGTTAAGTGAACTTCACCTTTTTTAAATGAGGTTATTGTAATATTAAGTCATCATGCGTTAAATTATAATTGCCTTAGTTACCTAATGAGGATATTTTTATTAATAAAATCCGGTGACCCCTTATTATAATACTAATAATGTCTTATTTTCATTGTTGTTTGATGAAAATATTTATAAAATATAAGTTAATACATGTAAATATGAAATAAAGGGAATAATAATACATAATAAAAGTACTCCACATAACTATATTCCGTGGCCCCACACTAGGCAAGCGTTTATAAGCTTATACTAATATTATTTAAATAGAACTAATGCAAAAAGTATACCTACATACCTATATATTCTTATGAATATTTAGTACAAAACTCAAGGTGGCGGTAACTTTGCTAAAAGAAAATAGAAAAGAAAAATAAGAATATTGTTTTTTATTAATGTGCACGTTGGCTAGTTGCATGTGCAAACACCATGCATCCAATATGTAACTTGTTTGCATAACTTTAATGATCATATCTCTCTACTTTTAATAACTAATATAAAACGTCCTTACCTACTTACTACCTTTAGTTCCCCTTCTTAATTCTAATGTTTATCCATAATCCATAGATCTCTGAAATTTATAATATTTCACATGAAGTTATATTTGAAGTTATGTTTTATCTATTTAATTTAAGTAATCGTTTTTGAGTGCGTGCCCACCCACCCGATTATGTTAAGTTTTAATATTTATTTCTATACTTAACAATGTAAATACATTGCGTCTAATTAAAAAGCGACCCCTGCTCGAAATTAATAACTTAATTTAGTACTAAGTATTATTAATTACAAATAAATTTATTGCATTTCACTCTCGTCAACAACTTCGAGAGCAGAGCTCCCAACGGATATTGGGATAGGCACAACATGGGCGTTTGACATAAATTTCGTCTTGCCCATGTTCATTTTAAGACCCACTTGGTGGCAAACTTTGTTGAAGTCATTGAGTCAAGTATGTCTATCTAGGACAAACCGTCCAGCTAGGTAGGCCCAACTTCGAGAAAGTTGGCTGGGCAGCGTTCGGGAAACTTCGCAACGTCTTTCGTCAACTATACCACAGTGTCTTAAGACAAAAGTCTTCAAACAGTGTGTGTTACTAGTGATGACATATGGCACAGAGATGTGGTCAATCACTATGGGCCTCATAAGAAAGCTCAAGGTCACTCAGCGAGCTATGGATCGAGCTATGTTTAATGTTTCTCTACGCGATCAGAAATGAGGAGATTCGTAGTAAAGTGACTGACATAGCCGAAAGGATTAGCAAGCTGAAGTGGCAGTGGACGGGGCACATAGCTCGTAGAACTGAGGCCGCTGGGGCAGAAAGGTTCTCGAGTGGAGACCACGCACCGGAAAGTGCAGCGTGTGACGGCCTCCAACGAGATGGACCGATGACCTGGTAAAGGTCGCTGGAAATCGTTGGATGCAGGTTGCATGCGTCCGGTCCCTGTGTAAGTCAATGGGGGGGGGGCCTTTGTTCAGCAGTGGACCTCTTTTGGCTGACATGATGATGATGATGATTATTTCATTCTACCTACACTCGGCACTTCAGGAGGTTAAAATGACCACTTTGAATAACTGCCTCATTTGCCTATGGGTTCTACGCGCCACTTGAGATCCGGGGTGCAATTCCCAGGTTGGGCAAAGTGTTATTGGGGTTTTCTATGAAATTCTTAGTAGCAGCTCAAAGTATGGTAATGTACCCGACGGAAATAGGCTCGCCCTCTTTTACATTACCTCTACACAGCCTACGATCAAGTCGTAAGGTCCTTGTTGAGTCCTGTAATGTGTGTTGGTTTTATCACGATAATTTCGTTCAACATAACTTATATGAGTTCAACGAATGTAAGTACTAATAATATTTATTTAACGGAAAGTTTCCAAGTTCTACATACGAGTTGCAGATTGCACATGCAAAGTTACAAAAGCTCTTCACATTACACGACAATTTCGTAATATTTACTCTGGCCAATGTAGAAGTTGTAATTTCATAATATTTAAACAATCAATTTGTTGGAAACCGACTTCCTTTTTGCTGTGATGCTTCCTTATTGACTCAATATTACATAGATCTAAAATAAATCATAAAACTACTTGATAACATCTGTAAAGTGGGAAATAATACGTTCATAGAAACATGGATTGATTTGAATTTTCTCCTAATAGGTTTCCGTTTAATTACTTGGCAGATAATTTCATATAAATATTGTTCCAATTTGAATTTATCCTGTGGTTAGCGACTATCCCGAGATGGAGAAACAGGCTTAATTTCTTGTTCTACTTATCATAACCCAACGGCATAACGATAACTTCTCAATTTTATCATTTTATGCAATTATTTATTTACATTCTGTTTTATTGATATCTTCCTAATTTTAGTGTAAGTACATTACACAGTACATATTCACATTTCTAATTTGTGATACAATAAAACGCTCCAATTCATTTCAGTCCCACAACTGCAGAATGAATTAGGCCAACGGTAACGTGGCCATGCCCATTGAGTCCAGGCCACTGTGATGACTAAATAAGATCCTCATCGCATTGGCCTGAGATATTTGATGAAGAAATAGAGATAGAGAGAGATAAGATATTATGTTAAATTAATTTTGTTATCATACTGTATATGAAAATCGTGTTAAGGGGAAGCACTGTCAGAGTCTTCCGTTTTCACGACCGCTGCATACCCTTGAAATGTATTTGTATATCTTGAATTTACAATAAAAAATAGTAACTTAATATTATGTGCAACAAAGAATATAAATGATTGAAAAAGTAAAACTTGTGTATTTTTGAAAGACATACTTATTGCAATTCACACGTTTGTGTAAGAATGTGATGTAAAGAAATCTATAAATTTTCGATCCAATTTTTATTCACAGTAGATTTTCGAGTAGAAACCGAAACCTTATAAAGTCGAAATTTTGATAACATGTACCTACTACACAAGTTTCTACTGTGCTAATAAAAACTAGCAATTATGTTTAAAGTAGGTAAATATTGTAACTTGCAATTATCTTGTAAACTATGCCTATTAAACATTATGCTATTGTTCTAGTTGACAAATTATGTAAATAACTACAATAATTATATATTCTTTAGATGTAGCGATTGCCTCATGGTTGTATATGCCTTGTGAAATGATGAGATAATTATGTCTTACATATGATGTATTAGTTAGTATACAAATAATTACTTAAAGAAAGGTAAACAAACTACCTATATTTATTGACTACGAAATGACGCCGCACATCAGCGTCGTGTATAGCAGCGGCAGCGTCTAACTATACTTTTGGCGTATGTTTAATTTTGGCATTAACGAATGCTAAAGCTTGTTCAAGATAACCGAGCGAAAGAAAAATAAGAATCTGGTTCAAACTCTCCCGGTTTTAACATGCGTCCTTTCGGTTAAATATAATTAAGTACCAAAGTCAATAAGCTACCAAAACCGCTTACCCTGCCTCGAATTTGCCTTCCGCTAGATTGCCATAAGTATTCGTATGGCTACAAGGATGGTCCCCCATCCATACGATAACCGCGGTAAAGGCAGTTTAACATTGCAGATTGCTTGATAAAAGTAGTTATTATTTACCCAGGTGAATATAAAATTGCAATCATCGAATAAGTGTTATTTGCGTCAGAACGCAACCAGGAAAACCTAATGTTAGATTTGATGAAGGTAACTTTTTATAGAACAAAAACTATATGACGTGAATCGGAGCATGGAGTAGGTAATGCTAATAAAGTAATAAGCTTTGCAAAATAATGAACTCTCATGTATAATGTCAGCTATATCGCTGGTTTATCCAACTATTAAACGCCAGAGTCGCGTTTTTTCCCAATTGTGATTAAAAACGTTTCTAGAGACTGTAATTTAACCAAATAATAAGAAAAACATCGCCTCGTGTTGGATCCAATTTGTGGAAGCGTAGTCGGGTCGACTCTTGAGATAAATTGGGCCGCTAAAACAACAGATAGAACAGCATGGAAGTAGGGAAGGGAGGCCTATGCTATGGCTATAGGATGAATCGGGCTTAAAAAGTCGAATCTAAAAAAATCATAAACCTTAAAATATTTTGTAGATGGTTAATCTTCAGTAACACGATAGCGTAGCCGTGGGACGTCAAACCTCATCAAAATATCATTTGTTCAAAATGTTTACAATGCGTAATGATTTCAACTAAGGTCAATTCTGTAAACGTAAAATGCTGAATATTTTTTGTAACCTTCAACGAAGTATTTTTCCGTTGGGGTGCCTGGTGGGTTTTTCCTTTTTTGTAAATTCGCATTTATTTTAACACAATAGATACCTACTCGTATTATGTAAAACCAAAGCTTGATAATTCTGTTGTTTTAAATTCATAGCACTTTGATTAATGAAACTTCATGATATTGTCATTAACTCACAGTTTACTAATTGAATTTAGTTACTGTTTTTATTCTAAAATGATCTTATGACTTTGAACAGCTTTTTTTAATACCAAAAAATATATATTGTTTTGCACAACAATAGTAGCTGTGTACCTACTACTTTTAAATTGTTTATGTAGGTATTACATTGTATGGTTAGGATTTATTTCTCACAAACTTATTTAATTTGCAACACATGAAAAAGTTGCTATGCTGTCCACTTCATTATATTTAAGAACCATGTTAACCTTAGTATGCAAATAGTTTGAGTTTAGTTTGTTTGTACGTAAATGCAATCAACAGAAAAAACTTAAGTACTGTATCCAGTCCAGTAAATTTCCTATAATTTACTGAAAGCCAATGTTATTTTTGTTAGGCTATTGACGGTATTCACGTTATATCAATATTGACGTTATTAGATAATAACGTCCTAAAAACGCGCTGATAGAAAGATAAATCTGTTTTGATTACTAAGTGTTTTTTCTAACACTCATTTACAACAACTACAAAAAGGTACCTACAAACCTAATGGAAAACTTTAACACTACAGAAGTTGAGTCATACAAAAACATTATTAAAGTGCAATATGCGCCTTAACAATGTTCCACTTGGGCTGGTATCACAGGGTGACAGCTGACCGGTGTAACGTACAGCAGACGCAACAAGCATGGCCGACCGTCATCCACCAGGTGAAGCAAACTTGTCTGTTTTCCACGTCGCTTATTATTATGTGAGTCACTTGGTTTTGTCAACTTAAGCCCTAATTGTTATATAATGAGTACGGCCAGGTAAACCTTGGTAATCTATACCCCGCTAAAGGCCGTCTGACTAGACGTATTTTAAGAAACTTTTGGCACGACGATTGCCCGTGTACCATTGTGTATTAGATAATATTTAAAAACTAAGCTACAGAAATAAAGTAGTTTTCCCCGAAGGGTTAGGCAGAGATGTACTAAAATGTAAATGTAAAATGTAAACATTAATATATAAATAAATAAATATCTTTGGACATTTTACACAGCACCATCTCGTCCCAAACTAAGCAGAGCTTGTACTATATATAGGTACTAGACTAGTCCAAGCAACAACTGAGGACAATCACCGCAGCCCTCACAGGTCATGGGTTTTTCAATAAACATCTGCATGTTTTAGGTATCACCGACAGCCCTGCATGCAGAGCCTGCCTAGGTGAGGACGAAACAGCGGCTCACGTGCTTTTGCACTGCACTGAGGTCGCCACATACAGGGCTAAGTACTTCGGAAACAAAAGTACCCTCCGAGAGATCGTCAGCAACATCAGAAATGTGCTGGCGTTTCTTGAGGAGTTAGGGTGGTTTGAGTAAACATTAAATATCCCCACCCGTACGCAAAATACGCGCATTGACGTGGAGTTGCGGAAAACTGCCCGCTATACCATACCATACCATACCATACCATACCATAGGTACTAGACAATAGATATACTACGGATATACTTTTTTTTTTTGTAAAAAAATACTTATAATACATAGCAAACACCCAGACAAACACAAACACTTAAGTTCATCACATAAATGTTTGTGTCCTGTGGGAATCGAACGCACGACCTCGTGATCAGCAGTCCAGGTTTTCATTTCAGAATATGAAATTAAAAAACATGGTACGTAACGTAGGTGTTTTATTGTTAAATTGTTTGTTTTCAGTGTCAAGATTTTTATTGTGTGAAATATTTTAGAGGCCGAGAATTCATTTAGGTTTGTAACATAATTATCACTTAGTTGTGTTTTAAAATGTATGCTTACCGAATACCATTATGTATATTTAGTAACTTACATACCATCACGCCTGTATTCCCCGAAGGGGTAGGCAGAGGCGTACTAATGTACACCCACATTTCGCCGGTATATTTTAGGTCCCGTGTAATAGGGAGCGAGCCCATTGCCATCAACCGGGCACAAATCCAAACTCCGAGCTGCTGCTGGGAACAGAAAACCCAACAACGCTTTGCTCGACCCGGGGATTGAACCCAGGACCTCTAGCGTAGCAGTCGCGCTTGGGACCACTAGACCAACGAGGCAGTCTTATATTTAGTAACACTTTTAATATGTAAGAATAAACTACAGTAGGTAGTTTTAGGTAGGTATACTTAGGTCTTTAAATAGTAAATTAAGCTTACCATACCTACACTACCTACGCGATAAGCATTAATTTAAAATTTTATTAATTTATGAAAACAACTTATTGTATTGTTTATTTAGATTCTCTTCGAATAAGATCTAATTGTATATATACGATTAGCAAATCGTTTAATTAACAAAAATAACCCATTGAATATGTTTACTCACTATGTAGATCTTAAATTTAGGCAACCATATAAACATAATTAGTAGATAACTCAATAAATTTATAAAAAACCATCGCCTTAACACTATAAGTATTAGTATAATTATAATTATGTCTTAAGATTTAAAATTGAAGCCAACGATTTATTACGTAAAAAAAAACAACTCCTTTAATGGATAAAAACTATCCACGTGTCTATACGTGTATATTTATACAATTCATAGTAAACTTGATTTGCGTCATAATAATAAAAAGTTTGATGCAAATTATGCACTAGAGATTCGGTGAGGTGAATATTAAATTTGCCAATAATAGTTTTTGTGGTAACAAGGTCTTGTCCACAGTTTTAAAATCTTGGTGTATCCAAATTGGTGTATGGTATCTTTAATATCTTTATGTACGATAGAACGATTATTCGACCATATCGTGTCACAGTGTGGTGTAATAGCTAACATACGTGGCTAACTGGCTATAATAAGATATAAAATATATAACAAATATTAAAAAAGTCATTATTCTTCATACACATTAGCGATCGTTTTATCAACACCATTTCCACCATAAACGAGCGTCAAGAAATTTTCAGGCACGTGTTGAATCAGATTCCACGAGTATTTATCTATCGCATATACACTACTAAACGTAATATGTCTATTTATCCTTTTTTATACTGTAAATAATAAGTGTCAGAGCGGATATCTTCTTCTATTCTTTCTTTTAAAATGATACAAATGTGACTCGGGCCTTACTCGCCGCAAAGGCCAACATTTTCAATGACTTGATGTTGGTAGAGGTAAATTGCTTTTAAAATAGCTGTTGCACTGCTTATGAAGGTAGTGATATCTCGAGTTAAATTCTGCGTATATTTATGTACTGTATTGAGGTAAACTGTAAATAAGTTTCTACGACAAAAGTGACGTCAAAAGTTTACCAAGAATTAGGTATTTATATTTTGCTTTAAGATTTAAAAGTATATTAAACTTTGAAGATTTCATATATTTTTTCCTTCATGCTGCGGGAAACATACCCACCCACTTGGTGACATTGAAGTCAATACCTCATTTACTGTGTCAATCAAAATAGGTAAATTTAGATCTTATTGTATTTATCTTTTGATAAGAAGATATGTATAACATAGTCTGGACTCACCTTCTCACTTTATAATATTTTACATGAGTTCATGTATACCTAGTAGTTTTTTGTGGTATCTGAATACAAAAATAATAAAGCTTTAATTATTCAATGAAACAAAAAATCCGACTGCGTTAAAAGTACTAATAAAAAATCCAAGATCAAACCTATTGAATGTTGGAAAATCTATTGCAGGCGGGGACTAGGTCCTCGGTTTACTCTCTGAGTATCGATCCCTCGATCCCCGAGGCACAAGTCCCGAAGGACCCCGATAAATAATGCTACATTTCTTTTTTCTATTGTTTTCAAAGGAGGTCATCGAAATCGGCCCAAATGATGTACCGAAGGTACACTTATTGGAAAAAATATCCTGTATTACGTTGGTTAAAACTCTAGTCGTACTTTTCTTTAATGTTGACTGGGGGGTGAGAAAAAAAACTTTTAATTTGAGATAAATCACGCCATTTTTATCTGTTTCGTAATGATTTCATAGTAAAAACAGTCAGTGTCAGTTTCAGAATTTCAATCGCACGCCATTACGGCAGATTATTATCAGTTTCATAGTGATTTCATGGTAAAAACTATCAACTTGACAGCTGTCATGTACCTCCGGTACAAATTTGAGCTGAGTTGTATGGGCTTTTGATGACCTCTTTTTACGGTCGACATAAAAATTGTAATGTTGTTTATTTTTATACTTAGTTAATTTTTTCATGTTTTAAGACAGATATTTTTGAAAAGCATTTTTAATTTCTCTATTGAAAAACAATAATCTAAGTAACCTGTAAAACTGATTTCTAAACTTAACTATTTACTATTATACCATTCATTACAAAAAAATATTACTAATAATGAAACCGTTTTTGAGTATTTTTAAATTAGGTTATTGTTCCATGTATACATACGTACATAGCTTCTCGCCTATTTCCCATAGGGGTAGGCAGTGCTACGATCCTGGCACACCCCTTTCGCTTCGTCTTCGTCTATTCCATGTATAGGTACTAGGTATTTTAATTTTCTGTATTGAAAAAGTTGCAACTATCGTGATAATAATTTAAAACCTGTGATTGATTTAGGAGACTCTGGTGTTGTATTTTATTATATTTAACTTAATTGGTTAAGGCAAAACTAATTTTCTACTGATCCTTGGTTAAATTTTTTAATTTTAGTAAGTAATAAAATTTTATAAAAATTATGATATGAAAAATAAAATCTTACTGCTGACGGTACTTTTAAGCCATACTGACTACCTATTATGTGAGTTTATTAAAATAAAAATAAATCAGGGTTCCCCGGGACGGGTGCCTCGGGGATCGGGGTATCAAGAGAGTAACCCAGCTATTCGTTCAAACTGAATTATAATCAAAACTGTTTCTTTGCTTACACACATATATATATAAATGCATACCTACATACATACAGGTCAAACATAACCCTTCTTCAGCAGTCGGGTAAAAATGCAGGCTATTTTAGGGACAGGAATAAAAATACCTAATTAATTAACCATTCCAATTAGGTATTTATATCAGTGTTATTGTAAGACAGATGTAATAGCAGTTTTAGTATATCATAATTTTTCAATGAAAAAGCCCAAAAAACCCATATTAGCAAATAACATACAATTAAAATACAGCAGGAACTAAGTAATTTAGTTTTTACTAACAACATGATTTCAGATGATAATGATAATATAATTTTTTCTGTAACTATAAAACGGAAATTTCGTATAAATATGGTTAATTATTGCACGGCATTGTTGTAATTATTCTACAATTATTATTACTAATTGGGTATTACCGTAGTACCTACAAACATTGAATTGGACAAAGCAATATAATCCTTCTATATATATATATTTATTTATAACATATTTAAGATATATCCTTGATATATCTTAAATATGACATATGATAATAATATCTATATTTTTAGTATTATAAAGTGAATTGTATATATTTAATTTGTTTATTTTTTATATATTTACTATATTTGTATTTTTTTAAGCATTTTCCATGCTAAGATTATGAAGGAAAATATCGGCTGGCGGGCAGGATTCGAACCTGCGTCTTCTGGTTCGGTATACCAGACGCTATGACCGTTAAGCTTAAGCCACCGCGAGCCCTGCTCGACAACTTAAAATCTTCCTTCATATTCTAACCTTAATATAGGTATTTATTAATTAAATTTTAATTAGTAAATCATTTTTTGTCGGGTTCGTTCAACAGGTTGAGCATTGAGCAGTCTTATTGTGTTATTTTCTATAAAATTTTCATTACCTAGCCACTCGACGACGTTTTGATTCGTTTTGGTCGGCGTCGTGCTGATTAGGTACTTATGTAGTCAAAAATCAAAAATAGATCCAACTTGTCAACGTCCCCGTCAGCGACTTCTATGACCATTATAGCCCAGGCTTTATATTAATAACCTTTCATTTAAGTCACTATCCGGAAGTCTATATTCTAATTTAAGCTGATTTGTAGACTAATTTATCGGCTTATTATTTTAATAATCATGGTAATTAGTTAAAAAAACTTGTGAGAAAAAAAAGTGTGTAAGGAAGTAAAGAATTCATGAGCATCTGAGACTTCATTTTGCTCTAGCTATAGGTCTGTTATAAGTATAGGTGACGATTGCATGATACAACTGAAACAGTACAAAATTAGTACCGCACGAGCAAGGTATAGTACCAACCTAGCTGAAAGAAAAACACACAGCGTCGATATGAAGACAATTTTATGTCATAAAAACTTAATTGGCGCATCTGGGCGTCAAAGTACACCTTATCGCTGTAACAATAGCAAACCATGTGAAATTCATACAATTCTTATTAAAGTTATACAGGTACTCGAATATACATTCAATCATTATCATAATGATATCTACCACCAATGTTTGTGTGACGTTGATATAATCGTCGAATGACGAATATAAATTGGTACGGTTTTACCACGACATACTCGTAATTACACTAATCATTGTCGCATCTGGGATGTCCTAACGTCAATACACTTTGAGTTTTGTGGATGCAAACACTTCTGCGAATAAATTATTGATAAATAATAAATGATATTTATTTCTGTTAATAGATCTTTTAAGGAAACTTTTACAAGTCAAAGTTTTTAATATTTTTTTTCGAGGAAAGTATTATAATTTAGATCCTGACGAACCCGAAGACATTGTCACGGGCAGACTGTCTGCCCGTGACGACGATGAGCTGATGAGGATGTCAGTGTCACAATATTCTTGTTTATTAACGAATTTTCATAACGAAGTATGCAATATTAAATCACGGTTATTTTTGTATAGGTAATCAATTGAAAGATGTATTTTAAGTATGACAGTATTTCTTAGTAAGTATTTCAGTAGCAAATGAAATATTTACCTTCCAAAGAGCTTCGTGCAAATAAAATTCTTTAAAATGTTAAAAAAGATAAAAGGGGAGGTGTTGTACTCTTATTTAAGTTTTAAATGCAATGGTTAAAAATTATTTTTGTATATTATCTTCAACTGAACGGAAAACCCAGATACCGGCCGTGATCACGCAAGTTGATCTTGTTAATAGACTATTCATTATTATTAATACCAAGTTCAAGGTCTGTCTTGACGTCTTAACAGAGAAAAAACTGTGAGCTTGTCTAGGTCATTTCATTTTGAATTCAGTATTTTGTATAAGAGTATGTTCAAAATATCTTAGATATATCGTCTATTTAAGTAATGAAACATCAATGTGGGAACTAACTACCTATTTTGTACATTATAACTTTTTGGATTCGCGGTCGTTTTAACCTATGTAATTCTATACCATTATAAATTATACCATAAATAATCATTATCATCATAAACAAGTCATTTACTGTCCCACCGCTGCCGCTCGTTAGTATATAGTCCAACACGCTAGTCTAGTGTGAGTCGGTATTATAGCGTAGATATCAGCAGATTAAGAACTGGACAAGTGCTTGTCTAGACACACATCTAGGGTTCCGTACAAAATGTTATGTAGAATTGTAGATAGTTGGTCCATCATTGGGAAATGTGTTTTGATTCCTTGCGTCCGTATTTTTTAGTTCCGTTGACATTAAAGCTTGATTTTTATAGCTCCGTACATCATAATTTCTTTGTTTTCCCTTTGAAACTGTTAAACATACTCAAATCTTAAAAAAGTGCAATGATCTTCCTATAAGTTTGATACATAAAACTTAGAACGGAACCCCACTGTGCAAGTCAGACTTGCGCTTGTCCGATTTATTATTTATACATCACCTATTAATTTAAGAATTATTTTTGTTGCATATAAAAATAATAGTATTTCTTCTCGTCTTGGTTATTATTTCTTCTGACAATAAGATTTTATTATGAAAATTTACTCGACGCGTTACTACTTTACTAGTAATCTTGTGTGATTAATTTCAATAGTAGTCTCTCGTGTAAATTTCCATACTCGACAAAGGACGGTGAATACAGGTAGTCTTGTTAAAATTCACCGGCCAAGCGCGGGTCGAATATGCACCAACTATTGACCCGTTGTAGAGCGTAATAAGCTCATTTGACCCGGTGCACGCACTCGACCAAGTCTGGTAAAGTTCATAATCTTTTTAATATTTCTAGAACTGTGGCGAGAGTCTAGAGTTGCCACAAAATGGATCCCGCACGGCATGAAGTGACAGCGTGGTTGTTCCAAGGTGGCGCGACGATCTCGACTCATACGATCAAGGAAAAAAGGAAGAGAGCCCAATTTAACCTAGCAGTAGGTCAAATTGGGCTAGAACAAAAATCACCCTAGATGTGTAGTGTATTATATTGTGATAATGTTGTAATTAGTTGTTACACTATACCGTGGTAATTAAATAAATAAAACGTTAATTAATCAGCCTATCACAGTTACTCAAGCGCTAAACATAACATTAAAACATACCTTCTTTTGTTTTTGAGGTTGAGCCTTGTGACCGACTAACATCGTAGAATCAGTGACGTGTTCTGTTCGTGTAATTCCAGTACGGAATTCTAAAAACGTTGTTCGACATTTTAAGTTACGTACATGTATAATGAGCATTAGGTAATTAATACGCAAACCTGAACGGAATAATGTCATTGTTTGTTTATTGCTTGCAAAGTGTATGTACAGATGAACTGATTACGGTATTTCTTTAGTGGAACTCGTATATTACGTATACAGTGAATAAATACACTTAGGTAGTGTAAGTAATTATTATTTAAAGCTGTATATAGGTACTAAAATTTGGCTTGAAATGGAGCTTACTTCGAAATGTCCTACGAAGTTTCAGGTTCGTGGCTTAAAACCCCAGTGATCGACGCACCTGTGGTCGACGCCCCCGCAGCTGACGGATCACAATGTTTCTTTCGGACTTCAACGTTTTCAACATCTAATTATGTTTCACTTTTCCCGCAGGTTCACTTTCGTTAAGTTTGAACCAAAATTACACCCCTCCCCCGAAATTAATTTCTTTTCTTCATAATAATGAATCTTGCAAGAACCTTTAGTTTCGATCTGAAGCTTCGACGTTCGATTTTGGTACCCAAGTTCCAAAAAGACATGTTCATAAAGACCTGAATAAAATTAATTAATTTAATATGATCTAAGTATAACTTCGTTAATATCATGCGTTTGTACTTAATATAATTATTTAATTATAATTATATAAATAAAACATTTAATTCTTTATTTTGGTGCCAGATTACAGTATAACAAAGCATCTAATTTGCAAAAATGAATTATATATTCATTTTTTAATTATTAAGAATAATTTTGTTAATTTGCATAGCGTTATTATTTTAATGAACACTAAATGCAAACGTAATTTTTCATCATCATTGCAATTATATTTGCCTAACACTGAGCAGTTTGTCGTGCAAACAATAGCAAATATACGGGTGTGGAACACGCGACGTTAAGGTCGATTCATATTTTATCGGACGGTTCATTCGTTAGTCGAATAAAGTTGGTTATGTTTTATATTAGCAACATAAAATTTGATCTCGGGCAGGATTCGAATTTATTTTGCTATATACAGCGTGGGGAGAAAATCGTGGATCAAACGAAACAAGGTGGTTGGGGTTATTTGCAGTACAACATATCTCTGGGGCAGAGCTCTAACTTGATTTCCTTAAAAGTTATGACTATTTGAGTGTTTTCTGAAGAAAATACCAAAATTAAAATAAAAAATAAATAGGCAACTAGACTAAAATGGGTACATATTTTAAAACAATAAATGGTGTCTAGTTGCTTCTAGGAAATGTATCATCACTACAAAAATGCTTTTATGATAGTAGGTGTCAACTGTTTTAAATATCTTTTAAGTTTCACGAAAAATTATTTGTAACTTAAAAAAAATAAAAAAAAACTTACTAAAGAAACTATGTTTTTGTATTTTTTAAGCATTTTCCATGCTAAGATTACAAGTTATTTTTAATGAAGGAAAAAATCGGCTGGCGAGCAGGATTCGAACCTGCGTCTTCTGGTTCGGTACACCAGACGCTTTAACCGCTAAGCTATCGCGAGCCCCGCTCGCCTGTCGAAATCCTTCACATTTAAACTTACGTCTTTAAGGTGACGTAGCGACATCTATTGTGAAAATGCTTCACAACCGACACGACTAACTTTACATGCTAAGATTAAAAGTTATTAAAAAAAAAAAATATCTTACTAAAGAAACTTAAAATATAAACGTACTGGTGATTATATCGATACGTTTAAATAACACATTGCACAACACTCGTAGCTACTAAGACAGAATTGTCATCCGTGAATTAAAATTTTATATAAAAATATAGTCGGCAAAAATATTCAAATTGTCCTTCGTGGAATATGACAATTGCCATTCGGATAATTGCCATTCAAATAGATAGTCTTTCTGGAATACTGTCTCTACTAATCCTTCGTCACCCTCCTGACATATTTAGAATCGGCATTGACGCCGTCACAGCATCCTTATAATTGTATCAGCATCAGGTAAATCTATCAGTCACCAACTTCAATATCAACCAAAAAGTATGAAACAGCTTTAAATGCAGGCTGTGCGCCCGCGCATCGAACATTCAACGCTTGTGCAACCGTCATCTGCCATTGTTATAATGCTTCTAGGATTGTTTAAGATTCAATTCCTGGTTTGCACAACCTCTGTTTATGTGAATATAATATGTTTAGTTTGTGTGATATAATTTACGTCAATATTATGTAATGTTAAGGTATATAATGTCTTTTTTATAATTAAGTACTACCTTTTCGGTTCGTCAAACTTAATTTTTACCAGAAATAATGAGGTAGGTAAGGTCTGATAATACATATCTATGGATAATACCTATATGTGATGTCAAAGACATGTACAGTCAATAACAATAGTGATTATAATAATCTATCACGCATACATACTAAATTACCAAACCCTTTGGCGGATAATTATATCATACAAAACCAATGACATTGTATAGTTCATTGATCATAACGAAATCGCAGTGAAGTTCGTCGTTAGGCTAGTGGTATGGCCATAAGGGCAATTGCAGCTATTTAATTAGTTAATGTCTCCAATTGTTAACAAGTTTTATTGAATACTTAATAAAAGGGACATTGACACGCCAACAACTTTGTTTCACGAATATAGTTAACTAGCTTTCCGCCAGCGGCTTCGCTCACGTGGTCTGCGTATTTTTTATAACTTACACCCCCTATTTCAACCCCTTACAGCCCTTTTTTCGCATTAAAAAGTAGCCTATGTACTTTCTCAGGCTCTAGACTATCTGTGTACCAAATTTCATTAAAATTGGTTCATTAGTTTTCGCGTGAAAGCGTGACAGACAGACAGACAGAGTTACTTTCGCATTTATAACATTAATAAAGACAAGTAATCATACATTTCAAATTAAAGAGGGAATCGAGTCTTATGGAGAAAAAAAATGGAAGGCAGAAGGAAGAGAACATTGGAGATTGCTCTATGGACAAGAGCTGAGCTCTCAAAAAAAAAAAAATTATCTATATAAAATCTAATATAGAAATTTACTCCGGCTCGCCAGAATACTGAATAGACTCGCCCCCTATACCACAGGACCTAACCATACCCGCGAATTTTATGTTTATATCAGTATACCTCTGACTAATCCTTTAGAAAACACAGGTTTGATGGGATGCTATCTTAAGTTTTAGTTCCTAAATAATCGTAAAACTGATGGTGTAATAGTCGCGTGTATAAAAAAATAAACTACGTAATATGACATAACTTCTTAGATATATTATTAGTCATGTGGATATAAATACGTAGAGTTAATTATTGAACATTCAGTGAGGTCATACATGTATGGAGGTAACATTATTAGTTTATTAAATTAACAAAACAAGATTCATCATCATCTTATCAGCCAAATAAGGTCTACTGATGAACAAAGGCCTCCCCCAGACTTCCACTAGAACCGATTATATATGTTCAACCTGGGAATCAACCCCAAGACCTCAGCAGTTTGCTTTAGCCCAATGTTGCAGTTATACATAGGTATAGGTAAGGAATTCGCATGATAAGATCAAAAACTTTAAAATCATCCACAGTGAGCTTGCTATAAAATCTACAACTTACTTACACTTGTACTTAAGCGAGTGTTCCTCAGGGTTCGATACTAGGCCCCTTTATCTTTTAATCAACACACATTATGTTTTGCGTGCGGATTGATGGTTACTTTTCGCAATATGAAGCGTTACGCAATAGAATGCAAAACTTAAAATTGTATGCTTATTGTATTTAATATTTGCTAGAAAAAATATAAATTCTCAGAATACAAACATCTACTGAGAAAAATATTTTTGTCCAGTTCACGGCCATCTCTCGACAAAAGATACTTGTAACTATTTATTACAAGTTTAAGTGCAATTTGCAGTTGTTTTCAATAAAAAATCATAAAAATAAATAACTATAAAGATATTAGTATATCTAGAACTAAAATAAACTTTACATGGCTTTACGAAATGCGTAGTGTTTTTGCAGCTATTTTTTAGTAGGTTATATCGGAAACTAGCCCACGAACCACATGACGGTAAGTAGTGATTACCGTCTATGGACACCAGAGGCGTTGCTGATGCGTTGTCAATCTTTAAAAACCATTTGTCCTCAGTTTCCTAACAGTCTAACTACACTGGCTTAATGTTAGTTGAGTAAAGTTTTACTCAATTCCAATTCAAGTATTATCTCTAATTTACGATGTCAATTTACATATTCAAGATTTACCATTTATTCAACAACCACAACTCACAAGTTGTCGCCCTTGTGTCAAATATTATCCAGTTTTGTTTTAACTGTCGACACGTAATCTTAACTTAGTACTAGGCGCTAATCGTGCTAACAATAGTTTCTGCCCACAGTAAAACAAAACTAGGGTTTCTGCTCGAGAATTCTCGAGTCGGGAATTCTCGAGAAATTTGTCTTTAGTCGAGACGGGAAAAAAATCTCAACGACTCGGGAATTCCCGAGTCGTTGAGAGAGGCAGGAAAATGTTTTGTTTAATTAACCGACTAAAAATCGGATGTTATCATTTCGAAGGTTTATCTAGAGGCATTGGCAGCAAAAGGTTTAGATTATTTAACCGACGAAAAATCAGAGGTTATTATTTCGGAGGTTTTTATATAGTTTTTTACGTAATTATGTTCCCCGATATTTCCGTCAAATGTTAATAAAATTCCGATTTCAAAAATTATACCAAAAAATTCCAAAGTGGTGGTCCCATTTATCATATATCATATCTCTGATGGTAGAAAAACAGGGTATGATTGATTTTTATCTATTGAATTTTCACATGTTACTCGATTGTACTGAAACTTGGCACATCCCTATATACAGCGTGGGCAGGAAATCTTAGATCAAACTAAACGGCGATAGTTGGGGTTATTTTAAGTAAAAAATATCTCTGGGGCAGAGCTCTAACTTGATTTCCTTAAAAGTTATGACTATTTGAGTGTTTTCTGAAGAAAAACCAAAATTAGTAGTAAATAGGCAATTAGACTAAAATGGATACCTATTTTACAACAATAAATGGTGTCTAGTTGCTTCTAGGTAATGTATCATCACTACAAAAGTGCTTTTATGATAGGAGGTGCCAAGATTTATGAGTATTGGAACTTTTTTCAATACCTTTTAAGTTTCACGAAAAATTATTTGTAACTTTAGAACGTTACTGTAAAAAATATGTACTACGAAAAACTGACCCTGTGGTAGAAAAACTTGCTTATTTAATGAGGATTAAAATGAGGTATAACACATAGCTGTTGGTTGCTACATTATTATTTTATGTTAATTTTTTCATAGCAAGGTCTAAATAAAGTAAATCGGAGAATAATCAAACATCAGTTAAATCTGACTGTGGTATTTATTTCATGAGTCCTTTATTTTACGAAACTTGGCTATGTTTGGCAGTGTTTGTAAATCGGAGGTTAGTCAAAAACAGCTATTACATACCACTATACCATCACGCCTGTATTCCTCGAATTTTCCACAGTTCGCCGGTATGATTAGGTCCCATGTAATAGGGAGCGAGCCTATTATAGTAACCAAAAAATTACCATTTCATTTAATTGATCTCATCTATCAGTCTAATTTGTATTAAAGTAAATATTTTAAAATAACATCATGTTTTATAAAAAAATACAAAATTTCTCGAGAGACTCGAGAAACTCGGGAAATCCTTGTCGAGAATTCTCGTGCCTCGGGAAATGAAAAAGGTCGAGAAACCAGAAACCCTAAACAAAACCGACTAATATCGTCTCTTAGTGGAAGAAATACCTTGGAAATTCTTTGTGGAATTTACATCTTCAGTTTATTGAATCTTTAACGACACATACTTCAACTTTATAATTGATACTTCTAATTGCTTCGATGCTAACAACGTTACTATTATTGACCAATAAAAATAAATTCCTGTCTATAAATAAAAACTGTGTTTTGGTAAACTTATATTTTCTACAAACTTCACATAAAATTATTATAAAGATTCTCTAAATCATAACCTGAACAACCAGTATGTATTTACAGATCTCCCAAACAAAACACAAACCAAATCCTCCTTCAATTATTTTTACGCAAAAAATGGGTGATGCTATCTTCTGAGGTCACTATGATCATTCTAGCCTTTTATTTTGAGATTGGTTCAAGTGTAACATTTAGTTTAGTCAGTATTTTACCCGAAGCAGCTGCCATTGGACCTTCCCAACCTAATTTTTGGATATGACTAATATTCTAGACTTCTTATTTGTCAGGATTTGCGGGTTGCTAATTTGTGTTAGATTTCCATTAATGACTGTTATAGATATACATTATATGACTACCAGGCTCATTACCTAACATGCTCACCGAAGCACTAATAGGTGTATCGATGTGTTAAGAATGGTCCCTAAGCCATGAACTGACCCTGCAGGAACCGTTCAACTGAATCAAGGGCTTCTCTATCTTCTATTTTTAAATTATCTTTGAAATTGAAATTTAAATCTTCTATTTTCTGAAAAATCACATGATGGTAAGTTATCTAAAAAAGTAGACATAATTAATAATTGGATAATAGGTTCTGCTATTATTGCGAGAACAATCAAATTATCCTTGCAACCAGTTATGGAGAGCAACATAATATTTCCGCTGAGGAAAACTACAGTGGAACCTAATAGTATCTAATACATAATTCTAATAATAGAACACTGTTATTAGAAGATGTTAACAAAAACACTGACAAGGTGATCTCTACTTATTTTTGATATTAATTGCATGACTTCGGGTATAATTTTCGCCTTTGTAATGTTATTGATATTGTAAGAACGTTGTGTAGCAAAACTAAAGTCGTCAGTGTCCATATTGTTTAATTAGATCACTGATACTGTATCTACCGAGATACAGTATCAGTATTATTTCATACAGAACATTCGACAGAGTCGATTTGGTTTTAACAACTATTACTTAGTGCACCAATTATAAAACACCATGATATTTTAGGAAGGAAGTAAGTGGAAGGCGGGTAGGGAAGCCTTTGCCATAGAGTGAAACGATAACGGCTGATAAAGAAGGTAATTGAGATTTATGTTACCGAGAACCTTTTTCAGATCTGGTTTGATAGAGGTGAATGTATCTCTCAAATGATTTGCCAGCAATATGCGATGATGTGACATTGCTTCTGACTTCACAGGTGAGCTACAAGTCTTCCATGATCATCGATGATCACAATAGGCCTGATGTTGACATAAGCAAACACGAGAACAACACAAAACCAATCAATAAAACATCTCAATAAATTACCGATGCGTTTTGTTCTAATGATTACTACCTCGTAACGCAACACCATTGTTTATGATATCCCGGTGGCTATTATATGCATAAATGTCGTCACAATGCCTGATTAATTCAAGAGGTGAATGCAGTATAAATTGTCCTATGGACGAGATGCAAGCGTCACAGCCCAGCGAAGGGTCGAACGGAGCTCACGGGACAACGGTGAGTGCTGCCACCCTTCACCTTACTTTCTTTTAGCTCTTCCAAAACTTTCATAGATAATGTGGTGTTGCTATTATTGATATTTAATTTTTTTTTTATATTTTGGATTGATTTGAATTTTTATAGTAATGTCCGGTCCCTTTACTGTTTGTGATTATGATTGTGTTCCCGGATCGTTATTGTTATGTGTTTAACAAAGAGTACAGTGCAATTTTATTACCTCTGCTCGTGGAAGTGCAGTGTTGTGTGTTAATTACTTAACTATTGGCCTAACCTTTTGCTGGGGTCAACTTCAGTATACCTAGCATGCTTAAACAAATTAGAATTTTATACGAAGCATCGGTTATCTGACCTTTGTCATCTAGTCAGTACTGATTTTTAAAGGTTAGACAAGTTACTGATTCACTTGGGAAAGAATTAAAATTTCAGATAATATGTAGTAGACGGTATTCTAGCGTAAATTCCATAGTTTTATCTAAATTCGGTATTAGGTAATCTAGGCACAAATGTATCATATGTTATAAGATCAAATACTTTGGTTCAATTTATGCTAATCAATATTCTGATGTTGGTGCTCTCTTGATGTCTAGTGTAATTTTTATTTAAAAATTGCTTTTCTAATGAACAAAAGTTAATTTCATTTTATTTTAAGAAGTTACTTCATTGAATAATGTTATCCATTAAATAATTAAATAAATAAATAAATAAATACCCTGGGACATTTTACACAGCACCATCTAGTCCCAAACTAAGCAGAGCTTGTACTATGGGTACTACACAATGGATATAATACTTATATACTTTTTTTTGTAAATATATACTTATAATACATAGGAAACACCCAGACAAGCACAAACATTTATATTAAACACATAAATATTTGTGTCCTGTGGGAATCGAACCCACGACCTCGTGATCAGCAGTCCGGTACTTGAACCACTAGACCACAGACGTCGTCTTAATTAGGTTATAATTATCTTCTTGACTGGATTATAATTATCTTCTTGACTTCACGTAGGTACATATTAATAACATTAGTTTAGGTATATAACAAGCAATTGTAAGACATGCACCATACATTACCGGTACAGCCCCGCCTTGTTCTTACAAATCTGCAGTTCTGAGGTACCATGCATTATGCATGTTCTCAAGAGTCATGATCGTGATTTACATAACGTACCTAGTTTCTGTAGAGTAACTTGTATAGTATTTATCCAAGGAGCCCCAAAAAGAGATTTCTATTTCTGAAGGACCCGGTCTACCTTCTGCAAAGGAGACTCGCTATAAGTTTTAGCTGGTGTGCCAATATTGGTCAGTCACTCTTATTGGCTCAAGGTTATCACAAAATTTTCTGATCAATACCTAAGTGGTTCCAATGAGATAATAAAATCCGAACTAATTACGATTTCCTCAAACGAAGTTAGATAGTTGTTGTTTTTGATCCAATCACCTGCCCAAAGTGATCCCAACTTTACTTGGATCTAACTAATAATATTATAATTTCGTTAGCACGACCTTTTTTTCATTGTATTGGTAGTTCATCAGAGTGGCAGCTGGCAACAGCATACATAGCGTTAAAAAACTGTTAAAACTATTTCAAAAACGTATCCCGTTTGATGACTATCGGCCTAATGATTTCCGACGATTGCTGGAAAATACCAGAAATCCCAAAATAAATAAATATTGGTTGCCAGTTATAGTCTTTCGGACTCTTATTACCCAGTAAAACTGCCACAGAATTCTCATCAAGTCTACGGTTTTTACGAGTATCTCTCAGGGTACTGGATCTGAGAATACCGTCTGGTATTTGATGATCTTACGGCGACAAGCTAACGGATTATTTGATGGTTCCTTCTTTTTTTACATAGAATAAATTTGGCTTCACGATGGTCACGAAGCAGACAAACTCCTACTCCAAGATTTGAATAAAAAATCCATACACACAGCAAGGAACGGTCGCAACAATCGTTCTATTATCGCAGACACAATGAGACAATAGGCAATCATAGTAATTAATAACAACACTGCATGCCCGTGAACCTCGGCGAACAATTACCTCGCTTCTCAACCATTGTCGGATGGTTTCATAATAACTTAGTGGAAAAATTATTGATTCTGGTATTACTGTACGCATGAATTGATCTAAAGATTAGTACCTAGAGCAGGTGATTGCGTCAAACAGTTGATTGTAATTGTTCAGTGCAGTACAGTAGGTGTGGGGTAGATCTAGGTTTTAGATTAATTCTTTAACTATTTAGGGGACAAGTGGGCCTGAGTGAGGACGAAACAGCGGCCCACGTGCTTTTGCACTGTACTGAGGTCGCCACATACAGGGCTAAGTACTTCGGAAACAAAAGTACCCTCCGAGAGATCGTCAGCAACATCAGAAATGTGCTGGCGTTTCTTGAGGAGTTAGGGTGGTTTGAGTAGACATTAAATATCCCCACCCGTACGCAAAATACGCGCATTGACGTGGAGTTGCGGAAAACAGCCCGCTATACCATACCATACCATACCATAGGGGACAAGTGTATTAGTTTTGTTGCGTCGATGTTCTGGTTAAAAGTAACAACAAAGGTATAATAGATTTTATAAGAGATATTATTATCACACAGATTAGACGTGATTTTGTTTGATTTGATTTTTAAGGTCCACTTTTGTGTGTTGTTAATGCAGTGTATATTGGATTGCCCTGCCTTGATTGTCCCTAGGCTTGTAATAATCATCGTGTATATCATTTCAGTTGCCAGTACACAAAGACAGTATAGATAATTTTCACAGTGTGTACCTAATACAGTAATTTTATTTTTCAGAAATCCAGTAAACATGAAACTTATAATCGCAGTTACCTTATTAAGCGTAGTGGCGGTGGCTTGGGGTAAGCCAGCTTCCACTTACACAGACAAGTGGGACAATATCAATGTGGATGAGATACTGGAGTCCCAGCGCCTACTGAAGGCATACGTGGATTGTCTTCTTGACCTAGGCCGGTGCACTCCCGATGGAAAGGCTCTTAAAGAGACCCTTCCTGACGCATTAGAACACGAGTGCGCAAAATGCACAGAAAAGCAGAAGTCTGGGTCAGAAAAAGTTATCAGGCACTTGGTGAATAAGCGCCCAGATTTATGGAAGAAGCTGTCGACCAGATACGACCCTGAAAATATCTACCAGGAAAGATACAGGGACCAAATCGAAGCCGCGAAGACACAATAATGCACCGAAGTGTTCCAAGGTAGACGTTTCTTAGCTGGTGAAGAAAGGGTGGTGGAAGCACAAATTGTGATCAGGAACGCAGTTACCAAAGCTTTAATTGGAGTTTATTGAAATAAATTGTTTTATTCTTTTTTTTTAATTTTGTATTTATTCCTATTTATATTATTTGCATTTTAATTAGACTTATTATAAGTACCTACTTAGTACTAATAAATTTGGCCATACTGACACTTTCGATGTTTTGTAAAAAAAATATGAACTAAAACTAATCAAAATAAAAAAAGATGTAAAGCGCCTGCACAAATTACAATAACTAAAGTACGTTAGTCTTTTTCTGCTAAGAACTTATCGAAGGAGTCTTTAAATTTCTTGTCTTTGTCATACTTCTGGCTGAGCTGCTCCCACGCTTCGGGATGTCTTTCAATCACCGCTTTGATCACTTTCTTTATCAGTTCTTTCTGTTTGGGACTACATTTGCCACACGTGGTCTCTAGAGCCTCTGGAATTACCTCTGCAAATAACAACAAATAATATTAATGACTACATAATTATACTATTTTACTGAATAATTTTTAATCCAAACATTTTGAATAAATAGAACAAGAGTAGGTGCAGGTTAATACTATCACTTATTATAATATGTACAAGAATCTATCAAAACTGAAAATCTACCTACTATGAAAAATTATTTGCATTGGTATGTAAATGAAATTTAGATATTACAATAAATTAGCTAACACTAAAAAGCCCGGTCTTTATGAATGCCTGGCTCCAAAATTTTCATAATTCCTAGGTATGCATGGCAACAATATTTAAAATATAATAAACATACTTACTTTTAAAGTCTTTAGCGTCAGGCGTGCAAGGTCCCTGGTCGAGGAAACACTTGGTATAGCTAAGGAGTATCCTATCGTTCTCTAGCAGTGGCTGTACATCGAAACTGTCATATTTGGAGTTGTAGAAGTCAGCAGCAACCACAGTCACGAGTGCAGTGAGGAGTACATAGTGAGCCTTCATGGTAAACTGAAACAATCACAAATTATTTGGAACTACATTTTACTGGTGTTGCGTTTACAGTAGTAGTTTTCGTAGTTCTTTCCTTACTAATATTATACAAGGTTCTATATAAACTTACATGTGCAATGCCTAGAACACAATTTGCAATAAAATCCATGAGTCATAATAGTAAAAGCCATAAATGATTAACATTTGTATACGAATTAAGATTAAAATTAACGAACTAACGATTGAAACTTATAATTGACTTTATGAACCAGAACACTCCAAAATGTGTAGGTACCTATAATTTAAAATAATACATACAACTACTGCCTTATTAGCCTTGTCATTGTAAGCGCAATTGCTACGCTTGAGGTCCTGGGTTCGAATCCCAGGTCAGAAAAAATTATACTAGAAGTAAACGCACTGCATTACATACTTAAAATTGACCTATTCTGTCGTTTGGTCATGAAAGAGAAGTCATAATAATAATAATAATAATCCGGTAGCTTGGACACTGTTCCCGATACTGGTGGGCTACTATTTTTTTTAATATTTTTAAATGTTTTTTTTTTATTTTATTTTTAGTAAAATATTTAAAAATGTAAAAAAGTATGTGAAAATATGAATAAATGGAATAATAATCATATATCCATTACTGTACACCAATTTTCACAAAAAAACACAATACTTACAACATTTCTCAATATAGGTAGAAGGTACGTACCAATATGTAGTAAACATTTCATATACCTACTAAGCTTAATAGATGTAATAGTTACTTTGATACGAGACATTACTGCAGATACTTGGTGCGGTACTTGGTACCGCAACGTATCATTAATAAAGACTATTTAGATTGCTACCCAGCTGGCACAAGCTAAAATACGACTTCTATCATGATGTAAGCTAAATATCAGCGAAATGGAAATGTACTGAAATCCTTGAACTTCTATTTACTCCTTTTTTTACTCTTTACTGGATTTATAAAAATGTAAATGAAAGTACTCTCCCACATCGTGGAGCTAAATAAACTATGAATTTAACATAATTAGCCTTACGATATATACCATTAGATATTCTCTCAAACAGTCGGCGCAGTGAATCCTCCATAAACCTCCAAGATATGTTTAGGGCGCGGCAACGCGCGAGTGATAACCTCTGGTGTTGCAGGCGTCCATATGCTACGGTAACCGCTTACCATCAGGCGGGCCGTATACTTGTTTGCCACCTTAGTGGTATAAAAAAAATACATTACATATCTTTTATACCACAAGGGTGGCAAACAAGCAAGCGGCCCCGTTTGATGGTAGGCGGTTACTGTAGCCTATGGATGTTAACATCACCGAAGCGTCACTTACGCGTTGCCGACCCTGCAAAAACCTCTCAGAGGTTTTTAGGTTTAAGGATTCACTGCGCCAACAGTTTCATGGGAATGTTCCTCTTGATTTCAGCGCAGCACATCCTTAGAAGGATCACTGGCAACTACTAAAGGGTGTTATTTGGCAGCAGATTTCTGTAAGGTGGAGGTACTTCCCCAGACGTACTGCTCCAGATTCCCCGCCTGATGGTAAGCGGTTACCGTAGCATATGGACGCCTGCAACACCAGAGGTATCACTCGCGCGTTGCCGACCCTAAAAATATCTTGGAGGTTTATGGAGGATTCACTGCGCCGACTGTTTGAGGGAATATCTAATGGTGTATATCGTAAGGCTAATTATGTTTATTACATTACTGTGCCCTATTCTGTATTAATAGTATGTATGCACCTAGACATTAGTAGGTAGACTGTTCATTCTAAACAATGATTATGTTTCAAATTTTACAATAAAAAATTTCGTCCAATAAATTGAACCGCTACTTAACGGTACAAAGTAAGTATGTTAATGTATCGTAATGGTAATTACAAATTAATTAACAGTTATTGAATGAGGCAGAAAAAATGGTTGTTTAACGATTGTGATTAAAATTATAAACATGTGATCACCTAATTTATAAAAAATAAATACCTGCTAACTATGTCAAAGCAGCTTTAGATGAAACACAACTGCGGAGGAAGTGAAAACCTAGTTGTTTATAAAGCCTTGTTTGTCATTGTCCATAAGTGCGCACAGTGCAAACACAAGTGATTATTACAATCTACAATACGTGAGTACGTTGGTAATAGGTGCATTATCGGATACAGCGTCAGTTATACGCACATGATTCATGCCTGCTGCCGGATGACCCTTGATTTCAATGATAAGATGACAGAAATACGCAGGTGGTTCTTCTCAACGTTTCCTGTACATTCCGTTTAAGTAAAGTTCATGCAATTCACATATTTTTTGTTTTCCTTTATTCAAAAGAGTTTAAGTAATCTTACGTTCCTCGACGGGTTAAATATGTTTGTGTAACTTACCTTATTTTGTGTCAATAATACTATTTAATAAAATCACTGAAACTTCACAATGACATAAGTCAGCAGGAATTTTTTTCTAACACTATTTTGCATGATTTTAATATGTACTATGTTTGAATAAACGTATTTAATATGCCTTTAGAATGTCGAAAGACAACATCAGGGGGGAAGGGGAACCTTGGCAAGTTCATAGAGAGGGATCCGAAGATTTGTGCCGCTGGTGTGCCCAGTCAACAGTCAACGGAGTGTGTTGGTGATGCATTACAACATTATCTCCTCAAAGATCAAGCAGATGCTTTAATTAGTGAAGCTATTTTTCCGGCTCCTAAACCCAGGCCACGCCCACCACTACGTCGTCCAATACCGCAAGATATGCGGAATGCAGGTCCTTTTGGGGAAGTTGCCCAGCTCGTTAATCCACCGACCAAAACTAAATTCCAAAGTCTGGTAGATGACCTTAAAAATACTTCCTATACATCCTATTGGATGAAGCAATTAGGAGAAGTGAGGGATCCTGTACCAATGCTACCAGAAGGTTTTGATATATTAGGAACTACGTTTGGCAAACCAACAAAGTATCATGGCCGGCTGTATGATATAGTAATGCCTAAAGATCCGTTACCGGATAAAACACCTCCCTCTAAACAACCGGGAGTTCAGGTACATCGCAATTATTGTTCACCCCCCTTTTGCACAGATCTAACTTACGGCTATCGCTCAGGCGTGGACTATCGAGGTATTTATGCTCGATGTTGTATCACTGATGACAGAATTGTCCTTGGAACAGCAGACAGAGCTATAGTTAATTCAATAGAATCTAACTTTTTAAATGCTCACACACCGATAATGGGTGAGGTTTTAGCTCCTAATGATAACATAAGCGAAGTTCCCGACGGTTACACTTTTGGTAAACTTAAATCTCCTGATAATCTACCAGAATGTCTCACATTTTGCGAAATAAACAAGGGAGTTGAGTTTTTTAGAACCTGTTTGAAACACCTTAACACGTTGCGCAAGTGCTTATCAAAACGATTCCTACCTAGTTTTTTTCTATCATTTTATTCAAACCTTAAATATTTTGATAAGGAGAAGAGTGGTTGGCTTCCAAAAGATGTAGTTTATCGATTTTGCGGTACAAAACTGATAAGATTCGATCCAGCGCTGATAGAACCTCTGTTAACAATGTGGGAAGCATTTGACGGATCAAGAATTGAGTATAAAACGTTTGTACGTGTTCTTAATTACAGAGAACCTTCTCCAGAAATCCCTAAAATACCTGATATACCTGCTGACTGTCTTGATTTCCGCACAACATACACGGAAATGGTAAAACCAGGTCAGCAGCCGGATACTCGCCTAATGGCTGGGTTACCTTCGGCAAGATACCTCGATTTAGATTTTCCAATTACTCCTAATAGATTATCTAAAGCTGATAGAATATGCCTCCCGCAAGAATCTGATGCGAAAGCATGTATTAGCCCAAGCGTTTTAACGCAGCTCTTTGTCTCGCACCGCGATATGTACCAGAAAAGAGAACCGAGTGTTGTTCGAAGAGTTTTCGAGGCAGCTGGAGAAACATTTTCAGATAAGAGATTTAATGCTATCTGGGAAGAAGCAAAACAGCACCATTCACAAGGATGGGTCTGCTATGAAACATTCCGCCGAACATTGGAAAAACACCCTGATGTTTCTGAATTTGATAAGAAAGAAAAAACTGAAGAATAGTTGTCATTCTTTATTTTGTTATTACTTGTATTCATAATTTAGACATTAACATATCAATAAAAGTTTTATTTTTCATTAGAAATTGGTATATCATTTGGTTATCAAAAAAAGAGGTAACTTAAATTTTATTCTTTGAGGAAATCCTTCCATGCCTGTTGGTATTTGCCTTCAGGATCATAGGTAGCCACAAGATCTTTCCAAATGTCGGGGTGGTTCTTCTTGACTTCTTGGGCGAGCGCTTTGCCCATTTGTTTCTGTTTGTCTGTACACTTCGCACACCGAGTAGCTAATGCTTCCGGCAATTTATCTGTAAAAGAGAAAAAATAAAACAGGTAAATATTTATTATTACCATACCATCACGCCTGTATTCCCCGAAGGTGTATTCCCTTTATTTGTTTCCTTTATTTATTTATGTACATATTATTTGTATTTTTAAATATTTTTATAAAAAACAGAAAATATAAAAACATTTAAAAATATAAAATAGAACTATTTATTATATAAAAAGAATTATTTATTATTTAGTTATTATTCCCTTTATAGTTCCATTTATATTAATAATGTTTGGTAATTCTTGCATAAAATTCGACCTCTGCTAACATTTTTAAAAATCTGTATAATAACACCTAAATATATAGCAAACCTATTTTTACGTAATATTAGCACCATATAATACAGGCATCGAAAACATTATGCTCTGTCAACGAAATTTTAAAAACTTAATACTTCACAGTTGTTTGATAGCTCTGTTGTGCTCCGTTATTTACATCCAAAGTTATTCAATATTACACATTACGTATTATTTTATAAAAATATTATTTTAGTAATCCAAGTCTTAACACAATCATGTTAAAGTGTGCCCGAAGAACTCAAGGTGGTAAAGGTAATGAGGGGATGTTCATTGAGAGAGATCCAAAAGTTGTTGCTGCTGGAAAACCTACCTCACAAGCCGCGGACAGTGTAGCTGAAAATCTTAAATATTATCTTTTAAAAGATGAAGTAGATTCACTCATCCATGATGCTATTATACCAGCACCAAAAGAATATGTGGCACTGAAACCCCCGAAACAGCGTGATATGAGGAATGCAGGAATATTTACCGACGGGCGTGACCTTATTAACCCACCAACAAAAACTAAATTTATGGAGCTAGTAGATGATTTCAAAAATACTACGTACAATTCATATTGGAATAATACTATAGGAATGACAAGAGATCACGTGCCTTTGTTACCCAAAGGATTTAAAAAACAAACTACAACTTTGGGAAGAAGCACAGAATTTTGTGGTCGTTTATACGATTTGGTAATGCCGAAGAATCCTGCTCCTGATAATAATGCTGTATCGAAACGTCCCGGCTGTCAAACTGATCGCAACTATTGTGGGCCAGCTTACAACCCGAACATTTATTTTGGAATTAAATATGACACTGATAAAAGAGGCAAAAAGGTAGAATGCTCTCTAACTGATGACAGGGTTAATTTGGGAACTTCTAATTTTACTCCTATAAACTCGTCGGAAGCTGACTTCAAGCTATCTCATAATGCACGTCTTGCTTTATCAAAATCACCTAACGATAATATTAGTTGCGTGCCTCCTGGTTATGCATTTGGAAAATTGAAACCACCTGATAATCTTCCCGAATGCCTCACAACATGTGAGTTGAACAGTGGGAGAGCATTCTTTTTAGAATGTCTCGGCCACTTAAACACGCTGCGTAAAGGTTTATCCAAACGTGTGGATGCAACATTTTTTCATCGTTTTTACTTGCGTTTAAAATATTTAGATAAAACGAAAACACGGTGGCTTCTTAAGGAAAGCGTATACGGGGTTTGTGCGGAAAAATATGTAAGATTCAACCCATCTCTAATTGAACCTCTTTTGGAGATATGGCACGCATTTGACGGTTCCCAAATACAATATAAAACATTTGTTCATGTTATTAATTATAGAGAACCATCGCCATCTTTGCCAAAGATACAAGATGTGACGGCTGAATGCCTTCATTTTTCTACTACTTACGGTGAAATGATAAAAAGTGGGCAAGAGGCTGATAAGAAATTTAGGGCAGGTCTTCCATCAGGAAGATATTTTGATGAAGCCTATCCGGTTACACCAGTTGGTCTATGCAAAGCAGACGAAGTAAACCTTCCTGAAGAATCTGACTCAAGAGCATGTCTCAATCCAAGTATTTTAACAGTACTTGGAGTTAGTCATCGAGATATGTTTGCTAAACGTTCTCCAGAAGTTATCAGAAAAGTTTTTGAGGCAGCTGGTGAATTACAGTTTACTGATGAAAAATTTAATGAAATTTGGGAAGAGGCCAAAAAATATCATTCAGAAGGATGGGTGTCTTACGCAACATTTAAAAAAGCTCTGTATAAGGACTTCGATGAAACAATTTTAATAAACAAATGACAGGTTTAATTTAGGGTATATTTTTAACTACGGTCGGTTATTTTTAGCTTGTATTTTAAGTTATACTCGTAATTTACGGATTTTGTGTATGTTAATGTATTTAGTTTTAGAATAAATGTTATTAAGATATTATTGAATAATTGTTTTCTTACATACCTCTAACTTGTTTTACTTCTGGAGTGCAGGGACCTTTGTTGAGCAAGCACTTTGCGTATGCGTGCAATAATCTTTCATTGTTCAGGACTTCAGATATGTCGAAGTTGTCGTTGGCAGACTCGTACTGTTCCTGGGCGAGCACTCCAAGAACGAAACAGAGGGTGAGTAGAGCTACCTTCATGTTTACTGGCCTTACAAGATACACAGGTCAATCTCGTTCACAGTCTAACAGCTGAGTGGTTTACTCGTCGGTTTGTCCTATATTTATACCACGAAGCAGCTGCTTTATTTTATTTCTCAGAAAACCAGAGTATGACAAATATGTCACTACTAATTATGCATGGGCATATTATTACGATCAGTTAAATGAAGATTGTTATGCCACATATTTAGTGACGTAGCAATTATTTTAATTACAATGTTATGATTCTGATTGAAATAAGTGCAGTTCTCTAGTTTAGTAAAACAATACACATTTTTAGTAATATTTTAATATCTTAATTTAATAATAAATCTAGGTAGTACAATAAATTATAAATGCGCCTCAAACAGGTTTCAAAGATGTTCATACAAAATAGTCCATTAACACGAGGCGATAGTAAAACAGTCTCAACTTTTACACTTTCGTGTTAATTACCATAAAATCTTATCAGTTATTGAAGAAGAAAAAGAATTTGATATAATACATAGACCAGTTTGTCGATAACTAAGCACTGATCAAATTAGTGACTGGAAACAAAAATATTATCTTATACATTGTTTGATACAATAATTTGACTTGGAATCACGAACGAGAACTGTTTTTTAAGCACCGGTGACTAAGAAAGTGAAAAGGGCATCCCTATTAGAGCGGTCAGGGTTGTACTTGTCGAGTAGCTCTAGGAAGCGGGCCTCGCTCTTTGACCTGATGCCGAGGAGCAGCTTGCGCACGATCGTCTTCTGTGTAGGATTGCAACGCCCACACGCTGTCGCCAAAGTCTCCGGTAAGACACCTGGAAGAAGGAATACAAGAATTTAGTAACTTGTTTGAACTCTCTGGATTTCATTTTTGCAGGCTCCTATATAAATGGAGAACCATGTATTTGGGTATATCGGAGAATTTAAATGGGTATAACTGGCGCGGTATTTCAAAAAGATCAGGTGCATCGTACTCACAACCGGCGCGTATTTATGACAATATGTATGAACGTGGAGGAAGCTAAAGAAGTATGCAACGATCGTAGCAAGTGGCGGTCTCCAGTTTCTGCCTACCCTGGTGCGAAAAAGGCGTGAGTGTAGTGTTTAGAGGGTATGTAAAATTACGCAGATGTTTCTGAAACTGACATGAAATTCGCAGTGCTGAATGTAACAACTGGGCACATTCGTCGATTTTCAGTGTCTTATGTTCAAGCTAGCATGTAAGACTTCATTATATAACAAAGACAATTTAATTTGTTCATTAAAAGAATTACTCTTTAACCTCTAGTGCAACAATGCGTTAACGTGTAAAATAAAAAATTAACTTAAACAGAACAAGAACTGCAATGTTGTTTTTTAATTTTAAGTTGCCTGACTAGTCGTGGTTCTAACCTTTTGGGAAGTACCTACAGGCGTGTTGGTATGTTTACTAATTAACTAATTTACGGAATTCACCCCATGGATGATGATTTATATTTGTTCTGTTAATTGTTTGTTGCGCCAATCCATCATGCAATTAGGCTAGCGTGGTGGTGTATAGCCTATTCCCTCTCATACTGAGAGGAGAGCCGTGCTCAGCAGTGGGACAGTATTATGGGTTAATGATGATGATGTTAATTTTAGCCAGAACAATGGCAGAAACTTTAATATAATTTAATTAAACAATTTTCTAACAAATGATATGTAAACAAATACTTTGAGGTGCTTAATGAAGCGGGGCTGTTGTTTTATTTAATAATGACTTCAGTCACTTCCGTGGCTAGCATACATTATGGATGTGAAGTTTTCCTACAAATATTTAAGGTAACATAATCATTGTTGCCTTTTCTTGTCAATAACAAATCGATTTTGTTGAGATTTACGCGTGATGATTTGCCAATTGGCGCCTCTTGGCACAAGCATCTTTTTGCTTAAAAGGAGACCCCAGCAACTGTATAGATCAAACAAATGTAAATCACTGGAAATAAATCATCCAGTCTATTATCGTCTTAGCATTTTTACAATTACAACCAGATGAATGTTGAAGGACAGAGGGATAGAGGAAGGCCAAAGAAAAGATGGGTGAATTGTGTTAAGGTCGATAAGATGGAAAGGGGATTGAATGAGCAGGTGAAGAAAATGATAGGCTGCACTGACTTCAAATAAATTGGGACAAGGTCAGGGAGATGATGATGACAACCAGATGTGGTTGAATATCAGGTATACTGTGGACAGGATTTTTAGTAAAGAAGTATAAAAAAGTATGTATTATAGATGTAGGTTTAGTTGAGATATGGTATATTTACTTATTGTATTGTGAAATATTTGTGTACTTTAACATAAATAAATAATTGTCCTTTATCGAATTATTGCACCATTGTCAACCCCATTTTTTGTTCTGTTCTGATTATGTCCATGCTAAGGTTGCCTGGAAGAGATCGCAGTCTGCGATAAGGCCGCCCATTGTATATCTTTAATAACTTATGTATCCTGTTTTATTGTGTTATATTCGGTGTACAATAAAGTATATATAAATAAATAAATAAAATAAAAAGCCTGCCAATCAAAAGACGGTTGGAAAGGACACTTACGACAATATGAGGAGGAGGAGCGCCGCCGCCGGCTTAACGTGCTCTCCGAGATGGCGAAGGGTTTCTATGTTATGTAAACCCTTCGCTATCTATATCTATTATGAACGCTCGCCATCCATGGAATGACCTCGGCAGCTTAGTCATGTTGTAGTTCAATCGATTAGCATATTTACAAGTCCCGCTAAAAAAGTTACCCAGTAGCATAGGAAAATTTATGAATTTTAATTAGGTAGAGATTTATTTATGGTGCAAACTTTATAATTAGCAATACGAGCATCGGGGAACACAAAAACTCAATTGACGTCATGGGAAATTCGAAGAATATCGGTACCTATCTCAAATTATCAGATTGAGTTTTTAAGTTAGGTATAATCAAGATGTTTATTTATAGAATAGGTATTATGCTCCAGTCCCACCTTGTGTGTATTAAATACACATACCATAACGCCAAAATCCCTAAGGAGCTAGGCAGAAGTGTGGGTTGCACACACACAGACCGACGGTATGTTTAGAAGTGGTTTTATGTAATGACCCTTGAATGATGTTCCTTTGTAACGTGTTACACTACTCTTAAATCATAGTCACCAGATTAATGCTGTAACTCGAGTCATCTGCCTCATCATCATCATCCTATCTGCTAAAGGAGGCCTTTGTTCTGCTGAACAAAGGCCTCCACAACATCCAACGACTCCCAGCGACCTTTACCAGGTCGTCGGCCCATTCGCTTTCCGGTGCGTGGTCACCACTCGAGAACCTTTCTGCCCCAGCGGCATCAGTTCTACGAGCTATGTACCCCGCCCACTGCCACTTCAGCTTGCTAATCCTTTTAGTTATGTCGGTCACCTGCCTAGCAACATTTTTGCCTTCGCAAAATCTAGATCTGATGAATATACCATCATGTCTAATTCCTCGAAGTGGAAGGTGTACCTACTAATATACAGAAACAGTTCGCCGGTATATTTAGTTAGCATGAAATAGGGGGCCTATCACCATTAAATGTGTGGTGGCCATTATTTTAGGAAATACATAAAAACTTACGTTTGAAGTTCTTGCCATCTCTAGTACAGGGTCCTTTATCCATGACGCATTTGTAGTAGGCCAGCAGGATTCTGTCGTTCTGAATGATGGCGTCCGCGTTGAAGTTCTCGTAGCGGTTCGGAGCCTGCTGCGAGTAGCATGACACCACCACCGTCAGCGCGCACACACATAGCAGCCAACTCCTCATTGTTATAGTTGCCTGGTAATTCAACAGTACCATTAGAAACTCTATCAAATAGAGTTTGAAGTTAAATAGAGTAGTTTCATATATTGAAAGTACCTCGCTACTTTATTGTTGTTATACCTATGAATGTATGTATTTCTAAAGGCCTGGGTGGGTTTTTATGAGGCCGCTAAGGCCTGTGTCAGGAATACACATATTTATACCCCTCAATCACTCCTATTTTCCAAATCCATCAATGTGTACGATAATTATTTGTTCTGTTATCTGGACCCTAGCTGCCCAAATTTTTACAATCTAGCTGCCCACCGGCACCGGTACTGTGATACTCTAGCTCAATTGATAAAATTAAAATCTAGTAAATGCAGGATTACTTTATTTTTAACTAGACTTTAACAGCGGTATCACCCGCATTCGTATCCTATGTTCTTCCGTGCGTTTCAATCTATCTTCTTGTCAGCGGTTCAAACGTGAAAAAGGACGGGGTTATTTCCGAAATTACAATTATTAGTACCTACTAGAGATAATTATGGATATCGATAGGCAACAAAAATTAAAAATTCGAAAACACACCTATAGGTTAGGTATTAGATAAAGTATCAACCAACCGTATACTCGTACAGCAAAGTATTTATATATCAAATATCCATAACAATATACCTAGATTGAGATCAAAGAAAGTTTTACGCAACAAAAATACAGTACAAAGTCAAGGTCGGCGCGTCAGTTATTCCACTTTCTCATAAAAACCGTTTCAAAATAGAAAGATACACAAAAACTCACTGTGCGAATGGAAGTTATTGGGGCATTTAATTCTGAAAATGAATACAGAAATAAACAAATAACCAAAAAACATAAGAGCAAAAAATATCATAACATGATTATACTGAAATAAGGTTTTATATGTGCGTTAAAACGACAACAACCATCAGTGGGTACTTCCCGCAGTAACTCCCAAGTAGGTAATAATTTAAGTAGATGCTGTCGTCAATGTGAAATAATAAACAACAATAATAACAAAACAAGTTGCTCCAAGTAATTAAAAACAAGGAAAATACGTTTAACTAACACGTTTCTCAAACAAACTACCGACATCCGCTCACTTTCACGCGGCACTTTCTAAGAAGCTTTTATAGAAAAATACTCACGGCCCAAGAAAGTTGTGCAAGTCTTTCTACTGCGGCGTCCACAGTCACTATGGCGGGTTTGTGTTCTGGGCCCCTGCCCAGCGGGGTGAGAACACTTCTAAAACCTGTCGGGGACGGGGTCGACGTAACGGGTCGCATACAAAATGCGCCGGCGAAGAAAGCAGTGCGCCATGCGCCACCTCTAATTATATTCATTGCATGACTTTGATCTTACTGTGTACTGTGTTTGTCTATCATGTTTGGAGTAGATTTATCGGGGCTTAGTTGTTTGAACTAAGCAAGACACATAATAGTCCCGTAACTCGCCCCAATATTAACAAAATATTAAAAAAAACTGACATTTGTATAGAAATTCTATCGAATTTTCAATTAATTACACGATAAAAAACATCAGAGGATTGAAAAATCGACGGTACCATTATAATAAATCGGGTGTAAGAATTAAAATTATTGTAGCTATTTAGATCGATAGACGCTAGCGTCTATGGTATTTTTTATTATATGGTGGTCCTCGTAACTGTCACCCGGCGGCGATCACAATAGACCCATCAGGGTCGATGTGACACGATAGCCGCGAACAAAATAATAAAAAAAACTGTCACCCGAGGTAATAGCATCAGCCAACAAAATGCGCTGGGTATCATGGTTTTATTCCACACAAGAAAGTAAGTAATTTATGGGCTTACAGGTACCTATTTGAAGATAATAATCTTAATATATTTTTAAAGTTTTACTACTTTATAATTGTTATTAATTGTTGTTTTTTTATTTTTTCGTACCGCATTTCGTGATGCTCTTTTTAACCCAAAGTTGACTGGGAGAGAATGCCTTATGGCATTAAGTCCGCCTTATGTACCATAAATGTGCATTAAAGATTAAATAAATAAATAAATAAATAATCATTGTTAAATTTGCGTTTGTAAAGGTCAGGATCTATTTTCAAATCGGGCGCTACGTCTACGGCGTATATGTCTATAGCTATACTCTATATCTAAATATGTATAAAACTCAAAGGTGACTGACTGACTGACATAGTGATCTATCAACGCACAGCCCAAACCACTGGAGGGATCGGGCTGAAATTTGGCATGCAGGTAGATGTTATGACGCAGGCATCCGCTAAGAAAGGATTTTGATGAATTCTACCCGCAAGGGGATAAAATAGGGGATGAAAGTTTGCATGAAACTTTGTCAATTTTAAACTGATCGGGCTGAGACTTTGCATGCATATAGCTACTATGATGAAGGCATCCCCTAAGAAAGGATTTTGATAAATTACACCACATGATGAAAGTTTGTATAAATCTTCTTAGATTTTCGACTTTCTCGATTGGAGTTACTATGATGAAGACGTCCGCTTAAATAGGATTTTGATAAATTCTACCTCCATGGGGATAAAATAAGGGATGATGGGGGATGTAAATATATTAGTTTGTTTGAGTTTTTTACACACGCTAAACAAAACTAAAGTCGCAAAAAATATACCTAATTAATAATAATACTTCTTAACGCGAGCGAATCCACGGGCAAAATAATTAATCAATTTCGACCTATGTAGGGGTGAAATAGGGGATGAAAGTTCATATGGAACAAAGTAACTATTCCACGCGGACGAAGTCGCGGGCAAAAAGCTAGTTAATATTATAAAGAGGAAAGATTTGATTGTTTGTTTGAATTGAATAGGGTCCGAAACTACTGGACAGATATGAAAAATTCTTCCACCATTAGAAAACTGCGTGTTTACCGAGTAACAGGCAATAATTTATAAGAAATACCCAGACCACGCGAGCGAAGCCGCTGATGGAAAGCTAGTTAATTATAGTCCTAGTAGAGGTACTGAGGCACATTTGAATACTTATTTTATACTCGGTGTATTTTTTACCAATACTCAATACTCAATATTTATTGCATTCCACAATGTAAGCAATTAGGTGGTAGACAGTACAATAATTTCGTTCATTATGGACCTCGTCGGGCACAGCAATGTAGGAGAGAGGAAGCCCTAGTTACCATACACAACCACTATAACGTTTATTTTATGTAAGAGAATGATAATGTTTAAACCGGTTCTTTGTCCAGTGTAATTTAAAATAGAACACGATTAACTTAGCAGTTCAGCCACATTTATTTTTTTTGCAGTCATTGTTAGCACAGGAAAAACTTGTGTCCAGATTCCGGCACATGACTTGATGAATAATAATTATAAACTGCAATTGCGTCGTTCGTACATGTTTTTATGCTGAAATTGTGAGATAAAACCTAAGTAGGTATAAGTTAACTTTTTAAAACCTAGGCGTTTAAAACATAGTTCACAATGCGTGAATTACTTATAGTAGGTACCTACCTCAGCCACGACAGATTTAATAGCTAGATCCAGGTATTTTGCATAAATAAATTATTGAGCTTTCAAGTAAGTTTGAACAGACAGAACGTCTTGGAATGAGGGAGCGAGTCCTTTGCCCAGCCGTGGGCTAGGAAATAAAATATTCGTACGTGAAAGTAAGGAGAATACGAATTTTGCCCTTGGCTAGACCGATTATTCTTTATTGGTTTGAAAACATCAAAATTCTTTATAAATAACAGTATAAATATAAAGTGTTGTCTATGTAACACACATTCACTTCATATGATTGTCAAGTGTTAGTTATTTTGATTAGTGATTTAATTACTTCGTACGAGCTTGGAATAATATCCCGTTAATAGTAATAGGTTCTCCCCCATTGGGAAGCGAACTGTGGGTGTACATTAGTTGGTACATCTCTGTCCAACCCTTCAGGGAATACAGGCGTGTTAGTACTCGTATGTTATGTTTATCGAGCCAAACGTAAGTACTATATCTGTCAGAAATCAATACCGCTATCTTTTGTTTCTTAACCCGTTACGATAACGGTACAAAAGTTTAAGAAAAAAATAACATCCTTTAAGTATGCAGCGATTAAAAAGTTTTGAGAACTGGTTTGGGATGCAATGTCAATAACATTACGTTACCTCTGGGTAAGGTCTGGATAACGATACACATTCCAGCATGCACTCATTGTATCATCACAACATTAATTGAAGGTATATAAGGTACCTGTATATCTACATATATTATGCTGTTATGATAATATGTAGATTATCTACATAATTATGTTGTCTGACATAATACCATGCCACCTACCCAGGTGGCAATGGCAGGTGCATGAGGATTTTCTTCAACACGAAAGGTGTCTGTAAATTGTTCATAAAAGGGAAAGGTTACTGAATAACTGACTGACTGAGTTACTGATCTATCAATGATCTATCACAACTCAAACCAATGAACGGTTTGCACACATAGTCATTATGACCTAGGTATCTGCTACGAATGGATTTTTGAAAATTCAACTTGGCGTGAGCGAACTCGTGAGGAAAATTAAATTGTAGTTGCATTTTTTTCAAATTGGTCTAATCTCGATATCGGCTAAAACATAAATAACTCAAAAAGTATATCACAGTAACATAATATATAAATAAATAATATCTACTAAGTGATTCATTCCGTCTTGCTGAATTTAGAATGTTGCTTAATAAGTAGGTCTATAGGTTTGTTTGCTGGCCAAAAACGGTAAATTGGCTACTAGCTAACTCGTACGGATTGTATTTGCGATAACGTGAAACATAACAGTACTATATCTACGTTGTAAAGGTACATACTAAGGATTTCCGTATTCACCCGACCAGACTAACTGAAAAAAAAATGGAATTGATGAAAATTAATTACAACTGTCGGTGGTTTTTGATATGACTATATCAAAAATCAATCTGTTAATGCTATTTGAAAAGGACAAAGGAAATTACATGGGACCTAAACATACCGGCGAAATGTGGGTGTACATTGGTACGCCTCTGCCTACTCCTTCGGGGAATACAGGCGTGATGGTATGTCTATGGAATTCTCCGTAGCTGCTTGGACTTTGTTAATTTTACAATGACACATGAATTAAACAATGACACTCTACTTCTATCTTTCATAGATGACAGGAGCATTACCAAGGACCCACACAATAAGACGCTTCTAGAGATTTGGGTCTAAGCTTCAAGCGTCGAAATTCAAGAGCGACGAAAGACATAAAAGACATGTATAGGTACATATTATTTGCACATTTTCTATTATATCTGCTAAATACTATAGAAATATATAAACTATATTGGGGGAGATAAGATATTCTCATATTCGACTCACTCTATTAAACACAAGAACTTTAAAATTCGCCTTTTCAAGGTTTTATGGCAAATTCCATTGAAAGATGTTGCAGCAACTATGTCGTAAGGCGTAGGTACTACGATGTTATAAACGATGAATATTATAATAATAAAATAATTTATTTTTATTTATGCCGAATACAATAATTATACATAATTAGAATTCAATGAAAGTAATAAAGTTATTTCATAACAATACAATTATTTCTTATTGCCATTTGCGACTTTCTTCTGTAAAGCGTTATAAACATCTTCAAATTGTTCCTGCAACTTCTTCAAGATTCTATCGTATCTAGCTTTTTGCTCTGCATTACATTTTGCGCATTTGTTCTTTACAACGTGGAGTGTGGCATCTGTAATATTAAAAAGAAACGGTTTTTATTCCAATTTTAAAGTAAAGTTTGTATGATACATAAATACTATCACGCTTGTACCTATTCCCCAAGGGGTGAAGAAAGGGTGTACTAATTTAGACAAATATTTCGCCGGTATATTTAGCAAAAAAAAATACAGATCAAAACTCTAAGTAAACTAAAACTATTACTGAGAATTTCACAGAAAACCCAATAAGACTTTGCTTTGCGTTGATCCTACAAGCTACATTTAAGTGATGGAAAGCACAAACAGAGTCTAACTCGTATCTATGCTTACTGATAAATGATAAAAAGGAAAGATTTGATTGTTTGTTTGATTTGTTGCTGCTGGACTGATTTGAAAAGTTCTATGACCATTAGTCTGATCTGTTCGAACTGTGAAAACCATCCTGAGTACCTACATCAGTAGTTTATTATTATTATTATTATTTCAGCCGAGATCGTCCCACTGCAAGGCAAAGGCCTCGGGATTTCCTCCTTCCAGTTTTCTCGGTTGAGAGCCTTCTGCATCAAGCAGAAGCCTTGCAGTATGAGTCAAGTTCATTCCGCCACCTCATTCTGGGTTATATTGCATGTAATTATAATCAATATTTTTCCTCAATGTATTGAGTATATACGCAAATGGTTTGATAGTTTACGAGTAGATACATTTGCATAGTCGGGCATGGTGTACGGTTATGTAATGTTAGCCTTTTGGAGGCTCCATAATTTATAGTATCTTTAACATAGACAACGTCCCTTTTAAGTATGCATATGTACGCGTATGTATACATACGTTTACAGCAGCTAGCTCGTGTTTGCGCTTATTTAATTTAACTTCATAAACTTAAGACCTGACTTAGTTAAAGTAAGGTAACTAAATATTTTTTTAAATTAAAAATAACAACTATTTAGCAAAAAATAAATACCGAAAAAAGTAACTAAAAAGCGTAAATTAAACCTTTTTAGTCTTTCTAACAAACTTTGAGTCGGTTTTAATTTTTTGTTAATAAGTTGACATGTTGCTATCAAATGCATGCAAACAAAGTTGTCCCCCACCGCGCTGAATTTGTTTTGGTTCAAGATAATCTCAGAAACTGCAGCTTTTCGTAATTGTTTTTACCAACAGCAACAGGAAGAACTTGGAAGGTTATTATAGGGTAGATATTTATAAACCCATATAAAGTTGGGGCGGTCGCACGGTAATACTGGAGATCTACCTACCTTTAAGTGGCTGGAAGTCGCCGCAGTCCGCCTTATCCAGTAAACAGTCGAAAGATTTCTTCCTTAACTCTTCATTGCTGAACAAGGCGTCAAAATCGAAAGCTTGGAGCGTATCCTCCTCTGAAGTGGGAGCGGCAGCCGCGATGGCTACGAGCACAGAAACTACCACGAACACTTTCATATTTACGCTTGACAACCTGAAAAGAAAATATAGGTAGTTGTGATTTTGATGATGATGGTGACTTGTCTTTACTTCTTTGGTCTTGTGATCGCAAGCGCTGATATGATACCCTGTAATCCGATACGATGTTTGAACGATTTGAATTTGACATATCAGGAAATCATGGGAAATAGAAGGTTATTAAAATCACTAGGTATTCCCACATTATATACCGACCTGGAGAAGATAGGTATCAATAAATAAAACACCGAATCCAGGTTCACAGCACAGCTTAGACGCTTGTATCTCACCGTGGAACACGATAGACTTAACTGATGTTAAAATGACCACAGTTATATATTACTTTATCTTATGCTAATTTGTTAATTATTTTAATTTGCTATTTGATAAAACCTAATAAAATAATAGAATATTTAAGAACAAATGTTGAAAAATAAATTTTATTTTACCTTTAATACAATGATGAATACTGATGCAGAATACAATGCATCTTTGATTATAATTATCTGGCATTTTATACCTGCGCGTGAGACTGAAATATAGCAGGATTTCTTAAGAGTAGGAAAAACACCAGAAACAATAATAGACCGATAGTCATTAGAACACTTAGTAACAATTAAATTAGCCTTAGTTCCTGGTTGTTAGAAATGTAGAGATGGAACATGGAATAAATAGATTGACTAACCAAGTTCAAATTTTCATTTGTTTCAAATTAAACAATTTCATTTTAAACTACCAAAATACTTAGTGCCAGTTTCACCACCTCTGGATAACTGCTAACTGCAGGATAAATTCAATAATGGAACAAAATAGTCCACCTTTATAGAACATGGAAGCCAATAAAGTATTGAGTATTGAAAATGTAGATATATGAAACTTAGATGGTGAAACAAGCCCCTAGGGTGGATAAATTCATATTGAAAAAAAAATATGTAATATCTATCACCTAATTTAACTGGAACTTATCAGTAAGCTGTGAAACAGGCCCATAATCTTTATTTTACAAATCCTTACAAATTCAACTACGAACTGCTTACTATTTTGATTTCATTTTTAATTAGTACGTACGCAATGATATATTTAGTACGGTATTTCCAGCGTCCTACACCACCTAGCAGTAAGTTCCCGTTAAATTATTTGGCAGATAATTTCATACAAATTTTGTTGGATTTTCAATTTATCCGGCGGTTATCTAGAGATAGAGACGCCCACAATCATGAATATTGTTATTGTCGCGATTAGTAGTAGGAACTACCTGTCCGCCACCTGACATAGTATTAGAAACCAACAAATTTAATTTTTTTTTTTTTTTTTGAATATTGGATTTGGCCGGGTACGTTAAATTTCACCGCGTCTTGTTGCGGCGGAATGATGACAAACAATTAACTAATTGTCTTTTTAGCATTTTCCATGCTAAGGTAATACCAGTTAAAAATCCACTGGCGGGCAGGATTTGAACCTGCGTCTTCTGGTTAAATACACCAGACGCCTCTCAGCAATTTCAACTCATATAAAAATTCTTAATTCCAATTTGTATTAATGTTAATTTTTTTTAAATACTTAACATGTTTAATGAGGCTATTATAGCCTGTATGTGAAAATGTTAATTTTAACAAAAAAACTATAGAACTCGTGCGTTAGATACTACACAAATTAAAATTATAAATTATTAGTATCTACAACTGTAAATTAAAGTCAAGGGTCAAGTGTAGGTTGCAGTTGTGCAATGCGTCAACTCCACTCTTCATAGGAACAGCGCTCCATGCAGTTTGGGCAATAGGACAGCTGATCACCCTGAGTTGGTATTTTTAAACAGATTTTTATAAATATACATCACACCCACATCCTCGAAAGATTAAGCAGAGGTGTATTTTAATTTTTATACCTACTATTGGAAATATGTACGATAAAATCATCGCGAAGAATATTTCGGAAGGAAACTATATAAATGTCTGGTAATTTTTTAACTGAAACAGTTTTATTACTTTTACCACCAATACCTACCAATTGTTTGATGTCACCGTGTCTGGTAGGTTTTAAACAATAGGTGGAGAATTCTACAAAATGGCTGGATGCTTCACAAATTACTTTAAATAGAAGTGATGACCTAACCCGAAGATTAAAATATTCATTTATTATTTAATAATTAGTCTTTCTTTTATCTTCTACTATGATATGGGGTACATTTGTTATTTAACGTACAAAACAATATTAAATTAAATAAAAAAGGGGACACAGTTATCTATGTGTAAAGTTACGACTTTAGGTACACGTAGACATTTATGTAATGTAATAATTATTTATATCACAATTATAATTTAATATAGGTAATAATTATTAAGCCTGGTGAACGAAAAAATATAAATAACTGAGGCCTATTCATGATTATATCTCCGTAAATGTTACAATAACCGTCATCAATAATTGTACAGTCAGCTAAAAAGTATACTTCTTTGAATATTATAATGATCTATAGTTTTAATGGTTCGCTCAAAAGTTAGGTAGCATGCGTCCGGTCCCTGTGGAAGTCAATGGGGGAGGCCTTTGTTCAGCAGTGGACCTCTTTTGGCTGACATGATGATGATGATGCTCAAAAGTTTGGTTGTAGAAAAAATAATGTTGAGTTTAGCTCGCCTTTCTTCATTATTCTATGTTTTATTTATTTGCTCACTTCTTCAGATTCAGAATGTATTCTAATATATTTAAACAAAGTCGGGTTTATTACAACACTTATAACTCGAGAACTGCTGGGCCGATTTTCATGATTTTTAATGTGTTGGATTTGTCTCCGCCCCGAATAACAGAATAACTAAAAAAAATGGTGTAACGGGGTTCAAACGCGAGCGAAGTTGCGGAAATCTAAAAATTTAAATTTAAACAGATAGGAATGATACGATGCAAGATGATATTAAATAACCGACACATATAGAGGTAGGATGTGTCTCGATAACATTTTAAGAAATTGGCCAACATATTGACATTTAAAATTTATTTATCTTCATAGATACATACACTCACGCCTTTTTCCCCCAGGGGTGAGCAGAAATTAGAAACCGCAACCTGTTACGATTCTTGCGTACTTCTTTAGCCTCGGCGTTCATACATCTTGTTATATTATTTATGTGTAACGTTACATTTCGTATTTCCGATGATGTTGTAAAACTGGCGATTAAAAGCAAACGGTTTGTGTCTGCATAGCATTACGAATTCGATAATGTCGGAAGTTTGAGTAGGCCTTATTGATTTTGTTTTGCACTGTACTTTTGGAGGCTGCCTGTATCTACCTATGTTTGAATATGTCCAATTGTCCATATAACATTGTCACCCAAGGTCAATGTTAATATCGGCCAATTTTATCTGGAAAATTATATCATAATAATGTTAGACAAAGTAATTTCATTTGTGTTTTTGGGTATTAAAATAATTGTGGATATCCGTTGCTGGACTGTATAAAATGTAGTGGGGTGCTCCTTCTGGCATCGAGTCCACTGGAAAACATCAGTAGAAGCGTAATAATTAAGGTAAGTCAAATAAAGATAAAATAAATGTTGTGTAAGAATAATCATTCAGCGTACCTACGCCAGTGTTTGTTAGTACTTATTTTTCCTCTAATATACATATATACAATATAAGTTATTGATTTCTGACACTTACGCGAATACTAGACATTGAAATAAAACTACTTTTTACGGATTTTATCGCGTTATATTGATATTATTTTAATCCCGACGTTTCGGACCCTTTACAGCGTCCATGGTCACGGGTGACTAAGGTGGTAGGCGTCTTGAAGTTTTAATTACTAACAGCTACCCTACATTTCTGTTAATTATTGGCAATCCGATTCACGCAGAACGAGCTCACCGTATCCTTCTGTCTTGCAGTTTTAGGCTTGGATTTAGATTTAATTGAATCTATAATCGGGTTCCAAGCAGGTGGTAAGACCCAGCCATCTTCTCTATTGAAATTTGGATGTTTTTGAATTTCAATGGCCTCACGAATCATCCTGGGTAGGAAAAGGGTCCGAAACGTCGGGATTAAAATAATATCAATATAACGCGATAAAATCCGTAAAAAGTAGTTTTATTTCAATATAAGTTATATTGTATATATATTAGAGGGGACGAATGGGTACCTTAAAAATAATATTTTTTATTAAAATATAAATTGGTCCCCTACCAGGAGACCAATGGGCACCTATCCACAACTTTTATGCTGGGGGAAGAATTTTAGGGGACGAATGGGCTCTGACCCGAAATAGGATATTATATTACTTGTAATAAAAAAATATTCCATAATTTTAAGAATCGATATCAAATCAAATTAATCTCTTAAAAAGCTCATCTTTATTTTATCTTTCGAACACTGCAGGGCGTCGTTATGCAATACTTATACAAAAGATTAGTTAATATTCCTGTTTGAATCCCCAAAATTCAAAAAAATTTCAGGCATAGGTATATGAAAATTCTAAAAATGGTAATTTATGATAATGTTATGTTATATTTATGATAATATCAGTTTTCACATAACAACAACATTTTGGCTTTTATTTCCAAATCTTGATACTTGATTAAGAAATACTATTTAATTAGCATAGAAACAATGATTGTGTCTTGACAGACCGTGATAAGAAAATTATCTATGAATTAAATGATTTTTAAATTATGTAAATACATTAATAAAATTTGGATATTTAATATTATGTAGATAATGAGTATTTACATAATTATACTAACGTTAATGTTCAGGAAAAAAGAAATGCGCATCTATAAATTTTTCAGGACCTTATAATTACCTTTTCCAACAATACATCTTACATAAATTGTGTCGATTTTCACCTTTTGAAATCCAACTATCTCAAATACTGACATTTCTGCAGAATTCTGCAAAGTACAATTATTATAATATAATAGAATTCGACATAAATATACACAAAGTCTTGGATAACCTTTATTCATCCATACACAACGAGACAAAAGGTCAGGATGCAATCTATCTTGTCAGTTTATCAAAATCTGGTCAGGGGTTTAGGCGTGAAAAGATACATAGACAGTTACCTTAACAATTATAATATACTAGCTTTCCGCCAGCGGCTTCGCCTGTGTAGTCTGCCCATTCCTTAGGCTATACCTATTACTCAATAAACTAATGGTGTAAGAATTTTCAAATCGGTCCAGTCGTTTCGGACTCTATTCAATACAAACAAATAATCAAATCTTTCCTCTTGATAATATTAGTATTATAAAGAGCTATTAGTATATATTATACTTAGTTACCTCTTCGCCAATCAATCCTATTGATTTATTTGTTATTTCCTATTATACCCACGCACGCGATAATTACTACAGATAGAATTATTAGAATTATTGCCAAGTCACGTTTAAGATCGCTAACTAATAAACTGTGAATTTTTTTTTTTCAGAAAAAAATCCTATAACTATGTATGTCCTGCTGGTAGCCGTGCTTGCCCTAGCCGCGCCTCTTGCGCAGGGCTACGACGAACTATACGACAAGATCGACGTCGACAAGATCCTGAACGATGACGCGCTCTTCACCTCTTATATCGACTGCATGCTGGACAAAGCACCCTGTACCGTAGAACATTCTGCTGACTTCAGAAGTAAGTCATACGGAAATAACTAATTTCTACGGATTTTATTGCATTATAATATTACTATTTACTAAGCTGCCTTTGTAGCGTACGTGGTCACTGGTGACTGTCACCCACTCTGCAAAAGAGTCCGAAATGTGGGTATTTTAATAATATCAATAAGTATAATTATGGTGAAGGTGATCCATAAAAAGTAGATTTATTTACTGATTTCTGACACTTACGCGCATACTAGACATTGAAATAAAACTACTTTTTACGGAAAACAGCCACCTTAGTCACCCGTGACCATGGACGCTGTAAAGGGTCCGATAAAATCCGTAAAAAGTAGTTTTATTTCAAGTAGATTTATTGTCAATATATTATAATATACGTGTAAGTAGCACAAATCAGTAAGTCGTACAGTAGGCCTGATAACAAACAAGAGATTTCACGAGTCGTTCTGTACTTCAATGCATAACAACAGGGACACTTTACATTAATCATATCAATACATACCTATACTTAATATGAATCACGTATACGACTGTACACAATGCTATACTTCTGTACAGTTCTCAGTTTTCTTACTATGAAAAGCCTATACAACATGAGATCAGCCTATAGCGGCTAGCGATTACAGCACGGTGTGCATCAAAAGTGGCGATACTTAGCCCCATAAGTTAATACGTTCTTGAAAACGTAGTTGGTAACTTCCTACATTGTATTAACTTAATATTTTCTCAGAAATAATATCTACCTTCCTATTTATATGCTAATTCCGAAGATATAAGTTATTTATTTATTTATTTATTAGTTATAGAGGTAATAAAAATAAGCCGTGATTTTCTTCCAAAGAAAAAATAAAATTGCACTGCAATTTTACACACATTATACTGCAATTATAGCAGTAACTGTACATTAATGAATATACATACATACTGTAAAATATTTTAGCGTTTTCCTGTCTGAGCCAAACTCGGACGAAAGATACCTACTCGGTATCTACTACTGCTAAGTTCAAAACTACACCAAATAACCATTCTAAATAAACCTTCTTTCTATGATAGAACCGTATGAAAATAATAAATGGCTAACCTAACCTAGCATGTTTAGTGTCCAAATGAATTTACTTTCTTTCTAATAGTTAATTTTATTTACGTCATTCACAGAGCTACTTCCTGAAGTGATAGCGACGGCGTGCGAGAAATGCACAGCGATCCAGAGACAGAATGTACGCAAGACTGTGAAGGCCCTGAACGAGAAGAAACCAGATGAGTTCATCCAATTCCGTACAAAATACGACCCCAAGGGAGAACACGAGAAGGCTTTTTCCGCTTTCGTTCTTGGAACTGATTAACTCAATGATACGGAATGAAATACTTCTTTGAACGACTTTTAGGCAGGTTTGAAAATGGAATTGATTGAAACTATGTGGAGCATTACTATTATACATAAGTTGCAAATTGAGCACACTGTATTTTATCTTATCCAATGCGAAGATTTTTTTACCTATGTGATCCCACTCCTAAGCAGCGGTCTTCCCCATCTCATCCCACACAACGGGGAAACTTAGGGTTTTCAAGTTAGTTTCCGTAAAAGTGAAAAATAATTTCCATGTTTGTAGTTTCATGTTTCCCATTTGAACTGAGAATTTTCAAATCACGAGTGGTCTCTTATGACTTCTACCAGGAGTTTAGGAATCGTCAGTCATTAGCGTACCTATCTGGTAACTTCGTTGCTCTGGTAACTATTTTGATGTTATTGACCATCATAGTATCTCTATCACATCTCTGTAATCACCATTATAACTCCATTCCAGAATTTAGAACTTAATATGAACTGTGGTACCTAATAGCAATTTCTGATAACCCAGATAACGTGAAGCAAAATTACATCTTAAAACAGTTTAATCAATTAAAACATGGGTCGCTATTACGAATGAACTTCAAAGTGTAGGTAAAAATTAACCTAATAGCTTTGACATTTATTAACAACACCCATTATGTGGTAGCCCTCTGCCCCGTTACGTCATGCTAATTGTGATAGTGGAATTATATCACAGAATATTCTATTCTATTCTTACTTGTTGCTAGGTACAGCCCGCAACATTTCGACCCAGTGGGATTTTTTGTTTTGTTCTGAGCACCATACATTCCTTACTCTTCAAACACGTGGTTCATGAAGGCGGCTAACCTACTAAGAGGAAGGAACCTAAAGTGTTCTGGCTCTGGCTTCGGTACCTGTTTCCGAGCGAACTCATCCGTTTCTTCACCAGGACTTCACAGTCACACAAGATGTGCTGCACTGTTTCCTTGAATTCACCACAGGCTTTACAATAATTGTTCAAAGCCAGCTTCATTTTGTGGAGCGTATCATTTGTTCCATACTGCCTTGAAAGGGCTGCGATGACACCTCGGCTATTGTCCCTTCTGTTGCTGAGAATTAATTTAGAGACTCGTGTGGTGCCGCCGCCGAGAAACACAGATAGTTTCCATTAAATTAACATTATTTTTCCATTTGATGGCAAAAGACGTTATCGGCGGATCATAATAACATGCATGCGGATGCGGTAACTTAGTAGGTACCTAAATTATCTTGAAACTTGATATTATTTTAATATTGACTAATATAAATTATAGATACAAGGCATTGAGTGAGCAGGTGAAGGCTACCAGGGATGAATGGATAAAAAGGTAGCTGCGCCGACCCCAAATAAATTGGGACAAGGGCAGGATGATGATAACCACCAATAGGTTAAGCGTGTAATTTCTTTTTATAAGATTTCTCTGGTTACATTGTAATACAAGAAAGGGAAAGCTAAAGACAATTTGGATAGATGTAATACCACGACTATAAAAAAAACGATTTTACGCAAAAAATTGAATCCCGTGAGGTGCCAGTGACGTAAATTTCGTGGCATATGATGCGGAACGATTGCGTTGCTCCAAGATTATGTGACGGGCTTACACAATCTATGAAGTTACGTCAGAGTGCAGCGGTGTGGTGTGGGCTCTCTGGCGCAACCGCCGCCGCGCCGCCTCCGACGCGGACGGCCCGCCTGACACGAAAACCCACATGCAACCAGTCCAATTGGTCACTTTTTAATAGCAATTTCATAATTGATAAAATTGTTGCCGTTGCGATTTTGTAAACATTATCGTATCTTCCGAAAATAACCTAACATCTTTAATTTTAGACCCATAATATTACATTTATTTTCAATTAAATACGGCCGGCGTTCAAGTTTAAAATGCTGTACCTTGGCGATACATTGAATATTTATAACATTTTCACCAAAAAGGTCAAACAAACAAAAACAACATTATATTAAATCAAATAGTTTTATATTACAATATCAGTCAACATCGTGATATTTCAATAAATAACACAACAATTTGTCATCCGATTATTATCTAAAAGCCTACACATAAATAAAATCACAAGGACTGCGATCCCGAGGAATAGAAGTATATTTAGAACTGCGGGAAAATCCTGTGAGAGATGGGATCAGCTAGTATTGCAGCATCATAGAGAGCAATTTAGTCCCTGAGTAAAATCGAGGGTATTTAAGTAATTTTCTTATTTCTAAAGTGTCAACAAAAATGTCGACTAAGTTAATATTTTTAGCTGCTGCCTTGGATGAATTTGTCGAAATTTCCGCGGTGTTTGCCGCTGGGGTCATTCTTCTTCACCAGGTCTTCCCACTCCTTGGGGTGCTTCTGTTGGATAGCCTTGATCACTTTCCTGATGTTATCCTTCTGCTTGTCTGTACACTTGACGCAAGTGGTCTCTATCGCTTCTGGGAGGGCCTCTGGAAAATTAGTTTTTACGATTAGTAATAATATAAAGTTTATAGCCCAGTAAGTATAGTACGTAGCCCTATGTACTTCTTTGTTACTGTCTTATAAAATTCTAAATGATATCTGACCAGTCAGCGGAGTTAAGACGCAAGAATTAGACGCAAGGCCTGTTTTACCACCTCTAGAGCTTGAATAGCCGCTAACAGCCGGATAAATTCAAAAATTTGTATGAAATGATCTGCTAAGTATTAAACGGGAAGTGGTGATACAGGCCCTTATTAACAAATAGTTATGAATCTTTAAACCATAGATGCAACTATCCTAAAAGTAAATATAGTAAAGATATGGTAATTTCTGCATCAGTATACAAGATACATGTCCTTTGACACTGCGTCAGAATATTTTCCTGCTTGAAAACCTTGACCTCGACCTGGTTAGTACAAACAGGCGCGTGGGCGTTACTGGGTTTATCCTAAGTTACGTAAATATGTATTGATTGCTACGAAGTGTCTATGTCATCAACAGTAGTTCGATATCGATAGCATTTGAGGGGAATTAAAAAAAGTGTGCCAAATGCCTTAATTGTCAATTTTGGAGTAAATGTATAATAGCCAATTACATAAGTAACAGTACACAGTTGTGAACATTGTAAGTATACAGTATTGTTATTGTCGCGATTACTAGAGATCAGAATTTAAGGTTGAAATAGGTTTTAATATACCGTTACGTTTTAACTTCAACGTCATTTCCGAATATTGCAACTATGTATTCCTGTTTATTAATCTTGCAAAAAAATCAAACGGTCGTTTCAATAAATATCAGGCGAAACATTTAAGAGCCATATTTGTGTAGTTATGTTCTAATAATGCAAGACCGCCTGTTGTTTTTATCACCTACAGTACTCAAGGAGAACAATTTGCTAGTAATATTTATGAAAGTATCAACTGTGAAGTACATTAATCCAGTAGTAGTACAATAAGTTTCTATAACTCAGATATGAATATTAACTGAACAGAAATTGTACTAGAGATTATGAAACAACTGAAGGTATTGTAACCAAAATAACATAGTTACTTACTTTTAAAATCAGATCCTTCTGGTGTGCACCGTCCTTTCTCCAGGAAGCAGTTGATGTATGCCTTGAGGAGTCTGTCATTGGTGATCAGGGTGTTCACATCAAAGTTATCATATTTAGAGTTGTACTTGTCAGCGGCAAACACCGCCACCACCAAACAGGACAGCACGATCATAACCCTCATTTTGATACTTGTATTCTGGAAACAACAACCGAATTTTAATTCCTCTCTACCAATTAATCAACTTTGTACGATCACAATGAAACAAAGAATGTGGCTTGTCCCGAATGTTAAACGATGAAGTATTTTAGCGAGGTGTTTCCATGGACATACGTGAAACGTGCATAGAATACTTATAAGATAGTCCCATGGATTAGACGCATAAATCTAAAACAGTGAAGCTGTTGAATGACACTTCTATGAATTGAGAACATAACATAGATTTTTTTACAATATTATCAATTGAAAACGTCACAACCAATCCACAGGGTCCTTAACACAAAGTCACAAAATAATTTGTCACTGATAGTAAGCTGCAGTTCATTCACCCACCTTTTACTCTCTATAATCGACCTAAAGAACTAGCGGTGGCAGAAAGCGACAGTGGTTTATATTGACGTCGGTATACCCACTACCTTTGTTGGCACATGGGTCAATGCTTGTGCAGCCACAACAGACAATTTTAAACCTTTTACTAAAATAAATAGAGGCCGTAATTAATTAGCTACGCAGTTTTGGTAAAACCCTAGAGCAGTATTGATAGTGAAATGTATATGCGGTTATAAACAATGTTTATTAAAAAAAACTGCTACCTGGAAAATTAAGCAATCCCTAAGTTTGCCGCTAAAATACAAGGAAATGACAATGAATTTGCCACAGAAACACTATGTTCATGTAATTGTACTATTTAGCGTAACTGATGTGTTTAGTTTATTTTTATTAAGTTAAGTGAGTGAGTTAGATGAAAACTTAGGTATCAATAATGCGTAGGTACTATTTGTGTAATATTATTATTTAACCCATGCCAAGGATATAGATTTATAAATGTTTTATAAAAAAATAAAAAACTGCCATCATTACATATTGTGTGTATTATAAGAACATTTTCGAGACTCCGAATTTGATTCCCATGCATGTAGCGAATACCAACAACATATTCATCGAATCGATTATAATCCAAATAATACATGTTCTGTATACAAAATGAAATACAAAAAAGCTTGGTTTTAGTTTTTCTTTGGCAAACAAAAAACGATAGCTTCATAACCTATTGTTTTAATAAATCTTTACTTATATAGGTACTCTTATTATTTAATTACCCAAAAAAAATGAGGGGTCCTCTTTACCTACTCAAAGAGCGAAGTCTCAAAAGGCTCGAAATTAATTAATCATCTAATGAGCCGTTTGACACTAATGTATTTTTAATGACTGATTTAGTGAGCCTTTATGTATTCGATGAGTAAGTCTAAACTGAATCTGTATCTTCTAATCCAAATTAATTGTAAATATTGTTTGTGTGAATAAAATAAATAAATAAATGAACCTGCAATCCCGATATAAAAAATCAAAATCCATACTATCGAGTTGATTGAACCTAAATGGAGTTAAGGAACACCTGAGTTTTGCCTATCCGTGGGTTATTCATAATGATAAGCAGGTACTCGTGACCCCCTTAATATTTTGTGATAATGGAAAAATACTTCTGAAATGCTGGCGGTTTAGTGGTATAAAGATATTTTTCAAGGAATTTAAGTTCATGGCTCTAATTTGGAAAACTGACCAGGTAGAAATTCCATGGATGTTAAAGTTCTAATTTAAGGATGTAACTGCTAGTAAATCTAATCGTATTCTATTTAAGTTTATTCACGATGATACCAAAATAATTGTTTTATTATTTAGCAGTCAGCACATTCTTGTCTAAAAATGGTATAATGATTGATCAATGACTCATTGATGTTACAATCGAAGGCTCAATCGATGAGTCAAAGAAATACTTGAACAAAACAAAGAAAACATTATTTTGCCAACATTCGTCTATAAAATGCCTAGGCATACAGTGTGTCTCAAAAGATCTCTACAAAAATGTATTTTTAAATGTTTACGATTATTTACTTTTATCGATTTCCGAATATTATAGTCGATTCCGAGTCGGTAGGTGGATACTTACATGGTTATTGGAACTGTGCGAAATATATAACCATTATTACCACAATAAAATTTTCTATTTAAAATTAAACCCCTCAACAACCTCAAATTTCTGATGATACGCTAACATTGCCAACAGGCTTCTAAACTTTTTTTTATTTTATTAACACTTGATTGTACTCACTTCAATAAATAACTAGAGAAAATGACAAGAGCTCAAGCATTTGCAATAGCCTTCTCGAAGGCTTCATAGTACTTGTTCTTGGGGTCGAGTTTGCTCGTCAGCTCGAGGTGGCCCTCCGGGAAGTTCCTCTTGAACGCGTTGAATGTCTTCCGAGCGAGTCTCCGCTGTGAGGGTGAGCACTTCTTACAGGCAGTCGCAACGGCTTCCGGCAAAATTTCTGGAATCATTGGGAATATTTCACTCAAACATTGGAGGGCATTTCCAAGTCAAGCAAAGTTAGGTACTTAAAGTTGGTAGCAGCTTAGAGTTTGGATTTGAACTATTTACTGCACTGTTTCTGCTTTTTACCGATTTATATGTAGGTACCTGACTACATAAGCACGTCTAAAGAAGTCGGTACCATTAATGGGTGGGTAGCTTGAAATTCAAATTAAACTTAAAGCTTATTTGAAATAGAATAAATCTTTGAGCGTGATCTTGAGTTACCAATTGTTCAGTTAGGTAGTTCTAGTCAAGTTGTTGACAAAATGTCTCAAACCGTGAAATTTTGTGGCAAACGCACTTCAATCAAAAACAAACCTCTTTCCATCAAACCACCGTGAAAGTAAACAGCAGTAAGTGGTGGTTTTCCCAATTATTCGTATACAAACCTATCTTCGTAGGTAATAAGGAAATATCAGAACGATGATTGTCGAATGTAGGCAAACATCCACTTCGTTCAAGTGTCCGTTGCGTCAACATAGCACTGTTGGATAAGCTAGAATATTCTGCAGTTATGCAATAAAGTTATTGCATCTGTCCATGGGAAATGATACGAGTGGCGATGAGACGTACAAAAGCTTATCTGCTTAGATTTGATGCAGAATTCACTTTGTCTTCATTTAAGACTTTAGGAATTTAAATATTGATATTTTCACAGGCATTGACTGCCTCGTTGGTCTAGTGGTCCCAACCGGGACTGCTACGGTAGAGGTCCTGGTTTCGATTCCCGGGTCGAGCAGTGTTTTTGGGTTTTATTTCGAGTAGCAGCTCGGAGTAGCTCCCAGTAGTACCGGTGAACTGTCGGTGTACATTAGCACACCTACGCCTAACCCAGTTAATTAATTGATTTCAAATGTTTATATATTTATTTTATTTTTTAAAACCCCTATGTCTTATTCAGAACAGTTCGTGGTTCATACTCAAAATATCGTTAATGTTTCGAAGAGAAATAATAGAATAATATGACACAGTCTTAGTTATTAATTATGTGCAAAAATATTTATTTATATTTAAGTTATTCTTTTTATTCCTGCAAATTAATTTTGAGCTAGCTAGATAGCTGAGCTGACATGGTATGGTGCCTAAATCGATATTACAATGGGTAAGTACCAATAAAAATCGATTTGTCCTAGGGCAATAATTTATCTAAATATATTGAAGCCCAAAAAGTAATCAGTTAGAAAATAAAACTACGTTTTATTTAACGTGAATTTAATTTCATTAGATTTATATTAGATTTTGGGCGATGGTCGATAAATATATCTGACTAATGTATAAATTAAAGACCCTAAATATGGATTAAGTAATTTTAAATTCCTTATCTGAGATAGTGAAAGATAGACCTCGAAAAGAAAATTATTTTACATACACATTATTACTTGATTACACAACAAAATACAACATAGTCCATTATATAAAATGCAAATTATATAGGATTTAATCAATACTTACGTCTGAACACTCTTCCTATGGGCGTGCACGGACCCTTCCCGAGGAAACAGTCCAAATACTTTTTCAACAGCCTGGGATTTTGTATCAATGTGTCTATGTCGTAGTAATCGTATCTCCGATCATAAAACTTCTCTTGTGCAACAACTGATACAATAAACACACAAATAAAAAACAATGACACTTTGTGATCAATCATCACGAACTTAGAGCAACACGGCCGCGTTGCTCTAAGATTCCTGCAGAAATTCTATTTATAAATCTATGAAAATCCGTTACGAAATTGGTGCTATGTTTATAGCAAATGGTGTGCACATCTCAAATGCTTGTATATAAAACCCTCTCGTTGGGCGGCCTTCAACTAAAATAATATTTATCAAGAGGACACCCACAAAAAGTTGAGTGCTTTATTAAATATTCTGAACGTGGTCCGTAATTGTGGTGTACGGTAATTATTTAATGGTTATGTAGCGTTGATTATAATAAAAGATAAACATATAGGTAGGTCAAACCAACAAAAACAAACTAGTGACTATGAGGTAAAGTCTTATTACGGAAAGTTACGTCTAAACAAAGTATAGGTTGTATTATGCTTTGCATGATCACATCTAGCCAAGTGACGCTGTGGAAAACAGCTGGCAACTGGATGAGAACCAGCTGATGATTTTCGTCTCTGTGGCGTTCACTGGAAGGGGCCAACATCCAGCAATAGACGAATGCAGTGATACTTGGCACTGCAGCTCTAAGTGCAATGTATAAACCTAACCAGCACATTAAAAATAAATCATCTAATTTAACCCAATAGGTTCATATTAACTTCATCATCTTTCTGCCTTTGTCCCAATTTGTTTGCCCCATCCTTTTCTTCCATTCGTCCCTGCTAGCCGTCACCCTATCATTCAATCCCTTTTCCATCACATTATTGTAGATTCCAATGATAATTAAATTGACGTCATGGAAACCAAAATCATTTAAATATCGCTATAAAAATAGTCTTGTTTTTGTAGTACTAGATAATTACAATCGGCGATGAATCTATAAGGACTTCCCCAATTTGCAGGAAATGGCAGCTCAGCACGCAGTACGGGGTCTCAATCAAGTAGATTTTCGAGAAATGGACAATTATAATAAAACACAGAAATATAGGTATATACCTATGTACCTACTCGTATAATAATATTATGTACAACGTTGATAATAAAATAAACTCTAAGCTTGTGGTGGAATCTTAGCCGAGTGTAGCCGAGCTGCTACTGAGAATTTCATAGAAAAACTGAGAATTTCATAGAAAAACTTAGAATTTAAAAAAAAAAAACAAATAACTCTTTGCTGGACCTGGGTATCGAACCCAGGACCTCGAGTGTAGCAGTCGAGGATCACTAGGCTAACGAGCCAGTTAAAATAATAACAATTTATCTGGAATTCCGGTTTATTTACTTGAGATTGTATCTGGATCAGGGTAAACTGCAAATCTTGCCAATGCAGTGACAACGTTGACCCGAGTTCTTTTCATGTTGCATTTTAATTCACTTGCTTCATACAAGCTGGCTCTTACATTGTCACAATAACTTTGTAGATATAAATTATGTAATTTAATTTGAGATCAGATGAACAAATTTATTATGTATTTATTTAAATTTAACAATCAACTTATTATTATTCACCAAAATTATCTATTCCAATATGTTTTATCATCTATTTTTTTTTTTGTTAATTGGATTTTATAAGTTTCATTACATGTTCATAATTATCTTGTAAACCGATATGTAATTGCTGTGTGCTCCTTGTAATTGACAAATTCACCCTGTCTTTACTGTTTTTTAATGCTATGTGCCTATGTATTAGAGGATAAGTCGTTGGAGTACCATAACAATAAATAAATAAATCAATAAATACATAAGTCATTTATCTGATAGACTTTATCTTTCTTGTTTCAAAGTAGAGAATCAGCAAAAAATACTAATGATGTTCATATCCTCCTAGATACTAATCACTAGACAGACCTCAAACTCATATACTTCAAGCATTTGAAATGTCAGATTGGAAAAACCCTACACCGTAGCCGTACATACCTATGCCACTGTTTGTTAACGAGTCATTAACATTAATTGACGTTTCTGAGTGCGGCCCTATGACTCATTTCGAAACACATGAAAAATATTATTTGCTTATAATTATTGCAATGTCCATTTTGAGTTATAAAGTTATATGTATTGATTTCACCAAACTTGTTTTCTGTTTCAAATGATATTTACTTTCAAATTAAACAATGGGAATATAGTGGTAATTAAGTTATTTATTCATAACAGTAAGTAAGTTTCTTGCACGTACTAAGTACCTTACAGAATATTGCTTGCACGCTCCTGCCACGATGATATACGTACGCATATGGTGTGAATAATAGGCGGTCTCCATAAAATGTATACAATAAATGCATTGTAACAAGGTACAATTCTTAAGCGTTCGCGACAGAGGTTTCCAAAGCCGTGAAGTGTTTGCCTTCGGGATCGAACTTATTCTTGAAGGCTTCGTAGTCTGAAGGCAGTTTCTCCTTGAGGCCTACCAGGAATTTGTGAAAGATGTGCTTCTGGGCGTCCGTGCATTTGGTGCAGCTTGTGCTGATCGCCTCAGGGATGTCCTCTGCAAAGGAAAAGGATGTATTTTGAACTCAATATTCTTTACGAAATTTAGACATTAGTATACATAACACCAAGTCACTGTGTCGACGGGTAAGGTGCGCCTACAACGATGAGGATGCGCTACTTACAAGTAAAATATAGGAAGATACATAGACTGCCTAATATAACACCCTTCCTTCGGCTTATTACCGTGTTGTCGGGTAAAAACACACTAAGTCATAATTATATCATAGCTTTCCACCATCGGCTTCGCCTGCGTGGTCTTATGAATTATAGCCAAATTATATTCTAGAACCTTCCTCGAGAACCACTCTATGCATTGGTGAAAAAAGCATGAAAATCGGTGCAGTTTATCGCGAACAGACAGACAGACAGAAGCGGCGGAGGACTTTATTTTATAATATGTAGTGATTATGTACTACCAACTATTGTTATTCTTAATACATAATACAACACGTTTTTTACATAAAAGGTCACACCGGTTTTGAGTGTGACTTTTTGTTAGCATTCAAAGGAAACAAATATAACAAACAGCCAGTACATAATGTAATTTGCTGTCCCAAGGTAGTAAATTAAAGTGTATCTAATGTAACAATAAAATCAGTTCATACTTCAAAGCGCATGTCATTATTTTGCTTGCTACGTATATATTATTTATATATCAATTCATCAGACTGGCTCGTTGGTACGCTTGAGGTCCTGGGTTCGAATCCCGGGTCGAGTGAAGTGTTGTTGGATTTTTCTGTGAAATTTCCAGTAGCAGTTCGGAGTCTAGATTTGTGCGCGGTTGATGACAATAGGCTCGCCCACTATTACATGGGACCTAAACATACCGGCGAAATGTGGGTGAACATAAGTCTCTGCCTACCACTTCGGGGAATACAGGCGTGATGGTACGATGATATAAATTCATTAGGCACCGCTTCCGAGATACAATTACGTTACGTAGTTCGGTGACATTCTCCTTCCTTTGTTTTGAGATTGGTACAATAGTGTAATGTCTTCTCTCCATATTTAGGTATGAATATCATCATCAGTATACATTATCTATAAAACAAAGGCACTCGCCGCGTAAAGGTCACTCCGTGCAAAGCCGAGGGGTGGGCCGCTAGTAAATAACCGCTAGTAAATAACATACCATCACGCCTGTCTTCCCCGAAAGGGGTGGGCAGAGGCGTACTAATGTACACCCACATTTCGCCGGTATGTTTAGGTCCCATGTAATAGGCGAGCCTATTGCCATAAGCCGGGCACGAATCCAGACTCAAAGCCGCTACTGGGAATTTCACAGAAAAACCCAACAACACTTTGCTCGACCGGGGATTCGAACCCAGGACCTCTAGCGTAGCAGTCACACTAAGGACCACTAGACCAACGAGGCAGCCCAGGCAGAAAGTATAATAAATATCAAAGAGTAACTGTTTTATGTAACTAAACCATAATCCATCAGTTACCAACTGAATTGATTTCTAGGTTTGGAATTGAGGATTTAAATTTGCCTCCCTGAGATCATTTAAGAGAAAGACAAGATTTCTATAATTAGGTAACTTTTTAGGAATAGAAATACTACTTCCAAATGTAGCAGGGGCTATCTGGGTAGTATATCCGATAAAAAAAGTAGTCTTAATCGGTTCACAATAAAAAAAGACTAACTGAGAACTTCCCTCTTTTTGGAATCAGTTAAAAATAGTTAGTGTAAGGCTGATGGCTTTATAGAAACAATTAACACCCACGATTCGAGCGAAGTCGCGGTAAAAAACAAGCTCGTAATAAATAAACGAGTTTTGTCTTATAGAGGTGTCTGTGATCGTTCGTTCAACTTATCTCTTATCAGTAAACAGTTCCGTTGCATAAAAAGTACTGCAAAGTTCATTCAGGTTATCTATTCATAATTATAATCTATAGTAATACGACTATTATAAAGATAGAAAGAGTAAAGAGTTTGTTTGTTATTTGGTTGAACGCACTAATCTCAGGAACTTATGGTCCGATTTGTAAAATGTATTTAAGTGTTAGATAGACCGTTTATCGAGGAAGGCTATAGGCTATAAATCATCACGCCAGGACCAATAGGAGCGGAGTATTAATTAAAAATGTTGCAAAAACGGGGGAAAATTCAACTTCTACGGAACGAAGTCAAGGCAAAGGCGAGTATTGTGTATTGCAGTAACAATTGTATAACCGATAAATATGTAGGTAAGGATAACGTATGTTCAATTGTTCATTATCAACACATATAGGTACTGCCAGGGCATAAGTTTCCTTTCAGACTGAGATCTCCGAACAACGATCAAGCCAATTTTATTATAATTACATTACCTACAAGATGTCGGCCGCAGATTCCGTCGCATCCCAAAACAATTTTTGAGACTGTTAGCTTTGTCATTTTACAGAAATCTGTTCAGCGATTTAGACATGTAACACAAACAGATTTTTTCGCGTTTGTAATGTTAGTGTGGATTATTTAACTTCTAGACCGGGATTTAACAAAGCTAAAATGACTTAAAACAGTATAGGATTTCTAAAACCAGTACGCAATATATCTATGTAATAACAACCTGTTTGTTTTCCAGTAACTGTCGTAAAAAATGATTAAGATTATCAAGTTAATGTTAATTTATCTGCAGCTGGATGCTGATAATAATATTTTATCTTCAAGATACACACTTTACTTAAACGAAGTCCACCTCACCCTCACCTAACCATATTTAGTATGCATAATTACTATCGAATCTGTTCTTCTTCAATAGTGTTAAAATACCAATCTGCTATACGACATGAGATTTTAGAAACTAGTACTATTAGCTTCCCAGACCCAATTTCAAAATAGCAATATCTTAAGTCTTTATCAGAGCTTTCTAAATCTTACTGCCAAATCCTACTTGCTCGTTACAAAAAGCCGGTATCGATTACAAATAATTCTTATGTAAATTCGATTACAAAAATATTTGCTGTTATGAAAAAGTAGAACATGTATTCGATACATACTTTTGAAATCGGCGGCGACTGCGTGGCAAGTGGCCGTGTCCAGGAAGCAGCCCACGAAGCCCTTCAGGGAGTCCAGGTTGGCGACGACAGCGTCGATGTCCAGGTCATCATTCTCTGTGGTGTACTTCTCCTCGGCGTGGACAGCAGCGACAGCCAGCACGACAAGCACGTAGATACACTTCATATTGATAGCTTCGGCTTTCTGAGAAAGATTGAGAATGATCTTAGAGCAGGATGTTTGATGAGGTTAAGCGAATTAAAAAAACCTCGAACAAAAGTTTCTAAGTTTCCCTAGATATTTCGCCGACCAGAATAACCAAGGAAAAATGAAACTATTGTAATGACAGATGAAGACATAAGTCATTATAACTAAATTATTGAGGAGTTTTCTTCATATATTTATATTTAATCTTCGTATATTTAATCTGCATGACGACTTTAAAACTATAGAAAACTGTACCTTGGTTTCAAACTCTACCTCAATATGCCTCACTCACTATAATTTAGTTTTTTAACTTAGACGATGATGCAGAATCAATAAAAACTACAAATGCCTATTAATAGCATAGTACAACAACAACAATTAATATAAAATCATTTTTGTGATCACCACAAACACGGACTTTTGGACAAATTAAAAATCAAAAAAATATTCAAATTTATACTCTCAAAACAATAATTATTTTCAGACAGACAAATAACAGTTTTGTTAAAAAAGAATTTTGTGTTTACAGATTCGTTGCGGTAAGGATATCCAAAATAAGTGTTACCAAACATCGGCTTTGAAAAAAAAAACAAATTTAATTATAATTAATTTTGTAAGCAACAACTCACCTATTTCGGATTAAACGAGCTTCGAGCAAGTAATGCCCACAGCAATCGTTCGGTCCTTTTATACGCTGGTATTCCTTTATTGTTGATACTTAGGTACATATGTACATGTTCGGTGGATTGATAAAAAAAACCCGGTATTGTTCTCCGTGGAATATATAAACACAGCCCATATAAATTAAGACTAGATACGAAGTTAAAGAAAGCAAACTGTGAGAAGTATAGGCAAGATACCAAGTCCAAACCGCTGGAATTTTTTGTCTAATTTTAATCGTAATTTTTTTTTGTTTTTTTTTTTTTGATTAGTTAAGCTTTGAGGTGATCGAACTCTGCTACCGGTTTGTCTGATTATATGAAATCAGTGTATTACCAATTATTCTACCGCTCAGCTAAAATGTTTTTTAATTTTTTATTACCTACAGTGGCGGACGAGCAAGTGGCCCACCTTATGGTAAGCGTAACCGCCGCCCATGGACTTCAGGAACGTCGAAGACATAAGTAGCTAAGCCGCCGCCTACTGTCTGTGGTAGAGAGCTGTTTTTAGGCCTCGTTTGAAGAAGGACATGTCATAGCACACGGGAAACACCGCAGCAGGTAGTTCAGGCAGCCAGTGACATTACTGGGTAGTCAATGGATAGCAAATGAGGCTTCATAGCAGAGGTCCCAAGGTAACAACGTGCCAGTGCAGTATATAGGTTTTGGCAGCGCTTGCGGCTTACCACCAGGCAGGTTGTACAATTGTTGGTCATGTTATTACAATAAAAAAAAATTAAAGCATTTTAATGTATCTGCCAATAAGGCCTTCTAAATTCAAATGTAACGGTTTAGTATAATTTAAACCAATAAACTGTCATTCCCAATCCCGACCGGATCGTGGTGGATATAATTGAGTTGATTGACCAGACGTAGATCAAGTTTTCCTCTACAATTACTTCAAGCGTGAACACAGCGGCCCCAGCACAAAATTTGCATGTAAAAGAAGCTTGACTCTGTGCGGATTAGATGTCTACTTCAAAAACTTTTTGGAGCAATAGGTAGCCCATGTTCTTCCTTCTTCAGGATTCTTTTTTTTTTCAAATCTGTTCACCGGTTTAGGCGTAAAAGGTAACTATCAAACAGACGACGGAGAGCCACAAGATACAAGCAATGCTTTCTCAAAATCTCATAAAGTCCGTTATATTATTGAAATTTAAGCTTTACGTCGAAATTACATAAAGTTTATCATACAGGTCTTCGTGAGATAAAATGATCATTTTGTATAAGCTCATACGGAAACGTTAGTAGAACAAGAATACTGTCTAGCCACTTTGCCATTGTAGTATCTCTTTATATTTTTCCGTTGGTCTTTTGTCCCAGATTTGAATAAAGGATGAAATCTGATCAAAAACCAAATTGTTGAAAGTACTCAATTTTCTTATTTATTGATGCCATCCATATTGCACTCTTTGGCAGTTGCGCCTAATTCATTAAGAATTGGATTTTTTAAAACAGTTTATGCACATGTACTTTATGCTTCTTTTGAAAGAGATTTGAACCTCTGAACCAACGTTTTTACTTTGCACCGCACTATATTTTAATATCCGTCAGACTATACTAAAAATTCTAAATGCTGATTTGGTGCCTCAATACAATTATAAATAGCCAACGCATAAAAACTGTGCTACTTATAATGGACTTTAATAAAAACTATCTTAAGTAGTTATTATTCCATATTAACAAGTTATGCAATAACAATTAAGTCTCGTAATTCTGGTCAAAGAACTCTGCTACTGAACTTATCTTGTTTACAATGTAGGTGATTAAAGAGACTCCGATAAAATGTACAAACATACTTATTGATTTGATGAGTAATATTTTCTCTGGGAAGCAAAATACATAACTTGCCAGTGCCAGAGGGCAGGCCTGTTCTTGGGGACGCTTCAGGTAATTCCTTATTATCAATAAGTACATACACATGGAAAGCTATGATAGCCTAATGATATGACCACGGAATGTTTCGAGATCGAATTCAAACACACTCTTCTAACTTTCGTTTATTGTTTATCAGTTATGACGGGCTAAAACGGTGAACGAAAATAAGGCAATAGGGTATTGAAATTCACGAATGCAAATCAAAACTTTGAGCTACAATTCTCATCTAAATTACCTTTTCTCTTTGGCATTAAATCTGAATAGACTATAAATAGGAACATGTATTATTGTTATTCTATTTTATTGTAATACATTGGTCACGTACGTTTTCGCTAAACATGGAAACTTCTAAGGTGACCTATCCCATCCTGAGACGTGATATGTATGACAAGTAGGGGACATTTTTTTATTTAAAACACTTAGGTATGTTGTTTTGTATTCTAATGTAGACTCTTATGCGATTTTCGTGGGATTAGATAATGTTTATCTGTTGGAACTACCTAACTTTAAGAGGCAACTTCTCAGTGTTTCAAATTATTAAGTTAGCTAAATCTTAACATGATGCGTTGACACTTCACTTTAATTTATCAGGAGGAGGATCAGTAAGCAGATAGATAGAAAACTCTTACGACCTTCCAGATAGTGATCTGGAGTGTCGTAAAAATCATTAAATATAAAAGAAAAAGGAGAGCCCGTTTCTTTTACGAAATCTTTAATTTCATCTTTCTACGAAAAACTTTACGCCTTTTAACACGTATATTTTTATTTATGAAATATGGCCTTTGTCTGCGACTTCGTTTGTTTCGAATAGTCACTTTGTTCCATTCAAACTTTCATCCCCTATATCAAGCCCTTCAAACCATTGTTACAAAAGATAGCCGATGTCCTTCTACAAGATCTAAATTAAATCGGTATTTTGTCAAATTTAAATTTTATCAAATTCGATTAAGCAGTTTAGGCGTGAAAGCGTGACAGACAGAATTACTTTCGCATTTATAATATCAGCAGAGATTATTTTTTGTAGTCGGTAAATTTTGCAGTAGAGGCCAAAATATAAGGAATTTATTTACTTAAGAATATAAGTAATTGTATTTGTTGTTGCTAACTAAACATATTGTAAATTTTCTTTACAATTATTCAAGGCTTGTAAAGTCTAGAGTAATTGTATATTCACTAACCATTATTACGTGATCAAAACGTGTGACCGCGCACAGCATATTACAGGATGCGTGGCTAATATATGTTGGAAATTAATTGCTTGGTCGAATCAACCGTATGATTATACGCTAGATTCAAACAGACATGGAATTATTGAAGTTGAATGACCCAATGACCACCAACGTTTATACTAAGGCTTTCGATATTAAGTCACATAGGTTTTACAAGAGTATAATATTATGTAATTTAATCAAAATGTGTATTGCGTACCAGTAGACTTGCCCCTACTATACTAACCTAAACATACCAGAAAACTGTGTGGGTACACAGTACAGTACAGCAGTACAGTAGTACACCTTTGCCTAAACCTTCGGAGAAGATTAGCGTGTTAATATACATATTTACCTAATACTCACTTCTTAAAGCAGCAGCAATCACTTCAGTACATGGCGCTGTGTCGGTAAAACAACCCACGAAGCTTTGGGGCCGATCCTTGTCGGCTGCTATAGCCTCCACGTCTATCTTATCGTAGGCTGCACCGTCCGTGTTTGGAGCCTCTACCACCATCGCTAATGAAGCAAATAATATCAAGATGTATGTCATTTTTGTCAGTAAGCTGTAAATAGAAAGAAAATGTATTGTTAATCAACATCAACCCATTAAATGTCATGCTGGGCACGGGTCTCCTCTGAAAATGAGAAGGTTTAGGCTATAAGGCCTATAATAATAATAATCAACCCATATACTGTCCTACTGCTGGGCTGTCTCCTCTCAGTATGAGAGGGATTAGGCTATAGTCCACCACGCTAGCCTAATGCGGGTTGGCAGACTTCTCATGCCGTCGAGAAAATCTCTCAGGTATGCAGATTTCCTCACGATGTTTTCCTTCACCGTTAGAGCGAGTGATAATTACGCACATGATTTCGAAAAGTCAGCGGTGTGTGCCTCGGATTCGAACTCGAGACCTTTGACTTGGCAGTCCAGTGGTCATCCCCTAGGCTATCACTGCTTTTATAAGGTGTTAATATTTTTTTTGGGACATTTCACGCAGTACCATCTGGGTTTCACCAGTTGGGTTATTTATTCTTGTGCCCAAAGCTAGCATAGCTTGTACTATGGGTACTATTGGATATAATATGATACTAAAAACCTTTTTTTGTAAATACATACCTACCTAAGATACGTGTATAATGCCGACAAATTATTTATATCCTGTTTATTCAAACTGAACGGGACAGAAAAATAGTGAGCGCCTGACAAATAAGTTTTGTACGCAAGAAGGTCAATAACTAATTAATCCAATCAGTATTGCAGGCGTCAACACCACCACAAATACAGGCAGACCCAGTCCGCCAGTCGTCTCTTTTCACCATAGATAAATAATATACTCCATTATATACTCGTATCTATGCTTTTCACAAATCTGAGTCTTGGTTTAATTTTAAGCATATTATTATGCTAGCGCGAATTGGATAATAGTTATGTTCAGATTATCTGACTTATTTGTCGCAGGCAAATTGTATTATGATTAAATTTTTTGAAAATTGAGGTACGCAGAGGTGAACAAATGTACATCCATATTTCGCTGGTCATTTTAGGTCCCATATAATAGGGGGCATGCCTATTGCCACCAACCGGGCACGAATCCAGACACCGAACTGCTACCTACTGGGAATTTCACAGAAAACCCAACAACACTTGGCTCGATTCGGAGATCAAACCCAGGACCTCTAGCGTAGCAGTCGCGCTTGGGACTACTAGACCAACGAAGCAGTTTAATTAAATAAATAAATAACAGGAAATACATTTGAATACTATATGAGTGGAATAGTGAAATCTTAGAACATTTAATGAAAAATATTACTATGAGGTCGTCACGTCACCTGGCATTTACTTCTGAATATTGTGTCTCAACCTTGGCTGCAGCGCACCTGGTAAACTCGCTTTATGTTTTTAACATATTAATGCATGTAAATTACGATGACTTACCTTCAGTTTAATGGAACTCCATAATTAATTAAAATTAATTAATGGAACTCTTCTAAGTGAAAGTAGTTGGGTTACATAATTCTTGATAATCTTACGAGATGTGAAAAAGTCACTTCAATATTTATTCGAATTCAAACTCAAATTCAAATCTTTATTGCGTTCAAAAAGTTTCATATCAATATTGAAACACTGTAAGGGCGTGGCAATTTTTATTATTCCGAGTATAATCACAATGTATTTATTATTAAAGCAGGTATGTAATAAGTAAATATAAGGCACAAAATATTAAAAACAATTTTAAAGTTTTAAATTAAGTATAACCAAAGAAAATTTTGTCTTAGGCTGTGTTCGAACTTGCACGCTTCAACCACCGAGCTACCGAGTTCAGTCACTGAGAGCTACAATTTATAATATCTATATCACACATTAAGTAATGCCAAATAACATAAAACTACAGTACAGTACACACATTTGGGGCCGACCCGTTGCAAACTGGATTGGTGCAGACTAAACGATTCGGGATTCATATTTTATGTTATTTTTATTATCAGTGGAAGGTTGACATCTGTCAATATCTACCGGTTGTGCTCCATTTAGTAACACGAAGAAGTACTTACCAAAACCATCTGAGTTATAAATTATTAGAGAGCTACCACGCTTGTATTCCCCAAATGGTTAGGCAAGTCAGCAAGGCCCGCAAGGAATAGCTGTATACATCAGGTACACCACAGTTTGCATAAGTAAGTATGTTTAGCTCCCATAAAGGTATAGTAATAATGTTGCCATCAATCGGCCACAAATCGAAGCTCCTAACTATAATTGTGAATTACACAGAAAACCTAACATCGTTTAACTCGACCCAATCGCAATCGGCTCATTATCACTAGAGAAATGGGGCAGTTTAGGTGCCTCCGGGCCAGGCACAGAGGAATGTCAGAAAACTGCAGTGTTCTCTATTTCTTCTTCTTATATTTTCCTTCAATTTCAGATCTGATTTGCTAGACTAGATACGCCTATAAGTTAACTTTTAGCACCATGTTTCATTATGTTCTTTTTGCCTTTATACTTTTGTCAATTCTACGCTGGTAATCTATTTTGACGACGTCTGTGGTCTAGTTGTTCGAGACTTCGAGTACCGGACTGCTGATCACGAGGTCGTGGGTTCAATTCTCACATGACACAAATATTTATGCGATGAACTTAAGTGTTTGTGTTTGTCTAATAATATAAATGCGCTGAAAATATGTTGATTTTGGCAAGGAGGTAGATCGCATCCCGACATAAATATGATATGTTTGGCCTCAAAATATCCTTTTCGGCGTAACAGTTAAGTTTTACTGACTACGGAAAAGGAAGGGTGAGTTTGCAATAAAGGAAAATGATCGTAATCCAAACAGAGTAGTTCCTTATCGTCTTCAATTGTTGTTAGCGGTAAAGTTACTGATTAATAAATATAATTATCATAACCTCCAGCTTGTTTTTCGGAAGTTTCCTTTTAAGTGACCTAGTCGTACATAATGATAATTTCATAAAAAATCCATCATCGCTTTTGTTTAATTAAGAGACTGATTTATTCAAGGCAAGCAAAACATAAACATAATATACCATCACGCCTGTATTCTCCGAGGGGTTAGACAGAAGCGTACTGATTGTACCCTCACAGACCGCCGGTTAATTTGACGCCCCACTCCATGTAATATCCCGGATTATAAGTAAAATTGTATGTAATTTTTTTCCTTATAAAATATTGAAGGAGAGATAATAAACATTTTGATTTTTGCAGTCAGTGCAATAATTTTGATGATTTAATTTTATTAATATTGTTAAGTAACTGACTTTGACATGAATTCATTTTTTGAATACCCGAGGATATAAACTACTTAAATAAAATTTAAATGTATCAATAATTTATTTATTCTTACAAGTAAATACAATATTCTATTAAATACATAATTATAAATAAATTAAGTGTTAATTAACACTTACTGTGATGCTTTTTTCCAAAAACCTATAGACTATAAATAAATAAAAATATGAAGACGTCAAGCCAAGTTACACGAAAATGTTAAATCTGTACTTCGAAATGTACATGTCGTTAATTTTCACACTTATGATAAACTAAGGCTTAATGCTTTAAGTACACGACTGTACCTCGCATAAACATTTAAGTATTTTTTATTTAAATCCGTTGTCCGTTTGAAATCGAAACTGTGGCCTTAAGCCTTTATATTTAATCTGAACCGTTGATGAACTGTGTGAAGGCTTCCTTGTACTGTCCGTTGGGGTCTTCCTTCTTGACTAGCTGGTCCCAGAGGTCGGGGGTCTTCTTCTGGAACCCTTTGACCACGACTCGGATGAGATGTCCCTGCTTGGGAGAACATTTACCACAGCTAGTTCTCAGGGCGTCGGGGATAGTTTCTGTAAAAATAATAAATAATAACAAATTATGTAATTTCCTACCATACCATACCATCACGCCCATATTCCCCGAAGGGGTAGGCAGAGGCGTACTAATGTACACCCACATTTCGCCGGTATGTTTAGGTCCCATGTAATAGGGGGCGAGCCTATTGTAAATTGTAATCACGAGATAAGTAGTGACAAATATTTTCATAGTGCGTGAAATTCTCGTGCACTGACTCAATAATGATCTATGACATCTTCTAGTATTGAGTATACGGTAATAACTTAATGAGCTACGATATTATATCGCTAACAAAATAAACAAAAACACCTTGAACCATCTAAAAAATAAAGGAAACGTCACCTTGAGGCGTAAATTTAGAATGTGAAGGAAAATTTCGACTTGGTGGGTAGGACTCACCGTGGCTTAGAGGTCATAGTGTAGTATTTAACCAGAAGACGCAGGTTCGAATCCTTCCCGCCAGACGATTTTTTCCTTCATTAAAATAACACATTAACAAAATTCACAAATTAATAGAGCTTTATTTCCTCAACAGTGCTAAGCCCACTATCAAGTAACTCGTAGCTATCAAAAAACGAACATTCTCACACAAATCTAATCAAAATGTTTCGCAAAAGACGAGCAGTATCCAAGTCAATATATTGTATGACTAACTAAAAGATCAGAAAGTTTACTCACTCTTAAATTCATTTCCCTCAGCAGTGCAAGGACCGGTGCCGAGGAAGCAGTGACCGTAAGCCGTCAGTAGACGTGTGTTTTCAACCAAGGTTTCGGCATCGAAGTCATCGTAGCGGGAGTCGTAGGTTGCCTGTGGTTTGCAGTACACCGCCGCGAACAAAACACATAGGACTATGAAGAATTTCATTGTGATCTGAAAAGGACCATAAAATAAATGTTAATTATTTTGAAAGTTTATTTACAACCTTTTTAGTGTCCTTGATCTTAATGGTATTTCAAAAATTACCATCAATCTATCCATACATAGATTCAGACATACTTCTTTATGCTAAAACTAAACTAAAACACTCGATATTTCACCCTTTATTAACGTTCTTATACCTTTAGACGGGAATCCCGTATCACAATATTAGGAAGAATTGTAAGTAAAAACAATCGAAACACTACTTACATAACAATATGCAGTTTTAAGTCTTGTCCAAATTAAACTGTGTCATTTGAAACACCGAGGCTCTTTATATAACAAGATTTTAGCCGAGGAAAACCTAAACAAGATGTATGCAAACAGACAAGTCAGCATTGGTCAGACCAAACTCGCTGACGTTGTGAGTGCAGTGACAATGGAACGTGTAAACTTCCACTTTAGAACATTGTCTCTGTGCACCATTGACACAAACGTGATAATTACCAGATCTAACATCACATATCCTTGTTACTGCTCTAAGCACATTCGGTTTCAATTCAATGTGATGTCTGACATCACAAGAGTTAATATTGTACAAGGTTTAATTGCACCAAAACTGACTGAGTAAATTGTTAAGTACTGTCAATGTATAGTTAAACTCCAATAATGCTCCAATACCGCAACGAGCTAGACTAACAGTCTGACCAGGAAATATTTTTGTCATTTTTATTTTATTTATTTATTTATTTAGGCTTACCAACAATTGCTTACATTAAAATAAACACTAAATACATTTACGAATAAAAACAATAACGTAACAATTACTTAAAGGTAAACACCGCATATGTGACAATAATGCTTATTAATTACAGTAAGCTAACGTAAGACAGTCTTTACGAAGAAACGGTCTGGCTATGGAAAAATTTTGTTATTCACGATCGGGCAAGCCACTTAGAGTAGATTTAATTTTTGTGAGAGAGTCGAAGTGAAGGTCGATTAAATCACTGGAGCTGTTGATCGACTTACATAATCTTGAATAGGGAGAATTGGCACCTAAGACAGTCCTTCTATGCGGAGGATAGAGTGGTGTGATCGAGTTGCGAGGAAGCCTGGACGGTACACGTAATTTGAATAGGGCTAGAAGCTGGGGACAGTCAATTTTTGAGCGCAAAACTTTACACGCAAACATAGCATCATTAACATATCTGCGATGTGCAAGGGACTTCATTTTAAAATGCTTCAGACGGCATTTGTACGAGCGCATCTTATTTGCTATTCCATTTACAAAGGCAAGGTGCCACACAAACCGTTTTTGAACACGCTCTACACGCAGTGAGTGTGTTGCATAGTGTGGCCGCCAGACTACACTACAATATTCTAATATGCTCCGAATGAGGCTGTTATAGAGTATTATTTTAGTTTTGTTATTACGAAATGACTTACAGCTTCTCAAGACGAATCCCAACATCCTTGAGGCCTTTTTAATTATGTCATCCCTTATGTCGTGCAGAAAAAAATACTGGAACGAGATAATGTGACGACAAAATGATGTACCATTATGCATATTAGGCCAGCGATGGAGGTGAGCGATGGGCGCATCTCTGGCAAATTGTTAACAAATCTTAGGCTTAGAGTTTTCCATATTTAAAAACTACCAAGAAGCGCTTTTGATTTTGATTGGCTTCTAAATCATCAAGTCTCCTAACTTTTCCTCTCTATTCTTCAAACCTCCTCAACCCTATGTTTGAGCATTAATAATATGCAAAGGATAGAGTTTCTTATCCTATATTAGTCTCCGGTATTCTAAGTTTGACAAATCAAACTATTATTTCACCTAGAAAGTTGTTGGGTTAGGTTAGTAAAGTATCATACAGTATTCTAATGCACATGCAAAGAAGCATTGAGTGACTGAGTGACTGTTCCAGCGGTGCTGGCAGTCGTCTCCTAACTTTTAATTGTGTGTGGTGTGAGTGTAGGTATAAAATTAGATCCAGGAACAAATCAGTCATATTTTTTTTGACGACGTCTGTGGTCTAGTGGTTCGAGTACCGACTGCTGATCACGAGGTCGTGGGTTCGATTCCGACAGGGCCCAAATATTTATTGTGATGAACTTAAGTGTTTGTGTTTGTCTGGGTGTTTCTTATGTATTATAAGTATGTATTTACAAAAAATATATATAAGTATTATATCCATTGTCTAGTACCCATAGTACAAGCTCTGCTTAGTTTGGGACTAGATTGTGCTGTGTGAAAATGTCCCAAGATATTTATTTATTTATGTCCCCAGGATATTTTTACCTATCCCTCGTTCGTGCCATTTTTGTATCTTAATAGGTAAACTAACTATACACGTGAGGAATGGATAGAGGTTAGGAAGGCCTTTGCCCTGCAGTGGGACGATAATGGCTAAATAATAATAATAATAGGTAAACTATCGAGAGTGATTTTTTCAAATACCCAGGTACTAAAGTTTAACATATTTGAAGTTTGGTGCAGAATTATTTTCTTAGATAAACGTTGATGTAATAGGTCATAAACACACAAATCTAGTATTTGCGGTTATCGTAAATCACCTTGGTGATTAACAAAGCTAAAACTTCACATCCTTGACCCAAAATAGTATAAGAGTAGATTTTTGATCTATTTGAAGTCAGATTGCGACTTTTAATATAGGTACTTCACCTATTAAGTTCCAAAAATAAAATTACCCCTTAAAGAATTTCTCCTAAAATTCAAACTGCTCCTAAAAATCTTATAAAGTTGACCCTTACCCTTGATAACCCTAGTTTCCTAGTATTACAATGAGGAAAATATTATAAATGATTATGTGTAATTAAACCTATGAGTTCTTTGTCTTTGTCCAATAGATTAAAAAGTTTTGGTTACAAGCCCGACCGGTCAAGGGTTATCTGTTTGTTTTATATCTAAACATTTGTTCTGTCCACATATAAAAAGATTTTAAAATAAATATGTTAGGCAGTTTTATCATACTTTGTAAAGAGTCAAGACTAAAATTTTAATCATGAGCAAGTTCACGGTGTGTATAATATTAATTGTTATTAGGATTAGAATTTATATTATAACTTACCAGTGAAAAAGCGTTTTTTATTTATGTTATTCGCAAACGGATAGGACTTATGCGTTATTTAACGGCATTTTTATTAATCCTAGGAACAACAATGTTCCTAGGATTAATAAAAATGCCGTGCAGTGCACAATTAGCAGTTAGGTTATTACTGTATCGAAAGCGATTTTAAATGAAAACATTTATTTTGTTTGTCGTAATAATTAATGTAACAAATATAATGTTCTTGCCCATCAGATCGTTCTTCTGCTGGTCGCTCTGGTCACCATGACGGTAGCGAGGCCTCAAGAAGGTAAGATTTATTTACCAATTCTCTTATAAAATACCGAGCATCACAAATTGTAGATGGAACATCGATCATCAATTCATTCTGTATTCAAAACATGGTAATTTTTTAAATGGACTACTGTGTTAAGTTTGGAAATCGCTCAATCTGGGAACCGGTAGTTCAGTAATGTTCGTTAAGTCCCTTTTTATGTGGCTTAACTTGAGCAATTACTTCATAATTATTATTATTTGACAGGGCCCCTATTTTATTATTATTTCTATGATGTAATCAACATAAATAGTACAGATAATAGTATTGACTAATTTTATCTAGGAAACAGATGCCTTTATAAAATAAAAGAACTAAATTACACGTCTTATTTATTATGTACAAAACTCGACGAAGATAAACATTACGTGAGTTGTAAAGACAAATGTCGAAGACTGTATTTACTTTGCTAAATAAATTGTTGAATCGGATTACTTTGCGAAATACACAAATTGGATATTATCGTTTACGAGGAAGTATTTTGGCGGATTTTAAATTTCGACCTTATCGTTTTAATTGTAAGGGTGAAAGGTGATCAACTGACAAAATTGTTGAATCGTATATTACATAGGTATCGGGTGTTATGGTCAATCACCCGATAACACCACTTCACAGGTCTTTGTCACGAGGTCTTAATTTATATTTTTACATGACATAATTTAAAAATAATATAAACATCGTCATTCGTCTCTTAGGTAGGTAGACTACATTTTTTTTTTTTAATAAGCATGTACGAACGTGCTTGTCCGGCTTCGGTTGTAGTAGATCTAAGATTAGCCATCTCAGCTTAACATTAGAAGCATGCTAATACTTTGATACAGTAAACAAATAATCAGATATCATAAAACGCATGTCATTAGTCAAGGTACTGTTGATATCAGTCTTACTGTCATTCTTGTTGCGTCAGCAGAACATAGGTACAGGTGACCTCTACATTCACTTGATTTCCTAATATTTTTTCACAAAACTTACATCTCTTTTGATCCTGGTAGAGCTGAAAACAAATTATCGGAAGCGGTTGACGGAGACGGCTAGTAGCCGCGATTTATTAGGTATCAAAGTAATAAATGTACACTAAGCTGTGCAAACTATCGGAGGTAGTCGTGAACGTAACCTTAGTTGACCTTGAGCGTTCGGACGTCCGACAGAAATCTGACGCGCTGGATGCTTATGTCAGCCGAAAACGTTGGAATGAGACCGCAACTTAACAGTCGCGTCCGTCAGCCGCATCCGATAATTTGTTTTCAGCTAGTACACACTTGCCAAAGGTAACCAATGTTATCCTTTAAATTCTTCAGCGATGCCGTCACCTCTTACTGAAAGTAATCGAAGCTGTAGTAGCGTCTCCATGAGCTGTGGTCTATGAGTGGCTTGTCGTATTTTCAGTAATTAATAAACATTTTTCTTTTTCAGTGGACGTGGTCACTGGTGAACAACAAGGTAAATATTTAACTACATAATTAATAACTATTTCCGCGTATTAAGCTGCTGCAACCTCGCTAGCGCAACCAAGCAGCGTAGTATGCCTAGGGGCCTCAGTAAATTTTATTTTTATCCTTTTGCTATGTTGAATGATTGAAAATGTCAGTGGTCCTGTAAAGATCAGATCTGCAATGATAAATTCTGTATATCTTTCGATAAAGTTCCCCGAAAAAGATCAGGTACCTACTGTGACATTTATTTTATCGGAAAAAATATTTCAATGTGTTTTTATATCTTTGCAGTTAACGTCGTGGATCGTGACTCCCAAGGTATGTATTTAGTGATTTAATACGTAAAAATCTCTCAATACGGTAAACGCAGACGTGACTTGTCTCTAACTATTTATTTTTTATGGTCTCATAGTAAAGTTGACTATAAATAGAGCCTGAACAACAGCAACTAATATTGGACCCATGTAATGTTAAAATTTATTTTATTACAGTTCAAGTTGTTGACGGTGGTGAACAAGGTACTTATTTTCTTTGTATATCAACTTTATTACAGACTAGGTGTCCCGGGCGGACCTTGTTCTGCCCTATTTCTCTTTCCTTATTTCTCTTTCTTCTTTTTTTGCTAAAGATTGATGCAACAAAGTCCCCAACAACCATAATGATTATTACCCATAGTGCCATAACTACACATTACAAAACATAATTACAATAGGCATGATGACTGATTTTCAAAAACTGTCCTATGATATTCCAAATTATCTAATATTTCAGAAAAAACATATCTTTTCGACAGGAAAAGAAAGTATTTACACGAAAATTGCAATTAAAATTTAAAATTTAATATTCGTTCCAAAACGGCCGCCGGTGTCATGGCGTCGTCGTTTGTGACGTCACCTCTATGTAAATAGACCGCCAGTCGTAAACACTACCTAGGGATCGAAAGCAGTAAATCAGTTATTGAAGTTATATTGTGTGTTAAATATGAATAACAAAGTTTATGTGGTGTGCAACCCCTCAGTGCGTTCATACGTCAATAAAAACTTCTAACAAACTATTTGTTTACGTTCAACGCAACAAAAAAAAATTGAATTAAGTGGCTAAATCTTGCACGGCGAGATCCAACAGCTATATGTCCAAATTCTCCTATTTATTTCTGTGAAGATCATTTTGACGTAAGTTTTTACTTTAAAACCAACTTTGTATAACGAATTACTTATCATAAATTGGAAATGAACATAACTTTGTTGATCTAAAACAATGATATCAATAAATAAGTCACTATGTATCTGTTACAACCTTAAGCGGCTTCCAGACATTCAGTTTTAACTGATCAGTTGAACTGATAAGTTAAATAGTATGATACTGAGTACGATTTAACTGATCAGTTCAACTGAACAGTTCTCAGTTTTGCCTACACACGTATGATTTAACTGATCAGTTAGAACTGTTCAGTTTAAACTGAACGTCTGGAACCCGCTTTAGGTAATTTTTTTTTTTTGAAGAACTTCAACCTCTGAATTAATAATAATACCTATATCAAGAAGTTATTTTTATTAAAAGTGATTTTACGAGTTTTGTACTTTTGAGTTATTGTTTATAAAGATTTTAGATTGTTGTATATTTACAATGTTGTTTTAACATTTCTAAATTCTGCTGAACACAAGTCTTTGTTTGCCGCCAAAAACTCCCCCAACAACAACAAATTCACTCTAGACAAATTAGAGCTATTTGCCTTTGTAAATCCTTGGTCCACCATGTTTTGAGAACACAAAACTAGGCAACTGATCGATGGAAATCACGAAATACGCGTAAAAACGCAGGTAAAAACAATTAAAAGTGCAGATATCATCCAAGTTCATACGAAATAAACTGACGTCTACAATGCTTACATATTCGTGACGTCATTCACTCTGGTGGTGTTTAACTTAACATGGCGGACTGCTGTATTTTATAGTTTTAATTTATTTAATAAATTATCAATCTCGCCCTAAATGTTAAAAATAAATACATATTTCTAAATCTATTGATCATATTTAACCAGTTAAACACATTATTTATGTGATTCTTAATTACTGTCATCATGCCTATTCTACATTATTTATCATAAAAGAAGTACCTTCAACTACATTAAATACATTACTAACAGTTTTATCTACTTTTTGCAGTGAACGTCGTAGACAATGGCAATCCTAGTAAGTATAATTTAATATTTATCTTTTATGATAATGATAATTCTAAATGGAAATCATATTTATATTTTGCATCATATTTTAACGGTGCGCTCATCATCGCGTCAACTACTATAAAATATATGGATCATATATTAAATAAAATTTTATTTTAACAAAGACACGATTAAATTTCCAACATTTTAATACAATATGTTTTAATAAAATAAATATCTTATCCTATCACGCTAATTATACTTAATATTACTATTAAAGTCACACTTTTTATCACGCATAATTAATATCGCATAAAGAAAAGAATATAAAAAAAATGAATTAAAACATACGAATTTCGAAATATGCAATTCGGTTCTTATGGAGAATCTCCCTTGAATATTTTTAATTTTAATCTTACCTATTTTTTATTTTCAGTTCAACCACGTGACGGGTAGAGCAGTGTTGTTAAACTAGTATAAATATATTTTTTCTTCAATAATTACATTATTTTTTTCCTTTATTACATGTGTCGTTTCATTACATTTTAAATTACTTACCTTTCGTAGCTAAAAGAATTCAAATCATATGAACAAAAAAATTTTACTGTTAACAAAATTTTCCTGTATCGTGTTGTATTTGCAAACAATCCTGTGTTTATGCTCTTTCGCCGAAGCCTCAGAAGTAAAATATATGGGGTCCCGAAAGCCGTCATAATTATAAGCTGATTTTTGTTAATGTACCTTATATTTACCTCTCCGAAATAGCTACGTTCGTAGCTGAAGCTAAAGTGAAGCTGTTTCTGTTTGTATCTCTATCTAAAAGCGTCACTCATTAAAAACACATGTTCCTACCACCTAATCACGAAATCTCAGAAACAAACTTAAAATATAGGTATATACTTATAGGTTCCATACAGTTCTGCTGGTGGTGGTGCCTTAGAATCTTAAACTTACAATAACTATTTTGTAAGGTTTTTTTTGAGGAACATAAAGAATTATAAAAAAACATTTTCTAATTTGAGACTAACAATAACATAGATTACCCAACACTAATTTGTATTCCCAGATTGAGCAAATGCCCGACCTGGGAATCGAACCCATGATATACTCACAGGACCATTGAGAATATTACTTTCATTAACAACAATAATTGATCTGCATCTAAATTAAAGTTTTGATTATTTTAACAAAGTGTACCTACTACACTTTGTTGAAATAAGAAGATTTAAGACGACGCATTGAAGATTTGGGGGTCATGGATCTTAATATTTCTCAGCCATTACAAAACATACGGATCTGATTTTTACATATGTCATTATTCATGTCTTTAGCTATAAATTTGTAGTACAGAAACACGATCGGTTAAACTTTACTGCAGAGAAAAAAATTTTGAAGACAGCTCTTCAAAAACATGGATTCGCATTTTATGAAGAAACGGAATGGATTTAAATCTTCAAATTTTCACTATAGATAAGTTTCAACAGACTCTTTGAAATGGTAATTGGATTTTTTTAAATACATTTTAGATTAGATTTTAAACGAGAAAAACCGTTTTGGCGCATACGACTTTCCGCTATAAGCTAGTTTGCACTTGTTTTTGTATGGAGAATGCCTCCTGTCAGTCCGCCACGGACTGTTATCAGCGCCGGGTCTGTGTCAGATGAGCTCCCACGACCAGTATAAGCTGACCTTTCAGTGTACGGGAAGCCTATACAATGTAAATGTTTATTAGACTGGACTTAATAAATTGACAATCGGTAAAATAGAACAAAGCTAAATGGAGTCGTCTTTGGATTTATGCGAATATAAAAAAAATATCATCACATTTAATATATTTTCAATGTATTTCAGGTAACCAGGTCTATAAATCAACATACAATAACGTAAAAAAAATCTAAATTAAATCTAAAAAATTAAGCGACTGGGAACTTTCATGGAAAATGCTGCCTTATCCCTTTGAGATATAAAAAAATAATGTATGGTAGAATTGTTCCTTTTTGATAGGCCTATAAAAAAGTTCCCGATACCATAAGTGTATCTTTTAAAGATAGCTTACTATACCCATTCTAATGTTTAAAAAAATGGTTACATTATTTAATGTGGTCTATCTTTAAACCATTGAGGGTTTTCTTTGACAGTCTTCCATATCCATCATCAGGTTAACGTTAGGTGTTTATTATGTTGTAACATGGAATTAAATAAGCTCAAACACGAGGTAGCTGCTGTAAACCATTAAGGGTTTTCTTCGACTGTCTTCCGTCTCCATCACCAGGTCACCTTTAGATGTCCATTATGTTGTAAGGTCATTAGGACTACAAGTCTACAAGACTACAAGACTACAAGACTACAAGACTGCTAAGTTTCATCACAATCGGTTCTCAAGTAAAAATTTGAAAGGGTTCATTTCAAGGGTAGTAAAAACCTATATATAAAACCTGCTACGGTTCTTCTTCGGTTAAAAAAATTAATGCATACCTATATGCTCTGCTGTCTGTGCAAAGCTGGGCAGGTCGTTACTCGCTAATAAATAATAATATAAACTAGAAGGTACAAGTAAGTACCTGGGCCTGCGAGCTCTGCCTGGACGAAAATTGGTTAAGACCGGACCAAACGTTAGCCCGAATTCCACGCATTTATTAAATTTACATAAATAACACGGACAGACATTAAAAAAAATAACATAAGTTTAAGCTCTGGTAACTCTGATAAAAACTATTTCTATACACTTTTACACACTACAACTAAGCCTATTAAGTAATATACATTTTTAATAACAATGTGTGATCCTAATAGGAACGGTAGACCATTTTGTCTTATTCTGGTTTACATAGGAAGAAAAAATACCGAATACCGACACCAATTTTCATATATTACTTAACATAATATCACGTCCGCACCTGTATTCGTCAAGGATTATGGCGATAAACTGAGATATACTAATGTAACTAAAAGTTTGCTGGAATGTGTAGGCCCCATGTAAGAGGTGGTGAACCATTTGCCATCAAATTATTACCTACCTACAAAGCCAACCTTAGGATGTACCTAGTACATCCTAAGCTTGGCTTTGTGACTGATTACATAAAACGACTGAATGATCATCGTCTTAGCTTTTTCTCAATTATGTAGGGATAGGCTTCCAATGTAACCAATGCCGCAGGATACCAATATTTTACACGAACACGAAGTGACTGCAGTCAGACATATATATGCTTCTAAATTTCTGGGCAGTACCAATATTCGAAGGATATTCGAAGTTGTCAGGCTTTCTTGGGCTTTTGACCACCACTAACGATTGTCATAGTTGTCTGTATTCGTTCGTTCGTTAGGGGACATTTTATACAGCACCATCAGTCCCAAAATTAGAAGAGCACTTGACAATAGAAATAATACTTAAATAGTTCTTTTTTATATATTTATAAATACTTAAGAAATACCCAGACCAACACAAACCATTATTTTCATCACACTTATTTGTGTCTTGTAGGAATCTAGCCCTTGACAACAGGGAACGAGCGCTTTACGACGTGCTCACCGAGGCACGGAGGGGTCTCGGTATGTTAAAAATGGTCACCAGTATAATTATACACGCACATCATCACACAAAACGGCTCATAACTCAGTTATGAGCTCCAGAAACGACTGTATGTGTTGCCATTTAAAAATTTTATAATGTTTGTTTAAGAATCTTTTGTAGATAGCAGCAGTATGACAACCATGAAAATTGTAAACCATTTTATATTATCGACTTATAAATTTATTAGCATGCTATTTTGACATGTTACCTTTAATTAGAAATCTTAAAATATACATTTAACATTAGGTACATAATAATTTAATTATGTAATTTTTAATTCCTAGCGGTCCGTCCCGACCTCACACGGGTAGACATTACCGGGACTAGGATACATCTACTACCGTACTATAGTAGCTCCTTAGTACCACGTTCCTACATCCATTTTTAAAACGCAGACATACTTAATTGAATTTTTATCAATATTTTTTGTTCTAAAAATATATGTAAGAAGCCTATAGACCGTCGGTAAACAAGTGATGGGTGCGTGATTTTTGGGTTCCTGATGAATACCCACGCGACGCCGCGCCGCCGCCGAGCGCTTTCTTTATCGCGGCCATGTTTGAGTTAGTAATAAACCAGCGTTACATTAGACGCACTCCATTCACATTAGTTCCGCAGTACTACCATACTTATGGAGCGGATGGGTAACTTCAATAGTTAAGAATAGGAAGGTGGTAGCGTCCCAGATTCTAAGGGTGAATGGAATTGAGACGCCAAGCGAGCATGTGAAGTACGTAGCCATTTTAACTAAAAATTGTTCTGTCCATCTGGTCCTGGATTTAATTATTATTATTATATAAATTTCAAATTTATGTTCAAATTAATATTATCACAACAAAAATAAATATAGTATAGATAGTAAGCGCGACTCTATGACGTCTCTGTTCCACAGCGCGAGCCTACGATCGCAAACCACGAAGTATTTGCGGGGTGTAAGCGGATGGCGCGGTGCGGGGGTCCGATTTCAGATTCATAGTTTATCAATGCCTCGCCTTAATTAATAATTACCTTATATTTCTAATGTTTATGTTAAAGTAGGCACCGGTCCTTGCCCTTGAGCTTTTTTCTTATTATGTAACAACTTTAAAAGTAACTCAATTAATTATAAGACATAAGTAACAACTGTCAACCGCGCAATTTATAGTAGCAATGTATCCTACGTGACATTGCTAATATTACGTGAATATTTTAAATTCCAGCAAGTCAACAAACTTCACCCGAAGCTTTGAAAATACGATGTGCTATGGCACAATTTACCAGTAGCTGTGGTAAATTTTATTTATTCTGTGGCAACGCATCCTCTGCAGACTACCTATACCTAGAAGCGGATGGTACCTAGAAGTGACTGAGACCCGTTGGATTCAGGCGGCATATAGCCTGACCTTGGGGAAGTCTCTAAAAGGGAGATCTTTGTACAGCCGTGGACCTCTTTTGGGTAATATGACGCGATGAAGGAATACATCATTTTAGTCACATTTGTTTGAACGATCAACTACGTGGATCAACTTATATGCGGTTCACAGTTTGCTTAGACTCAGATCTGCGATGCGCCTGCGCACTGCGGCTCCGCGTGCGACTAATCTACGGAACTGCATATTAAGAAAATCCTCATGGACATCCACCGCTCGCACTGCTCATTATTGGAAAACTGCTAGGAAATATCGTTTAAGTGAAATTATCCAATACATCACCAATTATCAACTCACACGGGTATCGCTGTATTGGCATTTTGGCAAGATACCTTGAATTTGGCAATAGGAACGCTCTTCTTACAATATGGGACCTAAAAACATAACTGTGAATTGTAGGTGTTTATCAGTTAAGCCTTCTTTCTTTTTGTACACCCACACCCTGTATTTTTGTACATTCTAAATTATATTAAATCACACCCCAATAACCTTTACAACTAACCAATATTAGGTAGCTCGAACAGGTTTACTATCGAGTCCAAACCGGCTTAGTTTAACAAAAAGACGATAGGAGCACAGAGGGTACAGTTCTTGTCAATATTTTTGCCGGTCGAGTTGAAGTTGGGTCGCAGCAACTTCAGGCCGTACAAAAATATTGGCGAGAGCTGTAGGTGCAAGCGTATATTTTTATCGCTCATCGAATGCAAATCAAAACAAAACGTAGAACGTAGGTGACTTTCGGGTAGCCTGTGGCAATTTGGACAAAGAAATAGAGAATGTAATATTTACTATTTATGATACATAATATGTATTCAGTTATCTTTTTGTATTTTTTTTAAGCATTTTCCATGCTAAGATTACAAGTTATTTTTAATTAAGGAAAAAATTGGCTGGCGGGCAGGATTCGAACCTGCGTCTTCTGGTTCGGTACACCAGACGCTCTGCCAACTAAGCTACCGCGAGCCCCGCTCGTCAGTCGAAATCTTCCTTCACATTCTAATTTACGTCTTTGTAATGTATTCAGTTCTTTATTTCTGTTAAAAAATATATAACATTGTTCTGGCGCCGAAGCGATCAATGTACCTAGTGTACCTGTTACTCGGTACTAAATAAACATCTTCATAGTTCCTAAAGGTTCACTAATAGATTGATCCTCCTTGTACGCTGTCAATTACTTAATTTACACTTCTTCCCATTCTCGAACTCTGACTCATCATTAAGGACGTGATAAAACTATTACGGGTCCAACACTCCATATTAATCATAACACTAATAGTACACAAAAAGAAGTATTTTGCTGTAAGTATTACGAAAAAAGTTCAGTTTAGTACCCATTCTCAGAGCACAGGTACTTTTTTGATCTGTGACGTTACGAGGGTATAACAGAAATAAATGATGTCCAGAATATGAAAGCATATATCTACTGCAGTAAGGCTATGATATATTTATGTTTAAGTTAAACAAATTAAAAAACCAAATTGACTTTGATATATTCTTGCTAGAAGGTAGGTCAACAAGGGGCCGTGGCCCGTGATAAATAGGTCATTTCAATATCAATAATATCACCTTAACATCATATTGAGATGCTTATAGTATTACTGGCTTCTATTTTTAAACTACTGGATCAATTCCTTACTGCGTTTTATTGTGTAGGAGTCTATACAAGCCACTGTATTACTAGATAACGTACTTCATTCTTCATAATAAAGAGGTGATCAGACTTTTCGCAACCATGTGCGTATTAATAATTAATTAGTTATCAGTTTACTCACTTAAACGGTAAAGGAAACATCGTTAGGGAACCTGCTTGAGAGATACTCATTATCATTTTATTGCCGTTTTATAAATGTGGACTGTGTGGCTGTGTACTGAAGGTACACGTATTGGAAAAAATACCCTGTATTTCGCTGGTTAAAACTAACTGTAGTCGTACTTTTTTTAATATTGACTGGGGGATGAGAAAAATAAATTTTAATTTGAGAAAAATCACGCCATTTTGGCACACTTTTATCTGTTTCGTAATGATTTCATAGTAAAAACTGTCAACTTGACAGCTATCTGCTGTCAGTGTCAGTTTCGGAATGTCAAACGGACGCCAATATGGCACAATATTATCTGTTTCTTAGTGATTTCATGGTAAAAACTGTCAACTTGACAGCTGTCATGTACCTCCGGTACAAATTTGGGCTGAGTTGTATGGGCTTTTGATGACCTCCTTTGTTAAATAATTTGTTATGGACTTGTCATTCACAGCTAGATTTAATTTTTTATTCTAAGATGAGACCCGTGCCCAACACTGTCCCACACAATATTAGATAAATAGATTGATCATAATATAATTCTACTAATATTATAAGTGTGAAGGTTTCTGTGGATGTTTGTTACTCCTACACGCTGCAACGACTGGACGAATTTGGAATGCAGTGCTATAGCTATATTAATAACATATACCCTGGATTAACATATAGATAGATAAAAATAGATAGAAGATAAATAAAAATTAATAAATAAACTCCAACACTGACTGACTGCTGTACAATACACGGCGAAACCGTTGGGAAGCATGAAATTTGGCACAGGAGCTTCATATACAATAACGTAGGTGGACAAAACTAAATGATCATCAAGGACTAAAGAAAAACTAAATGATCGCGGATAAGACCGCTGGAACACAGCTAGTTGCACTATAAATTACATTATAATACAATATATTAGAAATATTTTAATTTATTTCCTTACATCGCGTACCGCGTCATCGCTCGAGGAAAACTTCTTAGTGACTAGGTATTTCCAGAAAGACTCATGTTGTGAAACCTACAAGTCTGATTTTCCCTTGTTCTTTCCACAAAGAAGTCGTGTGTTGTTTAGAAATAAATCCCTTGTATTGTTATCATCGTGAGGATTCAATCAATCCCAATGACATCACAGTCTAAAAGAGCTACAAGTTTCAACTGACACTAATTGAGTGCGTCGTCGTCGGGACCGCTCGCCACGCTGTTCCAATCTAACCTCGTTTGCAACACTCGCTTCACTATCGACAACGTAAAATCTACCACATTTTTTTAAAATGAGCCTCTACATCACCGGTTTTATCGTCGCTCTGGTGCTGGTGAGTTTATCAATAATATTTTTATTTCACTAACAAACGGCATACTCGACTTTATTGCCGCTAAATGTGAGATCACTTTCGTAATCCATTTAACATATTATATTTAAATTAATGAGTACCTACCGATCGTTATACATATAGTCGATACCTGTCGATTATATTTTAAGTTTTTATTACAAGATGGCGGCTATTTGACGAGGATTTGTGAAATAAAACTTAGTATATATTTTTAATAATTCTGTTCTATATAGATGATGAAAGATTATCTTTGGATGGCGTAAAAGCGATTTTGCCAATACAGCAACGGTCCAACTGCTAAGTGTAGTAATTCAGTGAATCAATCGATTGATTGATTAAGGCGATTATAATATTTTATTTGAATGTCTAATACCTATTGGTTAGGACATCAATAATTGTTTGTTTATATTATGTTTTGCAGGCGGTACTGGTACTCATATGGATAGCATATTGCATGTTCGTTCGAGAGCGACACAAATCGGAGTACTACCAATATAATATCGCGGACCTAAAACACAGGAACAATATTCTTGAACAGAATGAAGACGACGAAGTGCCTACTAAAAAAGAAATGGCCGTCGGTATGTTCGTACTGCCATCGATGCATAAGCAGAAAGATGAGAATTTAATTAAAAGACCAGATTACCCGGAGAGTCCTGTACATTTCTTGCCCCAAACCGATAAATTAATTGATATGCTGGACGTTGATACGCACTACAAAGATGGAATATACGAGGTTGACTCTTGTCCAGCACCTCATAGCCGGGGAGACTCTTGTACAGCAGGATACAGCGATGTGTAACTTGTTATTATTGCACAACAAGGCGTCATCCCTCAGCTAGATGTACACACCAACAAGACAAAGACTAACATGAGTCAATTTGACGTCACATGTCAATAGATTTTTATTTTTTATAATTATTTTTAATGTTTTCAAAATAACATTTTTAGTATCTATACACTCTTTTGATAGCAAAGAGTATAATGGTGCAAAATATAAAAAAAGATTATTAAAGATTTCGATTAGAAATGTCGAAAATCTCAAATAAATTGTACTAATCCTCGCGATTCTCACAAAAATATATTTTGTAAGATACATTTTATAATATGCATGTTACAATAAAAACGTTTCAAAATTGTTTTTATAATTTATTTTAAACTTTACTATCACTAATTAAAATCCTTATTATCAATTAAAAGTATATTTTGAAGCCTCCACCTTCATTAGGATAAATTCTTAATCTAAATCATTAAATTTTTGTTTTACTGAAATAAAATACTAAAATAATCACTCACGACCTTGAAGGCACATAAAAACATAAACTTCTCAAGATTCCTGAATAGTTTTATTCTAGTCTACCCACAATCTTCATCGTTCCTGTTTTGCCTTTACTTCTACTGACTCTTTTTGGCGTAGATAAATGCAATAATAGCACTTTATTTGGTTACCCTAAGAAAATCAGAATCGTGGTACACTAGAATTATTATGACAATTTGTACCGCTACTAATACAAATTAAATACTAATTTTTACATAACAGCTAGTCGACATTGCCAAGAACTGGTTATTGCGTATAACTTTTGATCCCGTCTGCCATTTTGTCAATCGTGCTCTTCTCTGTGGGCTTAAACACATGCACCACTGTGTCGCCGGCCTCGCTCAGCGTCCTCACAACTTCACTCCACGCGTGCTTCATCGAGTCCATGACGTCACGCCTCTCGCGAAACATTTCTCTGTGTTCGGCGGGAAGAGCCGACGCAATCACAATCACGAACTGAAAACATCGAAAAACTTTAATTGCACATCGAGATGCCTTTTATGACAGGAACACACTACACTGTTGGTGCTTAAGAGGAATCCGTTTGTAAAAGTAAAATTAAAATTATCTTTATCTACACTACCTATTATTATAAAGATTTGACTATCTGTTTGTTTGCATTAGGCTCCAAAACTACTGAACCGATTTGAAAAATTCTTTCACCATTAGAAAGCTACTTTTTTACTGAGTAACATAAGTTATCATCTATAAGAAATACCCAGACCAGAGAGAAATCTAGTAATATAACTAGTACGCACAGCCACAGATCAAGCTAAACGTTTCAGGTATCAGCTGAACTCTCATTTCAGGAAAATCCTATACAAAGCGAGGTCAGCTTATGCTGGAAAATAATTACCTAATGTTAGCCGAACCACAATCTACGATCAACCAGAGACCATTTAGGTACCATTTCCAAAATACTCTGATATTTCACTGAAAACTTATTTATTTGTGTATTTAGATATGATTAAACATAAACTAAACATACCTTATCAGCACGCTAGTATTCTCCGAAGAATTAGGTAGAGGTGTACTTATGTACACCCACAGTTCTACCGTATCTTTAGATCCTAATATAAGCCAACCAAGCCAAGCCTATTGAATGGCAATAGGCTTGCCCCCTACGACAAGGCACATGTCAGGTCATAAAAAAACCAAAACTCTTTGTTCGACGTAGGAATCGAACCTACGACTTCAAGCGTAGCAGTCGTGCTTAGGACCACTAGGAGGCAGTTTCGCTATGATTCATCCCTCGCTTCTATGAAGATTAAAACAGCTAGTGATAAAAAAAATGTACTCACAAAGCATAGCAATATCGTTAATCGTAAATCCATAGTAACGCTTCCCAACCTTTCTTCAATACTGTTCAGCGTTGACCTAGTTGACTATCAATCACTATTCGATAATGTTTTATAAGCCGTCTATTATTATAGAGGACAACAATGGCAGTGCTGTCCGCTCGGCGTACCAACTCCTACTGGTCACAAAGGATCAACAGGAAGGCCTGAATTCACTTTAGCACGCACGTGGATCAATGTAATCAGGCGAGCAGACGAAATTACCGGGGACAATAGATTGTGACGCACAAGGGCTGGGCCAGAGAACATCAAACTTATTAAAATAAATATCATAAAACATTTATCTATACTAATATTATAAAGGTAAAGAGTTTGTTATCTTCTTTTCTTGCCTATCTAACAAAAATGAAATTGACGTGCTTCGGCTTTAGTGTAGACAAAAACTAACGTTGTATAATATTTAAATATTATATATATCACTGTTACATTTTCAAACTAAATAAATGACTTAATCACGCTTATGGAAACGGTAAAAATGTAACGGTAACAGCCAATATATTGATTATAGAATGACGTTTATCGCAACGATTGCATCCACGGTTGAACAACCACATCAAATTGTAAAATTACTACCATAAGAAAATATCATAATTCAATATAAGTGAGACGTGTTTTTATCAAATGTCAATGGCGTGATAATGGTAACAAATGAAAAATAAAACAATTTATAACTAACTGGTTTGCATTAAAATCTAATTAGAATATTATTACTTTATTTTATTTGACATATATTTTGAATGATTGCCTTTTGTTAATACTTATTTGGTGCCCAAGATACAGCCTAGCGTAGATTGGGACCATTGGAAACTCAGTTTTATTTGAGAAATATTTTTTTATTGTTACTTTAAAAGTGTAATTTTCACATAAGTATTTTCATTTTTTTAATAGAAGACAATTCTGGGCAATACCGGTATCATAAGGATATAATTACTTTTTAACAAAAATTTAAACAGGCCAGGAAAGGAAATGAAAAGCGAAAAATATGGTCTTAATAACTTATTTTGAGGATAACTTGACTAAACAGTATATTTTTCGTTTTTAGTTAGTTTTATTGTCGCGTCGCGCGTCGCGTATTTTTCTGTAATAAATATCTAAGTAGTTCCTTAGTTGCTTTGCTTTAACTAAGTCAGGACTAAAGTTCTCATGAAGTGAAAAGAAACAAGCCCAAATACGAAGTAACTGAAATATCTAATGCTTCATTTATCTATGTAAATATAGATCATATTTATATATTATTTGAAGTTATGAAATATCCCGAACCTGGCGTAATACGAATCTGACATTCTGCGAAACGTTCATTTTGCAAATCGCACCAATTGAGGATAGTTCATTCAGCGAATGGGAAATTCTCCGAATGGGAGTTGCCGCGAATATAACTTTAAACACACGCCTGAGAGGTTTGAGGGGTGATAATGATGATGAATTAAGATGCTATGGTAAAAAGTTTAAATTTTACCTGTTTTTTAGTTTAATTGTAACCTTGAATCAGCCCCAAAACAAAGGTTTAAGAAGATTTGACCATCCTGTTTGCAGCCTAAATTGAGTAATAGGCGTACGCCGGAGGTGACACAGCGATCCCACTGAATCACATCACAATAATACAACAATCAAACAATAAATTATTCTATAAACAACTCACTACTACATTCTGCTTCGTTCAGCCTGTGGGAACCAATCGAAATCGGAAAAATCGGAAAATACAAATGGAACTAAAAAGCGGCGAATAAACGGAGTGTGTATGTTCGACTGTGTGTGTGTGTTATTTTTATTTATATTTATCTATTTCCCCGACAATTGAGTACCGATTTGTATAATACTTTTTTTTAAAGATCTTGGTTTAAGACTGTCTCTTTCAAATAAAAAAATGGTGTAACCAATTAAATTTGAAAGAAGAATTCCTTCCTTAAAGGTATTAAAATAGAGGATGATTGATTTTTTATGTGAACTGATTGTGCCGAAATTGACACACGTTTACCTACTTCTGATGACATTAAAACATAATAGCACCTATAGTTGATATGATGACGCAGACAGAATACAATTGAAGGCAACCCTCAACAATTTACAAGTACAAGTGTTTAGGTTTACTTCATTTATGTTGATGAGAACTTAACACCTGACTTAGTTTAAGGAGGTAAGCTAACTACATAAGTTACTGCTTAGGTATTAGTTATAAAAAATATAAAAAGGATAACTTTTTAACAAGAAAAAATCAACGAAAAAAGTCACTGAACGACAAAAAAAACACTGAAAACTGAAAATAGAAAAAAAATGGTCTTAATATCTAACTAGCATAAAACATAAATAAATATTAGATTAAGGACATTTTACACAACACCTTCAGTGGTCACCAAACTAATTTTATATGAGTATAATTTTATTTATTTCTCCATTCGTCACTTACAATTATAATACACACTAAACTGTCTACTGCATATATAAATATTAAATGTCTATCTAAATAATATAATCTCAACTATTGACAGAACTCATTGTTTGATTTAGGATTCTATCAACCTATACTATTAATCCAGTCACCTATTTTACTAAAGAAAGATTTAATTGCCTCCCAAATGCTAACAAATACAGATTTTATATCGTATCCTAAATTTCTCATGGTGTCTATGAAGCTGTCCCATGTTGATCCACACTCGACATGATTTATCAGATGAAGAAATACAGCCTGAAAATAAAATATAAAATTATTTTGTACACAGAATACCAATAGGCTCGCCCCCTATTACATGGGACCTAAACATACCGGTGAAATGTGGGTTTACATAAGTACGCCTCTGCCTACCCCTTCAGGGAATACAGGCGTAATGATATGTTACACAAAATATAACAAAATAACATCCGACAATGTTCAGACAACTGCAGTTAAATGACATTTCGGAAAATATAAAGCTAGTACACATAGCACATCCAAGTTATAAGAAAATGGAGTAAAAATGAATACTATTTACCAATATCAGCAAGGTCATCAATTTCTGCCTCATCATTATGTACTGAGTATTAACGAACTCTATACGTCAACATTTGATGATATCGCATATTTAATGTCATTGATTTATTCGTTGATCACGTCCGAGTATGTTGTATCTCTTTAAAATATGATATTAATGTTTTCTGACAATTTACGCATGACACTGAGAACAATCCTCAGTATCATACTATCATGAGTATCAGCCACATCTTGTTGCCAATAACTCTATCTTGTAACGAGAATAGCGCTGGTGCTATACACGGCGGCGCCTATAAATAAAACAAATTATTTTGATGTGTGTGTTAAATAAATGAGTACTATGACCATGTAGAAGACTCAAATCAAGAGTAATATACATACATAATTATACTAGCTTTAGTAGCTGTAGTCTGGGTATTTCTTATAACTTACATCCCCTATTTCAAACCTTACAGCCCCTTTTTGCATTAAGAAGCCTATGTCCTTTCTCAGGCTCTAAACTATCTGTGTACTAAATTTCATTTAAATCGCTTCAGTAGTTTAGTTAGCGAACAGAACAGACCGACAGACAGAGTTACTTTCGCATCACTACATATTATAAAACAAAGTCCTCCGTCGCGTCTGTCTGTCCCTATGTATGCTTAGATCTTTAAAACTACGCAACGGATTTTGATGCGGTTTTTTTAATAGATAGAGTGATTCTTAAGGAAGGTTTATATGTATAATAACATACCACGCGGGCGAAGCCGCTGGTGGGAAGCTAGTTTATAATATGAGTAAGGATTATCTGGTCATACCTGACAACACATGGCTGATGGCATTAACAGTAGTAACAGTACATAAGAGCTGTTACAAAAAATAATTATGAATGTTTGAGAACAAAATCGAAATAAAAAAGATTACCTATTTTCGTAGCCGGAAAATCCAAATTTCTTCTAAATTTTTAAATACTCAGTTAAATATATAAATAATAAAAATCGTATAATGCACATTTTAACAACACGTAGGTGTCGCTCTTGACTTCCATACTAACTAAAACTTGTATTATGAAAGCCAAGGAACTCTCTCTTTATTATGAATACAATTAATTATTATGAAAAACAAAGTGCACGTCTGAAACAAGGAGATATTGATAAAATAAAATAAAGGATTAATAATAATAATAAGAACGTTTTGTATAAGCGCGTATGACTGTATGTGTTTGGCTGGTTTGTGTGCCTGTTTGTTTAAGAGTGTGTGTGGGTGTGCCTACGCGTATGAGTTCCTAAAAGATTTATTCTAGCTATGTAGTCTTTAATACTTATGCACATTCCTCATATTTTAGTAAAGTATTTCGGTGCTGATATACCAATATTCTTTTGGCAGAAAGTTAGGAATAGCGACGTCACATTAAGACACTACTCACCGACACACTGTATCATATAATATATATTATATTATAGAAGTTCACTGTATATTATAAATGATACACAGTGAACTACGATAACAAAAGTGATAAAAGAGAAAAACTGAATAATAGCAAACAGTTCAAGTGAGAATCCACTTTCTTAAATATCCAGCATCGTAGGTCTGCAATTGTGTGTAGCGTGGGACTAAGAATAACGACATCTAGCTTGTTAAGTACTTACATCTAATTAAAAACAATCTGACAATAGACGTATCGAACGGAAGATTGATTTACTTGCGGTTGCCAATAGTCTTAGTGATTGGCTCTACATAACAAGCATAAAAGACGTCGACAATAAAGCATTAAACATTTTACAACGAATTGGAAAAGATAGACCACGAGAAATCGTTTCTAATGCACGTATCCTAAATCCCTGAATCCCTGTCTGGGGGGTTTCCTCCCTAAGCACAAAGTCCGTAGATTTAGCCTTCGTTGCGGGCGTTTCTTACTCCGTACCACATACGGACGCACGATTCGTTCGGGGCCCGAACTAAGAATGAATGACGACACAATTTGACAGTTGTAACTGACATCCGATGTGTAGGCCCCCTGGATTGAGAAGATCCCAAAATAATCGACATTGACATTCTGCCGTCTATTTCCTGAAGATGAAAAAGGTACTCTCACAGTTCGCCTGGTATGTCACTGGTATGTGAGCCTATTGCCATCATATCTAACATAGTTATAGCTGCAGCGGTTCTTGCCAAATTTCATAGTTCTAGGTCAATGTCACCGGGAAGTACCCTATTAAGTGTGATTTACTTGCGAATTTATATAAAATAGTCGGCAACTCGGTATACATTTTTGTATCTATAATGTCATTTATAACGTTAGATGGTCAACGATGTAACCCTAATGGTTCCTTTTTCCTTTTGAAGTACAGAACCCTGAAAATGAATAAGTAGGTAGGTAATTTATGTTCAAATGCTTAACAGGAAATTTAGGGGTAACTGACATCAAATTACCTTGTATCACAGAACGGAAGCAGTCAAGTTGCAAACTTGAAGTTCTGTTATCTTTTTGTGTCAATTAAGTTAACGAAAATTATTGTTATGTTCCTAAAAATCGATATGAATGTTGTATAAATTCGGAGGCACTGAAACTTTTTTACAAGAACTCTCCATCCACTATGGCTTTCCAGGTAAGAATACAATTAAGTTGTTAATTACATTGCGTATTAGAAATATTTTTTACAAAATACTTATAATAGCCGTAATCCAACAATGTTGGGGTTGGTTTCTTATTCAGATGCGGCTGAATCACAAAGCAACTGCCTTCAGACCTGCATAACCTCCTTTCTCGGTTAACCCGAAATTGGCCTACGTCCACCGGTGGACAAATACAGGCTGATGATAAAATTGTTCATATTAATCTGCGGACATAATTTGAAATAATATAAATGCGAAAGTATCTCTAACCTTGTCACGCCGAAACAGATTTCGATAAAATTTGGCAAGGAGGAAATTGCATCCTAAGGAAAAACATATGCTACCTTTTTCCTTTAAGATCCGTGTGCAACCTCGGACAATAGCTAGTAACATAATAACACAATCATGTCATTGTTGCAGGTAAAGATTGTCACCGTCTTTCTCTTCACATGTCTGATCGGTTCCGTTTATTCGGCGGCGTCTGGAAGAATAAAACGAGAAGATGATGAGACAACAGAACCTACTAAAGTGCCTGAACCTGAGAAAACCACCGTGGCGCCCTCTACCACCAGTCCCACAACTAACTCACCAATAGACTTGGAGGCATTGTGGAACAATTTCAACAATATTGGTCAATTATTCCCTGGGGGCAGCACTCCAAGCTGGTTTCAGACACCATGGTTTCCAAACGTACCTTGGTTTAACGGCCCACGTCAAAATTAATTACATTAAAATGAATAAATTATTAATATTTATAATAATCAATTCAATCAATCAAATCACACTACAATATTGTTAACATTCGGTTTCAATAAAATGACGTGAAATTGAACAGTCTTGCTTTACACTTTTTTTAAGAAAACTAATATTTATGGGACGAACATAATATTATATATATATGACTTATTACATTTGGGTGTACAGCAGAACCCTCCTAACTTTTCGGGGTACAGGTATGTTACGGCAATTGTTTAGTTGTTCATTTGACTTATTTTTGTTGTGTGCAACTAAATAATTTCTCGGCCTTTTGGCTAAGATCAAAATGTGTGTAGTAATTAAAAAATGTTGTTTTCAAGTCTCCTATGTGTGATTGACTTGTAAAATAGCGCGGGAGCTGACTGAAAAATTCTGCTAAGACTAGTCAAAAGTAACTGTAGTTTAGAAAAGGGCTTCCATATTCAAAAAAAAGAAAAAACGGCCTATTTCCCACCCTCCTATTTGTTTCCATTTTTTAATTTATCCGGCGGGTAACAGCTAACCAGATGTGCTGAAACAGTCCTTAAATTTCGCAATTTAACAGATTTGATGTTTAATTGCAATGGTGAGTACAATCAAAATTAATGTTATAAAAAACCTTTTGAACTCTAACGTCTTAGCAGTCTTTCTCAAAGCGGTTGTCGTAAGGAATTACGGTCACTTATATTTTGCTAGGCGCTTATCTGATGCATGGTTATTCAAATTTACGGCGTTTTTCCGAATGGATCACATTTTGCAAAATATTTGTAAGCAGGTACATAATTTTTTGTCACATGTTGTTACTGGAGCAGTCATTAAGTTGAAGAGTAGACAGATCATTGCGCCTGATTATAAGTGAGTCTTCTAGACTTCGTAGACCATACGCTACATATTGCTCGCCACTCAGTATAGGTACTCTTTATTTTACTGGGCATACTTTCGATCCCATGTAATAGGGATCAGCCTGTTACCATTATTCGAGGACAAATCCAGAATTAAGAATCTGACCCTAGCTCACGCTAAGCTGCCGCGCTAGCAAAGACTAAGACAGATTACAAATGGCACTTTTTTTTATTTAGCCTGTACTGTCCCAATCCTGAGCAAAGGCCTCCCCCCATTTCTTTCACTTATCTCTTTGTTGAGCTATTTGTGTCCAGTTCTCAAGCAAGATATCCAGGTCGTCTCACCATCTCCTCCGTGGTCTACCGCGTTTCGGCTCCAGTTATGTGCAATAGAAGCCCACAGTTCATCCGACATGCGGCAGACATGGCCTGCCCAGTCCCATTTAAGTTTAGCGGCCTTTTGATTTGAGAGGCTCGGTAATTTGAGTTTAGGAGCGCAGTATAGAATTCCGGATTACACTAAAAATGGTTAAGGCACTAGAAATCAAATTTTTCATTACGCTGTTTGGTATAATTCAATATTTACACTACATAGAAATTGTTTACATAAGTATTGAGTAAAAAGCAGTTACCTAAAGACGTTTTTTCCTAAGAGGCCGGATGTGAGTAACAAACTGTAATGTTTATAGTAAAAGAGTACTACACATTTGAAGCATGCAGGTCCTTATTGAATGTAAAATAAAACGTTTTTTTAGGTTTTTTTATATATAATTAGCTTATTCCTACCAGACATGGTGAAACAGGCCTTGCCCTTACCTACTTACCTATTTTATATATACTTTTTAAATAATTTATCGTATTTATAAATACTTATTTAATAATAAATATTTGGAACATTTTACACAGCACTATCTAATCTCAAACTAAACAGAGCCTGGTATAGTATTATAAGGGTAGACCTAATACTGATATTTTTTTTCACATAAGTACTTATAATACAAAAGAAATATATATTGCCATTTATATTTTGTCACTCAATGTATTTACAATTGTAGAAATGTAAGTATGATGTAAGCTTATCTACTCTATTTCTACTCGCCCCCCTTTAGTTGGAGGATAATGGTTTGGGTTTGTAAGTTTTTTTGTATCAAATAACATCGATGTCAATATAATAGGTAATAGAAGGTTAAGAAAGAAAGTTCAATAAAAGTCACTACGTTTTCCCGAATAAATGGAAAGTTTTATTCGATTGTATGTAAACGACTACGACATAAGCGACATGTTTTCTCGTCTTCGTATTATGCCATTGTTTCCTTAAAAACTCGCATAGAGATCATGATAAATGAATACAGGCAAGTTCTGCAAATTACAGAACTCAAAAGATACGTTACAGATTTTTCAAAAGATACATAGGTAATAGTTTATTTACCTGGTCAATATTCGCAAAAGGGAAGCCAGAGAAAATCTTAAAAATGCTTACCTCGATGGTACTTAATAATAAACAGTTACGAGCGGTACCGAGCGGTGCCAATATCAAATTAGTCAATAAAGATAGGATTTTGACATAAGGTCCATACCAGTAATGTCAAAATACCTATGTTAAGGGCTTATTTCATCACTTCTGTATAGCCGCTAACCGCCAGATAAATGAAAAAATAGAACAAAATTTGTATAAAATTATATGCCAGGTAATTTAACAGGAACTTATCAGTAAGCTGTGAAACAGGCCCTTAATTAAGTAAGTAAATCAGTCACTTATTACGGACGCTGTCGTAAGTGACTGTTCAATACAGATGATACTAGTATGTCAATTACTTAGGTACTGCCAAAAATAATGTGCCTACCTTCTGTTTTATATTAATACCACTTTTTAGCATAACAAACTTGTGTAAGTGCTCTTAGGAAAAAAACTGAAAACGACAAGGGCGTAAAGATAAGACTGCATTACAACCGACAATCCTGTCCACTGATAACTTTAATTGTTGTGTTCAACTTATTTAAATACTCCTTGCTGCAAACCTTTAGTCTGTACAAGTCAAACAATGCATTCGTTGCTCTTCTCAACTATACTATTAACTTTAATAAGTGTAATTTATATGGGGAAAACAGAGAGTGAAAAAAGTGATGACGACTATGACCAGAATCCTTGGCAACCAGTTCTGGGACCCTTCGGGAACCGGGTGAAGCCTTTGAAGGTTAACCCTAAGAACGATAACAAGTTTCTTCTTCAAACTGGAATCGGGAAGCCCGTCCCTGCTCCATACATACCAGGAATCTACACTGTTCCCTACTACATATATGGTGAGCTGAAACCAGTGTACCAACCAATGCCCTACCAGTATTTACCGTTTAGTGGAAATTACTTCGTGAATAGCATTGCGAAAGATAAACCTTACATTCCTTATTATAAGAATTAAATTATTTTGAATACTAAATGGAAATAAAATTTACCTAAAAATGTATTGTTATTTCTGCTCCTTTTATGTATTTGTAAATAAATAATTACTAGTGTCAAAGTGGTTTACAAAAAGTTGGTTATTCTGATAGAAATGTTAGATCAATGTTTGGTAGTTTTTATCAAACATCACAAAATGATCAATGACTATAAAAAAATCTGATCAAACTAAATCATTATTTTGACGAAATCCGGAGGAACTGGGAATCCACAAAGCATTAGAAAGTCTACTAGCACAGCAAGCCTATGGCAAGGTTAAAAAAAAGTATACTGAGTAATAACATACTATTCCCCTGTATATCTTGATAGTATGTTTAGATCCCTTGTAATAATGGTTGCGCTTACAAACAAATTGTCACATACACATAAATACACCCAGTCCACGAAAAAACCTGTAAGTAAGTCATACAAATATTTATTCCGTGCTGGGATCGAACCCACAATCTGTTGCGTAGAAGCCGATCACTCAGCCACTACGCTACTCTCTGGGTTTGCAAAGGATACTTGCAATCTGCACCTTGCTTCTTGCTAAAAGAAGAAATGGTTTATATAAATAATTTTGCTTGCTTTCTGATATTATACAATGTGAAAGTACCTGTGTAGACTTACTCATTACCATTGACGCAATCTGTTGACAAAATCATACCAGGCACGCAGACACGGCATGACTGAGGCTTCAAGGAAAACGGATGAAGACGAGACCCTACGCTAGATGGAAAGAAAGGTGCAAAAAACTGAATTCAAAAAGCCTTGTCTGGAGAAGAGTTCTTGCTAAATATCAATTTATTTAATAGTACTTAAAAATTGAATAACATAGACACACTTTAACATATAGCTTATAGAGTTACTACCTCTAGTTTGAAACTTTATTGTGGTTGCCAGAAGTATGAAGCTGTTTATTTTTATTATTACTTTCTGATAATAATTGATACAACGAAAGAAAGTTTCCGTGGTTTACTGATTACCATTGACGCAATCTGTTAACAAAATCATTACAAGTTATTAGTATGGAATTTCCAGCAGTCATCTGTGTATGAAATGTCACCAACAGCAATTATATTGTTTGAAAACCCATAATGCGTTACCTAATACCTATATACCGTGCGGTAAACATTAATCGTTTCAATAATTACATGACTGATGATTAAAAAAAATACAAATTACATAGAAAACATTTTAGTTTGTAAATAAATATAACTTTATAGAAAGATTTATAGACTTTACAATGGAAAAATACGCCTATTTAAATGTAAAAAAATAGAACCAAGCCAAATGGATCCAATTGACGATATTTTAAAGTTAATTGCTTAGTTATAAATAGCCCAAATATCGTGTTTCCGTAATAAATATCGTGGATTTGACACAACACATAAAAAATTCCATGAGATGGAATTATACTTGGTTTATTACATATTTATAGCTTATAAAAATTTTGACTGACTGCCTGGTTAGTCTAGTTAATAAGCGCGACTGCTACGCTCGAGATGTGGGTTCCATTCCTGTGCCAAGCAAAGTGTTATTAGATTTCCCTAGGAGATAAACGCCGCGCCGGCGAACTATGGCTGTACAATATGACCTCTGCGTAACCCTTCGGGATATATACAAGCGTACCTAATTACATATTTTCCGTTAATTTTTTTTACTAGTTATCTTCAAGACTCTTTTATACTCACGTAAACCCGTACAATTTTAAAATAGTTAAGCTTATATATCAGTTGTCATGCACTGGAGCATTTCTTGAGATTTTCCGGTTATTCGTGCTGAAAATCTGTGAACACAATCTATTATCACTTATCTATTAACCACATAAAAAATAGAAAAACTGTTTGCTACGAAATATTATACTGCCTCATTAGTCGTAAGCGTAACACGCCCGAGGTCTTGGGTTCGAGCAAATTATTGTTGAGTTTTTCTATTAAATTCTCAGTAGGCGCTCGATTAATAGTTTGAGCAATATGTTGATAAATCAGCCTGTCAGTGTTTTCTTCTTATTAGCAATACAGATTATAGTGAAAATCTTTTCATATTATTATGTAATTTGCATAAATGGAACGGCTATAGAAACGCACAGAGGTCGGACAAGCAAACAAAACAAACATTCATTTTTACATATACATGTATTTAAATATCTTTGGTAAATATGTATTGATCGACATCATTTATTACATACCAAGATATCTTAATTATGTTCTTAAACATACGAATCCTTGAAAACTTTAGGGGATTTGGAAAACCCTACCACAATTTAAATAGGTAGATACCGACAAAGAAGTTGTCTATATATACTTCACAGAAGCGCGAAAGATTATTGTATTCGCAAATATTGTCAACAACAACCTTCTGTCAATGAGACCAAACATCGAATCCGTCTCTGAATTAATTAACACTTTATCGCGATTATTTGTGACTACGGTGTCCAAAGTTCTCAAAATTTTGCCATGCTAGCGTACAGGATTAATTATCAGGGTATACCAATCCGATAGAGGGTTAAAGAACCCAAGATAATGAAAAACCATTGGTCTACAGCTGTACCCCTAAACTACTAAAAAAAACTTAATTAAAATACAGACTTAATCTCGATTTACTCTCCTCTGAAAATCAGAGACTTAGGCTAACATGCGGCATGAGTGCATGACAGAGTTTACACACCAGCCATCAAAAAAAAAAACAAAAACTGAATTAATTACTTAAATAAAATACTCATTACTTGCCAAACAGAAGGAAAAAATAGCAAGGAGATTTTTTCGACGTCGGCCATGTGAAATCCACCAACCCGCATAATATAAGTATTGTATAATGTATATAATAATAATTTAAATACTTAATTTATGCTGAACTGATCTGAAGGTTCTTGAAAATTGAATAGTACTCGTAGTAATTTTCTAGCAAATCGATACATAACAAACAGGTCCATGTGAAAGTCGAAAGGGCAGTCCTTTCATGCTTAATCTGGTAGGATCACGACGATATGATGAGCACGAGCGTTCCCTAGATTGACAGGAATTTAAGTCATAGTCCAACACGCTGACATTGAAATTGTAAGGTTTAAAAATCGCATCTAATGTTTCATTGTTGAACCCTAAAACGCAGCAAACATTCTCGAATTCCCAGAAAAAAATTAAATTGTTGGGAACCACATTTATTTGATTTTATAATTAACATGAAGTAGAAAAACTGATTACATTATAGACTGGATATATATAGCACGGGAAGCCATGCTTATATCAGTCAGTTAACAAAGTTCTCAACCATGGCGTCATCTAAGGTAATATTATGGTTATTATTATCATATCTAGAATAACGCGTGCTGTTCACTCTATAGAAGCACCCAATAGACCAAATTTGTCGCGTGAGGTGATGAAAAAGTGAAACCGCTTGTGATGATAAGTGATTGAATTCTCGATTTCCGACTAGCAGACACCGAACGAAGCGAGGATACCCATACCCAAGGCATAAAGCCAGTTAATATAATATGCCATGTTATAAATTTACCTATTTTCCTCCTAGACAGTCAACCAGATAGGAGTTAATAATCCTATCGCTTGGTGAATATAGCCTATACTTGACCAGCCTCCTTAAGGATAGACGGTAATTCACCAAAGTACCACAAAAATAACGAAATGTGGAAGTCATTTGCGCTACAAGCTTTGATGTTAGAACTCGAGTTTTCGTTTTCTTTTTATTGAGATGCCAAAATGATGATATAAGTATTATGTACCATTTTACAGACATTATTCATCTTTGGAGTGCTGATGGCCTTGCTGGGTACAGTCTTCGCACAAGGCTTTGGTGGTGGCAGAGGAGGATATGGCGGTGGCCAAGGTGGTTTTGGCGGCAGTCAAGGTGGATTTGGTGGTAATCAAGGAGGATTTGGTGGTGGCCAAGGAGGATTTGGCGGAGGCCAAGGCGGATTTGGTGGTAATCAGGGTGGATTCGGCGGCGGCCAGGGCGGATTTGGCGGTGGCCAAGGAGGTTTCGGCGGTAACCAAGGAGGATTTGGCGGTCAAGGAGGGTTTGGACGCGGCTAACTAATAACAACAAGCGGATTTTATACAATGAGGACTCTATTAGAATCTACGGAACGTTGACATTGAATCCTTCTCGTAATAGGAGGAGTGAAATAATATCCACCATACATATTGTTACTAAATATTTTGAATTATATAAAAAATACAAAATCAAGACATTTGTTATTTAACATTTTACTGTACCTGATGAAAATACATTTTTGTAAATTGTCATTGTTGTTTTACTACATTGGATGATCTACACAATAATACTTGGCGCTATGGTAAAAAGATAAACTACATAGTCAGGAGGATGATGGTGGCGACTGGCTAATATATTAAAATTCAATGGCGATACAGACAAGGAAGAGCGCTATTTCGGTACTAATCCAACATAATTTGTCACCAAGGCAGCAGAAATTTTCCGCAAACAAAAATAAAGGTGCGGTAGATGATTTTATATAACTATGAATTTAACTGATATAGGATTTGACTGACGCCTAGACAGTCAAACTGTACAATTAGGATGAAATTACTAATTGAATTAAACTGATCGATTCTCATCATTATTCAGAAATTACCTAAATTTTTCTCAATACCGCCTTCAATTTAGTTCCTATTTGAACTAAATTGTCGTTTAATGAAGGACAAGAATTGTTTATCCACGTAGTTATAGTTATTATATTATGAGTTTTATTATGAAGGTATACTGACTGCTGATCGTGAGGTCCTAAAATCGACCTTTTATACCTAAACCGTTTAACCGATGTAGATGAAATTTGGTACAGTTCTAGTTCAAAGTCTAACTTTGGAGAAGGACATGGGGCTAACTTTTGTCGATAAAAGACTTGAAGGTGTTGAAATTGGGGATGTAACTACATGGGGATGTAATACACACGTAACTATGTACACGTAACTATTCCACACGGATGAAGTCGCGAGCAAAACCAGTAGATAATAAAAAGTTTGCTAAAAGAACGTATTACAGACACAAACGAAAATAATGTTTACTGTGTAAGTTTTATTAGGTTAGGTTACCAGTTCTTTCCAGTAAGAAATTGTATTATTCTGAAAAAAATATTTAATAAGTATCAAATAAGAGATCGTTAAAGATAATTTAGTTTTTATCACATTTTGGTCAATGAACGCACAAACACTGGTTTTCCCGACAAAAAGTACTATCTAATAGCTGAAAGCAAGAGGTCATTGCATCTGAATTATAAGTTACAACCACACAGATTGAAACCATCACCAATTTTTTGTTTCTAATAAAAACCATGTTGTCAAAGGATTAAAGATGCTACAACTGCTGCTATGATGCTACTCGGAACAAAAAACCCTTTATTGATTTGATTCATTCATCAAATCAATAAAGGATTTTTTGTTCCAAGTGCTTCTGCCAAGTAACATCACAAAGTATTGTTACATCTCACATTCATTAAGTATTCTTGGTTTTTAACGCCGACACTGGCTCTCAAAGTTAATTTAATTATGAAAAATATAATAGTGAAGGAATGAGAATCAAATCTGTGACTTTAATTTAGTAAGTAGAGAGTACAATAACCCTCCACCGGCAGTCGGGTAAAAATATATTATGCATAATTCGCTTTCTATGGGGCAATCAATGCTCCTATAGGTATTAAGTATATCGAACGGGAGAAGATCGAGAATGTTAATATTTCCCTTCCAAAAACGTATCAGTGTCGCTTACAGCCCATAAGCTAATAAAGAAAAATACGATCTCAGGCAGACCCGAGAACCCACTCTCGTAGAGTTGGCTAACGCGTCCGGTGTACTTAAACATAGGGACACACACCCTCTAAATTTATATCTCTACAAATATTTTCCATTTGTTCATACAATAAAAATAACTAGTTACAGTATATAATTTTAGTTCTATGTGTTTGGAAAAATTTTGAGACTTTTTTACCATAAGCTACAATATAAACAAAAAATTCTTTGTTTGTTCAATCAATAATGTTGAGAATCGTCATCAATTTATGAGCCATAAGACAGCGGTTACATATTTCCCGAACCTATTAGAACATATATTTAAAGGCGTCGATTTGTGGTTCGAATCAGTTTGTGTTGAGAAGACTTTGCGAAAGCATCAGATAATGGCATCTAAAGTGAGTTTTTTTTATAATAGTAAAAGCAATAATTACAATTTTCAATAAACAGTCCATGGTATTTATTTATTGTTAATGTTGGAACGCAACCCTAGTACCACAGACTATATATGATTATTGTTCAAATATAAGAACTTCCGTTTCCTTCCTATGTTCCGTGATCGTCTTTTTGTTGTACTTATTCATATTCTATGTAACGCTCGTATTTTATATTTATAGTAAATAATTATATTTTCCAACGGTATCATTATTTTCTACACGAAATTCTTCATTTATTTGTAAATACATATTGCATACAATTTATATAGGTGGTTCTCGTACAGTAAGTTATGATAAAACTTCATAGTATATAACCTGCACATAATGCGTATTTTTTAAGATAAAATTCATTCATTGCTATACTTATTTTTATTATACTTACGCGAATATATTTGGAAGTTCTTAATTCATAATTTAAAACGACTTAGTTAATTATTGTAGATCTCTAACAACGATTAAATAATATTTTAATTTATAATTCTAAATGTGACTTCATTAACATTAGATTACAGATTGGTATTTTCTGGGTTGTTTCGTTAATAAATGGACTTAACATTTATGGTTTATGGCGTTAGCTGCTAGTAATTTTAACAAAACCCAACTCGTGGGTGCTCTAATGGGTCCAAAACACAATAAAATCCGTAAAATTGTAGGTTAATATTATAGAACGTTTACAACGATTAAATTATATAATATAACTAGCTTTTGCCCGCGGCTTCTCTCGCGTGGATGAAGAAACAAAATTGAAAGAAATCGATCCCGAATAAGATAAAAAGCAGCTCACTATAACAGTTTCATCATCCTCCTAGGCTCCTAGCCTATGCCGAAAATATGTTAAGCTCCGGTTCCAATCGAAACAGATGTGGTTAAATATAAATATCTTACACAAAGCAATAGCGTTCAGACTGGTTAAAACAGATAGGTATCCTAATTTTAAATTGATCGTCTGGTTTTTTGGCATTCTGACTACGATTCACGATTTTCATAGGTTTTCGTATGATACTATGCCGAATCAATTGCCATTTCTTAACGTGCTATATAAGGTACAGAGGGTCTCGATGTCTTAAGAATGGTCACCTAACCATAGTCTAACCGCAGAAACCGCTGCTTAACCTATCGCTCAGCGTAGTTTTTACTTCGCTAAAGTTTTTAGGTCGGTTTGAGCAACTGTAACTGGTACTAGGGTACTCTATGAGGTACTGAGGTGATACTGTTTGTGAAACTGTGTTGTTCAGTTCAAAATCACTCCAAAGGAAAATGGAAACTTCAGTTAGTCGTAATAACTCGTAATTCTAACCAAACTTTACAACTATTGTTTAATTTAAGTCTTATACCACTTTAAACGTTTATAACTAATCAACAATCACGATTTCTGCGTATATGACAACTTAATTAAGGAACCAACAATAATGGTCCCTTATATCAATAGGAATACATACTACAGAGAGGTCAAGCTCTATCTCAGCATCTACGCAACCGAGTGGAATGAGATATAACCTCATTTTTTTTAGTTGATCGATGGACTTTTAAATAGAAAATCAAAAATCAAAAACCAACAATGATGATCTTTTCTTTCTATGAGCTTGCATACAACAGAGAGGTCAAGCTCTATCTAAGGACTTATACAAATAATTGAAAAAAGCTTTACATCAGTTTTTAAGTTGGAAATTATGCTTTATAACAGTTAACACAAAATTCAAATCTATTCAGTAGGTTTAGCGCCAACCCCTAACAAACAGACAAACAGACAAACAGACAAGAATTCAAAAAATCACATTTTTGGGTTCGCGATCGTTTATATACTCTAACCCAATTGTTTTTTTTTAAATATCTTCAATGTACAGGAACGACTTTTTTACAATTTTATAATAGTATAGATGATATGTTAATCAAGGTAACAAATGTTATCTTTCTTGGAAAGGAAACGTTTGTCTTTTTAGATACAGTGGATTATAATATTTGATATTAACACATCTACGACCTGGTTGGCTTAATATCGCGTAACTGCGCTAGGTCCTGGATTCGATTCCAAATATCGAGCAAAATGTTATTGGGTGTTTCTATAAAATTCGAGTTTGGATTTGTGCTCGGTTAACTCGTAACTGTGGATGAACATTCGTACACCTTTGCCTAAACCTTCGGGATATACCTACAGGCGTGATAGTATGTATCTACGAATACGAAAAATTATTCTTTAATATTTTTCAGATTATTTTCGTAGCGGTCATCCTGGCTGTGTTGGTGTACTCTGTGACTGCACAATTCGGTGGTGGTGGTTTCGGCGGAAACGGCTTTGGAGGTGGCTACCCTGGGGGCTTTGGAGGTGGATATAACCAGGGTGGCTTCGGAGGTGGATATAACCAGGGTGGCTTCGGAGGTGGTTACCGGCGTGGCGGTTTTGGCGGACAGGGCTACGGAGGTCGAGGCTATGGAGGTTACGGCGGCCAAGGTTTTGGCAATCAAGGTTTCGGAGGCTTTGGAAAATAAATTCACTAACGGACTGCGAACATGAGACTTCTTACATGTATAGTATAATTAAAAATAAACTTACATTAATCTATAAACTCTTTACATTATTTTATCATCTGCATTATTTAAAATGATAAAGGAAGACAAATCTTGATTGACTAACGTTTTAGTAACAAATTGTGACTCAGACAACTACTTAAATAAGCAACACACTTTGGGCATTTACATAATACATATTATAGCTGTAGCGGATGATACATAATTATTCAATGGTTAAAAAAAAGAAGGAAAGAAACACTACACATGACACACACAGATTGAACATGATAATTATGCTCCTGTGTAAACAGGATTTACATCTAATTGTTATAAACTGGCGGAGGATTGGTCATTTGATCAAAAGTTGCGCGTGCATTTGTTAAAAACTGGGACATCAGCTGAAGGAAAACACTTCCGTAATACAAAGCCATTTTGGACCCCCTGATCAAAGAGTTTTCATTAAGAGCAATGTTATTTCTTGGAGATTCCGTTTGTATACTATTAGACTCTAGTTGAGGTGCTACTTTTTCTACTGGATCAGTGAGAGATGGTGAGGATTGAACGGAATCCAAATATTCCTTCATTGCTTCAACTCGTGATATATCAGTAAAGAGACCCGATGGTGGCACATCACTATTTACAGCTTTCATTGGCGGTAAAATTATATTAGAAGGCAATGAACCGGCTTTTGCAGGAACAGGAGATGGTAAGGGTAAATCACTAGGTAATGGTGATGCAGGAAGTAATTCACCTGTATTAGGTATAAATGGCACGTCACTAAGATACTTTGGAGCAGGTGTTATAATTACATTTGAAGGGGGAGGTGCAGGAGATGATAATGGTGGCGGGATAGGTGGAGAGATAGGCACTGGTAGTAGAGTTCTGGGAGTTTGTGGAGGTAATACTTTCAAAGCTGACGTATCCATATGTTCTTGTTCTTCTACGTGTTCGAACACCGGGGCAGCTGGCCGCTGGACTACGATTGGTACAGCAGGCTTGACCGGGACGACTTCACTATCTGAACTCCTCCTCTGTATAGCATGTTTTCTTCCGAATACTCCCAATGGTGACCATTTTTCCATTATAAACGATATCGGCTTCCGAGGCAGCGGCTTAAAGTTGATTTCGAAGCCTCGTTGAAAACTTACTCCTTGGAATAATGGTTTCCCGTAAACCCCAAACCATTGAACAGCGACGATTAGTAACGAAATCTGGGGACCAGAGAAATTATATTTTGTACTATTTTCAAAACCAAAACCACTTGAAAATTAGGATCACTACAGAACACGATAAATACCTGGATTAACTTCATCATAGTGCAATGGAAGCCACAGTGAAAATCAAAGAGGAAAATCACTGTGATCGCTTTAAATAATATTTATTTGAACAATTGAATGTTCATTCATAATTGTTGGTAATTAATCCGACCTTAAATAGTAAGCACGCTATGGCATTACACTTCACAAGGTTTGTATTGTATTCTTATTTCAATGTTGCTTTTCAATGGATTCGTCATATTCATGACATCCAGAAAGGTAACACTTGTCTCGGTAATATCTATTTATAGTAATCGATGTTTCCGTAATCTACATAGAATTTCCACAGAATTCCCCCTTTTTGTTACAATTCATTCGTATAAACAAAGTCATATTGAATTTAAAAACTTATGTTCTCAGTGAAGGATGTACTAAAGTTTATTTCTAGTCTAGATTTCTAAATCTAAAACCTTTGACGTATAATCTGTTTTCAGCATCACAAAAATACATTCACCCAAAAAACTATTTTTTTTTGTATAGATATATTATAATGAAAACTAAAAATAACACATGGCAAAGTGTTAAATAGAAGAACCATTGTCGCTATCGATAAAAAAACCGAGTGTTTTTCTATACCCGAAACAACAAAACTATGTAATGAAACCTTGAATACGTTATAACATAATAAAAAAATTATGAGTCAGCAGTAGATTTGACATTCATGAGAATTCGTACCCTCAGTGACTAATAAAATAGTGTAAGTAAGTGAATACACCTTCTTCTTTCTTTGTCGGTTTTGTCGCAATTCGCGTGTCGAATATTTTTATGAAAAAAATTGTAGATGTTACAAGATAAGTAGTAGATAGTTCCAGTGCTTCGGTATTATTATAATAAATAGACACTTTTCTTATATAAAATGTTATGTTTCCGCGGTAATCTCAGACACTACCAGTCGGATTTGAAAAATATTTTTTGCATTCCATAGCCCAAAATCTTTGAGGAAGTTTATAGGCTACTTATCATCACTCTACGACCTATATGAGCTAAACAGAAAGAAAATAAGCGGCGGGTAACATCGTGGGGTTAGTTACGATATAATTACGGCTTTGTAAACACATCCACGAAAATTTGGCGTCGTTGCGTTTCAGATGTACCTACTTTACAAGAAACTATAGTGTTTTGTTTATTTTATCATAGAGTAAACACCTCTTTTTATTTTAGACAAACGCGGAGATGATGTCTGGTGTACCTTTACAATGTTGGTAAACATTGACCCGGAACACATTAAAAAAACATGTGAAATCCTGCCTCAAAAAATGCTAAGTTTGTCACCAGACCATTACTCATTCTACCGTAAACTGTTTATCCAAGCGCGGTCGGGTCACACAGTTGCAGAATAACAATACAGACTAAATGAAAATATTAATCAGTTTTCTTAATGGTTAGTATGTGCAGTGTGTAGAAACCAACGGGCGCATGAAAGTGGTTATAAGTGGTAGGGATTCACTCAACTTGATCAAGCGCGCGACAGTTGTCTGGCCTCTGTTACTACTTCACCACTGCAAATAGACAATTTTTTTTTTGAAAATAGAACTTTTTTGTAAATACACAGTCACAGAATAAAATATAAAAAATGTCGATCGATTACATGTGAGTGCGATTTTTAATTGTATGAAGTGAAGGATAACGGCGATATTTCTTTTGGACTTTTAAGGATATTTAATTCTATGTTAAATAAGGTACGTCTTATCATATATTTTCTCATTATTTTAGAACGCATTTGTATATTTACAATTTCTTCAATGCTTCATTGAAGTATTTATAAAGTTTCTATCTCTACTTACAAAAAGTTTTTGTTAACTCTCTACCTAGTCTAGCGGTCCTAAGCTACTACTACTAACTATGCTAGAAGTCGGGTTCAATTCCCAGTGTCGAACAGTGTTAATGGGTCTTTCTAAGAAATTCTCAGTACCTAGTAGAGACCTCAGAGTTTGGATTTGTGCAAGGTTAATTAGGCAATAGGCACGCCCCCTATGTGTTTATTAGTTAATTCAAATTCAAAATATTTTATTTCAAATAAACCATATAAATAGGCACTTTTGAACAGTCAAAACTAGTTGCTCGGTTCCAAAAAAGTAGGACTTATGGAGAAGAGCCGGCAAGAAACTTCATAGTCACTTACCCAAACATACCCGTGAACTATACCTAGGTGTACATTAATACACCTCTGCCAAACCCTTCAGGGAGTGCAGACGAACACCCCAAAATATAAAAAAATAAACAAGAAAGAAAATACTTTTCGATGCAACTGTGAACGAACCCGCGGTAATCACACATTTCATAACTTTAATGGCTATTATGGTTAGTGGTAGTTTCGAAAGTCTAACGACACCTAATTTGAACTAGATATTTATTACAAGAGTAGAAGAAAGTCATTATTTCCCGCCATGACTCATGATCTGAGACACATACGCATAATACATGACATAATATATACAAAATTATGTATTATGTAACAAAATTGTCTCTAGGCAGGCTCTCTACGAAACAACCTCCGCTTCTTAATGTGCGTTTAGTCGAGTAGAGTAAATAGTGTGTAAACAGTAGGTAGAGTAACTAGTTGGATACATTTTGACGAAGTCCTGAGGCCTAGTGGTTCGACTGCTGATCACGAGGTCGTGGGTTCGATTCCCACAGAACCTCACGCTCAGTAACCGCGCTTGTGCTACTACTAGATTAGCGAAGCAGTCCTAAGTAATAAATATGCTATGTTATATGTTATAATCCACTTCCACTATTAAATCAACGACCTAATTCAAAATAGTTTTAACCTATTATTATTGGATACAGGAAGCACTCTACGACAAGTACTACGGTACTTTCTCTATGAATTAAACACACCCTTACTAGTAACGTCGTTCGTATCTCGATGTACTCATTGATATCAAGATCGGCTTTGAAATACCAGCTTTAAGGTGATCATTCGGGCAAAAATTTAATGCAATTTTCCTACCTATCAAGTGCAGATTTTTCTTTTAAATTTAATGCACTTAATTATTTAAATACTTAAATAAGTATTATTTTTTAGATGTTGGTATCAACCTACGTACCTAATTTTAAACTTACATATTTTCATAGCATTAATTTGTAGTACGCTAAATAGGCAACTAATATGTCCCTCAATAAAAATAAATATAGAAACTGAACCAGGTAAGTATTCTTACTCCCATCCACGATAACATCTAGTTTGAAAGTCTAATGAACAAAACCAACAGATTACGAAATATGTTACGAAATATGTGGGTCCATGCAATTATACAAGAAAGTTCAACAATCAAAAACTTTCGAATAGAACGATAAAAACCGGTTTTCACATAAAAACCTAGAGCTATGTAGGTATACTTTATTGAGATCAGTTTTTTAGGACGAGCCCAAATACAACAAAATACTACAACTTTCTTATTTTATTTTAATTGTTTCCCGCAGCGAAAAAGCCATGGATTGCGAGGAAATTTACAAATATACAAAATTACGCTCAGAGTCAAAACAAGAACTGTGAATAACAAATAAGAATTAGGGCATGTTTCACAGCTTACTGATAACTTCCCATTAAATTACTTGGCAGAACATTTTATAAAAATATTGTTCCATCTGGCTATCCAGAGGTAGTCAAACAGGCCTTTAGTGTCACAGCCAATAAATGACATTCTCTGAGCTTGAACACAACACATGGGATTGACATTTGCGTACGCTTAATTCGATTACGTCACGTGTGGGAAATTGTGTCACATACATTTTTATTACACCGGTACCTTGTACAAACAGAATGTCCCCAGGGGCTGAGAGTAGAGGAAGGAAAGCCATTAAAACCTTTACTATAAATATATTGAACCAAGTAATCGAACGACTTTTTTCTATTGTTTCCAGAATCATGCAGATGACAGTGTGCATCGTGACGATAACAATTGCAGTATTATGCACATCATGCGAGGCTCTTCAAGATTCGTTCGACAGCAGAGCGAGCGTTACGCACGAAAAAAGAAGCATGGCGTCGGCAGTAATGGATTATTTGGACCTCGTATTCCGTAAAGATGACTACGAATCACGAATATTGAAGTGGATATTCATGATACTGACGGACAATGAAAATGTGATGTCTGGAATGACAGAATTGATGACATAATTATGTTATGGTGAATGCAGGTCATTCTGCAATATGCACTGAGATGTAAAATTAACACCAAAAGGGTTACTTGATCAAATGATCATGTCTTGAATCACGCAAAACTGACGAGAAGCTGGGTTATGTGTAGACTAATAAACTTAAATTCGTTACTTCGAAGTGACGACAAACTGGACTAACACCTAGTTACCTACCTTTTTTTTTTAAAGGAATGCTCCACTAGCCCTTTCGTGTTAATTAATTAACTCAATCAATATCCAATTTTTTTCGAAAACAGCGCATCGCATCCTCCCTGAAAAAATGCATTAAAACTATAGTAGTCATGTACTTTTACGTAGGTAACGTTATTTTATTAAACGACTAGCTTTCCGCCAGCGGCTTCGCCCGCGTGGTCTTGATAACCTTTTTAACCCGCTTTTCTGTTGAAATTCTTCCTGAATATTCTTTGCTACAAACCTCACGGAGCCCGAGACCTTTCCAACGAATGCAAAACCGTGGAAATCGGTTCGTGCGTTCTGGAGTTATAGCGTCAGGAAGGAAAACCCGACTTATTTTTATATAATAAATTATAATAAATAAATTATTCGATTTATTTCGAATGTCTTTCTTCCAATGTCTTCCTATCTTCATTATATCTACCAATTGCCTATCTCAGGATAAAGAGTTATTTAATAATTTTTTTATGTCGCGGTCGCGATCATTCACAAAGGTGCATCTTGTTAATTCTTGTTTAATTTATATTCTAAATTATTAGGTATATTTATATTATACGCTTACAAATACTGACTGGCGAATGATAGCTCCAATTATCAGTAGGTATTTAAATGTAATGTCTATGTTGATAAATAAATATGATGTGTAGGTAGGTAAATTATAATACAATCTAATTAGAAGCCTTAGTTCAAATATATTATAAGTACAAAATATGCAGATATACTGTCACACCTCGCTGATTCAATAAAGAATGTAGAATAAAATTGTTAGATACGATCATTAATCTTTAACTGTTTCATTTAATTAACGAAGTTTATTACAGATTAACTTAGTTTTTTTGTCTTTTCTTAAAGCAAGTTTATAAAACATGGAGTAATACATTTTTTGTAATGATCATCAGAAAAGAGTACGGGGATGACCTGGGGAGGCCTATGCCCAGCATTGGGACAGTAACGGCTAAGGAAAAAAAAGATGACGACTCAGTGTACCTATATTTTTTTCATATAGCAGTTTATTTTTCATTTCACCTCCTTTCGATGTTATAAAGTACAAAGTATTTTTTGGGTGCGAAAAATCCCAATGCATCCCTGCCACCTCCCAACCAAAAATCGCATATTCATTACCTTGTCCTATATGGCATTGTATACCATCCATCACATACTGCGCGTGGATTGCCACACGCCACCTATTTGACGCCTGTTATGAAATATTGAGCAAAAAGCCGTACAGCTTCATATTGCATATATTTTTACGTAAATGAAAGGAAGTCTCATTGTAGCTTCAACCAACATGCTATTATTTCTGTGAACTCAGTGGGATGTATCTCTTTTATGCTCCAAGTTATCCTCCAATCCATGAATCCTTTACTAGCATCATCATTATCATCATAATTCGAGCCTGTTCCTACTACGTTATACTTAATTAAACAAACCTAACTGCCATCAGACCACTGCAAACAAAATTCTGGGTAATACCAGTATCTTTAGGATAAATCGATCGTTACACATTTTGATGCTTTTGGTAACCATTAACGATTGCCATTTATACTGTAGTCATAAATAAAATAAAACACACGTAATACTTATTATTTATGCTATAACTTAAGTATACAATACTTCTTCTCACAGATCTGTACCTACCAGTGGCAAAGGTACCAATAAACTCAGTTCCTACCTGTTTCTCCTTTAAACAATCACTATAAGTGCCTACTAATTCCCAAATAGCAAATGAAGATAAGCATTTTTGTTCCGACTTCCCTCTTACCAAAATTGATCCTTCGCCACTGGTACCAACCTATATGACATCACGATGGCTTCCCCGGAATCAGGTTGTCTTGATATTGGGTTTTATACGCGGTAGGACCAAATTTAGGCCACCTACCATTATCAAAGTAATTTCGTCGCTGAGGATCAAAATCATAAGAAGGTGGATTCTCAAACACCGGTGGCCTCCTTGGATTAGTAAAAGGGCCGTGTTGATACCCGCACTCTATCCTCCCTCCCCGTAATCTGCAGCCCTCGTGCAATTCAATCACTGAATTCTTACTCTTGGGATTCCCCCGATTCCTATTATATCCACACAAGATTCTGTCGTCCACAATTCTGCAAAAATTTCTATCGTAATCATATGGAAGGCAACGACGCTTCGGCGCTGGATTTGCATCGTTTGGTGGACTTTGTTGACCGTTTGGTGATTCAATATCCAGTTGCCGATCTCCAAGACTAGGATTTGGATTTTCAACGTAATTACTTTTGCAGTTCCTTGCGCCTACCGTAACTGCTGTTGCGGCGAATATCTGTAACCGCGAATCTTCGTGAAATTGCTAATAAAATAAGACTAATATTTAATTAATTAATGGAATAGACTTGTTCTTCTTCTATGGTATCACCATTAACTACATAATAGTTATACATACATAGATAGTAAATATATCACGTTTATTTCGAAGGGGAGTGACCAGATATACCAACTATTGATTGTAAATAAAATAATTCAGTCGTTTGGAACTTAAAAATCGGACTCATATGTCCTTAAGTTACAATAGCAGTCGTCCTCTTGGATGTTAATAAAAATACAACCACACGCCGTCATAATTAAAGTATTGAAAATAAAGAAACCGATACTTCTAAATTATTTATTCAAATTTTGTTATTTACATCAATATTACATTGTTAGTAAAGTTTGCTACACACAATACGATCATTTATCTCCACACATCTGGTCACAGGCGCGTTAGGTCTCGGGGTAGTGGGGTACCGAGGATCTGCGGTGATATGTGGATCAGAAGGGTCATAGGCGGGGTTGTCCCAACCTGGTGGCCTCCTTGGATTAGTAAAAGGGCCGTGTTTATACCCGCACTCTATCCTCCCTCCCCGTAATCTGCAGCCCTCGTGCAATTCAATCACTGAATTCTTACTTTTGGGCCTCCCTACATTTTTATTGTACCCACAGAGTACTCTGTCGTCTAAAATCTGGCAATACGTGCCATCAAAGTCGTATGGACAACAACGATTTCGAAGGATCTGTGCTGGACTAGTTTCGGTCGGAGAACTTATGTCGCCTTTCCTTCGAAATGATTTTCTGCGCAGTAGTCCATCTCTAAGGCTAGATGGATCTTTAATGCAGTTACCATTGCAGTTCCTTGCGGTGACCACAAATGTTGTAGCTGCAAAAATCTGTAACCGCGAATATCCGTAAATTCGTATATAAAACGGTTTCTTCCTATTATACCGGTAAGTTTAAATTGATTATTACTGTCTATAAAAAAACTTAGTTTTTAATTACCGAGTTATTGCCAGGCAGATCTTTGTTTTGAAATTATTAGACCAGTTCTTGTATTATTTATTAATACTTCATTATTATGGAAGATGACTCAAATAAAAGTTTTATTCGTTTGTAATTAGAATTAAAGCAGCGAATTAAAGGATGAAAATGATAATTTATTGTAGTTACCCGTACTAACCATGATTAAAATGGACGGACTGCCACAAAGTCCAAACATCACCCTTATCTTAAATGTGTGCACGTGCATTTCAATTAATACTGCGAATATGTAAAGGTACTGTTGCCATAAAAAACAAGCCATTTCTTATAAAATCAGTAACATTGGAATCTATTTACATTGTATAGTTTTTTTAAATTTACAATGAAGGTATCGTACAGTGAAGCGGTTTTTATTTGATTATGACATTAAACAGTTGTATAAAGTTATTAGATTTTAGAAGCAAACTTTTTTAATTTATTTAAAGAGCCATTTTATTGTGCGTTTCAATAATTTATTTTCAAATCCTAATGCCCCCACATCTATAAGGCTGAGATCAATATTATCAATGTTAATATTGTCTATCACGATATCATTATCTTCAAACAATTTACGCCAATGTTCGTTATTTTTTATAGCAACCTTAGCCCACTGCCAGAGTTGTCTCCTTACTCTACGCTTGATCGCTTTTCTTCTATTACTAGTGCGTTTTCTGCGAAGTCGACCGCTGCGACTGCTGCTGCTAGAACTTACTTTACTTGTCTGTGTCACCCGAGGAGGATTATTATATTTTGCCGTTTTTTTGTTATACTGCTTTATTACGGATATTATGTACCTTTTCATTTCAGAATCTGTTACATCAATTTGGCCAGCAAGATTTTCATCGTCTAAGTTTGAGGAAAAATCGCGACTCATCAACTGCCAAATTTTAGTGCTAAGTCGAAGCTCCAAGTTATGCTTAGATGAATTTGTAGTTTTCTTCTTTTCGTTACATTTTGGATTATTAAGTTTAGTCTCTGAACTTTCTCTTAGTACTTTACAAGATTTCAGTGGATTACTTTTTTGCGCCATACCTCGCTGATCATTATTCTTTTTTTTTATATTGGTACATTCATCTTTTTTTATTCCATGATTACTTTTCGATTTATCTTGTTTTCTTATATTCACGTGAATCCCCTTTTCTTGATTTGCAGACTTCCTTTCTGGAGATTTCTGAAGACAAGGTTTATTTATATAATTTGATTTCCCTGGTTGCATACTTTCCACATTATATACTTTTCTTTGTAATATATTGCGCCTAGTTTGGGTAGGTAATGATATGTTTTCATTTTTGGGTAACGGTATATCATTACGATCTTTCTTCCTCAAAGAGAAATATGGGTTCTCTAGATGTGCAAAATTCGTTACTACCTGTCAACAAAACATTATAATGTAACTATAAATTCGTCTAGTGTGTGAAAATTTTGACGAATTGAAGATTTTATTATTGGCATCGTAGTACGTATATTCTTCGACTAAAAGAGGATTATTAATAAAATATATGTAAGTCGGTCAATTACACGCAATGTATATAAGTATATAACCTTAAGACAAACAAAACACCATTAAATAATTAGGTTTTATTAATTTAAGTATATAATAAAAATATATCTTTAAATAAATTTCCACTACAGTCCTCCATGCATCACGGCGTGAAAATACGTACATAATACGTGTTTTATAAACTCATTAAAAATCTTAAATTTAATTTGTTATTGGAAAATTATATTAGGCAAATGATGCAACTTTCATCAACAATGTCCCAATTATCTCTTTAGTATACCAGAGAGTCCAACTTCTTTAATGTCTTCCATCAAATTGTGAATTTTACTTTTTGATACAATAAATGAAAGTTTACTTTGTGTTATCAAGTATGAAATTCCTCTGTTCTTTCGCTGGGCTTCTTCATACTGTCTTATTAATTTCTTGACACGCTCTTTTGTTAGTTTTTTTGGATCCAGTAAAGTTTTGGCTAACTCCAACTTAGAGCCCTTTTCTTTACTCATACCTTCTATCACTTTGTCTAATTTGCTCCCCTGGGATGCAGTCATAGAAAATTTCTTTTTTAGTTCCCTTGCATTTTTTCTTGCTTCTTCTAGGTCTCTTCTTCTTTTTTCCTCATCGTAATCTTTAATCATTTGATTTAATCGAGTCCTATCAAGTGACTTTCCATCAAATTTAGATTTATGAGACAAACCTGGTAAAGACAGTCTTCCTCCTTTATAATCTGCAACCATACCTTCCAGTAATTTAGCTTTAGAACCAGTCACCGAAAAACGTTTTTTTAAATCGTAGGCATCCATGCCTTCAATTAATTCTATATCTCTAACATTCATTTTAGTTTTTTTAACATTATTTTTAAACAAAATTGCAACCGATTGGATCTTACTTGGTGGTCTAACAAAAACTGGTTCTGGTTGCTTTAAATCCTTTTTTGGGGACTTCTTTTTAAATATTCCTTTAAACCAACCCTTGAAGGTGCCCTTTTTCTTTTCCTTCACTATTTTAGTCTTCTTTTTTCCTGAAGTAGATAATTATGGTCGTCGTAGTATAATTACAAATATTACGATCTACCTATCTGAATCTGAAAAGCATGCTCAGTGTGTCATCTTATAAACATTCCAAAAACAGAAATATCGTGGGAAATTGCGCATAGCAAAACAATTTATTATCATTGCAGTGAGAAACATCGCAGCACAACAGACTCATAAAATTCTATGATATAATTCTTAAATAAAGACTATTTACCTTTTCCCCGTCGTTTGAACATTTCATCATATTAATATAAGAAGTCATTCTATTAATACTTGGTTTGTATAACAGAAAGAGTGCACATTTTTATTTAATTATTTTACAGCGACGAAACTGAGACTTTAACTTAAGATAAAGTCACGTTTATCGTACCAAATCTAATTTTGTACTTATGCATCTGGAATATAGTTATTATGAATGCATAATTATTATCACACAATCCCTAACTTTAATAAAACATTTTCTTTTGTATTTATTCTATTTTTCTCTGTGTAAGTTTAGACAGTAGACATTACACCATTGTCATTACCACGATCACTGTCAGAGGAGCCCAACAGATTATAATCAACCCATGTTTGGAAACGAAAAAACAACACCAAATTAATTCTTTATAAGTTTTACTAATAAACATGTGATGTTTTTATTAATAAAAGTTCCTAAAATACATTGATGTAATAAATAGGTGTTACTTTTATTTAAATAGCCACATTATTGTTTTCTTTAGTAATTTGTTCTCGATACCCAGAGCATCAACATCTATGAGGCTGAGATCAAGTTTATCGATATTAATGTTCTCTATTATAATATTATTATCTGCTAAAAATTTACTCCAGTGTGCACTATTCTTTATAGAATTCTTGGTCCACTGCCAGAGCTGTCTTCTTACTCTACGTTTTATTGCTTCTTTCCTGCTACCGTAATAGCCATTCAGACTTTCTTTAGTCTGTGTCTCTCGAGGTGGATTTTGTTTTTTCAACTCCTTGTTGTTATACTTCTTGATCACAGATAAAATATACTTCTTTGTCTCAGAATCTGTTGCTTGAATTTTACTGCTTAACTTTTCATGATCTAAGAGGAACAGATCTCGACTCATTATTTGCCAGATCTTAGTACTGAGCCGGAATTCTACGTTTTTTTTATGATCAGAAGAACTTTTAGATTTTTCATTGCTGCATTTCTGTTCCTTAAAAGCTTTTTCCGAACTTCTTCTTCGTGCGTTACTATTTTTCTCCGTAACTCTTCTTTTTTTTACATTACTTATTTTATCTTGACTTCTATTTTGCAATTTTTTTGCTTTCACTTTGTCTCTTTTTTGTGAGGTTTCGGGGCTATGATGATAATTCTTGTCAAATGTTTTTGATTTATCTTCTTTAGCTTTTTTCATAAAGCTTGGTTTTTCTACTTCCACTTTTTCAACGTTGTAAACTTTCTTTAAGACTACACCACTTTTAATATCCGTTGGGATTAAATCTTTTCCAGTTTTAGCCAAATTTTGTGAGTCATTATTTTGGCTTTTTCTAAAAGAAAGTAACGATTTTTCTCGATGCTTTCCTAGGACCTGTCAACAATGTTTTAGGAAATTTTACGAAATTAGTTATTCATTTCAATAAGATGCCTAAATATTAAAATAGAAGATGTCTATTTCTGAATTATTTTTCATTTTAGGGAGTTATTACAACGGTTTTCCAAATTCTTATTATTTTATCAAACTTAGAAATAAAACTTCAAATTAATACCCTTGGTGACTTCGTTCGTTACGCATTATAATATTTTTTGTTAGATTCAATGTAATTATATTGTAATTCAGTTGATTAAAGGAAATAGAAACCAGAAACTATTTATAGGAGAAAAGCTGTTGTTTTGATGAAGAAATTTAACACAAAATCCTTATCTACTGCTAATTATAACCTATAAAAAATAAATTACAAAAAGCAGTCAAAAAAAAGAAATAAAATTAGCTCAGAATCACCTTTTGTACAAAAATAACAGTATCATAAATACAGCTAAACAAACAATTACTCTGCAAACAATATAAAAAAAAACGGTTTTAATTTAATACAGAAATTTATAAGCCTTCAGCGATGTTTAAAGAAAACATTTTATTTTTAAAAAATACCCAAAATACATTTATATATAATATCGATATTTCTTAAGCATGTTCAGAATCTCCGACAGACGAATTCCTTTAAGGTCTTCAAATAGCTCCAAAAGTTTAAGCTTAGACTCAACAAAGGAAATTTTACTTTTTTGTGGTATCATAAAAGATAAGCCTCTTTTCTGTTTTTGTGCGTCGCCGTACTGTGTTAGCAATTTATTTATTTGTTCTTTATCAAGAAGTTTTGGATCTAATTTACTTTTAAAAATTTCAGCTTTTGAAACATTTCCTTTATTCAGATCTTCTACCATTTTATCTAGCATCTGTCGTTTAGACTTAGACTTAACCAATTTCTTCTTCAATTTTTTAGCATTCTTTTGGACTTCTTCAACATCCCTTTTTTTCTTTGCTGTATCATAATCTTTTAACATTTCATTCAATCGTGCTTTGTCAATTTTCTTGTGTTTAGTCTGTTTTTGAGAAACTTCTGACAAAGACAACTGCCCCTGTTTATAATCTTCTACCATTCCTCCTAACAATTGAAGCTGAGATCCCGTTATTGAGTATCGTTTTCTTAAATCCCTAACATTCAATCCCCTGATCTGTTCTAAATCATTAGTGTTCAGTGTGGATAGTTTTATTTTACTTTCAATTCTTTTTGATAGTTTCTTCTTCACAGACTTTCTACTGTCATGTCCTTTAATTCTATCTCGAATACTTCCAAGATTCATTCCAACTATTTCATAGTCTTCTAGCTGCGGATCAGGTTCGCCGAAAACCATTTTTCTACAACATCTTCTTAGTTTTCTAAAAATCCAACGTCGACACCTGCGTTTACAAGTAAGCTTTTTCTTTCTAATTGGATATTGGGTCTTCTTATTTCCTGTAGGTAACGAATATTATCGGAAGAGAACCAACAAATATGAGCCAGAGAACGGAATAGTACTACGAACCGTATCTTAAAAAACCCAAATTACATCTATATAAACAGGAATAAAATAAGATACTCACTGTTTTTACGGCGGATGCACATTTCCCAGTAATTGCTTTATCAGACATATTATCATTTTTTAACATTGTAGGCAATATTTGGTGTGCGTTTTCTGATGATAAGACATAATCATAAAACATGTGCCAGAGGACGTTTATCCATCTTAATCTTGTTATTTACACTATTGTATTGTTAGGTATGATGCTAATCCATTTTTCTCTACTCATATATATAAGCGTTTTTTATAATCATTGTAGTTGTGGCCGGCTTACTTTGGCACGAGAAAAAACATGCATCTCTGAGCCACAGAAATTATAATTTGTCACCCTGACATGATTTGTGTATTTTTAACAGATTACTCAATTTCATTCGTTCAGAAATATAATGAAGTAGAAGAATGACTAAGTTTTGTAGTCTCCAATGTATTCGACTGCTATATAGCGACTTCGTCTTCGTCTTAATCAGGTTGCCAAACTGATGAGGACCATGACGATATACCAGCAGTGTATTAATAGTTATGAAGGATAGAACATTTGAATGGAGTATAGAAATCAACAATCAATGTTGCAGACTGTACCTATTACTCATTGAAAATAAGAATTTAAGATTAAAAACATAAAATCAAATGAAACAAATCCAATCAATAAATGTATTCTCCATTTTATGTACATACAATGTCAATAACATTACTGGTAAGGTAGTATGTAGTCTTGTACATACCTTGTGGTTTGTGTGTAATTGTTTACTCATATTTGTATTTAATCACAATGTAATAAGTACATCAGTTAATCCTATCCTTAAGTATAAGACGGTCTTACTAGATGCAGTATCTTAGAAGGACCCGTATTACTCGGAGGGTCTGTGATTATCTCCAATAACAGAAAGTAATCTTTGGGCGTTGTTACTGCAGCGCACAAAATGTAGTATCAATATTTCATATGGAAGGAGGACGTCACTATACAGATACTATTATACTATATTATTCTTTTAAAACGACAAGTGTTCCACGCAGATCCGCCCAGAAATAGGACAGTAGGCCCTACAAATATAGTTCCGTGCGAGAATCAAATCCGCAACCCCTAGCGAATGCCCAAGAAGCCGATCGTTCAGTAACTGCGCCATTCATGCCAATGAATTAATTCAGTATTTTTTCTTGGCTTTTGATAATTATTGATTTGTGTTTAGATTCTTCAACTCAACTTTTCCCCGGCACTCGTCGGAAGAGTAGTCTTAAGTTTTCCAGTAGACTGCTTATCATTAGATTATAGATACTAGACCACGTTACGGAAACCATATTACAACATATATATCCTATCTTGCAGATTTACTGGATCTTAATTAAATACATATTAGTTGTTGATTCGGCTCCAAAGTTCGAACTACGATCACTGAGAAATGATATTTATGACCCACTAATCGAGTCCTCCGACAGTTATTTATCATATGAAATGGCCATACCCAAATTACGAGGAGGCATTCCAGCTCCAGAAGTAGCAAAGTTACAGTATGAGGGGTATATTTTTGACGAAAATATTTGTAAAGAAATCAATAATAGAATACTTTGTGGCTATGATAAAAACAAAGGACAACTTTTTAATCAGTACGAGATCGTAGACATGGGTAATGGTTGTCGAACACGCGGTGATAGAATCGAATGTGGATACGTTAATGGACAATACTACAAACACCTCAGACGTCCTATACAAAATGATGAACATGACGAAGAACATGAAGTCGAGAATCATGATAAATTAGCTAGACAAGCACCAACAAGAACAGGTCAGCCACCAACAAAAACAGACGAGCAAACAACTTCAAACATATACTACGATACTAAATTCGATACTGTACAAAATTCTGCAATCTCTAAACTTTTCAAAATATCATCAGATGTGCAAAGTAAACAAACGACACCGTCAACTACATTTTTCGAACCAGTAATATTGTCAAGTACAGCCTTGCCTGAAACGTTAACAACGGTAACTACGGTTAACGAGGTACCAACGATAACTACGACTGGTTCTGATTCAACTCATATACCTGAAAACACTCAGTTTGAATCAACACAACTTCCTGAAATCACCCAATTCGAATCTACTTTATCTGAGCCAACTTCGACATTGTTAACAACCGAAACTACATCAACATCAACAAGTGGAAGCTCGGAATTAGAAGATACTTCATCTGATTCTGAAGCAATGAAAAGAATTGTAAAAATCAGGAATAATAATGACGAAGAAAAATCTTCTACTCCTAACGACAGAAGATTATCTGACGTGTTAACAACGTTAGTTGAATTGAATACCGAATCTAATACAATTGTAAGTACTATTGCACCTCCGTTTGTAAGCAATTGTGGAACTACCAGCAACACAGGTTTGCGAATGAAAACAAGTAGTGGAGAAATTATATCTACAGCATGCGTGGAAAAAGATGATCGCGTAGTGTGTTATGATTTTAAAACACAATAAAATCACATGCTAGCTTTGTTTAATGAATTGCCTCTGCTTATGTATTGTTCATATGTATACAATAAAATTAAAAAATAAAAGCAGTGATACCCTAGGGATATGTCTTGACCACTGGACTGCCAAGTCATAGGTCTCGAGTTCGAATGCAAGGCTCATTTCTGACCTCTGACTTTTCATAACCATGTGCGTATTTTATTTTATTTATTTATTTATTTATTAAACTTTATGCACGGATGGTACAAAGGCGGTCTAAATGCCATTAGGCATTTTCTGCCAGACAACCTTAGGGTGATGCAGAGATAATAAAACACAGTAGATGCACTAGTAAAATTAGTTAGGAAAAATAACCTAAAAGAATTATACATATAATACAAATTAGGGACTAACTACATACATACTATACACAATATAATATATACAATACATATCTATATAAATATATACATAAATATGAGGAGAAAGTAGATAGGTCAATGTCGAGATAATGAATCTGCCGAGGAGCTACCTTGGAGGTGTCTTCGTAGATTTAAACGAGAGCCGAGTGTTAGCCATCCTGATCTCAGGTGGGAGAGCATTCCATAATAGGATGGATTGCGTATTATCACTCGCATATAAAGATGAAGGAAAAATCGTAAGGAAACCTGCTTAAATGTCTGAGAGATCTTCTCGATGGCATGTGAAATCTGTCAACCTACACTAGGCCGGCGGACTATTAGCCTAACCCCTCTCATTCTGAGAGGAGACTCGTGCCCAGCAGTGGGACGATAGGTATGGGGGTAATGGGTTGGTGTTGATGACATATAGAATGCTTGTCGAGCAAAAGTCACTTTTATGTTTCTTCAAATAGTATGTATGTCCCAATCCACATTTACATACTATTTATATGGATGGATGAGAAAAAAACTTTTAATTTGAGGAAAATCACACCATTTTGGCACACCATTATCTGTTTCGTAATTATAAACTGCAGTCTCAGTTTTGGAATGTCAAACGCACGCAATTATGGCAGATTATTATCATTTTTATAGGGATTTCACGTTAAAAACTTTCAACTTTACATCTGTCTTGTACCTCCGGTACAAATTTGGGCTGAGTTGTATGGGCTTTTGGTGACCTCCTTTATATTTTTAACTATTATGACCTAAATAGAATAGAAACGACGAAGTTTTTCTCCTTTATTGTGTGTGTGTGTGTGACAAACACAAATCTTACATGCACTCTCACACCCGGAAATAGTACCTACTTATTTAAAAGCCAAGCATTTTTTTCTGTGCGAGATCAAACCAGCAACCCTTAACTATTATATGATATAGGCAGCTCGACTACTGCCAATTTCGAACCATCTATTAAAAGTCATGAACAACCTTTAGATTTGTAAGTAGTTAGTAGTTTCGTGCACCTCAACTATGTATATTCTGTGAATATTCAATGCTAAAACATTAAGTACATAATTTACTATGATTCATTTTGAGAGGACACCTCAAAGAAATAATCTAAACTATAGGTACTCCACAACCGCATCCGCGAAGACGCAAGTCATCTATGACGTCATCATTTCATCTAGACAGAAAACCTAGTAGATATAAATAAATAAATATAACTATTTTGGCGACATTTTTACACAGCACCATCTAGTCCCAACTAAGTAGAGCTTGTACTATGGGTATTAGACAGTGGATATAATACTTTCATTTTTTTTTGTAAATACTTACTTATTATACATAAGAAACATCCAGACAAACACAAATACTTATATTCATCATCACATAAATATTTGTGTCCTGTGGGAATCGAAATCGAATCTGTCAGATATAAGGCGTTAATTTTTTTATGGAGAATTGGAGAACTGGGCGAAATAATCCCAGCAAGAGGACTGATCGCCCGTCTGATGCCTGCCGGTGTCCCCGAATATAAATAGAATAGAAGGCGTCTATTTGCCCCCGTATGACCATGTCGATTCATCATATCAGTCTATTCAGTAAAGGGTCCACTAATAATCGTTTAAGCGCGGGAGTCGAATTTATTCGTCAACTACTTACTCGCGTTCATCAAATTTTTCCCAATCCCGCCGAAATTTCCCAAAATTCTTTCTTAGTGCACACTTAATGTCACCTAGGAAACATTTGCCCAAAGTTTGAAGATTCCTCCTGAGTCGTATTCTACCCTCGCTCGTTTGTAATGGGTAATATTTCCCCCAAAAAATCTTCTACAAACACTGTTTATTTTTTCGCTTCGTTAATATGTTGGTAATCCTTATTTTACTAATACACTAGCTTATGCCCGCAACTTCGTCCGCGTAGAAGTCGAAAATAGTTCTAATAGGATTTTTAATTGTTTTATTACGTTATTAATTTAGTTATAACATTATGTTAAAATATTTAAATACTTATAAAATATAGCAATCTTTATTATTAGATTATTTAAAGGTTAAATAAGCATGAAATTAAAATACAAGTTTGTTACATACATTTTATTTTGACATGGAGTTACATGGGGGTACTATCTATTATCTTTTTACAACGAAATCGAAACAGTACACACACAAACAATATTTTTTGTTTAATTCAATTTACAGGATACTCTGTGCGTTTACTCTGGAGTATGCCACATACTCTGCCCGCGGGAGAAGCAGCTTTCCCTTAAGTCTTCTCCCGCTACCACAAGAGTTTGACCTTGAGCATTGTTTATGGTCATTGTGAAGCAGACTTTGATGGGAAACTGCATCCTCTTGAATTCAAAGGGGTAATTTGATGGTGTTAGGGGAATCCTAGGAATAAATACAGACTCTCCTCAGAACAACTGATTAGTGTAGAAGTTGCCTCGATTACATTGCGATGCGTTTTCACTTGAAATCTGGTGCCATTGCATAATTTTGCTGGATTTACATTTCACAGCAACATAATTGGCGCGCCAACTCTCAATTTTAATATTATGTGTTCCACCATTTCCTATTTTAAGGTATAGGTCTGAGAACTGTCCGAAAGTAACATCTTCCCTCAGATGGATTCTCATATTTTTGGTAAGGCTCTGTTTTGTTACTGAAGGCCACGAATGAGACCGCTTCACGCGAGCTCTACCGATAAAGTCTGTCGGAAATGCCTGCTGACAATACAGTAACCCCCTTTATGAGCCATAGTAGTCACATCCCAAACAATTAATTTCGTTTTGCGGAGTACCTCAGCCATAGCAGTACTTTGTTTGGGTATATTGCAGTAGGGTTTTGGTTTATATTAAATCGAGAAGAACTTTGAACGCCGAGTGTGAAGTTTTACCTCATGGTAATAGATTGTGCATATTATGTTATTGGATTAAAATAAATCTTTGTTCATTGAATAAGCCTTCATTAATTGACATTATTTACTGCTGATGAATTGACATGTCATGTGTCAAAAATTTTATTTAATTTTTATTTAAATCAAAAACACTAAGGAGTAGTGATATCAACTTCGAAGCAAAATAACTTTCTACCCCTTTTTAACCCAGTTAAGGGATGAATTTCAATAAAATATGAAACACGTTTTCCTTCAATTCTGTTAAATAATATTTGTGCAAAATTTGAAGTAGATTGGACCAAGGAATCACGTTGTCCCATACAAACTTTGCCCCCCTTTTTCACCACCTTAAGGGTAGAATTTCGGAAAATCCTTTCTTATCGGATGCCTACGTCATACAAAGAATACACCCTCCAAGTTTCAGGTTTTTACGATCAGCGGTTTCGGCTGTGCGTTGATCCGTCAGTCAGTGAGTCATTCAGGACAAAGCATTTTATATGTATAGACTAGCTTATGCCCGCAACTTCGTCCGCGTAGAAGTGGAAAACGGTTTTATTAGGATTTTTACTTTAAAAATTATAATTATTTTAATGTTTTTAATTTTGATAAAACAAATTAATTTGTGAAAATGTTCGAATACTTATAAAATATAACAATCTTTATTATGTATGTAGGAATTTAAAGGTTACAAAAGCATGAAAATAAAATAAAAAATTGATACATTATATATTTTATGAACATTAAGCTCGGTCTTCAATCTGGTGTAAGTTACATGGTGTTATTATCTATTATCTTTTTACAACGGAATAGAAATACTACACGTGCCACAGTATTTCTTTGTAACAATATTTTTTTGTTTTTTCTTCGGATGCTAAAATCAACAGGTTACTCTGTGCGCTTACTCTGCAGCATGCCACATACTCTGCCCGCGGGAGAAGCAGCTTTCCCTCAAATCTACTCCCGCTACCAAGAGTTTGACCTTCAGCTGTGTTTATGGTCATTGTAAAGCAGACTTTGACGGGAAACTGCACTCTCTTGAATTCAAATCCTAGGAATAAATACATACTCTCCTCAAAAACAACTGGTCAGTATAGTTGACTCGATTACATTGCGATGCTTGTTTTCACTTGAAATCTGATGCCATTGCATAATTTTGTGTGTGTGTGTTCTCAATTTTATATGTTCCACCATTTCCTATTTTAAGAAACGGGTCTGAGAACTGTCCACAAATGAGACCGCTTCACGCGCTTTTACTTCTGAGCTCTACTGGTAAATTCTGTCGAAAATCGCCTGCCGACAATACAGTAATCCCCTTTAAGAGCCATAGTACTCAAATACCAAACTTCTGCCATAGTACTTTGTTTGGGTATATTGCAGAGTGGGGTTTCAGTTTGTATCAAATCGAGAAGACCTTTGAACGCAGTTTACCAGTGCAGTTTTACCTCCTTCCGTCAGCGTGGAAGCAATTCCGGACGATGCGACCGCTAAGGCGATATCACGATTGCTTCTGACTTTGGCCGATGTTCAACTTAATAAAAGTCTTGCCTGTTACACCAGGAGCACTCAAAAAAAGATATCACTACGTATTATTATACTGGAATTTATTAAATCTTTGTTTATTGAATAAAGAGCCTTCACTACTTGACATTATTTACTGCTGAGGAATTGACATTTCATGTGTCAAAAATTTTATTTTAATCTAATTTAAATAAAAAACACTAAGGAGTATTGATATCAACTTGGAAATAAAATAACTTTCTACCCCCTTTTTAACCCAGTTAAGGGATGAATTTCAATAAAATACGAAACACGTCTTCCTTCAATTCTGTTAAAGAATGTTTATGCAAAATTTGAAGTAGATTGGACCAAGGAATCACGTTGTCCCATACAAACTTTGCCCCCCTTTTTCACCCCCTTAGGGATAGAATTTCGAAAAATCCTTTCTTATCGGATGCCTACGTCATACAAAGAATACACCCTCCAAGTTTCAGGTCTCTACGATCAGCGGTTTAGGCTGTGCGTTGATCCGTCAGTGAGTAAGTCAGTCAGTCAGTCATTCAGGACAAAGCATTTTATATGTATAGATTAGCCTGGTGGTAATAACCGCGGCTGCTGGGTTTGATTTCTTGGTCAGGCAATGGCAGAAAATATTACTCTGGTAGAAAATTCTCGGCACCAGTTAAGATTCTGAATATCCCTATCAAATACCTAATGCCTAAGAAAACACCGGTGAACTGTTAGGATTCATCATCAACCCACAGACTGTCCCACTGCTGGGCACGGGTCCCCTCTCAGAATGGGTTAAGCTGTGTCCACCACGCTAATCTGCGCTGGTTTAATACGGGTTGGCAGACTTCACATGCCATCTAGAAAATCTCTTCACAGTTTCCTCACGATGTTTTTCTTTACACTTAAAGCAAGTGATAATTAGGCACAGGTTACGAGATTCGAATGAGAGGTTGGATTCGAACTCGAGAGAACTGTAGGTCACACAGACGTAGATCTACGTCTGTGTGACCTACACTTTACAATAAACTACTGCATATATGTTTACGTCACTTCAGTGTTAATTGCTCTTTCCGACTCAAGTATTTGATCATTATGTAGGTAAATCACCGGTCGTCCCCTGACACATGCGAGGCTTGCTCATAGATCAGAAATCATTATTCATTTATTTATAAAAGCCATTAAGTAAATTTTATGTTATACACTGTTATATACATAAGCCTCGCATTGTCTATCAAACGCCGTAGTAACTCTTACTACCTAAGGAACATTTGTGCAAAATTTCAAGATTCCTTCTGATAAGAGTAAAAATGCACTTCTTATACAAGTTCCAGCCAGCCCTCCGCCAGCCCCCTCTTATTCTGCGAATACGTTTTGCGCCTAAACTAGTAGGTAGTTGGTAGTAGGTAGGTACTATGTGAGCAATAAAAAATAGAAAAATATAACTGGCGAAAAAAGTTACTGAAAATCGAATAATAAATTAAGGAAAGAGTCGGTACCAAATAAATTCAATTTCAAAATAATTATAATCTTCGTTGATCGTTTGTTTGCTTTCATTTGATTTTTTACTCTAGAGAATGTTGTATTTATTTATCATCTAAAAATGTTATTTTAGTACAGTCGTTTATACGTAAGAGTTTTCGATGAACTCATCGACCTAGCATAAAGTTGATGAATTTTCACAAGTTTATTCATTTATCGTTTAGTAACAACTTTTTATGGTGCATCTTCACATTACATGTAGACAAGTAAACATGAGCAAAAACAACTTAAATTATTATAAGTACAATCAACATCCAAAGGATATGGCCATACAGTTTCAATGTATCATTAAAAATAAACCTATTACAACATTAAAAAGTGTCAATTGTATGTAGGAACAACTTTGATCGCGGGTCAGTTTTTTTTAATAATATTTTGAACCGTGTTTTACAAAACTATTAGAGATGTTTTGACTGACTCGGTGGTAGCATCGTAAACTTACCGTTATAAAATACTACTACATATTAACTAGCGACCCGCGCAAAAAGTTATAATCTTAAAATTACGTTACATTCCATTTAATCAAAGTTAGGTACATTCCATTCTATTTTATCCATTCTTTTTTTATTAAATTAATACATAGATTTATTTGGCCTTTTAAATCAATATGGGTATCTTTAGTGTTCCTTATGTGCATAGTTAATTCTTTCTGCGACATTATCATGTTCATTCTGATAGACCCATAGACGTTCACTGTACAGTTTACTGACACTTGCAACTAAAGGTTATTTTTTCGCGCCACCCATGCTTACCTCGATATTAAGCAGTTAATTATGAAGTCGGTACTCAATGTAGAGGTGAAGTTTTAAATTTTTAATCAACTGTTTATTTTTTTTTAATTCTTCGGTGAAGAATAAATACCATAATTAAGGTTTTAACCTTTTCCCAGCCTGTGTCTACTGCGCGCTAAGTGTAAAAAAAGTATTCGATTCTTGGCAGCAGAACATCTATTGATTTGTTACTTCAGAAACAAATGACAAACAATTTAAAATTCAAGCTTACAACTGAATTTGTTGTAGCTACACTTAGTTCAGTTCATTCTAAAAGCAAAGGATTACTTTGAAAAATACTTACACGTAACTATAATAATATTCTTAAACCTATTTACATACGGATGTCCAAAGCGGTGTTGTCGGTATGAAAAATGATCTTGATGATAGTATAGTTAAATACTATACTGAGCAAATTTTCCACAAGCACGACTGACATTAAGAATAACCCGTCCACTGATGCGTAAAAGATATCATCATGTAAACAATTCACTTTTTTTTAGCAGTTGACAAGTATATGGGCACATCCTTATAGAGAGTACCATAAACTATCCGCCAGTAAATATTCTTGGTAAGGTAACATGCGCATTGTGCAGATAATTGTCTCCAATCGCAGGTATACCTATAAAAACATACTCCCGAAAAACATAACCCTCCTTCTGGCGCAGGCGGGTAAAAAAATAAAGATTTGTGTTCGTTGGTACGACATATCTGATGTGATAAATAAAAAAAAAGCATTTGTAATAATCTGAGTAAGGTGTTGTTGTGGGTGAGTTTCTATGGTACGCAAAAATTAATAATTTTTCCAAAAAAAAGAAAAATCGGGAAAACCTGAAAGTGTTTCATTTGATGATATTTTTGTATGATTTATTGTAATATAGACAAGGAAACGTCTGCTGGTTTAGCTCGTAGATATGATATAAGAATCGGTAAACTACGTTTTTTAAAGCAAGTAATACCGCGTCAACTTTTTCCAATGGTACAATTTTCTTATTGCATCAATTTTGCATTAATGCAACACCCAAGAAGTTATAATCATACGGGGCCTTCGTCGTTTCGGACCACGATCTGTTCTCCCAACGGCGCGAATCGCATCGCCCCATTTTTTTATTCGTTGTTTCGGACCATGGGGTGAATCAACGAATGTATCTTTTGTACTTTGTTTTGTCTGTCTCGGTCGGTTAATCGATCATATTATCAAAAGAGTTTACTGAATCATTCCAAAACTCTCAGGCAAAAGCTTATTGTTCATAGATAAGCTAATCCGCGATCACCCGTGCCTCCAGTAAACATAAAATGTCTCTTGACTAAGAATATACGCACCTGCATCTCATTGGCACCTGCCAATGAGGAGCGTATAGAGAATGTTAATAAGTATGTTAAATATTTTTAATTTGTCTATTTTATCTTGATGGAGTACAAAAAGACGCTAATTGATACGTAGGTAGTAGAATTACTATAAAAATTAATAACATCATCAAAGAGTTATTGGCTTACCAAATAACTATCGGTCATGTTTGCAAAAAATATAATTCGAAAACAAGAATAATTATGATACAAGGGGTTTTTATTGACGTTTTTTGTAGACTTAATCAATTTGTGATTATTGTTTTTAGGGTTCCTTACCTCAAAAAAAAAATAAGGAACCCTTATAGGATCACTTCGTTGTGTATCTGTCTGTCTCTGCACTCACTCTTACTTGCACTTACTCACAAATATTATAAATGCGAAAGTAACTGTCTCTGTCTGCCTGTCTGTCAGTCTGTCAGTCTGTCAGTCTGTCAGTCTGTCGCGCTTTCACGCCAAAACTACAGAACCGATTTAAATGAAATTTGGTACACAGATAGTCTAGAGCCTGAGAAAGGACAAAGGCTACTTTTTAATGCGAAAAAAGGGCGGTAAGGGGTTGAAATAGGGGATGAAAGTTATAAGAAATTCCCAGACTACGCGGGCGAAGCCGCTGGCGGAAAAGCTGTTATCAAGTAAATAGGTATACGGTCCCTTAGTGTTGTAACAAATCAAGCTTTTAGCCATTTTTGCAGCATATTATGAAATAGGTACACCGACTTACTTGGCGGGGCCCAGCCGTCATGTCGTTGTTACCTCAAAAAATAATAATTAAAAAAATCAAAGGTTATTTATCACACGGTACCGCACACCGCCGCGGAGGGCTGTGGCCGCAAAGCAGATTTCATAGCGTGGCGGTACGGCAGTTTATATATGTGTAGTTTAAAAAGAGGTTAAAAAGAGGGAGTAATCCATTTTATGAATTACTAGCTTTTCACCAGCGGCTTCGCCCACGTGGTCTGGGTATTTCTTATAAATTGTGCCTTATGTCACCCGGGGATAGTGTAGGTTCCCATTGCAACCTTGCATTTTTTTTTTCGAATTGGTCCAGTTGTTTCGGAGCCTCTTCAATGCAAACAAACAAACAATCAAGTCTTTTGTCTTTATGGTCTTAATACACTGCATACAGTTTATTTGGAAATGAAAATTGGCAAGGATTTTGGCGAGTTTGTACGGAAGCCTCGGTGCGAGTCAGACTCGCACTTGTCAGGTTTATTAACTTATTAGCAATACACATAAACAAAGGTTAATGCTGAGACCACCACTGACCACACCTGGGCCGCAGAGGGTAAGAAGAGCGGCGCATCGTAATACAGACCCTGTTCCCTTAGCAACTCTACCGTCTCTACCTGGCCAAGCCAGTAGGGGCAGACTGAGGTTCTATTTAGCTTTAACGTGGGCGCTCACTCCACGGCTATGTCCCCCGCCATGACAAAGTGAGAACCCCTTAGGGGGGACCCGGTTAATACCCTGCAGAACCCAGTGTTCCAATTCCAACTTCCCATTGGCAGGATCTACGGGGTCCAGCGTCCAGCAATTATCAGTAACTTCAAATGGTTGGAGTTTTGAATTCCAAAAATTCTACTAACTTCCTAAAAACCGACTGGCAATAGGTTTGCCTCCATGTAATAACATGGGACCTAAATGTAACAATTATTTTACGAAACCGTGGGTATTATCAAAATAAAGAACAAAATTAAAACAACGTAGATATCTGTATTTATAATAGTTTACCGGTGACTATAATGCTCTCTGTATGCATAAAATAAATACGAGTATAAAGCTTTACCAGTGTTTCCCCAATTAGTAAACAACTACATATTTAAGATTTTCCCATAGCAAAAATCAAAACAGTTCTTTGTACAATTAAATTTTAATTGATATAATTATAGCTATATTCATATCTCTACACTAATAAAAATTAATTGCCCAATGTGTGGAAGATCATCTCCTGAGAATAGCTGTTGCGTTCATAATTTTTAGGTCATTTAATGTCTGTTAGTTTTGTTTTGCAACTGATGTCTATATTCCTGACTTTGTCTTTTAGCTTTAGCCATAGTATTCTTCTTTCTATAACACGCTACGACTACGACTTTTATCCCTATGATCTTTCCTCGAAGCCCAGGTTTCACAGCCACATGTGATGCAGGATATTATTTGATGATCGAACCCATATACACATATTAATTTACATATTCGAGTTTTTGTCCATTCATGATTATCTCTGCAGCTTCTGAGTTTATCATAGTTATAGAGACCGTATAGTAAAATCCAGTTCTCTTGAGTTATCTTCCAATATAACCAGGTCATCAGCGAATCATAGATCGTACAGTCGCTATCCCTTTATGTTTATAAACTCTACTAGATGATCCGATTCTAATTTCCTGAACAGTTGCTCCAGTACTGCAGAGAATAGCTTTGCTGAGAATGGGTTACATTGCCTGAGTTTCCTCCTGTCGATTGGAAAAGTATCCCTTAAAGATTTCAACCGAATGCTAGCATTACTATCAATATATGACTAGCGTAATTATAATTACACAAATACATAGTACGAAAATAAATATTACTAAGAATTGAATAGTGTGAATGGTTTGATCTAGCGTCAAATTATTCAAATAAAATTAAGGTGTCTTCTTTTTTTAAATTAGGCGTAGTGGCCGTTTACCTGCGCCGAGTCAGAGCAGCAGCGCGCGTCTCGCTGCGTATAAATAGTTCTCTACAAGCGAACACCAGCCACATTGCTTCACGGTATACAGAACTATGAAGACTGTAAGTACCTTAATTTTTTTAAATCTTTAAAATACTCGACTTTTTACAGTTGTATCAGTGTTCAGAAAATATATATTCTTTTATTATATTAAATTTAAATTATTAAAAAATAATAGGATAATATTTAATTATTCCAGAATTTATGACTAGTAAATGCAATAAAGGATATTATTGAATTGTTAAATCCTATGTGTTTCAGTTGATCATCAGTTTGCTGGTATGCGCGTGTATTGCGTACGCGTGGGGCATGCCCGCGGATACATTGGTCTCAAATGGATTTGCCCTGGCACCCGTGGAGGATGCTGAGCAATCGCTGCAGGGTGTTGAGGCATATAGGTACCCCCGACACCATGGCTGGAAAAGCCACGGCTGGGGTAAAAAAGGGGGAGGCTACAGCGGTGGCTGGGGAGGTGGCGGCGGCGGTGGCTGGGGAGGCGGCGGTGGCGGTGGCGGCGGGGGCGGCGGCGGTGGCGGTGGCGGATGGGGAAGCGGCGGAGGTGGCGGCGGAGGTGGTGGTGGAGGCTGGGGACGCTAGTGCCCCACCTTAAAAAAATTTGACATCTGTGATGATTTCCTAATTCTTAAATTATAATTATAATAAAAATTGCAGTGATACCTATTATTTATAAACCATCTACAAATTCATGAAAACAACCCTTCGGTAGTCTATTACTAACTCATTCATGGGTTCGATTCAACGAAGCTAAGAAGAGTCCTTTCGTGTTTCGAAGCATGGTCCGAATCAACGAAGTACACAAGAGACATTCGTTGATTCACACTATGGTCCGAAACAACGAATTCAAGTGGATCCTTGTATGAATCGCACTATGGGGTGAACCGCTCGTGGTTCGAAACGACGAAGACCCCTAATTTACCAGCTGTTAACGACTTTAAAATAAAAATAATAAATAGGTACAAAAGCAAGTATTCTTGTTTCATACTGTTTGTTCTTAACTACGCTGCATTATGCCTACCTATATTAAGTTAGTTTTACTGTACTTTACAATTTGCAATGACTGTCAAAGGAATATTTATATTTCTTAAATAATCAAGATGTAGGTATCCGTTATTTTTTTTGGGGGTTAGCTCAGTATGTGTAATCGCATAATTATATAAATGTAAATTAATTGCGAGGGGAGCAAGCACGGTCATCAACTCTTTGTACGATACCATCACGCCTATATTCCCCGAAGGGTTAGGCAGAGAAGTACTAATGTAATTGTACACCCACAGTTCACCGGTATGTTTAGGTCCTATGTTATAGAAGGCAGACCTATTGTCATCAACCGGGCACAAATCCAGACTCCCAGACAAACAGGACCTCTGGCGTAACAGTCGCGCTTGGGCCCACCAACCAACCAGGCAGCAATCCTATGCAATTCAAGGATAAATTAAGACTATAGTCAGAATTATTCTTTTTTAGGGTGCGAAAAATCTTCATAGATCATCTACAAGCCTGCCTGACCATATGGAGGCAGTTGGCTATATGTATGTCGAAGTAGTACCGATATACCTGAAGAACCACACTTGCTTTCCCTTGCCATATAGTCACAGCCATGATATCCCTGAAGAACCACACTTGCTTACCCTTGCCATATAGTCACGGCCATGATATCCCTGAAGAACCACACTTGCTTACCCTTGCCATATAGTCACGGCCATGATATCCCTGAAGAACCACACTTGCTTACCCTTGCCATATAGTCACGGCCATGATATCCCTGAAGAACCACACTTGCTTACCCTTGCCATATAGTCACGGCCATGATATCCCTGAAGAACCACACTTGCTTACCCTTGCCATATAGTCACGGCCATGATATCCCTGAAGAACCACACTTGCTTACCCTTGCCATATAGTCACGGCCATGATATCCCTGAAGAACCACACTTTCTTACCCTTGCCATATAGTCACGGCCATGATATCCCTGAAGAACCACACTTGCTTACCCTTGCCATATAGTCACGGCCATGATATCCCTGAAGAACCACACTTGCTTACCCTTGCCATATAGTCACGGCCATGATATCCCTGAAGAACCACACTTGCTTACCCTTGCCATATAGTCACGGCCATGATATCCCTGAAGAACCACACTTGCTTACCCTTGCCATATAGTCACGGCCATGATATCCCTGAAGAACCACACTTGCTTACCCTTGCCATATAGGCTGACATTCAGAAACGAGACTCAGCATGAACTTATGCTTCCGTATGTCAAAATCGAGTGCTTACGTTCAAATTTGTATTCAGAGATGTTCGGAACACTGCTTAAACTTCGCGTAGACTATGCTAAGCCTAAGTAGTCAATATCGGTTACTTTAGCTGTCTTAAGCAGTGGATCTAGCGCCACCCGGCGGACAAAGCTGTAGTTATTTTTGGTAGTTTGATATATTTTTATTTACTTAGATTTATTAAATAGCTGTTTCATATCATTTTATTTAGTTTTTTTATAGAATAGATAATAGGTCGATGTAAGTAAATATTGTTTGTCAATAAAAACTTTTTGTCTTACCATATAACTTTACATTAAATGTGTATGTGGTGCTTTTATTGTGAAACCAAATCTACTTAAAAATATTATCATTATTATAAAAAAGATATTTCTTGGCGAAAATAATAGATGTTAGCGCTGTTTACTGTGACAATGTTGCAACAAAAACAATTTCTATCTCAGATATTGTTGTTTCGCTCACTCTTATGACATTACATATATTGCTATCCTTTATTTATAACAGAGCGTAGGCTAAGTTAAGACGGACGAAGTTTGAGACGTAATATGTTTCTGAATACCACTTTTTAAGATGCGGTAAGCCGATTCTTGTCTTAGACTGATCTAAGCCCGTCTTACATGAATATCTCTGAATGTCAGCCATAGTCACGGCCATGATATCCCTGAAAAACCACACTTGCTTACCCTTGCCATATAGTCACGGCCATGGTATTTTCGTGATATTTAAGTACCACAACTTTGACAGGATGTTGTGCGATACAACCACTAGCGGAGGAAAGTATCACTAAAGTATCACTTACCTGCGTAACAAGCCAAATGCAACAAATCCTTTATAATGATGATGCGAAACAAAGCATCTGAATCTGAACTCTGAAGGGGAAATACCGACATCTTATTATTAATGCGAAGCAAATCTAGTTTTTGATTGGTATCTACTCCGCAAGCGTTAGAATGGATGAATAATATTTTAATATTTAAAAATATTTAGTAACTGCCAATTATAATAAACAGACTGAGGTCAAGAAAAATACCATCTCAAGCAGGGATGCCTGAGATGGTATTTTTCTTTGATATATGTATCAAAATCTCGTGTCACAATGTCTGTTATCGAACTCCTCCGTAAAGGCTTGATCGATTTTTATTATTTTTGTGTACGGTTGGTAGGTCTGAGCAATGAGCATACGACGTAGGTTTTTTTTATACCCCAAGGTGATAAAGGTGACCCGTTCCAGAAATGATTTATATGGTAGACCAACGCAAACTTGTTGTTTTTTTATTGTTTTTAGCAGTAACACACACTAAACATTCTTACTAATATTAATACTATAAATGCGAAAGTAACTATGTCTGTCTGTCTGTCTGTCGCGCTTCACGCCAAAACTACTGAACCGATTTAAATGAAATGTGGTACATAGGTAGGACACAGGCTACTTTTTAATGCGAAAAAGGTCTGTAAGGGATTGAAATAGGGGATGAACGTTATAAGAAATGCCCAGACCACGACCGCTGGCGGAAAGCTAGTTTTTAACTAAAATATATATTTTAGCAAAATAAATATTCAAGGGCGGAAGGATGAAAGCTCGAACCCCATCTGAGAATCAATTCATTCGCCATTTCTAAAATCTTTGGACAATGACAAACATAGATTAATAGTAGGTATGTTTAATATTAAACGTATCTAAGTCAATACTATTTTACCGTCAAATTCATCATGACAAAACATATTTCGGCCTTTATCGAAATAATAATCTTTATCGAATTATTTATTTACTAAGAAACAAATGGACTTTTATATATTTTTTTAAATATCGTTCCTAGGTTTCAAAGCACTTATGTGAATACCTAATATAACAATGGATAAATGCTTTGAAACCTTAAGATTACCTATAATCACTATCATCTGATAACGTTCCCAAAAGACTGACAGTATTGCCAGTTGCCACGTTGGAATCTTTGACCCAAAAGCAAGCCCTCTGGTTAAGAAAAGACCTAGCCTGGATTTTTTCTTCAGTAAGAGACATGCTCTCGGACCTTACAAAACCCAACGACACCAACCGACCGACGCCAACTCAAAAGTTAATCTCGACAATTTACATAAAACAAACGTAATTATTACGCAAATAGTACAAAAATAAATATTACTTAGAATTTAATATATTAATCATTCATAACATCCGCTGTTACTCCATGGAATCTTTAATCATTTATGTCACGTACTTACATACAACAATGACGTAGTACAAGTACCTACGTCAAAGTAAGTACATACGGTTCTTTGACTATGTATCAAGGTTAGGGTCAGCTCGAAAAGTAGTAAGTAGGTACCCAGACCTACAAATACTACAACAAAATATAAACAAACCATGTATCTGTACGTCTGTGTACATAATGCGTACATCCTGCTATAGAATCTCGATTTGGTTCGGTGTCGTACATATCTTTTTATACCAGCCAAAAATTGGATGTCAATCAGAATTTATTTGTAATTGTGTTCGATCTAGCATTCTAATAACGTGTTTTAGTTACAAAGAAATGTCTTCTTTTCTTTTAATCTGGGCGTAGTGGCTGTTTACCAGCGCTGAGTCAGAGCAGGAGCGCGCACCTCGCCGCGTATAAATAGTTCTCTACAAGCGAACACCAGCAACATTGCTTTACGGTATACAGAACAATGAAGACTGTAAGTACCTTAACTTTTTTAAATCCGTGTACTTTTCTACAGTTGTGAATTGTGGTTTTCAGAAAACCTTTTTTCTTTCTATGTGTTAAAAAGATCGAATAATACCTAAATTGTCTTTGAAATTTTAGAGCTCAAAAAAAGGAGTAGGATATTGATCTAGGAGTTAGTCTATTATTCAAGAATTTACGACTAATAAATTTATAGAATAAAGATTAAATGTTAAATCCTATGTGTTTCAGTTGATGTGCATCGGTTTGCTGGTATGCGCGTGTGTAGCGTACGCGTGGGGCATGCCCACGGATATATTGGTCTCGAATGAGGACACCCCGGTGCCCGTGGAGGGTGCCGAAGAGACGCTGCAGCCAGAGGAGTCACACTGGCGCCCCCGACACCACGGCTGGGGAGGCCGCGGCTGGGGCCACGGTGGTGGCTATGGGGGAGGTTACGGCGGAGGCTGGGGAGGCGGTGGTGGTTGGGGAGGCGGCGGCGGCTGGGGAGGCGGGCGCGGCTACGGCGGAGGATGGGGTGGCGGCTGGGGCGGTGGCTACGGCTGGGGACGCTAGTTACCCGTGTGCGAAGTGTATCTAAACTTAGAATTGACATCTGTGATTGAAGTTAAATTATAATAATGAAAAAAAATACAGTGATACCAATAACTTTTTGTAGACACCATCAGTAAACAGTACCTACATAATATCTACTCTCTTATACTCACAACAAATAAATCAATTATTCACTTGGCGTTAACGGCTTTAAGATGACAAATACCTAGTAATGTTTCCATTATTATGTACGTAATACATAACTGTGTACGTATGTTCATTAACAACAATATCGGCATTATGTCTGCCTACCTACAATTTCTTTCTATACAGACACTCGTCAATACGGCAGTTTACAAACTGTCTTTTAGAATTGAAAATTGTTGACGAACACAAAGATCTCACGCGTTTGAAGCTTATACACTGCAAATGCCAACCTGATCTATGGCATTGTCAACAGAATATAGCAGAATATAGAAATATGACTGTTCTGTTTGTTTTATGAAAGTAATCAAGTTTATTTAGAAACAAATTTTAATGCCGTTTGAGTTATTGAAAACATAACCACATCAATGTCGTCTTGATGCAACTCAGAATAATAGTTTTACTCGGCGGTGCGACCGTTCTTTGCAGTGGACAACAGCCAAGTTTTAGGCTAATATTTAGAGACAGCACTAAGCGTAAACTTACGCTTCCGTATGTCAAATTGTAATACAAATTTGACATACGGAAGCATTACTTTACGCTTAGCGTGGTCTCTGAATATTAGCCCTAAAGTCGTAGTACCCATATAATTTATTCTTACCTTAAAAATAAAATATCACTGGCGCACATTCTCTACACATATGTACCTCTTATTTTCCGATACCCAAAATGCCGCACTAAAGGACAAAGCCCTGTACCACGGGGGACTTTACGGACATAGGTACACAATGGATGAACGCAAAGGGTAAGTATACACAGACTTGTACAAACAGACAAATATCTGTGGATCATACAAATGTTTAGGTGGGAACTGGAAATCGAACCCACAACACCGTGCGAAGTATTGTTGATGAAACGTGCAGTCCCACAAATTGCACCAATTACGTGTAAATAAAAAATTTCAAGTTCAATATCACCAGTCACAAAAAATTGAGTCAAAAAGTCATTACCGTGCTATACAGGGAAAACTAAGCAAGTATGTAAACTCCATCCATTGCCATGTGTAGGTACTCGTACATTGTAAATATTCAAATAACTTGACGTTTCAAGCAAAATTCGAGTTAAATGCAAATAAGAAAACCTGATAACATCATCAACATATTAAGTACCTACTTATATGTATTATATAATGTAAAGTCTATAATATAAAGTCAGTTTAACAGAACTTTTTTTACTTTAATGTTCTAAGTAATCATAAAAGAAAAATAGGATGATAATAGATAATAAGTACCTGCGCTGCCACTGACGATGCTGTGGAAGTGGCGAAGTTTCGGGCACACCAAATTTAATTTAAAAAATCGTACCATCGACACGAAGAAAAATAAGTACCTAGATACTAAATTATTATTTCCCAGCGTTATTTTTTCTTAGGTGTGTGTATTTCCATACCGAATAATATCTTAATTCGAAGCGAAGCTAAAGATTCTGACCGAGTACTCAAAAAGCGTATTGCTAAGAGCTCTAAGGAAGGACCACACTATAAACAACCCTACAGTGAGCAACCACTTAGGTACTTTGTAATTCAACAACAAAAGCAATGAAAATGATTAAAATGAAAAATTATGTAGATACCTACTTATAGCTTACAAACACGATCATTATATTATATTATGTTAATGTTGTTTTTCTCGTAAGTTGTCTAGTTATATTGTTATTATAAAGAAACTAGATTTTAGTTTAATTTGCATTCACTAATGTGTTTCCTTGCATCAATAATATACAACGCCTTGTGTTATTTTATTTACCATTCGCTTCTGTGCTGTTTAGCTATGCGTTTTTAAGAGCATCAGTTAATTTAACGACAGTACTTATTAGTATTTTATCGTGTACAGTGGAAATGTTTACGAAATACATATCTTACATCCACAACCATCGTGTAGATATAGAGTAACACTAACAAATATTTTCATATAAAATATCAATTACTGATTTTCCCAGTAGTTCATAACACAAGACCGTAACGCCCCAATAGAAGGTACCTACATCTAGACTTCTAACCATTCACACTTCTAGGCTAAGACCTATAATTAAAAATACCCGAACAGAAAAACCTAACAACACATTGTTGTCATGTAGTAATATTAGCTGGGTAATTACTGAGCAGATTCACATTAGTGGTCGTCAAAATGTCAGTTATTGTGTGTCAACGTGCACCACAGAGTATTAACAGTATGTACAATGTATTTTATGTACAATAGGTTTTAGCAATAGCTGAGTTACAATATCTGTTTACACAATTAATAACATCCAATATATGGTGGAAACCTGACAAACAGTCTATTCGAATATCGTTATTTCCCAGAAATTCGGTTGCGGAGGTCTGATGACAGTCGCTTCATGTAAATTCATTATATTCAGCTAGCATAATAAATGATGATTATTAATTAAAATAAACACAGCTACTGTCAAAAAGCCGGTTTTCAAGTTTCTTAAAACAAGTTTTGAAATATGTAGATGATGTTCTATGACTAATGTCAAGATCAACTGTTTTAAGTAAACAAGTCTAAACTTACATATTATAAACAAAGAATGCGTCATTGAAAACCAATAGATTTTGAGGAATATCTATTAACTTTTGGTGTTTACTTATAATAAAAATTCTTGAAGGATGACTTGAAGTGGGTTTTCACATAAATCCCAAAAACTATAAATATTAAGACAACATCGTAATTCGTAATTTCATGTCGAGTTTTTTGGAAATTTCTTCAAATTAGAAAGTCTGCAGCATCTCTTGCACCTAATAAAAACGTATTGTCTCATTAGCCTAATGGTCCTAAGCGCGACTGAGACAAGATCTTGGGTTCGATTTCCAGGTCGAACTAAGCGTTATTGCGTTTTTATATGAAATTCTTAGCAACGTCTTAGAGTTTGGATTTATTTCTGGTTAATGGCAATAAGCAACCGTAGCCTATAGACGCCAGAGAGACCACCACCAAACGCGCATTAGTACTTGAGACCTAAGGTCTCGTTTGGCCAGAATTTCGCTAGTACCTTCAATCATATCATCATCATCATATCACCCAAACGAGGTCTTCTGCTGAACAAAGGCCACTAAAGACTTCCACCGGGACCGGTCGTATGCCATCTGCATCCGACGACGACTCCTAGGGACCTTTACCAGATCGTCGGTCTAGCTCGTTAGAGGCCGTCCCACACTGCGCTTTCCGGTGCGTTACGTTCAAACCGAAATACAATTATTGCTTATTAGTAGCAGAATATTAATTTTGGCAATGCGGTGGACGTGGTGGTGGACCCCAGACCAGCAGGTCAGAGGGCAGCGGGGTTCTAACTTAACAATTATAAGCCTGATGTATCCAAATGAAGCAGTGATAGCCTAGAGGAATGACCACTGGACTGCCAAGTCGAAATATCTCGAGTTCGAATCCAAGGCGCGCGCACCTCCGACTTTTCTAAATCACTCGCTTTAACGGTGAAGGAAAAACATAGTGAGGAAACCTGCATGCCTGAAAAAAATTCTCGGCGGTATGTGAAGTCTGCTAACCCGCATTAGGCTAGCGTGGTGGACTATAGTCTAATCTCTCATACTGAGAGGAGACCCGGGCCCAGAAGTGGGACAGTTAATGGGTTTATGATGATGATGATTATCCAAATACTAGGTGACACGATATTGTGTCATTTCAATCTACTCTGTATCAGATGACAAATTACGCCTGGCTGCACAAAAGAAGAAGTTAGTACTTAGGTAGATATAATTCACGCCCTTCCCCACATTGTCGGGTCGGGTAAAATGTCGCCGACAACAAAAACATTGAACTTGACCTTCATATCGAATAACCAGTTGAATTTTTGCGTGTTACATATTGTTGATTTAACAAAGTTGAGCGACCGCTTTTCGCAAAGGTGAACCACCAACGAGTATTGAATAAGTACATATATTACTAGAATGATGTACCAAAGAAAGACCTGCCTGACCAGTGTGCAGTGTTGCTATAGTTTTCTTTATTTTTTATACATTTTTATTATTATAACCTACGCTATATAATATTTTGACTTTTCCAGTCACTCGTCTAGAGAAGCCTCCAAGTACCTCGTACATCCAGGTAGTCGTGTCAGGCAACGACCGCGACGGGCTGAGGCGATGCTTATCATGCACCCATAGAGTGATAATCTGAGCCTGAACCTACCTTCCCGAATGTATTCTTTCATAAAATGTCCTGCCTACTCACATTTCATTTAAATCCCGAAGTTTTGGATCCTTTACATGGTTTTTACACGGTTGAATAAAATTGTGGGCTGATTTAATAACGTAATCTAGAATACGTAGGTATATCTTGAGGTTATTATAACTAACGCTTTATTAAAAATTTCACCACATCATTCATAATTATAGAATATGGAGAGAGCGAATGATGGGTAGTTTTTAACCCTTTCTTTCGTTGTACTGAAAGATATATAAATTCCCCCGTAAATAAGAAAAATAAAACACTTCCATTCCCAGTGTGGCTTGCTGATAATGTAATTGTTTTTTTATTCATAATAAATAAAATAGCACAATTATCTGTTTTTCCGACAGCTCTACGATTGCGACGTTGCTTGTAATACTGGATGTGTCATGGTAAATAAAATAAAGTTAAATACATGAACTTACTAATAGAATGGTCAAGCAACGGTCTAGTATTTTTGTTGTAAATGTTAGTAAGTACCCTTTTTCTAAGAATTTAGATAAGTATGAGTAAGTTATTTTTAATGAAGGAAAAAATCGGCGGGCGGGCAGGGTTCGAACCTGCGCCTTCTGGTTCGGTACACCAGACGCTCTGACCACTAAGCCACCGCTCGCCCTACTCGCCAGTCGAAATCTTCCTCCATATTCTGCCCGCCCGCCGATTTTTTCCTTCATTAAAAATAACTTGTAATCTTAGCATGGAAAATGCTTAAAAAAATACAAAAAGATAAGTATGAGTAAGTTAACCTCTTGGGATGGCCTTGTATATCTGTTATGGCGTTAACGTAAGGACATACCTACATACACATATGGTAGCAGGAAAATAATCACATATTCTTCAACCAATACGTTGCAGCGTTCAATTACAAATAATAAAATTTGTACACAAAAACAAAAAATGATAAGAATCATATAAAAAAAATACAAGTTAAAATTAAATTAAAACATAATACTTATATTTTACCTCATCTTCATCAAATCTTTAACATTCCCGACATAATATAATTTTCACTTGTCCATTCCATTATTGCGATAGCAGAATGTGTGGATTACTGGATTTTGTACGTTAACCCGTGTTTGAAATTAAGAAAATAAGGTTGTCGGTATCTGACTGTACCTATTAGTGATATGTATAGTCCGTTTTTTAATCTCAGAGACTAGATTGACACATGCAACTGTCAAAATTACAAATAATGATACCAGCTTTTTTGTGTAGTGTTGTACCTACGATACCGGTTTGTTGAATCGTAACTTTTAGACGATTAAATTAAAAGTTTTTTTTATCCCAAATCGTATTATTAAAGCCCAAATTAATTAAAATTGTCTGAATGCACAATACAGTCTATGAAAGGTAAGTCGTCGTAGAGTTTTTAAGTACCAAATGACGTAAAATTACATAACAAAAAAAAACTAAGAAAGAACTTTAATAAATTTAGTCTTATGTTCCAACGAGGTAATAAGTATTAGAAAACTATATCAATAGCTGTAAAAAGTTTTAGAAGATTATGTTGATTTCGCTGTCGTTATTTAGTCCTTAAAATCTCTAACTAATCCCACCCATGATTATTACGTTTTAAATAAGACTACTTTTTTTTACCAGGATAACTCAATATAAAAAAAACCGACACTTCAATTTATTAGCGATAATCTTCGATAGGGGCACATTACTATTTAAGAATTGCAAAAAACTGGTATCCCACGAAATGTCACTTTAGTCTCTGAGATTAAAAAACAGACTATAAGATATGTTCAAATAATAATAATAATAAAGTAATGTTTATAAAATGAAATAAATGTTATTGAGGAAAATCTTTATAAAACAAACGAGTTTCTAATACGCTTTAATAAAAGCATATGGTATGTAAGTAAGCTAAAGTAAGGTGCATACCTAATAAGGAACTACTTAGATATAAGATACAAAAAAAAAGAAACAAAAAACTACCCAGGAAAAAGTAACTGAAAAGCGAAAAATAATCCCCTTTTAGTCTTGTTACTAATTTTGAAAAAAAGGGGGAAATAAATAATATTTAAAAAAAACTAAAATACACGCTTTTATAAAAAATCCAACTAAAAAGTAAAAAATATTTTCAATGTTATTACAAAAAAATAAGATATTTTCATTACTTCCATCATTATCTGTCAATACGCCACGCTTTTTTACAATATTTTTTTTTTGTTATTAATCACACTATCCCTGATTAAAATTTATTGAAAATTATTGTAACTTTTTTTTTCTTTGATTTTCTATTACGTCACTGATCCGATGATTTTCTGCTATCGCTAAGTACAAGAATTTTAGATTTAAAAGGGAAGGAACTTTCTCTTACAAAAAATAGGAGCAGTTCACGAAACGTGTGTTACCTATATAATATTAATTATAATTATATAGGCCTTCTAAACCGTTTTTTAGTTTGTTACAAGGTGACCCAAGGATCATCAATCAGTGACCTGAATTAGAAAAGAACGATGATGAGAATTCATCTGTTTTTAATACATATCCCTTAGCATAAAGCTAAGATTTCGCAGCTTCGCAGCGGTAATAAGAGCGGAAGGCCATAATCTATACATATAAAATGCTTTGTCCTGAATGACTGACTCACTGACGGATCAACGCACAGCCTAAACCGCTAATCGTAGAGACTTGAAACTTGGAGGGTGTGTTCTTTGTATGACGTAGGCATCCGATAAGAAAGGATTTTCCGAAATTCTACCCCTAAGGGGGTGAAAAAGGGGGGCAAAGTTTGTATGGGACAACGTGATTCCTTGGTCCAATATACTTCAAATTTTGCATAAACATTCTTTAACAGAATTGATGGAAGACGTGTTTCGTATTTTATTGAAATTTATCCCCTAACTGGGTTAAAAAGTGGGTAGAAAGTTATTTTATTTCCAAGTTGATATCAATACTCCTTAGTGTTTTTTATTTAAATTAGATTAAAATAAAATTTTTGACACATGAAATGTCAATTCCTCAGCAGTAAATAATGTCAAGTAGTGCAGGCTCTTTATTCAATAAACAAAGGTTTAATAAATTCCAGTGTAATAATACGTACTGATATCTTTTTTTGAGTGCTCCTGGTGTACTTAACAGGCAAGACTTTTATTAAGTTGAACATCGGCCAAAGTCAGAAGCAATCGTGATATCGCCTTAGCGGTCGCATCGTCCGGAATTGCTTCCACGCTGATGGAAGGAGGTAAACTGCACTGGTAAACTGCGTTCAAAGTTCTTCTCGATTTGATACAAACCGAAACCCCATTCTGCAATATACTCAAACAAAGTACTATTCAGAAGTTTGGTATTTGAGTACTATGGCTCTTAAAGGGGATTACTGTATTGTCGGCGATTTCCGACAGAATTTACCAGTAGAGCTCAGAAGTAAAAGCGCGTGAAGCGGTCTCATTTGTGGACAGTTCTCAGACCCGTTTCTTAAAATAGGAAATGGTGGAACATATAAAATTGAGAACACACACAAACAAAATTATGCAATGGCACCAGATTTCAAGTGAAAACAAGCATCGCAATGTAATCGAGTCAACTATACAGTATGTATTTATTCCTAGGATTTGAATTCAAGAGAGTGCAGTTTCCCGTCAAAGTCTGCTTTACAATGACCATAAACACAGCTGAACTCTTGGTAGCGGGAGTAGATTTGAGGGAAAGCTGCTTCTCCCGCGGGCAGAGTATGTGGCATGCTGCAGAGTAAGCGCACAGAGTAACCTGTTGATTCTAGCATCCGAAGAAAAAACAAAAAAATATTGTTACAAAGAAATACTGTGGCAGGTGTAGTATTTCTATTTCGTTATAAAAACTTACACCAGATCGAAGACCGAGCTTAATGTTCATAAAATATATAATGTATCAATTTTTTATTTTATTTTCATGCTTTTTTAACCTTTAAATTCCTACAACATAATAAAGATTGTTATATTTTATAAGTATTCGAACATTTTCACAAATTAATATGTTTTATCAAAATTAATAACATAAAAAAAAAATTTTTAAAGTAAAAATCCTAATAGAATCATTTTCCACTTCTACGCGGACGAAGTTGCGGGCATAAGCTAGTAAATAATAAATCAATGGTGATTGATGTAACTTTAATATTGAATTATTATTGAATGCTAATTTACAATATTAATATGTCAGAGAAATACAATCCATTAGTCAGTGATAGCCTAGGGGTGTGACCACTGGATTGCCAAGTCAAAGGTCTCGAGTTCGAATCCAAAGCACGCACCTCTGACTTTTCGAAATTACGTGCGTAACTATCACTCGCTTTAACGGCGAAGGAAAACATCGTGAGGAAACCTGCATGCCTGAGAGATTTTCACAACGGCATGTGAAGTCTGCCAACCCGCATTAGGCCAGCGTGGTGGACTATAGCCTAATCCCTCTCATACTGAGAGAAGACCCGTGCCCAGCAGTGGGACAGTATATGGTTGATAATTTTTTTTTTTAGTTATACTTTGATAACTTAATCTTTGATGAATATAAGTTAAGCTTTCCCGCGATCAGCTAAAAAACAAAAGCCATGCGATACTAACAAATATGTCGTTACTGTTTTTGTATGGCGAATGCGTCTGTCAAATGTTCGGACTTTATGATTTTACCTAAATTACATTAGGCTTACCTCGTAAGGAGCCTTTCACGGAAATGAAACAGTTGTACTATTGTAGTTTTAATCACCCTTTACAAAGCCTCACCTCGCACAAAATAATTGTTAAGGTAAACTAAACTTACATCTGTGCTATTGTATATTTGTCAAGATTTTCCCGGTAAATCGCTAAACGTGCAATGTTATGAGTACTTAAGTACCAATACATAATTGTAATAAAATAACGCAGTATGTGATGCCCTCACCAACCTCATAATGCGTATATAAGTGTGTCCCATCATAGAGACTAACATAGTTCCACAAGAACAGCTACAATGAACACGGTAAGTACTTAGATTGATCCTTAGATTAATGCCACTTATCGGTTAATTAATCTATTAAAACATTAATATAGAAAAGATTTTCCTGTGTTATTCTAGTTACTCGATTTTGTTCAAAGATTGCATCTTATTATAAAAATCTTATATATAACAACATACCATCACATCACGTCTGTATTCCCCGAAGGAAGCATTGTATCTACTTATACCCTCATATCACCTTTAATAATCACATCATACAAATCTGTAACAAAGCCCGAAAAAATCTTGGTTTCGTCCTGCGACAGGCAAAAATATTTAACAACAGACAGGCCATTACAATACTCTACAACTCATTTATCCGCAGTTTATTAGAAACAAATAATGTGATCTGGAACCCACATGAAAAAGTCTACACCCTGCTTATAGAGCAAGTTCAGAAGTCCTTTGCTCGCTATCTCTACCTCAAGCTATATGGATATTACCCATACATGTACCCGACACCATTCGTGCTAGGGATGGTTACTTACCAGAGTTTAGAGGTTAGACGAAATCTTACACTCGTCAAATATTTTATCCTTCTAATTCGTGGTTCCATCTTAAATTCTTCCTTACTGCAATACATTTCTATCAACGTTCCACTGCCAATTAGACATAAGCTTCGCCATCGCCAACGGCCTCTATTTTCGGTACCTCAAGCTAGTACTATGTGTCTTAAAACAAGTCCCTTGTACTTAGCCCTTACCCACATAAATAACATATTACAATATGATCAATCCCTAGATGCCTTTACAAGCACTGAACTGAGTTTTCCGAGTACAGCAAATCATTACTTGGAGTCTATTGCCACTCCCAGTACTATTTCTCCGTCTTAGATTAATACCTATATATATATATATTTTTTTTTTTTTATGTTGTATTGATTATGTTAATTTTATGTTCAAAATTTAATTTCATTTATAATAGATTATGTTAATTTTATTTTCAAATTCTAATTTCATTTATAATAGATAAATACTTCTATGTCTATAATACTTCTGACCTATAACTTGTACGTGTAGAATAGTCTGTAAGTATAAGTTGGTTATTAATAAATAAATAAATAAATAAACTTATATACACACCTACACCCCACTCACAGCCCGGGCGCCCGCGGCGGTTTGTATAGGTCCCATGATGAACATATTGTTAAATTATGATCCAAAGACTATCGTTGTTATGATCCTATACTATTTAATCGTACACTATTATATTTTTAATCACGTTCCCGAAATGTGCTCTAACGGTTTCGATAAAAGTTGCAATATAGTTTAAAGGGGGTTTTCTGTTCAGTCAACCAACCAACTACCACTACTAGTATTACCAATAAACTAACCATCACGCCTGTATTCCTCAAAGTGTAAGGCAGAGCCGCAAAGGTTTCTTGCAAATGCTCTAATGCATATTCTTTTTTCATTCCAGTTTACTTTCTTCGCCTTGCTGATCTGCGCCATTGTGGCGATGGTGGGCGCTGTGCCCAACCCGATCGCGCCAGCTCCGATGCCAGCTGAATTAGCACCGGATTCGGCACAAGCGATCTCTGCCGATGACGTGCTGGAGGGAGCCGAGTCCCGGGGCTACGGCCGCGGCCACAATTACGGACGTGGCCACGGATACCACCACTACGGCCATCATGGACGTTGAAAACTTGAACCTGATTTTTTTTCAGACCTGATTTTCTTTTTGTTATAAATTTTTCGCCATTTTAAGAAAAAAAAATATACCTATATCAAAAGTGAGCACTCAATAAAATCATTATTCGGTTTTTTTAAATTGTGTATTTTTTAATATACCTTACCCTTACGAAAAAACGATGTCATCATAATTTTTCAAACGTTTGACGTAGGTATACGACCTTATTCTTATATCTAACGAGGAAAAAGCATTGATTTATTGAGATACATCAGTGTAGCCTGTGTTTAAAACCAGTTTGGAAAGTGGTTAGCAGGAAGGTACCAAAAATATTAATGTTAGGATTACTTAAAGGAGAATATTGACCTTACAACCACAAAACAGTTTTTAGTTTTTACTGTTCTTCGGAGACGTATAAAAGTCGAAGACTGTCCCAACATAACTAGCACTGTTCAACGTAAGCCGCGACAATGAAAACCGTGAGTTATGTTTATTGTTACATTTGGAAATTATTTTATAAGACCGACGACCACAAAAGTTCGCCGGTACAATGTTAGGTGCCAAGTCCCATATAATAGCTGGCAAGTCACAAATGCAAACTCCGAAGTGCTCTAAAGAAACACTGCTCGACCTAAAACCTAGGAATAAGCCCCAGAATCTCACACATTCACACAATAATTATGCTTAAAAAACACGCCACCCTGTCATATAATGATAACCTTACTAACAGCAAAAGGCGGAAAGATATTGTATGTAGGTACTTCACTTTCCGAGTCAAGGTTTGTTTTCACAAATAGATTTTATTAATTTTTAGGCCCTTTCCTGTACACTAAACTAAATAAGATATTATCCATTTTATGCCCTTAATTACTATAGTACTAAATCAGTAGTGTATAAACATTTACAATCCTTGTCCTATGATGACACTGAATTTCTAATGAATGTCATAAAATTAAATAAGTTTCCCCAAATAATCTTCGTGTTTTTGGACTTTTTTTTTGTTTTTTGTGTTTTTAATTTATGTTACTTACTGTTTAAGTTATTATAATTCCTAGTATTTAATTAATATCTAAATAATCTGTTTAGCACTTGCCGCCTGTGACACAGGTTCATCCTAGTACATGCACCTAACATTGTATTTACCTCCTAATTATTTTGTAAGTTATCATTGTAATATTTTACCTCTGTATGATCAACAAATTTATTATTATTAATAATTTTAAAATTTACAGTTTGCATTCTTCACCCTGTTGGTGTGCGCCATTTTGGCACTCGTGTCGTCAGTGCAAGGAGCGCCTGCGACAGACCTCGAAACAGCTGAGAACCACCACCACGGTTACAACCACAAAAGTCACTACGGACACGGTCATGGAGGACACGGCCATGGGTACGGTCATGGGTACGGCCACGGATACGGTCACGGATACGGTCACGGATACGGCCACGGATACGGTCACCATGGATAAGTCAAAAATACGAATGATAGTTTTAATATAGTTTAATTTTAAGATCTAGAGACCTTAGAGAGCAATCGATAGATCGATTGCTCTGCACCTTAGCTTGTCAAGGTTGAGGCGAATATATAGGAAGTCAGTATTTCCAGACGAGTTCAACACACACCACACCCTGTCAAAGGAGGCAGTGGTTTATGTTGGCTTCGAAAGGTCCACAGAGTTCTTCCACACTATACAAAATGTAGCTTAAGTTCTCCAAATAAATTATTTTGTCATCAAACCGTCCTTTTATTAAGTTTCGCTTTTATTTATTTTAATAAGCATCTCATGCATGGGGAGGTTGATGAGCATAGTAGAAGCTAAGTGGTGTGTCAGGATCCTAAGAAGTGGAAGTCTCTACCTCTCTATCCCTATGAGAGACAGGCGTGAAGCTATGGATGTATATATGTACAGTTCTATCACAAATGTTCAACCTGGTTTTTGTGCTATATTTAGGTCCACTATTGTTTTTATACTAAGCAGTCTTAATTCTTTTTTATGGAGGCAGCATAATATAAATTATGTTCAGTAATTCTGAATTGATTGATTTATTCATAGTTATAGTGATATCATTCACTGTTACAAACCCGTTTTTTATGTTTCATGTCTGCAGGCTATCACATTTATAGGCTAATCTAGACGCACTCAGTCTGCCAAAATCCATAGGGTAACAATAATAGCTGGTAATACACAGTGAATAGTAAAAGCATAAAGAATGTAAGAACGTGATACAATGGACACTATAATAATAAAAATAATGACCAACATCTAAGGAGGCTCTCGTTGAGTGGCTGGATCAAGGGCTTGATACAGAAAGCGGTACTCCTAGATACGGCACGTATTGTTAGGAGGTTCCTTTCCCTGAGGTCCTGATCACCGATAGCTTGGATACTGTTCCCGATACTGGTGGGCTACTATTTTATTTTATATTTCTGAATGTTTTTTTTTTATATTTTTAGTAAAATATTTAAAAAAACTTGTTATTCTATTATTATTGAATTTCTACATTCTGTAAATAAAACTAAAATGTTTAAAATATATATATAAAAAAATAGCCAATTAAATTAAACCATGAATAAATGGAATAAAAGTAAAACGTTTATTTTCAGACAAAGTCCATAGTGGGTTAGCTACAATATCTTAAAATTACAATTATTTACATATCTTAAGATCAGTGGGACACTCCGATGTTCAAGAGGTAAATGCAACTAAAATTATTGTCTTACTAGAGTAAGACACTAGAGTAAGACAATACTTTTAATTTTAACTTACAATGGAGTGTGGAGTTGCATCCACCTCTTGAACATCGGAGTGTCCCACCGATCTGCAAATATACTAAGGAATGTGTTCGTGCTGGCGCGTACACGAGCCATCAGGGAGGCACACCTTTTCCTCATGATGGTGGCGACACCATCAATAGCCGCTGTAAATTCTACACATATTTATAAAATAAGAGAAAGTACATAATTAAGTATGTATATTGTTCTCGTCACATCACTTCCTTAACACTTCTACAAAACTTTAGAAACCGCTTTCTTCTTTCTTTGAGCTACATCAGAGAATTTTTAATTTGTTTGGCATCCCTACGATAACTTCAGAATTTTTGACAGACACCTAGAATAGGTAACCTACTCATAAGTAGGTATAGCTACAGCACTTGAATAAGTTCTGGAGTATAAATAGGAATCAAGCTTCTTACTTACATAACTGCTTATACAGAAGCAGCCGTAGCCATGATAGGTATTCGTTTAAAGCTTTGCTTTCCAAAATAACAACCACAAATCGAACTAGTTTTCATCTGTATCTTAACCGTTATAAAATGATTCACACTAATTAAAGTAAAATAATTAACTATTAAACTGTATCATATCTTGGCCAATTTGGTTTTCACTATACAAATTCTTATAATGAGGAAGCATAGCTTCATAACCTGTTCGATAGATCGATGGGTATTACCACAATTTTATAGGATTTTTGAGATAAACTCGATTATTGACCTCCATCAGGCTCGTATAAATGTTCACGATAGTCCGGAAATTACATTAGTCTACTTGAAACTGACACCATGAAAACCGTGAGTTCTTTAGGTTATTACTTTTTTTATTAAGAATGTACTAGACTGTAGCAAGTGATAGGTATAGACGCTATCGCCTCTAGCGAAAGACCTTTAGCGTTTTCCTGGGGCTAACATGCGCACCACGACAAATTAATACTGCCCACTGTTTTGTCACGCTCATTCCCATGCAAATACGAAACAAATAAACGATGAAAGCGTCGATAAAATTTTGATGCGGTGCACATGATGAGGCATGCGACTATGGCTGTTGTAAAGACAAAATTTTACAAAACGTCATATTTCATTGTGTGTAGTTTGTCATTAGAGTGAGTGTCCATTAAATAAATAAAAGGCCTTTATAAATAGACCGTTTTCATTTCTCTCAGAAATTTATAATCAGAGGAGGTATCTGATTTATAATCTGTAGAGCCACCGGCCATAGAAAGTAAATCATATATTTTTGTTATTTCCAGTTCGCATTATTCACTCTGATGTTGTGCGCTATCTTAGCGCTGTCAAATAGCGCGACGGTTGTGCCATTGCACGGTGCAGTCGCACCGGACCTCGACACAGCAGAGTCTCATAACTATGGATATGATGATCACAATCATGGCGGCTATGAACAAGGCCATGGACACAGCAACGGCTACGGTCATGGATACGACCACGGACACGATCATGGTTACGGACACGATCATGGTTACGGACACGATCATGGTTACGGACACGATCATGGTTACGGACACGAACATGGTTACGGGCATGACCACGGTTACGGGCATGGACACGACCATAGTTACGGACACCAGCACGGATATGGACCGGGCTATGGATATGACCACGGTCACGACCACGGCTTCCACCGTCAACAACAAGGTGGATTCTACTTCGGGATCGGAGGTTAATTTATTGAATTGTCAAGGAAAAGAGAATGACAAGATTGACCCTTCAAGTATCATGGTTCCGCCAGCTGAAAATACTAATGAATTTTCTGTAGTGTAGCAATTAATTACTTGACGAGTTGAATTTTAAATAGTAAATAAAACGACAAATAAATTATTTTATACCTAGGTACTTATAGCTTGTTATTTTGTATCTTTATAATATTTAATTTTATTAATCATCCTCCTAGCTTCTTCCCAACTATGTTGTGTTCACTTTAAAATACCCACTTTCTTCCCTGGTATCAGTGTAACAACCGTACATTTTCGAGTCCAAAATGGAACACCCAATTAAAGTATAAAAATATCTATAAAGAATTAATATCAAAGGTTCAGCCAGTTCTGATTTGCCGAATTCTATAATTTCATTTAAAGTATTAAGTAATTAATCATTATTAATCTTATTATTATTCAAAATCTATATAATTTGACAAGTAGAATAGTCTTTTTAGACTAATAATCTAATAATTAAATGAATGATTATGGGAATTGTCATTTGTTTACACCTACCCACATACCTTTATAAATCAAAATAATTTATTCTTACAGTTCAAGCTTGATCAAAACATAACATTATCATAAAATTAAACAAATTGTATCCTAATAATATTCATGTGGGTCTTCTGGTTTAGGATATTTCTCTGCCTTGAAAAAAAAACACTGTATTGACAGTAAGTGTTTTAATATTCGGGTCTTTAAAAAAAAAGGATGCGGTCGCAGTGACCTTTAAATTTTCGTATATAAAGCCTACAAAGCACCAGTCCCAATATTGTTCTGTAGGAGCTCAAATCAAACACAAGGAAAAATGAAATTAGTAAGTAATACAATTTTTGTATTAATTCAGCATGTCACGTAGCACCATGCATGCTTTGAGGGGGATATATGTATATATAGTCTAATAATTATTATATTGTCACTCTTTATTGTCTTGAAGATCATTGATGTATTAGTACTGAAATTTAAGAGTACGTGTGATAGGTACGAAGTTTAACAAATAATAACATACCATCACGCCTGTATTCTCTGAAAGTTAGGCAGAGGTATACTTCTACACCCACAGTTCTCCGGTATGTTTAGGTCCCATGTAATGATTTGTTCCACATTTTCCCCACTTTTTCGTCCTACATTTCTAAAAATTCTTCATTTGCCCCACATGGAATTTGATTCCTGTTTTTCCCTACTGTAAAGTACTACCCAAAGTATGGTTAGCAAACAAAAATGTGTTATAATATTAATCTACCTAATTTATGACCAAATAGTGTCCGAATAGAGGGCGTGCCTAATGCCATTAACCGGGCACAAATTCAAACTCCGAGCTGCTACTGAGAATTCCATAAAAAGACCCCTAATAACACTGCACCTGGGAATCGAACTCAGGACCCGGAGCGTAGCAATCGCGACTATGACCACTAGGCCGCTCAGTAAGAGAAGTTACATCAGACAGGAATTAACAATTTGGTGGCTCCTACGTAAACTATCGTAACCCACAATTTTACAATTTTCACTTTTTTGTATTTTCTAAATTAACTTTATGATTTCTATAAACTGTATAAATTTGAAAGACAAATATTAAAAAATAAGGATTTTAGATTTCGGATTTCTATTGTATGTTGTTTTTGCATGCGTCGTAAAGGATCCTTACTCTGGCCATATTTTACGGGGAAGGAGTGCGCGGCACTGCGTAACGTATGTATCACTTACTGTTCGATACGTTGAGCGTTAAAACAGACTATTGGTTTATTAGTCTTTATAATTGTGTTTATAATATTTACTCGTAGATTTAACAAATTTACAATTTTAGTAATACTCATAATAAAATCAAGTAAGAATATGGTTAGTAGCACATACTATTATGTACGTTGTTTTTGTCTTCTCAAATTATAGCGTATGTTGTATCACAAACGATTTTTTACTTCGTTCATTAAATAAAGTTTTTTATTGCATCTAATACATACATTTTTATACTTAGTTCGCATAAAAGTGTAAAAAATCGTAAGTATCACTTACTATTTTTCATCATTATGCATATTCGCAGTAAATAGCCGTAACTGCAATATTTTAAAAACTACAAATAATTAGTATCTTATTTCTATTCCTTATTGTGACTTCCTATATTATCTATGCATGATATAAATTTCAAAACAAAAGGTTTAAATTCTACGAAACGGTGCAAGAAAACATCTTTAAAGCTCTCTCCTGAAAAGTTAGCAAAATCGACATACGTATTACATATACAATTAATGTGACGTGTAGTTAGCTTGAAAAGCCTCTACTAAATTGGTTCCTGGTTTGACGACGTCTGTGGTCCAGTGGTTCGAGTACCGGACTGCTGATCACGAAGCCGTTCGATTCCCATACGACACAAATATTTATGTGATGAATGAATGAACGTAAGTGTGTTTGTCTGGGTGTTTCTTATATGCAATAAGTATAAGTATGTATTAACAAAAAAGTGTATAAGTAGAATACTTATCCATCTTCTAATACATACTACATAGTATAAACTCTGCTTAGTTTGGGACTAGATGGTGCTGTGTACAATGTCCCAGCATAATGTATATTTTCTTATTTTCAGTTCGCGTTCTTCTTTCTATTGACGTGTGTCGTCATGTACGTGCACAGCGCAGTATTATACAGCAAAGACGCCGTGGTGCATACACCAGAGGGCATACGACCAGCTCGCAGCCCCACCCCCGATTCCCACCATCACGGGCACGGCCACGGCTACGGGCATGGGTACGGCCACGGATACGGCCACGGCTACGGACACGGATATGGTCACGGATACGGACACTCTGGCAAATAAAATCAGGGCCCACTAAAGGCAGAAGCATAAGTTTGGCCTTGAAATCATCTCTATATCTTAGCCTAATGAGTTGCGGCAATGTCAATATAAAATAATAAGAAAATTCTGATTTTTTATTTTATTTTAATATCCTTATCTTTCTCAGTACCTAGGTACAGTCAGTACAAAAAATGTTATCCTTTTATACAACAAAGTCGGTAGCAAAATTCGTAACTCAAGAACGGCTGGACCGATTTTTATGTTCTTTGATTTGTCGAATAGCAGAATAGAATCACAGTGGCTACTCATGTGATAGGATTAACTAAAAAAATATTACTTATGGGGTGTAACGTGGTTCCAAACTTAGTGCGAGCGAAGCTGCGGGATAGCTAGAGCTAGTATTTTTATAAATATAACATTAATTATACATAGACTAGCTTACGCCCTTGACTTCGTCCGCGTAGGAGTTGAAAATGGTTGTACATAATATGATTTTTCATTGTTTTTTTACGTTATTAATTTTGTTTTTTCATATAAATAATTATGTTAAAATGTTTGGATACCTTTAAAATATAACAACCTAGGGATTTAAAGGTTAAATAAAGGTACTGATAGCTACTGTTAAAGTCTGTCGGAAATCGCTTTGTGAGCTAGTGAGCTATGGATCACAAAGCGATTACTCACATAGAGTCACACTCACATGAGTACTCACACCCCAAACAATTAATTTCGTTTTGCGGAGTACTTCTGCCATAGCACTTTGTTTGAGTACATTGCAGAGTGGGGTTTCGGTATATATCAAATCGAGAAGAACTTTAAACGCCGAGTGTGCAGTTTTACCTCCTTCCATCAGCGTGGCAGCAATTCCGGGTGATGCGACCGCTAAGGCGATATCACCATTGCTTCTGAGTTTGGTCATCAGTAAATTTAATAGAAATCTTGCCTACTGTTCCACCAGGAACATCAAAAATATATATAGTATATCATCTCACAAAACAAACAAACACCCACACATACACACCCGCACTCACGCACACACACGCGCGCGCACACAATACACACACGCTCGCACACACTTACCCATGCGCGCACACACCACATACACACACATACACCAAATTTCAATTACTTATTTTATGTCAACAGTCTTTTTAATATTTTTCTTTGTATAATCATACAGTACCTATCGACTCCTGAAAAACACATTAATTTGTTAATTCGATCTCAAGGTCTCCACGAGACAGGCTAGTCCTAGTGTGGAGACCACTAGTCAAAATTTTCTTAGGTATATTAAATAAAATAGATATAATTTAATTTTAGTACCTAAGGAAATGTAATAGCAAATTGTTTAACGGAAATAAATGATTATTATTATTATTATTATTATCTACACGTCCACATAATAATTATTAAACTGAAATATAATAAATCTTTGTTGATTTAATAAAGAGCCTACTTCACTACTTGACATTATTTACTGCTATGGAATTGACATCGCATGTGTCCACATTTATTTTAATCTAATTTAAATCAAAAGCACTAAGGAGTATTGATATCAACTTCGAAGCAAAATAACTTTTTACCCCTTTTTAACTCCGTTAGGGGATGCATTTCAATAAAATACGATGCACGTCTCCCTTCGATTCTGTTATAGAATGTTTATGCAAAATTTTAAGTAGATTGGACCAAGGAATCACGCTGTCCCATAGAAACTTTGCCCCCCTTTTTCACCCCCTTAAGGGTAGAATTTCGGAAAATCCTTTCTTATCGGATGCTTACGTCACACAAAGAACACATCCTTCAGTCCTCTACGATCAGCGGTTTAGGCTGTGCGTTGATCCGTCAGTCAGTCAGTCAGTGAGCCATTCAGGACAACACATTTTATATGTATAGATAGATATAAGATATGATAAATGATAAACAAACATGGCCGCCGGACGGTAAACGTCAACCGCGGCCTAAAGACGCTGGCAATACCTACCTATTATAATCATTAGCGCGTTGACCTATCAAGTAAAATTAAAAATTCAAGAAACCCACGACACAAAATGAAAACTTTGTGGTGGCAGCTATCTTGGATTTGATGATATCTACTAACTAGTCAAGCATGCCCTTTCATTTGATACCCATATTGAGGGAGTTGTGCAAAAATATTTAATCTGCCATTTTGTGGCGGCGGCCATCTTGGACCGATTTTCATCAAACATTGCTAATAACACTCCTGACTAATTCATCTTTCAAACAGAAATAATTACGATGCCACAGACATACGCATACACAGACACGTCAAACTTATAACACCCCGTCGTTTTTGCATCGGGGGTTAATAAAGTTAATATAGGAAATAAGGGTTTACTGATCTCAGAACCTTATTTGCCCTGTTCACTGTCTGCTTTTCCCTTCAAACTGGAACACAATTAATTATAGCGACAGAATATTTCTTCAGAATGCTATACCAATACTGATTGCAGCTAGATGTATGTGGATTCGTCGTTATAAAAATGCTTTTTTATGTATAGTCGACCATAAAATTGCTTTACCAGAGTGAATGTTGTTTGCTCATCACAAAACAATAAGATCTAATTTTACTTACAAGACAGATAGATAATGAACCTTAGTAAATTATGACGGAACTTTTTGTCAAAAGTGGTTTTATAGTCGAATATACCCAGAAGAATATAGCGGCCGAATTTCACTAGCTCAACATTTGTTGTATTGTGTGGCATGATTAAAGATATTATCTTGCTTATGCCATATTTTAATAAAAATATTACCAGTCTGCTGGTTGACAGCTATCTAATTAGAGAAGTTCAAAACTTTTCTAATCCTCCTGAATCATCCGCCACTTGGGGAGGCGACAGGGTAAGTCACCCTCGGGTTTGTCGAACTCATTCTGTCCAGTTAACATACTTGCGGCAAACATGACGCATAGTGCGTCAATGCTTTAGGAAAAAAAGTTACAATTTTTTTTTAAATATTGATGTTTTTCGAATAAAAATGTTTTGAAATCATTCCATTATTATTTTTTAACAACCAACAAGAAGCAATAGCTCACCGTTGCATTGAAATCTACCTCAACACATAAAACAATCCTACGCATGTGTTCTTCTCAGTTTCATGAAGATTGACCAAAATTATAGAATTGAATAACTTTAGGAAATTAGAACAAAATCTCATCTCAAGATCTCTCATCTCATTTCAAGTAAACACGTCAGCTCTTGCTCTCACACCCAACGACAGAATGTTTGCCGCTAGTCTAACAGGTGTTTCCTAACTCCTAGATTTTATTGACTTGTACCACACGGGTTTCTCGGCAACGCCCAACTTACGATTACAAAGTCTTCTTAGCCGTCCACGAAGCAGCGCGATGAGGGAAGTAAGTTATGATATATGACTTACGAAAAATATAATTGTATGTAGTAGGTAGTAAAAAACTTTTTAATCAAATTGAAAAAAAAACTTTTTAATGTTATATTATACGTCGTAATAACAAATACAAAAATGGCATTTTTTATTATAATTTTATTAAACTACACTTTGATTGCGTTTCAGATTCAGAGATGCGTCTAAGCATAATCTCATCCTAATATCCTTCTATATGTGTTTGAAACTACCTGACGAGGTTATAACGGTGTCGCTGACGTCTTCCTATGACTGAATCTTGATCATGTTTAACATCTTATAACAATAAAACTATACGTTGTTGGAAGCAGCTCGTACCTATAAATTTACGCCTGAGACTGAATCTTACTACTAAGGCTAACATTCAGAGACGATGCTAAGCGGTAAAGTAATGCTTCCGTATGTCAAATTTGTATTACAATTTGACATACGGAAGCCTAAGTTTATACTTAGCATCATCTCTGAATATAAGCCTTAGACTAAGGCTAATATTCAGAGACGATGCTAAGCGTAAAGTAACGCTTCCGTATGTCATTTTTTTATTACAATTTGACATGCGTAAGTTTACGTGGGTCTATCCCATGCCTCCAACTTCTTTTGTTCTCGAAAAATTAAAATTTCATACTTTATGTCCCGTTGCCTCCAAGAAAAATATTAAATAAATATTAATATATCAATTTATGTCCCACTGCCTCCAACCGCTGATACAGTAACGACAGCAGCAAAAACTGGTGTTGTGTGTATAAATATATAATATCTGTAATATAATTGGTTTCCCTTGGCAATATATCGATCTGTGTGTCGATGCTAGTGGGATCTACTGAGGGTAAATGTTAAAATGACTTAGAGGGGATTTCGTCAAATATAAATCGCGATCAATGGAAACTGAAATTTATCGATTAAAATATACGGAAGTTTGAATAAGTTATTTAAAAGAAAGTTTTAAGAAAAGCTATGAACATCAATGTTTTAAAATACAGTGGAAAAGGACAAGTGCGATTTATTCAAGATGTATCAATGTTTTAGTAAAGAAAAACAAAAGCTAATTAAACGTGTTTATTTAAATATTTATATAATAATACCACAATTTTTATTAACAATTAATGCAGTACTTAGTCCAACACGATGCGATATCGAGGTGCAAAATAACAAGCCGTAGTCAAACAAAGTAGCAAATACAAAGACCGCGTTAGAGTTCATGAAAGTAAGATTCATCAAATTCAGTGAAACAGCCACAATCGTAGGGAACCACCGAAAATACAAATATCACAACAGAACACATCCACTTGCACCAGGCACAGAGGGAACTACTATGTTTTATCTCAGTTTTAATATTTGTTTGGATTGATATTTTTATTTTGACAATGTCACTATTTATCATCATATCAGCTTATTGCCGTCCACTGCTGAACGTCGGCCTCCCACAAAGAGCGCCAATGATCCAGGTCTTGAGCAGTTCGCATCCATCCACTGCCAGCCATCTTCTTCAAATCGCGAGTCCGTCGTGTCGCAGGGCGTTCCACACTACGGCTGCCCTAACGCGGCCTCCACTCTAACACTTGTCTGCTCCATCGCCCATCTATCCGTCTGCAGACATGGCCGGCCCACTTTCACCACTTCAGCATGCCATGGCGCTTCTTATTATACCATGAGCATGCCTATTCTTAGAGCAATGTCGGTGACTTTAGTTATTTGGCGAAGGACTTCGTTATTATTTATAGATTATTGTTTTTTATCAATTTTATAGCGGCCATAATTTATTATATATCAAATCTTAATGAAATTCACAACATATTCCTTTTATTTCACAAAACTATTCAATTTAGGCTGCAAAAGACTAACTTTAATTGAATCGTCAATTTTGACAGTCCAGCGTCTCAGTTTAGGTTATCTGAATCGCGTTAAGAGGGAGTTGACTTCACACGTAACTGAGTGATGGTATGTGCTCCCGAAGCCGGCACCACAACCACCCACATGACGGCGAGCACCAACAGAGCCAAGAACGCGAACTGGAAATAAACAGTCAATTTAGTTCTTATCTCGTGTCAAAAAGGCCCTAACGCCTGTTTACCTGACTGCCGAAGGAGGGTTATGTGTTTGTTGATATGATGCATATGATAAATTGATACTAGTTATAGTCGCAAAAAAAAACATTCTGAATACCCGAGTGGTTTAGGTGGGTAATCCATAGAACCTACGATTCCATATTCTTATCTATGTGATTCTACAAAGGGTTTCATAAGTCTAATGTCATCTATCATTAATGGGTTGATGATGAAGAATGATGTGATATAAAAAAATAAATAATTTAAAAAAATTTAGTGATATAGATATTATATTATATGGGGGGATGGCAACAAAACGCACTGACCGGCACAGACAGCGAGGTTTCGGAGTAAACCATAATATCATCTATGTATATATATTTTTAATTTTCGTCGATATTTTGACAACCGCTCACCGTATTTCGATAAAAAAAGAATCATCAAAATCGGTTCACCTAGTCGAAAGTTCTGAGGTAACAAACATAAAAAAAATATAGTCGAATTGAAAACCTCCTCCTTTTTTGAAGTCGGTTAAAAAAGTATTTATTTTTGATCATCCTCCATGCGGTTCTTATATCACTTACCATTAAATTTGATAAAAATAAAACTGCGATAAGTAAGGCCAACGAAAAGATAGATGGATTGTTTTATATGATGGAAAAGGGAGTGAATGAGAAAGTGACGGTAAACAGGGATGAATGAAAGAACGGGACATGCTGCGCCGAACACAAAACAAAATTAGACTAGGTCAGGAAATGTGATGATGAAACTTCAGTGAGTTCTGATTAGGTACTTGTAATGTGTGCCCGCGCGACGGTTCTAAGAAAAATAATAATAAGGGGCAGTCGAAGGACGGGCACTAGCTAGCACTAACTAATCCTATAAAATATATATATACTTAAAAATCAATGTTTACTTATGATTTTCATTTTGACTAACTTTGTGAGCTTCGACAACTTTGTTAGTTCGTCTGCTAGCATGTAACCTATATATAGCAAAATATATAGGTATTATTTGGAGGTGTCTGGCGTGACCGGTATTGGTGTGTTTACTTTTTTGACGGATTTTTGGAGTGTGTGAACCAGTCTTTCATTTTGTTGTTATGTTCATCCTTATATTACCTATTAAAAGTTAAATAACAGAATTTAACATATTTTTTTTTAAAAACGATATCAACATCCTATCCAAGTATTGGGCTTGAGCACGTGACCAAAAACAAATACTTTTGTTATTTTAATAGATGACATTAGACTTTTATGAAACCCCTCGTGGAATAGCATAGATAAGAATAAAAACTAAAGTATGGAATCGTGGGTTCTATATGGTTTACCCATCTAAACCACTCAGGAATTCAAAATGGTTTTGTTTTTGCGGCTATAACAAGTATCAATTTACAGCAGAAAATATTATTTTACTATACTTACCTTTGAAATATACACACACCCAGTGTTTATTCGTGTGCTGTACAAATATTTGATGAATGCAGGGATCGATACCGCGACCACTAACGCAGCCGATTGCTCTAGCATAGCGTCAATTGCTGTCAATATTACATTTTTAACGGACTAAAAACCGGAGGAAGTTCAATGTTCGACTGTATGCATGTATATTTTTTTTAATCGTTAAGGAAAACATCGTGACGTTATGAAAACATGATCACATAATGGAGCTAGACCGGTTCCCTTTTTTCTACGAGAACCTCCTTGTTATGGCTACCATGTAACCCGCACGCCTAAATCTTCACGGACATTCCCATTACAGGAGAAAGTAGAGCAATAAATCATATTATTAAAAACTGGCTGTGCCCGGCGTTGTAAAGATTTGTAATCGGATAAAATATGTAGAGGACGGATAAACAAACATTCATTTTTATGTATTAGAGGATTAACTCTGTACCAACACAAAAACTTTTTTTTTTCATATTTACATTAGTGTAACATTACGTAATATACTTTGATACAGTAAATTGCCGAATGACTGCATTCATTGCCATGGGTGGTTGGTAAATTGATGCTCATAAGTATGATCTGCCGTTGTAAGAAATAATAAAGGCGCATAGAAATTAACAACAACAAATAACACCTAGGTATTGGTCCCAGAAGACTGTTGGCTATCATACGCATTTATGTGGTGATGAAACAGTTTCAAATAGGATCAGTCATCATATCAGATGCTTCTTATATTTTGGTTTATACAAATGTTTACCTACATGTTAATAATAGCCTGGATTGGTGAGGGAAGATCTACCTACTTATTAAATGAATGTTGACTCACATCCAGTGATAAATTAATACAATCAATCAAATTTATGTGATACCTATAAAGTTCTAGTAAACTTTAAGAACTAGCATTATCAGTAGAAAAAATATGCGGTTCACCCGATTAACATCTGACTGAGAATATAAATACCGTACCGTGACAGAGCTATGGCATTATTTTTCGGATTACAGAAACTCGAACTATGAAAACTGTAAGTATCTTTTTCGGTCTGATTGATTTTAGGTATATTGTAAAACTGTACCACACGGTCCATACAATAACAAATACCAGAGGCGCTCAGATATCTAAGTATCATCATGATCATCGTCATCATTATCAGCCCGTTCGACCACTGCTGGACGTAGATCACTTTTAATAAACGCAACAGAGCTGATCATTAGCTATCACTTCATTAAGTTGCTGTCAGCTGCCTTCCTGAAGTCGACACTCCATCTGGGTGACAGGCAGCCCACACTATGATTGTTTAGACGCAGTCTTCACACAAGAACTCATTTGCTTTGAACCAGAGGATTAACATTCTTAATCCTCGTCTATAACCAAAGGAAATTTTATTTTGTGGGCTAAGTGATCGATCCCATCAAACATACTTGGCACAACCGCTGGAGGGTACTTCTATTTATTTCCATCATGGCAAACTTTCCAATGTCATGGTCACCATTTGTTCTGGCTCACCATCAAGTAAATGATCGTAACTAATAAAAAAGCAATTCTTCCCCGTAGTATTTATTGTTGGCTTTGTTTCAGTTCACTTTTATCGTGGTGTTCATCTGGGCACTCCTGGCGATTGTGGGCGCTGATGCCGACTACAATGGAGAGTTGACCGCGAGGACTGACCGCAGTCTCGACGATGACGATGAACTGCTGGCCGCTGAGTCACAATATGTGTTACGTCAATACGGACCCTAAATTACAAAGTTATCGACACCATCTCATAATAAACTTCACTGATAATGATTTTTTTTATTACTCGAATATAACAAGTGATATGAAAGATTAACGTATTCAAGTCTAATAATACCACGCGTCATCATCCTTCTGCTTTTATCCGAATTTACTTGGGATCGGTCATCTAGTCATTCTCTTGTTTTGTCTATCCTTCCCACACCATCTATCTTCTTTTTTGGTATCCCTCTTCCCGTATATGCATCCACATTGGTGCGCAAATCCTGAAAAACACCTCTCACCTTCCATGTTACTTTCTCGATTTATGGGTTTTTTATACCACTACTAAAGTGACAGGATACTGCCACCTTGCAGATACTGCAAACAACCACTACCACTACTGCAACTTGTTGGCAGCAGAATATTGGCAATACGTTGGTCTCCAGTTCTCCACCCAGACCATACTCTCACAAAGATCGATGAGTTTTACGCCCAGCAACAAGAATTTAAATTATAAAGAAGCAATAAGAGATTTTCGCACACCAAAGTGGCAGACACGCAGGTCATTATCATCTTATAAAATTATTCACAATCAACAGGATAATGTTATCCGTATTTCTTGCATCGTACCTACCTAATCGAACCTAACTCCTAAAAATGTTGCTACCAATTAATCATCATGATTTTTATTTTCAATAACATAGTACCTGTCTGCCGGGTTAATTCTTTTCCTTATACCATAATATTATACCACTGATATGTGTTTGTACCTAATGTTCCTAACTCCTATTATTTTTTATTCAAAAATCTCAAATCTTAAGAAAGTACTCACTCGAAAGGTTCAAATTGAGTAAAATATTCAGTCATAACTTTAACATTTATATTCATATCGCATGTTAGTATCGGGTCATTCACTTCGTTATCACTTTCGTGAGAAGGCGACCTTGACCAAGGCACTAAAATTTAAAGGCTTAGAGAGTGGGAGAAAGCCCTCCCAATTACATAACCTTTCGATCCCTACAAATAGTTTAGTATGGTGCATTTCTTCGAGTAGTGTAGTAACAGTTTATAATAGACAAGATCGGGCTCGAGATGTTTGTAAGTACCTAAACATATTTTTTGTATCCTCAAAAATATTAGGTATCTACTCTATACACGTGTAAATTTATAATTAGCAGATGTTTGAGTCGAGTCTCGCGATCGGATTTAATTGAGCCTAATATTTATTATGTATTGTCATATACTATACTGACAGGTAGGCACCTATCTATCAATCATAGAAAGTTAAAATAACGATTATTTGGATAGTTAATGATGTAGGTAATCGTCAAAATTAAATTTCCGTCAACCTAATATGAAACTACCTATTCTAAAATCGAATCCAATCGATCACGATTGCATGGTGCGCTCACAGGTATCAAACAGATAAATAATTATGGAGGTTTTCTGGCGAAGTTGACTACCGAATTTATCCTACCTTACCATACTAGACTGGATAAAACCGTAAAGAGCTTCCCCTAATGATACCTGGGTTTATCAGGTTCGCCGTCAACCTGCTGACTAGCTAATATTTTACTACCTACGGACTATTACTAGTACAATGGTGATGCAATAAAAGAACACTAATGCTATTATCATTGACGAAAGTACAATGCCTACACAGAATATAATTTATTACACTTTACCTGATAAAAACAATGTATAAGATATTGTTTATTTATACATTATAATATCTATTCTACTAAGTGGTTTATTCATATAGGTAACAATAAAGTAATCAAGTCATTGGTAGGTATAATCTTCAAGTGTTCCTTTACAGTAATTGCCATTCAAGAATCTTATAATTTTATAGTGCATCCAATCGCATATAACACTTCCTTAATTCTATGCAATAATGTCCATTACGACATACACAATTACACATCTGTGAAGATTTAATTAATCAATGTCATAGGTCCATTTAACTAGTGTAGCTTCATAGCTTGTCACAGTAAATCATAATTTTCATACTCATTATTCAAAGAACTTGTGTAAGTGTAATGGTTACCACCAACTGCCTTGTTGGGTCTTGTGGTCCCAAGCGCGACTGCTACGCTAGAGGTCCTGGGTTCGATCCTCGGGTCGAGCCAAGTGTTGTTGGGTTTTCTGTGAAATTCTCAGTAGCAGCTCGGAGTCTGGATTTGTACCCTGTTGATGGCAATAGGTTCGCCCTCTATTAAGTAAACAATGACCTCACTTTGTACGAAAAGCCTAAACAAGGCAATAAGCTTCGCTATATCACAAAAAATAAAGAGGAATAAACAAATAATATTATATTTTCCTTCATTAAAAATAACAAGTAATATTATATAACTGTTATTTTTCTAATGCTAGTAGATAATTAGAGTACCCATAGGTAAAGTTATTTAATCCTAGTTTCAGATTGCATCAATATGGTGCGTGACCGTATGGTTAGTGGACAGCACAGTGCTGGACCCGTCCCTGTACTTGTCTCCGAGTCCTCCGCTGACCGACACTAGCACCAGCATACCCCCAGCTGACTTGTGGTCACGGTCTGTGGACAGCGGAGTGGCTTACGATATCAAGGATTTACCAAGAGAGATCGAAGAAAGTGAGTGAACCTGTTTCTATTTATACTCAGGCATATTCATAAATTGCGGGTTTCTAATGATCCGATTCTGTTAATTAACTCATAGAAAGCCTTGCTACCAACCATTCTTCAGGTAAAAAATCAATTCACTATCGGCAAAGAAGTCGCGTAACATAATAAAAGACTATTGTAATCCGTTAAATATATTGTATTATGGCTACTCAATGTCTTCTGTTACGATAATAATGCAATTTCCTTGCACACCAGGACCAACAACAAACAGAAAACCTCACCCAATGGAAAGGGCGAAACTCTTTTGGCCGTCCCTCCGTTCTTCACACCACAGCGTAGGCGCAGGAAACATCCAAGTGCCTCTGACATTCAGCCTATCTGGATTGTACGGAAAATATTCTCCCGCGACGGTAGGCTCAGGAGTCATTGGGAGTTCTTACGGGACGGTATCAGAAATTGGGGGTACAGTCGCCGCGGGGCTGGCTGGCAGCAGTTACGGAAAGTATCGAACATATTCTGGACTACGTATATATGGTGGAGAGAATGGACCAGCATGGAGTGGCTGGGGCAACGGCAAATGGGGAAATTATGGTAAAGGATAAATCCGTTTGAATTTGAATGAAATATGAAAATATAACTATTTATTTTGAGAATACAAGGCTTTTTATTATTTATAGGTACTTACCTAAAGTGACTTGAGAAATAAATGGATTTTTCCCGTTTTAGCACCTGTTTTAATAGCACGCAATACATATTCTTTAATGGCAATAAAAACGACAATGGCAAAAAAAACAGGTGCTCCAAAAATGCAATTACCTATTAAGAGTAGGTAAACCTAGTAGGTAATTGTATTTTCATTTGATAATTATATAGGTACTTACTTAAGTAGTTAGGTACCCTCTTTAAAATACAATAAGTAGGTACCTACATACTTTTTATCAAGGAAAAACTTGCGCATCAAAATCCTTGACGAAATGACGAACAAACATAACTTAGTACCTAGTTATCTGCTCTAACATCGCTAAAGTAGTTAGGTACCTAACTATTAATACCTCTACGTAATTGCCATTTGTGGTGATTTCATTTCATACATGACTATCATAACTGTGTGCTAATGCACAATATGCTTTATGATTTTTTATAGCTAGCCAAACTATAATTACAGATGTCCGCATTGTTATCAATGTGAATGCAATAGAAATAGTAGTTCACAGGAATTTCACTGCATCTGACAGGCACTTGTCAAGTATAATAGTCGAATTTCCTGTACAAGTTCCATTTATATGCACGATAACGATGGAACCCTTCATTTCCGTACAATGGTGGGTATTGCGGTGGTTCTCACTCTTCTGCCCGCCTGGGTTGCGTGTTCCGGAGAGGGGAACATTAAATTGCTTAAAGATGAAGTAGCAGTTGCTTTGAAAGCGTGCACATATCCTGAAGATATTGTTAAGAAACCTGTTAGTAATGACCGTCAACGACGTTCCGACGATTCATACGATGGATCTCCTCGAATCGACGACAATATGAAGCAAGGGAGCAGGTACAGCCACGAGAGAAGAAATACGAGTGAAGGCCGTGACCAGCTCCATGTCTTCAACGCTACAGATTATGATTACGAGGGCTATGGCACTGGTAATTTGGGAGAGAAGCTTCTGACCTCAGTCCCACGGCCCGCCACCACCGGCAACAATAACGTAACGTACTCATACACCAATGACACAAACAGGACAAGGCGAAGCGAGCCGCTTTTTGATAAACCGGATTCGGATCAGGTAGGTATAATAATTACTGTGTCACTGAATTTTAAAAATGTGATTCAATACTTAATACATTTGAATAAATAACATCCTAAATAAATGATCGTTTTAAAATCAATTCTCGAGGAAAAAGTAGGTAGGTACTTAATTCCCCAAAGTAGTAATAACAGACTGCCTCGTTGATCCAGTGGTCCCAAGCTCAATCTGCTACACTACCTATATAGAGGTCCTGGTTCCGATTGCCGGGTCGAGCGGTGTGGTTAGGTTTTTATGTGAAATGGATTTGTGACCGGTTATTGACGGTGCCCGTGCAGAATCAAGTAAATGCAATTGCAACAAAATGACAAGAAATACCTAACAAACAATGTTCTTTTCAGTGCCTTAGTCAATGTGTGTTCGCGAATTTGCAAGTGGTGAGTACCGCTATTGTCAGCTCATGTTGGCTTGCCTAATTTGAGTGACCTAATAAACCAGTCACTTATATTTTATAAGGTGGACTCCCGTGGAATTCCCCGCGAGGCCGAGCTTTGGAACAAGGTGCAAGCGGCGGTCACCTCCCAACAGTCCCGCTCAGCGCTACACGATCAAATACGAGCGTGCTTTCAGGAGTTACAGTCCGGTAAGCCCTCGCTCCGACTTCCATCAAATTATTTCAAACTATTTAATAAGAAGGAATGCTCTTCCGCCACAACATTCACAATCCAGGGGTTTACTCTCTATCACCGTCATCGAAGTAACGGGCCCGTCTGAAAGTAGCCCAGACATAACGATCCGTTGGTAAAACACATCGGGAGTGGTACTTTCATTTTTAGTTCGGGCCCCGAAAGAATCATCCGTCCGTAATTGAGACGAAGTAGGAAACGCCCGTAACTAAAGCCGAAACTGCGGACTACGTGCTTAGGGAGTAGACTCCCACAACCTTACATCTGAGTCTGTCGTGAAGCACCTTTGTGTGTTCCGACTTTTGCACGTGAGAGCCATTTCTCGCTCTCGGTTGCTTTGCAATCATTAGGGGGTTTTAAAGATCAGCAACGCTTCTAGTATTGCAGGTGTCCTTGAGCGTCGATTACTACTTACCATCGGGTGGTATCTTAACATGAAAAAAAACACGAGCACACACTGTGTATGGTTCGCATGTGTACAATACACATGTCACCTAATTTTAATCGACAGTACCCAAATAAGCTAGTACCTGCAATAACGGCAGGGCCTACTTAGGCTGTTTATCCAGCGCCACCGTCACCGGGACGTCACCGTCAACGATATGAAGGCGAGATTATTTTAGATTACCGTAGATAACTAAACCTAAGAACAAAAGGCAGTTATAATTTATATACATATACCTATACCTTCCATTATAAATTCCTTTACAGAAGCTGAAGACAATGGCTGCTCTTATTCTAACAAGCTAGAACGATGCTTAATGCTTCGGTTCTCCGACCGGAAGGCCGAAAGCGAAGCCAGCACGCAAAAATCAGCTGCTACTCAGTAAAGGTACCTAAGTTGGTAGGATGGTTTTTTTTCAATACATGTGTCGAACTAAGAGTGCTTTGGACTACCAATCCACTTCAAGTTATAGTCCACGCAGAACTAGTAGGCCGCGCCTTAGGTAGGGACGGGGCTTCCGCTTAAAATCAACTAATAATTATCATTATTAGTTTCTGTAATTATAGAACTATATCTTACATCTATAACTTTATTATTTTCAGGAAATGGTGTACTTAGTACCTTTGGATACCTACTTCGCAAAAACGAAAATTGCATTACCTAAAAGGACCTGCTGCATAAATACCTACCAACTTAGATGAATAGTTGCAATTCAGAATAAAATCTGACCAAATAACACCACTGTTTCACTCTTGCGTAGCACGCAGTACTTAACAGTTCATGCGGCACCGTCCGTGAGAAAAAATCTAGGCCTGCATGTTTCCTGAACATGATTTTCTTCACCATACAAACTAGTCTCTTGAGTTTTTTACGTGAAATTTTTAACTGCACCTCTATTTAGAAATTTAAGCAAACAACATTTCTCCACTAATAAACCTACTGCATATCAAATAAATGACTACTACAAATTAACTACTTGATTACCTAAACATGTTGTACTAAAAAATGTTTAAAATTCATCAAAATCTGATGGCTTTTTTATTGTGCCGCGGCAGCGGCCGGCGAAGTGCCAGAACCAAATCGGTCCTATAGTTGAGTGAAAAAGTAGAACGTTATTTATGCTGGTAGAAAAGTATTAGATTTACTTTTAGTTAACAGATAGTCATTCAGTAAAACAGTTAAGCTTTAAAGATCTAACAGTATAGTAAATTTGATTTATTTGATAAGCAAATTTTGTGTGCAATTCAGTATTTTTGGTGGTAATTTTGAATATTTTGATTGAAAAAAGGGGATTTACAGATAACGTATTAAATACCACCCGTTTTTTACTACGGTAGGCATCAAAGTTACTCGGTGCGTATCGGCAATTTTTTCGATTTTCGGGTTCTAGTAAACCAAAACTGAATGTCAAATGGCTCGCCGCCCTCCTAAATGCCGTCTTTAAGGGACCTTAACTTACACTTCTGTCTAACCCTTTATTTTAATTTACTTAGACATTCTTAGACAAAATATGTATTTAATAAGACATTCTTACATTATCCTAGAAATATGTGAAACAGTCACTATTGTCACAAATAAACGACAACAGGGTAGCCGGGGAATGAAAAGGGCTGCGGATGGAACACCACCGGTTTTTCTAAACTAGTATTCTTTAGCTGATGCGGCAGAATCTGCTTCGGTAACGGCGGCAGCGTCGTTTTTGATGTTATACACTGAAAGTAAGTGATCTGATTTTAAATACTGTCTCAATTAATTGCGAGTGCGAAATATTGACTTATAAATTGTTCTTTATCGTTTCGCTCTTAGCAGACAATCGTGGCTGTCATATAGTAGCATTATCGGGGGTAAATGTGTAAAAATAGACCTCCACCACTGCTAGAGAAGAATACTTGGAGTATCGTCATCGTGGACTGAATTCCGTACCAATGTATACTGTCCATATTGCAAGAACTCGGAATCAAACAGCTTCTTCTATCTTCTGTAGTACAGAGCGACTTATGTAGGGGTAGGTGGAAGGCACGAGACCGCGCATATATACGCATATGTGCATGAGTGTAGAATGTCCACCATCAGAAAACGATGGCGAAACATCGTAAAAATTTATAAAATTCAGCAGTGTGTACCTATGAATGTACTTGTACGTATTGGTACACGCCAAATATGGTATGCACAAGAATCACAACATTCTATTAAGCAATTTTATTTGTTTTGTGCAGTTACGCAATCCAGTATGAATTCTTTGAAAAGGTTGGGGCTACGCTGATAAGGCGCGTGACCGAATGGGGCCGAACAATTGCATTTCTTTAGCACCTAATAAAAACTGGTTGCTTGACAAGTTTAAACAACAAACCTTTAGTGATAGAAGTCCATTAACGTGTATAGTAACAAAAAGGTCTAGTGTGTCTGAATGTAACATTTTTATATCACCATTGCAAAATAAATTACAACAAAAATTAAATTACAACAAAAATACCTGAACTCACCAGGAAAAAAAAACTTGCAATAAATATAAATAACATTTTACTCTTATTGAACACAACCATTACAAAAGGTTTCAGCAACAATAATACTTTTACAGTCTTAGTGTTTTTTTTATGTTAGCAATTAATGTTCAATTAAGAGTTTATTACATTTGGTGTGGTAGTTTATCCACAAATGTTAATTACGTTTATTAAATCATTAAAGAGACTGTGGACCCTCCAGAGGGTCGATTTGTTTTTCTATTTTGTCTGCAAACTACTTCTTGACATGTTAATGTACAGCAGGGGCTAATATTGAGAGATTCAGTGTATTGAGTGTGAGTGGTGGCTGGCTTGTGCACACTCTTGGCTGGCTTTGTATATGCCTTATCCATCTGCATACATGCATCAGTGACTCACGCTCTATGACTGACAGACGTTCCTGAAAATAAATATTATAGCATTTTAGTCATTTGTTACTGTAAAAATGGTTTTCATTTGATATAGAACTAAATCAATACAGCTTTATCATCACAGGTGTCATGCCTGTATCCGATAAGGGTTAGGCAAATGCATACTGATGTAAACTCATACCTGGCCTGTATGTTGCCATTGATATTGAGCATTAATCCAAACTTTGAGCTGCTACTGAATATTTTAAAGACAATACCAATAACACTGCACCCCAGACCCACTACACACACAATCAGAACTAGGACCTCATGCACAGCAAAGCAAATTAGTAACATAAAATAAAATTACTATAGATAGGGCAACTATGATCCATCATAACTATTATTAGTTTATTAGCCTCTAAATTATTCTCGTTTTGGAACATACAAAAAATACATAAATTTTTGGAACATATAATATTGTTTTTAAAAGAACTTTTTTAATGGTCAAATTGAAATGAAACATTTTCACTTTAGTTTCAAAGCATAGTAAAAGATAGCAGCAAAATATACTTACAATAAGTGGGTATAATACATAATATCCAGCAATATCTGTCACATTTAGGCTCTGACCTGTAAGATATGAATTCTTTTCTAAAGCCTTGTTTATGTCCTGCAGAATGAAAAAAGTAATAATGAAATACAATTCGTTTTACCCTAGGACAAACAATAACTTATCCTCTGGATTAGTAATGGCCTGAATTTGAGTTTAAATATATTAATGTACAACTACATCTAGTTGGACTGGAAGCTAACCTCAAATAAATTGAATCAGGCTTAAAATTCACCTTTAAAAATCCCTGAGCAAATGCAGGGTTAGCTGCAGCCTGATTAGCATACATGGCAATGTGTTCCAGCCACTGATAGCTAAGCAGCATCTGTTCTTGACTAAATTTGGATCCTCCAGTTGCGGCTAACTTTAACACTATGGTAGCAAAGCCTTCTATACTCTTTTTGTCCAAGACAGTTGTTAGGACCTAGAATACAAAACATGGTTAGGAAATTAACTTAGACAGTGGCTGCCACATGAATCTAATAGAACCAAGCGCGACTGCGAACAGAGAGGATGACAAGATCTATTCTTGGTTATTTACCTTATCAGTATTGTAACATACGGTCCCAACTGGTACATTGTAATATCTTCCGACTAGTTTTATTACATCTTCGTTGCAAGCACTCATTGTTTTCGTACTATGGAGCGCGAAGCTACAATATAATTGTGTTCACGTCACGCTATAAATTTGAGCCCAGAGCAAGAATCAAGTGCAAATTCTCTATTTGATTGTTGACTTGAGGAGTTCAGGCAAGGACATTGGAGCTGGACTGGAAGGGCTCGAGGGAGTCTGTCTGGGACAGTCTGAGTCTGGGACTGGGACAGGCTCACTGACGGACGACGGTTGCGGTTGACGTTGACCGTTATTGACAGTTGAATGACATGACAATCAGGGTTGGCTTTGGGCATGTTCAAAACGATAGTACAAAAAACTGAAAAGGAGAGTACACTCACCGGCACGGAATCTTGGCCAAGCGCTTATCTCGCGATAACGTGAGCTTTAAGGGTTGTTTCTTATGCAGATAGGTCAAAATATTTTTACTCTTCGTTCAAGAGGCTAAATCCTTATATTAGAGTGCACTGTGGCGTTACTTTTAAGTTTTAGTCGAATCGGGTAATTTGAGCGACTAAGTTGACGCTTGAAAATTGTGTGTTGTGAACTTTTCTGTTAGGTTATTCAATTATTGTAATTCCTTACTTTTCATGTTGCACAATCGGTGGCATTAATCGACCAAGGGCTGACGCAGCGTGAAGTGGCTATTACTCTTGAGGTACCTCATTTATCAATGCAGTATGCTCTGAAACGATACCCAGAGACAGGCCACTCCCCCGCAGACCAGGCAGTGGAGGTACCAGATGCATATGGGCCCGGAATGACCGCTTTATAGTCCTCGAAATTCAGAAAAATTGCTACCTTACTGCTAATGAGATACGCTATCGGCTTCTCGGTGCTGTCTGAGAAGTTGCAGACCACGTGCTGGTCTACGGGCTTTTAAATTAACTTCCTTCATTTGTCTTCTAACCGTACGCTCACTAACATTTACGCCACCCGTGATTTGGAGCCAATGGCGTATCTCAAGAGCAGAAGGGTAGCGATTTTTCAAAATTTCCAGGACAATAAAGCGATCATCCCGAGTCCATGAGATGCACATGGGCTCGGGATGACCTCCACTACCAGGGTCTACGGGGGTAGTGGCCTGTCTCTGAGAATCGTTTCAGAGCATACTGCATTGATAAACGAGGTACGTCAAGAGTAATAGCCACTTTACGCTGTGTCAGCCCTTGGTCGATTAATGCCACCGCCTGTGCAACCTGTGCAGGCTTGTGCTGGTGTTAATGGCATTATTATTGTTTTTAAGCACATTTATTAATGGAATGAAAAGTAAGGAATCCCAATAATTGAACCTAACAGAAAACGTTCATAACACACAATTTTCAAGCGTCAACTTAGTCGCTCAAATTACCCGATTCGACTTAAACTTAAAAGTAACGCAGTGCACTCTAACATAATGATTTAGCCTCTTGAACGAAGAGATGTTTTTTTTAAATATCTGCATAAGAAACAACCCTTACAAACCCTTAAAGCTCACGTTATCGCGAGATAAGCGCTTGGCAGAGTTTCCGTGCCGGTGAGTGTATTTGTACAAAAATTATAGTATTAATTTGGATCAAATCAATTTATGCAAAATTTACCTCTTCCACGTTTATCAGTTATTCAATATTTTGTTTGATACTTAGCAGGAATAAAATCAGTACAATTACCACTTTTGCGCTACCGCATGAATTGTGTTGCCAGTTTGTCTTATCTTTTTCTTGTATGGTTTATTTACTGAATATTCTCTTACAAAGACTACAACATAATATAGGAAATTCTCTCACAAAGACAAGACTTTTCGAAGGGCACTTGAGGAGTAACCGAGTGAAGAAATGAAGTTATGTGATATATTTTTTAGATTTGTGATTTTTTAAATATCGGATTGGCAGTAAATGGTTTTTATATTAGTCATTAATGTAAAGTAATGAAATTATAGTATTTTTCGTACTATCCTTAGATATAGATAGTATATAGTACGAAGCATGAAATTATAGTACAAATCGTCCCATTGGAAGAATAAAGTTTTATTATCATATGTGTCAAAAATGATATTATGGTAAATTCTTCATCATTATAACGTTAGCTATTGATTGATACTATTTTTTTATTTTTTATCCATAAATTCAAAAGATATAACGCTCGAATAAAGTTTTATCCGCGCCGACTACGTACAATAACTACGCATGATCACATACAACGATATTCTCTGTCTTGCTCCCGCGCAATCAGCTGCGCGCGCCGCGTCGCTTCTTCATTCTAAGTCACATTGTTCGACGAAGTGGCCGCGAGTGGTGTTTGTTACCAAAATTGGCGATCAAAATGATAAGAATTCTTTTCTTTTATGTTAACGCTTTATATTACATTAATTACTTTACTAACCTAAACTCTAGTATAAACACACGATGGTTTAAGCGGATAAAATTTGTTGTATAAATAGTTTTGATACAATTATACTAAGTTTTATTAATTTCTCACAAAGACAGTATTTACAGTCACATAAAACACTATTTTACAAAGGACAAAAACTTATTTATTAGAAGTTTAATCCGAAATAAATACTTTAATAATAACTTATATAACATTACAGAATATAATATAGCTTGTCTTATTTGTTTCCCTATTTTTTCAGTTTCTTATACACTTAGTACATTTTACGACGCATAATTTTGTATTTTTGTCGTCCGCACGTACTCATGAAACATTATTCTACGAAAATATATAACTTGGGTTATATAATGATGAATTTGAATACTTACTTAGTATAAAAGTTTCATATAAAACACGGATACAACCGCCAAAATCCGTAAAATAACGTTTGATATACCGATGTATCGTGAATAGTTTCGTCGAATATTGTTTTATGTATTCTTAAGACACCTCATTCAATTATTCTTTTGGCAGAAAAACTTTATATATGCACATGCGACCCATTATATTTGGAAAGGCATAGTTTATAGATTAAATAATTATATCTTCATAAACGGTACTAACTTCTTTGCATACTGTAAAAATATTAAGTGGCTAGTGTCATTCATATAAAAGATAATAAGCAATATGTGCGCACGAAATTTATAATCGCTCTACTGAAAAGTTGACAATTCGCAAATAGAACATTATTCTTCTAATGGGACGAAATACTATAATAATTATAGTACGAAATCCAACCCTGACTAGATCTAGCTATAATAGAACAATTAGAACATAGCATTACAGCTAGCCCATAGATTAATATGTTATATTGGATAAGCTAGCCGCAGGTAGCGAATGGTAGCGAACGTGTCCTACTGGCCGAAAACATGCTAAGGATTTGTAAGCCCTTACAATTTTTATAAGCGCTTTTATCGGCCAAACATGAAATCACAAACAATACAATATGAATCAGTCAGTGTTTCATTCAGCGGCTCATCAGTCAGTGAGCGCCATTGAATAATTTGAATAATTTGTTGTGTTGTTGGTACCACAGACACAGGGAGCAGCCCAAGGACTAAGAGTAGGGATGTGACATCCAACAAAAAAAATCGATTTATTAATTAAATCGATTATTTTTGTTTGTAATAAAATCGATTACTAAATAATCGATTTTTTCCTTATTTTATTGAGATATCAAATTAAACGTATGAAATATGCGTAATTATGCCTTTACTTATTAAAAAAACAAAAGTAATGCCAGTAATAATCAGCCAGAGTAATGTAATATTAGTTGTAATTATTATTTATGAAATAAAACCAAAAAACAAAAAATACGTTAAAAAACTCAAATTTGACGAAGAAAACGGATTCAATCCGTAATTCAAGTCGGTAAAACAGTCCTTGCCGTAAAGCAGTTAAGTTACACTGACAACATGTAAAGTTTGATTGGTGAATCAATCATTAGAAGAAAATAAAACTTTACATATTGTCTTTTTATTGAAATATGAGAGTTAATATTCTCAAATAATTAATATTAAAACGATTTTCGATATAAAAACCTAATAAAATATTAGTATTGCTTTTTAAAACTTGTAAGAATACTTCCACGAAACGAATAACTTCATAAACAGATGATGCTGTTAAAAATCGAAAGTCAAAATAAATCGATTTTAAATTAATCGATTTTTTAAAATAAATAAATTGATTATTTTAATCGATTTTTCTGCCAAAAAAATCGATTAAAAATTGATTTTTTTCATTTTTTTTTTCACATCCCTAACTAAGAGTCAGTGTTGCAAAACCTACCGATTTATCGGAAGATCGGTATTACTGATTTATGGTCTGAATCTCCCAATTTTTGAAAATGTGAATAACGTATAATAAAAAATAATTTTAATAGTTAATACATTGGCACCTTTACACCCAATAGCAATACTAGTACTGAAAAGCTTGATTTAGGTTTCAAGGTCCTTGTATCCAGGGCCGTTTACCACTACAACCAATGTTTAAAACTGTTATTTGCTTTGTTTTTAAGATACTTAGCTTACCACATTCATCCGCCAATGTTGAACACATACTATTTTCTTCGATAAAAGTAACACTAAACAACGCAACCGCCATTCCATAGAAGCAATTATTGGCTTACTTCTTATAAAAAGGTAAACTGCTATGATTTTATTATTTCTAAAAATATGATAGCTAAACTGTCATCAGAGAGGTGATATCATGGAAGTAGTAAGTATACTTAGTATACATGAGTGTGGCTGTATATAAATGTTAGTAAACGAAGTGTAACGAAGTTTGACACACATTAGTTCCATGGGTGATATCAGTCAATTTTTTATAAGAATACGTAATATGAATAAAAAGAGGTTGACGTATGATTCGTATCCGTATATTCTTAACAATTTTTGTTAATATTATGTAAGTAAACAGTTTTATTCGCAGCTAAAAGTTACTAGGCTTGTGTAACTCTTTACAGAACCGACTCACTGATCCGAATCACTGAAGTGTTCCAAAAGATTGGTACTAGGGATGAGCGTTGAATCAACGAACTAGTTGAATCAACCGTTGATATCATGTCAACGTATTAACGTTAACTGTATATGAATCAACTAGTTGAATTCGTCAACGACGTTTATGAATTTAACTCGTTCTTCTCGTTTGTAGTTGAATTCGTCAACGACGTTTATGAATTTAACTCGTTCTTCTCGTTCAATAATCGAGAACGCAAATGAAACGAACTGAGCAAATTTAAAAAACTTACGTTAATAATAACGTAAGTCGCGAGGGACGGTCATTTCATACAATTGGAACTCTAAGTAGCGTACATAAAAGTAGCGTTGAATAAAAACCGTTCATATCAATAAACAGTTTACGTTGCAAGTTGACATTAGAAGTACGTTAACTCGTTGACGAATTTAACTAGTTGATCAACTAGTTGACGAACGGAAATCAACGTTGACGTTTCGTTAAGGGAAATACTGTCAACGACCCATCTCTAATTGGTACACTCGAAACGTTTCAAACGTATCATTTGGATCTGAAACATTACTTTGCCGAGCACTCATTTCATGCGACGCGTCGCTCGCGAGGCGACTGAGCCGCGAGCGAGAGAGACAAAATTGAGACACTGAGTAACTTAACTATTGACTCGCGTCTCGCGACTGGCGTGTAAGCGGGCGAAATAATGGTCAGTGTGTAGCCTTAGGGGCCTTACGTGGAGGTCAAGGTCAAATTTACGAAAGTCAATATCTGCAATTCTAAACACAGAACAGGTCAATTTAAGTGACCTTGGAGACACAAGGTCAAGGTCAAATTTCCAAAAATATGATCTCTAAATCTGAGCTCAGTAATAGGTCAATATTCATTTTTAGTGACCTTGAGGTCAAGGACTCGTGACTAATGCCAATGTTAAGTTATCCTGGAGGTCAATGTTGAGTGACCTTGGAAGTCAAGGTTGAGTGATTTTTGCGGTCACGGTTAAGTGAACTTCGACTTTTTTTTTCTAATATTGCTTATATCTCGAAAAAAGTGTGTCCTATCGCAAAAATAATGAAAAATTGGCCCCCCTAATACCGCCGCCGCATAATTCTCAACATAAAATAATAATAATAAAAAGTCGAGGTGAAGCCTCATATCCCTGAAAGGCGTAGTCGACGGAGCCCCGCTGTGCGGGGCTCCTACTTCTGGGTGGTTTAAAAAAAATTAACCACGAAGGGGATAGCGGGGTCTTGCAGACCCCGCCATCCCCTTCTAACCTAACCTGTCCGAGTTGGGGTGCCGCAAGTCTCGAGCTCGCTTCGCTCGCTCTTGCATCCTAAATTTTCCTAGTACAGTAATATTATTACTTTGGTTGAAACACATGGGATGACGTTATAAATACCGCGATTAATTAAACAGGTGTTGGTACAACAAAAATTTGGTGTCCCATAACTCCGAAACGGTGCGTCGTAGGTGCATGGTTCTCTGAACCTAAATGGTTTCTATGGTCAAGGTTAACACCATGCTGCAAAAAAAACGGGACATATCGACAAAAAAAAACATCACAATATTTTCTGTCCTGCGCCCCTAAGGATACGCAAGCTAAAGATCGATCCCGACACTTAGAAAATTTTTCACGAAATATTTTTTTGTGACTAATTGCTGTTTTTGTGACGTTATCTCATGCGTTTCAACCAAAGCAACAATTTCTTTCCCGAAAAGATTTTTGTCAGCATTTTCATTTTGGAAATAAGTAGCATTTTTAAAAAATAAACAAAAATTTGGTGTCTCATAACTCCGAAACGGTGCGTCGTAGGTGCATGGTTCTCTGAACCTAAATGGTTTCTATGGTCAAGGTTGACACCATGCTGCAAAAAAAACGCGACATTTCGAAAAAAAAACAAAACCAAAATTCGTAAAAAAATTCTAAGTCCTTGCTCCATAGTGCCCCTAAGGCTACACTCCAACCGAAATAATTATAATCCATACATGTCAGAAAGATATAACAAATGAGAAGTGCATCACTCAATTCGTACGGATTTTCGCTGTCGGTATTCATGCACGTAAAAATGACCGCTTAGGTACGTACCTATCAAATACTATACGGCACATAAAATTTCACTGACTCAGTAATAAACGCCCGCAACGCAACTCATGTATGTATTCGAAACATTCTGTATCATATTTTGAGTCGATGATCCAAATGAGCCAAATGAAACATAACAGTGTTTCGGAACATTTCAGTGATCCAGATGCAAATGTTCCAATCGCAAAAATGTTTGCCCATCTCTAAAAGTTACTAATAAAATCGCGAAATCTACTGATTTTTACTGGCAAACCTCCCGAAAACTGGATTCTTGCTTTTGCAACACTGCCAAGAGTCCAAGAAAAAAGAAGAGGCAAGAGCAGCGAGAAGAGTTAATATTTTTATAAACTGACTGAGTTGAAGTTGATAGCTTGGATTTGGTTAGATATTCGATTTTCGTTTTTATTGTATTGGATTGGAATTTTTTGGTATCTAAAGTAGTGATAAAATAAAACGACGAAGAGTAAGAATTACATGTATGCAGTTACCAACTAAAATGTCACCGCAAACGTAAGATACATTCTAAAACTATGAAGATATGAACCTATGCAATTCAGTGTAATACCAGTAATTTTGTAAGTTACCGAAGTTATTATATTCGTCTTCATGTTGACTTTGTGCCACAATTATTTTCGGGTTATTACTAATAATAAAAACAATAAAGATGTGGCTCAACGTTTCAATAAGAGGAAGTTTGCGTTCGGCGTTTTCATTCTGTTATTGGTCGTTATACTGTGGGTGGTATCTTCTGAGATGACAAAAGTAAGTTATAATGGTATTTTAAGTTTTTAAAATGTTTTACTATATCAAAAGCATTATGTATTGTTTTTGTTTGCAGTATTTGTATACAGAAAAACACATAGAAAGACCATTCCTCGTCACCTATGTAAGGAGTTCACTGCTGTTTATTTACCTTTTAGTACTATGTTTTACACCTCCAACGAGGGATCCTTGTCAACCTGCTGATTACACAGTGAGTTACCATGAAAACAAATATAACATACCTACAGTAAACTATTCCACTGACCTTTGAAATGGGTTTGTTTAAATTATGCTAGCAACAGCATTTTGTTTATATCAGATTGTTACAAGACCAAACCAACAAATTAGATACTACCTATTTGGGTTTCCAGATTTTGCATTATGAACTTGTAATTCGGACACTACAATAAAATGTTTGAGTGCTGAAACCCAAGTATGGGTATTTTTGGGTGGAGAATACCAGACATGATTCATGTACTCATGCTATTTAATATGTTATTATATAATTATTTCTAACAGAGCAATGAACTGTTTTTATTCCAGTTTTTGTAGTGAACAATGTATGACAGTGCTATTGGTGGCATTACAATAAACTTGTAGGATATTAAAATTCTCTAGTATTTTTTGTACCATGACATGTGTATAGCTAGTTCTGTTTGAGTTTGAAACATCTGAACTAATAATTTAGAGCCTCATTCAACACATATATGCAATATACTATTGATGTAAAGTTTCTATAAACACAGTAATATAGCCAAAAAGTGCTTGATAAACTAAATTATAATTTTTATCAATTCAATCTGATACTGTCACCAACTTTTTTGTAGGATTGTAGATTTCACATCTTCAAGTCTATGGAAATTGAATAAACTCATAAATTTTTCTTGCAGCAATTACTAGAACAAACAGGCGAAACTGATGATGAAAGTTATTTCAATGAAGCGACAAACAGTTTGGTGAGTATTTTTCTACTAATAATTAAATAAATATAATTAAAAGACAATGTACATCCTCTAGTTGTGGGTATCCTAGGAATGCCCAGGATGTATTTTTAAACCTAGCAATATTCAATAAAAATTGAACACTTATTAGATAAGCTTATTGTAACTGAAAGATTCTTTTATTCCTTATGTGTACCCATTTGAGTCCAAGCATGAACTTGACTTTGACCGACCTTGACTTTAATTGTTTAACTTCAAGGTAAAGATGTTTATTAAAGCAAACTTTTGTATTGTTTTAGGTTCAGAATCAGGTAAACAAACACAACAATATTGCTTGGGATAAAAAATACAGCCTGTCTACACTATCCTTTTTATTGGAGGCTCTAAAACATTTAAAGGATACCTTACATATGATAACAAACTTTGGTGCATGTTTCTCATTCCACGCATATTATCTTTTTACACACTTCTGAATTAAGTAGTGTACCTACTTTTTGCAATTACATAGATTAATTTAAAAAAATGAAAACAACATTCTTCCAAAATTCAAAAAAGTTTGTAATTGCAATATTTTATTATATTTAATGCTACCAAATAGCCTTTCAAAAAGCATGTTGTTTTGGAAAAGTAAATTTTATTTCTTATAATATTTTAGGGGGACTCTACCTTTGTGCCAGTACGGGCTGGCGAGACAACAGATAGTGATGATGCTGCACCAAGAGCTGTACGATTTAATAAAGTTGCAGAGGTAATCAAGCCTTCATCTGTCATAACTAGTTTCCCTATTGTTCGACTTTCAGAAGGGCTAATGTTACATAAATTTGACTTGAAACTTCGTCAACACTGACCAACTGATTCCCTAACTTATTGATCACATCTGAAACCGCTAGGTCTAGATCTAGAAGCATGAAATGTTGTACAAATGCTCCTTAGACTTAGGTTTCCACTAAGAAAGGAGTTTGAGAAATTCCCGCGGGATTGAGAAAAATTTGGTGAGTGTGAGTAACACCGCGGCGACCAGTTAGTCTTCTATAAGCAAATTGGCATGAAATCCAGTAGCGATAGAGTAATTCCTAATTGATACCGCGCGTAGGTGCGCGTGATGTCGGCGGCGATGGCGAGCGAGGCGCTGCTGGCGCGGCTGTCGTGGGCGGCGTCGGTGCGCGCCAGCGAGCTCGCGCAGCGCCGCGCCGCCGCCGCCGCCACGCGCCGCCATCTCAGGCTCGCGCTACTCCTCTGTGTACCTGTAAGCTCTGCTTGCTTATCTATACTATACTTAGTTTCCGTTTGTAAGAAATCATCTGTGCCAGTGTCCATTAGTGGTAAGGAATGAATAGTCTCTGATAAAACAATACGTATTTACACTTTCAGACGATTTTCAGACATACCCACAAAGTTTTTTCCTTGTCACATGATTTTGGCATTGTATTTTGAAACTTGAAATAACCCTCCTTCAGCAGTCGGGTAAAAAACATACATTTTCAAGTTTTTAACGAAGAGAAGAGTAGGACTATACTAGTATATTGGCTTGCTTGTGTTCAAAGAAGTAGTCAGCAAAGCATTTTATCATTTTACTGTATAAAATACTGTATTTTCAATTTTGAATTAATTAAAATGACTTTTTCGTTTTAGTGGTTCATATCCAATTATTTGTACCGGTTGAGCCTTCTTCACACGACGACGGGTTCAGCCACAATATACACGTCCACGGCGGGAGCAGTGGCGCTGTCTTTCGGCGCTATATTCGCGCAGGTTCCTAACGACCGGTTCACCCTATCTAAATGTATCGCTGTTCTACTCACGGCAGCTGGACTGGTAAGAGTGTTATAAACTTCTAATAGCACACTAACTGCTACTGGCATACATTTTATTTTAAATAAGTAAATAACATAAAATAAATTATTCATTTATGTTAATTAATAATCCAATCCAAGTGCAACACTGATTAACATGGATTAGTTATATAGAAAGAAAACACCAATCTGAAGCAGCTAAGCACAATGAACGACTCTTGTTCTGTGCTTTTCATCTTTGTAGTCAATGTGCTGTGCCATAAAAACATATAGAATAAATAACGATTACACATAAACTGGAATTGACAAAAGTAATGGTTTTTGTTTCAGGTAGTACTAGGTATATCGGAAAGCCATCAAACTAATTGGATAGCAGTGTTGGCTGCGCTGGGCTCCGCTTTATGTTATGCAGTACATTTACTATTATTTAGACAAGCTTTAAGAGATAGCGACGATATTAACTCATCATTACTTGTTGGTAAGTATTATTCGTCTAAATTCGATTGGTTAGTGATTCAATTTCATACCCAATCTATATATTGTATACAGACCTGACTAATTGTAATTGATGACCTTTATTAAATATAGTAAAAGTTAAAGCGGAACTCTGTCACGGTATTATAAAAACCACGGTTCAAGTGTTTTAATTAGATTTTTACTAATTACATAATACTTTTTAAAATTAGGTCTAGTGGGCTGTGCCTGCGGATGTTTGACTTGGGTAATTGGCGGTGTTCTCGCTGCAACTGGAGTAGAGCGCGCAGAGCTACCGCCGCCCCGGCAGTGGAGCTGGCTCCTGCTAGATGCTGCACTTGGACCTCTGCTCATCGATTCGTTGTGGCTCTGGTAAATAACACTGCACTTATTGGAATAATTTATTACAGCTATGGCTACAGGTTTTCATTATCATTTCAAACCTTAAGTGGTACCTCGAGGCATTTATGGGACAGGATAGAATCTTGTGTAACTAGTTTTACTATTGAAAAGTGCCTATTTATATGGTCTAATTGTAATTAAATATTTTGAATTTGAATATATTTTTGATTACAGGGGTAAGTCGCTAACATCGCCGCAGGCCGCGTCGAGCATGCTGGGGCTGGCGGTGCCGCTGTCGCTGTGCGTGGAGGCGTGGCGCGGCGGCGGCGGCGGCGGCGGCGCCTGGCGCGCGCTGGCCGCGGCGCTGGCCGGCGCGGGCTGGGCCGCCGCCGCCGCGCACCTGCCGCGGGACTTCGCGCTCTTCACCTGCCTCACCGACAGGCTGAGAGCCGCCGAAGGCTTCACGTTAGTATTTAATATGTTAATAAATCAATTCCAAAGATTTTATATCTATAGTAATATCATGATTTCTATGGATTATATTTCTTAACTAAATTACAATGATATATCACATGAATAATGAATAATACTTTAACATCCTTATCTGACGCAGACGTCGTCTAGTGGTTCGAGTACCGGACTGCTGATCACGAGGTCGTGGGTTCGATTCCCACAGGACACAAATATTTATGTGATGAATATAAGTATTTGTGTTTGTCTGGGAGTTTCCTATGTATAATAAGTATGTATTTACAAAAAAAAAGTATATAAGTATTATGTCCATTGTCTAGTATCCATAGTACAAGCTCTGCTTAGTTTGGGACTAGATGGTGCTGTGTAAAATGTCCAAAAAATATATAATATTTATCATTTATCGCTGTAATCAAACAGGGTGATAAGAAACATTCCCGACTTGGATGAGCAGTCCGAGGCACTGATGTCTTCAGACGAACCCACGTAGCGCTACTTCGCACGCGACTCTTGCTTCGAGAGGAACCACTGCAAAGTCTGAGCCACACTGGGCTTACCACAAATTTTTGACTACCACTTATTTATTAGAGGTAGTTAAACACGAGTATCTTGACACTTGTGACTTCATTCATTCCGTATGGTATTGTATAAGCAACTATTAATTTTAAAGTACATTTTATCGAAAACCCTCCACAAAATGACCCGCGATAACCTGTGGTTTAGATCAATTATATAATTTAAATTTTCAGAGCTTGAATAACTATGAATTATATTTACATAATTATATGGTCATGCCTTTTTACACAATCTCTACTAGGCCGAAACTATGCGTCAATATTAATTTAGTTTCTGGGTTTTGATGTAGCTAGTCGGGTGTCAATGTATGTAATAAATGCACCCATAAGTATTTGTGTGGTCACACCTAATTTCGCCTAGTCCAATTTATATTTGTAATAATAATTGAAATTAATAAACTTTTAAGTGTTTTAACTGTTAACTTTGTAAAATTTCTTTTTTAGTCTAAATTTTAACATAATGGTGTGAAATGTTAAGATTTTAATAATAATCAATGAATATTATGTTATTGAAAATCTAACTTTTTTAAATGAAAGGTGTACAAAAGATGTAGATTAATGTCAAAAATACCAATAGCTTTGTGTGATTTAAATTATTTCTGTATATCCTAAACTTATCTACTGTTACAGTATAACATCCATCAATTATGTATTATCTTTATCATGGTGTGTTACCTACCTATTGAGTCCGTATATCAATTCCTATAAAGGAACTAATAAGTGATGTTTTTATTTTCTCACTAGCTGTGCCTTTAGTCTCTGTCTCATATATTTATTAGGAGTGGTATCAATTATGGGCTTATTATTATTACACCGAAAATATTTGTTACAAAAACTCGCGTGTTTGTCTGCCAAGTCTGATAATTATATTTTTATTACTTCTTGTTTTCGCTCGACAGTAGACTCTACTGATAACTTTAAACAGCCTATAAACTTAGTTATTGCATTTATTTAACGATCAAATGTTAGTGTTTGTATTGAAACCAGATATTGTTTTTTTTTAGCTGTATTTAAAAATGTTGCGCCTTACTTTCCCTTTCATTTCAGGTTTTTAAATACTTGACAGTTAAAACCATGTTACTAATTAATTTCTTAGCATATTTAGACAATTTTACTAAGTTTTAATTATTTTGACTGTATTATTATTTGAAATATGTACATAGATAGCATTAACTGTGGTATGTAAATAATATACTATCTACCTGTTGTATATTGTGTTTTGATTATAATTGACACAGTATTATGTAAGTGGATTATTTTGTGTTATAAAAGCAGTAGCAATAGATTTTATATACATATTACTATTTGTTTTATTATCAGTACCTAGGCGACTGAGCTCTGCTTGGGTGTAAAAGAATTTTCGCAGATTTGAAACCTAACCGCTAAGCCACGACCTGGAGCGGCGCGGCGAGCGGTGCGGTCACTATCACACTAATGCCACGGACAGTAGCGTCGGCGACTGCGACAGGGATGTACGTTATTTAAAATCTGAAGTGGCGTTTCTTGGCGTCGACACTAGTTCGTATTTTTAAACACGTTATTATTTTAAATATGAGCGATTATAAGCGAGTGCTTTTTCTGCCAAACACCCAGTCTTTCTGCCGCACTCAGAAACATCAATTAACGTTAATTGGCCTATTTTTTTCATATTTGAGTTTGTTGTCTGTGTACTGTGTGTGTTATAAATCACTACCAGACCCGACTAAAGATTGTACAAAATTACGACAAAAAGACTTACATACAGGTGACAGGGGAAATCGAATTATTTCTTTGTAGGGGTTATAGGAGAGGTAATTTGCAACAAATTGACCCCGTCAACCGGAGGTCTAGAAGGAGCGGTTACCAAGATATGGGGGTTCTGAGTATTTACTATATATATAAATATGACTTCATTCATATTTATTATAGCCTAGGGTTATGACCACAGGACTACCATACATACTCAACAGAAAATGTGAACGATCCCTATTATTTATGAATTCCTTCACTTATGATTAAAAGTTTCTTCTTCGAATTATTTCTTTGTAGGGGTTATAGGAGAGGTAATTTGCAACAAATTGACCCCGTCAACCGGAGGTCTAGAAGGAGCGGTTACCAAGATATGGGGGTTCTGAGTATTTATTGAAGTTTAAAACAAAACAATGGTTGTAAATAAATCTAGGTACTAAACTGGTTAACATAAAACAAACGCTTATCATTAGCTCAGACATAAAGTTCTTAGATAAGTGTTAATAACAACTTTATATTTTTCGGTGCATATAAATATGACTTCATTCATATTTATTATAGCCTAGGGTTATGACCACAGGACTACCATACATACTCAACAGAAAATGTGAACGATCCCTATTATTTATGAATTCCTTCACTTATGATTAAAAGTTAGAGCTGCGTGATTTGGATTCGAACTCAAGACTCGGCAGTCCCGTTGTCATATCCCTAGGCTATCACTGATAAGAGTTTATGGACTATACCCACCTACGCACTTATCAGGAACTCTATGTCTCAAAAAATGATAAAGAGTCAAAGGCGTGTTTATTTTTTAAATAAACATACAGTTTAGTGTTTTTTGCCCAACACAGGGCTGGATTCAGACCCTCAAAAAATTATACTACATGTGTAGGGGTGGGATGCTGAACCTCGGTGCCGACGTGAAGAAATAACAACTTGCAGTTATTATTTACAATTTATTGGTACTTCAGACACAGTTACAGTATATTAAAAAAATGGGACGTTTCTGCACCACCTTTTCTTAGCGAGGACGAAGGCGGGAGATGATCCTCTATCCAAAGAAACAAGCAATAAGGTGCTTATACAGCTTGTTGGGGTAATCTTTTCCAAAATAGGGATGTTCCGTTTGACGTGTGACTATTCCAATTAGGACGTAGCCCGCAGATGCACCACTAGAACTCGCTATGAACTAATCTTCGTGCCGAGTCAGAAAGTGACGTCATCGGCACAACGCCATCTAGCGTCGAGGAACGGTAGCTTTCTTAATACAGCTTGTCTCCAATAGATGTCGATGTCAGTATGTAAACTAGCTAATAATTATAATTTAGCAAGGGAAAAGAAGGTTTGTTACACATGGACAACAAAATAATACTATTTGTCCAAAATTATACTACGTTTGGCATGTCAAGTTTTTTTATCGTAATTTTTCGGCGTTTTAGTTTTGAATTAAAATTAAATGCATTCTTAAATATCAAGGGTAAAAATGCATTCGTAAATGGTAAATAATATTTTTTTTATTCAGTTGAGGTGTAAGGCGTATTAATTACTTAAATGGAAGTACTATTAATATTTATTTTATTTTATGAATTCCCAAAAATAGGTACTAGAAATATGCACTTTTTTATTGTATTTGTAAAAAAGATAACATGATTTCTAATTAGCTAAAAAAATTACAGTAACTAAAAAAGACTCCTATTAATTAGCACGTCTTTATACATAATTATAGAAAATCTTTTTAAAAACGAGCGCTTAAAGTATTTTGATTGTACTCCAAAAGTGGCCAAATAATAATACAAATAATTTTTTGCGACAATTTTTTTTTCTGTCGCTAACACAGGCAAAAGTCGCCAGTTCTAGCGACGAAGTCGCTAAATTGGCAACACTAGGTTTATACTTGGTAATCCTGATTAGGCGTTGCCATACATTCAGAAATGTCCAATATCTTAGGGTAAATATTAATAAGTAAAAGGGCTCACTTAATACAAATCGGTCGACATAAAAATTATGGTATTTTCGCGTAGTATAGTGGCATAACGATACTACATACTACACACTATCAAATAATGGTACAAATAGTTTAATTAAACTACGGCATCCAACACTGGTTTTATATTAGGCAGTCTATGTATCTTCCTATTTACGTATGTTCCACTAAAGCGCCTAAACTACTGCTTTTGATGAATGAGGTGTCAAACGATTTGTTATTATGGTAACAATGGCTACATTTTAATTAAATAACAACGTTTATAATAACAAGTTTTGCAACACTGCAAACACGTCAGAACCACAGATTACTATAATGTAGCAAGATAGTCCAGAGCTCGAAGCAATCGGAATCCGAATGGCGCGTTCACTGCGGATGACGTCATCGGCAGAAATTCTGATCTCCGGTGCAGAAATGCCGATCCAGTGGACGCACTTCCATACAAGCAATAAAATCCGTCCGCTCCGTACGCTCCGATTCCGACCCAGTGGACGCGCAACTTTTCGCGTGAGTATTTTGACGTATTTGTACTTGTAAGACTCAGTACGGGTTTTAACCATAGACATATATAATACTAGCTCTTTGGTTTTAACGAGTACGACTCATCCATCGCTATTTCTGACATTGACAATAATTTGACATTAACAATTTAACAACATAACCTCGTTTCGTTTCACATCCATAACCACCTGTCCTTGTCCTCATGTCTGTCAAAAAAGCAGTCAAAAAGTAATGTGTGAACTCCAAAACTCCTTTTTTTATCCAAAAATATAACAAACAATATTTAGCCATGATATCTGCTACCCGTTTATTTGTGGGCAATCTCCCAGAAAACACAGAAGAAAATGATCTTCACTCCGCTTTTTCTGTTTTCGGCGAAATTACAACCTTGGACCTAAAGTCTAAGCCTGGAGCTGACAATCAAAGTAAAAAGTTTGCCTTCGTGTCGCTTTCTGCCGCTAATGTGGATGTGGAATCCTGTAAGTGCGATGCATGATACTAACGTAACTAATATTGTGATCGACGCAGGTGGTGACAATCACAAGTCATTCACATTCTTTCATATTTATATTCTTTATTGCATACCACAATGTACAATAAGGTGGTGTAATTAGACAAGAATTATTATGCACCCTGTAGGGCACAGCAATTTTTTAGTAGTCAACTTCTTTCTGCAGCACATTGGTTGCATTCCTGACCATCTTCTTCAGTTCTATGTTTTGGTGACTCATGGTCGATCACACATTTTTATTGTAATAGCTATTCAAGATGAAAATCTTGAATAGTATGCTACATGATTAAATTCACCGTAATGTTCTATTTTATTTCAGGCATAAAACATTTCTCAAGTCAAGATTTTAAGGGTAGTAGACTTTATGTAACTAGAGCTCGAGAAAGTTTTTTAGAAAGACTACAAAGGGAAAGAGACCTGGCCAAACACAAAGATGCAGATAAGGTACATAACACATTTCCTTATTTTCTTTGTACTCATATTATGTAATTTCTATACCTAAAACATAACTTTTCAGGTTGAACATGAAGAGAATTTACCCAAGAAAAACCCAATTTTAAAATTGAGTGATAAATTGAATCCTAGGAAAAGAAAAATAGAACAAAATCATTCCAAGGATCACAGTCACAGATTAAAAAGAAATGAAAATAATTTAAATGATAATAAAAGTAAAAGACATGAAAAGGAAAGTAAGAATTATGAAGAAGATTCTAGTTTGCATGCTGGTGATGCAGATGGTAGGAATTTATCAGCTGTTACTGAAGCTGATAAGAAAAAACATGAAGCAGAGAAGAAAAGACAACAGTCTATGATGAAAAAGAGACAGGAATTTAAAGAAAAGCAAATGATTATCAAATCAGGTTTGACTGGTGTTGTAAGTATGTTGTTTAAATAAAATTTGTCCAAATAAATACACATCAAAATCACAATATGTTTATATGCTTGAAAAAGATACAACCTCAAAAGATATTTGTAAAATTACAGGACAAAGTTAAAAATAAAAAAGTTGTATTTTCGGATTTTGAGGATGACTTGCCAAGAGAAACAAAAGGAAATAATAATAAACAAAAAAGGCAAGACATTCAAAACACTCTGTTTGAGGATGATGCTGAAGAAACTGACAATGAACTAAATTTTGAAGTTAAAAAGCAATATGAAGGCAGAAAAGGGCAGAAGGTAAAACATAACTCAGTTACAATATATTCAGATTTTGCAGTGTAGCATAATTATAATATGTAAGGTTTAAATATAGGTTTTAGATTTACAATCAAGATACAAATCTGATAAACGTTTCACCTTAGATGAAAGGTTCATTGATGATGATGAAGAAGAAGAAAATAGGCAAAATAACAGTGAACAAGTTGAATTAGGAACTGCAGATGAAAAGGCTAAACAAATGAACATACTGCAAGATGTACTTGGAGTGACCTTCAAACAAAAATATACAGAAACAGATAACAAAAAAAACAAGTAAGTTACAATGTATAATATTTCACATTCCTGAGCTTTTCTTTGATGCACCATGAATAATCACCCTAAAAACTTAAAAGTTAATTTATTTGAATCAGACATAACATCTGTGCTTTCCTAGCATAAATATTAAAATAGTTCCCAAAATTATAGGTAAACACTTAAACATTTAATGTAGCTAGCCTCAAAAGAATTAGTTATTCAACTGTGTTACAATATATTATTATTATTATTGATTGTCTGGTGCCCTGGACCATCTAAAAATTAAAAGCCTCATAATCTAACATTTTTTTCTTTCTTTTCAGACCAAAGCTAGGTATGCTTAGATTTGATCCATTACAACCTGATCATGCCAAATTTTTGGCACCAGTTATTGCAAAACCAGAACCAACAAAAAAATCCAATAAGAAATCTAAAGAAAAACAAGAGGTCGAAAAAGAATTACATATAGAGCCACAAGGACCAAAAATTGAAGTTTCAAAAGAACAATTCTATAAAGTTAGTGAAACATTGAAAGAAGCCATTGCACAACCAAGCACTTTCAGTTTAAGGAGTTTGTTTGGTAACAACGAAAATGTTGATGAAGGTATAGAAAACAAGAATAATCCTTTCTTATATAATCTATTAAAATGTATGAATCAGTACTAGTTAAATAGAAAAACTTGAAACTTGCTTTCAAAAAATAAATTTGATGCTGTTTGTCTTATGTTTGCCACTTCTATACAATTATGTTAACTACTAGGTCCTCAAGAGCAAGAAACTGACTACATACCCCTGGAAGCTCCAAAAGCGAAGAAAGTAAAAAATCCTTTAGATCCTCGAGAGAAAAATCCTTTTGTTTATGATTCATCTGATTCGGAAACTGAGGAAGCAGAAGTTAAAGAGGTTCAAACAGAACTGTTACCTGCACCACCCTCTGAAAGTAAAGCTGTATGGAAAGAAAACTTATTCTTCTCTAAGTTTGATTCACGACTAAAAGGTATTTATAGATACACTTTTACTATACTCATAACACATCAAATACTTTTCGTATGCTGCAATGCAAAACTACTGAATAGTGGATGCTACAATTGGACTATTCAGTCAACTTTGTAGCAATCTTTCAGCAATATAGTTGAATATTCGCGCATAGCCTCAAACTAAATTGAAATCCGAGCATTGAAATCAGAAAATGTTAATACATGTTATTAATTACAACTGTTTTTGTTTTCAGAGGGCTTAGCTTTCTTCGGTAAAGCTCCAGAGAACGAGGTACAAAAAGAAAGAAGAGAATTAAAAAGTTTAATGAAGAAACGAATATATAATAAAGACAGAAAGAATCAAATGTTCAAAAAGAAAATAGGAGGGAAAAAGAAATCAATGATAAAGCCGTATAAAAATAATAGTTAATTTGAGTTGATAAAGTAATTTGTAAATATATACAACATGTAAACATTTACAACTTTTTAATACCTACCCTCAGATCAATAAATTTATTGGTCCAAGTACCTACCCTTGTCATACGATCTGCTCCCGGCCATGGCGGCGGATCCATCCACGGCCGGGTTAAAGTTAGCTAGCGCCAACTTCAACCCGGACAATAAGTTTGGCGAAAACTGTACTTTGAAATCATATGAGCTAAAGAGTGATTAGCTCTTTGGTACTGATATATATCTTTTTTGTGTTTAGCTCGCGAGCTACACAAGTCTACATTCGAGCAAGGTCAACGGCGTACCTATATCGGAGCCTGAATATAACGAGAAAGTGTCTAAAAAAATGGAAAACTTCTTTATAATGCGGAAATATGTGTAAGATCTCCCACTTGTATTTATTTTTATCAGAGCAGAGGGAGCAAATGAACCTGCGGCCACCATGTTTCCCCCAAGATGCCAAACAATAGAATGAAATAATAAAGCGCCTGCGTGAAGCTGCAACTTTTTAGTAAATAAGCTTGTCAAACAATTCATTCAAAAAATTATTTGTCCGTCTCATCACTCATTAGGAGATCTGTATAAACTTATCCTGCTAGACTTGTTATTATTATTACAGTGTCCGGTCCTTGGACGCATCTTCGTATCGTGGTCGTGTCGTGTGCCCATCGTTTGCAGGGTTGGAGTTCGTACTATAATTATAGTATTTGTACTATAATTTCATGCTTCGTACTATATACTATCCATATTTAAGGATAGTACGAAAAATACTAAAATTTCATTACTTGGCATTAATGACTAATAAAAAAAACATTTACTACCAATCTAATATTTAAAAACCACAATATTAAACATTTTATTACTGTTCATGTCATTACTCGGTCACTCCTCAAGTGCCCTTTAAAAAGTCGTGTCTTTGTGGCAGCATATTCAGTAACTAAACCTTATTACGATAAGACACAAACTGGCAGCACAATTCATAGGCGGTACCGTAAAAGTGGTAACTGTACTGATTTTATTCCTACTAAGGATCAAAATCCAAATTATAAAAGTGTTTTAGTGTAACTTTTGTAAAAATACTATCCTTTTCACTTTTTTGTACTATCGTTTTGAACATGCCTAAATCCAACCCTGCTGCGTACAAATATCTATGGCCTGCGTGCCTTTGCATCGGCCAGTGTTGCAAAACCTACCGATTTTTTTGGGAAATTTTGACAATGATTTACGGAATACCGATTTTTGGTCTGAATCTCCCGATTTTAAAAAATTCAATAATGTAACAATTATTATAGTTTATATACTGGCATCAATTATATTTTTAACTATATATTATGTCATTGTCTGGCATCTTTACACCCAATAGCAACACTAGTACCGAATAGCTGGTTTTAGGTTTTAAGGGCATGTATCCAGGGCAAAGATGTCTATGATCCAGGGCCGTTTACCATCACCAACAATGTTTAAAACTGTTATTTCCTTAATTTATATATACTAGCTTACATTCATTCGATCCGCCAATGTGGAACACATATTCTCTTTAATTAATTGAATGATAACTAAATAACGCCCTTCCACAGAAGCAATTATTGGCTTACTTCATACAAAGAGATGGTTAATGGAGATAATGGAGATGATAAATATTATGATTTTATGATTTCAAAGAGTTTAAAATATGATAGCTAAGATATCATCAAAGAGCTTGTATCAGTATTTTTTTTATAAGAATAGTAAGTTTAATAATGTTAAAATATGATTTAAGAAAGGTCGCATGTATCGAATCCGTAGATATAAACGTAAATACGTAAGTAAATCTTCGTTTTATTTATATATAAGGTTATATTACTAAAATCTCCCGAATTCTACAGATTTTTAACTGGCAAACCTCCCGAAAAATGGATTCTTGGTTTTGCAACATTGGCTTCGGCCCAAATCATAGATATATAATATACTCCAGAGTATATTTTAAATCTATGGGCATGGCCCAAATCATAGATATATGGGCCTTTCTCTACTAACTGGAAACTTGTCTATTGACAGTTGTCCAACCCTATTTTTCTAAAAAATTACAAATATAATGTGTTAAGTCGATAGATAGTTATAATATAAATACATATAAACAAGAAACCATTGTAATTTTCCCTTATTTTTCGAATTATAGGCAATTTTGTAAAAAAAATGCGGCAGAGGACTGTTTTACCACCCAGAGGACTGTTTTTTCCACCCAGAAAACAGTTTATGTCAATGTTTATATGAAGAAAAACGCAATATTAATTATTAAATGTAATCAAATAAATTCTTTTATTTATTGAATACTGTATCACATACAGAATTTAAATATTTATATTTATCAAGAACAAATTGCGAGCTTAACTCTCTAAGCAACGAATTAAAATAATTATAATCAAAATTAAGCTTAGGTACTAAGAATCAGCCTTGTTTATGTGTGTACAGGCTCTTTATGTTAGGTGGGAGAGTTTTAAAGATTTGTAATAGGCTTCCAAATCCTCGTGCAGCTCTTCTACGTGGGACACTCAGAAAGTTTTGAGAAACTAAAAAACTAACTTCTATGAAAAAAATATCTTTATTTAAATCTTTTCAAAGAACTCTCCACCAAGTTTCAAGCGTCTGAACCAATTTTCAGAACATTTTTTCCAGTCCTCCGCAGACACCTCTTCCACGGCCTTCTCAAACGCTGCTAGCGCGTCTTCCGGCGATGAAAACTGTATCCCTTTGAGCAGATTTTTAATTTCAGGGAATAAAAAGAAGTCACATGTAGCCAAATCAGGACTGTAAGACTCTGACCGGTGTAGAGTCCAGGAAGTCCCTCGTTTTGATCGCAGAGTGCGCGGGCGCGTTGTCGTGGTGAAGAAGGACCCCACGGAGGCCGGTGTTCGGTTGCTTGTTGCTCATTGCAAAAAAAACTTCTGGCAGGCATTTTGTGCTATACTATTCGGCGTTGAGGCTGCTTTGGTCTCGAAGTGGAATTGAAATTAGGTACCCCATCAAAATGAAGAAACTAGCGATCAAAATTTTTCCTGCGCTCCTCGATCGCTTCACTTCCGTAGGCGTTGGTTCATTTTGAAACAGCCAAACTGTCAACTGACGCTTTGTTTCTGGATCGTATTGATAAATCCAGGATTGATTAATCCTGGATCCAGGTGAGGACCTGTCACAATGTCGTAAACGCGCCATGACGAGCCTGCATCAAATTTTTGTATCATAATTATCACGGCACCAATTCACACGGGCCTGCTTTTGAGCTTCGGTGAGGTTGTGCGGTACCCAGCGGGAAACTATCCTCCTTACGGGAAGGTGCTCGAGCAAAATCTTGTGAACACTTCCTGAACCAATCGTAGGACGACCACTCCTTTGTTCATCCGCCAAAGTAAGACGACTGCGTTCGAACTCGCTATACCAGCGGTAGATGGTTGCTTTTGAAGGTCCTTCATCCATAAAAGCAACTCGAAGTCGATCAAATGTCTCATCAGGTTTTAAGCCACATTTGATATAAAAAATCATTGCACGAAAATGTTCTCGATGCAGATCCATTTTTTTGAGACAAGAAAATTTGAATTGGCTCTCAAAAAAAATGCGGAGGGAAATTTGAAAATCGAACAGTGGTATTTTTACTTTTAAATAATCCAAGTTTTCAAAAGAATTACAAGTGGCCAGTGTTAGCCAGCCAGTCTTATACATAAAAACTTTCTGTCGCAAATCTTTCTGAGTGGTATCTTTAACTGACTTTCTTGTACCTTTTCCCTTCTTTCTTTGGTAGTTTCGTCGTTCTTTTTCGTTCAATTGCTCTCTTCTTACAGGGTCATTTTTTTGCCGTTGATATCCTCATCTTGCTGCAATTCGTTTCTACTCTTTTATTTCTTCTTTGGTTTTAGGTTTCTTCTTTAATGGCATTGCGGCAATATTAAAACAATGAAACATACTTTCAATATTTAAAAAAAAACGTAAGGGTTTAAAAACAGGTAGTTACTAGGTACGTAATATTTTATATTCCAAAATCCATAATAATAGAAAACAGAAGACGGAAGAAAGAAAGAGGCTATCGGCAAGCAGTAGGTTAGTGTAGACTATAAAGAATATTAATAAAATACACGGACGTCAAATAAAACAGTCCTCTGTCACATTGAACAGTCCTCTGTGTTATAAATTTCCAGAGGACTGTTGCACAGAGGACTGTTATTTTTACATAAAAAATGTCATACAACGTATCAGTTTAAATATTACTTCATAAAACAGAAACAGCTATAAATGATCACTCTGAGCAATTTTTTTGTTAAATAAATATAATTATAACACATAAAACACCGCAAAATAGACTTACCAGAGGAATGTTCACTCAACATTACAGAGACGTGGCTTCCACACAGACGCGGAGTTGTCAATGCGCAAAGTAGCAGCGACTTGTTTAGTATGGCGACCGAGCAAACTTTACACTGTTAACATTCCGTTTCACGCGAAATATAACCATAATAGTGTTTAATATTTTTGTGGCGCGATATTCAAATTGTGACAGAGGACTGTTCAAAAAATGAATGGACAAAATTTGAACACTAGTTTTTAGTACAAAAAAAAATTCTAAAATTATAATTGTTTTTTGTTCACATGCATTCAATATTCTTTATGTTTATAGAGTTATAAGATTTTTCATTTTTAAATACAACTAATAAAAACGAACCGAATCGGTACTCGATCCGGAATTAGGACATAACAGAGGACTGTTTTTAGTGGCTTTTAGACCACATTTATGAAATGATTATGATTTTAAATATTAATTAAGCTTGGCTCCTTAAATAATAGGTTATAAATTATGTATTTTAATAAATAAAACTATGCATTAATATAGCCAAAGTAAAAAAAAATGCTTGGACCATGATTTTCCTGTTAGTAGAGAAAGGCCCATATATTATATATCTATGGCCCAAATTAGCTTGCTACAATATAGTAATCTGTGGCCCAAATTAGGGATGTCAGAAATGCAAAAAGTATCGATATATATCGTATCGATATTAAAAAAAAACTGATAAGACTGGTTTTCTAGGCCCAGACGCCCTAGAAAACCTGCTGATGACCGGCCGTGTGGAGGGCACCAGGAGTAGAGGACGCGCACCTCTGCGTTGGATAGACACAGTGAGGGAGGCCATACACTTGGCACAAGACAGAGCAGTATGGAGGACGTATATAAAAAACATTACCCATTATAGTCACGCCCCTCAGTCATGAGATAGCGACTAGGAAGAAGAAGAAGATTAAAAAAAAAAACAATATCGCTATCGATATTTTCAAAAAATATCGGTATATCATATCGGCCAACTTAAAAACCAAATTATAAAACAGCCAAAAAAAGGGATTTTTTAATCTTACAACTTAAAAAACCTTTTCGATACTTGGAATTTTATATCTTGGAAAATTATACATCGATTTTTCGAAATATTAAATATCGCTCAAAAATGTCGATTTATAAAAAAAAACACGATATATCGATTTATCGATGTATTGATATTTTTTCAACATCCCTAGCCTAGCCCAAATGCCAAAACAATTCAATTCAAAAGGTAACGTTTTGGACCGTTACGCTCAGATAATCAGAAGAGAGATTGACAAACTTGAGATTGTTTTTTAGTAATTTCGACAATATTAGTGAATTTTGTAATAGTGTACGTAGGGTTAACAATCTATGTACAGTACAGGGTGTTGTGCTCGATAATAATTTTATTTAATATTCTTGTGCTGATTGAAAATTATTGTATGTTCAAAATGTCTGATAGTGAGAGCGACACTTCAAGTAACATTTTTACCTTACCAAATGTGACAGTAAGTGTTGCATTGCATTAGTTTATACAATATATTTGCTTCTATTAATTCTTCACTTCATTGCCAGTAGATTTTATGTTTCTATTTTTACATTACCTACTCTTTTGTTTATTTACATAACCATATCATTCTGTTTATCTTTCAGACTGTGAGCGCTAAAGGACCAAATACAAATATAACCAATTTGAGTTATCGTAATCAATTAAGCTCAACTATGAGTATGCCGAGAAACTTTGCCTTTGATCAAAAAAGTATGTACTACAGACGGGAGACTTCGCCTATGTCGACACGTAGTGCCTATGATATACGTCCTCGGCCCTTCCAACAATATTATAGTGGTATGAGCTCCCAGCAGTCTGTGTGCAATGGAAGAAGTGGTGCACCTATGTCTATAAGAAGTATTGGTAAGTTCATTGATCTTATTTGTGTTGTCTAGTGTAATAAGCACTTAGCCAATTAACCCTAATATCATCCAGTACAGCAGTACCCACTGTGTTGCTTGGTTATACCTACCAATTTATGTTGTTTTATGTAGATATGTTAAAGAGATACTATTTCAAGGATTAGACCTATTATTTAATTTTTCAGACTCTTCTGCAAGTGTCAGTGCTGCAGAGATTGCATTTGCATTCAAGAATGTAAAGTACAACAAGCATGAATTGAGGGTAATTAAAGATGCATACCAGAAATTAATGAAGCAGCGATTTCGAAAGGGAATTGAAAAGCGAAGGAATATGAGACTATTTCCGAAAGGCAGTAGGAGAAGATCTGGATATGACTCTGGAGAACAAGGAAGTAACTCCTCCATCAGCAGTGATGACTGTAGGTCCATAAAGACCTCATATAAAGAAAACATGTCCAGTGCCAGATCTGCAAGGTCTGATTTGACTGACTTCAGGAAATTTGTAAGGGACAGTAACATGCTGAGAAATGGTTCAGAAAATTTTGGAGGAAATACTGTTACAAACATTTTCCCTTTTGAGTCTCATAGTATTAAAAATACAGAACATTTTAATAACACTGCAATTCCAAAACAAACTAATCTCATGCCTACTCAAAAGGACAGATTTAGAAATGGATTTCTACTACCCTCCCAAAGATTCAACAGATCAGTTGCATGCATACCTGAAACTTTAGAAAATCCTCATAAAAGTATAGGAAATACTGTGATAAACCATTGCAATAAGAATATTAACAAAGACTTTGCAAGTGGTAGTGATGAGGAAATATTCTCTGAAGTAACAGAAAGCGAAAGTACATCTAATATTAATATGCAGCGTAAAAGAAGATTTGATAGTCACAATGAAGCAAGTTTCCCTGATAAGAAAAAATGCAAAAGGTCATCACCAATCAAAAATTTACAAACAAATTACAAAGCTCCATCTCCAATTAATAACATTGAATCGAACTTGAACACTTGGGAATTTATTAAGCCTTCAATACCAGTGAGAAAATTGAAGCCCAGAAAAAACTTAAGCGAACATAACCAATTAGAAACCACACAAAATAGTGATGTCTCAATGAGGCCGAGTTCTTTAAAAAGAAAGCTTTTCACGCAAAAGCTAGATGTTGCTGAAAAAGCAAATCTATGTACTGATGGAACAAATAGTCCACAAAGCAATGTTTATGTATTACAAAAGGAAAAAAACAAGGCTAGAAAATTGGTTACAAATCAATCATGTCTGAATAGAGAAGTACAAGACGATAATAATTTATTAGATTTGATTCACAAAATAGTGCCACCTAATCGTTTGAATATTTCTAATCAAACTACTACCAATCAAAACAAAACTGATTTAAATAATAAAAACAGGCAAAGCAATGAAGATAAATGGGATGTAACTTCTGTAATATCAATGTGCAATGAAGATGTCAGTGACACATACACAGATGAAGAAATATTTGAAGGAGACACTACCAAGAAAGAGACAAAGAAAAATAAAGATGTTAATTTAAAAACTAACTCTGCAACAGTTGGAAATAACATACAACTATATCAAGATTGCAAAGTAGTGGTGTCAAAGTTACACGAAAAACAAAAAATGCAACAGCTGGTTGCCACTAAAAACTTTAATTTAACACATAACAGTAAGTTTAAAATACACTAAGGGCCTTTTTCACCACTGCTGGATTAGCCGCTAACCGCCGGACAAATAAAATTTTTTAACACAATTTCTATGAAATTATCTACCAGGTAATTTAATGGGTTACTTAACTTACTAAGAGTTGGTGAAACAGGCCCTAAATCTATTAACAGTTATTGTGTAATATTCTAATTTAGACTATTTTCTAATGCAACTATTTTGCCTTTGTTTTAGATGTGACTTCATCCAATGTTAAGGGTGCAGCCAAATCATTCTGGGAAACTGACTCTGAGAGTGAAGCAGAATGGTCAAAGAGCCATGCTATTGATAATATAAAAAAAGGTAAACTTAATCAGTTTTAGGTGCTGAGATTTTTTTGTGTCTTTTACTTACTAACAAAATATTTCTTTTTTAGCTAATGCTTTGTTGGAAGCCAGAAAAGAAAATTTGAAGAACACTACTGGCCATGCAAGCAACATTAACAATGTTTCAAAGATTTCCCAACAAACTCCAGATGTTTCTAAGCTTATGAATAACATATCAATGAACAATACGGTTATGAATAATACTCTCGATAGAATGCGTAAATTCGACCCCAGCAATCTGAGTATTAGATCCCACCGAACATCTAAAAAGAAAAAATGCTGTAATGAAACTTATGCTACTGTGGTAAAAAGTAATGTGGACAATCAAAACAGTGTTCAAACAGAAAAAAAATATCATAATTCTATAAAACAAAATATGACAGTTTTAGAAACAATAACATTAAAACCTGATATTCAAAATAAAACATCAACAGATACATCTAAACCCAAATTAAATACAAAAAAAGAAAAAAAGGCAAATCCTGTGGCATCTTCATCACACTGTAAGAAAAGCCCTAAAGATAAAAAAGCTAAGATTGATAAACCAGACAGTCCAAAAAAAAATAATCCTAAAAAGCCTGAATCAGAATCAAAACTTGCAAAATTAAGCACTGTCAGTAATGAGCCAAAATCCAAGCTTCGGAATAATAGTACTGGAAAGAAAAACGAAAAACTAAATGAGAGTAAGCAAGTTAAAACGATTCCTAAATCCAACTCAAAAAGGGATGATCAAAAGAATAAGAAAGAAACACAAAATAAAAGCCCTAAGAATAAACATAAAACGAAAATTAATCGTGAAAGCTGTTCTAAAATACGGTCGACGCAGGATAATTCAGTTTTGCAACCAACTATCCTAAATAAAACTGTAGATCTTTTACAAGTGACAAAAACTGGTCGTCCGATAAGGTCGTGCAGGACCCCAAGCCAAAGTAGGTCTATTGAACTTTCTAGATCCTCACAATTTAACAATACTTCTGACTTAAGCAAAAACCTACGTTCGAGAGTCATTGATATATCATCGTCTTTTGAAAATATAACTATCAAAATCAAGCCTAGAAATAAAATAAAAAGTAGTAAAGACATTACAATAATACAAACGCCAAAGAGTGATGTATCTTTTTCATTAGGCTATGATAAACGGACACCGACCCCTAAAAAATATTTAGGACACAACAGAGCTGATTTTTTTAAAGGTAAAAGAAAGTAATTCAAGTGCTCTAACTACGCTCATCCAAAGTTAGGCTTTTTGAATAGCCGCGCAGCGCAGAGGTACAGCCACGTAGTAATCTTATTGTGCAAATGTATCGTGTGAAATATATCAAAAGTTGAGCATACTCACTGTGTGATGCTCAACGCAAGATTTATATACCACTGATTGAATAATACCACTTATAGCGAACGGGATATAACATGAGTGTGAGAGATAAATCTAGAGTAAAAGTTAAAAACGAGGAGGTTTTCGATTCGTCTGTGTATATTATATCATAATAAAATTATGTGTTATTCTGATGTTAAGAATCTATAATACTGTAATTTCATGAAAATCTATTCAGTAGTTTTTGGCGTGAAAGCGTAACAAACCTTCATTCATCCTCACAAATTTTCATAATTGACATTTACACCCGTATTCACAAACGAACCGTTACCATGAGAGGTCTCACAGTAAAGAATAAACATCGCGACCAATCACAGAGCCTCGCTCTAATTCGAGGACCAATCACAAAGCCGTATTCAAAGTTTGGTCCCATAACTTGTGGAAGTACCCATTGTTCGTGAATATGGGTATTATAATATTAGGAAAGATAGGATAGTAATGTAATTTAGAGTGTAGTTACCACCTCTATCCTCAAGTGTTATTTAGTGCGACTTTAGGTCATACTTACACAAATAGTAAACCAAAATATGAATTTGATAATGGTTAGTGTTAATTTCACATGGCAGAAATGCCTGCTGGACACGGGACGGGAAATGCGACTAAAGTACAAAGGTTTTAATTAGAAACTAACACCATTGACTAAATATTATACGAAGATTTATTTATTGAATGTTTCAACTTTTACGCTATGCCGATGTATTTTAAACGATTATAATGTCTGACAACAAATATACTCTAATTATTTCTAGTACTTTAACAGCTAATACTACAAAGACATTACTATAATGTTTAAGAAGATTGATTGAGGGGGGGGTGCAGTTGAGGGATTTCTTACCCCCCCCCCCCCCCCCCCGGGTCCCTCATCTCCATAAAAAAGAGGTAGTGGAATTTCAGCAGAATTAAATAAAAGAAACAAAAAACCCGACTGCGTAAAAACTACTAACTAAAAATCTAAAAACAAGCTCTGTGATGTTGGAAAATGTATTGCAGGCGGGACAAGCAAAGAAACAATTTTGTTTATGAACGAACAGCTTGTCCCGCCTGCAATACATTTTCCAACATCACAGAGCTTGTTTTTAGATTTTTAGTTAGTAGTTTTTACGCAGTCGGGTTTTTTGTTTCTTTTAATAATTGATTTTATTTCCTTCTTTTTAGTTTATAAATCATCATAGAATCACTAGGTTCAATCCTAAATGATGATTTAAAATATAAATTAATACAACTAAAGATCCACAGGCCACTATCTAGGGTTATCGTTTCTTCACCCTGTCTCCGGATCTCCGATAGTCCCACGATGTGCCAGTTAATACGACTTAGCTCTCTCAGCAAGGTGTTCGTTCAGCCGCACAGAGCGTCCATTATACGTCGCCAGGTTGAGGTTACGAGGTTGGTACCCTACCGTCGCCCGGGGATTCTTAGCACCCCCCACTGCACCGTTACCGTGGGGGCCGTAAATCTGGGATGCTACTCATGATTGGGGGGCTTGCCGTAGTCATCACGCTTGGCAGGCAGGTTGGTGATCGCAGTTCCTGGAATGCTTTCGCTGATACTACTGCTGCCTACTATCAGGTTCGGCATTTGGGAGCATTCCAGCATAATTCATGGTTATACCGCCATGTATCGGTTGCCAGAGCCAAAATGGATGGGAAGATCTTATTTTCCCATGTTCCGGCTAGTATCCTTTAGTCGCCTTTTACGACACCCATAGGTAGAGAAGGGGTGGCCTTATAAGAATTCTGAGTTTTGTTGATGACTTTCCAGGCAACAATGATAAATTTCATCATCCGACGTCCGGTTCTATTTTTTTATTCCGACTCCAGGCGTCAATAACCATTGCAGCGTAGAGGAAGAATACTATTTTATTTGATTCTAGGAAAATTTCGAGTTGACTAGCATGACCGGTTTATAGAAAGGATACCGTACTCTAAGAAAAGCTCCGATTCTATATTTTGTTGTCGACTCTACATGCATCAATTTTTATGAATACCGGAAAAATATAGTGTTGATCCAGCATGACCGGTAGGTATATAATGCATCAGAGTCACTAACAAAATATAGAACCGGAGATCGGGTGAATTTCTGACCGATATCCTTATATGCCGGTCATGCTAGCCGATAATTAAGTAGTTCTGCAAATTATTTATTTATTTTGGTAAAATCGAGCGTTAGGCTAACATGACCGGCTATAAAAGCGCACCGCTTAAAATTCATCCGATTTCCAGTTCTAAAATTTGTTGCAGGCTCTAAGCTCGTCCCACGTGGGGTCATAACTCAATAACTCATAATATAATAGGTAGCAACAAATTAATAAAATAATTCGGTTTATCATATTATATACATTTACGTATAGCTAGCATTGTTGTCGATCTTTCGAGATTGGTTTGAGTATTTTTTACCCGACTGCCGAAGGAGGAGGGTTATGTGTTTGACGCGTATGTATGTATGTCCGTTCCTATGTCCGGTCGTAACTACTCAACGCCACAACCGATTTAGATAAATGACACCTTATTAGATTCGTCTTGATGGCACGACTGTCACTGGGTACATGAAATTAAAAAAAAAAACAATATGGCGGATTTTATACGCTTTAATGTGCGAACTGATTTTGAAAATGATCTTTAGTTGTATTAATTTATATTTTAAATCATCATTTAGGATTGAACCTAGTGATTCTATGATGATTTATAAACTAAAAAGAAGGAAATAAAATCAATTATTAAAAGAAACAAAAAACCCGACTGCGTAAAAACTACTAACTAAAAATCTAAAAACAAGCTCTGTGATGTTGGAAAATGTATTGCAGGCGGGACAAGCAAAGAAACAATTTTGTTTATGAACGAACAGCTTGTCATTTTCAAAATCAGTTCGCACATTAAAGCGTATAAAATCCGCCATATTGTTTTTTTTTTTAATTTCATGTACCCAGTGACAGTCGTGCCATCAAGACGAATCTAATAAGGTGTCATTTATCTAAATCGGTTGTGGCGTTGAGTAGTTACGACCGGACATAGGAACGGACATACATACATACGCGTCAAACACATAACCCTCCTCCTTCGGCAGTCGGGTAAAAAATACTCAAACCAATCTCGAAAGATCGACAACAATGCTAGCTATACGTAAATGTATATAATATGATAAACCGAATTATTTTATTAATTTGTTGCTACCTATTATATTATGAGTTATTGAGTTATGACCCCACGTGGGACGAGCTTAGAGCCTGCAACAAATTTTAGAACTGGAAATCGGATGAATTTTAAGCGGTGCGCTTTTATAGCCGGTCATGTTAGCCTAACGCTCGATTTTACCAAAATAAATAAATAATTTGCAGAACTACTTAATTATCGGCTAGCATGACCGGCATATAAGGATATCGGTCAGAAATTCACCCGATCTCCGGTTCTATATTTTGTTAGTGACTCTGATGCATTATATACCTACCGGTCATGCTGGATCAACACTATATTTTTCCGGTATTCATAAAAATTGATGCATGTAGAGTCGACAACAAAATATAGAATCGGAGCTTTTCTTAGAGTACGGTATCCTTTCTATAAACCGGTCATGCTAGTCAACTCGAAATTTTCCTGGAATCAAATAAAATAGTATTCTTCCTCTACGCTGCAATGGTTATTGACGCCTGGAGTCGGAATAAAAAAATAGAACCGGACGTCGGATGATGAAATTTATCATTGTTGCCTGGAAAGTCATCAACAAAACTCAGAATTCTTATAAGGCCACCCCTTCTCTACCTATGGGTGTCGTAAAAGGCGACTAAAGGATACTAGCCGGAACATGGGAAAATAAGATCTTCCCATCCATTTTGGCTCTGGCAACCGATACATGGCGGTATAACCATGAATTATGCTGGAATGCTCCCAAATGCCGAACCTGATAGTAGGCAGCAGTAGTATCAGCGAAAGCATTCCAGGAACTGCGGTCACCAACCTGCCTGCCAAGCGTGATGACTACGGCAAGCCCCCCAATCATGAGTAGCATCCCAGATTTACGGCCCCCACGGTAACGGTGCAGTGGGGGGTGCTAAGAATCCCCGGGCGACGGTAGGGTACCAACCTCGTAACCTCAACCTGGCGACGTATAATGGACGCTCTGTGCGGCTGAACGAACACCTTGCTGAGAGAGCTAAGTCGTATTAACTGGCACATCGTGGGACTATCGGAGATCCGGAGACAGGGTGAAGAAACGATAACCCTAGATAGTGGCCACTTACTCTACTTCCGAGAAGGACACGACAAGGACCATCCGCGAGGTGGGCTACCATGGGACTGGTCTACAAACTCATGGTTGCTCAGCGTGCAATGGAGAGAGCAATGCTCGGAGTTTCTTTGGTGGATAGGATTCGAAACGAGGTTATTCGCCAAAGAACTAAAGTCACCGACATTGCGCGAAGAATAACCACGCTGAAGTGGAAGTGGGCCGGCCAAGTCTGTAGACGGACAGACGGTCGATGGAGCAGACAAGTGCTAGAGTGGAGACCACGTTTAGGCAAGCGTAGTGTAGGACGCCCTGCGACACGATGGACCGACGATTTAAAGAAGGTGGCTGGCAGCGGATGGATGCGAGCTGCCCAAGACCGGGACGGTTGGCGCTCTTTGGGGGAGGCCTACGTTCAGCAGTGGACGGCAATAGGCTGATATGATTCTTATAAGCCAGTCATGCTAACTGAACGCTTGATTTATCAGGGATTTATAAATAGAAAAAAAAAATATTGATGACTAAGGGCCGATTTCACCGTTCGCATTAAAAACTGAGTTCAATAAAACTAAGTTCTGCTTAATCGAGTTCATATGTTGGTTCTGATCTCGGTTCACGTCTCGCAGATTTCACCGAGTAATTTTTGGATTAAGACTTACAGTTCGCGCCCAATTTATTGTCCGGGTTGAAGTTGGCACGAGCTAACTTTAACCCTGCCGTAAAAATCGGAGGAAGAAAAATATTGGATTAAAATGATTTAAAACGACAGCCTACGACTTGAGCTTTAGTTTTTATTTATTACAATCCAATATTCTTCTTTCTCCGATTTTTACGACCGGATTAAAGTTAGCTCGTGCCAACTTCAACCCGGACAATAGGTTTGGCGAGAACTGTAAATTGTGTTAAATAATAGCACCCATTTTTAATAAAGTTATTATTTTATTCGATAAGACATTCACAATCTGAAAACCAGAGGCAATTAATATCTGCTGTTAAGGCAATTTATGAATGCTAAAGTAAATAAATTAATTATCTATTTATCTTAACCAGCGAATAACATCTTTTTACGCCAACAAGTCGTTAGTTTCCTCGACGCGTCTTAGGATGTAATAATCTACTAAATAAAAATATTTTGAATTATATGTATTAGTATACTTCTTATAGTTAGATATTATAGTGCAAAAATTCAAGTAAGTCTTGGTATTTTGATTAACCTAAATAAATCATGGTCATGTAAATATCACACTACCTGGAACTGGATTAATGAATATTATTTTTTTAACTACATACATACATGAAAATCACAAGTTTAATTTTATTAGATATTTTCAGATCTAATACTTATTCACATGTTAATCAAATTATTTTAGAACCAAACATTATTAATTTTACTCAACTGCGTCATTATTATAACAGAATTAAACAATTAACAGTAAATCTCTTCCAATAATTTAACAACCTATTAAATGCACATTTATATAGGCACCAGTGGCCCAAAAATGATGTCGAACAGTTTTTCTTTACATTTCACATTCAAACTTCATACCATACGGCTTTTAAAAATTACACAAGAAATGGGGTACTCCATAAGAGCATGCAGAATTAGAAATGATTCCATCAAGAAACTATGCTCCCAATAATAAGGAATGCACTTAGATATGACACAGCCACGTGAATATGTATAATAAGTAATTTATTACAGAACATGTATATTATGACGAAAGCTATTCTGATGATAAAGTTGCGAGATAGGATAAAACGTCACATAGGATAGGAAAAAATCACATAATAATACTCCATAAATATTCAATAGGACGACACACAAGTGTAAAATATTATATCTATTCAACTAATCTCGACAAATAACCTACGAAATCTCGCATTTTTACAACAATTGGTTGTAAAATGTACAAGTCTTGTTAGTAACACATTTATTATACATTTTACATCTAGTGTGTTTAATAACATTAAGCCATTTTAGGGCCACTGTTTCCCATTATTAAACCTACATGATTCAATTACGACTCATTGGCTGTGAAATACTAAGCACTCGATACTGTCGATGATTGTTAAGCGAGATAATTTCGATTTGATATATGTAATATACAAAGAGCACTATGATACGCGTAGATACGTTGAAGTCGTCGTTTCAATATTCGTCTTCCTCCGGCGGGTGTGGGTTGTCGCCGTCAATTTCTTCAGGAGGCGCGAATCCGTCCTGACGAACCAAAAATTTACATTGTTGAGTTCTGTCGGTGAATACATTAACATTTTGTAATAAAAAATCTGGTTCAATTAATGACAGCTTTCTGTATTGGTTTGATTGGACTTGTAGCTTTACACACACAGAATGACAGAAGGCAGTTTGCAAAATTATGAACAACAGGTTGACAGCCAGTTTGTAAAATTGGCATAAAAGAACTTAACACCTGATACATCTTAGGCATCCAATAAAATAATAAGGTTCATAGATATAGCTGTTGGCGACCAAACCGCCAATCATTTACCCTGAATACTCACTGAACTCATGATCCACCCTTGCTTTGCCTCAGGGTACTATTATTATAATTTTATGTATAATATGCGCAGGGATTATTCAAAATTGGTTCAGTAGATCCAGATATTGCCCCCTAAAACCTTACAAACTTTACCTCTTTATAATAGTAGTATAGATAATAAAAATCTATACTTTTTATCTGGTCTCTTCTCTCTACACGAAAATAATAATGTGACTATAATAATGGAATGTTTTGTGGCCGTAGTATCACATGATTATTTCAAAGATTTTTGAACTCTTACCTCAGTTGCATATAAAATATCCAATATCTTCTGAACAATAGGAGCATTCTGCTGCTCTTCCATCTCTTGACAGATCACCTCTATATCCCGGAGCTTTCCGAAATAGAAGTCCCGTTCTTTTTCGAGTCCGTCAACTGTTGCTTTTAACTCATTAACCTGTGTTCAAGCCAAAGATTAGTCTTCTTGGCATAAAATAGAAATTAACATAAATAAAAGATTGATAATAAATAAATTGGACTGGACAATAAAATTGGCGAGAACATACATTGCGGAATTTAATTATTGTTACCCACTAATAAAAAACATTAAAAGACCACAATACCTGGTGATTTAGTTCGTCTATCACTTTTGAGTCCCCCTTAGCACTTTGATTTATTCTGGTTAGGTTTACTGGGGGTGACCTCACTGTGCTGTTAGCTTTTCCAACTGAAAAATACAATAAAAGGGCTTTAAATACTGTAGGATTAAAAAACTGAATGATTAAGCTATGATTATTCAAATGATCATAACAAACTTTCTCATAATGGCTTGGTTTTCTATAACTAGCTATCTACATACTGATTTTTGACACTTGACTATACTACTCGGGAATACTAGACATTGAAATAAAACTACTTTTTACGGATTTTATCGCGTTATATTGATATTATTGATTATAATAGATGATTCGTGAGGCCATTGAAATTAAAAAACATCCAAATTTCAAAAGAGCAGATGACTGGGTCTTATATAGATTCAATTAAATCTAAATCCAAGCCTAAAACTGCAAGACCGAAGGATACGTTGAGGTTGTTCTGCGTGAATCCGATTGCCAACAATTAACAAAAATGTAGGATAGCTGTTAGTAATTGAAACGTCAAGACTCCTACCACCTTAGTCATCCGTGACCATGGACGCTGTAAAGGGTCCGAAACGTCGGGATTAAAATAATATCAATATAACGCGATAAAATCCGTAAAAAGTCGTTTTATTTCAATAGCTATCTACATTTAAAAAAAAGTGGTAAAAATATTATTACAGAAGCTTATTAATTAATAAGCAAAATGGTCATATGTAGGTAAATGTATAATAAAATAATCTTCCTGTGCTGACGTAATTGTATTAAAGATAAATATGATGTAGAATAAACATAATACAAATGCACACAAATAGCTCAAAATGACTCATCAAATTGATACAATGAAAATGATAACATGCTGTGCAAATATGAATAACAATCATATAACATGCATGATACTGTGCAGGTGTGGTCAGAGTATATACCGAGTATTAATTCAATTATATATTATTTACTTATATAGGGCAATGGTTCCAATCAGTTTACATAAATATGATTATCGCTGTTTGACTTGGGTTTATGTATTTAGGCAAATTAATAGAAAAGCAAAGTTAATAACACAAATCAACTGTAAGGAAACAAAATAGTACTGGATTGGGGTCTAGCTGCGACTTTGGCGACAGGCGCCATCGGTTTCTTGGCGACGGCGGCCGCTGCCCGCGGGGCTGCGGCGCCCCCGTGCCCCATGGGCAGGCCCTCACGTTGCGCCACCGCGTCATATTCTGTGCCTCCATAGTTGGCATCAAAGAATTTCTTGAACCATTGTAAGAATTCAAAATTGTCTTGGAAACGACCCTTCACCAGTCTGTCAATGGGTACTATCTACAAAAGAAAAAAGTGAAGGTAAAAATAAAAAGAATCACAATGCTACAAATGGTGCCACTAGCCTGCAGTCTATGACTAAACATGTACACAGATGACCACACACAGAAACACATAAAACCATGTAACTAATTGTTGAGAATGGGGGTTTGATGTTAAACATTCACAAGTAGTTGTGTTGCTAAGTGTGGTTTGTGAGTGGGGTGCATTATTTGATTCGGCTGATGCATACTGCCGGAGTGGTGCATGGGAGCAGGCCGGCGGGCGACCCTGGGGGGCGGTGGCACCTGGACTGCACCACATAATGGCACTCCTGATTCACATGCCCCAGACCCAATGGTGATGCCGCCACGTGCATCAAAAGCATCATATTCTCTCCCATCATAATTGGCATCAAAAAATTTTTTAAACCATTGTAAGAATTCAAAATTATCTTGGAATCTCCCTTTAATCAGCTTGTCCACTGGTATTACCTATAAAGCACAGTATTGTGGTATGGTAAATTGTAACATTACAACTTATTGTAGTATCTCAAAAACAGCTGATAACATGTTAATAAAATAGATGGATTTTGGTGCACTGGTAAATTCTTGAGAAGACTTTTATTTTACAATGGTTGCAGCACATTTTACTTATTTAATACATAGTTCTAGTTTAAGATCATTTTGATCATCACAAAAACATTTGAATAATTTAATTAAGTGGCTATGATTGTGCAAACACACAAAGTGCTTATTGGCTTCTGAAGTAGGAAAATAATATAAAAACTAAATTAAACAACACACTGGACTTGATTGTACCTAGCTATAACTGAAAAGTGTTATACCTACTTAGTTTCTGAACTTTAAACAAAATGTTAGACAAATTACCTTATCAACACCCATTTTCTTGAACCCAGCCTGCAGTATTTTAAAATTTTGTATATATTCATGTTCAAGATTTGTTTTGAATTTAATTCTTTTCATAGGCACACTGTTAGGGAACAACATATCCATAAACTGACAATATGCGGCGCCTGTACATAGTTCTTCTATCTTGGCGAAGTTTGACTGGAGGCAGTCGTTCACCCACGCCAACATATCATGTCGCGACAAATTCTCCGATGTCACGTTGGTTGAATATACGTTAACTGCCATCTTCGCTACTCCCAATTATTTATCCTAAAATTTAACATTACCGTACATTAAGACCGTATAAAAACCGACAGCAATGCGTTTCAGAAAAAAGAAAGCCGATCTAAAAATAGGTCGTGGTATATCCGTGGCGATTTCCCGACGAACCACTCGAAAGTGTTTATAAACTTTCATGCAAACGGATTTCTTAAATGCTACCAAACTTTATTTTAGAAAATAACAGTAAAGTTCAGTACAACTACAACGGATGTGGTGATAATAATATGACAGCGAACAAGACGAGACGACTCATCAAAAATCTGTAGTACCGCATGATGAAAGTTATCGGCACACCCTTTCATATTGAAGTATTGGTCTTCTAATTACTTACCTTCTTAAAACAAGATCTTGGACTTAAATGTTCTTCAATGTATCGTAAATGAACAAGCAAAGTAATCAAAAACGTTAGATTTTTGTCCAAAAACGCTTGCCGTTGCTTGCCGTGTTCTTTCCGTGTTACCATAGACAAAGTACCACAGACAACTCAATCTAAAAAAAAGGTTTATTTTTTAAATCTACGTAGAAAATAAAATCATTTTAAAGTATCGAGTATACGATACGAGTAACCAAAGGCGAAGGTCATGGTGTGCTTATTATCCCGGCGGGTAATAAGCGAATAAAAACATACGAATGTACGAATATTGCATGCATGTGAAGAGCCGTCAGACGGTCAGACTTGCATTTGCAAACTTAGCAAAGGATCGAGGTTCGCGCGCGTCGATGTGCGTTAAAAACCGACATAGCTCGGTAAACCGCAAATGTAGCGAAAACTTTACATTAATTTGCAAATGATAAAGCCATGGAAGTAGTACTAGTAGTAATACTTAGTATACAACGAAACGAAACGAAAACTTAGTAAACGAAGTGTAACGAAGTTTGACACAGTCATATTAGTTCCATGGATAAAGCTGACAATTCGACATAAAATTTTTCAATTTCGACAATAAGTCGATAATCGATAGGTGCAATCTTGACATACTTGTAATTTAATTACGCGTTTAATATGACCGACATAATTATGTATTATATCCAAAAACCAGTCAAATTATTTCTGACAATTATTGTCGGATTGTCGACTTTTGATAGTTTGATATAACTCTTACGGGCTGAATAATGGGCTATCGTAGCCATATAAATTGTAAATAAAAAGTAAACTTGTAAATAAAAAATCCACCAAAAAATACCATCCCACTCATTTGGCCCTTGCGGAGAACCACCTAAGTTGGGGACCCTGATGTTCATATTATTTAACATTTCGTTGGAGAAATATCAACACAACTTCAAAAGCGTTTTATGATTTTCATTCATCTGTGTGACCATTTCTTTAGTTCGTTGAAATGAAACACAATCGCAATATTCTTTGAACGCCCATTAAAAATTACGATTTTTTTTATAATAAGGTAAGGACTAGGGGCACCCACTAATAAATTATTCTGCACTAAAGAATCTGTCGTGCCCACTGGATGCCGCGCCTCCTTAAATAACAAAAGAGTACTGAAATAACACTAACATCCACACTCAGAGTCGGCTAATGATTACTTAAACTATTACTAAGTAAGGATTTCAAAAATTCACATCTCAGAGTCAGTTAATGATTCATTAGTGGGCCTAATGGATCATTATCTTTAAGAAAACAGTGTTTTTAATACAAAACGAGTCAAAATAATTACCATTCAGCTGTTTTAATGTTATTAATTTCATCATTTTAATGTTTGAGTACCTTTTTTATAGTGTGAACTTGTGAAGTGGAGGGGCAACTATCATGAAAAATATAGCCTATACTTATTATATAAATTACCCTTTTGGTTAACCAGTAGTTAATCCGGTTTTATAAAATACTAAATAGTCGTATAATTACGTACGAACTTTCGGTCGTACATGCAATAAACTCCTAAAAAGTCGTAGAAATACGACTTAAATTGTACATCTAGCAACGCTGATGCTGATAATCCGATGCAAAATCCGGATGCAATGGACGCGCCCCATCGGCATTTTGTAAATATACCGACGACTCGCACGCTCCGTACGATCCAATCCAGTGGACGCGCAGCTTAACTCTTTACTCTAATTGTCTTGTAATCAGGGTTGGATTTCCTACTATAATTATAGTATTTGTCCTATAATTTCATGCTTCGTACTATATACTATCCATATCTAAGGATAGTACGAAAAATACTAGAATTTCATTACTTGGCATTAATGACTTGATTTAAAAACCATTAAATGCTAATCCAACATTAAAAAAAACCACAAAATCAATAAAAAAATAAACAAATCTCATAACTACAGGTCTTCACTCGGTCGTCACACTTCAATTTCTCTTCGAAAAGTCTTGTCTTTGTGAGAGAATATTCAGTTTGATAAACCTAAGATTAGATAAGACAAAAACTGGCAACACAATCCATAGGCGGCAGCGCAAAAAGTGATAATTGTACTGATTTTATACTTACTTAGTATCAAACAAATATAGAAGAACTGATAAACTTGGAAGACATTACGTAAATTTTATACAAACTGGTATTGATTTTAATGCCGTTTAATTCAAAACTATTATTTTGAATTAAACGTCATTAAAATCAATATATGTATAATGTACTATAATTTTAGTACAAATCTAAAATCCTTTTAAATTTTCTGTACTATCGTTTTGAAAGTGCCCAAATCCAACCCTGCTTGTCATTGTCATTGTCAGTTTTGTAGAATTGGATGATGATGTTATTTATTTTGCACCGCGTAAAATATAAATTCAAAACCTTAGTTGTAAGTGCAGAGCTTGCACGTATTAATGTAATTAATTTCAAATATATTTATTGTATTAGACTATCAAAAATACTTAAAAAAATAGTTATTTATTAAATAATAGGTAAGTAATAAAACTTAAATTTTTGACAGTCGTACAGACAGACAATAATAAACAGTGGCTACAATGTTTTGTTAACTTTATATGAGTTTTTAACTAAATTTGGCAATGCATATCAGTTGTTTGGACAGTATTTCAGCGCAATGGCTCAAAATGAAGACCACCCCACAGAAAGCAACCCTAACGTTAATACAACTGACGAATTGCCAGTAAAACGAAAATTTAGGATAACGTCGGAGTTTCCTTTGTTTGCTGTTATGATGGGAATGTCGCTCTCTGGTAAGTTGATTTCAGAATTATTTTTTTACTACATATTTACCATAGCACACACCTGTATTCTCCGAAGGGTTTTTATGCAAGGGTGTACTTAGACACACAGTTCACCGGTATGTTTAGGTCGCCGGTATGCTAAGAATTTCATTGAAAAATTCCAATAACGTAAAAGTATTAATTTTTCTTTTAATATTTAACAAATACTTTTGAATTGCTTTCTTGTTGCAAAAGTAGTCCTTGCTTTGAACAGTTTACAGTAGTCCTGTGACATGAGTTTATTGGAATTTTTAAATGATAATTCATGTTTATTTTTACTAGCCAATCATTTTAGATTTATTTATACTAGTCAAGAATTTTTATAACTGATGACCTCAAAATGGACATTAATACAAGCTGAGATTCATGGTCTTTTTTTAAATCTAGATATAGCAATTAATTATTATGTATGTCAGGTGAATTTTTCAAATGGCCCTCTAAAGAAAGAGCTATATGCCATTTGGATCAAAGATATATAGTGCAATTTATTATTTCAATTAAACTGGGTGCCAAAGTTTTTATGAACTATGTGTTTGTTGAGAAGATAATTTAAAACTAATATTTTGACTAAGATGATACATAACATAGGCATAAAAATATTATCAAACTGTTGCTGTGTCCTATTGTATAAGATAATCACATCTATTAAACTATTGCAGTTTTTTTAAATGCTTAGCTAAACATTCTTTTTTTTTTTTTAAATTTTATCTCGAAGATGTTTCAATTATTGTATAAATTATTTTTATAATATTAAATTTTAACTCATAAATGTTTGACTTGTTTTGCTCAATTTCAATGAAATATGAATTCTATGATGATGATTGCAATGTAAGTAAATATTGTTTAACGGTCAGGCTTCCACATTCACAGTAACATGATTCATGACACATGACAGACCCATCTCATATTTGTATGAGTGTCTATGTGCTTGTCCATATAAGTCCTTCTATTAATTGATTATAATTTCACAAATCTTGGAACATAAATATTAATAAGATTATTTAATAAAATAGAGGAAATTAATTTTTAGTGATTTTCCTGAAGTGTTTTGATAATTCTCAAGGATTACTTAAGTGAATGTTGATTATAAAACCAGTTTGCTCTTTTGCAGATAAAGTTATTGTAATTTGATATAATATCAAACTGATATTATCAATGATATGGGATCAGAAAACAAAATAAATTCACTATGAAAAGTTAGGTTTAATCATTGTAAGGTTTGGACTTATTACCATACTTGTGTACCTATATTGTTATTAAGTAGCTAAGTAGTTCTAGTACCGTTAGAACTTAGAAAATTACTGTTTGTAACTAACAAAAGTATTTCCTAGTTAAATATTGGAATGCCACATTAAAATCAGTTATCATGCATGATTGTAAAATGTTTTAACATTTTTTTAATGTTATGGGTATCTCTACTTATCTTTAAACCCATTTTTGCCGTCACCCGTGTATTATCTGGTTTTGTGGCGAAAATTGTACCTAATGCTCTACAGTCTAGTCGGAGGCGATAATCTAACAATCGAAAATTACTTAATCACATATGTTTACAGCGATTCTTCCATTTTTAAAGGCGATCCACCCAGGTTAACATGCGCGCCACGACAAAATTTTGTCTACTCTTTTGTCTCGCTCTTTCTTGTGCGAAAACGAAACAAAAGCACGACATAAGCGTAGACAAAATGTTCTCGCGGCGTGCATGTTAGCCCGGCTGATGTAGCTATTTCTGAATACACGTCGTACATTTTTTTAAATGTACTTATTGATTTTTTATTATTTACTCCTGCGGGAAAATGAGGGTAGATAGAAATTTCTTTATTTTGTTTGTATCGTCTGCAGTTGAATTTGAGGCTTACTCAGTCAGAGCGATAGACGATAAGCGCTGTAATTCTTGCTTCGCTGCGACTTTTTCGCATTTTAGTTGTGAAAATATTGTCATTGGAGATGGTGACACGTGCGCTAAATGATCAACCGGGGCCTCAATCCCGAAGCCTTGGGGGGCTGGATCAAAGCCGCTAAAGTATTCTTTGTAATACCTTCGACATCTCGCAGGGATAATTTTACCATTTCGTTACTTTGTCTTTTGAACGCAATACACACCACAATCCACCTCATAAATGTTCCATATCCATATTCCATAAGATAACTCCCTCGAGACTGTACCTACGTACACCGTACAATAGGATAGTTGACTGATATTAGATTTGTTCAAAATAACAGGCTTAGTAAAAAATAATAAATATTATAAAGAGGAAAGATTTGATTGTTTGTATTGAATAGGCTCCAAAACTATTGGACCGATTTGAAAAAATCTTTCAGTGTTAGATAGCCCATTCATCGGGGAAGGCTATACGCTATATATCATCACGTTACAACTAACAGCAGCGGAGTAGTAATGAAAAATTTTGCAAAAAAGAAGATTATAAGACCACGCGGCCCGCGGGCGAAGCCGCTGGTGGAAAGCTAGTAAAAAAAACATGAATTATAAATTGTATATATAACTGAAACAATAATCGAATAATAAAGTTCTAAGATATGAGTGTTTAAAGTTTTGGTGGGGATGCTTTTACGCTTAGTGGCACGCAGCTTTAGACGTCACAGTCGGATATATTACGCTCTCCGTCCAGCATAAAATTAAAATCCTCTTTTTCATTATTTGTTAACCGATTTTTATTTTATTTTTGAAAATCAGCTTTATTTATGGTCAACTTTTATATTAGACAAAAAAAAATTACAGTCAACTACCCCATTGTGTTCAAACCATCGCATCTCCGAGACGAGAATTAGGGTGAAGAAACTGTTTCACCACCTCTGGATAGCCGCTAAGTTTAGAATGTTTAGAAGTTTAGAATAGTAGTTTATTGCTTTCAATATTCAATATTCAATACTCAATACTTTATTGCATTCCATAATGTTTTATAAAGGTGGACTATAGATAACTTAGATCATTATGGACCCTGTCGGGCACAGCAAAATTAGGAGAGAGGAAGAGGGTTTAGCATCATTTGCAAATATTATAGTCACATTGTTACAAAATAACTATAGGTAATAATAATACTGATAGCAAAGGGTTCAAGCGTCAGCTTATACTTTGGTCCCCCTAGGGGATTGCCCAGCGCTGGTTTTCAGCTTAAACCCTTGACTCCCGTTTACAATAACGATAAGCAAGCAGGTATTTATTTTGTTAATTTATTAATCTATCTGTAGGCCAGTGTGTGGTCACACGTTACACTTATTATTTAAATTAAATTAAAAAGTAAAAATAAAACCTTACACTAACACGAAAATGGATGTGGCTTTCTAGCTAAGTACAGCTAACCACCGGATAAATTAAAAATGGAATAAATTTGTATGAAATTATCTGCCAAGTAATTTAACGGAAAATTATCAGCAGGACTTGGTGAAACAAGCCCTAACTCTGTCACATACGCTGGAGAGCTTCTTAATTGCTAAAAAAATAGGGCTTGTATCGTGGCCACGTAAAAATGGGTAGAAAGATACAGGATATAATAATATGGTAATATCTGGTCGACTAGCCTATATTTTACCGAGGTAAAATTTGTGTAGCGTAGTTTGAAGTCATTATTGGCAATTTGGCTAATAACTCTGTTTAATTTTTGTTCTCTCTGCTACTATACGTTTGCTTACATTTTAGTCTCTTTGCAATTACGATTGCAATGCGACTGTAAATGCCCCTGTAAGCTATATATATTTAAATATTTAAAAGTATATGGGACGGGAGATGAAATAACGTTTTTTAATAATGACTAATTGCTATCACGTCATGCAGGCGTGATGATTACTGTTTTTCACCATAATTTGTCGGACGACGCTAAGGTGACATGTTCTGTAATCTGAAGGAAATGGGTTTAATATAATAATGAATAGGCACGCACAATAAATTCTGTGAATTGCAGCAGTTACCTATTATAACGTCTTAACATTTTTTAAGGTACGGCAATCAGCAACATTGTACTGTACCGGACATGCGTGCACTCCCTGAACTTCCCCGACGACCAGTGCAAGGGATTTCTATCGCCGATCAGAAACAACGAGACCATTCAAATTGAGGCCCAAGTCCAGCGGTACGCGACAGTCGTGTCGACAGTGAGAGGTGTTATAGAGTCTGTGGTACCGGCCATTCTGTCTTTCTTCTTAGGCGTTTGGTCTGATACCCATGGACGGAAACCGCTGATTGTGTGGCCAGTTTTTGGTAAGCATCTAAAACTATTGTACATTACAATCTATAATTATCAATTTTGAATATTTTAAACTAATTGATGCAAGTTATTCAGCGTCAAAAAACATCACACAATTTACAATCAATTCATTTTAAACTAGATAATATCAAAGTCGTCTATCGATAAAAGTTGTGTAGGCAATTGGGTTTATTTCAGTCGCAGTTTTGCTATAATTCTGTGCTTTTACCTTTGCCGTAAAAGTGTTTGACATGACGACGTTGCCTTCCTTTTCTACACTGTGACGCAATGATATACTGCAAAAACAGACGGTTGTCTTGAAACAATCGTCATAATTTTAGAATGGAATGTGTAGTGGTATACCCAACTGTCAAGAAGCTAAAGCTTTATTTATGGAATTTCTGTTGTACTGTACAATACGGTGTAAAATGCATACTATCAAAGACTACAATATAGCATACTATTTTACCTGCAAAACATTTTTTCTACCTCTCCGCCAGCGGCTTCGCCTGCATGGTTTGGCCATTTCTTATAAATTATTAAAAAAAAACTATCCCGTGGGAACCATACATTTTACCGGGATAACAAGTAGCCTATGTGCTATTTCAGACTATAATCTATCTCTGTGCCAAATTTCATCCAGATCCGTTCAGCCGTCAACTTTGACATTTGTAATATTAGTAGGATTCAGTAGTAAAAGTAGTTTTCGCTGATGTTTAATGCACTTTAGTCGTAGAGAAGTAATAAACGAATTCACTTCCGCATTATGTACAATACCTATTAGTGGACCTACCTATTGCTTAAAGCCAAGGACAAGACTACGCGCTACCTACGCCGTCTGCCCGGTGGGCTAAACCTTATAAAAACTTATTATAGCTCCTTTCCCTGTACTTATGTAAAAAGTATCTTGTAGCGAAAGTATCGAAAAGTATCTTGTAGAAAAAGACTTTTGTGGTTTATCTTTTGAGGGCATTAAGGATATCAAGTGTCCTTTAATGTTCGTATGGGACACGCACGAGATTCTCTTTTTTGACAATATTTCCAATATGCTGAGGACTGACTACAAAATTTAAAAACCAAAACACAAAACCAGTTTACTTTAAGTATTGGATTTTTTGTATTGGCGCCTCAACGCATGCATGACTAATAAACTAGACTTGGCACCTAAGTGGGTACTTAAAGCTATCTATGAAATGATAATGCTGATATTTTTAGAAGTACTTTTATACGACAATAGACAGTCCAATAAGTAATTAGTCTTTTTCATTTTATGTTACTTGCAAGGAATAAAGGTCACAGCTCATTACAGCCACCCAGCACCCGACCCGCTAGGCCTCGCTTCGTGCGGTTATTATTCTGTATATAAATTTTTATGTCAATACCTAAAGTCTACAGCATGACCTTCCAAATCTCCGCCGTTAATCGATCTGGCCCAGGAGCTTTTTTTGGGTTTGATCGTGGCCATGGCAACTGTAATCTCAGATCGAAGGATGGATTCTGGAGTTTTTCCACAGTGTTGTGATTTGGGGTTCATGTGGGTTTTTCACAATGTTTCCATTCAATCATTCATCAATGTGTCGTCATTTTCTGGTAACAGCTTTAAGTCATGGATTGGTGTGAATTAAAACCTACTTGTACATATTTCGTAACTTGTACATTATTAATTAAAATGTAATAAGATTCAAACACTTTCTTTTCACAAGAAGTCAAATTCACAATGAATTATATTAGGTATATTACTATACGTTTTAGCTAAAGGTAGGTATCTAATTTAAATGCCATGTTAAATTATTATTCAATTGTGTAATACTAAAATGTAAATTACCGCCAATATTAAATCTGGGTTAGGTACAATGGTCAAGTTTGTTATCTATCCCAAATACGTATTTACAATATTACAGTCAAATGCAATACAAAAAGCTGATGCTAAATTCATTCGTGTTTGCTTTTTGCGTGCAGTTAAATTGTTAGCTACCTACTTTACTGTTAGCGTTGAATCTGATTAGGTAAGTAGGTAGGTGCCTAGGTATAAGCTACCTATCTATGAAGTACCATATTGCAGCCTTTTATAATTTTTAGGTATGACGATATCTGCAGGACTGATGGTCGTCTACAGTATGATTGACAGTTTGGGTCCCTGGTGGTACATTTTGACTGTCATTCCTTACTCTCTCACCGGGGGTTATATAATATTTTTTACCGGTGCATTTTGTTATTTGAATGACATCACTTCGCCTGAGTCTAGATCTATTAGGTAATATAAATATGAGTAAGCTAAATTCGTTTGTGAGAATGTCACAATTAATTGCGGTTATTTTTCAGGATGACGTTATTGGAAGTGGCTGTGGGACTGGGAAGTGCATTAGGATCTCTACTGAGCTCCCCCGTCTTAAGACTAGTGGGCCATGTGTTCCTTTTATTAATAGCCACAACTTTAAATGTTATAGCATACGCATTTGCGAATATATGCATAAAGGAATCTGTGTCTGGAGCTGTCCAGGTAAGTGATACAACTTTTTTCTTCATAGAACTAGCTACTTCGAGCAATTCAGAGTATTATTAATTAGAGTCTATAGTAGAATTGCTTATGGAAATCACAATGTTACATCAAAGAGGTCTTTGTATCTGTTGTAATTAAAAACATACATTTGCAGCTTTAATAAGAGCTCCTTCTAAGGATGGGCTGCGCTGGCAGTAAAAGGAATATTCCCTCAAACTGTCGGCGCAGTGAGTCCTCCATAAACCTCTAAGAGGTTTTTCGGGTCGGCAACGGGCGCGTTATACCCCTGGTGTTGCAAGTGTCCATAGGCTATGGTAACCGCTTACCATCAGGCGGGCCGTATGCTTGTTTGCCACCTTAGTGGTATAAAAAAAATATAAAATAATAAGTATTTCTTTAGGGTAGGATTACCTACTTTGCATTTCTCCATAAAATCAATTGGTGTTTGTGTATGGTCCGAAAAATTAATGAAAAAATTTATAAAATAATCCGGGACACTCGACGAAAAAGCGATGGCCTCCGTGGGTCAAACGAAGGTCAACGATTTTTTCGTCAAAAGCTGGTCATTTATCATTTTATTAAGTTAACACACTGGCTTCCGCCGCACCGAACTGTCCACGGTAATCTCCCGGAAAGCGGGGTTTAATTTTCGGTCAAAAATCGAGACGCCCGCGCCCCGCCAAAATGGGACATCTGCCAATACTGATAGTGATCTAAACTCTAAACATACTGATATCGTGGGTCTACACATGGCGAATAGACCGTATTTATGTAGCCACCACAGGCCGCACAGACGTAGACCTACGTAGGAATTATGTGTACTTGTACAACCGGCCGTATTAAAACATGTTAAGTTATTAGTAAGAGGGTTGCGATTTAACTCTGATGTTTAATTATTGATAACTGATATACAGTTTTACGAAAAAACATGTATTATCTGTTTCAACCTATATTTACCCAATGGCGATAAGCTGCAGCCGGTGCAGGGTGACATTGAATTCGTTAGCATTAGCACTGATTTTATTAGGTACTCAGTGCGGAAAATAGTACCTACATTGCTTAAGTTAAACTCGTGCCAATTAAAAAGTACACATATCTTTCCTTAGGTACTTTATAGTCAGGGCTCGTGCACATTCTCTACAACCCCGAAGTAGTAGGTATGTTTACAGTCACAATCCTGGCTAGTCATTACGAGTGTTTGACCCTAGTTCCCAAAATAGGGCAAATTCGTTCCCTACAGTTCTGCGCAGGTCCATGTCAAAGAAAAAATGAGTGTGAATCCATGAGTGAGAATCCTAAAATGCAAAGTGCCATCTGTCCGTCAGTCCGGCCGTCTGTTTGTCAGCGGACTGTCCGGAAATTTCAACTTTCTAAAATACCAACAGTATTTTATGTTCCTATTGGTATTTTATGTAGAAAGTTGAAATTTTCCGTTTCTATTGCTAGTGCCACTGTAACGACAAATAAGTACTAATTTTATTGATACTAATTAAAAGTAGTAGGAAACCCTTTGTGCGCGTCCGACTCGCACTTGACCGTTTTTTTTATTTATTCGTCGGATGGGCTATCCGAAGGTGGTGAAACAGGCACTTAATATTTCAAAATGATCTAAATCTATTTCTGATGTCTGTGTGAGTTAAACCAGCTGTCAAATATAATCGTTTTCAATAATCCACTGTAGCTGGATTGACGGACACGTGGCGGCATGAGGTGGTACTCGAGGGATACTGATGATCCGACAAACATTACGATAAGATTCGATTAACGATTATCGGCAGCGGTATCGTTGCATCCCTTGTACGACACATAAATCATAATAATAAATCACACCTGTATTTCTCGAAGGGTAACGCAGTTCGCCGATATTATGTGTAGGTCCGGGTCCGGGTATAGATAGATAGATAGAATATTCTTTATTGCACACCAAAACCAATTTAAAGAACAATAAGGCGATGACCGATGAGCCTAATATCATGAACTCAATAAGTAATACTTTGTTCCACCTGTGAATCGGACCCAAGGTCAGAGGTCTTCAAGCGTATCGGTCGGGCTTGCAACTACTAGGCTAGGCTATTGAGGTTATATCCCTATTCCCTAACTCCATACTTACCAACGTAATACTTACATAACCTACATACATTTTGTTCTATCAAAAAGTTTCCATGCATGCAAGCGCGGATCCACCGTTATGGGCATGATGGGCATGCCCATCACCTAAATCGAAGCCGAAAGAAAAAAAACAATGATTAAAAAAAACTGATACTTTTCAGGAAGGAAGTTTACAAACTTGTTATCATTTAAAAATGATCAAGACCAAAATTCTTCGTATTTCAGAAGTCGTCAGTCAGTAAAAAAATGTATTAAGTACTTACTACTTAGTAGAATTTTTAACCCCCGATCCAAAAACGGTGTTGTTATAACTGTTACTCGTGTCTGTCTGTATACCTTTCAGTGCCATCGGGTTTGGAGTTAGCCTAAGCGAATGGACTGATTTTGATGCGGGTTTTTATGTTATTAACTTGTCCTGCGTACATCAATAAAAAAACTCTAAAAACTGTTTTACGGTTGGCGTACAAATTGCAAGAATTATAGTTTCATGAGTTTCAATCTAACTCTCAAAACCATCCTACAAATGAAAACCAAACCTACCAAATTTTTAGGTTTTTAGTGTATAAGGGTAGACAATGCGAGAGTGACACCTCTGGTGTTGCAAGTGTCCATAGGCTACGGTAACCGCTTACCATCAGGCGGGCCGTATGCTTGTTTGCCACCTTAGTGGTATAAACAAAAAGCACCTGGAGGTAGTAAATAAACTAATTGTAGTTACTCTTCTAACCCAGCCTGTCCCAGGTGGGTGGCCCGAATTTTCGAGCTCGCTCCGCTCGCTCTTAGATGAGACATCTGGAGGTAGTAACAAACTAATTGTAATTACCATTCTAACCTATCCTGTCCTGAGGTGCAAGCCCAAATTTTCGAGCTCGCTTCGCTCGCTCTTACATGAAGCGCCTGAAGGTAGTAAACAAACTAATTGTAGTTACTCTTCTAACCCAGCCTGTCCGAGGTGGGTGGCCAAATTTTCGAGAGTGTAGCTACTCTTCTAACCCAGCCTGTCCGGGGTGGGTGGCCCGAATTTTCGAGCTCGCTCCGCTCGCTCTAGGTGAGACACCTGGAGCTAGTAAACAAACTAATTGTAGTTAGTCTTCTACTAACCTCACCTGTCAGAGGTGGGTGGCCCGAAATTTCGAACTTGCTACCATCGCTCTTATTGTATGAGATAACTGGAGGTCTAGTTACAAACTAATTGTAATTACCCTTCTAACCTAACCTGTCCGAGGTAACCCACCTCGGACAATCCAATTTTCCAACAAAAGGCTCCAATTTTCGAGCTCGCTTCGCTCGCTATTACATGAGATAACTGGAAGTAGTAACAAACTAATTGTAATTACCCTTCTAACCTAAACTGCCCGAGGTAGCCCACCTCGGACAATCCAATTTTCCAACAAAAGGCACCAATTTTCGAGCTCGCTTCGCTCGCAATTACATGACATAAGTGGTAATACAAAAACTAATTGTAGTTATACTCTTCTAACCCAGCCTGACCGGGGTGGGTGGCCCGAATTTTCGAGCTCGCTTCGTTTGCTCTTACATGAGACACCTAGAGGTAGTAAACAAACTAATTGTAGTTACCCTTCTAATAATTTACTGTGGTAGTTGTAGTAGTAAGAAAGGAGATCACATTAACATTGTATCGATCTACGCCTATAATACCGATGCCTATAATATGAATATTAGACATTGAAATAGGTACGAAATATTCATAAATATAATGCGATTTTTGTAAAAAGTAATTTTATCTGAACAAATATACTTTTTAAGTTTCGTGAAGCAAATGGACTAACATTATACAGGTCTCCTTTCCTTCCAAAACCTACTTATGTATATCGATTGTGAGCGACTCGCACTTGACCGGTTTTCTGGTGGCCGTGCCCATCACCTAAATTTGGGTCTGGATCCGCGCCTGCATGCATGGGACCTTTATCTTGTATTAAAAATCATGCTAAAAAGGCGTCCGTCCTAAATAACATTGACAACGTTAGAGGTTGAATGCTTTCAACCTTATTAATGACAGTGAGTCAAAAATTAACTAACCGCAAATGTCAAATGTTTATACAATAGGTACAGTCACGAGCAAAACACATATACACTTGTCAAAATTCAAAAGCGATTTTCTCCTAAAGAAATAAAGAGAATTTGTGGCTTTACGAACATAGTATTTATGAACTAATACTACAATAATTCATGAAAAAATCGCTTTAGCACTTTTGTAAGTGTTTATACATCTTTGCTCGTGATCGTGACTGTGCCTATTGAATTAGACGACATCTATACATATAGTGGTTCGAGTGGGTTCGGTTCCCACATCACACAAATATTTATGTGATAAACATAAGTGTTTGTGTTTTTCTGGGTGTTTCTTATGTATTATAAGTATGGATTAACAAAAAAAGTATTTTAAGAATTATATACATTGTCTAGTACCCATAGTTACTGCTCTGCTTAGCTTGGGTAAAATGATTAACCAGAATATTTATATTTAAAATATTTAAATAAAGAAGAAAATAGTATGCCCAATGATTTTTTATATATTTTCTGTCATACTGTTAGGCATACTCACGGTATACTTAATTATTAGGTACTCAGTTTAGATAATTCTGAAATATAATAATGTATGTAAGTACAAGGTGTTCGGCGCATAAACCGACACAATTTTTGGGGGCATTGAGCGCCAAACGGCCATTTTCTCCAATAACTACTAAGTTTATCCTAACCACCAAAGGGTCATTTAAAATGTTCTGCTTTTTTATTTACCCGACATGTCACCTTTATGGCCTCATAACTTTTCTTTCCTTGGCTTGGGTACAAAAGCACAAAATAAGTACATATTTATTTTGTTTTACCTGAATTTCTACTCTTTAGAACTAAAATTATTTCTGCTAACATAGTAACTAACTATACCTACAAGTAAAAACTGACGTTAAATAGAAAAATATTGGATTAGAATGATTTAAAACGACAGCCTACGACTTGAGCATTCGTTAATATTTATTAAAATCTAATATTTTTCTTTCTCCGATTTTTACGGCTGGGTTGAAGTTAGCACGTGCCAACTTCAACCCGGATAATAAGTTTGGCGAGAACTGTACCTATGTTAGTTTTTTTTACACAACCTGTAGATGCTGGGTTTCAAACCGGTAATGCAACTGGTGCCTACCTCGCCAGTAGATTTTTATTTTTGCTATCCGTAATATTAAAATCTGAATTTATTGTTGATGTTTTTAGTATAATTTATTCTAAATCTATCCTACTAATATTATAAATGTGAAAGTTTAGATGGATGGATGTTTGTTACTCTTTTACGCGAAAACTACTGAACGGATCTGGAAGAAAATTGGCACAGAGGTGATGGTCTGGAATAGAACATAGGCTACTTTTTATCACGGTAAAATGTATGGTTCCCGTGGGATAGGCAATAAAATAAAAATATTTGCAAATTAAATTTAGTATTCTCTTAGGTTGATAAGTTTATTCATATTTGATTCACACTTTAATTTCACTTAATTATCACTTTGTATCGCAGCAGTAAAAAAAAATATTATGTCCAGCTTAGATAATTTTATAATCTAAGATGTCGAGATATAAAATAATTCAATTTATTCCTTTAGAAACAAGTGATCAAAATAAAATAATCAAGCAATCTAAATTCTAATGATACCTACATAAATGTAAACTTTACAATAGTAGCGTAGCGAGTACTAAATGTATCCTGTATCTATTCAATCATTGGTAATCATTGGTAGGGCCCTTTTTACCCGACTGAAGGGTTATTTACGACAAGTCAGGGCAACACGTCGGGGCACCTCTGCCACTCTTGGGTCCCGTATCATTGATGGCGATAGCTAATACGCTCCTTTACAATATTTCCTGAAATTTTAAAATGAAACTATTTTCTTCCTACAAAAATCCTACTTTTCTACGGTTATGTGAATTCCAGTGTTACATTAAGTAGGTACCTACATATTTAATCTAAGATTTCAGTGTGTAAAATATTATCAGTGTAATACATACAGCGTAATAACAAATAACAATGTTATCAGACGGTGTCTCACCGCTAATCTCAATACTCAATACTTACTTCCAATCTCGTTTTATTTGTTTGTCTTCTCTGTATCTTCGACAAGTACCTCCTTAAATATACCAAATTAAGGTAGATTTTCACTCCATTAGAAACAGGAAGGAAAAACTAAAAAAAACTGCTTACCTTATCAACATTGGTATCAAAATAATACCATGAAATGTCATGTCGGCATTGTGACTTAGATGGATGATTGCAGCCTATCTGTTTTCGTTGGATAGGGAAAACCACGAGGTACCTATAAGGGATCCCATCTATTTACCCGGAACTTAATCTATTTTCCCTTTATAGGTACTAAAATAATAAGTAGGTACATTACATACACAGACTAATTTTCTAATATTCCTAAAATAAATCTTAGTTAATAATATATTCTATATATCTTAATAATATTATTTTTTATCAAAACCTATAATTTGTGTTTAAATGCATGAAATAAAATTATAAAGCGGAATGAAATACCCCTTGAATTTGTAGTTGGCGATGGGCGGTAAATACCCGAATACTTAGTCATGCCACAACAAATAAAAACTCGTTTTTGCTGTTTTTTATTGTTTACCCACAATGGTGTATAAATAATTTTAAGTACCTACCTATAATAATAATGTTTTGATATATGATAGGTATTTTTCTAACTTTATTTCTACTGATGTTATTTTTCGGACTAGCTCTTGCCCGCGGTTACACTCTAGTCCCAAAAGGACTCCTTGGGTTCAAATTTTTTATGTATTTTTTTTTCGATTTCTGTTGTATTGTAACACACAAACGAAAGTTACTTTCGCATTTATAACTTAATTTATGTTTAGTCCCAATTACCATATACATACGATAGTACATCACATGAATAACATCTCTGTGTCCCTGACACTATTTTGAAAAACAGACCTAACTATGCTACTTTTAAATATGTTTTTTTTTATTTGTCCAGTCTGTAACAATGTGGACAATACTAACTGCCACTTTCTTTGACCGGTCTCTGCAGAACCCAGGACCTAAAGCGTAATAGTCGACTTCAAGACCACTACGCTGGACTATATACCCAACAGATTAATATTGATAAAAAATTGAGCTAGCTATTCATAGAAATAGACGCGTCATCTAATTAATTCTTCAAGTTCAAACTGACAAACAGGTTAGGATTTCTAGTCTAGCCACAGCCAAATAATTATTATTCTTGATAAATCGTGAATTAGCATAATATGTATAGTTACATGTATTCATTTAGCAAAAATAAAAATACCTACTTAAAAGGATAACAATAAGGACCATGTCCATCGTACACATTGCAGACCTCTGCTAGGCGGGGTTGACAAGCTTGGTTCCACTTGGCTAGAGGTACTTGGTTTGAACCAAAATGTAGCCCATGTCATGATAAGATGCAATCTATGTCCTCGCCAAATCATTGTAACTGTTATGTAGGTGTGGAAGGGTAACTGGTTGTAAAGTTACTGGAAAGTTTATGGTTACATGATATATGGAATTGGGAAGTTATTCAAATTCTCACTCACACGTTCCACTCCCAAACTCAGATTAAACAATAATTTTATTCTTCCATGCCTATAAATAAATCCATTGGTATGGTGTTCACATAGTTATTTTTGTAAATGATCATGAACGCTCACTCCTTGACTTCCATATCACAAGTATGTACCTACTTAGTTTGAAGATCGAGACTTCGAGAGCTCCATAAAGTGTGTGTATCTGTGTCAATAAACTTTTTTTTGTTTCAGGGTAGTTTTACGACAGTTTTAAACTTTTCATTAGTCAAAGAGATGGTACGTGATTGCTTTAAGAAACGACCCAACCATGGACGAGCCCAAATCCTACTGTTAACACTAGCCAACAGTTTAACTGTATTCAACATGTATGGACTGCTTCCTTTGGATTATATGTTTACAAGACAACAGCTCCACTGGGCGATGAAGGAATACACTCAATTTTCGGCGTTGAGCACGTTAATATCTTTCGTTGGTTCATTTGTCGGCATTGTGATTCTCAAAAAAATTCTTAAAATCGGAGACTTATTCATTCCTAACATTGCATATATAACAACAATCGTGGAATATATGATCAGAGTCTTTGCCACAAAATCTTGGCAAATGTACTTGGGTAAGTAAATTGTTTTATTTATTGGTAACTAACGTCTGACATTCAGCACCGCGTAGCTTGATTTACTCTGTTATTCATCTGCGTAGGTAGTAGTAGTACTCTTAGTCGTCATTAGGGTTGCGTAACTGGGGATTAGAAGGCCCTACTCGTACTCAGGAATCCTTCGGTTAGATATCGATCGTTCGTTTACACCCACTCTGGATTTACACTCTTGTTTAGAGAAGACACTTTTTCTAATAATACCTTAGTATTGCCATGTCTGGAAATTATTCAGTTCATTAAAATTTTACCGGCAATACACGCAGCTGAGAGAATTCTTCTTCTCTGTTACCGATCTCTGATTCTCCGCTGCTCTGACATTATATTAAAAACTACAAAATGTAATACACAAAATATGAAGTAAACAATTTAATTATTATTATGATGAGGCAGACTGTTTTTGTTATTCATGGAATAGTGGAATATAGAGATTGCCGTTGCGGTTACAGAGAAACCGCAAGGGGATAAGCTTTGTGAAGAATTAGAAAATCGAATTATATTCTGGTTTCGAATATAATTCGATTTTCTTCTTTTCTCGCTTAATTGATTTTTTAAAAGACTTGAGTATTATATTGTACTAGCTTTTTGCCCGCGACTTCGTCCGCGTGGAATAGTTACTTTGTTCCATAATATGAACTTTCATCCCCTATTTCACCCCTACATAGATCGAAATTTATTAATTATTTTGCCCGCGGTATGCTCGCGTTAAGAAGTATTATTATTAATTAGGTATATAAAATAAAAACAAACAAATAACAAATAAACGTTATTATTATTTTATTTTTTGCGGCTTTAGTTTTGTTTAGCGTGTGTAAAAAACTCAAACAAACTAATACATTTACATCCTCCATCAGCCCTTATTTTATTCCCATGGGGGTTGAATTTATCAAAATCCTATTTAAGCGGACGTCTTCATCATAGCAGCTCCAATCTTTAATTTCAGTTCAATTAGTCGAAAATCTAAGATTTATACAAACTTTCATCCCCTATTTTTATCCCCTTAGGGGTGGAATTTATCAAAATCCTTTCTTAGGGGATGCCTACGTCATAGTAGCTATATGCATGCAAAGTCTCAGCCCGATCGGTTTAAAATTGACAGTTTCATACAAACTTTCATCCCCTATTCTATCCCCTTGGGGGTACAATTTATCAAAATCCTTTCTTAGCGGATGCCTACGTCATAACATCTACCTGCATGCCACAGCCCGATCCCTCCAGTGGTTTGGGCTGTGCGTTGATAGATCACTATGTCAGTCAGTCAGTCACCTTTGAGTTTTTATATATTTAGATTATGTTTTAACGTTACAGGTGCAAGTATATCATCGTTCAAAGGTCTATCTTCGCCATTCATAAGATCTTTTATGACAAAAATAGTACCAGTCACGGACATAGCTAAAGTTTTTGCCTTAATGTCAGCGATCGAAGGCATATGCCCATTGGTATCACCGGTATTATTCAACTCGCTGTATCAGTTCACCGTAGATACACTCCCAGGAGCAATGTATATACTTAGCGGTGGAATTACAGGAATCTGCGTTATGTTTATAACGTAAGTGAAAGACATTTATTATTTTAGGTATTCCATTTTAACTCTTTTCAAGGCTTTGTCTCTACAAAAGGTACTCTCTATGTCCTTCGTCAATGTCTAATCTAGAGATAGACATTGAAGAAGGACACCTGAGTACCCGGTAAAGCGGTTGAGGCGAAGGCGAAAGCGTAACAGACAGACTTTCGCATTTATAATATTAATAGTAGGGATTATGTAACACAAATTAAATCAGCTCGTGTTTGTCACGCATGTTTTAAATTAGGTGCTTGCATTAAAGAAGCATTATTTATATTTTCTTAGACAATGATTATTATGGTTTTAAAATATCGTCAGCAACATTCAGTATAAACTATATGGGCTTGCTACCTACCTACTTACCTGTGTTACATGTGTAAGTAACCCTAGAAAACGCTCTTTATTATTATAAATTTATAATTTTTTGCTCTCAAAAATTCATGTGTGTGAGAACTGAGGGACCGGACTGGGATTTGGAAAAAAACTATTGTAGGATTTAGTAGTAGTCCTAAAACAATTGTAGGCTAAATCTTGGAATTTGTAGTAACATATTTTAAAAGTTACAGCCCTTAAAGTGTGGTCCCTCAGTCCTCACACACATAAGTGTGATCTCGGAAAGTATCTAAATAACTAAGGTATTGTGAATACAGACATTTAGTAGTAAATTTGCAAAGACTTTTTATTAAATAAAACTCCACTGAGCATCAAAGATAAAAAAGATATTATGACTAAACTGTGGTCCCTCAATTCTCACACAGGCGAATTATTGTTTTTGTGAATTTTACCGAATCTAATAAATAAAATCTTTCTCTCTCTACATCAAGTTTTAGTAGTAGTCGTAAAACGCTTTTAAAACAAAGAATTAGAAAAAAATATCGACGGAATATGAAGATATCAATTAAAAACACTGGTCCCTCAGTTCCTGACAAAGTTTATGCAATAGCTGCTTGACGAAAGGAATATTAGAAAGCCTAGTGTGCTTAACTTTTAGTAGTAATTTACTACTAAGTAATAGGTATCTAAAATTGTGTATTTCTTACCTCTTAGCCGAGATAATATGATTATTATAATCTTACGAAAATCCATGAGATAGGGTGACCACACTAACCACACAGTGAAGTACAGTACCTAGTTTAATGACATCCGCGAAGCGAAAATAAGGTTGTACGGTTAGTTTAATGTTATAATTACATTACGAAATTTCAATTTGAAGTTTATAAAATAACTATTAATGAAATTAACCTAATTATTGTTATCAATACATTGTCATTATAGTTGGCGCCAAAAATGTTGGTTCAGTTCATGTCAGTGGAGAGGCAATAAGGCAAAAGAACTATACCCAAACAGCCTTGTCGAAATTGTAAAACCAAATAAGTTTGTTCTCAGTTCTAATTACACAGGTCATTTGAAAATTCAGTAGGTACCTAGATAAAACTAATCATCCTCATTTCTCCCTTAGGGTTGTAAATTATCTTTCCAATATAAATGGGAGAACCGCGACACACGCGAACCCTTCATCTATCATTCAGATTTTCAAATTCAGTCAATAATACCTAATTGATAAAGATATCAGTGAACATAATACCTATAAAAAACATACATACCTAGGCTGCGCCGCAAGTGTACCTATTATATCTGTGGATCCATTTGATGTCACCAGGTGGCGCCGTCGTCTCAAAAAGTTAACATGCCGCCTCCGTAATCGTGACCAATGCGACATACAATCACTGATTATTGTGTACTGTGTAACTAAAATTATATTGTGGCTACTTGAGTTTATTTAACTGGTTCTCATCATCGGTGACACCGACATGATATATATATAGAAAAGTATTCATAAACTGTGCGCAATGGCGCTCTTAATTACACCATGGAGATGTTTACCACAATTTCACATCAGAATAAATTCTCAAAATGAGTTACTCTACGATTAAAACCCCTTTTTAACCGACGCAAATCCCAAGGAGTTTCATTGTTCGACTGTAGGTATGTATACTTTTATATAGGTATCATATTTACTGATATTTTTTATTAATTATTGTTGACCGATCTTAAAAAATCTATTTTTTTTCGCGTGTTTCGCGGTTCTCCTTTTTTTATTTAAAAGATATACTATCACATACATACCATACATAGATACCCCTAATGGTCTTTTCACAGCTTACTGATAAGTTTCCGTTAAATTACTTGGCAGATAATTTCAAACAAATGTTGTTCCATTTTTTTTTAATTTATCCGGCGGGTAGCGGCTATCCAGAGGTGATGAAACAAGCCGTTACGGAGAAATGAGAATGATTAGTTTTTATCTCAGTACCTACTGACTTTTCAAATTTTGTCTTGTGGTGAAATTAGAACTGAGAAAAAACCTATTTGGTTTTACAATTCCGGCAAGGCTGTTTGGGTATAGTTCTTTTGCCTTATTGCCTCTCCACTGACATGAACTAAACCAAAGTTTTTGGCGCCAACTATAATGACAATGTATCGATAACAATAATTAGGTTATTTTCATTGATAGTTATTTAATAAACTTCAAATTGAAATTTCGTAATGTAATTATAACATTAAACTAACCGTACAACCTTATTTTCGCTTTGCTAATGTCATCAAAGTAGGTACTGTACTTCACTGTGTGGTTAGTGTGGTCACCCTATCTCATGGATTTTCGTAAGATTATAATAATCATATTATCTCGGCTAAGAGGTAAGAAATACACAATTTTAGATACCTATTACTTAGTAGTAAATTACTACTAAAAGTTAAGCACACTAGGCTTTCTAATATTCCTTTCATCAAGCAGCTATTGCATAAACTTTGTCAGGAACTGAGGGACCAGTGTTTTTAATTGATATCTTCATATTCCGTCGTTATTTTTTTCTAATTCTTTGTTTTAAAAACGTTTTACGACTACTACTAAAACTTGATGTAGAAAGAGAAAGATTTTATTTATTAGATTCGGTAAAATTCACAAAAACAATAATTCGCCTGTGTGAGAATTGAGGGACCACAGTTTAGTCATAATATCTTTTTTATCTTTGATGCTCAGTGGTGTTTTATTTAATAAAAAGTCTTTGCAAATTTACTACTAAATGTCTGTATTCACAATACCTTAGTTATTTAGATACTTTCCGAGATCACACTTATGTGTGTGAGGACTGAGGGACCACACTTTAAGGGCTGTAACTTTTAAAATATGTTACTACAAATTCCCAGATTTAGCCTACAATTGTTTTAGGACTACTACTAAATCCTACAATAGTTTTTTTCCAAATCCCAGTCCGGTCCCTCAGTTCTCACACACATAAAAATTCTGTACAAACACGGTCATAAAATAATTTTATGATATTTTTTGTTTCAGATTGGTTCAATATTTCAGATGGAACTTGACTTCACCATTTCAGGTTCTACATTCAGCTTAGTTATATCTAGTTTACTATCCTACAGTCGGTAAACAGTTTATATGCCTTGATATCTAATATAATTATGTATAGTAAGGCATGAAAATAGGCTGGAATATACTATTGAAAGTACTACCTACATTGAGATCAGTATCACTAGCCATCTTTAGCTTAGCAGTCAGTGGTATTATTATTATATTTTTAATTTTTAGCCCGAAATGTCCCAAAATTGATCAAAGGCCTCCGCTATTTCCATGCTAGTCGGTTGCAATCGTCATTTCGCCACCGACAACGCTGACGTGGAGGTCCTCGTAGTCGCCTTGCAGTGGGATTCCATTCAGGTGTAACTGACCCAGTGCTGATCCGACATTTCCGGCTAACCATTCTAATTAGGATTACTATCAAGTATACGTACATAATATTTTTAACAGTTTAAATAATGTTAATCAAAGAAATGTGATACACTAAGTGTTTAGGGTTAAGACAGATCGATTCAAAGATATTTTTATATACGTATTTAGTGTTTACATACATAGATCAAATTAATATTATTTTAGATAATAATATGTATAATTCACCCTAACTTTTTTCTGTTACATCTATTTTATACGTGTTATTAATGAAATCTGTGAAATATTTTTATATTTCAAAGTACAAACTTAGTGAATTTGTATCCCTGCATATTTCAATGTTGTTTTTGTATATAAGAACACCGACTTAATTACAAACTGTGATATAATATACTAACCATCGATAAGTGTTTTTGTCAATATCACGTAACTTTTCATTTCATTAGGCATGTGCTGGAAATTGGAATGCAATACAATACTGGAAGCAATTTACTCTATAAGAGCAAGCCCTTTTCCTGTCACGCGGATTTGCGCACGCAAGCGTGTTCACGTTAACGCGGATTTGCTCACGCGCAAATCCGCATGACAGGAAAAGGGCTTGCTTCTGAGCTAGCCCAGCGACCGTCCTCGCCACGCATCACAGTTGGGCGTTCGGTCCGCTGATCTGTATTTCCGTACACAAGGACCATAGATAACATTTATCAGACGGATTAAAATTGACGGTTTGTCAATGTTATATACAAAAACCATGGAACTAATATGTCAAACTTCGTTACACTTCGTTTACATCCGGAATGCGTACTCGGCTCAACAACTCAACGTAAAACCGACCTTATTGCAATCCATTAAACTTTATATTTAAACCGAAATACGTTACGGTCAGATAGAGAGGTTAGGGTAGGGGATTGTGTCTCGTTTTAATAAATTGCCATACAAGAATTTTCTGATCGTCTAGTAGATTTGCCACGAGGCTAGGGTATCTGATCCAAAAAATATTATTGAGTTATACATTGCTAGATAAACTACTGCGTAAAATATATTTTTATGAAATAAAGATAAGAAAAGTCAAAAGTATTTTTTTTGAGTAAATTCTTGAAATATAATAGAACTTTTTAGGTTTATGGTTAGTTTTGAAATTTTGATATGACAACTTTAAAACAATGGCAATGACATCGCGTCATTTTCGTTCCGTGATTTTTTGTTGTTATTTTATTTGTGAAGAATGTATAAAATAGTGAAAAGGTGTTGCGTATAAAGGATGTGGAAATTAATCATATACCGGCTCTAACAAATCCACTCACAGGTTACAAACTTAACCCACCAATGGTAACGTAAATGTCTACGAGACCGGACGTATCGAAAAATTCCAACTATTTCACTGTTTAACTGTTGTTTTTTATTATTTTGTTTTTTATTATTTAAGTGAAATCGTATAAACACTAATAAACGAGCTTTGTTATTAATAAGATGCCTTTGTTTTATTATCAATATATTTTAATAACCAAACTATCAACCTACTTATACTTTAAATAATCATGATTATTCATTTTGCTGAAAATGTTGGTAGTATTTATGTTTAAAGTTAATTATTGCAAAATCTAAGACTGAAAATCCCGGTACGCGGGACCGAGTCTACCAATAATATAATTTAAATTTACGTCACAAATGGTGGGTTGAGGGGCCTTCCGGGTGACAATGTTTTCAAATTATGTCAGACTTTAAAAGGACATGTATGTTTTGAAGACCATTATAAAATATTAGTTATGTCGACTATAATTATTTATTGATGATTACGAACGACCAGTTGACTTTTTGAGACGACAGTGGACGTCTGGGCGCCATCGCGCACTACACTTCGGTGGTGCCCTCTTTAGCGCATTAGACATGGTATAATGCATATTTTTGGTACATACATAAGAAACTCCCAAACTTGGGCACGAAGCATGTTGAATATAAAGAAATTGGACAAAATCAACAATAAAACCATTAGGAAACGGACAAAAATAGAAAATGTCACAACTAGAATAAGAAAACGCAGAAAAGACAGGTAACATATTAAGAGGCACTGAAAAATGGAACAAAAATATTGTATTTTGGTATCCTAGAAATAGAAAGAGGAAACGAGGTAGATAGTTTCGAAGGTGGGAAGACGAAATAAAGGCAATAGCCGGGAAAACATGGACTAGAAAAGCGGTAAACCGGAGAGAGTAGAAAGATTTGGAGGAGGCCTTTGCCAAAGCTGGGCAAACAGACCAAGTTGTCGGTGTCATCGACTCACCAGAGTCGTCAATGTTAAATTAATGCAATAGTTGTCTGGATAAAGGCTTATATTATTATTATAAGATACTCCCAGAACAACACAAACACTTGTGCTTATCACATAAATATATTTATCTCATGATCAACAGTTCAACGCTTTTACCAATTTTTATGCGACAGACGGCAAGATGCAATTACAACAACAGTGCCTATGTTTACTGCAAATATTTTTCTTTAGTAGAAAGAAAAATAAACTAAAAATAAAAAATAAACTGTGTTATAACATAAAACTGACATGGTTTCTTGCATGCTCTCTTGACGACAAAAATCATGGTCACTCTAATAGAGCGAGATGAATGGCTCCACCCTAACTATCTCGCTTAGACCATTTTTCTTCATAAGTGCACATTCCTATTGTATACTAAGTATACTTACTACTTCCATGACAAAAACACTCCTATGTGTCAAATTAATAACAATCTGATAAAAGTTATCTGTCTATTGAAAAAATCAGCCATGAGTATTTATAGTATTCTTGAATAATATGACAGCATTAGGTATAAGGAAAATAAACCAGTTATGTTTGGTATTGCTTTTTTTTAATAATAAGTCTTACAACTAATGAGTAGTACTCTCTTGTACAACATATGTAGTACAACCAAGACGTAAAGTACTAGGGTATGAAATGTAATTCAATCAGAAATTCAATTTCGTGCTTTGTCCTGTTAACAAATAATGGATTGAACTGAAATGTTCTTATGGCATTGGGTGTATGATAGTAGGACCTATTCTACTTATAATAATCATCACAGATTATAAATTTATCTTTCTAAAATTGTTAAGTTTGGGCTTTTTACAGAAAATGAAGTTTTATAGGCAAATGGCGTGCCTAAACACTCAAAGTGTATTAAACAATGATTAAGTATTTCTCTTAGCTTTTGTACATTTAAACGAGATTCTAGAATTTAACCCTATTCTCTTAACTTACATCCAATGACAATTTAAATCTTTTTAAAAAAGAATTAAATCCCCAATGTTGTGGAGTGGGAGTTGTCTTACACAACATTAAGATACATCTATGCGATCGTAACTATGTATTTTTAAAATTTAAAGTGAGCAACTTTACACATTATTTATAACATCACAGATTTGCCACACCAAGATTTAATTTTGTTCCTGTATTTCAAAATCTTGTAGATACCTTAACATAGGTATGAAAGCTGCAAACGATAAACGAAAACAGAATATTAAAAATCTAAATAATGAAAAACAAACTTATGAACTAAAGAATAAAATGAAGAATCATAACATAAGTACAACAAGATGATGTTTGTATGTGTTAATAGCAATGGGACTTATGCAAAATGTGAAATTACAAATCAACGTAAACTTAAAATTAAATCATACACATAAAATACTTGTCAATTAGTTTACAGTCTTATAATGATGAGGCGTTCTAAATCAACTATTCCTAACATAAGGAACAAATTCGGTTTGACCATTCACTTGTAGTCTTATCAGAGTTGTAGCATAAGCACCACTGACCTATACACACGCACCACAAGTTGCACAAAAAAAATCAAACAAACATTCACTTTAGTGTACTCGCAACTCGCGAGGGTAATATCAAGAAGTCTCTTAACTCTACCATTCTTCTTCAGGCTCTACACCTTGGTCCACAGATGCTGCAGCATTGTTAAAGTCCTGGAAAACGAAAATCATTGAATATGCACTGTTATCTGTACCCAAAAAGTAGCACCTATTGTATATTTGTAGGTGAACACATGGCTATACCATACATCCTTTGGTATTGTATAGGCTTGCAGTACAATGAGAGATAAGCATAATACTGTACTACTTGAAGTATAAGGTACTGTGTGTACATTAACATATGAACACCTCTGCCCAACCTCATGGGCAATAAAAAAGTAATGTTATAAACATAGCAGTTAGACACTGTTTTTACAAGCTTTTTTCTTATAATATAATTATAAAAGTATTGTCTAGTACCCATAAACAACCCTGCATAGTTTGGGACTAGATAAAATGTAACAAAAATACTTACATAATCATCTCTCTATTGTTAGCATGTACAATAATTAGATAAATATAATTAATATCATCAATGTCTGTAATAAGAATAGCCTGACGATATAAACTTCGCAGTCTGCTGGTAGTCAGCATTGTTATCAACTTGCTGACTGGCTTTTGTCAATATCATATTTTCGAACGAACTATCTATTCTATCGAATCTAATATTATAAATGCGAAATTAACTCTGTCTGTCTGTCGTGCTTACTCAAAACTACTGAACCGATTTAAATAAAATTTAGTACAGAAATAGTCTAGGGCCTGAGAAAGGTCAAAGGCTACTTTTTATTGCGAAACAAGCGCTAGTAGGGGATGAAAGTTATAAGAAATACCCAGACCACGTGGGCGAAGCTGCTGGCGTAAAGCTAGTAGAGTATAAAAAGGTAGAAATTGACATTCAGACTTGAACGAAAGATTCAATAATTGTTACTTACTCGAATATCACTGCCGCCGTATTTGTTGCCCTTATACGTTGCAGTGCCACCTCCTTGTAAGAAGTCTGGTACAGTTTGATCTGCCTGCCTCAGGATCTTCGCCAAATCAGCTACAAGTGCAATGTCCTATACAAGCAAGAATAAATCAGTGAAATTGAACACAAAGTAACTTAACATTTTGTTTGTTAGTTACTGTAATGGGTAACTACACCATAGTAATTAAATAAATAAACACAACTGATACTTATTTATCAGTTATCAAATAAGTTTGGTGACGTTATTATATCTTAGGAGGGATAATATTTTAGGACAAATAAGAATCACCTGTCATAACGCGCCTAAGCAAATATCGCAAGCCTACTTCTAGGAGTATCTGATCCATGTTTTGTTACTTTTGCTATTCGAACATGCTAGGTTACTTTCGAGACTCCATATTTATTAGCACTAAATTTGAGAACAATAGTTGCAAGGTCATTGTATTGCAAACTCAGTTTTAGTAGGAAAGAAACCGACATACACCTCCAACATGAGGATTATTACACACACGAATGAATATAGAAATGAATGAGTTTTGCAAAACTTATGTTACTTACTTGATCAGCATCAAAGAAAGACACGGCTTTGCCTCTGTTGCCTACGCGACCAGTTCTACCGATTCGATGCACGTACTCATCTATACTCTTCGGAAGATCGTAATTAACGACTATATCCACGTTCTTAATATCTGTATTAGAAAAAAATAAGTATTCAACACCATGACCATGAAATTAAGACAAATATCGTTTTTATAGTGGATTATACTTACACTGAGACAAGAGAGGTTTTGTATTATTAGCTAAGCTTTTAAAATTATACATTTCCTAGTAGGCCTGTGTAACTCTTTACAGAACCGACTCACTGATCCGAATCACTGAAGTGATCCAAAAGATTGGTTCACTCGAAACGTTTCAAACGTATCATTTGGATTTGAAACATTACTTTGTTGAGCGGTCATTTCGCGCGACGCGTCGCTCGCGAGGCGACTGAGCCGCGAGCGAGAGAGACAAAATTGAGACACTGAGTAACTTAACTATTGACTCGCGTCTCGCGACTGGCGTGTAAGCGGGCGAAATAATTACAATCCATACAATTCAGAAAGTCTAATGAGAAGTGCATCACTCAATTCGTACGGATTTTCGCTGTCGGTATTCATGCACGTAAAAATGACCACTAACGCGCTTACGTATCAAATACTATACGGTCGTTGCACATAAAATTTCACTGACTCAGTAATAAACGCCCGCAATGCAACTCTATGTATGTATTCGAAACATTCTGTATCGTATTTTGAGTCGATGATCCAAATGAAACATAATTATCAGTGTTTCGGAACATTTCAGTGATCCAGATGCAAATGTTCCAATCGCAAAAATGATACACTTTGCCCACCTCTATTTCCTAGAAATCTACTTTGGGCCGGGCAGGCTATTCTACTTTCTTTATTTTTCATCATAGTAGAATTTCAAAATTAATACTATTCAATTGAAGAAATTATATAAGAGTACCTACATTAATATTTAATAATAATCGCCCAGTAGCTTTTAAATTAGCCCCATGTTGTTGAAAGAAAGAATACACACGGCTACACGTTAATGTGTAAATTTCCAGTATCAATTGATGATTGAATGATTGTATTATACTATGAAAATCATCATGATGTGTAGCCGATGTAACATCGAACAGTACATGTGTGATTAACACAGTTTAGATAATCACCTAATCCTCTCGCGGCGACAGCAGTGGCAACAAGGATAAAATGTCGACCGCTCTTGAAGTTGTGCAGCGCTTCTTCACGTTCGCGCTGCATGCGGTCGCCGTGGATTGACGACGTCAGCATTTGTTGCTCCGATAACATGGCTGCTATGAAGTCTGCGTTGCGCTTCGTCTCCACGAACACCAAAATGCGTTTTCCATCTTAAATTAGAAACATTCTCTTGATTGCCATTTGAACAAATTATTTTTATAGGTACCTATACTTAAAAAAGATCAGCTTACCATTTTCTTCAATTAATTTCTTGAGTGTGGTTTGTTTTTCGTACTTGCTGACTTGGTGGAATATTTGTTCGACGTCAGTGCTAGCTCCACCTACTATACCAACAGCGACGAACAAGTAGTTGTTAAGGAACTTGCCAGCTAAGTGTTGAATGTCTTCGGGGAAGGTTGCCGAAAACATAAGAGTTTGTCGTTCTTTCTGCAGAAAAGATAGAAATCATGTATAATCTTAGCAAATTTTTTAGACATTATAAATCTTTACTTGAGATTTGAGTTTAGCGATGACACTAAAGATGTATCACATAAGATTCAAATAGTTCAAGAATTTGTATTGTTACACAAAAGTACTTACAAGCGGCACCATTGTAGGGTGGTCCATCATTTTCTCGACGCTTGGTATAAATCCCATGTCCAGCATGCGATCGGCCTCGTCAAGTACCACGAACCGGATACTGTCGAATGACACGCGGTTGCGATCCACGAAGTCATGTAGGCGGCCTGGAGTTGCCACCAAGATATGACAACCTCTCTGTGTAATAATTACAATTAATATTAAGTGGTGTTTACGAAATAATATTAAATATAACATGGCTTGTAATTTCTTCCCTCCAACTAAGCAGATCAAGTAAAATTTGTTAATATCAATCTAAGCTAGCATATCACAGTCAAACAAACCGAATAAGAATAATAATTCGGCCAAGGAATGTACAATCCAATCATAATATTGTCCATAGTCCAAGGACTGGAATACTGATAAAATGATTTGACTCACTGATCATTTTGAAAGCATGAAATATTAATTTTATTATTTGTTATGCATCTTTTTAACACTTATTTACACTTGAAAATTAAAAGTGACTCACAGAAATATTATCTCCTTGATGGCGCACTGCTGTCCCACCATAAGCAACAGCAATCTTCAATACAGAGCCATAAGAAAATTTTCTTGCTTCATTGAATATTTGTAGTGTTAGTTCACGAGTGGGTGATACTATTATAACCTGGAATTACAAAATAAATCATGAATTAACATTGAATACACATAACATTAAATGGGAAATTGTCAAATGCTGTACAACTATTGTACCTGTGGCTGAGCACATCCATTGGGTCCAACTATAAGTTCCCGGGCATCTTGCAGCAGTGTGTTTATAATAGGTAGTAGGAATGCAGCCTAGAAAAATACAAAAAACAATTATTATTAACATATTATTAACAATTATAACTACAAACAATTTATTCATAAGAACTGTTATGGTATCAATTATTTAACTTGTAATTTAATTATTTACCGTTTTCCCTGATCCAGTCTGTGCACATCCCATCAGATCCCTGCCTCCCATGATAATTGGAATGGCGTGCTTCTGAATCGGTGTCGGCTTTTTGTACCCAGCCTTCAATATGTTTTCCAACACATACTTCCGTAAGTTTGCAGTCTCGAAGCTTTCAATTGCTCGCGGCGGATTCTCACCACTCACCTAGAAATTATAATAATCATAAATTGTGGCACAATGGCATGTTAATTAAGGCATATTATATATACATATTAATATGTAACCTAAAACTGGATATAAAAATTTAAATAACCACTGCTATTGATACACAATTAGAAATTATTGATCAAAGCAAAGAAGCAATAAATTTGTTTTACAAACATTTAAGATAATGGAAAATTCTAAAAGATATTTTTTATATTTATAACATTCCAGTATACATATACATTGACCTTTTAATGGTCAATTCGCGGGCAAGGTTACAAATTACGCGACTACACATTCAACCTTGAAAATATGTGACAATAATAAAATTAATGTTTGAATTTTGATTTTTTATTTAAACACCTAGGTATCTATTATAAATGCTACATAGTATCTGCTTTAAATGCCATTTAACATTTGGTATCTTTAATGTTAACAATCTTTGTATGTGTTGTGTGTTAGTTTAGATTTATGATAACTTTTGAAGTTAATCATACATTTTCAGTCAATAGAATCGACTATTTGGAATACTTACTTTTACAGCAATACAGTCAAACTTGTCAAAGTTGATGCCAGAGCTAATAGTACTACTGAAGATCTCTTGCTCATCTTCTGTAGGTTCGGGAGGCACATATGTAACTGGTGGCTTCTTGGGCTCACCATCCTCGCCTATTTCAGGCGGGGGCCCATCTGCATCACCGCTGCCACCTCGACCGCCACCACGTCCCCCGCGACCCCGACCGCGCCCGCGTTCACCACGATCCCGTCTATCTTCATTGTCACCTTCAAAAATGATAGTCATATTATCAACTACACTGTTTTCAATGCTACTAGCTTTCCAAACTCTCTGTCTCAATATAGCGACAGATTTATACTGACTATTTTATTTTTAAGTCTGACATTGTATTCTTAATTTGTATCAATTGATTAGCCATTTTTTTGAGACATTCAATTCCAGTAGTAACATAGATAATCTCTAGAAACTCTAGAATCACTAAAATAATCTTTAGAAAAACTAAATTTGTGTGAGACTGATGCCCGAAATAGGTATTCTGAGAATACCTGTTGTAGAAACCCCCTGTTTCTACAACAGGTATTCTCAGAATACCTCATACCTCAAAATTCATAAGACCATGTGGGCGAAGCCGCTGGCGTAAAACTACTTATTTATGAATTAAAATACAAGGTGTAAGCTTAACCTCAACAAAGCTTAAACTGCTTAAAACATATTGTGCATTGAATGGGTCATGTACTGTAAATGAAATGGGTCCTCATTTGAGACTAATATCGCTTGGAAAAACTTATTTTTCGCTCCGCCCGCGTATTTGTGTTTCGCTTAATAATTATAACTAAGAAATATATAAAATTAATTATTTTTGGAACCAATGTTAGTAGGAAACACTATGTAGGCAAATTGACAATGTTGGGATTATGGGAAGATTGTTGTTTTCGTTTTTTCATATGGGTCAAAAGACAATTGAAATATTCTATTAAATACACATTAATTACCTAAATACAATATTATGTATTGTTACATTGTTTAAATTAAAATATCAATAAATGCTGGATAATAAATGTTGTATTGAGATATAATATTTTAGTTTAGCTATTTTTGAAGTGCTATTATTAAAAAGTGCAATTGTGAAAATGCTTACCATTTTCATAATCCCGTGATTCCCGGCCGGGTCCTCCACCGCGGCCGCCTCTGCCGCCTCGGCCGCGACCCCCACCCCGGCCGCCGCGACCTCGTCGCTCACCAAAGCCATTACTGCCTTTATCATCATCAAAATCTACAAAATAAACACAACAATATTACCGATTGTATAAATACTCTTGTTCATAGTGATGTAACATAATACCATGCCAGAGTAAGTGGTTCAAGTATCACTAATATGTATATGCAAGTTAACTTAAATAAAGTTGTGTCAACAAAGATAATACATAAATTGGTTTGGACATAACACTATAGGATGAATTATTATATGTATTTTTTTTTCAGTACAGTCAACATTGTTCAACTGCATGTCTCAAATGTACAGAATGATATCGCCATCATACGCCATCATAGCCTTAAAAATTCATGGTAAATAAAATAAAGAGGGTTTGAAACATTTACGGCCTGTTTCTCCAACTCTGGATAGCCGCTAGCTGCCAGATATAATTTAAAAATGGAACAAAATTTGAACTGGTTGTGAAACAGGTCCTTACTATTATGTGCCTACTGCCTATGACTGATGACAACTGATGATGGCACAGGTTTCTTTGTATTTTCCTAAAGATTCAAGTATAATAATTATAGGTACCATTATCATTGAATGATTGAAATCCTCTTCCTTTTGAAAGACTGTGCCCTTCATCAACATCTGTTGAACCGTAGTTGTTATAAGTGGGCACGGCCTGTAAATAAGTCAAATCACACTTATTGAACTTGCAAGTTTAAGTTTCATATAAGACTAAAATATATTTTAAGGACAGTTGTAAAACTTTGATACCTGGTACATAATAAATGTATTTTATGTAATGTTATGGTACATAATAAATATATTTTATGTACATTTGTTATTATACAGATGAACTAACCTAGGGTTGGGTACATCTTAGTAACTATGTTCTCAAATAATAGGGGCAATCTGACTGTTGAATTGAAACCAACTGTTGCCAATCTAACCAGGCACAAATCCAATAAAATTTTAATAGAAAATCCCCATAACATGCTCAACCTGGTAATCCTCATGACAAAAGGTGTCTACCTACGGCCATGAATATAGAAGAAGGAAAGTCAAATGCAGTTTTCATGAGTTATGTTGTTTTCCATAGTTACCACAAAAAACAGGAAACTTGTGCACTTGTTACCAGTAGACCAACAAGGCAGTGTATTAAGCAATAGGACTCACCACATCACCAGTGTCATCCCAGTCATCATCCATTTTTCTAAACAAAAAATTATAAATAAATTGTAGAAACAAAAATGAAAATGCGGGTGTAAAAAAAGTTAATAATTAATAGTAACAACAAAGGAATACTATGTAATTTAAATCAAAGATTTCGATAGATTGTTATTTATTGTAATAATAACTATTTTATACACCTATGAATACACCTATTATGAAGTTATCTTAATATAGTTGTTGTAGGTAGGCAAGTAGGTAGATCATCCACTTGTAGGTATTTCAAAAGTTCAAAGTTGTTCTTGGCTAGTGATAGATATTATAACTTTATATTGATACTGAGTTCTTATGTACAATCCAATTACTTATAAATTTTCAATTCGTTGAATTGGTTTTTTAAGTACCTACTTTTTTTGAAAACCGAGCGATACCGATGAAATAAAACTGCCTAGTGCCTAGGAAACTGAACCAACACGAATACATTCAGGAAGGTAGTAAAATAGTTTAAAAAAAGCCGTTTGTTGTAAAAAGTTGATAAATTATTCATATGAAAAAAAAATTACAACCGGCGCCGGCTTTTGTCAACTATTCGCACGTGTATAGAACAGTTATTTAAATTTAAAACAAGTTCTTATTAGGAGAAACATTAAAATGATTGTGAATCTTACCAATACAGTTTCAGTTGAGCGTTATTTGCGTATTATTTGAATTATGAACAATGCGAACGACAAGGAACAAAGACAGTAGCCGCCAACGCCAAACCAAATTCCAGCAATGGCGGAAAAGAAAAACCCATGGAACTAATATGTCAAACTTCGTTACACTTCGTTTACATCCGGAATGCGAACTCGGCACAACAACTCAACGTAAAACCAACCTTATTGCAATCTGTTAAACTTTATATTTAAACCGAAATACGTTACGGTCAGATAGAGAGGTTAGGGTAGGGCATTGTGTCTCGTTTTAATAAATTGCCATATAAGAATTTTCAGATCGTCTAGTAGATTTGGCACGAGGCTAGGGTATCTGATCCAAAAAATATTATAGAGTTATACATTGCTAGATAAACTACTGCGTAAAATATCTTTTTATGAAATAAAGATAAGAAAAGTCAAAAGTATTTTTATTGAGTAAATTTTTAAAATATAATAGAACTTTATAGGTTTATGGTTAGTTTTGAAATTTTGATATGACAACTTCAAAACAATGGCAATGACATCGCGTCATTTTCGTTTCGTTATTTTTTGTTGTTATTTTATTTGTGAAGAATGTATAAAATAGTGAAAAGGTGTTGCGTAAAAGGATGTGGAAATTAATCATATAGCGGCTCTAACAAATCCACTAACAGGTTACAAACTTAACCCACCAATGGTAACGTAAATGTCTACGAGACCGGACGTATCGAAAATTCCAACTATTTCACTGTTTAACTGTTGTTTTTTATTATTTTGTTTTTTTATTATTTAAGTGAAATCGTATAAACACTAATAAAATAATTTGTTATTAATAAGATGCCTTTGTTTTATTATCAATGTATTTTAATAACCAAACTATCAACCTACTTATACTTTAAATAATCATGATTATTCATTTTGCTGAAAATGTTGGTAGTATTTATGTTTAAAGTTAATTATTGCAAAATCTAAGACTGAAAATCCCGGTACGCGGGACCGAGTCTACCAATAATATAATTTAAATTTACGTCACAAATGGTGGGTTGAGGGGCCTTCCGGGTGACAATGTTTTCAAATTATGTCAGACTTTAAAAGGACATGTATGTTTTGACGACAATCAAAAATATTAGTTATGTCGACTATAATTATTTATTGATGATTACGAACGACCAGTTGACTTTTTGAGATGACAGTGGACGTCTGGCCGCCATCGCGCACTACACTTCGGTGGCGCCCTCTTTAGCGCATTAAACATGGGATAATGCATATTTTTTGGTACATACATAAGAAACTCCCAAACTTGGGCACTTACTAAAGCGCAATCAAGAAACTAGAAACACGCCAGACAGCAATGAAGAGAAGCATGTTGAATATAAAGAAATTGGACAAAATCAACAATAAAACCATTAGGAAACGGATAAAAATAGAAAACGTCACAACTAGAATAAGAAAAGACAGGTCACATATTAAGAGGCACTGAAAAATGGAACAAAATTTTTTTATTTTGGTATCCTAGAAATAGAAAGAGGAAACGAGGTAGATAGTTTCGAAGGTGGGAAGACGAAATAAAGGCAATAGCCGGGAAAACATGGACTAGAAAAGCGGTAAACCGGAGAGAGTGGAAAGAATTGGAGGAGGCCTTTGCCAAAGCTGGGCAAACAGACCAAGTTGTCGGTGTCATCGACTCGACATCGACGACCAGAGTCGTCAATGTTAAATTAATGCAATAGTTGTCTGGATAAAGGCTTATATTATTATTATAAGATACTCCCAGAACAACACAAACACTTGTGCTTATCACATAAATATATTTATCTTATGATCAACAGTTCAACGCTTTTACCAATTTTATGCGACAGACGGCAAGATGCATTTACAACAACAGTGCCTATGTTTATTGCAAATATTTTTCTTTCTACTAAAGAAAAGTATTTGCAATAAACATAGGCACAAATCCTGTCTTATAACATAAAACTGACATGGTCTCTCTTGACGACAAAATCATGGTCACTCTAATAGAGCGAGATGAGTGGCTCCACCCTAACTATCTCGCTTTGACCGTTTTTCTGCATAAGTGCACATTCCTATTGTATACTAAGTATACTTACTACTTCCATGGAAAAACCAAAATGGCAAAATGTTGCCAAACCAACACCTTTAATATTATGACGTTAAAAAATGACTAAAGCTGCGCGTCCACACGGTTGGAATCAGTCCGTACGGAGCACGGTACGAGTCGTCGGCATTTAAGCTGCACGTCCACATGGTCGGAATCGGTCCGTACGGAGCGGACTGATTTTATTGCTTATATGGATTTGTATGAAAGTGCGTCCACTGGGACGGCATTTCTGCGCCGGAGACCGGAATTTCTACCGATGACATCATCCGCAGTGAATGCGCCATTCGGATCCCGATCACTTCGAGTTCAGAGGACGGACGCAGCAGCATAGAATACTTAGATAAATAAACAAGGAAAGAAATATAATAATAATTCCACTTCGTTATTGTGTATTTAAATTGAAGCGTAAAACGAGAAATAATGTTCATGGAACTATACTATAAACGAAAAACTACCTACAACAAACTACTATTTTATTTATTTATTTATTTATTCATATTTATAGACATAACAGGTAACCCAAAGCATCTACAAACTAGTTACAATTCGCATATTATGTTACTTATAAAGCACTACTACTAAGCCACAGATAGATACATGATTGGACTTAGATAATAATTATTGAGGTTCACAATTTTGATCGAAGAGTGTTAAGACTGTGAGATCAATGCATGGAGGGGTTGGTAGGATGGAAGGAAAGGAAGATGCGTGCCGCAGAAAAAAATAATTTGCTTAAAATTATGTGGGAATAGGTCCACCTCCTGCGAGGTTATTAGTAGGTTGAGTACCGCGAGAGCGCGCTTCGTGGGCGCGTTTCGTGCGGCCCGGGTGCGTGTTACAAATTCGGCTAAAAGTGGTCATCGCCGACGCAGGCAGGACCCACCGCCAGTACCTCACGTCGCCCCCTTTGGAGCGTACAGGCTTATATCAGTATATATACCAGTGCTGTGGGATTATCAATATTATTGTTTAGTAGTAGGTAGAAATGAATGATGGTCTGTAATTTTCTTCGTAGCTCTCATGTATCGAGACCTATCATACCCGTAACCACAGAACAATATTACTCCTAGCCCGTAACAAAGAGAGAAGGATATAGGAATGGATAGTAACCGTATTTCTTTTTGTAAATGAACCGGCATTTTTTTTTGTGTATTTATTCTATGATCATTTTGTATTTGGACTCGTATGGGTCCCAGATGAGTACTCCAGTCGAATACGAACTACTATAACTATAACAGCTTGATATAGCTCAATAAACTTAAAAGTTTCTTCAATGTTCATATTTCGCCGCTTCATACAACCACTGCGCAAAGCAGGTAAAAATTAAAACCCAAGAAACACGCTTGCACACTCAGTCACAACTCCAATCAAACTGATGTATTGGTAGACGTGTGGACAAACCCTTTGATCCGTGCCATTACAATCGGATTCGAGGCCGATGCATCTGCAGACGATAAATACCTACAACAGACGTCGGCTTCACATCAAAATACGATAGCTTGTGTGTGTGTGGCTCGACGAGATTGCTCGCCCATGTGCCACCACAAGAGCTGGCTTAGGGACATAACTTGAAATTTGCACTGTGCACTGTGTAACTCGTATTTGCCGTATTTAATCTAAGTTATTGCCAAATATTCACAACATTATTTTAATTATTATTCGCAACCACACAACCCACAAATAATGACATTAAACATTTCGGAGACCTCAAGCTACACAGGCGCCTCTTGTGGCGGATTCATATGCGATGGCCTGGTGGCATGATGGGAACTTGGGAAGTAATGGGAACCGATGTTTGCACGAAGTTAGGTTCATAGTTTTATGATGCGAAGTTGGGAACATTACCAGTTAGAGATGTCGGAAATTCAAAAAGTATCGATATATATCGTATCGATATTAAAAAAAATATATCGATATATCGGCCAATTTAAACACCAAACTATAAAACAGCCAAAAAAACAGGAATTTTTAATCTTAAAAATGTTTATTGGTCTGAAAAAAATATCGATTTTGATACCTTTTCGATACTTGGAATTTTATATCGATACATCGACATATTGAAATATTATATATAGCTCAAAAATATTGATACATTGAATAAATAATATCGATATTTTTTCAACATCCCTATTACAAATTAACAGCGACGGGGAGGGTATATTTAATTTAAGTTGTAAAATAGTAGTCCGATTAATAATTATCATAGAAAAATGTGTTTCTAAAGACCATAATTTTCACTTCCACTCAAGTTTTATGTATCATGGTTATATAACTTTAGTCTGTGGTAATGATTAAGTTTGACAATTTTGTTGTCAAGATCAAAAAGTCACTCGCATTTAGACGGGAAACGGGAAAATAACAGAGTCAGAGACCGAAAATAATAAAATATATTACGCCGAATGAAAAATTTTGCCAGTGTTATAAATAAACATTGTTTCATTTATGTATTTTGTGTTAAATTGATGTTCTACAATAAGTGATGCTAAGTGATTTGTGTTGTAAATATTAGTGGTAATGTAACGATGCATTTATCAAAGTGGGTTTAGGTCTTATCTCTGTTGGCGTCCTCTTGTTTTTTATGGTTCAAGTTCACGATGGCAGCAGTCGAAGAGACAGTAAAAGTAGCAGTGGTGCCTGACCGTACACCGAATATTATAAGATGCTCCAGTACGTTGACTGCGGAGGAGTTGTGTATTATTTTGTGTAAAAAGTATAAAATACCTCCTCTCACTCGGACACTGTTCGCGTTACGAGTCAAAGGCAGGGATTATTTTCTCAAAGATAATGCGAAAGTTCTATCCAGCACGAGGGATTATGAACTCAGGATACGTTTTAAGGTAAATTGTATTAATAATGATATTTTAATGAAGATCCAACAACTTGCATATTATTAATATGTATTTATTATTATAAGAATAATTAGAAAGGCCTTGAATGTTTTAAAATCAGATTAGTTATATCTGGTACTGGTTTTACATTGATTTGTTTATTTGTAGAAAATATGCATGCAGTTAATTATGTAATAGAATATTTAGCACAAGCTTCATCAATCAACTATATAAGAAGCTAGTCTTTTTGTTATTGAGATCCTTTTTTAAGATCTAAATCTATAACTACTTTTTTAAAAATACAGCAAATATCATAATATATTTAAATTGAATTTGTTTGGCACCAACCCAGTAGGTTTAAGACAAAAAAAAATATTATTTTTGCTATTCAGTTTCTTTTTTCATCTTTAATTTTTTTGCGGAATATGTAGACCAGATGTATTTTGTTTATACCATCCATGTTCATTCAGGACAATAAGTATCAAAACTAAAGGCACTGCTCCAATAATTAAAAAAAAAATTATTCTCAAGCAACATAGGCTCATAGTGTGTTAGTACAATTATTTAAGAACTATGTTAGTAAACATATACAAATAAATTAAAACAAAGTAGATACCCATATGAGATTTATCAAGTTCCATTTAAAACATGCAACTTGATAAACCTACCTATAGTTGGCCCATCCAGTCTCTCTGCAAATGAGACAGTGAAGTTTTAGAGTATCGAAGTATAGAAAATGTAAATTTATTTTTGTTTAGTTTTTAAAGCCTCTTGACTGATTTTGATACAATTATATGGGACCAAGTTTGAGGTAAACCCTTTCCAAAAAAAAGAGTAATCCAAATTGGACTACTGTGTAAAAGGATATGCATGCTCGTACATTAAAAAAATATGCATGGACTTGTCTCTCTTTTTATTTTGTTAGTGAAAAAATATATCTAAGGAAATGCATCAGATTTAATTAATATTTTTTTTTTATGTTTTCTGTTGTATTCACAGCAATAAGTCTTTTGCTTAGAAAAATTAATTAAAAAATCAGAGTAGATAATATCTGCAAAAAGGAACAATACTTCTTTGTTCTAGGCTTCAACCCTCAAATTATGAGACTGAAAATTAATTGGCAATAGAAAAACAGAAATACCCATGTATGATTAACTCTGACCTTAAGTGACACATGACACCATCTTTTTACTTACTTAAAATGATAATTGTTTGTCAAACAAAGTGCTTTATCAGTGTGAATACAATTTTATAATGTGTAAATGATATTCATCCTCTAGTGGGACAATAATTGGTGAATAAATAATATATCTTCAATGTTCCAAGGTCACCAGTGAAATCTATTCATTTCATTTAACTTGTCACAAAGGCTAATTTTATTATGTTTGTGTTTGATGAACAAACACAAACTCTAGTCTCGGAAAACAATATAATGATGGATTTTTATACAGCTTTATTAATAGAAGTAGGGATAAAACAATAAGGCTATTGACTATAACTTATGAATATGTGCAAAGACAGGGCAAGTTGCTAGTAATTGTTTTGATTTTCTATCAAAACAATAACTAAGCAACCTGTATGTATGTAAATAATTATCTTTTGTGTCAGAGGTTTGGGGGGATATGATAGAAATTTACAGTAAAACCAAATGAGAAATAGAGATTAACTCAAGAAAATAACAATGGTTTAGTTAGATATAGGGATCTGGTTGTGGGTAGAATTCTGGGCCCAACAAAAAGTACAATGTACAAGTTATTAAATTTGCACAATTTTTGTTTGTTATGTTTAAACACATATAAAAATACTTACAGTTGTTGTAAAAAGTAAGAATCACTTTATCAAAGATCCTGTGGAAAGGGCAGACTAGAGTTCTTATATCGGTAGGCAAAAGCTACTACAATGTATTACAGACACTCAGCTCTGATCGTTTAGATCATCCTCTAGATCTGAGCAACATAAATGTTTTGAAGGCTTTAATAATCAATCAATTTTGAAGTGAGTGTCTATATTATTTTGATGACGTCTGTGGTCTAGTGGTTCGAGTACCGGACTGCTGATCACGAGGTCGTGGGTTCGATTCCCATATTCCTGGATATTTATTATTTTCACTCTAGTCTGCCCTTTCCACAGGATCTTTGACAATATAGTTATTTGCTACTTATAATAAAATACCTGTAATGATAACAAATAGTTTTTTTTTATGTTTATTTGAAAAACAAATACTGTTCTTGACATGGTTAACATTCATAGTTTGAAAATCATAGGCTTGATATACTATAATGATTTTATTTATTGGTTAACGTAAAGAAAATATCTTGGTCAGCTTTCCTTATTACCTTGTTTCTAAGTGACCAACAAACATAACATTCTCCATAAAAATACGCGTTGTTGCCAACAACATGTATTGAACAGACTGTAGTTAACTGAACTGAATACAGTGCCGCTGTAGTCATGGTTTTATGCAGCAGTTTTATACGTAACATACCATGTACCTATTGTACATTTATGTATTCGTAAATCTATTCCTTATTGGCGCGTATTACACCAACTGCGGTGGGAAGTTGCGGAACACGGACTGCTGACATTTCTCCGCAAACTAGACAAGCTTAAGTTCTCCTCCATTTCGTGTCTCGGTCTTCAGTTTAAACTATAGTCTGCGCGGAACTAGTTGGCCGTGCCTTAGGAATGTGAGCGGCGGGACAGAGGGGTCGCCTGCGCGCGGTGGGACGGAGGGGCGTGGGCGCTTTATTTCGTTCACAGTAACCCGCCGCTTCACCCCCTAAGGCGCGGCCAACTAGTTCCGTGCGGACTATAAATAATTTCGTGTCTCGGTATTTAAATTCTTTTTCGATCTGTTCGTCAATTTGAACGTTAGATTGCCTTCTACGATAACCAGATTATGAATAAAGCTTTTGGTGACACAATTAATAATATTTATAGTAGACAGCTATAAATAGTTAGACATAGTACAGCTTCCATCGAAAAGTTGTTTACAAGTCTTTTTTCTTCGACAGGTACCAAGGCTTGAACTGCTAATAACATTGGACGAAACAACTTATGACTACTATTTTCTTCAAGCAAGGAGTGATGTTTACGAGAATAGAATACCTGAAATTAAGTATCCTGAGCATAAAAAGGAAATGCTTGGTCTTGGTATTGCCGACATGTAAGTTTACGAAAGAAGTAACTTGAATTTTAAGATAAGTTGTGGTTTAGCAGCTGGACAAGCATGTTCCATAAAAGACTTTCAAAATATTGATCAATCAATTCAAATCAGATCATCAGTGTTCGAGGTTTATAATAATGTGGATAGTTAAAATTTGTATGATATTATTATTATTTTTTACTATGAAGCTCGAATTCGTACATATTACATATGACATGATGATGATTTCTGATCTATAAAATACTCCTCGCAAAATTAATTAAGATGTGCAAATATTCAATACCTTCGCTGTTTTTACGAGTCCCATGACCCGATCATACGGCAAGCAGACCGCAAGTCTGTTTCTTGGTCGGGTCCGATGCACGGGCTGCACCCCACAAGCCCATACTTCGCGGCGGGTAAGCCATGGGGACATTTGGTACTATAACATTATTATTACAAGCCAAGTCCGTCCTGCTAGCCGGAACTTAGTAGTAAATGATGAGCGTCAAAATGAAGTCATACAAAAAACGTTCTTCTTACTTTGTAACTATTTTTATGTAAAGGGGAAGGAACTCCTTGCCTGTGACCATTCATGATACCTATACAAACATAATTAGTGCAGTAGTAGATCATTAAATCGTTAGCATGTACATTTGTGTCTTGCATTGGCAAAGAACAATGGACTATAAACATCTAATTACTGTGTCTCCAGTCTCCACTGTGAAACAATAGCCCTCGGGTTATACTGCACAATTAACAAATGATCTCTTTAATTTAGCATTATTGTGTAGTCGTTACCTAAACATAATGATATAGTGGAGGGCTGTAAGTACTGCCGTCTGGCTGGAGCCTTGATCCAATGTAGTTTAACTACATTCAGGAACTGACAATTGCAACGATAATTGGAATTGCGACGTGCTGTCGTCTTTTATAATTCAATCCTTAAAATTCTCTACAAATTATTTGGAATACGCGGCTAACATAGGTATTATAAATAATAGTAGCTTGAATATTTGCATGTTTTCTGCATTGGACCATGTTCGATACAAATAGTACCTTTAATTTGTAATGTTCTCTTTTTGTAGAAAAAGTTTAGTAGATCTATGTACAAATGAATGTTATGTATTCGAGTCTCGAATTTCCAAAAACCACAACTTTTTGCGCGATAAATTGCGACTAAATGTTATTAATGCAGGACACGCGCCACGGCTGAGGAAAAATTGTCGGTTAACGATGTTGTGAGGGATTACAAAAAATATATACCAAAAGTGATTGTTAGAAGACACGGTCACGTCGCGAAGAAACATGCTCATGATCAACTACCCAAGCTCTGCTCTGTTGGCCATAACGTGAAGTAAGTATACCAATTGAAATGTAACTTAAAACAATTTTTTTGATCGGATATTTCCTTTATTATTTTTTTGTGGCAGACTTTTTTGTTTCTGCTCCTATCCTATACAATGCAAACAAAAGTTGTTTTGATTATATCGCTGCTGGTCAGATGCTTGTGGCTGTCTGCATTCAAGCGTTACCTTTTTTTTAGTACTTTAAATGTATATATTTTATTGTGCGCCGTACAACATTAGGATGTTGTAGATACAATGTGCCCATTTACATGATACTAGTTGATGATGATGAATTGTATCGTCCAAACGCTGTTTAGACGGTACAAGCGTACATCTTTTATTATTGCATTGAGCAGATAATTAAATTGCTTCGTGTATATCAGCCTAGTGCCAGTTGGAACATACTTATAGCCACGTAATAAGGTGTAGGCTATCTTGTCAGACCATTACTCATGTATTGGGAGACATTCTGTTGTAGGTATTTCACTGCTTATCAAGCACGTTTATTAAGTTAGCAATAAGTTAAGTCAGGTATTTCAAAATAATAAGTTATCTCTACGAAATAAATCAATGTTATCAGTACTCGATACTGACCTTAAGTTGTATGGCGCAATATGCAAAGTTAAGGCGTTCCGGCAGCACTGAATAAATTTGAAAAGTCTACATTTATGTTTACACATTAGTTAATTGCGGGCTTATGTTGTTATAAAGGTAGAAAAGCTTATAACACTATACTTTACCACATACACTGTTGGCAGAGATAGGTAATATTTATTTTGAACAGGATCGAGTGATACATATCAAGAAATTATGAGCAAAAGAAACTACTGGTGGTGAATTTAGGAGGTTTCTAATCCAGAACACCTCTTTATAAACGGCCATCTAACGAAAATCCCCGATTTTATAATAGCTATCACTTTTGCGATACGATGTGAGAAAGTGACGGATGCATTTTAGTCTGGGTTTAGCTTTGTCTTTACTGACCATCTCTTGTATTTGAAGGACTGCCTCAAATGTCATAATACTTATTTTGCAGCTACATAAAAAACTTATACTTGCAACAACTGTATATAATGGCCCCAAACTATCTGGCGGAGGAGTATGACAATGTTCTGTGGCAGAACGGCAGTGATGTGACTCCGGTGCGGGTTGTGGTTGCGCCCTTCCACCCCCACCAACCTGGAATAAGACTGTACAACACTGTTAAAAGTGAAGTAAGTAATACGACATATTCAGAAAAACAGTTTCTAAGGCAGGAATGGATTTACAGAATTAGTTATATTTTCATATGCAAATCAAACTTAGCTTTGTTCTCTCAACTTTTTATCAAACTACATAATTATGAAAATTACGTAAATACGTACTGTATACGTGACTGAATTATTAAATGAATCCCCTCCGTTTCAGTGGTCGCACGTTTGCAAAATAGAAGAATTAATTTATTTGACAAGAAACGGGGAGAACTCGTTAGAAATATCACGACGAGGCACCCCGCTGTTCTTTAAGTTTAAATCTGAAGAGCATCTGTCATCATTTATATCAGTCTGTGACGGATATTACAGGTTTGTAGGATTTGATTTTCGTAATGTGTTGGGCAGTTCAATGTTAAATGACCCTCTTTACTGTTAAAGGTGCTTATTTATCAGCTGTGATTTAAACGATACGAAATACTCTATCTAAGGTGCGTTGGTTAATGAAAGACATTATTCTAGAGTAGGCTACCAAATTTAGTATGTAAAGAAAAACTTTCGGGAATTTCTCTACAAAGGTGATAAAATGTTACCAGTTTTAAATAAAGGAATAACAGTCTAGTTCTTCGTTATTCAAATCGCTCGGAATAAAAGAATAGCTTAAAGTTGATTTAAATTTTAAATATGCAAGAAATTGTATTAATATGCATGCCTAATGTGAACAGATTAATGGTGAAATGGACTTTTAACCTGTCTAAGGATGACGAAACACCTTCGCTAAAGGAGCTACAAAGAATAAAATGTCACGGGCCAGTCGGGTGAGTAAACGCATGGAGGGTGAATATTTATGTAATTGCTACCGAGAATTTTGTTTAATAAAAACTTATGACTTTATAGGGGTGCATTCTCGTATCGCAAGTTAGAAGAAAAACGCGCAAAGAAGCACGGCTGTTATATATTAAGGCAGTGCCAGGATGACTACAATGTTTATTATTTGGACGTTTGCACCAAAAACAGGCAAGTAATTATAGCTTTAAAAGACCGAAATAATTTTACCAACTTTGAGTTTGCTAATCGACGATTTGTAAGAAAAAAACCGGTGTTTTGCCTGAAGAATTCGAATCTATTTTCATTTAACCAACCAAAATTTTCGAGTCCCATCAGACATGCAATTTACGTATGCATTGTAAAATTACGTACAATTTTAGCATGAAACAAAATTATGTCAGATATTTTTAACGAACACATTTTATAGCTATTTGGTAGTCTAAAGGGCATTTAAATTAAACACGTTTTTTACATTTCCAAAAAAGCCGGTGCCTACTTAGTATGGATAAGTTTAATAATAAAAATATATTTGCAGCACAACGGAGACGTATCGAATAGAGTTTAAGGGTCATTGTTACGTTGTCAATAATGAGGAGTATTATAGCATCGAGAGGTTGGTTGGATGCCATCAGAACCCAGAGGGCAGAATATTTCTCAATGAATGCATACCACCATCAGAATATGGTAATTACATTTTTATTTTACCTTTTATCACATTATTTAAATTATATCCATCGCAGATTTCAGACAGCGGAAAATGTATTTACCGATTGCTGCCTCAACTCCCCTCGCTACTTGTAAATGTTAATTAGGCGACTAGGAATTACATAAACAGAATTAGTCGGAAATAATAGCAACCCCCATTATAGTGCATCCTTTTAGCTAAACTTGTACAATATATTATAGTGCGCGGAAGTGTATTTATTCTCGGCCAAGATGAAGTTAGCTCGTGCCAAATTCAAACCGATTGGCGAGAACTGTAATTATTATCTATTTACGCGAATCGCACACAATTCGCAACACTTTTTTCAACACCTTTTTTGTATCTGAAAGGTACAAAGCATATTATTTTTTAATGACCGGTCACGTTCAATTTGGGGAGTTGGACTGGGAAATTATTTTTTCCATTGTGTGTTTTGTTTCTTTTTGACAGATTTATAATACGGAGGAATATTTTTTCTAAACCCATAAACTCTTTTCTTGTAAGAACATAGTAATTTTAATTACTGTTGATAAATTCCTAGAAAAATAGAAAAGTTCCAATAAACGTGGGGAATTGAATACTTTTCCAAGAAAGTTATCCATATTCATAGACACTGTAAACAGACATTGATAAACTTTTTGTAGTTCTCATTTTTTTATTACTATGTATGATTGCGTATATATTATTTTTTAACATAAGCATATGTAAAATCTTAATCGTATGTGCGTATTGAGATGAATTATATGAAATTGTAGACAAGTCTCAATTACTGTTGTGTGGAGAGCCAGTCAAGAGGGGCGTCCGCATTGACCAAGCTGAACTGCAGGACATTCTCAAGGATAACAGGAGTCCGCGGTGTCTGCCGAATAAGGACATACTATTGTACACGGGTATGTTTATCTACTTAGGTACACACTCGTATATCATTGTCATGTAATGGGTATTTATGTCTTATTTATGATAATTCGATTCTTTGAACTCATTCGCGTAATTGTATTTTTCTGTCGTCGTTACTTTCTGTTTGGATCATCTTCTTGACATTCCAGCTGTCGGGTAAATTAAAACCTTAATTCCAATCCAAATTCCAGGTTCGGAGAAGATCGGTTCGGAAAACATAACAGCAACATACAAAGCGCTGTGGAGGCTTGACGAGACTAAAAAGCTTTTGGTTGCATTCAAGACATTACAGAGAGAAAAGGCCAATGATCATTTAAAGGTAAGACAACTCCTAATGACGACGTAGCAAATAAATGGATGACTAATTATTTTTTCCTTTTTGTGGTTTTGACAAAAATTATATTTATTGGTTTTAATTGAGAACAACGTCAGACAGAGACATATCTTATGGATACAATGAAAAAGTAGTAAGAAATCAGTTTAATTCGATGTTTAATCTATTTTATCTAGGAATTCGTGGAGCTAGCGAGCAAGTGGGCGTGTGTGCAATCTAGTTCAATGGTGCGGCTGTACGGCGTCACGCTCAGCTCGCCCACCGCGCTCGTGCTCGAGTACCTGCCCTATGGACCCTTCGATGACTACCTCAGGTAACTTTGTGTCCTACGAACGGCGACCTATATTAGACAATGCAGTATTTGAGTCGACTACCGAATATTGACCGTCCTGTGTCCGGCCTAGGTCTGAAAGTCAATCTTGTGAAGCGAATAAAAAAAAATGGAAACTTTAAAATTGTCGTGTCTTTACCCACTCGCTGATAGTGACACTGGCTGTCATTCTGAATGTTCCAGAGAGAACGAAGATCGCGTGAAGCCTCTTCATTTGAAAAAAGTAGCGGCCGGGCTGGCGCGCGCGCTGTGGGACCTGTCCGAGGCGGGCGTGGTGCACGGCCACGTGCGCTGCCGCCGCCTGCTGCTGGCGGCGCACGACGGCGACCGCATGCTCGTCAAGCTGTCCGGGCCCACCCTCACACACTACACGCACTTAGAGTAACTTTATTATTAGTCTATTTGGTCTTTTCTAGACTGGTCTAGATAGGTAACTGTTATTAGAAAGAAAATAGGTTAATTTGGCTAGCAATGGATATTACTACAACTAGTGAGTTGCTGTACCAAACGGGTCTATATGTTTTGTTGTTGTTGTATCGATATTAACATGAGGGTAACTCTATAACTTATTTTTTGTTTTACAGCGTGCACTGGATGCCCGTAGAGTTTTTCTCCGACATGAGCTTAGCGAAGCGCTCAGTCATGGGTGACATCTGGGCGTTCGCGACCACGCTGTGGGAGGTGTTCTCCTACGGCCAGTCGCCCAATGAAACGAATCCCGTTTTGACTGCCAGGGTCAGTACAATATTGCTGTTCAAACTATGAAATATTTTTAACTTTCATAAATTATATGTTATTGTTTGTATTGTCGTTAATGCTTATATATGAATGTCGTATATAATGGTACAGCAGGTATAAGTTGATGTACAATTGTTGTAGAGCTACGAGATGGGCGACCGGCTGCTGCGGCCGGCGCGCTGCCCGGGCGAGGTGTGGGCGCTCATGCGCCAGTGCTGGCAGCCCGACCCGCTGCGCCCGCAGGAGATCATGCGCGACATGAACCACATGCTGCACAGAGGTGACTCACTACGTTACGTCACGCTCACCGGCTGTGCACACGTCACGATTATACGTTATGACACCAAATCATCTAAGATGGCCATCGATATTTATTTTTAAATCTTTCCAGTAACGACGTGATTTCTTTTTTTCCAGAATATGTGCCGATCCACGAATATGAAGAGCCAAAGATATCCCTTGAACATATGGAACATGCAGAAACTGTATCAAGTAAGTGTTTTTTAAATGGTTCACATTTTTTTATTTTGCTTTTTATTTTATTACATTCACGTAATAATTAATGTTTGCAGGTGATAGGTTTATTCCGAGCGAGTTGAGTGATGCCGGCAGCAACAAGTCACTTATATCGGACAGCAGCGTGCTCTCAATGAACGGGACCATGTCAGATCAATATGACAATCCAGTAAGTTGTCCTAAATTGGCTGTATAATATTTTTTTTATTAACGCATTAGTGTAGCTGTCAACGGTGACGTTTCACCTGTCAAATAACTTTCTTTATATTAATAAAATGGATAAGTGGACGATATCTTGTAAGGTATGAGCCAGGGTGGGAAACTAATTGTTTTCAGGATGATCAGTTCATAAAATTACCATCAGATGTATAATTTAATAAATTTTTTGATGGCGTGGAAAGTAAGTTCCGTAATACCATTTCAAGTAGATATTTGCAGTGGATTTGCGACTGCCAAATAATCTGAGACAATAAATAATGATGGGACGGGGGCAGCATACTTGATGTAATGTGTTGTATGGTAATAATTCAGTAATTTTAACGGGCTGGTTGGTCAGTTCGCAGACAACAAGAGCTCCAACTCACTGGAGAGCATGAACGGGCTCCCGTACGCGCTGCGGGGCGAGCTGCGGTCGCTGCGCTCGCTGCGGTCGGGCAGCGCGTGCGGCCGCGCGCTGGACGACGAGCTGGACGAGGCCGCGCCCGCGCCGCGCCTCATGGAGTCCATCGTGTCCCAGGGGAAGACTTACCTCGTCACGCTCACCAAAAAGATCGGCAGCGTGAGTCCATGTTACAGTGAAATACACCAACAATTTCCCTACATAACTATAAATAATGCACCAACTAGTTTTTGCCTACCATGGAAATACTTAGGTGCTACACACGTAACGATAAACGCACTTCTATGTGGAAATTCATGCTTAACTCACGCGTTTTCTGTCGGCCCTAATCTTGATTTTGATTTTTGGCTCCGATTGCGATATAATGATTCAATGCCATTCGAATGTATCCCTGATTATATTATTTTATATAATTATATATTTACGTTTTAAATGCTGCAGGGTAACTACGGTCACGTGTTCAAAGGCTGGATGGAGCGCGACAATCAAGAATCTCAAAGGAGAGAAGTAGCCGTTAAGAAGTTGACGCGACAGGCCTCCGAGAGGAATGGTACACTATACGAAGATTTCAAAAATGAACTCGAAATAATGAAGGTAAATGCAACCTTATTAATTCAATGAAAAATTTTTAATTTACTCTATACCCCATACCCTGTTATCGTGCCCTTATCTCACTAGCGCCATTCTGGAGGGATTTTGAACTGTTATTTATAACAGGCGGGTTACTTCTTCAACTTTTCTTCAATATAAATCGTTGCCCCTTTTGTCTATCCTCCATACATTGAACCAAGGTAGTTTTCTAAAGATAATTAACAAACAATGTTTTTTCAGTCCTTACAACATATCAACATAGTGGAGATATTAGGCTACTCGTGGGACCACGGCTCTGACGTGCTCATCGTGATGGAGTATCTCGAAGAAGGCTCGCTCAACTACTACCTGAAGTTCCAAGGAGACAAGTTGCGCATCTCACACCTGCTCAAATATGCAAGAGATATCGCTACGGTAAGATTTTAACATACAGTAGGTGCATTTTTCAGATATATTTTTATGGTTGTATATGTGGCTTTCTTTCTGATCTGGGTAAAATACCAATTTATTAATGTACACAGAAATGAAAAGAATATTTATAATATGAAACTAAGAACTAACATGGAACAGAAAACACACCGCTTACATTTCCATTAATCCTTAATATTGCATTCTTTAACTTTTAGAGAAAGCCTAATAGAAATGAAATATTTATTTGTCAATGTAGGTGTCTTTCTGAGGTTTAAGGTAAATTGTTTTTAACAATGATTGGGATTTGTCCCCGGCTATCTCAAGCTCAAAATTAAAAGGACCTTTAATTTTCAAGGGCATGGATCACGTGTCAGCCAAGAACATGGTACACCGTGACCTGGCGACAAGGAACATTCTAGTCGTGAACAAATATCACGTAAAGATATCAGACTTCGGGCTCGCGAGGATCATTCCTAAGGAAGAGAGCGCTTACAGACTCAAGACTGAGCGGCTACTGCCCATCAATTGGTAAGATGTCTTGATTAATTCCGTATTAAAAAAGGCGTTTAGGGGTGTCGATGAATAACCACTGTGTAACCTGAAGATTCGATCGCTATCACGGGTTGAGGGTTCGATTCCCGCCGGGAAAAAAGTGTATGGCTTACAGATACGACTAGTTGGTGTTTATGTGACAATTTCTGTTTGTAAACGCTCAAACGAAAGAAATTATATTTTACGCCAATTCTATAAAATAACATTAGAAAATAATAAATAGCCTTTTGTAATATAGACCATTGTTAATTGAAAGTACTGTTAGCACTATTGGCATCTAATTTGCCTGATTACTTATCTATACTTTTTAGAAATAAATAAAATTGAACTGTCTGTTTGTAATAACAAATTAACAGCTGCATATGAAAGTATATAGGGACTTACATAAAAAATCTATTTTAAAATTATCTATCTGTCTCTTTGTTCCGGCTAATCTCTGAATTGACTGGAGCAATTTTGACGGGACTTTCAGTCGCAGATAGGTAATGTTATAAGGAGTAACTAAGGCTACTATTATTTTCTAAAAAAAAATATAATTTAAAAAAATTGGATGAACGCGATTAATACGGTGGGGAACAGCTAGGTAGGAGATAATAAAAATAAAATACTTGATATTTAAAACGAGTGTTCCATTGTACTCGTGCAGGTATGCGCCGGAGTCGGCGGTGGAGCCGTGGCACTTCTCGTCCAAGAGCGACGTGTGGTCGTACGGCGTGACGGCGTGGGAGATCTTCACGCGCGCGCGCCACGAGGTGCCCAAGTTCAACGCCGAGCGCCCGCGCGAGCGCGCCTCCTGGTCAGTCAACACTATTATTTATGCCTATTTACTTAGATATTACTTTTTTACGACTAAGGAAATGCGTCATAGATCCTCTGCCACCTAGAATAAAAATAACACTTGCCTTGCCTTCCCATTCCCTCTACTCAATGTATTGACATTCATGACACTCGAAATGACTTTAACGAAGTTGTTAATGGGTCATTTTCACAAAAAGTGTACATTCGGGTTTTGGGGGTGTCCCACAACTTTTGATAAGTATTTAACGAATAATTCCCACATTTAAGAAAAACAACACTAAAAATATGGATCTATGGTTAGTTTTTAACAATATTATATGTTGTTGCTACATAAAAATACAGTCATATTACCGTAATTTAAAAAATACTAGTTGAAGATACCTATTTTAACGATGTCCCACTACCAATTACAGTAAAATAACATAACTTTTATATATTTTGTTGACTTGTTTATACTAATGTGATTGATTTTTCGGAAAGTATAGTTGTTTACGATTTTTTTCATAATTGCAGAAACAGTGTAACATCACACAAAATATTTAAATAATTGTATCTAAGTGAGGACATAAATTAGCTAAGGTGGAATATTCCCTTCCGAAACCCATTTTTTTACAAAAGATCGCAATTAAAACTTCCACTTATATATATTTTTTGTCGATTGCCAACATTTGTAAGCCGGTCATAGGCTGTACCATAATGATTCGTCCATTTTAACGGCGACCAGCGGACGATGAAACACGCACTTTAGTAACGGTCCGTTTTTGATATTCCACAACCGCAACCAATTTCGAAGTAAGTACTACAATTTTATTCCTTGTAAATTATTTTGAAATCTTATAAACTTTCAGTGAACCCAATTTAATACCAAGCTTCTTGGTCTGATGTGTTATTTAAAAATAAATTAAACAAAAATGTTTAAAGGTAGACTTCCGATACTTCCGTTCCGTTACCAAAACGCAGGTAACGTAGAATTGGAACTAAAAAGTTTCGGAATGGAATTCTTAGGAAGATGGTACATTATATTCATGTCACTTTGTGGCTGTGAATAAGAATTTTTTTTCAAGTATTTTTTTTAAAAGACATTTCCTAAATTTTCCCTTATAACTTGTTACACCTATGTAGCCTGCTTATGTGTATAAAGTTTCATTAAAATCGGTTCCGTCACTTCGAAAAAAAAGAACTTGAAAGTTTGTATAAAACTGCCGTAAGGCGTAAACGCTCTTAAGCCAATGTTTTTGTATAAGGTGCAGTGAAAGTAATAATAATATTGCTTGTTTTTTGTGTCAAAAATGTTTTTATACTTATTTTAATAATTTGATTACATTTGACGATGTGCAATTATAGCTTTGGAGTAGGTAATAATAATGTTTTCATATATTTTAGTAGCAAAAATTGTTCATATTGTACATACATGTACAAAATTGAAAATATTGCTTATTTTGAATAAGCAATATTTTCAAATCTTTTTGTTAATGTACAATAATCTTAATAATTCTATTCCGTTACTGGAACAGTCAATTCCGTGACTGTCCTATTTTATATTTAGATTTAAATATATTTTTTAGAGCGAAATCCCAACTGATTGTCATCCAATTTTGATATTATAGAGGGTAATAATTTGATGAATATAAATTAAAAAAGAGTTCCTGTATTGTTTCCTAATTAAGTAAATTACCAAAAAGAATTTAACTGATTTTGTCCAAAGAGTAACGTAATGGAAAATAAATTGATGAAAATTTATGTTTTTTAATCGTGATTTTATTATTTCTTTATTTTATATTGAAGTACAAACCATTACTAATAAATAATACCAGTTGCTTAAATCCAAGCGTGTTTTATTTTATTTCTATAACCGCAAGCTTATAGTTGCGGAATGGAAGAATATTTGTTTCCCACGGGCACTAAATTACTTATATTTAATTAAATACTAAAGAATAAGATGTTCTATTATTATTTTCATATAGCGCAAAGAATACCACTTGTGAATGTAATAACAAAAAAACGAACTAAACAAAAAAATAAATTTCGATATATTTAAAACGATGTACACTTTTTGTGAAAATGACCCTAATACAAGGTAAGGCAACAGTACTACTACTGTGCTTACCAATACCATGTTCCCGATTATAGGTACAGGAAGCAAAGGTCAGTTTTTATGCCTTTTAAAGGAGAATCACAGTAAAATGATATTATAGAGAACGTAAACAGATTTAGAAGTCCCTCTACGACTATAATAAATGAATTTACTAAAATAAATCTAAATATTCGTGCAGACGTAATAAACATGGTGTGTTTCATTTCAGCTTTCAAATACCAGAAGGTTGCCCCTCGGAGATATTCAGGCACCTAATGAAAGACTGCTGGAATCTCGACCCGAATCTGCGACCCAAGTTCATTGACCTCGTGCACATGTGCAAGCGGTTCATGGACGAATATAAGTAAAGCAATCCTTTATTATGCATTTTGCAACATTTCTTCAATAATGCACCTGTGGCTATCATTTTCCTGAGAAATTAGTTTGATCGCCACTAGATGAGTCCACCGCTAAACCCTGCAGCTGAGATAAACTGAAGAATTTGCTTAGGGTTCACTGAAACCATGATGAGAACTGTGCTAGTGTATTTACAAAAAAAAAGTATATAAGTATTATATCCATTGTCTAGTACCCATAGTACAAGCTCTGCTTAGTTTGGGACTAGACGGTGCTGTGTAAAAATGTCCCAGGATATTTATTTATTATTATTTATTATTTGCGGTCTATATCCCTAGAAGGAAATGTGCAGTTTTATCGGCCTCCTTACAGCGTCTGCCGCGTGTATGGCTCAGCCTTAGTTTTAGGCATTAGTGTCATGATAAGGCTCCTAGCAAGTGCAAGTGGTTCAGTGCTAGGATATGATTGGTTTATGTTCGTTCTTGTTATATTTTTGAAAGATTTTGGAGATACTAAGGAATGTATGATACAAGGCTGATATTACTGACATCAAAACATTTTAATATTGATTTGACTACTCCGTGACATACAATTAAATATTTTATTTATTTTAATGATAAAAATGTGTACTTTATTGCAGAAATGTTGCAATAAAACAACAAGAACAATAATTGGAACATATTATATTTTACGTAAAAGTAAATATATCGAGTAGCAATATTTTATGTACCTCATCGGTATAGTTTCGGATTTGAACGTTTATAATGTTGTATATTTAGAGGCCATATTTCACTGTTTGTTATAATTGCGCTATTGTTGCACGGTACTAGCAAATCAAAGGTTTAACATGTAATGTGTTTTTGTGGTTCCTCAAAGCATTTGCCTTAGTTCTGTATAGTTTATAGTTATTTGTAAATATTTATACACACGTTTCAATTTATTTAACTATTTTAAAGTATCTCAATCATGTGGAATCTATAAATTTATGTTTTTCAGTGCAATCAAATGTAATGTGAGTAGACAATTGTTTATGTCAATATGTTTTATTCTTGTTTTTGTCCCAGTGGTTGTATATTTCATTTGACTATGAATTTGTATGCTTGAATTTTGACGTAATGAATACTTGCCGTGGATAATCGTGTCTAATTACGAAGTCAATTTTAGTGTAAGCAAAGTTATATTGTGTAAGCAATCAGTGTTTAAGTTTCGCTAGTCTAACCATTCTAGAAATATTACAGGCACATACGTGTCCCGATAGTCTTATGTTGTTACGATGTTGAAACGAATTGTAAAATGATTGTAATCATTTCTGTTGTCTATCGGGACAACATACACTATTTTAAAACAGGACATACACAAAAGTTATGTAGAATGGTCACGTAGATCGATTCACTATAAAACCAAAGATGATATTAAAATATGAACATAAATTCTAACGAACAATTTAATTTAAGATTTATTGTGTATTTTATAGTTTTACGCATTATTGTAAGTTTTGCAATTCACTGTTGTGACAAATAAAACGTAGCTGTAGTTTTAGTTAGGTACAAAAAATATAATCGGGTAATGAGAACAACTTACACTATAGTTATTTTATAAATTTATTATTGTTTAGATATCATTGGGAATATTTTATAACATGTTTTTAATTAATATTTTTTGCGACATCGCAATGATGTAATGGGTAATTGGTAATGTGATGAAATAGACTGACAAATCGAGATACGGTGCTAAAGAAAGAAATTAGGCATTATATTTATTAATGAATGCTTTGGATATGGAGTTGGTAAACATCTAAATGTTGGATGTACAGAATCTGTTCAAGAATTTAGTATGATTGAAAAATGCAAGCTATAAGTACCTATAATAGTTTTCTATAATTGGAAAGAAACCTAAAGTTATTTTATTAGATTTTTATTTTATACATTCTATATATATTAATTTTTACTAAAAAGTTTGTTGTGAATCAGCTCGACTTTTTAATTGGGATCAGATCAAATTTATAAAAATATTATATTTTATATTATACTATTAGCATTATTACGCCTGTTATTATATATCTTGAACACTTGTTCATTTCACCGCCTCCGCCACTCGCTTGTTGGTATCCATAGGAGAATCGTGTTATAATAAAAATCTTATCATGTTATTGGCTTAAATAAACCAATTTTGGCCGAAAAAAATACTAAGTATTTCGGTCTGTTACTCGAATGTTAAATAGATGTGCTTGGGTTAAAACTGGCAATAAAAATAAAACAATTATCTGTGCTTACGTTTTAGGACGGTCAATTTCTTAAGAAATAAAGCAATTTTATACAAATAAATCATTGTAATAAGGTGTACGTTACAAGTAATTTAGATATTAATTGAGCGCATTTTGAGGTGATCTAACATTTCAAATATATATTCATGTAATGTAAATTAGGTATAAAGCCACGAGTTTGTGAATATTAGAATACTAAATGGAAAGAAGATGGAGTAAAGCAGTGGCTCGTTATGTTGCTTGTATTTGGAATATGAAGAATGCAGTGATAAAACACTATACATAGTTCTCAATACCTTTCAATATTTGACAGTAAAATTCGTATTTAGCAATTCGTAATTCTATATTCTAGGCTGCTTCAAACGTATTGTTGATCAATGTCATAATAATATCTGACAAAGGAAGGCAAGTGTGATTTTAGTTGGTACGAGTCCGACATACTCCGGCGGAGGAAAATTCATGAGGCACAAAATAACGGCACAACACAGTATATGTACCTACATATAGAAAATAATCAGCCCGCAGAACGAAATAACCATGTCCCGACTGTTCAACGGGTAAAAAGCAAAATAACACGAATAGCATGCTTAGAACGTTGTTGTAAATATTTGATACATTTTATAAAATAAGAAATTTGTTTTATTATAATTTAAGACTGGGTGTGACGCTGTTTCGTACAATAAGGAATATAAAATTTAAATCTAATACGCATCTAATATGTTATACGAAATATACAAAAGCAATTATATCAAATAGATACGTTACGAGACGTTACCTATTTCCTTATAAGCCTCTCCTATAACAAATAAAAAAACGGTTTCCGCGCACTAACAAGATAAAATGATGTTTTACATCGATAGTACAGCTACTTAGTCTTACCAACAATTAGTAATTTCATAATACTCTGTCTGTATAGTATAAGCAGGTTGTTGATGTCAGTCAAATATTATTAAAATTGTATGCAAGAATGCAACAATGCAGCGCATTGGATGTAAAGTTGTTCAATTTGTTTGCAGAATTCAATTGGCTCATACGTCATAATTTTAGGATGCGTTTTTAGATTTTATTTTGAAGTAGTACTTTACAAGGGCACATTTTGTACCTAATCTACCTATTCTGTGAAATATAAATAGAGGAAATTTTTCATTGTGCAAAACAGCGGCACGTATTATGTTATTTTTGCCATGAATATTAAAATAAATTATTGGTACGTAAAATGTATTTGTTTTATTGCCAATTACCATAAAATCCGGTAACTTGATGACATTTCGGCGAAATATAATTCAGATGAATTGCAATAATATTAGGCTATCTTACTACTTAGATAAAAACGTACTAAGACTGTTATTTCAATTTAAACTTACGCCAACGGTTTTTGCGATAATTTTGCGATAGAAGACGCGTCCTGAATAAAATCAAAGCAAGTGCAGGGAGTAATTTAATCAAAGGTAACAGACGGCCAGTTCTTATCCCTTGGCAGTTTTAATTTCGCTCTTTTTCCTTAACTTTCGCTAATGGCATAACTTTGTACATTGCGATAGAGCACCACCTACTAATTTTCTTAAATACGATTATCATTCTGTAGTCGCACGATCAATTTAGGGGAAAATTCAACTGTCTGCGACAAATTGAGATTAGCGAGAACTGTAGGTACATACATAACTTAGGTACTCAATTTCTTCGTGTTTAGGTACTTTGATACTTTTATAATGACGTTCATCAAAGTTACCGTGAACAAATAGTTTTTAAGGCTCCGTACCCGAAGGGTGCCAACTGCCAACGGGACCATCCGTCTGTCTGTCTGTCAGCGGGCTGTATCTCATGAACCGTAATAGGTGGAGAGTCAGCAAAAGAGATAAGTACTTGATTCGGCAAAAATAGTAGCAGTCGGAAAGAATAAAAATGCTATGACGTGAGCTATCTGATATATGGCAAGCGCATTGCGTCCCGACGTTGCCGGCTCGATTGCCGGACACTGTCGGAGTCACGTTGCATCGTCATCAATGCGACTTCACACGGTACACCGAGCTACTGACGCCGAGTGATTGATGGAGCGGGACCGGCCCGCGCGGTGTCCCGTCCGAACCTATTAATCCTGTCGTTTACAGTTAGACATTTCTAACATATTGGCACATTGTCGACCTTTGTTTATTTACCGTGGAATAAAATGAATGAACATGAACAGTTGAATAATAGATTTAAACAGAACGCCTAATGAATATCAGATTACTTTTTAATTATTCTACCTGTTTTAGCAGGTAGCTTAGGTACTACCTGCTAAAACAGGTAGGATACGCAGCAGGTACCTAACGTAATTATTAATTACTTTTTTCCCCTGTTTTTTTGCAACATTTTTCATTGCTACTCCGCTCCTATTAGTCGTAGCGTGACGATAAGTAGCCTATAGCCTTCCCCGATAAATAGTGTCGGAGCCTATTCATTACAAACAAACAAACAATCAAATCTTTCCTCTTTATAATAATAAGTATAGATAATTTGTTATTTTCAAGTCATTCAGTGCCCCTGGCCACCTGTATTGAAAAATTCATATAAGCATTTCGTTAATTCACATTTTACATAATTAAGGACAGTCGATGTCTTATTTACTATTGAATATTTTTCAACCGTCATTGTCTTCGGTCTTGTATAAATAGTATCTAATATATACAGACAGAATTTAGGTTTTAAGGACGCTAATGAATTCACGGGTCTCCTGTAGTTTAGTCCTAAAAGGCAATAATCGTGAGTGTTACATTCAGACTTTATATACCTATTATGTAAGTATGTTTATAATGTACAGTCAATAAAAGAGATAAATACATATACATGCAATCTTTGATTTGGCAAAAATAGTGATATAGGTACTTACCTAATTTTTTTTGTATCTATCAAAGGGTTTGGTAGGCGACTAACAACACCTGCGTTTTGACACATTTTACACGATATTTGTCAAAACACAGATGTAATTATCTGCCTTTATACTTATCTTTTTTGTTGACTGTACCTTAAACAAACTTTATGAGCTAAATGTATGTGGATATACTCGTAAGTCGTTAAATGGTTCCGATTATCACCCAGGTGTAAAGTACGTAGTTCCGTCTATTTAGGTCCTTAGTCTTTACCTATACCTACGATATACATCGTACGTATTTATTTCAGTAAATAGGTAAGTATTATTTGTCCTGAAACAAAATGAATCGGGGCCCAAAAGCCACCCTAAAAGTATTTCGTTTCCAGAAAATAATGTACGATTTTTGGAAAAGTTGAAAGGTAAGTACAAGTAGGTTGTATTTTATTAATAACTCCTGGACCTCTCACTCAGAGCAAGGTCTAGGGTTCACCTTGTCGAGGTGTGGCAGACAAATTTCCAAAAACTTTGTAGAGGGTCGAGTGAGAGGGCGGTCGTCGTCTTGGAGGTTTTACCGCGATGGTCCCTTTCACTGTTTGAAAATAATTGATTTTTTATTAACTATTCGACATTGTACCTATAATTAAGTTAATTTTATCACAAATCAGATAACTGCGTTTCCATGACACCGCGCGCGTCTTCATATCCTGGAAACAATTTAGCACATCACTCGCTAAGAAGAACGAACAACATTTGTGACGCGTAAAGTAAAAATACATTCTAGTGTATTATGACAATTAAATTAATAGGACTGTCTTATATCCTATACTATAATCTCTATTTATATTAGGTTATATTAAAAAATTGCTAAATCTACTGTGTCATTTTGGTGAATTGTTGAGCTGGCTGGGGAGGCAGGTAGGTTTTTGTTAGGAACCTTCCTAAAAAAAACCTACCTGCATCCCCCTGCGTGGCCGTATCTGGGAGAAACATTTGGAAACATCTGGACGGGGATAGCGGGTATGTACTGACGAACTGTTTCGCCTCGCGAATCGCGATAGATAGAAATACTGGCTTCGTCATTTCTATCTATCGCGAGGCCGGCAGTTCGTGAGACAGGCAGTCACCTCACTAGGTTTCTTATACAGAAGCGCAGAATAACTAGATCCTTGATAGTGGTATAATAATAAATTATAAATAAGTACGAGTACGTAACATTTTCCCCAAAATGGATAGCATATTAGAAGCCATACTTATTTACGGCTTTTTTATTGAACGGCTGCTCAGTTCTCGTTAGCATCCCAGATCCCTGTTATTACGTTGGCGGAATAATTTGCTGCCTATCAGGCACCATACTTATATTTATAGCTAGCTTTCCGCCAGCGGCTTTGTCCGCGTGGTCTTATGAATTAGCTTATGTTACTCGGGAAAGATGTAGCTTTTTAATGGTGAGCGAATTCTGAGTGATGAATGGTGAGTGAGCGAGCGATAAGTATTTAACTAGCGCGAGGTATGTTATAATAAGAAGATAACATAGAAGAACCTTTCGCTAGGTAAGTATATCTGCCAGGAAGCCTAAGCTTTACCTACCCCTAGGTTATAGAGGTAGGTACCTACATAGAGACAGAGGTAAAGGCAGCTACTGGTAAGGTAGTCTGTGAATTCTGTTTTTTTTGTTCCCAAATAACACGTGTAAAAATTACCTATTATTATTGCTAAGTTGCTGTTAGTTGTTACTGTTAGCAAGAATTCCAGAAATAGGAAAAGGGTCCGTACGATGTTTGAGAGATTGAGGTCCGTCCGTGTTATGTAAAAAAAATATTATATCACACATCTATTCTACTTCTATAATCTATGTTATTTCAAGATTCATTTTAAATAAATACTTTACGGAACTAAGTATATGCTATGTAGAACGTGCGGTAGGGTTGGATGAAGTTCAAGTCAACAACAAAGTACTTAGTTTGAAGTCTTTGAATATGTTAGTAGCTACAGTTTCCAAGTATGTAGCGGTCATCTTGTACCTATAAGTTATGATGTAGTCTCGCTCATCTTGTACCTATAAGACACGCGGATTTACAGTATATAGGAAAACATTTATTATGAATGTGAAATATTTTGTGAAGTTATTCGCAAACAGATCTTCGGTCTTCATGAGCTGATGTGTTTGCCACGAGCGCGCCTTCTAGTAGAATGCGAGGTGTAAAAGCCCCTTGAAAGGATGATAGGGTTCGTGAGTTAATGCGATCTGGGAACAGCCCCGATTACAAGATAAGGAAAAAAAACTAATAGTGCAGTTTCCGGTCGGTACCATCCTTTTTTGGAAAAGCTGTGGAATACTCCACAGCCTTTCAAAAAAAGGTTTTAAAGAAATCGTCTTTTATTTAACAGTGCTGCAGCGATAGAGAAGTGCCGTGTCTGATTGTAAGTATTCAAATTAATCCATACTATAATACCTATTATGGAAGCGAAACTAGGTCTGTCTATCTGTTACCATTTTACGCCTACACCGTTAAACAGATATCGGTAAAATTTGGCAAGGAGATAGATTGCATCTTGAGGAACGACATAGGCCTTTTGTCTCATAAAATCCTCTGGGGTGTGAGCAATGCAGTAGCTACAATTAAATAATAAAGGATTACGATACCCAGGTATCCAAAGATGTGAGTGTATTAAAACATGTATAAGGCGCCTCTACAAAGTTCTTACATTATCACTTCTTTATATGATCTGATTTGACAGAATCAGGGTTGGGTTTACATTATAATTATAGTTAACTGGGGTTGGGTTGTAAAATGCACCTTTTAATGAAAATAACTCAATGCCAAGACCCTTTCAGAACTGACGTTGTTTACCTAGCCGGTCCCTCTCTCGACTAATGGCCTGATTAATATGCCAGTTACTTTACATTTTCTTTACTAAGTTTGATTGATAAAACATTGACTTGTAAAAGTGTCTTTAAAATGTGTATTTGCAGAAAGAAGTAAATAAGAAAGCGAAATACCAATTCTCTGCTGATTATTCACGATAAAGCCTACAAACTTTAATCATGGCATGTAGGTAAACTAATAAGTTTAGGCATTCGCTAAGAAACAAATTGCAAGAATTCCCATGGGATAGACAAAAATTAGATCTATGGGAGCGCCGCGGGGCGGCTCGAGACACAACTGGTAATTTCATAAAATGTAAAAAATATAAATCTTACTTCTATACTAATATTATAAAGAGGAAAGATTTGTATTTTTGTATGTAACGAATAAACACAAAAAGTACTGGACCGAATTGAAAAATTCTTTCCATGTTAGATAGCCCATTTATAGGGGAAGGCTATAGGCTATATATCATCACGCTACGACTAATAGGAGCGGAGTAGTAATGAAAAATGTTGCAAAAAAATTATAAGACCACGCGGGCGAAGCCGCTGGCGGGAAGCTAGTAGTACTAATAAAATCAGGTGCAAAAATAAGTACGATACAATTTATTTATGGTAAGTAAAGTATACAAATATAAGATGGAAAATTAAAAATAGCAAAATTAACCCGTAGAGGCCGCCATTATCCTTTTTGTACCCAATTTCAATTAAAATGTTGCAGTATTAATAGAAAACCTTAATATTATCACATGTCTCGTTGAGCTAAATCTCAATCCCCTGAAGATTTTTTTTTGTGTCTTTTGTAGCTTTATCAGGGTTTTAAAAAATGTCATTTAAGTATTCAGTTTTTGACATAATTTGTCGTGGGATTTTTTGAATTTAAAATGTTGTGTTTTATTTTATTTAATATTTTTATTCCTACCAGAGCGGTATATCTGCCGTTTTAGGGCCTCACTACCTCTGGATAACCGCTAACAAACGGATAAATTAAAAATTTGCATCAACATTTGAATGAAATTATCTTCCAAGTAATTTAACGGGAACTTAAACGGAAATGTCTAACATTGGAATTAGACATTAGAATTAATCTTCTACATTTATTAATCCTACCAGTACCCATAAGGCTGGCCGGCTGATGGCTTCATTACATCTACCTTAGTATTTGAGGCTTATTTATTTATTTATGGACAACCGACAACCAACAAGGCTTTATGTGTATCTGCTAATACAGGCTGACACCTAGCAAATAATATGTGACACAATGTTTATTGGTACGAAGTTTCAGGGGCTTTAATCCAAGACGTGGTTAGCGGCGCGCGGCGGCTCAGTGACAACGAGTTTCCAGTAATCATGCACTAATTCGATTTGTTGCCAAGCTTCTCCGCCGTCCCATGGGTGGTTTTTCAAAGTTCTTATAATAACGGTGGGAACTATTTATAGACCTTCTTCGGTATAAAAGATTTTATATTTTCGTGACAAAATGCGAAAATATATTCATGCAAAAGTAACTGTCTGCATGTTACATTTTCACAACTAAACCGCTGAACCAATTTTGAAAACTATTGTTAAGTATTGAGATGGATTGGAATGCAGTGATGGAGACAGACATAAGCTAGCTTTTGTCTCCTTAAGTCGTTTTCGGATGCGAGTGAAACTAGAATCAACAGTTATTGTATAATGTCTCCCGCGGTCTCATATAAAAATATATGAGACCGCGGGCAATAGCTAGTGGTTTCATTGCTGTTTTGATGCAATTTCATAGAATTTAATGTACTCGTACTATAAGTAGGTGTTTGGGTACCTATTATAGCGTACTCTTTTGCTTTATGAGTACGGCATAATTTAATAACATATTAATTAAATTTTAAATTAACGAACAACTTTACAATTTCTTTTTATTTCATATAAAATAAAGTTTTATAAAACACAATTGTTACTCAAATTGTATGTTTTTCTCAATTCAATAATTTCTGTTGGTGAAATATGAATTTTCTGCGTCTTGTAACCGGCTGAGCTGGAATAATTAATATCTAAAATCATATGAAATAAAAATATAGTTTTTATTCAATAAAAATATAGCTCTTTTAAAATAAAAAATAGTTTTTAGGTAGGTATAATAGTAGAACAATTTTGATTTGCTTGAGGGGAGGTTTATGTAAGGGCCTGTTTGCACAACCTCTGGATAGCTGCTAACTGTCGGATAATTCATTATTAATTATTATTAATTAATTCAAAAATTGCTTAAGAATTGTATGAAATTATCTCCCAGGCCCTAAGAGTCCGAATAAATAAGTATGTATGTTATATGATTTGTATGAGGACTTCCACCGTCATTCAGGTGATCTTTTAATTAAAAAAAAGTTACCTCCATCTTTGGTGCCAGTAATCAACCAACAAAATTTACGCAGCCTAGTGTCAAAAAAAGTCGAAATAATCAAGATCTAGTTTCGTCACTGGCTGATTACTTAATCACGAAATCTTACAAGAATTAAGGCCTAGAAATTTGGGAGATAGGTTAAAGATATACTTAGGTACTCCACCCAGATTTTGGGTAATTTCCACGGAATTCCCAGGTCAATAGAATAGAGCAATTGTTTTTAAGTCGAAGTAAAAAAGATTTATCCAATGTCAAAACAATAGCACAGAGTCCAATGAAATAGCTCTATTACTTAAATCGTGGGATTGAAAAAGCCTGTTCTGTATTTGCGTCACGTGCATCGAAAGACGCAATCGCTCTTTCTGGATCACTCCGATATCAACGCTGTAAACTGTGTACACGAGGCGCTTTATACGTCAAGGATTTATTGTAACCTTAAAATAGGTAAATATAGCTTTAAATGACAATAACACTTACATAGAGGGTATATGGACTGTGATAACGTTCAGACTCTGTGTTTATGATAGATGAGTACCTACTTTGTTAATATATTTTTTGTAAATTAGGCAAGGGAAATACTATGATTATTATTTCCCTAGTTATTTAACATACCATTACGCCTAACACGTAGTTTGACATGAAGCTTCAATGAAGCTTATCTACCTACATCTAATAAACGGTCTCCATTAAGGAAACATCCGATAGCTTATTCCAGCCGTAAGTCTGTTTAATATTGTAGACTTATTGATTAGCACACACGTCTAGACCAGTTAAGGACTTAGCACTAGGGAGTTATCGAAGTCTGAGGCAATGGGGTAGCTTTTGCTTCAGACATTCATTGCGCTTTATGTATTAGGGTGGCTACACTGGCTACATGAAACACGTAGTTTCATGTAGCCACCAGGTAACTTTAGTGTGAATCGGTTGAAACTATTGATATGACTATATACTTTAATTATGTTAGTACCTACAGGATAATTGGTAATAATTGGTAGGATTCGCGCTTATATTTTTTGCTGTCAACGTTTGGTTACTTCGTTAGTTATAGTATTTTTTCTGTAAGCATGTCATGTCGCATCACGGTAAGTAAGCATGTCTTAGTAAGTTATAAGCTCATTAGATGTAGATAATAATATTATCTATTTAATACAAATCATAATATTAGGTTCTTATAATACTACCCATTATCTTTGTGTATGTCATGGAATTTCTAACAATGGAACTGATACTTACCTAATATTGTTGAGATGAGTTTCTGTCAGTAACTGTAAGGAAACATAATATTTAGTAAATTAATCTTATTCATTCCCGGTGCCTATGACACTGTTATGCACCTGGTGATATTGTTTTGAATGTTAAACGCATACTTTCATACAATTTTATTTTAGGACTAGCTTTTGCCCGCGGCTTCGCTTACGTGGATGTAGGAACAAAATTAGGATTAGAAATTGAACCCATTCATAAAAAACTTGTATTTTGAAGTAATGTTTTAGAGGTTTGTAAAAAGGGCCTCGTGACTAAGTTATAACGGCGCTAAGCTCAATGAATATTGTGGATTCGATTCCGGTCGACAATTAGTCTCGGTACTGAGGTACTTTATGAGGTACTGAGGTGATGCTGTTTATGAAAATATGTCCAAAAGAAAACGGAAGCTTCAGTTAGTCGTAATAACTCGTAATTCTAACCAAACTTTACAACTATTGTTTAATTTAAGTCTATACCACTTAAAACGTTTATAACTAATCAACAATCACAATTCTGCGCATATGACAACTTCATTAAAGAACCAACAATAATGATCCCTTATATCAATAGGAATACATACTACAGAGAGGTCAAGCTCTATCTCAGCATCTACGCAACCGAGTGGAATGAGATATACCTCATTTTTTTAGTTGAACGATGGACTTTTAAATAGAAAATTAAAAATCAACAACCAGCAATGATGATCTCTTCTTTTTATGGGCTTGCATACAACAGAGAGGTCAAGCTCTATCTAAGGATCTATACTAATAATTGAAAAAAGCTTTGCATCAGTTTTTAAGTTGGAAATTATGCTTTACAACAGTTAATACAAAATTCAAATCTATTCAGTAGGTTTAGCGCCAACCCCTAACAAACAGACAAACAGACAAGAATTCTAAAAATCACATTTTTGGGTTCGCGATCGTTTATATACTCTAACCCAATTGTTTTTTTTTAAATATCTTCAATGTACAGAAATGACTTTTTTACAATTTTATAATAGTATAGATAAAAATGCAAGCTCTAATAAGTAGGTAAAAAATAAAAGGTCAGAGGATTTCCAGACTTTTTCTACGCGTCGTAGCCATACCAGAAAAATAATTTAATAAAAATGGGGAAACTTTGCTATGAATTAAAAGTTTTTCCTGGCATTCACAATACAACTTCTGAGTGAAATTGCATTATAAATTATAATTATTTTCTGCATATCAAAACATGTTTATTAACACGTATTACATGTATTACTTCTATATTATAAACATATATATTAACATGTAATAGCACACGAGTTTCATAAACTAAAAAAAATAATAATAAAATTTTGTTACATTGTGTTAAATTTTGAGGTAAAATAAAGTTATTATCATGTTAAACAAAGTAATAACTTCGAGCTCAGTATAAAATGTAGGCGAATTAGGGCTCACCTCACCCATTTTTAACTGCATCAAATTTTTTTTTTTTATTTGGAATACATAATTAAGTAAATTTAAGTACCAAAATTTTAACATCATAATTGCACTATAATTTTAATAAATGATGTTTTGTTTTGAAAATCTAAATTTTATTCTTAAGTCCCTGGCGCGACATTTTGCGAAAGAGACATTCTGCGAAAGAGACATTCTGCGAAAGAGACATTTTGCGAAAGAGACATTTTACGAAAGAGACATTCTGCGAAAGAGATGTTTTACGACCATGGGACATTTTGCGAAAGAGACGTTTTGCGCCTGAGCCGTTTAAAAATGGAACTTGTAGGAAAGAAGGTAAAACTTGAAAAACTGTTTTGACAGCGTCTTCTGACTAGGAACAATGTGTGTTTGAAAAAGACCATACTTAATACATTTTTATATATTTTTTAAAATATGATATCCAAGACCTTTCTAAATAATAAACGTTTAAGAGGAGGAGACGAGAGAGAGAGGAGAGGAGAGGAGACTCGGGCCCCTGGCCAGTGGGAAAGTACGTGGGTTGAGCATGAACTTCCCATGTTAGTATTTCCGCGTTAGTTATGGTTTACGGATGCAATATTTCACGATAATTAAAATTTATTTTTAGCTCAAAACAATAATGTTTAGATTAAATAATTTACAATGAGTGGGCGGACCAGCATGATCCACATTATTTAGCTTAATCAACAGATTTATGAAATGCTTTAAATTACTGTTAAACGTAATTGACGCTACCCTATTAAAGTATTTTGCATAATTATGAAGCAGAAACGGTCCTTTTCACAGTAAATAACCATTAGCTGGTGTGGATGATGTAAAAACTAATTAAACTTTGTTTGACGCCCCATATTCGTTCCTTATATCATACACTTTCCTGTATATCGTATATATACAGCAAAGTGTATGATATAAGGTACATACCGCATAAATAATAAGAAAATAATTATATAGGTATAATTTATTAAGTTAGATAGACTTATTGTAGATGTCTTAATTATTCATCTTTCTATCTACATAATATTACTGAAAAAATACATTTCTTTGTATTTTTGAAGGTGTAGGGGACTCGTAGACTGATTTGCGTTTCAATAATAAAAAGCGGTCTTAAAAATATATAAATAAGTACACGCAAACCTACAACGAATTTCAATGAATAAATTAAATTTTTGTGTACATACATACAGCGTAGTCCGTAGAATTGGAGGTGAAGAATATTGGTCCTTTTGTGTCTATGATTAGATTTCGTCTATAGTACCCAAAGCTTCGTCTCCTAGTCCTAAATAAGAAGAAGAATTGTAATACAAAGGATATAAGTACTTTTGTATAAAGTAAACCGAATCAGTGATCTCCAGTTTCAGTGGAACCCTAATAGGTAACCAGAGAATGTATTTACTAAATCACAAGGCAATGATGGTACCTACAAAGTCGTTCGGAATGAATGAGATTTTCTATTACTTGGACTCTTTAATGTATTATGTTTTACGGTACGGTTACGATTGTTCTTGTTTCCGATACATGTATTTTTTGTCACATTGTTTTCACTCATAAAATTAACATAAATAATAGTAGACCAAAAACCACTGAGGTTTTATGTATAATATTTAGTGCAAAAAGATTTGTTAATAAATTATATTACCATATTATTGTGTTCTGGTTATCACAACAGCACGGGTGAGAAAATATGAAAATAGATAGATTCTTAAATGCAGTGTAATGTAAACAATGAAAATGTTATTCGAAAGGTGGTTGAATCTAGGTTTTATTAAAATAATCAACTAATGTTATAGGTGTTATACGGTTTGGGTGAATATTATTTTCAACCCTATATGTATTAATATTTTAATTAACACTTTACATACTCTACATTGCATTATAAAGTACAGGTTTCGTCTTTACATTTACAAACAAAATAAGTTATGAACGCATGAGCTTTTTTAAAATTTGAAATCAAATAAAATTTTAATATCTTTTATTTATGTATACCTATTATTTGTATTCTTAGTACCTAAAACACACATTCCGAAGTATAACTTTTATTGATATTTGGTACATTTCAATTTGGCTTCCGTTATAAGGGGCCAATTGACATATTTTTTGGGAATACAAAAGCTTGGCAGGATCAGTATTCAACTCAAACAATAGGGTACCGGAGTAGCGGAAGTGGGATTTTCTTTATAATATTGTACACATTGTTACTTTATCCCTGGCAAATTTGCGAATTTAGGGGATTGGGCCTTTGATGTTGACAAGAGAACATAATGATGCGGCGTGGATTCAAGGTTTCTGAAATATTTTATGCATTATTTACATGGGATATTAGTCGCATTGATCTTATATATTTCCCAATCCCGTGTGAAATTGTCAAAATACTTTTTTCCGCTTGTTACATCTTATATTAAACTTACGTATCCGCGTTTCAAGGTTATATTTTCAGAGATTTGATTGATGACTGAGATGAGTCATGATTCAGTGAGTTAGTGAGTGGTAGATAGGTATTTAGAGACTTTATCTCTATAAACTCTTGTGTGCAGTCTGGGTCTCTATCTTAAGCTGTGCCTTGCTTAGGATTTTGGCGAATCTTTTGGGTTTACTAAATGAACGTTAATAAACTTATAAAAGGAACCGAAAATATCTAAAAGTGCCCATCCGTAGACGTGGACTCGGTTGACACCTTTTTTGTTGGAAATTTCTATTTTTCCAAATAAAAGAGTAAAAGAACACGAGCTATATGACAAAAAATTACTTACCTACATTTTACAAAAATACGACGCGATGGGCGGAATTGAGATGAAAATGATTGTCGGATCAATCTGAATTGAGCGGTAAACTCCATTATGTAATATGGTATGTTATGGTATTATATTATTAAACATGTTATATCATTACATCGAATGTAATTTCCACATGTAGCATAACACTAGTTTGATTTGTTGAGCTTTGAAGGCTCTACAATAAAGTTTGTATCACATAATAATTCAATTGAGTTATTTGTGTAGGTATATTGCATGTAAAGGCCTTTGGCTTCTGAAGCTTTGTATAGGGAAGTTATGGAGCTATAAACTATAGACACTGACGTAGAATCGATCAAATATTTGATCGAGCGGTAAACACAAATGTTTTGCTCCAACCACCAATGTTTGCAATTTCGCATTACCTCGAATTGCGTTAGTAATCTGTTTCATCTCAACCTTAAATTCTAATTTGATTTGTTTTCAATTCCATTCGAAATGTAATAATGGATAATGGATTTTATAAGTCTTAATATTTTATGTTATTTCGTAATTGTTGCCCACTTAAATGGATTCATTAGGTTATTCCCGGAATACTTAAGGGAATCCAATACTGTATTGTATACAATGCGTCAATAAAATAATACTCCCAGGGTAATAAACGGTAGATAAGCGGTCTATATTACCCTGATGTAATAACTAATTGACAGGCAGGAGTGTAGCTCGTCCGGTAGTGAGATAGGTCGAGAAGATATCAGGAAATTCATTAATCACTTGAAAATGTTATGTGGCAAAAGTAAGCTTAAAATAAGCAGTATTAGTTTTGTACTGTGGACTTGTGTATTGTGAATGATGAAGCTGAGTCCCCACTAGGAACATTTGTCGAGCGACATGTGTGTCCCCGGAGACATCGCTGCGACATTGTCGAACTTGTTCCTTGTCGCACAGTCGATGAAAATAAGATCATTAAATCCATCATCTTCTCTTCTTTTTTGTTCTTGATGCATTCATATTTATATAAGCCGCACTGTACAACACTACCTCTTCCGGAGACATGATAGGTTCGACTGAACTGATGTGTACGGAGACAAGACATCGGGTGACATGGGGCGATGTAGGGTGACATCGCGCGATGTCTCCGGGGACACATGTCGCTCGACAAATTTTCCTAGTGGGGACTCAGCCTAATGATGATGAATCATTCTTTCTCTTTGCCTTGTCTTGTAATTAATTAGTCTCCTAGTTTCACACTAGAGGTCTACCGAAGCTGTAGCAATCCTGTATTCCTCGAAGCGCTAGGCAGAAGCGTAAGTATACCTACATTTTACCGGCATGTTTACGTCCCGGGGCTACCCTATTGCTATTAACTGGGCACAAACTCCGAGCTATTTCTGAGAAAATAATTAAAAATCTCATAAGACTGCTCAACCCGGGAATCGGACCCAGGACCTCAAGCGTAGCAGGCGCGCCTGTGAACACTACTTGCTAACGAGGTAAAGGAATCCTTACGATGACTAAAATATTACATTACCTGTATACTTATATTATATTACCTGCTTTTTCTCTTTAAAATATATATTAAAGAGAAAAAGCAGGTAATATTATATCATGGTTTTTATAGGCCTGCTCTAGGTGGCGTGGTGAGAAAAGCGAGTAAACGTTTAGTGTAATACGAACCTACCTGTTATATTTTTAGCTGTATTCGTTTACTGGATGTCCATCAAACATCGCGTTTGAAGAATTATGTAATGGTACGTAAATGGATTTCGTTGAGTTTAACCGGCTAATGTATTACGGGATGTGTGACTAAATCTGTTACCGTTTTTATGAAAAAAAAAAACTGAATATTTTAATAAATTCGATATTCCTACTATTGATTAAATTAGTTATACATTTTATTGGATATTACTACTTAGAACCTACACCATATCTATCTATGATTCGGTATTAATCGATTAAATTTTATTTACTAGCTTAAACTTAGTATTTTTTAAGAGTCCACAAACAAGCTCTACGTCTATGAAACTTGAAGCACACGCATTGATTTATGGCATAGAAACACATTTTTTTCAATAAGTACTGTTTGTTGTTTGACCGTATAAGTTTCAGTGTGATTACACACTGAACGGTTGTTTGACCGTATAAGTTTCAGTATATATATAGTAGCTGACCTTCCAATGCAATTTAGAATTTTTTTATCAATAAACTTTCCACCCCCAACGACGTGGGTAATTGGTTCCCTTTCCGAAGAGACATAATTTTAGATTGTTAAAGTATAGTCAGTCAACGAAAGGGTTACATTTACACCTATGGCTTGACAACGATTTCGCTATAAATAAATTATTATCCATCAAAGGGTTCCGTAGCCTGTAAGCTAATAACAAATGTGTTTTGACACCTATTGCGTGGCAGAATTTAAATTATTTTTAAAACTCAGCTAAATAACTAACTCGACTTAAATCAAATATACATAAGTAATACAGAAGGCTATAAATAATTATGGTTAATGCAATCATTTTAAAGCAAAACCATTTATCGCTCATTACTTTTGGAGATTAAAGCGTATTAACAAACTGAAGCGACAGGATACAGTACTACGAGTAACAGGATTAATTTAACGCTCTCGGGAAAAAATAACATTACAATAATATGTCTCGTCCTGTAGGAAAACCCATACTTTTAGAGTGACGTAAACGTCTTCTCTGTAAATGTCTGATAAAATGCATTACTGTTTTGAGTACAACGGAGGTGACCTGTCTTGTCGGATATGAGGTATTACCATAATGTACATGTAGTATGTTTAGTCTTTATTTCGGAAGGTGTCATTTAAGTTGATAACGAAGGTGGTGACAAGTTTTAACAGTGTCAAAGTATGTAATAGTTATGTAATTATTAACAAAGTCCCTTATTTTATTCACATATCGTAATTAAAAATTTAGAAAACCCCCGACACAAAATGTAATTTGCCATTTTGTGGTGGCGGCCATCTTGGATTTGAAATTTTTCATAGTGTATAGTATTATTCCTAGTTAAGCCCTTTCATTTGCTACCCATATTGAGGGAGTTGTGAAAAAATATCTAATTCGCTATTTTGTGGCGGCGGTCATCTTAGACCGATTTTCATCAAACATAGCTAAAAACACTCCCGACTAATTCACCTTTCAAATAAAAAGAACAAAATCAAAATCGGTTCATCCGTTCGGGAGCTACGATGCCACAGACAGACACACAAACACACACACACACACACACACACACACACACACACACACACACACACACAGACACGTCAAACTTATAACACCCCGTCGTTTATGCGTCGGGGGTTAAAAAGGATGTTCATATTTTAATGTTATGTCTGCTAATTGATCGTCAATAGATTTATTATTTCTTTTTTTTAAAGACAGCTCGGCAATAAGCCCTTTGTCGCGGCGGACTTCATATATATATAAATATATATATATATCTTTGGACATTTTACACAGCACCATCTAGTCCCAAACTAAGCAAAGCTTGTACTATGGGTACTAGACAATGGATATAATACTTATATACTTTTTTTTTTTTTGTTGTAAATACATACTTATTATACATAGGAAACACCCAGACAAACACAAATACTTATATTCATCACATAAATATTTGTGTCTTGTGGGAATCGAACCCACGACCTCGTGATCAGCAGTCCGGTACTCGAACCACTAGACCACAGACGTCGTCAATATAATATAACAAACAATTAACGGAATTAGAAATGCACTCAGACTCATTATAATCACGCAAATATTTGTTTCGGGTGAGAATCGAACCCGTGATACTCGGTGCAACGGTGTTGGCAAGGTGATCTCTTTATAGGCTGAAAATATGTAAAAATAGGCGGTAGTCTTAAGATATTCACTCTCCTAAAATCACGATGAAATTTTCCCAATTTAATAAGTATGATTGTACTTTGTTCTTTGACGGTTACGACGAAACGAAGCAAAATACATTTCATCACTGACACACTGTGAACATATAACCCGCACTCTATTTCACACCGCTTTGATACAAATGGTTCCCGACGTAATTAACATATGGGCGTTTGAGGGTACAAGTAGGTAATACCTATATCTATAGTTATACATCTTACTTACAAATCTATTTGATCATCTACGTCAGAGAGTCGAATGAATATGTTAGTACATAGATGAGACGGCAATTTGGAAATGTCAAGTAGATTATAATCATTGTTAATTTACACAATGTGGTAGGTTATAGGTACCTACTAAAAGCATGGATTAGATGATGGCTTCTATTTAACCCTTTTATGGCAAGCTAGGCAAATTAGGCTTAGGCATTTAACGAACCAGGCGGGTTAAAAAGGGCAAGCGCCCCTACATGTCTGTATAGCTTTATAGAGTTCTGCTTGGCTTTTGTTGAATCATAATATGATTTTGCGTGTTAGAAAAGGGTTCTAAAATATGAATTGGTTGTAGACTGTGGCTTTATCTTCCTTGTCCATAAGTTGAGATAACACTCAAGATAAAGAATAATCAAGATGTGTCGTAACTCATAACAGACTAACAGTACCTATGGGCTCTGGTCAGTAATGTCGTTAGTGCCGACTAGCAACCGCCTTGGGGAATTAATTTGTCCCGTTGTCGCCTGGCTTTATGGGTAAAATGGTCGTCTTATATCTACATACGCATTTGTAAATAAATGAGATAACAAACCCGACTACGTTAAACTAATGTTTTTCAGCCACCACATTATAAAGTGCATAAAATCCGCCATTAGGATTTTTTCATGTGGATACCAAGTCCGAATCCACGAGTTACGAGCGGACACAGGAATGGACATACATACAGGTCAAACACATATTACACATAGCCCTCTTTCGGCAGTCGGGTAAAGAACAGCTGTCAGTTATGTTTGTTACAGTTTTTATTTGTTGGGTTCGAATTTCTAATTGTACTCTCCGCGTAAGAAAGTTTGCTCTGAAACTATTATCGGAGTCGGACCCTACTAGCAGCTCCAGTGCAAATAAAAAAGTTATTCAACAGAAACGTAATATGTCGGCCACACATTACTGACTGACCTACTTAAGGGAATAAGTGTACTTAGTTTGGTCATTTCGAGACTGTAGGAAATTTCACAATATGAAACTTGGTATTTGTAAACTTGGATAAATACGACTACATATCGAGGAATGTAACTTGACCTGTATAAACTGACCTAGCACTGTATTGGCTTTCGGTACAGTGAGAGGTCAGCGTAAAAATGCGGAAATGCCATGTATATTATTTATATATATATCCTTTTGTATTTGACAAATAAATAATTGCACAAAGGCGAAATTCCTAGATTTGTTTAGCGACTGGCGTCAACTTTGTATCGTAATGTAACATTCGCAACAAGCATGTTACGTGACACGATTGTACTTGTTGTATTGATTATATGAATGCTCGCTGTAGCATCGCTTGCAACATGTTGCATTACAGTGTTGCACAAATGTCGGTCAATCTAAACATTTTTACTGGTAAGCCCATATTTTGGTTGACCTATGCAGACATAATCCAAATTCCCCAATATAATACATATACACATCAGTATAATACATTTATGTATGCCATAATGATACTGAATAATAAAATAGTCCATTACCAATTATTATTGTTTGATTATATTTTACATGCCATAAAACTGAAATGGCAAATGTGTGAAACAGTTTTTAACGTCACAACAACTTACTTTAACATTTTGGCAAATTAAGAATTTGAATATCCTATGATTCATATAATTATATGAATATTTACTAACAATTCGACCTAGTTTCCGATAGTAAATAAAAATGTTATGAAATATAATATTGAAACGATATTAAACTTGCAGCCTTGCTTAGCACGAAGCGAAATCTTCCACCTTTATCGTCATATTTCAGCCAATTTACGCAATATAATGTAGGGAGCTAAAATATGATCCACCAAAACAATTAACAAGGAGATTATTTTTAATTACCTGAAATACTTAGGTACTTTTTGTATTCCAGCAAAGTTTAATAGGAAGAAAGTTTTACGCGAGGCATAAAATCTCTTCGAGGTTCGAGGTCTTAGCGGGAACAGTTTTTGTCCGCATCACCTGTTTATTGCTGTAATATCACTTTTAGTTTATGACACTGAGATTGAAGACGTTAACTTAAGTGGTGTACTCAAGTTTTTTAATAAATTGCTTATCAACTTGAACTTGAAATGACCCAAAGCAAAATCTTCGTGACGTGATGGTGTGCTGTATAAAGAATTAATTAATGTAATTTGTGATTAGGTAAGTGCACGATTTTAATATAAACAAAAGCTCCTGTAGTGTAAATCATGTAAATGCACTTCCAATAAAAAAAGTCAGCACTATTTAATCGCTGTTAGTTCCATCTGATCTTAATATATTAGAAGCTACATATTTATTAGTGATATCTATAGTTTCGGGATCATGTAAACAAAAGGTGTAGGTACTACCTACCTACCACACCAACATATTATTGTTCTTGTGGTTTCCCTAAGTTACGCGCGGGCAACCGTAATTAATGAATTAGGTTTTGGTATAGGGAAAATTATATGAGTGTGCATTTTTATAGTATAATTTATTTATGAGAAATACTAGATTTGTATAAACAATAGTTTTGATATTCACAAATGTTAGTCCGGGCCTATCTACGGGGCCTATAGTTAAGTTGCAATTTGACAAATCGACAAATGAATAGAAAGAAAATGTATGGAAAAGTCGAAAGCTTGTGTAATTTCCGTAGACAGGTCGTGGTAATGAGTCGATTCCTAATGAGTCCTCCCTGAGGAACATGGTTAAGGGAAGGCATACCGTGTGAGTCAGCATAAAGTCTGGTATAACCCTCCTCCATCTCGCGGTTATATTTATTTCTGAAAATAATCTCTGTTGAATTTACGAGGTGACAGACGCACCCAGAATTCCGACGGCGAACCAAACATTGAAACGTATGTCATCGATTAATTTTATTAAAGTTTTTTTATCACCATTAATGGTTCACTACATCGCCCGTGAAAGATTCAGAAAAAAAGGTATTTCACGGTTTACCGCATGTCGCGCACAGCGAACTTTACGAAAAATATTTGAAGGAAACGTCGCTTTGAAAATGTAAAGCGAATGTAAACTGCTGGACACAATAACGCACAGTGTAAAAGGTGCCACAGCGCTCAGTAATTGGGTTCGCGTCAATTCTCCTTTGTATCACCGTATACTTTATAAGCAATAAACCTTTTATGAGCCCTATACGGTGATTGACTAAAGAATTTTTCGTTTTTATCTCGGTTTTTGGTACTTTTTCCTTTAGGCTTATTTGTTTTGTAATATAGAATATTGAGCATGACATTTGCATACTTCGTTTAAAAAGGAGCCTCAGCCTTACTGTGTAATGAAAAGGGCTGGTATAATACCTACTTAAGTATTCATTTAATTTCTTATTTGGCGTAATTCTGAAATATATTTTATTTTATCTGCCATTTGACGTACTTATTCTAAAGCGATGTAGCGCTCTGTAGTTATGTATTATGTATATGTATGACTTTATATTATTACAAGCGAACCACCCTAGCTTCGGACGGGTTCATAAACTGTATAGGGGGGGCCCATAACTTTGATCTTGTTGGTGAAAACTGTATGATAATCCGTACAGTAGTTTCTGAATCCCGGAACAAACACAAATTCAGCCCGACGTAATTGAATACCTAAGTAGTGATATTGAGTGGTACTAGGTACTCTGAAAATCAGTTTTTATGAACAGTAGATACTAATTACCTTAAGAGTTAGTAAAACAAAACATTAATTAATGTCTTGTTTTACTACGTAATCTATTGCTACTGATGTCTGCATTTTCATGCACTTATTTCAACTTAGTTTGACTGGGTTCTGTATATTTTGATAGCACGTTTGATAACGAACCTTAGACGATGCAAATGTTTGCACCCTGTGAGAATCAAAATCGCGACACTCAGTACAGAAGCCGAACACTCAGCCACTACGCTAATCTTGTACGTATCTACATATACAATTCGACATACATAATTTTAAATATATAAAAATCAATCGCTGTTCGTTTGTCTCGCTAAAACTCGAGAATGGCTGGGCCAATTTAGCCGATGATGTTTGTCGTAATCCAAGGAAGGTTTAAAATGTGAAAAATCTTTTATTACCTACGAAGTTCACCGGGTCAGCTAGTATATGTATATTTTTTGCGCATAGTTTCAAATAAAATACCCTAAATCCACACACAAACGGTACGCATTCAAAACCGAGACGGAACTCGTTGTAGAGCCTGCGTGGTCTTACAAACTAAACAGTGCAGCGGCAGCGGATCGGTTTATTACAAAAAAATCACCAAAAAATAGACCATTTCAATATAGAAGAGAACTTTTTGAAAACAAAAAATGAATGGCGTACATGAGAGTCAACTTGTTATTTTACAGGTCTCGGTATACACAGAGCATCGAATGTATCTGTACTATCTTTACTAATTGTTAGTTTGTTTGTTTGCATTGAATAGGCTCCGAAACTAATTGACCGATTTGAAAAATTCTTTGACCATTAGAAAGCTACATCTTTACCGAGTAACGTAGGCTATGATTTATAAGAAATATCCAAACCACACGGGCGAAGCCGCTGGCGCTGGCTAGTGTTATATATTCATAAAAACGCGTCGTTGAAGAAGCATAAGCAATCCTTTGAGTAATTAAATACCTAGGATGTATGGTATGTAAGGCGTTATGGTATGTGTAGTAGGTAAATAAAATGGCGGTTACTAATGATTTGTGGTCTTTGCAAATTCCAATTTCGTCACCGATTAGGTCTTTGTGGGGCATTCACAATGAGTTTTTCTCGACGCGTGTGAAGTTTGCCAACCGTACTAGATTAGCGTGGTGGACTCTAACGTATAGCCTAACCCGCTTCATTCTCTGAGAGCAGTTGAAGTATTGAAGTGAAGATGTGCAGTGTTGCTAAAATATTTATTGTGATCATTTATGTCGCATTTAAAAAATAGTGATATTATAATAAAATTATGTAGGTACCTACCTGTGGGGTTGTGGCGCATTCAGCTCCGCGTACACCCAACTCAAGCATATGCCTCTACCCGCGGAGTTAGAATTAATTGAGGGCAATTAATTTTAACTTCCCCAATCATCGCACTTTCCGATAAAATTAGGCTAACGAAGAAGTGAACAAAGTTTAAAAATATCGAAGCTACGGGCCGCAAAAAATTTCAATTTGTTAAAAATAGAACTGTCTGAAAATAATTAATGTTCAGAGCCACCTGCCCTTAAGCTAAGCCTTAGATGTTGATAAAATCTAAAAGAATAAGCAAACATACGAATGCTAAGAAAAAAATCACAGTTCTTGCGGGATGATTGATACTGAGCCGTTCAGTGAAAATCATCGGGAAAATTAAAATGATGTCTAACTTATCAAGGGTCAATTAGCAGACACAACAGAGAAACAATTAATTAAACATAATATAAACATATTTAGCGAGACTAAACAGGATGTTTCTTGTGTTAATACGGGAAATTACCAATAAACAAATAAAAAGTGACTATTTAATAAAATACAGGTTGAATGACACAGGAATGACGTGAATGTGTGTATTGTCTAGGTGACGAGGTTTGGTTGACAAAATGTAACCAGGCGTTTGCCGCGTCCCTTCGCCGCTTGGAGCGTTTTCAGTTGCGTTCCTATTCGCGACCAAGCGAGTCGCACCGGTGTCGCTCACTAGATATATCGATATCGTCATAAATACTTTTCATGTTCTAAGTTTAAATAAATCCAACGACCGTTGAACTATTTTATTGAAAGTGTTTTGTTAATTATTGGATTATTTGTGCAAGTTTTTTCTTTAGTGTTTGTTTAGTTATGGCGTTCTGTATGTAATGTAAGTATTAAATATTTTGAAACTTACTTTGATTTGTCTACTCATGTGTTTTGATCGTTAATATTTTAGTGCTCTTATTTATATGACATTATTACGTATTAAAATCATGATATTTTTCGGGTTAATTTTTTTATGTTTGCAATTTGGGAATTAGAAACTCGTTTCGGAAAAGTCGCGGAAAACGAATACGTAGGTACTTAAAATAATTGTATTTTTTAGAACATGGTATTTTGGATCGAATCGCCGGATAATTGACTTGTTGAACATAAATTTGGATTCTTAGATGAATGAAAAGGCATAATAAAGTGAATGTAGGTATCTGTCTGTTTCTAGGATGGTAATCTCTTAACCACTGAAAATGTTTCGATAAAAAATTGCAAGGAGACGGATTGCATTCCCGTGAAGACTATCTTGTGTTTCAAAACCCCGGGCAAGGTTCTAGTTATCATCTTTAAAGTCTTCGTGGATCAATTACTTATCAAAATAAAAGATTTCACATAAACGTTAAAAAAAATAGTCGTAAACACTCTGGCAGTGCTAATGTTGTGTGGAAACACTACATCACTTTTATTGGGTGTGTTACCAACCTAATAGCCTATTGACATAATATAAAATGTCGTTTATTACCTTTATTTCACCAAGTCATACTGTTTATATCTATTTTTGCCATTACCATTTTGTACTATAGTATTTTGATTATGATTTTGATAATCACTACATAATATCATACTTAAACTATGGAAACTAGTTTAAGTATGATATTATATTATGTAGTGATTGTATGAGTGAGCCACCTTGAGTTTGGGGTTTGTTTGGGCTAATTTCAGATATTACTGTACGGATTTTCATATGGTTTTCATCAAGAGAAAGAAGGATTATCTAGGAAAGCAATAGGGATTTATGAACCCATACGAAGCCTGGGTTTTTTATATAGCAGCTAATTTGTATTTGTAGTTGTATATGCTGTTTTATGTTTTGTATTATTTATATTTAACCTTAAAAACCAAATAAATTTGAAAATTAATTTGCCGTCCAATTTTTTCCTTATGAGACTGTACTCTACTCGGGTCTCAGTCTTTTAATCTACTAATTATTCTGTACGCCTGTATTTCCCCGTAAGGTTAGGCAGAGGTTACTGTGTTACTCAGTTCGCTGGTACGGTTTTGGTTCACACCAGGCCTGGATCTAGTAGGGGGCGGGAAGGGCACTTGCCCCGGTGGCTAAGATTGAGGGGGCGGCCAACCACATATACTGTCGTCACGATCCCGCTTGTACTCCCTAAAGGATTAGGCAGAGGTGTACTAATATACGAATCGCGTTTAGGTCCTGTGTAATAAGGGGCGGGGCTATTATTAGTGACCCGCCACAAATCCAAAATCCAAACTGCTATTCAATTTAGGAAAACCCAAGAACACTTTAAGTCGCACTCAGGATCACTGGGCTAACGAGGCAGATAGCTACCTCAATACAATAAGATTAATCCTCAAGCGAATAAATTTCAAGTAGATAGATCAAGTATACGTTCACTTCTTGGGGAACACATTGCAAATTCAATTTCAAATTCTTTATTTTTATACATTTTAAATGTCATTGTACTTTGCAGGTCTTTTGTTTAGAATTTTTTTACCGTTTTACACGTGCCAAAAAAGTAGGTATATATTAAAAGTTAAATGAGAAACAAAAGCTTCTAAAAAGAATGACATAAAAATCAAATCTTTGCCTTATAAACGGGTATTAATTCCCGTTTGATAATACAATCTGTAGGCATTACCATGAATAATCCAAAACAATAACTTCAGGGCTTCACGGTTCTAAAAATAAACACAATTTAATTTGAAATGTTTATTAGAAAAAGTAAATGTTGGGCACAGGGCCTGATTAAGGGACACAAATCAAAATATTATTATTCTTAAAAAAGGGGGTACCTACTGTAAAATCAAAATCAACACTGCGTATTTTTAGTGGTATGAGGCAAACATACTTAGAATTGACATATACTTACTAAGTTCATTAATAAAAGTGCAATGAGAATTTTGACGTGGTAAACTAACGGCGCAGTGACATAGTGATACTTTCTTCGGGAGAGGGGATGGGGGTGCAGTTTTGAAGTACTAATGTTTGTACATATGACAAATAATTAAAAGAACGAAATTATAAATGGCTGGGTAACACAGCACTAAGGATAAGTTTTTTACCGATCGTAAAGAGATAATAAATAGTAAACCGTTGATGTTATACACAGGTCCGGCTCTGTTCTAATTTTAATTTTCCACGCATGGACCCGCCTTTTCAACCGAGTTACTCTCATCTCAATCAATCAATCAACTCTATCTCAGACCACAGCGGACAGGCCATTCATCCCACGTTGCGCTACAATACTCTGTCCTATGTACTTTATATAAGCTAATATTTGATCCGTGGAAGGCTCTTAATGAGGAAAAATTATACTTACTTTATTAAGGCTGACGTGACCGGAATACGTCATTGATTTAGCCATAATTACTGGCCCATCTTCAGCTTAAAGGAGTAGAATATCTATTGTCATAATATTATCGAAGTAATAGTAAATGACTTACTTCCTTGTTTATCATCGGAAGCCGGTAAAGGGAAAGTTTTGTGTAGGTAAACTGGTAAAGTATCATAAATCTTAATGGTATAAACAATTTAATTGTGTTTTACAATAGTCCTGCTCGCACTGGGGATAATCTACGTCTGTATCGCGATATTACAGCAAGTGGATCTCCGGCAGGTGCCCCAGATAAAACTTCTAAGCGACGCCTCTGCGAATAGGATCTGCTCCCTCTCATAACCTCTTTGAAAGGAACCCCCTCAAGGAAATCAATCTTTTTTAAAGAAAATGAGCAAAGAATTTCCAATGACATTAGGGGGGCTAGACAAGTTGCATTTTGACATTCGAATTGACAAACAAAATATATGTAAATAACACAAGCTTTCGACAAATCGGGCTGTCACTAATGTCATTTACATACATTTTGTTTGTCGATTCAAATGTCAAAATGCAACTTGTCTAGCCCCCCAGACGACATTACTTTCATATTCTAATTGTACGTGGCTTTTGAGGGACTGTCTCAGCAATAACTATGCTGATCAATCGATATCATTATTAAGTTTAGGCTGCGCTTACCGCGGGCTGTATACGGATGAATGTGACCGTTGGAACATTGAGAACCCTCCGTGCCTCGGAAAACACGTTTAACCCGGTTGTTTAGGTACTTTTGATTCGATCGATTAATTGAAGTCAAACGCCTGAAAACCTGACAACTAGGTTTATCGTTAGGATTTCGGTATATACCATAATTGGATGGATATCTGATTACACTATCTACTATTATTATTACACATTCCGTCGCATCTGGTTAAACTATAGATAAAGACGATGGATTTACGAGTTTCCAAGATAGTAAATAATAAACTCGTAAATCCATCGATCGTCGATCCATTATTTTTAACGGATGTATGTACATACACACGGAACATTTATATAGGTACAGTTTGCTTACTTTGTATAGCCATAGTTAAGTAGTTTGGCTAATAGTTTTAATGATGTAGAGTTTCGGCATCTATTGTATATAGATCACTATCGACAGTTCAAGGACGCGGGTTAATAAAGTACCAACATGTATTATCTACAATCCCGCCTTGATAATTTAAACTGGGCGGGACGAGATATTGTATGTAATAAAAATATAATTACTGTTCGGTTATATGTATGTATAATGTTTTTGTAACCTTTTATCCGACAAAGTCACAGCCAATAAACATAGTTAACACCTCGTGACAGACTTTTCCGACGCTAAGCTTGGAGTTCAAATAACTTTGATATAAACTTAAACTATTCGCTCTTTCGGGGCCGTCGAGATCTGTATCAAAACTAGAGATGAGGCGTATATTACTGTCACAGGTTTTAAGACTAGGTTTCGTACGAACACGTTTCGAGTATTTAGAAGTATTACAAGTCCGAGTGCGGAGTCACCCACCAACACAACTCATAAGACACCCACGAGGTGTGAATAGTTTAGAAACGAGAACACACTACTTTAAGGGACTATAAGGGCCTTTTTCATCACCTGCTGATAAGTTCTCGTTAAATTACTTGGCAGATAAATTTATAATTATACGACGGTCAACGGCTATCCAGAGGTGAAACAGGTCCTCAATATTGCAAAAGTTTTTGATGTAAATGGATTGACATTTGCGACTTAGACCACTTTTAATTATTTTACTAGTATTATAGTAGTAGTTTAGTAGACGAGTTGTCGAGAACACGAGACGCAAGTTAGCTTTTGCTACATTTTAGTACCTATGTTGGTTGTGGAAATAGACCTTATTAAAGTTAAAGTTAATAAAGTTAAACAGCGAGGGCAGAGTGATGGATGCCCTTTGATTTATACACAGTAATAACATAGGCGTGTGTGGAAAGAGCTCCACCTCATACTTCGCAAGTTGCGGAACGACGTCTTTGGTTACTGTTATACAGATATTCGTTAGGTATTTTGAATAGTACCTTCTTAAATATTGCAAACGTAATAGAAAGATTTTTGATTATTACTATAATTATTGAATTTCAAATGTCAGATACGGTAGAAAAGATGATCAGATCAAATTAAAAAATATATAGAGCGGGTCGATTTACAGTCTTACTTCAACTAGGGCTTACTAATATAAACTAATCTTTCTATACTATATATTATCATCACTACATAGTATAAAAAAAAGTCGCTTTCTCTGTCCCTATATGTTTGCTTAAATCTTTAAAACTACGCAACAGATTTTGATGCGGTTTTATTTAATAGATAGAGTGTAGATATGAGTCGTTGACAGTATTTCCCTTAACGAAACGTTAACGTTGATTTCCGTTCGTCAACTAGTTGATCAACTAGTTAAATTCGTCAACGAGTTAACGTACTTCTAATGTCAACTTGCAACATAAACTGTTTATTGATATGAACGGTTTTTATTCAACGCTACTTTTATGTACGTTACTTAGAGTTCAAATTGTATGAAATGACCGTCCTTCGCGACTTACGTTATTATTAACGTAAGTTTTTTAAATTTGCTCAGTTCGTCTCATTTGCGTTCTCGATTATTGAACGAGAAGAACGAGTTAAATTCATAAACGTCGTTGAAAATTTAACTAGTTGATTCATATACAGTTAACGTTAATACGTTGACATGAGATCAACGGTTGATTCAACTAGTTCGTTGATTCAACGCTCATCCCTAATAGAGTGATTCAAGAGGAAGTTTTATATGTATAATACAAATGACCACGCGGGCGAAGCCGCTGGCGAAAAGCTAGTATCATAATATTAGAAAGCTGAAGAGTTTGTTTGGTTGAACGTGCTAATTTTAAGGAATTACTGGTCTGATTTGAAAAAAATCTTTTAGAGTTTGATAGCCTATTTCTCGGGGGAAGGCTTTAGAGCCTTCCTCGATAAATAGTGTAGCTTAGGCTATAAATCATCACGCTACGACTAATAGAAGCGGAGTATCAATTAAAAATGTTGCAAAAACAGGGGAAAATTAAACGTCTACGTCGCGGGCAAAGGCTAGTAGGTATATCATACATCAGGTACCTTCATAGCGTCTGGTGTATTGAACCAGAGGATGCAGGTTCCAATCCTGAACGCATCGATTTTTCCATCATTAAATATTTATCTTAACATGAAAAAATCAAAAAGAAAACTAATAATATCTGCCTCCAGTTACACTGAACAATTTAAAGCAGTTGTGTTGATTGTGTAATAAAACATGTCCCAGTGCACGTTTTTTGTTGTTACATGTTAATGAAGTTAAGGTGACAGACAGACGCTGCAAAAAGCGGTCGACAGCGAGTTACGACCCTCGCTATAACAATTTAGGACTTTATGTTTTACCCTGTTTGATGTTTCAACGGTAACATATAACCACGGTAAAATATAGGTAATGTGTGCGCTAGCTTACAGCTACATGTAAGCAATAAGTAACAAAAAAATAAGTGATAGGTACGGCCCTACGCATAAAAACAAATAGTTTTATATAAGCAGTGATAGCCTAGGGATGTGACTACTGGACTGCCAAGTTAAAGGTCTCGAGTTCGAATCCAAGGCACGCCCTTTGACTTTTCGAAATCATGTGCGTAATTATCACTCGCTTTAACGGTGAAGGAAAACTCGTGAGGAAACCTGCATGCCTGAGAGATTTCTCAACGGCATGTGAAGTCTGCCAACCCGCATTAGGCCAGCGTGGTGGAGTATAGCCTAATCCCTCTCATACTGAGAGGAGACCCGTGACCAGCTGTGGGACAGTACATGGGTTGATTTATTTATTTATTTTTTATATAACTTAAAACAGACAGAAATGTGTTGCTGGGGAGTTTGTTGCACCGTTTCTTCTTCCCAGCAAAAACAATAGGAGGCGGTGAAGAGCGAGCGTTTTAGGGGCTGTCTTAAATGTAAAAAATACGTTCAAAAAGTGCTACCTAGTAATTAGTACTACTAGGTAGCACTTCTTGAATTAATGATTTTAACTATCTCTACAACGGAAACATGGAACATAAGTATCCTTATTGTATGTAATGAAAAAGGTTGTTCGTAATAATTTAGGGGTACCAATGTTGTTCGTTGTTAAGCGATCGGCTTCTGAATCCTTACACGGTTTTACACGGTTTTTTTTTTATATTTTTTTATTGTCAGATTTAAAATTAAAGAAAGAAAAATTCGTCTCAGTCTGCGTCTTTCCGGTTCGATTAAGTTAGCCGGACGCTATAGCCAATAAGCTATTATACAAATATGAATTTCTATAATAGCTTATAATTAATTATAGGTACTTTAATTATTCTTATACTTTATTAGTATAAGTTAATTGTATTCTAGACAACGCAGAAATGTATCTTAGAATAAACATTTTTCATAATATCACGGACAATTTTAGTGCTTAAGTTGTTTTCTGTACCCACAGACAAACCAAAGTGAAAACGGTTTTGTGGCGCTTTGCTTATCTATGTAATTTTAAAAGTTTTAATAAAGATATATACATACATACAAGAAGCTATTTTGTTACCACATCACAACAACGCGACGAAACAATAAACTCTCTACGATTTTTCCATAGTTTCTTATGTTTTCATTGGGTAAACAGTACCAGAACATTTATAAACAGAAACATCACCCACACATAGATTTGACCTCTCATTTTCCTTAGCAACTATTCGGAAAATCGCCATTGTTTAAAAGGGTCATTACGAGAACAAAGATTTAGGAACAAGGGTCTATAAATAAAGCTCCCTAACGGTTAGCTTTGTGTTTCAAGTACGTGTATGGTCAACAAACACCGTTTGATACCATGAGGCGTGGACCTCGAGGGTACCTTATGTAACAAGACCACATAACTTATGGCATCGGAAGTCTGTAATCTGAAGTTTGGAGTAATGTCGTTTGAATTCTACACGGATTCAGAGCCACGACCGGGTGCGTTGTAGAATGTAGTATGTCTATACTAATATTATAAAGAGGAAAGATTTGTTTGTTTGTAATGAATAGGCTCCGAAACTACTGGACCGATTTCAAAAATTCTTTCACCTTTGGAAAGCTACATTATCCCCGAGTAACATAGGCTATATATCATCACGCTACGACTAATAGGAGCGGAGTAGTAATGTAGCAAAAACGGGGAAAAAATTATAAGACCACGCGGGCGAAGCCGCTGGCGGGAAGCTAGTATATTATATTCTGCTTGTATGAACTACGTAGTATAATTTGTGTAGAATGTAGGAACAAATATACTATATAGGTTAATTTATATTGTTAGGTTTGTATTGTCTTGGAATCTAGTGGTGTCAGTAAGATATACTGTGAATCTACTACTAGTTTATTTCAAATTTATAATATCATTGGTTATTGTAATGTAATGTGTTATATGTATGTATAGGATATGTATAATAATAATAATAATGCTTTATTTCGAACACAAGATTCATATGCCTTTAGAAAAAGATGTTATACGCAAAATACTGGGTTTAATTTCCTGGCCAAGCAGTGTTATTGCCTTTTTTCATTCGATAATAATTATTTTCAGTAATAAGATACTTAAATCTGGTCTTGATTCCACTTTATTATAAACATTAAGATGCAAGTACCTTTATACATATCTGAGTACATTATCATAACGTACATAAAACTTATATCAATAGTATTAAAAAGTCATTTTTTAAACAAGTACTTCGGTTAGGTAGGTTGAATAACTGAGTCTTACCGTATTAGATTTCATGATCGTCGAAATTGTATAGCGGAGCGGCAACAATTTGATTCCCCGGCTTTTATTAAGTGCTAATGAAATTCCTTTTAGTCAAACTTGTAAATTGTCATTAAATTCGGAATGGCGGCGTTGTTATTGTTATTGTGTAACCGGGCATGCGCGAGGCGGAGGTCAACTGTTGCCAGAAGAAAATAACTCCTATTATGCCATTTTCCCGAAGGGTTACGCAGACTTGTAACTTTTTTTTTATACAACTAAGGTGGCAAACAAGCATACGGCCCGCATGATGGTAAGCGGTTACCATAGCCTATGGACGCTTGCAATACCAGAGGTATCACTCGCGCGTTGCCGACCCGAAAAACCTCTTAGAGGTTTATGGAGGATTCACTGCGCCGACAGTTTAAGGAAATATTCCTCTTACTACCACCGCAGCGCATCCTTAGAAGGAGCTCTGGCGACCGTACTCACTGCAGGAACACAACACACAATAAAGTGTGTTATTTGGCTGCAGTTTTCTGTAAGGTGGAGGTACTTCCCCAGATGGGCTGCTCCAGATTTGACCCATAAATGACTGTGCCCTGCCTCTCTTAACTTGTAAAGCAATGTACACCTGGTCTACAGTTCACCGGTATGTAATAGTCCCATGTCCTAATATAGTGTATTATCTATGCTCCGAGCTAATACGAAGTTGCTTTTAGATGTATTTATACCTTTATTTTATAGGTGATATGTTTGACTCGACTACCTGGGAATCAAACCCTGGATCTCTAGCGTAGCAGTCGTGGCTAGCGGTAGTTTTAGAAGAAATTTTCTCAATGAATATTGTCATCATCATCTAAACCCTTCTAAACTATGATTGGGTCGGATTCCAGTGTGACCAGATGCGACTGAATATTATCTATCAGTAATTCACACGAAGGGACTGCCATCAGACCTCCGCCACCCAATTACTGGGCAATAACGATATTCTAAGGGACGGGCTTTTGGGCCATAATAGGTATGTGATATCTTTATAATCTTTATAATATTTAAATTCTTTTCTGTACGTGCGTATGTCATTGAATTCCACCTAAACAGTTGCTGTTTGAGTGTTCCTGGATGGTTTAGATTCGCAATTGGAACCCATAGGTGGCCAGAACAACGTGTGTTGGGTCCGCTAGTATTTTATAAAGTTGAATTAATTTAATTGTTTAATGCAGTCAGGGCTGCCAACCCGCACTAGGCTAGCGTGGTGGACTATAGCCTAATCCCTCTCATACTGAGAGGAGACCAGCAGTATATGGGTTGATTAAATATTTTTAATGCAATCAGGATGTATATACAATATACTATGCTATCGCTATTATATTTTCATCTATCTGCGAAACTTAGAGACATTGTAGAGTCGTTACATTATGCAGGAACTTGGGTAAGTATTTCGTTAGTCGTCCTTTCAGAACTTAGGTTATCACTTTTCGAGCTCATAGTCTTATTAATAAAAGTTAAAAATAAAATTATCAACCGGAAAAAAATTCTACGGTGTATCAAGTATCAGTTGTAAAGTCTACCCTCAATAGGCTTAGGTTCTTTCAGTCATTAAAACATTTTACAATTCTCAGTTCCGTTTGTAATCGGCTTAAACGCGACAAGAAAAGAGTTGCAAAATATAATATACTAGCTTTCCGCCAGCGGCTTTGCTCGCGCGGCCTTGGTATTTCTTATAAATTATAGCCTCAAGCCTCTTATAAGTAAAGACACGAGCAAAGATATATAAACACTTACAAAAGTGCTAAAGCGATTATTGCATGATTGAACTAAGTATTGCAACTTTGAGATAACACCAATTTCACTATAGTACCTACAGGTTCATAAATACTATGTTCGTAAACCACAAAATTTAAAAGAAAAACGCTTTTTAATTTTGACAACTATAGATTTAGACATATATGTTTTTGCTCGTGACTGTACTCGGATGGCGTGGTGCGGGAAACCGATTTCAGATTCATAGTTTACAATGCGTGGATAATCTTGTGAGCTACACAATTATACATTTTTATTGTTCATAGATGAATGTATAGCTGTCTGTTCTCCCTGAACAAATAAATAAATAGTTTATCAGTGAGAATAGGTTTGTAATGTAGAGCCGCTGAGTTTTTTGGACAGGGCGACCCAGTGAGATCTTATTGTCTAATTAAATTAGTGGTCTTAAAAATTTAAAAATCATTTTTTCCTTCATTAAAAATAACTTAAAAATCAGTTCATAATTGACGGAGAAGTTGGCAAACATACATAGAAAAAATATAAACATCAAAATCAATCCATTTTTCGTCGGTTAAAAACTGACTGACCTAATGGTCTACGGGTTCGATTCACAGGGCAATCAAAGTGTTATTGGATTTTTCAATTCTTAGCATTTCTTAAGAAAAGTAGTATCAGACTTAGCAGGACAGTTTGGATTTGAGAGTGCGCTATGTAAGACAAACACACGTGTATGATTAGCGAATTTCTGAATAGTTTTGAACGCAAGGCAGCCTTTAATTATGAGATCAGTCTGAAACTTGTTAACAATCCCACAATTGTTAAATTTAAAATATTATCCCCCAACATCCAGTGGTAGATACTTACTTACTGCGTATATTTTATACCTTATTTCAAAAGTTTGTTTCTATTACTGAAAGGGGATTGTACGTTATTAATCTAAATGAAATAATTAAAGGTATACCTAAAGGTATATTTTTCATTTACCCTGGATACTAACTTGTCTAACTTGGGTAATTAAATTAATTAATGAATTTTTCTTTCATGTGAATATAATTAAACATTTTAATCGAATTGAAGTAACAAGACAAATTGTTTATTTGCATATTTAAACCTATATTTTAATATATTTAGGATTTGTTTCACAGTTTACTCATAAGTTCCCGATAAATTATTTGGCTGATAATTTCGTACTAATTTTGTTGCATTTTTGAATTTATCCGGCGGTTAGCGGCTATCCAAAGGTGGTATCCAACTTTGGATAGCTTTGGATATCCAAAGGTGGATACCACTTAGATGAAAAGATGAGTTTTCATCTAAGTATTTAATTAGAAAGACGGAAAGACAAAATAAAATGTATTAACGCTTATTTAAGCTAAATTTATTAGCTTAAATACAATGATCAGTATTGTAATTCAATAATTACCACAAACATTTACAGGTTTAAATTGAAAGCCGCAGACCACAACATGTATGTAATGTCAGAAAATAATGCTTTACCTATGTACGAAAAGTTCCACCACAAAAACAATTAGAAATTCCACTTTTGTGAGTAAAGGTATTCGATCCAGTCTAGTTCTAAAACTTTTATAGCCTATAATATCGCACCTCAGATAAAATAGGGTTACTTATAAGTTGAAAAACATCAATTTTGAGGAGAGCCATAAAGCCACAAACTTGCTAAGCAGTCCATATTCGTTCTAATATTTATTTAAATAGAAGTAGTAGTATATATTAAGAATGCTTGAAAAAAATACCTTTAAAAAAGGCCAGTTTTCGATTTGCAATCCTATTTTATCGGATGTAAATAAATTGATGTCTGTACATTTTCCTGAAAAAGCCAGTTTTCGAGTTGTAACCCTATTTTATCGGATGTTGTTATATTCCAATTAGATAATCTCTCCTATTAGATAATCTCCTCTTTATGAAAGTCTTACAAAAATTCGTAGAGTAGTTACATAAACTCAGTGCGCCTTATAATATTTAAGTAGTGACAATGCTGACTTGATTATTTTACAAACTATCTGCTAACCAAAAATCTGCTGTAGCCTTATCTTTATCTCTCATTTAATTTTAAATCATTTGACACTTCCTGAGAACGGTTTTATTTGAAGATTATGATGGATCATCTCTCTTTGACGGGCACGGAGCGGTACGGATCAAGAACTCAATCTTTATACGTATACTATGTATTTTATATTCTCACGCTAATATTTAGCGACGACGCTAAGCGTAAAGTAACGTAAAATACATAGGTACGGAAGCGTAAATTATCACTTCGGATGATTTAAAAACTAAAAAGTAGAAAATAAAATCCGACTGCGATACATTTTCCAACATCACAGAGCTTTTTTGTGGTTTTAAATTTTTAGTTAGTACTTTTTACGCAGCTGGGGTTTTTATGTAATTTAATAATTGCATAAACTTTTTATAGAAAAAAGAAAAGTAATTTATGTGGTGCCGGTACGAAGACGCACACATAATGCAGAAATTTTAATAAAAAAATATCAAAAAAAGAAATAGATATTAACGCAGGAATCTTATGTGTTAGTCTCTCTTATAAAAGCAAAATGTTTCATCGAAGGAAAAAATACGTTAATGGCTACAATATATTTGTTCCATTACTTAATATAGGCTTGTATAGGCTTTGGCATACTTAATTAATGTTTTCAATGTGGAAATACTTAATATCACTCTTGCAGCTGTTACCAATAATACCATACTGCTGTACTTAATACGGAATTGTTTTGACGTAGAAAATACGCGGTTTTTTCGGACTCTACCACCAAGTGTGCTGGGGACAAGCATTTCTTCCCAAAATTCTGATGTTTTGTATTTCTAGACTTGACTTGGTGAAAAAGATTTTTAGCTAAGTTAATCAAACATCATGTTGGGTTTCATTTAGGGGGCGAGACTAGTTACTGAGTGGGTACCAAGCAACGCAAATCGTGGACGAGGTCGGCCAAGGAGACGTGGCTTGATCGCTTTTTACCAACGTGGTATGAGGAGGCCCAGGACAGAAGGTCCTGGACTAAGTTATGGAGGCCTTTGCCCAGCAGTCGGACACAGAAGAGGAAAACAATAAATTATAAAACATTAAAATATAAAGCTAGAATAAAGCTAAAACATTCTTAATTATTTTCTTTTTGCCACGAAAATCACATTTTGACGATAATAAGTAACTGAATAGTATTGAAAATTTATAACTCATTAAATTAGAACGTCTGTGTATAATATTGTTTTTGTTATCAAAGGAGTTTTCTTTCCAAAATAATGAAGTATCTATATCGCATTAGACATTAATTTGTTCTTTTGTTTTGTGAAGTTGATAGCCACGTAAGGTTCACAGTCTCAGACTTTTCTAATACCTAAAATGTTCACAATTCGGACAAAAAAATAAAAATATAATATCCTGGGACATTTTTACACAGCACCATCTAGTCCCAAACTAAGCAGAGCTTGTGCTATGGGTACTAGACAATGGATATAACACTTATATACTTTTTTTTTTGTAAATACATACTTAAAATACATAAGAAACACTCAGACAAACACAAACACTTAAGTTCATCACAATAAATGCTTGTGTCTTGTGGGAATCGAAAATGATTTGAAGATGAACAAAACTTTCTTTGAGAGGATTAATTTGGTCCGATTTGTTGGATTGTAAATTTCAATGCAGTTTAAAGAGGGCTTGGCAAAATTAGAGTTAACAAGCGAAAACTTGTACCTACAAGGATTTTTCAGAAAAGTTTGGCTTGATGTTTAACTTAATCATACGATTGATCGAGCGTGGGTGAAATTTTAACACAGATAAAATGTGGAGATAATTATCTACATACAGTATTGGGTAATTAATACCTATTATTTTGATGCAATTTATATAGCACCTAATTATTTTCGCCCATGAACCACCAGTTTTTTTTTTACATCGCATCCAAATTCGTGCAGTTGTTTTTGTGTGAATTGCGTACAAACATAGACGGAGAGACAAACAAACATATATGTATATAGTTTTTATTCACGCAAGTTGTGTGGAGGTACAGTATTAATTGAATAATATTATTTTACTATTATGATGACTATAATAGGTACTTATTTTCGGCTATGAAACCATAAAACGTATAATTATTTATTCAAGAGACTCGGATTTAAATACGCCTAAGTAAGCTTTTATTACTACAATCAGCGTCTAAATTACTTTTTAAGGCAAACACTTATTGTGAACAACTTTGAGTTGTTGCTTACGTAAACACCTTTTGTGTTTATTTTAGCAGGCTTAGGTTGTCGAGATAATTTTCCAGAATATAGCTTACGCAAAATTATTAAGACTACTAAACTACGGCTTCGTTCTCATTAGCATATATTTTTTAAGATAAGATGCTTTAAATCCAGAAAAGTAATGAAAATATTTTTAATGAAATAACCAAGATATAAAATTCCATAAATAGGTACATACGCAGTCTTTAAGAAAAAAATAATTATTTCCAAGCGTTTGGTTTTAAGCTTACAATAAATATATGTCAGCAGCTTCACTCGGGTCAAGTTACACCCCATTGGTTATTTCGTGAAATTGTTATTCAGTTATTCTGGGTGGAGACAAATCCAATAAATCAAAGATCATGAAAATCGGTCCAGCCGTTCTCGAGTTATGTGTGCCGACTTGCAGAAGGTAGCTGGCAGCAACTGGATGAAAAGAGCTGAAAATCGAGCTCTGTGGCGTTCACTAAAGGAGGCCTACGTCCAGCAGTGGCCGAATCCGGGCTGATGATGATGATGAAGTGTTGAAACCTATGTAGTTTAAATATTAGGGGCCAAATTCGCAAATGAGAAGACGTCATGTCTAACATAGATATACCTACTCGCAAAGTTATTCCAAGTTGAAGTTGCTAGTCTAGGTACATAAAATGTCGTTATAACTTAGTGCGTACAGGTGTGAACCTGGGCGCGGCCTTATCAATGAGCCACTTAACAACTTGGCAACCTTGCAGCGTTGGCAATTTGCAGTAACACAATTCACTTTACAAAACTTTGTTCCGTCTTCAGTCTTTTGATACAAAACAATGTCTCGAGGTTCCTTTGATGGTGTTACTTGGTCAATACTCAATACTCAATACTCAATACTCAATACTCAATACTCAATACTCAATACTCAATACTCAATACTCAATACTCAATACTCAATACTCAATACTCAATACTCAATACTCAATACTCAATACTCAATACTCAATACTAAATACTCAATACTCAATACTCAATACTCAATACTCAATACTCAATACTCAATACTCAATACTCAATACTCAATACTCAATACTCAATACTCAATACTCAATACTCAATACTCAATACTCAATACTCAATACTCAATACTCAATACTCAATACTCAATACTCAATACTCAATACTCAATACTCAATACTCAATACTCAATACTCAATACTCAATACTCAATACTCAATACTCAATACTCAATACTCAATACTCAATACTCAATACTCAATACTCAATACTCAATACTCAATACTCAATACTCAATACTCAATACTCAATACTCAATACTCAATACTCAATACTCAATACTCAATACTCAATACTCAATACTCAATACTCAATACTCAATACTCAATACTCAATACTCAATACTCAATACTCAATACTCAATACTCAATACTCAATACTCAATACTCAATACTCAATACTTTATTGCACTTATTGGTCTTTCCGGGTACTTTGATGTTACCCTCTAGATCTGTTTGCACCATATCGAGAATCACACAACGACCTTTTTGTAAAGTCATTGTTTCGGACCATGAGAATATGTAATTTCGGAATGTGACCATTGTGAATTTGTAAATGTGATCATGAACAAACGAAAACTCTACTCGATTATGCGTTTCACTGTGAGAACTTTTTGTACTCCAAGTCATTTTGTACGCCGTAAAGGCAAAACATGTATAAGTACCTAATTACATTTTTAACCCCCGACGCAAAAAGGACGGGGTGTTATAAGTTTGACGTGTCTGTGTGTGTGTGTGTTTGTCTGTGGCATCGTAGCTTCTGAACGGATGAACCGATTTTGAGTTTTGTTTTTTTTATTTGAATAGTGAATTAGTCGGGAGTGTTCTTAGCTATGTTTGATGAAAATCGGTCCAAGATAGCCGCCACCACAAAATGGCAAATTACATTTCGTGTCGGGGGTTTTCTAAATTTTTAATTAGGTTATATATTTATGTGATTAACATTTGCACGCCCCGTTTGTATCAGTCATTACTATTTCTATCTTGTCTTGTATCTCGGAACTCGCCAGTATTATAAAGGTTAAATCTTACACGTGAACATCATTCTAATTAAGAGAGAGCTCGGGTTTTACCCACCAATGTCACATTAATTACGAAATACCCGGAAAAACTTAGTAACAGAGTAAGTCCTATGAACATCATCTTTTTGCAAGTTAGGTACCTACCTATTTTGGCGCCAAACTATTCTATGAACGTTTTTTTAAGACGTTTGTATGTGTAGCCTACATTACTTGCTTGCTTCCATGATGCGCAGAGTGCGTGGGAGTGTCAACAGCATACTGTACCTCAACTATGAGTTCTATCGAATTGCTTTCGATAGGTTTTTTACGCATCGAAACGCTGTAATCTCATAGCCGATTTTAGTTCCTCGCGTATCCACTAGAGGCGCTGCGACGGTTTTCCATATAAATATTTACGGCGTCGTTAGCGAGTTTAGTGAGAAAAACTCATGGTCGAGGCACTGAACGTTATCCGTGACAAACCATGTTGTATCATTATGGCGTGTTGGGTGCTTACACAATTACATATATGAATGATGTATGTAATAGAGGTGCGTCTGGTGAGTCACGGAAATATATAAATTAAGTGCTGTTTCATGTTGTTACTAACATAGTTTATAACTACTATAAAGTGTGTATACTAACATTTTAAGGATCAAGGTCTGAAATAAATCATTTTTATTTTATTTTATTTAAACCACGTAATGAAAGTAGGTACAGGAAAAATAACCTCTTGAACAATTTTGCCAGAAAAATCCGATGGTTGTTGGAATTATATACCTTTGGGGGTATATAAAAGCATTCGTGTTTTGTGTTCGTATAAAAGCACTCGCTCTTTTTGGTGCAATCACACAATTAAATATGATAAAACCTCAAATAAAACCAGAGCAAAGAGCTGGCCGCAATTGTATTTCATTTCAATAACTCGCAGGAATTTAATTTCTGGATAGGTAAAATTTAATTTTGGAATACAAAATCCAATATGCAATAGACGTTTCCGGACTGCTAACCGGATAATGCGCAATATCGTATACGTTCCTAAATAGACGAAATTGGTTTGATACGGGTATATGGAATTGCCTGATATCGCCAAGAACGGTAATAGGCTATCTGATATACCCGGCCTTTTGACTGTAAGTGCCTGTATTCTTTTGTTTATTACCATACGTATTCTTTAAGATTACCTTTCATACTGCCTCTTTGACTTCGTTGTAGGTAACCGTAAAGTTTGGTACCTACATTTATTTTTTGCGTCTGAAAATGCTTTATGCACCGTCACGCCGCCCTGAGGGAAGGCGGCGCGGTGTGTGGGACTCCGCCCTGAAAAGGACGTCTACCCACTAAAACCAGATGGGTGTTCGCCTCATCACCATATTGCCGGGGTGACGGGTACGTGTAGACATGATTTTAATAAGAAAGAAATATTATAATAATATTTCATAGGGGGCGACCCTATTGCCAATTATCGGGTACAACAATTGAGTTATATTTTGTATAATTAATAATGAAATTATAAATAAATAACCTGGGACATTTTACACAGCACCTATCTAGTCCTAAACTAAGTAAAGTTTGGACTAGGTTTTTTTTGTTGTACTTATACTACATATGAAATATCCAGACAAACTATATTCATCACATAAATATTTGTGTCCTATGGGAATCGAACCCACGAACTCGTGATCAGCAGTCCAGTACTCGAACCACTAGACAGACGTCGTCAGAAGTGATAATATATTTTTTTATTTAAGTTGATGTGACATCAGCCTTGAGGGGATGTCATTACCAAAGTTCACATCCCATCTTGATTCCTCCAATGTTTCCCTAATGACCAAAACAACTTAGTAAAGTCATGGGGGCTTTATGGGATGTTTTGTTGTCAAGGCGGCCACGAGGAGAGATAAGATAGACAGAGTATCAAACTGCAACAACAATAATAGTTAATTAACTTTATCAACCAACTAATGCTCATTTTCACGAACGCGTTCTAACTTTAAGAAGTACTCACTATAAGTAGTTTAATATCGTTATAACTATAGATTCAGTCACCAAAAGTTAAGCTACTCTTGCCGAGGTCAGTCTATGGATGGGCGACCATTCTTAACACATCGAGAACCCTCCGTGCCTCGGGGAGCACGTAAAGCCGTCGGTCCCGGTTGTCATACGAACACGTATGACAATCGTTAGTGGTAGTCAGAAGTCAAAAAGCCTGACGACCAGTCTATCTATCCAATATAACATATTAATATATGAGTCTATCCTTCGAATATCGGTATTGCCCAGAAATTGGGTTGAGGAGGTCTGATGGCAGTCGCTTCGTGTAAAATACTGATATTCAGCCGCATCTGGTTAGACTGGAAGCCGACCCCAACATGGTTGGGAAAAGGCTAGGAAGATGAGGAAGATGATAAAAATATAGATTCAGTCAACTTTAGTTAGCTTAAGATTAGACGTGAAAGTGTTACAAATAAACAGTTACTATCGCATTTATAACATTAGAAGGGATATTCTCTATGAAACTAAAATTTGTTATAGACTATACTTATAATAAAAAGAGGAAATATTTAATTGTTTGTTTGCATTGAATAGGCTCCGAAACGACTGGACCGATTTGGAAAATTCTTTCACCGTTAGAAAGCTAAATCTTTTTACAAGGCTTACCTATAAGATATACCCAGACCACGCCACGCGGGCGGAGGCGCTGGCGAAAAGCTAGTATATGATTTAGGTAGGTATATGATTCCGATAAGGGACGGATTTTGTAAAGATTATGTCAGCCGTCCCTTAGACTTTATAGACTTGTATGAAAGTAGGTGATCGGGATGTCTAATCTAGGATTTATTCTAGTTCAGCGGGTAGCAAAATGTTATCGAATTCCATTCACTCGTTACGTCATGATTGTGTTACAAAGCTTCCAAACCTTCGTAAGCTTGTTAAGTATTACTTATCTGTATTCGGTACAGATTATATTGAATCTTCATTGATTGATTAATAATCTAACGATCCTAAGGCGTGTTTGAATGATTGAGAAAATTTACAGTTGAATAAATATTTTGTCCGGCTCGACAACGAGAGACAATTGATTTACTAATAGAAAATACTTTGGGCTTTATTAATAAACAAGGTTTAGGCTAGTAGTAGTTAATCTATATAAAACTCTGTGAGATCATTATTAAGTAACTGAAATAGGAAAGAGGAAAAACATAGTTTAGCTACACCATCGTGTTTATTTATTAACTAGCTTCCCGCCAGCGGCTTCGCCCGCGTGGTCTTATAATTTTTTCCCCATTTTTGCTACATTTTTCATTAGTACTCCGCTCCTATTAGTCGTAGCGTGATGATATATAGCCTATGTTACTCGGGGATAATGTAGCTTTCCAAAGGTGAAATAATTTTTGAAATCGGTCCAGTAGTTTCGGAGCCTATTCATTACAAACAAACAAACAAACAAACAAACAAATCTTTCCTCTTTATAATTATAGTATACTAGCTTTTGCCCGCGGCTTCGCTTACGTGGATGTAGAAACAAAATTAGGATTAAAAATTGAACCCATTTATAAAAAACTTGTATTTTGAAGTAGTGTTTTAGAGGTTTGTAAAAAGGGCCTCGTGACTAAGTTATAACGGCGCTAAGCTCAATGAATATTGTGGGTTCGATTCCGGTCGACAATTAGTCTCGGTACCTGAGGTACTTTATGAGGTACAAGGTGATGCTGAGGTGCAAGGTGTTTAATTTAAGTCTATACCACTTAAAACGTTTATAACTAATCAACAATCACGATTTCTGCGCATATCGCTCCTTGAATACAAAAGGGACACAAATCGAAATCCATAAATTTTACAGGACAGCCAAAACAAATTTTTGAAACTGTTTTTTTATAATATTTCATATATTTATTAATTAAATATAAGATGTTAATACATCATTAGATGCGTATTTTTTAGCTCTATCTATCTACAATATAAACTTTGTAATAGCTGTTACCTATTAAGAAAAAAAAGCATAAAAGTCCCTTTTGCATTCAAAATTTGAACCAATATTATACAAAATATGTCAAAAATTAAACACAGTTTTACAAATAAAAATGGTTTATTGTACCTTTTTGGTAAAAAACCGTATCAAAAAGTTTAATCTTATTACTAGGTAAAAACATAAGTGAATGGACACCAGGAAAACATTGTATTAAAAAATCTAAACTAAAAAATCTTAACTTATTATTAAGTAATAAAAATGAGATCAACTTTGTACGTAACTATTATTCAGTAAAATTAAACATTTCTCTAAAACAATTATATTTGTAAGTATAATAGAAAAAACAAGAGATAAAACTGTAATAATCATTATCAAAATATACATAAAATAACCATATTCATTAATAAATTCTCTAAAAAACTCAAAAAATAATCAACTGACGTCACTAATTTGTCTCTCTTTAACATTAATAATTTAAACAAAACAAAATACGAGATCAGTTCTAAAGGCACATAATTCAGTAGCAATAGCTTATATGTAATAATACTATTGCACAATAACAATCTAAGTAGTCTTACAAAATCACAGTTATAAACAATTTAAGGCACTTTTTACGTAAACTATTTTAAGTTACAATTTATAATCGTTATTTATTATTGTTATGTCAATGTTTGTATGAAATTTATAAGTCTTTATTATCAAAAGGAACTTTAATAATATTTAGAATAGTTAATTTTAACTATTCTAAATATTATCACAATTAGGTATCTATTATTAAAATTACATTATACATTACATACAAAATTACGGTTGGGGTGAAATACAAAATGGTTTGGCAATTACTTTTGACTGTATTATATCTCCATCGGAATCCTCTATCGCTTGAACTGCTACTCGAATCACTCTGTTCAACAACTATTTTTGGCCTATTTGTGTCTTTGGTATTCGTTACACAGCTTACTTTACTGTCTTCATCCTCTAATATTGATAGGTTAAGGTCAGGTTGACTGTCTGCTATAGAATTTGTATCTGAAGAATCAATGGTTAACGTGACGGGTAGACTGAGTGCAGCTGGAGTATTAAAGAAAGTTTTATTTTCACATTATTATTGTGGCCAGGTAATGCTTGAACTTTTTCCGATTCTTGAACGGAGGTTACCAGATTCAACATTTTTCGTGCTCTATTCATTTTGTCAATCTATAAAAAAAACATCTTTAACGTTTTATAACTAAAATACACACAATTCTGTACATAATATATTATACAGTCCTTAGTACATACACACAATACATACATACACTAAAACATACACACAATTAAATACATAACAATTCTTAATATGACATTTTCAATACTAATTTGCCAGGAATAACACCTTAATTATATTTAACAAATTTAAGCTACCACCTCATATTTAACATTCAAATTCACAAAATATGGGGCAATGCATCTTAATCATATATTTTTCAACATTTACGAATATCTACCTATATTATTATAGGTCCCTATAAACACTCACTGATATTATTTAAAAAACTTTAAATTAGTGACGAAAGCTACAGGGACAGGGCTTCAATATAGTTTATATTATTAATTCACAAACAAATAAATACATTTGTATGATTTTTAAGTTAAAAATCACTGAAGTAATAAGAATAGAACAAAATTAACATCAAAATGGTAATTTTTATTTTTAAAATTGTAACGAAAACCATGCAAAACGGCCATATTTCTGCCCTTCCCATTCTAGCACGCTAAAAATAATTATTTATTCCACTATAATTTAATGCAAACGGGACGTATTTCAAAATATGCTACTGTTGTATTATAAAATATAATTATACTTAACTAATATTGGATTACAAAAAGTACGCATTTCAAATATGGCAATTTTGTATTACAAAATATAATAACAAATACTAATGTTAGAATGCAAAACGGACGTTTTCAAAAATATGGCACTTTTGTTTTACAAAATATGGTTACAAATACTAATGTTAGAATGCAAAACGGACGTTTTCAAAAATATGGCACTTTTGTATTACAAAATATGGTTACAAATACTAATGTTAGAATGCAAAACGGACGTTTTCAAAAATATGGCACTTTTGTATTACAAAATATGGTTACAAATACTAATGTTAGAATGCAAAACGGACGTTTTCCAAAATATGGCACTTTTGTATTGTAAAATATATCACACTTACCTGAAATTTTGAATCCAAAACAGACGTATTTTGGATTGTGGCACTTTTTCACGCAACCGACGTGCGTTTGCGTTGAATCTCCGGGCGCAAGTGACAAAATGGCGGTTTTGCACTGACATTACCTCTCAAAGTGAGCTAATGCACAAATGGCGGTAAGTCAGTGCAGCCATAATATAAGCAAAAATGATGGGAGTTTTTTTTTCACTATAAAATATAGTCGGTTCAGGTGTCATTTATGCAATAAAACGATTTTCATATTTTTTTTAATTGTGGCCCTTTTGTATTCAAGGAGCGATATGACAACTTAATTAAAGAACCAACAATAATGATCCCTTATATCAATAGGAATACATACTACAGAGAGGTCAAGCTCTATCTCAGCATCTACGCAACGGAGTGGAATGAGATATACCTCATTTTTTTAGTTGAACGATGGACTTTTAAATAGAAAATAAAAAATCAACAACCAGCAATGATGATCTCTTCTTTCTGTGGGCTTGCATACAACAGAGAGGTCAAGCTCTATCTAAGGATCTATACTAATAATTGAAAAAAGCTTTACATCAGTTTTTAAGTTGGAAATTATGCTTTACAACAGTTAATACAAAATTCAAATCTATTCAGTAGGTTTAGCGCCAACCCCTAACAAACAGACAAACAGACAAGAATTCTAAAAATCACATTTTTGGGTTCGCGATCGTTTATATACTTTAACCCAATTGTTTTTTTTTAAATATCTTCAATGTACAGAAATGAGTTTTTTACAATTTTATAATAGTATAGATTATAGTATAGATAAGGCGTTGTAATATGATCAATCAAACAGCCTTATTAGTTTAGTGGTTATAAACGCTGGGTTTGATTCCGAGGTCAAGCATAGTAGTTTCTCTATGAAATCCTAAGTAGAAGCTCGGTGTTTGGATTTGTGCTTGGATAATAGCAATAGGTTCGCCTCCTTACTCGAGACCAAATTATAGCGACTGGTGGTGTACATTAGTACACCGCTGCCTAGAAGCTCGGGGAATGATTAGTTAAAGCGGCTTATAATCCAGCAGAAATTAGAAAAGCTTTTGATTTTTATCTGATCTGATCTTTGATTTTATGTAATGAAGAATCGATTTTTTTAAAATTTTGTAAGTAATATAGGTACATAAGTTAACCTTGCCTTAGCAATATTTTATACATAAAAGAGGTGGTAGTGTGCTAGGGTGCCTTATATAGTCTATCGCTTGCTTAGTGAGCCGTTAAGTTTCACCGCAGACATCACTCGGCTTTAGCACGCATCACATATCAGGCGGGCTTAGAGCGCACTCGTAAACACCGAATACACCTGTCATACTAGTACATCTTGTTTAGTATTATCCTGTCGTGTCTTCATTACATAAACCTTCATAGTTTTACGCCTGTTTCCCATTGGGTTAGGCAGAGAATACAGATTTCCACAATCATCTAAAATTACATAAAAAGCTGTTTTCACGCTTTTCCGTGGACATTATTTATACCTGAATTGTAACTTTATTGACCATAGACAATACGTTGGACTTTTCGAAATGATGTGAGTAATAATTTAATATTCACGAGCTAAAACGATACAGGGAAACATCGTGAATTCCTTAGAGATTTTCTCAATGGCGTGTGAAGTGCACTAATTCGTTTTAGGACAGTGTAGCAGTCCTTCACACTGTCCTAAAACGAATCGCAGAGTGACAGATGTTAGGCTGCAGTCAGCCTAATCTGTCACTCTGCGAGAAAAACCGTGGCCAGATGTAGGAATTGGGTTGATGATGGATGACATCTATTATTCAGCCGATAACACCCACTGCTGTGTATTGGCTCTTCTCTATTTCGCAACAGTCGCCGATCTTCTGCGAGTCGCACCCACATGACATGTTACATATAAACCTTGTAACTTATTAAATATACGTAAACATCAAAGTACTAGGAAAATACAGCTCAATAAATTATATTTTGATGTCAATTTATATGCAAAATACGACATGCATATGCAATTTTATCAAAATATAGAATAGAACAGTATTCAAACAGAATATCTTGTGGAGTAGGTATTTATTAAAGGAGTTTATTAAGTGACATATTAAATAGAACCTTTTTTTCAATTATGAGACTCTGTGTCCCTCGAATTTAATTTAAGCCAATTCTGCCTTGGGCGTTCATACCCGGAAAGGCAACGGGGGCGTGAAAGCCTATTGTCACGGAGTAAAATTTAAAGCAAGTATTTTAAGCTTCTTTAACACAGAAAAAGTTGAGTACTTATTTCTTTTTTTATAAAATTTGCTCTAAAAAATCTGTTAGTAAAACCGAGACGGACGCCTTAGTTTCCCCATGACTATGGACGCTGTAAAATCTAAGTTATATTATAAGTTTTATTTCAATGTCTAATATTCACGTAAGTGTCAGAACCAGTTTGCTCTTTTGTTCTATGCAGTTCCGCTTCCCACAGGTACACTATGATACAGGGCAGTTGGGAATTTGCGATTTCTGCATTATGCTCGCCTTATTACACGGGACCTAAGAAACATATCGATAAACCGTGGGTGTATATTAGGACGCTTCTGCCTAACCCTTCGGGAGTACAAGTGTAATTAATAGAGCACAAAATATAAAAAGGGTGTGACATAATTACATTTCAATGCAGTGTGTAAAATATTGTTAGTTAATAAGCTTTACAGATGAAACATGCCCCAGAGATGGCGAACAAAGGTTTTTATTATATGTATCACACGAATATGTTGTATTATGTAGATATACCGTGTGGAAGCCTGCGAGATAGAAGAATACCAACGCGCAGTAGAGTGGGGAGTCCCCACTCTACTGTGTAGAGTGGTGCGCAGTAGAGTGGGGAGTCCACACTCTTACATTATAAAGTTGACATTATAAAATTTTAATAATTAATAACACATGTTAATAATGATTTAAACTATATAATATAAATAGAGGAACGCCATAGAATTTCCGTTTCAATATATAGTGAATTGGTTCGGCATGGTGTGACTTCTCAGCGGTAAATGTGTAATCAAAAGACGCACACTGCCTTTAGTTGGCGTGGCTGCTGTAGTATCCCTAATATCTTAAGTAGAGAGCAAATTCCCTTGACACTGTGCCCTTACCTATATCAATTTAGGTGGATATCGTAAAAATACCTTTCATGTAATAAGAAAGTTATCCCTAAATTTTATGGTGTCATGATAGCGTGGCAGTAAATCTTTGTAAAACTTGCTAAATTGGCGCCAACCCTCGGCATATTAGCACAGAGTACATGTGATATTAGGTATGTTATGAGTTTCCGAAAGGGGCGCGTTTAAATGATCGTAGCTAAGTTAAATAACATTGTAAAACGCGTAAAAGAAACATGCATTGGAAGGTTGATGAGCCCAGATGAGGTGAAACTGGTGTGCCAGGATCGTATTGGAACCTATAATCTATGCCTACCCCAATGGGAGACAGGCGTAAAAAAATTATATTTACCTATGTAAAAGAATCGTCGATTTTGTCATCTTATTGTTTGAGGCACAGTAATGAACGAGTAGGTACCTAAGATCTCTGTAAAATAATGATTTCTATGAATAAAGTTAGGTTTTTGTTGTTAAAAAAATTTATGATTATTTTTATGTTAGATCAAATATTCATTATTATCATCGTTTCTGTTTATGCGTCTTCGCGCCAATTGTGGAGATAAAATAAATAGATCATAAATCGTATACATATTATTAAAACTTGATAACTGTTATGCAATTACCCCCGAATCTAAAAAGAGCTCTCTACCATACACAGTAGGCGGCGGCTCAGCTTTGCCCCTGGCGTTGCTGATGTCCATGGGCGGTGGTTACCACTTACCATCAGGTTGGCCACATGCTCGTCTGCCACTGTAGGCAATAACAAAAAATCTCTTGAATGTAACATTTTTAAAATTGCTGCTACCATCACATTTTTTCTTTGTTATTATTTTTTATTCGTCTCCTCACCGGTGGCCAATAGTCTACACCACAAAGTGGTTCTCTTTTCCAAAAAGTGACAGGTATATATTACCCCGCTACAAACCTCTGTAGAGTGTAAAGTGCCTGCTCTTGCAAATTGTGGCTATATATTTGTACGTGATCTTTAAATCGTAAGATATGTTAATGCAGTCTCGAGAGGTGTCAATAACATAAGCGAGGCCTCCTTTTTCAGCAAAACGAACGGAATATAAATGTAGATAAAGCAAACATTTATATATGTACGGTATAAGTTATGTTCTGTCATACATAATATATTATGTAAGTCATACGTTTGACACATGTTATGAATCGTGAAAAACTTTTCTGATATCTCCTACTAGGCTTACCTATACTCGTAGAACTAAGTTTGAAACTTCAAAATTAGGAAATCTAGTCTACTTTCGAACTACTCGAACTTGTCAAAGATTCGCCTTTGTAGGGTTCGCCATAATATAGGGACTCCGCAAGTACAGGAAATGATTTAAAATATATAAAATTATGATGTGGGCTAAACTGTGGGCGTTCAAACATAATTGGTGAATATATAAGTGGGATTCAAATGAAATTACTACCAACCAAAGCTTGATGAGTAATAACTTCTGATCAATTATTTTATTACAAATTAGCAGATGTTTCGCTGAAGTATCAAAGGTGATCATTATCTTGACAGACCCCTACTGACTCCGTCCTACACGTTTAATTATGTGAATGGCCTTCTTGTACGACTCCGGTGGGTTTTGGTTCGCCACGAGTCCACGACCGCAAAACACTTTCAAAACGAGACTACTAAATTAGTACTTTTGAACGTTATTTTTACATTTTAGACAGTCCCCAAAACCGCACACCGCCTCCTAGTGTTTTTCTGGGAAGAAGAAATGGTGCAAAAACAGCAATAAACTGTCTATTAATTTATTGTAGCATCTCAGGCCTATAGAAGCCCGATGGTCATGTTTAAGCGCCCTGTGGGATACCGGTGCCTCTACTGCAAAGTGGGGCATAGGCTGCTTGTCTTGCAAGAACCGCTGCCTCCTTCGTGTGTTGTTGATCGTTTGGTAGACTCTGGGTCTTGCTATATCAACCCCTAAGTCTAATGACAAATTCGTCATGTCTTATGTCTTTGTATTAACTACCTACTTAAACGATTTTTGTGTGACAGACTTATTTTTATTTATTTATTTAACACTATGCACAAGTTTGTACAGAGACGGACTTAATGCTATAAGCATTCAGTCAACCATAGAGTGATATAGAGACAAAGCCTGGCATATGCATTAAGCGCACAATTTAACAAAACATAAAATTATACATAATTATTATAATTTTACTACTTAAACTTTAAACTTACATAAACTACAATGTATAGATTTACAATAACAAATACATAGGTACATAGCATAATTAAAAAACGTACATAAATTAAATACGCTGAGATGATTCTACCAATTTTTTCCTAAGGTACTCTCTGACCTTTATTTTAAAAGTATAGCGACTTGTTGCCATCCTTATATTACTTATTACTAATTGGGTAACTCCTTATGTACGTAACTTTTTATGTTAAAATGTAGTGGAATTTCAATAAAAAAATTGAATTTTCTGGGTGAGTACCAAACGATATTAAACAACGTATATAACAATAAAAATGTTGACTTTTAGATCGTTATCCGAGCACCGCAAAGCGCTGGAACATTGCCAGAGAGGAAGCAATCATAAAATTAATATTTGCTTGTATTATTTTCATTAAGATGTCTTCCTTATAGCCAGAAGATTAATATTTCTGAAGTGACATTCGTTATTTATTTATAAGTCAGAGGACAAATTGACCTCTAATGAGTTTTCGAAGATACACAAACTTTCTCGGGATTGCTTAATACCAATTAAAGATTCACTTGGTTTCCTATTAGGAACCCGTCTATACAAATTAATGTTGCAAATACCGATCCTGCAGTAACGATGTTCGGATCACTTTAAATTAACCCATCGAAAGTTACTACAGTTAAGTCTTAGTCAAATTTGTTATACTTTGTAACTGTATCGTTTAATCTTTCTCATTACTTCAAAATGATGACAGCGTGTTTATTCATTCTAATGAGATTTAAAAATTCTTCGATAAACTTATTTTTTAATTTATATGTATAGTTTACCAATAAAGTAGGACAACCGATGAGCTTTTCAGGTAAGGTAGTAAAATATTGTTTATTGTTTTACGACCCTTTTCTTACAGAACCAATCTACATGGAAAAATATTTATACTGTTCAAAATATTTATATATTTTCATTAAAACCCATCTTTTGAATATGTTATTAATGGAAAATCTCGGGTTGTTAAAGCAAAACTTTAATAACGATCCCTCGGGCGGTAGTTGCGATAAAATATGTCAGTCCAGAAAAAAAAAATTTCAATCCCAGTTGTAATGAATTGCTCTAACGCAAACACTTATCTTGTTTCAGATTGCCAACGGTGTGAAGACATAAAGGACTATGAACAATGAGTGTACAGTGTTGAAACTATTGTAGAAGTCAAAGATTCTATTAACATGTCTAACAAATCGCAGACGCTTTTGGAGATATTCCAAGAAATTTTAGCTGCATCTGGAAATGCGACCGATAGCGGTATCAATGAGACCCAGATCGTGTCCGTGTTGCGGGAGCAAGCCAGTAGGGGGGGACAAGGGGAGGAGATGGAGTCACTCCTGGTGAAGATGATGAGGGATGCTAAGAGCAGACTGAACTTGACCTTGAAGCCAGATACGTGCGGCTACTGTGAAGGCGACTTCAGAGATGTCATTATGGCGTACAACAGTATCCATGGATATGTGAGCTTATTGGTATGTATTACTTCACAAATTGATTTCTTATTGTATAATTATGCGAACAGGGAGGTATGACTTTAAAATCTTTATGAAAATTTGTAGGTAGGACGAAAATTTTCCTAAAGATTTTCATTTTGTTTGAAAAATTACACTACCCAGAAGAAACCATTTTCTGTAATATTTCGTGTAGTCTTGAATTTTAGATCATATAAGTTTAAACAGATAATAAGTAGATACATATTTACTTACATCATGAACCCGAATGATCCGAATGACCACGGGTTACAGGGTATTTCCAATATAACTGTTCATCGTATACAATTTTGCCAAGCTGTCATACAAAAACGGTACGTATGGTTAACTAGTTCAGTTTAGGGAGGTGGCACGGGTGGCAAACTGCTCCATTATAATAAGTGTTTTTGTCATACAATCTGTAATGGGTTTCAAGTACAGAATGGCCAGAATTGCAATACCGATCGCAACTATTTTCAGAAATATGTTACTCTTTATTATAATCACTACTGGCAAACAGATTAATGATTATTATAACCAGTAAATTCTCTATGCAATCAAGAATAGAGGAATCTTCCCGGAATTCCGAAAGAAGGATTTAATGTTAAATTGAGTATTATATATTATGTATGTACATACTACAATATTTTTATTTAAATGTCGTATTTGTAGAGTAAGTATATATTTTAACAGTCATTAGATGAAAGAAAACTAAGAGAAGTTTTAAAAGTGCTTCTTTATTATTAGTTTAGCAGAAGTTTATTAAGAGCTTTGAATGAGTATGAATAAGACTGAAAGCTTTGCGACTGTAGCTAATATTATTCCAATTATAACCAAATTCTAAAGTAGTGAACTAAAGTAGTGAATTATGTAGACTTGAGCAGAGATTTTATTCACATAATTTCAAACGCTGCTTAAAAGCCTACGGCTACTGTCATGAATTAATTTTTATGTAATTTATCCTCTTGATAGATATATTTTTATTAATCCTGTCTTTTTATATGGTCTTTACGAGTTTAAGTAAAATGAATGATACTAACATTTACACTAATAAAGAACTTATAATTTTCAATGAGAAAGAAATCAATCTTACGGTATGGTATTGTAGGAGTAACATTGATTTATATAATGCTTACATAATATGTACCTAGATACTTCTCTACTACAGACGTCAATGAACACATACAACACCAACACAAATTATTACGGCTCAGATATATTCCGTTGACTGAAGTTCAGTGAGTTCACAAGATCGGAAGGACAGGTTTGTGACCTGAAGTCTTTCGCTGTTACTTCACCGGGCCTCAATTGTTCACTCAAGCGTTCAAGGCTGTTTTTCGCACGATTTTGGGAAGGTGCTAAAATGTTAATAAGTTTGCGAATATAATAAATCTTATGGCTATTGAAATAGGATGTTATATAATATTTGATAAGATTTGCTCGTTGGTGTTTGTGGATGATGGTGTTTTATTTTAATACATTCCTTCACCTACGTAGGTGTGGATTTTAATTGAACCACAAAGTTTTCTGCCGATTGACTGCATTTACTTTATTTCGATTTATGGCACACTTTCTGACTTTTAATTAGTATTCAACATAACATACCAACACGCCTATATTAAACGAAGGGTAAGCCAGAGGGTGTACTGCTGTACACCCACACTTCAGTGTGTCCCATGGAGGCGAGCCTATTATTATCATTAACCATTAAATAAACAATGTGTTAAGAAAACCCTGTCCGACCCGTGAAGGTATTAGGTATCGATATTAGATTAAATTTATGTAATCCTTTTCAGTTTTCAAGTAAAGAAAATATTCCGAATAAAAGTAAATATTTTTTTATAAAACAATGCAACTTAGGTACAGCTACAAGGGCAATCGCCACAGGTGCCTTATATACCACGGCAGGTGATAGTGTTGTCACATTCAAGAAAATTGCTATATTTTGGGTAATTTTGTTAATATTAGTACTAAAATCGTGAGTTAAAAACTTCATTAAGAGTCTTACTTTTATGAATATTTTATTTATTTTATTTGGTAATGTGATTGGGATAGGTACCTATATACCCCTTTCGGGTCGGACAGGGTTTTTTTAACATATTGTTTACTACATATTATAATCAAATATTTATTATTCCGGGATAATTGACACTAAGTGATAGGCAAAAAATTTTTGGTCTAGTATTTTATATTGGAAATTGTATTTAGCCTAACAACAGCTTTTTCTCAATCTTAACCAAATCAGACCCTCGTTCAATTAATGACAGACTCCCCTCATAACTCAATTAATTTAGTAATCCTCTCGAGCTCAAGGAAAATGTATTTTTATGAAATATAATTACGATCAGGATTTTGTAAATATTGTTCTTAGGAATATTATAATGTTAAAATCACACGTACGTAATAAGTAGTTATTTATTTGTATCCTGGCTGTTTATTTGCGTTGGTGGTTTTATAAATGGAACGTGGGCTTGCTTATTTTTTATTCAATCACTGAAGGGTGAATACGTAATACGACTTTACAGACACAAATAAATAAACAGCGGTGTGAATGAGGCGGGCACATTTACTCGGGGCTTTAATCGGCACAACCGGGCGGTAAAATCGAATAAAAAAAGGAAAAAGGGCACTTGGCTTAGCCCCACGTAGATACTTACAGATTATTCGATCGGCACGAGCCGAATTAAAGTCAAATATAAGTAGTTTCTTCGGGTCGGCTTTGTTGTTGGACTGTAAAAGTGTAAAACAATGAAAATCTAGTTGATTGTCGACATCGACCGATGGAAACTGTTAAAAAAAATCAACCAGTCATGCTTATTCGTTTAAGAGATTTTACAACCACGCGCGTCTCGTCCACGATAAGCTAATTTTATTTCGTTTTTCTGAATTAAAAATTTATTGTGGGTTCACGACTATAACAGATTGCGACAATTAGGTACATACTAGGCTGTATATAGAATTTTGTGCCTACTAATATCTTTGGTTAAATCTGGTATCAGCAATCAATTTGCTACAAGCTTGGGTTCATGTTTGAAGGGCAACAACTGAGGCTGACAAGAGGTCTCAAGATGATAACGAGTTAGTGATACTACCTGGTGTTGTTGGCAGCTAGATACTGCGGTTGCATCTTCTTACGTGACTTTTAAAAATATATCCTATTTAAAAAAAAAGTTTGTTCTAAAAATAAAAATTGCGCAAAAGCTTCTCATGGCTTTGACTCCTGCAAGCCATTTTTTAAAAAGATGAAGGTTTTAACTTTGCCATGTATATTTGCCATATATTTGAGGTCGCAGTGTTTGTCAAAAATAATATTGACATGTACAACTATTACACCCGTGAACGACGCAAGGATAAATTACGCACAGTAGCTAGCAAGACTCATATAATGCATGAGAGCATCTTTTGTGCAGCTTCCTGTATTTTTAATAATATTCCAGGGCCCATTCGAATGATTGCAAAAATGGAAAAATTTAAAAAGACACTCCATGATCTGCTAGTAAACAAGTGCTATTATTCTATAAAAGACTTCTTATCAGACACATCTCTGCATCAATATACGAGCAGTCGTGATGCGTTCAGTGACTATTGACATTGTACTCTATTAATAAATTGACTATTGTATAATTCTAATTGTATTGTGTATGTAATATTATGATGTATTATGTATTTACTTATTATTGTATGCCCTAAGGGCGGGACATAGCTGTTCACAATTTATTATATTTCTGCCACCTGTATTATGTACCTACCTATGATCCACAATAAAGACTGATTTGATTTGATTTGATTTGAGCATTTCGGGGATTTGATGAGAGCTATTACCTAGTTAGGAATAAGGTTTAAAATATGTCAAAGGATATCATTATTTATAGAATCATTGATCATACCCTGTTTCTGGAAATACGTTAAATTGCTTCACAATATCCTGAGAATGATTTGTGTTTGATAAAAGCCAGACAAACGCCAAAAAATGGTGAATGGTTGAAAAATTGTGGTACTACGCTTCATTTATTTAGGACGAACTTAATGAAACCCGTTGAAATTAAATGAGTTTTCTACCTTTACTTTGTAGAAGTTTTTTTTACATTTCTGACTACAACAATTCCAGACGTGGTCTCATTTCTTAAAATATTTTATGTTCACTTTTCAAAATACTGTTGTTACATCTGCAGATATCTTAAGTATTATTGACATGTCTAGACGAGGTAGCATGGTATGAGTAAAACAGGAACGAACACTTTTGTTTTGGAGAATAGTGTTTATTGGCAAATTGCAACCGAGGCGATCTATTTATAAGAGTTATCGATCGCATTGTCATTTCACTGGGCATAAAGGTATCGCAGACAGAAAGTTATAGTGGTAGATATTCTTATTCGTGTTATTGAAAGTATAAAAACAAAAAGATTAGTTGATTTTTTCTGTACCATACGGGACTGCTGGTGTTGAAAAGCTATATCTATCTAATTATATCAACTATTGGCGCTCGATACTCTTTGTATGTAAAGGCTGCACAGGATATTCTATTTTTATTCTTACCATTTCAATAATTCCCATGAATAATGTACGTATCTACGTATAACTTATATAATCTTCACCAGATATTATGCTTGTGTTATATTCAAGGAAAACTCTCAGTAGTGTCCAAATTTAGAGTTTTGAATAGGTTCAAAGTTAGATAAAACTACTTATACCGAAATAAGTACAAATTTTGGACATTAATTTTGCGGTTTCGTAGTCATAGTGTCGTAACCTCGTAATAAAGTTAAAATAACACACTCTGATGTGAAAGCGTTAAATTAAATTTACTTCCCTTTTACTTGTGACAAATGTAAAATAAAATTAAAGCTACATTTTCAAGATATTTTCGGTGGTACTTTTCGCCTCAAATATTTTAATACGTCTTTGTATAAGAGAGTTTATTCGTAGCTACTTCATTATGAATTCATTGTTTCAGACTAAAAATGTCGTCAACATTGTAGAGGAATAGGATTTTGTCGAAAATAGCCATCTTACGGCACAATTAACTACGATTTACTTAAAATGTCACAACAGTTTTAGAAAGATAATAGATGGAATCTTTTGGTTTGATTTTTTCTATGATCAACAGCTAAAATACTTGTTCAGCGTTAGTTGAATTTGATTCAATTTCAAAATGAATAAGGCTAATAATATTCAGAGACGATGCTAAGCATAAACTTAGGCTTCAGTACCTATGTCAAATTGTCATACAAATTTGACATACGGAAGCATTACTTTACACTTAGCATCGTCTCTGAATAGTAGCCTAAGTATTAAAATACCTACTTATTACCTATCAACCCATTTATAACGCTCATAGGCACCATTTTTTTTCTTGGAATGAATTTTTTTTCTAACAAGCCTATGTTAGATGAGGCTGACTGATCCCATGGCCATGATATATATGGCTAGAGATGCGGTTTTTAGTCGGTACGAGTTTGACAAAACCTGCCGCCTCCCAACTGGCAACGATCCATGAGGATTTGTCGTATCAAAAGAAAAGTTTGGCGAGGCTGATTTCGTATGGGAATTTAAGGTATCCTCACGATTTGCGCAGGATTTTTGGGTTGAAGAAAGTATTAGGAGATCTAATTCATCATTCAACTAACAAAGAAAGAAATTAAGAAAAGCAATTCATTCATAAAAGGTTTATAAACATTTTTTTGGGAAGTCATCAAAGTCACCCGACTTTATTCCAAAAGGTATGTTGACGGTCGTGAATAAATTAATTGTTCCAAATTGACGGGTTGGTATTATTATTTAAAGACCTTTTATTTCGGTTCCGACCGTTGACGACAGCACGAAAATTGCTTTAGGGTGGAAACAATGTTGATTTTGGTTTCCGAGGCCATTGATTTACTTTAATAACCGTACTGAATAGTGTCTCTTTGTCCCTTTAAATATTTAGATTCAAAATAAAATGAGATCTCCTATTTCAACCACTTACACTCTTTTTTTGCATTAAAAAGTAAGTATGCCGTTGTCTTTTCTCAGGCTCTAGACTATCTGTGTACCAAATTTCATTTCAATCGGTTAACTAGTTCTGGCGTGACAGTGCGACAGACAGACAGACAGAAAGAGTTACTTTCGTATTTATAATATTATTGTATTAGTAACATTTTCTTAAGAATTTTGCTTGTTGACTTTGTTGCGAGTTTTTTTTGTAAACGATATGACCTTATGTCCTTGTCATGGCGATTGTGGGACGAGTTGAAAGCACATTGTTATCATTCCGCTTGTTAAGGCCAGTTGTAGTTGACGTGAATGTCCAACAAAACGTCACGTGATTCGTTTATTGTATTCAATCCATTGTATTCACGTTTTATATTATGAATACTGGAGTTATGAAACTTGCATTGTATTATGAAAGGAGCTACTTAAACATACTATCACCTTGTTAAAGTGTTGCAAGAATTTTCAATGTTAACATAACAGGATACCAATTGAATGTTTTGCAGTAGATTAACTATTGGTATAATCAACAATATGTTTCAGACGAAAAATGTCTTAGAGGAAATATTGTTGTGACATAGAGGGAGTGCAGCAGAAGTACATTAGACTTTTTAAAACACTTTCATGAAAGCTGAATTTAGATGCAAATCACACAGCTTTTGAAATAAGAATACTTTTAAACTAAAAAGGAAATGTTTTTTAATGCGCTTAAGCTGCCAGTTGCCAGTACTTTCTATACAAGTCCTAGCCTAAAAAGTACTGGCAACTTGATTTAATCACAGACAGATCGCATTTTTTTAAATTATTTTTTGAAGCTTTTTAATTTTTTAAATGTGTTTGAGTACTCGGCACAGACTAAACTTAGTGATGCTAACGCATTAGGTAAATTACTTCAAAGATAATTTATGTTATTACCTACATGAGAGAGAGATATCCAAATATTATGAAAGATGGTACCGTTTCGAGTCTAAGATAGGAAAACTAATAACGAGATTTATGGAGTTATAATATGAATAGCTATTTAGATAATAATATCAAGATCATAGAATGTTATAAACCTTGTTAAAAATGTACTTGTTGCCGTAAATCTAGATTTCTCTAGATCACTGTACTGTTAATTTTTAAGAATAATAAAATAAAAGTTACTTTTGACCGTAAACAGAGCCGACCAACAACGAACAAGAAGAAGAATGTGGAACCAAATTCGTATTATTTAATCTTAGGTACATTGGTTCGAATCCTGCCTTAGATATAATTTTTCATTCTCTAAATTTTTTTTATTATTGTTGAAGTCTGGATTTGTGTCCGATCTAACTATGCCTAGCCTTTCGAGGAATACAGGCAAGCGTGATGGTTATGTTAATGTTATTCATTTCAGACAGCTGAAGCTTAAAGTTACCACTTACCGTTTTGTATTCCCATACTTAAGTAATTTAAATATGCCATGTAAAGAAATTCCAGGAGGATATTGGATATATCGTACAAGTATTAATATGACAATACTAATAATAATATAATGTACGTACTTAAAAGGTAGATCCGACAAAAAAGTTTTTGTCTATGTTAGGTGCATTTTCTAACCAACCTTGATTAGGATTAACATTGAACCAAAGAAGTATTGAACTTTTGAGTAAACTTTTTTGTCTCAAGGTTGGCTGAATGTTATGAACTCCTTTGCCTTATATTGCAGCAGGTTACATTAAAATTCGATCATATTCATTGAATTACATGCAATATCAATAAAATATAACATGCACATTTTACCGTGCGAATGGCAATTAAAAAATGATTTTTGAGATATAATTACTTTTTTCAATTGTCAATTAATATTTAATGATCATGGCACATTATTATGAGATAGTTAATTGACATTATGATAAATTAAAAAGTTTAAAAATAGTTCATAGTGGTGTTATATTTGCGTGTTTTATGGTGTAACCATAGATTAAAACAAGTGTATCTGGTTTGACCATTGGTGTGGGTATTGGTAATCTGTCTAATTGGCGGTTGGGCGCTTGTTGGCGCCAAAATTTAAATAATACCAAGATGAAAATGAAACCTAGAAAAGTTAATTTAAATATTTATTTAAGTAACTATTTTGATCATCGTATCATTTACGTTTTCTACTTGTGTAGGTATATTGTACAGTATGTATTACTATTATTAATGGCAATGGGCATAAGAACTAATGAGCCTTTTATAGCGTCCTAATCGTTAAGTACCCGTACACCAAAGCTATAAATATAAATCTTTCAGTAGTTATTACATTTATGTAGAAACGTGTTAGTAATGCTCAGTTATTCACCCATATGAATACCAGATGGATTGTTTTGAATAGTTTTAGTAAGAAGCTTAGAGCTTTGTATGGAATTGACGAACATTTTGTTTGATGTTGTGTGGAAACAAAATAACAAAGCAGAGGCTTACGTAAAGTTTGATCTACTCGTACATGTTTTTGGAAATAACCCTTTTTTGTTACAAAGAATAAGAAATGGCTACTCGGATTATTTAACCTTCAGGCTCAGTTCGGCCGCAGATTGTCGGAAAATGTTCTAACCAACATATATTTTACCGGGATAAAAAATAACTACCTATGTGCTATTCAAGACTATAATCTATCTCTATGCCAAATTTCATTCAGGTCCTTTCAGCCGTTCTGGCGTGATTGAGTAACAAACATCCATCATTCCATCCAAATTTTCACATTTTTATTATAAGTAGGATAATTACGCATTGCTTTCTGGCAAACTTTATTTAAAATGATATTAATTTTAAATTTCTGACAGTGTGCGTCCCACCTTACACCGTATATAATGTACCATATATAATGTTTCATCTACAAAAGAAAGTATTTTCGTTCAATCTTTTTATTTAATATAACCAACTAAACATGATAAAAATTATCATTTTGTATTTTTTAAGCATTTTCCATGCTAAGATTACAAAAAATAAAATGATAAAAATTAAAAATTAATATAATTCTACTTATTCGATTCTACGATCAGTTTGAGACATCCATTTGACCTAATTTACGCATCGCTGGGTGTGAATTACAACTGAACTGATTGTTTCAGGTGTGCACAATAGGAGTTTTGGCGAATACTATGAATATAGCTGTCTTGACAAGACGGGACATGGCGGCGGCTCCGATCAACAGACTGCTCAAGTGGTTGGCGGTCGCTGACGTCTTCGTCATGATAGAATACGTACCCTTCGTTATATATAGACATTTGGTAAGTAGCTTAAGCCCCCTGTTTTAAAACTTACTAATATGTTCCCGTTAAATTAGCTGCCACATAATTTCATACAAATTTTGTTCAATTTTTTAATTTATTCGGCAGTTTGCGGTTATCCACAGGCGGTGAAAGGCCCTAAGTCTGTCAATTAGTCGAAACTAAGGTTATGGGCCAAGATTAAGGCTAATATTCTGAGACGAAACTAAGCGTAAACTTACGCTTAGCGTCGTTTTGAATTTAGCCTTATTGTGATTGCATTAGTTTATCTGACAATGTGCGTCCAGACTTAGTAAGAATCTGATATAAGCATAAATGCTTAGGTTAGTTAAGGTAACCATAATATGGTTACCTAAACTTTTCTAAATTGGTATAAGTCGTGAGGATTTTCACGTGTTATTAAGTCTGATAACACCGAGTTACTCCCTAAACAATTCATATTGAATGGCACCCGGTGTGAAGATCTTTTGAAGTTATTTTTTTTGACATTCTCGCTTCGACGTGACTTTAATAACATACTCAGGATTTTTTAGCAATCTTCATTTATTTGTGAAAATTGTGCAGCTATGTACTATAAATAGTAGAACGTTTGATATTAAATTTCGTCGTAATATTTTCATTTTCCGCCCGTTCCTTTTCTGGGCAATCAGCTTTATATTTTAGGGGGCGTCCATAAATTACGTGAGGTGTTTTTTTTTAATTTTCTGTCCCTCCCTCCCCCCCTAGATGTTGTGAGATTTTATTCAACCCCCTCCCCCATCCCCCAATATCACATGAGATTTTTCAAAATGTGGGTTTCTTACGTAAACGCGTTGGATTGTTATTGTAAAAAGAAAAAAAAAATTGCTTCGTGCTTTTATTTACGACTAGTTAAGGTCTGCAGCATCTTTTCTCCAAATCATCACGTACACTTGGGCAATAGAGATCATAAGGCGTGCTGATGAAGGCATTCAGCGGTTGAATCGGTAGGCATTAAAACTACACTGTACCGTAAATTCAGATTAAATTGAGCTATTTGGTATAAAACAAATATGGTGGTTTGACAGTCAATAGATGTATAACGTCGAAGTATGAATGAAATTATTTTCTTTCGAACGAATTAGTGAATGATCTTAATCCTATTACGATAACGCTTAAGATTAAATCTTAAGTATGTACAATCTGGATTAAATGGACCAAAATAGTATATATTTTTTTGTTTCAATCAGAAAAAAAATTGCGTGATATTTGCCGAGACTTCTCTCCAACGTAAGATTAGATGAGATTTGACTCGACCCCCTCCCCCCTTAAACATCTCACGTATTTTATGAACGCCCCCTTATTAAATAAATATTTAGAGATTTTTCACCCATCGGACATTAATTATTAAGACGACGCATTGAAGATTTGGGGGTCATGGATCTTAATATTTCTCAGCCATTACAAAACATACGGATCTGATTTTTACATATGTCATTATTCATTTCTTTAGCTATAAATTTGTAGTACAGAAACACGATCGGTTAAACTTTACTGCAGAGAACAAAATGTTGAAGACAGGTCTTCAAAAACATGGATTCGCATTTTACGAAGAAACGGAACGGATTTAAATCTTCAAATTTTCACTATAGATAAGTTTCAACAGACTCTTTGAAATGGTAATTGGATTTTTTTAAATACATTTTAGATTAGATTTTAAACGAGAAAAACCGTTTTGGCGCATACGACTTTCCACTATAAGCTAGTTTGCACTTGTTTTTGTATGGAGAATGCCTCCTGTCAGTCCGCCACGGACTGTTATCAGCGCCGGGTCTGTGTCAGATGAGCTCCCACGACCAGTATAAGCTGACCTTTCAGTGTACGGGAAGCCTATACAATGTAAATGCTTATTAGACTGGACTTTATAAATTGACAATCGGTAAAATAGAACAAAGCTAAATGGAGTCGTCTTTGGACAAATATTATCACATTTAATATATTTTCAATATATTTCAGGTAACCAGCGGGGCTAACATGCGCGCCACGACAAAATTTTGTCTACTCTTTTGTCTCGCTCTTTCTCGTGCGAAAATGAGACAAAAGCGCGACATAAGCGTCGAAAAAATGTTCTCGCGGCGTGCATGTTAGCCCGGCAGGTCTATAAATCAACATACAATAACGTAAAAAAAATCAAAATTAAATCTAAAAAATTAAGCGACTGGGAACTTTCATGGAAAATGCTGCCTTATCCCTTTGAGATATAAAAAAATAATGTATGGTAGAATTGTTCCTTTATGATAGGCCTATAAAAAAGTTCCCGATACCATAAGTGTATCTTTTAAAAATAGCTTACTATACCCATTCTAATGTTTAAAAAAATGGTTACATTATTTAATGTGGTCTATCTTTAAACCATTGAGGGTTTTCTTCGACTGTCTTCCGTCTCCATCATCAGGTCACCTTTGGATGTCCATTATGTTGTAAGGTCATTAGGACTACATAACTGTGCTAAGTTTCATCACAATCGGTTCTCAAGTAAAAATTTGAAAGGTTTCATTTCAAGGGTAGTAAAAACATATACAATAATGAATATACAGACGAATATAAAAACTGCTCCGGTTCTACGTCGTTTAAAAAAAATTAATGCATACCTATATGCTCTGCTGTCTGTGCAAAGCTGGGCAGGTCGTTACTCGCTAATAAATAATAATATAAACTAGAAGGTACAAGTAAGTACCTGGGTTTGCGAGCTCTGCCTGGACGAAAGTTGGTTAAGACCGGACCAAACGTTAGCCCGAATTCCACGCATTTATTAAATTTACAAAAATAACACGGCATCTTCCCAGACATTAAAAAAAATAACATAAGTTTAAGCTCTGGTAACTCTGATAAAAACTATTTCTATACACTTTTACACACTACAACTAAGCCTATTAAGTAATATAAATTTCTAATAACAATGTGTGATCCTAATAGGAACGGTAGACCTTTGTCTTATTCTGGTTTACATAGGAAGAAAAAATACCGAATACCGACACCAATTTTCATATATTACTTAACATAATATCACGTCCGCGCCTGTATTCGTCAAGGGTTATGGCGATAAACTGAGATATACTAGTGTAACTAAAAGTTTGCTGGTATGTGTACCTAGGCCCCATGTAAGAGGCGGTGAACCATTTGCCATCAAATTATTACCTACCTACAAAGCCAACCTTAGGATGTACCTAGTACATCCTAAGCTTGGCTTTGTGACTGATTACATAAAACGACTGAATGATCATCGACTTAGCTATTTCTCAATTATGTAGGGATAGGCTTCCAATGTAACCAATGCCGCAGAATACCAATATTTTACACGAACACGAAGTGACTGCAGTCAGACATTTATGCTTCTAAATTTCTGGGCAGTACCAATATTCGAAGGATATTCGAAGTTGTCAGGCTTTCTTGGGCTTTTGACTACCACTAACGGTTGTCATAGTTGTCTGTATTCGTTCGTTCGTTAGGGGACATTTTATACAGCACCATCAGTCCCAAAATTAGTAGAGCACTAGACAATAGAAATAATACTTAAATAGTTTTTTTTATATATTTATAAATACTTAAGAAATACCCAGACCAACACAAACCATTATTTTCATCACACATATTTGTGTCTTGTAGGAATCTAGCCCTTGACAACAGGGAAAGAGCGCTTTACGACGTGCTCACCGAGGCACGGAGGGGTCTCGGTATGTTAAAAATGGTCACCAGTATAATTATACACGCACATCATCACACAAAACGGCTCATAACTCAGTTATGAGCTCCAGAAACGACTGTATGTGTTGCCATATTTAATTTTTTTTAATTTTTGTTTAAGAATCTTTTGTAGATAGCAGCAGTATGACAACCATGAAAATTGTAAACCATTTTATATTATCGACTTATAAATTTATTAGCATGCTATTTTGACATGTTACCTTTAATTAGAAATCTTAAAATATACATTTAACATTAGGTACATAATAATTTAATTATGTAATTTTTAATTCCTAGCGGTCCGTCCCGACGTCACACGGGTAGACATTACCGGGACTAGCATACAACTACTACGTACTATAGTAGCTCCTTAGTACCACGTTCCTACATCCATTTTTAAAACGCAGACATACTTAATTGAATTTTTATCAATATTTTTTGTTCTCAAAATATATGTAAGAAGCCTATAGACCGTCGGTAAACAAGTGATGGGTGCGTGATTCTTGGGTTCCTGATGAATACCTACGCGACGCCGCGCCGCCGCCGAGCGCTTTCTTTATCGCGGCCATGTTTGAGTTAGTAATAAACCAGCCTTACATTAGACGCACTCCATTCATATTAGTTCCGCAGTACTACCATACTTATGGAGCGGATGGGTAACTTCAATAGTTAAGAATAGGAAAGTGGTAGCGTCCCAGATTCTAAGGGTGACTGGAATTGAGACGCCAAGCGAGCATGTGAAGTACGTAGCCATTTTAACCAAAAATTGTTCTGTCCATCTGGTCCTGGAGCTAATTATTATTATTATATAATCGTTGACCTCTGGGAACAACCCCTTAAAATATCCATTTAACATTACACAAAATAATTGTTCAAATTAATATTCTTGCAACAAAAATAAAGATAGTAAGCGCGACTCTATGACGTCTCTGTTCCACAGCGCGAGCCTACGATCGCAAACCACGAAGTATTTGCGGGGTGTAAGCGGATGGCGCGGTGCGGGGGTCCGATTTCAGATTCATAGTTTGTCAATGCCTCGCCTTAATAAATTATAGCCTATTATGCTACTCGGAAGAGATGTAGCTTTAGTGCAAGAATTTTTGAAATCGGTCCAGTAGTTTTTGAGTTTACTCATTACAAATATACAAATATACAAATATACAAATATACAAATATACAAATATACAAATATACAAATATACAAATATACAAATATACAAATATACAAATATACAAATATACAAATATACAAATATACAAATATACAAATATACAAATATACAAATACACAAATACACAAATATACAAATATACAAATATACAAATATACAAATATACAAATATACAAATATACAAATATACAAATATACAAATATACAAATATACAAATATACAAATATACAAATATACAAATATACAAATATACAAATATACAAATATACAAATATACAAATATACAAATATACAAATATACAAATATACAAATATACAAATATACAAATATACAAATATACAAATATACAAATATACAAATATACAAATATACAAATATACAAATATACAAATATACAAATATACAAATATACAAATATACAAATATACAAATATACAAATATACAAATATACAAATATACAAATATACAAATATACAAATATACAAATATACAAATATACAAATATACAAATATACAAATATACAAATATACAAATATACAAATATACAAATATACAAATATACAAATATACAAATATACAAATATACAAATATACAAATATACAAATATACAAATATACAAATCTTTTCTCTTATTATTATATAGATATAGATACCGTGCGTATTAAGTTGAACCTATATATTATAACAAAATTAGATAACAAAAAAATATTGATTCCAAAATAGTTTGTGATGAATGGATACATAAATTAGAAATAGATAACGGTGGTGTGATACATAAGATTTATGTGCCTTCACGCACACATAGGCCTATTTATTGACTTAATCTATTTTATTGGAAACATATATTTTATACCGATTCTGTAACACAATACTATAGTCGGTGACAAAACGATAAAGTACGTAAAAATATACGTTGTGGACTTGGTACTTGATACTTGCACTCTTTGCAAGACTCTCTGCTGCTCACTGCAAGTGTTTCTTCTTAGTATCTACCGATTTTCGAGGATTGATATTAGGATCGATAAACAAGGTGCTTAAGATAGCAGATAGAAGTTAAGTAGTACTTAGATAGGGTATATTCTTACATTTCCTACCTTCCCTGTTAATTGTTAATAATGTTTAACTTTACTTAACTGATAATGTAACTAATCGACGCCCCATTATGTGCACGGGAATACAGCCTAAAGTAGAACCTTAGTATCTAATATTTCTAGTTATTCTGTAGATATATAGTTTCTCATGAAAGCCGGTATAAATTATTGAAATCTGAACTTTATGGCAAGACATAATTGTGAACAGGTTTCCGTGAGAGATAATTATTATATAATTTACCTACATTAATGTGGGTGCTCAAGTAGGATATTTTAATTAATTAGTATGTAAGCAATTGTAGGCTCCACAGGCGTATCGTATATCATTATGTGTAGGTATATAACATTTATTTTCTCATTTCATATTCAAAATTAATTTGATATCTAGGTACACTTTGGTGTACAAATTTTGTTCCATTTATGAATTTATCCGCCGATTAGCGTTTATCAAGGGGTGTAAAACATGCCCTCTGTATTTCCGAGATACAAATACTTAACTCAGACTTGGAGCTTCTACAAACTTTTCTGTACCTAAAGTTGGTAAGTTATACGACATTACTTAGTTATTTAAGGATCTGCTATTTAATTACGGGGTTTCATGATCGTGTACTTACTTAAGTTGTTTGATTAAAATTAAATAAGGAGTAGGAATTCCAAGACTTCTCTTTTAGCTATTGAAATATGAACAAACAAAAAAGATATTGTTTTGTAACATTGCGTTAAAAGTGTACCTATATCAGAGAGTGGGCGACTAATATTATGTAAACATTGGAAATAGAAATGGTAAATGACATTGGCTCCCGCGGTCCTTCACCAGAAACTTATACATACGTCACAAGCCCGTCAACTTTATTGTCCAACGCATTTATTTTGGTCTTCCGTATTTGTTGGTGTTTTCTGTCGTATCAGCATGAGCTTTACAATAGCTCTTGTTGTGGTAAAAAAACAAGTCGCCCAGCAAGTTTCTATCTTATTATATGTATAATGTATATATACGACGAGTATATACTTATTCCCGAAGGTGTGCTGGAAGATCTAACGCAATTTCTGTGATTTAATAACTTTCAAATCAAATAGAATAAAAACCGATTAGGTAGGTGTTAAAATAAATCTTATGTAAACTTTTTACGCATTATTCAATATTCAACATAATATATTGCATTCCACCAAGTAGTTTATTTTTAAATAATCACTCTGCATGGTGAATATGTATTAATTTTTTCTCAAAATATTTTTCAATTTTATATACATTTCGATCTAGAGATGAAAGACAACGAGTGTGCAAGTGACATGAATAAATGGGTTTCAGAACGATCCATCTATTGTATTTTTTGTCTTACAAAACGATGCCGAAAATGCCGATGGTCAATAGGTTTAAAATTGCATGAAATAAACTGTACATACACTAAGTATTGAGCATTAATATTGTGTGTGGGCTAAAAATATTAACTCGGTTTGTCTTCTAGAAAACGGTTTGTTACTATAAAATAATAAAACATAGCCTACAGAACCGCTATGGTTTTTATTATGCTGATGACTACTGATAACACAAATGCTGTCAACAACAATTTCATTTCGCAGGTCTTGCCGGAGAAATTGGATTTTCCTTACTCATGGGCGATGTACTTGCTGTTCCACATGCACTTTGCTCAAATACTGCACACCGCGTCTATTTGTCTCACTCTCTCCTTGGCCATATGGAGATATTTGGCGATAAAGTAAGTACCTATTTCATGTGGGGACAAACTAATTAGTTTTCGGGACACGTTTGCTGTCATTGATTTAGCATTTGACACTGTAGACAGCGATTACCGCTTAGCGATAGATTTTGCTTACAAACGCTTACAAGCGCTTTTATCAGCCAAACGCACCCACTGACTATAGATTATTGCCTGTCAGCGATATTAACTTTACTAACTTTTTACAAGATTCATATCAACTATCATGGAACAATATGGAAATTCCTATAATACAAAGACAAGTATATCTAAGTTCTAGATAAAACAAAACTAATTTCTTGTTCTTACTGAGTAATTTATATCTACCTACCAATAACGACGACAAACTTTCAGATTACTTTTACCCCTATTATAGGTAAAGTTTAAAAGTTTTCATTTAGAGAAATGGAAACTTTTAAACTTTACCGACTTATACGTACCCGAGAACGTCAAAGTTTTTGTAATAATATAAACTTAATTAACTTTGAAATGCCTGATGTCGTAAAATATATACAAAGCTAGAAAAAGCACATTTATTCGAATTTATATATAATAATTATAAGATGAAGTAATAAACAAGTGTATGAATATTACCTAGGTATATTAATTCGCATAAATTAAGTACATAACTCTTGTGCCTTGTTTTGTTTTCCTCTAACGAAGCTAGTGGTGAATTTATAACATGGGCTGTGAATAAGTGGTTAGGTATCTTTCTTTGCTTCGTGACAGCAAGAGCTCTTTAATCCTGAAGATGAATATATTTTACCCAGTGCAAAGCCTACAAAAGGACGTACAATCAATTAAATAATATTTATAGACGGCTGAATCTTTTATATCTCGTTAAAAGAAAAATACTGGGCAATTTATAGACTTATCATACACCCCAATTGTTCAGGGGTCTGCTTTAGATCTCATGCAATAGTGGACAAGACTATTTTAATTACGGGCAAAATTCAAACTCCGTTCTATTGAGAATTTCACAAAAACCCAATAACATTTCACCAATAACACTGGGGGGCTAGACAAGTTGCATTTTGATATTCGAATCGACAATCAAAATGTATGAAAATGACACAAGCTTTCGACAAATCAGGCTGTCACTAATGTTATTTACATACATTTTGTTTGTCGATTCGAATGTCAAAATGCAACTTGTCTAGCCCCCCTGTTCGATCTATTTTCCTTTTCGTTTCGAAACAGAAATGGTAGGTAATAAAAGCTGTAGCAGCCTCTTTAACATGGTCATTTGATACATTTGAATGAGTTTGGACGGTTAGATATTATGTATAGTCCATTTGCTTACTAACATCAAAACCACACCATTACCCATTACACAGTACTCTTTTTGTAATTTGCGTACTTTTGCGTATTGCGTAGACTTTTTTATGTGGACTTTCGATCTATTTTTTTTTTGGCTGGCTGTATTTTAGATAACTTATACAAAAATGTTTCATTAACGGACTGTAAAAAACAATGGAAATTGTAGAACTTTTTAAGATTTTATTTATTCGCAGATTGTATTAAAACCTGTTTGTTGTTTAGTATTACGTACGAAATTGCAATAGGTTTAATAATAATGAACCCAGTTTTAATTAAGTAATCAATAAGGGTATAACACTGTAATTATTATACGCATCAAGATGTGCCTATTAATCTGCGTTCAAGGCAAAAGCGTCTGATTAAAGGGGCGTCCGTGATCTTTCAACCGGAAGTATGTCTATATTTAAAGTGAGATCAACACGGCCTAAGATATAGGATTAGTCCGCGGTACCAAAATACCCCGTTAATTACTTCACCGAAGACTTAATCCTGAGGAATTGAGCAAATCAGTCTACAAATTGTGCTTGATAAGAAACCTATTAAATGTTCCATTTGGTTAGGTACTAAAAGAACGTATTATCTTGTTATGAAATTCCCCTGGGGTAATCTTAGCTTATTATAATGCTTCTTTGAAATAAATTTATTTTCTTATTTAATATGAAGAAAATCAAGTAAACTTCCATGGGAATTAAATAAAATCCGTTTTATATTATGATTTTCATAAAAATTAAGTTAATGTGTTTTAATGTGTTTATTTGACCCGTTAAATAAAATAAAAAATATACCACTTTCCGCGAATCAAAACACAACAATGCGTTACGCGCCCCTTATTATGATTTCTATCTGGGATTGAACTGGCCTCTTTTTCAATCTTTAAAAAGAGAATAGCCAGTATTTTTCAATCTTTCCGACAATTTACCTTTCGTTTGTAGCTGTTTGAACATAAAGACCAACTAGACGTACCTATACATTGCTTTCTGTTTCAGATATTCGGACAAAAGTCACATACTCTGCACGGAGCGAAGATGCAGCATTGCAATACTGACCAGTTTTTTATTACCGCCTATACTGTGTGCACCAACCTTTATGGTAAGACATTTTATAATTTACATTAGAACTTGGATGTAGGTAATATTATTGCTAACCAATATAAGTGGCGATAATGCACTGACCTTTAATCCATTAATTTTGTATCATTCCTTTTCTTATCGAAATATGATAGATACATCTGACGGATTGCCTCTTTAGCCGTGACTGCTACGCTTCTGGGTTCGATTTCCAGGTCGAGAACAGTTCTAGTAACAAGTAACAGATCTAGTCTAAATTCGGCTTACTTGAACGTTCCCTTGCTTTAGATACCTACGTAAGTTGAACGCATTGTAGTGATAATGTGTAAGTAAGAACCATTTTCCATACAATAGAAATTACCATCGAATGTATTCATGTATGTATGCATTCATTCTCTTTAAATACAACAATGTCCAATGCGCTATACTGTTTTTGGTTTAATATATCTATTGAAATGAGTATACAAGTAGGTATCTAGTTATCCTGCTATACAAACTGTGTAAGCTAAGGAGGTATCTAAAACAAAAGAATAATAATATACATATTATAAAAAATACTTTTACATATAAAATAAAACTGATTGAAATTGATCGCTTGAATGAATATAATTGCGAATGGTTTCATAGCCACAAAAAATATAACTAATGCTATTTGTTTAACAGGTATTCGATATACACACAAAAAACGTGACAGACAAGTTTGGCAACCCAGACATCGCATACCACGTGGACTCCGACTACGAAGGGACGCTCTACCAAGCTAATTTCTGGGTGCACGGTGTCGTGATCAAGCTGTTACCGTGCTCCATTCTCACCGTCATCAGCATATGGCTGATACGAGCCCTATACAACGCGAACCAGCACCAGAAGAAACTGAGGAACTATAGTGCTTGTCCTGCTGCAGAAAAGATGGTGAAGAGGCAGAATAAAGCTGACAAAAGGACTGACAGAACAACGAAGATGTTGCTAGCTGTGCTTTTGCTATTCTTGGTGACGGAGCTTCCTCAAGGAATAATGGGGCTGATGAGCGGGCTGCTCGGCTGGTGCTTCTTCAAGCGCTGCTATGACTTGTTCGGAGAGCTGATGGACTTTCTTGCTCTACTCAACGGGGCTATAAACTTCGTGCTGTACTGCTCAATGTCGCGCCAGTTCCGACAGACCTTTAGGCAGTTGCTGCTGCAACCGCATCTTGCGAGGTTCTTGCCCCCGACGGCATCGCATTCCGATTCTCACAACCAGAATACGTAAGTCCTAAAACGTTGTATAAACACAAACGCTGCATTTTGTTTGCCTCGATTTTGTTTGTCTTCTTCTTTTCTAACTGCATGTTGTGTGAGACAATTTAAAACTGTGTTTATGAGCCATGAAATTGTTTCCTCCCTGCAGGTGCACAGAAAAGATAAAAAGGTAACTGCAGCCGAGCTTCAATATAAATATGGATATGTGAGTAACGATCGCATTTATAACACAATTTGCACGTATGAATGAATGTTCCTGAAACTGCATAAGGAGCGTTGTTTACTAGTAAAGAGAGTGGAGGAGCTAATTATATTCATGTATGCATTTAGCTCTGGGTTTGCATGTACGGTGTAATAATTTTCCCATTTTCTGCTTCTTTATGCTTGTGTCTGTAAGAAACATAAACGTATCAATATTCGGTCATATTTAGTTTTTAACAACGTCATAAATTTATAAGCTCTTCATAATAGGTATTATGAAGAGCTTACAAATTTATGACGATGTTCGGCTGGTAGGTATGTGTAGTAGAAAGTAGTTCTATATAGAGTGTAGTAAATAACCTCAAATGAAATACAATAATTGAAATAAAGCAAATTAAAATACTCGTATGAAGTAAAAAAGAAATTAATAAACAAATCGCAGTCCGTAGTTCACAACTACATAAAATAATGAACTCCATAGAAAACTATTGCGCACAACATTTCTAAGATTTGATTGCTGTCTCCATCTTTTGCTGGAATATTAAACGTCACAGAAGCAATACCCCTGAAGGAGGTCGCTTGTGTGATGTACACTTCAGCAATTGATCATGTCATACGTGCACGCTTTGTATCTTTATTTATGTAAGTAGATAACTATACACCTTTTTGATAAAAATACTATATTTAAATTAAAGTATTACCAAATAATCAAGTTTAACTATTCAAATGTTGCTTACAATTAGAAGGTACTCAATAAAAAGGTATTAGTAGGATTCTAGCGAAGATTACTTGTGTGTGCGTAAATCCTGACCTAATTGCTGTGTTCCACCCACACACTATTCCTAGAGAAGCTTGGATTTCGAAACAAGGGAATTCGTTTTAGAATTTAAGGTAGGTGTTACAGGTATGTACAATCAACATAAGTGTAAGGTATACAGGTAGCTAATTACATCAGTGTTTTGATAAAGTTGTTGTATTAATTTAGCACGCAACGTCATGTCCAACACATGCGCCCTTCCTCTTTTTTTCGTGTGTCGAAATATTTTATTTAACACTAGCTTTCCACCAGCGGCTTCGCCCGCGTGGTCTCGTAATTTTTTCCCCCATTTTTGCAACATTTTTCATTGCTACTCCGCTCCTATTAGTCGTAGCGTTTTATTTGGCTTCCCCGATAAATGGGCTATCTAACACTAATTTATCAAGTCGGTCCACTAATTTCGGAGCCTATTCAGTAGGTACAAACAAACAATAAAATCTTTCCTCTTTATAATATTAGTACAGATAACAGGTAACTTGAACCCAGTAGGTGGCGCAAGGCGCACCCTGTACAGCTAGCAGCTAGCTAGCTAGCTGGGTAGCGCAGAGTTAAGCTGCTAATCCTTTCATCATGATGGAAAATCCAACGCATGTGTTGATAGCTGGGTACATGCTAAAACCCTTGTTGGTGAATTTATTTATTACGCAATTGTCAGGGTGCACATCCCATGCAGCCTGTATATCCAACTCTTTTGTTGACTGTACTATTACGTCCAGTGTACTTGGAAGCTCTGTAATTGTAGTGCAGGCTGTTGACATAAATACCAATTACAAACTGGTCGACTAGTCTACGCTTTGGCATTGAATTGCAGAGAATAGGTATTGTGTCTGATTGAATAAACTCCGATAAAATTTTAATTATTTTCTATTTTGTTTTGCTTTTTATTGCTTTGACAAAAAGTTATGCTAGTTTTGCGTTATTAAACGTTTTTTTGTTTAGTAGGTAGACTGAATTTATCAAAGGTTTTCTTTTAACTGTTCTTGGAGCTAATAGATAGATAGATAATAGAGGATAATGTATTATTTTAATAATACTTATTAACATCTTGAATAATTTTAAGTGTATGCGGCACTTACCTGTAAGAGATTGTACTCATAAGTAACACTTGACCTGATATTATATAAGCGCTTTTTACTGTAATTTTACTGATGTTAACAATAATAATTGTTGGTGAGCCAATAAACAAATAGCAAACTAGCCTGCATCACAAATAACGGATTATTAAGATTTAAAAATTAAATTGAAAAAGAGGTGTGTGTGTTTAGTTTAAAGTATAATTCAATTTATTCGGAACTATTAGCTTTGGTAATGCTGTTCGCAAGGCTTTAAGGTACCCATCTAGAGAAAATATTGCAGATTACTGTTTGCTCCTCAGATGCGTTGTGTGCCTGCGTCATATTTCGCATCTTATTATGTAAATAGAACTCATACTTTCATAACAAATTCACTGTAGCATATTTTATAGGTAGGTAATTAGGTAGCCAAGTTATTATTATAGAAGTGCAGAATTATTATAGGATTATTGAACGTGTAATTCTAAGATTCTTAGATGAAATAAATTGTCCATTTCGTTTCATGTCATTGATTCTACTTAATTCACCTACCTGTAAATAGGCTTACGATGCCATGGAAAATTACATTTTGATATCTGCGTCATATATAATTTAAATGTCAGTTGATAATGAAGGTTTTAGTCAGACGTCAGTTACTTTTTGTTTAAAAACTTTACTACTAAAACTTTTGCTTTAGGTAAGAGCAATTTTTGTTAGGGGAATGGTGCTTTGTTCCATAAATAACTTTAAGGCCCCAGTCTAGCAAAATTTGGCAGTTGTCAAATTATTAGCTCATTTTCGCAACGTTTTTTTAAGGAAAGGAAGGATATAGTGTAATATATTTTTATCGCAATAGAATATATGTTATATAAGCTTTATCTACGTATTTTTTTCACGTTCCTCTGGTTAGTTTATGTTATATAAATCAGGCGTCAAAGATGGCGCTCTCGCGCCCAACGCCATTTAGAGTCATGTTTGTGCACGTTAATCGGGATGATCAAGAATAAATTCAAAAATCTACTCAGCGCAAAATTAGCTTAAGATGGTCGTCTTCAAAATGCGCTGAGTAGATTTTTAATTATACCTTTAGTTTTCTTAATCCGAGTGTCATAACATCGCCAAATTTTCCTGTTTTTGGTCCCAAAACAAACGGTTTTTTTCATAATAAAAACTAAAAATATTGATGAAATCATTTAATCATCTTAAAGTACGTGTATTAAATGACACAACCAATTAAAAAAAAATGTGTACCTGCTTCACAAATATTTTTTATAGTGTTTTCAACAGGCACGGTTTATAAACGAAAATCTCAAGCCAATTTCTTCAGAGGCGGCCAGTCGGTCGTAGCGGTTGGACGTGGATTCTATGTCAAATTCAAATTTGTACCTCTCGCTCTAAATTTTGCTCTCTCTCTAACCTTGCTGGCGTACTATCGGGCATTGAAACTTTCTCTACTTCATTATTTTTATGTCAATTTATGAGAAATTATTTCCGACGCGCGTTTCCCGATCACGCGCGTTTTTATTCCACAAGCACTTTAGTCGATCGATTGTTTTAAAAAATGCGGTGTGTTTAGGCATTTATTGGACACCTAAACGCTTGGATGTCCGTCTAACTTTATGGTCCCGATTCTTCTGTCCCTAGTTAACACCTGGGTACAGAAACAACTCGACGACATTTTTTACATTAATAACAGACATAGACTGTTTTGTTAGCAGTAAATTGCGATAGTAACAAGTCTGTTACTATGGTTCATTAACTTGTTACCACTAGGTAACAAGTTTTTTACTATGGTCCGTTAACTTTTTATCACTAGGAAACAAGTTCGTTACTATGGTCCGTTAACTTATTACCACTAGGTAACAAGTTTGTCCGACACCCAAAAAATTACCTATGGCCCTCCCCGGTTTGAATCACACAAATTGAATAATTACTATCATATTATAATTATAATTATCAGCCAAAAGAAGTCCACTGTTGAAAACCCACTCCTGTGTTCTCAATGATGATGAAGTCCTGTGTGTTCGGTTTCCGTACTTAGTCCTGCAGTGGAAATGGTCCCAGCTACCTTTATCGGGTCATTAGACCATAGTTAGAAAGTGAGAAAGACGTAGTTTGAAACTGAGTGTGAAAAGTACTGAAAAGTTGTGCAGTGACCGCTTACCTACGATATATGGACATATTATGATGCGTAGAAGTAGAGAGCCTAGTTACAAAACAGGTTTTGAACATAAATGTGGATGGATATAGTAGAAGAGGAAGACCAAAGAAAAGATGAATAGACAGTGTGAGAATGACGACGATGTACGTAAGAAGACCTGCGCCGACCCCAAGTGAAGGTGAGGTGGTGCCTATAGGTGTACTTACACGAGCTAGATGGACATATGATATAGGTACTGGTTGGATGTAAACGATTGCAGGGCAGATCACCCCCCGATTGTCGGTTAATATGGCAGTGGCGTAATAGAGAAGAGGCCCTGACTCAGCAGTGGGTTTTACCGGCTGAATAGATAGATAGATAGAGGAGTATATTTATAGATAACCGTTGCACGCGGTTTTTCATTTTGTGTTTTTCATTTTCATTTTGTTGCATCGATTTTTTGGTGTTAAACATTTCTAATCCCAACTAGGACATGAGCTGTAGCTTTTGAACGGCTGAATAGATTTACATGAAATATGGCTAACAAAAATCCCATTTAATTTAAAAGAAATTTGTAACAGAATTACAAGACTAATCTGTGGAGGGATTTACAAATACAATAAGAGCTGGATTGAGCCATGGGCTAGTCATTTTGTTGCTGAGCTATAAGCTCAACGGTTCAAACCCGTGTAATCTGGTTCATCTAGCTCATTGAAAGCTGAGTTTACACACCTCTGATGATAGCCAGATGGCTATAACAGTCGTGGAAGTGTATTCTATGTCAAATTCTTACTTCTCGCTCTGAATTTTGCTCTTCCTCTAAACAGTTTAGATCAAGAAATAAAACACAAAGGTCTACTCCAAAGCAAACCATCTCCTGGAACTTGACCTTATAGTGAATCAACCTCCTTCTTTTTCATGTCTGTTAAAACGAAATTAAAACCTCGACTAAAAATATCTAATGTTCCATAAATCATAAAGTACTTAAATTATTTCAAATGACAGATATTTTTTTCAGATTTTCAGGGTATAATCCCACAGGCCACAGTAGTGCTGTTCATTATAATTAATTAATAGAAATATCTTTTTGTATATTTTTGAAGCATTTTCCATACTAAGATTACAAGTTATTTTTAATGAAGGAAAAAATCGGCTGGCGGGCAGGATTCGAACCTGCGTCTTCTGGTTCGGTACACTACGGTTGGTTGGGTCTCGCGGTAGCTTAGTGGTCAAAGCGTCTGATGTACCGGACCAGAAGACGCAGGTTCGAATCCTGCCCGCCAGCCGATTTTTTCCTTTATTAGAAATATTTTATTTTGTAAAGTAGAGCAACTTTCATTTCGTAGCACTGCTATACACTTTGTAATTTACGTATCACAGGATGATACAGAGGGTGCCTCGCGGGGTTCGTGCCCGCGAACTGTCAATATACTGAATTCGTTTGTTATGCACAGCTAGACTGGGGCCTTAAAATTGGCTTTTATGAGGCAAGAGATTTATTTCTGTTGTTTGTGCAAAATATGCATTTTTTAAATCTATTTTGCAATGTATTAAATTGCGTAGTTTATTATTCACTTATCACGGGATTACATATAGATACAAATTCATGTTACATGTTACCAATACTATACAAGGTGGAAGGGTCATCGATGCACAAACGTCGTGACAAGGTTTCACTCAAGGTCAAAAATATACACACATATGACATAGGTCATTCGTGTAGAAAATAATCGGTTATTACAGATACTTGTCATTTTTTAGCGCGCTTTTATAACACTCCGCGGTGAATGTTATTATAAGCGCGATCCGAAATAAATGAAACAAAGATTTTTTAATTATAAATCTAATTTGGGTAGATAAAAATAATGTATTTTTACACGTTCGAGTAAAAAAAACTGCAGAAAAAATTGAAAAATTGATGAAGAAAGTTATGGAAAATTTCAACCCAGAAGAAGAATCATGTACTGAACTCATGGTATTCGGATGTGCGTCGATGCCCCTTCCACCTTGTTTTACGTTGAAGCAGTGCAGGTAATTGAATCGCCACCTGTATGATGTTTACAAGGAGAGAATTTACGTCCAGTAGTAGACAAATATAGGCTAACGACGATAATGAAGAAAATGACTTGCCCAAAACGTTTAAATTTAAAAACAATGTCTTGAAACCATTTTTTTTCTATGTTTGTTGCAGTGCGAAGACGTCCGTGCCGTGAGGTCGGGTGACGCACAGGACTGTCCCCGTAGTCAGTGAGCATTTCCTATAGTGAACTGATTGATACTTGTGGTGCACAAGACACTGTGAGGTTTTAGACAGTAATCAGTGTTCAGTGTTGGCTTAGATTATCACCATGTCTTTGTACTTTAAAAGTTTATCAAGTGTATTGTGTTCTTATTGCGCAAGATCTAGTCTGAAAGTGAATGGACTTTGAAAATTGTAAATAATATTATACCAAAGAAAAGTTTTCATTGTATCCAAATATAAAATTATAATGTAAAGATAATTTTCTTTGATTGTTAAGTATAGGGTTGCCATAAGTACCTACTTCATTTTTGCAGACGCTTTTTATTATTGTAGATATATATTTTGCAATCAAATATATATTATTTAAGAGAATAAAGTTTAAATTGAAATAAAATAGACTTAAGGTATTGTATAGTATTATTCTCAAGTGAAAAAGCTATTATTTTTACGACTCTGTAACAAAAATATTACATGCATTTCTAATAACGATTTGAAAAGCTAATTCCAAAGCCATTCTTTCGCTCATGTAATTGTATAAAATAGAAAATAAAATTAATATTATTGGTAGCAAAATCATACAAAATACTTACAGCGACTAATAAGAAAAATATGTTGAAGTACACGATACCTGATAATAATATTAATCATTTATAGAACACAATCATAGATAAATGTAAAATATTGAATGTGAAAGCCATCATTGGGAGAAACTTATGAGCGTGTCGTGTTGTGCTATCGTGTCATGTCATACAGTGACCTTATCGTGAAGTGTCTTCTCGACACTATCCCTCTAACCTTTCTTAATATTATAATATGGACCCAATAAGCTTCTGGCACGTCACGATACGGACACGACACGACACAACACTTGTAACACCTTTGCATTACTATGGCAAATATTTTAGCTGTTTATGTTATGAATAGGAATATCGCGTTAATAATGGCTCTTGTATTTGAACGAATATTCGCGTCATTTGGCCAAACTAATAGAAGCTTTTGATCAACATGCACCGAGTACAAATATTTCTCTCTAAATGACTCATCACCGTGTAATAATTGGCAGTCGATGTGACTGCCAATTATTACACGGTTATTCGCGAAATTTCCATAAATGGGGCCCTAACATTACAGAGTCCAAAACCAAGGGGAATAGTTCGGATACGACACGTGTTTTTGTTATCATGGTATACGACCGGAACGCGGTCGGGTGTCAACAAACGTGGATTGAATCGGAATTGGTGGACTAATTGGTATCCGTATGTCACTAAATAACTCTTCGACTAAATGGACTGTATGTGTCAATTCAAACATGCCACTTTTAAACCACACTTGAGTGGTAAATATGCTACAATGATTTGTGTGCTTCTCATCGCTGTAAATGTGTAGCTATCGTATTATGTAATTAGAAATACGCAGATGACGCAGATGGATAGACCTATAATTATCGTATCGTCATTTGTATAATAATAAGATTACTGTTTAACATAGTTATGTATAGGACTTGACTGTTGTTTGACTACATAAGTGTCTAATTTTGTTGGTTATTTGTGGGTTGTGACCGTTTTGGTTGTAGCACGTCTGCACTGGATAGTGACGTTACTTGTCAAAAACGATTAATCAACTTTAAATGGTGATATTTTATGTCTATTGTCTATATTAGTTTACCTTTAAACATCGGAAATTCACTAAATTCTTGTTTTAATTGTTCTTGGACGGCTTTATAGATTTTCCAGAATAAATGAGATACTAATTTGTATTCAATGTTTTATTTTGATAATTAACGCAATTCGAAGGAAAATGTATAGAATGTATAATTTTCTCTGAATGAGGCACAAACATTTAGTAAATAGCTGCTGTGTTTTTATGTACATGTTCTAAATAATTCGAAATGAACAGTAATAAAGGCCTCTTTTGTATATCGGCAACCAGACACTCGCACATGGTATTCATCAAAATCCCAATTTATTTGGGATGAGTGCAGCGCGTTCCTTTCTATCATTCACATCCTTTCAACTTAGGTAATTAAATAAATATGTCAACATAATTATTATCGGTTTCAATATAATCATTCCATTTTATTTTTCTGGCAAGAAATTAATAATAAATGTCACAGGTATTTACTGTTGTGTCATGCAATAGTTCCATGGATCATGATCCTAAGTCATATTGATCACATCACATCAATGTTTTAGTTGGGAGAGATAATAAATTTCTATGAAAGTTACTAATAGCTTTCTCTTTTAGTTTAGATAAGTTGTAGAGGAAAAAGTATTACGAAAAGACAAATACCACGCTTTGACACCGTCGTTAATATAATCTATGATAGTTATATTAATATATTAAACCCTTCATACTATGGAAAATCGGGTTTATGACGCTAAAGTGGACGGTAAATCAATGATAATGATCATGACGAGTGGTCATTAACGAGCTTCTAAATTATATTTTGGTAGGTATTATACAGTTTCATGACCGCGTAATTAATTATCGCAGACAATCCAGTTATATCTAGATGAATAGCCTATGATTAGCCCAAGTCACTGTGCATAGAATATTATCTATTTGCATAGAATGTGTCTAGTATGATAATATGAGGTCTTTACACTGAAATACAGTGTAGCAAACCTGTAATAAAATATCATCACGCTTGTATAATTGTGAGGTTATTTCATTGGTAGGTATATTTAGGTTCCCTGTAATAGGGGGCGAGTTTATTGAAATTTACCGGGCACAAATCAAAATTCCGAGCTGCTACTGAACATTTTCACAGAAAAGCTTAGTAACACTACTTAATCCGGCAATCGAACGTGGGAAGTCCGATGGTGAATGCGAAAAAACATTATCCGACCTGGGAATCTAACCCATAATGGGTTAGATTCCCAGGTCGGATAATGTTTTTTATTACCTCGAATTATCTAGTTATCTCAGTGTACCTCAGTAACTTGCTATTTTGATTAATACTCGTTGTTATTCTCAGCTTTTTAAACAAATAAATTATATTTTTGGGTCTTTTATTTCACGATAAAGTTGTATAGATGCACGCAAAAAAACATTTAATAATATGCACATCAAATTGAAAAGCTCCTCATTTATTTCGTCGGTTCAATATGAAGTCGTATTAAAAACCAAGAGATGTTCTCGAGCTAGTACTTACCTAATTTAGTATGCACCACATTTAGCGGCGTGTTCATAGTAAGGACTAATTACCTTTTCAACGGACATTGCACTCTATGGCCAGACACTACATATACTTCATCTAGCTAACAAATGAGGCGGACAGTAAAAGCTATTTTCCTTTGTATTAGACAAAAAAATCTTCACTGAAATAAAGGTATGTGTTATCACAAGAGAACAGACATGAGCAATGTAATGATTGGAAACTCACAAACTTTTGAGACGTTTTGATTGCCTTTTTTATAGTCACTTTCAACAATTATTTGTGATTAAGGATTGTGCCTCACTGAATGAGTTGAAGTTATTACAGTTCTTGCCAAACTTATTGTCCGGCTTGAAGTTGGCACGAGCTAACTTCAATCCCGCCGTAAAAACCTAAAAAAGGAAAATATTGGACTGTATTAAATAAAAACGAAGTCAAGTCGTAGGCCGTCGTTTTAAATTTTAATCGTCTTTTCAAGCCGACAATAAGTTTGGCGAGAACTGTACTCATCAACTCATAGAGCAAGACAGCAAGCAAGCAAGTTGTGTAATTTTTAGGTAACCCATAATTGTTTTTTTTTTCAAACTGGCTGTAGGTTCCTTGCCACGTAATATTTAGCGTATAAAAATACTTATAATTAATTGATTAACTTTTACGATGACATAATATATGAAACACAATGACTAAAAGGTAGGTAGGTACCAAAAGATGAGATCAGAACCTAACCTAATTCTATGGACTTGTCTATAAACATGTATTAGTACCTACACAAATACCTATTTGCAAACACGTGTACCGCCACTACAACAATTTTCGACTCAAATTTATGTTCTTAAAATAGATCCACATCAACTTAGCAGTTGTTAGAAAGATAAACAAACATAGTTGAATAAAAGGATTTACAATTCATGAATAGATAGACCAAACAATGCACCTTTTGATGAGTAGACTATATATTTGATAAGTAGACTATATATTTGATGAGTAGACTATATATTTGATGAGTATACTTAAATAGGTTAATCGCTTAATTCTTAGGGCCTGTTTCACCATCTCCAAGTAAGTTCCTGTTATATAACTTGGCCGATAATATCATACTCATTTTTTTCCCTTTTTGAATTTATCCGGCGGGTAGCGCCTATTCAGAGATGGTGAAAATTTACTTTACTGTAATAATCATATTGATACTATTTTGTCTAAAAGACATGTTAATTTAATTTCAGCCACATGCAGCCTTAAGGTACACGTCAAGTCAACAGTGTTCTGTGGATCACTATGGAAATTTGTTGACAGAGTCGGCCCGGATGCAGTACACTGCAGCTTGGCAACGTATGATAAATGTGTATATTGTGACGTAGGTAGAGTGTGTGGAGGTAGAAGTGGCCTGAGAGAAGTCAGGTGTCGTCAACAATTGATAATCTCACGAAGGCAGCAACGTCTGACGTTGACACTCTACCCTAGTAACAGAAATCACAAACTTATTCATAGTACTGAATGTCGACTTTAATATATTCAGATAACTTTTTATAATGAAGCGCCATTTTAAGAACGGCAAAGAAACAGTTTCTCGGTAGATCCTGATTTCTCACGGGACAGAAACTTCGTGATTTATAGGTTACTTTGTGTGTATTTTTTCCAGTACGTATTATGACACACCTACGCGTTCCTTTGTAGAAATTCATATTTGGAAGATTAAGGGCCCGTAGAACGAGATGCCCAGTGTGTGACACCATTATATTTGACTGATTACGGGACCAAGTTGGTAGTGCAACCATCAACCAGACGATAAGTGGTCTTAGCAGATAATTTTAGGCTCGCCCCCCCCACATAGGACCTAAACATACCGGCAAACTGAAGGTGTACATAAATATAGGCACTGCCCAACCCTTTTGGGAGAATTTAGGCATTATGGTGTACTTCTAAGGTGTACTTTCTGCGAATCCAAATAGTCTAAAGCCTAAATCTTTTCTCTCTGTATAATGAAAACTACTCTACTTTCGTACTTACCACGCTAAAATTATAACTAAAAAAAATCCCTCTCCAAAAAATACAAATGTCTGCGCTTAAAAAAATCACTAAGTATTTTTTACACACTCAACATTAATATTTTATGTCAACACCTTCTGACAGCAAAATAAATATCTTACACGATATTTTAGCGACACTTTCAATACACCATATAAATTATTTCGTATGAAACATTTATTCGAGAGTTTACGCGAAGAAACATAATATAAATCTAAGAAAATAAATTCTCTACTCAGTAAATTTCCACGTGTCTCGTTAAACATTCCTAGTCACACTAGGAATGCCACGCTATGTCGAGTTAATTAAGGCAGATACGACCTTTACGCTAATTTTCTTCGAACGCATCATGGAGCTGGAGAAATCTCTTTGAATTTCACACTTTATTGAACTAACATTAAGAGTAAATTTTCATTGAAATGAGGATTTATCGATCTTGTGAGTGATGTGAAAAAGATGACTGTAGAAGGTGACCTTTTTTATTTCAGCAAAAATCAATGCGAATAGAGTGGAATACCATTTATTCTCAAGAATACGGTGACATACAGGTGTTACATTGTTTCTTTACAGCATATTCTGCCAAGTGTGCCGTGGAAATATTTGATTATTACAGGCAGTTATGAATAAGTTATTTAATTTACTACATTAGTTAATAGTAATTAATAACGCAAAATACAATGTTGGCGAAGGCTTTTTTACAACGAAGGGACAGTAAAGGTAAGCAATTAAAGTTATAGTATTATTATAATTTAATAAATGACACTAGACATTTAAATGGCTCGATATTAACAGACCCCTTACCATTAGGTATTTGATAGTATTATTGAATTATGCGCACCGCTCTCCCGCTTACGCACATCGATGCTGTGACATAGTAAGTATTACGATATTTATCTAATGCAAAGAATAATTTTATAAATAAATAAATATCCCTGGGACATTTTACACATCACCATCTAGTCCCAAGTCCCAAACTAAGCAGAGCTTGTACCTACTATGGGTACAAGACAGTGGATATAATAATTATATAATTTTTAAATATTTTTTTTAATGAAAACTAGGTATTCTGTTAAATTATCAAGATCTGAAACAGAAGCAGAATCACCCTTTCCTGTCATCTGATTAAATTTAATTGATCTTTTGATTACTTCATTGATTGAATAATCTTTTATCTAAACGAAAATTTAAAAGAAAGTTTTATGAAAAATACAAGTTTGTATAACTTTCGAATTTTCCAACGTAAGATAAACTCAATAATTATTCTTAGTTAAACTTTGTTTGATTTAAAAAAAAAGAGTTTACATTAAGTTTCTTTTCGTTTTAAATTTGTCTAAACAAATGATAGAAGTATGTTTCTTATGTTCTAAAATTCGGGTCTAAAGGTACCAGCTACTTGTATGGTTTCATTATTCTAACATTAATCCGAGTTTAAGGTAAAAGCACGATTAAATGTTTTCCCAGGACTCAAACCGTATAGCTAACTAAACTTCCCGATAAACGCCAACTTATGTTAGCGTGCGTCGAGTTATGTCCACGCTTCAAATAATAGAAGTTATCCGTTTATCCATCAATTGCAGTTAGAGCACAATGCCAATGCGCCAAAAGCTTTTGAAATTTTTGAATGCATTGATTTTGTTAACTGAGGACCATGCTTTATTTCATCATTTCATTGTACGTTTAAAAAAATATCAATAATGCAGGTTTTCTCGCAATTGTATTGTATGTAATAGGAATTTTATTTTACATGTAGATAAGTTCAATCAGTTAGAGGGTACAAACTATAAACATGAGAGACTCTCTTAATTCAGAAATATCAATAAAATGTAATAGATTCTGTAAAATGTACTTTTAGTTTAATTTCAAGAATTAAATTATTTCTGAATATGTTGGTAACACAACGTGTGAACGCAGCTACAATACAAGACAAGACATGTCTCATTTACTCGAGTGCCCGAAGTGTCCATGCACCTGCACATTCGAGGACTTGATAAACGCAACGGATGCCGCAATTAAGGTGGCTTCCTACTGGGCTCGAACTCTATGACGAAATTGACTCGACACATTGATTTACCATTGACACGAAAAGAAGAAGAAGCTACAATAAATCGTAGCGCAAGCCCGCTATGCTACGATTTCTCGTAGCTTGTGGAGCTACGAGATCTCGCAAATGGCTACGTAATCCGCCCATGATCCAGAGAGGTACAATTATTGAATCCGTCACTCGGTAGATTTACTAACTGTACAGTGTACAATTGTTCATGCTTTCTCCTGAATATGCTACTTTATTCCTTTGTGCCCTGTGTCTGGGTATATTAATGTAATGGATAGTAAAGGGTTTTTCGATTCATTTATCTTTATTTTATGTTATATATGTAAGTAAAAACTACGTTAATGTGTTATTATTAATATTATTTTTTTAATTAAAAAAAAAAACAAACCAGAAGACGCAGGTTCGAATCGGGCTCGCCAGCCGATTTTTTCCTTCATTAAAAATAACTTGTAATCTTAGTATGGAAAATGCTTAAAAATACAAAAAGATAGTACATTAATGTGTGTCATTTTTGTTTCTTTCTTCTTTAGCCTTCTCTAAACAGGGGCAAAGTACCAACGACTCAATTACGGAATAATTATGGCTTCTTTGTGTAAGCAAATCGTCAAAATCAGTTGTTATACCTACAGAATAAAATTATGAGGAAACATTCATTAAAATATTCTATGTCAACAAATTCAGAACCCTTCCTCTGTCCAAATATAATATGTAGGATAAATTTAATATGTACAGTCAACAAAAATGATAAGTATACAGGCAATCTGTGTTTTAACAAAAAATATGATACACCTAAATAGCATTATTATCTGCTTTATAGTTTTTCATATAGGCAGCTAAATCCCTTTGACACATTTTGCGTAATACATCATATCACAATCTTTGTCACAACATTATCTGCATGTATGCTTATCTGCTTTGCTGACTGTACCTAACTTATACGCTTGTCCGAAAATATTATCCACAGCTGTAATTTACGCCTGGTGAAATTCTGCTTGCGTCATGCTATGCAAATTTTATGAGGCTATTATTTTGTTTCATAATTTTTACACCACTCCTAACCCGTTCGGAGAAAAAATCGTAAATATTCATGTAACAAAATCCTCCAAATAAAATCCGGTATAAGCGATGTTGTTTTTAATGACTATAAGCTCTGGATTGCTATAAAAATGATCCTAAAGGTGAACGAACTGATCCACAATACAATTTTATTGCTCTATTTTGTATTCAATATGATTTTACGCAGGCAATTTGGGACGCCAATTGATATTCTGAATGGACTTTTGTTTTATTCAGCTGTAATTATTATTAGGTTACGTAGGTGGGTATCGATTTTGTCTGAACTTATACCAAACTAGCTTTCCGCCAGCGGCTTCGCCCGCGTGGTCTTGATAACCTTTTTAACCCGCTTTTCTGTTGAATTTTTTCCTGAATTTTCTTTGCTATAAACCTCACGGAGCCCGAGACCTTTCCAACGAATGCAAAACCGTGGAAATCGGTTCGTGCGTTCTGGAGTTATAGCGTCAGGAAGGAAAACCCGACTTATTTTTATATAGTAGATTTCAAAAGCAGGTCGAATAAAATGTCAACCTACACACATAATCCCACAGATGCAAAAAATGTTGCAGACAATAAAAAATGCATTAGTAGATATTGTTATCGGACCGCCGCCGGCGCCGAGTAGCGGTTCGGTGAGGGATTAAAATTGGTGTTACTTTTTATTTGAAATTTTCTATCAAGAAGGATTTTCGATCACAATACAATCTAAATTGTTTGCGTTTGTTGTTTTTGTAATACGATGTGAAATTTACTAAAATAGACGAAGATCGGGCTCTGTCGCGTTCACTACGAGCCTACGTTAGCCTACGCCAGCTAACCTTTTATAGGTGTAGACTAATGCCGATGATTTCTGATCAGAATTACAAGTATTTTGTAAATTTTTGGGAACCTAACAGCCTAACACCTACCTAACATCATTACCCTAACTGTCGTAAACGCGATGCTCCATGTCCCGGGTTCGATTCACAGGTTGGGCAAGTGTTATTGGTTTTTTTAATGAAATTCTAAGTAGCAGCTTTCTGCAGTTAGGGTTTCTGCGCAGTCAATGACCTAAACATACCGCCTGTGGGTGTATTATTACACCCCTGCCTAGCCTTTAGGGCAACACAGTCGCATTGGTATGTTTTTCTTTTAAACAGAATTACCTTCCTGGTGATAGCCACTGATATCGTGATTCAATGTGTGGGAGCAGGAAAAATGTCAGTTTTGCACTTAAATAGTGTCTTTATTATGAAGGAGATATCAATTACCTACACAATACATTATTTTCCAAGTGGGTAATAGGATGTTTTGTCTACGTTAAGCGTTTGTCTGCGAAATAAACGTATAATATGACCGGTCTCAGGATACAAAGAGAGAGCAATATTAATTAAAAAAGCAAATAGTGTTTTCGTGGAAGAAAGATTTTTTCCGTATAGTGTTTTTCGGTAATAACGGTAATTAGGTTTACGGCTAGTGCTTCCAGTTTTATTATCAACCCATTCATCGTCCCACTGCTGGGCACGGGTTTCCTCTTTGCTATAATCTAGTCCCAAACTAAGCAGAGCTTGTACTAGATAGACATAATACTTATACAAGGTGGAAGGGACATCGACGCACAAACGTCGTGTCGAGGTTTCACTCAAGATCAATAATAAAATGACCTAGGTCATTCATGTAGAAAATGATCGGTTATTACACTTATTACAGATATTGATATTTTTCAGCGCGCAGTGTATTGCCAACTACGCGATCATTAGCTGTCATTCTAAAAACGGGTTCATATTCAAACGAATATGAACCCGTTTATATTTAGATGTAAAGATTTTATTGTGTGTTCACGAATGCCTTAAATAGCATTATTAGTTTCACACCAACCATGTCTGCCCCGCAGGTAATACGTACGTAAATAGATCTGACTGAAATTCAAAGAATTTCTATAATAGCGTGTACTTAGAATGTATTTTTAGACCAACTTTATATTATAAATAGACGTCGAAAATATGTGAAAAGGATCTGTCAAAGAAATCTGAGTGCTGCGCAAATACCAAAAAAAGTTAAAGATATAATGTATATGACAAAAAAACGTGCTGTATCGAAAATATTTTGCGTTTGTGATTAAAGAAAATGCATCCAGGGTGATCGTCTGAAGACTGAATGGAAGTGGGCGCTCCACATTTGCCGGAGAGATGATAGGGTGATGAGATGGTAGGATTGGGTGGAAAGTTCTGCAGTGGAGACGGTGACGCAGATACGTTGGTGAAAGACGTGATGCCACGAAGATCTGGCCAACGTCAAACGTGGCTGGAAAGTATTGGTTGGGCCTTTTTTTCATAGATGGGCTTGCGCTCGCCCACAACTTGCCTGATGTTAAAGCAACTATGTCGTCTACGATGGCATGCGCTTGCCTAGAAGAAACCGATTCACTCTCGTCTTGAAGATACTCAAATTGTCCAATATCGTCATAATGGCAAGCTAAGGCACCTACATCCAGCATTGGATGGCAGCAGTAACAGCAACAGTACATAGAGGTCTGAACGGTAAAAAAAAAATTAAATAATTACTTATTGTTATGATAAAACGGAACGTGATTGAAATATGTAAAACCTGTATTACGTATTTCTTTAGTGACATTGTCTCTTTATTTGGCTGGAAATATAAATTCAATCTGCATATTAATTTTCGTTTCCATCCCATACACAAAAAATCAATAGGTAGGTATAATTTATGTATTTACAGAATTGTAACATTGTGAGTTGAAACAATTCATTTGTATTTATGTTGCAGTTCTATTGAGTTTTATTAATATTCATTTCATTATTGTGAACGTATTGCTAATTATATGAGTTGTAGGTATAGGCACAATATTAATCCGTTCGAATGGCATTTAATATTTAAACCAAACGTAAATAAGCAGCTACATATAGGTACGTAACTAGTCATAAATAATCAATATACATAATTATGTATTATTTTTGCCTTATCTGTCAATTACGGACCCTGTGCCCTACAGGGTCCGTAATTGACAGATAATGCAGGATAGTGTCTCCTAGTATAAGTAGGTGTTTAAATTAAATCCAATACCCACATGTAAAGTTACACTTGCAGCATAAAAATAATACCAATCAGTATTCGAAAATAAGTATCATCATCATCATCATCACTTCAGCCTACTGTTGTCCACTGCTGGACAAAATAAGTATAATTTTGAATAATTATTAATTACCTACCTGGTTTATCTCATGTTTGATGTTGTGGACGCGTTGCACTTTTCTTTTTTTTTCATAGTTCTTAATGATAATTACATCGGTGTTACACAAGCACAGAATAACTACGAATAGAACAGCCACTCGGTGACATAATATACAATACCACTACCATTTACTTCACTTCAATATATTATAGTGTTCGTTGTCTCTAAAACGGTCCGCGAAAACGGACAAAAAAAAAACACAAAATAACATTGAATGCACACAGTCATGTTATACAGGGGCACCGGGCAACCTTATTAATTTACGCACACATTTCCAAATATTGACGAGTGTTGCAATATCATCTGTCGTATAAGTTATAGAAAAGTTTCAATTGAGAGTCCGGGGTGTGACACGAGAGCGAGATGCGCGACAAATCACAGCTGTGGTTGATTTTCCACTTACTAATTTTAACGAGGAGAATAAGGAGATCTCAACTCGCTCCCGCGCCTCTCAAACGTTTCTCCAAGTACCCACAGGACAGCCAAGGTAAAATGGCACTTGTTATACAATTGTGGGTACCTAGCATATTTAAAATAATTTCGTCGAGAAACTAAGTATTTTAAATTTAAATAACATAAATAAAACATTTACATAAAAGAAAAATAATAAACACCTACAGAGGAAAAAAAAAAAAAAAACCGTTACACTAAGCGTCGAGTATTTTAAATTGGGTATTGAATTCTAGAAAACATGCATTTAGACTAGGGAGGCCCGATCCAATTCTATTTTTCAGAATATCGATTCTCTATAAAAAAAAAATGATTAATCAGGATGGGATTTTCTCCCAGAATCGAATTGTATGCCTTAAGATCGTATGAAAAAATCGAATCAACTAAAACCTAAACTTCAACTGAGACGTTTGGTAGACAGCAGATCCAATACATTATTGCTCCACGAGGAATGCTATGTGACAGGATTTAAGCTAGAATTCAAGTGTCTCAAAATTGTTGCAACGTCCTTTAGAACGGTTTTCTCTCGAGCATCTCTAGAACATAGAGTGCCAAGATATTGGCTTCAAGTTCGATGTTTTAAAATATTGATTCCGATCAGGCATCCTTACTGGGGTTATATTACTAATCTGTGGCTGTTTGAAGATTATTGACAGTCATCGAAATATTTAAGCCAGTAGAAAGTGACTTGTGTAGTATTTTTCCTATGTGTATTAAACATTATTGGTGTTTAAATATGTTTGATGTTTTAACACTCATATTATGTGCTGTCTTATATGTCTTATTTTTTTGTAGCATGGCAAATAATAGATGACATCACTACAAAGAACTGATCAATAGTCATTACAGTTTCTGTCTGTTATTGAGTACCGACCATTTTTAACATCTCGTACCTTGACATTGGCAATATCATCGAATGTTCGTCGATGGAGCCATAACCCTTAAAAAAACATTATTGGATTTCGAGTGGGTACGTTGCCTGTCAGGACATTATATTATTAGTGAACTATTTCTATTACCCTCCAGAGACACGTACGTGAAACTAACAAAATGAGATTTTCTGACCTAATTTTACTTCGAAGTCGTTCTTGGAATAGAAATAAAGAACTTTTCAGAATAATCGTTACGCAACGATAGATTTTGTAAGTGACAGAATTTGTTGAATCATTATAAATAATTAATAAAACATTACTAAACAATTATTTCCAAAATGAACCTCTGTACAATGACTTTGAACCTTATTGCTAAAGTATGTGTTATTTATGTGTGTGTAAGTGTAAATAGTGTTTGTGTGATGGCGCTAAATGTAACTAATGTAAAGTGCACTATAGAAACTGTTTTACTTAAAATTGTTGTCGATCATAGGCGCATGCGTATTCTTTCAAGTTCATGAGGGTATGCCTTCGTCTGGAGTATCTGGATTCATTTGCTCGCGATCGCTTTCATCTGAATCCGTGATTGTGAAGTGCTCACTTCACTTCGCTTTTATAGCAGCAAAGTGTACTTCGCTTTCGTCGGCGTGGAGACCAACGGTAAGTTATTTACTCAAATACTCTTTACTTTTAGAAGATGTATTAAATCTCTTTTGAATACTCGCGATGTTTTTCTTTAAGTATCCATTTTATCACGTTATGTTAGTTACTTCAGCACTTCTAATTTATTCGTATAGGTAGGATAAAAATAATATCCCCAAAAACCTCAAAAACTATCACTATCACCAAAACCGATGCTTTGAAACAAAGTAAGCAGTTTCCACCGTTCAATACTAGATGGCGACACCGGTCCTATACGGAAGAACATCGACGGACAAACGTCGTGACAAGATTTCACTCAAGGTCAAAAATAAAATGACCTAGGTCATTCATGTAGAAAATGATCAGTTATTACAAATATTAACATTTTTGAGCGCGTAGTGTATTGCTAAAAACGCCATTATAACGCACTGCGGTGAATGTTATCGCGCGTGCGATCCGAAATAAACTGCAGAAAAAAATAAAAAATTGAAAAAAGTTACGGAAAATTTCAAAGTAGGTCCAGAATCATGTACTGAACTCGTGGTATGCGGATGTGCGTCGATGTCCGTTCCACCTTGTATACTATTCGATCTCTAGTATCATATCGCACTGAACTGTTTGTTTTTCTGTATCCTTCTTAACATTTTCGCGTTACTGATTTCTCTCCCAGTAAAACCTAAAAAAATCAGTAGACAGGAAAAAAATAAACAAAACCTCGATTTGACACATAAAGCTTTCGTATTGTTTTGCACAGAATGAAATTGTTCATCATAAATCAATTTTTATATCTGAATACGGTTTTCATTAGAGCTGAAGTACCCTCGAGGATGCATCGAGCGATGCTCTAGCTGGTTCTAGCGAGCAAAATAAATATTACGTACTTGCGTTTTATTGCCGCAATGAAATATTATTTTGACCCGTGATCCGCGCTGTCCCCACATGAATATTGCTGCAAAATATAAAACGATTCCTATATGAAAAATACTAAGAACCTATCGTAATCTAAATCTAATTTTAGGCGTAAGAACGTATTATGCAGACAGATATAGTTACTTTCGCATTGAAAATATTAGTATGGATTCTAGACGTTAGTTAATGTGGCCTTTTGAGCCCCCATGAGATCATAGGTATTTTATTAGGGTATTTAAATGATTTGAGAGAACTGATTCTAGTAATTTCTAAGTAAATAATTGTTATGATAGCTTAAATTCTCGGGAGAAGTGCAGATGCATTTAAATAGTACCGCAGTGACAAACTGCCCTATATAGGGTGCGTGTCCACCAAAGCGAACAGGAGTGGAACGGGGAAATATTTATCAGTGAAACACGTTATAGATCCATTTCGCTTGAGAATATATTATCGGACTTTATTGGACTAGTTAAAATTATGAATAGCAAATGCTGCTGTGAACTTGTCGGTCTATCCAGTCTAGCCAGTATCTATTAGTGTCAGCCGACAGACAGCCCGATTTGTCGAAAGCTTAAATGTCATTTCCATAACATTTTCTTTCTATTCGGTTGTCTCGGCTCGGCCCGCAGATCTAAAAGATTTAATTGCTGTGACTTCGCGGTGGCAATGGTAGTATTGCTTCAGTCTAATTTGGGTTATATTAAGTGCTTCCGCTTCAATTACTTATTCCTTAATTAAATTCGCTTCACTGCTTCGTTGCTGTTCCCCGCTTCGTCATTCGCTTTGGTGGACAGGCACCTTAAGAACAGTGGTCCAATTACACCCGTATCAGATGCCACCATCTTGGCTTGCTCGTTAAGGCGGTGGTAGCCTCAAAGCTGATAACAAACTATATCATGTTAACGCTGACGATTTGGTGCAATCTGGTCATCTGTCCCAAGTTGTCTTTTGTCTCAACTATAGGCATAAGGTCATAGATTTTTTTTTAATTAATTTTTTTGGGCGGGTGATAGCTCAAATGTCGCAAATATATTTAATGATACATGGTTTCTAGCAGCACGCGGAGACCGGGTACCTACATTAAATTAGTTGTTCGTTGAAGCATATCGAAACAGAATTGCTGGAATTCTGGTTTTGCTCTAAAGTTCGACTAGCGCCCAAAATGGCCCAGATAGTGGTCAGTACATTTTAAAATGTTAAATATACTAGAGAATTAATGCATATTAGGCATTGTAATAAAACTATTTTTATGGATTTTATCGCGTAAGCCTTTCCATTAACTAAATAGCAGACAACATAATGTTAATTGAATTTTTTGGGCGTAACTCTTCCTATTTGCACTTGGTACTAAACTAGAGTTAGGTAATAGTGGTACCTAATAGTTGACAAAGTAATAATGTTTTTTACAAACATTTAATTTATAAATATAAATGCATAATTTTTTTTTCTAGAATATTGGTACTGTCTTGTACCTACACCAAGAAACAAAACACAAATGAAATACATAAATAAATAGGTACTATAAGAGAACATTAAAATTTGGCGGCTAAAAAATAACTAATATAAACTAGCAGAATATAAGTACTAAAAACCTAAGCCTCTTTTGCTCTTTAGTTTAATGACACGATCGAAATAATCGTTGGAAAGTGTTGATACTACATATATACATATTTTGCTAAGGTGTTCTAGAATTTTCTCCTCATTATAGTACACATTAACGCGATCTCCATCAGCTAAAGCCCCCACACACTTAATACCTACTTTAATAAATGCGGCGTCGACCTCAATGCATATTTTCAGAGTCATCAGTTCCATCGAACCTTTCGGCACTTGAGATTTTGCTCGGGCGTCGAAAAGGTATTATAAATTAAGATCCATTCTTCGCAATGAATTTGTTTTTTTGAGTCTGCTTGAGTTCTGCTTCACTTTTTTTTCTCATTTGTAAAAAACCATACAGAAAGAATAACTTGATACACGTATTGCGGCTTAAAATTGTCTTTGGTGTAACCCATTACTCGTCGCACACCTTCCCATACTTAATTTAACTTACTTGCGTATCAATTTTTTTAAGTATCGTACTTAAAAAAATTGATACGCAAGTAAGTTAAAGGTAATATACCATAAATACCTATATGAAATATTTCATAAATACGAGTGGGATAAGTGTACTCCGTTTCAAAACCTTTCTTCACAAGATTTTTCTTTATTCTTAAAGGTTTGTTCCAGTTTCTTTGATGTTAACATTCTGTCTGCCTTCACTTTATATCTTTAGTCTTAGGGCCTGTTTCACCCCACTGGATAGCTTTATATATTCAAAAAGTAAACAAAATTGTTTGTTTGTTCAAAATAGTTTGGCGGGAACTTATTACCAGGAGGTCGTGAAACAGGCCTTACAGTCTCCTGAAAGGATGTCATCAAAAGTCCATACAACTCAACCTAAATTTGTTCAAGCATCTAGTGCCGAACCAGAAGACGCAAGTTCGAATCCTGCCCGCCAGCCGATTTTTTCCTATATTAAAAAAGGTTATTAATACTTTTAATAGACCGGATAATTCGTATAAATAGACTGTCTGTAAAGCGCTAAATCTAGCAATGTTCGTTACTGACGATATTTAAAATATGTATATGTGCGGCGCATCACTAGTTTGAATCCTTTGGGCATTAAATGACCTGAACTTACTCTCTTTATTTTGTAGGTATTCAGTGTTGTTTCCGATAGATTGCAGATAAGTATGGAATTACATGTCAGCGCTACAGCGCGGGCGTGGCAGAGCAGACAGCGCTTATCTTGCAACAACTGAAGGGTAATTGGGAAACAGGAACTGTGTGTTCCAATTTTGAAATTCGTGCATTTTACCTCCAAATTAATAAATTACCGAGTTTTTATTTTATTTTAGGGACTGGCGTTGGTAACAGGCACTGCCTAGTTCACCTACCTAAAATATTACCTCAATGCTGACTAAAATATTACCTTATTGGTAAATTTAACTGCCACATTTGCCTAGAGGTCCGAAGCGCAATTGCTACGGCTTGATTCCCTGGTCTAGGAAAGTGTTAATGGGTTTTTCTATGAAATTTACCTACCTAAGTACCTACCCTAATTAGCACCTAAATATACTTAGGTATTAGTGAACTGTGAGTGTACATTCCTACTCATTTGTTTTTATACGACATAGTGATTAAGTACAACGACGGAATAAGAACAACCTTGAATACTTTGTAACAATCTTTTTGATTACGCATGTACTTAAATTATTATATTATTTACCAGTATTTTAAAATTATGCGGAATGGAGCGACAATAGAAAAAAGTCTCGCTCGTCTAGGTACGGATACAATAAAAAAATATATATATACTTTTCAGTAACAACTTTTTGCAACTCAAGACATTTTGTGTCTATAAAGGATGTGTTTTTTTATATGACGGATTTGTATAAAAAACAAAACAGATATGTAACAAGTAATTTTTAATGAAGGAAAAAATCGGCTGGCGGGCAGGATTCGGTTCGGTACACCAGACGCTCTACCGAACCTGTACCACCTGTATCACCTGTACCGAACCAGAAGACGCAGGTTCGAATCCTGCCCGCCAGGCGATTTATTCCTTCATTAAAAATAACTTGTAATCTTAGCATGGAAAATGCTTAAAAAAATACAAAAAGATAGATATGTAACAGTTACATAAATGTATTCGATGCAGAACAAACACAACAAAGGCATGAATCATTTATTTGTATTTGTGTTTATTTGTACTTATGCAACATATCGCCTATGTTTATCGGTTATGTTTTTGCTGAATGCTTTTCCTTCCCGTATCGGGAAATTGTGTAGATGGTTATCTTACAGCATAGCATTTTGCCTACAGTTCCATTTCGATTGTGATGCGATTTCGAGTTGGATTAAAGCCAACTTAAGTGTACTTCGCTCCACACTACTGACAACGTGATGTCATGTTGTAACGACACACATTACGCCCTATGGCTTTGTTTATATTTTACTAGCTGTTGCAAGGGGTTTACTGGCATACAAAAAGACTTTTTGAGATAAATCATCATCATCTTCCTAGCCTTTTCCCAACCATGTTGGGGTCGGCTTCCAGTCTAACCAGATGCGGCTGAATATTAGTATTTTACACGAAGCGACTGCCATCAGACCTCCGCTACCCAATTTCTGGGCAATACCGATATTCGAAGGATTGACTGGTCGTCAGGCTTTTTGACTTCTGACTACCACTAACGATTGTCATAGGTGTTCGTATGACAACCGGGACCGACGGCTTTACGTGCTCTCCGAGGCAGGGAGGGGTCTCGATGTGTTAAGAATGGTCACCCATCCATAGACTGACCTCGGCAAGCGTAGCTTAACCTTGCAAATCGGTTGATCAGCGTTGCTATAACTTAGCCACGAGCCGACTTTTTTATATAAATGATAGCGGTATTCTTTCCTCAGGATGCAATATATTCGTTGCCTTTTCATTCGGCGTCGATAGGTTTCCTAAAGAACCTAAGTGGCCTCATCGCTAGAGCAGCTTCTAATATGACAAACCAATAATTAAATGTAAATTAGGATCATTAATTCAACATTTTAATACCACATCGGACTTAACAAGTTAGTTGAACAATTCTTGCTGCAAATAAAAATATTAATCTTAATAAAGATTCAGAAGATTGCCTAAACCTACACAACTATTCACTAAATACAATGAATAAATTAATCAATTAAAAGCCAGAAATTAAAAACTGTTCTTGTTTTTAAATCTTCACCTATCATAACAACAATTTCTCCATTGTTTTTACCGCTAATAACGTTATACAGAAGCCCTTAAGTACTAGGTACCTAAGTGAGGTCCTTTAATTTCATACCACTGTTACCAACCGAACAGTAATTTGATAAAATAACAGAAGACCACTTGAAAGAAAAGGGCATCTGTCACTACCCGACAGATGGCGTGCCGTACGCACGTGACCGGCCGGTGCTGACAAGACAGCCTCTGGGGTTTTCCTGATTGGCACCCGACCCTCAAATAAACGGCTCTATATTCTTGGAATCATAAAATGTGAATATAATAACGTAGGCACTATGCGTGGGTCGAAATGTGATCGAAGGACCAAGTCATGTCATATTTTACAATCAATATCTACTAGTATAAAAATGCGAAAGTAATGGACCGATTTTGATAAAAATTGTTTAGGAGATAGATTGCATCTTGACCAGGGCTTATCTTTCGGATGCGAGAGAAACCGCACGGTAGTAATTAATAAGTACCTATAACTTTTATATACGTATATATTTTAAAGTATCTTCGTGATCATGCCTAGCTTTTTCCAACCCGTGTTGTTTGGTGGCACGTACGTTACGCGCAGTGGCCGAACAATTGGCTTCTGCGCGATTGTCGTTTTAATGTGATAATATGTGCTCATAAACGCATTTAGGATCAAAAATTTACGAAATAAGAACTACTACATATACCTGTTATAGCTCACACCACAACCAAATGGGGGCGGGGAGCGAGCGAGATGCGCTAGCAAGCCGCGATTTCCGCGAAACGAAATTATTGTAGTGTGTGTATCTTCCGATTTGATTTCTTTTATGTTTGTATTAATCTTGTTTTATGTAATAATGTCTTGTGTGGATTGTGTATTTTCAATAAAACTTGCTTTTCTTTCTTTCTTTTTTCTTTTCTATTATCGAAAGAAAAATCGTTCTCAGACAGTTTTCGAATCTGCCTCCTTCCAGTTAAACAAGTATAGAGACCTCATGTAATAGACAAATCCAATGGCTGAAAAGGCTGAAATCCAAACTCCGAGCTACTACTTAGAATTAAATAGCTTAGTTTAGCGTATAGCGATGCAATCGCGCTTTTGACGACTAGACTAAATAAGCAATTTGATTAATAAAACACAGAAATTACATTCTGAGTACTATATTTTCCGGAGAATATTATTTGGTCTAAAATCATTAAATTAACAGAAACAAAACAAACAACAGAAATTTACTTTATTTTGAAGACATCGCTAAATCTTGTGTTAGTTCGTGGGGGGCTAGACAAGTTGCAATTTGACATTCGAAGTGACAAACGAAATAGAAATGACATTAGTGACAGCCCGATTTGTCGAAAGCTTGTGCCATTTTCATACATTTTGTTTCTATTAGTTTGTCGATTCAAATGTTAAAATGCAACTGGTCTTCAGGCCCTGTGTGGCGTTTTATGTACTTAGTTAATTGCCGTATTTTTCGAGATACGCCTTAAATTCCACAATGTATTTGCTTTCAGGGTCCATCTGCTTATGAAGCTTTTCATACTCAACGGGTACTAGTTCTTGCATAGCTTTAATGAACTTTGCGGTTATATGCTTCTGTTTGTCTGTGCATTTGGCGCACGATGTCTGGGCTGCTTCAGGTAGCAATTCTGTAAAATACGGACAGAATTAGTAGATAATTATGTTATAATCTAACTAGCCATCACTGCTTACTATACTAACCGGGTACTATTATTATATATATTATGTTTTTGTTAATTTCTATCATGAGCCCTAATATGACTCGCTAGACCGAACTTTGTTTTAAAAACTCTATCGCAATGTTATTAGATTAAGTAGTTTAAAAAATCTTCTAATATATAAAATTCTCGTGTCACAGTTTTAGTTGCCATACTCCTCCGAAACGGCTGGACCGATTTGTATGAAATTTTGTGTGCTTATCCGGTATCTATGAGAATCGGCCAACATCTATTTTTCATCCCCCTAAAATGACCCACCCCTATATGGCAAAACAACGTTTGCTGGGTCAGCTAGTGTATTTATAAAATAATAATTTAACTAGTCAGTGTCGCCGTCATCGAAAACGATGAGGAGGACTATATATATATATAATATATATACACACACACACATATATATATATATATAGTCCTCCTCATCGTTTCGAGTATATATATATATATACATATATACATATATATATATATACTATTATTATACTGGTTTCTGATACTTACGCGAATATTAGACATTAAAATTAAACTACTCTTTAAGGATTTTATAGCGTTATATTATTACAATTTAGTTCCCGACTCCCGACGTTTCCGATTCTTTACAGCGTCTATGCAGCGACGACGCTGTAAAGAGTTTCTATTTGCATGCCGTATTTTTTGCGTGATGAGAGTATAAACATGACATAACGTAGTAATTTTTTTTTTTCAATATGTATATTATACAGACATCGGCCTGTACCTACCTATTCCTAACCTATTTCCTGACTTTGTTCCCACAAGTTACAAAATATTATATTAAAAGGTTTTCCAAAATCAAGATAAATATATTTTTTGGGCATTTAATACAGCATCCTGTTAAACAGTTTGTCCAATTTAGTGAACATAATGTAGGTATGTGCAATGCGCAGTTGCGCACCGTATGATTATCTTCTACTGTTTGAGTTTGAAAGCAAACTCGGATACCAACTTGAAGCAAACGGGCAAATTTAACGAAGATGAGCAAGCATGTATCAATATTAGGTACCTATATAGTTGGCGTTTTGCGTAGATAGGTATGAAAATTCGTTCTAACTTTTACTGGCATCTATGACATCTTGATCGATTAGGCAACCTTAAAATTTTTGGTGCTTTTCGAAAAGTTTTAATTTAATAAACATACCCTTTTTTTCCCCATTCGCGGAAAGAGGGTTATGTTTATACTCTTGTGAAGTTTTCATTGAAACGTAGACGTGAAAGTTGAAGGGTTATGGCGCAATGCCGCATACCATCAGGTGGACTATCTATGTTTGTTTATAATATTACATACATCACCACTATCTCGCCTGTACTCCCCGAAGGGTTAGGCAGAGATGTACTAAAGTACTAACCACTACAGTTACCACCGTTAAAATACCACACGGTATTTTCAGCTCCATAAGGGGCAAGCCTATTGCCATTAACCAGCCACAAATCCAAACCCGAGCTGCTAGTGAGCATTACATGGAAAAACCGAGTAACACTTTGATCGACCTGGCAATTGAATCCAGAACCTCGTGTCGCAGCCGCACTTCCTAGTTTAATATAGCGGTTTGTCATCTTGTCCTATATCTGCTTACTATACAATGTAATCACATTCTTGAAAACGGCTCTAACGATTTCGATAAAAGTTTCAAGCTGTTGGGTTTCATATCTGTAAAATTGGTTTTATCTACCTATTTTCAATCGAGCGACTTACAATAAAGTGTTGAGATGTCTTTTTAAATCACAAACACAAATTGATATAAAGACTACTTACTCTTGAGATCATTTCCTTCGGGGGGGCACTTGCCTTCGCCGAGGAAGCACAGCGTGTACTGCCGCAGAAGGCGTACGTTGCCCTTCACCTCATCGACGTTAAAGTTGTCATATTTGTTGTCATAGTGCGAGTCGTCTGCGGTCGCGAGGGCCACCGCTACCAACGCAATGACGATGACCAGTTTCATTGTGATGTAGAGGCTGCAAAAGATGGATATGTTTATGTAAAACTAGCGACCCGCTCTTGCATCGCTCCAACTATAGGTCTCAGGTTCAAATGCTGAACTGCTACTATGAATTTCATAGAAAGGTAGGCACTGAACGTATTATTAGCCAATTAAGCTAGCACCGTGTCTGCCCGTGATGTTAACTGTTTACAGCTTCGCCCGCGTTTCTCTGTTTTTACTTTTTTTATTACGTTTTTCTCTCCATAAGAACCTTCCTCAGACTTTATTAAACACAACAATAAAATTTAAGTTTAAAAAACTACAACCCGCCGACTACGGAAAAAATCAACTGAAAATCATGTAACAAGAACATAATTCCTATGTCACCTTCCTGATAAACAATTTACTTAATTGAAATCAACTACAAAAGAAACTGATGTGCCCTGCCGAAGTAGGCCAGCGTGGTGTACTATAGCCTTATCCTTCATACTGAGAGGAGACTCGTGCCTAGCAGTGGGTTAGTTAATGGGTTGATGATGATGAAATACGGGCCTATTTGTTTATCAGTGTTCTGCAATTACTTAATTAACGATTTTGACTACAATTGTTCAATTCGTAATAATGTGGCTAAATGGAATTTAATTAGGACTTACTGAGAATTATACAATTCAATGAAATCTAATAGCACTTTTACAAGAAATTCAGTTTGTTTTAGTAAAATTAATTAATTGTTTATATTTCGTTTGAAAGCATTTATATTGTTAACGATAGCTATATAGTTGATGCTAGATAGATAGTTGGAAAAAATATATAAATACAGAAAGTATTTTTGTTTATAAAAGAATCATGATATTTTTTAATTAGGGCCTGTTTGAGCACCTCTGGATAGCCGTTATAATTTTAAAAATAGTACCTAAATAATAATTTGTAAGAAATTATCTGCCAGGTAATTTAATGACCACTGGGTAAAAGGAGGTAAAAGGGGCCCTTATTGTCGCGATTTCATTAGATATTTTGGCTGCAACAAACATTTTTGATTTTGATTGACTACGCAGATCAGGCTTTTGGTATTTTTATTGATAGTACTTGCACTTTTTAAACACACCACATAAAAGCTATTGAAACCAAAACCTATTACCTAATAAGTACTTCTAACGTAATTCAATAAAATCATTATATACGAGTAAGTAGCTTAAATTAATTAATATTTGGTGGTACTCACAGTAAATTCTCGAGTGAATGATGTATGTTTCGTAAGCATTCGTCTTTATATACTTATTATGTGAAACTATATCCTTGAATTAAATTTGAAATAACATTATTCTCAAATATAACGACAGGGCGTAAAAAAGAATAGAGATACCTACTGAATTTACCTGCTCTGAATTTAAATTCATTTCTTGTTTTTATTTTAACCTATAAATTGTAAGACAATAGAACGGGTTTATTGTATGATAATTACTATTATAATTATTTGTATAATACCTACTGTAATAAATAAATTTATACATACACTTAGGTAGAAATTACAGAATGCCGTTTTACTTCGTCCACATTCATACATCTTGTAGAGATGGGTAAATAGCGTGAAGGTTTGGATTATTATCATTAATAGCCATCCAATGGATGACATTGGACGGTCTTTTTTATAATAGGTACATTAGTATTGTAAACAAAGTGTATTTTTTTTTGTCTTCATGTAATTCTTGCACTACTATCGCGTAAAATTAAAGCGCGGGCGATCTCTACATGCACTTCATTCAGAGAATAGGGAATATGCGTCTGACTTAAAAAAAGGTCAAATATATTTTTTTATGAACTTTATCGTTTTAGAATTATGTCTATGTAGATATTTTTTTATATTATTTCTTTTTTGATGAGAAAATAATTATTAAAAAGTCCAAAAAAACTGTTGGAAATTCAAATCACTTGAAACGCCACACTATCGGTCAAATGGAATATGACGTCAAAGTCTACTAAAACAGTGTCTGTTGTACGTGGTTGTTTGGTTGAGAGAACGTAGACTTTGACGTCTCGGCAAGCGCGCCAAAATCGCGGGTGTTTAAAATGCCAATATCTGTCTCATAATTTAATAAATTTTTTTTGTTACTTAATTTTAGTTTTAAGGCGCTGGAATTTTTTTTACGGCTACATAACGATATAAAGTATCGTTTTAAAATATAAAAAAAAAATGTGCATATTGCCTAATTTCTCGGTGGCACGACTTTAAACATAAGACACAGACAAAAAAAATTAAGATGGTATTAGGACTTAGTAGATAGTTAGTGTCCACTAGAAAAACATTAACAGAGGGTTATCATCCATCAGGCTATCAATGGTTATTCTTCTTCTTCTTCGAAGTGCCTCTCCAATTACTACATTTTGGAAAACTCCAGTCTGTCCTTCGCGAGACGGAACAGTTCAGCGGCACTGTTGATGCCGGTCCACTCGCGAATATTACGTAGCCACGACTTTCTCCTTCGGCCTACTGATCTTTTTCCAGCCCCTTTGCCCATCATTATAAGTTGCAGCAGTTGGTATCTATCATGTCGCATAATGTGACCCAGATAACCAACTATTCTCTGTTTGACGGTCAATGGTTATTAACAGCATTTAATCAAAACCATCAGGCTATTTACCCATCTCTAATCTTGTCATACATACGTACTAGTTGCGAGTGGGTACTACGCAGCTGACTGTGATAAATATAATTATTATAATAAATATAATAATATGCGTAAAGTAATAGATTACTTTTTATCGTGCATGAAAGAATTACAAAGACCAAAGTACTTAATATCAAAATACCAACTACATTTTTTAAGTTTATTTTGATTACTTGTTTGCAATCGGTATCTATAAAAACAACAGTTCGGGGTGAAAAATATCTGAAGCACACCCTTACCGCAAATTACGTCAGACCCAGAAGTGACGAAAGGTTTTGATGAGTTTATGGTCTCTGCCCACGAGGCCACGACTTCGTATCATTCCAAAATCTTTGTGAGTATTGATCGGGAACGATAGAAATAATTCGACTACAACACATAAGCAAACGGCCGTTTTTTTTAAGAAACAGTAGTCTTGGTAGGTCAATAGGTTGGCTAAAGCGTCCGTATATTGCCCCAACAACAGGTTTGTCTTTTACTATTTATATCATTAAAGATATCTGGCATGTCTAATACAAAAATAAACTACTAAAATAATTTAAATTAATTTATTTTGCACATTAGGTATACTGGGAAGGAAATATAATGTTTATTTTAATTGGACAAAATTGGAAAAAAAAATTACTTAATTGGACAAAATCATGAAGGCATGACCTAATTAAAATCATGAATTCATGGTTTGGTAAGATAAAAACTAAACTTAATGTTTTAACACTTTCGTCATGGTTCTGATTTCAGTGCCTCGACCATGACTTTTCCTCACTAGAATCGCTAGCGACTCCGTAAAATATTTGTATGGAAAACCCTCGCAACGCCTCTAGCGGTTACGTAAGGAACTAAAATCTGCTATGAGATTACAGCGTTTCGATGTGTAAAAACCTATCGAGAGCTATTCGATAGAACTCATGGTTGAGGTACTGATAACAGTGACGCTCGTAGTATTCTTCATACGCTTCGTTAAAACGGTTTTCTAAAAAGTATATTGGGGCAATGCGAGCAAGTTTCTACCGCAATATCAAAACAGGCATTCCCGACCTTGGCAGATTATCTAGCCTAAAGTTTTGTTTGGAATTTGGCCAATGTCAATAAGTGGTCGGTGATAACAATTTTTTTTTGCATGAAGCGACTGCCATCATCGGCCCTCCACAACCAAACTCCTGAGTTTACAATTAGGAAATCGATATTCGATTTCCTAATTGTAAACTGGTTTTTAGGCGTTTTGGGCTTCTAAGAGAAACTATTAACAAATTGATTTATTCGCACCTTAATAATTTGAGCCGCCATCGACAATTTCACAGTTGTGGTAACTTGTTATATTCTGACACGAAACTTTTAAAGCTACGTATACCACTTAGATTGAAATCAAAGTTTGCTCCACGCTTCACAGGAGCAAATTTGCAAGATTTCTTGAAAATTCAGAACTTTAATGTGCATATCGCACTCATATTGGAATAAGTGAGAAGCTTGACATCTAAAATGTGTAATATTATGTGACTGAACGTGAACGATTTTGTCCGATATTAAAATGACAAGTAGGTTTAATTCTTTTTAAAATCTTTTTTCTTAACACCTATAACTGACGTGGATCAGTATAAAAACAGAAAATGTATGGAAATTTTATTAATTTGAAAACAATTTAGATATCTAGAACAGCGGGGCTAAACAAGTTGCATTTTGACAAAATACAAAAAGTACAATGTCAAATTGCAACGTGTCTACAGGCCCAGGGAATTTAATTCATTGAATATTTTATGATGAACGGATCAACCGTTGTTTTTATTGCAAAAATAGCATGACATCCTCGCAAAACATAAAAAACGCAAAACATTATTATTTATTCATATTTTTTCTTGGTAAAATTTCGACGCCCTGCGTTGAAATTCCGTAATTTTTTCATGTTTTTTTCATTTTTTTCTGGAGTTTTTTTTTACTTGATCGTGTAAAAATACACACGACGTTTGTGCGTCGATGTCCCTTCCACCTTGTATAAATTACCCTACAACTATGGTGCATACAATGTACCATCGGATTTGCATCGCTTATCTGCCAGCACTCCACAATATTACAAGAGGTTTGGCATCGTTGCCAAATACCTTTGCCTGTTAAGACTGATTGGCAGTCTCATTAATCCCTGAGCAATAATTGCATTAGCTTATATATTTAGTTATGTAATCGAACTCCGGTTTTTTATTATGTAACGAGTCACCCTTCCATTCCCGGGAGTCTACTACGAAAATCAAACGACCAAGCTTCAAAACTACGACGCGCCATTTTACTATTTGTTCATAGTTATTCGGGTAGTATTAATTAACCTGAAAATTGAATCGATCGTCAGGTCCGAAACACTTACGATTTACCCAAAGCTTCGTAGTTCGAGTTCCCTGTGCCCGTCCGTTATGTTGCCCATAAATGCGGTATTTTAAATTCATGCATCAAACCTTAATTTTGATTAAACATTACATAAAATCACTCAAAGCATTTTAATTTTACTGAACCTGACAGTACCTAATTTCTTCAAACTCGTTTTGGTATTGGTTTTAAAATGTGGTACTCGTTGGGAATAGAAAATAAATTCGGAAATAAACTAATACCAAATGGTATTAGCTCTTGGTATTGGATGGGAATAGATCATGCATATTCATGCATCTTTTTTTGACTGATTATTGTCATAATCAGTCAAAAAAAGGTTGAACAAACGTACGGTTGAACAAACGTACGTTGTTGAACAAAGTAAGGCTTTAATACTTCGTGATTCAAGATTCCTTTCTCACACAGTCCATCCATATTTTCTTTGGTATTCCTCTTCCCATATATCCATCCATGTTCATATTCTACAATTCATACAATGACATGTGCAAATCCCGTCTACTTTAGAGGTATCGGTACCATGTACCAAAAATCTTCTATATATATAAAAAAATAAATCGCTAAATGTGTTGCTAAGCGCAAAACTCGAGAACGGCTGAACCGATTTGACTAATTTCTTTTTGTTGTGTTTGATAAAGTCTGAGGAAGGTTCTTATGGAGAGAAAAAACGTAAAAAATAAAAGGAAAACCGTAAAAACAACAATTTTCTTTTCCCATAAAAACCACTCTATCCCCAGCTGTCAAACATTTGACGTCAACCAAAACAAAACAACGTTAGGAAGAAATAGAAATGACATGCAACCTCTAATCAACTTGAATGTATACCAAAGATAATCTTAACGGACAAGGTCTGCCGGAAAACAGCTAGTATACCAATATATTTGTGAGGGTGCTGGGTATGGCAATAATTATACCACAACTTTGGGTCGATGGATTATGATAACTAATGAATAAATCACTCGAGAGGGATGTGTGATGCGATGAAATTGTGTTTACCTTTAATCAACTAGCAATCATGTACCTACCGATTCGGCAACACAATTGCTTTTGAAAATATGTTTGCGATTCGTGTGACATTCTACTACAGTTTACAGAATTATACCTATAAGATGCGATATATATATAGTTAGCTAGCTTTTTACATCATAGGGTTGAATCGTTGAACGCAGCTGGATACATAGAATTGGTGTGTACGCATCGTCATACTTAATAGCTACTTATTTTCAATAGATAAATTGTGAATCGAAGTTGGATTGCGTATAAGTAAATGTGCTTCAGTACGTTATCAAATACGATACCTTTATAGTTACTGCGGTCACACATAATATCCATATTCCACATTATTCAAAACAGAAATTAGACAGCGCAGGTAGTGGCAAACTGGAGGACGTATGTTCGAATCCGGTCTGTGGTCGGAATGGTGCACGCACCGCTATTTAATATTTATAACTATATAGAAAACTACGTAAACGTTTATCTGTTTATGATATTTAGACTAGTCCAAGTATGGGACTGTATATGAATGTACACGTCACAAAAAACGTATATTTAATTGTTATAAAAGTAAAACAAAAACTTCTTCAGAGCAAGACAATTTATTGAAACGATATACGCGGAAGGTCATTAACTGGCGGAGAAACTTAACACCGCGATTCAGGAAACAATTGAATCCGCACAACTCCATCTATGAGCCAAAATAAGTATTATAATTCAAAATTTAAATTTTCGAACGGAATCGACAATGAAAAATGTTAATATCTTATTCGTAATTTAATTAATGCTAAAACCCTTGACATCAGTATTCCCTATAATATGCTTAACATGCTTACATGTGGGCAGAGCCAGAAATAGCTCGTCTATTTATGTATAATAAGTAGGTATGTCTATTCGTTCACAATAATTAACTCTGGAATACCGTGTTGTATTTCAAAATGGGTTTCAACCGATGTGTTTATTCAAATCATTTAATTAGATCATTTTGCTCTTTATCATTTTCAGGTACCCAATACCATTATGGGTACATTAGGTACTACTCTGATTAAATTCGGGCTCAGGGAATATTTTTATATGTTAATTTTTTTTAATAATTATGTTTTTTTTGGATATTTTACCCAGCACCATCTCGTTCCAAAATAATGGGTAGGTACTAGACAATGGATATAATACTTTATATCCTTTTTTTGGTAAATACGTAATTGCCTTTATTGGCTGTAATTTTATGTTTGTTAGGGAATGTTCAAATGAATTGGTTCAAAATGCACAACAATAGTTTATGTTAAATTGTTTTAAAAAGAAAAATGATAGACATTTGTAAATGTTGCTCAGAAACTAAGTACTTTAAAAAACAATCTTAATTGCGAACAAAACTGACGAGATAATTAATTAAACAAACTACGTACCTAACTAAATTAAAATTGTGAAATGCACTTATTAAAATGTAAACTTATTTTTATACTTATTTAAACTGTATTATTGGTCTAGTGGTTGTAAGTATGGCTGCTGACCCTAAAAAACCTGGGTTGAATTGCCAGTTTGAGCAGTGCAGTGGTATTGAGCTTTTCTTTAAAATTCACAGCAGCAGGGTTTGTGCCCGGTTTAAAGCCATTAGACTAGCCAAATATTACATATTATCTGTATACCTCTTGAGAATCAAACGTAGGACATCAAGTTCGACAGCTGCACTTAGATCAAGACAAAAGAATCACACCACAATCTTTTTTTAAGATTCTTCCCACCTTATCTCAAAGTACATCTCAATGTCACCTTTCACGTGATATCCAATTAATTGAAGGACTCAATCTACTAAACATTGGCGGTCAAGAAATCCTTCATCTTCACATCACTGAAGATTTATTGTTGTTCGCACGTCAAGGGCGTGCCCAAGGTCTGATCACGAAGACATTGAGTGTGCTCCAAGGACCGTATAATTAAGGTTGTCACGATAGATCTTGCTTGAGATATGTGTGGGTGTTTGCGTGACCCTAGCGTTTGTCGAGCGGATTGCCGAGTGGTTTGCCGAGCAATTGCTTCCAACGATATCCGGCTGATGACCGAGGCTGATTGGATCCATTTGCATTAGTGCTGTGCCGTTAAACTGAGACAAAGTAGCGTTACGTATTGTTACGACGAATTTTTTTTAAGGAATAAATAGGTATATTAATTACCGAAAACATAAATAAGTACCTAAATAGGTACTTATTACTGCTCAGTGAGTTTGGGAAATATAAGAAAGACAACAGTAGAGAATGTAAGTAATAATCCGGTATTTTTTGTGTGAACATAATATCTTTCACTGTGATACTTAGCCACTAAGTTTCACTGTGAAAGATAGGACAAAATGCAAAAATAATCACAGGACAAAAAACATGACAATGATTAAATGTGACCAAAATGTCGTCGTTAAAACATGATTGATGACATCACAGTATGACGAGAAATGACAAAACATATTTTCCTCAAATGTTTGGCGCCATGTTGACTTTTTTGTACGTCTATCATTGGTACAGAGTGAACAGAAAAATATGACTATAATCTCTTCACGAAACCTACACATCATCACGCTTGTAGTTCCCGGAGGGTTAGATAGTATTCTGTTCGCTGGTATGTTTAGGTCCCAGACTCCGGGCTGCTACTGAGAATGGCAGCTGGGAATTTCACAGGAAAACCCAACAACACCTTGTTCGCGAGGGAATTGAAAAAACTATGCTCTTTCAAGAAAGTTTTTGAAATTTCGTGATTAATCAGTGAGTGGTATTTCGCTTGAATAGATAAAACAAATGTAATATACCATTTATTTATCGATATTGATGTCTTTTCTTATTATTGTAAACTTTAATTAGGTAATCGCTATTAATTCTCTGTGCTTTGTAAGTGTCTTATAAGTTTTTTTTATCAAACAGCCTCAGTAATTTGTATTGTATTTATAAGAATGTTTTTATTTTTACGATAGACTGAGCCCTATAATTTGTATTCAGTTTCAATCAATTTCAGTTATTGCAACGGGGTCCTTTAAAAAGTTTTATTGTATGACCTTCTTTTTCTTTTTATTATAATTTAGTATTTATGTTGTTTATTAATCAATCAAATTCCATGGTTTACCCTCAGTTTAATAATCACATTTCAATAAGGAATATGATTTGCATAATATAACTTCACTAACGCTACTACAAATAGCCCAACAAAGAGATAAATGGAAGAAATGGGGGGAGGCCTTTGCTCAGCATTGGGACGATACGGGCTAGTTGAAAAAAAAAACGCTACTACTATTATATTTGGAGACGACTTAAGTATATACGTACTTGTATATTGTCAAATTCGTACAGAGTTTTAATATAGTAAATTAAATAATTATATGAAATAAGTTAGAGGTTCTTATCACTCGTCTCGTAAATAAACTTGAGATGTTCGAAAAATATTTTCAGCAGTGCTTAGCAAATTTTTGCCGACTTAGCCTTTTTTCCCTGATTAATATGGAAAGGTTTCGTATGTAACATAATTTGTGCTAATTTTACGATGACTTAACAAACCGAATCTGAGTGTCATGTAAGCGTTTTCTAATTTACTATGAGGCCTTTGTCCACTAAACTAGTTGCATTTCCTGGATAATATCTATGCTATCTGACTCTAATTATTGTACCGACTTTTAGTTTTACTAAGAATATGTTATTATTATCTAACTAGTTTTTCGTCCGTGTTAATAGTTATTTTGTTTCATACGAAACTTCTTTCACGAAATTTTAAAAACGCTTGACCAAATGTTTATCTATTTCTAATCAATATCTTTATAATATTTATCCTTAATTGTGACCCTAAACACATAGGTACTTTTTTAAGGTTGTGACGAGTTTACAGTGAAATTTACGGAATTTGAAGTGTGACGAATCGACAATGTGGCAAGTTGACAATAACCCTTTCAACGCCTGCATATCTTTTTCGCGTCAAAAGGTAATGGGTTCCGTAACATAATTTTGTCGTCACATTATCTCGTGTCTAGACATTTAGAAATTATTTCGTGGGGTGCATGGTAGCCTTGAAATCACCGCACGAGTAACGTAAATCAGGTCGTGTACCTAGGGTATCTTCTTATACGTATCTATATAGTATATCTTACTTTGTATAGTATCTCCATCAGTACCTAGAGCTCCAAACTCGTCAGAAAAACAATAATTAAATTTATGATATTTATCTGCTTAAACAAAAGTGGTTTTATTTCTGTGACAGCGAGTTCCCATGGTTTTTATTATCATGAAAATGTAAAATGACTTCATTGTTTCACAGGTCGGTACGTTTACCTTATAATATTACTAGCGACCTGCCCCGGCTTCGCATGGGTTTGAATTTCTTGTATTTTCTGTACTATAATATGTATGTATTATACATATTATAAACCTTCCTGTTCAATCACTCTATCTATTAAAAAACTGCATCTGCACTGCACTGCATAAAAAAATGCAAAAACTGCATCAAAATCCGTTGCGTAGTTTTAAAGATTTAAGCATACATAGGGTTATAGGGATAGAGAAAGCGACTTTGTTTTATACTATGTAGTGGAGATTTTTTTTTGTATTTCTTACGTCTGTTATTAGATAAATATGCCAACAGCTTTATATCTAAAACTAGCATACTATCATTACTATCTTTCCCCTTGTATGATCGATATCTAGATGGTACTTTCTATGGTTCACGTGTTCAAATTATCTTAAAGGGAAACAAGGACATTATTTTTTATCTAAGTTTGATAGTGAAACTTTTTACCCGTGCCTATTGCCAACTGATGTAGTAGTAGTAGTGGGTAGTGTGTTTAGTACGAATCCTGAAAAAACCTACTAAGTAGGTTAAATGCATTTCAGGATTCATACTAAACACTTGCAAAGCAATTATTTTTGCAACTTTGTAGGTACATAAAAAGAACTGCTCTTATCCCAATTCACTTGAGTCTGCTGAATATCAGCTCTCTCTTACCGTCATCTCGTCATCTATGTATGTTTTCTTTGGTCAAAGGACTTTCCTTCCCACATATCTATCCACAGTTATGCTCAGAACCTTTCTGGTAGCACGTCCTTCACTTTGACGCAGTTGATTTTAGTTAAATATAAATTATTTTGTATTTGTACTTCTCGAATAGCTTCATATTAAAGGGTAATAAACTCTAGCTACATTCAAAATTTAATAAATTAATATCGACGTGTTTTTAATAAACGGTTGGTGGATTGCGTGGCAAGTACGGATTGCTCGCAATAAAATGTGCCCACGAGGCGCGTTAATATAGCCCCTACTTCTTGCTCCAGAACTATATCGCACGCTTGAAAGGATTTCACGTGAATTAATTTTAATAAAGCCCGATCTAATTTTGTACCTGTGGTGTTCTAAAGTTTAATTACTTACATGTCTCAGTTTATTGAGTTAACGGCAGGATTAAATGTGCAAAACATAATAAATACTCAGATTGTTAAGAATATGTTCATTAAATAAATAAAAGATCAGGGGGCCTCAACAAGTTGCAATAAGACATTACAAACGATCGATAAACGAATTAAAAAAAATGTATGGAAATGACATTAGTGACAGCTCAATTTGCCGAAAACTTGTATTATTTCCATATATTTTGTTTTTATGAAGTTAAAACAGGTTTTTTTGAGAGACTGGTGAAACTTAGTTGGTTTTGGCGTTAATTTAATTTATAATTAATAATAAAAACAGTTTTTTAGGACCATGGGCCCATGTTCATTATGGGCCCAACTAAAAAAACTGTAAAAAAATGTTTCTCATGGTAAGGGCCTGTAGGGTGACAACACTGACAACATTCTTATCACGGAACGTATCAGCACCCGAGGCACGGAGCGATTTACATTTTCTTCAATTTAGTGCACAACGACTGGAATTCCTTATTGATCTCTGTTTTACAAGACCATGTATCCTACTGAGTGCTTTAAATTTAATTACAGATTGTATTTACGAGGCTGGAAAGGAAAGGTTTGAAAGAAAATTTTTAGCTTCAACACGATTCCGTGTTATCACTTACAATTTTAGGTAAACTTTAGCAATGTATATAATAATGTATAGGTGCTGGTAATGTTTATTCAATAAAGTATTAGGGCGACATCTGTGCTACTAAATAAGAACTACGCAATCAAACAATAACAGCAACCCCTGATAGATGACATCACTGAATGAATGTGATTTATTTGTCGGAATGTGATTCATTTGTCGCAATCAGAAATGTCTTTATTGACAGTCTGCACTCGATATTCGATCAATGTATTCACAATACATACCTATTTGCTTTGTAATTTATTAATGCAAAAGTACATAAAAACATACGTATTTGATTTAAATTTTGATTGATCAGTCTGAACTACAACTATTGATGAGCAAGCAATGAAAATTGTACAAATATTTTGTTAAAATTAAGTTTACAGAATTTTGTTTGATGTGAATGTAAAGGTACAATCACGTTCAAATTATTTCGTGACGATTGAATAAATTGAATCAAAACACTCGCCAACACTTCTATATTATTAAATCACTTCATGTTAGGTACTTTTTTACCCGACTGCCGAAGGAGGGTTATGTGTTTGACGTGTATGTATGTATGTATGTCCGTTCCTATATCCGCTCGTAACTACTCAACAGGTCAACCGATTTAGATAAATGATACGTCATTGGATTCGTCTTGATGGCACGAGTGTCACTAGTACACGAAATTAAAAAAACGGCGGCTAAATGGCGGCCTTCGTGTGCTTTAATGTGCGGGCTGATTTTAAAAATCATCTTTAGGTGTACAATTTTTCTTTTCAAATGATCATTTAGGAGTATAATTTTTCTTTTCAAATGATCATTTAGGATCTATTGAAGTATTAAGTAATACTTTGATGACCTAAAACTAAAAAGTATGAAATATAACCTAACCTAACCTAAATTAAAAATTTAGATAACCCCCGAAACGAAATGTAATTTGCCATTTTGTGGTGGCGGCCATCTTAGAATTTAAACTTATCATAATGTATAGTATTCTCCTAGTTAAGCCCTTTCATTTGATACCCATATTGAGGGAGTTGTGAAAAAATATGTAATTCGCTATTTTGTGGCGGCGGCCATCTTGGACCGATTTTCATCAAACATAGCTAAGAACACTCCCGACTAATTCACCTTTCAAATAAAAAAAACAAAATCAAAATCGGTTCATCCGTTCGGGAGCTACGATGCCACAGACAGACACACACACACATACACACACAGACACGTCAAACTTATAACACCCCGTCGTTTTTTCGTCGGGGGTTAAAAACAGGCAGGGACAAGCTATTCGTTCGTATTCTTAACTATATTGTCTCCACCTGCAATACATTTTCCAACATTTAAGGCTGAATTTGGATTTTTAGTTAGTATCTACCTACTTTTAACGCAGACGGGTTTTTAGTTTCATTGATTAATTAATAAAATTCTATTGAACCAAGTGAAACAATAAACAGACAATATGAATTTTATCTCGATTTTTACTGAGCTTACAAAAATCGAGTAAGTAATCATTACAAGTGGACTTTGTGGATACGTCTCGATATCAGTTTTTCGGATAATATATACATTTTGCGCGTGAGAGCCAGTTTCCCCTCTCAGTGGCTTTGTAGTCAGTAGCGGCTTTAAGTAACCACTTCAAGTCGAATAATACTTGCAATGCAGCTCGGGAAATCTGCAGGGTCGGACCGACAGGCAGGTATCTACTTACCACCATTCCCTAAAACACCGAAATGCTTGTAATCAGACACCCTCAATATTTACGAGTTCTAAACGTGGTAGAGTATAATAATAGTTCAGCAAGTCTATCAATTAATACGGCAGTAATTACAGACTTATTTTCACAGTGGCAAGACACAGAGTATGAATATTCCATGGAGCTTCTACCCGGAAGTGAGTATCAACCCACACTCGCTTATGCTTTTATGCTTAATAATAATGTAATGAGATTACAGAGATGCGGGATATGAAGCAAAACAGAATTACATTACAAATAAATGACATTTTGCTGTCCCACAATACATTCTGGTTTCAGAAGTGAATACCAACCATGTTGTTAAATTAAATTAAAATATAATTCATACAAATAATTGAGTTTAATCACATTAAAAACATTGTGGGTAAAAGGCCCCTCGTTTTCCGAAAAATCAATAAGATGATAAACTTTTTCGTGAAACTGAAGTGTCTTGAACTTTTCGTTCGTTTAAACTTCGAAATTGATGGGCTCGCTCACCAAACAAATTGTTATATATTTCTTAATTATAGTAAACACAATTACGCAGAATGAGCTTACCATCTATTTTCTGTAAAGTAAAACTTTTTAGGGACCATTTCCTTTTTGGTATACAGTATGCCGCTCTACAGCTTATATTCATACTCTAAGCACAAACCTCCACAGTATAGATTCACAAATAAAACCGCTTCGTGTTTTATCATGCTCCATAACTTTTAGGAATAAATACGCTATTCGTTACGTTTACGACTATTTATAGGTTTACGCAATAGGCTGGCGTATTTTGACAGCGAAGTTATTAGCCTGTTGATAACGAGTTATTACCTGTGGGTTTTGTTTGAGTTCAAACAAGGGCCGGCAGCGTTGCTCTTTATAATCAGTCATTCTTTGACAATTTACAATTGTTAACAAAATTATATAGACGTCAACAAAATTAATAGACGTCTGTCTGTTTTATTTTTAAACAGCATTTGGTTTATTATGTTGCCTTATTTTAAAGGTGGATCTTGAAGGAAACAACCTGGAGGGGTTTTCAACCAATATAAGGAGTGCACGACCCCCAAGATGGTTTGGCACTCCTAGCTTTTCTGACCTCCACACATAAATTCAGGATCAGCCCTAGTTTTTCTTAGGCTTAGACTACGTTGTCTCTATAGAAATCAGAATGAATTAGTCTGGTGGTCGCAAGCGCGGCTGCTGAGTATGAGAACCTAGGCTCAATTCCCGGGTCGAGCATTTAAAAAAAAAAATATGAGTCTTACGATACTCGAAATTAAAGTATTAATATTATTAGCTCCGAGGTTCCTTTTGAAGTTGTAATAGGCTCGTCCTTTATTACATCGGACCTCCTCTTAACTATAATTTCGATCAAAGAGACAATTTCATTGATGTCAAGTGTACTGTAGTGCCAGAGCCGCAAACGCTGATGAATTTTCGAGTTGGCCACATACGGGTTTAAATGGCTAGCCGAACTGATTGCGGCTAGCCACGAATGGAATGCATAAACATGTTTGCACTCACTCAGCCGTTTCATTCGTGCGACAGGATGAGGTTTGCGGTCTACCTTCAGTTCTCGCCAAACTTATTGTCCGGATTGAAGTTGGCACGAGCTAACTTCAACCTAGCCTTAAAAACGGGAGAGAGAAATATATTTAATTCAAAGTGACAGCCTACGACTTGAGATTTCGTTTTTATTTATAACAATTCAATATTTTCCTTGCTCCGATTTTTACGGCTGGGTTGAAGTTAGCTCGTGCCATCTTTAAGACGGACAATAAGTTTGGCGAGAACCTTACTTGTATTTCAATTGTTAGTACTTACCTTATTACGTGTACTTTTAAGCTCAATGAGGTGACTGCTTAGTTGAACTATGTAATACAATTCCGATTAGAAAAAGGCTTCACTCGAGGTTCTAGTTTCGATTCCCATGTAGAGCTATGTTATTGGGTATTTCTATGAAACTGTTACTCGTAGCTCGGAGTTTGGATTTGTGATTTGTTAATGGCAATAGGCTCGGCCCTATTATTAAACAGATCTAAACATACTGGCGAACAGTTGTGGTAGTACATTAGTAATCATCTGCCAACCCTTCGGGAAAACAAGCGAAGTGGCAATATTTTAGAAGAAACAAATTGGCTTTTCTTTTCTGAAAGCATTCGCTTCCATTGCACCGATCAAACCATCACTTTAAAACGTATTCCACAAACAAAACTGAAAAAAATACAAAACCAATTTTCTTGCTGTTTACATTTTAAAATAGATTTCTCCGACTGAATCGAAGTTCCAATAAAATTGTATGCATTTAAGCAATAAGAGAACGTTCGTCTACACTATACAGAGTACCGAACGTTTTCTGAACGGAATTTCCATTTCGTCTGGTTAAACCCAAATGGACTGTGTTCAGGTATGGTGTTAAGTTGGAAATGTTTAATATCGTGTCATTTGGGATAAGAAATGAGGTCAACAGAAGTATTACGATTTCATTTTACGAATTCACACAGCAATTACCTTATGGTTAGCTAAATTTGGATTTGGTTTTTATTTACAATCTTTCATTTTTCAACTGGCTTATTAGTCTAGAGGTTGTAAGTGCGATTGCTGGATTAGACGTCCTGAGTTTGATTTCCGGGTTGAGCAAAGTCTTACAATACGGTGATATTCTAAAATTCCCAGTAGCATTAACATCTCAAAGCTGGGGCTCAAATCCAATCTCTTAGATTGAATTTGAGCCCCGTTCATAGTAATAACCTCCAATAACCTTACTACATGGGAACAAAAATCTGTCCTGTAGGCGTACAGCTGTACACCGCTACTTAACGCTGCTTTGGGCAATACAGGTGTAATGGTGAATGTGAGGCGATGGACCAAATTCCAATTAGACCTATCGAAGAAAAAACTTGATCTCTGACTTGTAATAAAAATAGGGCAATTTTTTAAGAATGATATGTGGGTATTCTTTGGGAACTTAATTTATTTATATGAAGCTGTTCAAGGCAAAATCAGAAAAAGCACCATTTCCGGCCATGAGAGCTAACGACATGCTTATTGCATGTTAATTGCGTAACACTGCAAGTTGGTTACTTCCTGAAGTCTTTCAAACTATTGCGTAATCTGTGCTTCTACTCCGGATACCTTTCTTAGGGAATTTTGTGTAACAGTAGCTTCATCTAAGCCAACAAAACTCCACATTTATTTGCATTTAATCCCCTTCTCATCGGCTATTTCTGGACAGATTGATGCTGAAGCATTTCCCTGACGCAATTCCGTGTTGATATATTTAGAAAGAGTAGTGTTTCCGAAAGAAGATATTGTCTATTATTGGCAACTTAAGGTAGGTTGTGATATGATCCAAGATATATCTCACAAATTGCCTTGTTAACTTGTTTGAAATATAGCGGTTTCGTGTTTCAGGAAATCTCTTTCGTAAAAAGGAAACAAGAGTTCTTGATATTGCGACTCTTGAGTTCTTGAGTTACCCCACACTACCTACATATGCTATACATATGGTTTGTCTTTAAAAAATTAGGCTAATATTCAGATATGACACTAAGGCTAATATTCACAGACGACGCTAAGCGTAACACACTTCCGTATGTCAAATTTGACATACGGAAGCGTTACTTTTAGGCTTAGCGACGTCTCTGAATATTAGCCTAAGCGTACCTAAACTTACTTTACGCTTAGGCTAATATTCAGAGACGATGCTAAGCATAAACTTACGCTTCCGTATGTCAAATTGTAATACAAATTTGACATACGGAAGCATTACTTTACGCTTAGCATCGTCTCTGAATATTAGCCTAAATGGTCCCGTAGACAGTTGTCGACTTTTCCTTTAGCATAATCCGGCCTTGTTTGTGACCATGATGTGAAAGTACCTAAATATTATTTGTCAAGGAAAAGTCACCTTATATTTGAAGATATTTTCGTTCCTGATATTTTGTGGTAGATAGATATAAGCCTGTAAGTTATTTCAGCGGTCCAGCATTTCGAATTCCTTCGTGACTTTACCTTTATTCAAAAAAACCCTGTGTCTATCAATGGACCCCAAACAAGTGCCAATCAATGAAATTCAATAAATAGGTTACACGTGCCGGCGCTCTTTTGAAGCTTCTTAACAATAAAGGCTTCATAAAGATTTTCGTGAAAAGGCAACATATTTGTCATTTGATAATTGTTTCTAATTTTAACGGTACGACAACGTAGTTTATTTTTACAAGCTTTTTTTCCTTTGAGTAAGTGGCAGATTTATTATTAAGTAAGCAGATTGGACTCTCAAGAGCCGAGCTTAGGTAAGTGGGTAGGTATCTTGCTCTCCTTCGGCAACTTGTCGTCCAAAATGTCATGATGTTTTGTTTGCCCGGTGTTTACGGAAGGCATGGAAAAAAAAAATGCTATTGACTGCCTCGTTGGTCTAGTGGCCCCAAGCGTGACTAGACACTAGACACTAAAGGTCCTGAGTTCAAATTCCGGGCCGAGCAAAGTGTTGTTGGGTTTTTCTGTGACATTTCCACAATATTGGTTTTTGACATGACAGTGTGTTTAGAGTAAAATATAGAAATTCGTTATTTTATACTAGACTGAGACTAGTCTAGCATAAATAAAAGTCTATAAAGAAGATGAATATCTACTGTCATCTCACTTAGAAAAATATTCTAATCAATCAACTCATAGCTCTCCGAGATTGGGATTAAAATAATGTATCTAGTTGTTGTTTTGTTTATTGATTTATTGTTATGACATATGACAGTGACAAAGCTAATCTAGAAATTGATCTTCATTTATTATTTGTATGATAGCTAATGTATTGGATAAAAGGCAGACAATAAATTAGTCTACTCATCCCATGGATCCAATGTTTATTGTGGGACAAGTTGACTAAAGAACTAAAGATCCATATCATTATTACGTAGTTTTTTAAACAAAACCTTTCTAAAATAATGTACCGACGTCGATAATATTACGGTCTACTAACTACGCAGTCTACAATGGCGCTCAATGTTTCTACAATAACCGCGAGATGGCGCGACAATCGCCCACAGCAAATGTAGGTTTTGATTTTAAGGTTGTACTGATTAAAAGCAGACTATGAGAACGATTACTGATTGATGATCCTCTTACTGAAAACGTTGTTGTTAGTATAGCCACATATTTTGTCTCCCTTCATCTAATGACAGTGAAACGAAAGAAACAAAAATAGCATACCTATCATTCTTAGGGTATTATCCCTCACAATATAAAACTCTAAAAACGCATATTCTCGACCCGCTCGACAACCAGAATAGGTTAACAACAACATTTCATTCCTATTGAGAAAATGAAAAAATAAATGATATTTTGTTGCAAATTAGTGCGGTTTTCCAAGAGGGAACGGGTCCAAAAGGCTCATAATTTTATGAAAATAAAATTTAAATGTGAGCACTACCCTATGTAGGCTACATTTTCATACATACAGGTTTTATTGAGTTCCATAGGTTCTTTCTTTAAAAGGACGTTTCAGACATTACGCTGCACTGTTACACATTTGGTAATACTATGTCTAAATTTTTTCTCATTTTTCTTTATGCGTTTTCTTCTCAGAGGTGGTCAGTTAGGAAATTCCGTCGTCGTCTAGTTAAAAAAAATATATTTAAAAGATTTATTTGCTAGAAATAAATATCCAGGCATATAAGTAATGAAGTGAGGATGGGCCTCGACCTCATGCGGTTCGGTGGACCGTTGGTTGCTCCGGACCAGAGCCCGTCAGATTGAATGTTTCGGATGGCATGACTATAGTATAGAGCAAGGGGGAAGGTGAGTGCGCGTTTTAGTCGGTTTTAGTCCAATATACCCTTCAAGGTATTCCGCACAAGAAAAAGACTTATACAGTGAAGTGAAGTCTAATAATAAAATATCAAAACTCACATTAACACTTTATTTATAAAACGATATGTACAAACTTTACTTTTATGAGCATCAATAATGGCAAATGCTGGAATATAGAATAAGTTATAAGTAGGTATTAGAAAAGTTGTTATTTTAATGTACAAGAGAAACACATATTTATATTAACACTGACATTATATTAAAGGTAATTTATAGATACGTACTATTGTAATTTTTGTTTTATATACATTCATTAGAAAACTCCTTTTTAGTCACTAGAATATGTCGTTTATAATTTTACAAAAAGTTTAACTTAAAGTTTTGCTTAATCATGTCAACCACATCAATCATTTTGCTAAATCATCAGCAAACAACTTCAAAATTTCAAAATTAGACTTGTATGGCTGTAGATTTTAGTCTACAATTTTTAATATAGTAAAAAGTTAGTTTCTTATTTTTATCATTAACTCAATACTTTTTCTACCAAATTGGTAGGTACTTAGGTAGGTACAAAAATGGTTGGTGGGGTTCATCAACAAAAAAAATTAACATGAACGATTGATTTGCCGAAAGCGTCATGTCCTTTCCATTCCTTTGTTTATATTCTTTCGTAGATTTTTACACTTTATTTATATTGCAACTTGACTTTCGGCCTTCGTACTAATTTTTACATGCTATAAACTGCAGTATGTACAGATTACATTACTTAGTTAATTAATTTGTGCTTAAAGTTAGTAGGGAAAGCAATAAAAAAGGAACTAACTTGACTTACTCTTCTCAATGTCTATGCAGTAACTTACACATATAAATACATCACATTGTTCGTTATATTTGAACACAATAATTTACTGAACATCTTTCTATTCTAATACAATAGTCATTTTGGATAATACAACAACATACAAATACTTAATTAAGTATACAACTTTACAAGGATTGTATCAACTTTGTTATGGTTGAATGGGTGTTCAAGTAATGAAATAATTATTTACACTCAAACAGCACTAAAGATTATGTAGTGTCTGTTTGCTATAGGATTGTATAGTCATGAGCATGTATACACTTACAAACTAAACTTCAAAAGCGAGATTTTGGTAGGTATAATTATAGAATTACCATTGCAACTTTGAATTAAAACCATTATCACAGTGTTTCTGGTGTCAAAATACTATATTCGTAACACTATACAATTTCAATCAAATAAAAAGTACTTTTGCTCATGACTGTATAATTGTATAAAGTCTAGTGAGGCAATAAGGTAAGGGTTTGCTTTGGTGCTTGCAGAAAACAAACAGCCTAACGTGCCGGACGCCTAGTGTATAGGATTGTGACGTCGATATTATTGGAGTATTATGACGTCACTGCACTGTACATCCAGCTTATTTTCACAAGCTGTATAAGCCGAAGAGAACAGAACTTGTGGTGAATATTGCTGGCAATAACATTAACACCGAGACAGAGACACAGAGAGAGAGAGATGCCACTGTTGTAGGATTTTTTTAAGTTTTAGTCACTTACAATGTCGTGTTGTGCAAACTAAGTATGTGATTATAACAAATTAAGAGCATTTGAAGCAACTTAAGTCCTAAACTTAAAATTCATTCCCTGAAGGGTTACGGTCACTAGGCTAACTAGGCAGTTATAAAAAATACAACATTGTGTTACACCATATCCGTACGTGAAAAGAACGAACTAGCAGCTGAAATCTGAATACAGTAGGTATTAACTTGAGTCAAAACTCATTTTCACGCATCATGACACTACTTTGAGGTAACTAGCAAGAATAACTTGCTTTTTGAACTATAATGTTAAGCTAAAAGCTCTTTCACGACAGAAAGTTTCCGACATACTAAACATTAATTTGAAAATACGTAGTAGGACCTATTTGGTTTTGATTCATTCAGTTTAGTTTAGATAGAAAGTTAAGCAGTTTATAAACAAATTGTTGGGAAATACAATTAAGATTTGATTAGGCTAGTAAAATAGGAACACGTGATCTTGATACATATACTTAATGAATTTACATTCCCTAATGTTTTTAAAGTGTGTTGCCCAATCCATCGACGTAGTCGCAACGACCGCAAATGTCTGTTTTCTGTTGGATCTACATTGCGTTAGTTCAACGGTAAATTTAGACTTTTTTATACTACCTATGCATTAGTTTCTGTACATGTGGGAAAAACTTAGGGATGAACCTTAAGTCCATGTCATACAGTCCAATTTAATGTAATATTGTTAAAGTGTGAGTGCCAATAATATGTATTTTTTTATTAGGAAACGATAGATTAAGGATGACTTTACACCAAAAATCGCTATAATTGGCCCTAGGGCCTATAAGTAAACCCACGAATAACCCTGCTTTTAGCTATACTTCTATAGAGCGAATTTTGGTTGAAACTTTCCTGTTTTTATATTATACTTAATAATGATTGAATCAGTGGGAAAAAGACTAGAATAGTTTTTATAATAGTATGCTATTGTACTGTCGGCTAAGAAATTAATTAACCACTTTGAAGTTAATACTCGTCGCATAATTTCATAATTACAGGGGTTATTTTTGCTTACAACAATAATATTGTGAGAGACCGATCGAAATATTTATAAATTAATTAGTAAACAATTTCTTAGCCGACTCTTTGTTTACCTAAATACTTTGGTACAGTATAAAATTATGAATTTTCTTCTTACCACAACAATAACAATAACAACAAATACATAATTTAATTTATTTACAATGCATATTCTAAACAATTACATTTACCTTTTCTAAATTTTCTTCGTAACTTAAATATTTATGCAATTAAAAACAATAACAAAAGTAATTCAACTAAAATTGACTTGAAAACAATTTGTCGAAAAATCACTTTGTCAATCAGTCAGAATGGTTGTCTAGCGTTTAACAGAGGTAACCAGTACATACAGTTATAATTAGATTGTAAATACTAACTAAAAGATACACGTTGTGCTCCCTTATTATCTAGAACTATTATCAAATTCGTTAAGTAATATGGCTACAGCTTATCGTAACACTTGTATTTACAGGAAATGCTGCAAAACATTGGCATGTTTCTCTTGTACAAACCTTCCTCAGGGGACCGACGACTTCGCCCTGAAAAATGGAAAAACAAACGCATAAGTTTTGTAATAACAATTGTAATATAATAAGACTGAGGTTAAGCAGCAACCGCAGCATGTAACAGACGTTATCAGCATAGTAAGATATCACTTGCGCATTGTCATCTTGAGATCTCAGTGGTTTGCCGATTAATTTCACTTGCTACAATGCCCTCCAAACCGGAACAGGAACACATAATGCTAGCAGATTATTGCTGAACTACTAGAATGGAAAGTGGTTTTGCAAGGTACCTATATTTAATTTAGTAGCTTAATAATAAATATTAGACTGATAAGTTAATTTAATATAAAAATTACGTAAAAACTGTGTTAAATTATGTTTATGTAGTAGGTAACTATATAACATCCCTTTTAATACAAATTCCATTAAGTATTTTATTAGCTCGGCTCGCTTTAGTGAACATCAATCATCTTTATAATGTGACGTCATCATCTAGACACTGGCGTGTAGGTAACACATTTTTTATTCAGCAAGTGTACATAATTTATTAGTAAGTAATAATATTTTTGGGAATTTTCCGAAATCCTTAGTGTTCGTCTCAGGTAGGTATTACTGCCTCCCGTGAAAAAATAATTTTATGTTGTTATTAAACATTGTTGGTTCATGCATGACGAATAAAAGACGGAATAACATGGTTTAAAAACAAACAATATAGGAGAATATCAAAGTGGCCTTTTCATTAAATTCTACTTCATACTTCTCGAACGACGCGCTGTTTAGCCGCTAAGTATTTTTGTTTCTATAAATACGTTTCTTCTAAAATGTTTATTAAACAGAGTGTTCTACTCACGTGTTCTGTCCATCGGAGTGTGACGCGGTTGGTGGGGGCCAGCGGTGTAGATGCGCCCGCCACATCATCTGTCCGAACGTCATGCGGAACTGCCTCGACATCGAACAATATAGCACGAAGTTGATAGCCCCGTTTAGCAGTGCTAACGCATCCATAAGTTCTCCGAATAGATCGTAGCATCGCTTGAAGAAGCACCTCCCTAGCAACCCGCTTAGCAACCCCAAAATCCCCTGAGGCAACTCTGTTACAAGGAACAGTAGTAAAACTGCTACCAACATCTTCGTTGTTCTGTTCGTTCTTCTGTCTGCTTTGTATTGCCTCTTCACTGCCTTGTTATTCGTAGGGCATTTGTTATAAACACGTATCTTCTTCTGGTGCTGGTTGGCGCTGTACACTTCTCGGATCAACCATAAGCTGATTATCGTTAGAATGCAGCATGGTAGCAGCTTGATGACGACAGCGTGAACCCAAAAGTTAATCTGATATAACTGGCCCTCTTCATCGGAATCGACGTGGTAGAGGATCATGGGGCCTGAAGGTTCTAGGACGATTGCAGTGTGGATGTCAAATACCTGCAGGTATAAAAATGTGATTACATTCTCACTCCACATGTGTGCAAGTAATACCTATAATTTTGTCTGTTGCTAGGTACTTATCAATAAATAAAGCAGCGAAAAAATATTACGAGTAAATTATAAGGAAAGTCAATCGAATACATCCGTGCGAGTACCCGTTTTATTGGATATATTAATATAGAATTTACCGGGGATTGAGATTAGGAAGGCGTAGAAGTATACAGATTCTCAGAAACTTTATATTGAATCAAAATACGGAAGTTGCGTGTCTCCTGGGAGGAAACGACGGAAACGTTGAATCTTTTCAAGATTATATTTGAAGAGACTATAGATAGATTATAAAAACGTAAAAATACCACTCGCTCTCTCACAATCACTGAAATCTCAACCATAAATCTTGAAATTTGGCATATAGGCTGCTTACCTATGCCTAAATAAATGCTTTTTAGCGGATGTAAAGCTACATCCGCTCCGCTATCATATCCTGGTGAGAAAGAGGTGGTTGCATTATATATATATAATGAAACCACCTCATAATTACAAACATAATTATAAACTGTTTATTATATTAAATTCTTAGATATGAAATATATATATGATCTATTCTTGTTTATTGATTTAGAACAAATCTTCATACTGAATCGCTAGAATTTAGATATAAACTGTAATGGAACTTGAGAATTTTAATAAACAAACGATTTCGTATAGCGTGGGTGCTGTTACATAGATGAATCACGAATAAACATCCGGACTGTAATGGACTCAAACTGTAATCAATTTCATGATAAACTTGAGCATAAAACAGGACAGTTAAGTCGTGAGCATTTCCTTAATCGTTAAAGAAATTAACGAAGCTACAGGAAAGATAAAAAGAAAACTTTTTTACAGTTGAGCTTCGGTTTTTACTCACAATTATTTAGTATTAAAATATTTGAGTAGGTTGTTTTCTAAGTAAAATTGTATACCCCGTTTGAAAGCATCACAATAAACGCAAAATATAGTTGTCATACTTTACACCGCGTCTCGCCGAAAATAAACTAATACTTTTCTGTATTAAAGGAGCTATAAAGATGATAGCGCGTCAACACACGTGTAAGTGCACATGTCAGAATAAATTTCGAAATATATTTTGTATTGCATTCCTTTTTTGACGCGTTACGACGTGGGTTCCTTCAACGACTACTCGTCGATATGAAATGGGGGAGCGAAATGAAAATGTATTGCGGACGACTGTCGACTGGCAGGAGTCGACACGGTTACCATGGCAATATTCTCTGTAACGAAGGTTTATGTAATCATGTTAAGTAGATTAGCGGCTCCCATGCATGATTTTTCGGCGGAGTTTTGTCCTTAATGATGATAAATGGTCTCAATGCAATAAGGCAAATCACTTTTACTGACCTCATATGAATCGATTCTAGTTTTAACGTTAATTTTTTTGTGATACTAATTTTAGATTTTTTTAACTAACTCGTATGATCAACGCTTTGGCCAACTAAGTTAGCGAGATCAATGCTACGTCTTATAGCAGTGATACAAAAGCATCCTGCAATTTCTTATCGGTCGTACATAAACTATGATTCATCTTAGGAGTACGTTCATATATTTGAGTAATAGATATCTACATCAATGTTATGTTTTGGTGTGTACAGTCACTAGCAAACATATACAATAACCACTTACAGAAGTGATAAAGGCGATTTTTTCATGGATGAACGATTACAACTTTGAGATATCACCAATGTCAGTGTGATATTGATCGTAAATACTGTGTTCGTACCATACCACAAAATTTGGGAGAAAATTGTTTTTGAATTTTGCCAATTGTACCTATACTTATTTTTGCTCGTGACTGTACGTATTAGATACTAGCGCCAAAGGCCGTTTCGACTCAGCGGCGTCTAGTCACTGATAAATTTTCACGATGAATAGCGGCGGCGTCTGAAGCGTCACCTACGAAAAATCTGTTTTCCCCCGCCCGCGGCACGACAGAGCCCTCATATCTAGTAGATATGGTGAATATATTCTGATGACAGAATTTTGATTGAAGAAATAAAACACTTGATTCTTTATGAAAACCGATCCATGAATTATTTTCTATGACATAAAATAAGATAGAATCCAAAAATGAATAGTTTGGAAGGTTATTTAGTGAGCTCAAAATCACAGAAAATCATAAAAGTTATTTTAAATAAACCTATTTAAGGCCCCACGAAAAGTACGTACCTACTTAAAATTTAAATTATGAAAAACAGTTATCGAAAATTTTATAATCATATTTTTGTTATTCAGAAAATTTTATTTGTCTTCTATATTTCGTTAATAATTGTTTGATGGATACCTTACTCTTTTTAATGTTTTAGCTTTTAAGAATTACTTATTTAATATATTATAATTACATTTATTTAACAACAGTCCGCATATGTTTAGGTAGCAAGTTCTTAAGCCTTTCATTGCTATTAAGATTTTAATAATCTCAAACTCAACTGTGCTTGCAATCAGAATGTACCCAACTACTTGATTCTAAGTAACTTAAATGTCCCACCTACTTATTCTAAGTAATGTAATGTTTTAGTTTGATGCGTAGAGTTAAATATTTTCAAAACAAAAAAAACATGATAAACACAAATTTTATCTGGAACAAAAACTGATGTCTTTTTGGTGTGTCAAATTAGTGTGGAAATTTGGTAGGGAAATTATTAAATCCATAGATTACAATATCTTCGCTATTTGACCGCATCATAGAATGTTACTTAGAAGTTTCCTAAGGCGCAAATCTTTTATATACCGCACACGCTCCATTGATTTTTCTCACCGAAAAAGGGCTACTTTTCAACCGACTTCATAGTCAATAAAGACTTGTACAGTCCATAAATCATCCATAAATAGTTCTGAAGGATGTTAGGCGTAATATTCTTGTTATCTCACCATATATCCATGAGAATACGTTTCATTTTTAAGCAAGAAGAGGTGGGGTGAGGATGAGTTACGATCTCCAGATATAGTTCCGCAAATCTTAGTTTATACCACACAGTTCCACGGTGATATGGTTAGCCTAGTGATACGACCATTGGACTGCCAAGTCAAAGGTCTCGAGTTCAAATCCAAGACACACCTCTGACTTCGCGAAATCATGTACGTAATAATTACTCGCTTTAACGGTGAAGGAAAACATCGTGTGGAAACCTGCATGCCTGAGAGATTCTCTCGACGGCATGTGAAGTCTGCCAACCCCCTTTAGGCCAGCGTGGTGGCCTAATCCCTCTCATACTGAGAGGAGATCCGTGCCCAGCATTGGGGTATGGGTCGATGATGATGATTGTTCACAGTAAGCGTTTGATCAGCCTTCCACCAATCTTAATCTCTGAATATGCAATCAGAGCTTAAGATTTTTACGGGTTGCTGTGAGAGTCTGCTTGAAACTTACCATATAAGTAGGTATGCAAAGTATAGGCGGTAGTAAAAAGCTGCTTAGTATAGCCGTACTGCATCGCCTCTCCGTGCACAGGATGTGGTTTTTGTCCGAGTACCTGCAACAACGTAGAATGTATACATAAATAATGTTCGGCAGGGTTAAAACGTTTCGCTGAATACGTGAACTGTTATTTTGTTGCCTTGAATATTACTTATATGCTGAAGCACTTCGTCCGGCTGATGGTCATGTAAAACTTGCGTAATAATTTCTCGTTCAGATGGAGGACTTCTGCTTATTGGCGTAATAATAATAAAACAATATTTCTTTACACTTACACTAGTCTTAAGTGTCTCTTGTTTTGTATATTTTTATTCTTATTTCCATAAACTAAAGAGACTGTACCTCTGATAAATCTACCTCTCTAACCTCTAACCTAACCTCTGGAAAACCTCTGATAAATCGCAAATTTGACTTAATAACCTATTTTGATTTTCTCATTTCTAGATTTCCTATTCCACACAAATTTCAAAAATTAGATAAGTGTTCTAGCCTAAAGCGAAATTTTGGACGTATCGCTACGTAAAAGGTGTGATAGACGCGTTAGTAAGCTCGCGTACTTATAGTTCGACAAGTTTTATCGCCCGTATTTCACGATAAGTACGGCGCGAGTTCGTCAGTGATCAAACCAGTTTGATGCTCGTGATCTTGTCCCTATCGTACTGAGAAGAGACCTGTGCCTAACAGTGGGACAGTATATGGGTTGATGGTGATGACGATGACACTTTTACAAGTCAATGTTTTTGTATTTATTAAAAGAATATGGTAAACATTCTTCATTATTGTTGTATCTGGTGTAGGTAATTAATTGATACCACCTCTTAAGATACACAACACATTTATTTGAACTAAAATGAACACAACTAAAGATAGTTATAATGGCGGACCACAGAACAATACCATAACCAAAAGAATAAAAATACTTTTTAATGTTGCCACATCTAAATATACAACAATTATTATATCTGTCAATGCGCTTGAATATTATCATAACGTACTTTAAGTTCGTGCGTCTATCTGGCACTATAAAGTACTTAACATTGGTATATACCTAGATAGATTTCCATGAATAGATCGTAGATTGTTACTGCTATCCCATTCTCAATGGCAATAACACTTTACAGTGGTTTCTGATTTCCTAACTATTCTTCGCCTTCTGCAGCGTTCAGAAACCGCAATTTAAGCGCCTGAACAAAAGCTTTTGAACTAGTATAGGTACCTACTGAGCGAAGTGGTGAAATAATTATTTGAACGTTGAAATGAAAATAGTTCGTGTAACATTAAGGGCCAGGTTTCACCACTTCCTGATAAGTTGGCGTTAAATTACTTGGCAAATAATTTCATACAAATTATATTAAAAAAAATATCCGATGGTTAGCGGCTAGCCAGAGGTGGTGAAACAGGTTCTAAGACTTTTAATTGACTTTGAAGTTATTTGGAAGATAATAGAAGTCATTCAACTTGTCTGAATGTCTCCAGGTATAGTGAAATATTAATTTTGTTGAAGTTCAAATTCATTTATCTCCACATCTATTGACAAATTAAATAGCATTTCATTTAGTTTTGAAGACACTTTAACAAGTTACCTAATGTTTTTGTATTTCTAGTACTATACAAACTTAACAATATAAGAAGCTTAAGTTAAGTATTAGAGGGTAAATGATCGTAACTACTTACATAAATAAATTAATGTCCCCCTGAGCTAAGAGTTGAGATAATTTGTTCGGGCTGATCTCTGAAATTACTGTACGGATTTTCCTTCTGTAGGCATTTACTAACAGGAAGAGAGAATTTCGGGAGGTTACATAATAGGTTTATACATGTATCTAAACCCGTGCGAAGCCAGGCGTGTCACTTCGTCGTTCTTTTCTATTTCAATATTTCAATATTTCAGTATATATAAAGCAAAAATTGTTAGGACGAGTTAGGAAATGTGATAAACTTTTGCTCTTTTGAAGTATTCAAATAGTTACTCGGTATTCTGGAAGAAATATATTTCATGAAAATATTTACGTAAGTCTCGCCCAACTCAGCGTTCACTGGGTGATGTTGACGTGTTTACTATCGTTTTTTTTGGGTTCCGGGACAGAAAATCCTTTTAGTGTAATTTAGTTATCTTATAATGGAGATTAACATTGTTTGTGGACAAAGAAAACTAGCTAATGGATAGAGAAAACAAAAGGGTTACGTCATGTTATTAGATTTGAAGGTTGTTTTTCAGATGGTAAAATAAGAGTAGGTCATTAAACAATATGTAGAACAAACCCTTTTGGCCGATCCAACAGCGATATCAGAATTAAGTAGGTAGGTGGGGACAGGAGCTTAGTGAGCGGCAGATCAGAGATGGGTCATAGAGCAGACATTAAATATTTTTAACCGACCAAAAAAGAAAGAGGTTGAACCAACGATAAAAGTAACTGAGACGCTAAAAATAAAATAAAATTATAGAATAGAGTACATTAAACATAGAAACCTTCTAGAAATACTTAATTATAAAGATACCTACATAGACTGCGTAATTCATTACCCTTCCATTTTGGCTTCCTGCCGTCGTTGGGTAAAAAGAAGCCGAGTTGCAGAATGAAGAGGCGGTTCGTCGGTTTCACTGATAAAACAATTGGGATCAAAATGGGTGCCAAGTTCTTTTGGAGATTCCTTTAATCATGCTCGTAGTTACAAAAATGTACAACTTTGTTCATTTGTTTGAAAAGGCGTTTCTTGTTACTGAAAATTAAATTGGAAAGTTTTATTTTTAACTAGCTTTTGCCTCCAGCTTCGCCCGCGTGGAATTAGGAACTTTGAACACGTTTTTCGTAGGAACTTTGAACTTTTTGGAATTAAAATATAGCCTTTGTCCTAATCCAAGGTAAAGCCATCACTATTACAATTTTCAGCCTAATCGGTTTAGCCGTTTTGCCGTAAAAGAGCAACAAACATACAACCTTACTAACTTTCGTCTAATATTAGTAAGATTATATAATTAAATTAATTATTTTCTATTAATTAATTGGTACCCACTTATCCACATTTATTTTGTACAGAGCCCTAGAACTAACTAATTGGAAAAAATATTTCTGCATCTTTGTTTTGAATTTCATCTCATTGAAAGAAAAAGAAAAACATTTAAAAGACTGTATTTTAAAAAGTTTCTGTTCAGCGAGCCAGCTTTGAATTTGAATTCACCGTTTTATTTTTTATTTTTTTAATAATATTGTACTGAACGTTTCTTAGCTACCGGTGATGTTCTGAAAATATTAAAGTATAAAATGTCTACAAAAGTTTTAATAGACAGACAGTAAAATTACCGCTTAAAGCGTTGGTGTTCTTTAACTTTACGGGAATAAATATTATAGGACCTTTTGTGTGTAAATATAAATTATTAAGCCCTGTTAATTATTATCTTTTAGAAGAAAATTTAGGAATTTTAACGCTTTGTAGACTGGGTAAGTAACTTACGAGAACTTCGTGACTTTGCGCCGTAGACTATATAAAATATTAAGATAAAATTAATAGGACCAAGCCGACGAAAGGCGGGATATTACTAAGGTGAAATTTAACTTGTCGAGCTCCGTGACACGCCTACCAGCCCAGTATTTCGAGCTGCTTGGCAATGGCAGCTTTTTGGCCGGCCTATTTGAGTGAAAAATTACCTACTTACTGCTTTGAATTATCTAAGACAGAACCATTTATTCATAAGAAATATAACTATATACAAATATATTATATTAACATAATGTAAAAATTCAATTTTTAATCTTGACAGAGGATGATACCGAACCTCACATTAAAATTAAACTTCTATATAAAAGCTCTAATATTATTTAAAAAAACTTTCTGACTCCACAGCAGTTACTAAAGACAAAATTGAATGTATTATGTAGGACAAACAAATTAATTTGCTTCGAAACAAAATATTCGATGCTATTTTGCGTTACCGGGTCTCCCATGGTTACATGTAGTATCTACTAGAAGCAGGCAGCCTTCGAATAGTCATTACGTGAATTCAACACTCTCGGCTACGAGCTATGACATCGTCGCAAGAATTGGTCAAGTTAACAGTAACAGACTTTCGCACCACTAATTTGTTCATCTTTGCAATTTCACCGCATTCCATTGCACCACCGTTTTTATCGGATCTTATTGCATTGCGATATAGACAAAACAACAATAATTTTCTCCAGTAGCATAAGTTATGCATAATTTAATCAAAGTTTATATCAATTCATCTCTATTCCCATGGCATAAGTTAAGCAAGTTTAAGCAAAGTTTCAATAAGATCTACGACCGCAGGAGACGTGATTGATTACCAGACAAATATACAAACAGACCTTTCCATTAATACTAGGATTAGTCCGTCTACCCTACGGATACAGAAGAAAACATAATATTTTATGGTGTTCCTTATCCCGGTCGGTTTCTTTATACATGTTATGAGACGACTACCTACCTTTATGGCATTAGTATACAGTCGAAATTTGATTAATTTAACAGACTTCGGGAAAAGAATAGTGTCTACTGTTGTGCGGCTACAAATGAACGGTTGTAAGTAATTTACCTACATATTTTATCGCCTAATTTTTTCCCATCCTTATCTATAATTTACTACAAGACTAGCTCTGAAATTTATAAATAAATATTTTGGGACATTTTACACAGCACCGTGGCATCTAGTCCCAAACTAAGAATAGCATGTATGTACCATGGGTACTAAACAAAGACTATATATACTCTATGGTACTAAACAACTCGTGATCAGCAGTCCGGCACTTACTCGAACCATTAGAGCACAGTGCCTCGACCATGAGTTTTTCTCACTAGACTCGCTAGCGACGCCGTAAAATATTTGTATGGATAACCCTCGCAGCGCCTCTAGTGGTTACGTAAGGAACTAAAATTTACTATGAGATTACAGCGTTTCGATGCGTAAAAAACCTATCGAGAGACATTCGATAGAACTCATGGTTGAGGTACAGGCGTCGTCAAATTGCGAAAACAATCGACTAAGCCATGACTATCATAATGTTACTCTAGTTATAAGACTTACTTGATAGCGACGTATCTCCAGACAGCGAGTGACAGTGTGAGGCATATGGAGGCCGTGTGGAACACCTGAGCGAAGTGCATGTGGAAGAGCAGGTAGGCTGCCCACTTGTACGGCATCTCACGCTGCCCAGGTAATATCTGCAAAGAAACAAACGTAAAAGCTAAATAAATAATAATAAAGTAAAAGAAAGAATTACCTATTCCAAAAACACTCGACTAAAAAATAGCTAAAGCAAAGCATAAGCCGGATTGCCCAGAACTCAATTTCAAGGGCAATATTACTATATATATATATTTTTATATATTTTTTATCAATCTATTATTTCCATAATTTCAATATACGGCGACTAGTATTGAACCCATATCGGGTATGTATAAAATTATTAATTTATACATTTCTTTGTACGAATTCATACATATTTGTACAAACATTCATTTCGAACGAAACTCAATAAAAGCAATAAAATTATCCACTACAAACATGCTCTTTTTTTGAAGACTTGTTGATACGAATTTTATTTACATTAGATCGTAACAGATCAAATAATGTTGTTACAAGAGCCTTGTCGACTAGGCTTTTATTATTTTTCGTTCAGGAATTATAGTAAACTTGCTTTTGCCCGCGTCTTCACTCGCGCGTGGAAATACTTAAGTAGTTACTCGTTGTAACTGACGCCACTCGCGGAGGTGATCTTAAAAATACTTTGTAATTTCGTCTACACTCGTAATAACGATACGAAACATCGTCTATTTTTAATATTTCAAAAACACTTGAACTTATGTATATTATTTCTTATAAAGTGCCTAAATACTCTCATTACTCCCATACAAATTTTCAAACAATTCAAGCCTTTTTCGCGACAAAAGGTAGCCTATGTCCTTCTGCAAGGTCTTATTTATCTGTACCAAAGAATCATGGGCACTTTTGTATGGACCCTGGCCGGGCCGGTCGCAAAACCGGCCAAAAAACAGTTACCGAAACGAAACTGTCAAGTCAAAGATTCGACTTGGAATGTACAGTTGGGGACATAAAAAGTTACATTTTCTGCCCCTCCTTTTTTAGATAGATCTCTGGGGTGACATCTTTTTCCTCACAGTACAGACAGTTTACCGTGTTCTGCCAGTAATAAAAATTGAAGCTTATGATCTAAGGTTTCATGTCTTATTATAATTAATTTTATTAAATTAGATTTGGTGTGCCCAAAATTTCGCCACACCAAATCTAATTTAAAAAATAAAATCGTACCATAGACACGAAGAAGAAGATTAATTTTATTGGATATACCGGCCAACTTGACGCATCATTCATTCATCTAAACAGACAGACAGACATTAGCAGGAGTAGTAATACCAGCTGTATGTGTAGTGTGTAGTGCCTTGTATTTGACCTCCAGACTTGGCAGTCCACAGTTAGATTGCTAGGCTTTGCTCATTAGTAATATAATTCCTACTTGTATTGAAGAATAATATGATATTTAAAAAGCTCTATAGCAGCAATATTTCGGTAGGGAACACAATCGAGAGATAGGTTAATTATTTGGATAATATTAAATAATTACCAATAAACTCGTGCCCATTATATTGGCCGAAACATACTTACAGGCTAACTACCTATAAGTGTTACAGGCATGGTGCTATGTTAAATAATAAATACATAAATTTGAGTCAAAGAAAAATAACATTCTAAGTACTCTAAAATTACATTATTGTAATCATATTTCCCGCAACTAACTCTAAACTAACGATTTGTTCTTTTTTTTCCTACAAGAAAAATGGCTAGCTTTAGCTAATCGTAATGCTGTTTTGTATTTAATATTAGGTATTTTTATTTCAATAACTCGCTCACTCAAAAGTAATAACATAATTAATAATAACATCTTAATGTTGCGACTTGTGAGCGTGAATGACAAATGGCGACATCTTTCGGTAACATCTGGTTCGTGTCGGTTGCGAAAAAATATATACTTTTCAAACATCATCTTGTGCAAACGAATACTTTGCAGGCGAGTTTTGTATAAAATATAAACATTTCTACACCACGAAGTACGTAATCAATGAATGATCATTTTGTATTCTGTACGACTGAAATAATCATAGTGAAATTGGTAAAGAATAGGCTGCGCCGACCCCATATAAATTGGGACAAGAGCAGGAAGATTATGATCCAAGCCCGGTTAAGATTTAAAAGCTCCTGAGCTAGAATCTACATCCGTCATAAAAAAAAAAGAAGATTGTGATGATCTGAGTTAAATGAACATGACTTATTTTGTATAGAAAAGATTGTAGGTAAATGTTGTCACTAAACGAAAGATCTAAACAAAACGTATACTTATGTAAACGAATGACGTCGCAAAAAGTTATGTGTAACAAAAGCAGTTCCATTCATTCTGTCATCGCAGTATTGTACAAATGAATTCCCTGATTCCACGAGCATGACGCAAAGAGCAAGTGATGGCCACTGCGGTTTTTAGTGGTTACAACTTTTATTTGAAAAGAGTGTTCATGGAGTTTCTTGCCGGATTCTTCTCCGCAGGACCAACTTTTTGGAACCGTGCAATTAGAATCATTTAAATCTGAAATAAAAATATTTGAACTTTGAACTTTCGAGTTCGATTCTACATCGTTATCTGTATATTTTAGGATCAATTAGTATGTAGTCATATCTACCGAAGCGTTGTGTCTGCATTATGCCTTAGGTACCTTTTGGGTAATACAGGCGCGTAAAAAAATATACTATGCCGTACTTTTGACGAATATGTACATGACATTCATGAGAAATAGTTGGTGACATCGTTCAGAGTAAATTATTATGAAGATTGTTGAGAGGACTCTTGATGTCATGTAGAAATGCCACGATGTCGCCTGCCTTTGTACCTATTTCTGTTGGTCTCAAAGAGATTCAAACAACCATGTTATTCGCGTAGGTAGGTGTGTGTACAAATTGGATTCAAATACCTTTTGAACTTTATGAAGAAGTCCTCTTAGTTCTGCATGATCTTTTAGTATTGAAGTAACATACATACTTTCACGACTTTTTTCTATAAATATAAATAAATATAAATATCCTGGGACATTTTGACACAGCACCATCTAGTCCCAAACTAAGCAGAGCTTGTACTATGGGTACTAGACAATGGATATAATACTTATATACTTTTTTTTTGTAAATACATACTTATAATAAATAGGAAACACCCAGACAAACACAAACACTTAAATTCATCACAATAAATGTTTGTGTCCTGTGGGAATCGAACCCACGACCTCGTGATCAGCAGTCCGGTGCTCGAACCACTAGACCACAGAGGTCGTCACTCAAAACTCATAAAGGTTGGTACAAACTCCAGGCTTTAAGATAAGTTGCAATTGGACGAATAAAAACAAAATGTACCTATGTAAAATGTATGTTACAAGTTTTCGACAAATCTGTGACACCTAGAGAGGAGGGAGGGAAAGTTTAACGAACTCGTATAGACTAAAAACCGCACTTGCCCCTTCCCTACCTTTACGATTATATTCATGACTATTGTATTCAAAACATTTACATACCACGACTATTGCATAAAACCTGCATGCTACAGAGCAGGGATTAGCGAGTGCATTCCATATCCGTCTGATAACAGTTACTATCAGTTAATAGCACCTCGTTTACGTCATCATTAGACCCGAATCGATATGATAGCAACCATTGATCGAAGTTTCTGTCAAGTACCCGATAAACTGCGCTTTATAATGACAGCTTTAAGCACCAAAATTTAATAATAATTTCTGATAGCTTGATGGTGCTATGACGTCATAAAGGTAGTACTTAGGAAAGAAATGGTCATGGGTAGCTCAGAGCAGAAACGTATCGAAGATGCACGAAGAGGTACTGGATCAGCAATGGAGAGAATCAGCAGCTGATGATGACGACGATTGCACTTTTGCGAATGCTAAGCATTTTCTAAAGATATTTTGTGATAGAAACAAATTATCACCCGATGTACCAAGCTCCCTAAGGTTGAATTTATTATTCTTTGTAATAAATTGTGTGAAAAAATAATTCAATATATCTACAACTTTATAATGGAAAATATAATATGTATAGTTTTGATTTGTTCAGTACTTAGAGGTTTGATATTTTAACTGCATCATCTTGGAGATACAAGATCATTTTTTTAAAGTTTGATAAATACATATAGAATAGCATAAAAAATAGAAAACCCGTAAGAACGTAGCGTAAAAATAACACAAAGCAGAGCGCGCAGTTCTTGTACACTTAAGTTTTAAACCAAAAGTAAAATTCAAATAAATGCTACAAGTCACATTAAGGAAATACGAAATTTCCCGACTTCCGAACACTTGTAAAACACATCTAACAACAGTCATTACAATAGGGAAACATCGTTAATGGAAACGTTTTTGGGGTACCATTAAACGGAATAACTGTAAAGTTATTCGGGAATCGCATAGTAAAATATTATGGCGTGCACGAGATAAGCAGTGTTTGGCAATTTCGATACATCGATAGATAGCGTCGTTTCTACTGCGAGTTTTAACTCGAACTCCTACCCTTTCTTGTAACAGGATTTTATAACAGAGAGTTTAATCAAACAACTAAAAATCGAAACGTAGTCTAAGGGACATACTTAAGACTAAATTAAAAATGAAAAAAAAATCGCCATTTTGTCGGACATCTTGTATTATAGTATTCTCCTAATCAAACCGAGTTTCAAGTTGTGAAAAATACGTACCTAATCCACCATTTTGTAGCGGCGGCAAAATTGGACATTCCTAAAACATAGCTACGAACACTCCTAGCCTAATTCACCTTTGAAACAAACAAAAAAACAAAGTCAAAATCGGATCATCCGTTCGGGAGCTACGATGTCGGAGACACACACACGCGCGCGTCAAACTTTTTATATCCCACCCCATTGTTTTTGCGTCGGGAGTGAAAAAACGGAAATCCAGGGTTATGTTAAAATGGTACTTACGTGAATTTAAGTATCTAATATATTGTGATGAATCATAATATTCTCATCCATGTTCTAAACTTAGGAAATCGCTTTTATCACGCTCTTATGTAGTGTAGCAAACTAGTCGACATAGGAAATCGGGTCTTTGTACAATGAACATAATTATTATCGCTTTGTAAGTGAGGAGCGCTTTACAGTTGACGGGATTTAATTATGGAACACAAGCGAGACTATAAATGCTTTCTTTAACATCTGAACATTAATTGTGAAGCGTAATTACAATGCTGATTCATTTATGACTTTATTGTTAGAATTTCATATGGAGTAATCGACTTATAGTTGATTGTGCGTGGTGATACATAAAAATAATATACGCGTCGCCTTGAGAACTACTGATCCGATTTGAAAAATTATTTCAGAGAGAAGAAGAATATTTGAGAATAAATTAAAAATGTTGCAAAAACGGGGAAAAAATTCAACTGCTACAGGAACTAAGTCACTCGCGGGCAAAGGCTAGTTAATTAATGAAACAACAAAAGGGACTAACTTTTTACCAGCCCACCACAGGAAATGAAACTTGATACCAAACCCTTTGTAACAACCTATGTAGGGTACATAATATTAAGAGTAGAACATAATATTCAATTAGAATAAGGGTCTGTTTCACTATCTCTCGTCTCACAGTGTAATGCACTATCTACACTAACATGCATCCTGGGACAAAAGATAAAATTGAAAAATTGATGAAAAAAGTTACGGAAAATTTCTACGCAGGGGGTCCCGAATTATGTACTGAACTCATGGTATTCGGATGTGCGGCGATGTCCCTTCCACCTTGTATAAAAAGGACTTGGTGACTGACTGACTAATCTGTCAACGCACAGCTCCAACCACTGAACTGAATTGGGCTCAATCTGCTAAGAAAGTATGATCCGAGAGAACTACTGATCCGATTTGAAAAATTATTTCAGAGAGAAGACGAATATTTGAGAATAAATTAAAAATGTTGCAAAAACGAGGAAAAAATTCAACTGCTACAGGAACTAAGTCACTCGCGGGCAAAGGCTAGTTAATTAATGAAACAACAAAAGGGACTAACTTTTTACCAGCCCACCACAGGAAATGAAACTTGATACCAAACCCTTTGTAACAACCTATGTAGGGTACATAATATTAAGAGTAGAACATAATATTCAATTAGAATAAGGGTCTGTTTCACTATCTCCTGATAAGTTCCCGTTAAATTAGTTGACAGATAATTTCATACAAATTTTGTTCCATTTTTCAATTTATCCGGCGGTTAGCGGCTTCCCAGAGGTGGTGATACAGGCCCTTACAATTTGAAATTCGAACTGAACCATAGATTCATAAAATATCATATTCTGTAAAATTCGCGGTCCGTCGAACATTGAAGTCGGCCGAGCTTCTGCCACAATACGGGGCCGGAACCGGAACGAAGCAAAATGGCCAAAACGTAAATCCCCTTTTTGGGATTTTATCGGCATTGCTTTTACCCAGCTAGCATTTATACAAAAATGCTTTGAAAATGTCATTTCGTACAAAAGATATTTTTATACCACAAATGTGGCAAATCTAGACGCATACCGCGAGGACTGGTTTGAGGCGGCACGAGATAACATAAGAGTGTATGGAAAGACCTGGGGGAGGCCTTTGCCCAGCAGTGGGACAGCAATGGCTAATAAAAAAAATAAAAAAAGTGTGGCAAGTCGTGGCCCGCTTGATTGTAGGCGGTTACCACAGCCTATGAACGTTTACAACACCGAAGCATTACTCACGCGTTGCCGACCCTGCAAAAACCTTATAATAATAGTGTCTGTGCTTATTTTTTTTTTGTGTATTTTGTTGGCAAACGAGCATGCCGAGAGTGTGTGTGAGTGAGCAGGTGAGCACGAGCAGTGACGTGAACAGTATCGGCTACGTTCGTACATGTTCAATAAATTGTTCGATTATTTTTTATATCTATACTATACACTATAATCTATACTAATATTATAAAGAGGAAAGATTTGATGTTTGTTTGTTTGTATTGAATAGGCCCCAAACTACTGGATCGATTTGAAAAATTCTTCAGTGTTAGATAGCCCATTTATAGGGGAAACATATAGGCTATATACCATCACGCTACGACTAATAAGAGCGGAGTATCAAATAAAAATGTTGCAAAAACGGGGGAAAAAAATTACAAGGCCACGCGGGCGAAGCCGCTGCCGGTAAGCTAGTCATAAATAATTCTAAATTAATCAGTAAAGCTAAAGTATATTTTTATTGAAAATGTCGACTGCCAATTATTTTTCAATAAAAATTTTGGGATTTTACAAGTATAATAACGACGGTTATAATTGCAATACCTACTTGAAATCTTAGACGATTTTTTAATGGCCATAAATGTGATGTTTTTCTTATTATTTATTTCCAAAAATCCAAACCTACCTATTAAAAATACTTCTTGTTCGACACTGAATTTTCAAAATAAGATATACTTTTCAGTTACATCTAAAGTTAATTTAAAAAGTTTGTTTGGTTCCTTTGTGTTTGCTAAAACTAAAATGACGTCACACCCTGTGAGGATGAAATAAATAGGCTGCATTCAGCTGTAAACTGATAAAGTGTATGCGAATACCTTGTTTGCTTTGATGCGATGAAAGAGTGACGAGATTTTACCTTGAGTGCAGAGTATGTACGTTATATTTTATGTAATACGCTTACTTAAGAAATACTTTACCGTCTCACAGTGTAATGCACTATCTACACTAACATGCATCCTTGGGCAAAAGATAAAATTGAAAAATTGATGAAAAAAGTTACGGAAAATTTCTACGCAAGGGGTCCCGAATTATGTACTGAACTCATGGTATTCGGATGTGCGTCGATGTCCCTTCCACCTTTAAAAGAAGAACAAGGTGACTGACTGACTAATCTGTCAAGGCACAGCTCTAACCACTGAACTGAATTGGGCTCAATCTGCTAAGAAAGTATATTGAGAAATTCCCAAGGGATTGGGAATAAAACATGACTGCGGATAGCGGGCAGCGTATAATACCATATAAAGAGAGGTAGGGCACAGCCATTTATGGCTCAAATCTGGAGCAGCCCATCTGGGGAAGTACCTCCACCTTACAGAAAACTGCAGCCAAATAACACACTTTATTGTGTGTTGTGTTCCTGCAGTGAGTAAGGTAACCAGAGCTCCTTCTAAGGATGCGCTGCGCTGGCAGCAAGAGGAATATTCCCTCAAACTGTCGGCGCAGTGAATCCTCCATAAACCTCTAATAGGTTTTTCGGGTCGGCAACGCGCGAATGATACCCCCTGGTGTTGCAAGCGTCCATAGGCTACGGTAACCGCTTACCATCAGGCGGGCCGTATGCTTGTTTGCCACCTCAGTGGTATAAAAAAAAATCTTTTCAGGCATTTAGCACATTTTTGATAACCTTTCTCCACACCTAGAATTTCTCCTGTATTTTATTTATTTGTTACATCTAACACCTAAGCTTGAAATTACTATAAGTAGACAAATTTTGATTCTGAGCGGGGATCAAACCTGCAACCCATAACGCACAGGCCGACAGCACTGCACCATTTAGATCGTCTTACGCGCGATTCATGAGCTGTTTCTGTTACAGTAGGAGTATTAGAAGACAGTAGGGGTATTCGATTGGAACATGAGGCCAGTCTCAACGAACTTATGTGACAGCGGGGGTGAGAGGTAGGATACTGCGCAGCGAGTAGAAGACTTCCGAGCCGCATCGAACTGTACCTACAATAACATAAACACCTCATGACATTGAATAAACTTACATGTAACATGGCCAACACTAGTAAACACATCAGTATAAAGAAATATCATTAATATACATGAAAGAGTATAAGTATAGAGATTGAAACTAAGATCGCGAGGGAATATATTGAATATAGATGGAAAATAAATAGAATATCGGACACCACAGGCTTTGAATAAATTCAGAAGGAGCAATAGCAATAGTAACTACAGGAGTAAGGGCCTGTTTCACTACCTCCAGATAAGTTCCTGTTAAATTAATTGGCAGATGATTTAATACAAATTTTACATACATACATACATACATAGCTTCACGCCTGTTTCCCATAGGGGTAGGCAGAGACTATAGATTTCCACTTGTATACAAATTTTGTACCAATTTTAAATATATCCGGTAGTTAGCGGCTATCTAGAGATGGGGAACCAGCCAGGCTAACATGCGCGCCACGACAAAATGTTGTCTACTCTTTTGTCTCGCTCTTTCTTGTGCGAAAACGAAACAAAAGCACGACATAAGCGCAGACAAAATGTTCTCGCGGCGTACATGTTAGCCCGGCTGGCCTTCAATCACGCCAACATGGAATAAATGGCGAAAATTATCTTTGTAGGAGGAGGACGGGGATTTTAGGAACCCAGTAACCCGGACAGTAAAGAATGATTTCGGTCAAACAGATGATGTTGATGATGACGATACGCCTTCTTGTGTAATAAAATGCAAAACCGGTACCATTCGTATGTTCTAATGGTTTTTTTTTAATAAATAAGGCAGCGCCCGAATAACCCCTGTGTGCGCTAAAAACATCATCTATGCATTACATGTTTTTATTTTTAATTCTAATTAAATTTTAAATGTATTCTTAAGCTATGCTGGGTAAATACGTAGGTACGTCAGTACTGTAGAATCTTTAACTATATATTTTTGCTTGTATTGTTGTACTGCAGGGTAAAGACTTCCCCTTTCTATATATCACTTGTGATATATAGAAAGGGGAAGGTCACATGTTCTTAGATAAGGGCTTTCGGAAGGAATAAAGCCCGTCACTACATCTTCACTTAAATCGGCCGCGATATCTCCTACCATTTAAAAAAACGGTTCTTTTGGCCCATAGCTCATCAGACAGTTACGGAGCTTTCCAGGAAACATCCGGGATTTTGGCCTTTAATTAAAAAAACAATCTTGTTTCTACAAATTTCATTAGTGATTCGGGATAAGTACAAACCCTTAATCAGTCAAGAAGGCTCTCAAGGCAGTAATTTAACACAGAAATAGTAGATCCCCTTGGGGCTAAAAAGGTGATCATTTGCCTGGAGTCAACGACCGAAGGATGGGACGATATATTCGAAAAAACTCAGAAGCCTTTTTGCATGGAAGATATAAATAACATTGGGTCTAGATCGTAAACAAAATGGAATGAGTATGTGAAAGTAAGGAGGTTTTATAGAATCCAATCAGTCATCTTTTATGTTGTGTGGTATCCACATTTTATTTATAGACAGATAAGAAAGTGGCTCAATTATGAATTTGATACCTACGAAGTACATGGCAAAATATCTTGATATTTTATACTAATAATATTGTAAACAGGAAAGATTTTGATTGTTTGTTTAAATTGAATAGGCTCCGAAACTTCTGGACCGATTTGAAAAATACTTTCACCGTTGGGAAGCTATATCCCCGGGTGCCTTAGGGTATAATTTATATGAAATAATCCAGACCACGCGGGTAAAGCCAGTGGCGGAAAGCTGGTGTATTATTTATTAAACTACCCCGCCGCCGCTCCGCTCTGAGTTTGGTTATTCGGGCTAACCTCCAAAACTACCGTACGGATTTTCATAAAGTTAGACATAGAAAGTAGTATTGTTTATAAAGATTACAGACGCTAAAATACCTATTAGGTATTAATTTGTGGCTGTATAAAAAAACCGCAAGAAATTTATATACTTATAAATATTTTTCTACGCAAAGTTTGGGAATATAGAAGTACTACAAACCTGAATTTGCCAGAAAACAAGTTCGGCTTTAACCAAGAAAAGATATTTAGAAGTTTTATGACTAAGAAGGTTAATTGTTGGTTTTAAGTTAAGAAGTTGGGAACAACAGTTTGTGTTTTATACAAAAGAAAATTCACGTTTCTTACAAACTTTACACAATGAAGGTCGCAATATTGCTTATTACAGAACCATTTTGTTGGGTTGCCTGTGTTCAGTTTTATCTTTAGGATTAGCTATCAAAGAATACGCAAATTCTCTGCAGTTTTATGATGTTTACCTAATGCAATTTTACCTAATTTAATACCTAATAACTAGCTGTTCCTCGGTTTCATTCGCATCTCATAGGATTTTTTGAGGTAAAAGGAAACCTATATCTTTCTCAGGTCGCCAAATTTTATCAAAATCGGTCTAGTAGTTTAGGTGGGACTCTATGTTGACAAACAGTCACTTAAATTTTTTTAAATTGGATCAATTTCATTGAATAGAAAAGCAATTTTTTTACCCTCTGTAGCGTTACAGTATCTAATGAAGTAACTTTTGAATAGATCTTGCAGAAAACACCGTTCTATGAATATTTCAATATTAAGGGCACCAGAAAAACGTGTTATGGGATTTCCAAAGTTTCTATAGTAACTATATAGTTGTAGCTATGAAAAAATCATCTGAGTATATAAAGACATAAAAACTTACTAGACGCTACAATAATGAGATTGAGGTTAATCCTTGAAGATGAATGTTAAAAAAAAGTAAGTATATCACTAAGTATATATATTGTAGCGACATCTATATGTAGCGCGATAGATGTCGCTACAATATCACTAAAACTGCCAAAAATCACTGGCTGAAATTATGCACAATTCAATTTTTTTTTAAATACGGGTGTTGTATCTGACTCATAAGTAGATATAGTTATAAACTCACCAGATATCTATATATAGCGAAGGGCACGTACTCCAACATGACGAAGACATCAGCCACCGCCAGCCACTTGAGCAGCCGATTGATAGGCGCCGCGGCCAGGTCCCGCCGCGTCAGCACGGCCACGTTCAAAGCATTCGCTAGACTGCCGAAGAAACAAACCTGGAACAAATAAGTTCATACAAGCAGGAAGCATTGATAGCCACTGGCTGCCAAGTCAAAGGTCTCGAGTTCGAATCCAAGGCACGCACCTCTGACATTTCGAAATCATGTGCGTAATTATCACTCGCTTTAACGGTGAAAGAAAACATTGTGAGGAAACCTGCATGTCTGAGTGATTTTCTCGACAGCATGTGAAGTCTTCCAACCCGCATTATGCTAGCGTGGTGGAGTATATCCTTATCCCTCTCATACTGAGAGGAGACCCGTGCCCAGCAGTGGGACAGTATAGGGATGATGATGAGGTGATGGGAAGGGAGTGGTACCCCACGACACAGGTTTTCCTAGTGTGGGGGCCAGAGATATATTGTTTTTCTTTTTGATTACCTAGTGTCCGAGACTAAAAATCGTAAATATATATATTTGTATCGTACTAAAACTTGAATGAAATAAAGAATTTTATTTATTATTTATTTATTTATGATGACATAACATGACATACGTAAGTCTGTATTTCCTGAAGAGTTAAGTTGAGGTGTACTTAATGTAGGTATATCCACAGTTTTCTGCTATCTGTAGGTCCCATCCTATATGTAATAGGTGGCGAGCCTATTTCTATCAACCGGGCACAAATAAAAACTCCGACCTGCTTACTGAGAATTTCACAAAAACCTAATAACATTGCTCGACCCCGGGAAACGAACTCAGAATCTCTAGCATACCAATCTCTACTACACTAAGGGCCTGTTTTACCGCCTCCTGATAAGTTTTTGTTAATTTACTTGGCAGTAAGGGGCTCGTGGCTAAGTTATAGCAACGCTGACCAACCGATCTGCAAGTTTAAGCTACGCTTGCCGAGGTCAGTCCGTGGATGGGTCCCTTCCGTGCCTCGGAGAGCACGTAAAGCCGTCGGTCCCGGTTGTCATACGAACACCTATGACAATCGTTAGTGGTAGTCAGAAGCCCAAAAAGCCTGACAACCAGTCTATCCTTCGAAAATCGGTATTCCCCAGAAATTGTGCGGAGGTTTGATGGCAGTCGCTTCGTGTAAAATACTGATATTCAGCCGCATCTGGTTCGACTGGAAGCCGACCCCAACGTGGTTGGGAAAAAGGCTAGGATGATGAATTTACTTGGCAGATAATTTCATAAAAATTGAGTTCCATTCTTGAATTTATCCGACGGTTAGCGTCTATCCAGAGGTGGTAAAACAGGCCCTACATGACCTACTTCGAGCAATTTTTTTTGTTTGTTTTATTTAAAAAAACCTTTGCCCCACACTAAGATATTCCCCTATATCGTGAAGTGGGTGCGGTACTATACACTTTTGTAATAATAATGACCCTGCTTTGTAAAAGCACTTAAAACCTCAACCTCTTTCAAGACGGCCTCGTTGAGCCACCATTTGTAGTACTGCTCAAGAGGCCGAACAAAGAATATGCTTTTTCTGCGGTTTGTATTTCAGCAACACATCTCAAATTTGCCAACAATGACGTTCTATTTAAACAAGGACTCAAAAACACTCCAAATGGAATCTGGCAATATAAAAATCATATTCTTTAACCTAGCAGCGGGACAAAACGGGCTAGTAAAAAAAAAATCTTTAACCCAATCGACCTTTCAGATTTGGAACATCGTTGGCTTTATGAATTTATGATGAATATAATATGAACTTATGATTAAGGAAAAAGTTCTACCAAAAATATAGCAATTTAACCTGAAAACCGTTAAAAGAATTAGGTAATGTAAATTGTATCTAAAAAAATATTGCTTGGTTATTTAATTTTAAAGTCCAAGTCGATCTTCTTTTTTATTAAAAAAAAACGTTGGGTCTATACTTCCGAGCTGCTACTGAGAATTTCATAAAAAACCCGTATCACTTTACTTGACCCGGGAATCGAACCCGCATCGGAGCACTAAATTAACGAGACAGTTTACAGTATTAATTACATTTTGTATTTCTTTTCACAAATTAAAATCGTAAGTAATTTGCATGCATTTGGCGTAGATTTTAAGATTATGTATGACCTTTATCACTAAAACGGTGACGTAACGATGAGTGTACGCACCTGGATAAAAAAAAACTGGCATACCAGAATAATTGTAGTTTACAATCGATTGATAGACTTTAGACTCTTTGGAGTGTAGCCAACGTTAAAATATTTTTTACGATTGTTTACAGGAAACATCAACGGTTGCCGTTTTTTGTGAATGGGCAACATATGAAAAAATATTTTTAATAAGGTAAGTAAGTAAGTAGGTAAGTTTATTGTGGCAGTTCTATAATGTCAGGAACACGCTACTTTTGTCGATGTATCTAGGTACCTACATTACACACGGTACGGTACACGAACCATAACCCAACGAACGCTTTTTCTCATTCTACTTTACAACCGATATTTTTGCCTGTATCTACGCGGCCATTTGGCTTCGATTCTACCTAGGAAATAAACACCACATCTTTGAATAATTATAAACAACAAAATCAAAATAATATATTTCGATATAAGTAATATTTTACTTGTTCTATTCGCACTTAACTACGTTTACACTAGTACCACCTAAGTAAGTAGTAGGCAATATAAGTATTCAAAGAAAGATCTCAAAAATATCATTCATAAAAATAACAGCGAGAATGGTCGAATCTTTCCCAATCATAATTATTTATATTATGCAGCAACTGATTTTTATTTATATCTTTAGTTCAAATAACATAAACATATCTTGGTCACTTGGAAAAATTTATTTATTTATTTAGTATTCACAAAATCCACAGCTCTTAAAGATAACGTATTTTACAAGTAGACCATCTTAAAGCCAAATACGGATTTACAATTTCTACCTAATCTTATTTCATGCAACAGAAAAAATGTAAAACAAGGAATGAAAAAATAAAATTATGCCAAACACCGTATCACATGTGTGTATGTGTGTGTGTTTGTGTTTGTGTGTGTGTGTGTGTGCGCATGTGTGTTTCAGAGAATAATAAAATTATTATCGTTTATTTATGTCTTCATAAATATTAGCCAGAAGTAGCTTTCTGTAAGTATTAGTTTTGGTGTCAAAAATATCCAAATGACAAAAAAATAATAAAAGCATGCTACATGTTATATTTTTTTTAGACGAAGTTTTATCAAGCGAACTCAGTCCTTTTGAATAAATAAATTGTGCTTAATTTTTTGATAGGATTCGAATTTCTATTTTGTTTACGGTGTATCTAATAATGTTTGCAAATTATAGTTAATTATTATATTATCATTTGTTCTTATCATCACTACATAGTATAAAACAAAGTCGCTTTCACTGTCCCTATATCCCTATGTATGCTTAAATCTTTAAAACTACGCAACGAATTTTGATGCGGTTTTTTTTAACCTTCTTTAACTTATAAACCTTCATCTTCAATCACTCTATCTAGAGTGATTGAAGATGAAGGTTTATAAGTATAATAACATCACGCGGGCGAAGCCGCTGGCGGGGAGCTAGTTTATTAATAAAGCTTAATCAATTTAAAAATATTACTTTTAAACATTGCTGAAATCACATAATAAAAACATGTTATTGTAAATGCGTGAGTTTTGTAACGTCAACCTGATAAATTGCCTGAATAAAAGTTTTCTCTGAATATTTTTCCCCGTTATATTATTGTATTCTTAAGAAAACTGGTAAAACGTAGACGTCTTGACAGTCAAGTAATTGTGTGAAATGAGAAAGGCAAGAAATGTAAGGCGCATCAAGAAGCGGACAAAGCCAAAGGATAAAAATTGTCTGGTTGTACACACGGCTACACGTCAACCAGCATAAGCTGACTTCGAAGTATCCTGCTGACCTCGTATAGGCTTTCTATACAATGAAAGGTCAGCTTATACTAGATATAGCTTTGCATACTTTAGAAAAGCTTCACTGAAGGTTTAGAATAAGTTTGAAATTGTTTGAATTTAGAGCTTTATTCGACCCATTTAATTTAAAAAGCTGTACGGCACCTTAACTTTCTCCAATAGGTAATTTTGTTAACTTCACGGAACTTTCTATAATAATTGAGTTTATTAGTGATTAAATTTCAGTAATTAATTTTGTCACTATCCGTCAGAACCTGTAATTGGCCAGTAAAAGTAAAGTGGCTTTCTTTTATTAAATAAATAAGTAAAGGCAATATTCCTCTATTGCATGGGAACAAATGTAGGTACCAGAAGCTGTGGATATACTTACATTCCTACCTATCAAACGTGGAATACAAACTGTTATGTTATGTTATCTATACTAATATTATAAAGAGGAAAGATTTGTTTGTTTGTTTGTTTGTTTGTAATGAATAGGCTCCGAAACTACTGGACCGATTTCAAAAATTCTTTCACCTTTGGAAAGCTACATTATCCCCGAGTAACATAGGCTATATATCATCACGCTACGACTAATAGGAGCGGAGTAGTAATGAAAAATGTTGCAAAAACGGGGGAAAAAATTATAAGACCACGCGGGCGAAGCCGCTGGCGGGAAGCTAGTAATATTATAAAGAGGAAAGATTTGTTTGTTTGTTTGTTTGTTTGTAATGAATAGGCTCCGAAACTACTGGACTGATTTCAAAAATTCTTTCACCTTTGGAAAGCTACATTATCCCCGAGTAACATAGGCTATATATCATCACGCTACGACTAATAGGAGCGGAGTAGTAATGAAAAATGTTGCAAAAAACGGGGGAAAAAATTATAAGACCACGCGGGCGAAGCCGCTGGCGGGAAGCTAGTTATTAATAAACTATCAAACAAAAAAGTACTATCAACGTCTTTAATAAATAAAACATTGAACGAAAACCACTCAGAAGTTAAATAACGCTTCTTATAACCACGGCACGTTTGCGTTTGAATAAATGAATAACATGTTTGACATGCATTACATAAATCACGAATACGGAACGAAATCAAAATACGTTCATACGGCCTAGAGTTTGTCGATCAAAAACCCATCAATGTGTGTAAACAACCTTAATTCATTATTGTTCAAATGTCCTTAATTATGGGATATTTGATACCCTAGGTTATGTTTGCGAATCATTATCGCCTGATGATGGAGCCAAATTGGTCAATATGTTTCGTGAACGCTGTAATTAATGCTTTTATAGCACTTTTATGTAGTTATTTTACTAAATCGATGACTCCGTTATAGATTTGAGGCTTTTATGAACGTATTTGTTTAATATGTCAGCATTTCATCAGTTAAAATACTTTATATAGTGCCTTGGGGTGGGTAATTGCGAAAATAGGGATAATCCGAAACTTGCGAATTTCTAAAAAAATGTATGTATATTTATTTGTTTGACACGTAAAGTAAGCAAAATTAGCATACTAAGTGTCCTTTTCAAAATTGATATAGATCTTTTTTTGACGTGGAAGATGCAGTAGAAGTATGAAAGAATCGTAGCAGAAGAAGTATGTACTATTTGGTGGTTTAGGTCTAGTGTTTGATTATCAGGTCAAGCAAAGTGATATGTGGTTTTCGAGTCATAAAATATATGTTTAGAATTTGAGATAAAGACAATTAAATGTAAGTAAATTGTATCTAAAAAGGTATATATTTACTCACTCGACCTTAGTGCCTGTCCGCAATAACGACTTTAATCCACCTAATAAGCCTATTTTGGTGCTACATAAATCAATCAAACTGCCTATAGCCCAGAATAAAGAATAATTGCGGGTTTTTCTTAGTAGGCTTAGCATTTTATTACCTTCTTTCGCTAAATTGAAACGTGTCCACACTTCTTTATCGGATTTTTTCTTCACAAAAAATATTAACAGAAATACCAGTGGGTGAAAAAAATTACAGATATTTTTTTTTCACCTACACTTAGTTGGAGTGTAGGTAAAAATCTTATATTAAAGATTTCCAGAAATTGGGTTGGGGTTCTGGTTTTGCGCTGGTGGGTACAAAGTATAGCTAAGGGCGAGTGCAGACGACATAATTGGCGTTTGACAAGAGCCGTTCAGTCGTCCAAATTGAATAATTTTTTTCTATAAAAATATAACAGATTAAAAACCATTGCAATCGATTCTGTTACTGATTCTGAACAAATTACTTTCGACTTTCGGGTAAACAAATACTAACGTTGTAAAGTGACGTTTTTCATTTGTTGGGTGCTACAAAAATCGTTTTTTAATAAGTATCCAATTAAAACGAACATACCATCACATCCCCGTATCCTAGAAAAGTTAAGCAAAGTTTCTCGAAATGGTTTAGGACTTAAGTCTCTTATTACAATATTTAATTAATTTTGTAAATTTCCCTTAGTAGCGACCAAGACTTAAACTGCCTCGTTGGTCTAATGGTCTGAAGCACGACTGCTACGCTAGAGGTTCTGGGTTCGATTCCCGGGTCTAGCAAAGAACTCGGAGTCTGGATTTGTGCCCGGTTGATGGCAATAAGTTCACCCCCTATTACATGGGACCTAAACATACCGGTGAACTGTGGGTGTACAGTACACATCTGCCACCCTTCGGGGAATACAGGCGTGATGGTATGATGGTATGTAGCGACCTAGCTGCTATTATGATAGTTCATTTGAGTAGAATAATAAATATAAATAATAATAAATATCCTGGGGCATTTTACACAGCACCATCTAGTCCCAAACTAAGCAGAGCTTGTACTATGGGTACTAGACAATGGATATAATACATATATACTTTTTTTTTTGTAAATACATACTTATAATACATAGAAAACACCCAGGCAAACACAAATACTTATATTCATCACATAAATATTTGTGTCCTGTGGGAATCGAACCCACGACCTCGTGATCAGCAGCCCGGTACTCGAACCACTAGACCACAGACGTCGTCAACAATAGCAGTATAACACCATAAATCTTGTACCTAGTACCTACCTACCTCTGAAGTAATATACCTAAATTACGTAACTTTACCCAATGACGTGGGAAAATAATAATAAAAATAATAAAAGTATATATTAAGGGAAAGTTATAAAACCAACATATTGTTGGTTCGCCCTGAAATAATTCACGGTTGAAATAATTCCAACGAAAACGTTCAGGCTTAAGACATTCTAAAAACAGAGCTAAAATAACACGCCCTCATTATAAAATACTTACGATAAGACTAATGTATCCATGAATACTGTTGTAAGCCAGGATAATATCCCTGAAGTTTCCTTCGCAGTACGTGCAGGCTGGTTCACTGGGTCGTGTGAGGTTCAGTCGAGTTCTCCATCCATCCACTAGCTTCACTAGGGCACCGAAGTCTAGAGGTTCATGAGAAATATTCTTCGACGATTGTTCTCTTAACGCTGAGAGGAACTGGGAGAAGTCCACATTGCTCCTATTCTCATTAGTGATTTCAGTCTCTAGCAACATCTCTTCGAATAAATTCGTCAACGTTTGCGTTATATTCGAGCCTTCATCTCCACTCATTTTTCAACGGTCATCTCTTCAATCAAATTCATAACTTTTTAGCGGGTTCCTGAAACAAATATTAAACAATTTGAATATTTTCAAAGGAATCAATTGATTTCGAAATATTGTAACACTCGTACGTTCAATTTCTCGATAATTTGTAGTCCGATTAATCGACCGTTATCAAGTTAAAATTTTATTTATAGCTATACCCTGTATAAATAACAAGGGTTTATTATTTATACAAGGTATATATCAATAGAAACCCCATTCTATTCTTCCAAACTAAAAAAAGTATATAAGTAGGTAAGTATTATATTCATTGTCTAGTACCCATAGTACAAGCTATGCTTAGTTTGGGACTAGATGGTGTTGTGTAAAAAAAAATGTTCCAAGATATTTATTTATTTTATAAACTCTTCATGACTACTGTTGTTCCAAGTCTATACAAAGGTCTCATTATAACATAAAATGTGCCGAGGTAGTTACATTTTATGTAGGTTTGAAAGGTACCTACCTACCTAGGTGATGTTAGTTGAATTCCATCAACCAATTTAAAGAGAGTGGTTTTAGTACCTGAGATACGGTACCAATAACGTAGTTCATAAGATGAGTTAATAGCTCGCCTACGTGCTATATTGTGTCAAATAGCTTTTAGAACGAAATCAAGGGTATGGGAACATTGCAGTAACATTATTTTTAAACAAAAATCAAACTGCCTCTTTGCAAAAAATAATAGGTTTACATTATGATTTCTAATAAATTTGGCGGCGGTGCCAAACTACTAATTAAATTTAAATATGAATTTCGTGGGGGAGGCCTTTGCCCAGCAGTGGGACAGTAATGGCTAATAAAAAAAAAAAAAAAAAAAATGAATTTCGTTGTCTGTTTGGCACCGACTCCAAATTAATTAGAAATCATAATGTAAATATGTACTACCTGTTATTTTTTGCTTTATAGTGCCTAGGTGTATTTTGAAGGATTGTTTTTGTTTAAAAAATATTGATTTTAAAAGTTTTAGTTTTAGTTTTTAGGTTTTTAATTTAAGTAGTATTTTGTTTTGTACCTATTCAATTATATGGGTAGGCCAACTTAACGCACTGCCCTAATAGGATAGCGAGATTGACAGCGAGATTGAGATCTATGTATACAATTTTTTACTTTTCGTCGAGTTTAATCCAAATATCAAAGTTTTATGCTAGTAAATACTTGAGATGGAAAAAGCGGCTGAGAAAACTAAATATACGGACAAAAACATCTTATCGAAAAACGTACCGGTAAATAGCGCCAAGTTCTCATAAAAAGGCATGAGATTAAATTCTCTAGGTAAGTTCTTCCCTAAAGGTTGGTCTTCAAAGCAAAATAGTTTTCAACGTCATGTCGACTTCTTATTATTATTATTTCCTTTATTTATCTTTATACATATTATTTGTATTTTTAAATATTTTTATAAAAAACAAAAAATATAAAAACATTTAAAAATATAAAAAATAGTAGCCCACCGGTATCGGGAACAGAGTCCAAGCTACCGGTGGTCAGGGCTCCAGGGAAAGGAACCTCCTAACAATACGTGCCGTATCTAGGAGTACCGCTTTCTGTATCAAGCCCTTGATCCAGCCACTCAACGAGAGCCTCCTTAGATGTTGGTCGAGGCTCTTGGCTATAAGCCATTGGCAGACACAACGATCGTACAATGATCGCCGAATTCACCTCCCACATGTCGACAACCTCACGTGCCAAATCAAGATACTTATTATTATTATTATTATCCTTTTAGTCCTAGCGTGATGATACATAGGCTATAGCCTTCCTCGTTAAACAAGCTATCGAACACTGAAAGAATTTTTCAAATCGGATCTATAGTTTCTGAGGTTAGTGCGTTCAAACAAACAAACAAAGTCTTCAGCTTTATAATATTAGTATAGATTATAGATAAAATATTCGACAACTAAGTAATGCATCTAAAAATAAAAATGGCGTACATGGGCGTCAAGTACTCCACATCGCTGGTATCTGGTAACGTGCCCAAAATACTGGTACCGTTGTACTGTACGTATTGTAAAACGTTTTAATATTTTTGGATATTTTTAAGTTTGAAAGTGAATTTTGAGGGAACAAGGGCTCTCTGATGATAACTTTTCAAAGATTTGTTCGCAAACTTGGCGGTACACTACCGTGCAACTAGATTTGTGTTATATTTATAACGTTGGTCGTAAAAGTGAGTGGTTCTGTAGATAAATCCGACACATGGGAAAAGATTGTTCCAGAATTATTTGGCGTGAGCCGCGGAAATGGCCTGGGAATGGAGTCATATGCTCCATTGATTTAGTTTTGGGCAGTTATAACGGAATAAGATTTTCCTTTCAATGTCCTTAAACGTAATACGTATCGATTTTCTTAAGTTGAAAAAACTATTTTCACGTTAAATATTAATTTAATTGTGTGGGTATTTCAAGTTTTTTTAAACTGTATTATCCCACTCCTGAGCAAAGGCCTTCCCCATTTTATCCACTTTTCTCACTTTGTTGCGCTACTTTGTGTATTCTAGATATAAGTAGATGTAAGTAGATACTAAAACTAATTCTCAATTTATTTTATGTGGCATAAAAACTCCTCTATCTGCTCATATATCTCAAAGTATGTACCTACGATGACACATACTGAAGCAATAAAATGTCTAGATTCGTCTGAAGTACCTCCAATCAAAATCGATTTTAATATTTTCTCAGTTACCTACTATATTTTATCTACATGACACCGTTTACATTGGCCACCTGTGGCTACCGGGAGCTTATAAATACCTCGTTGTTCACGTGATAAAAGTTTTCTTATAAATCCAGTATATTGTTTTCCAGAAAATTCCACTTGGCTCTTACATAGTGCAAGAGGTTTAGCCCAAAGCGTTTTTGAGATTATACTTTGCAACTATTATTACTTTGAAGTTATGTTTGTATTTACGTAAAATATTTTTAATAAATAGTAGATTAAGGGCCTGTTTTACCATTTCTGGATAGTTGTTAACCTCCAGATAGGTTAAAAAATGAAACAAAATTTGTATGAATTTACCTGCCAGATAATTTAATGGGAATTTACCTTGAGGTGGTGAAACCCTAAATATCTACTGCTTACAACTGCAGCCATGTTTTTTGTTTCACCCAGATTACAAAAAAAAAACTGTTATACATACCTACCATAACAATAACTGCATCATCAGGTCTAGTGATATTAAGCACATAATCATATCTTCACATAATTCTAATGATACCTGGGAAGAAGACTGTGTTATTTTTGGCCCCTCTCCCTACCGTTTCTAAATATTAAGTACCACGAAGTTTGGCGCGCTGCATACACTCAAAATGCTGTTCTAAAAACTGACGCGTCTAAACTGTAACTAAACGTGTCTTGTGTTCTCTAAATAAAATGTCAGCTGTGCACTAAATAACGTTAATATAAGGTTTATTATGTAATAAGTACAATTGTACTAACGAATAGAAACTAATATGGATTAGAAACTATTCAATACTGTGAACACAAAGCGATTCAATTATACCGTTGCTTTGTCTACAAACAACTGCTTTCCTAAACAATGCAACAGTTAGGTGGGTAACCACACTAAAATATCAATTTACTCCGCCCCCACTCTATTTTCAGGCCTACAATTTAAATTAACAATTTCATTGTAATACAATACTGCTAATGCTAATGAGACGTTTAAAAAACCGTAACAACCTCAAGGCTTAGTGGTTGTGGATCGTTTCGCAGATCGAGTAATTTACAAATACCGGCACGTAAGTTGGACTAATACTAAAGGAGGAGGGAAAGTTTGCACAGTGCATTTCCGTGCAAAATTTACGAATATTCACTTTTTGCGTATCCGCCATTTTAGTTCAAGTTATTTTCCAATAACTATAATTGGGATTTTCTCTAAAATTCTTAGTAACAGCTAGGAGTTTAACTTTTTAAAAGAAATCACTACATATTCTAAAACAAAGTCCCCCGCCGCGTCTGTCTGTCTATCTCAGCATTACAAACTGTAAAACTATCAAACAAATTTTCATGCTAGTTTTTAACAATAAACGGAGTGATTCACGCGGAAGGTTTCTGTGTTTGTGTAAATTGCCTGAAATTTGACGATGATTGTTGAAGATGTCCGAAAAAATATACCGACTCGTAGTTCCTTGCGAAGCCACGGTGTATTGCTAGTCTCATAATATAAACGATACCTCCATTCTCTGTAAGTTTAATTAAAACTGAGACAGACAACAAAATAACATTTTTTTATTAAGTTATCCCTAGTTGTTACAAGACCCCAATAGCAAAGTATATGAAACTTTGGCATAATGAAAAATAAGTAGGTATCTACCTTCACTAAAAGTAAACAACGTCTGAATGTCTAGCAAAACATTTCTAGCTAACACAAAGGAATGTCCTCAATACTCTCAGACTACTCGACATATAGCGCCGTTTCTCACACCGGACTTCAATTTACGCCCTGTTGAATGCGAAGTGGTCTGCTATAACAGACACCCGATTAAGTGTGTGGTTTTAGTCACCCGACAATACAAACTGTCGTGTGATGAGAAGTCCGAATTATACTGTCCAAGATACAGGTGTTTGGATCTAGTTTAGAAGTCAGGAGTTCATTTAGTTTTAAACTGCTGACAGGACGATTAGAACCTCACAAATTGTATCAGGAAGCTTTATCTAAACTAATATTGTAAAGAGGTAAGTTTTTTTTTATTTGTTACGGTTTAACTCAAAAACTACTTAAACGATTTTGGAAATTCTTTCACCATTAGAAAGCTACACCTTTACCGAGTAACATAGGCTATGTTATATATTCAAATAAATGTTATTATTATTATTATTGACAGAAAGTCGCTAAATTTATTAGCGAGGGTCGCTGTCACCGGATACGGTGAAGAGGACCATACATACATATTATTATTATTATTGCAAAACATAATTACAGGCCAATATCCTAATGATAAACTGGTTGTCAGAAAGTTGTTCGTGAAGATCTGTGCTTAATTATTACAGGGCTACTAACCATTTTGGATTAATTGGTCCCTAACAATCGGCAACCATTCATTATTACATCCAACTCTAGTAACACATACATTACACTATCCATCCATCCACTGTCATCATGTATTTTTACAACTAATGATATTTTCAAGTTTAGTGGTGTAATCCTACTTTATGACGGGACTAATTGTACAAACAAAATATTATAGCGGTCGCTCCCTTTAACGTAGGAGGGTAGGTTTACCCCTCCTACGAATAATGATAAAGTGGATGACGGTGAACATTTCATCAGAAATGTGATACCCAGAACGAATATTACAATGTACTATAGTGCAGGAGCGAACTATGAACTATAACTAATTATATTTATTAATACATGCCATAGTAGACTAGACTATTGGTCGTAAATGCGACTGCTATATAACTGCTGCTTGGAGTTTTGATTTGTGCCCTATGAATACAGGCTAACCCCCAGGAACATGCACCTAAACATACACTGACCTTTTAAACTTGAAATTTGAACGATAGCGGATTGTGAAAACTTTGATGAACGGTAACTGCATTGGTAGTATTTATCATAAGTATACTTAGTGATTTTTAAGCTCAGTAAATTCCTTTAAGTTCTGCAAACGAGCTAAAACAGGGCAACAAGTTCCGACGGCTCCATTATCGCTACATATTATTTCCAAAAAAATATACGATGATTTTTTGCAGTCCTCTCTTGGCCTGCATGGCATATTACAATGGCGTCATCGTTATAATGAGGTGGTCGGCTCAACCGTACGCATGGTTGCACGTCAAAGTAATTGCAACAGTGAAACATTCACAAACTACATACATTTGTAAATACTAGATACAATCGATGATAGACTCTCTGACTGAGTCAAAATGTCGAAATAAGTAGGCATTGGTATATTTCAATCAAATACATAATGTATGTTTAAGGTTGAGTAGATAGAATGTTCTTTATTATCCACCAACAATTTGAAGATCGAAAACAAATAAACTTAAAGTTGTATGTAACTACAAATTGGTCGTCTTGTCACTAAAGGAAATGTATAAAACATTAATCTGTCAACTGACCTTACCTACAGACACATAACATATTTTATTAGAGATAATATTGTTCGAGGATGCTAGGGAAAAATTGGCAATTACACCTGCAATGGTCGTGGAAACTTCACAAATCTCATGATCATACCAAATAATGGTAGGCAAGTCCGGTTTTTAGTCGAAAGGAGCCTGAGTTCTCTACTACGTACGCTGACGATGCCTTAGGATTTTCCGTAGATACTATTTTTTTATACCACTATGGTGGCAAACAAGCATACGGCCCGCCTGATGGTAAGCAGTAAACAACACACAGTGAAGTGTGTTATTTGGCTGCAGTTTTCTGTGGGGCGGAGATACTTCCCCAGATGGGCTGCATTGAGCTATAAATGGCTATCCTACACTATAAAAAAATTGTGTAGTTAACGTGAAATGCCGTTTCTGTGCGTCGAGTCTACGATAACCCGCTTTGGCATTTCGAGATTGACATGATAATTTTCCGCATTGTAAAAAACAGTAACATCGTGTCACATCGTGCCACTATGACGTTTTCAGATAAATTTCCCATGGGTTTGAGCAACATCAACGTAGGATGCCGTTTCTAGTATATACATAGATATGTATATACATGAAAAACTAGGACGCTTTGCTATTTAAAACGTAGGTACTGTTTCTACAAGAACTCTTACTTATTCCACTCGCAATTGAAGCCCAAGAATATTTATTAAGGTCAACTCGCTCAATTAATTTTAGCACACAGAAGTTTTAATTAATACAAAAATTACGGATTTCTCCAAATGTTCGCATATTTATTTGTCGCACTGGCATCTTTAAAGTCTTTTTAACCCCCGACGCAAAAACGACGGGGTGTTATAAGTTTGACGTGTCTGTGTGTGTGTGTGTGTCTGTCTGTGGCATCGTAGCTCCCGCACGGATGAACCGATTTTGATTTTTTTATTTGAAAGGTGAATTAGTCGGGAGTGTTCTTAACTATGTTTGATGAAAATCGGTCCAAGATGGCCGCCGCCACAAAATAGCGAGTAACATATTTTTTCACAACTCCCTCAATATGGGTATCAAATGAAAGGGCTTAACTAGGAGAATACTATACACTATGATAAATTTCAAATCCAAGATGGCCGCCACCACAAAGTGGCTAATAACACTTCGTGTCGGGGGTTTTCTAAATTTTAAATTTATATTTGCTGTATTTAACAAGCTGTAAATATTCATCAAATTCGTGGGTGAAACAGTGATAAACATCTGTCCATTCTTAAAAACTTTCACGTTTATAATAATAGATAAGATTTTGTACAAAGGCGGACTTTATTATTATAAGCATTCTCTACCAGTCGACCGGTGATACCGAGACCAAGTCATATCTGATTCCATCCAGCGCATGAGCTCAGACCTTAAAGTATTTTCCGACTCATCTTCTTGTCACCATCAGGCATTCCAGATTATCGGAACTGTATCTAAGTTTCGTAAACGTGACAAAAGCAGCTCTCGAAAATAACTTCCAAGCGAAATCTCTCTAAACTTAATATTCTTGATGCGTCTACGAAACGAGTTGATCTGAAACTCGAGAGTATTTTGTTTAAACCGCACTACTCCCTTGTTATCTCCAACTTTATATTCATGAAGGCCTCTTGAATTCTGCTATTTTGCGACAGTAAACATATCACATTATTTACTAGTTATAACCCCAGGCACCGTTTGCATGGCTGTCTTATTTAATAAGTATTTTAACTTTATCCAAGATCTATGCGTATTGACATTTCGTGACTGCTTATCCTTTGCAAAACAGTGATTGCCTAAGATAATTAATGACCCTGAACTGACAAGTTAAAACATCTCGATTTCGACTCTTTAAATTAAAAAATATGTTTCAAGATCTAAGGCGCGGCCAACTAGTTCCGCGCAGACTGAAGCATTTTTACTTTGTTGTGCTAAAACTTCTCCATAATAAAGCTTTCCCAAAAACCATAATGTGTATCTTGAGATACTCAACAAAAATGTTTCGTTAAGTACCAGAGTTTTGCCATTAATTATTAGTCGTTAGCAAGTTTATGAGCCATTAACTGGTACATCTGTTCGCATGGACTCAGTGCTAGCCGTCACGCACTCCCACGCATCACACGAAAATCTCATGCATTTTCTATTCGTATACCTACCTAGTAGTCTGCAAATTAGATTTGGATGCTAAGATAATATTTTTATTCTATTTGCTTTGAGTTTCTAAATAATTTATTTTAATAAGAAATTTCCTCCTTTAGATTTCTGCCAGATTTGTGGTAATGGGCTAGCCCCGTATAAAATGTCACACAAATGTACCGGTGAAATAATTGAAGTTGTACCGCTGTACACTTTGACCTAACCCATACTCAATGGATACTATAACTACTAAATTACTAATGGACCCCAGGTCTTGGAGGACGAGCTGTAACAACACCTGGATTCTTTATCAGTAGCCTGCATAGCACCTGGCCAGTGTTAACCATCGGTATCTACTTAACAGTTTTAAAAGGAAGATTATTGTTTAGGCACAAGAATGGTATTTACGTATGCTTCTTTAGTGAAACTTCTTGTTGAAATTTGGATGTAATTTGGTTTATTTTAGAAATTTTTGGTACAGAGAGAAATGTTTCCTTTGGCGGTAATTAATCTGACAGCTGTCAACAGTGTTGTCATTACATACAAAAAAAAAGTTTTTAGAAGTGGCAACATTTGGCGTGAACATAACCTCCCCCCGTTGAAGGGCACTGAACTTCAACCTTGCGAATCTTCAGTAGGAGCCGGCAGAGGACAAAGACGTATCAATGAGCGGCGCACGCATCCTCGCGTCGTGTTGATATCTGCCACCCGTGAGATGCCGTCAGGTCCAGGATACAATTTAACCACACGTCCGAGACGCCAACTTAATGGAGGTGTGCTGTCTTCGTGCAACAGAACCATATCGCCAATATGTAACCTTGCGGTGTTGCTCTTCCACTTTGTGCGTTGCTGGAGTTCAGAAATGTACTCGTTCTGCCATCGCTTCCAGAAATTTCTCCTTATTTCTTCAAGGCGAGCGTACCGCTGGAGACAGGTTGCCTTGCAGTCTCCTTGGGCTGATGTTGGCAGCGCATTAAGCGGCCTGCCAATTATAAAGTGTCCTGGGGACAAGGTAAGGAAATCGTCCGGGGAAGAGGACATGGGACAGATAGGGCGACTATTTAAGACTGCCTCTACTTGTGCGAACAAAGTACAAATTTCTTCGAAAGTTAGATGAGTATTTCCCATGACCCTTTTTATATGAAATTTGGCAGCCTTGACCCCGGCTTCCCAGATTCCCCCAAAGTGAGGACTGTAAGCAGGTATGAATGAGAATTTTATTCCTTCACCGGATGCAAACTCAGAAAGAGACTGATTATTATATTTTAGAAAATTACTAATTTCTTTTGCAGCGGCAACAAAATTTCGTCCGTTGTCGGAACAAATCTCCGCTGGCTTGCCACGGCGGGCTACAAATCGACGTAAGGTCATAATGTACGCTTCCTTGGTCAAGTCGCTTACCGGTTCTAAATGAACGCATTTGTATCGCAGACAAATAAATAGACATAAGTAGCATTTTTGTAACTTTGCACCGCGTCCCTTCCGATTTAAAATAAGAAACGGGCCCGCGTAATCAACCCCAACGGATTTAAAAGGAAAATCAATGGAAATACGACTTGTGGGTAAGTTACCCATTTTGGGACATAAGGTTTGACCACGAATGCGAACACACGTTACACATTGTCTTACAACGCTTCGAGCAAGCTTCCTACCGTTAATGGGCCACACCATATCTCGGATAGTTGCTAATAACAATTGTGGACCTGCATGTAAATTGCGCAGGTGTTCGCGTATAAAATAAAGTTTAGTGACATAGTGAGCAGAATCTAAAAGTATGGGGTGTTTTTTATTAAAAGAGTAATCAGAATTATCCAATCTCCCACCAACTCTCATTAAGTGAGTTGTGGTATCAAAAAATGGTGATAAACATAATAATTTAGATTTTGGTGATAATGGTAAGTTTGAAAGCATTTTTTTATATTCAAAAGGAAAAGATTGTTTTTGTGCAACCTTACAAATAAAGTGAAAAGAATTATTTAGTTCTTGTACTTTTAAAATTCCAGTTAATTTGCAATGTTTATTTGATTGATTTGAATTATGTAAAAACCTTAAAAGATATGCAAATACTCGTTGTAATTTAGTAAAATTTGAAAATTGTTTAAAATCAAATGTAGACTCAGGTAAATTAATATAATGAACTTTTGTTTCAGGTAAATTAATAGATTTTTTTGTTTCAGGTAGATCAGTATTATTTGTATGCTTATGAATTACTGGCCACTGGGATTCATCTTTACACAGATAAGACGGACCTTGCCACCACAAGGTATTGTTTAGGAGTAGATTGGCATTTAAGCCTCGAGAAATTAAATCTGCAGGATTAGCGTCAGTGGGAACATGGCGCCATGATTTAGGATTAGTCAGCTCTAAAATTTCAGCAATCCTATTTGCCACAAATGTTTTTAGTTTACTAGGATCATTGTTAATCCAGCATAGTACAATGTTGGAATCGCACCAGTGTATGATTTTTGTAGGAGTGAGTCTTAAAGAATCAATTACAGACTTACATAGGTTTGCTGACAATAAAGCTGCGCAAAGTTCGAGGCGAGGTATGGTGGTGGGTTTTAAAGGTGCCACCTTGGATTTCGCACATAATAACCTCACTGTTACCTCGTTATTTTCATTTAGTGATCTCATATAGATACAAGCCCCGTAGGCGACTTGTGAAGCATCACTGAAGGAGTGAATCTCGATGGAATTTGGTGAATCGCAGAGAACTCTACGAGGAATATGAAGATCTGCAAGCAAAGGTAAGTTTTTAGCAATATTATGCCAATCTTCCTGTATATCATCAGGTACAGGATGATCCCAATCAAGGCCCTTGATCCACAACCTTTGAATCAATATTTTGGGCTGGATTATGCAAGGACTCAATAATCCCAGTGGATCGAAGATGCGAAAGGACTGTGACATAATGAACCTTTTTGTAATTTTGTCATTAATCATTGGATTTATTTTTACAGGAATATGGAAGGTGTCATCAGCTGGATCCCAGCCTAGGCCGAGAGTACTGGAAGCTTCACTTAAGGTAAGTTTTTCTTTTGTATTAATTTCTATATTATTAAATAGTTTAGGTAGATTAGTTTTGTATTTTCGCAAAGGAAAGCAAGCGGAATTTAGAGCAGCAGAGAGTGACCTTTGTATGTATATAAGTTGATTTTCGCTATCTGAGCCTGTGATGACGTCATCGACAAAAAAATCATTTTGTATTATTGTTTTTATCAAATCATCATCACACTCTTCACCCACAGTCCATAGACACTTTGTGCTAAGGTAACTAGCACTTGCCGTACCGTAAGTGACAGTACCCAGTCGCAAAGTTTGGATAGGATGTGACTCATCCTCCCGCCATAATATCAATTGTAGATTACAATCATCTTGGTTGACAGCAATTTGTCTATACATTTTAGCAATATCTCCAGCCAATATATATTTATATTGCCGAGCTCGAATTAAAATTGAAAAAAGAGAATTCTGTAGGTTAGGTCCTACTAACAGGATATCATTTAGAGAGTATCCGGAAGTTGTGGGAGCTGAGCCATCAAACACTACACGAATTTTAGTGGACTCACTATCCTCTTTGAATACAGCGTGATGACATAAAAAATATGATGGATTTGGAATTACAGTGTTTGACTCTGAAAGATGTCCCATCTGGGAATATTCACTTATGAATTCTGCATATTGTAACTTTAGTGTAGGATTATTCCTAAATCTCTTTTCGAGATTTAGTAATCGTTTTTTGGCTTGAATGTAAGAGTCCCCAAGGCAGTCAGGAGCTTCCTTTAGTGGAAGCTTCACACAAAATCTGCCATTACTTAGGCGAGTTGTTGTACTTTGGAAATGTTTTTCACATGCTATTTCGTTGGGACTGAGAACCTTTTTTTGAGGTATATTCTCTAACTCCCAGAATTTGGTAATCAGTTCATGTAAGTTGTTATCTGAAACAACTGCATGATTACATTGTATATTTTGAATTATTTGTTGTGCACTAATTGGACCAGCTATAAGCCATCCTAATTTAGAATTTTGTAATTTAGGATTGTTGGGACCTAAGGAACGCTGTTCACTAATTAGGATATCCCAAAATAGATCTGCCCCGATGAGTACCTCAACAGGCGCAGGTTCATTGAATTTAGGATCAGCTAATACTATACCCTTTGGAAACTTCAGGTGGTGTATATCAATGGGAATCTTAGGAATGTGCCCGGTAAGTTGGTTAAGGACATAGCAAGACAATGTGACTTGGTAAGTACCTAAGCCTGATTTAAGGTGAGTAACACAACTTTCTAATATTTTATCACAATAATTATTGCCTATTCCAATAACATTAAGAGGATCTAAAGCATTGCATTTTAATTCTAATTTTTGTTGCAGGGATTTTGTAACAAATGAAGATTGGCTGCCACTATCTAGCAGGGCGCGAACCTTTACAGATTTATTATTTATGGGATTGTAAACCTCTATAATTGCAGTAGATAAAAGTACATAATCCTTCTGTTGCTGAGAGAAAGCAGCGACTGTCTCATTTTGATCATTAGGTATGCTACCAGTGTTACAGTTAGCCGATACACTAGGGGATACACTAGGCTCATGAAGAAGAGTATTGTGCCTTTGGTTACACTGTCGGCAAGATCTCATGCCACACTCAGAAGCAGGATGACCTTGTCGCAGACAATTCTTGCATAATTTGTATTGAGATATGCAAGACAATTTTTCTTGAATGGACTTTGATTTGAAAGTAGGGCAATCATAAATTCTATGATTTCCATTGCATACTACACATAGATAAACTTGTGACATATTACTGCGAGCTTGTGGTATAGATGCAAAAGAGTTAGTATTTTGATACCTATTCGGCTTATTATATTGTTTATTAAAATTTAATTGTGGTGCTGCATTCTTTGGCTGCATAGGCCGTGAGTTAAATTGTGGTTTAGAATTATTACTATTAATGTTTACAGTTTTATTATGGTTTAAAGATTCTAATACATTTGCACGATCAATCAAGAATTTATTGAATTGTTCCAAATTTGGAACATCATCTAAAGTGTTGCGGTATTCTTCCCATTTTAGTATGGTGCGATTGTCTAATTTAGAAGTTAACATATATATTATCAATAAGTCCCAGTGGTCTGTGGGTTGACCTAAACTGCTCAAAGCTCTCAAGTTTTTAGTAACATGATCAACTAGGTAACGGAGTGACTTATCTGACTCACGAGTTAATGGTTGAATATTGAATAAGGAATCTAAGTGATGATTGATAAGAATTCTTTTGTTATTATATCGTTCGCAAATCAGTTGCCAAGCCTTACTATAATTAGCTGAAGACACTTCAAGGTTACTTATAACGCGGGCAGCTTCACCCTCCAAGTATGAAACCAAATAATGAAACTTATGTATATCTTGAATGCGATCATTTAAGTGAACTAAACTAAGGTAAGTGTCCCGAAACTCTAGCCAACGGAAATGTGAACCATCAAATTTAGAAATCTGTATTTTAGGTAACCGGAAACCAACACTTTGATGTTCAGAGTCCGCATTGACAATTATAGACTGATGGCGCTTACCATCATCATCACTACTATATTTTTGTAACTCAGTTTTAGCTATAGCTATATTTTGGACTATATCCTGTTCAATGCGCTCTCTTTCATCAAGTTCCACATTAATATTTGAAGAATTTAATACCTCAATCTCAGTTTGCAAATCATCAAACCTTGTTGATAATCCTTGAAATTTATTAAGCTTTAAACTAAGTTCAGCAAGTTCTATATTGGATATTTCAGATAAATTGCAAATTTTGTCTAAATAGTTCTTAAATTTTGTGATTTGTCCCTTGATTGAAGTGCGTTTTGCAAGTAATTCCCTTAATGTTGCTTTTGAACTAGATTTATCACCACCCTCATGTGCCATCTTTTTAGCTATGTATTTACCTAATTAAGTTTATGAAAATTGTATTTACTTTGAAATATTTATAAAACAAATGAAATCACACACATAGATTACAGTTTAAAAGTAAGATTGAATGGACAGGTAGGGTAAGGACTATGGGAATTTGGTTTAAGGTAATGGAACAAGGATGACACTTATCTTGGTGATTTTGACAATGATGATGCTGGCCTCCTTCGGTACAGCTTCTAATAGGTGTATTTCCCTTTTTCTCGTACAACTTTTGAAGTCCTTTTTCAGTCGGCGTGTTTAAGTTGTAGGTAAGACAGGTAAGGACAGGTATGCTTGTACGAACTTTTCAAGTCCTGAGTCCTGTCACGGTCGCCATTTTCATGTTTAGGCACAAGAATGGTATTTACGTATGCTTCTTTAGTGAAACTTCTTGTTGAAATTTGGATGTAATTTGGTTTATTTTAGAAATTTTTGGTACAGAGAGAAATGTTTCCTTTGGCGGTAATTAATCTGACAGCTGTCAACAGTGTTGTCATTACATACAAAAAAAAAGTTTTTAGAAGTGGCAACATTTGGCGTGAACAATTATGAAATATCATCTCCTATTTCCCTATAGTTATAGATCATTCGAGATATCAGTAAAAATTTAAATCGATTTCGATTCAAGTTGTATTCTGTTATCAAATTAGGATAACTGTAATAACAAGACATAAAAAAATGAGAAAAACATTCTGTGAATTTTGCTTGGATCGCCCCAAGCAAAATTGAAACAGGCTGATGTGCAAAGCACGAAAAACTACTCAAAAGTTCTACTTAATTAAACGAATTCAAGCATAAAACAGGAAGAATAGCTTTAGGGGTCGTTGTAAAGTTACTTGTAGTTCAAACAACACACCCTTTGCAGACAATACAGAAAATAAATAGTTTAAACTTACAACAAAATTGGATGGAAACTCAATGTTGTGAAATGTTATTTCAACATCTTCTTCGCTTCTTTCGTAAAGTATTGTGTATGTCTTTCTCTTTGATATCTTCCAATTCTATTGAGTAGGACAAATTGTAACAGCAATTTTTTTTCAGTCCAGTATGTTGTGAAAATATCAATTCTGGTATGAACTTCTTTTTTGATTGATGGTCGAGATAGTCTTATCCGCATTTTTCTATTGAACATCCTATCATTTTGCGTATTCTTTTATTCTGGAATCTTTATTTACAGTATTTAATTTTATAATACGAATGTAATTATTACGTAAATTGTAGTCATAACATTTTGTTTTCGGTACCGGTGTACCAAGCGCAGCGTGGAACAGCCTTCAACGAGATGGACCGACGACCCTTGTAGTCGTTGGATGCAGGCAGCATACGACCGGTCCCTGTGGAAGTCTATGATCCCGGGAGGACTTTGTTCAGCAGTAGACCTCTTTTGGTAGTATTTTATGAATAAATCTAACACGACTATTCACTTAGATTTATAATGACTGTTGGAATTTATATCACTGTTGATAAGAGTACGCACCCAAATGTATTCTACATTTTTTCGCGAGTCGAACATTAAGTGATTAGTAACAATGTTTAACAAACTGTAATAATAAAAACAATAATTACATACATAATATTTATGACTAGTTAACACGTAAGGGTCGAAATAACAAGGTCTGCTACATTTAATTTTACAGCATTATTTTGTATAAGTATACTTACATAACCAGACGACCACTTTTTAACTACTCTATCCATAATGCATTTTAATATTATACGAGTAAATGCGAGAGTAACTCTCAGGTCTCTTTGCATGTCACGTTTTGAAGCCTAAACCGCTGATCTGATTTCTATAAAATTTGTCAGGGAAATAGATTTCATTCTGTAAAAGGACATAGGTTACATTTTATACCAAATAGTTCTTTGAGATGCAAGTGAATCCACGAACAACTGCTAGTATCTATACTAATATTATAAAGCTGAAGAATTTGTTTGTTTTTTTGGTTGAACGCGCTAATCTCAGGAACTACTGGTCCGATTTGAAAAACTCTTTCAGTCATAGATAGCCTATTTAACGAGGAAGGCTGTAGACTATATATCATCACGCTATGACCAATAGGAGCTAAGTATTAATGAAAAATGTTGTAAAAACAGGGGGGAAAATTCAAATTCCACGGCAACGTAGTAGCGGGGAAAGGCTAGTTAAAATATAATTTTACAAGCGCCGTACTCATTTTGGAAACTTACTTTAAGCCCTGATGAAACAAAGGAGCTTACCTCTAAGCAAATCCTGCAGTTTATAATAGCCGCAGGGTTTAGCTGTGAACTTTGACTCATTCAACGTCGATCACATTCACAATAGACCGACAACAGCGTACAGAATGATGTATATTTCTCTGATTTGAAAGCTAAATTGAATTTTGAAAACGGGACGAATTAAGTCAGCTTTGACTGGCTGGCTGAATGGCATGCAGACTGGGGAAAAATAAAATTGTCATTATCAGAGAAATCCAAATCTCTTTTCAGACCTGACATCCTGGGAAAGGTATTTAAAATGAAATGGATGTAGAAAATAATAACTACAGATCATCTATCGAAGTTCAAAAATTTGGTTTGGAAGATGCAGATTAACTAATATGTGCAAATTATTCAGTTCAGATATTCTAATCTTGTTCAATGTGACTGCGAAGATCCAGAACCATCTACGTGACACTTGCCAGTATCTGCTTGTGCTCAAACATCAGCACGACAGAAGATGTCGGGATCTATTTGGCCTCGGGTGGCCACAAAGTACTCGAGTTTGCCAAGTTGACGTAACAAGCACATCTCAGCAAAGACAACAGCTGAAGCAAACAAGTTGTCATAGTAAACATTGTACACAGAACACCCATGGGCAAGGTGGCACAGATAATACTATCATGGATTTTTTAATCTAAAACTACTATATGTTCCATTTCTCATTGCCTAGTACCTATTCCCTAATTTTGCTGCATGTATACACATCATGATTATAATGTTCGTGTCCTAGTAGGTACGTACATGGCTTTTAGGCGAGGGGTTGTTAATTAAGGCAGTGCTTTTAGGGTTTCCTTTAGTAAATTCTCAGTAGCACCCCGGAATTTGGATATGCACCTGGCTCTCTATATGAAAGTGAAAACACCTCCGAACCGTGAGTTCATCAGTACCTACACACCTGTATCTCAACTATGAGTTCTATCGAATTACTTTCGATAAGTTATTTATGCATCGAAACGCTGTAATCTCATAGCCGATTTTAGTTCCTCACGTAACCGCTAGAGGCGCTGCGAGGGATTACCATAAATATATTTTACGGCGTCGCTAGCTAGTTTAGTAAAAGGTACTGGCCAACATGCAACACTTCGAGGAATTTAAGCATGATAAGTAGTATCTTATTTAATGATATAATGGAAGAGGAAGACCAAAGATAAGATGGATGAACTGTGTGAGAAAGGATATGACCACCAAGGAGTTGAAATGACGAGATGAAGGCTAATAGAGATGTATGGAGGATAAAGACATACTGCTCCGACCCCTAGTCAATTGTTATAGGGACAGGAGGATGATTATGAGTATCTTATTTAGTGCCATAAACCACCAAACTTTAAATTGAGATACAGGATTTTATTTTGCCTAGTGACACATATTGTGTAACGTATTTTTTGCTGCGTAGCCTCATGAATAAAATAAAAGCAATAAAAATATAAAATCGTTTTAATGCCCTAAGAGATAAAAGCCACGTTAACATAGACCGCATCTCTAAAGGTTTTATTCTGACGACGGACTCGCCGATTTTTAACGAAATCCATATGAATAGAAACTCATTGGCTCAAGATCCTTTAAAGTGCCTTCGCCTTTTGCCTACTCAGTGGTCACAAAAGATTTCGTTGGAGGCAGAAGCTATGAAGATTCTAAAAACCTCTTCGTAATGGTAGACGAATAATGAAAATTAATTCAGTCCCTTTTTTGCCTTTTTAATGGAAGTAAAATTCGGTGGTACGTTGACTTAATTGTGCTGACACCGATTTACGTCGCTTTGGCATGAATTAACAACGTTTTTGGGTGACGTATATAAATTGGCCTCATTGGCCTTTTGGTCATAAGGGTGAATGCTACGCTAGAGTAGACCCAATATCAGTTGGCAATCGAACCTAGGTAGATTCCTGAATCGAGCAGTGAAGTTCAGATTTTATATGAATTTTTCCGTACAAGAAAGAAAGAAAGACAGTCACAATATAGCATATAATAATTATTTTTTGTATAATTAGTTATCATCAGATGAACTCCTTTTTCCAGAAGCCGCTTCACAGGAAGTGGACCTGGATGAGTCCCGATGGTTTTACGAAGAATGAGATAGACTTCATTATGACCAATAAAAGACAAATATTCAATGATGTCTCTGTGATCCACAGGGTGAAAACCGGCAGCGATCACCGAATGGTAAGAGGCACATTGAATATAAATCTCAAAGTTGAGAGGTCCCGTCTAATGAAGTCTACGCTCCGGCCCTCTAGTGCTCATATCCAAAACCCCGGGAGCTTTCAGCTCGAACTCCAAAATCGCTTCGAGTGCCTAGAACATTGCGTTTCTGTGGACGACATAAATAGTAGGTTGGTAGAAACTGTCCAAACGGTTGGGTCTAAGTTCTTTAAGAACCACCGTAAAGGTAGACCAAAAAAGCTCTCCGACCATACCCTCAATCTTATGGCAGAACGACGCGCTATGACGCTCCAGTCTTCTTATGATGCTGAAGCATACAGGCTGCTCAATAAACAAATTTGGAAGTCCTTACGTCACGATATCCGCACCTTTAATACTAACAGTGTTAAAGAGACCATTGAGCGGAACAAGGGCTCCAAAGTTTTCGCAAGAACCATGTCTATTGGGCAAAGTCGTATTATGAAGCTGAAGACTGAAGACGGCAGTGTAGCGTCGACTAAGCCAGAGATTTTGGAAGAAGTCGAGAAGTTCTACCGACAGTTGTATACGAGTACCTCGGCAACTAAACCTACTATTGGCTCGCCAACAGACCCCCGAGCCAAATTAACCCGACACTATACCGAAGATATCCCGGACATCAGCCTGTACGAGATTAGGATGGCCTTGAAACAGCTGAAAAACAACAAGGCGCCGGGTAACGACGGAATTACAACGGAGCTTCTGAAAGCGGGTGGAACACCGATACTTAAAGTCCTTCAGAAGCTATTTAACTCTGTTATACTCGAGGGCACAACGCCAGAGGCATGGAACAGAAGCGTGGTGGTGCTTTTCTTCAAAAAAGGAGATAACACCTTATTGAAGAACTATAGACCCATCTCGCTTCTGAGCCATATCTACAAGTTGTTTTCAAGGGTCATCACGAATCGTCTCGAGCGCAGGTTTTATGACTTCCAGCCTCCCGAACAAGCCGGTTTCCGAAAAGGTTTTAGTACCATAGACCACATCCATACGCTACGGCAGATTATACAGAAAACCGAGGAGTATAACCTGCCACTTTGCTTAGCGTTTGTGGACTATGAGAAAGCCTTCGATTCGATTGAAACTTGGGCGGTGCTGCAATCTCTGCAGCGGTGCCACATTGACTATCGGTATATCGAAGCGTTAAAGTGCTTATACAAAAACGCCAATATGTCGGTCCGAGTACAGGAACAGTGTACGGGAGCAATTCCATTGCAAAGAGGTGTTAGACAGGGGGATGTCATTTCCCCGAAACTGTTCACCACCGCAATGGAAGATGCCTTCAAGCTACTGAAGTGGAAAGGATTCGGCATCAACATCAATGGCGAGTATATCACTCATCTTCGATTTGCCGACGATATCGTAGTCATGGCAGAATCGCTGCAAGAGCTCAGCACAATGCTCAATGACCTCAACAGAGTTTCCCAGCAGGTGGGTCTTAAAATGAACATGGACAAGACGAAAGTCATGTCAAACGCCCATGTCATGCCTATCCAAATATCCGTTGGGAGCTCTGCTCTCGAAGTTGTCGACGAGTATGTCTATCTAGGACAAACCGTCCAGCTAGGTAGGTCCAACTTCGAGAAAGAGGTCACTCGTCGAATCCGACTCGGCTGGGCAGCGTTCGGGAAACTTCGCAATGTCTTTTCGTCATCTATACCACAGTGCCTCAAGACAAAAGTCTTCAACCAGTGTGTGTTACCAGTGATGACATATGGCACAGAGACGTGGTCACTCACTATGGGCCTCATAAGAAAGCTCAAGGTCACTCAGCGAGCTATGGAACGAGCTATGCTTGGTGTTTCTCTACGCGATCAAATCAGAAATGAGGAGATCCGTAGAAGAACCAAAGTGACCGACATAGCTGAAAGGATTAGCAAGCTAAAGTGGCAGTGGGCGGGGCACATAGCTCGTAGAACCGATGGCCGCTGGGGCAGAAAGGTTCTCGAATGGAGACCACGCACCGGAAAGCGCAGCGTGGGACGGCCTCCAACGAGATGGACCGATGACCTGGTAAAGGTCGCTGGAAGTCGCTGGATGCAGGTAGCATGCGTCCGGTCCCTGTGGAAGTCAATGGGGGAGGCCTTTGTTCAGCAGTGGACCTCTTTTGGCTGACATGATGATGATGATGATGAGTTATCATCAGGGAGTAAGTAATTATGAAGCTGTAACTGTAGACACACAGTGCTTCCCCTCTCCTACATTGCTGTGCCCGACGGGGTCCATAATGAACAAAATTATTGTACTGTTTACCACCTAACTATTTACATTGTGGAATGCAATAAATATTGAGTATTGAGTATTGAAAAAAATACAAGACAAATAACCAAACAATAAAACAGTTTGACAAAAGGCTCGAAGTTCGGAGTTCCGTACAGTTTATGGCAAAAGTTTATTGTCGCTCGCTCAACAGGACCTAAATATACGGGCGAACTAGACAACTGCCCAATTCTTCGGGTAATACAGGAGTGACAGTATGTTAAGCACGATTGTCATAGTCAATAGAAGACAGACAAATAGTTTTTCTGGTTCTATGTTATAAAATCACGCAAACAATGGTATGTTTTTCATTTACTAACTGCTAGATTACCCCGACGAGTAAAAAAAAGCGTATACCTAATGTAACCGTTTACGATCCTACGTTAATGTACCTAATCCCAAGAGGGGTTAATGTTTTCTGTTATTTCTCCATAAATATATATAGGTTATTTATACTGGCATGTATACTTAGGTACCTTTGTTATATTTGCATACGTAACCATGCCTAAGAACAGAAATATTACACACATTTCACCGTATATGTATTATGTATAGTAGATCTCACGTAATACATTGCGAAGTTATTGCAGGCTATTACCTACGTTAGTGACCTTGAGTGTTGACCTCTGTACGAGTGTTTCGAACTCTAACGCCATCTACACACAGAAAAATTGAATTACAATAAGGATAATATGTATATCGATTAGTAAAAAAAAAGTCGATATAGTGGGATGGGCTTTGAAAGTTGGGTCCTATGGTACGGAAAAATAGAGTTGGTAACGCAAATTAGAAGATATTAGATACGGGAATATTCGCCTTGTAACGCACTGACAGAAAGTTTGGTTCCAGCATTGCCGCAGTGAAAGGCCTGTTTCAGCACCACTGGATAGATGCTAACCGCCGGATAAATCATCTGCTAAATAAATTAACGAGAACTTACTAAAAGGTGATGAAACAGGCCGTTAGTATCATTAAGTGGCTATAAAATATAAAATATCTCAATTTTTGGAAGGGCGTGACCTGAATTCCGAGCCTCTAGTACTGTCTACTGGAGCATATCGTGTCCTTAAATACAGAAACAACTTTCATAGAGTTTGTGTTGAGACGCCAATTCTACAAGTCTACTTATAAATTCTTGAGGACACTGCTCGCCTTTTTATCTGATTTTCTTTATTTCATGAGATTTATTATTTATACAACGATAAAGCTTGTCTTTTCAAGTTTGGGCGGGAATCACGGCGGATTTATTAGTTAGATAGGGGTTATATTTTTCTGCTGAATAAATGAGAGATAAAGCCTATGCTGGACTTTTCTCTATCCATCTGATAAAAGGCTCGCGCAGCAGAATTACTCGAATTGCTAGACCTTTTCACTTGTTCACCTTCCAGTCTAAGCAGTACGTCAACCGTGAGTTACTTTCTACCGAATTGCTTTCAATAGGTTTTTCACGCATCGAAAGGCTGTAATCTCATAGCCGAATTTAGTTCCTTACGTAACCGCTAGAGGCGCTGCGAGGGTTTTCCATACAAATATTTTACCGCATCGTTAGCGAGTTTAGAGAGAATAACTCATGGTCGAGGCACAGATGCGGCTGAATATCAGTATCTACATGAAGCGAATGGCATCCCATCCCTCCACAACTCATAATCATCATCAGCAACCCATAAACTGTCCCACTGCTGGGCACGGGTCTCCTCTCAATGTGAGAAGGATTAGGCTATAGTCCACCATGCTAGCCTAATGCAGGTTGGCTTCACACGCCGTCGAGAAAATTTCTCGGATATGCATGTTTCCTCACGATGTTTTTCTTCAGCACAACCCATAGTAGTAGAAAATTGTATGAGTGAATTTTTGTACCTTTTCTCAGGTTCACTCACCGCGCGGTTCCAGTATTATAGGGATTACTCACTCATACGAATTTGCCTTTAATTTATCTCACGCAAAACCAAATGATTTATTTGCTCACCGACAATAAATCAAAGCCACAAAAACGGATTACACTTCCATATGTATATCATGTATGTAGGTGTTGTTTATGGTATATGGTATATATATGTTTATAGGTTTGGCTTTATGGACTTTAATTAAAATACCATAAATCCTCTCTCACAGAGCTTTATAAACTGTCGTGAAAAGGTATATCATATTCTACTAATATTATAAAGACGAAAGTTTGTGTGTTTGTTGCTTTTTCACGGCAAAGCGGCTGAACCGATTTGGCTGAAAGTTGAAATGGTAATGGCTTATACTTAGAATTAGGACATGTGCTACATTTTGGTCCCGACACATTCAAAGTTTCTACGGGAAACTAAAAAGCTAGTAGGGGAATATCTTGTATTTAATTTAGGTAAGGGCAGGTCTACACAGAACACAGAATGCGTTGTCAGAACTTATGTAGAAAAACAAACTTAAACTACGAGAGCTACTGAGAATTTCATAAAAAACCCAACACTGCTTGACCTGCGAAAGGAACGCAGGTCTTCCAGCGTAGCAGTCACGCTTCTACTACTCGACTAAGGCCCTGTTTCACTACCTCTTTATAAGTTCCTGATAAATTACTTGACAGATCATTTCTACAAATTCTGTTTGATTTTTTAATTTCTCCGGCAATTAGCGACTATCCAGAGTAGCGAAACAGGACCTAAATGAGGAATTAATAATGATATAAATAATCATGACAAAATTTTTGAATAGAGCCGTTTCCCTACCTTCATTTAGCCGTCTTGTTAATTAGCGCCATTTTACCGCCCCCGTCCTTACACTGACAAAGGACCACCACTAAATTATTCTACCGCTTCAAAATGCTTCGATAAAATACCAAATTATAATTACCAAATTGATTTACAAGAACGGCTCTAAGCGTAAGGTACATTGTCTACCAATAATACCGAAGCTCTCAATTTGCTTGAGGCAGCCGCTAGAGGGCTTTTTAAGTAAGTCTTGTAATAATTTCAGTCATGCCTCGGATTATTTATTTATTCTATGTGTATCGCGTACTCCAAAAAGTTTATTTAACAAATTAGGAAAAATCTGATTAAAACTTAATTCAATCAATATGATGATCACATTACACCTGTATTTCCTTAATGGTTAAGCAGAGGTGTACTAATGTACACGCACATTTTACCGGTATGTTTAGGTCCCATGTAATAGGGGGCGAGCCTATTGCCAATCTCTCAGGCATGCAGGTTGCCTCACGATGTTTTCCTTCACCGTTGTAAGCGAGTGAATTCGCACATGATTATCAGAGGTGCGTGCCTTGGATTCGAACTTGAGACCAACGACTTGGCAGTCCATTCGTCACATCCCTAGGCTCTCACTTCTTATAGACAGAGATAAAATTATGGTTAATTGTAGAACATCAAAAATGTTTCCTAGCTTAAAAACAATTTTCTTTCGTAATAATTCTGTCATGTTTATGCAATTATGTGTGTTATCTCTGTAATTTGCAAATATAGTTAAAATGGTATTGCTATCAAACAAAATTGTTCTTTCGATACGTTATCGTTTATGTTTAATAATGTAGATAACAAAGCTAATAACGTTTCATTACAGATTTAAAAACCTTTATTGAGTATGTGATGAGAAAAGGCTTTTATTACTGAACGTGTAGGTATTAAACTTTTCAGATCCATATAAACTGACACTAAAGAAGCATATGAAAAGAAAAAAAAAGTATTCAAATTGGATAAATTTAATTATTGACTATCATACTCTCTGATGATCTCTGATGGTGGATCTATGTCCACCCATATATACAATGCATAAAATAAACATGACATAGTTATGATAATAATAATATAATGAAAAGATCTACAAATAAATTTAATTTTCATAGAATATAATTAAGAAAATATTTTCACATCGAAATAATTAAAAATTAAAAAGAAATTTTAACAAATTAATCGTTGATATAAAAATTTAAAAAAATACTTTAAGTAGTGCAGAATATAGCCCGAAAGAAAGTTTTTATATTTTAATACTCATTAAATATATTATTTAAACAAAATTCCGTTCGAATTATGAATATTCAAATCCTACTCACCTTTAAAGCCACCACAGAGCAAGACACGAAAAAAAACTAAGTTATTTCATAGACAAGATCACTCGAACAAGTTGTCAATGCCACCATTGTTTATAAGTTCCGTTCATACCGAGGTGCGTCCTTACTTGGGAGATAGATACAGTCGTTTGGGACGCGGGCCGGCGACTAACTGAGATTCCGCCGTACATTTTCCGCACGCAACAAAATTGTGTAGTGATAGGTATTATTGATATTGAACCAGAATTTTTATTGCGTATTTGTCTTTGTATGCTCTTAACATATTATGCATTATTCTATTTATAGCACCAATTTGGAGATACTACAGTACCTACTTACGTAAGACGGTATTTTAAGAATCATTTTATGTTTGTTTACAGAAGTTTTCACGGTTTCTGTTTCCATTTACATTAGGTACTTAACATAACTTAATATGTAAACATTTTTTAGATATGATTTATGAAAACTCTGAACAAAGACCGACGTTCGACGAGCAAGTTCCATCGAATATAGCTATTAGCCATCCTCAAAAGACGGTCAAACTCTCGTATAGGTGATTCTTAAATTAAATATAATACAACTATGCATTTACAAAAAATAGCATTAGTACACATGAATATAAGCTATTTTATTCATGTGTACTATGCATAGTAAGAGCTCTGCTTAATTTGGTTTGCTTGAATTTATGCTTCATATTCTTTGTTTCATATATAATGTGAAGCAACAAGAAATTGCAAGTGTGTGCTTGGATAACGGATTATTGTAAAGCTAACACTAGTAAATAGGCGAAGTAATGAACGCATTGAGTTTACGCACACCAACATCTACGTTGGTGTGCCCTGTAAACTGATCTGTTTTGTTTTGGTACATCCAGATTCGAAACAAAAATCTGATCACGCAATATTTGTCGCATATAGGAATGAAACCCACGACACTCGGCGCAACGGTAGTGGCGAGTTGGCTACCATAACCACTACACCAAACGTGCAGTCTTCAATATTATTAAAAGTACATAACTTGGTTACATTGTACAACTTGCTTGGGAAATCAAGTAACAAATCGTTTTCCTTACTGCCAATGAGAGAACGGACAAGAGAGATAAGTTTCAAAGCTTTTCCGTAATAAAAAGATTTCCCCTTTGTAATAAGAATCTCTTTTCTTCAGTATCAAATAATGGATTCTAGTACTTGTTTTGTATTTAGACAAATCCGTTTGCAAATTTTATTGGAAAATATATATTTTTTGAGACTAAAGTATTCAAATATGTTTACCAGTTTAGGCGTGAGAAGGTAACAGACAAAGAGTGCCTTTCTCATTTAAATATCCTGGGACATTTTACACAGCACCATCTAGTCCCAAACTAAGCAGAGTTTGTACTATAGGTACTAGACAATGGATATAATACTTATATACTTTTTTTTGTAAATACATACTTATAATATATACAAAACACCCAGACAAATACAAACACTTAAGTTTATCACATTATAAATGTTTGTGTCCTGTGGGAATCGAACCCACGACCTCGTGATCAGCAGTCCGGTACTCGAACCACTAGACCACAGACGTCGTCACTCGTTTGTAATATTCGTATCGATAACATCGCAAGCTCAATAAAAAAATGCATAGGTATTGCCAATAATTCATTAACAAATTATATTCAGATTTGAAGTAAGTTCAAATATACAGACTAATTTTATTGATGGTAATCTTCTTTTACGTCGGTAGAAAAGGTGGTGTAAGTGGAGGAGAAGGAGGTGAAGGAGGAGAACTGAGCATCACAAAGCGGAATGTTTGTAATCTATATCTATTTACTAATATTATAAAGAGAAAAGATTTGTATGTTTGTAACAAGTAAACTCAAAAGCTACTGGACCGATTTCAAAAATTCTTTCATTATTCCAAAGCTTCATCTTTCCCAAGTAACATAGGCTATATATTGATACAATTTTGATCATCCTACTGAGAATTATGTTACATTAAAAAAAATCAGAAAGTAATAACAATAATACTCAACAATATTACAGACCCTGCAAAAAAATAAGCATTCTTCAAACACACAGAACCGTCTCAAGAGTATCCCTTAGCTGAGGATCAAACGTAACAAAATCATGTTGGCACTCGAGCTCTCAAACTTGAACAACAGTTGGTACTTGTTAAGAGAAACCCCAGTCGAATCTAATCCTACTGTTACAAAACAAACCCTCTGTATTACAGTAAAAATCTAGTAAATTATTTGTATAAATGTAGGTAGGTATAATAAATTGATTACTTTGTAAGTTGTACATACGTTACACTACTATTACTATGTTACACTGCAGGGCACGGGTCTCGTCTCAGTATGAGAGGGATTAGGCTATAGTCAACTACACTGGCCTAATGCGGGTTGGCAGACATCATAATTATGCCATCGAGAAAGTCTTTCATGCATGCAGGTTTCCTCATTATGTTTTCTTTCACCGTTAAAGTAAGTAAATTATCTTACTTGCACTTGGCAAGTAAGATAATTACCTACGCATATGATTTCGAAGTCGGAGGTGCGTCTTGGATTCGAACTCGAGACCTTCGACTTGGCAGTCTAATGGTCATATCACTAGGCTATCATTGCTCTTTACTTATTGCTTAACACATTAGTGCTGATTATTTTGTAAACTTAACTTTAACTTCAACTTTCGAGCCTAAACAAACTGGGTAACATGTTTGTTAGTCATAGTCAGTTCGCTTAGGCTCGAAAGTTCTTCTTATTAACATTTAAAATTGCTTATCATTTTCTTTCGTGGCATGGTTGTATTTTGAAATAACTAGTCTTATAAAAAAGTCTTATGAAAAAAAAAACAAAGGCTCTATCTTCACTAATGCCATTAGTCAGTTCTTCAATCGGCCCTTCATCAATTAATCATAAAAGCTAAGGGACTGGGAAGTAACTCCGTTATAAATCATAGACATGAGTAACGGCTTCCAAGAGGAACAGTGAAACAAAAGGAACACAGAATTTCAAATGTTCGAGAAACTTCTGTTCAGTGTCAAGCTGAAGAAACGAATGTTAAAATTAATTAATTCACAAGAGGATAATTTCCGGACAAATTTGGAGATACTTGAAAGAAGCGTAGGCCGCATAATTACATCAGAGATCTAATGACCAGGTGTTTTGGTGCATGGTGGGAGAAGTGGGGGAAACTAGACTAAAAACAAGAAATTATTGAGTAAAGGAAGGTACGAGGTAGAAAATCCCAAAGGCCTATCGCGGTCGCGAATGTTTCGAATTCCATGGAAGAACCTGTAGAGCTTCTATGGAAGGCAAGTGCGTTTATACAAGTTAACATACTTTGCCGCCTCCACAAGTGGAAAGAATCTAATAGGATTTGACGTACCAAAAAAACGTACGTCACCTTAAAGACGTAAGTTTAGAATGTGAAGGAATATTTCGACAGGCGAGTGGGGCTCGCGATAGCTTAGCGGTTAAAGCGTCTGGTATACCGAACCAGAAGACGCAGGTTCGAATCCTGCTCGCCATACGATATTTTCCTTCATTAAAAAAAAAGTACCAAAAAAAGGCAGAACAGTGCAGTACTTATAAACTACTCTAAGCTATTAGAGAACAGAACACCAAAAATATAAAAAAAATAACTAAATGAAATAAGTAGTATTATTTAAAGGCTCAACGTACTTACTGGCGAACTGTGTATTACAGTCCTCGGTGATCCTGTAGGTAAAAGACTTCTTAAAATATGCTAGCCTCCTACAGTGCTATGTATCCGGATGGTTTGCCCAAGGCTTACCGATCTCTGCACTTAGAAAGCTGTTGGCAGCGTCATGTGAATGCTAAGAAAATTCGACGGATTTAGGGAGAAATGTTAGCTATAAGATATTACTTACTCCGTCTATAAATGCTTCTTAAACATGTTAACCTAGGTTATATAGAGACAATTGAGAGAATAAGTTCAAGGTAAAACAAAATCTATTGGTCCAACTTAACGTGTAAAACAATAAAATAGGTAGGTACTTTAGATGTTATTCATGGAATTTTTGAGTTTGTAAAGCGATACCAGCCAATTAAACTAAAATGTTGGTGTTGTTTTTTTTTCGTTTGCTAATTTGCTCACCACAAATTGTTTTGAAAGGGTTGTTTGTAAAATTAATCGTTTACCCTGAGCTGACTTAACTTTCTAAATAAACAATGTCTGATATTTTGTAGTCACAGCCACAATTATAAACTACATTAACCCTCTCTATGGCTGATTCGTTTACACACTCGTAGGTATACGTTTCGTTAGGGACATTTTATATACATATACGGTCTATTTCTATAAATCGGAGTACCCGAGTTGTTTCGGAGTCAAACGTCAGTTTTATAATTCCTTTCCGCCAGCTTCTTATAACTTTCATCCCCTATTTCAACCCCTTATAGTCCCTTTTCGCATTAAAAAGTAGCCTATGTCCTTTTTCAGTCTCGAGTATATGTGTACCAAATTTGTTTTGGCGGGAAAGCGGCACAGACAGAGCTACTTTCGCATTTAATATATTAGTAAGGATAACAGGTTATGAATGATAAAAACTATGCCCTGCAATTTCAAAACAAGTACACGATAAAAGCGAACGAAGCGTGAACCAATCACGTGAAAGTCATTATTATTGCCTCAATAGAAATTTTTCAGATCTGAAAATGAAGGAACATGAAATTTTGCATGAATTTCCTCTTCGCGAGTCGTGCTAATAAAGGTATTTTTTAATTAAACCCCTACGGAGTTAAACTAATAACAGAGATCAGATTATGTAGACGTAGATATTTTTTTTATTTACCTAACCTTCAAGGAAGTAAGTAATATAAAGTGGATAATATCTCCTTCTAAAATTTCGGAATAATGATCAGAGTCACGGTCGACAAGTATCCTAGAAGTTTCCTAAAATCGCGCTGACTCCGACGGCACGGACCGAGCGTTTCGATCTCAACAAAAGAATAAGATTTTAGAGCTGTTACTATTGCCTACCTAGAAGAATTGTTCAATGTTCTGTACTGTCATTTAAGTTCTTCAAGAAACTTCAACCAAGTTATTAGGAGTTGAACTTTATAAACAACAAAACGATAAAAAGTTCCCGGGTTTAAAGCTTTTAAGCCTGTTTTGGGGAAAAACATGCTTCTATCAAGCGTATCGTCATAGTGTAACAAATTCTAACGGTAGTACCGTCACTATTTTGAGGATAACTTTGCTTACCTGAGTAGATAAATCGACCTTTGTCCAAAAAAGATAGATATAGAAAAAATTATAATATACAACTCAAGAGTGATACACTGCTCGCCTATGTAAAATAGGCACTTATAATGTATGTATGGAAATAATTATATAATTCAACAACAATCGATCCTTGTTAAGTGTCTATTGCTATGAAACTTTGTACTTTTAAGAATCTGATAAGATGACTAAAAGTGTTTTTCGCCTCATGAAAACTTTACCATAAATAGCGCCGATTGAATTATAAGCATATCATTGTAAGCTAGACATAGAGAATACTTACCTACACAGGGATGACGTCAAGTCTACGGTGCGCCATACAAATTATATAAGTACCTACAAACACTCGTTTTGTGCGAAAGAAACAAAACATGCTCCATCCCCACTAAAAACGTTGAACGCTTTTATCTTGGTATGTACCTATTATTTTTACTAAATTCAACACCAGTATAATTATGAATGAATTTACGAATCAGATAATTTCGAGAGTACCTGCATTTCTATCTCTGCATCACCCTAAGGTCGACTGGTAGAAAATGCCTGGGGCATTAAGTCCGCCTCTGTATATAATGTGCATAAAGTATTAAATAAAGTAATAAATTTTAACACATAAGTGTTATACGTAATAGTAATAATTATAAACTTATAACATTTTCCTAACAACACGCAACGTAAGGCGATCACCCTATAATAAATAACTTCGGAAAGTAAGATCATAAAATCCTCGGATACCACAACTAGTTCATGTTAACGCGACATAAATTGTAAACAAGTGTGCCTATTTCCCGAAACTTATGTGACTATAACCTTTTCAATCGGACCCTTATTTTAGGGCGACGACGAGGTCATTTAAAGTGATAGCCTGTGGGTAACTCGCAAAATTTAAATTTTATTCGGGTTTTTGCATATTGTAGGTCTGTGACGATCGAGTAGGCTGCTGCTACCAACGTTTTTCCCCAAATAGAGATAATGGATTGAGATTTTCCTGATTGAAAATAATGAATGTGTTCTAACAGGTGTTACACAGAGGAACACCCCTGCGTATATAACACCTACAGTGGTCTGCTTACTGAGAAAATAATTTATGTATTTATATAAGTAGGTACTCTTTAATGTACATCAAAACAATAACAAAGACAGGTCAAAATAAATTTAAAAAATATACACAGAGCGGACTTATGGCTACCAGCAATCTCTTCCAGTTCCGTATTCCTCCTCCAAAGCTCGGGCAAAATTTGAATATGGTTGCACAAAAGTGGTTGTACCGTTAACCATCATAAATATTATACAATTTGTAAAAAACATAATAAAAATTAAATTTTGTGGGTTACACGAGCACCGGTCGTAGCCTTAATATTACTTAAAAGCCGAGGTTACCTACCCTTTCCCTGATACGGGTCAGTTAATGTGCTAACCGCCATTTAACTCCTTTTAACCTGATTTGAATTTGCTATTTTGTCTGCTGAGCTGAGAATGAAACTTTTCCATTATTATTATTAATCGGATTGATAAAAATGCAGCCAGATCCAACCGGATTGATATCGATACCAAATTGCGTTCCCTGGGTGGTGGTGAAAAATAGTAAGTAATTTATTAATTTAAAGGTACTCTTGGTAGACAAGAATATACTCTTTGTAGTTGTAGATAGGTATCACTGACCATTACATTTGTTTTATTAAACACTGACCAAATTTTTATGGCTATTTTAAAATCTGGGATTAAGCAAATAAATGCGAAACCGCGAGGCCTCTTTAACTTAAAGCAATATTGAAACAATGTTGAATTAGTGACCATGTTCTATAATTTTAATTAAATGCCCACTGGAACACTGACCTCGTTCCCTTTATTTCCAAACAAAACAAACCCAAATTGTACCAAAACAAATAGAGGTTTAAATAGCAACTTTTCAGAGATATTATAATATTCTATTAACGAATGGTTTTATAAAACAGCTCCTAATCTCGTGCCATCTCTCTGCCACAGAACAATAGTGCGGGATGAAGATAGCGATTTAGCTTTCATTTCAGTTAGTAAGGAGTATATCGGAAGAGAATAAATAACCTTCTTCCCACGAAGCACGCAAGCTATTGAAAAAAAACTGTGATTCTGTAGATTGAACAATAGGTACCTGGACTTGGTCTTAATCAAATCCATACAAATTCACAATCACTTACATTGTGACTAGCTGTTCCCCGTAGTGCTACTCGCGTACATCTATTTTTCCCAATCCAGTGGGAATTTCCCAAAACCCTTCCTTATTGGATGCTTACGTCATAATATCTATTCTGTGTGCCAAATTTCAGTCCAATCCGTTCAGTGCGTTGATACACCAGTCAATCTCCTTTTTTCCTTTTATATATACAGACAGAAAATATATACGAACATATAAAAGAAACAGGAAGTAATACTAATCAACCGGACGGTCCTCAATCAACAATATTCAACTGTCATGAAAGAGGAAAGCGAATGAAAAATAAACTCATATACAATCACTAAAATATTTACATAAAACTGACTTCTGCAATGTCACCGACTGCGGCTGCTCTAATAAAAACAGTTTTAATAATAAAAAGACAGCCATCACTTTTGACATTCAGAAAGTTCATAGTGATCTAACAACACGTAGATGCGGTACAGGGGTCTACTCCGAAAAACTAAATACAAAGCGGATCGTACGTTTTTCACCATGAAGGTGGTTTGAATTTAGAATACAATTCCTCACTGCCACTCAGATCGGCATCTCGTAAGAGGCGAGAAAAGACTTGCTCGGTGGTAGGATCTCTTGGATCTAGAGTCTTGACTGGCTGTCATAAAGTATCTTTGTGCGTGGTCCGACATTTGCGCGCGAATACCTAAAGTCTTGCGTTGAACCTACTCCCAAAACGTTATTTAGATGTTAGAGAAAACAAGGTGCCTAGTTACCTAATCGCAAAATCGTACATTTTTGTTCTTTCGTTTCGATCCGAAGCTTTGACGATCGATTTTCGTAGTAGGCCTCGAGCCCCCGACTCACCTTGATATGGAACGCGGAAAAACTGTTGTTGGTACGAGTATTCACTAATAAACACAAAGAAATATTGGGCAGTCTGCGGTGTAAATGTACAGACGCTTGGATAAACACAGACAAACATACTATTATAGGCTACGGCATATTCTATAATATAGTATGTTTGTCTTATTCATAGCGTGTTTGTTTGTGTATTGGTGTATTGCGTATTGTGTAAGCGTAGTGACTACGCTTTGATTTATGAATAAGACAAGCTTTAAAGAGACTAATGTGCATGTGTTCGGGTTTAAGAAAACAAGCTCTTTTTGAATCGATTCTTTATTTTATATTTCGTTACTGTCGTAAAAAGGATGAAAGTTAACTTAGTACAAATAACGTCTTCACTAGCCTCGTGCTCCTAAGTACGAACTAGAACGAGAATTTCATAGAGACACTTAATAACACTGCTCGACCTGGGCATCGAACACAGGGCCTTTAGCATTGCAGCCATGTTTAGGACAACTAGACCAACGAGACAGTTATATACTTGATTGATACTTCATTATAAATATATACATACACTCACCTTTTTCTTGTCGTACAATCAATCGGTGCGTGTGTATGACAAGATGTATAAACCAGCCGGGCTAACATGCACGCCACGAGAACATTTTGTCTACGCTTATGTCGTGCTTTTGTTTCGTTTTCGCACAAGAAAGAGCGAGACAAAAGAGTAGACAAAATTTTGTCGTGGCGCGCAAGTTAGCCTGCCTGGAGGAGGCTAAAGAAATATGCAAGTATCGTATCAAGTCTCTAGTTTCTGCTTACCCCTGTGGGAAAAAGGTGTGAGTGTATTTAGAAAAATAATATCTAAAAAACTTTCTATTAAGAAACAGAGTTTTTTCCATAATGTAGCTCAAACAATGTCGGGCTCCTAGAAAACCCTCAAGGATTTTCTACGGCCATTCCTTTATTCCTCAAAGAGAGCAAACCATAAGAAATAAAACAAATGAATCCTTTGTAAGAACAGCCGCGTAGTGATAAATGTTAACACATTATCGCTTCAATAAAACATTCACAAACTAATCTGTGTGTGGAAATCTAGAAACCAAACGATACAAATGAATGTTGTAATAATACAAAAAATATACATATTTAAGTATACTGTATGTAATTATTTAAACTGAAACTCATATCTAGAACCTCTTTAAAAATAACTTGATTAATATAGCCAGCGGCTTTGCCCGCTATCCCACGGGAACCATACATTTTACCGGGATAAAAAGTAGCCTATGTGCTATTCCAGACTATGTTCTATCTCTGTGCCAAATTTCATCCAGATCTGTTCCGTAGTTTTTGCGTGAAAGAGTAACAAACATCCGTCCATACATAAACTTTCACATTTATAATTATTTCATATATAAATTAGTGAGATTAAATAAGTGCCATCTAACTCGTATCGGGACCGCGGCTGCTGAGCATGAGTTCGAATCCCAGGTTAAGCAATTAAAAAATTGTAGTACCTTGTTCAGAGTTTGGATAAATGCCCGCTAACTAACTTTGTGTGTACCTATGTACCTACACCAGTACATATATGTATATACCCTGTCAAATACTTTTTTACATCGATAACGTAAATTCAATAGACGATCTCGTTTCCCTGTTTTCTACAATATCTTAGCAGCTTTTCAAACGCGAAACCAATTGATCTGTTTTCAATTACTGAAATGAATTCGTATTGCGCAAATGCACATTCTTGAGAAAAGAAATCAATGAGTATTATTTTCTAGTCAGCATTTCGACGAAGTAGTTTTTCCAGACACCTCTTGTAGAGTTTACTATTCTATAAGTGGGGATATTTTAGTTTAAAAAGATGCTTGGATATTTAAATAGAGATAGATTTAAAACTGCACATCAAAAAATATATTGAAAAAGTTCTTCGAGAAGACCCCACTGCCATCTTGGTTTTTATTTTATCAACTTATAAATAATCTTTTTTATTTTAAGTTGAAATAAAATGTGCTTCAAATTTAAAGAAGCTTTTTTAACCGAATTCAAAAAAGGAGGAGATTCTCAATTCGACTGTATGTTTTTTTATGGGAAACGAATAGATGAACCATGTACATGATGGTAAATAATCATTGCCGGCCATGAACTCCTGCAGCACAAAACGCATGACTGTAAAGCAACCGATAAGGGGAACTGCCCCTTCGCGCAAAAGTCAGGACACACACCAAGGCCATTTACGACAGACACCTAGTCAGACTTCAAGCAAGTCCAGGTCCAAATCCTACCACCGAGAAAGTCCAGATCTTTTCTCGCCTCTTTCAAGGTGCATGGCAGTGAGGAATATATTCTAACCGTCGTCCCCACACGAGATACAATTCGGAGAAAACTTCTGCTCATTACAAAAAAAGCATAATGTTTTATGGAATACATATTAAAGTGTGAAATGAAAACGTGTGTCACTCACTCCAATCTTGTCTTTGAAGCGAATAGACTTAAAGCTGGCGCCAATTAAAATAGTACTAGTATGTATGTATTTTGTTTATGCAGTCCATAATTTTTAATAAATATGCTGTTCAGTGGACCCATAGATAGCTTTATGAGAGAGAGACAGTGTTCAATCAATTTTATTTACTACTTAACCAAAATGTATTATTGTTATTTTAAGAGCGGGTTAATTGCGTCACATAGGTGTCCTACAAAACTAATTTCATATCCATTTCATACATAAGATGACATATCATATTTTTTTTAATTTATTCACAATATGTTCTTCCGTCAGTAAGTACACAAGTCAACAAAGTAAAAATAAACATTAGTACGTACTGTTTCGGATAAATTAGATTTACTTTGCTTACTTATCTTTCGTTAGTTAACAATCTGCAAACTCTCCAGAACGAAAACTGTTTAGGTATCTGTTTCCGCCCACTTCTCTACTTCAGTATTTTAACAACAATTCAAATTAAGACTTGATATAGCACAAAATACTCGAATAAACTTTGTAATAACCGATTGTCATAATATGGACATGACTTTTGATGCGCAGGCATCATGTAATGTTAGGTTTTAGCATAGATAAATTTAGTCCATACGTTTCTTGTGACCCAAGAAAAGATGGATTAATTGTGTTTATGACAACATATGGTACGGAACGAACTATGTATGATAAGACAGACGCATAGAAAAAAAACTGCACCAACCTCAAGTATATCTTTCTTCTTCCAAGCCTTTTCCCAACCATGTTGGGGTGGACTTCCAGTCTAACCAGGATGCGGCTGAATATCAGTATTTTACACGGAGCGACCGCCATCAGACCTCCGTAACCCAATTTCTGGGCAATACCGATATTCAATGGAAAGACTGGTTGTCAACCAACCTCAAGTATATGTGTATATTATATGTACACCTAGCAATAGAAAGTTGTAAGTCAAATTAAGAAATCGGTTAATTAACGCTCGCCCCATCGAAACGGGATACTCAGACAACATAATTCATGTACCTAGTTCATGACAACAAAATTTACGCTACAACCATTATCGGTCAACGACCTTTGAAGTAGATCAGTTAGCGGCCGAAAATTCTCGTAATTACTTTATGTTTTATCGCAGATCTATAAAGATTTATGGTGTTATTGTCTATTAATAATACAAAAGACTCGAACTTGTTATTGGTAATAGATATATTTTCACAATGGTCCTTTGTGTAGAGGTACTGGCACTGTAACTTTATGGCTTTGGGTTATGGAACAATTTTATAGTACATGAAAACCGTAAGAAAAGGCCTTATAAGCCCATAAACCCCGTGTTAAACATGGGCTACCTCATAAACTAGTGCAATGAGCTATCGTAAGGGAAGTTTGCCATAATCAAACTTCGCAGTGGGTGGTTATTTATATGGGAGCATAGGACCAGTTATTGTAAAAAATATTTCACGACCAATTCGTAATAAAAACTCTTTCTTGCCTGGTCCCCCTGAGAACCTCATAGAAAAACCCAATCTGACTTTATTCCACCTGGGATTCGAGCTTTCGTTACAAAAATAATAAAATACTAATAATTGCAGAGCTGTTTCAGGGTTTCCTATTAATACGAAACTTTTTATACCAACCTTTGTACGACGCAAAAAAGGTTTTATTTTGATTTATATATAACTAATATTTTTAAATTAATTAGCCCTAAAGGTTACAGCCTACACTAATTAAATTGGGTGCGATTACTTGGTATTATTTTCGTTTTCTACTTTGATTGAACTATGGGTGGGGCACATAGCTCGTAGGAAGGCTGCTGGGGCAAAAAGGTCTAGTGGAGACCACGCACCGGAATACGCAACGTGGGAAGGCCTCCAAAGAGATGGGCAGGCGACTGATAAAGGTCGCTGAGAGTAGCTTGGTGTAGGCGGTATACAAGTCCTTATTGAATGCGAAGAGGCCTTTGTTCAGCAGTCCTTTGGCTGATAATGATGATGATGATTGTCGAACTTATACAAATATATTAAATATCCTGCGAATATCCTGCGACATTTTTACACAGCACCATCTAGCCCCAAACTAAGCAGAGCTTGTACTATGGGTACTAGACAATGGATATAATACTTAAATACTTTTTTTTTGTAAATACATACTTATAATATATAAGAAACACCCAGACAAACACAAACACTTAAGTTCATCACATAAATGTTTGTGTCCTGTGGGAATCGAACCCACGACCTCGTGATCAGCAGTCTGGTACTAGAACCACTAGACCACAGACGTCGTCTTATATTATATTATAGCAGCCTATTGCCATCCACATGTAAGGCCTCCCCCAAAGAGCGCCAACCATCTAACAAATGTAACAACAAAATTCACAATGGATGTCAGCGGCAACAAAACTAAAAAATATGAAACGAATGAAATGTACTGATTTCTGACACTTCGCGAATACTAGACACTGAAATAAAACTACTTTTTACGGATTTTATCGCGTTATATTCGCGTCATGGTCACCCGTGACCATGGACGCTGTAAGGGGTCCGAAACGTCAAGATTAAAATAAAATAATATCAATATAACGCGATAAGATCCGTAAAAAGTAGTTTTATTTCAACGAATAAAATGATTACCGTCTATTATTTACTTTCGGAAAGGAAAAGATAAAATAACGAGAGATAATATGTTTGCCAATGCATTTACATTTTATGCATTTTATAACGTATGCACCTTCCACCCCCCTATTCCTTTCAAAGAAGACACTGCCGATAGACTGGAATATCGCTGAGGCAAACAAAACTAAGACTTATGGTACAGTCGATTTTATCTCTAATATTTTATGGGGGAAATGCGAGCCAATTTTGAAACATTGCTCCAAGCTACGGATGTCTGAGGCAAATGTTTTATAATAGATACATTTCGTCTTTTGTTTCAAAGTTATCTCTAGGGCTTTACTTTAGGTATATCGTAAAGTGCTTCCATTGTTGCAATGGCGTGTAAACGCGTAAACAATAATTTTAAATACAATGGCTAAGTTTAAGTATAGTAAAACACTTTTTAAATAGTTGTGAATGCTAAAACTATGAAGAGTTTAATTCCAATGATGTTAGGTATTGAAAAAGGTTACGTCTTTTACATAAGTACTGAGGTGTATTATCCAAAGGGTAAGGTGTACAGTGTACTGCTGTACAAATGATGGCAATAAATCCTATTACATAGGAATGTGATAGGATCTATACCCATCAACCGAGTACAAATCCAAACCCAGAGCGCCTCTCGGAATTTCAGAGAAAAACTCAACAGCACTGCTCGATCTGGGAATCGAAGACAGGACCTCTAGCGTAGCAGGTGCGCTAACAATCGCTAGACCATTCAGACAGTTTAAACTGGCATGATATAACGATCTACAGAAGCATCGTATCGCGCGTATCTCGACATTATTGCTTTCCCGAATAATTCCGTAACAAAACGTCAATGCAGATTGTATCGGCTGTTAAATCTAGTAGTCAACCAGCAAATTACGCAAATGTCACAGGTGCGGCGAGCCGGGAACACAGTTAATGGTTGGACAATAAAGTTAATTTTATTAACGCCCGACAAATTTAGTGGGAACAATTTCCCCGGGGTCTATAAACTTCGGACTACAGACGTGTTTTAGGCGTGCGCTTGAAAGGACTAGCCTGTACAAATCATCACATCACTTCACATAATCACATACTATCCCAAACGAAGAAAGTTTTCGATACCGAAGCGTAGGTACCTACTACAAATACTTACATGGAAGACGACGTTTAAACACGCGCAAATATACCTATGCGTAAACAAGTAGTGACTCTTCTTATTCTAGCACACATTTGCGACAAGGTAAAATTATGAATGTAATTAATAAAGATATCTCTAAATTATTTGGCGTCGGATATCTTACTCCGGCGGCGGTACATGGTACCTATACATTACATTTAATTTTTTTTGCACAATTTCCAAGAGCGCGATTACAAATATTATTATATATTTACGCTTTATTTAGGTACACTTATACAGAATAAATAATAGGTAAAGTAAAGATAGTGTTTATAACCTTCCTTCATAGTAAACAGTGTGTTTGGAGAACGTGTGGTGCCCTCCTAACTAGCTTAAACGGAAGAGCCCCGAGGCATCATTTGAGTTAGAATATTGGTATTCCGGGTATTCCGGTATATTGATGTAGCTTTATACAGATTAGATTCGATTATATAAATTACGGTTATTCGATTGTACGAAAAGGCGAAAGATTTTTATATCAAATTAAATATTTTTTCTATGATTTCTTTATAATGTGCTACTTTTCTTCTATAAAATTATCAGTAGGAGTTTTGATCTGTGCCCTGTTGATGGCAATAGAGACTCGCCCCCGTTATTTACATTATATCATTATAATTATGGGATCCAAAAACATAACGACGACCTATGGGTGAATATTAATTAGCGGTTTTCTGCCTAACCTTTCAAATAATACAAATACTACCTACCTACCTAGTAAATAAAAATAATTAAGTAGTAGCGCATACCGAGGTAAAATTCCATGCCGTTAGTTTGTCAAAGCCACCTAGAATTTATAAAAAACACACCGCGCTGTTTACCAATCGATTTTTCTGGAATATTCCCCCGATCCCGACATTTCAAAAACAACTTTTGTCACGTTCATTCAACTCTACAGTTAAAACGGAAAACATGTCACGGAAAAAACCATACGACAAGTGATATTATTCCAATCAATAATCAATAATTTTGATCTCGATTCCTTTAATAATAACAGTCCTTTCAGTACGACTTAACGATCGCACAAAGGGCCGTTAGATTAATCATTAATTAATATGTCGTAAACGAGAGTATGTGAAGGTTAAGTTGTATCGTAAGACAGTATTACCTGAGATTACTTAGTAGTTATGACTCGAATGGGGAGATGCTCAAGTTTTACGGCTAGAAGGGGTTAACTTAGCGTAGATAACATTTATATCTATTTTCGAATTAACTAATTAATTGGTTGACGGAACCTTACTATAAAATAAAATTCTTCAAAAAAGCAAATTACTCCGCTATCAAAACTGAACTAGAAAAAATTGATTGGCATGCGTTATTCTCAGACTCTGATGATCCAAATATAATGCTAGAACACTTTTATGCTGTAACTAACGAGATAATAAAGCAATTTGTTCCATCGGCCATAGTAAAAAGTAATTCGAGACCGCCTTGGTTTACAAAAAGTCTAGAGAGATTATTACGAGAAAAAAACAATTTCAGAAGAAAATATAATATATATAAAAATCCCATGGATAAGATATCCCTTCGTTGGTGCAGTAAGCGCTGTGATAAATTGGCAAGAGAATGTTACAATTCCTATATAAATAACATAGAACAGAAAATAACAACTGGTCACTTCGCCGCTGACGCTCGCCGTGAGAGGACGTACCGCTCGCGCTGCGCTCTCCCACTCTGTCCGTCTCGCTACGCCCCGTCGTAGTGCCTCGCAGTCGACCCGACTGCAACCCTTTTGATCAAAAGTTGCCTTTTTCAAGGCGGCGGCTGATTTTCTGTCTTTACCAAGCCACGGTTCGCTCGCGTTTTTAGACCCCTTCAGGGTAAAATCCACAGTTTCGTGGTCCTCGGTGGAAACCATCCGGTGCCAACGAAACCGAGTGGGGTGTGGACCCGATACACCCGCTGCGCCCCTTCTGGGCAAAGCATATATCGGAAGGAGCTAGGACCACCGGCCTTGGGGGGTCTCCTAGTCGACCCTAGCTCTAACCCCGTTCTCTTACAGCTCCTCTAGTACTTAGGTACTAGAGCATAGGAACCCGTTCGCACAATAAGATTGGCGACGGGAGACACTCTAGGGCACACTACAGGTACTCACGCCTCCCTGCCTATACCCGGCAGGGAGGGTTCACTCACCCACACAACCCCGGGCTTATCCAACCCGGGGACGATAGTAGTAGGATACTTTTCTTATAATAATTCGCCCCCAATTTCCCTCTCAGGCATCTCCTCAAGATGTCTGAAGCCCTATTTTTAACATTCCTCAACGAGGTCCTCCTAAAGGACCCCGATTTTGTAGCCAAATATGGCTCCAAGCTCCCGCGTGAGCTAGTCCGCCGCCCCGCCCGCGCTCCCATCCCCGATAGCCCGGCCTCGCCGGACCCAGATGTCCCTTACACCCATAAGGGACACCTGCGCGAACAATACAATTCTCCGAAAAGCCCGGAGAATTATTACGACCCGGATTCCCCGAAACCGAACCATAATATCGAGAACAATAGGTTCGCGTCCCTATTGTCCGATTCAGAGAATGCCGACGCACGTGCGTCGACTTTTCAGTCACCGCCCCCTCCCAAACCGGCGCCGATGGATACATCGGCACCGAGCGACCATGAGTCCGAGTCGTCCCTCTCGGACTCAAGCTCTAGCTCTGAAGCCTCAGACGGTTTCACTCCCGTTACGGGAAAAAAACGGCCCCGCAAAAACAAGGCCAACTCAACCGCCCCCTCCAAGGCTCCCAGGACCGATACGGTCAACACCGCTCCAGCCCCTCCCCTCCCCAATACCTCGTCGCAGGTCAACCCCTCCCCCGCCCCTCGCCCCCAGCCCTCGCAGTCTTCCGCGACTGCCCCCAAGAAGGGCAAATTCCCACCCCCCGTCATTGTCCATGACAAAGAGTCATGGGTAAATATTTCCAAGGCCTGCGTTGATCGCAAGATCAACTACACCCAGGCCAGGACAATACTGGAGGGTATTAAAGTTATCCTCCCCTCCCCCACCGACTTCAGAGGCTTTACCAGCCTCTTAACCGAGCGTAAGGTGAATTATCACACCTATACGCTCGCATCTGAAAAACCCCTCCGTGTAATCATCCGAGGTATCCCCAAGGAGATAGACACGGAGGACATCCTTAGCGACCTTAAGTCGCAAGACATTCCCGCCCTCGAGATCCATCGCATGCACGGTGGCCGCGGAGCCACAAAATATAACATGGTGCTCGCGATCATCGAGCAATCCGAGGCTGCTAAAGCCATTTTTAATATCCGCTCCGTCTGCCACTTGTCCGGCATTCGGATCGAAAAACCCCATAAGGGGGGTCCGATCGGGCAATGCCACAATTGCCAACTTTATGGTCACTCTGCCCGCAATTGTCACGCAAAATCCCGGTGCGTGAAATGCTTAGGCAATCACGCTACCGCGGACTGCAGTCGTCCCAAGGACAGGACGCTCTGCACAGAGCCACCCAGCTGCGTTCTGTGCGGTGAACAAGGCCATCCGGCCAACTACCGAGGCTGCCCAAAAGCCCCAAAAATCCCTCGCAAGCATGCAAATCGTGCCTCTGCTAAACTCCTGAGGGAAAGCCCCTCGGCGGCCCTCCCAAACCGCCTCAGCCCCCAAAGGCCCTCGCCATGGAACGTACTGAACCATCAGCAAGCGTTCCCGCCCCTAAAAACGCCACAACATGTGGCCAACATCCCACCCCTTATGGGTATTCCTTCCCGCGCACCGGCCTCCCAGGCCACCATCGTGGGAACATCCCAAGCCCACCCGGCCGAGCCCGCAAAGGTCTCTCGACCTGCACCCGCGCCTATGCCCGCGCAACCCCCCTTGTCTGACTGGGACACCTGTCATAAGGCGTTCAACCTCGTTCCCTACGAACGTATAACAAATATGGCCAACGCCCTCAGAGCCAATGAGGGCAACGGTCAAGCCATCTTTGAAATTATAGTGAAGAATGCTGATCTAATGCATGCATTCACCAGTGCTTCTTTTACAAATGGCGGTAAATAAAGGCAGAACCAAACCCCGGTCCCTTAAAATAGGTTTTTTCAATGCAAACAGCATGCATGGTCAACGCGATGAGATCGCCACCTTCCTCCGCGATCATCAAATAGACATATTCCTGATACAGGAGACCTACCTCAAACCCTCCAAGAGAAACCCTGGCATTGCAAACTATCACATAGTGCGAAATGACAGGACTCGTTCTCGAGGAGGTGGTACTCTCATATATTACAAAAGGTCCCTGTACTGCATCCCTATGGATCCCCCAACCCTCGAGCATATTGAGACCTCGATATGTCGAGTAGGCATGACCGGACACCAACCGATCACCATCGTATCGGCATATATCCCACCTGGCAATGCTAGGCTTCACCTCCGCCCCGACCTTGAAACCCTCCTAGGCCTAGGTGACTCAGTTATCATAGCTGGAGATCTTAACGCGAAAAATATCGCGTGGAACAGCCACTCGAACAACCAGAGAGGCAGAGGGCTGGATAATCTGAGCACCTTGCTTAACTATGACATAGTCGCCCCAATGACGCCCACCCACTTTCCCGCTGACGTAAACCACCGACCTGACGTACTCGACATAGCCCTCTTAAAGAACGTGAACCTAGGTTTGCGCTCCTTGGAGACGCTACAAGAGCTCGACTCCGACCACCGACCTGTGGTCATCAAACTAGGCCCTAGGACAGATCCCTTAGACCCAGGTCAGCCCGCTCCAACAAAGGTGATAACGGACTGGAGTAAACTCGAGGAACGCCTTAAGTCGACTTCATCCGTTCACCTGGACGCCATCCCCGACTCATTACTGTCAGTAGCCGACGCGACGGGCGCGATTGACTCCCTCAGTGGTCACGTACAATCCGTGTTGAACGAATGTTCGCGACAGATTCCAGAGGAATTTGATGACCGCTGGAATCTGCCGGAGGATGTGCGAAGGCTGATGACGGAGAAAAACGCGGCTATCAGAGCGTACGATAGTTTTCCCTGCGAGCCGAACCGCACTCACATGCGCAACTTACAGCGCGCTGTAAAGGAACGCATAAGTGAGCTGCGCGAGGCCCGCTGGGACAACTTGCTGAAGGACCTGGAGCCCACCCACCAGGCCTTCTGGCATCTGACTAGGAAACTCAAATCCGACCAAGTTTCCACCATGCCCCCTCTGAATCGACCAAACCAAAGGCCGGCCTTTGACGATGACGAAAAATCCGAATGCCTAGCAGACAGTCTAGAGGCACAATGCTCGCCCAGCACTCTACCTGTAGACCAGGCCCACCTAGACGAGGTGAACGCCGAAGTCGAACGTAGAGTCACCCTCTCTCTATCCCCCGATAATCTTACGGCCCCAGTAAGTCCCGCCCCCTCCTCCCGCCCTGACCCCGACCCAGACGACTCCGTCCCCCCTGTCACTGTGGACGAAGTCCAGAAAATCATTAAGAATTTACGACCCAGGAAAGCCCCCGGATCAGACGGCATCACCAACAAGGTGGTAAAGCTCTTCCCCGCCCACCTCATTATTCTAATGACCGCCATTTTCAATGCGGCTCTAAAAAATAACATCTTCCCACAATCGTGGAAAGAAGCCACCGTCATCGGTATCCCCAAGCCCGGCAAACCCAGGACTGAGCCGTCCAGTTATCGCCCCATAAGTCTTCTTAATGTCCTAGGGAAGATTTATGAGCGTCTAATCTATGCCCGACTAAAGGACTTTGCCGAATCCCACAATCTCATTCCCGACGAGCAGTTTGGCTTTCGAACCAAACACTCTTGCATCCACCAAGTGCATCGCATAGTCGAACATATCAGCGCTGGTTTCCAACGCGGTATGACGACTGGCATGCTTTTCTTCGACGTGGCGAAAGCCTTTGACAAAGTCTGGCACAATGGCTTGATATACAAGCTGTATTCCTTCAATGTGCCGGATCGTCTCGTGCTCATCATTCGAGACTTCTTGTCAAACCGCACCTTTCGCTATCGCATTGAGGGTGGTACGCTATCGTCCCCTCATCCTGTCCGAGCCGGGGTCCCTCAGGGCTCCGTGCTCTCTCCGCTCCTTTTCACGCTGTACACCAGCGATATTCCCAAGAGCTCAAAGTCACAGCTGGCCCTATTCGCTGACGATACGGCTATCTATTATTCCGGCATTAGCCTAACAAATATCACCAAAGTCCTCCAAGCCTCGGTCACTGCCCTCGGAAAGTGGTTCAGGAAATGGAGAATTGAGGTGAATCCCTCCAAGAGTTCTCCGGTTCTCTTCCACAAGAGTTCCAATCTTTCCACTCAAGTCCAACCCATCTCCCTATTCGGCCAACGGATCCCTTGGGAACCAAAAGCCAAATACCTGGGCGTGATTCTCGATCACCGACTCTCGTTCCGAGAGCACATAAAGACGGTGCGCTCGCGCGCCGCTTTCGCTCTCGGCCGCCTGCACGGCATACTCAATGCGCGCAGTAAACTCTCCCTTAATTACAAGGTGAGAATCTACTTGATGTGTATTCGCCCCATCATGACCTATGCGAGCGTCGTATTCGCTCACATTGAAAGTCCCGCAATCCATAGGATGCAGACCCTCCAAAACCGTTTTATGCGCAAAGCCACGGGCGCCCCGTGGTTCGTGCGCAATAGGGACCTCCACCTCGACCTAAAACTGCCTACCATCAAGCAGTACATGAAACGCGCCTCCAAGCGTTATTTCGATCAGGCCCCCCTCCACCCAAACCGCCTAGTAGTCAGTAGCGTAGACTACAAACCCTCTCTGATAAGTAGAGTGCGCCGCCCAAGGCACGCACTCACTTACCCTGACGACCCGATTACCGTAGCACAAGAAGCACTCAAACAGGCTCGACGCCATCCGATTTACCGTCCTCGCCGGCGAGGCCCGTCGCGAAGACCCCGTAACGGTACCCCTCCCCGTCCCTTGCTCGAGCCGGCCCGCGCCGAGCCAGTAGTTTTAAATTCGTCCCTAAATAATTTCAACCCAGATCCAGCTGTCCCTAGCTGTCCCCCCAGCAACGCCCTAAGCCGAGGTCCGAGTCCCGTTAGGGGACGCCCTTAGCTGCGGTTGCTTAGTTTATAAGTGTCCATGGCTGGAGGCACAAAAGGTGCCTCGCCACCAAGCCCGGTTAAGATTCTAAAGCTTCTAAGCTAGAATCTACATCCGTCCTAAAAAAAAAAAAAAAAAAAAAATAACAACTAACTCTAAGTTCTTTTGGTCCTACATTAAGTCAAAGCGAGGAGTCACTAATGCATACCCAGCTTCTATGTCAAATGGTGTTACTAGTACCCGTAACGGTAACGATATGTGCAACATGTTCGGGACTTACTTTTCTTCTGTATACTGTCCGGTTGGCCAGCCATGTGATGTAGTTAAAACTTCTCCATACTTAAAGAATCTTACAAACAACTCTGACTGCCTTTCTAGGATACAAATTTCTAAGGAAGAAATAGTTAAACATCTCAAAAAATTAGACCTTTCTAAAGGTTGTGGTAGTGACGAAATTCCTCCGAGCTTTATTGTAGCGTGTGCTGATCAACTGGCAATTCCCTTGTGCTTAATTTTTAAGAAATCTCTCAGCGTCGGTATTTTCCCTAAACATTGGAAATTGGCCAAGGTAGTTCCGATCTATAAAAGTGACGCTGAAGATCTGGTTAGCAATTACCGGCCAATATCAATCCTCCCGACGCTGGCGAAGGCTTTTGAGGCAATAATATGCCCGAGCATACAACACTACTTCAAGAAGTATATTTCAGAATACCAACATGGCTTTACTACTGCAAGATCCACCAGTAGCAATTTAGTCACTTTTATTGAATCTATTTCAGCTGCACTAGACTCTAATAAGCAGGTTGACGCTATATATACTGATTTTAGTAAAGCGTTTGATAAGGTATCTCATGTACTTCTTATTGAGAAACTTGCTGCTTACGGCTTTGCTGGGTCAATTCTCAAATGGCTTCACTCCTACTTAACGGACAGAACCTTTTATGTGGTTGCTAACGGATATAAATCTGATATCTTTACAATAACCTCCGGCGTCCCGCAGGGTTCGCACCTTGGTCCTATTTTATTTATTGCCTTTGTTAACGATCTTCCACATTGTTTTATGAACTCCACACCATTCATGTTCGCCGATGATTTAAAAATAGTCCATGTAATTGATTCTCAAGCTGACACACTACTACTTCAAGGTGACATAAATAGATTATCAAACTGGTGCAATGATAATAACATGCAACTTAATATAAGAAAATGTTCTCAAATAACATTTACCCGGAAAACAAATTTGATCGACTGTAGTTACAGCGTGAACGGTTCGTGCCTGAATAAGGTTGACGTAATTAGAGACTTAGGGGTCCTGCTCGACTGCAAGCTAACGTTTATTCCACACATGGACTACATTATCAAAAGGGCTTCAAAATCACTTGGATTTGTCATACGGAATGCCAAATGTTTCCGCAAGCCTAAAACTAAGATTTATCTGTTCAATTGTCTTGTTCGCACCATCTTGGAGTACTGCGCGGTTGCATGGCGTCCTCACTATGCAACACATAGTCTCAGACTAGAACGTATCCAGAAGAGATTTCTTAACCATTTAGCTTACTCTACCAGGATAGCTAAAAAAGTTCCAAGCTACGCAAAGCGTCTCGACAAGTTTAACATGAAAACACTTGAAAAACGGAGAGATATTTCTGACTTAATCTTCTTCTTTAAAATTTTCCACGGTAAGATTGACTGTCCCCAATTGTTGAGTAAGATAAATCTCACAATCCCCTACAAATATCCGCGAAACACGGTCAAATTACTTTTTCCCCCATTCCGTAAAACAGTTTTTGGGTCCAATTCCCCCATCCCAAGAATGAGCAGATTATTTAATCATTTTGGTGTTCGGATAGATATTTGTTGCACATCACTTCAGCAGTTTAAGTCCCAAGTCCATCAAATAACCACCTAGCTCTGTAACATATTACCACCTCTGCTGTTGCTTCTTTTTCTATTTTCTTTTTATATTTGAAATTGTATTTGCTTGCTGTGTTTGCCGCCTAATATTGTACACTTAGTCTTAACTGTAGTCTGTATTTAAATGATGTATTAGTGTAACAATTGTAGGTAAAGAAAAGAAAATACAAGATAGTCCGGAGAAAGCATTCGCTGTGAGAATAACCCAATGTTAGTCACGTCCCCCAGTCATGAGGAACTATATACCTATATATATAAAGTCAATTTGTTGCTGCTGCTACATAAAATTTGGATGCATCTTCAAAGCATGCAATAGTAAATCAAAGTAAGCTTAAGCATAAAATCAACTTGGATTTCGGTATTCTAAATACAGGCTATTCTAGAAGATAGCCATATTCAATAGATTGTAATCTCTTAGTTATTATTAAACACTTCCGGAGAGGTTTACTTTAAGCTTGTCATACTATGTCCTAAAAGTAAGAGATTTTTTTTAAAGATCTCAAGATAAGGCACATAGGTAGGAGAAATAAACCAAGAAATATGACTATTCAGTTCACCCAACTTTGACATTGTCAAATTTCATACTATTTCTTATCATACATGTCAGCCAGCCTTCTGACCTTTTTGATTGACTTTACAAAATATTACCTAACCTTAATATTTGTATGTAGAGTAATTATGTTTACCTACCGTAGAAAGAAAGAAACTTCTTATTTAGTCGCACAAATGGGACATCTAGGTGTTAATGAAAATAGTAAAAACAAAATAAAAAGCAAAAGTACGGTGCCTCCACGGTTGCACTAAAAAGAATCTTGTTCAGCATTTGCCAGACTAAAAATAACCTTTGTTCCACAGTTTCATCACAGGTTAATTTAAAAACACGATATACACGTGGCCATAAATGACCTCTCTGACCTTGGCCACGCATCATACGAGTAGATATTACACGTTCTCGGAATTAATTTCGCGAAATGCATTCATATTTCAACCATCAAAAATTCTCGGTAATACTTTGTGCGACTTTTTAAATTAAAAATAATTTAGTTATTTTTTGTTGTAGATATTTGATACCTACTTTGGCGTGAAATGATAGACTACAAATTTTCTCAGAAATGAGACCTAGCTCGATCGACTGTTCACGGATCTCGTTGACCCGCGTATTATAAATTTCGTCAAAAACGTTCGAGTCGTTTTCGAGATCAAAATACAAATATTGCTCGTAGGTACAAGATAAAATTTATGATTTGTGGTAAATAGTTGTGAAATCTCAGTATTCTCTCCGAGTGTTTCATAAACGGCTGAGCCGTCCTAAGAATGATTTATACCAGTGATTACCGTCGTGTTTATGGGCCATGAATCCTGAATAACAATGTGCATTACATGCCCGCCGGAGTGCATTACACTTGAGAAACGTTGGCTGTGAAGTTAATAATTTATACTGATTGAACGAACGAACTGGGAGCCTAGACAAGACAAAATGTATTGAAATGACACAAGCTTTCGACCAATTGGGCTATCACTAATGTCATATCCATACATTTTGTTTCTATTGCTTTGTCGATTCGAATGTCAAATTACAACGTGCCTAGCCCCCGAGATCACGACGAGTCGGGTATACATTACCTCGTCACTCATATACCTATCATGCCTGTATTCTTCTTGAATATTTTTGATATAGGTATTTACGATAAGAAGACATAATTAATATTTTTTATACCTACCTTTTTTTTAAATTACTCTAGAAATAACATACGTCGTCAAATTCTTAGATAATTCCATATAACAGTTTGGCATGTATACACGTACGGGTAGAGTAGTTTCCATAGAAAAACGTCTGAAAGTCACAAGAAACGTCCAAAGTTACGTAGTACAACGTCAGATTGTTACATGCATAGGCATTTTCTTTATTTATAAATATTTTTTTAAATATATTATAATTAGGTAAAAGATTATGCTGAAAATTGTGAATTAAAAACTTTAAAGTGCTCTCCTGTAAAGTAGTCATTTTGTAGATCCGATTTTGTTCTACGACAGTGTCGAAATGTTTATCAAAAGTATTATTCGTGTAAAGCGTCGTCTTTACCCAGGTCCTAAATCATCATCATCATCCTAATGCGCTTATCCCAATTCCCAATTCACTTGGGGTCGGCGCAGTATGTGTTTTCTTTCATGCATCTCTAATAGCCGTCATCTCGTCATTCAATTTATTTGTGGGCATATCTTTTCTCACACAGTCCATCCACCTTTCCTATTGTCTTCGTCTTCCTTTATATCCATCCACATTCATCCTCAAAACCTTTTTGTTAACATGCTCTTTACTTCTACGCATTATATCCATACCACAATGAGTTCCCGTAAAAAATAATGTCCTTTAATGCTACATTTGATTCAATATTTATTAAATATTCTCTTCATTTATCTGAACACCAAACAGAGTCGTTTGCCGTTACTTTGTCTCTTTATTGTTCTAGATAATAAAACGCAAACCTACACGGGAAAAGCAAATTACACAAACACGTCTGAAAATGTTAGAAATGCTAATATTTCCCTTCCCAAAAATATCAAGGAATTGCCCTTTGTTGTCTCACTACACGAGATATTTTACCAAAACGTTGTTTTAAAACATGTAAAGAAAATTAATTTTATTTAACGTGAAGCGGTTACTGCTAAATAAAATGAAAGTTATGAAGTGTCCTCTTTTTATGGTTAGGTACGTCACATTAAAAGAAGATTTTTTTGTTTAGTACTATAATTGTACACGGGTACACCCACGGTTCGCCGGTATGTTAGGACCCATGCGATAGGGGGCGAGCCTATAGTCAAAAAGCGGGTACAAATCCGAGCTCCTACTCAGAATTTCATAGCAAAACCCAATAACACTTTATATTCGAAGGATCCTTTACATCATGTCAGCATCCATGGTCACGGGTAGACTCTATGTCTAATATCTATAGTCCGCCTTCATCATCAACGCATTAATCGACCCTCTGCTGGGCACGGGTCTCCTCTGAAATGAGAGGCTATAGTCCACGAAGCTGGCCTAGTGTGGGTTGGCAGACTTCACATGCGGTCGAGAAGATCTCTCAGACATGCAGGGTTCCTTACAAAGTTTTCCTTGACCGTTGTAAGCAAGTGATAATTAATTATTAATACGCACTTGTTTACGAAAAGTCAGAGCTATGTGCCTTGGATTCGAACTCGAAACCTACGACTTGGAAGGTCGAAAGGTCATATTATGACCCTATCACTGCTTTTTCCACCTCATGTGAAGTATAAATAACATAACAGCAAGGTAACTTAACAAATACTTTTGCCGAAATTATTGATTGATGTTCCAATTTTCTTCAAAAACTGATAGCCTTGACCAATTTACTTTTGCTCAAGACTATCAGTTTTTGAAGTCTTACACAAAATATATTTATTGTAGGGAATATATTATGTCGATCAAGGCTCAGTCTGCAAAAACAAATTGATTCAATTTTCTATCCTGAACTTATCACTAGAAGTTCAAAACAGAAAATTGAATGGAGGATGTTCCAAAAAATTTATGATAAGTCTAAAGTCAGCGACCGTGCCATTAAAGGTTACCAACAACGCAGCATTCACCTTTGCGTGACCGGTGACAAGTAATCCCTGGGATAGATAACAAATCTCGTTGATATCAGCTTTTGTGACAACACAACAACCTCCACGATTTATTCTATTATAATTTAATGTAAACATATTGCGGTGGAATTTTTGTGAACGGTTTATGATTTTCTGTTTGTATTTTTGGATGAAAGGTAATTATTAGTGGCTGACTATATTTTATTTACTTTAGGTGGAAGGTTTCGAGGCCGTCAAGGTCCTTGTAAATATTCCTAATCCATGGGTCATGAGGCCATGACGCAGTGATATCAAGTGTGGTTTTTAATGGGTATGACTCCGACATACCCCAAGATTTTCACCAAAAAAAAATTTTAAAGTCTCGAGTCCGAATCCAACACCTCTGTCAAAAAACAAAAGACTGGCCCCTACTCAGAGACGTCACTTAATGAATTTACGTTAACAAACAGTGGCTACTTTATCCAGGGGGGCTAGACAAGTTGCATTTTGACATTCGAATCGACAAACAAAATGTATGGAAATGTCACAAACTTTCAACAAATCGGGCTGTCACTAATGTCAATTACATACATTTTGTTTGTCGATTCGAATGTCAAAATGCAACTTGTCTAGCCCCCCAGTGCCTCGACAATGAGTTTTTCTCACTGGACTAGCGACGCTGTAAAATATTTGTATGGAAAATCTGCTATGAAATTACAGCGTTTCCATGCGTAAAAAGTCTAAGTATCGAAAGCCATTCGATAGAACTCATGGTTGAGGTACTGGCCTATTTTTCTATATTTCAGTTTTTTGTCAGTGTACTAAGATATACTGGGTCTCTATTAGGCTCTAATTATTCGAATTGGCTCTATTTAGGGCCAAATAGGCCAAATATTATGATCCTCTGGAGGGTCGCCGTTCTTTAATGAAACAAACCACAAGAGACACGTAAAATCAAAACATTATAGCAACCACAGTCAAAAACAAACAGTACTGTAACAGATGCCTAAACTTTCGTTCACAACACAACGGCTTGGTATTTAAGTTAACAACTTTAACTTTTAACAGCAAAATGGCCGCATCTGGTCTCCAACTAAGTATTTCAATGTTTTGAGAACAATGTGTGAGGCACAGCGGTTTCTACCGATTAAAAAGATTAAAATTAAAATTTAAAAGAGCATTTTAAAGCGTCATATCTGTATACCCAAAATGTTAGGCAGAATCTCACACACAGGTCACAGGAATGTTCAAAGTTCCATGTAAAATTATAGGGCCATCCTATTTCAACTTACCGGGCCCAAATCCTAATTCCAAGCTGCTATGTATGAGACATTCATAGAATAACGTAGTAACACTTTGCTTGCCTTGGGAATCAAACTTGGGGAATTGAAAAAACTTTTGTAATCCCACTACCAACCGTTTGTCTGTAACATATAGTTAGTAATCTTGCTATCTTGCTTCGTAAACTCGAAATCTTTTTTGTGTAGCTCAACGAAGAATTATTATTATTACGAGAAATTACGAGTATGTCAAAGCAAACGTCAGACCGCCATATTTAATAAGTACTCGTTTCTTTCTTTGTTTTTTTTCTCTTTTATTTTGCTTAGGTATACTATATTCACATTCTTTGTAACTGTCTATCTACCGCGCTCATACGCCAAAACTTCTTTTTTCTAAATTTCATTTAAATCGGTTTAGAAGTTTTGGCGTGAAGTTTTGGCGTTTTGGCAAGTTGTTATTTACTTGTCTAGTCTTTTTAGTGCGATAAAGCTTCCTAACATAATAACCAACTTGAATGTTTCTGACAGGATAATATTACAATAGATTATTGCTAACTCATCTTTCAACTAACGATTACCTACAAGAATGTTTTTTTCCCTTTAGTATAACCAACCGGGGTCAATGACTTTCACGAAATTTTGATACTTATAAAAAACTTTATAACGAATATCTATTTATTTACTCGTGCAGGTAGATACGTAAGTACTAAGTACCTATCTAAAAACATTAGTAACGAAATTGTTCGTCAAAAGTGTCCCTTAATCTAATTATATTTATTCCGATATATACTACGTTTGTCTGGACTTTAAAAGAGACCATGATTCTCTGAGTTTGTTTCGGCGTTTCTTCTCAGAGGTCGTCAGTTAGGAAATGCCGGCAACATCCAATAAAAAAAATGACTTGTAAAAGTGTCTTTAAAGAATCTACTTACAGATATAAATTTCATACCATTTCATTTCAAAATAATAATTACATTACGACTATAGTTCTTGTCTAAACTACGCGAATATTAGACATTTTGAAATAGAACTATTTCTTACGGATTCCATCGCGTTTATTTTAATTTAAATCCCGATGTTTCGGACCCTTTACAGCGTCCATGGTCACGGGTTCATGTCTGCCCGTGACCATGGACGCTGTAAATAAACGCGATACAATCCGTAAGAAATAGTTTTATGTCTAAATGAGTAGGTATAGTTCTTTCTGTAGCCAGAGTTTTTAATTGTCACTGGCAAATGAGTAATTGAATACCAACCATTCAGTTTCAGAAGAATGTTTATGATGTATAATAATAAAAAAAAAACTTTCCAGGTGTCCAAGAATGTTTTTGATTGTGTACCTATAACGAAAAGTATAAACAACAATCAAAGTAAGCCTCGAAATTTATAGCGACTTCGCCGCCATCTCATAACCGAGATAGTTGATATTGAAACGAGAACAAAACCAAAACTTAATAAGGAATTTCGATATTGTAAAATTGCTATTTGATATTGTAGCATTTCGAGCATGTAGGTATTAATCTTACTAACCTAGGTACTTAGCAAGTACTTCAAGCAAGCAGTTGACATCCAACTAATTTGAATCGATATTGCTCTTGGAAATCGAAAACTTTCTCACAAATTATTATTATTATTAACTAGCATTCCGCCAGCGGCTTCGCCCGCGTGGTCCCCGTTTTTACTATATTGTCTGTTGTTGTATTTTTTTATTGTATTAAAACCTTCTGTGGACCTTGGAATATACAAAAAAATAAATTAACCGAATTGGTCCAGCCATTCTTGAGTTATGCGCTTACCAACATTCATTTTTATTTATATAGATATTTTAGCTCAGTTCCCCCACACTGTTTAATCTTTATATGTACCAACTGATTGAGGAGCTGAGTAGCACCAGAGTCGGATGCTATATTGATGGCATTAGTATGAACAATATAAGTTATGCAGATGACATGGTGCTGCTCAGTGCCTCAGTATGTGGGTTAAGGCAACTGGTTGCTATATGTGACAGATATGCCAGTACTCATGGTTTAACGTACAATGTTAAAAAGACTGTGATCATGGTCTTTGGGGCCAGGGGCAAATACCCAGAAGTAGTGCCACCAGTTAAACTGAACGGTGTACCCCTAACTAGAGTACATACGTTTAAGTACCTTGGACATGTGTTGGCATCTGACCTCAAGGACGATAATGACATTGAGAGGGAGCGAAGGGCGCTGTCTGTGAGGGCAAATATGATTGCTCGCAAATTCGCACGTGCGTCGACACAGGTCAAACTTACTCTATTTAGAGCTTACTGCACGTCGTTCTACACGTGCGGACTGTGGGCACATTTCACCCAAAAGTCGTACAGCGCCCTTCGCGTCCAGTATAATAATGCGTTCAGGGTGCTGATGGGGCTGCCTCGGTACTGCAGCGCGTCAGGGATGTTTGCTGATGCTAGGGTAGATTGCTTCTATGCAGTCATGCGGAAGAAATGCACTTCCCTGTTGCAAAGGGTGCGGGGCAGCGCCAACAGTATCCTGAGTATGATAAGTAGCAGACTTGATTGCTCATTTATGAACCGCTGCTCCAAGGTGTCCGCTGCACCAGTGCTGGTTGTGGAGTGGTGAATATGTGTAATGTGTGTATGTTTTACTAACATAGATTTTAAGAGAAATTGTTACTAACATTATATGAGTCCATGTTACTTGAAATAAATTATTATTATTATTATTATTAGCCCAAACTGTCCCAAAATTAATATCGCGTCGAATACAAATGCGTCAGGGGGGCCTCGACAAGTTGCAATTTGACATTCGAATCGACAAACGAAGAGAAACAAAATGTATGAAAATGACATTAGGGACAGCCCGATTTGTCGAAAGCTTGTGTCATTTCCATATATTTTGCTTCTATTCGATTGTAGATTCGAATGTCAAAATGCAACTTGTCTAGGTCCCCAGATTCTGCCTGAGATGTATATATAAGTCGAGCATTTAAGGGGCATATGACATAATTATATATTTTCAATACATTATGCAAGTCAGAATCATTAATCCATTTACCCACTGCCAACCATGGGTCTCCATTCCGAAAAAAGGTTCAGGAAAGTTCACTACGCAAGCATAGTGTGACCTGCTTATTTTATGGTCAATAAGGTTTAATTTAATAAGGTTTAACAGTATTTCATAATAGGCCTTAAAACGGTATATTACGATACCGTTTTAAGGCCTATTATGAAATACTGTAAAAATTTACAGCAGCTATAAAATTTTGGCATTTTCTTGCGCCGTGAGGTAATTCAATTATTAAATTCATAGCTTATAAATTTATGGGCAAAAGGTTCTAAATAATATTTGATTGCTCTAACGATTTAGGGAGTGAGATATTAAAGCGACAAAGCTTCATTGAGCAATTAATTCATCTATAATTAAAAATATTAACCTAACTAATTATACTAAGGGTTGTTTCTGTTTCACCACCTCCTGATAAGTTTCAGTTAAATTACTTGACAGATTATTTCGTTAACATTTTCAATTTTTGAATTTATCTGGCGTTTAAACGCCGGACACCGTTGAAACAGGCCGTTAAAGTTATAACCTAACTATAAAATAAAAATGTTTATAACTGTCTTATTTTTCAACTAATTTTCGTTTATTCATATAGAATAATCAGGCTAGATGCATTTTTATTAGTTATTGGATCATTTTATGATTCAAAGCGGCCTTTTTTGCTCAGCGATTTTTACAATGAAGAGAATATCTTAGTTTCTAGTTTTGAATAACTACATAGGTATTAACCTATGTAGGTAATATTTGAAACTAGAAACTAATAATTACTTTGTCAGTAATTGAAAGAACCAGACGCGCTCAAAAAAGTGCCGTGAACACATGCAATTAATCGTTTAACGAAAGAAAGGAATAAAAAAGTAAGCAAGTATTCGAGCAATTATTGCTCGCAGTTAGTCCCTGGGGTTATGTTAAGTTTTATTCAAACGTCTTTCTTACTGAAACTCTGCACAAGCGGTATATCTATAACCACAGAAAAGTCTAAAACTCAACCTCAAGGCGCTTACGAATTTACGAAATCATTTTGGATTGCATTGTTAATTTTTAACTTCTGCATTTTATTGTAAATCTATATCAAAATTTTGGTAACTAGAAAACCTATACTTTGTGTTAATAGCTCCAAGAAAATAGAGGTTATTTATTTACTAAAAAGTAATAGAGAAAGATGTTTAGTTGTATGATTAAATACTAATCCCCTTTTCAAAATAATTAACTATGCTTAGAGTTTACAGATAGGTATCGCTGGTGCGATTTCTTAGTTAATAGTATTTACTATGACATTTCATGAATTAATATAACTTCACTAAGAATTATATATAAAGCCATAAGTAATTAAGTGTCACATGAAGTAATAGTTTTATTAATAATTGTCAAACGCAATAGAGCTAGGTTTATCTAAGCGTAATTCTAAGGAGTCTTTGGCTGAGATTCAGAGAAGAGACTCAGCATGAACTTACGCTTCCGTATGTCAAATTGTAATACAAATTTGACATACGGAAGCCTTACTTTACGCTGAGCATCGTCTCCGAATGTTAGCCTTGACAACTTAGGTAAGTATGAGTAGGTACCTACGCCTCAAAATTGATTATATTATTTTGAAGACACTTTGACAAAGTTTTTCAATGAACAACTCACGCTCACCTCTGCTCACCTTCCAAATAACAACAATACACTTTGTTAATTAACGAAGCATACAAATAATGCGTCATATCACATAATACAATAAAAAATGACACATTGTCACATAAAAAATATCCTCCGATATCTTTCCATATAATTATATCTCCTCTCCTCTCCGCTTTGGTGGATACCGGGCTTAACGCCATAGTTTTCTTGTCTTGCCTCGCTAACACCTTCCCAGGCAACTGCATATTTATAACAGGCAAGTTCACTTAGTCGTTTTTTAATTATTTTGGGCTTTTATTAGACAATCTTCTATTTATTCAAATTTATAATTCGAAGCACAGCTTAAATAAATAAAAATAATAGGTATATGTATAAAAACCTTTACAAACGGCATTATTAACTGAAAATAAAGTGGATGGATACTTAGAGAAATTACTCGGCTTTGAATCACAAAGGGCTTATTAACTCAGTAATGTTAATGAAAAGTAAGTACTTATTCGAATAGCAACTTTTGGCACGATTACTAAAGCAAGAGTGTGTTACAGTCTCGACAACTGATGATGTAATAAAAGATTGAACCCTCGGCATTGGGCAGTCGTCGTTTTTATCAACCATCGCCAAAAAATGTTCAAAATATAAAAATCGACGAAAACCGAGTAATTAGAAATTCTCTGAAGTAAACCTTTTGCTATTGTTTGGTAGGTACTTTAATAAGCTCTGCTAGACACAAGTTTACATTAGTTAGTTTAAATTAGCAATTGACTAAAATAAGCATGTTTTCATCGTGTTTCTTTAAATCAGTAACATGTAGCGCCATCTATTGTCATATGTACGAACTACCTACCTAGCTACTTGGTTACGCTTCATTATCCTGAAAGCAACAGTTGTCCGATCGGACCGGTCCTCCAGCCATTTCTGAAAACCTTAATGACAGTCAATTCATTTTGGACATACCCTTAACTCTTGTCTAAATTAATACCTACCTAAGAGTAAGCTTATTTCCGTGTAAAAATACTTCAATCCTTAAGAATGGCCACACAAGGCTTTTAGTCGAGCAATGTGTGGTTTGGTTTTTATGTTTAGAATTCGCAGGAGCAAAAAGGAGCACTGAGGGCTTATTTCACCACCTATGGATAGACGCTAACCGTCGGATAAATTTAAAAATGGAACATAATTTGTATAAAATTATCTGCCAAGCAATTTAACGGGAACTTATCCGGAGGTGGTTAGGCAGGCCCATTTTTTTTTATACCACTAAGGTGGCATACGGTCCGCCTGATGGTAAGCGGTTACCATAACCTATGGACGCTTGCAAAACCACGGGTATCACTCGCGCGTTGCCGACCCGAAAAACCTCTTAGAGGTTTATGGAGGATTCACTGCGCCGACAGTTTGAGGGAATATTCCTCTAGCTGCCAGCGCAGCGCATCCTTAAAAGGAGTTCTGGCGACCTTACTCACTGCATGAACACAACAAACAATAAAGTGTGTTACTTGGCTGCAGTTTTCTGTAAGGTGAAGGTACTTCCCCAGATGGGCTGCTTCAGATTTGAGCCATTAATGGCTGTTCCCTACCTCTCTTAAAAATGACATGAGGTGGGATGAGCAACTTGTAGGTGAACATCATCATTAGGTACTGTTGTGCGTGTTGTTTTCAACAATCATACTGGACTGGTAACTACAACCGCATACTCACAAACCGCGCTCACAACGGCTAGATCCGTTGGGCAGTGAAAATAAATTATTATCGATAAGTCAAGGTCGATATCTATGAGTAGACAGTCCATGGTCACATCACTAAGCTGTCACAGCTTATTAATTATTTAATGATTTCAATAATAGCCTAGTCTCTAATAAATTTATGACCCATATCTTCAGTCTTAGAAATTAAAAGACTATTTTTGTTTCGACCAAAATTGACATTATGAATGTCAATAACTCAGTAAGGACCTAAAACAAACTGTGGGAGTCCCTTATAATTAAATATTCTAAATAAGTAGTTCCTTGACATTTTCCAATTTTGAATTATGAATTCGGAACTCAAGGAATACTATTTCCCAATTTCAAGTTGTTTGCCTGTACTTTAGAAATAAAAGTAGATATCGAATTCTCTCCAAAGTATTGAAAAACGCTTGACGCCGCAGTTAGATCGTATCAAAAGTAAAATTAATATCCTCGTTAGTGTACTTTGATTTGATTCGAAATTTAAAACTTATTTAAAATACAATTGACTGACTTATTGCAAGTAAGTATCGGTCGACGTTTAGTTGTCAGCTATAAATAACTACCATTTTCCCGCAGCATCACTTGCTCCAAGTTTGAACCCGCGTTACACCCATAATTTAGGATTATGAATTATGAATTTTTTTTTGATAATTTTTCCAATGTTTTAGTAGTTATTCTGCTATTCGGGGCGGAGACAAAACCAACAAATTAAAGATCATAAAAATCATTCTACCGTTCTTGAGTTGTAAATGCTGTACCTAACCCGACTTTGTTTTATCTAGAGGAAACATTTGAATGTTTGTTTGTTTTTATTGAATAGGCTCCGAAACTAGGACCAATTTAAAAAAAATCATTCAGTTTTGGATAGTCCATTTACCGGGGAAGGCTATAGGCTATATACTATCACGCTACGACTAATAGGAGCGGAGTATCAATGAAAAATATTGGAAAAACGGGGAAAAAAGTTAGCAAGACCACGCGGGCGAAGCCGCTGGCGGCATGGTAGTTTTAAATAAATTTAAAAAAGTGCTTAGATTTTGTTACAGATTTTAATTATAAATTAATTCCAGAGGTATTGTTCATTATTCATTAAACCCTTTTTATTTTAGCTTCCAGATAAATTATCGATCAATTCGTCCTTTATGTTGTTCTTGGCAATGGCTAAAACTGTTTTTACATTACCTATCAGATATACATGAATATTTTCATAAATATGTATGTAAGCAGTTCTAAAGATTATTCTGTGCACTGAAACGGCAATTTCTTTGAATAGAAAAATAATCTTCTTATATATTCATGCTTATATTTCTTGGGGAAGAACGGCTGGCTGAACTAATAACCATGCTGTTTAATCGAAAAGAGTCAACGTTTATATTTAGACGATGAATGATGAAATTATACTAATTTATTTTAAAGCAAAAATAAAAGGACCCAGACATTAAAAAATGCTTGCTTAAAATATTCGTTATTAGGATTGGTATAACTAAAACAAGCACACAACCACGTCAACTAAAATACGTGCTTGTTTCACATTTTACTAAAGCGTGAAAACTGTGAAATGGGACTTTTTTGCTGTTTTTCTGGAATGGTTTTTACAGATAAAACATAAGTTATTATTATTCTATTTTACATTTATTTGAACAAAATAGCATGTTCCATGTTAACTTATTTTGCAAATTTGTAATTATTTAGCGATATAAGTACTTACTAATGTTTTTCTGTTAGTTATGTTTTACCGTGTAATAAATGATTATTAAGTATTATAACTTGACAAGTAACATGCTTGCTTTATAGTATTTTCTAATACTAAATATAGTTCTAATAACTCAATGATCAATAGATAAACTTTCATAATTTAGAAAAATTTGATGTCAGAATAAATCATAGATAGGTACTTACAGCTAAGTAAAAAATACTTCAAGTTAAAATTTAACAAGTCATTGAACGTTGTATCGTGCAAAGATTTGTAAAATTTTAACTGCAAATTTTATTATAACATAACATACCATCACGCCTGTATTTCCCGAAGGGTTCGGCAGAGGTGTATACCCCACAGTACATTTTTAGGTCCCATGTTATAGCAGGGGGAGAGCCTATTGCTATCAATCGGGCACAAATCCGGACTCCGTGAGCTGCTACTCAGAATTTCACAGAAAAACACTTTGGTCGACCTGGGGAATTTTAATATAATTTCTCCCTTAAAGAGAAAACGGGGAGGAAAGTTGCTAAAATAACACAAATCTTACAACTTCAGCGAAATTATGCAGTAAACAAGGTCTTTGTTATTTTATAAACAAGGAAAGATAATGAACAATAAAACAATTTGAAAAATAAATATCTACCTGAATTTTAACAATTTACCTGCCTACAGTCCTACGTTCTTTATTGAATTACATAACCGAGACCCAGACGGGAGAGAGGGACTGACTCTTACTTGAGAGATTGTGCTGATCAAACCTGTAGGGAGGCCTTTGTTCCTGCATTGGGACCAACCGGGCTGATAACAATAATAATATTATATAGAAATAATAATACCTAGTGTACTAAGCGCAGCAATTGAAGGATAGGTTCTTCTTTCGATTATTACGGCGGGTCACAGTTACTGTGTTTTAAAACAAAACTCAAATTATCTTTGATGATCTATTACAATCAACTCTATTACCTACATGGGACTAAATATATATTTATTATACATGGATTTGGGGATTCAGGCATGATGACTCCTTTTAAGTAGGTACGTAATTTGTTAGTAGATAGGTAATTATTTATAATTACATTTAGGCCTGTTGTGTTACCTGGTATATAATTTCATAAAAATTTTGTTCTTAATTTGAATTTGGAGCTGGACAAGAAAGTGTAACTGCCGTACTACTAGGGTAGTGCCAACACATCCATTCATAGTAAAGTTGTAAAACTGACTGTGGATTTTAAATATATAAAAAAAACACTTAGAATTTATCGTGGCTAGCAGCTATCTAGAGTTGGTGAAACAGGGCCTTATATTGGCTCTCCCACCGTTGATTCTTTTGTAGGTACCCTGAAGTACTCAACCCATTAATTCCACCTCTATTATAACTTTCGCATTTAAATCTATTGTCTAGCTTAAAGTTACTTCAGGTGTAGACTACTCTCAGCGTAAAACTCATGACAACAGAATACAATATTAGTTCCTAAACTCAAGTGAACTAGTGATAAAGTTGGTGAACCACTTGTATTAGGATTTATGTTACAAGTGATATATGGCACAAACTTTAGGGGTGTCGTGCTCCAGTAATTCTTTGTATAGACCGTACATTATTTGATCCAGATTGAGATAGATTTTTGTATAGTGAAGGCTATAGTCCACCACGCTAGCCTAATGCGGGTTGGCAGACTTCACATGCCGTCGAGAAAATCTTTAACGCATGCAGGTTTCCTCACGATGTTTTCCTTCACCGTTAAAGCGACTGCGTGCCTTGGATTTGAACTCGAGATCGTTGACTTGGCAGTCCAGTGGTCATACCCCTAGGCTATCACTGCTATTATAGATATTATTATTATAAATAATAATATTATTATAGCGGGTTTAAATTATTCTGCATTTTTATGACCATGTGTTATGCCTAGAAATTACTTATCTAAACATAATCCAGATGAAATTGGACGGTGTTGAAGGTAGAACCTTCAAACAGATAGAGTTATGACTGGCTATTTGCGTGTGATTACTGTGAATTTGAACTTTATTTCACGAACCTACGTCTTCGTGAAATAGAATGACTAGATATGACTAATAAACGTAAGATGTGTTACCAATATATTGCGATGTTTTGACGTTTCTGACATGAGATGAACTTATGAAAAAATACCCTTCCATAATATGACGTAAGTATTACTCATAAATCATTCCTGAACTTGCCAGACACATGCTCTACCCACTCTCCCCACTTATGCATACAAACTTTTTCTCATCATAGCTCAATTCGGATTGCCCCAGTTTCTTGACCGAGATTGAAGGGGCACATTTTAGTTTTGAATCGCGAACGTTTGCAAACCATTCGTCACAATCGTCACGCCTACAGTACGTATAAAAATCGAATAATATAGTGTTTGGACGAATCAATAGAGATGGTAGAGAATAGAATAGAAATACTCTTTATTGTACACCAAAAACATTAACAAAAAGATAAAAACATGAATTTTAAAACTTACGAAGGGCGGCCTTATCGCGATAAGTACACAAATAAGTACAGTTATGCCATCGTGGCTTAAATCCTACTAATTATTATAAATATAAAAGTTTGAATGGATGGATGGTTGTTTGTTACTCTTTCACGCAAAAACTACTGAATGGATCGAGATGAAATTTGGCACAGAGATGGATTATAGTCTGCAATAGCACAAAGACTACTTTTTACCCCGGTAAAATGTATGGTTCCCGTAGGATATATGGAATGGAAAATGGAAGCCTTGAATAATAGTAACTTACTATCACCCCTGTATTCACCGAGGGTTTAGGCAGAGGTGTACTTATTTATACAACAGTTCGCCGGTTTGGTCCCATGTACTAGGAGAAAAAACCATTTTACTTGACACGCAAATTGAATTCTGACACTTACGCAAATACTAGACATTGAAATAAAATTACTTTTTACGGATTTTAACGCGATAAAATCCGTAAAAAGTAGTTTTATTTCAACGCAAATTGAAATCGAGACCTCAAAACTAGGCTAATGAAGCAGTCAACTAGGCTAGGATTGAATTATTTCTTAGTCTACAAAGGTTTTATGTAAAGGCTTTGAATATTTCGTATAGCCTACACAAATGAGCTGTTAATCGGGTCGTTGAGCTCCCAGAATGTGAGCCCTCGACTCTATTATCGTGTAGCCTGCTTGAGCTTCATGATAAATATACGCGTAGGTGCCGAGTGCCGAGTCAAGTGTTGTGTATGTATGGTTCCCTCTTGAAAAGGCTATTCTAGTTACTGCCTTACATTGTTACGTTCACGTATTTTCTATCATTATGTCTAGACATTAGATACATACCATCATGCTTCTTTTCCCCGAAGGGTTAGGCAGAGGTGGACGGTGTACTTAATGTACACCCACAGTTCTCCGGTATGTTTATGTCCTATGTAATAGGGGGTGAGCCTATTGGATTCAACCAGCCACAACTCTAGACTCCGAAGTTCTACTGGGGATGTCACAGACAGAAACCCAACAACACTGCTCGACCCGAGAATCAAACCCAGGACCTGTAGCGTAGCAGTTGCATTTGGGACCACTTGACCAACGAGGCAGTCTTGACATCAAATAGGTATTAAACTTTTAAATCTGTTTCTTACATAACTATTCAAGCATTTATTTTTATCTATAATACTTAAAGGTTCTTGACAAAAAAATAATGTTACACTTTCTTCGGTCATTCTTCTCAGAGATCGCTAAATAGATAATGCCAATTAAATAACTTGGAAGAGTATAGTTCTCGCCAAACTCATTGTCCGGGTTGAAGTTGGCACGAGCTAACTTTAACCCGGCCGTAAAAATCGAAGAAAGAAAAATATTGGATTAGAATAATTTAAAACGACAGATTACGACTTGAGCTTTCGTTTTTATTTATTACAATATAATATTTTTCTTTCTTTTCAATAAGTTTGGCATAAACTGTACCTATATATGTCTCGATTGTTCATATGTGAGTCACTTCTGCAAGCTGTCCGCCTCGGAGTTGGGCATGTGGCAGTGATTGAATATGTTTTAGGTTTAAGTGATTAGAATAGGAATATACTAACATAGGTGTAAGGATACATTGTTACTAACACAATTGAGTCATGTTACTTTATGAATAAGTTATTATTAATATATACAATAATTAATGCTTAAGTTCTGTTGCGCGTTTGACCATTTTTGGTCATGGAAATCTTAAAATCTTACTTCCATGCGAGCAATTTATTGCAAATGGCGGCACAAAAGGCGAGTGAGTAATAATTTGCAGATATTTGAGAAGAATGGAAAAATATGGGCCTATTATGGCGGTGATTTCGAGTATTACGGACCCTACATAGTAAAAAACAAATATTTTTAAAAACGTCCTGAAAAGAGTTTTTAATTCCTTCTCATCTCCGTCTCTGACGGGCGTTTAGAAAGATTAGGTAAGCTTATCTTCTTTGATATAAAACTAAGATTACGAGATGTTGAGTCTCATTTAATTTAATTCTCACATTTATTTTCATAATTCGAGTTTCCAAACGAACATTTTTATGCGTAGTTAAACTGAGTTTAAACACTAGTAACTCAGTAAAATGTATTACTGGCACTGGCAGCTCATAGATTCTATATTTAAAACTAAGGTCAATGAACTTCTTTCCACTGAGTGATACCAGCTGCTTAATGCGCTGTAAGTACTATTCAGGTAGACAATCACCCACAACTTCCCGTGCAGGAAAAAAAAGACTAAAGCTTTAAAGTTTTCCACTTTTGCTACAGAGCTTTTGTATCACGTTTCTAAGCTGGCAGCCATATTTTATTTTCATCGAGTTTAGATACTGATACTTAGTTATTTAATCCGTACGAAATTACCCCATAGACAACCTCATTGTTGTTGTAGTCCAGAAACATCAAGTCTTATTTTATTAATACTGCCTCGTTGGTCTAGTGGTCCCAAAAGCGACTGCTACGCTAGAGGTCCTGGGTTTGATCCCCGGGTCGAGCAGTGTTGTTGGGTTTTCTGTGACATACCCAACAGCTTGGAGTCTGGATTTGTGCCCGGTTTATGGCAATAGGCTCACCCCCTATTACATGGGACCTAAACATACTGGCGAAATGTGGGTGTACGCTTCTGCCTACCCCTTCGGGGAATATGGGCGTGATGGTATGATGGTATGTTAGTAAATTACTAGGTATAGTAGATGACATATAGTAGCTGACTGTATACATGTATGTATGGTTCTAAGTCCAAATCGAGTAGTGGGATTTTCTATGATATTTTCAGTAGTAGTTAGTAGTGCAAATTGTGCCCTATAATTAAGTCGTCCCTAATTAATGAAACCTAAAAACTTACCGGCGAAATGTTGGTGTACAATAACCATTTGTACTAGTAGTTCAGCTCATTACTGTGACACAGAAAGTACCGATGTCCTTTGAGAGAGAAAGTACTAATTAAACCACACTGGCCCTATGCGACAGGCTTTTATTGAATTAAGGATATATGAAGAACCTTTTTACTCACCGTCATTTCAAATTTACTGTGAGGCTTTTCGTATTGGTAAGACGGACATTACATTACGGAGGTCTGATAGCTGTTACTTTGTGTCGAATACTGATATTCAGCCGCGTGGCGTCGAAATCCAAAACATAATTATAATACGAGAAAAACTCTAATCGGTCCAGCTTATTTAGAGATTAGCCGGAACAAACTTAGGTACACCCAGACAAACAGACATATTCGTAATATGTTCGTTCATTATTATGCATTTAATAGAAAGTAGAAAGCTATTTTAAGACATGACATACAGAAACTTTTATTTATGTGTAAGTTAAGTATAGAGGAGCATATGATGGAATTTTCTTATGTATATGGCGAACCATCTTGTATCACAAGATGTCCCCTCCTTTGGAATGCTTTTATTAAGCGGGAACGTACTATTATTATAAAAGCACTGTTATAGGTACTACATAGTTTCCGCTGAGCTTACCACTACGCACACATTAAATTAATTACTTGATTACTTACTCCATTAATCTCCTTCACCGTAATTAATTAATTACTACGATAGGGGAGAACGACGGCTAGTGGAGAGGTAATGTTTTTCCTGAAAATAACATGGAACAAATGACATTGTATAACAAAAGCCGATGGTGTTATAAGGCTGCGTGTCGACCAGAGATTTGTGAGGAAGCTGAGCGGCACACGAGGAGAAATTCCACGGGGAGGCTGCGTTTGCTTCGTTTTTAAACGTAACCGATTGGTTGATTTTGTCCACGAGCACCACTGTGTGTTTTAAATTGATGGACGAAAGTTAAAGCACGGCATAGAATTCACTAAAAACTGATACCTTTTCCAGTGAGACTCGATATCGAGATAGTATTTTACAGAATACCGTGGCATTAATTTTAGGAAGGTTTTACTGTAGGTCTTAGCAGTTCATAGTCTGATTGTCTAGTCACTATAAAAATAACACATAGGTATTGATAAATATTTAACATTTATTCCTTAAACTATATTTACATGAGTAGTAAGTAGTAACCGCTTAACTTTATCAATAAATTCGTATCAGTAGATACTATAACTGGATTATACTTTGGCATTACAATATTATATACAGAATTAATATACTTATAGTCTAGCTTAACGTCAATTTCTTACACGTTTATGACGTAACAATATCTGTAGATTTATGGAAAAACATTATTGGGATTTTTATGTTCAAAGTCAAAGCTAAATCTATCAACAGCTTCAAACACTATAAATAAGCAAAGTAAATAGGTAAGTTGAATTCCTTCCCTTTCTATTTCAGTCTAATGGCTCATTTCAAAATCAGATCCAAGATTTTCACTAACGATGTTTCGGTTACCCAATATTCTCCATTAATTATTTATTTTCGTCCAATTATAATAATGAAATGAAGCTTATCCAAATGTTATTTAATCCTTTTATATTATTTTCGCTTTGATTCGTTTATTCAAAAGGACTGACCCTCACAAAAATCCCAATCGCAAAATCATTCCAAAATTTTGCCACGTTATAGAATTACTTGGTACAAGTTGTTAGCATTGAACCAATATTTTTTGTAGCTAACGCGTGATTTTTTTGTCTAATCGTAACTAATGGACCGGCTGGATTAATTAAAGCAACTCTAAAAAATGATACTGAACTTCATCGCTGTAACATTAACTGTAGGTATACATATATCATTGTATAACATTTGCAAGAAAATAGCAAATAGTTCCATATTGTTCGGTTTTAGGCACGGATAACTCCGCGACAATGCAGTACCTATTGAATGAAATCACAATTCGCTCGGGAAATCCTTCGTGTCAACAGAAACTTAATACTTACGTCATTTTCAACAATCGAAATAGATACTAGCTGTTGGGTTGTGAGAAAGTTAGGACAAAGAGAGAAAACCACTATTCACCTTCAGTGACAAATCGGAAGTCACACCAACTATGCTCTCGTAACTAATACTAAAACTCCACAACAACTATTTTCATACTTAATATTCTGTTGACAATTTGCTAAAGTCTAATAATCACTCGCAATAATGAAAACAACTTAGCCAATGTACCTATGTACTTAACGAAACGTATTCAGTTTGATTCGAAGCAACAACCCCATAACTTCTATGGGTATCGCTAACTAATGGATTACATCCAGACGTTGGGCACGTCCACACTAACTAATACCCGGTCTCTGTTACCAACTGGTCATATTGCCTGTTATAGCAATTTATCATGTCATATTATTCCCGTAAACAATGATCGATGGAAACCAAACGTTATCGTCCATTGATGGATTAGTTACTTTGATTATTACTTGTAAGTATACAATACACATGAACACTAAATTATAACGGAAGAATTCCATTCATTATAATATGTGAATAGATATAATGTAAATGGAGATTCGTGTATAGAAGATCGAGCTGACAAACTACATAATAGTGCAAGGAAAAATAAAATTAGTATTAGTAAAAAAAATAGTATTAGTAGTTATGTTGCACGTAGAAGGAATTAGAATCTTAGATTATTATAGGAACGCCTGGCTAACTGTTCCCCCTACAGTCATGTACCTTCACTGTATTCCGTAAAGTTAATGTAAAAGCCAGAGCACGAAACATAATAATTAAAGTGCTCCATCTTAGACTTAGTTTGGGCTTTCCATCAAGTAAGACTACGAATCCAAATAATTCAAATACCAACAAAAAACATAGTATTGAAAGTATTTCAGTAAACTAAAATATTTAAACTGGTTAAAAAAACTAATGCTAGGGCTACTTGAAAACTGATCCAATAAAAGCACCAACAGGTGTTTACATAGACGATATCTTAGCTTTTCTTGTCCCGATGACTTACTTGAAAGAAAAATAACTTCATACTTTCTCATACATATTTTCCAGTTGCGTATGTTATATTAAATACGGCATTTTTTCATAATATTTCAGGGTAATGCATGTATCCTGTGATCTGCATAACAATCACTCCCGAAACGCACAATATTGTACTAACAATGCTATGCTAATTCTATTGTGGGTTGTCCTATTTTCGTAAGCTACTTGCGCTAGAAGAAAAAAACCAAACGACGGTTACATGTATGGAATTAAATAACCCTTAGGGTGCTGTCACACTAAAGACGAAAAGAAATTACTGTGTAACAGGAATCCTTTAAAATAGAAAGTTGCCACACACCAACTAGGATTTTTTATTGACCGTTTTTGTTATTTGTTTAAGAATTATATTTTCTAATGTCGTTACTGGAAGGACCAATAGACTTGTGGTTATATTCATAGATTATTTACAAGCAGGTACAATAGCAGTTTTTATTATTTTCTTGGAAACAGCAAAAAAAAACAGTCTTTTTTCAGAATTGCGACAATTATTCGATCTTGAAATTTCAATTTACTAATTGGTTGCTCCAAGCAATTAAGTTTTACCTTGGAAAAAATCTACGAATATCATGAAATTCAACGATAAATTTCGACGGTTGAAGATAAAATAAACGTTTGTTTACCAACCTAAGCGGATTCCAAAATAGATATTCAATGAAATTGATTAAGGAAATAACAAATTCTCATTACCTACTCTCGTAAAAGATTTATACCAGGGTTTATGAATAAATTTCTGCAGGTCTGAAAATCTGACACCTCATTATTAATGTTCCAATTTTAAAAACGTTTCAAACCTTTGTGTGTTGCCAATATCTCTATTGCCAAATGGTCTAAGATAGGCAATAAAAGAACAATAAAAAGCTATTATAAAAAAAATAGGCATAGTTTGGTTTATGTTTTATACGTAGTGTAGTTTTATGTGCATTCCCGGTGGATTGTAAAATGTTACTTTCCTATGAAAATGGAACGACGTGTTGATAATTTTCTATAAGATAATTGTTAAAGGAGACTTTATAAAACACAATTCAGCTTTCTGGCCGAGCACCGAAAGAGTCCATTTTAACTTTTTAAAGGATTTCCCTTTCCTTTTTTTAAATTAAAACACACCGTATATACACCGTGGGAAAACATGTTGCATTACAGACTGTACAGCGTGCAAATATGAAATTGTAGCCTCGCTATTTCGCACGTAGCGCGGTGAATTCTGTCGCAATCGTGCAAAATGTACGGCGGTATTATACAGGTTGTATGCAAATCATAGTGAAGTTGCCTTTCTACCTCTAAATTGTGGCTTAAGTAAGCAAATTTACATTACATTTTCCCTATAGAGTAAGCAGAAACACGCCTTGGTATTCATAAATCTTAAGAAAAGACACTCCCCTGTATTTATGGGAGACGTAGAAAGTCCAATTCTATTCGAACTGTTCAAATAAATCTATTGGTACTTTAAAAAAAAATACAAAGTAAGATATACTACGACTACTCTATCGCGACCACGTTTCGGTATTGGTTTTCAAAGATATAGGTAGGACCCTCTCTAAGGTCGAAACCATTGTTTTTCTAACGTGTCTCCTAATTGATCTTTGTTAACACTATAAACTATAATTATATTTTTTTATTTATATTACGAGTCACAATTTATGGGAGACTGAATGGACTTCAAAATGTTCAATCAGTCTTATTCCTGTTTGTAATTTAAATTTATCTTCGTCGCGGTTAGTACATCAAATTGACTAATGACGCAATTTGTCATCCCTTCTTTCAAGACGAAACAATTATTTAAGTAGAAATCTTGCTTGCCAGGAAATACACTTATAGGTTAATATTATTATAGGTTAATGTTGATATTATTTTATATCTCAGTCCTTAAATTTTGCTAAATTAATATTCTTATTATAAATATATTTAACACAATATTAATCCTCCTTACACATACATCTCTCAAATAAAATTACAAAAACAACCATCGACATTCTAGAATTGTTCTAAAAATATGTCTCTATTCATCATTACTTTTAACTTCACACAACACTTAAACATAAGTAGTCTGTAGTTCAGTGTGCGAGTTGGCTCTCTGTGCCGGCGCACACCGATTCCTTATCATCTGCCCAAAGGTGGTCCTGAACTGGCGTGACATGGAGCAATACAGTACGAAGTTAATGGCTCCATTCAGCAGAGCCAGGGCATCCATCAGCTCGCCGAAGAGGTCGTAACATTGTTTGAAGAAGCACCTCCCTAGCACCCCGCTCAGCAAACCTGGTAAGAAATAGATTTTTGATAGTTAAATAATCTTCCTCTAAGCCGTAAGAAAGCCGCTCAAAAAGGGGAATTCAGATACTTAAAATTGATTAATTTGGTACGTTCTAGTAGGTACCATAATTAATGTCATCTTTGGGTCAATTATAGGAACCAAATTTAATCTAACTTGTTCGCGTTTGACGCTGTGTTTTATGGAGAACGTAATTTGACTTTTACGAAACTTAGATTAGATCGGCATTACATAATAGTTTGAACATGTTTTATGCACCAGAATAATCCTTCTGAAGTTGCGGTCCATTGCGGTGGAGATTAGTTTTCAGAACGAACAAACAGTTTCCTGATAGTCTATATATGCTATATATATGCTATATATATGCTTGAATATATATGCTATATTTGCTAGAATGCACTTACATCCCTTACGATGAAGACCTAAACATAAATACATCTCGGTATATACTGGTTGAATTACAATCATTTAAAAAATAAAAAAATTAAGGAAAGTAATTCAGACACCTACATCTTCGACCTTCGTTTGACATCGAACATCTCACTCAATACAATTTATCCATTTTCATTTCCTTTGTGAAGCTATTTTGTTGACCAGGAAATTATATAAAAATGTAAACATAGAAAACATTTATGAGCAAACTTATTTAATATCTAGGTAATGCTTTAAACACAACTACCTACACAGTTTTATGAGAGTAGGTCAGCACTCAGTATTACATTTTACGGAATATTTTCTGACTGAAATAAAAATAAATCAACTTTTCATTGCTCTAATGGAAGATAAACCATTATAATTGTTTACAGTTTGTTCCTTAATAAATCGTAACTAATCTTAATTTGAAAAGAAAAGAAAAATTACATTATTTTTTAACGCAAACCCAATTGATTTATGTTCAGTACAGTCGAGATGATAAATATTACCTATGTTTACTGTTCAATGTTATATAACTCTGCCGTATACAACACACTATAATGAATTTTTAATTAATAAGCTTCAGGCCGCAGCTTTAATGTTGATTACCGCGCCCGCGCGTAAGTGAATGATTTTTAATGCATGGTTATTATAATAGTTAGGTTAGGTTATATTTTATTGTTATACATTCATATTGTCCACTCTATCTAGTCGGTACTCAATACTTGTCCCTGAAAAACATAATTAAGATAGCTATACGAAATATAGCAAAAATAATTAAACAGGAACAGTATCATTTCTGTTTGATTAAATGCAAACGTGTTTGCATAATTCTCACATAAGTAAGTAGAGTGAAATTCTCAACAAAAATTTAAACGCAAATAATGGTATAAATTCATAAATTTAACAATTTATTATATATGAAGTTATCCCCTAAATAATTGATTCAATAATTCAAATAATTCAATTGATGAGTCTAGACTCATAAGAATCACGCGCGCGCCATTATAAAATGGTCTCAGTAAAATCACGCAATTTTTTTCGACAATTCAAAAGCTCCCTGTATTGTAGAAAGAAAGACACATTTTCAAAATTATAAAATCCAACAAATAAATGAAACAAAGCTACTGACCTAGAATTCCTTGAGGAAACTCTGTTAACAAGAAAAGTAGTAATACCGCGACCAGCATCTTTGTCGTTCTATCTGTCCTTCGCTCAGCCTTCGAACGTTTTGTGGACTTTCTCGTGAACACATTTCCGTTGCCATTGACAACCGTGCTCGCCGGACAAGCACTGTATCCTTTAAGCGCTTTCTTTCTACTATTCGCTCTATATAATGCTCTAACCAGCCATGCGCTTATCACAGTGAGTATCACACAAGGCAGCAATTTGATAAATACTGCATGAACCCAGAAATTTATCTGGTATAAGCTGCCGTTGTAATTGGAATCGACGAAGTAGACTTTAGTCAGCATGTTCCCACTTTTGTCGAAGGCAAAGTCTTTGTGTATTGTGAATACCTGAAAGAGAATTTAATTTGATTAGTTCTTTGGCCGAGTTCTTTCGATTTTTAGGCCACGGTAATTCATTTTGATTGTTATGTCTTATAATTTTTGTTTTCTTTTAGTTAGACGTACGTCACGAATAATGACGAAGGCACCTAATGGCTTTCTTTGATACTTTCCAATGTAATTTCTATTATACCTACTAAATACGGCGACGAGAGGCGAATCAAAAAGCAATTTCTTGTTAGAAATCATTTTCAAAAATAAGCTTCTTACATTAATTTTTCAATGTTTCTACTCTCTTTTTTATACATAAATATTTCGTAGCGAACACATCAATCACTTTGTATAATAATTTGACAGAAAAAGTTTATATTGATAAGATTATTCTACCATATCTCACTCTTTGCCTGACCGGACGCTTAATTGCCAATCCCACCGAACTGTGGTCCGATAAAACGTGCAAGCGATGATAGCTCAAGTGTTCATCGTATGAATACGTAGAATGAGCATATACATACTAGTTAGTAGGTAGTCAAAACACTCGTGGAAAAAATTGGAGGAATCTATCGCTTCAATCATCAACCCATATACTGTCCCACTGCTTGATTTGAGGAGAGGAATTGGGCTATTGTCAGACTATACACTAATGACAGACTATAGCCCAATTCCTCTCATACTGAGAGGTATAGTCCACCACGCTGACCTAATGCGGGTTGGCAGACTTCACATACCATCGAGAAAATATCTCAGGCATGCAGGTTTCCTCAAAATGTTTTCTTTCACCGTTAAAACAAGTGATAATTACGCACATGATTTCGAAAAGTCAGAGGTGCGTGACTTTGAAACCTTTGACTTAACAGTCCAATAGGAATGAATCTAAATAAGTAAGTAGATACATCGCAATATCAAAGAAACACGAAACGTGAGAAATCAATTCATTTAAGGTGAGGTTAACCTCGGTGTTCTGATAACGGCGTAGCTTCACGCCATCCGAACCGCCATCAATCGTTACTGGAGTTACAGACAAATATCGTAAATCAATGTTCTCGAAATAATACTTGAGTCAAACATAGTTTGTATAGAAATTTAATATACAATATTGATTATTGAATATGTCTGTTTTCGACAGGTTGATATTGTTATACTGTAAACCATTATGTACCGCTTGATAAAGATTTTTGAAAGGAAACGATATACTGCGTCAAATCCAAGTAAATTCGAATACACTGCAATTCTTAATCATAGTTGGAGCGCCATCATAGAGGCCTAAAATCTTAGATCCGCTTTCGAAACTGTAAACATACTCAAATAATTTATATCACGAAAGCTTTAAAAAAATATACAGAGAGTCATCACTCGACAGTATAAGATATACAACTATAATCGGGGTGATTTTATTACTGGTTTTATAGTGTTTTGTTTTGCATATAGGCGCATATACATATACGATATAATAGGATTAGTAATGCTTACCCACAATATTTTTTACATTGATTTTATTATTGATTTGTAAACAGTATCAGCTTTTTGTGTTTATTTTTTTAAACAAATGTCTGATATACACGTATTGTTTGTTTAGTCTCAGCTAAGTATAGAAACTCGATTAGTTTCCGTGTCAATAGACTTTTCCTGATCCTGAGGCTCCAATATTAAAAAAAGGGGAAAATTGTATGGTTTTTTTTTTGTCTGTCGAAGTCCAAAGGCATTAATAAGTCGGCTATATCGACACCTACTTCCCATCTAACTGATTCACATTAAATAATCTCTAGCCCTGGCTTCACAGCCTACCTTTCCAGATAACCCATCTGTCTTTTGGTGAAAACCGTATGATAATCCGTACAGTGGTTTCTGGGATTAGATTGTACAAACACAAACTCAGCGTGGCGATGCCATTAATTAGGCCTTTAAATTATAATATGCCGTGATGATGACAATATCTAATGATGTTTGAAGCCCTTGTTGAACATGTACACGTGGTTGAAATGAGGTCATGATTTCATGAATCTGTAAACAGTCTATATAATCAATGCAATTAATTTTAAATTGTTCGTGCAGTGTGTTTTGATTTAACACTGGTGATTTTAATTTAATAATAATTTGCGCGCAGCCAATTAACTGAATATCCGTCAAAGGTACATATCTCTTTACGGAGACAGAATCAAAAGTTGAGTTATATGCCAAAAATATATAAGTAAATAGAAAATTTATTTCCAAGTACTTTTTGTTTTTCCATTCTTTAAAAATAAAACTGCTTTAATAATCACTGAACAATACATACAGATACGAAAACCAATTTATGAATAAATTAAACAGAACAATTCAATTTCAATACCTTTAGTCGAAACAAGGGTTTGACAGACTGTTTTGTTTATCAATAAATGAAACGTCAAAATTATTGTAACTAAATCGAAGTTCATAAAAGGTATAAACAAAGGCAAAAGTAAAATTACCAACATCCTGGACAAAACAGAGGCGCTACAGGATGTTTAATGTTAGCACGTGTCCGCAATTTCTTCTGAAAAGCGCTTTTTACTTGTAAAAAAAGTTAATTAAGTTTTTGGAGCTATTTTCATTTTTAAAAGAGAGATAGCAGAACTTTTTCACTGTAGAGATACCTAGTTATTTTTCGGAAGAACGCAATCCAATTTTTTCCAGTCCAGGATAACTTTAATAAATACATATTTTTTTATTTATAACTCCGTAATACTTTAGTCTTTGTTATTTTCCCCTTTTCCGGTCGTTTTGTTCTTTTGTCAGAGAAAATCCTTTGAAAATAGCGCAGTTTCGGCCATCGAAAATGCTACTAATTTATGTCGCGTACCCGACATAAAAAAAAAATTGTGCACTCCTCTGTATCTCACAGAGTATAGACATAGATAGACACCGTAACATAGACAACCCAACAGCACGGAAGGGTTAGTTACCTACTTTATTCATTTTTTTAAGTCTTTCCCCACACAAGAATTTTTTATTATGGGTACATTAACAAACACAAACTTTCACATATTTTCACGAACACCCAGACCCGGACTGTTCATCATCAAACCATTAACTGTCCCACTGCTGGGCACGGGTCTCCTCTCAGTATGAGAGGGATTAGGCCATCACGACATCACATGCCGTCGAGAAAATCTTTTAGGCATGCGGGTTTCCTCACTATGTTTTCCTTCACCGTTAAAGGGTATGGTAGGTACTTTTACAAATACAAATTTTCACACATAATATATTTACGAACAGCCGGACCCGGAGCGTTACATAATACAAATATTTGCTCCACCCGACGATCAAACCCACGACACGTGGCGCAGAAGTCGATCGCTCGACCACTAACCCCAAAAATGATGTGTGTGAATGGTGAATATACTTACAAAGTACGAAGGTATGCAGAGTATAGGTGGTAGCACGAAGCTGAGTAATATGGCGATCGTGCACCGACGATCTGTGCACAGCGTTGGACTGTACGTCGGATACCTGTCAACAAAATACACTTAAAAAATACACACTATTATTTTTTTTTTCTTTATCACACTGCTGGGCAAAGAGGCTTTTCCTCTATGCCGTTGTATAGTCTTAAGAACAGTTTTAACCAATCTATCGATACATTAGCTTTACAGATTAAATTTTGACTTAATATCCATACAAACAATGTCAAAATTCTATCCTTAATATGCTAATCTATCGACAGGTTGGATATAGGAACCAGCCGTTAATGCCCCAATTTCTCAATCAATATAATGTTAATAATTAACGTACCGCAGAAAATCAAAGGGGTTTTTGATCATATCATCATTATGAACCACTATTACAATGGCGGAAAATTTTACTTAGTTTTACTCAACTTGACATTATGAACTTTTCCGCTAATAGTTTTAATAGGATTTGGTTTGATCCTAAACTAACTTTCCAATAATTAGAGACGCTTACCCTCTACTAATTAGTAGAAAGTAATAGAAAATTCAATTTTTCGTTTAAATAAATTAGTCTAATATAATATTATAGCATGTATAGGTACTATTTTATATTATTTTCACACCATACACAAGAGATTTTATATTTAGAATTAAGTAAAGGTAAGGAGTTATCCAGATAAGGAGCTTCAGTCTAGGGCCCACCCCAAGAGTGTACTTTTTAATTATATCAAAATTTCAGATTTTGTAACCCTGTCAAGAAATAGAATGTTGAAGTCATGATGATGTAGGCACAACAAAGATTTCACCCAGGGTGCAGGGCCAAGACCATAAAAGTTATTGTGTGTCAATTTTGCGATACTCTGCAAACGCCGACCGATAGGCTTGCCTCTTGCCACATGGGATGTAACCCCATTATCGATCAATTAAGGTCATGCATTCTCCGAATTTAGGCCTCTCATTAATGTTGCCCTTTGAGAATTACAAGGGTTCGATTGGCCATCATTAATATGCACTTACGTTTAGTAAAGAGTCAATCAATCATTCAATATGTCGGATATTTTGAAATTTTGATAGGAGGTAAGTATTTTGGTAAAATGGGATTTGTTATCTTCCTCGATCTGTGTCTTCTTTCCTTTCGACGGACTTCTTTGATATTTCTTCCGTTTGAAACTTAATTTAAAACCATTCGGGACTTCACATACATATTTGCGTTTAGTTAATAAAGTTTATGAGTCACCTTGTTAGCTTGTTATGTTCTCGTGATGGTAGACGATTAGATAAATTGTAGCTATGATCTTACTCCATATTGCTTTGAAAAGTGAAGGTAAACTACCATATTTCTAGAATACTTTGGACCTGTTGCATCCTAGAAAAACTGCAGACACGCATATAAATTTAGTTCCGCAACTTGTTAAAATTATAATTATAAGCAATTTGTGGTTGATTTAAGAGATGGCAAACCCTTACTCTATACAAGGTGGAAGGAACATCGACGCACAAACGTCGTGACAAGGTTTTACGCAGGGTCAAAAATAAAATTACCTAGGTCATTCATGTAGAAAATTATCGATTATTACGGATATTGACATTTTTGAGCGCGCAGTGTATTGCTAAAAACGCGATTATAACGCTCCGCGGTGAATGTTATCGCGCGCGCGATCCGAAATAAATGAAATTAGTAAGTAATAAGTTTTTTTAATTATAAATCAAATTTGGGTAGATAGAAATAATATTTTTTTACATGTTCAAGTAAAAAAAAAAGACAACAAAAATGAAAAATTGATGAAAAATGTTACGGAAACTTTCAACGCAGGGGTTAAGAATCATGTACTGAACTCGTGGTATTCGGATGTGTGTCGGTATCCCTTCCACTTTGTATAATCATGGTAATACTAACTTGATAGCGATGTACCGCCAGACGGCGAGCGATAGAGTCAGCAGTATGGAGGCGGTGTGCAGGATCTGAGTGAAGTGCATGTGGAACAGCATGTACACCGCCCACGAGTATGGACGCTCCTCCTGCCCCGGGAACAGCTGTGGATGGGTTACCATTAGAGAATAAAACAAAAAAGAGGACTGCCTTGTTGGTCTAGTGGTCCCAAGCGCGATTGCTACGCTAGAGGTACTGTGTGTTGGTGTTTCTAAGAAATTCCCAGTACTGCTACTGGGACTGGTTTGTGCCCAGTTGATGGCAATAGGCTCGCACCCTATTACATGGACATGAACATACCGGCGAACTGTTGGCGAACCTTTGACGACGTCTGTGGTCTAGTGGTTCGAGTACCGGACTGCTGATCACGAGGTCGTGGGTTCGATTCCCACAAGACACAAACATTTATGTGATGAATTTAGGTGGTAGTATTATATCCATTGTCTAGTACCCATACTACAAGCTCTGCTTAGTTTGGGACTAGATGGTGCTGTGAAAAAAATGTCCCAAGATATAAAAAAAAAACCTTTCCGGGAATACAGGCGTGATGGTATGTATGTAAGTATATACATAATATATAGAGTCTGGAGCATTATAAAGTTATATATACTGTTTTTAATCCAAACATAATATAGCATTCCCCAAAGAGTTAAGGCAGAAATATAATTGTGATGATATCGATTTTCCTCATTATGCGAAATAAACTATCTAGAAGTTTTTTCACCACCCCTCCTATGTATAGGGACATTAACCCTTCCCGCGGTATAAAGTTTAGGGGTAACAGCCGTTTCAAAATCAGACAGACTATTTGCTTAGGATGTTTTATTAAAAAGTTGTCTGCTGGCTTTTATAAAAACATTTTATCTGAAAATGTTCAAAATAATATCGGTTTAAAATTTAGAGAACATTATAATACTCTGCCTATGTGCCCAAGCGCACAAGCACGATGATAACAATATTGTCTCATACAGGTAATTAACACAACTTCCTCATTAACGAATTAATGGCAAAGTGAGCAATTTGTTTATGTATAATTATTGCTTCCTTCAATAAAGTATAATAATGTCCAGCTATACCTACTTGCAATGTAATAAATACTCTGTAGTAGTTGCAAATACGACATTGTATCTCTTCAATATCAAAGTTATACAGAACTACAGCAATATGGCGACTCGATCTAATATTAACATAAACAAAATTCATCTACCTACCTACTTACATGTCTTGTAGATTTCGAAAATCACATACTCTATCAAGACAAGGAAAGGTAACTATTTCGTGATCATCCTAATCTCTGATTATCGCACTTCAAAAAACACTATAAGCATTTTTTCTCTCGTCGCAGCCAAGATATGTTTTTGAACAAGGCATTTTGTAAGTCATACAACCAATAAATAAATGCTGAACCAAATAAGAGGTCGTACTCTACTAGTATTTTTCATAGATCCGTCTGGTAGATAATTAAGTCCGGTTCCTATATCAAATCAGTCGATAGATTTGCTTACTAGAGATAGGATTTTGACATAAGCTCTAAATGTCCATACAAATAATGCCAAAATTCTATCTCTTGTAGCTATAGACTAATTTGATATCGGCCATTAATATAGTGATTCTTCTTCTTTTCGTATCAACGGTAAAACGTATTTGTATTTATTTAATTTGAGCCAAGCATCAGTGATACGAGGTAAGTAGTAAAATCGTTACTCGTCAAAATACGCTTATGGATTTAACCAAGACTCACCAGATACCTGTAGATCGCGAAGGGAACGTACTCCATCATGACGAAGACGTCAGCTACCGCCAGCCACTTCAGCAGCCGGTTGATAGGAGTCACTGCAAGGTCACGACGGGTCAATACGGCCACGTTTAGTGCATTCGCTAAACTGCCGAAGAGACAAACCTGTAGAGAAAAATTTAAAGATACACAAAATAACTGTTAGTACGTTATCAAGCCATAAATTTTCTTGACGAACGAAAACGTCAGCGTTGCCAGACGCCCGATTTTTTTTATCAAAATTAAATCCTGGAAAACGTGTATGCCTTCATCTTTGGTTTTGTATTTTGCATCTTTGCTTTTGTAATAATGAATCGACGAAAGAGTATCAACTTTTTTTTACTTACCAAAAGACTGACGTATCCATGTATATTATTGTAAGCTAGAATTAAATCTCGGAACTCCCCAGTGCAATATTCTGACCTCTCACATTCTTTTACAACCGAGATATTGTAGCGACTCCGCCAACCTTCTAAAACTTTAATAACATCGCCGATATTGCTTGTGTGGTTTGACCCTCTATGTTTAAGTATCGATATGAATCGGGGGTCTTCGAAGAAGAAATTGTATGTGCCATTCGATCCGCCAGCGTAGCTGTGAGTATCATTGTCCGAGAGCATTGTGACCGGCCGTCTCTTTGTTCATCACTTAAGGCAACACGCGCTATTTCTATACCTCAAATCATGGATCAATTTTCTCGTTTCTATCTCTCGTAACTTCCACGACGGTTTTCTCATGTCGTTTACTTTTCTTAATTCTGAAACAAACAATATTATCTGCTATAGTTTTAATAAAATCTACTTGTCTGATCGTAAATCAAATTTCGTTATCATTTTTTTACGATAAAATATTCCTACGTCATTATAAGTATGGAAATCTTTAACTAAATAATAGCCAGCTACTGAATGTATGATTTTTCCAAAGGAACTAAACTTTGAACAAATATTGAAGTACTTCATGATAATACTCTTGCATCTGATATGTTATTTGGCGCCAATTACGTAAACAAATTTTACATACTTAGTTTTGTCTGCCTGTTTGTCTGTGTTTTATTCCTATTTCCCATTGAACTAGGCAGAGACTATAGATATTCACTTGCTACGACCCTGGCACACCACTTTCGTACTGTCATATTTTCTATGAAATACGAACTGAATTCAGAGCAAGGAATTTTTCGGTTTTAGGATAACTGCAATTTTTAATACAATCTGAATATTAAAATGTCAAAGATTATCCGAATTTATTTTCAAGAAGCCGAGGTTCATTCGCTTGTGCTTAAAATTCACTGCAGATAATCCTGCAAAAATTGCTGAAAATACTGCAGCATTTTATTTTGACCGCAAAAAAATACATAATGTAAATTGGATAATGTCGAAGTCATTAACTCCGTCTGACGTCTATTTACTAACACACTACTACATAAGAATTGATTTGATTCCCCCATAAACCGTAATCTGCAACAGTGTTAAGTCCTCAAATCATGCTCTCAGGTCGAGCAGTAGTGTTATTGAGTTTTTATATGGATTCTTAGTAATAGTTACGGGTTTTGGTTTTGCATCGGTTAAATAATGGTAAAAGGCTGAAGCCGTATAACTTGGGGCCTAAAATAAACCCTCCCTTTGGAAATATATGTAAATAATCATAACGCTGAATTTAAATTAAGTCTTAATTTCAAATCTTTTACCACCCCTAACCTAACCTTACTGATTTGAATGTTGAATTTAAGACTACTATACATCATGTTATGACGTAAGATCTAGCACAAAGGCTTCTTTGAACTATCTTAGCTCTGCACGGTGCAAACGGTGGCATTTTAGTGACTGCAATTCTCCGTCAGTCTTCCTATTGTGCTCGCTTTATATAGCATGTAGTACTTCAGTAAGAATTCGTATATATTCTCGGGAACTGAGAACTAAAATGAAAAGTTTTATGCACTATAAAGTTTTTGAAAGATCATCATACTCCTCCCCTTATTCTCAGTAAACTAGAATTACGAATTAAAGCAGAACTGTTAGGCGCCAGTTATTGGGGTAGCTGTCGGCTGTTGCGCCGGGGACCACGGATTTAATTACTACTATTCGAAGATTTCTTTTATGACTAGCCTTTGCCCGCAACTTAGTTCCCGTAGTAGTTGAATTTTTTTTTATACCACCAAGTGGCAAACAAGCATAAGGCCCGCCTGATGGTAAGCGGTTAACATAGCCAAGCCATAGAATTTTTTTCATCTTCCTTTTGCAACATTTTGATATTTCGCTCCTTTTGGTCGTAGCGGGATGATATATAGCCTTCCTTAATAAACGGGCTATCTAACACTGAAAGATTTTTTCTAATCGGACCAGTAGTTCCTGAGATTAGCGTGGTCAACCAAACAAACAAACTCCTCAGCTTGGTGTTTGTGCATGTGAGATGTATTTGTAGACATACAAAAGAAAAGGTAATAAAATAAAATCTATTTTATCTTTCTAACGATTTTTATACTGTCAGGATACCAATTTCCTATAATAAAACTTCACAAACGGGATTTCTCTACGTGACATTTTCTGACAACAAAAAAGTAACACAAAGATTTGGCATATTCCACAAAAAACATTTTCCCCTTCATAACAAAAGCCACTTTGAACATTTAACAAAATATCAAAAGAGCACTTAACCGCAAAGAGCATTGTTAAGCACGAAATGCCAACTGCAAAATTGAACGTGAAACCATACAATTCTTCAACACTGGCTTAAAATAGAATTTATAATTATGGCAAGATGTTTGTAAACGGTACCATATTCTGGTGTACCGTACTCGCTAAATTGTAAATCTCTCAACGTCAGTCGAGTTTGAACGACGGCGGCGTATAATTCTTAATTTATCGTCTGCCAGAGTTTATTACGTCTGAAGTCACGGCCATCCCTTTACTATATATCCGATTTAACATAAATATTAGTTGCGTTTGCAATGACGAAACTCAGGACAGATGGTATTATTGCTTTTGAAGTTAATACACTTCGTTATTTATGTCTGAAGTTAAAGATTATTTTCTCAGAACTTTCGATACTTTCTGCAATTGGTTTACAACAGAACTACTTCACTTAAGAGCTTCACAAAAACTATCCGCAAAGGGATTTGGGGTCACTTTTATTCTTTTTTCTCTAAAATTTTCGAGCACAGTACACTAATACACATTAAAAACTTACTTTACTCAATAAACTTCGTATTTTGCTATTCAAACTGGTTAAAGTAAGACTGAATATAAAATGATTACTCCAATCACATAAATTACACAGAACGGCTTAGCCGACACACCACTTAATTCACGCATACGTTCTACTTAATAGAGCAAATAATATAAAGTGGTGTACTTTGAAGAAATTTACAATACCTCGGGAATTCGTCACGAGTGGGTTTTCCTTTTTCTCAATGTCTCAAATTTGATTATAACTGTTCATTACTGACCTATTTGACCAAATCAGTTGCCCGAAATATGACGAATCTAATTCTAGTTCAAACTCAAATTTTTCTGCAAATCCCCTGTCAGGAGAATTAATGATCGCAACATGTTCATTCAATTCGTCTATTTATCACCAAGCTAAAACATTTTGTCATCGTTTTTAGTCTATAGGTAATATTTTTCAATTTTACGTGCTATTTGTCATAATATTGTATTTTATTACATCGTCACTGGACAGGAAAACGTTGACAACGTGATAAACTTATATTGAACTGGAGAGCCATTGCTGTTCCCATAATAATAGATATAATAATAGAGGGCAGTAGGTTCCAAATCGCATGTCATTGTCAACTTTTGTTGATTAAAGTTTCCTCCTTTTTAACAAGATTGTTTCTTAGGTGGATTTCTGCATTGGTCAACTAGAAAGATATTGCCCGACTAGAAAAGCGGTTTTCAAAGAATTTAGGGTATTGATCGTCTACGAGCTGTCCATTGTGTTGTCCTTTTTATTACTTAGTACGGAAAACTTTATGGATCAAATAGATTAATGGAGGGAATGGAGAGAGACAATAGGATTTGTGCTATTCTCTACGACCGACGATGATCTGCCATATGAACTAATGAAGAATTGACATGTGTTTTAAAGAATTTATAATATTTATCCAGAACCTGGTTTGGATTTGGATTGGGTAGAACATACTTATTTAAATAATGTGAGTTCATCTGGGTGTGTTCTGGGTCCTCCTTCGTCCCCTTAACTATTAAATGTTATGTTGTATACTGTAAGAACCCTATTGAATACTTAGTAACTTCATAGAACTATGAATAATTTCGGTGAACATAAACAGAAAAAGGAAGACTTGATTAAAAGCGCTATCGAGTCGGTGTGTATAATATCATATTCTCCTTCGTTGCTCTTTTCCCTTAACTATTAAATTTTATGTTGTATACTGTAAGAACCCTATTGAATACTTAGTAACTTCATAGAACTATGAATAATTTCGGTGAACATAAACAGAAAAAGGAAGACTTGATTAAAAGCGCTATCTACTAACACTGTCTCAATCCTACTCTCTGTTTTCCCAATACATACCAAAGTGACGTCCAAACGGTAGATTTTGGTAGAAACAGTAAGCCAAACGGATTATCAGTGAAATGTCATAATGAATATTCAAAGCAGCGGGGCGCCGGCCGGCTGGACCACAATCAGACGTAGCGATAATATCGTCAAACTCAATTTACATACACATTATTCTTTGATTACTTAATAACTTTCTTGAGTAAAAACATGTGTGTTAACTACATTAAGGGCCTGTTTTATGGCTTGCTGATATGTTCCTGTTAAATTACTTGGCAGATAATGACAGAGAAATTTTGTTCCATTTTAGAAAAAGTTAAGCATCATTAGTATGCCTTAAAGGCAAAATACGACATAAATAAAACGTGTGTATTGTACCGTGCTCTCGTAAATTTACTCGGCAATGTGTAGTGGATATTCCAAAAACTATATTTTTAACAATATTTACATAAACCGCCTCTTTGCTTTTATCCGCGATGCGCGGGTCCGGTTAGCATTCTGCTGAAAACACGCCTACGGCTACGTTTATAAATCTGTGAACATTGGTATTCTAGAGCCTATTCTTTTGAGACACACCCCCCAACACAACCTCCAACGTAATAAATGTCTCTTTAAAGACAATAGTCAGAAAATTTCTATTCATATTACAATACAATTTGTGTGAAAGATACCGCAGCTTCTGTTTTGATTTGTTCTTCAGTTTGTAAAACTTTGCGATTGATATAATAAATAGATTCTACGTTCAGGATATTTTATATAGTATCTGAAATCTCAGGAATCTTAGATAAATAGGTGTAACTAGGTATAGTAGAACAGTTTTGAACAAGACTTTTAGAAAGTAACAAATAATTGAAATAAAACTACTTTTTACGGATTTTTTCGCGCGAAAAAACGCGAAAAAATCCGTAAAAAGTAGTTTTATTTCAATGTCTAGTATTCGCGTAAGTGTCAGAAATCAATAAGTAACAAATAAGAATTATTAAAATTCTTACATACATTTTAATGAAGGAAACAATCGACTGACGGGCAGGACTTGAACCTGTGTCTTCTGTTTAAATGCACTAGACGCTGTGACCACTAAGCCAACGCGAGTCCTACTCAACAAGTCGAAATCATCCTTCACATTCTAAAATGTCTCAAGGTGACGTTGGAACATTTTTACTTTGACTACAGACGAGTTTTGACTAAAACAGTGTAAAATTCTTGTTAAAAAACTGTATAGTGTATAGGTATTCTTACACATACAAATACCATTGTTAACCTGTCTACATTGTGTAAACTGACCATCACCGACGTTTTATATCCGTTGCTCCATTACTAACGACTTGATGAACACATTGTGTACGAGGACAGCGATGTAATGTAATCCTAGATGTTGACACGCGTTCGGTTGATATCATAATGGACTGGATGCCAAGAGCGAAAGCAGGCTATATTCCTAGGAAGACATGTCTTTGGTAAAAGGTTTTGAGATGCCTTTAAAAACTTTGAATGGGTCTCGTTTTATTTAGTCTGCTGACTCGCAATATTACTTATTACAAGCGTTTATATTTTATATCTTATTATAGTTATTATTTAGAAAGCATAGAAAAAAAATATAGTAAAATTTTCTGTTTTAAAACTCTACAATTTGTATTGAAAGCTGAAACTTTATACTGACAAAAATCTAATAAAAACAGTCATTAATTCGGTTCATTAAGCATCGTAGAAACAGCAGTTTTCACTATAACTGCCAATTTTCAATTTTAAACTTAAATTTCAATAATTGTAAAAAGAATTGGACATGAACATAACTTTCTTTTGAAGACTTATGTACTTTATTATCCGAGCTTTGATAGCAACCATACCGTGTATACTGCAACACAAATGCTCTCCATAAAATTTGCTTTAAACATCTTATCTTGCTTTTGAAGATAAATAACCTGCAAATAGTATCAACATAAGATGCGTGCTTTGATTTAATGCTACACACTGAAATAACAACATGTTGAATCCATCATATACTTTTTAATTTACAACCATTGGATGTTCATACTATGTACTCCTACTACATTTTACCAATGTTTGTTTTCCTATTTATGTACAAACATGCATACATTTTAATTTTTCCCCTCTTCTATAATAACTTAGGAACATACTCTGACTTTTAGCACTTACTCCGAACCTCAATAATTCATTACGTCTTTTCTATTTTGTCTCATATTTGATATTTGCAATATTTTTCTTCCTTTCATGTCGATAGGATGATTTCAGCATCGAATAAAGTGGCAACGGTTTGCCTTTTTCCCTAAATTTGAAGTTACTGATACTGATGTTAAAAATAATTACGTTGTGTGTAGAAAAACTTAGTGTGCTAAGGCAAAATAGTATCTAGTTATTAAACAATTTACTTAGAAGTTCGGAACTGAGGAAGTTTATTTTCCCGTAAAATAAAATATCCTGTACAAAGTCTCAATTAAATCTTCAAAATGTGATTGTAGAGCGTTATGATCTATACAAGGGACGTATCGATCATTTTAACCATAAAAGCTTTGACCGGATCCCTTACCAACAAACTTTTTTTTATTGTATTAACATGAGCCCTCAGTAAACAAAAGTTGCTTAAGTGTTTGCCATGACCGTAAAGTTACTTTTCCATCAAACAAAATTCAACTTGCATTATTGTTGATGTACTTTGTCATGAACACCCAGTTTCAAAAGACATTTTCGATAATAACGTTGTATTACAGTATGAAATAATGCGTTGCGAGGTTGAACATCATATTAGATTAACTTTGCCAACCAAAGTTTGGTTCTTCTTCTATAGAATATAGAAAAAATGCCTGTTAAAAAGTCTCAGAAGCAGTCCAAAGGTTGATTTGTGCCCAGGAAATGGCAATTCATTGTACCATTCCTTTTATTGGGACTAAAATCATACTAGTGAAATGTCGGTGACTAATTTAGACTAACAGTCATTTAGGTACCACAAGTCATTGTGGTAATAAGTTATATGCACCCTTATCGTCCCATTCCAAGAACTTAATTCTCCAAAATGTTCCCGAAGGAAACAATATTCGCCTACAAGAGGAACGACGAAATTCGTCTTTAATTAAAGTAGAACACTAAGATCCTATTATACTCGTAAGAACGTAGTTATGTATTTTTGTAACAACTGTTAAGGGTAATGGTAACTGTTAAGGTAAGTTTTTTGAGAAGAGATAAAGCGATTTTAATGGTATACAGAGCATACATTAAGAAAATATTTCGATACGAAAATGTTAGTCGCTTTTGATTTTGATTTTGAATTTGATTTGATTAGGTACTCTATCAAGCGGAGGTATGGCAAAGACAATAGATTGCTATTTTGTTGTCTATTGCTCGTAATATTTAGATGTCTTTAGTTTAATACAAGTATTGTGCTGCAAAATAAATCCCAACAAGACAAGATTTGTGTGCAAAAGTAGGTGAAACAGGAAGTGCCAATAAGGCAACATGCTGTAGAGCTCTAACAACAAAATGGCTGCTGGTGTGAAATGGATAGTTTTACGAGCACTATAATAAAGTTTTTTCTTACCACTGTTTTATGATCTTCAACTAAAAACGATTGTTTTATATCTTCTTTATGATCAAAATTAGAAATAAATAGCGTATTTTTATTTACATACACAAAAAGAACCTAGTAACTCCTTGAGTGGTGATCACGTAAAAAGTTCCCTAGCCGCATGAATAGACAGACTACTTGAAGAAAATTACTGAATGAGGAAGGCGGTGAAGGTCAATGTATGGTGCAATTTAAGAGAGATTGTTGTCCAATAGTAAATTATTTAGATTGTGATTGATTGATACATTACAGTGGTTAATGCTAGAAGAATTAACGCTTAGTCTCAAAAATCTACTCTATCAATAAATTATATTGGAATATAGCTGTGAATACATAAACACAATAACCTAATAGTTATAGTCTGATATGTTTTTGCCAGGTCATTGGTATAATACAAATAAATAGGGAATAACAAAAGGCAATTAGTACAAACTGTTGGTGGCGGCGGGCGTGTAATTAATCATGTACCCGTAATAATATTCAGATCATGTGACGTCACCGTGCTGGTCTTGTTTTAACGCAAAATAAAATGTATCTGTAATATTTATTTTGAATATTGAGGACCTGAGAGAAACCAATCGATTAATTGACATACTGCAAGTTGATGGTAAGAAAGCAAAAAACCTAAATTTAAATGGGTACAAAACACTGAGGATTGACCTAAGGTAGAGGAGACGAATTCTTGGCAGTCGGTCATATAATCATTCTAATGGTTTTATTCATACCTATATTAAGGTCACTATAAAATACACTTATAAAACATTCTGACACTTGTCTAGGTTAACTAAAAACACACATAGGGAATCCAGAAAAAAATGTATCAATGAATGAGTGTTGAATAACAATATCATCATAGCTTATAACTTTTGATGTGAGAAATACATAACATTGCAACTTAAGCAGAACATTATTAGTTGCTTCCATAAATACCAATAAGAGGCAATAAAATTAGGCCCTCTAACTTAAGGGTTTCTTTCACATAGTCAATAACTGAAGCTGTTAAGGCCAAACAAGAGACCCAGCCGAATACGTGCGCCATTTCGTAGACGCCTTGAATAACGGAGAGTGGTGAAGAATTTTATAGATTTCAGAGAGGCGTTCGATAAAGTCAACCTCAAAATTTTGTTTATACTATTTATGCTATTCGCAGGCTTTTAAATACACCCACTTTACTTATTTATTTTATTAAATATAATATTGGTGTCCATGTATCTTTTCATATTAGTTTTATATATACCTAATATAATTCAGTTTTATTGCCTTATCAATGTAATGTTTATAGTTAATAAATAAGGTAACAAATGTAAAAATTTAAGTGAAATTATAAAAAGAAGCTTAGGCAGTATACTTGACCTTAGATAGAATATTCCACTAAAATGTGTTGTAATCAAAATGTTTAACGTAGTAAAAAGCATAAAAACCTATCAACGAACATGAGTACCTACTAGGCTGCTTGTAACTCTAGATTGCCTCGTTCAGTTATTATCTATTTCCATTATTCATAAAACACTTTACATGTACAAGCCATTATAATAATAAATGCTATATTACGATACATTTGCGATTATACATGAAGTTTATTAATAGATAAATTATGTTGCCTTGTTAACAATCAACACTAAAGCGGTCCATAGTACGGACTAGTCCATTTGCGTGTAGGTAACAAAACCTAACCTAAATTAAAAATTTAGAAAACCCCCGACACGAAATGCAATTTGCCATTTTGTGGTGGCGGCCATCTTGGAATTTAAATGTATAGTATTCTAGTTAAGCCCTTTCATTTGATGGGCCATATTAAGCAAACAAAGCTATTTTCGTATTAATAATATTGATTTTATAACGTGAGAGCGATAGTTATACAGAATAAGGTTTTATTTACAGCAAATTGAATAAATAGATACATAAAAGTTGTGACGCATGAATCATAAACCTTTACCACATTAACCGGAAGTTTCACCGCCACGCCATGCCGTTTAACTATTATAAAAGCCATAATAAATAATAGAGTAGTTTATCATCAGCACACATAAAAAATTAAACTCTTTTAGATCTCAATGGTAAAAATAAAACATCTGCACAATTAAAATCTACGCGAAATAGGTACGTTTATCTATAGAAAACAAAATAATGTCGCCTAGCAAATTTTTTTGCGTTTTTTTCTTATGACTATGAGTTAAATGCAATGAATGACATATAATTATATCACAGGATGCATTAAAGCCCTCCTGGAAAATTCAAGGGAAGGTATATCCATTCAACTAACGAGGTGTATGATCAAAACAGCTGATGGTGTTAATAATTGCGAGGAACAATATAATAATAATGCTTTGCTGTACCCAGTAACCAAACTGTATCATTGATGTTTATGCATATAGCGAGTTTACCTACATTGCAATTTTTTTTATTGTTAATTTCAAATATATAAAATCATACCTACCATATAAAAATAATAAGCTTCCTTATCAAGAATTTCCCAAAGACACTTAAAGGTACGTATTACCAAGATCTTGTCCAATTACGATTTTTCTTCAGTTTTGTTTCCAAAAAGAATTGACTTTATTTTAGAACGCATTTTTCACAATTTTAAATCGGCTGTGATTTATTTTCTGCGATTAATCACCTGAATATAACACATATAAAAATGTTTTTCTTGTTTGTTGTTTACTACAATACCAGTTTTATCTCATTATGCTGAATACAAAGTAGCGTGTAGTTTGTAGGTAGTTCTAGTTACTATGAAATGTCAGCATGAAAATTTTATATCAGTTGGATAAAATTGTTAATAACAATGAGTAGTTATTAGTCGTTAGTGTTTTTAATTGATAGTCGTCTGACAACTAGAAGTCTAAACAAGTCACGCTTTAATAGTTTGTTGTTTGTTTTGTCCTGTTTCACCACCTCCTGAAAAATTCCTGTTAAATTACTTGGCAAATAAGTTAATAAACATTTTATTCAATTTTTTACTTTATCCGGCATTTACACACCTCAATAATACGAGTAGAAGACAGACGGGCTGCTAAATATGTACATTAAGTATATATTGTGCATACCACATTCGATTAAGAATTGGATTTAATGAGCGGTGCGAGTGCAATACACATCAGTAGATTGGACTATTGTCTCCGAGAACTGTCAATGGATCGTTTCGCTTCATCATTCACATGAAAAGATAAACACCTGCGTTGCAATGCAATGCGCTCAGTGCAATTTTCCTGTTTTAACCGGAATAAAAACAATTTGATATCGTCCATTGTTACAACGTAAAATGGATGAATATAATGGATGGATTTGAAGCCCTAGCACAAATTATTACCTTATTTAGTATGTAACTCTTGACATAAGTAATTATATTGATATATTATTTATTATACAATCTTCATCAAAACACAGATGTGATGTCTAGATCTCAGATGCCTAGGAAATTGTTTTGTTGACTGTACTTAGAATAGAACCATACGGACTATACGGTTATAAAAGTAGGATAGAGCAACAAATCTCGAAAGGGCATGCACAATACAAGCCAAGATTTTAATACCATTAAGTGATATGTGCCCACTATTCATGTTTCATTGAATAATTGTGCGACAAAGCGAACGACTATACTCCGAAGCAGTTATAACTCGAATCGTAATAGAAATTACAGTGAATCGTGCACCACCGACAGCGGTACAAAGCGTGACTCGGAAAAAGTCGACACTCACGCATCAATCATCATAAAGGATGAGTAAACTGTCGTATGTTGCCTTGAATTATTCATGAGATGCAACTCATATAATATACTTTACTGGACAATAAGGCCTAAAACACACAGAGGATGAGTGCGGGTCGGGTGCGGTTCGCCGCGGAAGAACAGCGCCCTGACCAAACCGCGCAAGTTTTCTGTGTTGCAATCCTTTATAAATAACATAAGATAACGTCACGCCTGTATTCCCCAAAGGGAAAGGTGAGAGGTGTACAATTGTACACCCAAATTTCGCCGATAATGGATCCCATGTAAAAAATATAAATGTTTGTGTTTGTCTGGGTGTTTCCTATTATAAGTATGTATTTACAAAAAAAAAGTATATAAGTATTATATCCATTGTCTAGTACCCATAGTACAAGCTCTGCTTATTTTGAAACTAGATGGTGCTGTGTAAAATGTCCCAGGATATTTAAAAGGTGGCGAGTCTACCGGGAACAAATCCAAACCCCGAGCTGCTACTAAACTCGACCTTGGAATCGAATCAAGACCTCAAGCATAGATGTCACGTTTACGAAGACCAGGCTAATAAGGCAGTTCTATAAAAATACAAAGTATTAAACCACCCGCACCCGACCCGCACTCGCCCACTGTGTGTTTTGGCCTTTATCTCGGTTTTAGTAAATTATTGAATTCACAGCAACTTTTATTTGAACACGTGTGCCTTTTCGTTTTATATTTAGTCTGTCATTTGCATAAGTTAATGTGACCGTTCATCTATTTATTTAGATTTTCGATTTAATTAAAAATCTGTTTTGCAGTAATAATAAGTTGCCAGTCTACTAGAAACATGATACTTAATTATTTTTATTCATCATTATCAATACTGTCCCACTGCTGGGCACGGGTCTCCTCTCAGTAAGAGAGGGTCAGGCTATAGTCCACCACGCTGGCCTAATGCAGGTTGGCAGACTTCACATCTTCACATCACGGCCGGCAAGAAGATATCTCATACAGGCATGTAGGTTTCCTCACGATGTTTTTCTTCACCACTAAAGTTAGTGATAAATACGCACATGATTTCGAAAAGTCAGAGGTGCGTGCCTTGGATTTGAACACGAGACCTTTGACATGGCACTCCAATGGCCATATCACTAGGGCCTAGCCTGGCGACTATGCTATCACTGCACTGATTCTTTTCATTATCGTCACTTTAATTAATTGCGGTCTCAGTTTACTACTGATTATAATCTCAACTACTAATGTAGAGGTCCTAAGTTAGATACCCACTTAGGTTTTTCTATGAAATTCCCAGCAGCATTACAGTTGCAGTACCAGTTTGGATTTCGACCTGGTTAATGGCAATAAGCTCGACCATTATTAATCTATTACATACGTACCGGCGTACTATGGATGTACGTTAGTAGGTACACCTCTATCTTACTTCTTAGTATGTTTAGTAACAGTAATAGTAACTAGCTTAAACGCCCGTTAGCCACCCAATAACTCGCTATAGTAAACACTTGAAGCCATAATCACGCTTGGCAGTCATATTGATTATTACAGAGTACTAATTCGCGTTATTATTAGCCAAACATAACTCCAGGGTTTCGATCGAAATAGCACCCGGAAGCACAAACAAACTAAACGGAGATTTTCCTTCCTTTTTTTTTAGTTGTTACCAGTAGCGTATCATGTACCTATGTTCATTAATTCAGAGTCACGCAAACATATATTGTTTTCCAAATATGTGCATAAAATTTAAATTTATAGCCTGGCCGTCTAAAGGGAACCGTGGGAGGAAACCGACATGTTTCCAATTAAAATTCTAGGCATTATCGCTGGCTTCATGAACGTCACCTGTTGAAAGACGCCCAACACGTTTTCTTTTCTACTCTTCAATTTACTGCAAGCGGGATCTTGGGGAAGGAAGCTGTCTATTCAATTTGCATACATAAGTCAGAATATGAGATGCAATATACGAAAATATTTTATAGCAACGACGTTTAAACGTATATTCGATTTTCGATATCGAGAAGGGAAAAAGTTTAATTGGATATATTGTTCGCAATAATCGCAGTATATTCTGAAGTGATTGCTGTATTCGAAGCGTGGAGTTCATCCAATGTTTGATTGCAGACTTCGTTTAGTTTATTGGTATTAGAATTGGCTTTATCATTGAAAAACTCATTTTAATCAAACAACCTCTCACTGTAAGCGCCTTGTCCGTTTAATTGTTGGCACTAAACAAATAATGTTTATCGATGAAAAACAACACAGAAGCTGCAATTAGTGTGGGTATCTACTCGACCCAGTATTTAACATGAAACTTAATAAAATTATTTATTTATTCATACATGAAGAGGGTGCTTTTTTAAACCACTTAAGTGATACTCAGTCTATGCAGTACCAATTTCTAAACATACATTGATATTTGAAATAAACCACCTTAGTCACCCGTGACCATGGATGCTGTAAATAGTCCGAAACGTCGGGATTAAAACAATATTAGGTAATATTAGGTAAACAAGTTATTTGTACAATAAAATAGTTATTAAAAATAACTATTTTATTGTACAAATAACTTGTAATCTTAGCATGGAAAATGCTTAAAAAAATACAAAAAGATAATAAAATAGTTTTAGTATATTAGATACCTATAACTAATAAAATAGTTTGTATTAAGTGTCAAAAATCAGTATGAGTATATAGATAATGCAGTTAGTTGAAAAGGAAACTGATAGACTTTAAACTGACCTCGCATTGTGTAGGCTTTTTTTACAATAAGAGGTCAGCTTATATTAGGAATCTATGGTATGTGTAGTCGTGTGTACCTTAAATCAAATGCAAGTAACATGGATTCACCAGCCATCTGCTAAAAGTGACACCCACACATTGAATAGCTATAAACATGCACACACTGCTAAAAGCCGTCTATCTTTTATGCCAATTTTAACTATTCTTTGTTGAACTTGGAAGCCCCTACATTTTTATACGTCATGAACATACATCACACTGCAAATTGTAACAGGCACCTATGTTAAAATGTTATTTAATATTACTTACTACCCGAATAACACTCGTAATAATTCCTATATTGTCTCCTTTGTCATACAATACGGATTCATTAAAAGTTCCATTCATCAAAGAAACCGTGATCCCCTTGAGGGCCAAAACAATTGTTCTGCTAATCGGTCCCTAATGAGTTGATAGAAATAATTGGAAATCAATAAGTACTGTAGAAATTTTTGAAGTATTGTTGAAAGATGAATGATAGTAATGTTATCGTTCATTTCGGTCATTCTATTTATAAATATGCTCTGCATATACTACTCCATTGCTCTATATTCAAAAGTGGGACTGCCATCGAGAGAGATGGTATTTTCTGCTAGGCTAACTTGAATTTCGCGACATGATTTGTCTTCACTTCACTTCATTTTTTTTACTGCTGGGCAAAGTCCTCACTCCCGTCCTTCCAAGCCGCCCTGTCTGTTGACTTAAGGATCCAATCTCTCTCGTGGGAGTCGAAGAGACGAGGTAAGCTACAATAAAATTATATTGTAGTTTTGTTTCCTAGGTTGCCAAAAGCGTTGTAATTTTTTTTGTTGTAAAATATTAAATAGTTACGGTATGTACATATAATATACTCTTGTAACGGTACGTGCAAATCACCTAGTCTATTTTTTTTTTTAAATGAAGAAGAGAGGTAAACGAATTTTTATTGGAAAATAATAAAAAACAGTGGGTTATAACTCGTACCAATACTATATTGATAAATTACATCGTTATTATTTTAATATTATAACCAGGGAACTTTATAGCGCTTGAATACTAATGCTAGTAGCGACATTACTTTTTATTTGACAGTTCTAATAAGGTACCTACATACTATAATTTACATTATATTTTTAATTAGGACCGTAATCGGCTTTAACTGACGTTGACCGGTCTATAAACACAGCGACGGGCGCCTGAGGTCATTGTGTTGTCAAAATATACGATACTAGTTTACGTCGGAGATGTTATGGAGCTCTGTAACCGTAACAGAACCTATCGGATAAGTATCTGAAATAAAAATCTATCCAAAACCGTCACCGAATCTGATATAAAAGTTTCGAATATATTTCGGATAGGGACTACACTACGAGACAAATGTCGGCGACATGTCAAGCGAAGCCTGGCGATATCACTGGGGGGCTAGACAAGTTGCGTTCTGACATTCAAATCAACAAACAAAATGTATGGAAATGACACAAGCTTTCGACAAATCGGGCTGTCACTAATGTCATTTACTTACATACATTTTGTTTGTCGATTCGAATGTCAAAATGCAACTTGTCTGGCCCCCCTGGACATATCTGGCGAAATCGCGGGACTTATGTGCGTAGCGTCCAGACCATGTCGAGCGAAGTCCGGCAACATCGCACCACTTCACCCGACGTCTGACGACACGTGTCGCAGGACACCTCTAGTGTATCCCTAGCTTCTTCTGGCTACTGAAGAGACAACTGGTAGGCTTCTGTAAAGCAACCAGAAGATTCGCGACGCCGAACGCCAGTAACCCATGAAGCGATCCAAAATGGGGGGGGGGGCGAAATAATTCCGGCAAGAGGACTGATCGTCCGCTACTATGGATTAGCGATCATAGCGTCAGGTGTACTGAACGTGAAGACGCAGGTTTGAATCCTGCCGTCCGTCGCCATCCGTTTTTTTTTCTATATTAAAAAAACTTGTAATCTTAGCATGGAAAATGCTTAAAAAAATACAAAAATTATGTTATAAACAGTTGGTAAAAAGATGAGAATGGTGTTGTATAAACAAGAGGGCGGATATTTTTACAACCATTTAGTTTTTGAATTTCTGATATTATTTTAAGAATAAGCTATGTACATGTTCAGTTTAATAAAAAATATGAATACTGTTGTGTCCTGTGTTTAACACAATATATCCTGGAATGGTGTTGGGATTAAATAATAAACATCGTTAGAGTTTTGTTAGACCCCAAGCGACACCACGTGGTGTCGCTTGGGGTCTCAGACTCCGAGAGAGAGTGCATTATCATATAGCATGTTGTCAATTGTCAACTGTCAATGTCAGTGTCGCACGTCTCTCTACCGCGCCCTCTACCACAGCACGCCTAACTAGTTTATTGTAATAGGAATTCTATTCGCAATACATCACAAATACAAATTAAGTAAGTGCTTTTCAAATATTTCTCCCTTGTAGTAAGCACTCAATCACTACGCCAATCGAAAGTTCCACTTGTCAAATGAAAGTAGGTACATATATCTGATTGTTGTTTTTTGATATTTTCTATTTATATAATTCTAGAATATTCTATTGATATTTTGTCTAAGACGTCTTTCTAAGAAACCTTCATCGAAAGATAACCAACTTCATCTCATCTTTAGACTAAAAATATACTTTTAATAAATACTGCCCACAAGGCAGTATAAATCTGCCCTCTAAGTAACGACAATAACAAAGACCTTTTGATGTTCTTAGAGTTCTAAGATATGGAAAAGACCGCAACATTAATTAAGCTGATAGGTAGATAGGTATCATGAAATAACAAAAAATTCTGCACAGATAGAAATAGACAAGATACCTGCAAAATAAATTAGCGAAGTTCAAAATAAATGTTTTTATTTAAATACAAGCTTTTACAAGACTTCATTTTGTAATTGCAAGGTTTTAAAAGTGATTTTTTTAAGATTGAAGCCGGCAAACGAAAAATGAATCGGTAATAATCCAGATAGAAACTCCATGGACGCTCTTTTATTTTAAATAAAAGTTTATATTATTTTTCACTTGTACTGTACAATATTGCGATAACAGAATGTGTGAACATTGTAGTTTAAATAATAACATCTTACAAGCAATACACAAGCACATAATATATCATCAAAATAAATATCCTCAGGTATCATCAGGGGAGCAGACAGGGTACCTATATCAGAGTAATTCCGTACTCCTTCTTATGCCCTATGTTCGGCGCTACCTCAATGTTACATTTCCGACTATTTGTAGTCCATCACTAGTCTTCAAGATGCGCGACCTTGCCTCACATACTTTAATTAAATGAAAAAAAAAACAAAAGGATTGTTACATCATCTTAAACTATTTCTCGGCATCAGATGCTGCAGATGGCACATGTTATTAAAACAAATCTGTTATTACGATTGTGTAACGTGCTGTGAACCATTTCATTGACGCGTTTAAGAGCTGCAAATAGACGTTTCTATGATTATGATGTGTAAACTGATTTTGTTGTGTTCTAATCATCGTGATTTTTTTTTCACAAAGAGATGATACCATGACAGCGAACTCACGTTTCCCAATTAAATTTATTTATTTGTGGAATATTAGTAGGTCATCGCTTTTCTTTGATATATTCCATTTATATTATTTTTTATCAAGGGTGTAACGTGTTTACAAACGTAAATATCACAATATATCAATATACCTACTATGTATGTAAGTATGTTACCTACTTGGTCCAGGTCAGTAAACTCACAGGTACCAATTATTTTCCTGGTGACAAGTAAAATAACTAGGTACAGGCAAGTTTTTATTTCCAAACAATAATCAAAGAGCCTAATTTATTAGATTTCTATAGATATTTTTTATTTTTCTTTCTGATTCTTCTTATTTTTAATGCACCTACGAGTTACATTGTAAGGTTAATTCTTACTCCTGACTAATATTATAAATGCAAAAGTAACTCTGTCTGTCTGTCGCGCTTTCACGACAAAACTACTGACCGATTTAAATGAAATTTGGTACACAGATAGTCTAGAGTCTGAGGAAGGACATACTTTTTAATGTGAAAAAGTTAAAGGTAAGGGGTTAGGGGAAGAAAGTTATAGGAAATATCCAGCCCACGCGGGCGAAGCTAGTAGGTAAACAATAAGTATATCAGTTTACAACTGTCATTATTTACCTATACCTACGTTGTTACTTTACCTATAAGGTATCAGAGGGCTGTTTAATATTCAAAGTATAGTGTATCTGTACAATGATGTTAGCATCCATGTTGATCTAGCTAATTGTAAGAAAAACAGCACGCATCTGCTGATTTTCTCGTTAAAACATGAAAGCCGACCGACGAAGTGTGTGTTAGCAATCTGTCCGTTGGCTTAGAGTTTCTGTAGGATGTTCTCCTTTGTGAAATACCATGGCGTGTTCGGAATTTAATACTGTTACACGAAACCATGGTATGGGCCAACAGTCACTTGTGATGTGGTGACAGCAGTATAAAGCTACTCGTTGACGACTAACGTAAACCCACTCCTAACATACCTCCTCTCATCATATGTCATACTTAAAATATTTAGAGGCATAAAGCAGTTAATTAATACCTTTTATAATGTATAATGGTTTCGGTGACTCCAGGGGTCGCAAAAATTGTTTTCTTCCAAACCTTATATACAGGCATAATCATATGCTCAGATATTCTTTTCCAAAATCAAAATTCTGCTGTTTACGCCTGCCGAAGTCAACAAATGCCTAGAGAAGTTGCAATTCGACATTCGAATCGACAAAAGAATAGAAACAATATGTATGGAAATGACATTAGTGACATCCCGATTTGTCGAAAGCCTGTGTGCTTTTGTGGATTCGAATGTCAAAATGCAACTTGTCTATAGGCCCTAGACGTACCTACAATGTTGATAATAAATTCAACATCACAGGCTAGGATTTCGGTGAATTGAACAGTGGGATGATTAAGTGATTAAATCTTCCTAGACTGAACCAAAACCTGATTGCAAAAATTATGACATAAGAAATTCCACTGGGGACCTTATAACACAATAGGACAGCATTGAACTTGACATTAATTAAGCCTGAGCTTCTATTAAAGGATTCTAGTACTTATTATTATATACATAAGATAGTTTCCGTCGATGCATTGTCTCATAGATTACAACAATGATTATTGTATTACTTATTAGAATAGACTAATTATTCGCCTTGTTACTCCATGATAACCTTATCCTATCTGATGACAGGTTGGTAAGGAAGATGACAATTAGCAATGGCATGATGAACGTTTGCGAGATATTGTGTGACTTTTTTCCACGTGGATAGTGTATTGAAGCTTTTGTCTACAGCTTCGCTCGCGCCAAAGTATTTTTTTCGCAATACAAGGACTTACGGGGTGTAGGGGTTAAATGTTCCAAATCCTTTCAATCTGATGTGTTCATCATAATAGCTATGATTCTGTGTGCCAAATAGAAATTGCCGCCCAATCCGTACACTGGTTTGTGCTATACGTTCATAGACTAGTCACCTTTTCTTCCTATTATACAAGGTAGAAAGAAGGGACTTAGATTTATAATTAAAAAATCTTTATTTCATTTATTTCGGATCTCGCGCACGATAACATTCACCGCGGAGCGTTATAATCGCGTTTTTAGCAATACACTGCGCGGCCAAAAATGTCAATATCTGTAATAACCGATTATTTTCTACATGGATGACCTAGGACATTTTATTTTCGACCTTGAGTGAAACTTTGTCACGACGTTTGTGCGTCGATGTCACTTTCACCTTGTATAAACGTGATGATACGTTATGTAGTAGATACATAACACATCCACCCTTAAAGCATTCTGACCCCTATTTTCTTTCAGTTACCAACAACACGGAAAAGCAATCGAGTTAACAGGTGAGCTCAATATACACTATCTTGGAGCTTTCTACTTATATCTTCCCCTCAGGGAAACAGTAGTAAATGATAGGAATATACAGGAAAGTCTTCGACATCACCACTGGTTTATTTCCACCTTAATTAAAATACCTCGTAAAACTTGAAGCTCTAGGGAAATCAGAAGAATGGGAGCTAAAGTCGTAAAGGTATTATGTATCCGTACAAGTGTCCATGCCACTGATGTATAATATGTAAAGTAGGTACTCTGAAAACATTCCGTTTTTTTAATATACCTACCAACACGTCTGTATTTCCCGAAGAGGTAGGCAAAGTTAATAGGTAGGCAGTATTATTTAGATCAAATGTAAAGGAGGTCATCGAACTCAACTCGAGCTCAACTCAGCCCAAATTTGTAACTGAGTTACATACATACCAAATTGTAGAGAAAAATCAGAGGAACGAAAATAGTAGTTAGGTAAATCACCACTCTGTATGTGTGTATCTCTTCAGTATGTGTGAGTGTGAATGTGTATATCTTCAGTCTTATTTGGATGGATACAATAATACTGTAGGCGGATTCCATAATGTTGGTAAACAAGGTTCTGCCAACACCCGCAGGGTAGCTCAAGGATCAGTTCGTGGAAAGGAAAACAATACTATCTTTTTGTATTTTTTTAAGCATTTTCCATGCTAAGATTACAAGTTATTTTTAATGAAGGAAAAAATCGGCGGGCGGGCAGGGTTCGAACCTGCGCCTTCTGGTTCGGTACACCAGACGCTCTGACCACTAAGCCACCGCTCGCCCTACTCGCCAGTCGAAATCTTCCTCCACATTCTAATTTACGTCTTACGGTGACGTGGCGCCATCTATTGTGAAGATGCTTCACAACCGACACGACTAACTTTACAGCTAGTTCAATGTCGTATGATACCGCCTTACCTATCAACTATCTTTTTGTATTTTTTTAAGCATTTTCCATGCTAAGATTACAAGTTATTTTTAATGAAGGAAAAAATCGGCGGGCGGGCAGGGTTCGAACCTGCGCCTTCTGGTTCGGTACACCAGACGCTCTGACCACTAAGCCACCGCTCGCCCTACTCGCCAGTCGAAATCTTCCTCCACATTCTAATTTACGTCTTACGGTGACGTGGCGCCATCTATTGTGAAGATTGGTGTGGATTGTGGTGGCTTAGTGGTCAGAGCGTCTGGTGTACCGAACCAGAAGGCGCAGGTTCGAACCCTGCCCGCCCGCCGATTTTTTCCTTCATTAAAAATAACTTAAAACAATACTAGTTAATTGTAAACGGGAATTCAGAACTTTAATTTGTGTTTATGTTTTACTCGGCTTACCTACATACATGCGGTCGCTTTATTTACATAATTAGGTTAATGGGGAGGAAAAGGGGTTTTAACAAAACAGTTTTATAACACATCATGCCAGGATTAGGCACAGGTGTTCTAATTACCCCACACTTCGCCAAAGTGTAGGTGGTGTGATTTAATCTGGGGGCACGGAGTGCCCTGGCCAAGTCGAGATTTTCTCGAAGCAGTTCGGGCCACTTTCGCCCCCTATAACCTTTTACTGTTTACCTAAGTACTCCCTCTCTCTTTTACAATATCTAATTGCCAAAACAAAGTACTAGTATAATACTAATAGAAAGTTAGTATCTTTTTTTGTATTTTTTTAAGCATTTTCCATGCTAAGATTACAAGTTATTTTTAATGAAGGAATGTGTAGCATTCTTCACAATAAATGGCGCTACGTCACCTTAAGACGTAAATTAGAATGTGGAGGAAGATTTCGACTGGCGAGCAGGGCGAGCGGTGGCTTAGTGGTCAGAGCGTCTGGTGTACCGAACCAGAAGGCGCAGGTTCGAATCCTGCCCGCCCGCCGATTTTTTCCTTCATTAAAAATAGAAAGTTAGTATTTTTGTTATCAGTTAAAGAGCATCAAAGGGAAGAATTTCACTGAACGAAAATCAGCTAATAGCCAGTCGACTTTAGAATGAAAGAGAAAATTCAATGGAAATACGGAAAGATTTTTACATAATAATTAAATGAATGGAATACTGTTTTCATTACTCCAATTTCACGATATGCGATATGTTTTTAAATTTAATGTTCGCATCGAGGTACCTTTTCTACCTAACTGTAAATAGCAAGTATTTAATGTATTGTATGTATAACTTTAGCTTACCGCCAGCGGCTTCGCCCGCGTGACTTGTCTTGTGAAAACTTGTCAAATTATATACTTACAAACCTTCCTCAAGAACCACCCTATCTATTGGTGAAAACAGCGTGAAAATCGTTGCAGTAGTTTTTGAGTTTATCGCGAACAGCCAGACAGAGAGACGCGACGGAGGACTTTGTTTTATAATATGTAGGTAAGTCGTGATAGAGATGACATCTACACAGGATGTCTTGCTAAAGGGTGATATAGAAGGTACCCATGATAATGCATAAAAAAATTAGGTATCACTTTTTGAACTCTACCCAAAAAAAGTACCAATAAATAAAACAAAGATTGACAACCGGCAAATCAGAGGTATAGGAGGACTAAATAGTCCTCAACCGCGACATGACACAGAGAAGTACTCCAATAATCCCCTAAGGAAAAGGGGTAAGCATATTTTAGAAACAAATAAATTGATGAAAAATAAAGGGTAACCCTTTTAATCTATATTAGAACTGACATCTGGATCAAGGTCGTTTTTATAAAATAAATCATAATAGGTACTTATGATGATCTATACAAGGATGTTACTGAATACTTACAAGTAAGTATTCAGTAACAGTGAAGAAAATCATCGTGAGGAAACCCGAATGCTTGAAAGATTTTCTCGACGGCAGCGTGTAGAGTCTGCCAAACCGCACTACGCCAGTGTGGACGGACGATAAGCCTGTCTCATTCTAAGAGACCCGTAGGTATAGTCAGCAACGAAAGTCGTTGAACACGACGAAAGTTTAAAAACATCACAGTACCAAAACTATTCATTAGATTTTGACTAAGGTAAAATATATAATTGTCCTCTATTATGAGAATTTGTACTGCCTTCAAGAGACAGTGAATTCTGAATATTAAAGATGTTAAAGCGTTTTGAAGATTTCATAGTGTTCTGCTACTTTCGTTGCTGACTGTACCTAGCAGTGGGACAGTTAATGATGATTACATGACCATAACCTTGATCTTGTGTTTTCTTTATCATTCCATATGATTTATAACATAAAAGTAGCACGAATTTAGAATAACAACAATACAACACAACAAATTGATAATATAAACGACCATTGTTAATATGCAATCTTAACTTTAATAACAATACATAAACTATGGATTAAATTTAAAATGCAAGTTTATATTTATCACGAAGGTAAACTGATAACATTCAAAACTGTACCATGTACCACTTAAGAATTCTAAATTTAAAATTCTTTTAATTTTTACATTCGGCAGAGGGCGTTGTTTATCTAAGATCTGGATTTCAGAACAGTTTATTTATTCTACAAAGTGTTTATCATTACATTTTCTTCATATTCGCAACCGCTTACAGCCCGTTGAATGATTTGTTTTTGATTTAAATAACGTATTGTATGCAAATGTTGTTTTGTAGAAAAATTGTTTAACTAGGTACCTATCTGATGCTAATTAATTTGGGTAGAAATTTCATCCATTTCCAATAAGCACTAGACTCCTTAAAAACGTCAAACGTTGACTTGAAACATCAGTCAATAAGACTACTAAGTATTTATAAGAACGAGTGCTTATAATTTATTTACTAAACCTCGAAAGAGATAACTAGATACGAAACACATTTCTGTATTTTCTCATCGTACAACTACGAAGTTCACTAACAAACACTACAGCCGGCTTCATAAAAAACAATGTTTGTTAAGCGAAACAAAAACCGCGAAATTCAATGTTTACAAAACAGATTACAAGATAAGAATAAGTACTTACAATGCAAACAAGTGGTAGTTATCAGGGTAAACTGGAAGATTATATTATTTGTCTACGTATTGGGGACGCCAAAATTATTTTTTCTTCGGTGATAGCGCGCGCGAATCGCGGGTTCGCGGTCGTTCTGGGCGACGCGCCAATCTACACTGACTAGAGTGACTACCTGCCCTCCGCAGCAAACTCTCGTAACTTGAAACTATCTTTATCAGTACTTTATCTTCACAGCTTATAGATAGCTTTGTAACAAGCTCCCAATGAAAGCCTTTCGATGATAGCAACCTATCATTACAATAATGTATACTTTCGACTTGAAAATTGTGGGTGACTGTATGTTTGTACGATTATTACATTTTAATTACAATTTCGTAGCGATAATTAGCACGTTTTATGGTTGATAATTGGTTTAAATTTGTATAAATTTCAATCGAGAATATTATTACATTTAAAATTTCAATTTACAATCTATTAAATACCACGCAACGGTGTGAAAATTCGAATACCGAATGTAAATAAGATATAATGACAATGCTAATTTGATAATGTAGTACCTAGTAGGAATATTTTGAAATGTAAAGCATGCTATAGGTATTTCATTCGTGAGTATATTATGTAATAAATGGTAAATGAGGGAAACTGCAGGCATGGAAATATATACTTTCTAAGCCTGGTTTTTCAGCCACGCTAATCACTATTCGTCTGGCCAGCGACTAAGTATGATATGAGGATATGAATTTTCTAAAAATAAATGATTCAATACTGATTCGTAACAGCATTCTCAACCATACTGTCTAGACGTTAACAGTCTTGCAGAAATTTAAAACCTCGTAAATAACAGAAACATTAGTTTTGTGGTCGCAAGCATGACAAGAATAATGCTGCAAGACTTTGATTCTCAGGTCGAGCAGAGTTGTTGGTTTTATTTCCCAGACAAACATAAACACTTATATTCATCAAATAAGTATTTGTGTCCTGGGGGAACACACCCGAACCGAACCCACGACTACAACTCTTCGGGGAATACAGCCGTACCTACCGATTCCGAAAATACCTAAATTATTTAAGTTCGTCTGATTGGCCCACATTCTTCCATTCACGTCAACAACTACTAGTGTGAATGTTCATTGAGTGTTCTTCTGTTTACTCTTCGTCTGAAAAACAAGGAAGTGATTAAAACGTGCATCAATTTTGATTGAAGATGACTAATTAGTAAGATAACATTACGTAGTTCTATTTTACATACTCAAACTAATTAGGCTGTTCGTCCACCGGAGTGCGGCGAGATAAGAAGCGGAACAAGGTTTGTTGACCAGTCACAATTTAATATTCCAATCAAAGAAAAACAAAATGTATGGAAATGACACAAACTTTCGGCAAATCGGGCTGTGACTAATGTCATTTCCATACATTTTCTTTCTATTCGTTTGTCAAATTCGAATTTCAAATGTCAAATTGCAACTTGTCTAAGCCCCACAGTAGTTTGGAAAAGTTAGAAGCAAGACTAAACCAAGCGAGAAGATGCAATCCCTTTTTAGCGTTAGACATTTCGCAGCGTTTAAAAGCTTCAAGATGTGTACATATATAATATTAAAGTTATGCAGGGTTGCAGGTGACGCCCTTGGCGTTGATGACCACTTACCATCAGGAGGCTCGCCTGCTCGTTGGCTCGTAGACCGACTTACAAACACAAAAAAAGGTAAAGGAAAATAGTAACCATGGAGTTTCTTGCCGGTTCTTCTCCATTGGAAACGACTAATTTGGAACCATGCACCTAGTTTCGACATTTCATTAGTGCTTGTATAAGGGTTAGGTATGTGAAAATAAAACTATTTTGATTTTACATACATACATACATAGCTTCACGCCTGTTTTCCATAGGGGTAGACAGAGACTATAGATTTCCACTTGCTAGATCCTGGCACACTACTTTCGCTTCGTCTATTTTCATTAAACTCTCTCTTTTTTTGATTTTGATTTTAAATAATTCTCAGTATCAGTTTGGAGTTTAGATATGTGCCCAGTTAATGGCAATGGGCTCGCTCCCTATATATGAGTTATGGGACCTAAAAACATACTGGTGAACTGTGGATACACCCACATTACACCTCAGCCCAACTCTTCGGGAAATACAAGGCGTCATGGTATGTTATAGGTTATGTTCTGTTCTATTTAGTTCGTTGTGTTGGCTGTGAAACAGTTTAGTAGCGATTGCCAACCAGCTTTACTTATCTTGTAATTGGAAGATAAAACACATGAATGAATGAATGATTACGCTGGACATTGGCAGTAGTTTTAACAAACATGCCTTGACGAAATCTCTAAAATTAATAAATATTTTTAAGGATTTTCCATGCTAGGATTACCAGTTATTTTAATGAAAGAAAAAATCGACCCGCGGGCAGGATTCGAATCTGCGTCTTTTGATTCAATACACCAGACGCAATGACCCCTAAGCCACCGAAGGCTTTCTTTCTCTTAACAGGAGAGAATATGAATAAAAAGCTGTATTAGGACTCAGCACTAAATTGTTGGGTGTTAATAAGGTTGGAAGACAATTTAACTAGCTTTAAAATAAAATGACGCATAGTTTGAAGTCTGTACATTGCACCGTAATAAATAAACAGTGGTTTATTTTATTCATGAATACAAATTATACTATAATAGTCGTATTTTATTCAAATTCAAATAGGTTTTTTATTTTAAACTGGCTAAATGCGGCCACGCTTCGTTGTGTATCTTCATTACTATATTTTTTTATCTTTAAAAAACACGGGCTCCTGTGTAACGTTGTGGGTCGGGCCTATTCCACAGCTTACTGATAAGTTTCCGATAAATTAGCTGGCACATAATCTCATACAAATTTGGTTCCATTTTTTTATTTCTCCAGCGGTTAGTGGCTATCCAGAGGTGGTGAAACAGGCCCAACTCTATACATCTACTACGTTTCAAGATATGAAAACTCTCTCATTCATTATAATTTGTCTGGGTAACTACAAACATACTTTTGCAAGTAAAATTGCTTCGCGAAACCTATTGCAAAACCTGGAAACCTTGTTAAGTACCTGCATTACATTTCAACTAAGTTTTAAACCTAACTATAACCTACCTCGGTTGCTGTAGTTAGTCGATGTGCTTCAAAAGACTAACACAAAGTTTATTTGTGGTTTGTTTGAGACCTACGAGAAACAGTATTTTATATAAAACTAGCGACCTGTGCATAAGCCGTGCGTAACCCAGTGGATAAAAAAAAACATACAAACCTTGTCCTGATAATAATGAACACAACAAAAAAAGAATTATCAAATTTGGTTCAGTTGTTCGGAAGTTATGCGCGTACAAACATTTCGGCAATTCATTCTTTAGGTAATAGATACATGAAGCTTTTATTACCTAAAAAGGTAGTTATAATGTTTAGGGCGGTACAAATAGTTCTCTGGTAAAGTTTCTTTGGATCTCATGTATAAGTAAGTGCTCTTCACTTGAATAACACGTCAATACCTAAGTGTGACATTCCAATGGGCGCTTACTACTTATATCATGCACCAATTCCTATAGCGCGTGCTGCAATAAAATTCAAATACATCCATTTATGAAAATATCTGCATGGAGTGTGAACTGCATCGCGTGATATCAGTTTGAAAATGGAATAAACACCTGCATTCTTTGGTATTTGTAAATCAATTTCAATGTGAACATTGTCGCGCCAATGCTAAAATGGTCCGTATTGATGAATCATATTATGAATCACATCAGAAAATTTGCTATAGAGCTGGCGTTTTTAGCCCACCAATAGGTATAGGTATCGTCTTTTTAGTCGGGCACTTTTGATAGATTAATCGTGGCTGCCAATTGACAGAATTTCGTCGCAGCATCACCGCTGGCTTTAAAGGCTGCTGCATGTCGCGCGATGTCCCTCCACTTCTGGCGACTTTCAGCATTGCGAGCACAGCGTAGCTTTGGTGATGAGGTCCATCCAGTACCTCAACCAATGAGTTCTATCAAATTGCTTCGATAGGTTTTTTACGCATTGAAATCTCATAGTCGATTTTAGTTCCTTACGTAACCGCTAGAGGGGCTGCGAGGGTTTTCCAATTTTACGGCGTCGCTAGCGAGTTTAGTGGGAAAAGCTCATGGTTGAGACACAGATGGTTGAGATCTTCCCTTTTCTTCCACTCCTGTCGATCTTGCGCCCGACTCATCGTCTCGACCTCCGTGTCGTCGGATGTCGTCCACACAGCGCTGTGGTGGTCTTCCGCGCCCTCGGGTGTCCGCTCTGGGTCTCCATTCTAGGACTCGTCTTGTCCAGCGACTCGTGTCCATTCACGCAATGTGCCCCGCTCGTGTCCACTTTCTTTGCTTTGTCTTTTATATACTACTTACCAATACCAAAATAAACAAGAAACTTTTAACAATTTCATCTATAACTATGCCAAACTTCTGTGCTTTGGACGTCCTAAAATAACTTGTAACATACAGACAGACAGATATAGATGGACATTGATATATCACCGTAATTACGTCTAACGTAACTCCATTGGTATGGCACCCGTGTTAATTTATTACCTAACAAGCGATTCTGTATGTCGCCGCGTCTTTATCAAAACAAACGACCGTATGATTTAATAGGACAACATAACATACCATAACGCCTGTATTCCCTGAAGGATTAGGCAGAGGTGTACAACTGTACACCCACAGTTTACCGGTATATTTTTAGGTTCCACGTAATTGCCATTAATCGGACATCCAGACTCCGAGTTGCTATTAGGAATTTCACAGAAAACCTCAACATTGCTCGACTCTCGAATCGAACCCGGGAAAGTCTAGCGTCTAGCTAGAGTCGTAGCGCTAACGGCAACTAAGCAAACGAGGCATTATAAAAGGAAGATCAAGGAAATCGTAGGTATACCTAACTGAATCTTATGTAATAGAGAATTAAATATTCATAATAATCGGACTAAAATTTATCCGGAAAATGAATACAATACAATACAGGAAAATACTAAAAGTTTCTGTGGGTTTTTAGTTGCGTCGGTTAGTTACTTAGGTTATAAGTGTTCAAGTTCTAAGTTGTCATGTTTATGGCTTTGTTATGAGCATTTTATCGACGACGCGCGTTGACGTAAATTTAATTACACAGTATCATTAATTAACTTGTGAGGAACAGAACCTGGGGGACAGAGCTCTACTCCGGTGAATGAAAATAGAAAAATAAATGAATCTAAGAAAGAAGATTTTCGCAGATATGAGAGCTTTTTCAAATCGGTTTATTAGTTTTGGAGCCTATTCAATACAAACAAATAAACAAACAATCAAACCTTTGCTCTTAATACATAGTATATTTAATTTCCATCAGCAGCTTCAGAAGATGTAACTTTCTAATGGTGAAAGAACTTTTTAAATCGGTCCAGTCGTTTCAGAACCTAGGTATTAAATGCAAACAAACAATCAAATCTTTCCTTTTTATAATAGTAGACTAGTATACACTATATAGTCATAAAGATAGCAGGTACCCACTGGATGCAAGTAGCAAAGGATAGAGAACATTGGTCATCTCGCCTGGAGGAGGCCTTTACCTTCCGTTGAGAGGGGTTCTTGCATATAACAAAAAAAAATTGATCATAATAGATTAATAGGAGATGGGTTGTGTGTGTGTGTGTGTGTGTGTGTGTGTGTGTGTGTGTGTGTGTGTGTGTGTGTGTGTGTGTGTGTGTGTGTGTGGGTGCGTGCGTGCGTGCGTGCGTGCGTGCGTGCGTGCGTGCGTGCGTGCGTGCGTGCGTGCGTGCGTGCGTGCGTGCGTGCGTGCGTGCGTGCGTGCGTGCGTGCGTGCGTGTGGGTGCGTGCGTGCGTGCGTGTGGGTGCGTGCGTGCGTGCGTGTGGGTGCGTGCGTGCGTGCGTACGTGCGTGCGTGCGTGCGTGCGTGCGTGCGTGCGTGCGTGCGTGCGTGCGTGCGTGCGTGTGTGTGTGTGTGTGTGCGTGCGTGGGTGCGTGCGTGTGTGTGTGTGTGTGGGTGCGTGCGTGCGTGCGTGTGTGCGCGTGTGTGTGTGTGTGTGTCTGTGGCATCGTAGCTCCCGAACTCCCGAATCGGACGAACCGATTTTTATTTTAAAGGTGAATTAGTCAGGAGTGTTCTTAGCTATGTTTGATGAAAATCGGACCAAGATGGCCGCCGCCACAAAATAGCGAATTACATATTTTTTCATTGGTATCAAATGAAAGGGCTTAACTAGGAGAATACTATACACTATGAAAAATTTTAAATCCAAGATGGCCGCCACCACAAAATTGCAAATTAAGTACATTTCGTGTCGGGGGTTTTCTAAATTTTTAATTTATAATTGTTTTAGCAAGAAATAAAAGGCTTTTTTTTATAGACTATTAGTCAGGCAACCTAGACGACACTCAACAATAAAATGCACGTGTACAGTCGTAAATATAATTAAATAACGTCGTAAAATATAAGTAGATAATTTGCATCTCATTATCATCCTATCAAGTAATTAATATCATGCCGTTTTATATACAATGTACCTATTATATACGGATTATGATAATTTCTTTAAATTTCCCACACTTGTTCATAGCTAAGTTAATAGCATATTGTCAGGCAAGTTATACATTTATTTTCTTGAATAAATATATAACTTGCGTGACTGGCTCGTTGGTCTAGTGGTCCCAAGTGCAACTGCTAAGCTACAGGTCATGGGTTCGGTCCCGGGTCGAGCAAAATGTTGTTTGGTTTTTCTGTGAAATTCCCAGTAGCAGCTCGGAGTCTGGGTTTGTGCCCGGTTCATGGCAATAGGCTGGCCCCCTTTTTTTTAATGAGACCTAAACATACCGGCTAAATGTGGGTGTACATTAGTAAGCCTCTGCCTACCCCTTCGGGGAATACAGCCGTGATGGTATGCTAGTTAGTTTCTTGAATACCTAGTACCTACTAGCGTTGAAAAAAGCCGGAAAAATTCCCGTTTCTTTCCATTTCCGTTGTTATTTTCAATGTTTCAATCGAAAGTTTCAAGAAAATTGGACAATATATATTTCATGATTTTTTCGAATAAAACTGAAAAAAACGAAAAATATGAAAGAAACGGGATATTTTTCCAAAGTTTCCACTTTTTTTTTCATATTCTTTGGTACTAATACTAAACAGAGGGTAGAATAAAAAAAAATATCAGCGCACTACTCACTAGTTACTGTTACTGTACTGATATTGTTTATCTCATAATGCCTTGCAAAAAGTTATGTTTGGGATCACTGTCAATTAATAAAAAGAGATGGCAAGAAATATTCAAAATATGGATTTTGTACAAAAGAATATCCAGAGCGACTTAATAAACTTGTTTACGTTCGATCAAATTTACGTTTAATGCAAGCTAAAAAGAAACTTTCGAATTGGAACCTGGTGAAGCTGACGGTTCTTCGGAAAGTGAAATTAAGATTGTGCCCGAGAATTTAATAGATCTATTTTTGCCTCTTTGTTCCATATTTCACGTAAAAAAAGTAAAATGTATTTCAATAAAACATGTTTTTTTCAACTTTTCAAAACATACAGCGAAAAATTCGAAAGAATCCTGTTTTTTTCCAAAGGATTGTTCTCTCAATCTTTCTATGTAACATGCGAAAAAAACGGAAAAAAACCAAAATTTGTTTTTTTCGTGAAAAAAACAAATTGTTTATTTCGGCATTTTCAACGCTAGTACCTACACACATAAACTTATAGATCCAATCTCTTCTCACATATATGTACTTAAGTGCTAAGTTAGTATTGGCAAAACAAGTAGCAACAGTGTCAGTATTAGGTTACCAACTAAACTCTTCGCATTAGTATCGTATCGAAAAGAGTACTTACCTAACTTATTCGATTTACATCAATTTCTACTCGATTATCACTTTTAGGTGTTAACACTTTTACGTGTTATCATTTTACCTAACTGTAAGTAATAATAGACAGTAATTCTATTAACTAAGTATCTACCTATAACGTTTATTTAATCACTAGCTTTCCGCCAATGGCATTAAATAATAGGTACCTTTTGTCACCCGGGGATAGTGCAGCTTCCCTACGGTGAAAGATTTTTTTCACAATAATTATTATGAATCCCGATTCGTAATAATTATTGTGAAAAAAATGCACTGCCATATTAGTACTTACAAAAGGGCTAAAGCGATCTATTCATGAATGAACAGTTGCAACTTTTTGATAACACCAATGTCACTATAGTATAGGTTCGTAAATACTGTGTTCGCAATATCACAAAAGTTCTATTAGTACTTTAGGAGAAAATCGATTTAGCACTTTTTTTAGTGTATACATATTTTTGCTCGTGGCTTTATCAAAAAAGGCTATTTTGAGCCCCACTGTCATCGTCCTTGCGATTTAATCGCATAATAATTTGCAAGAGATATCGGGATCCTCTGTGCCATGCAAGTCGTTCACACGTAGGGCAACTCATAATAGTATTCTCGATGGCCATATAAAGATTATTTGGCTCAAGCCCTGCATTCTATGTAAATACCGAGCTTGTGTACTCAGATATTATGCTAATGAATATTGCTTGTGCGTTGTACTTACATCGCATAAATTAATGCCCGCTTCACTCCTGTGTCGAACATCGTATGTTACAAGTATTTGGACTAAATTGTTGCCATACTTTACAATTATATTCTCGAAGGAATAGTTATTATTATTAGAGCTACTTTTTGTGGTAGAAAAACCACAGAAGTTTTTTTTTTGCGTGGGACAGACAGACTGGGTTATCAATCTCGGCGTTTATAACAGTATAACATGTCTCTTATTTTTATATACCACTATTATTTTGCAAATATATATTACCTACATGCTGAATTGATACTGCAACCTTAAAGAAAATCTCTGAAATAAATTATAATATGTATATTTGAAGCCATATTACACTTACTTTTTCGCTTCAGTAAATTATTGCAAAACACGTTTCAAATATAAAAAAAAAATTACATCAAAATATTGGTGAATTGTAATTTCAATAGGGATATCCACATGCGTGCCTAGGAATTTTATAAAATCCCTGATGTTACGTAAATAGAACAAAGAAACCGTAAACTCAGTTTTAATAAATGACTATAGTTTTATTCTATTGATTACAATTCAACGCCATTACAAAAAAAAAACAAACAATATTTTAAATTTTACAAATAGGTATTATCATAGTAGTTAAGTATTTATGAATATTTCACGCATGTGGAGCTCGCTCCAAGGCATCACTCCTCAGCTGACTTTGCATCCAATTGGTGTGGCATCTTTTGTACATCCAGAAGGTCGCGACCAGTACAGCCAACAATAGGCACGCACATATAATAGACAGCAAAATATTGTTCGTTTTGATATGTTCTGCTGTAGCTTGGGCGTGATTCTCTCCAGCTCCAGCTGTCTGCGCAATCACAATTTGTTCTTTGCTCTGCGGTTTTCCCATGATCTGCTCTACAAGGTACGTCCAAGTGCTATGTAGGTATGTTCAAGTGCTGCAGTAATCCAGATGTAGGTGCAAAATTAGTAAGTGCAGTCCCTTAAGGTTGGTATGGCAGGGTCGCCATGTAGTGTGTCGTTGGTGTTAATGCACAGAACGATCGTTGGTAGGAAATAATAACACGTCCGCTCTGCTCAATGTCTCGTTTAATTCCCCACTAATAATGAATTACAATTATACGTAATGCTGACACAATACATTACACTTACATTAGGTTCGCTACACACTATATATTAATAGCGTTAATCCTAGAGATATTTACCCAAAAAACTAGCTTTAAAATTAATTAGCAGTTTGTGTCGGGAAATCCGACAGTGTTTGACATAGAAGTAGTATTACCATGTCGAAGGGCGGAAACGTATCCGTTATGTGAGACATGCCTTTGACAAGTGTCTGTCAGCTGTCACCTTTGACATGACAAGTGTGAGATCTATTATCGGGGTAACCGTTTACTGTGCAAGTTCATATTACACGGGTACGGCTCTCTACGGCTTATTAAAGACATTTTAAATATTGGCATTTAAAAAAGCGACAACACAAATCGCCATTAATTTGACGACGTCTGTGGTCGAGTGGTTCGAATACAGAACTGCTGATCACAAGGTGATGAGTTCGATTCCTACAGGATACAAATTGTAGTAGTTATGTGAATAATATAAGTGTTTGTGTTTGTCTTGTATTATTGTATTTACAACAAAAAGTATATTATTATGTCTAGGTATTATAATCCATTGTCCAGAAGTCCAGAACCCATAGTACAAACAAAGCTTAGTTTGGGACTAAGCTTTGGGTGCTGTGTAAAATGTTCGAAAATATTTATTATACTTCGTTAATACCCACCGAAACAAACCGCATTGGCGTCATGCGTTAAGTACCCTGATCAAAAAAAAACATGAAATCAAATTGGGATAATAAGCTTTTAAATTAAATTAATGCCCATTCCTGCTCTATTCTGAATTGTAATGCCCTTAAATATTTTTGCGAGGGATGTAATTATTAATTTAAGGATAATGTTACTATCAACATTTGCCCCAGATTCCACGCGATAGAGCAAGTCTGTTAATTTTAATAAATTTCGAGCAGATCAAGTAATTAAATTGAGCTCAATATTTCGTAGGCATAGTTACTGGCCTAATATTCTTACTTAGACACAAATATATTAATACAAATTGAAAATTACTTTCTAGTTTCTCTAATTTCTGAGTGTTGTTAAAAACAATAGTTTTAATGGATTTAAGTTACTTAATTCTCAATATAATAACATACTATCATGCCTATATTCCCCCGAAGACTTAGGCAGAGTGGTACTGCTTTACACCCCACACTTTGCTCGACCCTGGTATCAAACCCTGCACCTCTAGCGTAGCAGTCGCTATTACAATATCTTGCCGCGGTCGGTCTTCGGATGGGTGACAGACATTGTTATATATAAGAAAGTAAGTACATTTTCTTTTTTTTTTTCTGTTGAGTGGTTTTTACGTTGAGAAATTTGGTTATGTCAGAGTTATTTAGTTCATAGACATCTTCGATCAATAATATAGACGTCTTTGAATTAATAAATTGCTTTTAATGGTAATAACATGGCTATAAAGATCTGTTACTGCATAATTTAAATAAATAATTATCAAAGAGACGCCATCCAGTTTCGAGAAAGCATTTGTTTATTCATGGACCCAAAATTGCGATATTATGCAGATAGATAGAATATTTTAATTGCACACCAAAAAATAATACAACATATTTCGGAAATCATGGAGTATTATACAATGGACGGTCTAATCATTATGAGAGATCTGTTACAATTGAACCCAGATAGCATAATGTTCAGATTAACCTTCTTCAGATGAACCTTAAAGTTCAAAAGTTCAAATTTTGACGAATAGCATCCAAGCGAATAGCACCTGAGGTATTATTGCACGAACAGCAACCTTTCAATAGCTTTAACGGTTGCTCTTTCAGCAAAAATAATTATCTAATAATTATATTATTATCTAAATGTTATTCCACGAAAACTACATTCTAGTGATGTGGCTATTTGATCTTGATCAAATAAACTACTATCGATAGAATCACCAATATTTAACTATGTTTATTTTTGGAATATAAAAATAGAAGTACCTAGTAGTTCTTAAAATCGCCAATATATTATAATTTAGCTTACACCCTCTCAAACCTAATGGAGGTACTTATATCGGCTAGCAAAGTAGTAGTTAATCTATCAATCTATTGTGGTGACTGTTTGACACACAATACATCCTTCTTGTGTCGGTTAAGTTTTCAAACTGTCGGGAACTTTACTCTTTGTCGAAAAAGCATCTCAAGGATTATCTACAATACTATTTTATCTAAATACTTCTAGAGTTCTTGGTGCCAGAAAAATTGAATGAAATTCGTCGTTTTTTTTATGTCGATGTAGCAAAATGGTGAATTTTAAGCACTTTTTCACCATAGTACTCGTACCTAAGTATTTTATGTTATATCATCAAACGGACGGAACTCGCAATTAATTTGAATAACAATTTATTAGTTAAACAAACGTAAAGCATCAAATTAACTCATAGTAGTCGTTGGACATTTAAAATTATGCGTTGGCGCCGGCGCGGTGTTGAAATATTTAAATAATTCAACGCATGAGGGCGCCACCATCTATCTAAATATTGGCAGTAAGCCTAAAAAACTATTATGTATGCCATTTGACGCCAAATGCGGTCAGATTGCATGTCTTTACTAATAATAAAACCGGAAAATTGGGTCTGCGATTACATTGTGCTTCTTTTATTTATTTATCTACTTAGCCCGTTTTCTTGGGCGTTCCATTCCAGATAGAAATGAATTTTTGAATTCTTTATGTCAAGTTTTTGCAGATTTTATCGCGTCATAATAATGACTACTTCATTAGTCTGGTGGTACTAAGCGCGACTGCCACGCTAGAGGTCTTGGGGTCCAGGTCGTGCTAGTGTTATGGGTTTATATTTATTCTTCGTAGATGCCCGGATTTTGGATTTGTACTCGGTTAATGTAAATAGGCTGGCCCCCATGTAGAAACCTAAAGTCATATGCGCAAACTGTGATTTACAGTGTAATACACCTCATCCTAACGTGGGTGTTATAGGTTTCGGATCCTATCATCCTTTACAGGTTCTGAACCATATTCTGCCCACCGTCCACTTCGAGATTTTTTTAAATGTCGTGAATGTGAAACAGCTATTGCCAAGATTAACATTATATTTAGTGTAATATCTCAACGCCCCCTCATTTTCTAGGGCTTTCCCTGAAAGCCTAAAACGCCCACAAGGGGGCGTTAAATCCCACGTTGGGAACCTAAGTATGCTTTGTAACAAGGTCAGGGGAAATATTATTAATCTCTACCTACTACTTAAAGTATAAGATTTTGACGACGTCTATGGTCTAGTGGTACTCGAGTACCGGACTGCTGATCACGACGTCGTGGGTTCGATTCCCACAAGACACCAATATTTCTGTGATGATGAATATAAGTATTTGTGTTTGTCTGGGTATTTCCTATGTATAATAAGCATGTATTTACAAAAAAAAGTATATAAGTATTATATCCATTGTCTAGTACCCGTAGTACAAGCTCCGCTTAGTTTGGGACTAGATGGTGCTGTGTAAAAATGTCCCTAAAATATTTATTTATTTATTTATAATTATTTCAATGTCTAATAGGTGTACTTGCGCAAGTGTTAGAAGTTAATCCTAGTAAAGTAAGTACTCGTACTTGTCTAGTGGTCCTAAGCGCGAGTGCTACGCTCTAGACGTCTTGGCTTCGATTCCCAGGTCGAAAAAATGTATCATAATATTAAACTTTATTCACAAAATATGAGATTGTAGTAAGTACCTACATGTAGTAATACATAAATCAGCAATTTATAGTATTTTTTTTGCGTAGTCTTACTTAAAGTACATAATGGGTACATCTTATAAAATTAAGACACCTTTTGCTTCATAATGTTCTTTAGCTCGTGGAATATTTTTCCTTTGTTGTTTGAAACGATAGTCATAATACTAATAACAACGACAAGACTGCATCTGGCGATACAACGATATCAAGTTTCTGATATTTCTATCTTCGTATGTTGTGACTATGTTCTGACTATGTCTGACTATGTCGACAGTGAATCATCTGTGTAGACATTTTATTTTGATCCATAGACTTAATAAAAAAAATGCTGAGAGCTAACCTGCCTCATTGGTCAGTGGTCGGTTTCGAGACTGCTACGGTACCTAGAGGTCCTGGGTTCGATTCCCAGGCAGCATTCGAGCAGTGTTGTTGGATTTTTCTGTGAAATTCTCCTCAGAGTTATCCTCCTCCTCTGATTCGTACCCCGTTGATGGCAATAGGTCTTATTACATGAGACTGAAACATATCTAAACTATGGGAGTACATTAGTTCACCTGTCCCCTAACCCTTCGGGTAGTAAAGATTTGATGGTATTGTTGTTATAATAAAACTAAGACCCCGCGTCTGTTTGTGAACGAAATAAACTGAAAAACGGAGCGATGAGGAAGATCAAGGTGTAAAATTCCATTTCATTCAATTACTTAAAAATAAGGTTTGTGTAAAGTGTACTAAGACCTAGTTACCTCTACATAACGTTCTACTACACTAAACACGAAATTTGCCACAAAATTTACTACGCGTCTTTTCAATTTTATATTTCGTCCATCCTTCGAGGTTTAATTTCGTATAGAAATAAGGATGAATCCACTTAACTAACATAAACCAAGAAAAGGCAACGAGTAGAGATGATTCGAAGGCTGCAGGTTTTCGCAACTCAGTTAAACGAAATCACAAGTTGGGGAAATTCCCAGATAACATCCGCTGACTTAAAGTAATCCAATCTGGATTCTGTGGAAATCACTGCGTTCTTACGTAAGTATTCTGTGAGATTTCTACCTTCTTCTAACAACTATGTGAGTAAATACCACGTATATTTAGTTTGATCGGTTTTAATCATGCTAAGTTACTTGGTGGTGGCTTTTAAATAAAAATTTGTTTGCTTGTTTGTCCCCTACGCGTTCCTGTTCATCAGATTACGGCGAGAGTTTGGTATGTTGTGTTTTAATACCGGTACACTGGACCCTTTTGGAGATACTCATAAAATTTGGAGATTCTTCTATGAAATTCTCAGTGGCAGCTCGCAGGAGTTTTAGTTTTAGCTTAAACATACCGTTGAACTGTGTTCGTTCAGGAAATACAGTCGTGAGATATGTTTTGTAAAGTAATAAACCTTAAATACCTATATGTAGGTACGTACGATTTAAAATAACTGCGATATTATACTACAATAGCATTTTCTTCTTAAATATAACCGCAGTCTGTCCGCTTGTGGTACATAATACATACGTAACATGTAAAGTTAATCTTGCTTCAAAGCTTTTACGGCTCATAACAAAAAGAAATATGAACTCACTAAAGGAGTTTTATAAGGAAAGTTAACAGACCTCTTTGTTCCATGAATTCAACAATTTCTTATTTAATTATTTTTCTTTGGTAACAAAGTCAATGCACTCTTGAACGATACGTGTTCTCCCAAGTATTAAAAGAACTGTTTAATATAATATTTCCAAGTGACTTGATATTAATAATGTTTAGTTAGAAGAATATATATTTCTTGCGAAAATAATCTTTTTATGGTTGCGTACCTCAAAAGGACGATAAATCGGAACCTCATTCATCATGGTACCTAAGCACAGATTAAGTTATAGTCACTTAAGTCGCAGTAAAATGTAGGGGTATACAACATGTAGGTTTACACAATATAATATATTATAATATAGAATGCCTCAATCAAAGTCAGAGGCAATTATGTGCTCCAGTGAGTCTGTGTAATATTTCGATCAAGGTAACATATTTGTATGTAAGCTGAAACTGTAATATGAAAGTCCCAATTAAGAGCAATATATACGTTAAGTAATGTTAGAAATTAACATGTATATAGGCGTAGAATTTATTATTTATATTTTTCTATATTCCTATATGTCTGCAAATAGAATACCGATAATACTATTCGTTCTCCTTCCGCACAAGTTGTTAGAATCAACAAGGGAAGTGGATTACTAATGGTATCCGTTTGTCGGGGCCGTCGAAGGGCTGGCAATACGTCACGACGTACCAACACACAATTTTTATTATAGCTACGATCAAACAAATGTGTTTCGTTCATTGCTCAGGGCGACAATGTTGCCCTCTACACGCTTTCTTTTTGTCAAAAAAGGAAAAGCGTGATCGATAAATTCGTTTAGAGGGGCGATTGGCAAAACGAAGAAGTATTTCAGCATCGATTTTATTTCGTTCGTGAGTCAAATACATTTTTAAATTGACATGGCTTTCCACAGTCTAATTAACCTTTAAGAATGCGGTTGTTAAATTTTTATCAAACACACACCTTCTTTTTCAGGTTCAATGTTGGCTCAATGTTAAACCTTCTTAACATTGAGAGGTCTCTGTTTGTTTTATTGGATATTCTGTGGATAGTCTTGTTTTCAAAACCAATTTTGTAAAATCGAATCATAGTGGTAAAAGTTTTGAAGGGAATAAATTACTTTCGAATACCCACTTACCAATGACTTATAATATTTAAAAATACCTAAACTTTCCATTCCATCGGCTCAACGTCAATGTCAGATGGATTAAAAAATCCAGAACAAGTATCTCCGAAAAATTAATCCGATCCAAAGTGGCTCTTAAAATAGCTACAACTTTTAAATTAATTAATTACAAAAGTTTACAACAAAAAGACGATGTCATTACCACTTTGCAGACATTTTACCTTGTTTTTATTTAAACGGTGAAATGCTGCACGTCTTGGAAAATCACATTACGAAGTTGAACATGAACTTGTTTCGCTGTATAAATTATTAAATTCGTGTTAGTCTGTCAGTTTCTCTAGTGATTGAAGATCAATACAGTAGACACCAGTAGTCTGCCGGCAGAGGTGAATATTTATTACTACTAGCTGTTTCATTCGCATCCCAAAGCAAAGGATAATATAGACAATAGTTAGTCTTCTTCGTCAGGACGCAAGTAGTAGGCTGCTGTTTCCTTAGCGTAATTTATCTGAATCGATTGCGTTCTTGCATATTCCTGAAAAGGTAACAAACAGACGGACTTACGCATTATTTTACATTAAATTATTCATAATTATAAAACTGCAAGTCTCCTTATATTGGTAAAAGTACCTATTAATACAGTAGGTATAGGCGGTTGTCTATTTAGTGAAACATTCATAGTAATTTTCTAAACAAATTGACCATATTTTACATTTGTAACAATAACAATATCTACAATATTTGGATGCGTCAACTCATATATAAATCTGAACGTAAAGAGAGAAATAGAAAACGTATTTAAATGTATAATTACAAAAACTCAGATAAAACAACTGCTGTCAACAAAAGTTTCAAGTTATACCAACCGAGAGCGCGATCACGCTTATGTAATTGTTTTAAAATAAGTAAGTTAGTTAGTTAGTTAGTTAAGGGAAAGGCGACGTGGCTGTCATGTTACTAAATTACATTTAAATATAAATCTAAGAAGATACTTCAACTCAAGTCCAAATGTTGAGAAAAGTGTATAATGCTAAACTTTTGTTTCAGAGTCTGATGTTTTATAGTCTTTGGGCTTCGATTATTAACTATTGCATCAATGTATTGATAGCAATAGAAATATCTATATTTTTTCGTTGTAGGCAAGAAATCTTTAAAAATACTCCGCAGAGGCCTTTCGAAGACGAGACGACGTGAAGACCTACTACGCTACCAACACCTATGAGCCACTATTAGGGATGGCGTGTGTTGTGTACAATAAAAGTACCTATTTATATTATGTTATTTTCCGCAAAATGTGGCATGTGTATATGTAGACACTATTCTTCAGTGATTATGGTTATGGTAATCAGAACACTTGCAAAGCAGAACAGTAACATGAAGCTACTTATATGTATAACGCTAAATTCAAAGAATTACCTAAGTTGCGGTTTAATTAAAAAATTTGTTGGACTAACTTTGAATTAGCAGGATTTTCTTAAGATTCTCGGATAATCTTTGGTAACCTACAAAGCACTAGAAAACAAAAAGTATGATGAAATGGATTATAGAACAAAATGCCTTGAAAAGTATAAAGAAGCGCCTGCATACTTCACAATTTTCAAGGTATTTCGTTTTCACTTGAAATTATAATAAAACAACTACGAAAATCTCTAGATAAGAGGTTCTTAAAAACCTGGCGAAAGTTTTACACAGCATCGCAAAAGTTTTTCATATCATAACTCAAAGCTTATAAAACGGTGTTCAGGAAGAACGCTTAATCTTTGGATGCATAACCTTCGTTAAAAATTCAAGCCACAAAATACCTTAGTCTTCGTGAGAAATACAATTTGCGTTTACTCGTTACTTATAAGTCGTCCATCATTAACCCATTATACCGTCCCAATGCTGGGTCAGAATGAGAAGTGCTAGAATCTGGTTTACCAGGGCGACGGCCTAGTGCGGATTGGCAAACTTCAGACGCTGTTGAGAAAATCTTTCAGTCATGCAGATTTTCTCACAATGTTTTCCTTCACAGTTTTATTTTTATCCCCAGAAGGGTTGGGAAGCCGGTAGCGGTTACTAAATAAATAAGATAAAACTACTTTTTACGGATTTTATCGCGTTATATTGATATTATTTTAATCCCGACGTTTCGGGCCCTTTACAGCGCCCATGGTCACTGGCTAAATAAGATTAATTAAAGTCAAACAGCAAATGTTATGGATAATCGTACTTTTCCTAAATTAATTTAACTCCAATGAACTGTCAATAGAAAAGCTCTCAACTTTCTAACAAAAGTAAAATTTCTGCCTTGAGTACCAATTTGATTTTGGAGAAGTTTGCATTTCATAAATCACGGAATGTTTAATTATTGTCCGTTCGGACAAACTCCCATCACATCAGATTAAATTTTACTTCAAAGTAGAAAGGACCTATTGTTATTAGCTGGGACGACAAACAAAAGAATGAAGCCTGGTTATATCTTCGCAGTTGCAGATCTGCCAAACATCTTGAACTATCTAAGCTTGAGGGGAAGACCCTAAGATACTAATCACTGTTTCAGATTCGCTACACATGGTAAGTTTCCGGTGTTAGAACCTATGGATAGACATTTTCATATTATGATTCATCAAAAATGGCCATCTCCCCCCCCCACGTTCCTCTACACGTCATCTCTACAGATACCTCAGGCAAGTCGTATTGTTCTTCAATCCAGAAAAACCTACAATTATAGGTACGCCTGTTCGGTAGGTATCTAAAGCCTTGACAAATACCTACCTATATGTATAAGTACCTACCTACTACAATAAACTATTGTTACAAATACTTGGAACAAGATGGGCCGTAACAGCAATCCAGTTAGATCCTTGTTTAATTGAAGTCTTCGTGATAAGCACGGCTTAGTAAATGAAGCAATCCTCACGGAGGATTACACGACAGGCTTACGATAAGAGTACACCGCAGTACACGCAATGCCCAAAGTAAATTAAATTGGGAATAATTGATTATGTAGAAGAAACCTAGCTATTGACTTATACCCTTTTTTTTAATGTGGAATATGTATAAGTATTTTCCACTGCATGCCGTGTTCGTGAAACTGTTTTTCAAAAAACTTAGTTATGTATTTCACCAGTTAGCTAGCGCAGGCAGGCCATGACCTTATTATATACACAATCGTGTATCTAATATAAGGTGTGGGTACCAAAACATTATATTAGATCTATCAATCAATCGGGCTATCGCAGACCAAAACCCCGGGGTCTTCTTAACCTATATGTCACTGTCACTTTATGCGGGCGAATATCATCGCAGATTTTTGCTTTCACCCCTGCAAATCTGCTCTATGGCCCACGGACCGCGGTCACAGTCTATGTACCGCAGTGCTCTTGGCTCCGCTCAGCTCCGCTCCGGTACAACATCCCTGTTGAGGTCATGCCACCCTTGGTTGTATAATTATTTCTATCAATAATGACATTATAATCGTAGGTACACTTTTAGGGCATGTTCCACATGTTCCACCCCAACACCTCTGAATATGCGCTATATAAATTGTAAATATAATTCTCGGGATAAATTCAAAAAAAATAATTGAAAAATAAATAATTTCTCGGGAACTACAGGAGGTGATCCAGACCCGAGTTTCCAAATCAGCTGCTCATAGCAAAAAAAATACCTAAAATCAGAATGTCACAATAGTTATCTGTTATACAAGAGTGCAAAGTTGCTTTTTAACCGCGTGCTCAATTTTGATGACCGAGCAAGCGAAGGATTCTAAAATTGAATCACGAGCGGAGCGAGTGATTCAAAAATTAGAATCCTGAGCGTCAGCGAGGGAATTAAAAGAGCACAAGGTGAAAAATCTTTGCACTCGAGTGCAACACGTAACTTTTCATCCCACCTCACCGAGGAAATGACAAAAAAAAACATACAACCACAAGATACTTTTATTTGAGTTTAGGTATTAAATACTATATGATAGGTAAGTTTTACAGAATACCTATTCTTTAAATTATAACAAATAATACTAGGTATAATTAAGAGAAATTGAAAGTAACGTTGCTACAATTACTTGAGTGTAATATTTTTGTTAGGTATTGTAATGTTGGTGTTGGTGACTTAAAAAAGTACACCAAGAAAGTTCCGATAGGCTTGTTGAAAAAATATCGATACATCGATATATCGATATTTTTTTTTTTATGTATCGATATTTTTGAGCGATATTTAATATTTCGATATATCGATGCATCGATATAAAATTCAAAGTGTCGAAAAGGTATAAAAATCTATATTTTTTACAGACCAATAAACATTTATAAGTTTTAAGATTATAAAATCTCAAAAAGAATACTTTTTTTATACTAACATCTTTTTAACAAATTATATTTAATGTATTTTTTGTTTTTGGTCGACTTGATTTGTTCTTTTATAATTTGGGTTTTAAGATATATCGCCCATATATCGATATTTTTAAATAAAAATATCAGTATCGATACTGATATTTTCAAAAAATATCGATTCGACATATATCGATACTTTGTTGCGTTTAGACTAGGAACCTAGGGAGGGTTCCAAGTCTGAGTTTTTAACAAATAAAAAAAAAGTTGTATGATAAATTCGGCGCCAGGGGGGTAAAAGCACGATGTTCTAAATTCAATTTACTTTGTCTCTCTAGAGGATAAAAACGACTTTTGCACTCAGATATCGAAGAGTAAAAATACTCTTTCCGAGATGGTGGGATGAAAAAATATTTTCAAATACCTAATTGAAATATTTTTTCATTGACATCTAGGCATGAAAAGAGGAACTTTTATCTGCACGAATAATTTTACGACGCACTAAAAGATGGCGCTGTAATCCGTTGCAACTTGAATAGTTTTAAATATAAATGTTAGATGTCGCCATAGTCATTTCAAAATGTATTTTTCTTAGTATTTAACGATAATAATTATCACAAATATTTAGTAAGGATTGCGAAAATAAACTGTAGCCAAAATTATGCATGAGATCCGTTTTTAATGTAATTATTAAGGAATTGTTTATTATTCTATAGTTGCATTATCTGTGTTTATTATAAAACTTGTCTATGGTGCATCAAAATGGCCGTCTGTAGTGATGTCCGATCGGAGTTTTATGTTCTTTGTTTACGATAAAAACATATTATTAGTTTCTAATTTCTGATTTCAATGTGACAAAATAAAATGTTTATAAGTATAGAAACCTTGGACAATAGTTTGGGTTTATACAAGTGTGTGATTTGACATAAAACAAGTGATACCAGACTCACCTTGTAAAGAGAAAATGGGGAACTGTTTTAGTAGTACAGGCGAAAAGGATTCTAAAAGTAAAAATGAAAGGGCTAACCCGCATGAAGAAGACCCTAGACAGTTTCAGACTCCAGTGCCTACCCCTCCGCCTGATCCAATTAGATCTACGGTAAATCAAGGTACAGATACGAGTGAGGTCCCTCCCACCCGAATATTTGTTGCACTGTACGATTACGATGCCCGTACCGATGAGGACCTTAGTTTTAGAAAAGGGGAACATTTAGAAATATTAAATGATACACAAGGTGACTGGTGGCTAGCTAGAAGCAAGAAGACCAAACAAGAGGGCTACATTCCATCGAATTATGTCGCACGCCTGCAATCTATAGAGGCCGAACCGTGAGTAATCATATCTGTTTTTTATGCAATCGTTTCAATAGTGAGCGGTTCCTGCGCGATTTCTTTTCCTTTACGTGTAACCAGTCATACATGTTATCGTATGTGATCAGAAGGCTGTAATTTCTGGGACAAAAATTTACTTACAAACATGCATTTTGTCAATAGAATGTAATAAACTGACATATAAGTATTTGATTTTATATGTATTCCACAGCAATCAAACATTAATTACAATTATCAATAAATTATGCATGCAAAAATTACAATAATAACTTAGAGTAAATCTCATAAACCCATGTTTTTCCTTACTTCCATAAAATAGTTTATGACTAAATACAGTAATTTTAATAGCCCACTTATAAATACATTTACATGTAGGTAGGTACTTTCCTGTTTTGTAATGCAGAATTATTATATACTTTTTTAGTAACTTCAAATTTTCAAAACTACATGTCCACATATTTTTTCCAATGTAATTACTAGAATTTACTATTTTACAAATTTCACTATAACTATTGCATACAATAAAAAAATAACCAATCCAGAAAAAGACCTAAAAACAAAAGACCTTCTATTATAAAATTTTGGAACTCTACCCTAAAGCGATGTTGGCCAAATCTTTTCATTAAAATTAGTACCTAGTTAAAATGTAAAAGATATTGAATGCAAGTAGTTTTGGTATGAGACATGTTTCATCAGAATTCTAAAGTGAAAGCAATACTGGCATGCTCATATTATCACAAGCACTTACACTGCTAATAGGCTGTGAACATGACATAGAAAGGTTATTGTTTAAGCTAAAATCACACTTATTCTGTGTCCATACAGACTTCCTATTCAATTTTATGGTAGGTACCTATACAAATCATGTAAATGGAGTAGACTTTCATACAAAACTGAAGTGAGTTACTGTAGACTTCCACATGCTTATAGGTATGACTAATACTAAAACCAGACTAATTTAATGATAAGGTGATATTAGAAATCTTGTTTTCTGCCATTACTGTGGAATTTCCAAAGCAATGTCTTGTTCAGCTTTTACTTTCACATGGTATTACCATTATCAAATCATGTCTCATTTTTTTTACATTTATTATTTTCATCTTCATTCTATAAAAAAGATAATACTTCAAAATGACTTCAAATTTTCTATGACAACTAACACAGTAAGAATAAAATCACACACAAACTCTTAGAAAAATTAAGAATCTAGTTTTCCCTCAAGAATTGAAAGTAATTTTTACACAGAAATGTAAATAATTTACTACCATACTATCCTTTATGCATGATAGCATCAAATGTCTTAGCAAAATCAATTGTGTTGGAGCGCTACACATATAACAAGGTAAAAGTAGATGTAACAGTGTCATATTTCATGGTGTAACAAAATCTCAATAGTGGAAAGCTGTTGGCACTCAACATATCCTTGTTGTGACATAGTGGGCTGTGATAGTAGATAGTAGGGCAGTGACACTTGCAGCTGCCCTCAATTGCAGCAATTGCACTGTTGTACATCACTAATTTTAATTGATTGCATGTTCTATTACACAATTCTTTACACATAACATTCTTACAGAAATAAAGGGTAGGGAAGTTAGTATTAGCTGTAAATACCCAAGGTCTAATCAAATAAGACAGACGCAGATAACATCTAAAAATACTTTTTTGCTACACTGTAACAAACTCAATTAGGTTCATTTCAATGTTTTTTTGCTCTACTAAAAATATAGGAACAACTTATAGATTTTTTAATAAAAAATATGTGTGATGTATCTTATTAGGTTTAAAGAATAGGCATTAGGCATCATCACACAGTTTACCGACCTCCTACTTACTTCTTTGTAACTATGGATAAACCAATAAATATATCACTTCTAAGTAGAAAAATGTATGTGCATGATATTAACACAATTTGTCCCTGCAAAGTAGGTCACATTATAGTTTTACTGTTCACAATACATAACACTTTCATAGTTTACAACAAGAGGGCAATGACCTCTCACTGCATGAAGTAGTGTTCTATTAAAATTCAACCCCTTTATTCATGTGCCCTACTTACTCCCAGGCCATAATAGTTAGATATTTCAGCTAGATAGGTATATGTAGAGCTAGAAATTCTTCCTTGTAGTTTATTGTGTAAATATTTTACTTAGACTTATTATAAGACTGGTTTATCAATCTTTGGGTAGGTATTATTGTACAACCATAAAACATATTGACAATGATGTTAGGTGACCATATTAGTGTTGATGTCGTGGTCCTTTAATATTATTAGAATTTCCTTTGAATATACTCAAGAACAAACGAAAGGTATGTAATTACTTACTAAGAATAGATAAATGCACCATATTATAACTTTTCCAGATATTTTGAGTACTTCTCAATATTCATAGACAAACAAACACCGATTTTAACAACCTACTCAGTATTCGTTTGAACTAATTATCATTAAATAAATAATGACTGAATTAATTATGCATTTATCTATATACTCACACTTTCTACCTACTAATTTAACAGGATATACTTTTTATTGACCTTAATTATCTAGATCAACATGTTAAGATTCATTAATATGTTCAATTCTATAGTCAGATCAGTTTTAAATAACCCCTTTGGTAGTTTAGCTTATAAGAGTAACTAGCTTTCCGCCAGCGGCTTCGCCCGCGTGATTTCTTATATCGCGGGATTTCTTATAACTTACATCCCTATTTCATCCCCATAAAGACCTTTTTCGGATTAAAGAGTAGCCTATGTCCTTTCTCAGGATCTAGACTATCTGTGTGACCAGACATAAACTAAGTGTGTAATTTCATTTAAATCGGTTCAGTAGTTTTCGCGTGAAAGCGCGACAGACAGACAGAGTTACTTTCGCATTTATAATATTAGTAAGGATTGCCTATGAACACTAAAACAACTTAGACTTATTGTTATAGTGCAGGGTCTTGTTGAAAGGCCAAATATAAATAAATAAACAAAACAAGTGTCAGAGTTTAGGGCGTCCTTATCAATTGAGTAAATGTTGACTCAGTTAATAACACGTCATCAATGAAACTAGCGCCCATTCAACATCCTTCGATTATCTTTTTAGTCTGAAGCTCATATCAAAATGACATTCAAGCCCTTTGTAACATAGGTAGGTATACAACTTTTCTTACATTCCATAGTTGGGAAGTAGGAAAGGATCGGCTTTTACTCGGCGTAAAGTAACGCTTCCGTATGTCAAATTGTAGGTAATACAATTTTGACATACGGAAGCGTTACTTTACGCTAAGCGTCGTTCGCAACTAAAAACTTATCTTTAGTTGCGAGGTACTATCAGATCGTGCAAGCCTGAACTAGCTTAAGACTTACCATCCACTACCTATACACAATAGGTACTTAAGATATGGTTCCAGAAAACGATTTGCTTCCAACCGGGTGATAGTATACTGCTATAGTAGGTCGCTTTCAATATGATAGGAACCGGGTCGGGCTAACTGGCGCCGCCGCTTGGAATACCATGCTAGTCACCGGGCTAGATGGTATCCTGGTCACCCCACAGGGTCTACGGATTTATACCAATAACATCAATAGTGGCTAGCATTTTTCTAGCTCAGTAATTAGCAAAAGCAGCACAGGTTTCCATTCCTTTGCTAGAGATGTCGCTATTAATATCATATTGTACCGATTCATTCATACTAGCCGCTATATATTTTTTTTACATTAAATCCATTAAAGTAATCTATATTATAATGTCTTAGAACACCGCAGAAGTCACTTACTTCCTCTAGTTGTGGTTGTCCGTAGTTGTAACCACACAAGACGTGACGGCAACTCACGAAACATGAGTTAGTAGACTCAGTAGGTTCCATAGACACACACTGACATTTTTCCCAAAGGTGTAAGTAGGCAGAAATTACCAAACGCGACTTGCTACGTTTCTTGCGTAGGTACTTCTAGAGATACAACGATCTCAATGATTTGAAACGAGATTTTTTTAAATGTATTATATGTACTCTATAATTATGTACCTATGTCTACATTAAACTCAAACAGGTTGGCCACTACTTATTTTATAAATGCGTTAATATTGTGCGTTCGGTTATTTCAGCATAACAATTGCAGCCTTCGCCTTGCCATTGATAGGTGTAGAGAAACATTGACAAAAATATGTCTGAAGTTGGTAAATTTTAATAGGACCGCTACAATCTGGATTAGTTTTCTTCAGTATGGAAATTATTTAAACGTAAACTGTTTAGTTATGAAAGGATTACAAATTACAAGGGATGACTGGCTGCCCCTAGTGCCCCTTACAAAAATGACTTGTGTAGATATCATGATCTTGATATGAAAATCATAAAAACGCAATTCGCTTAAATATTTTGTTGCTAGCTTTATAAAAACGTTAACAACTCCGTTATACACAGATAATGATATTATCTACATAGACGACCTGTTTATTATTCAATGAACTACTTCCACGCCTTGGTTTTCAAATTTGGGCTAAGTAGGTATCGTCAGTAATAAATTGCCACTGACCACATCACCACAATAGCCAATTATTGCAAGATTTATACCTATTTCTTTATCATTATTTTCCAGTTATTGAGAAATAGGAACGAATCATTCATTTCTACGGCCTTTGTTTCACCTTATTAGTGAACAATTATTCACGCGTAATAATGATAGGGCTGTGTATAGCCACGAATTAGTTTACACAATTAAAATAGGTAGCTACAAATCTGTATGAAGACAGATAGGATACAGATAAAATTGTATTATGGTGTGATAACAATATTTATACCTTTATAATGGTGCTCCTAAAATGATCACGTGTAAGTCCATTCTTAAATCCATCTAAGTCTTTTAAAAGTAACTAAAATAAAAATTATTCGACTTCTTAGAACGCCATATTATAAAGAAGAGTTACCATTAAATCGAATACTGTGGCAACTTCATTTCCTGAATTTCTTTAAAGATAACTTCAGGGCTTTAGAGGAGTCAGACATTGTACTCCTTATTGCCCGTAACGACATACTGGCATGTCCATTTCGTGCGGTAGTAATGAACAAAATTATCTATGATCTGCCACAAAAGTGGCCGAAATAAAACTACTGGAGACATTTATATAGCATATTCCGTCTTATCTACCCCCCAAAGCGTCCTGCAGCACTGCATTATCGCCTCAATAGCCTAGCAATAGTTGTAAATATCAAGTAACTGAGCCATAATAATATCAAAGGTTATTTTGAAGGCTTGTAGAAATGAGCGATACTTAAGGCCTGTATCACCACAAGCCTCCTGATAAGTTCCCGTTATATTACTTAGCAGATAATTTTATACAATGTTTGTTCCATTTTTTAATTTATATGGCGGTTAGCGGCTATCCAGTTGGGGAAACAGGCCCTTACTCTCGCATTTTTTATAACAGAAATGGTAGAATTATGTTGTACCTGAAGTTACCGTGCCGCTAGTCATTTATTTATTTATTTATTTATTAAGGTAGGAAAACCAACAGCTACAAAATGTATCATAAAGAAATAGAATAAGCATTAGGAAGCCAATTACAGGTTTTCACGGGTAGTAGTGGAGATTACTACTGAAATTCAATGAACACTCAATAGCAGACCATTATGACGATTATTTAAAAATACAATACAGACTTAGCTATTAAAAAACTTAAGGTTCAGCATCGCTCTCACCTTTGAGCCATTTGTTACAAACGGATCAAGAGAGAATTCTTTGCATATTTTATTAAAATCACTGCTTGCTCGCACAATATAAGAGTTCTGCCTGTAGTTAGAAGAAGAAAGAGGGATTGATATAGGGGGATTAAAGCGAACATATCTGTAGGGAACATTAAAATAAAGTTTATGTAGAAGATCAGGACAATCAATTTCGTTCGATATAATTTTCAATAAAAACGTGCAGTCAGCCAATTGGCGACGGTTCCTTAGAGGTAAAATGTGAATTTTTTTACAAATATCTAAATAGTTCTCTGAATGATAGGGAATATGTAACCGATAGCATAAAAATCTTATAAAACGCTTTTGTATACCTTCTATACGGTCTATGTATTTATAAGTGTATTGTCAGCATAGATGTCATACATCGCTGCAATTTTACAAAGATGTGTTACTAATGCCTTTCTCGCCACGCCCGAGCCCCTTGTACCTCGTTTAGATTAGAACGCTATTACAATAATAATTACAAGTGTTTACCACGCTTCTGACTATTACGCAACTAGCCAGTGGACTCGACGCTGTACTAGAAAATTTGCAAGCGAAAGTAGGCACCTCACTGACGTACAACACTGTGACAGATCATAGTTATTTCATGCCCGTTATTATTAATTGTCGCTCATATAAATATTTGTTTTTATTTTCACGTCACGACTGTAATGTTACGTCTAACTATATTTATTGGCCACATTTGTCATAATATTCATTTCTTATTTACCTTCCTATAACTCATACCATGTTTGACGCCATTGGCCGTTATTATTAATTTGACTATCTCTTGTTTATCATCTCCCACTTACATAATAAGCTTCGTACATATTTGAAAGAAGTACTAAACTAAGTATGTTTTTAATAGTGAATTAGTGATATAATGCTAACAAGACACAATTATTGACAAGAGGAAAAGAATTTTAATGATATTCAAAATATTTTAACCTAGCCTGCACAACTCGTTTTACAACATTCGATGGATAAATATCAAGTCAATTTTATGCTGTGAGTTTGTGACAATTTTCTTTCAAAAAAATTTTAATTAATTCTTCATGTGTGACTTCTACATTAATAAATTTGACATGACTGCTTAGACAGTGTTGATCTCACGTTTATCACGACATTGCAAAACCGCAGTATATTGATTGACGTCACGAACCTATGTGTGGCGATGTCAGTTATTGTTTGTTTGCTCCATTCGACACCCCTTTAGTAGAGGTACTGAGTTTGTGTCCCTTGAAGGACAAACTTTATTGAGCACTTTAGTAGCGCAGGTTAGCTTTCAAATTTTACAAAAAAATCGGCATAACTATGCTGTGTATCATAGTTTCTCAGATTTCCTTGCGTCACTAACCTACGTAATAAAGCCTGATTATTCAACGAAACCAACGTCAATATGCATTTCAGAATTTTGATTTGTTCGTCGTAATAACTCATAATTGCTAAGGTCACACACAAGAAACGGAACTCAATTGTTAGACATTAAAATTTTATGGGGACGAAAAGTCACCTTCAGACACTACGACAATCAGAGTTGAACGAAAGACGACCGGCCTCGGTAATTAAAACTGCATCGCGTTTCGCACGAGCTGAACACTGGCTTCACAAACGAGGTCAGATGCAACAAGTAGCACCAGGACTGTTAATTGCTGCTGAATTTTAAACGGTCCTTGAGTACCCTTGAGACAATGTGAGAATATGTTACTTGGTTTACTTGTTTACTCTGAAGTCCGCTGAATCGTTGTTACATGCACGAAATCACGAAAATAAACAATAGTTAATGCGGTCCGAGTAAACGCGGGGGGCTTACCGGAAAACGTTTCCTAGTCAAACATGCAAATTGTATGGCAAATATTAAAATGGCGATGTTCCTACGCTTTGTATGTGGCTGTCGTACCGCTAACACACCGACGACCAACTAATAGCTATTCCCTAGCTGCAGCTTGCTTAACGGTATGCTTGATGACTTGAATAAAACCATTGGAGCCAACAAAACAAACATTTTATCGTTCCTAAGTATTTGAGAATACTACAACTTCCGACGCGTTAATAATTAGATTTTTATGTATGTCTGTTGTTTTTTGAGAGTGGTCTTTAAAATTATGGCTTATCAAAGCAATAATTCTTGCAATTAAAGACTTAAATAATATGAATATTGGTGAAGGCGTATTGGAAGATGTGTTTATTCATGCCACATGTCTGGCCTGCAGGAAGTTAGCCGGTTCGGTGAATCGAGTGCCTGCGACGTCAACCGACATAAGACACTGCGCTAGCGCATTCTGATCAGCCATTATCAATAAACATTTTACATTTACACTGACAATAACCACTATCGACACATATTATGTCTGTGTAAATTATTCTATTTATTAATCCTGCAATTCCTAGTTTTGCATATTATTGCGTATTTAGGTCCTTTCGAGATGGAAGATGATTGTAGATTCAATGTCCTCGTAATACAGTACAAATGTCATGTGGGTATATGTAAGGTTTATTACCCGTATATTATGTTAATTTAATGAATGCTTATCATCTACACTTAATGTAAATATTGCTGCAAATTTTGAAATAGCTATGTAAAATATTATCCGTTCATACAGAATGAGGAGGTATGTTATTATTTTTAGAACAAGGCTCACATTAGTTCACGTGTAATGTAAGCAATATAATGTAGAAATGGAACTGTAGAGACACAAAGCGACCAATTAACCTGACCAAGAAGATGTGAGCCGGGGTGTGCTACTGACACTGGCTTCTAAAAACCCACATTTCCTAGTAAAGATAGTTAGATGGCCGACATCACTGACTTTGGATACAGGATGCGTTTGAGTTCACCGCCCTGCTCCCGTCCCTCAAGTGACGTTACAACGTTGTAAACCTACACTGGGCGAACATTAATGTGGTTTCAAATAGATACTTTACTTCGGGCACGTCGTTCTTCGTGGCTCGCCTAAATACTTAAGTTAAATGGATGGTTTTTCTCATTAAAGTTTATTTATATATATATATATATAATATATAGGCATATCCTCTTGAATTGAATAATTTAGAAATGTTTAAATCTTACATCACAAGCATTCAAAACATCGTTACCTTTCAGAAGGCATGCGATCACTAACAAGTAACGGTACATGAAATTAGCGAGTCCCTCATCACAAAATTCTATCATTGAATGAAATACAACACAAACAAGTCGATGAGGTCGGTGACTTGTTACGTAAGGTACGCGAGTAGGTAACGTTCACGTGCAGGGCGGATCATCCAAAGTTGATAAGTGGGGTTCTAGGGCTTTCAAGTTTGATTTAAGAGAGAGCAGTGCCCCAGATCAGACGTGCAATTAAGGTCGGTGCACACGATGTGTCGCGTGTACGTTGCCCCTCATTCACACATTGAACTAGACATACTGAACCATAAGTACGTATGTATTGTAAAATTATTTTGGCAAAAAGTGGGTATGTGAAAAATCCTACAATTAAAATGCAGTTTACACGTATATATTAATATTTCAAGTCGTAAGCCCGTCATAACGGGTGATCAGCCCTGTCGCCGCGGTAATGATAGCTTCCCTAATGGTACGACTGCTGGGGAAAATTCGCATTGCACCGTCACACGCGCAGACGAACGATTAACCGGCGCCACTGATGTATTAGTCCACGTCACGGATATACTTAACTGCTGCTAAGTGTTAGTGTCAACTCCTTACAAAATATTATATACAGTTTACTTAATGGTAATGACAGCAATTAACGTTAATTTGTTTAACGCAGTTCCTATCACACCGTTTTTGGCTTTTACTTCAGGAATCTACCTTTGAAGAAAAATATTTCTAACAATTTGACATTTTATGTATTTAAAATACCTTTCTCAATAATTATATAGTTCTTTTACAATTCTATTGCTAACAGTCGTTTCAAACGCTAAGCAAATCTATTAAATGAATTATCTTTGATAAGTTAAGCTCATATTCAACTTTGTTGTCAGTGTGATATGAGAAATAATTGTCTTTACTTTCTCGTACGATCCCAGTGGCGCCGATGTCTGCAAAGCCTACGATTATTTTTAGATTAGAAATGGCTCAACCGCTTTACGTAATTGCACTAGTCGCATGCGCAGCTAGTTCCAGAGCGTTTGCTGCTAAATATAGTCACAGAGGTGGCGTGCAATTACACCTTATTATCGCATGTTTCCACTGGAAGCTAGGCTGCCTCTTGTCTGCCACAGTTATTTCTTACATGTTGCAGTTTCTTTAGAAAGTGTCCAGAAATGACGAAATTCAAATAACCATGTTGGGCAGATTACAGAATGGTCGCAAAGTAATTTCCCTTGCATTCGAGTTCTGCGTAATGCTGCGTGCGTGCCTAAGGTACCTCCCCATAGTGCTTCAACACTCCACGACGTAAATTGCTACAAATGAGGGCAAAATACCGTTTTCTATACTTTAGTACTTCTGCAAGACGCTTTGAATTTTATTCTAGAAATCCATGTCAAGATCATACGCGAAAAATCCTCTCGTATCTATCTCAGTTGTAACAGTCAATAATAATTCCATAAGTATAAGCACCTGCCTGTAATGTTAAAATTCGGTTTTGAACGGATATTATTTGAAGGCACTACACTAATACGACATGCGCCCATCCCAAGTCATGGTCGATTTTGTATAGAACACCGCCAAGACCGTGAAAACGGCTTGACATACATTTGAACTGGTACATTGTGCCTGCAAGTGATGGCACTTTCAATTATCATTGCACTGTACACACCCACACTTGATTATTGATCATTTTTGATGCAGTGTTTCACCGTGTTCGTTTACGAAGACTTTCTCTAATTCCTAGATGTTTTTTTTTCTTGCATATCAGTCTAATGATCTCGAATGCGCCTGTCATTCATAATATTTTCACTGTCTCCAAATAAGGCTCGATGTCGTTGCTGCTAATCTTAATTACTAAGTTAAATCAAATTGAATGTGACTTTGAATTACAAATTAATATTTAAATGATCTTGAAGCGGTAATTCGATTTAGTTAGCGAATCATAACCAAAAAAAACCTCCCACCAATTAGCGTGCGTGCTACACCTCATGCAGATCGGATCCTGGTAGTACCAGGTGTCCGTCGTCGAGAAGTGATGTAAAAGGCTTTCAGTGAATCGTTTGCGTCGTAAATTTCCGTTGACCCAGATATGATGTGATTAGAAACGTGTGTACGTCAACGTACAGCTAAAATGATATTTTTTGCTAGTGCCAATTTATCGGTAATGGAGCGTCGTGCACACGAAATGCGATGCGACATCCGCAAGTGAGAGTTCTGCGACTTGTCACCGAAACTGGTATGTGTACCGTGGACCACTCTAGCGCGAATGTAATTATTATTGCCAAGAGAGTATTGATATGTCCGGTACAACATGTCAGCAAAAGTGTAAGTGAGGTCGTTCATTAAACCCTCGGATATAAACATCGTCTGCTTACGCCATAAATTATGGCTCATTCATTACGTAGTAGATATGTTTGCGATTTATGCTAAAAAAGTTATCAACAAAATCTCTATTGAATTATTGATATGCAAAGAAATTTTGCAACAACTTGAATTATTATTTATTAATATAATCTTGACATTAACTTGAATCTGACGTAAGAGGTGACTATACTGACTATAATGCAAACACCTTCGTATTTAAATTACTAACTAAAAACAAAATTATAGCTATAGTCTGTGAATTGTCCGATAGTTCTATTACACGTCATTGCACTGAACGAAAACGTTTAGGGAACAAAATTACTCTAAAAAAACCGCAAATGCAATGTCAACAAACCCTCTTTAATTTTATGGCATTTCCATAAAATTAAAGAGTGTTTGAAATTGGTGTGAATTCTTACACCAATTCACACGTCTGCTCCTTACTGTACGGGTTCAGACCCGGCGTTAGTTTAATTTTTCTTTTGGTTTTAAAATGTATTTGTTTATTGTGCTGAGGTAGACGGAACGGGGGCGGATCCGCGCTTTGCAGCGGAGGAAACAGCCTCACACTGAGCTAGGTCGTTCATCGACCCGCCGTGTCGCCGGCGCCGCCGCGTACCGACCGCAGATGCGATTGTTTATACACCACCATTATCTAAACGCTGTTTTGCAGCTCACTTCGTGACATTCCTTTGTAATCATTTTGAAATGTAGGTTAAGGCTTCTCTTACAAGAAATCGAAAGACTTACTTTTCACTTCACAATTGTCCTTTGTGCTATTATTCTGACAAAGGGGATGTGATACTTTGTTATTGATGTTTTTTTGCTAAATCGTCAATTCAGGCAGGCATTAAATGTCATTACATAATTTTTACATATTTAAAATGTATGACTTCACAGTTATGCATTCATAAGAGAAAAAAATGATACGTAATTCCCTTTACAAAGAAAGATGGTATCCTCGACAGGAGGACCGTGAGATTAATGACACAAGATGAGTGTGCAGTTAGGTTTTAAATAAAATATGTTTCGATACGGTATTAAAAATTCATTAAAGACATCGAATATTTATTTTATTCATTACTAGTACTGTGTTGTTCGTGTAGCTAGTTATTTTGAAAATAACTAAAGCATGATTGTAAAATTTTGTAAACCTAATAAGTATATTCAAAATATCATTGTGCCTGAAATACCTATGTTTAGTATAATAAATAGTGCCATTACCTATTATACCAATAGCGTAACTAACTAAACGCCCGCCCGTAGCACTGTGTCGTACTCTTGTAATGTCCTCTGGCGTTGCTAACTCGTCTAAGACTTGTTTTATTTTATTCAAGCCACGACCTTCTCTATTCCCTATTTAATCTTCTAAAGTCATTACTTCGCGATACACTGTATTTTACGATGCTCCTTTTTTTGGTTTTATTTAAAGCTTGGAAGGCCAGGGAGAATGCGGATCGCAGGACATGCGCGGGCGCCGCAGAGTCGCGCCGCGAGCAACTTTCTACAGCCGCGTCTAGAACGCTTTAAACCGTAATCTGCAGATTGACGTACCTTCGAGATGGTTACGACAGGCAAATTAAATTGCACATTAGTGCTAATAATGTTCAATTATCTTCGAGGCTCTTCCTCCTCATACTCAACTTGACCGAGAATTCCTCAGTAACACAATTCAACGGTTAGCCGGTAGCCAAAATTGGTATTATATTACTGAAACACTTTTTAAATACATATTTTTAACAAACTGAATATAATTATGTCTAATCTAATAGTGTTTATCTATGGGGTACTTCTACTTACCTAATAAGAAGATTCTGAAAAGTTTTCCCCAATAGATACCTACTTTAAAAAAAAAAAAGATTTTTTAAACCATTTACAGTAAAAAAAATATTTTTAAATAAATTAAGTGTCCTCCAATATAAATACATATCAATAAATTCCGTTTATGTTTATGATATTATAAATAACTTTTATCAAACAAGAATACGGAAAAAGCATTTCATCAAGGATGTGCTCCATTTAATACTGGTTTTAAAATCATACTAATGAGAGTAAACTGACAGGGTACTTAATAATATTCTTCGGTAGGTAGATACGTGAAACATGACAGAGTACAAATACTTAATCAATTCCGACATGTGAGTGCTGCTGGTTTTCCGGAAACGTATGAATGTGCGCGAAAATTCTGTAAGTATTTTCCTTGTTCAATATTCATTATGTCTGCAACTTTGTGATCTTATCATCTCTGACTTGTAAGTAACGAGCTACAACTAATTGTAATATTATACTTCGACAAGGTTGGAAAAACAGCTCACTCATAAAATGTATTCTTATATGTAACAAGAGAGCATTCATTCGTAAATACGAGAAGACTATTTGTGAAATCTTCACAATTAGTTATGGTAAAGTCATTGTAGATTTTGGTTTATTTGCATATACTTACTCATAAAAATAGCAGTAGTTTAACTAATTTTGACTTGAAAATTTTAGACTAGAATAGCTCAGGTTCATTATTATTACTGTTGTATAAAGAACAAAGAACCAAGTAAACAATAAAAGTACCATCTGATTAGTATCGGATAGTAAAAATGAGTAGGTACATATATTATAGGGACTTGTGTCTGGTGCTTACGTAATATTCTTCTAATGGTAGTAGAACTATTAAATGCACGTGTTTGGCCACATGGTTATTGTGGCTACTGTGTAAATATGTAATTAAGTACCTTTTTTATTTTGATTGCAATACAATAGTTTACTTGCTGGCTTGCCTGAGGGTGTGCGTACGCGCAGCGGAATGTTGTTGAATTTAAAGATTTTAATTATGCAGATATTTAGTGTATGACGGCGTATAATTGTGTATGGTAAAAAAAAATTTGTGCACGCAGCCATTGTTGAGAAATTCACCAAAAACTGATTCCGCTGGGCGAACGTTGTCCTGGCGGAACTCATTTTAATCCATAGACTTTAGAAGAAAAAAGATGTGTCCAAAAATTAGTGTGTATTTGTGTGTAATTGTGTATGTATGAATAAAATTTGTGCATGCATAAACTTCGGAGAAATTCAAGTTTCCGCTACGCGAACGTTTGGCCATTAGCTAGTTTTCATATAAAGCGCTTACATAGAGAGCTGTAGATTTTTACATACATTGTTTTGAATTTGTGTATATTTGTTTAAAAAACAGATTTAGAAAAAAACGTAGGGCTTAAAAGATAAAAATATAAACGTAAAATACGCTGATTAGGTCTTAGTTCTTAAAGTATGCACTTTGGGGTCTAGATTTTCACGTTTATACAAACCTTGTAAGTGTCTGCAACATGTTGCCAAGTATCAATGATGTTCCGTTAGTAATTAAAGAGTTATAGGACAATTTACCATGAATAGATCACTGTTTACAAAGCAGTCAAATATCACGACGTTCTAAGGGAATTGCATAGTAAAATGTATGCCAATAATTAGTGTATTCATTCAACTATTCACATGCAAAATTTCATGTCATTAAATTCAGTAATTAAAGAAAAACAATTATAATACTGACGAAGCATCGAAAACCTACATAAACCGACCAAGTTCAGATGGCTACATAAAAGCGGCCGTGCCATATATCTAAGAAACGTTCTTAACCTTCCAGTATAGTATTTATTAATATGGTACAGTTGCGTACACAAGTGTTAGGAAAAAAGATAACAATTGCATTTCTTGATTGAAAAATATTTTTTTAATAATAACGCCACTGTCTACGATAAAAATAGTGTAATAAGCTACAATATGATAAATATTTACCTAAACAGTAGTACTTACATGTGGTAATTATTTAATTTCCCTAAGGGTCTATAGTTAGAATCCTGATCCGTGAAATCTTTAATAGAAATTAGCTGTATGGATTTTATTTATCTTAGATAATACAGTAGAATCCGTTTATTATGACATCGAAAGGAATTGACAAACATGTCATAATAAGCGGATATGTATATCTAGATTATATCTCAAGTCTCAAGCGCATACCTACTTAAATAAAGTACCTACGTAAATAGTACCTACTTTCTGTCATAGTCAAATACATTTAAAAAAGTAGGTGTACAAAAATAAATGACCTATAAATTATATCGAAACAACAATTGTGTTATCACCTGTACCAATTCAATACCGGTATTATACTGTAAATTTTGGGATGTTACCTAAATATATTGCACGGCCGCTTTTTTGTAGCCATCTGAACTTGGTCGGTTTATGTAGGTTTTCGATGCTTCGGCAGTATTATAATTGTTTTTCTTTAATTACTGAATTTAATGACATGAAATTTTGCATGTGAATAGTTGAATGAATACACTAATTATTGGCATACATTTTACTATGCAATTCCCTTAGAACGTCGTGATATTTGACTGCTTTGTAAACAGTGATCTATTCATGGTAAATTGTCCTATAACTCTTTAATTACTAACGGAACATCATTGATACTTGGCAACATGTTGCAGACACTTACAAGGTTTGTATAAACGTGAAAATCTAGACCCCAAAGTGCATACTTTAAGAACTAAGACCTAATCAGCGTATTTTACGTTTATATTTTTATCTTTTAAGCCCTACGTTTTTTTCTAAATCTGTTTTTTAAACAAATATACACAAATTCAAAACAATGTATGTAAAAATCTACAGCTCTCTATGTAAGCGCTTTATATGAAAACTAGCTAATGGCCAAACGTTCGCGTAGCGGAAACTTGAATTTCTCCGAAGTTTATGCATGCACAAATTTTATTCATACATACACAATTACACACAAATACACACTAATTTTTGGACACATCTTTTTTCTTCTAAAGTCTATGGATTAAAATGAGTTCCGCCAGGACAACGTTCGCCCAGCGGAATCAGTTTTTGGTAAATTTCTCAACAATGGCTGCGTGCACAATTTTTTTTTTACCATACACAATTATACGCCGTCATACACTAAATATCTGCATAATTAAAATCTTTAAATTCAACAACATTCCGCTGCGCGTACGCACACTGCCTGAGGCGTGTTTGCATACATATCAATATCTAGCTTTCCGACAGCGGCTTCGCCCGCATCGTCTAGGTATTTTTTTTACTATCATCCCCTGTTTCAACCATTTTTACAAATTCATAAGTAGCTATGTCCTTTCTCAGGCTTATAGACTATCACCACCACCATGTATACCAAATTTCATTTAAATCGGTTTAGTAGTTTTGACATAAAAGGGCAACAGATCGACAGACAGAGTTACTTTCGCATTTATATTATTAGTAAGGATATGCAGCCACTACGAGTAATCAGTGTTATAACTTTACACGGGGGTTGGTACGGTTAATAATTTTATGACGTCGAGAAAAAATCGCGCTTTGCGAATTGCTCGGGCGGGCGCCAACTCATGGCGCCACAACCGCCGCGCCGCCGGCGACACCGCTGACCGCTTGCTTCCTCGAACTGTGCTATCACTGGCCGACATTATACAACAAATAACAGATTCGACAACCTTCACGTCATTAAATCTTTAAATTAATACAAACACGAGCTGAGAATTTTCGTTCGCATGCCATTCTCGTTTATCGGCTATCGATTTTTATTATAATATGATGATTCTTGTCCTACACTCCTATAAATTTTGTATTTCTGCAGACCACATCTGCATATTAAACAACAGGTAATAAAGTTTATATAAATAATTTATTAGTAAGATGATTACTGATAAGTTGTAGATTATTGAGTTATTAAATAAATGCGTCATTAAGTTTCTCTATTTTATCCAATGCAGTATTCAAGGAATGCTCATAGAGCTTACAAAGAATTTTGCGTAGCAACGGAGTTACTTAACACGCTGGGGTGAATGAATTTTCATTTTGCATTAAAATACAAATAGTGTTTCGGATTCTGCACGACGTGGTACGTGAGACCTAGATTTCAGATGTAGTAAATATGCATCTGTATCTTCTACATTATATGATTGACCCAATGAGAACGCATGCTCTACTTGCAATTGACTGCAAACTTTCTTCTTGATTCCTTCTTACAGATAATTCTTGATAACATTGCATCTGTCAACTTTGAAAATTCATCGGAGAGTTTCATATCCGTGCAAAAAACCCGATCGGTATATTGAATTTAATTTGACAGACAAACATATAGTCGTCCTTGCCCTCGATTCAAAAGACAACGTTGAAATGCATTGTATTTATTTTCCTGGGACATAAACGAACATTACCATTTAAATGAACACATTGTCAATGTCATGTATTAATATTGATTTTCAATTTCGAGGAGAACATAATTCTGAACTAGGAAGTAACAATAAAACGACAACAAAAACGTGAAAACAATAGGTACAGAAATCTCTTTTATAAATATATATAATATGTAGGTATATATGCCAAATGCCACCACAATCTTACCTTAATCACAAAATCATAGAAACTATTATGCCTAGTACCTGAAATTATTCGATTGGGTAGGTTTCTTATAGCGTGTACTTGCGTAGACCAAAGAACAGTGAAGAAGAATTTTCCAAGAAGGATTTTGGTAGTAAGCTCATCATTCACTTGAATGCCTGGACCGAATTGGTAATTTCATTAATGTTTGTTTTGAGTAGTCTGATCTGAATAAGGTTTTTATGAAGGTAAGAAAGAACGGATTTAAAAAATTTTAGTCTTTCAATTAGAATTCTGTAGAAAAACAATGTCGACGTGTGGCCTTTGTCGAGATAGTCCTGTATTAGAGTACTGATTAGATGTAAAAAAAAACTGAAAGCGAAACAGCTAAGTCGACACTAACAAATAACTTAATCTTGTTTACTGTAAATCTTTGTTAAGAGGTTTTTCGTCTGCTACTTCGGGTCAAAGTATCATGAATCATCATATTATAAATAAAATGATTTTTTAACTTAAAAGTAACTTTTTAGTAATTAATTTTCCTTACAAAAAAAAAATTGTTCCGTTTTAGTATAAAGAAGAAGCTTCAAGCTATGTTCTGCGCGACAGTGCAATAAATTATACTTCTTTCCTAGTCAATTTTATTTCATAGTTGTTAGGAGATGCAGCGATGTACGTAGGTCCGAGGTCTGTGTTTGTCTATTGTTCGGTGCATCCGATCGATGTTCTTCATTTGAATAAATAATACTTTTTTCCTGTAGTCGGCCGTTGGACTTCCCCAAATCGATCGTTCCATTGAACGGAAAGCAATTCTTCGAAACTGATGCGAGAGATTGTTTGCTATCAGCATTGAAAAGACATCATAATCATTCGTGCATATACCTACGCATTAAAATATTTCAATGTTTTTTAAATTATTATTATTATAATGAAACAGTAATTTCTTCAGTTAGTTTAAAAAAACGTTAACAATTTTTCATCATTAAAATCCTACTAGCTTTTCCTAACTACGTATGTTAGGGCCAGCTTCAAGCTTACTTTCAAACTTAACAACTACAGTCATAGAATTGTTTTACAAAAAATAAGAAACTATGTTTGACTGTTATGATTATGATCGACTTTAAAATCAATATGCTCCATATTTATAGTTAGCTGACATTGAGAATTTGCGAGGCACAAAAAAAGAATACTTTCTTTACCCGAGTTTAACTATAAGGGTCCATTAAGCATCGTAGGTATGGGTAATTAATACTTGATTTGCCCGTCCCAGATACGGGTTGCGCATCGCAAGCTACACTGGCGCCGAGCCTAACTGTCCACTGGCATTTGCGCATGACAGTGTTACATGTACATGCTCATACCCACTAATTATGCGCTTTGACTTTATTTATCTAGCAACTATTAATTACCTAATTACTTTCTTAATGATTTCGACAAAACTATAAAGTCTAGTTACACATTTCAATAAATTAAATTCCGTAGGTTTTCTATAATGCGTCAGAATAGTAGTGGTTCTATATCGTGACTAAAATATAGTAAAACAATGCTGAATGTAATTACCGAGGAAGGTCTGCTGGAACTCTGAGAATATTACAAACAAGACCCAGGGCCTTGCATAAAGCTTGCGGTATTGCATCGGCCGACGCGACGACTGAGTGATGGACCGTCCTGACACGAATAGGGCCAACACAAAGCGGCCTAACTGTACGCGACAGGATGACCCCACATCAGATGGGGTGACTTACGACTTTCTGCTCTCGATTGCCTACTTTGTTTGCAACAATGAAATTCGATTCCATTTACAATATTGAAAACAGTATAAGTTATTAATCACTGAGAATCTAAATTGTTGATAATGCCTATAAACGACGTCCGTGATCGACGAATGTTTTACTAATTTTGGTACGTATTCGTTACGTCACCGAAGCAAACCTACTTGAATTCCAGTCCTTGCATATTTTATGTAAATAAAATGAAGATTGCAAGACGAGAAACAATTGACATCAGTCTTGGTCTAGACTTAAAAAGTTATTTAGTAGATATTTATATGTACATTAGCGTTCTGATCTAGTTGCATTATAGCGGATTAACGTTTATCACTTAATTGTGAGTCTATGATGTGGATTAATGACAATTAAATCTCTTCGACTCTCAAATATTTCAATTCTCTAAGTTTGGTTTGACTAGGTTAGTTAACGGTTAAAATGGGTTATCCATACCGTTACATAATTCCCCAGAGGAGTGCATCGGATGAAAATTGATGTATGATCGAAGGTGATGGTGAGGCGGCGTGGTGTGGCGGGGCGCGCGGCGGGCGGCAGTGGTGCGCGTGCGACTCTCACCGCCTTATCTCTCGCGACCTCCGCCGGACGCGCACGCACGCCGCGCTCCACCACCCGTTACCGCGCCGCGCTTGCGCTATGCCGTATCTTCGACAACAAACCTATGTGTACACTTACTTTAACTTTTTTCAATTTCGGAGTGTAGGAAGTAGCCCGGAAAGGCGCCAGTGAATCGAAACTTAGTTAAGCATTGTGACAATTTCTTGGATTTTTGTTGTATATATTAAAGACAATAAATAGTATATTGTAGAGACAATACTCAAACGATCTCTGGACCGTAACGACGATGGTGTCTGAAGGGGCTCTGCCCGTGGTTTGGTGTATACGCGATAATCAACTTGTGCCTCACCAAGTATCCGGTGTTAAGTTACAAGGAGCTGTTACAGGAGCGCATATAGCCGCAGTTACAGATTTTTTGCGTATGGTAGCAGGTACCCCTATCGTTCTTCCGCATACTGCTGTTCCTGAAGATGTTGATAATGACATTAATCAAGAAAAAGAAAACTCGACCCGAAGACGAAAAATGTCAATGCAAGTGGAGGTGCCTTGTGTTTTCCTTACTGAAAGCGCCTTACAAAAAGCCAAGAGTCGCAGTAATTCTAGAGAAGAAAAGGTAACAATTGAAAGATGTAATATAACCACAACCAAAATGATAGACAGTCAATCTTCTTTTCTTAGTTCTTCAGATATTTTAGAAATGAAAGAGTTTGAAGATCATGAATTCATCAAAGATAACATCAAATCAAATGCTTCGGAGTCATCTGTGTCATTAACTGAAAATAATTATCCTCAAAGAATAACGCGAATTATAGAATTAGACGACTTAGGTCCAACTTCAGTAAATATAGAATCTGAAAAAGAACATCCTCAAAGGATAACTCGGATTATTGAATTTCAAAATGATAAGGCGCCTTCACCGGTGTGTTCTGATGGTGAAAATGAAATGTTACAAAGAATCACAAGAATAATAGAACTTAATGAAGATAATTCATTTTCTACTATTACGAACAGTACTGATAACGAAAAGGAATGTCCTCAGAGATTAACTAGAATAATGGAAGTTGAAAAAGAAAACATATTTCCGAGTATGACAAAAATAATTGAAATGGAAAACGATATATCAAATGAACGACGAATTTCCTTAACTAATGAACGTGAAACTGGAGGCGGAAACTTTGAAAATTGTAACGAGGAAGTGACTATTAGGTCTAAGTTTGTCCATCGAAGTACCCCTAGGTTTAGTCTTGACTCTTCGTGCTCCGAAAACTCTTATGTTAATATTGAGTGTATAAAGAGTTTGCAGGATGTTAGAAAAGAGGAAAACACTGAAAGCTGTGTAAATCCTGAAATAGCTCCCGCTGGTAGATCTATCCGTTCTCGGTTCCCGAGAAAAAAGACGTCTGTATGTTCGATTGGCTCTTCGGACTGCGACGATGAGGTAGATGTCATATTCAAATCCAAGCCTAAATCTAGTCAGTGGGTCAGTTTGGATTGGATACCGCCGCCTCCCAAAGAAGAGACCGTGATTATGCAAGTCTGTGATAAAAATGATTTTATAACAAAATGGATAGCTGAACAAAATTCGCAAGACTCTGTAATAATTGCGGACGAAAGGCGAAAGAGCCTTCCGCCAAAATCTAATGAAATATATCTCCAAAATATGAGAAGATTTAGTGATAGCTTACAAATATGCAAGGAAGATGCAGCTAGTGACTCTCCTGCTACTGTAAAATGGAAGTGGCATGATATAGTTAAACGCCATCTTCAGTTATTAAAAAGCGAGAAAGGTTTAAGACGACAAAAAGGCAGTTGGATGCGAACAGCAAGACGTTTATCTGGAACTACTGTAAACCACAAAGAGTTAGAATCTTTGCCGTTGGATACATACATGAAACTTCAAACTATGCCGTAAGTGTCAATTATAATAATAATCAATCTTGAAATATGATGTAATAGAAGTTTTTGATCACACACACACACAAGGGTTACTTTTACAAAATATCAGAAGGGTAATGCCCCATGGCAGTATTGTACATAATGTATTTATTAACATCTTGAAGTATTTCCTGTTGTAAAAGAAAACTACATACAACAATTTAATAGTAACGAATATATTCTAATATAAAACAATCTATAACAAAGTAATTCTAGTATCAAAAACCTGTAAACGTTTAAACGTTTTTTCTTCTTGTTTTTCTACGTTTATTGCAGACATTTTTATATTGAGTAAAGTTATTTACCCTGATGTCATTTTATTACTGTTACACTTACAAAATTGTGAATAATTTAATTGAGTGATAGAAATTATAAGTATTGTCAAAAAGGAATTGATCCGGGCTTGAATTATCTATGACTATGTTGCGATTTCTTGCAACAAGTAGAAAAAAATCGCATGAAATTAGAGTATTTTCCCTTGCATAGTTTTCTGCGGCCGTATTAAATTTATAAAATATCGATCTATGAAGTTAAAAACACTACGTAGGTACCTATTTTAATGTACATAGTATTGTCAGAAAATAAGGAAGAATCTATTTTTCCCAGATAGGAGGACTAGATTGATTTTTCAACCCGTAAACCCCGAAATTAGAACTTTCATCAAAATCGTTACAGCCGTTTTGGAGAATGTGATTAAAATGTACAATACTGGTACAAATATTGCTAATTTAATATTATAGTGATAGGATAGGCATCTACCGTGTTTTCGTAGTCAGTTTTTGGATGCAATCGTCTATGCAAGCCATCGGTCTACTTCATAAAGCCGACACTCGTTCAGGAACGAGTGGAACTGGTACCAATTACTATCTTACAAATGCCTGCGGCCCACCACCTCTTTGTACTGAACTGCTAATCATTTTCAATGATTGATGTATATGATTGATTGATGATTGATATATTAACTAAGCTGTAACTCATAAAGTGCATAATATAATTATGTGTCAAGGGTTTTCGAGCAAAAATTGTTTACTTTTCATTATAAATCGGATTTTCATTAAAAAACCGCGATTTTGCGTTTTGATTCCAACATGTCACGATTGAGATAAGCCGATATCTGTCAATAAAGTGATTTGTCGAGCCTATTGATAAGGGGCCGTGTTACGAGAGCGGGTTCGAGGCACGCGCTTCCGCAAGGCCGCTCGATTAGAATGCAGGGAGCTCGCGTCCAAGGCTACGGTTGCGCGGTCGGTCGGTGCACCGGTGGCCGCTGTCTTCCTCTCCACAGTTCGGCAATTGGAAGCAGGCTCAGGAAGTGAGCCGTGAAGGTGACGCTAACAAAATTAACTGTCTGTTGATCGGAAGCGTCTGTGCTTTGAATTTTTGACGTACCCTTTGTTATTCGGAAATTTATGCGTTTCCTCAATCCTCTTGAATAATTAGGACACGAATAATTCATTCGATTTATTTGTACTCGGAACAAATTAATATTTTGTCTGAATTTTAATATACTACAATGAGTCACCGGTAGATATCATGAGATATGGCAATAAAATAAGATTTTTTTTATATTGACAAGCATACTCTTAGGAAAACTGTTACTACCTTTGCTTGAAGCGAGGTAAACGGATGCACCGACGTCAGTTTCACTGACGAGCCTTGAGAATTACTCCACTTGCACAACAAAACAGCTCATCGAAATATACTTCTAATTATTACACAATCCGTTGATTCAATGGGGTGAATTACTATAAATGTAATGCAAACACATTTAAGTTCATAAGAACACGTTTAATCTTAACGTTTTGACAATGACGCATAAAAACTTAATGCACCGTAATGTGTTAGGATTTTCGTTTTGCAACGCTTCAACATCAGTTAACTTTGTTTGTGCGGCTACCGTTCTGAAAACATGAATGTTGTGCTCAATGTGCATCAACACGGCTATTGTACCAAATGGGCATACGCGTTCTTTGATGGAAACAAACGCATTCACATCGAAATATTTGCTTGTTTTTCAGTTTCTCACAGTTTCTTGTTGCTTTACAAGAAAGCCTTGATTAATTCGATATGAGTAGTTGAGCAAATGAGCACATAATTATATGTAAAAAGAAAAAAAAAACCATAAAATGTGTTTTTTACCACCAAACTAGTATTGTGTGTATTTGTATATATTTTTTTATCTAAATATCTCTTATCAATCTGGAGGAAATATCGTATTATTTTATGTAGTTAGTAATGCTTTGATTGAGAAATGATACAGTATTGTAATTGTTATTTATCGCCATTTGTGTTTGTTTTGTAGACGCACGTTAACATAATTCTTTTCATATTGAAAAACTGAATAATGAAAATGTATAATGTGATTCTGTCGTTCATTGTGATTTTTTGTAGTAATTATGCACTTAGTGCATTTCCAAATGGATTTTTTTATACGTGTTTTATATATTATCTTCTATAACATCTCTTGCGTGTGGCTGTGAATCGTGATGCCGCCCCACCAGCAATGGTCATTTGTGCAACAAATCATGCAAGCTGATCTGGCCTTCGAAAACGAAAGAAAACTCATTTGGAATCAAAAGTAACTGCATTTTCCTTATGTGCTGTATGACAATCAACATTTCGCCAATCTCGACCCTATCGCTTTGCTACCAAAACAAGTATTGCGTATTTCCAAACATCGCGTAACTTGATATTGATAAAAATTAAAACAAACTTAAATTTGTTTTGTAACTTGAATTGCTTCTTACTCACTTTCACTATTTCGAATATTTAGGTTCCGTTTCGTCGTGTCGTATCACTTAGCAGTCTCTATAGCTTTAAAAATTAACTTGCTTCTTTTTTAATATCTTACATCTCGCTTTCTATTCAAATTGTGAATCCAGTCGTCTATTACATCTATTTTGTCAATGACAGTCTCAATCAGAGAGCCTACTACCTACCAACCTACCTAATGTTCTGTTTATCGAACAATAACTTTGCATTGCAAATGTTTCTTTGTTATACAAACTAGACACGTGTTAGAAAATCGATGAAAATGACTCGTTTCTTATCAAAAGGCTTGAGGTCGTCTTTTGCGAAAGAACAATACAACTGGTTTTTATGATTTGTTTTTACCTTTTTACGGCCGCAGTGCGCGCCGCCTGTGCTGCCGCACACCGACCTCTGCGATAATTGTTACTTGCGGATGTTTTTGTGCAAACCATTTTCGAATGCTACTAGCTATAACAGCAAATCAGCAATACATTCGTATCAACATTTTTTGCTGTTGTTATTGATTCCGTGCAGTGATTGCTGTTACAGTGAACTTAATAGCTTAATAGTTAGGCAATAGTGCCTAAAGACATAATACAACTTCAAATCGTTTATAGGAACCGCCTTTTCCATAAACAGATTGGTCATCACCTACTGAATCCATACACCGATTGCTGACGACAAAGACTTTAGTTCTATTAGCAATTCGCAGTACTTATCATCGCTTATTTAACGTTTCGCATCATGCCCTTACCTGATTAACAGAAGGCAGTAATATTTAACGACTCATTGTGAAGTTCGCTAATAGTTCTAACTACGCCAGCAGATTTCTAAATGGCTTATATCTTAAATAGCAGTGCCATTTTGATTGTTCTGACGTAGTTCAAAAAACTAGTTTGTTTACTACTGGCGCCAGATTAATATGACAATTTTCATCGACTCCATCGTGCGTATTTGATAACATGACAGTTTATGTAGTCCTGACTTCGTGCACCGATTTATCTGTGTCACAGTTCTTAGCACCTAGCAAACAAACCGGGTATCTGGTTATTCTTATTGTGAATTCAATCAATGTCGCAAATTGAATATGTCTGGTATCCTTATCTGTCACTTGGCTTGAACAAGTAACGGATGAACCCATATAGCTCGGAAAATACCGTTCAAAAGACAATTATTTCGAATGAGGTTTTTAGACCTCGGATCTCATTATTTAGTTCTCTTATTTTGGAAATGTGTTTTGTATTGTGTTTCGTAACTGTCACTGCAATAATGGATTGGAAAAGCGGAGGTATCAATTATAATGAAGTGGAACATCCTTTAATCTCCGACAAAGAAATTTCCCACGTCGGCATTAAAATCATTGTTATAGTGCACGTTAATGTTGTTGCAAATTCAAATTACTTTATTCTTATGACTTGGAAAACAACACGCACTGGCAATTATATGCCACTGTAACTAAACGTTTTGACACACGTGTATGTCAGTAATTTTCTGATCAGCTTGTCATCATTACATTTACCCGTGTAATTTTATAAAATGGATTGTTTTCCATTATATTGTTTGTTGGCTGTTTATTGATACATTCAGATCTTTTTATAGTAAAAGATCTTGTTGAAACGGTATTGAAATCGTTGCTATCCCCTGAATAAAGGACTAATAGTAGTTTAAGGCAGGCTTACTTGTCCATCCAGAGAGGGAGACCCTATAATTAGATTAGCCATCTAGCGAGCAACCCGGAGCCAGGCGAGACTGGCTTAGCAAAAAAGATGTGGCTACATCGGCACGCGAAGGTCGATGACCGGCGCCTCTGCTTAACTCGCTATATTATAAAACAGGGCGAAAATCTGGTAATTAATTCTCCTCGATTATCCCAATAAACGACTCTGTGTCAAAGGTTTAGGTTGAATAAATTCCCTTGTCGCTTAACCACAGTTGATACATAAAAGAGATTATTTTGGTTTATGATAGAGTTTTCCTTATCACTGATTGTATTAAAAGTGTTATAATGCTATGTTTATGTTATCAAATAATACATAAATTTTTAGCACGGTTCTTTATAATAGTTATCATTCAACACCACAGCAATTATAGTGAATAAAATTTGCATTTCAAGTTTCAATAAACATTTCTGTGTATTATCAATACTATAGGATTATTCTAATTGAGATGTTTGCAAACCGGAAATACGCTTACTTACATAAGAAAACCCAATAATGATATTTATTAGGAATTTCCGTCCCCCACCTTGAATGACAGTTAACAACTTGCCTACGACATTCTATTTCCAACTATTTATCTTTGACAGTAGTCATTACGTAAGTTATTTTTCGTGACGAATAGTTAAATTATACCTATCAGAAACAATAATGTGTACATTTCTTTGCCACATATCAAAAGTTTGCAAAATTACACCTGTTTTATTGACAAACTAACACTTTTACTAAGCTTTTTCAGTCTAGACAAAGAAGCTAGTCAAATTTGCACAATGCTATTTGCACTTTCCAAAATCTGCAATTGAAACGAATCTACTAAAATAAATATAGCGGCATACCAGCTTGTTTAAATAAGCTTTATTCAAATCGGGGACATGCTTGTCTAGTCTCGCCCGACATTTTGTACAAATATTACTTGTTTGTTCAACTTTTTTAAATATCAATGTTCGCAGGCAAACAGTGCTAATATTTTAATTTGTATATCCTCTAACCTCTTAAAAAGATCCTGCATTTTTTTGTCTCATTCTCAGTATTTGTTACGCAAGTTCTTATAAGTTTTAAGAAAACGATAAATGATATCATTCATTCATAATTCTTTGTAGAGAGAAGGCCTATTAATATGTGGGCATGATTCATGATACAGACGACGATTTCTTTTCGCATTTAGGAGGTCAAGGTCCCTCTATCTGTCTGGCAAAACAAGAGACTCGCAAGCATTGACAGGGTTAGTAGTTCAAGTTAGAATTTGGGTTTTTCGGGTATGATACCTACTAATTATATCATTGCATTTCTATGAATAAATGCTGTAATATTCAGTTCTTAAATGAGGCTTGATACTTAATAATAACATAGCTAACTATAACTTTTTAGATACTTTTCGCTTAGATAATTTCTTCTCGTATGAGCGCAGTTAAATGTTACTCTTCTCAGTGATACATACTTTCCGTCCAGTCATGATTAGGTAGGTACATAGACGTTTAACACTTTCTATTTCTTATTATTGAGGAAATTAATTCGCTTTAAAAACATGTGCATTATTAATCTATTCTGTATGCGTTTTCCACGTTAAGACCTTCGATGCTATCTGCTAGTTACTGTTCTATGACCCTAAGTATGCCCTTAGTGCGTGCCGAGGTCTTATCGAAGGTATTTGTAGTTACAGCCCGTGGCGCCCTTTTCATGTCTCATTTTTATAGCTTATGCGACATTGTTCATAATAATTTTCCTCTCTAAGTATTATTCACCTGAAATTGTTATTGACTGGATAACCGTTTGACGATTATAGAATTTTAACTAGATCCAGATTTAGTAAGGCTTTGATTTTTCGATGTGACTTCGGCTTATGAGCGTATTAAGAAAGATCCTTCGCTGCAGGATAAAATAAAATCACACATAATTGTTAATGTACAATTTGATAGTTTTGTAACGCTACGTGATTTTAATGTGTTTTACCAAAAAAAAGTAGGTCGCAGGTCGACCTTTGTGATGTGCATTTCGGAATTGCAAAAAAACATTACTCTGCGATTGCTCTCAGATATTGCCAAGTATATTGTTGTAAAATTGTTAGCAGGTTATTGTGTAAAAGATATACTTGAAAGTGTCAACGTCAGGTTGGAAGATATGTTTATGTAAAATTCTAACACAACCTCAAGTATAAAACCAACAAAATTTTTAGTAACTGTGATATAATAATACCGCTATCGTATTCCAAAGGCAAAAAAATATCTTTCCTAGTTATGCATCATCTTACGAACCCTAAGTGTTTATAAACCCGCTAGTCTATCTTCAACAAGCTGCGCGTTCTTACAGATAGGTATAGGCTTCTGATAGCTATCGTGCTCTGAGTCGTCCATTTAATTACAGTGCAAGGGTCCCTCCGTGATTCTCCGGCGGAACAATCTGATGAACAATAGTAATCACAGATCAATCAGTTTTTCCAGTCACGAACAAGATGAAATTATCGTTCGAACATAGATGACGTTATTACACTTGAGCTTCTGAAAATTATAAATGAACTCGCCATTAAATATCTAGGATTTTCTTATCGATCCTTCTGGTCGATTAATTAAAATGTGAATAATTGATTGCCAAATTTATCGCTGCAATTAATTCTTGTTTGATCACAATAACAGAAATAACGAACCACATATAACCCAACTTATGTATCGGTTTCACGATAATAGAATTAGTAATTGTTGCGCGTAATTGTTTCTAAACTTTTCGCTTACAACCATACAAGGTTGTTCCTATACTTAGTTGCAGCAGTTCTAAAAATATGAACGTTGGAAGTGATCGCGGTTCTTTTTACTGCTCGCAATTTACCGTTTTACAGCTGTACTACTTAGATACTATTTTTATATCAAGAGCCCGACGACCTCGCCCCGTCTGTCGCGCGCAGGATTTGATGCAATACTATTGTCAGACCCCTACAGCTGTGTTTTGCAACTAACCAACGAGAAATGAACCTGATTTATACTCTTATTAGTACGACCATCATTATTATTTACAAATTGTCTCTAGGCATGTCTTGTTTGAAATTCGTCTCGCTATTACTGTATAAGTTCTGTTATTTCTATAAAATGACAAATTGTGATTCATTGTTAACAGCGGGGCTCATGTTAAAAGCGGTTACTACAACAATAAGTTTGTCTTTGCCGCGGACGCAGTCAGCATACGTCAGTTGAATGCAGAATACTATTCATTCGTGCTCGTTGAGTCACCGACAAGCCGCTTTCTGAACTCCCTATGAACGAGAGCGATACCGGTCCTTTATACACTTATTGACGTTACAACTCTACTTACATGAACAACCTAATGAAACACTCGTCAGGTAGAGTTAATTAGCCTGTTGTGATGTGACAGTGTGAGTTAATATGTAAATTGTAGCTTAGTATATTATTTTAATGAATTTATAGTGTTTTAAGAGTTCCGCTGCAAATGTTATTGTCACATAAAAATAATAGTCTTCCCTTCAGTTTAAATTAATTACTAAGCACTGTATGCAGTTGCTAATGATAACGATCATCGGATCCTTCTCATCTTACATTGTTATTGATTCTTTTAACTAATAACTTCTGTTGCATATTCATAACACTCTTTCAATGTTGTTGTTACAGATGGTACTTCCGCAAAATAAAACGAATCGAAGCGGAGAAGAAATTGCTCCTCCCCGAGAACGAACATGGCGCTTTTCTCATCCGAGACTCCGAGAGCCGCCATAATGATTTCTCGCTGTCAGGTAACATTCACATCATAAATAACCCATTCTGTATTAATAATTTTCTAATAGTAAATCGTTTAGTTGAATTGTACGGCAATTGTTGTCATGTTAACTTAAAAAGTATAGAATATTTTATGTGGATACTGGTTAGTGATGATTCATAGTACGTCCTGTGGCACGCAGAATAGTGCTAAGTGCTATCCTGTTACCAACGCATACAGTGGTTCTGGACGATTCGATCACGATGCCAAACCGGTTAAAAGTTTTTCTAAGGCCCATAGCTAAGACGACTTGGGAACAAAGACAGAACAACTGAATGACTCGATAACTGCTAATTAGTATTGTTTATAAATGCAACTAAGGCCTCAGCTATACTTGTTAACTATTTTTGGATTATTCGGAATTATCTAGCTGCATGCAGCCTAACTGGATTGGCTGATTTTACGTGTGCTTATTCTCTTATACATTTATTTATTTTAACATTATTTTCTGCAATCGATACAAAATAATATGATTATTTTTTATTTGGAAGTAACGCACAAAACAGTTTTTGGTGTTTATTAGCATGTAGGTATTATATCAAAGTAAAGTGTATAAAAATCATATTCATATCAAAAATATCGCAGTATTCACAAAATATTTTTAAGAAGTTACGGTTACCAAAAGGTAACAAAAAGTCTTAATCAATGCTGTTTGTTTTTGTTTCGCATTTTATTTGGATTTTCCATGTGAATCGGTTAAAACCTGCATTAAAATAAAAGGAATATCAAGTTTAACATTACAAAAGCTACAATTTTTTTTAGCTCTTTAAAAAATTCATCCTCTACGAAAGAATACAAACTCTTGTCAACTTTTTGTTACGAGATGAAATTAAATGAAATGAAATTTATTTGACATAAAAAGGTACAATACATGTGAATCCCCTGGCCACCGAACTAGTGTTAACTGTATATCAGAGACCAGTGACTTCGAGATGTTCTAAAAACTATCGAGTTAAATCGAAAATAGTGCTTAAGGTAATATAGGATCAATCTATCTTAGTATTGTGATACAGGAAAAAAAGATAAAGGACATAAACAAGAATAATTCAAAATATTCCTATGGCCTCCGTGTAGTAGGAATCTTTTAATTTATTAATTGAATTTTCTAATAGGTGTTATTGCGATTTTATATAATCTAGAGCAGAAGTCGCGCGACACTGTTGCATCATGATATTGTAACACCAAGGACGTTTATCTCATTTTTATTCTTGCATTTTCTTAGAACACATAATCTATGTAATAACCATCAAATACCATTGTTTGCATTCCAGCATTACCAACTAATCGCCATGTAGAACAATTTTTTTTCGAACTTAGATTTTAACCGCAGTATCGTTAAATATATCATAAATCTTCTTAGCCACTCTTTACCATTTCATAGTCACGAAGTCCGCGCCTATAGTTGAGTAGTGACCGACTTTTCATTGATTCTAAAAGAATATTTGGATTCTCGTCTCGTTAAAATTAACTTACATAACTACCTGCTGACATTTTTCATTTGCATATAATTAATTTGATTTTTTGTTTAGATAACTTCCAAAATACACCTGAGATTTTATTTCGATGAAACAATATAAAATTATCATAACCACGTATGGCAAATCCGCTTAAAAAAATGTTTGCTTCCATATGTGGATTTTCCTAGAAAAATGTTTTATCTCTACCTAATGCGTTGTCTATTACAATTCGAAGGTGAAAGCTGTTAAGATTTACATAATTTTGTTGACTTTTAATAATTAACATTTTGTGACAACATTTTCAACACTATGGCTTAGTCATGTTAGTATAATATGATCTAATTAAGCATGCAAGCACTATTTTTCTGTCATTAGTTTCGTTTCATTTAATGCTTATTGTATTCTAAAGCACTTGCCACTTCGGTTCCTGCTCATATTTGGGACACAAAATGGCTCTGGCCCACATTCCGCCAATCTGTTCTATATTTAAACTCAATCGATACTTTACCTGAATGCTTACACTGGGAAGTGTGCGTAATATTATCTCTATATTTACAGCGTATAGCCATGAAATAGGCAAATAATGAACGAAGGAAAATAGAAAAAGGTCAAGCTATGTAAATCGTGTAAAAAAATAGTTTCAATGTCCCACAAACTAGTCATACATTGGGATTTCGGAATCATTTACCTACGAATAAAAACCTGATTTCACACAAATTGAAATCTTTAGAATAAATCACTAAATGTCTGCCTGCATTTCAATTAATTTCAAGAGATCTTCTAATTGCCCCTCATAAAACCACGATGTCAATAATAAATACGGCTCACCTATAAAATCATATTTCTAAGTTACAATGGGTGTCGCATAAATTTTCCAACTGCTTTCTCGATCAATGAAAGTGAAGTTTCGATTCTTTCACTTCAGCGTGTTTAAATTTCGCGTGAAGTTAAAGGTACATACGTGGGTGCTAATGTGCAAATTGGTATATTGTTTATACAGCTAATCTTAGCAGACCAATGCGTTTTAGTTTTCTAAATTTCTTATTTTGAGTGTTAAGACCGAATCCCATTTAAGCAATAAAAAGCTATTCTACTCTATTATACTGGCGTGCGGTGCTTTGCCAGAGATTTTTGATGGATTTTTAAAACAAATTCTTTCAGACCAGCCTTTGCCTTTCAAATAGGAACACTACAAAAACACCTAACTTTTATTTCTATAAATATGTCCAGTTTTCACGACACCACATCGTGTCCTTCAGAGTTATGAAGACCTACCTACCAACTTAACGAATAAAAAAAAAACTATTATCATTTCGTCATAGTAAAAATAGTTTTTTTGCTTGACCATGCTCTTATGATTTGAGTTTGCATAATTAAATAAAGATAAAGATTTCTCAAATAGAAATCACATTCAAAATTGATCTGAAAGATATAGGGTAAATTGTGTAGGGTCCGTGAAATTTTAATAACTACATTAAAAAACCTTAATATATATTTTAATTAGGTTAGAATTTTATTTATTGATCCAATTAAATCCGTATTCGTCTTAATAAATTTTAACATAACTTCAAAATGTAGTCGTTGTACTCAAGATACTTTTTATTTACATTTGGTTTGTTATCTTATGCGAGTTATCGACTAGTGTTAACAATCATTAAATGAATATTAGGTTTATTGTTACAATTACAATTATGAAAGCACTAATTGGAACTCGATTTTAGAAAATATTAATAATTTTATGTGTGCCTAACATATTACCATCAATTTTAATTCTAGTTTTATCTCAATAAAATGTCAAGTATTAATTAATTAAAAATTTACTAATAGAGCAGGTTATGATAATTAGCTCTCATTTCATACTTCCAACTTTTTCTCCTGGTCTCATTAATAATGTTCGTAGAATAATTATTTGTTACCCAGTAACATTAATATTTAATAGTTATGGCCAGCTAGTTCTCTTTATCTGTATCGTTATGACTGATGAAGATGTGGGCAAGCTGAGCTTTTATGAGTTACGAGAAAATTAACTGTAATAAGTACATTTAAAAAAAAATATTAATCTTTAATCTTAATAACTATATTGCAGTCGGTTTCCAGGTCCATCTTTTAACCCTTAGTCATTGACAATTTTCAACCAAACCAAACAAATGACTTTCAGTTTCACTATAAGGTTTTTTAATCACTTTGATACAGATACAAATAAAAGAGTATAATTATGTTTGTGATTAGAATTCAATGAAATCAAGTTAAAATACGTTTGTAACATCGCTCTCTTGTTACGTTTTGTGATTCATCACGTACTTATCGACACATTGAAATTACTTCAGCCGAATCAAACGCAGTCAGATAACTCTAATGTTGTAATAACATTAAGAACATATTCGCGTATATACCTTATATCTTTTTATACACATATCTGCATCTGCAAAGGTCTATTTCATCACAACACTTACATAACAGACGTAAGCAAAATAAAATAGAATGGCAACGCAGCTAATTCTAAGCATGCAGTTTTAATGAATACGTGATTAAACGTCAGTAAAATATTACCTTCATCAACTGAATCAAACTGTCAAAAGCTGACGCGACGCTTCTCAGAACTACACCCATTAATTATACTTCGTCTGTATTCTTAGTTGTATTAGCAAGGTCGACCAGCAAGTTTCATGACCTAAGATCAGTATGACAGTCAAAACCTCGAGATCTGTGTCCTGATAAAGGAATAAGTTAGTCTCGCTTTTAGAGTTCTGTTCTTAGAATTAAACTTTCTTTTTGAGACATTTTGATGGATACACTGTTCTTATTTCTGGCGAACTCGTTGTCTCGCCGATGTGGCGCTAGGTTAATGACAGTCTATATTTCATTGTAGCTTATCAAAACATTTACTACTTGTTTGGATATATTATCGAGTTTTTTTTTCATGACGGAGTACTTACTGCATTTGCTGCTACCAGCTGCGGTTTTACAACTATAGGTCAAAGTTCGATTTAAAATTCCTTGCCTTTAAGTTGCTCTTCTAAGCATTGATCATAATGCTCTTAATTAATTCAAACAAACATTACATCAACCTTACAACACATTAATTCACTGGATGTGTCCAATTTTACGCAATTTTTATTGCGATAAAATGTATATTAATGAATAATTGTTGTTCACAGTGCGAGACGGAGATACGGTGAAGCATTACCGCATTAGGCAGTTAGACGAGGGCGGTTTCTTCATAGCCAGGCGTACCACCTTCCGTACGCTGCAGGAACTTGTGGAACACTACAGCAAGGACGCTGACGGCCTCTGCGTATCACTCAACAAGCCTTGCGTACAGGTATGTCACGTTGAGATCTGCCACATTTCAGCGTCCATAGCACGGATTAACTCGAGACAATGTTTAACATACAATTACTAAAAGTAAGTCGTAAGGAGTAGATCCCAAGAACACTCATCGTTAATTCAATCTAGCATCAATTCTCGTTTTCGATCCATAGTCAATAGTTATAACTGGAAGTCTTATTAAAATTGTTAAACGGTAATTCCGCCAAGTGTGATCTGACATTCCTTCCGAATGCATTAATGTCACATAATACTTGAGCTTGACCCGACCTTCTAATACGATGAGATATTAAATTATTGAACTCAACATTTGACAGTTCCGCACAATCATGGAATCATAGTAGGTAGTGTCAAGGTCACGTGACCGAAATAAATAAAAAAAATTGTCATAACGGAGGGTCATAAATTGCAAAACTCAATATCGGTACGGCTATAAAATTTATGGTTTTCGACGGTCCACCTTTGTGCGCCGCGTGAGAAATATTACAAGGCATTGAACGGGCTCGAGGATACTTTAAATTCACCGAAGGACTCTGCTTTTCTTGGACAAAGAGCATCGTCATATTTAAGTTATTTAAACCGAGTATGTACGGCCCAATACGGGCCATTAACATTTTCAAACTTTTATTTATTATATTTTCCGGCATGTACGCGAGCACTTTACAAAGGAATTACGGAAAAGAATTTTAACCCTTAGTGCTATTTTCTTCAGTGTCTACATTTTAATGCCTCGTGTCGAAGCGAATTATAATTTAGCTTTGCGTCACTTGCGTATTAAAAATTAACAATGCTTCGCTCATTGCAACACGTGTAAATTCCATTTAGATTATACCTGTATAGATATAGCGCACCATCACGTAATTAAATGCGAGCTTTATAGATTCTTCTTTAATGAGTGTTTGCGAGACAAGATCATTTGTCACCGTTTCGTTGTTTGTTTACCTGTTTAGTTAGCTGCAGACATGTTACATCAAATTAACTATTTATCCTTTTCTAATGATGGTGGAATATAATTACGTTACTAAACTAACAAATAAAGCGTCAAAAATTCGCCGTTCCAGTTTTGCGATCGACCTAGCGCCAAGGCCGAGAAGGCCCCACTTTCGTTACGGACGATGCGTACATAACACAAGACGTCCTGCTTGACGACAACTCTTTGTTGTCGATGTTTTTCTCCGCAACAATGGAGTAACGCAAACAAAATAATATTTTCCTCTTTTCATGTACCTTAGAGACGTCTCCAAATCTAAAATTCATATGACGTAACAAATGAAAATTAGTCACAATGTCCTTAATGCTGTTGTCCCAAAAAAATAAACCGCTTTGGCGATCACGAGTTATCTCATTGGCAACTGCGTGGGAGTGCCATTTTAATTTACAAAATATTCGTTTAGAAATTGATACGGAGCTAATAAAATTGGCCAAAAACGATTTTTATATATTTCTTTTTCATGTTAAAAATCATCGTCATAAGCGGCCCTAATATACTACCCTGTGGTACGCCATATTTTTTCTAAGTAGGTATACCAAGTGATTTCATTGCTAGTGTTCACTACGACTAACTAACTTTCACACATTGTGGTCTGTTAGCTCTATACTGTTTCACCCAATCATGTTCTGGCCCGTTGTTGCCTTGTCCATAAAAACAACCGAAATAAGTATTTTAACTATACTAATACTATAAAGAGGTAAAGGGTAATTAATCTCTGGATCTACTGAACCGATTTTAAAAATCGTTTCATAGTTAGAAAGGAACACATTCCTGAGTGCTATAGCTGTTCATCCCTTTCCGCTTTTCAGCTGCTATTGCGACATTTAAGGAATCGGTTTGGATCGTCTTCATTAACTTTTTTTTCTTCTACTTTAGGAAGTTTAAGTTCTCAAGAACGACTAAGTAGCACGAGTTAAAGCTTCTTATTTTTAAATCACATTAATATTATATTAATTGACGGCAACAACTGTGCAGCAGTGTAGATATTATACATATATTTCAATGTCTAATATTATTCTTAACCAAGAAACGAGTTTATTATTACATTTATTACCGACTGCATTATTAAAGAAGGTTTAGTAAAAAGAAGGTGATAATTTCGGCCTCGCTAGGTCGATAAAACCTAAATCCGATTACTGGAACCTTCAATGATGAATTCATTTTTCACACACGTTATTTATGGAGGTTATTTACCATTGAAACTTAAAAAATATACTGTAAATATAAACTTCACGCTTTTTGAATGGAATTGTAATTATGTATTTTATCAAGAGTGACGTCAAGCAATTATAACGAGCTCTATTGTCAATTTTCTGTCTCGTTTCAACAATTGTATTGAAATTTTGATTCTAATGAGCGATTTGTTCCATCTAATCGATACATTGACTTTATATTATGTACCGATTGGAATATCAACAGAACACATCAACCGTACGATTCGAAACATGCTGTTTTAATAAAATAGTCAAATCAATTAATTTACTAGCATTGCTGGTTGTAACAGAATGGCAATAAAATAGAAAGTTATGTAAAGTGCAGTAGCGTACACGGTTTCAAATTATTTTGTAATTTTATTGCATACGTACCAACCGTTGTATTGTACTGAAGTAGGTAATATGGAAATAAAAGCGACGTGTGCATCGCTGGTTGCGGGTCAAAGTTCAAGGGCGTATTCATGAACTTTAATTTTACAATGACACAAACCAACTGAATAGATAATACAAAAACAAATACTGTATTGTAAATTAGCCTCATTTGCTTGACCGCTTCGGACCTTGTGAGCTTTAGATAAGCACCTGTCACATTGTACACTGTTTTATTGTAAACATTACACTTTTGGCTATTAAATTTTCTTTAATATTTAAGTACTTGAGTGATATTTGTGTTATAATATGTAATGTTTGACCTACGCAAGTGACGTAATCTAAATCGTTCGTATGAGCTTTGTAGTAGTGCTGCCCCTGCCCCTTCACTCGCTGCCTTATCGATATACTGTTAGCATTCGCGGAATTTCATTGTTTCCTTACGTTTATTTATACTCACCATTTCTCGCCGAGCATGCGGCTTAAGACCTAGCTTGTTCAAGACCTCAATCTTTAAAGTGCTCAATTCTATGTTCTTATTTATACCTTACAGTTTATTTTATATAAACGCCACGATGCGCGTTTTACATATTTGTAAATCAGGTTCCTACTCAATCTAAATGCGGATCATTGCGGATGCATCTTTTTATATTATCCTCTCAGACAGCCAGACATTACATCTACGCCTTCTCCGAAAACCAATCAACTTTTGAACCAAGTGTTAAACGACCTAATAATTTTTAAAACATTCATACGTTTCGCATAAAAGAAATTAACGGCATTAATTTGCTAAAACTTGTTTACTCCTTGTTACAAGGCATCATTCAGTTGTGATTTCACTTCAGACTGCTCATTCAATATAATTGATTGTGTAATAAACATGTAGCACTTTCTGCTATCAGCTTATCCTCGCACACCTATACCTATAACATTTAACTGCAAATACATAAGATCAACATTATATTACGTTTCGCTTTGCAATGTTTAATTCTGAATTAGCATATTTCGGTGTATTTTTATCCAACAAGGGCAAAGCGGAAGCGTTATCATTTTAGCAGATAGCCTTTGTGTTTACACTACTTTTTGATGAATAATGCACATTATGTCGTCTGTCGGGAACGCGATTAGGCGGCATGAGGGATCAAGTTTTTGTTAATTGTTAAAAGATATGATACCTCGTATAACCTCAGTAGTAGGACGATATAAATCACGTACCTCGGATATCCAAAACGGCACGGCAGAGGTGCGTAGCTTCATGTCATTAAATGATTGAATAGTGTGGTTTTCTTTGAAAATATGAAATGTCGAATAATTTCGTATTACTGTTTATTGTGTGTAATTTTTGCGGCTTAGGTATGTTAATTATTTTATTTTCTTTAAAAAATTGGCACGTCAACATTTCTATTGCTTAATTTTGCCGACGTCTGTGATCTAGTGGTTCGAGTACCGGACTGCTGATCACGAGGTCGTGGGTTCGATTCCCACAAGACCCAAACATTTATGTGATGAACTTAGGTGTTTGTATTTGTCTGGGTGTTTCTTGTATATATTATAAGTATGTATTTACAAAAAAAAAGTATATAAGTATTATACTCATATTACAAGCTTTGCTTAGTTTGGGACTAGATGGTGCTGTGTAAAAATGTCCCAATATATCCCAAGATATTTAATCTGAAATTAATTCAAGGGGCATCCGGAACACCCCCATGTATGTTCCGTGATTTTCAGTTGTTTAGAAGATACAATGATTTTTAATCATTTCCACGTCACATTGGTTTTCGGTTTTTTTCTCTTACTGTTGTAAAAAGTTACTCATTTGTGACTTTGAATACAATTTACAGGAAATAAATCCCGATTGAGCTGTAGATTTTTAAATGTACCTTCAAGATACGTAGCCATTTTTAAAAATACTCTGAAGTCCTTGGTGCAATTCAAACAAAATAAAGAGTCGAACTTTTGTGACTAAAATCCATGAGTAGAATTTTGAAATTTAAACTCAATTTAGGTCATGTTCCACCAGGCCTAGGTGTACCATATTTTTAGGGGAAGTAGTTGACATTATAGGTCCTAGGTCCCTTACCATAAAAAAAACATAATAATCATACAACAGTAAGAGACAAAGCACAGAAACCAATTTCAGGTGGAAATTATTAAAAAAATATTGAAATCATTATATCTTCTAAACAAGTGAAAATCGCAGAATATGGGGGTGTTTCGGATACCTCTTGAGTAGAGTTATCTAAACTTTGACTTTGGACGTCACTTCTCCAGCCACCCTGTATAATCATGCAATTGATGTAGATTGTAAGTATCAGATGTAAAATTTCATTTGCGTGGAAATTGTAACAATTTTTAATAGCTTGTCTGCAACCGAGTGTAGTCACCTGTGTTCTTAAACTTATCAACAAATCTGAATTATAATAGTAAAATATATAATCACGGTTAGTTGGCAGGTTCAGTTTACTTCTGTAAACTGTAATTATTTCTTTTACTGTTATGTAACTAAACTGTGTAAGTAACGCAAAACTAGATTGACGTCATCGAATAAGTTATATTAAAATAGTCATTAATTTCAGATGCTTAACGAACAAAGCAATTAAAATAGTATTTGCATAAGTTCGTTCTCCGAAAAACAGGTTCAAAGTAAGACATTGCTTAACAATGGATTGTCACATCTGCCATACCTATTCAGTCATTAATATTGCCACACTGTGTATAATGTGGTGAGATCCTAAGGATTTAAGTGGTGGCAATGCATGTGCACTTTTTGGAGACAAGCCTCGATTAAACTGTTGTTCTGAAGTACGTACATCTGGGCATGTATTGTATAAGGGTCGTCCACAAGTATTTGCCGAGCATGTATTGTATAAGCGATGGAGTGGAGCGTGACAGGCACACCAGACCGACGGTCGCGGTCGGTGGACAACACCAGTCTCATGTTACAAACGCACAACGCGGTGTGAATTAAAAATCACATCACTACATAATAACGCGCGGATTTAATACCTATTGGAACTGGGCGAGACATTGTCTTTGTAGTACTGTCGACAAAAAGGGCAAAGATTTTCGCAGTTGGGTTATAGTTTTACCCTACTACCGAAAGACGTTAAAGTTTTTCTATTTAGACTTAAAAAGTTCCATTTTCTTGATCCTAAGGTGATGATGATAATGATGTGCACAAATGATAAGGTGATGTGCACAAAGGCAAACTAATCTAAATTATTACAAAATTACCTATGAGAAATATTTTGTTTTATTACGCACAAGAAAAAGTTCAAGAGCCTGAAAGTAATTTTCCGGGGATTTGCAACCGTTTTTAATTTCATAGTGACGATACTGAGAATTTCTGTAACTGTATACGTTGTCATGCCGTTATTTATGTAGGTACGTATTGTGACTATCCGTGTACTGTACGTACTCCGCGGTGGACTGGTGCATAAAACCTTAATGCCTCGTGAGTTCATGACGCCTCACAGTCTGCTACTCTCATATTGTCACTTACATTGTAGTACAAACACACACTTACATAACGTTGCCACCTTTTACCAATAAACTAAGTCTGATAATAAAAAGCAAAACTTAATGTATATTGAAGAAAACAGTTACCAATTACAATTAGCCCCATTTCGTGAAGTTTTATTAGTTTCCATTTCTAGCAGAATTACCTAACGTTTGTACCGAGGTAATTCTATTGTTTTGCAGAAAATTAAAACACAATGTCTACTTAAAAGATTAGGATGAGAATGTCACCTTGCCAATGCCAAGTTAATAAAAATCAAAGATTACAGCATTTGTATGATCTAATGTTCTATTTGCAGCACAACAAACTTTTAAGGTGTTTGTGCTAGTAGGAATTGTAATGTGGTGTTCCTAGTTATGAAAATATACTAATAAATTTCTCAGCTGACGAGCGATTTTGTGGTAATGACCAATAAAATGAAACAATTACAGTTTCCCACACAGAGACAGGATTGTATCCCTCTGGACTGGTCTAGTAATAAATAAAAGGAATTTGTATACTTCATACTTTTTATATTCCTTCTGTCCTATACATCAAGAAGTTTAAAATTATGTAACAAGCTTGTTCTGCCATCAGTACGGATTACTCATTCACGTCAATATTGTATTCAGATCTTGATCGAACACGTATAATCTATGTGTGACTTCTGCCTAATTTGTGTCGGTTACACTGACAGTTCGGATTCTTATTTGTTGTATTTCTTAAAGGGCGTATCTTTATAGTTTCCTTTCTTTGCATTGTTTTGAATAAAAGTTTCTAGCATTTCAAGGTAATTTTACAACATCCGCGGACAACACGCGTTTAGCCTTATAATCCTAAAACATTACGTAAAACGTAATGGGAGCTAAACACTAGTGAGAAACGGACTAACTACTAAACCCGTACAGAATAATTACATCAAACTGCTGTAATTGGATGACAATCGACATTGTTACGTTTACGATCTATTGTTAGAGGCAAAAAACTTATAAATGGATAGTATAATCTCATTGTTCTTCTTCGTAGCAGGACCTCATTATTATAAATCCAGTAAAGTTAATATTAGTCCCTTGTTGAAAGTTGGTCCATTATTAGAAAACTTAAATAACCTTAATTATCTTTTATACTCACCTTTCACGAAAAAGTCAGCTAAAAAACGGATGAGAAACCATAAGACATCATGACTTTCATGAATTTCTTGAAATCGGATGGAGATTATGTTAGGTGGTATTCTTAAGGAAAGGTTCCCGTTCTACCTATACTTCACGCGTTTCTTAAATTATAACCGTCACGCCAATCATGGAGTTCGCTTTGAATATAATAATCACATTCTTGTTATTCTATTGTATAGTAGGTATATTCTATTGTTGTAACTACACTTGCTACAACTAGTTATTGGATAAAGTAAACTTTAGTCAACAGATGTTGTTTTTTTTTTCACAGATCGAAAAGCCAGTTACGGAAGGTCTCTCGCACAGAACGCGCGATCAATGGGAAATCGACCGTTCATCGCTCAAGTTCGTTAGAAAACTAGGACATGGTCAATTCGGTGAAGTATGGGAAGGTCTATGGAACAATACCACTCCGGTAGCCGTGAAGACACTAAAGTCCGGTACCATGGACCCTAAGGACTTCCTCGCTGAAGCTCAGATCATGAAGAAACTTAGACACAATAAACTCATTCAGTTGTATGCTGTGTGCACACTGGAGGAACCCATCTACATCATCACTGAACTTATGAAGAACGGATCTCTTTTAGATTACCTACAAGGTAAAAGTCATATAATATCCATTCACCGTCATCGATAAATTTGAAAGAGTCGCTACAACATTAATAGACAATAAATAAACGTGTATAGGTAATTTCAAATGTCAAATCCTTATTAATTTAATTACGTCGATTGTAGGTATCGACTACAGAGATGGCAGTAAAATTAAATGACAGATACTCATCAGTTTCAATATATTTTGATGTTTTATTTTTTTGTTCAGGCAAAGGCCGTGGTCTGAAGCTGCAGCAACTGATCGACATGGCTGCGCAGATCGCAGCCGGAATGGCGTATCTCGAATCACAGAACTACATACATCGCGACTTGGCCGCGAGAAATGTTCTCGTTGCTGACGCTAACATTGTCAAAATTGCCGACTTTGGCCTCGCTAGGCTTATCAAAGTAAGTTCTATTATTTACTTATTTTTATTTTTTATGGTTAGGTGTAACATTGTTATACAATAATAGCTAATTTAAATAAAACCGGAGTGAATTTGGCGTAACTTACGGAAAAACCTAATTAAATTAACGAAGGCTTTTGTCCAGCAATGGATCAGAAAAGAGGTAACGCTCGTTTATTCAAGACAGATTCTAACACGTCATATAATTCTAGATATCCATTAAGATACAGAATACATTTTCCTGTGTAGAATTCTCAAAATATACCTACATTATGTAGGAAAAAGAGCATGATTATAATTATGTAGCCACCTGGAAGCAAATTTTTAACTAACCGCAGCTATGGACACTGGACAGCATTTGTGGTTACATATGAGACTGAGTCACATTATTATGTCATTACCTTTTACAAAAACCATCTAAATTAATATATTTGATTAGAACAATGACTAATAAAATATTCGTGAAGTGCTTGTGGTTTATGAAACAATTTCACATCACTCACGTAAATTTCAATTTACTCTTACTCGTGTAAATGTTATTGTTTACTCAGTATATATTATAGTCTTATCTGTATTGCCACTATAATGTAACAAATTACACAAGTCCTTTTTATATCAACTTTATAGAAATAAGTAACTAATTTTTTTTGAATATTTATAAGAAGATACTTATATCGATGCGATGTCTAGACGGCCTAAAAAAGCCATAGTAAAATGCTACACAAAACATAAATGCAAATAGCATTAAGACATAGAGGAAATTTACGTCTTAAGAGCAATTTTTATGGAAAATAATCATGGTACATTGTTTCTCCTCCACACTGTGTCCGGTGTCCCCGTTAAATAAAACACTTTACCTTGCACAGTTTCTAAACACAAAAGTTATTCAGTTAAATTTATATGTCACGTGTGCCGTTAACAGGAAGACGAATACGAAGCTCGCGTGGGAGCCCGGTTCCCCATTAAATGGACGGCGCCCGAGGCAGCTAACTACAGTAAATTCTCCATAAAATCTGACGTCTGGTCGTTCGGCATCCTCTTGACTGAACTCGTCACTTACGGCCGAATACCTTACCCAGGTGAGTGTTTAGACTTTCGAATAACCGTACTTTTTGCACTGTCATTCAATCCCATGTATGTCAAATTGATTTGTTTGCGTATTTTGCCATTTTATCATCCATATTTATCTTAAGGGCGAATAAGAAAAGGTTCTTCATAAAAATAATAACAACTACCATACAGCATTTGAGTTGGATAACTCTTAATTCAAATGCCTTTAACATTCTTCAGTTTACATCTAATATAATAATTATAAAAACTTGTGAATGATAGTAATACAGAAAATAGTTTTGTATCACTAAAAACTAAACATAATTAAGGGCAATTTGACGTATCTCTTCCTCTATGAAACGACACTAGCGTGGCGGTGATAGTGATTAAAAACATGTTTTTGTTCACAGGAATGACGAACGCCGAAGTGCTACACCAAGTAGAGCACGGCTACCGTATGCCGTGTCCACAGAACTGTCCCATGACACTTTACGAGATCATGCTGGAATGCTGGCACAAGGATCCGCTCAAACGACCCACCTTCGAGACCCTGCAGTGGAAGCTGGAGGACTTCTTTACCATGGACAACTCCGAGTACAAGGAGGCTTCAGCCTACTGAGCCCGGCCCTCCCTGCCGCCCCACCGACACGCACACTCGCATCATGTATGTATTTGCATCAAATACTTTATTATTCTTGCTCACTTCGGAAAAACGAAATTGCCGTATAATAGGCGATAACTTACAAATACTACTTGTTCGCAGACTCCAGGCCTGTATCACATGCCACCGGAACTGCAGATGCTGCACAACAGTACGTCGATGCAGTACCTGCAGATGCATCCCATGGCGCAGACAAGCATTGGACAGATGCAAGCGGCGCACCAAGCCAGTATACAGCTGCAAGCCGCGCACCAGGCTAGTCTGCAAGCTGCGCATCAGGCGAGCCTGCAAGCCGCACATCAAGCGAGCTTGCAGGCCGCTCACCAGGCCAGCTTGCAGGCCGCTCACCAGGCCAGCTTGCAGGCCGCTCACCAGGCCAGCTTGCAGGCCGCTCACCAGGCTAGCTTGCAGGCCGCGCATCAGGCTGGGCTGCAGCTGTCGGCGCGGCCGCTGTGCCAGCACCACGGCGGGCGCCACGTGCCGCCGCCGGCCGCGTACCGCGCGCCCTAGGCCACTCCGCGCCGCGCCGCGCCGCACCGACACCGCACCAATACACGGACCAACAACACCACTCCGAACAGTTCGTCCAACGTCTTTGTTTTACCATAGGTCGGTAGCAACCGTTTGCATAAATATATGAGCAGGGATTTGGAGTCATAAGCGAGGGACAACGATTTTCATTTTACAATTGATGTTAGCAAGAGCAGCGATGTGCAGGACACACGCTTTCCGTTACATTCCCTTTTATGATAGATGGACCACAAAGTTCCCGTTCATTGACCCAGAAAAGTTCGTTATACTGGTGACGATTGATTACTTTTGTACCCCTCCCCGAGAGAGGTCATGATTTTATTTTTGCAAGACGAAGCGAGTACGATAATATACGACTTTGAAACGGCAACGTAGACGTAATTTTATTACTCTTCAATCAGTAATAAGTTTAGTTAGACTGCCTACGATTTTCTAAATGTATTTAGCCATAGGTTAACTTTTACGGTTCTTCGAGTATTAAATGTAAGCCTCTTGTGTAGAGTGATCACTTCGATATAATGCTGAAAAATTAAAGCGTTTGAGAGCCGTTTGGAACGTTTACAGCGCCTTATTTTAATACTTTTTCAAATTCGGCAATAATATGAGTAACATATCAGCGCTTTATTCATTTTCATGACGCTTGAGATCATCATAAATTACATTAAGGTATTGATTGGCGCCGCGTTGATCGCTTCTTACGTCATTTCTCTTGCAATCAAATAAAATATGTTCTCTGCTTCGCTGCATTTTCGATTCGACTAATAAATCTTAAGGATACATTTCAGGCTCTAAGAAAATCCAACGTAGTTGTTATTATTCAAGTTCGAGGTAAGAGGCTATTAAAAAATTAGCTACGAAATTAATTTCGTTTTCATTATCACATTGGTATGCAAGTGGCGCTATGGTGTAGCTGTTGTGTCGGTAGCAGTTGTGGGCTGTCGGCAGCGGACAAGTGGCGACACAGTGTGTGTGTGAAAAGGAGGAAATTTAGGCTCGGCAGGGATTTAAATTATCGTGCGTCACATGTAACGCATTTTATAAAGATTTATGTTTTGAGGCGCATTAACAGATTAGGTATTTTCACCTTCGTATACCATGTTTAGTAGAATAACGATGTTGGTGATAGATGCCAAATAATCCTAATAAAGAACTGAATTTTATATACATAATTAATTGTTCTGAGGGTATTTAGACGTTAGGATTTTATTTTATTTAAGCTGTTGCTACAACATAATTATTGAAACACTATCCTTGTATGTTGTAACAATGACATATTCTTTCACTTCCTTTTCTGCGAAGTTTCGCATCCTCGTAATCAATTTATACTACTTATCATGCTCAAGAATTTTATTTTTATTTGATTGTATCATACATTCAATCCAAAACTGATATTTTATTTGTGCCAAGACTTTTAGTTTAGGTGGAAATTGTTAGTGGCCACATTGTAATCTAAATTGTATCGACACAAACTAATTACGTATTTAACCATTTACTTTAAAGCTAAGATATAATTGGCCTAAGTAAATAAGTATTTTTGAACGTGTAAGTTTTGTATCCTAACTTATTAGACTAACGTAGTATATATTAGATATTTTCAATAATAACTTAATATCAAGCGTAATTGTTCTCATTCGTTAAAACTGCACATTTTTATGAAAATGTCACAGTTATGTGCAATATTTATTGTTTTCAAACCCGGTGCTTAATGTTTTTGTATGCTACGAAAGATTCATAATATTATCATTAAACTTGCATCCTCAGAACATTTAAAGAAACTGTTGATGTAAGCTTGAAACGTTAATTATATAATTTTATAATAAATTGATAATACCATTAACAGTACAACAGTGAATTGTTGTCGTGTACATTGAATTTTCCACAATTTTTAACTTGTAAATAGTATCCAAAGTAGTATTGGTTATAATGGTAATGAGTGATATTAGAATGTTGGTATTATGGTATAACAGTGAGCTACATACTCAAAGGTCCACTGACTCGATCATTCCAATTGGATCAAGGCAATATACTAAATCGACAAATAAACGAAGTAGGCATTACAAAGATGATATTCTTTATATCACGATTTAAAATTAAATACATCGCACAAATATACATTCAAAACGTATTTGTAAGGTGCCTGAAATAATTGCATTTGTACGTCACAAAAAATTGTACGCTCTGACAATGAGTGACCGTTTCGTTATGGTGCGGACTAACGTCATTCACTTGATGGCATTTTTTGCTCGTCGTAATCATTTTCTAATGGCCAGTTTTCCCAACGCCATCAAACTTGCGAGTCACTCATTTTCAGGCTGTATTTATCTCACTGCACTGTGGATAGAGCACGAAGATTATATTATTTAGGATCGAAAATAATTATTCAATTTTGAACCTTATAATTAAAACTAATAAAAACACAACCTGTGTTCACGATCATGGCAACGGAAATGTGTCCCGTCAAGTATTAATATTAACAAGTCGTACGATCTTATTTCACATAATTAATTCCAACGTTATTATTGTATTTACTCTCATGTATTATTATTACTTCTATAATTTATTTCTATAATAACTTAAGTTTTAGCTGTATCATATGCTTTAGGCTTTATGCTTTATTGGAATGGCTACGTCCGCTACGTCTATCCCATGTATGTACATGTACGGCAATATTATCAATGTATTCAATAATTTTAATTATTAGTTAGCCAATTTTAAGTATTTTCTTTAAATATTTCGCCATCACAATTATGAAGAGATCAATAGAACGAATAGGATTAAGCTATGTGAATGATGTATGTTAGATATAAATATTTAACTAGAATTTATTTAGTAACTGTTGCTGTGTTACATAACATTTATACTTTGGTTTACGGTACTGTACAACTGTACCAAGTGTAAGTGTTTCGGCGATTTAGGGTGAAGTCATAAATTTCAAGTGCGACTGATGATAGTTGATACTGTTTGACATGTGAACTAAGGTCTTATTACCTCCGAGTATCAATTAAATCTATTTTAGTTTTTTCTCGCGGATCAGTGTTGTTACACTGCCATAACTATAAAGCACATGGTCGTTTTATACAAACTAGGCCTCTGTTATAACATTATCTCCTTTAGATGTTTGATAATTAAAATTTTAATTAAGATCTTTTATGACAGTGTAAGCAATACTGGCTTTAAGTACGGTTATTATAATGATTACTATATTTCACTTATTTGTAAAGATTTTTTTAACACAACAATAAATATAAATGTGAAATACTTTTTGTTTTATTTCTACACCACAAAACACTGCACTGAGCTCAATCAACTATATTGTTCAACTTATTACATACATTTTTAATTCTATTCAAATGCTCGGTTGTAAATATATTCTCTTTTATTTTGCTAAGCGAAGATGCGTCCATTTCCAGTCTGGTAATAATTTGTTCTACATTATTTGTCAATTTTGCTTTCTTGCACGCCGGCTCTGCATCATTTTCAGCATCAAAGAGCAAGTCAATATCGACAAAATCAAAATGATTACTCAAAGACTTCTGCACTTTCACAGTGCCCTCTCCACTGTCAAAATTGTCAATACATTTGTGACTATATCGGTAGTCTATAGCGAATAGTAACTGCTCTTTTAATTTAATATCTCCTTTTTTCACTGTTCCGTGCCTAACAAAGTAGGCCCACGTTTCTCGCAACGAGTCATCTTCATTTAATACCCTAGAAACTACTCGATCAAGACAATTAGTAAGATTCTTCCTGAGTGTGTTGAATAATTTATTCTTTACAGCCAAATCCGTGTCTCGAAATAATTCACTAAATGCTTGCACGAGTATGGAATCCACAAGATGTTTATTCATATCATGTGTTTCAAAATTAGCTAATTTACATAGAGTATTAATCAATAGTAATTTCAATTCTTTACATCCTGACTGAATAATGTGGGATATAATGTGTAGAACCTAAAATCGTAAAGTTTTATTAGTCAACGACATTCAATATTATTTTAGTCAAAGACCTTATTGTTAAGTAATAAACAGATTTAAAATAACTTTAGACGCAAAACAATAAAAAGGACCGATATTTTTATTTCCTTTTTAAAAACAAGTGCGAGATTCACTTAACATAGAATAAACAACTTTGACCTCTAAAAATACAAAAAAAATAAAAAAAAAATAACTGAAAGTTCATTATCCTCTTGCTCCATTATATTAGAATTGGTGCAGTGTCAATATCAAATATCGATATGTAAAAAAACCCCTCAAAACTAGCTGTTACAAATAACGGCACGTGTTGAACTAAAACTAACGTGGAACGTTTACGCAGTGCATTGACGTGCAAAATGTACAAAAAACGACTGCTCCATCCGCCATTTTAGTTAAAGTTATTTGCTAGCAATTAAACGACAGTTATATAAGCTCCTTTACTGTATTCTGATACGAAATCTCTAAACCACCGATAAAATTTGTAGGTAAAATTATTCCGAATGTAATTTAACCATTCAAAAGAAAAAAAAAACGCTGATATAAAAAGCTTCGAAAAATGACCATCATCTAAAGACCTGCCGAAGATTCATCGGTAAGCTGATCGTTATTTATTAAAATAGCTTGAGGGTGCACACACAATACATGCCAATATTCAACTTCAATCCAATCAGACTAGAAAGTCATAATATACGATTGTTTAGTCTATATTCTGCAGGTGCTTTGACGCATATTTTTAGTCTTCTTTTATCCACACCGACGGCGACGCACGCACATAAAACAGTACGCACGGCTAATAACATTACACTATCTACAGTATCTACTATGTTCACGTGCTCAAACAAAAACTAAAACTAATTTACCTTTACTAAATTAGCACTGTCGCCGTGAAATATATGTTCCATTGAATTGGTTAGCGACACCAGCGCTTCTATGTATTTATAATACCATACAGTGCCTTTATCTAATGTTTTTGTTACGCGTTGAATATTTTTCGGGCAAGCCTTCATCCAAGCTTGCATGAGTAAACTTTCCATTTCATCTTCTCTGTTTATTATTGAACAGGTACTTGTTAAATTAATTATATTTATCTGTAAAGAAAAGATATTTAATAATATTGTAGTGTCGAAATGTAAAGCATCCATCGCTCCGTTCTTATTCCCGCCAAAAACTTGTGCCCAAGTTCAGATTCAAGTCTTTGAGCGCACGATTTTTCAATTTTTTTTCTCGGAAATTTTTTTCTTGGAATCGGACGCATCGATGCATTTGCAATATCACCGATGCAAACAGTATTAGACGTTTGTTGAGTATGATTTGCTTCGAAGGTGAAGGAAACACCGGTGATGAAACCTGCACACTTAAATTCTTACAGGTATGTGATGTCTGCCAACTCTGTTCTCATCTTGGAAGGCATAAGCCTATTATAAAATAGGCTATTTAACTGATATTTTTATGGTATTAAAAAAAGGTTAAGGCTTTAAAAGAAAGATGACTCGAAAGAAAGCCCGAAAAGTGAAAACAAAAATAAGGAAATTATAAGAATTTTAATTTTATATTAGAACTTAGAAAAGAGAACGCACAATTCTTGCTTGTGGTGTGGCGTCCCAAGCAAGTGCGCCATACAAATCCTATACTAACTCTCGTAAGTTAGTGAGTTTCTTGTTGGAAAGGGGCGGAGCATCCCCTCTCCATCCCTACTCACTTTATCAACCAACTTTAAATACTTAAATTATCTTAGAATTTTATAATTCAATTTAAATTATTTTTTCAGTATTGGCATTTAAAATTTAAGTATTATTATTTAAAATCGATTTAGAATGGGAACCCCCATCTCTGTAACTCATTACATAAACAAAACCCACATACATTATATAAAGTTTCAATCATGAACTAGGCGGTGATTTAGAGTCTATTGTTTCTTAAGTACATACTAAAAACTAAATATTTAACAGCAAAGAATGTTGACATAATTGACAAAGATCTTTCTTATGTAACATAGAGTTAAGTAATGTAGTGCACATGGTAGGTTAATGGCATGCTAAGAAAAACCCAAGTTGTTATTATAACAACTAATGCACAAACTGTTCCATGAATGATGAATCTTCTGCGGCAAAAAAATACTTATAAAGAAGCGTGAGAAATAACTAGTTAACTACGGTTTATTGTTATTTACAAAGTGTATACCTAAAGTTAAGTAATTGTTTTTTAAGAAATGGTCAATAACGTTATAATTTACTATGACGGGGATTCAATATGACACTATAACTGTTTACAGTAATATTGTCATATAACTATTATATGACAGTGAAATAATAGTTTATTGCTCATTGTGACACCAATAAAAGCAAAAAATATGGAAAATCGGCAAACAAGACACGCTTTGAATTCGAACCATTTCTATTTTACTTTGAAATGGTATTTTACTATTCAAACCATTTCAAAGTAAAATAACCTTTATTTTGTGTAAACGCCTCTCATTGTCGTCACCATGGGATCCGCGTCATTCAACACAATCGTAACAGAAAGTAAAATGAACCTACAATACTTAAATACACGTATTAATTTGAAATAAACATACCAAATCGTTGATCTCCATAACATTATCAGCTGACATTAAATTCTGCATTTGAATCTTGAACTTTTCCAAAACCAATTCTTCTGAACTAATTTGTACCTCGCTAGGTAAACTACTTAGTTTTAAACAAGTCCATAGACCGATGTTTTTAACATCATTTATAGGGAACATATTGTATACTTTCATTTTATCTTCACTTGTCATCAGTTCAAACAAACCGCTGATAGTATGTGTAATGTGCACTTTTTGCGGTGAAACTGTGTATAGACTATTTTTTTCTAATTTCTGGTATATTTTACTTAACAATACGACCTGTGCTAGTAACAATTGTCGGGTCGAGATCCTGGAATAAACAGTACGTAGATTATAATAATATGTATTTTACTATTATTTTTGGGACATTTTACACTGATAATGAGGGCCAGACCCTTTAGTAATGAAGCACATTGGTTATTCATTAGCAGTTAATTCGTAAGTGCATATAGCAAAGTTGTACCAACCTACTCCTCGAACGTAGTAACAAGCATTCTGATATTCATATTAACCCTTTCTGGACTAAAGTTAGCCGTTTAAATATGCAATGGATTATTTAGGTTAATAATTTTAAATGAACATTTATACAACTAAAGATCATTTTCGAAATCAGCTCACACGTTAAAACATATAAAATCCGCTATTTTGTTTTTTTTTTTATTTCATGTACCCAGTGACACTCGTGCCGTTAAAACAAATCTAATGACATATCATTTTTCTAAATCGGTTGAGCCGTTGAGCGGACATAGGAACGGACATACATACATACATGCAAGTCAAACACATAACCCTCCTTCGGTAGTCGGGTAAAAATTGTATACTGCACAACCGAAACGGCCAACTTCAGTCCAGCCAAGTTAATCCAAGCGTACCTACTGTAAAAAAAATCTGTTACTATACCTGGCCAAAAGTATCCATAAATTAGACGAAAACAAAGCACTGTACAAATCAGTGCTAACTAGAGCTTCGATCATTTTCTTTTCCAATACATCCACATTATTCAATGTAGTGGCCAAAGCGAGTGTGTGCGCAAGTAAATGTTCGTATAAACCATATGTATGGTAATACCGACTAGATTTATTCTCACACTTAAATTTGAATCCCATGTTGAACCAAACGTGACCTGTAAATGACATTTTATTGTTTTAAAAAATGATTTAAAAAAAAAAAATTGTTTAATATAAATACCGTTGCATAGCTATAAAGCCAATGTGCTGAAGAATAAGTCTGATTTGACATTCATGAAGCTGTTACAAGACGAATAAGCCAGGCATGGCTTGCCATCCTCAAATTTAGCACAATCAGCATCACAGCATTAGATATATCGTCGCAACATATAAAGTGTTCAAAATGATCGGAACAACTAAGAAAATTACACTATACCTCAATGGCACAAGGACTATTTCAGAACGAACACACTACACGGCAACTGTCATTCTGAAATAAACTTTGTCAGATTGAGATAAAGTTTAATTTTCTTAGTTAAGCCGCCAGGGACTCTGACTATCCAAGTACTATCCATCTTTGTGACATCAAATGTAACTATACGAATCAATATAATATTTACTTACAATGTGGCAATAAATTGTAAACAGCATTGATGAGTATATTGCTTGGTACTTTTATTGATTGATCTCCATTTTTCTGTACGAATATCCTTATTACCGACAATACTAGAAGTATTAATCCAAGCAGTGTATCATCTTTTTTTATTTCATTTATGTTGTAGTTGCATATACACTGAAACAGAATACAGAATGCAACATGAAGTTAAGAACTAGATACATAACCACAGGTCGCAACAATAGAAAAACTATTGTAAGGTAGTTAAAGAACTATTGTAAATTGAAAACTATTGTAATTTAAGAATTTGCCCTTTATAAAATCACACTTACATAACATAACCAACAAAATAATAATGAGGATCACATATCTGCTTAACCTTTCAATCTATATAAACTCTACACCCAGAATAAATAACAATATAATATTGGGGACATCTTACACAACTTCATCTAGTCCCAAACTAAGCAGAGCTTGTACTATGGATACCTACTAGAAAAGAATATATTATAATATGGTTAAACCCATTTTTTTACAATACTTACAATTAATAATTTCTCATCATTCATCAGCTCACTGAGTAGAAGGTTGGCAGGATTTGTGACATTGGTAATTACAAGGTTTATGAAGTGTAAAGATTTCCCAGCCATTGTTTGTAGATAGGTTTCGTTATTCCTAGAACAAATTAAACAATTACATTATTATTATTATTTAATAACTGCACAAGTTGAAAATCACTCTTCAATCACATTTGAAAATCATCCTAATTCCGATGAGATAGAGTTGAAAATAGAACTAGTTATAACATCTTTTTTCGTCTGGGGATAAAGACTAAAGAAAAGGAGCAACAGTATACTGCATGCAGCAAACTATATAAATATTGTATATAAGTGTACATTTTACATTCATTATACGCCGGAACATCTAAGCATCGCCTTTTCTCTACCCACCGGTCCATCTAAAAACAGTCTGTAATAGCAGGTCTACATGGTTCGATTTTAGTTGATGAACATTTGTTGCAAAAAGAAAAGAAAGTTGTACTTGACGATTAAATTATACGCGATTTTGCAGTTGCGCCCCTAAAATCGAACCGTTTGAACCCACTACACGATCGCTCTCAGCGATAAGACCGGTTCAAATTCAAATTCTTTTTATTTCCAAGTTTGAATATACAGTTCTCGCCAAACTTGTTGTCCAGGTTGAAGTTGGCACGAGCTAACTTTAACCCGGCCGTAAAAATCGGAGAAAAAAAAGTGGATTGTAATAAATAAAAACGAAAGCTCAAGTCGTAGGCTGTCGTTTTAAATAATTTTAATCCGATATTTTTCTTTCTTCGATTTTTACGGACAATAAGTTTGGCGAGAACTGTACTTCCTTAGTCTACCTTTTCTAAAAAATTTAGCTTAACTAGTACAAAAATAAAAGATGTGTACAAAACATCGCCGCTATTTCGATGGAATACGAATAATTAAAATCTCCAAAGAAACAGCATTGCTTGAACAGTTCGAAAATAGAAAGAAATAAAGAAAAGGCGATACAGGGTAGATAGTGCCCTGCTTTCTTGACTAGACTTGGGCAGTGCCACACTGCCGAGATGCCAAATGTGTTCTAAAACGGTTCAGCGATTCGACAGTAACTTACGCATTTAGAATGATGCACAGATACTCCATATACAAATAAAATATCTATAATCTGCGCGGAACTAGTTGGCCACGCCTTAGGTTTGTGAGCGGCGGGACGGAGGGGCGGGGCGCTTGCTTTTGTTCACAGTAACCCGCCACCTCACCACCCTACCTAAGGCGCGGCCAACTAGTGCAGCGTGGACTATACTTACAGATGAACATAAAGAAGTAGGTCTACCAAAGACTCAAAGTCCTTAAGTACTGCATGCCTGAAAGTGTTGCACACTCTCAGCAGTATCTTGAGTGTGAAACTGCTTACTTTTAGTGATCTCAACACTATTTTCTCCTCTTGATTCTCCTGCAAGAAATTTTATAGCTATTTTACTCAATTTAGCGTTAATTCCACAAAGCAAGGGGCCATAATAACTTGTTAGGAATTAAAAATTTAAATCACCATCATCAAAAAGAAGTATTAATATCATAAAGGACCTGTTTCACCACTTCTGGATAGTCATTAACCACCAAATAAATAAAAAAATGGAACAAAATCTGTATGAAATTATCTGCCAAATAATTTAATGGGAACTTGGGAGGTGAAACAGGCTGTTAGCAATAAATCCGCCCTGCCAGGGACTGCCTGAAGAGGAGATTTACTTTTCATACATTTATTAAAATATCCATAGAAGTTATTTACCTCTAATGCTGTTTTAATATTATTTGTGATCATGGAACACAGAATTTTAGTACAGTCACTGTAGATCTTCTTATCTTTGAGACAGTTTGAGTATTTTTCACATATCACAGTGTAAGCCTTCCACTGTTCAGCCATTGTTTTTACATCAAGGCTCTGAACAATCTCACCGATCTTCAAGTTAATATCTAACGCTGAAATAGAGAAAAAAAAAAACTTTATTCTTTTTCAGAATTCTGCAGCAGCCTTACCCATGGGGCGGGTAAAACAAAATTACCCCAGCATGAAGAGACAAGGAAATACCCTGTAATTTTAGTCAGTAGGTAACCTCTTTACATGAAGTCCATGTAAAGAGGTTGGGTGTCCTTGGGTTACTAAATAATGATTTTCACAATAAAAAAACAACAAAGGTACCTAAGATTTAGAGCTATTGTGTGGCTTAATGGACTAACTGGTAAAAAATTATGGTACCATTTGGGAGGTTAAAGTGAAAGTGGTGTTTCAGAAAAAGAAACAATTTGAAGGTTGTTTACAATTGATTATAAAAACTTAAGTTCAAGCTCTCGAATAGAAGAAATTATTTGACAAATGAGATCTTGAAAAAGTTATTTATGATATAAAAAAGAGAGGAAACCTACCCTCAATAAGTATATCCTGTTCTTCATTTTCAGTTAAGTCAAATATGAAATGTTTCTCTAAAACCATTAAATATGTCAACTGAAGTTCATGGCAGGTTCTAAATAAATCCTTTAGTTGTTTCTCTACAAAGCTTATCTGGCTGCCATACAGAGATTCACTATAAACACAGAATAAAACTAATTAATTGACAGCAAAGTACTAATAAAGTCAATAATAAAGAATGTTATATGTTATTTTTTGCCGGCCTTGCCAATATTAAGAGCAAACATAGTAATTTTTTTGAAACCATGTAATGAAGAATGATCATTGTAAGAGAGGAGAAATAGACAAACAGATAGGAATCCTCTCCTTTATTTCAATGCAATAGTGACAATATGATCATCCTAGCACACCTCACATGTTCAGCATTACTAACAATAACCTTTTTACCATAACATAAACCATTACAGTGTAGCTCTTAGTGACAAAATAAATACAAAATATAAAATTTTTTCATCCTAGTCGCTACCTCATGACTGAGGGGCGTGACTATAATGGGTAATTTTGTTTGTATACATCCTCCATACTGCTAGGTCTTGAGCCAAGTGTATGGCCTTTTGTAAGGTCGATTCAACAGCCTCCCTCACTGTCTATCCATCACAGAGGTGTGCATCCTCTACTTGTGGTGCCCTCCACATGGTTGGTAGTCACCTGTTTTTCTAGGGTGTCTGGGCCGTGCCTAACAATGTGCCATAAGAATTCGAGAACTCGAATATAAAATTAGCACTTACCTATCTTTACAATGTATGAAAACCTGCATAATGATATGGCCAGTTGCAGTTGGAAAAGTTTTCATAGAACAACATGCCATGGACATAGACTCAATAACATATTTGATAAAGTCTGATAATAACTGTAAAAGGCACACAGCATCATTCATGTATTCTTTTAACTTATTCTGATTTAAATTTGTTTCAGCAAGTACTTCTGAGATAAGATCCAAACTCTGAAAAGAAAAGTAAAAAAAAAATTGAGGTAGATTCTTATTTAGATCATAATAATAATAATCTATCCTACAAAGGATAGGCAAATTGATTAATTCAATGTTTTTATTCACCTGAGAAATGCAAGTACCGCAATCTTTCAACAGAGTAGAAAAGTAAACGTAAAATGATGAATTGTTTATTTGTTTTAGGATACTAGAAAAGGCTGCTTTTGTATTCAGTACTAAAGATTCGTATGTTACAGTATCCATCTGAATCTGAGGTATCGTTGAAGTAAATCATAAATACAAGAAGCATACATAATTCAATTCCACATTTGGTGTAAGTAATTGATGAATAGTTACTACATCGAAATACATCATTGAAAAGTAACGTAAAATTTAAAATACAAAAGGATACAATTGGTGAGTCTGTAGGACTATTACAAAATACATCAGTGCTTTCGGATAAAAAGTCGGAGCTCTGAGAATTGTCCATTATTAAAGGTATTCTAATCTATGATTATAAATAACTTTCTTTCTAGAAAAACTTTAAATTTTATAAATCAAACAGCAAACTCCCGCTCACCCGACTTCCGTCAGTCCGTCAGTCACTTGGAAGGTGACATTGACAATCTGACAACTTGACAAATGAGAATCTGGATCTTGAGTTTTTTTAATGGCAAGGAACAAAAAAAAGACATAAATAAATAGTATAATAACAGTACATAATTAATTGATACTTAACATCAGGAGAACTGGTGATAGCGGTCAAACGTAGGTCTAGTGAATAAAAAATGTTCTTCATCATTCGTATTGATTTTTTTTATGAAGAAAGAGTTATAGCTAGGGGAAAGAGGTTTCCACTTCCAGTCTGCCCGTATTATTACTTATACGGGCAGAGACTGGCAGTGGAAACCTCTATTCCCACCCTAAGCCTTGTTTATTTGCTTTACTTCCTCCCTGTTCGCTTAATATTATTAAATACCTTAGATACCCAAATCAACTAGGATCTCAGTAAGTTCAGTTGGATGGACGGTTGCGTGATTGACCCGGTTGAAGATGGTGGCATGAACTTAATTTCTTCTGGAAGGTTTGTCCAAAATAACCCTGATCCGTGAGGAATGCAAAAAAGGGTAGGGCTAGGGAGGCCTTACCCTGCGGGATGATAATGGCTAAATAATAATAAATTATAAGTTGTGGAAAGAGTTACCGGGGAATTAAAGTGAATGGTGCTATTTGTTTAATTACATCAGAACGAGGTCGACAACAAAAGCCGTTCACACTGTTTTTATAAGCTTGTCTGTCTATGTCTCACTGCAGAGCAAAGGCCTCCCCACGGATGGACAGCGGAGCCTCAGTAATATGGTCCCATTGACACCCTTCGGGTACGAAACCTTAAAAATAAGTGGTCTAGTTTAGCCTATCCCTATGCGAAAAAGGCAGTGAGTGAGCTGTAGCTACTGTTGCTCGTGGCTTCAATCGCATCCTAAAAGACTTTCAGGGTTTGTTTCACTACCTCCTTCCCGTTAAATTAACTGGCAGATAATTTCATTGAATACATATTTTGTTCTATTTTTTCTTAGTGGTTAACACCTCTGGTAATCAAACAGGCCCATATTCACATGTTATTCTGATGCATTAAGCTCTATTCTATTATAAATATTTGCACTTTGGTTGGGGTAAAATTGTCTTCATTTACTTTTTCTTACTATTTGGTTTCGTATTTATTATTAAATCTATCTCTGTACGTCAATTTAAATTTTTAATGTAAGTGAATTATGTAATTCATATGGGAAATAAAGATATCTGTAACTTTAATACTGTAGTTTCGTCAAAATCCGTTAAGTAGTTTTTAACCCCCGAAGCAAAAACGACGGGGTGTTATAAGTTTGACGTGTCTGTCTGTGTGTGTGTGTGTGTGTGTCTGTCTGTGGCATCGTAGCTTCCGAGTGGATGAACCGATTTTGATTTTGTTTTTTTTATTTGAAAGGTGAGTTAGTCGGGAGTGTTCTTAGCTATGTTTGATGAAAATCGGTCCAAGATGGCCGCCACCACAAAATGGCGAATTATATATTTTTTCACAACTCCCTCTATATGGGTATCAAATGAAAGGGCTTAACTAGGAGAATACTAATCACTATGATAAATTTCAAGTCCAAGATGGCCGCCACCATAAAATGGCAAAACAAATGTCGTGTCGGGGGTTATCTAAATTTTTAATTTAGGTTAGGTTATTGCATAATAGAATAATAAACATCCACCCATCCATACATACTCATTAACTTTCACATGTATAATATTAGCAGAACAGGATTGCTTCTTTCATTCATACTTTTTAAAATAGGCTTCAAATAGGCTACTCTAATAACTGTGATGTTTTTCAAAATGTACTTTAATGTTCTTGTGGCGCCACAATTTAATTCATTTCAACGGACACTTCTTATAACAGAGATAACGTGGTCCTAACTACCACACAGCAGATCTATGACCGATTTGATAGCGTAGACCATAATAAAGCGGCTTCCAGACGTTCAGTTTTAACTGATCAGTTAAATCGTGCCGACACTTATTATTTATTCTATGCCTACACACTCATATGATTTAACTGATCAGTTCAACTGAACAGTTCTCAGTTTTGCCTACACAGGTACGATTTAACTCCGTACGATCAGTTAAAACTGAACTGTAGAAACTGAACGTCTGTAAGCCGCTTTAAGCCGCCTATAAACCATAGATTTAGATATATCTATGCTAAAAACAGAGAAACATTAATGAGTGACATGTTTGACAGAACTGACAGTCTGACAAAATCAAAATCAATAAATAATTTCAAATTTCATTTTCAACTTCACCTTTCAAGTTTCAAGTCAATTGAAATTGTCAAAGTTTCACGTGTTGCTCTTGCGTTCTAAATGCACAACACGCGGCCGGCTAGCGGCTTTGTTTCTAAATATTTGTTAATAGTTTTGGTTTATATTCATTTTAGTTCTGCGGTATGTTAACATGTCGGTGTGCAATATGTTGGAGGCATTAAAAGCTATAGGAGCTGAAACTAAATCGACAGAATTAAAGAAAGCATGTACTGCACTTCAGGTTAGCACTTTTATTTATAAATAAATAGAAATTTAGGTACATACGTGCTTTTAATTTGTGAAATTGACCCCCAATTGTTTTATAGTAAACCTCATCTTTCTTGCTGCTTTCCATCAGGCAAGCAGTAATAGTGAATGCATGCAAGGCTATCAAGTATAAAAAAATATAAATGTGGATTCTTTAATCAAAATAATGGTTTTTGTACATTAAAAACATGTATGATATAATTGGATATTTATATCCAACCGATAGGCAACATAGCAGTACTCGGATACAACATTTACCATACTCTAAAAAAAAATTAAACTATTCACAAAAATAAATTAATTTGAAATACCTACTTCTTTGTTTCATAATATGATTTTCTTGTGTTCATAAATAAATCAACAATGTTGGATTACAGTTATTTGTGCCAAGGTAAAATAATAAATCTATTAGTCGTTTCAATAAACAATATTCTGATGAAATAATATTTTTTACCTAACATCAAACCTAGCCTATTATAAATTACAAAATGATTATTATAATTTTGTAAAGAGCAATCTCCATTTTCATATCAAATATTGATTTAATCACACCAGCATATTATAGTGCAAGATTTAAAATGTAAATATTTTAAAATTGTTACATCACAAGGACCTTGATTGATGTCACTTGTGTGTAAATTAGCTCAATAAACTGTGTTTCATGATAGAAACATGTTTTCTTTTTCATAATTATTTTTACACTTCAAAGTCCTTTGCCACTGAGTTTGTATTTCTCTGGGCAGTCTCTTGGCTAATCTCAGAAACTCCTGTGTGGATTTTCATACAACCATACCAATATAAAAAGGGATAATTTAGGTAGTGTATGTAGATACTTTATAAACTTATGAGGTTGGGCATTGAGGCAGATCACTAGTATAAAAATACAATGTGATAATAGGTCTTTACCTATGAAATTGCCGTTCTGCAGTACTGGCCCTTTCAGATCAAAATATTTTTTTTTGGCTAAGAATTCTAATTTCAAATTAATTTTATTTTAAAAACATGGAATTCTTGTTCCAAAAGTAGTCATTTGTTTATTGATTAGTGTTACATTTTCATCGCATTTCAATCTTTTTCGTCATCATGGATACATTAAACATTTGAGTAATTATGGAATATGAGTACCGTCGTGGCAGCAACACGGCACAAGCGGCACGCAACATCAACGACGTTTACGGAGCTAACACTACAAACCAACGCACCACCTGTTATTGGTTTGCTCGCTTCCATTCTGGAAATTTCGACCTGAAGAATGAACCTTGGGGTTGTCCGAAGACTATGGTCGATAATGACAAATTAAAGGCGATTGTGGTAGCTGATGATACACAATCGACGGCTGAATTAGCAGCAGCTTTCCACGTTAGCGTCAAAACAATATTGGTCCATTTGCGTCAAATTGGCAAGGTAAAAAAGCTTGACAAATGGGTGCCCCACGAACTCAATGATCGCCAGTGCGAAGTACGCGTCGAAACGTGTCTTGCACTGCTCAACAGACACACAAATGAAGGAATTTTGAACCGCATTGTTACCTGCGATGAAAAATGGATTCTGTTTGATAACCGCAAGCGCTCAGCAAGTTGGTTGGATCCTGGTTCAGCACCTAAAGGAAATGCCCTAAACGAAAACTTACCCCTAGAAAAGTAATGGTCACTGTTTGGTGGTCTAGCGCCGATGTGATTCATCACAGCTTCTTACCAAACGGGGTGAGCATTACTGCAGATGTGTACTGTGAAGAACTGAACACAATGATGGAGAAGCTGGCACATCTCCAACCAGCATTGGTAAATCGCTCGTCTCCGCTGCTCCTGCACGATAACGCGCGACCTCATACTGCACAGCAGACGGTCTCCAAGTTGCAAGAACTGGGGTTGGAAGTTCTCCGTCATCCGCCCTACTCACCAGATCTTGCGCCTACAGTCTACTACTTTTTCCAGAATTTGGATAATTTCTTGGCGGGAAAAAAATTTAATACCCGAGAGGCAGTACAAAATGCCTTTGAAGAATTTGTTACCTCCCGTCCAGCTGATTTCTTTAAGAAGGTTATCAATAAACTACCTACATGGGTGATTACTTCGATTAATACAAATAAAAAATACATGAAAAAAAATCGTTTAAATTTTTTCATACAAAACGGCAATTTCATAGGTAAAGACCTAATATTATTCATATATAATACTCATACTGAAGGTTCTTAGGCAAGGGTCACAGCCATCTGGAAAAGTTAGATAGGTTTGGTACTATGCATACTCCATCTATCCCACTTCCTTTTCACTGTTGGGTATCCTTTTCCCTCCTTGAAATTCACAGCATCCTAGGTAGGTCCTAATCCTAGGTAGCTTACTTAAGTTTAAGCAACAAGTGTTGGTGCTATGTTTGACCACAAAGTCAGTCAATTTTTGTAAATTATTATGTTAGTAAATTGTATGTTATTTTTTATTGCAGGATTCAATAAATTCTAACTCTTTTGACATTCAATATGCTGTTCAACAATTATCAGAATTTATACTAAAAATTGAAGATGCCAAACTTTTCAAGCAATATTTGTCAAATATTTTACTTGCATTGGTGTCAGCTAAAATCCCATTAAAACCTATTTTTTCTAATTCGAATTTCGACATATGCAATGATAATGAGAAGACTAGTCATTTGGAGTATTCAGTTGTATTAGCTGCATTGAGTGATCATCCAGATATTTTACAGTAAGGCTCATTTTTGCTTGTATGTATCTTAACGAGATTGCTAAGGCTTGTATTTTGTGCCTCTAATTTATACCCGTGAAGCAGTGATAGCCTAGGGGTATGACCACTGGACTGCCAAGTCAAAGGTTTCGAGTTCGAATCCAAGGCACGCACCTCTGACTTTTCGAAATCATGTGCATAATTATCACTCGCTTTAACGGTGAAGGAAAACATCGTGAGGAAACCTGCACATCTGAGAGATTTTCTCAACAGCATGTGAAGTCTGCCAACCCGTATTAGGCTAGCGTGGTGGACTATAACCTAATCCCTCCCATACTGAGAGGAGACCCGTGTCCAGCAGTGGGACAATATATGGGTTGATTAATATTGTTAATTTATACCTTAATCGATAAGCATTTGCTACTTTTAGGTATTCCTTAAAATATTTTGAAATCAATCAAGTGCCACCATTTGAAGTGTTCATTCATCATGAGGATTCTTACAATGTGGCTCCAAAGAAGCGGAGACTCCTTGATTGTCGCCAGAAAATTACAGAAAAACAGATTGTATCGTGCTGTCATACATTCCTTAGCAAGTTGCCAAATGAACTGTCTGCAAAATGGGATTGGACTAAGTTTGTTGGTAATTTCTGTAATCACGGGAAGGCGGATGTAAGATGGTATGTTTTTCTTTGATGGCAAAAATTTTACATTTACTGTATGTCTAGTTATTTGAGTAAGGTATGATTTATTTACTGTCTATATTCGACAGGATGGTAAAAGAATGCGTGGCCATTCTTACAAATATGACAGAAGCTCAATCAATGACGCTCTCAAACAAAATGACTATAACCGATCAGGATTGTGTGGAAATTATAGAGAGAAGTAAAACTGATACGGTTTATACCATGACAGAAGTTATCAAAGCTGACCTAAATCCTGATAATATCGTCAATATCGATGGTATATTACTGCCAGTTTATGACAAGGATAACATCCAGAGTGGCCATTTGGTGCCAGTAAAATCAACTGTCAATAATCTTAGAAGTTTGGCTTTGGCTGTTGCATCAGGTAAATAAGATTTTCTTAAATTTTTTAATGTTACTTCAGCCAAATTTCATGGGTCAATATGTCAATGGTACATTTAATTTTCTTTGCAGGTCAAGCTCTTAGTCTAATGGGTCCTGTAGGTTCCGGAAAGACATCCCTAGTGGAACATTTGGCTGCTATAACTGGCCGTAAAGGAGTAGCCTTCAAGAAGGTGCAATTGGGAGACCAGACAGACTCCCGCATGCTATTAGGTTCACACCAATGTACTGATATACCCGGAGAATTTGTGTGGAGGCCTGGTGTTTTGACTGAGGTATTTATACTCCTTTTTAATCCAGGTTTTATTGCGTTCAGAATTCAAATTTTGTCAGAAGTGAAAATTTATTGTTTAAACAGATGTGTCGCCTGTTTGCTTATCTTATGCAATGCTAACGCTCTTATTTGCATAAACGATATACTGAAGAGGTTTTATGATGTCATTGAAGCATGTTTCCTGTTTCTTTAATTACAACAATTTGTAATATGTAATTAAAAAGAAATGGTTTAGATCTACGATATTATTATTATAAGATATACGATCACATTAACGTTGTATTTTAGGCTGTACAAAATGGACACTGGCTGCTCTTAGAGGACATAGATTGCGCAGCACTAGATGTGGCATCAACTCTCAGTTCCCTTCTGGAAAGAAACTCACTATGCGTGCCTGGCTATCGCGACTCTTTGCCAGTCACACCTGGCTTCCAACTTTTCGTTACTCAACGGTAAGCAAAGACGCATGAAATAGTACATCCATTAAAATAAATCTACATTTTCTTTTGAATTTTGATCCTATGGTTTGTTTTAGAACTTTGACGACAAATTACGGCTTTCAAAAGAAAATGTCCAGCTCTAGTACATTGCTTCAAAAGCATTTGACACAAATAAACGTTGAGCCTTTGTCAAGGTCAGAACTTGCAGAGATCATTCAGCAACTTTATCCAGCTCTTTCAACCATCTGCCCAAGAATTATCGAAGTTTTCATGATGTTCTCGGTAGGCAGTCATGACACATCCTTGCAAGCTACTGAAGTAGTCAATAGCGAAAAGGAAAAGAATTTAATTCTTTTACGAGGATCAAGGCTGATTTCAACTAGAGACTTATTGAAGTGGTGCTCCAGAGCAGTAGTTGGGCTTGACGTGTCTAGTCCAGAATCTGCATTGAAAGTGCTCCAAGATGCGTTAGACATTTTTACGTGTTCAGTATCCTCGCCCGAGCACAGGCTGGAATTAGCTAAAAAGGTTGGATTATGTCTGGGTATCGTAGAGACAAAATCCGAGTTCTATTGCAAGCATTATAAACCAAATGTAGCCCTCAATGTAAACTTCCTAGAAGTAGGTAGATCCAAAGTTCCTAGAATAGAAAAGAGTTTAGAAACAGTAGATTTTGATAACAAGCACGCAGTGTTTTCGTTTACGCGACAGTCCGCTTGTTTGCTCGAAAGAATCGCTTGCTGCATCACTTCAAATGAACCTGTCCTGCTTGTTGGTGAAACTGGTACTGGTAAAACTTCATCAGTGCAATACATAGCCAGGCAGACAGGACACAAATTGGTAGTGATCAACATGAACCAGCAATCGGATTCAGCTGATCTACTAGGCGGGTACAAACCTGTTGACTTAAAATATGTAATCCGACCTATAAGGCTTCAGTTTGAAGACCTCTTTCGAAGTTTTTATAATACAGACAAGAACAAAAAGTTCCTAGGCCATATAGAAACCTGTTATGAAACGGAAAATTGGACTGCCTTGATAGCGTTGATGAAACAAAGCCATAAAGCAGCGATTTCTAGACTGACAGCACAGAAAGCACAAAACAAACTGGAAAAATGGATAGCCTTTGGCTACAAACTTTCGAAGTTGGAACAGCAAGTGAAGGCAGCATCAAAGTTGACTTTCGCGTTTATTGAAGGGTCTCTAGTCAAAGCTATGCAGGAAGGACATTGGGTTCTATTAGATGAAATTAATTTGGCGTCAGCTGAGATTTTGGAATGTCTAGCTGGACTGCTTGAAGACAAAAACGAGTCTATAGACTTACTGGAAAAAGGGGACAAAGTTCCTATAAAACGGCATCCTAATTTTACCCTTTTTGCTTGTATGAACCCAGCTACAGATGTGGGCAAGAAAGACTTGCCAGCGGGTCTCAGGAATCGTTTCACAGAGTTCTTTATTGATGAATTGACCGAACGAAATGATTTGATGTTGCTTATTGGTGACTATTTATACCATATGAACCTCAGTGGTGCTATTCTGGAGGCTATATATAGCTTCTATTCCAACATTAAAAAAGAGGCTAGGTTAAATTTAGTAGATGGATCAGGTAATAAAAAAATAATTATTAGTTTTTTATTAGATAACTATTTGAACTTTTTATTATTATTTGTATGTTTTTTAAGGTAATACGCCACATTATTCTCTAAGAACCTTGTGCAGAGCTTTGACAGCTGCTGCCAAAGCGAAATGTGGTACAGTGTCAAGATCGCTGTACGAAGCATTTTGCTTATCTTTCCTTACCCAGTTGGATAGTTCATCGCATCCAAAAGTAGAAGCTATGATTGCCAAGTAAGTCTATATTTGATGGTTATTTCATTACGATAAACAAGACACATGTGCTAATTCTTTTCCAATTGCTTTGTAGGGCAGTCATTGGCAAGAAGAATGTAAAATCAGTGATAAATCAACTTATACCTGAACCACAAATTTTAGGTCAAAATTACTTGCTCTTTGAAGGGCATTGGATCCCTCAAGGCAAATTAGAAATAGCTATACCAGAAGGCTATATCCTTACTCCTACAGTAAGAAAGAATCTTCGTGATATTGCCCGAATAGTATCGCTCGGTCGATTGCCGATATTATTACAAGGTGATACATCAGTAGGTAAAACTTCATTAATAACATACATTGCAAAGGCTTCTGGAAACTATTGTGTCCGAATAAATAATCATGAACATACAGATCTTCAAGAATATATAGGATCTTATGCAACCGACGCTAGCGGAAAACTAGTCTTTAAAGAAGGTGTCCTAGTTGAAGCCATGAGGAAAGGATATTGGATTATACTTGATGAGCTTAATTTGGCACCTAGTGACGTGTTAGAAGCTCTAAATCGTGTGTTAGATGACAACCGCGAATTATTTATACCGGAAACTCAACAAGTCGTTAAAGCAGATCCCAACTTCATGCTGTTTGCTACGCAAAACCCTCCGGGCTTGTATGGAGGGCGAAAAATGTTATCCAGAGCTTTTAGGAATAGGTTCGTTGAGTTACATTTTGATGAGATACCAAAAAATGAACTTGAGACCATTTTACACCAGCGATGTCATGTTCCGCCAGCTTACAGTAAAAAAATGATAGCGGTCATGGCTGATCTTCAAATAAGACGGCGTGGTTCTGCAGCGGTACAAGGCAAAGATGGTTTTATCACCCTAAGGGATTTGTTTAGATGGGGTCAGAGATACAAACATGCCTCAAAAGAATCTTTGACTGACGACAAGTTCTATGATTGGGACCAGCATATAGCCGACGAGGGATACCTGATCTTAGCTGGTAAAGTACGACAAACTGACGAACGCTCTATAATCGAGGAAGTTATAGAAAAGCATATAAAGAGAAAGGTTATTCCAGATAACCTTTTCACATTGCATCCAGCTACATCTCCCGTCACAAAGTCGATACTCGAAACAATCTTGAATAACCAACTCGAAGAATTTTCTCACGTCGTATGGACATACAACATGAGAAGACTCGCGGTTTTGATAGCTAAGTCTTTCAATTTCGATGAACCTGTCTTATTAGTTGGAGAAACAGGTTGTGGTAAAACCACCATTTGCCAAGTTCTTGCAGCTTTGAAAAAACATGAGCTGCTATCAGTCAACTGTCACATGCATACTGAAAGCTCTGATTTCTTAGGAGGACTTCGACCTGTCCGCCAGTATAAAAACGATGGAAGGCTATTTGAATGGGTCGATGGACCATTGATTAAAGCCATGGAGACTGGAAATATGTTTTTAGCTGATGAAATATCATTAGCAGATGACAGTGTGTTGGAGAGAATGAACTCATTACTGGAGCCTGAAAGGCAGTTAGTATTAGCTGAAAGAGGAATGGAAGACAATTCCGACATTGTCGTTATCACGGCAAACAAAAATTTCCACTTTGTCGGAACCATGAATCCTGGTGGAGATTTTGGCAAAAAGGAACTTTCACCCGCTCTTCGCAATCGATTTACAGAAATATGGTGCGATAGTGTGACATCCAGAGAAGATTTACTTAAAGTTCTTGAAAAAAGCGTCAACAACGGAGTGTCATTAGGAAACCAAGAAGATGGTACTTCAGGAATTGGTACATCAATACTTAACTTTACGAATTGGTTGAAAAATTCAGAAGTGACTAACAAATTCCCATTCAGTATACGCGATTTACTTTCATGGGTCCACTTCATTAATATTACTGTTGCAAAAAAACTTCTAGATACCCCCGAAGCGTACGTACACGGCGCTTGTATGACGTTCCTGGATTGTTTCGGCACAGCCCTAACAGGCCATATCGATTCGGAGACTTTGATTTTATTAAGGAAAACTGCAATAAATTTCTTACTGAACCAAATAAATAGTGCTGAATACGAAAACTTGGAGAATTTGCGGACTATTCTGAGCAATGAACAGACTCAATTCGTAGCAGAAAGTGGCTCCGACAAGTTCGGCATAAAACCTTTTTACATCGAAGTTGGACAACATAACAAAATAACGGAAGAAGAACAGAAGTTCACATTTACAGCACCAACGACCGGAGCAAATACTATGCGATTGTTGCGCGGATTGCAACTGAATAAAGCAATCCTTCTGGAAGGTAACCCTGGAGTTGGAAAAACAAGCTTAGTAACTGCACTAGCCAAATCTTCTGGGCATAAAGTTGTCCGCATAAATTTGAGCGACCAAACGGTAAGTAGACTAATAAATTAGAAAAGATTCTTTCATATTTATTTTTGGTGTGTGTGTTAATTCTAACATTATTTTTACAGGATATAACAGACTTATTTGGAACAGACCTTCCGACGGAAGATGGATCCTTTAGGTTCAAAGAAGGGGCATTCTTAAGCGCTTTACAAAATGGCGACTGGATTTTATTAGATGAATTGAATTTAGCGCCTCAACCAGTTCTCGAAGGACTTAACGCGTGTTTGGACCACCGGGGGGAAGTTTTTATTCCTGAATTAGGCAGATCTTTTAAGGTTAAGGAGAAAACGAGACTTTTCGCCTGTCAAAATCCACTGAAACAGGGCGGTGCTCGAAGAGGTCTTCCAATATCATTCCTTAACAGATTCACTCAAGTTTACATCGACACGCTTACAAAAGAAGATTTGATATACATTGTAGAGTCACAGTACCCAAGTATACCTAACGATATATTGCACAGGATAGTGCAATTCAATTGCAAAGTTGCACATGAAGTTACAGAGATTCAATCATGGGGTCACAGAGGGGCTCCTTGGGAAATGAACTTAAGAGACATCCAAAGATGGTGCGAGGCTCTGATAAAAGACCAAGAAGAAGGCAAACCATTGTGTCCTGGGAAATTCGTTGATATGCTCTACGTGAACCGTATGAGGACCGAAGAAGATAAGGAGAAAATGATATCAACTTATGATGAAGTATTTCATCCTGATTTCCCAAGAAGCGATAGAAGTCCACAGTTCAACATAAACGATACACATATTATAATAGGGGACGTTTTCCTGGATCGAAATATTGAAAAAGGGTTTAAAAACCGCAGAGCGATGGACTCTAATTTGCTAGTGCTGCGATGTCAATTGCCCACTTTAAAAGCGTTGGCCCAAAGTATCAAAATGAATTGGATGACTATATTAGTTGGACCATCAGCTACTGGGAAAAGTAGCATGGTGCAAATACTTGCGGATTTGTCCGGTAATGAACTACAAGTCATCCCAGTGACGTCAGCCATGGACGTCTCAGATTTGCTGGGAGGTTTTGAACAAGTAGATTTTAACAGAAACCTTGAGAGCTTGTTTGATAAAATTGAGACATTAACAATACAAACTGTTAGGAAGATTTGGTTGGAACAAAGACCGTTCGAATGGAAGACAAACCGGCTACTGGATCAGTTGTATCAGTACAAATCTCTGCAAAAAGTTTCAGGCAATGAAATCTCAGATGATAACATGGATAAATTTAAAGAAAAGATTGAATTTCTAATAATGCACTGTGAGAAGTTAATTGAAAATAACGAATCTCTCGAAGCAATAAAGGCAAAAGTGCAGGAGGTTATGACTAGTTTGAACAAGTTGAAAAACAAAGTCGCGCAGGTTTCGTCCGTAAATGCTGGTGGAAAATTTGAATTCGTTGATTCTTTACTCGTCAAAACAATGATCGAAGGGTCGTGGTTGCTTTTAGATAATGTAAATCTCACTTCTGCAGCTGTTCTTGATAGGCTGAATGGGTTGTTAGAACCGAATGGTGTACTGAGTATACCAGAAAGAGGGGACTTCAGCGAAATAAAACCTCATTCGAACTTTAGAGTATTTTTCACGATGGACCCAAAGTATGGAGATATATCGAGGGCAATGAGGAATAGAGGAGTGGAAATATCCTTAATAAGACCAGAGGATTGGCAAATCTCGTATGTGTCTGAAACAGAGAATTTGTTTGATTTGACGGGTTTGTTGTCGTCTTGCGGTTTGCCTTGTAAATACCACGAGATGTGCATCAAATGTCACGAATTAATGCAGTCGTTTGTGGAAGGTACGTTTTCTTACTATGTATGATTTTTAATAGAGTTATCGTAAGTCGAAATATTGTGTTGTGCTGTATATATAAGTCCATAAATACTTACATATAAAGATTGTTAGTTAATTTTATTTTCATCTCCCATATCAATAACGTCTTAGAAATTAATTTTATATGGAAATTTTGTTAAATACTTGCATGGCTTCTTCGAACTGCTAAATCAAAAATCTTTTTCTCTTTCAGGACTCGATCGTCCAACCATTTCCCATTTGCTGCAAGCGGCTCACTTGACGTGGCAACAGATAGTCCGCGGCATTTCCACCACTACTGCTTTCGTCACAAGTTTCTCTGACGTCTATATCAAGCCAAGGTGCGGCGCAGATTTTGCATCTGGCGTTAACACCTCATTAGCTGAAATGAAAAACTCCATGTTAAAGGCCCTGGATGAATTGATGGAAGGAGAAGAATATTCGGATCCTGTTCTCGCAGCCATGACCGCTAATCATACCCTTACAGTCAAAGGTTTGTGCACGAATTCGGTGGTTGAAATTAGCAAACAAATTGCCTATATCGCTGTGCAAGAAACCAGCGGCGGTGTTTCGGATTCAGACTTACACGTCGTCTTTAGTTTATATTCTGCGTACCAAAGAGTATCTCCAAAAAAGTTTACAACTGTTTACACTATCATTAATGACATTTTCAAAAAGCAATGCAGTTCTAAAAAGCTAAGTTATGCACAAGTACTCAATGACATGGGTTTTGAGTTCTATAAATATTTTCTTGGGCTGAACTCATATAAAAGATTTTATCCGGAATCATACATATTAGAGGAAGAAATTGTGCGTAGATGCAACAAAGAGGGACTTTTGTTACTAAAAAAATTAATGGATCAATACTTGTTCTTCAGTACACCCAAGGACCCATTTTCAGTAGTCGACTATTCAAGGGCTGTCCTGACAGGAAAATTGACGGACGATTTCGTAGAATATCCCATACTAAAATACTGCCAAAGATACCTTCACGTGATTGACGAGTTCATTACAGCTGGCATAGATCGATCTACTGTAAACTTGGATAATAGAACAGCTTGCAATATGATGCAACTGATGAACTGGCATTACAGATTCGTGAGGCTAGCACACGAAGCAATATTTGCTCCAGATCAGGGTAAAAGACGGCAAGTTTTGAGGGACGATATCGTTCCTCTACTGTACGCGCACAGCAAATGGCTACACAAACATTTGATGCAACCATTATTAAGGCTTATGCCACGAAACGAGAATATTATTAGAGATTTTGAAACAGCCACTACTGAAATAGTAATGACCAGCGAACAAGAAAATTCAGAAATGACTAAGCTGAGCAAAAAGATGCGAAAGATGTATGGCCAGCCAAAATTATTTGTTGACAAAGAAGAATATGATGTTTCTGGCGAGAAGTCCCAAGTGTATAGCAAATTAACGTTAGACTTAAACCAACCTATTTCTAAGCAATTGAATAAACTTTCTGTTGAAAACTATTCGGTTACAGACCTATGTTTAGCGTTGGACGTGCCAAATAAAGATGAATTGGCTATAGTACAAGAAAACATTACTAAGTTGGTTGACAGCAAAGAAATTGCCAAGCCTGGGCCCCAAGTTAAACTTCTGCCTGTAATGTCGTATGTTATTCAGAGGATATTCACTATATTACAGAGAGATTTCTTGGATGTGGTATCTCAATTATCCGAGACTGAAGACAAATCTATTGTAAGGATGGAATCTTCAGAAGTACTAGCAAATTTAATACAGCTGGGCAAAGTGACCAAAGGGTTCCCGCCGGCGTTATTGAATATTATGGAAGTGATGATTAAATTGCAAGATAACAGTCAAGAAATTCTCAGGAATAGGTAAGATTTAGTATCGATTATTATTTCGTTAACTAGAAGAGTGCTGAGCTCCCATTTAACAAATTAAACTAATACAATTTAATTTTGTTAGTATTTTGAAGCTTATAGAAGACATGGACATTACTATTATAACAAAAATATTGTGTCATAATTCTAATTTATTTTTAGGGTATCATCTCTTCCTGTAAAGTTCTGGGATGAGTTTTACAAAGCTGTAGTATATTCCCCCGCCTTCTATCCTCTACCGTTTTTGAATCCACATAATAGTGAAACCTCGGAGGATTCAGTCGAAGAAATCCCTATAAACAGCAAGAGGTTGTCCAAGAACGTTCCTCTTCTGCCTTATTATTTGCAGAAGTTTACAGTATCTGTTGATAATCCAGGTAAGTTTAAGTAATTTGGTTTTATAGTATACAACCGACCAATAATTGGCAAGCGTTACCCGTAGCTCTATACTACCGTAGACTACTTTCCTTGGTGTTACCGAATATACGTCTCGTATGACGTCACTCAAATTATCAGTAGGAACAAGCATTATCGGTAGACCGATAGTAGAATATTTGATTTTGCATGGCACTTTTACATTATTTTACTTTTTTTGGTCAGTATTTGTTTTTTTTTAATCTAAATAGGCGCCACCACGTCGTTGTAGTACTTCTCAAATAGACTATATTAATAAATTCTCGTAATTAGTTCTGACTTACGTATAAAATTGTATAATCACTTGTTCACTTCTCAGAATCAAGACATTTGTTGGCTTATGAAGCTGTGTCAATGGAGGATAGAACTAATTATTCAGTGCAGTTGGGAACAATCTTGAATATCTTGTGGAAGAATATTGCCACATTAGATTCAGCAGTATCGTTAAAGACGTATGTATGCTTTCAGATATAAAATGTTATTATAAAAAAACCTTCACATTATTAGCAGATTTTTCTTCAATATCATTCTGTTTTCAGAATTTCAGATGCAAAATTCGAAATGAAGAAATATGAGCAGCTTGTGTACTACCTACATTCGATACTTACACTGACAAATGATAAAACATTTGACGATCTTTCCATACAAACCATAGACATGCTCCGGGACTATCTTAAAGAAAACTCTTTCATCGAAACGCTAACCCAAGCCAATGACATTTATCAGGGACTTAAAAGTATACTAGAAAATATTCAAGATGAAATGAAAGCAAAGATTTTGACAGCACAACTATCATTGCTAACGAGTTTCCTCTTCATTAGATTAATGTCTGAAATGAATTCTATAGACCACGTTGAGAAATATCGTCTCAAAGTCAAGTATATTGAAGAGGACATCAAAATGTTTGATGCATTACTAGGCTCTTACTACTTCCAAGGCCTAGTGACTGGTACTATAGACCATTATGGCAGCATAGACAAGCCGTCCCAAGTTGTTGTTAGTAAGGTGAGGAACGAACCTGGTCTGCTGAAGGTACATCCGCATTGTAGTGTGATTTTGGAGCTGAAAGATCGTACTGCTGAAAAGATCAGTAAGTATAAGTTGGGAAATACTTTCAGGCCTGAAGAATTGTCTTACAATAGTTTTGTGAAGGTAAGTGCAAATTTACAAATGTGTCTTATTCAATGTACTACTTAAAATTAAGTCTTCTTATTGAATTTCGTTTTTACAGGACTGTAAACACTTTACAAAATCCGTCCTATCACCGAAAACGACTAATGACATCACTACCAATCTTATAACAGCCTGCAACAACTTGTATGATGATCTGCAAAGCAACACTTTGAAAAAATCCGTCCTACACAACGGATACACTGTGGCAAAAGAAACATCGTCTTGGCTGTATTCTGTCAACGCATTTTATAAAAAAATCGAGACTTACTCTGACGCTTTCCCAGACTTGGCAAAACCTCTACAGAGTTCTATATCTCAAATTGTCTATAGTGTGACCTCTTTAAACGATTTGATAAAAGAATTATTAGTTAAAATCGAACAAGGTCCGGATCTCAAAGAGGTCGTGAATGACTTAATGGTGTTCCCGAATGATATACCAAAGAGAAACACTAAAGAGGATTATTTAAATAGATTTGTCTCGTCAAAGTTCGTGCAGTTGTTGAATAGAAACGTGTTGGCTGCTAACGAAGAAATGTTTACCGTCGAGTTAGAGAGTATTCAGTAAGTATTTTTGTTATAATTATTGGTACATTATTAACACCTCGAGGGAAACCTACCAAATCCATGTCCCTATATCTATAAAAAAATATTACTGAAGTCATGGTTCTTATTACAGGGTTTTGAAAATGAATCTATCGGAGTTGCGAATGCATTGCACAGCATCGGACAAGTTGGACAAAACGACGATGGGCCCTGTATTGTCGACACTGAATTCCTTAGTGAAGGCTTGGGAGCAGCAGCAGAGAGACATTGAGAAGAAGAAGCAAGATGATGAAGCTTTATATGTCACTAAGTAAGTACTGTGTAGTGCTTAAATTATTCCATTCTCAATTCTCAGTAAAGCTTTGGTGACAGTTCAAACCTCATAAAGAGTAGGATTGATTTGAGTTCAAGAGGTGAATATTGATCACAGCTTAACAGTATTTTTTGCCCGATGCGTATTACTACGTTTGACTACTTTTAGATCAAAATGCGAAGATGAAGATGAAGACGCGATAGCTCGCGAAGAAATGCTAGAAATGTTCCCGTCTTACTCCGATCAAGACTTCGCTGAGTTTAAGCCGCCGACTTTAGAACAAACTCCAATTAAACCGCAAAATAACCCCGAAAGGAGTAAAATAAAACATTTAATATCGCCAGAAGATGTTTCTCTTGTATACAAATGGCATTCGAGCATAGTTCGAAATATGACGTCCGCGGAATGGCTACCCGCCCAAAAGAAGTTGGTTGGTAATGACGTCACCAGTGCCTTCCTGCAAAGATATCCTACATTTAGTAGGGTTATAAATAACGCTTGGGAAGCTTTAGACGCGAATTTCGAAGGAACAATATCGCCAAGTTTGATGGTGCTCATTTCGCAGATTAAGGCTAAAGTTGATGGACAGGGTAAGTTTTAAAAAAGTACCTTCACTAATAGCCTGGAGTTCATTGTAAGGTCTCGTGTTCCAACAGATAGCATGCAGTTGATATCATTCGCTCGAATGCTGAGTAAAAATATTGCATTGCATGCCTGAGTGATTTTCTCGCCAGTGAGGGCGCCTACAGCCTTTCCCCTTTTATTCTCAAGACTCTTGCCCTGTCCGGCAATGGGACAGTAAATAGGTTGATGAAAGTTGATGTTTTTTTTTTGTGTTGTATAACGAGGACTTACTACTATATTTTTTTATATTCCAGAGTCTTCAAGTAAAGTAGACTTCTACAGAACTGCCTGGGTCTCGGAGACTAGGCAGTGCGTGCCCCTACTACACAGAGTAAAAGAGAGCACTAATGAGTTACTGGACCAGTGGCCCGACTTCCCTACTTTGAAAGAGGTAGTTAGTTAATACTAAATAAATGTTATTTTGAGAAATGATAATTTTGAATTAAGTTATGTCGTTTTGTCCTTGTCCTTGTGGACTGCGTCATTAGTCGAGTGGTCCTAAACGCGACTGTTATGTGAGAGGTCCTGTGTTCGATCACCGGATGGAGCAAAGCGGTGTTAGGTTTTTCTGTGAAATTTCTAATAGCAGCTTTGGCCATGGATTTTTTCCTGTTGATGGCAAAACGCCCTCCATTACATGGAATCTAAAACATCTGAAATTCTGAAGATATATCGTACCTAAAATTATAACGCGATTTGGATCTAATTATTAGGTGAGATGTTAGGTAACATGTATCTTGTAATGTGAATAGGCCGTGAAAGTTTCAAAATATTTTAAATTACATACTTCTCTATGATTTCCTTATTATATTCCAGATCATAGTCATAGTAAACAGAATCCTTGGCTTCTCAGTCACAAGTCCGGTCAGTCGTTTCCTCACTGGTCTGGAACTGCTTAGAGATAAGATCGAGGAATGGAACAAGAATGCCCATAAAGGCAATAATTTGATAGACGTGTCGTTAGCTGTGGGACAACAGATCATAAACTGGAGGAAATTGGAGATGGCCAATTGGAAGGAGTGCCTCAATAATTTGTATCAAAGGTGAGTAAAGTTTCAGTTAGAGTAAAATTAGTATATTATAGATAGGCATACACGCTCACGAAGTTTTTCCCGGTGCTACATTAATTTCTTGCTCTCTTTTTACCAACATCCTTGCCTCCGAAAACAAATGTTGATTGCGTTGATCAGACTAAAAAAAAACAGAAAATGTATCAAATCTTCACAAATCACTTTAAAACAAAAAAAAAACTGCAACATTTACAGAAAACAAGCTGAAGCCCACAAATACTGGTTCTATTTATACTCCGTTATCAATTCTTATTTGGACTCGAATTCTGACCCTGTACAAGCTGACAGGGTCATAGCTGTACTGAAAGACTTCATGGAGAAGTCGAACTTGGCAGAATATGAAGTAAGACTGGACATCATATTCGTGTACCATTGTCATTTAGTGCATCTGGAGCCCTCAGAAAAAAGAGGTAGGTATCTTTTATTTTGTGTTTTTTAAACGTAATTAGACTTAGTCACATTTAAAAGCTACCTTAACGGATATAGGTCCCTCTAAATAGAAAAATATACCCTTAAAATGTCCCTCTAAATAGAAAAATATACCCTTAAAATATACCATTTAAAAACAAAACGCCAATAGGCTCAATGCCAGCCCTATATTTAAATAAATAAATAATTGATTGCATAAGTATTTATTAATTTTTCAGATGAACTTCTTTCGATATTATGGAACACATACAACTACTACGCACAGTTTAGCGCACAAGTATCTTCGCACATCAAAGAGAAGCGAGCTCCGATCGAGAAGAAATTGCGTGACTTCGTCAAGATCTGCACGTGGGACAGAGATCTTAGTTACTGGAGCGTAAAGGACACTGTCGAGAAAGCGCATAAGGCGCTTCATAAACATACCAAGGAGTTTGAGGTTTGAAAATTAATTATGTTTTTGTATCGTAATTTATATTACAACTGAAGTTGATGCCACTGGATATAGAAATAACCTGAGCTGGTACCACCGTATTGTATTAAACATTAATGTGCTAACATTATTATGTACTGAGTTGAACGTCCGTGATCCATACATTTTTTTGTAAAGCGAAGCTTAACGCACGCGCGTAGGCACTCCGTTCGCCGCGGTGGGTTTCTGCCTTTAAGGTGACAACTTATCACAAAAAATTCTCTCAAGGCATCGGCCGCTGTTTGAAGCCCGATCATGTTATTAAAAAATAAAATCGCTTCGATCGTTAATCTTGTTCACCCGCGATTAACAATTCCTTCTTTTTGTATTCTAGAATGTTCTGAAACAGAGTGTAACGAGTTGCCTAGTGGACAACTCGACAGAGGTAGTTGGTGACCATGTCGGTATTTGGGATCGGCCGAAACGAACCACAACCGCCAACGCCCCCACCGGGGGAGCCTACATGATTGATGTACAGAACCATATCGTTCTAGCAAGGAACATCAAGGTATGTTCAGCTTAAATTTAATTTGCTGAAGTTAGTATTTTTTAGTACTAACGCTAGACTTGTAGTACTAACTGTTGATATTTGCTACTTGTTACTAAGTCGTGTGGATATTTTTATGTAAATATTAGAATTAGTTTGGTGTATTTCTCCTTTATATCTTGTGCTATGTTTTTCATACCTTTTTTGCCACCTGGCACGCATAATTTGATGTACAGTAAGGATACATAACAATAAATAATATTATTTACATATCGAATCTATTTTTCTATTAATTTATTCTTATGCTAAACATCTTCATGTTTTTTTTATCCTATTTGCTTTAAATTTTACCATAGGATGACTAAAGATAGGTTATCAGTGCATCTGATTTTGGTCTTGTCCTCTCTTCTTGATTTGAAATAGAAATTAACTTTCCGGAATATTACTGTTTTAAGCTTATAAACATCTTTCGTTGATTTAGTGGATTATTCCATTTGACAGTTGACATCACAGGTCAACTATAATTTTACTACGTTAAATAATTACAAAATGTCGCAAAAAGTGCTCGAAAATCTCATACGCGAGTTACAAAGTACAGTGTCCGCGTTGGTGATTAAAGTTAGTGCACTGGAAGCTAAAATTTGTGATCAAAACTTAATTATTTCTAATCTAATACCAGTTTCACCTGATGTTCAAGTACCTCCAAATGTTGATATTCCATCAATTACCGTCACAAAGTCGAAGCAGGAAAGTTCAGATCCAGATGCGCTGCAGCGCTCAAAACGACAAGCCCGTCTAAAAGCCGTCGAGGCTCTAACCACCAATGCAGCAAAAAAACCTAAAGGATCAAGCAATATTAGCGCTGCAACTGCGCTTAAGCAAAACGAAGACGTTCCGAATACACCCGATCGCATTTGTGATTGTGTGGCCACGAAACCAGTAGATACTAACGCCACTACAGATGTGTTGGAAGTTTCTACACATAAGACTGATACACTGAATGAGGGCATCAAGACCATACATGACCGGAATGTCGTTCAAAACCACACACGTCGCTCCCATCGCTCCGTAATAAGAGCGACCGGTGAAGCCGATACAGAACTACTGACGGTAACACAAACAAAATATGTCCACGTTTGGAATTTCCACAAAAATATGACAGAGGAAAATATTGCGTCATACCTTAAGAAGAAACAATCTAACCTTGAGTTCGCAATAAAAAAACCCGATCCTGTTCACGAAAACCATAACTGTTTCGTAATAGAGGCCCAAGCTGAGCATTTTCAATTTTTAATGTCTCCGAGCAACTGGCCCGCCGGAACAGCACTTCAGCAATGGTATACATCTAGATATCCGCGTAATCCCAATCGCAACTTTCGCCCCCAAGTTGAAATCCAAACCCAGAAGCCATAAAACAACAATATTTTACCAAAACGTACGAGGGTTAAAAAGTAGAATAAATGAAATAAAAGCCGCACTCTGCGATTTTCCTGGCCACACACTGGCTTTAACCGAAACAAGACTAGACGACAGCGTTTACGATTCCGAGTTGTTTCCATCACACTATGCAGTTATACGTCAAGACCGACCTAGTGGGGGAGGAGGCGGAGTGTTGCTTGCAGTTCGTCAGCCTTACCAGTTACGTCGGATTCAATGTCACAGTTCACCGGATGATGAAATTGTTGTCGGCAAAGTTAGTATAGGGAAGTTTAGATTTATCTGCTGTGTAGTTTATTTAGCACCAAAAATACCTGACAGCCGATACTATTCCATTTTTAACTGTATAGAAACACTTTTATCGACACAAAAAGTACCAGTTCTAGTATTAGGTGATTTTAATCTATACTCAGCATCGCAAAGTGTACGCGAGGACTATAAATTGCTATTATCAATGTGTAATTTGATTCAACATAATAGAATAGCTAACGGTCTGAACCGCATACTTGACTTGGTTCTCACCCGTAGTGATTTAACACCAACAGTTTCCGAGTCCGAGGTAAGTCTTGTAGGGCCCGAAATCCATCACTTACCATTAGAAATAATCATACATTTTAACAGATTCTATTTGGATACCAAACATTTAGAGACCAATTATAATAAGAACTGTCAGAAGATGCGTACCCGCAATTTTAGAAAAGTAAATTATTTTGATCTTTATTCACGACTGTTTCACACAGACTGGTCTCAGGTATTTAGTTCATCGGATACTAATGAGGCAGTCGCATATCTTTATGACATAATTTATAAATTATTCGATGAAACTGTTCCTTCTAAAAACGTCTATAATAATAAAAACAACAAAAGGAAATACCCAGTTTGGTATAACCAAGAAATAATATACCATCTGAATTTAAAATCTTTTTATCACAAATTATACAAAATTACAGAAAACCAATTATACTATGCATTTTTTACATATTATCGTAAGCTATTTAAGTCACTATTGGTGACAAATATGAATAGTCATTTTAAAACCTTAGAGAATACTATAATACACAACCCTAACAGCTTCTGGCGTTATATTAAACAAAATAAGAAATCAAATGAACCATCAACTTTTGGCATGGATAACTCACAGGGGGTATCCGATGCTTTCGCTTCGTTTTTTAAAAGCGTGTTCTTATCAAGTGCGCCCTCACTGGACCCACGAGCGGCACTAGCGTTCGCCGCTAACTTGCCTTGTTCTAGCACCGCACCTGATGTTTACGTCTGTGTCGAACAAATACAAAAAAGCGATGTCCGTAAAGCATTGAAAGGGCTAAGTCCCAAATTCACGCAAGGTCCCGATGGTATACCACAAATAATCATTCGAGATTGTCATGACGTTCTCTTAGATCCACTTTTGCATATTTTTAACTTATCCCTGCAACAACGAATTTACCCTATTGCTTGGAAAACAACAAAAGTTCTCCCAATATACAAGGCTGGGTCCAAATCTGATGTGCAGAATTATCGCGCAGTAGCAGTACTGTCAGTGTTTGGCAAAGTTATGGAGTCCACACTGTACAGCATAATTTATAGGCAGTTACGCGGGTGGTTTTGTGATCAACAGCACGGTTTTCTGCCCGGGCGTTCTACTACAAGTAATTTGTTGAATATTTCAACGCTTTTGGCAAATGAACTTGATGCAAAGAGACAGGTAGATGTCGCTTATCTTGATTTCCAAAAGGCATTCGACCACGTTCATAATGACGTGCTTCTCCGCAAAATGGCGAGCATAGGATTCTCAGAAAACCTCATCTATTTCTTTTCTAGTTATTTAGCAGATCGTAAGCAATACGTTTTATATGATAATTGTAAATCCGAGCAATATATAGTTAATTCTGGTATTGGACAAGGTAGTTGTCTTGGTCCGTTATTATTTTTAATATTAATAAACGACCTACCTTCAATAATAAAACACAGCACCTGTTTGATGTTCGCGGATGATGTAAAATTGGCATTTTCAATAACCAAATCATCTGATTGTGCGCTTCTCCAGAGTGACATTGATGGTGTACTGCGGTGGTCGAGTGACAACAGTCTAAATCTTAATATTAATAAATGCGTCGTCATGTCTTACAGCCGAGCACATACACCAATATATGGAGATTATGCAATAAACAACACCACACTACAACGAGTATCTATTGTTAAAGATTTGGGAACATGGTTCGATAGTCAAATAACCTTTATTGAAAATATTACAAAGATATGTGATAAGTCGCGAAAAAGTCTAGGATTTGTCCTGCGGCAGTCTAAGTGCTTCAATAACCGATTGACATTGTGTGTGTTGTATAATGCATATGTCAGAAGTACTCTGGAAACGAATGCACTGATATGGAACCCATACCAACAGCAGTATACACAGGAGATTGAAAAAAATCAGAAATCATTTGTTAGATATCTGTATAAAAAACAATATTTTTATTATCCATACTTATATCCAACACTATTCATTGTTGGTATGGTAGACTATCATATGCTGGCAGTACGCCGTAACATCTCTCTTGTTACATACTTTTTCCGCCTCATACGTGGTTATACATATAACTCGGCACTATTAGCACAAGTAAACTTCCATATCCCACGGCAGGGCACGCATGCAGTGCGTGAGCGCCGTCACCGTCCTCTGGCAGTGCCGGCCGCGCGCACTAACATGGCTCGATATGCGCCCCTGCCCCGTGCTCTGCGGTATATCAATGAAATTTTAATTTATGACTCGAGCATTGATTTATTCTCATGCACCGAAAAAGCATTTCTTGCGGTAGCAGGACGTTATGTTGAGACGTTAACAATTGCTAGTAGTATTACCTAATAAATTATTTGTGATACATTTGAGACTGATTTTAACTTTTTTTTTTTTTTTATATACAATCTATTAATTAATACTTATAATAAAATAATTTACACTTTTTAATTTTACATAATATTCTACATGATTGTTATTATACACTTTGTCTACTTCTTCTTTTTTAAATCTATGTTTAGCAATCGTTACTTATACAATTTTATTATTAAATTTACATTGTACCTACACTGATTCTGAGTTGAGACTGTAATCGTAATAATTTATTATTTCATAATGTAGATACTCAATTCCTGCTTAATTATCACTTGTTGCGTAAGGTGTATTCTGTTAGCAATAAGATATCTGTAATATTAATAAATAAATAAATAAATAAAAATAAATAAATAAATAAATAAGTCTTGGATATTACGTGACAGAATTTAAAAAAAATACTCATAAAAACGTGGTAGCGTAGCGATGATCCGCTGAATTGGTTTTACATTATGTTTTCTTGTTCTATTGTCTCATTGTAAATATCACATACTAATTTTCCTTTTCTGTTTAATTCGCAGCCGATTCAGGTAGTACAAATATATCACTAAAATTATTATTGTTTTGCATCTTGATAGCTCTTACACACAATGGCAAATTAAAACTAAATTAAAAGGTTCTTAAGAAATAATTAATTGGCTGTGCTTAATGTCACAAGATTAGACATAGAGAATCGATAAACTTTGGCTCTTGCGACCTTCACTTGAAAATCGTCGTACTTTTAAGCTTACTTAGCAAAGCAACAACAACAAAGACAATCTTACCTGTTTACGCATGAACGTACGTCATCCCGCTTATGTAGTTACAGTAGGCATCAGTGTCAGAAAATGGCCATTGTGTACAGGAGTCATTAGATTGATGTTTGTTTTATAGTTAAATTTTAGTGGTTGCGGGGTAGTTGTATGTATAAATAACTTTAAATTGTTTGTTTTTAAACAGCTAACATTATAACACTTTTAATTGCGCAATTTTTCACGTAAATTTAAATTTCTTGACTAGAAATACCTGGATGAATTGGAGCAGCCCTGCAAGGTGATAACAGACGGGAGTCTTTTGTCCAAAGTGTCAAGTTTGCTTAACAAGGCTAAGACGCTTTGTAAAGACACTATTACCAATACTGGGTACCCATCACTCGTGCAAGCGTTGGATGACTTTGTAACCGTTGTCATTGAGACCAGCACGCATCTTGGATCTTTGGAGGTAAGAATTTGATATGCAGAATTGGAGTACTGGCAGCAACAACTTTTTTAAGAAATGTGGTTATATTTGAGGTGGTTAGGAGTTTAAAACTCTCGATAAATGGCAATAAGGTTCCACTTACACCATAGAACTAATATCGTCACTAAAACGGCACTGAAATACCTTAGTATATATCTCCTTATTACCGAATTCAAACGCGTTATATTATAGTGACCGTGCACGTGAAAGAAAAAATGTTCGGATATCATAAACGAATTCCCGAGTGATATCACATATTAATTCTTACAGGTTGACAGTTCTCTTCCGAAAGAGAAGCAAACATCTCAAGCTAAAAACTTCGTGCAACAAAAGCGCAAAGCATTAGCCGACCTGTTCAAGTATCTGACTAAACTCGGTCTCAATTACCGCACCGGTTTAGTTATACTTAGCGCATCTGATAAAGAATTGCACGATTTTACCATACCGCCGGTGGATTTGGAAGCCGCTGTCAGCTATCTGAAGAGCAGGTTTGTGTTTTGAATTTAATTAATTCATAGTAAATTTTTTATGCTTAATTCTTTTTATTAAAGCACGCTGCGCTAGGCTCAGTGACAATGAAACGCGAAACGGTTGGAATTTCTCACTTTCTCACCTGAGCAAAAAATCTTTTTACCATAGTATGAAGTCATTCTTTAACGCAATAAGAATAAAGAGGATCCAACATGCTTTTTGTCTATTAAATGTTCCATTTATTAAGAGCACAATGATATTTGTAGTTTAAAATCAGCAGTAGATTAATGTATGTAATGTTTTTAGACGCTGTGACGCTTCTTTATCGTTGCTGTGGTCTGGATGTGAGAAATACTTCCAGAAGAATATAGCACGCCATAGAATTCTGACTTTAGCGCTACAATCACCGCATCAAGACTTAGGTATTCAGAACATTGAGAGATGCAAAGGTTTTGCTGCGCAGTTACTGGTAAGAAATGATATTGTGATTTAAATTAATTTTTTGTGGTTGCTTGAGCCATTCCTATATTTTTCCTATTTCCCGACGCTTGAATTTGAAAAAAATGGTAATATCGAATACTATCAACTTATAACAGCACAAAAAAGTGAATTATCCATAATGCTACAGACAAAGTTTTGTTTCACTTCATACCACGATTTTAGAATAATCTATTCAATGTTGTTTTCAGAAACTTACCAACATACAAAAGAGTTCCATATCAAAATATTCACGCTACCTCTGTGATCTTCGTACTCTCACCACAAATCTTATTAATGTTTTCGAGGTTGATAATGCGAATACAAACATATCTTCACTTAATACAAAGATCAATATTCTTACTGAGTGTTACGCAAATACTAGCATTGTTCTAGAACAATTCAGTGTAGTACTGAAATCTTGTCCAGAAAGAGGCGTTAACGCAGAGGCAGAACCAGACTTTGATAACGTTCTCTCTGACTCGAAAATAGTACGATGCTACAAAAATAGTGACGAATGGCGTGATCTAAATAAAAAATTAAACGCTATAATAACACATGTAAATAAACAAAAGAACGCGTTACATAAAATTTCCAAAAATATGCCTAAAGAAATCGGCAATGGTAAAATAGTAATTCCTGTAGTATCTCAAGCTCATATCGATGTTGCAAACGATTGTAAAACAAATTTAGGGAGTATGATTAAAGATATTGACAATTTACTTCAAGATTATCAATTTAAACTTAAATTAAACTCTTACAATTATACTCCACAACATCCTCTTTTAAAGAGCATTGTTGGCCTATCTGGATACTTAAAAGAAACTGTAAATGAACTCGAAAAAATTGACAAAAATGATGATGTACCAATGGCAGGTATTACAAGTAATCAACTCATAGATCAAACTGAGGATCTAATTGCGACCATGTTACTTATAATTCAATCGGTATACAAGAAACATTTGCCGCACGATCACACAGAAAACGCTGAAGTAATAAACGCTATTGACGAGATCATAAAAAGTGACAAAGAAGAAGCTAAAGACATAATTGAGGACAAACATTTGAAAGAACAATTACACGATAAATTGTCTAGCGATTCCAAACTGCTGCAACTCGAGGCCCTAATTAATAAAACGCAAATATTGTTGGTCAACTATATCCAATATTTGGCTGATAAAAAAGATTTGAATGAAGTGAAGACTGTAGTGATGAGATTGGTGCCAATATTGGAACAAATGGTATTGTTCGTTCAATACTTTATAACGCAGAAAGTGGCGGTGCACAGGGTTTCGTGCAAGATGTTATCTGTATTGCTGAAGATTTTCTCAGATTTGGCTTCCAAAGGGTAAGATACTGCATCACTATGTTATTTTAATTAGTGAAACATATTATCTCAGTCATCGGATTGCACTTACTGAGTATAAGTATTTGTATTCAGATAACGCTTTTAGAAACAACCTTACAGCTTGGCTGTACTAAAACATAAAGCTAGCAGGCAATCGCCTGCAATACTAGTTCTACTAGAACCCCAATAAGCTGAATGATGTTGTTCTGATTTGCAGTTTCTGTAAGCCATCGGATCTGGACATGGAAGAAGGTGAAGGTGAGGGAGGTCCTGGCAAGCTGTCGGGCGGCATGGGTCTTGGTGACGGAGAGGGCCAGAAAGACGTGTCGGATAGAATTGAAAATCAGGTAATTTCCTAGATTTTTTGAAGATAAAATTTGACATCGAGTCTTTAGGTTTTTACTTGTCTGACTGACTTGTTAATCATCTGACATTAAGTTATTTATTTTTTAAACAGGATCAACTAGATGACGCACAACGTCCCGGTGAAGAGAAGAATGAAGATAATAGAGATTGTAAAGAAGAAGAGAAGGGAGTCAACATGACTGATGACTTTGATTCACATCTGCAAGACGTTGAGAAAAAAGGTAACGTTTTTTTGATAAATTCGAATGATTTGAAAAGATGAAATTAGCTCTTCAGATTATTGTGGCAATAATTCTATAGTCTGCGAACTAGTTGGCCGCGCCTTGGCATGCTTTAACTAGTTGGCATGCTTTAACTAGTTAAAGCATAGTTTGTAAAACCTCATTTTAAATTGTGTTATTGTTATAGAAGGCGAGCAGTCAGAACAAGAGGATGATGAAGATGATCCTGATAAGCAAATGGGTGACATTGATAATGCAGCTGAAAAGTAAGTGGGCAAAGTACATACAACAACAATAAAATGTATTAAACATTCTACGTTTTTGTAAATGTTGAACTACAACAACCGCTCTTCAAGACTAGACTAGTTCTAAAACTATTAATATTAATTAGAATTGTTATAAAACAGAAAATATGACAGAAGGACTTTGTACAGAGCCGGCTAATAGTATTTTTAACTCAATCTTACAGACTAGACCAACAAATCTGGGGGTCAGAAGATGAAGAAGAATTAGATGAAGAACAAGGTCAAAGGAAAGATCAAGAGGAAAAAGGTAAAGGTGAGAGCACTGGTGAGAAAGAAATGGCCGCTAAAGACAAAGAGCAGGAACAAGGCACCGATGATGGAGAAGAAGGTAAAGAAATAAAGAAGAAGAAAGATATCAATGAAATGGAGGAGCCAGAAGTTGATGATGATCATGTAAGTCGTCATTACTTAAATGTATTTTGCAAAAAATCTAATACAATAAATTAAGATAGATTTGTTATGAGAGTAGAATAATAATTATAAAGGAGTTTTATCTCGGCTTACCAGATGTTTGACGGGAGATTCTATGAAACCGTTGCAGGATCTAAGGTCTATCAATTTATATAATTATTCTATTTTCGTTAATTCATACATAGATGGATCCTTACCACGGTAACCAGCCACAGTACCCTGAGCCTGAAGATTTCGAGCTCCCGGAAAATATGGATGTGGATGGAGAGGAACCGGGGGATGACAAAGTGAGTACTTTTTGAATTGTTTCTGACTACTTTATAACGCGAGTTCATTATTATGTAAAATTTCAGCAAAAATACATCTGAAATTTACTGTCAGTTCTTCAGTTTTCATTTACAGGTTTCTTTGCGCGGAATTTTAAAACTATAGCTATAAATATTTAAATCCAACAGGAAGGTGAAACAGAAACTGAGAATCCTTTCGACGTTGACGTAATGAAAGAAGACATAATTGAAGAGCCGGAAAAGGATGGCGACGATAAAGCCGAAGACGGCAAGGATACTAATAATGGTTTAGAAGTGTCCAGTGATGAAGAAGGAGCCGACAAGGACGAGGAGGATAGGGAAGGAGCTGATGAGGAGAAAGTAAGTTTTGACATACGGAATTATTAATAAAGTTAAAAATATAAGAGCTTTGACGTGAAAGAAAATGGGATGTGTAATGTGTATGTTATGTACTAAAGCGATTACACAAAATAACATACACGCTGTAATTAATTTACATAGAAATATCAAGACTTATAAGTAGTTTGTTATTAAACTTTATTTATCATCAGGACAAAGAAGACGACAAAGTACAACAAGACGAAAAAGAAGAAAATCCAGAAGATGAAGAAAAAGATGGCGGCGAAGAGATAGACTCTGAACAAGAAACGCCCGATCAACCAGAAGAATCAGAAACCCCAGAAATACCCAAAAATGAAGACAAGGAAGAACTTCCTAAGAATCCAGAAAATATCAATGAAGAAGATGAAGTAGAACAGAAAAATAAAGAAGCGAATCCTCAAGCAAACCCGTCTAACAATGATCCTACTGCCGAGGATAAGGCGGAGAATGCAGAAATGGATAAGGGGACGGATGATAATGTGGAAACTAATGCGGAACAGAAGAAAGACGAGGAGTCTGCTCCTTATGTAAGTATGAAGGCCGTAAGGAGTGTAGGAGATTAAAAAAATACTAGTCCACTAATAATATGGCAATATTATATTTATTATGTTAACACTAAAATAAAAAAATTAATGCATTTTCTTGAAATCAATTTTGCCTTATTTACGTACAAATCTAAATCAAATCAAATATTCACTAAATGCATTGTGACATGGTTTATATTATTCGTAGTGTCTGGTAGTTAAAAATAGGAAACAAGTAATTTTCAAGACATAATTTAGTACATACGTTTAAGTTTTAAATATCTAGTAAAATCTCATTGAATTTTATAATATGTTATTCCACAGGAACAATCTCAAGAGCAAGTAGGTGAAGAGAAAAAATCGACAGGTCGTTCTGAGCTCGACAAAAGCGATAAAGGTCACCGCGGTGATAAACAAGCCGCTAGCCGCACTGACCGGTCGCAGGAAGAACAGAAGAAACACGAGAACAAACCTGGCAAGACAGATCAGGAACGAACACTTGGTGAGTAATCAGAATAATCTCTGCGCCTCCCTATGTTCGATATCTCAATTCACTCTAGCGTTTATAGTCTTTGAAACAAGATTAGTGTACAATATGTACACATTTAAGTGTGGACAAACGTTATGTTATTAGTTTTAGTAGGCATTGAAATTGGTCCTTTTCAATGGAATTACCGAATGGTGTTACACTGCGCAGAGGAGTCCAATCTCCTTTGATGACTATTAGGTCGATTCAATCAATGTTCCGTTTAATAATTGAGATAGTATTCTTGTACATGTAAAAAAACACAAAATAATTTTTTATCTTATATTTATGAAGATAATGACTAAGAGAAAGACTGAAAACAGTCAATAATACGTCACTTAAATACACTTAAAGTTGCGATTATCGTTTAGGGAAATAAGGGCTACAAGTTGCAATCTGACATTCGAATAGAGAGAAAATAACATTAGTGACAGCCTGATTTGTCGAAAACTTGTGTAATTTTAATTTTTTTTAAATATATTTGTTTGTCTATTCGAATGTCAAACTTGTTTACAGGCCCTGCCCTGTTAGTATATGTATTTACTACGTTATCGTTTTCAGGTGAAGTTAACGAAAAGAAACATAAGCAATCGAAAACACTAAACGTGGAGCGTGAAGATGACGCTGAAGACGGCGGCGATAACGACGACAACGCCGACAAGGAAGCCGATGCCTACCAACACGTGAAGCAAGCCAACAAAGATGACTTACAGGTAGGCTACTCCAGCAGAAGTTAGAATTAATTACGAGGTGATTTTGATCCCCCTTTGTGAGATGTTGTAAGATTTGCTCGACTCCCTCGCCCAGCCCCCCGTACTCTCACGTGAGAGTTTACAAAATGTGTATTTTTAGTGTAAATACGTTTAAACAATCAAGGGCCTACTGTGCTACTTTGTGGCGTTCGCCTAAATGTTATTGTTTACGATTTAGTCATATTTTAGAACTAACATTGTTTCTTGCGGGAAAATAATTACCCCCACGCGAGGTTCGGCTCGACTCCCCCCTCCCCTAAACACCTCACGAAATTAATGGACGCCCTCAAAATAGTATACTAATAATATCGTAGAGGAAACCTGAAAGAGGAAAGTAGCAATGGGAGTGCTTTACGAAGTTAACGTCTAATTGATATTCGGCTTTACTCATTATCCTCCTGCCGTGATGCCACTTTACTTGGAGTCAGCGCAGTATGTCTCCATCTCCATTAACCGTCATCATTCACTTCCTTTTAAGCCATATAATTTCAGACAGTCCATCTATCAGGTAGCTGTACTAGGCCAGCGTGATGTAACTAGCTAGCTCTAGCCAATAGTACCCAGTAGTGGCAGTAAATTTGTTCATAATTTTAATAAATTATAATGCTTTTCTTTTATAGGCAGTAGACGCCGCTACAAAAGAGCAAGCAGACCAACAGCCAACATTACAGCAAGAGGAAGACGACGACGCTGAAAAACTTAAAGAAGATGAAGAAACACCAATGGAGGTTGATAACGAAGAGTTACAGGTTGGTTTTGAAGACATTATTAACGGACGCTTTAAGTCACGCGTTTGTGCTCTTGATATCTGTTGCAATACAAAGATTTCTGTTCCCGTGATTATATATTTTATCTAAGATATAAGGCGATAAACTGAAACTTGTGTTTGTAAACCAATTTCAGGTAGAAAAATCAGAAGAATTAAAAGCGGAGAAAATGAAAGAAGGCTCGGAAAAAGAGAAAGAGAAGTCTGGTAACAAGAACGAAGGTGGGGAGGAACCCACAGGGGATACGGGGATAGAAGTGGAGGGAGATGCGGTTGTGACTGCCCATGTGCCGAGGGGCACCGACACTACGTACCATACAAGGTAAGCAAAAAAAAAAAAGAGTAATTCCTACACTTTCGCCATTACTTTAGCTTTTGGGAAAGCTGCTTACTTCCCAGCACCTGATAACAATAGATTTTTCTGTTGTGCCTATTATTTGGGGGTTAAAACGCACAACACGTAAATCCAACGATACAAATGCTAGTCACTCGCACAAAAGCATACGTGTTACTAGCAAGAACGAACTAATGGCATGTGTATCGAGATTTTGCCAGTAGCTCACGTGCCCGTACAAAGCATGCTAGGAGATCGCTTTGATTTGGTTTTATTTTTCCCCTTGCGGGGAAGTGTGGGGGGAAGCGCGCATGTCATCTAAAGCTTTTCTAGTAAATGACATGTATATTATTTCGATACAGAATGCCAATAGCATGGCAACAGCAGCAGCAAGCAGATGGTACGCCTTACCAGTGCCTAGCGTGCTAGCCACAGACATATTATTCAAATATCTAAAATACAGGCCCTGGCTTAGTTTAGACTCCAGATCCCCCACAAGTTACAAATTTTGTCAAACTTTCTGTCAACTATTATTATACTACAAAGTGTAACATAAGAATGTTATTTGTTGGAGATGAAATAAACATTATTATTATTATTCAGGCTAACCGACACGCAAACGCAATCAGAAGATTTGTCACTAGACCAGTACATGAGCATCCGCCAATGGTTGAACAGTGGCCCCACACAGAGCCACGGCACTGTCGCCGTGTGGCGCACGCTGTGGAGGGACTCGTCCGCCGCCGCCAGGGCGCTCTGCGAACGGCTGCGGCTCGTGCTGGAACCCACGGGACGATCCCGAAGAGCTGGTGAGTATATTACAATCAAAGACTTATCTTGAATGCACATCGGTGCATTTCGAGATCTGCTGCTTAGGTCCGTGTAGATTAGAACAACTTGGGATCAACTACATTATTATATCGGAGCTAACACTCTTCATAATAAAATTCTAAAGCATTAAAGAAAATTAAACTTTCTCTCAATGGGATAAAATTCATATCAGAATGACGGTAAATTGAGATATACCTTAATTTTCTTAGGTGTTCTATTCGTTTATTCTAGCGCGCTCTAACGCACATCGCAGTGTCACTTAATGCCAGGCAAACTGGCAATCATGCGTTAATTCATTGTAGGCTTGATGAATTTATAAAAAAATATGTATTTATAGCTTATACCTTATTTCCATATCAGGCGACTTCAGAACTGGTCGTGCTATCAACATGCGCCGCGTGATCCCGTACATCGCGTCCCACTTCAGGAAGGACCGCATCTGGCTACGACGCACAAAACCCGCTAAGCGAGAGTATAAAATCGCTATAGCCGTCGACGACTCTAGCTCCATGTCCGATAATAGGAGCAAGGAGCTGGCGTTTGAGAGTTTGGCGCTTGTATCTCAGGTTTGTGTAATTTTTATGAATTCTTGACCATTTTTTTGCGATAATAGTGGGTATTTATAATATTTTTGATTGGACAAAATAAAAATAGGTAGACATGGAAAGATATCGGGAGGCCTTTTCCCTGCAAAGGGGCAAAATGGATAATCTACCTGAATATGACTTGCTATCGTCTAGTATTTAGTACACGTTATTATTATAAGTACTAAGTAGCGATTTAAAAAATAATATCAATAACGTTATCCTTTTATAGGCATTGAACCTTTTGGAATCTGGTGACCTGGCGGTGCTCAGCTTCGGCGAAAAACCAAACTTACTGCACCCCTTCACGGAACAGTTCTCCGAACATTCTGGCTCCAAAATACTGGAGCAACTTCGCTTTGAACAAACCAAAACCAAAATAGCACAATTGCTAGATTTCTGTACAGTCTTATTTGAAGAGCAGACGATGCGAAGTGATGCTGTAAATGCCAAGTTGTTGGTGGTAGTCAGTGATGGAAGGGGAATATTCTCTGAAGGGGAGACCAAGGTGCTACAAGCAGTGAGGAGGGCGAGGCAGCAAGGAATATTCCTAGTCTACGTTATCATCGATAATCCCGATAACAAGGTACATTTTTGACGGCACTTGAGAAATTGAAGTTTGCCGGCGGGGTTGAAGTTAGCTCGTGCCAACTTCAAGCCGGACAATAAGATTGACGAGAACTGAAATAATTGATAGCTAATACAAGTTCCTAAAAATCTGAAACACACAAATGCTAACCTTTTGGGAGCCATATTTTTATCTTAGATAGGCTCTCGCTTACGCTCAAGTTCTTTCAGACTGACAGTTATGGATAGTTTCATTTTCTGCATAATATTTAGATGATTTTACACGTTTTTTTTTCAGGACTCAATCATGGACATCAGGCGCCCTCTACTGGATCCGGTGACGAATGCACTGACTGGCTTCGTATCTTACTTGGACACATTCCCGTTCCCCTTCTACTTAATATTACGAGATATGTCGGCTTTACCCACTGTTCTCGGTGATGCCCTAAGGCAATGGTTTGAACTGGCCGCTAATACAGCAACCTAAATTAAGAAACCATATTAGTCATTTGAATTTAGATTTAAGTTATGTCTACATTCTTACCCATATGGTAGGTTATTTTTGCCGTCTATTTAATTGAAAATATGTAGAAATTGCTCAATATCAATTATATTGAATGATCTCTCCGTATCGTCTGTTTTTGATGTCTCTATCAATGTTGTAGGTATTCAACACATCAAAGTAGCATTAAAAGTCATTTGAAATCCCTTTTTGATAATAGTCATGTAATCCAAGTAATTGAAATCAGTGGAACTATGTTATATATTAATGATATTTAGGATTAGGTATAAGTGATATTGATTAGTCAACCAAGACTAAAAAAAGAGCTTGTTAGTTCGTATCGAGCTGTGATTACTCGACTGCAAATCGACCTTGCGAATATATTGTTTTTCAAATATTGGAAAATAAATATTTCGATGTCAAGTTTCGGTTTTTTATTTCTGTTCTTTCAATTGCAGGCATTACCCAGACTTATTTTATATTGTTGGGCGTACAAAAGAAAATAGAAATTTTCACAATCGTAAATAAGATTTCTGCTACACACTCAATATTACTCGATAAGACTTCTAATCTAATTTGAAGACTATGTTGTAACGAAGTCTTGGTGAGTACTGGCCTCCGAAACGAGAACTCTCCACTCTGCACTATTTAATCGCGAGCATTTCTTTTCGTTAGAAAGTTTGTGTCACTATAAATACATACTGAATATCAGTAGTTTGTGGTAAAGCGCTCTGAGACAGAATTAACATTGAGTTACAAGTTCTCTGAAGTGTACAATGTACAAATCTGAAATTTCTTTTCGTTAGAAAGTTTATGTCACTATAAATACATACTGAATATATCAGTAGTTTGTGGTAAAGCGCTCTGAGACAGAATTAACATTGAGTTACAAGTTTTCTGAAGTGTACAAATCTGAAATAAGAAACAATCATTTTAAAAAATATTATATTTGTCAACTGAAAATTAAACAATATCTTATTAACATAATTTTTCACTTACCAGTATTACGGGAATTAACACAACTTGTGTAAATCTTTAACATTTAGGCCTATGTTAAATTAATAAATAATTTCTTTACGAACTTTCTACATTACAGATGGTGTTCCAAGCTTCGCATTCAATACCTAAACATAAAAATCATGTTTCCAATAGAAACAAAACTTAATGCACCTCTTATTATCTAAAACTCTAATATACATACAAATCTAAAATTAGTTTGGATTGTATAAAATTTAGTACTGAAATGTGATTCTGGTTAGAAATGTAACAGCAGCAATTAATGCGTTTTATTTAACATTATTTTTGCTTATAATGTGGACATCGCATGGTAGCTATTAGTACAATTTAAATAAAATTTCATGTCTTTTTTATTTGTACAATGCATAAAGGCAAAATATATTACAATGCCGTTTTAACAAAATATACCTATGTGAGTGTGATAAAAACGTATTCCCAATAATACTTTATCTAAACAATTTTAAGCCGTCGCTAAAATTGTAGGTATCCAAATTTACTGAAAATCTACTGTTGAATTTTTGTAGTTGGGTTTCGCTGAAATCGTGAAAGTAGGTAAAATTGGTTCTAGATCATTTTATTATCAGCGAAACAATTAGTTTGAACTAGGGGTCAACCTATGGTCCATGTACCTTTGAACCCTGGAATGAGGACGGCACGCGCAAGCATATCTAAATATAATTTTAAATCAGAAATGCAGCATTTACTAAAATGGACTAAAGTATTAAATTTTTTGTACCAAATAACATTTTCAAGACGCGTTTAGTGTAAACTAAACATTGAAATATCTATGTTTACTTTAACACAAACAACCCTCTGCCGGCAAAATTAAAAGGGTAGCAAGTCTTTTTTCATAATTATAACTGACGAAAGTTTCTACAATTTTATTGTTGCACGCGATTATTTCGATTCATATTATTATTACTAAAAGGATTTTTAAACTATGTTGGGGTCGGTTTGAATGTAAATTTTCTACACAATGTTACATATTGTTGGATTAAAAATATGACATTAGATTTATAACTTTCACGGAAAACACTCGTTTGCGGTATCACAAATACCTCAGTACTAATTTATATAAGTATTACAATAGACGAATGCGTAGTTCATAGAGCACCAGTTTTATATTAAAAAAAAAAGTTCCCCAAATAGTTTCGATATCAATTTGTAAGACTTGCTTCCCTTGTATAGCGGCGATATTCGAAAGCGAATATAATAATAGACCGTGATAAAGTTTAGAATAAAATAAGCTTATCATAACATATGTAAAATATTAATATGTTGACATAACATGACTAAGCCTAGATATTGTTAAAAACGTCTTATAAACATGATGTCTTACTATCAAATAATAAATATGATTTAACCCTAAACAAAAAAAACTCCATCTCAGTTCACTTTTGAGCGGTTTAAAGCTGTTAAAAGTCCAGCGAAACATCTAAGAATTTATTCGTTATCAAAATCATATTTTACCGACCATATTTTTATGTCGGGCATGATCTTTTGTATTGTATAAAAAATTACGATTCACTAAAGGAATCCAATATAAAGGGGTTTATTCTAGCAAATTCTTCCTATGTAAAACATTTTTGAAGGCCATTGTGGTAAACTCGGAGACCGTCCATTACAAAAACAAGACATTTCGAAACACGAGACGTGTTCGATCAACAACATTTTACACTAATATACACAATTGTGTACTCCATACAGAAGCTGGCCTTTGACAAAGGCAACTGAGATGTTAATATATTCGCAGGAACATCAGCATCGCGACAAGATTTCCAGTTTTAACAGATTTCGTTTTTTCTTATAAGACATTATTTACATTTATTCTGAATGTCCCACCTGTTTCCACCAACATTGGAAAAACTGTATGGAATTGCATATAGATTGACTGGTATAAAGACTGAGGCTGCATGGTTTCAATTCGCTCGAAATTCGAAAAAAGATCACAGTATGCACATATCTAATAAAAAATTGATCCCTTTAACAATGTGACTAATAGAAATAAGGACGTTTACACAGAACTGAATGCACGCAGTCCAGTCTTGAGATTGAGCGGAGACATCTACGCTCATTAATGTAGCTTTAATATTAATATATTGTATAAGTTTATTGTTAAACCTGTGATGGACAATGGTCTCTGGAATTAGATTTTCACTTTGCGGAATCCTTGGACGAATGATTGTTGGTCTCTTCAGTCTTATCACTGTCACCATAGAACTTTGGCTGAAAATTATAATGGAATATTAACTTATAACATCTTTGAAGTATGAAGTTAGGATTTAGGGAATGGCAACACTGGATTTAGTGTTGCCTTTCGGAATTTAATCATGGTTTTACTGCTTTTGGCAACTCTCAGATATTTTTATTTATGTCTAAAGGTCTTGAGTCCTATGTTAAAAAAATCTAAAGACTGATTTGATATTGAATGGATTGTAAATAATAGTGACAAGAAATTATGTGCTGGCAAATTAGAAACATGACAGTGAAACTGTGTAGTTTACTTTAAAATAAGTGTTTTTGACATTAACCAAAGTTTTAAAGTGTGCCAAAGCGATTAAAAACATGTTATTATTCTTCCGCTTGCTTGATCTTACTATATGAGCATAATGGTTTTTTCTGCCTGCAAATTATAAAATAATCATAACGAACACTATGGATGAGTAAAAAAACACGACAAACGAATTAGTGAAGATCTATGAATAAAGTAACAAAAAAAAACCCAAACAAACTCAAACATAGAAAAGAAACACACAGACATAATAAAACAATGTTAGAAACAATAAATTATATCTAGGTATTTTAACATAGACTATAAAATGAAATTTTACACCTCTGATTCTGTGAGGAGATCCGTACCCAACAGTTAGACAAGAAACAGGTTAATGATTTTCATTCATTTAATCATTTAAAATGTATTTTAGAAAACTCAAATATTTCTTGTGTGTTTCTTGAATGTTTAAATAAATCACAACATAATCGCTTGATCAACAAATTATTAGTTTAAACAACACTAATTGTTTTGCAAACATATTTTTTGAATTGATAAAGAAGTGTTTCGTAACATTTTTTGAATTGTTAAAGAAGTGTTTCGTAATGTAAATTGAGCAAGCGAATGTTTACATGGCACAAAACAATAAAAGTAGTTCTGTGATTACAGATCAAGTACCTTTTTTAATATACCTTTGTTATAATTACTAGCAAATCTATAATAACATCAGATGAAAATTTACGAAGACATAAGTGAACGTGAAAAACAACACATCAAAAATCAACAAGTAGATAATATGTATTTGTAAAAGCATGATTCAACGCTTCTAGCATTTTGTACTAAACTTACACATATTTTGTACTATACTGTGGTGACTTTATTTCCATATCCGTTTTTGACACCGTTATAACTTGTAAAACCCTAAAAATAAACAATACTACTGTACTTTATGTATCAAAACTTTGAGGGTCAAAAAAAAATTGATAAAACGGCAATTTTACTAATAATTTGATCGCATTTATCCCGTCTTTGGTCCAAAACAGTATATACGCTTTCTCTAGGTCCACTTACGACAGACCACAGTCAAACTGTTCGGCGCCAGTCTTACATGATTGTGTCTGTAGAGTCTGCATCAGATTCCTGGACATTCAAATTGCTCAAAATAATCTGAACAACTACGAAAATTAAACGTTATCTCAATGAGACAAGGAATGTTTCAGAACAAACACAATACACGGCAACTGTAACTCTGAAATAAACTTTATCACATTGAAATATAGTTTAGGTTAGGGTAGTAGCTAGCTAGCCACATACATCATTGTTAGATCCTACAGTTTATCAATGCATGCTGCGTTTCGTTGACTTTTGCAACACGCTAGCTAGGAAGAAATATAATATAAATACATATGGGATACAAAGTTTTGAATTCTCCACAGCCTATTTATATTCAATGGATATTTATTTAATCCCTTAATAAATCAAAATCGTCTTATCTAATGATAAAAAAGCAAGATTTGATCTGCCAAGTTACGTTTATTCACCCCCATTATAATCAGAATTTTTAGGGCCTGTTTCAGCACTTCTGATAGCCGCTAAACGCAGGATAAATAAAAAAAATGTAACAAAATTTGTACAAAATTATATGTCAAGTAATTTAACTAGAACTTATCAGTGTGCTGTGAAACAGGCCCATAAAAATACTTTTATGTTCTTATGAGCTCGAATGTGTAAAGGTAAAGCCACTGGCAAAACTCAGTAAAATTGTGTTTTGCGACCTTATCTGCTTGCGAATAAGATCGCAAACTCAATGTTACCAAGTCGCAGCTTTGGTGTGTAAATAACTTTATGAACACTGAACTCACAAGAATCGTTTTATCGGTGCCGCAGGTTTAATAATAATGTACTCTAGAGCGTCAATTTAAGTAGTAATAATGTGTCCACTCTCACCTCATCATGTTTCTCCTCGGCGGTGACGCGGTCGTCATCGTCGTCACTGTCCTCGTCGGCAGAGGAGTCGCCGCCTGAACCCGCAGTGTCTGTTTTAACTGAACATAATAATTTGTTATACTTTTTGACTACATAATGACAAATCGTCTGATATAATTTTATTTGTCTGAAGACGTTCTGTGTTATGTATGGCCCCCAATGAGATGACGACTGGTAAAGGTCGTTGGATGCAATGGGGCCTTTGTTCAGCAATGGACCTCTTTTGGCTGAAGACAGTTTGAACGGCCGCGCAGGTAAACTCAGTGTTAAGAATCAAGATTTAAGAATAATAATATGAGTGTGAAATATAAGTTAAAGGGGTTTGAAGATTTTGGCATTCGGTAAAGTCCACCTTATATATATTTTTAAATGTCGGCCACTCGTGAAACCCTATTTCGATAGCTGACATTGATATAAACAAAACATACATGTATGTCAGATTATAAAATCTCGTAAAGTATCGTACTCTCGTATCAAAACTATAGAAAAATTTTCAAAATCTTTTATGAAAGTCGCAAGGTTTATAGGTTAGTAAAATAAGTTTGTCGTCAAAATGTATCGGAATAACTAAGAAACAGTGACATTAAAAAATAAATGACGTCATTGCACTGATAATATTTACCCAAACTGGTAATTAGTGGCTCGCCCCTTATTACATGGGAAATGTGGGTGTACTAATTAGTACACATCGGCCTAATCCTTCGAAGAATACATGTATCTACAAATTGTATTATTAGCGTAAATAAAAAAAAACATTTCCAGCCAGTCATTAATATATTTGACACACCAGTTTAAGATTGCATAGGGTAAATCGAATTCTAAATAACAATTGACCAAGCTGATTGAGTATCGCACAGTAAAAATACCTACCCATGCTCTTGATAAGACAGGATAAATAATTTTATGAAGCTATCTTTACTAATAATGGTATATAATACATTATTATATTAAAATTTACTAATAAAATAAAAATAAGGATATATAGGCTTTCATTTAGAGATCTATTAATTGTTTGGTTGCAAAATTTTTTGGACTGAAGATAGTGCAATATATTATATAAATAGGTAATTGGATCTCTTTATTTGGGAAATGAGCAGGAGACCCGCAACCAACGGATACTTAATTCTGATGTGTGAAGTGTCTTTAGGAGCTCTGTATACACTGATACGGCTGAAACTGATATTCAGCCGTATCCGGGAACATGTTAGAGGGAGGATGTGCTAACCCAGCAGCAATATAAACAGTGATAGCCTTGGGTACAACCAGAGGACTGCAAAGTCGTAGGTCTCCAGTCCGAATCCAAGGCACGCACATCTGACTTTTCGTAATTATGTGCATATTAATAATTACTTCTCACGTGAGGAATACTGCATGCTTGATATTTTCTCAATGGCATGTGAAGTCTGCCAACCCGCATTAGGCTAGCGTGGTGGACTATAACCTAATCCCTCTCATACTGAGAGGAGACCCGTGTCCAGCAGTGGGACAGTATATGGGTTGATTAATATTGTCAATTTTTACCTTAACCGATAAGCATTTGGTACTTTTAGGTATTCCTTAAAATATTTTGGAACCTAACCCTTCTCATTTGGAGTGGAAACCTGTGTCCAGCAGTGGGACAATTAATGGGTTGATGATGTACTAACCCGGCGTGATGTTAGCTGGCTGCGCCTGCGCAGGGCGCGCGCGCTCCCGGTTGAGCTCGTCGAAGCACTGCAGGCACACGCGCAGCGGCTTGTCGCTCTGCCCTCGCAGGATGTACCTCTTGGACGAGCACGGGCCGCACACCACCGACCCACACTTACGACAATGATGCTGCAAAAAATGAGAATGTTATTTTTTTCATTTGTATAGCTATGTTCTCCCAATATTCGGCATAACAGCAGACTCTAAACTGAATGTTTGGTAGTATTACATAGTTTTTGCACTTTGTAGAAAGAAATCAGTAATACCTAAAAATGTAAAGTGTACCTGATTGATGGCAATATACTATACTATACTAGCCTTTGTCCAGGACTTCGTGCCCATAAAGTTGATTTTTTCCCCCCGTTTTTGCAATATTTTTAATGAATACTCCACTCCTATTGGTTGTCCACTTACAGTAGGATATGTCCTTAAAATGTTTAAAGTCTTACCCTCCTGTTGAGAACTGTGAACTGTGTCCTCTTGCAATGCATGCATATTGCCGCCTCGTTGTCTGGCACCCACACAGCCGCGTGCTCGGAAGGCGGTTGTTTGCCACCTAACAAAATAAATAAACAACTGATTTACTGTCAACACTTGGGACTTTAAAGCTGGACAGACATTCGTAGAGAACTGACCCTAATCAGAAAACCATACAAACAAATGACATTCCGTTAGCGTGAAAACGTCGAGAAAATATACGTTAGTTTTTGTTTACACTAAAGCCGAAACACGTCAACTTTATTTTGATTAGATAGGCAAGAAAAAGATACAAAATAAAAGAAATGGTTAAAACTTACGCGGTGACGTGCTACGAAAGTTAGTAACCGCCCCGTGCAACGCGCGCGGGGGGCGGTCTGCGCGATCTAAGGGCGATTGAGTGACTTCCCTGTTCGGTTATTGCGCCAATTTTCGTAATGAAAATGGGTGAATAAAATAATGAATAATTTTTGACCATTTTTTTTTTGAGAAAAAGTATAACATTAGTTAAAAACCATTGCTATCGATTCTGTTACTGATTCTGAACAAACTACTTGCAGCTTTCGTATAAACAAAAACTAACATTGTATAAATGTATAGCTTTGTTGACACTTACAATGTAATGAACAGAATCGTGGAGACTATATATAAAAAAGGTTTGAGATAAATGCACCCAACCTTTTCTTATTTAATTGATTTTATAATTGTTTTATAGACAAAAACAAGTGAGTAAGGGAGCAAAATACTTACTCTTTCTTAGCAAATCTTCTATACATTTCTCTATGTGCGCCATCCATTCTTCTTTTTCGGTGGCTGTTGCAGCGTAAACAGCAAAGGATTTGGACGCCGTGCGAATTAGCCAGCCGTTGCGGTATTCTAAAAATCAGGTAAATCAGATCAGTCGGTGACGTTTATCATGCTTCATGCATTTCTTCCGGAATTTAAGTAGTTCGAAAGTGGCTTAGAGTACTTTAAATTAATTTATATTAATGCTGCAGAAATGCTGATTAAGGCTAAAGCCATTCATTCACCACAATGGCTTTTAAGCAAACTTATTATACTCATAGAAAACCACTATAATACTTTGCATGATCTGACAATCGAACCTAGAACCTCATGCACAGCAACAACAGCAGCATGTGACCAGCAGTACCAGTTCAGAATTTAATGTCAATCCTTTTGAGGATTGCACATGTAATATTATGCCATGATTTATTATAATTAATTACAATATAAAATATGCACAGGACAATGAGTCATCCAAGCTTTCAAAGATCAATGTGACATCTATCTATTAAATATTGATGATTCACCAACCTTGTATGAGTCAGACGTTCAACAAAATAATCTGTATGCAAAACTTTTTAATAGCATTTCTTTAAACAAAATTAAGTTTAAAAATGTGGTTCTGTACTACATGTTCTAAATATCTTTTATTTGAAATTGTCTAATGATATGATATTGTTAGTAAATCATCAAAAATTAAAATACTGCAAAATTCCAAATAGGTATTAGAAAAAATTCAAAAGTCCCTGCCCAGAACCCAACAGTTTACAAGATCCTTAATACTAGACTGTATATCAAACAAAAAAATTATCAACTCTCATCTATTACCCAAGTAAAAATAATATGATTGTTTTGGTAGTTTTGAGTGATCCAGCTTACTGTAAGCATGACTGCATGATACAGAGAAATTTTACAATATAAGCTCATAAAAAATATAACTTACGTCCTTCATCCTTCAGGGACTCCAACTTGACCTCCTCAAGTGGTATAACATGCTGTTTGTTGTATTTCTTCTTGTTAATAACAATATTTCCATACACAAGGATGTCATTAAACAAAAAAAATTGTCTTGCTTTCGGTTTTTTGCGACACATTTTCGTCAAGACACCCTCCCCCACAAGGACCCTGCCTTGCTCTGCCAAAGGCTAAAAAATGGTGTACTTTTTAATAACATGAATTAAAACAATTATGTTAGCTGTCTGATATCAAGTAGTTTTTTATGTGGAGATTATAGATAGTGTACAAACAGGTGGTACTTTCAAGGAGGCCTTCTCATCAAGTTCATTATCATAATGTTTAACTTTAAGATTTAATATATTTTATGTAAGAATAACAAAAATAAATGCAAAGTTCACATCGCTGGGCTAGGTTTACAACACTGCAAATGGCGTAGTACCCTCCACTATGGCATTTGCAGTGTTGTATGTGGGTGCAAGACATGAGTGATGGGCCTCAGTTATGATACAATTAGTTACAATTATAATTTACCCAAGATAAATAGTCATATACTAGGATAAATAGTTAAAAAAATATATTTTTACTATCAGAATTAAATTAAAAAAAAGGAAAAAATTGCTCATATTAAATCTTGCTAAAGTAATTATTACATTTCTGCTTTTTTCGATTCTGCTTTATTTTTCCTTTCGTGGCAAATTTGTATTGTGTTTGTTACTTTGCATGATTATCAAACAGATGATCAAAACGTCTCTAAAATATTTTCCTGTCACATCTTTCCCTAGAAATTCAGACAAATTTATTAAGTTTGATCACTGGCATTGATTAAACTATTGTTGATTATAAGTATAACTAGAATAATTTAAAGATTTCAACCACATTTTATTTTATGCCAAATCATAGACACCATAGAGATGAATTTTGTGTGCATTTTGTTAAGATATAAACATCATATTACTCACACTAAAATACCATATCAAACCACAATCTAAATGATAGTGGACAGGTTAATCTCTAATCTATGTAATTCAATTAATTTAGATTTTTGTTAAAATGTGCAAGGTAATAAAAACAAGAAATTCAAGAAAGTATTAAATACATTATTCATAAAAATAAAACAGTAATGAAAAACAGCACTGATAAATGCTTGGTATCTTCAGTCGGTACAATCCCAACCGAGCGATGTACTGAAGATTTTATCTTGCCGAGTTTGTCGGTTGATAATGCGACTGTATTCGACCAACTTCTAAAGTTATGAAAAACTTATATTTTGCAATAACAAACGCTCACCTGTCCAGAACTGCCGAAGCAGCTCTCAACCATTGCAATTCTCCTAGCATTGGCCTCACTGTTTACTGAAAAAAAGAAAATTACCTACTTAAAAATTGCAGTACGGTATAAAAGTTTGACGTCAAAGGAAAGTGAGCGACAAGCAAACAATGACAGTGATCTCCCACGTAACTATTTTTCATAATTGGACACAAATTACACAACTGATTCTTACTAGTTTGCTGATATCTCAATGAATAAAATAAATAATAGCCTACCTAAACGGTCCACCATTATCGAAATTTATTTTCTCGTAGATACGTCCCGAGAAAAATGTGTCACTCATAGAATATGTTGCCATTCGTCGAAAGTAATTTTCTTCTAATCTTTTTAAAATATTTTTACTAGTCGTGTGTAACTAATGAACACAGACAACTGAAGAAGAAATAGTAAAAAAAATGAAACTAGATTTTTACAACATTAAATCATATTATTTTCGCGGACATTGACAAACTAGGAAGAAACTTGTGTTTTCAAATAATTATTTAACATGAAACAAGTTCCATCATATCTAAACAAACATTTGGTATCTTTTTTTTATAAACTTGTAACACTCGAAAACGTTCCATTCTACGGAAATAAAAAAAAATGATATGGACCATAAAGTATATGAATTATTACTTTTAGAAACAAAGTTGAGGATAAATATTTTAAACGGAAAAAATTGTAAAAACAGAGTAGTTATTTGCTTCTAACTATACAAATACAAGGGACAAAAACGGATTCTTCAAGTTTTTAAAACATTTAGTTATACAACATCCATAGACAAAGCAAAGATCATGTGAGTATCCATTTTTTGACACCAGCTGACAGCTAGTGGTCGATACCTTAGAATTTTAGTGTCCGTAATTCTGATAAATAAACTAATAAAATGGCCTGCAAATTCTGTGGTCCTAAGCTGTCGCTATGCGGGCTCGTATTGAGCGTCTGGGGAATCATACAATTGGTGAGTAAAAACTCTGTATAACTTACTGTGTGACATGGTTCTTCAATGCCGTGATATCGCTCTTGAATCTTTCAGACTTTGATGGGCGTCTTCTACTATATCAGAGCTGTAGCTTTGTTGGAAGATCTCCCCCTTGAATCAGAAGGCGGCCACCACACTATTGAGAGTTTTGTGGCAACCGTGGAAGCTGGATACACTCAGGTGAGTCATGATCCATATAATTAATCGATAATAATGTAAATGTAAGTACATTGGAAGAACTGGTGCTTAGCTAACTATCCTAATTTTCCTTATGGACTGCCTATGTAATGATTTTCCCTTCTCATATTATTGGTATGGTGGAATTCCTATATTATGTCTTCCATATTTGAGTTGCCTCTTGGGTTGGCTGCTGGTCAGTGTGATTTTATTATTTCATAATAGTTTTTCATCAGTGAATTAACTAAATCAAACTGGTTTGAGTAATCAAAATGGGCAATTATAATATATTAAAAAATAAAAATACAACAGCTTGCCTCATCAATGAAACCTCATTTAATGAGGACATATACATCAACTCAATATAACTTATCAAGTATAGAGCTTAGTTAATAAAAAATATTACAATAAAATTAAGTATTAGCCTTGACATTGGGGTCACCTGACTTATGATGTATGTCTAAATCTGCTTAAAGTGCAATACCACTCACTCACTGAAACAGTATTTAGATACTTACACTTACATATTTAGTAGATTGTGGGTATATGGTGTAGAAAAAAATGTAGAGAAATAATTTTTCTTAAACATAAATAACCATCTTCAACTTATAAATTTACTATATTTAAGAACAACTTGTTAATTTTTTTTATATAATATGTCTTGGTTATTAGTCTTTGTTTTAATTTGAATTTCATATTTCCAGAACGCTTACAACTGCTGGATCGCTGCCCTGCTATATGTTATCACTCTGGTTGTCTCCGGACACCAATTCTGGATGAACAACCGTTCTTCAGTTAGTATGTAAAGTGGTAATATCAACATAATAATGGGTACTGAAACTGGGGTACAAGTTGTTATGTTACTGTTGAATAACTCCATTCCATTTTTAATTTATTTCTAATAGTTCTTGAGTCAGTTTCAAAACATACATACTTTGATATTATTCTTTTAGCTCTAACACCCTTCCTAAAAAGGTATTGTCTAAAAAGGTTTTAACCAAGAGGTAGGCTAAAAGTATTCTCAATGTTTAAAGTTAGAACTGAGAAAGGTTATCCATGCCTGAAGGTTGTAACAAATTAATTTTTTTAAATTATACCTGCAATTACTTAAGTGAGGTATTGCTAATGTTCAAAACATGTGACTTATGTTATTGTATGATAATTAAATCTGCTTAAAATGTTTGAATATACATTGATTTCAATGCTCTACCAACCTTCCCTGTTATATTCTAAAATTGTTAAGATTTAACCTATTGTAATAATTACTTACATTGCTATGTGAAATATACTTTAAGTTTCAAGTGTTCAACAATCAATGTATTGAATTGAGTTAAAAATATATTGCACATAAGTATTACATAAATATGAATGAATGCTATAAATTTGTACATAAATAAAATATCTATTATTGTAGGTACTACATTGTATAATGCTTAGTTTTTCTTGAAGTAAAGGTATTGATGTTGATTAAAATTGTTTTATTTATTTTACATACTATTGTTTGACCTCGACTTCACCTGCTTCGGTTTTTGAAGTATTTTTTTCCGTGGGAACCCGCGATTACCATAATAATAAGAGTTAATCCAGGATCTATGACACATATCAGCTTAGTCTAGGGTGGAAATCGAACCTATGACTGCACATATAATTACCTACTTGTAATTATGTGGAGGCGTTTACTGCAGGTAGTGCAGGTGTATAAAGTGGCACCGTACAATTTAAGGACGAGGTCGGCCAAAGGAACGTTGACGAGATGATTTTGAGTCAAACAAAAAAGAGGCTACACAAATAGTTTGATGTCGATCCCGAACCATAGTCAATGAACTCATTGACGTTAACCTCAATCCTGACCAAACTTTACGAAGAGTCACTGTGATGTGCGTGACGTTTTCATTATTTTAATTGTAGCATTCAAAAGTGACATAAAAGTTCCAACGAAATAATTTGCGATGAGTGCGATAATCACATGTGGCGTTTGTTGTATGCTAACCAGTGCGTGGGCTATTGTACAGTTGGTAAATTATTTCACTTACCTATAGGTATTTTGGTATTCGGAGTTGGACTGATTCTTGCATGTCTCGAGCAGTAGGTCGGTATCCACTGTGGTGGTCTTTTAGGAGGAAACAGTACCCCCCTTCAACTGCATTTGGTAGCCATTGGGGTGGGTAAGAATCCACACTTCTCGGTATAAGTAATGCCCAAAGATCGGCAGCCTTATGAAGGTTTCCCCCAGTAAGAAAAAAAGGTAGGTATAGTGATCGTTACTATAGGTACCTACATACTTTACCGCGTGACCTCATAACGGCAGTAGCATAGTGTAATAAATTTGGCAGTAGGTTGTGAGTGTTGTGTGACCTCTCATTTCCAGCCTGTGATTCCATCCATGATTTGCATACGCTTTTGCTGAACGTTCTCAATAGGTTGTCAGGAAACAGGTAGAAGAGTTGGTAGGACTGCTACCGAGTTGGTATCATACCATCATTGCCAAATGTTCTATCGCTAAACAGAAGGAGGAGGAGAGGGGTATTTACACCGAAATAGCCTACCATAACAGTAGAAAGGTCTATTTGGGCTACAAACATTTGTTCTATTCCAAAGCGCGGCTTCTTTTAGGTAATTGCATTTCATTTTCAGCTTTTAATGGGAGGATTATATTACGAAGAAGCAGTTGTCCTTTTAGAAGATTGCGATCCACATGAATACGATGATTATGACGATTACATTAGAAAGACTAAAAGCAATTATCAGGCAGTAAGTATATTGTGTACTTACATTTATTGACGGCCCAGGTTGTCAGGTGATGTCAGTCATATTGCAAATATCCAGAGGCTGGGCGGCTGGTAAGTGAGTTCCACAACCTCAATATAATTCGCTTATTGAAAAAGAAAATTTATATTAACGGAGAAAGGAGAGATGGTTTGAGCATGTTGAGAGGATGGATGAACGGGGACTGACAAAAGGGATAAGGCGAATGTGTGGAAGCGCCGGGAGAAGACTCCCTAGACTTACACCGACCTTATTGGTGAGGTTCTTCAAAAAGTTCAGGTGCGTAGTACCTACTCACAATCGGCGCGTGTGTATGCCAAGATGTATGAACGTGGAGGAAGCAAAAGAAGTATAAGAATCGTATCGAGCGGCGGTTTCTAGTTTCTGCCTACCCATGTTGGAAAAAGGCGTGTGTGTATGTATGTATGTATGAGAAAGTTCTCATATTATATTTAAACCAAGTTATTAGTTATTATAAGAGATTTCTGTTAGTAAACGCACTCATGATACTATTTACAGGAGAAAACTTAGTGTGGGGCCACTCTCTCTTATGGTGGCGTCATACGTCAATTTTATAAACAAAAATGATTTTTCAATTTTTTAAGGTTGCCATCAACTGTTGGATCGCTACGGGCATTTATATTTTGACATTTGCCATTTCCTATATATGTGTATATAAAGCTAGAAATCGAGAAAGGCAAGAAGCTCTAAAGCTTGAAAACGACGAATTCGCCTGCACTCCAAAGGTGTATTTAAAACCAAAGAAAAAAGACACTCAAAAGAAAGAAAGGAAACTATCTAAGACTCCGTAAAAAACGGTTTCCATCTTATAATAATTATAAATAAGTATGTACAAATTAAAATTATTTTCTCTTGCTTCATAGTTTTCAATTTAAGATCTTTCTAAGCTTTTAGCTAACATAAAATATTAAAAGAAACACTTTTTTTGGATAGACAGATTTTGCCTTGTACCTACAGTTCTCGCCAAACTTATTGTCCGGGTTAAAGTTGGCACGATGTAACTTTAACCCGGCCGTAGAATTCGGAGAAAGAAAAATATTGGATTGTAATACAGTACGTCCGATATAACTTGGCGAGTCCGAAGTTCGCGCAGAAGGCTGCGCAATAATCTTTTTTAGGAACCAAATAGTGACATGAGGCGGTATGCGCGGGGCGGTGGTCTCATAGATATATGTGGTCTAGGCTAGAGATGTACCTTACGTGAACCATAGAGGTAAACAAAATCAATCCTTGAAACGATTTAATATGGTATCGATTAGTTTCACTTATAAATAACAACGAAAGCTCAAGTCATAGGCTGTCGGTAAGTAATTTTAATCCGATATTTTTTTCTCCTAATTTAAGTAAGGATTGTTAAAACATAATAGGATAAGTCGGAGCCTGTTTCACCGCCCCCTGATAATAATATTATTTATAATTTATCCGGCGGTTAGTGGCTATCCAGAGGTGGTGAAGCAGGCCCTGAGTATCTAGAGTGTCTACCTAACCGTAATAAAAAACGCAAAACAACATAATTTGTTTATTTAAACTTGTCCGTTTTGTCTTTTGTGTTGCTTCAATATTTTCATTATTTTACTTCCTCTAATTTTCTGTCGAAAGTTACAGTGCCAATGTTCACACTTTTTATTTCTTCTTTGCTGACAGGCGCGTTTTCCTGAAAATGATGGCTTTTAATATAATGAGCTTAATTACTATCCATTTAGTACTAACGACCGGCTCCTCTGTCCAATCTGTCGAGATAGAATTTTGATATTTTTGTATGGACATACAATATACAAAAATATCAAATACAGACAGTGTTAAAATGATCGCAACAACTAAGAAAAATTAAACTAATCTTAATGGCACAAAGACTATTTTTAGAACGAGCACGCTACACGGCAACTGTCATTTTAAATTAAACTTTATCAAATTGAGATAAAGTTTAATTTTCTTAGTTGTTGCGATCATTTTGACCACTTTGTATGTCCCGATTTAACTGATGCTGACTGTACACTGTTGTACGCGCGGCATAACCTCGCCGGACTGAAGTTAGGCATTTCAATGCGCAATGCATTGTTTATAGATTAACAATTTTATACTGCGCACGGTATGCCACGCGTACTGTATAAAACCTTTATTGCTACGATACGCCCCGTGGTAATAGAGGATTCTATAGGTTTAACATATAACTGGCCGAAGTACCTGTGTTGTATCCACCTCTTCGTCCTTGGCGGGTTGGTTTGGATTGATCCACGTGTCTGCCAGGATCTGGGGTATCTTGACGCGCACCTTGAGCGGTGCCAGGATTTTAGTGATCAGCTTGCGACAGTCGGTCGACACTTTCGGTTCACGGGGGAAAGATACTTTGTTTTGCACTTGCTGTAGAACAATATTAAAACGTCAATTTATTAGAAGATATTTATGTAGAAGCTACGACGATGTCTCGTCTTGTAGATTTCTTAGATGTATTTTTTTCAAGTAAGAAATCTACAATTGCCGGCTTTTCACCTGACTGATAGTTAAGCATTTCCTCATTGTGATTGAAAATATCAAGGAAATAGGAATTTAAAGAGCCCAGGGAAGCTGGGGTAAGTCGCTAGTTTTATTATAAAATAGAGCACCTTTAGCAACTGCGTGTAATTCGTATCGTCGAAAGGCAACCTTCCATACACAATGGCGTAGAGCACCACTCCCATACTCCATATGTCAGAGTCCTGTGGCCTATAAGGAACTCCTTTAAGGATTTCTGGCGAAGCATATGCGTAACTCCCGCAGAAAGTCTCGCTCAGCGCATAAACACCATTCTTTGGCTTCATGTGACCTCGTGCGAAACCAAAATCCGACAGTTTTATGTTTAAGCCATGGTCCATCAGCAAGTTCTCGCATTTTATGTCTCTGAAATTATATGTAACGTATGTGTGATTACTGGAAATGCGGCACTATTCTGGTGGTTTTATGAGTGTCTGGTGGGTTCAATATCAAGCAAGTGTTATTTGGTTTTTATGTTTAAACGGTCATGCAGCGACAACCCTCAATGTATTGGGATAGGGCAAGAAGATGATGATATTATTCTCTGCTCGGAGTTTGAATTTCTGGGCAATAAGCGCGCCCCCGATTAGGGAACTTGCAAAGAATATTCGCTCACAATGGTTGAAAAGAATGATTGGGTTTGGCTGTCTATCTATGGTTTTTAAACCATCAATTTTGAAACGAAGATTGAAATCGTATTTAGGAACTAATCTGACATCGAGGTGAAAAGAAGTGTTAACTATACATACACGAGAATTAACAGTAAAAATGTATGACTAATTAATATTTTATCATCATTATCAACAACAACACCCGTGCCCATCAGTGGGACAGTTATTGGTAATTGTCCCACTGCTGGACACGGGTCTCTCAGTATGAGAGGAATAGGCCATAGTTCACCACGCTGGCCTAATGCGGGTTGGCAATCAATGTTTACCTATGAACAACTCCTCGTTCATGACAGTAGTCAACTGCTTCAACAAGTTGGCGAAACCAGCGACGGCCTCGAACCTCATCGATGTGTTGGTCTTTGCGTATTATGTCTAGGAGACTGCCGTTTTCAGCATATTCCATAACAATATACACCCTGCAAATTTGAGTCATTTAACGTCGGAGGAATGAACCATATTGTTATTGTGATTTTTTTTGTGACTACATGAAATGGCGCAATATGAAGCTGGAATTTAAATATCAAAATTTTGAAACGGGATCTTTTGATCTATGTCTAATTAATCTATTGACCTTTATAATTTTGGAAAAGTTACAATAAACTCACAAGTCTGAGTTTGCTCTAAGTAGTTATGTATTAATTTAAAACTAGGAAAAATAAATAGGAGTCTGTAACAAAAACGTTGACTAGAATATTACACTTGTTTGATTAATCATATCAATACCTGTGAGTAGTTTCTATCGCTTGCAGAAAGCGTATCAAGTTCTCATGTTTGAGACCTTTCACAACTTCTATTTCTCTTGGCAGAAACTTCTTCAAATAATCGCCTGGTGCTTGGAATTTGCTTATTATTTTAATTGCCACTTGACAGTTGTGTCTGTCGCTGGTTGCAACCTACAATTCGATCAAAATATCAAAATATTGCATAGTGAATTCTTCTTTCTATATTATATTTTTCTTTCCATTTCTTAAAGATAGTACTGTAGTATGAAAGAGGTAGAGGAGAGAGAAAATATCTAAAAGGCCCTTTAAACTAGATGGACCCAGCATTACAGGGCACGACATTTTCTGTAACGACCGGCCATGTGAAGTGAGGTTCTTATAAAAGGGTTGGTCAGCCTTTTGTTGCTTTTGATGTATACGCGGTAGACAGAAGACAGCAAAATAATTTGTTTCGGATTTATGATTCCAGACAGATTTAGTCAACTCCTAGCAGGTAGAGACGCATGCTGTGGGTATCCAAGACGACCGTCTTTGTTTATTTTATAAATACTCTAAGAATTCAAATAATTCCCTAAGTAGTTAATACCTATTACTACAAGATGAGACTTCTGATAAAAATAAATAAAACGATTCTCTGTTTCTTGGCGAGTCAGAGTCAGCGGCTTATTTCAAATGATTCAGCTCAGATGTAGAGCCTAGTCCCATTTATCGGTTGTCGGATTTCAATCATACTTCGTCGACGTCGCGTCTGTTAAAAATGTTCACCAGCTTCGTCTGTGGATGATAACCGATAAGTGTGAACAGAGGCGCCGACACCCGATTCAGATCCAGGTCCGACCACCGACAAATGGGAACGGGCTGTAAGGGTACCGATTGTCAGCTAGCATCATTTAAAAAAAAACTGATACCTTAACCGTGGCATAGGAACCAGACCCTATCGTTCGACCAAGAACATAGCCATGTGACTCAAGTACAGTTAGTTTTCTTTCAGCTTTAGCTTCTACACCACTATGCACAGTCGCAGTGGGCTCTGTCGACATCTCGCCGAGGACATTTTCATTGGCTCTCACATCAGGTCCCGGCATATCACAGTAATGTTACTTATATATAAAATTGAAGTTTAGTAAAAGTCACATTATATTGAATTTTGCCTCATTTTATTTTTCACGTGAATTTTTTTTATATTATACATGCTGTCATTTTTGTCAAAACCAATGATATTTTGGGGTGACACAAGAACGTTGTTTCAAACATCGCTTTTACCATAGATGATTTTTTATCGCCAGTACGTTATGTCGTTTGTAGAATTTGAATCTAGTAGTGTATCCGAACACAAGTAGATGTTGCCATAAAAAATAAACCTTCAAAGTCAGTTACTGACATTAATTAAATTGTCATTATTGTTAGTAGTGCACGTAGTGCATACTTTTATGATTATTTTACAAACAAAATAGTTGATATTGACTCAATGGCAAAGAGGAAGAGAAGAAAACAGGAATAAATAATGCAGAATTTTTCCTGCATTGTATTTAAAATTAAATATCAAAGACAAAAGACATTAATTATATACAAGTGTGATATACATAAAGACAATTCACTAGATTTACATAACATACGATCAAGCCTGTATTCCCCTAAGGGTTAGGCAGAGATGTACTAATTTACACCCAATATTCGCCGGTGTGGTATCATGTAATTCTATTTAAAGAACATAACATACCATAACGCTTGTTTTCTCCGAAGGGTAAGGTAGTGCAATACTACTGTACACTTATAGTTTGTCTTTATGTTTAGGACATTAGGACCTATGTAATGTGGAAGATTATTAGCGAAGTTGTGGAACTCTCTTCCGGCGACTGTGACACCTACAACATGGGTCTTTTCAAGGCCAGAGTGAATGGGCATCTTTTGGGTCGGCGCGGTCCATCTTAGACCACATCTACACTTATCATCAGGTGAGATTGTGGTCAAGCGCAAATCAATCAACGATAAAAAAAAAGAAAATAACTGCGATCAACCGGGCCCAAATTGACACAGAACTGCTACTGGTGATTTCACAGAAAATCTTAACAAAATTTTCCGACCCGGGAATCGAACCCAAGACCACTAGCGTAGCAGTCACGCCTACGCACTAAACCAATGAGGTAAATTAAATTATGCTTTCATTGAAGCATTTTTACGAAAAGAATAGAAATAGTAACAGATTTTCCTAGTTAAATCACCGTCAGTCCATCAATGCCGGCACAGAGAAAGAAATTGGTGCAATTGTAACATTCGCAATGAAAACAAGAAAGAAAAAAGTTGTCTGTGCAAGTCGTTTCGTGTGCGTTCTATTTCTCTCTACTTTTAAACCATAACCAACCGCTATTGATCCCCATACTACATTCGAAACTTCCCTCATACGCTCATCTTGCTGAAATCTCGCGTGTCTACTTACACTGGTCGTGCGAATTTCATTCGATGACCTATTTTCGTATATCTACGTTTTGTTTGTTTTCATTCATAAACCTTTTTTCAGTAGATATTTTCTTGTCTCCGTCTTTTGTTACCTTAATTGCGTATTCTGTTTGTCTTGCGTATTGTTGTATGAATAAAGCATTGTGGCTTATTGATCCAAGAAGGTCAGAGGATGAAAATGGCTACATTTAATACTCAGATCCTAAGGTTGTCAGCCCTTTGTAAGTTTTCAAATTCATGTTTTTCTGTCTTTGTTAATGTTTTTGTGTACCTATAATAAAGGAAATAAGCACACGTGGTATTCTATTCTATTCTTTTGGTAAGAATGTTACAGGTATTTGTAGTAATATGTCATATCAATAACTGTCGGCGCAGTGAAACCTAATAAAACTGTAAGAGATTTTTGTAGGGTCGGCAACGCGTGAGTGACGCTTCGCTGTTGTAAACCTCCCTAGGCTACCACCGCTATGCGGCCCGTTTGATGGCGGTACCATCAAATAAGCCGCACGCTTGTTTGCCACCTTTGTGGTTTAAAAAAAATATCCTCCGAAGGGTTATTATGGTTCCGTGTAATAGTGGGTGACCCTATTGCTATAAACCAAAAATCCATACGTCAAACTGCTACTGAGATTTTTATAGAATCACCCAATAACTCTTCGCTCGACCTAGGAATCGAACTCAGGGCCTCACGCTCCACAGCCGGGCTTACGACCACTAGACCAATCAGTAATTATTTAATATTGCTATACATGTTATGTGAGACATTATTTCTAAACGAAATAAGTAGGAAAAAATTGTGGCACATGTAACTTTATAATGCCTATTATATTCCTGAAGTTAGGAGCAAATTCTTTAAAAAGTTGAAATTTGTTCGCAAACAAGATAAAAGGTAACGAGACGGCTCCCCCACTCCTCCCCGAGGCGTCACATCAAACAATTAAGAGTTATCTCGGGAGTTAGGTGCGCGAGACGATATATCGCAGACTTGATTACTTTTTCTACTCAGCGAACTAATAAAAGTTGACCAGCAGACCGCGAACTGGCAAGTCCCGTTTTTAATTGAAAACTTCAATTTTCATAGGAAATTGATAAATGGTGCGACAATTTTGTATTTGAATTTTGTATTTGAAGACAGTATATGTATACAGGAAGTTCTTGATCAGATGGTGGATGGCTTGACCAGACTTTCATCAGGAGGACTGAATCAGTCCTCCTGATTTTACGCGACTGAAGTCGCGTAAAATACTGATATTCCGCCGTATCCTTTCTTTTTCCTAGCATTTTTCCCAACTATGTTGGGGTCGGATTCCAGTTTAACCAGGATGCGGTTGAATATCAGTATTTTACACGAAGCGACTGCCATCAGACCTCCGCAACCCAAGTATTCCGCCATATCCTGATAGACTGAAAAGCCGACCCAAACATAGTAGAGGAACTAGGCTAGGATAATGAAGTAAACAGTAAGGTTTTTCTAGATGAAATAAAGGAGCTCATCCTTAAGCAAATCCTGCAGTTTGTGTCAGCCGCAGGGTTAAGCGGTGAAATGTAAGTTTAGACTATCACGTGGCAATCACGGTAGACCTACTAAAGTCGCAGTGACATTATTATATGCGCCAAGAAATAATAAAAAAAGGTCTAGAAAATTTGTAGATGAGAAAAGGAATAAGTTCTTAACTGTACTAAGCTTCCTTGGTTATCAGAAATCCATTAAATTAGCTGGCAAAAGACGAAAATATCCGCACAGAGTGAAAGGTCAAAAAATATTGCAGAGCATTCGTTCCTTTCATTCTTAGACGTCAATAATGGACTGGGAAGCAAAAAGTTTAGCTCCGGGCAAGTTATCAATTGTATCTACCAAGTTGGAGCAGAGTTTTTCATTCATTTATTGCACGCAGAGCGCAAGGAAATGCTTAATGGTTATTCTCTTGGTCGCATTTTATATAAAATCTGAACTTTGTCGCTATCAGAGAATCTTTGTGGCTTTTTATTTGTTCTATAAAGTGCAATTTTTGCTAAGTTTGAAGCCTGGGACGATGTAAATGGATTTGTGGAGTCATTCAAATGAAAATCTTTATTGTCTTTTACAAAATGGATCAACATTTTCTTCATTACAGTCTATTATTGTTTTGATTATGTAAACAAAAAGAAAATCCGTTACATTACATAATCTGTGACTTGCTTTAAAGGTAATAAGACGGCTAAAATTGACCAATTACATTATCACTTGTGTGCACTTGGGTTAACTAGAACTTATGTTGATTATTTTTAGGGCATTCCAATGACATTATAATATAATGTCATTGGAATGCCCTAAAAATATAAACTATATATTAAAACTGTATATTATATAGTTTTAAAGAGGATTCATTTTAAAAATCACGTCACGTGATGTCATAAATGTGTGGATTTCCTTATAGCGTTTCGTATGCACTCAAATTGAGAGCAATATACAAAATATTAACGCATAATCAAACATTTTCAACGCTAGATTAATCTTAATTATGTCAGTTTGCACTGACGCAAAATGAACAATTAAATCCATTGTTATTAAAGTTGAGCTGTGTGCATTCGTGTTGGATGCAGGCGGGGAGACAGCGGGGCGGCCCGGAACTCAGTTGTGCCATTGTTTCTCTAAACGGTCCTCCACAAGCGTCCGTCGCAACTCACCCAGTTAGTTTTACGAGTTTTCACCTGTTGGGGCGTCGGCCACTGAAACTGTTGTTTGGTTTCGTCTGTTATTATGGTTTCGGCGCAGCCATAGTTCGGAGAAACACCAAACTTGTACAATATACGTGTAGTTTACGTACATGGAATTTTAAATGCACGATTCGAAATGCTTTTGACTGCAGGGAAAACTACTAAGATTTGCCGCACCAGCTACTAGGAAAATCTTGGAATATCCAAGCCAGCATCGTTTGTGAACAGAATTTCAAATACTTCGCAACGTACGTTAGAACTACATGAAAAAAATATTTTGAGATTTCGCAGAGGGCGACATAAACTCGAAACAGTGATGTAAATGTGAATAATGAAAATAACTGGGGTTGTATTACATTCCTTTTTAAACATGGGACAGGTAAACAGGGGCAGAAACACCTCTCGTACCTTTTGTTATTTGCAGAATTTTAATAGAAAGGTCCGCGTCATGAGCTTCGGCACAAAAAGCACTGGGTTCCGTCGGAAATATCTACGTAGATTGTAGAGCCACGCAGTGTTATAATGATGACGGTTAAAACCTATAATATCCAACGCATTTTGTCATTATTACCGTGAAAATGTACGTTACTACAAATTTGACGGCTTATCCGGGTTACCAGGTTCATAAATTAAAACTATTGCTATTTTGTTGGAGTGATAGTTTGGGGACTTTATTGTAAAATAAAAAATTGCGTTTATATTTTTAACACATTTGAACAATACGTCAAAGAGTATTTGTTGTTTCTTTATTCTTTATTGCATTCCTATATACAGGTGTTGGTAAGCTACAGTATATGTCAATTATGGACCCTGTCGGGCAAAGCAAAGTAGTAGTAAAGTAGAAGAGAGGAGGAGTGTTTGTAATTTTTTTATCGATTGGCGTATGTTTTATAGCTGTCCACCGTAATTTTAGGGTACTTGGAACTCAGGCTACATAAAAAAAAGATCGAATTCTTTTAGGTTCTTTATTTCTGTTATAAAAATTGTGACCTGAATACGTTTTCAGAATTTTAAGAATTTTAGAAATTAAGAATACGTTTTCGAGAATGGTAATAAACAAAATCTTTTACAATCAAAACAGCAATACTTTAAGCGGTTCGTAGAAGTCAACGATATAGTCCCAGCATTCGTTTGCATTTTCCTGCTCCAGACCCTTCCTGTAAAAGTCTAAGTACGTCTAACGTTCTTTTCTATTCAACAAAATTATAAAAAAAATATTCGTCGCTACGAAATTTTCACCGTTCGTAGCGGCTACGTGGAGTGCTACGCTGTTTGCTACACTCGTAGCAAACTCGTAGTTACTTTTTTTGTAGTAAATAGAATTTTTGTAGAATTCCTTTTTTATAGCAGTAGGTGATATATACCCGCGCCATCTTAAATGATCACGGGTATCCCGTGCAATCTTCTTCGTGTCGATGGTACGATTTTTTAAATAAAAAAAAAATCCCCGTTGTAACAAGACGCCATCTACTGGTACGAGTGTATACCACTGCGTCACCCACTTAGATTGCAACCCAAACAAGATTCATCAAAACATCAATGCACGTAACGGTATAGACTACTAGCGCCATCTATTATACGTCGTGTGTAACGTCAGCGATAACATCGAAGATAACCACTACATACGAAAAGTATACATGAAGCACACATAGTCATCGGGCCACCTATATAAACGGTGACCCTCCGAAGAAACATCACTCGCTAGCCAGACGGCACAGAGGACGATAGCCCCGCAGTCTCCTTTGTTGCCTAAAGCTTTAACTGAGCGGTAGCCCCGCAGCCCTCAGGAAAAGACAAGCTAGGAGGTTAAGGGATACGATAGCCCCGCAGTCTATCCCAAGAACCACAAATAGGTTGAACTAGACCAGTCTCAGTGCATTAAAAGTTTGTTAAGTGTATTGTATTGTAATAAACAAATTCCTATCTGTCATATCGTTGGTTTCATTCACCAGCCACCATCATATTGGCGCCCAACGAAAAATTAACGACGTACCCGCATATATTTACGGAGTACCTTCATATTGGCGCCCAACGAAAAATTAACGACGTACCCGCATATATTTACGGAGTACCTTCATATTGGCGCCCAACGAAAAATTAATATACCCGCAACAATTTTTACGAAGTACCCGCATATATTTACGGAGTACCTTCATATTGGCGGATAACACAAATCTACCCTCAAGATATTCATATTGATTTGACATGTCTGAGAAAAAACAAGAAATGATGGTGATGACACAGGAACAATTCACTGCACTAATCAACAAATTGTCAGAAGCGAACGAAGCTGGAAATAAATACAGTAAAAGTTTTGCTCGGTGTACGAAGAGATACGACGGTGAAAGAAATTACAATAAAGTAGAAGAATTTTTTACAAGTGTGTCGGTGTATAAAAAAATAGAAAATCCTACTTCTTTGTATTCTGTTGATATTTATTTACATCCCGATGAAGGAACCTCACTTTCAAATAATGAACGAATAACATTCAATGAATTGTTATTTGATCACAGCGACATCTTTGAGAAAAACACAGAACCAACTCCGTTCACACAACATAGAATAGACACAGGCAATCACCCACCTATTAGTGTTAAGCCCTATAGACTATCACCTACAAGGCAAAAACAACTAAGAGAGAAGCTGGATGATATGATTAGTAATGACATTATCGAGGAATGTGATTCCCCATGGTCAGCACCTGTAATTCTAGTTCCAAAAGGAGAAAATGATGTCCGAGTATGCGTAGATTATCGTCGACTCAACGAAATCACTAAACCTGACAGATACCCTTTGCCACGTATTGATGATTTGTTACATCAGGCAAAAGCCATGCCCTACATGTCAACAATTGATTTACAGGCTAGTTACTGGCAGATTTTAGTACATCCAGATGATAACGACAAAACAAGTTTCGTTTCACCATTTGGAACGTTCCGTTTCAAGCCAAGAGATTTATTTATTAAACTAAAAGAATACAAGTTACGAGTTAATAGAAAGAAATGTAAGTTTATGTGCTCTGCAATTAAATATCTGGGACACCTAATAGTTCCCGACGGGATCAAACCAGACCCAGAGAAAATATCTGCTATTGCAGATCGCCAGGCGCCTAAAAACTTAAAACAATTGATATCATTTTTGCAAACTGCATCGTGGTATCGAAGATTTATAAATAATTTTGCGGAAATTGCTAGACCGCTCACCAATTTAACGAAGAATAAACTAAGTTGGAAATGGGAACGAGAGCAACAGGAAGCATTTATAAAATTAAAGGAAGCATTAACTACTGCACCAGTATTAAAACAAGCAAGTAACGATATACCTTTTGCTATCAAGACTGATGCCAGCCATTACGCAATAGGAGCAGCTTTGGTGCAGGGGGAGGGAGAAAATGATATCCAAACCCACATATCCCATACGTCGAAGAGGAAGGCCTCGTCAACAAGCTGGTGCTGGTACTCAATCGGGACGATTTTAGAGTACCAGAGGGGGAGAATGTAACAAGACGCCATCTACTGGTACGAGTGTATACCACTGCGTCACCCACTTAGATTGCAACCCAAACAAGATTCATCAAAACATCAATGCACGTAACGGTATAGACTACTAGCGCCATCTATTATACGTCGTGTGTAACGTCAGCGATAACATCGAAGATAACCACTACATACGAAAAGTATACATGAAGCACACATAGTCATCGGGCCACCTATATAAACGGTGACCCTCCGAAGAAACATCACTCGCTAGCCAGACGGCACAGAGGACGATAGCCCCGCAGTCTCCTTTGTTGCCTAAAGCTTTAACTGAGCGGTAGCCCCGCAGCCCTCAGGAAAAGACAAGCTAGGAGGTTAAGGGATACGATAGCCCCGCAGTCTATCCCAAGAACCACAAATAGGTTGAACTAGACCAGTCTCAGTGCATTAAAAGTTTGTTAAGTGTATTGTATTGTAATAAACAAATTCCTATCTGTCATATCGTTGGTTTCATTCACCAGCCACCATCATACCGTGCAATTATTTTGGGGTTAATTAAAAGATCCATCATTCTGATACGCCAGTATTCCTTGTAATTGTTGTCCTTCATGACAGGTGCGTAGTACTAACAGCCGGCGCGTGTGTATGACAAGATGTAGGAACGTGGAGGGAGTAAAGCTAGTATGCAGACATCGTAGCAAGTGGAGGTCTCTAACCTAGTGGGAAAAGGCATGTATGTATGTAAACAATAACATTTAAATACATTTTCTAACTGTGATATTATCTATGTACAGAGTATTTCCACAGTTGTCAAAACAAACAGAACTAAAGGTACCAAAATCTATCTCCATTTATTTGTCGGGCGTAATATTTCTGTATAAATTAGTGGCACGCTTCCGCCAATATTGCAACGTACCTAATTGTCTGTGACTGTTTTAATTAGTTTCTGTCGGACATTTTAATGATAATGACTGAACGTATGGGATGTTGGCTCACCTGCTAATGCTCATATTTGCATTGGATATTCCTGTGTGAAATACTGTTTACTGTTGTAGTATCATATAATCTATGCTTCCACCATTATCCTGCAAACCTAGCCAGAAACTGCCGGAGCAGGAGTGATGGCAGTCGTTTCAAGACCTTAGGGCTTAGACAAGTTGCAATGTGACATTCGAATAGAAACACAATGTATGGAAATGACATTACTGACAGCCCGATGTTTCAAAAGTTAGTGATATTTCCGATACATTTTGTTTCTATTCGTTTGTCGATTCGAGTGTCAAAATGCAACTTGTCTACGGGCTCTGATGTCATTTGCATACATTTTCTTTCTATTCGTCTGTCGATTCGAACTATAGATTGCAACTTGGCCGCTGGCGTTATTCTAACTATAATGGAGTCATGAATCGACTGCTATGATTCGTGCGCAGCCCAGATTCTGAGCACTGTTAATTAAGTGGTTGTCAAGCTATTGGCACACTGTGAGTCTGTGACACTCCATACAAACTTTCCGATACCGCTGCACACTACAATACCAAATGTCAAACTTGTCAAAATTACGTTTGTGCAAATGTGTGCGTGAAGGTGCGTAGGGTTTGTTGGCACTTTGGCAGTCCGGCAAGAACACCAGCAGAATGCGGGGGACCTGAGGTATCTGACGTTAGGGAGGGGCGAAGAGTGACCATTCTGTTATTATTTAGTCTGTGCTATTGGGGTTGCTGACTACCACGTAAAAAAAGGTGTTCTCAAAAAAGGTTAGAGGTTAAGAGCAATCTGAGCCAACGAGTGCGCATAGATGAAGCGGTAGCTATTATTATTAGTTCTGATGGGGTGTGTTGGTTGCAAGAGACCGCCATGGTTGTAGTGAATGTTATTGATCCCATGGCAATACTCATGGGTTAGGTATTCCCATCAGGTTCAGGTGACGGGAATCCATGAGGATTTTCCGTATATAAAAAACTATTATAATTAGTTATTTTGTGGTTGGTTGGATAGTACCCAAAGTAAGTGTGCTTGGGCAATATCAATCACAGAAAATAAAATCGACAGTTGAATTGAGATTTTTTGACGATCTTACTTTGCCTTGTACTTACATTGTAAACAAGGCAACCCTCTACAGATTATACAATTAAAGATTATGTACATATCAATGTACACTTTGTTGCGATTGCTTTTAGGAGGGGCTCAGCCCACCCTGCTGTTACAGAGTTAAGTAGCGTGAAGTTTGTTTGTTGATCTCTTCATATCAATTTAAATCGCTTCTTAAGTACTTTGTGAATTTTCTTTTTGATATCGTTGTAGGTATTACGGAAAATTATTTGTTTTTAATTCGAATATCTGTATTAGGTAACGGTAAAAAGTGTTTTTGGGTTTTTTTTCTATGAAAGTCTCACTAAAAGCTCGGAGTTTGGGTTACTGCACGGTTAAGGCAATAGGATCCTCTGCCTACTATATTACATGGGATCTAAATATACCGACATGAACTACTTAGTGACTATTATGAAATTGAAACAAATATGTAATGCTTGTTAATCATCAACCAACTATGAATAATAACAAGTTAGTTTATTTAAATAAAAAAAAATACTTGTTTTTTTATTAATATTTGTATCATTCGGTTTGTTACCAGTTTCTTGAGCCCAATAGCTTTGCAAAAACAAAAATCAGTTTAGTATCATTAACTAGAATAATATGTAGGATAGTAGGTATACCTTAATAATAAGTATAGTTTGTCATCTACAAATACAGAAGAGGTACTTTAAATAGTAATAAACATTGAACTCAAAATATCAACGAATCATACGAAAAAATCCCATAAAAACACTCCGTGCTTCCAGAATTTTCCAATTACCCGGGAAACATAAAAATATATTAAAAACAGCCATATTTATATACCTATAGATATCACGGATAGAATGAAAACATGTTGCATTCTGTTACTAATTAGCCAATAATTTACGCGCTTAGGTAACATTTGTGACAAACTAATTACAATACACGCGTGTGTATTGGGAATAAGCGCAGCGAATGCACATTTCCAGGATTTACAAAAATAATTGGTTTAATGGTTATAAGCGCGATTGTTACTCTAAAGGTCCTAACGTCCGATTCCAGGTCGATCATTTTGCTGAAAAAATGTAACATACTGTGACGTCTGTTTTTCTCGAAAGGTAAGGCTGCTTCGCCGCCCGGTGTGTTTAGCCGAGCCTATTGCGTCACCGTCAACTGGGTACAAATCATCCAGAATTGCATAGAAAAACTCACACTACTTTGCTTATTGGGTTTTTAGGTGAAATTCTCAGTATGGAGATGTATATATTTGGAAAATAATCCTTGTCCTTACTTTAATATTATAAATGCGAAAGTAACTCCGTCTGTCTATCGGTCTGTCGGTCACGCTTCCACGCGAAAACTACTAGACCGATTTAAATGAAAAAAAAAAAACAAAGTCAAAATCGGTGCCACAGACACACACACACACACACACACACACACACACACACAGACACACACACACACACACACACACACACACACACACACACACACACACACACACACACACACACACACACACACACACACACACACACACACACACACACACACACACACACACACACACATGCACACAGACACGTCAAACTTATAACACCCCGTCGTTTTTGCGTCGGGGGTTAAAAATGGTACACAGATAGTTTAGAGCCTGAGAAAGGGCATAGGCTACTTTTTAATGCAAAAAAGGGCTGTAAGGGGTTGAGATAGGGGATGTAACTTATAAGAAATACCCAGACCACGCGGGCGAAGCCGCCGGCGGAAAGCTAGTGCTAAATAAATATAGAAACACTTTTTATCATTTCAATAAAATAATTTCAGATACCACAGGTATTTCAATAAATTGGTTAGTATTCTAAATTAGTTATTAACAAAATAGTCTTAAGTTCTGAACTTAAATTCTTGATCAATCGGCAATTAGAATTAGTTGGATTAATGTGATGAACCCACTTACTACTGTAAGCACATTTAGCTTAGACTCAAGTTTGAATAGTTTTGCACTTGTACAAGTACCTTGTTAAACTTAAGACATTAGTAGAGTATTAAGATATTTATTATAGGTATTTAGGTTCTGTTTTATATCTCGTATTAAATCTACCTACAGTTCTCGCCAAACTTATTGGCCGGGTTGAAGTTGGCACGAGCTAACTTTACCCAGGCAGCCGCCAAAATCGGACAAAGAAAAATATTATATAATAAATAATAATATAATAAATAAAAACAAAAGCTCAAGTGATAGGTTGTCGTTTTAAATCATTCTAATCCAATATTTTTCTTTCTCCGATTTTTACGGCCGGGTTAAAGTTAGCTTGTGCCAACTTCAACCCGGACAATAAGTTTGGCGAGAACTGTATATTTATTTAGGACGTGTGGGCGGCCTCCAACGAGATGGACCGACGACCTGGTAAAGGTCGCTGGGAGTCGTTGGATGCAGGTGGCATACGACCGGTCCCGGTGGAAGGTTATGGGGGAGGCCTATGTTCAGCAGTGGACCTCTTTCGGCTGATATGATGATGATGATGATATTTATTTAAAAGAAAAATGCGATGCACATGATCAGTAAGTACATACACAAGGTGTATGAATGTGGACGAAGCAAAAGATGTATGTAAGAATCGTAGCAAGTAGTATAATAAATAAATAAATAAATATCTTGGGACATTTTTTACACAGCACCATCTAGTCCCAAACTAAGCAGAGCTTGTACTATGAGTACTAGACAATGGATATGTAGCGACATCTATCGAGCTACATAAGAACTTGTGCGAAGCTACAAATCCTGAATCGCGCAAGTAAAGTTTACCGTGCAACTTGCATATATACAACCGCCCGACATCAACCGTCGGGCAGTGGCGCGCCAGGCATAACACCGCCTGGTCGGAGGATCCTCCCTTTGGATAGAGGGACATCATATCTCGTCCCTCCACAGATATAACTTATATACTTTTTTTGTAAATACATACTTATATTATATAAGAAACACCCAGACAAACACGAACAGCTAAGTTCATCACATAAATGTTTGTGTCTTGTGGGAATCGAACCCACGACCTCGTGATCAGCAATCCGGTACTCGAACCACTAGACCACAGACGTCGTCTATCTATTCTATAGTTTTAGCTTACACCTATGGGAAAAAGGTGTGACTACCTATGTGTATATATTTGATACATACATGTATTGTTTGCTTAAAAGGAGGCTCCAAAAACGTTGTATGAAATGTAACCTTATATTTTCCCAATAAAATATTTTGTATTTTGTATTATTTTTAGAAAAGTCCCATAATTTTTTGTCGTAAAAATATATGGTTTCAAATTAAATCAACAAAACCTTACCACCACTGGATAGTTGCTTATCGCCGCAACGGTTAAGTTCAAAATGGAACAAAATTTTTATGGAATTTTCTGCCAAGTATCTGTCTTGACTATCCTATCCCGTACCTGATTAATTATCAGGAGGTGGCGAAACAGGCCCTTAGTGACTTTGTTTAGCACAATTAAAAAAAATAAACAATTTACGGAATGAAAAGATAATCAACTACTATTAAAGTGCGCTCAGCGGCACACCTGTAAAAATAATTTGTGTTCCACATTAGCGGCGTATGACGGTCATTAGCAAACGAATATTAAATGGCTTACAACTTTTTTTGTGACGTTTATGTTCATTGTTTCAGTCTCGTGTATGGTGTGGTTACCCTATAAATTAAGACAGTATGTATGTCTTAATTTATAGGGTAACCACACTATAATGTTGTAATATATAAAATACAATTACATCTGTTTTATTTTGATACTAGCTGGTCCCCGTGATGTTACTCGTTTTCATCCAATTTTTAAAAATAAATAAAATTTCTACAATAAAAGTAGCCTAAGTTACTCTTTAATATTAAGACTGCATTTGTGCTAACTGTGTGTAAAGTAAAATTAATGAATAATTAAAAACCTTTTTATGGGACCAGTTATACTTATGTTATGAATCTTCAGTAAGTATATCCTTTTTATTATTGTCGGTCACCATGTAAAGTGAACTCTAAAATAAGGTTACCTATGAAGAACACTGCTGTCAGTTTAAAACTAAAAAAACCTCAGATTCTTTACGCTTTTCCATAGCGCAGCCAAATAGAACCATAAAATATTGAATTTAAAAGTTCTACCAGTACTTAAGTAGTGACAAGGAGCTAATCCAAGCGTTATTTTGACCTACTTCCTTCCGTTCACTGTTAAAGTTACACCAAAGATACGCTGTTTTCCTTTGAGTCACAAGTTAACGTGAAAAATGTCGGCTGTCTTCAACTTAGCTGAATATACCGTGCCATGTGGAAATCCGCCTTGTGGAACCATGTTTTTGTAATATTCTACTACAACATTTTTCTACTACAAAATATTTATCCGCATGCTTATATATATCTCAACACGTCTCATTGAAATATCTACCGCGTTTAGGTTGAATACCTACATTTTATTGGTCTATGTTATCTTATTCTGCTTACGAAACCCGATACAGTTCTCGCCAAACTTATTGTCCGGGTTGAAGTTGGCGCTAGCTAACTTTAACCCGGCCGTAAAAATCGGAGAAAGAAAAATATTAGATTGTAATAAATAAAAACGAAAGCTCAAGTCGTCGTAATCTGTCGTTTTAAATTATTCTAATCCAATATTTTTCTTTCTCCGATTTTTACGGTCGGGTTAAAGTTAGCTCGTGCCAACTTCAACCCGGACAACTGTACGACACTGTACGTTTGGCGACAACTGTACGTTGTAAGCGTCGTTAGTTTAGTTAATTTTAAACTATTGCAACAATGTCTTATCTAATCAAATTGTAAGGGCTTGTAAATAGCTTGTCCTCGATTACTTCAATATTATCTCGGTGTTGTTAGATGTAAAAAAGAGGTAAAACAGAGGTCAGACGCAAGCCTATTGTTTAAAAAATCTTCTGTGTGTGTGTATATATTCTATCGTATTTATGTATTACTTCTAAAACTACGGAGGCTATGTTTCATATTGTGGGTGTGTGTTACAAGCAGAAATTTCCGCTGTCAAAATCTTATAAACATCTTTCAACCAGTTTTTATTTCTTGGTGCACAAGATTTTTTTTAAGTATTAGGTAATGGGATTGACAAGTAAAACCCTTGCTTGAGAAACGTTGTGTAGAATAGCTGACGTTGCTGGAATGACGATTTATGTGAGCTGGTTTAGTATGGACTAGGATAAGAGAAAACGATGATCAAGCTAAGGGCTATCCAATCGATAAGAACTTCATTCAGCAGTATACTCGTACACTGATCACAAACGTGATGATGACGAGTAATTTATAACCATCTTTATCCTAACTGAATATACTCGAGTATATATAGTCGAGTCGAGACGATGCTTAGAACCGAACAATAAACTAAACTCTACTGCCAAATAAAAAATATTAAGAAAATTTGAGTTTTCACATAGTAAACTGAAACAGGCAATAAAAATTGAGATAAAAAACAAACGTGGCAGCGTTAGCAAAAAAACAGTAAGCTATTAAAAGTCGTCTAGCTTTTAAAAAATTAAAACACGGCGCTTTGGACGCCGTACCAAAACTAATTTTTAAACACGTAGAAGCTCTGGCTCGGACCCTCACTATTATTAGGTGGGTACAGAACTCATTTTATGGTGCGTGGGCAAAAAATCTTTTAATTAAATTGCTTTCGGGGGATAAAAGAGAATTTATAAGCAGGATTTAATTCACGCTAGTCAAGTACTGTATTATAATAAGTCTTTTTATTGAACTTTTTAAAATAAATGTTTCTTCTGTACATTATCTTTCTACAAAACCTTATATTATCACTGGCAAAGTAGAAGGAAAAAGACAATGAGACCGAAGTCCACACGTTGAAAGATCCGTACCCGACTTTTCATCACCGTTCAAGATGCTGTTCACACTGTGTGACAAACAGATGGTGCAAAATCCTCCGAAAAAAAGTGATTCCTAGAGGAGATCAACGATGCATGATAGGACTTATCTTGTGTGTTAGGACATAAAAAACTGTAAAACATCTGTACAAATGTGTAAAACCATTAATAATATTAATCAAGACTCGACATACGTATCTTGCTAAAAAGAAAACTTAACCCATTATTCATACCGCACATACAGCGTTGCCAAAAATAGCAAGTGAAATAAAATCCAGCTTAAAAATAATTCCATAGACATCTAGAGCCAGACAATATTTTCCCAATTTATTTACAGTAAAGGAAAATTGTATCTACTGTGTAAGCGAACGTTAATTTTTAAGCGGCATTGTGTCAGAACGTCCATCGTCCAGCCGAGTTATGATGATTGTAGTGGTTTGTTATGACCCCTACTTTATTAGGGAAAGTGGTGGGGGGGTATAACGTCTCCGCCATTTTGTTGTGATGCGAGTTGTATCTTTTATAAGAACGCGGACATTTGCGGACAGGTTTATTACTTTTCCTTCTGTAAAACGGGGGTTATGTCCAGTCTTAGGTTGAAGAAAAAAGTTACAAAGTTGCTATTCTTGCTGGACTGGACCTACTCGGTATCTCAAAAGTGTTTGCTGTTAAAATGCTAAGCTATTAAATTGACCTGTATTATACTCTTAGCTATACGACAAATCTTGACTGGATCTTAAACCCGCGGGACATATTGACCGTGCCCACAAATACACCATAAAATCTTGTTCAAACAGCTCCTCAAAGAATGTACAGAGACGAGAAAATATCAACATGGATCCTATTAGTTGCGAGGTTTGTCAAACATTGATAACATCGTCAATCCATTGCGGACCACCAATCGAATGTAAAAGGGTTGTTTGAACAGTATAATAATAGTCAGAGTTCAAGGACGGCGGGCGCCAATTTCAATATAAATATTATTGCAGTAGCAGGCTAAACTCAGGATAATATTTGCATATTTATAAGAGAGCAGCCCTTGGCAAACATGGAGGGAATTGGTTACGAGGTTGGGTTTGTTTTTGACATAATGGGCCCTTTGTCGATGTAGGCTGCTCCTTACAGTCATTACTCAGAACCGTATGAGTTAGCATATTGAGGGTGTGCACGGTACATAAGGCGTAGTAAATTGAAATTAATCGAAATCGAATGTACCTAGAGGTAGACGGTTTGTAATTATTTAAGGGCTGCGCACACAGAAAGTAGATATAAGCCTATTAGAAGTTCGTCTTTGTTGCCAACTTTGTAAACATTTTCTGATCTAACATTGCGCGCCAAGAGTAAAGCGAAATAAACTGCCTTGCAATTAACTAGTGGTCGCAAGGGCGGCTACTGAGTGTGAGGCCTTTGTTGGATTCTCAGGTCAAGCAACGCCTTAATTTTTATTGGGATTTTGTTTTAGTAGCAGCTCAGAGTTGGATTTGTGTTTTAAATCTTCTATAATATTTTTTTTTTCTTTACCTTTTCTAATAATTCTAAAAATGTTAAAAATGTTAAAAACATCCCGCTTACTAATGGGTGTAAATCAGTACAACCCTACCTAGCTTTTGAGGGGTACAGGCGTGATGGTTCTGTCTTTGGTTAAAGTGACAGTTAAAGAAACGCGCAATTTTAGTTTCAGATATTCTCTTCATATTTATTCATATTAAATTAGTGGGTGGGTATGTTATAGAAAAAGTTTAACAGTGAACTGTTTATGCACGGAGGAGTGTCTTTACCTAAAACTACGCTCATTGTAATACAATTTAGAATAAGTTGTTAAGTACGTGACCGCAGAAAATTTAACCTTATTTATATTTCAGTAAGTATAAGTTAGCAAAATTAGATAGTTTCTAATTCTGAAACTAATCTTACTTAGAGAGTTTCGGTTCATTGCTACATTGACTATTCTTGTAAACGACATTGTAACCTTATTTACTAGAAGATACTTAGGTATAATGATTTCGTAATTATAATTTATTTGAGACCCGCCCCGGCTTTGCACAGTTTATAAATAGCAATATTATTATCAGATTTTTCTATGAAATTTTTAGTAGCCGCTCGAAGTTTGTATTCATGTCTGATTTTTTAAATGCAACATGGCGAAATTTTTTTAACGTCATAGATGTAAATTTTCACAGGTTTCTATGAGTTCTGATTACATTGTGCTGCTAGATCTTGCTTCCTGCTAAACTTCGAAGAGACTTTTTCTTTTTGACTTACGGAACTCTAAAACTGATCGGAAACGAGTATCTTTAGTTTACACAGCCCTTATTTCAAGCACTGAAACACATACGACTGTAGAAGACAACAATCTTCCAACATTACACAAACATACATAAATATATATGTAATATCATAGCATATGTCCGTATGTACACCCACACATCAACCATTAAAGTTGCAATACAAAAATGATCGCTATTGCTATGGGATAAGGCGGTCGAGAGGGCAAACTGATGTGTCGTGTGTGTATGTGATACGTCGCGACGTCTGTGTCAGTCGGATCATTTATCTTAACGTTTTTATTAAATGAATTATTCAAACTGCTTCTACGTATGCGGATTTATTATTCTATACTTTTGTTTGCGCAGACAATTAGAGGTTAATGTAAAAGTCTTGTCATGAATGGTCGCCCGAGTTCTATTTTTAAAAAGCGTTTTTCAAAGACTTTGTTTTTGGAAAATTTTGTTGGCTTCTTTTCCCCGTGAAGATGAAACTGAGAATATCTAATTTATTAGAATAATACTTAAGCGTGAGTGCATATCCGTTTCATAATCATTTTCATAGTTTTTTTTCTATGAAAGAGAGAGAAAGAGAGAGAACTTGAGATCATGGTCATGATCATCAATGGTCTTATGCGCGTCTAACATGTACATGTATGTACATGTTAGACGCATGTACATGTACAATGTAGTTGGATTTTATAAATTCTCAGAAGGTCGAAGTTTGAGTTTCTGTTTACAATAATGGAAACAGTAGGTACATCTCTTTTTATCATCTCTAGTATTATCTTAGCTTTGATAATACAAAACAATACAAAAAAGATTGTACTGTAGAGACCCTAGGAGGTTCCTCTACAGAGGCTGCTTTGTACAAGCCCTGGTTGGCACAAGAGCTGTCATTAAGTAGAGAAAAGTATGTTTTGAATTTAAACGTAGTTCCGAATTGTATAGAAGACTTGAAGAAAATACGAATGTCTTATAATAGCTTTCAGATTGAATAAACCACAGCATCAACTGTGTTCCCCATAATCATGTGTTTCCTTTGTTGTACCTTTCAGGTATCGCTCCTGTGGAGGGCTGGGTGCTCCTCCTAGTACCTACATCTCTGCTTTAGGATGATAATCTTATTTAAACATTACCTTATTCTGCTTTTTTCTCTAAGAGGTTTTTAGGGTCGGCCACGCACGAGAGATACCCCTGGTGTGGCAAGCATCCATAGGCTACGGTAACAGCTTACCATCAGGCGGGCCGTATGCTTGTTTGCCCCCTCAGTGCTACAAAAGCTGTAAATGAATACCAAGAGAATACATCATAACTAATTTATGGTACTTAATGCCAATTATTCAAAATGAAAGAACCGCACAAAACTACTGCACTGTCAAAATTCATTCGTTATTAAAACAAATGAAGCCGATTTATCATAATTTATGTTTAAAAAGCACGAATTTAAAACAGTACTATTCGCGCTAAGTGAGACATTGCCACCAATTTGAAAAAAGAACGAGCCGTGACATTTGTTGAGTGTAAAATTCATGTTTTGCATTCTTGAAATAAATTCCCTCGCTCCCGCCAAATGTTGGAGCGACACAAGTGGAATTATTCGCGAAATTCAACACTACATTTACACCTGGCATAGCCACTTATGCTTGATCTACCACCCTTCCCGGAGTTATACCGAGGCAGGTATTAAATAGGGTGGTGGTATGTTATGTGGGAGGTCCTTGTGTGTTGGTCGTGTTGTTCAGTTAATGTTGGTGGCTAAGGACTTGGTATTCGACATCGGTGACGCCCAGAGGTGGCTCAGCTGAAATTCTAGAGACGTCTGTAGCGTTCTCACCGATAATTCGGGTGATTGCTATCAAATAGATAAGAATACCCTTCAATAAGATTCTCTAAAATATAACAATGAAAATTTGTGGTTCAAAGCTCATCGAAATATTAATATTATATCGAAGTTTTACCGTCTAGCGAACTACTTCAGCTTTTCAATGTCTCTAAAGTTTGTACTTCAAGTAAATGTTCTGTATAAGAGTATTATTATTTAGAACCTATACATCAAAATAATAGCAACATTTTCAGAACTTTAACAATAGTCTTACAGTTATGTTATTCGACTAATTGCCTCTCAAGCGATAATGGTCTCATTTTCTATGATATAAAGACCTTCAAGCCCCTTTGAAAATGTTTTAGAAAACCACTTTGTTTTTCTTAGAATGCGTATGGAGGATATAGGTACGATCGAATCTCTATTCACTAAAAGGTTTTTGCGTTCTTTTACTTACTTCAAACAACTTTGTCATTTTTTACAACTGCATAACTTAACAATATGTAGGCGACCAATAAGCGTTGTACAATTCAATAGAGAAATTTTAGGAATAAATAAATTATTATTATTGTGATTAAATAATAAGTTTCTAGGCCTGCTCGCGGCTCCACGCTTTGGATTCGGATTGAGATAAAAGTCTTGTGTTAATGATGATAATCTGCTAATGTCTCTGATTCTGCGAAATTCAACTAAGTAGCCATTGCCCCGCGAAGGAGGAAGAAACAAAATTAGGATACTATACGAAGTTATAAAGATGGTCTCTTACCCTTTATACTCTATGGTCTACAATATTTTTGTAGAACAGAAGTAGAATTTATTAATAAAAAATATAAGTACACTGGTAACACAAAGATTTAATAGGGCCATAGGCCATGTAACAATTTACATAGTCAGGATCTTATTAGGATTAATACACATAGCCAAAATACACAACGATTGGACAGAGATACGATATCACTCACACAATTACCAGCGGCGAAGGTTCGAACATAGCACGTCTGTACTATCCGAGATCTCGAGCAGAAGAGAGCGAAGTGACGTTCCGGCAAGCCTTTTATACATTCTGACACAGTCATTATGAAAATAGGCGGGTAGTCTTGAACATTATTTTTATAAAATCCCTAACAATATGGTATGTGTTTAAAATAAATTACGTTTCATTTTAAATTGTTATTATTTTATTTTTTATTACAACCCATGCTATTTAATTTCAATTCTCGCATGTAATCCTTGCTGATATAATTGCTTAACGTTTTAATTATGGAATCAGTATTCATACGTTTTAAATAAACTAACTACTAGTTATAGTTACCATTAGTGTCGCCATATTCCTGCTAATAAAAAGCAACGGCATACCGGAAAAAATCGACGAATCCCCGGCGATTTAGGGCGTGCAAAATTTTACATTGTAATTTATTTTTATGTCTCTGACGAACGACCCCTTGGCTGCACTTCGTCCCGGGAATTGGGGATTAAATAATCACATCACTGGCAACACTGTTTATCTCTGTTGGTACAGATATTGTTAAAATAATACTTTAAGGTATCTATTTTCGTTTTATGTGAATTACGTGTTTAAAATGCTACAAAATTTGCTTTGTGGTTAAACTATGGGTTGTTTTAAAAAAAATTCAACGTAAACGGAAGCCGTACCTATTAGAAAACTCATCATAACCTGTTCTACTTACTTACTTTCGTAAATTTTACAGACTGCGCGTGCGTTTTCAGTTTTGTTTTTTCAATAGAATAGAACTCAACAGCCCGCAGAGGCTCTACAGGCTGGAATTCCTCTGTGTTGCAGTTCTCCATAAGCGGCGATGACTGGTGGCTATTGCTGACATACTTAAATCATAAAAAAAAACATTTTAATTTTCGAACTACTCGTTGCATACGATCTGACTATTCGTTTTTTTTCTCCGGATTGAATTCCAACATGGTTGTGGCGGATCGCCATTTTGCTTGTTTTTGAAATATTTTACAAAGTACAGCAATTTATTACTTGTAATATTATTTAAATGTACCTATCCACTTTGACATTGGCAGAATTGTCGACATCGGCACCAATTGCCATAAATAAATAAGAAGAAGAAGAAGAAGATCTGACTATTCGATGACTGACTAATCTTGATTTTGGTTATGTTAAGACAAATATTATTCATAATATGATACAATTTCTTATCTACAGCTTTATATTATACGAAAATTCAAGATGCTCATACTACGAAAGCGTAGTTATCCACGTCTTATAATAATTCATCGATAGATAACCTTATTTGTAACCGTAATAATTCCTTTCTTTTCAGCAAGGTTTAAAAAGTTATCACAAAAAAGGTCTATTGAACATCGCTTGGAGATCAGCACATTTTATATGACTAAAGCCATACTAAGGCGATAACTTTTTCTCAGTTTTTACAAAAGAAGAGCGACTTAAGAAAATATTTTATGCCTTAAAGGTGTCACTATTAGACCTTTATCGAAGATAACAGATTAAAACTATTCAACAAGAAGGAAGTGGATCGAAAGTTCTCGATATTATGGTATCAATTTCTTAGTAACTTATGATAATATTTGAAGAAGGCCTTTATGAAAACCACTAGACGAACGGAGGCTCTTTCGGTAATAAAGTTTTGACACTCAAAACCCCCGGGAAATTATTCGGCGTTAAAATATTTTTGTTGACTTAAATTAATTTGGGAAGGATAACCCGTTTAGTGAACACTATGTTGTGAATTTATTTTTGTTGGGATTATAGTAACGCTGGTGTTTTGAATATATCGTGTTATTCTCTAGGGTCCGTGAAAATGTAATAACTACGCTGATTTATCAGCAAGCATCATCTGCAAGCTCTGCTAGTGTAAAGGTCGTTTGGCTAGTCTAAAAATCGATGATATATCTAATAGTCATATTGGGTGGTTCGTTCCATACGTAAAAGTAATTCGGTTTTTCTATGAATCCTTCTAAGTAATAACTAGAAATAGGCTGACCCCCTATTACATGGGACCTAAAAATACCGGCTACTTGTACATTAGTAGGTACACTTTTGCCAAACCTATCGGGGAATCGGAAGAAGAAAAGAAAAAAGTGTTATGAAGAATCTTCTTCTAAGAAGTTCTAAGTTAAGAAGAAGTTCTTCATAACACTTTTTTCTTTTGGCAAAAGTGTACTTTGCTCGACCTGGGAATCGAACCCAGGACTTCGAGCGTAGCAGTCGCGCTTAGGACCATTAGCGTAGTGGTCCTAATGGGGCAACAACAAAGGAGAAAATTATCCAATTAAAATATATGTATGTGATAGAAAGTTTAAGGACTAATTTTCTAATGTGAATCATATTATGGTTAATTGAAAACCTTTTCAGTATTGCGACTCGCTCCTAATAATAGTATTTATTTGCCACGAAATTTATTATACATATTATTATAACAGCAGCATGGCAACGCATTTCGGATAATTTTTTTCAAAATGAGGTTTTAATTTTTGAACAATCCTTCACGATCGCCGAATAAATTAACCAGTATAACATTTCGATAAAACATTAACTGCCAACATTTATTATTTATAGCTGAGTTTTATCGTCAATTCAGCCTGCCGTAGGGTTATCAAGGCCACGCTCATGCGGATGAAGCATGATGACGATTCGTAGCTTTGATGATGTTAACAATGGAACATAACTACAGAGTTTGGTTGTAAGTGTTTCGTTTGAAAGCTTTATTTATATTAGGGTTGATTGGGTAGGGAAAATGCTAGAAATGTTTAATTACTATTGGGAAAAGGCAACAAAAAAACATTGGAACTATATCGAGTGTTAAAGTTTGAACCCAGAAATATCCTAAAATACTGTGAAAATAAGCTATTGGTATCGTCAGACGGCGTGATGGGATTTTGAGTCATATAACGTAGTTTTTTTTTAATAAAATTATTAATTCGTGTTCAGAATCAGCATCATAGCTGCCTAACAGCTTGTTTATTAATGTAGCTAATTCTTACCTAATTTATCTATACTAATATTATAAAGAGGAAAGATTTGATTGTTTATTTGTTTGAATTCAATAGGCTCCGAAACTACTGGACCGATTTAAAAAATTCGTTCACCATTGGGAAACTAAACTATCCCCGGCTGACATAGGGTATAATTTATAAGAAACTAGCTTTCCGCCAGCGGCTTCGCCCGCGTGGTCTTGATAACCTTTTTAACCCGCTTTTCTGTTGAAATTTTTCCTGAATTTTCTTTGCTATAAACCTCACGGAGACCGAGACCTTTCCAACAAATGCAAAACCGTGGAAATCGGTTCGTTCGTTCTGGAGTTATAGCGTCAGGAAGGAAAACCCGACTTATTTTTATATAGTACTTAGATAGCCAGACCACGCGGTGGCTAGTTATAATTTAATTATGTATAAAGCATCCAATACCACAACAAATCGATGCTCGAATTCAGACAACCCTAACTAATTCGCTTCTAATTTTTTAAATCAATGTGTTCAGCCATGTACGCGTGAATACTCCTGAATTTCTATTCTATATACGTCCAAGTGAACAATAAAGTCTATTACATGTTATTTAGCCCCACCAAACTCGATTTATCGTTTTTAAATCAACTCACATAGCTTCTATATTTAGTTATGGTTAACCAATTCTCACTAATTGTGTTAGTTATTCAGTTTAAAATGAAAGCTTTGTGCTCGAAATAAAATGAAGTTTAGACAATGGATGTAGAATAATTCAGTTTTAGTTTAACGTGTAAATACTTAATACATGTGTATCTTGAGCTCCGAAATGTACTCTAGTATATAATTAAAACATTTTCAATTACTTTGTTTGATTATAAAAGATAATTCATTCCATTTAAAGGTATAATGATTGATGAAAAGGTTAGACAGGATAGGTTTATGACACATCATTTTTTTCAGTTGTTTCTTTAAGTAATACGAGCAGATAGGAACTAACAAAAATTTTACCCGCCAGATAAAATCAAAAAGAGAACAAAATTTGTATAAAGTTATCTGTCAAGTAACGAGGTGTATCCTTATGTTGGCTCACAGTTCACTGATATATCTTACGTCCCATGTAATGTAATAAGTTCTTCCAAGAATTTCCCAATGGAAGTTCCCTTCTTCCAAGAATTTCCCAATGGAAGTTCTAAATAACACTGTGCCACGATCTAGAAATCAAACCCAAAATCTCAGCAGCCATACTTGGCTGGTCGAATAGTGATAATAGATTTTACTAAATGATCTATCTCGTAAGGTTTAGGCAGCGTTTGCAATGTATGCGCACAAAAATATGTTTGTTACGACAGTCTTCGAATCTCTCGGCTTTAGCAGTTCGCGCGATCGCGAGATTTCAGTCAGCAAAATGTCAGCAAACTGTAGGTGTACATTTGTGCACCTCTACCTAACCCTGCGAAGACTACAGGCGTGATGATATTGTAAATAAATGATTACCTCCACTTGAACGACTGTAATTACTTTGGCAATAACATTAAAACAATACGCTTACTTTATTTAATGAGCTCTTCTGAATTACCAATTTATTCCAAGGAAAGTTAATTTATCGCGGCTTTACTTACAATTTTTTTGAGGTGAATGGTCACCCAGAGATTAAAATACTAAAACCGGGACCAGATAAATTTAACTACTTGTCATAAAAAAGCCTAAGGAGACATCTTAACTTTTAATGTAGCTGACTTCGACAGAATAAATAAATTGCACGGGAAATATGTCGATAAAGAACAGCGTACATTCATATAAATGTATATTCTTTTATTTTTGGATCAGAGCTTCAAACTTGCAGTAATCGCAAAAGAACTATCTTTCAAAGGAAAAAATAAAAAATAGGAAAAGGAGCTAATCACAATGATACTCTTTATAATTCCTTACTAAGGTCCTAGGTTCGATTTCCAGGACGACCGGTGGGTATTGGAATAAAAAAACTATCAACTTGACAGTTGTCATGTACCTCCGGTACAAATTTGGGCTGAGTTGTATGGGATTTTGATGACATCCTTTCCATTTGAAATCTACGATGTAAGATAAGATAGAACTTATTAATTTTTGTTTAAATTAGCTACCCGAATTGATCTCTTTAATGACTACTGTAACTAAGCAGGTGACCAATATGGAATACGTCACTTTATATGCATCGATCGATACCAAAATGATACCAAGGAATAAAAAAATCTACCTATAGATGTAACACCTACACTAGCTATAAGTGGATTTTTTTATAAGTTATTCTATTTAACCCCCCACGCAAAAACGACGGGGTGTTATAAGTTTGACATGTATGTGTGTGTGTGTGTGTGTGTGTGTATGTTTGTGTGTTTGCGCGTGTGTGTGTGTGTGTGTGTGTGTGTGTGTGTGTGTGTGTGTGTGTCTGTCTGTGGCATCGTAGCTCCCGAATGGATGAACCGATTTTGATTTTGTTTTTTTTTATTTGAAAGGTGAACTAGTCGGGAGTGTTCTTAGCTATGTTTTATGAAAATCGGTCCAAGATGGCCGCCGCCATGAAATAGCGAATTATATATTTTTTCACAATTCCCTCAATATGGGTATCAAATGAAAGGGCTTAACTAGGAGAATACTATACACTATGATAATTTAACGACGTAATTGTCTATACTCATCTTCTTAAAACCAATCTATTCCACGGGAAACATATATTTTACCGGGATTAAAAGCCTATGTGCTATTCCAGACTACAATCTATCTCTGTGCCAAATTTCATCCAGATCCCTAAGTAGTTTTTGCGTGAAAGAATAACAAACATCCACCCATCCATCCAAACGATCACATTTATAATATTAGTAGGATACAATAATTGCCATACATACAACGTGGCAATGCAGCCAGCATTCTGGGTTCCAGCTATAGCGATGCGGAGGAGTTTTTTGATGCCTTATTGTAAATAGTTATTATTATTTTATTTATTATGTTTATGAATAGATTTTTAATTTATTAAATAATATAAATAGATAATTATACAAATAAATAAATAAATGCAGTAGGATATAGGTAGGTATACTTACCTAAAAAAAAGTAGAGACGTAACCTTTCTCTTGTTGCAAAGTAGGGCCAATTTTTTCGTGAATCACAGTGTAGGGCTTCAGTAATCCGAGGCAGCTCTCCTTTCAGCCGCGCTCTGTTTAATTGAGGCGGGCTAATGAGTAACCATTATGTAGCGGGGTGTCTTTAGATACTGTTTACCGCTTAATAAGCCACTTTGAAGTCCCTTTTGACGCAACACTTGGAATTCCTGTTCATTGACCTGTGCGTATGCTTTTCAATGATTATCTTGGTCAAGGATTTTGGTAAGATATCGTGTATCTTCATAATATTTGTAACTAGCTTTTCGACAGTGGCTTCCATCGCGAGGGCTAGGTATTTCTTATAAAGCATATGTTACTTGGTAAAGATGTGGCTTATTAATGGTGAAAGAATTTGTCAAATGTGTCTAGTAGTTTCGGCTGTTTCAGAGCCTCAATTCAAAGAAACACAAATTTTTCCACTTCCACTAATTAATGTTTATTTTATCCCTGTTATACTACTTAAATAATATAGAGCTGTTAGCTGTCTAGTTATTATGTTTTGTTGTGTGCACATATTTGTTACGTTACTATCCAGATCAAAAAATTGTATTTGTGATAAGTATGGTTATTTGTACGATTGTAATGTGTTTTGTGCATTTAAATAAAAAAAAATAAAATAAAAAAAAATAGTATAGATATAGATCATGATGATAAGTATGAAAAATAAATAGGATTTTCATTACATCTGGATTTAACTAACCTAAATTAAAAATTTAGAAAACCCCCGACACGAAATGTAATTTGTCATTTTGTGGTGACGGCCATCTTGGATTTGAAATTTATCATAGTGTAAAGTATTCTACTAGTTAAGCCCTTTCATTTGATACAGACAGACACACACACACACACACACACACACACACACACACACAGACACGTCAAACTTATAACACCCCGTCGTTTTTGCGTCGGGGGTTAAAAAAGGGTTAGGCAGAGTTGGATATACGCAGTTTGTAAGTAAGTATTGTAAAGGTACAATCCAAACTCCGACTTCGAACAGTGTTATTGGATTTTTCTATTAGCAAATTATTAGTAGAGAATAGACCGAAAGAATCCAATAACACTTTGCTCGACCTGGGAATCGAAACCAAGGTCTCGTGATTCGATAACAAGACCAACGAGGCAGGCATATTTATTACAATATATGTAGATTTATTTAAAATTCTATTGACGCAATATGTGTCTATTCAGGGGGGCTAGACAAGTTGCATTTTGACATTCGAATCGACAAACAAAATGTATGTAAATGACATTAGTGACAGCCGGATTTGCCGAAAGCTTGTGTCATTTCCATACATTTTGTTTGTCGATTCAAATGTCAAAATGCAACTTGTCTAGCCCCCCAGAGCCGTAAATTGACCATTGTATGTGATCGTAAGGAGGAATTGCAGATGGCCGACACGTAAATTTTAATTCGATTATATCTAGAAAAAACTTGAAAGTATCTAGTTGTCTTTTATTTTAGTTAAAACAATATTTATTATCAAAGCTTGGCTACGAAAAAGCAACAAAATTCCGTTCCGAAATCTAATCTACGCTATGCAAAGAACATAATTTTACAAAGAACGATATCTGAGTATGAAAATGTTACCAAAAATTCCATGGAAAATCTCTAATTAAAAAGCTGGAAGGCTACAATAAAGTATCGAGAATATGCTCGCGTTGTTTAGATTTTTCCCCTATTAATTAGGTTAAGTAGTTCGCTTACAGAGTAATAAGCGAATGGAGTGATAACACGCAGCTCAACAATCGTAAGGAAATTCTATTAAATTGAAATAATAATCCCTGTTTGTGGTTGGAAAATCCTTAAAAAAAAAACGATATTAAAAAATCTTAATTAAAAATCGTACAGACTATAATTACGCATCATAATATAGTTATAATCAAATTGGAATATTACTTACTATGGAAAATTATGTTACTACTTTACACAGTGCATGAATTGATGATCATACTAGTATCTGTCACTGAAGACATAGGCAGATATGATCTTATAATGGCTTATTGACCGCTTTGCGGAGGATCTAACGTATTTTTATGGGCTAATCATTATTTATTTATTTATTTATTTATTTATTTATTTAAGGTTCGCTCACAGCACATATATGGACATTATGATTATTATAATGACCTGGCTCTCAACAGAGAGCGGTGAAATATGCTAACACCAACAACAGCGTACCTAACTTTTAAGTATAAGAAGAAGAATCATTATAGTAACTGTCTTTCATTCATTTTTATTTTATATCAGACTTGCTTTAAGCCTTCATCTGTCATAGTTCAAGTTTCCCTATTGTTGCGATCTTACTGCGAAAAATCTGTAAATGAAAGATTTACAGTTTTTTTGAGCGCTTTATTTATTCACTACTCCATGTGCCTGTTTAACGCAGGTTATTTCCGTGAGGTTTCTGTAATTCGACGCGGTATCGCAGGGTAGCTACTGTGAGTGGTTATAACAGCCCTCTTTTAACCCTTCTGTACTTTGAACTTCGTTTGCGTAATCGTTTCACAGGTTTAACTACGTAATTTTTGCAATGGGGAGCTGTTACCTCGGTTCTTCTTTACCGCTTAACTAATATTTTGGAAGTGTTCTTGGCGTAATCTTCTGTTGTTTGATGTTCAAAATTAATACTAAAGCTTATTAAATCCACATTGCTAATATAAAAAAAAATGCATAAAATAGTTCTTCCTATATGAGGAATTGTTATTTTATCAGGAGCGCTCTGTATTTTACGATGATTCAAGTAACGATTCGTAAAAAAGCGATTTTGAAATGTATATTCCTGTACATTCCACACACATACCTTTAATATTTTAACAATCTTGTAGTATGGATTTGTGTAATAACTATTGCTTTTTTTGAAATTTGTATAAAAAAGTATCGTATTGTACAAATTGCGCGCAAGATGACAGTATTTTTAAAATTTGAATTGGTAAACAAAAGCGGGTCGTGTGCTTTCAAGATCTACTTATTGACAGCTCAGCTCAGCATCGAGGTCATTCGATAAAGGTCGGTCAAAGGTGTGTTATTGTAAGTTATTGTCTCAGAGAAAGTGGCGCATAAGATAGAGCTATCTTTATTGCTCTCCGAGGTTGACACACTGTGTATAATTAGATAGCTATTTTTATTGAGTACTGAGTTAAATAGGTCTCTATTTCTAGTTATGCGTCTATTTATTTTTTTGACACATGACTTCTGTCGTGTCTTTTTTGTAGGCATGATTTCAGTAGGTACCTTATTATTGATACTTAGAACAAACCTTCTTATTACTTTGCAATATCTATAGTATAAAAACCAATTTAACTACAATCTAAGATTTATTAACCGACTAACATTCGCCTGCGCTACGTTTAAAGCACCGTTACATTTATTTTTTTAGCTATATTAGCCATTAGCTATGTGTAAATAGATCAGTCACGGTTACCTCTTCTATTTATTTATTTAAACAATTACTACGGCTCCACTAATTACAGTAACTAAAAAACTAAATTTATTAAAATCTACAAAATAAAGCAAAATAAAAGAATGTAAAAACACTATATTTAACTATATTTCATATTAGGTATTTGTGAAATAGATACGATGTAAGAAAAAATACATACAAAGTAAACCATACATAATCCATTAACAGTCTCCACGGATTGGATGTTTCAAAGAGTTTACCAAGAATAATACAGCAATTCAAAATTTCCACCAAAATTGTGCCAAAAAAACCAAAATTCTCCACGAATTTTATCTCGTTCTTCTTTTCAATACACTTCATAAGAAAGTATAATCCCAATCAGGTGAAGCAGAGTGTCTGGGGAGAAAAAAATGCAAAATTTAATTAACAAAGTTATCTTGGAGCTGAAACACAAGTTTGTAAAGAAAAACGAGCGACTTGACACGTTAATTTGATTCCGTTAAATTACAGATGGTTGTGTGAGGATCGTGGAGAGAATGTTAAAGACGGTGCTGCGATACCATTAAGTAAAAACTAGGTATTCCTCATGGTGTTACTCGCGCCAATCATATTTTTTTAAATTTCAAAATTTAAAATAGCCTAAGTTACTCCTTATAACATTAGTTATGTGCGAGTGAAAGTCCAGTCAAAATCGGTTCAGCCGTTTCAGAGAATATCCCGAACAAACAGACAGAGAAATATAATTTCAAAAATTGTTTTTTGATATAAGTAGGTACCCTTCGTATAGATACTTTCATAAGCTTTATTGAAAAGCTGTTAATTTGTAATTACAAACAGACACATCAATGTTACTTGTATAGATATGGTTACTTGTATAGATACGGGGAATGTTTCTACCGCAAACATTAGTGTTAGCACTCAATACTTCGTGCACTAACCGTTATTTCGAGTAGTGTTGTACTATAATCACTGTTATTAGAAGTTTTACGGTAATTATGTACCGTTAAGTGCGGCTATTTGTGAACTGGGGGCTATTTCGTAAGATCTAATTAGTGATGTGAACTGCTAAGTCAAAGTTCTCAAGTTAGAATCTAAGGCCACTGAATTTTCGAAATTGTGACTGTACAGTTCTCGCCAATCTTATTGCCCGGCTTGAAGTTGGCACGGGCATAAATGTCAAATTTGTATTAAAATTTGACATAAGGACGGCTAATGCTCCACCTGGGAATCGAACTCAGGACCTCGAGCGTAGCAGTCGCTTACGACCACTAGACTAACGAGACACTAAAATAAAGATAATAATGTCTATAAACAATTTGTTAGCGATATTTATAGCGGAGTCAGCGGATATTGTGCTGAATATTGATACCCCTTATCGTAACTGGTGGCTGACTCGCGATTTCAGCCAATTTGCTGTTCATGAGATTGCACTTTCTACTGCATTACAATTTAAAGCTCAGCTTTCACTATGAAGTGGATGCTTGAATATCAAAGTTTTATTGATATAGTGGCACTTATCGGTTGAACTCTTGAAATTCTCGAGTTAGAAAAGTACTAAGATAATATTTCAGAGGGTAAATTAATTTCTGTAGAAACTTTAGCTGTGTTGTAGACCATATAAATTATTTTTGTACCTTTCCGGGAAAATATTTGCTATAGATATTTGGTTATAGATAGAGGGTGAGTCAACCTAGCAAGGCAGAAGCAAATACTTTTAATATGCCTTGTTGTACTTACGCATAATTGCACTCAATATCAAATTTTTAAATGACTTTTTTTGAAGATTGTAGTTGTCAAAATGAGAAATTGCAAGTTTTTTTATAGATTATAAGATAAGAAAGGTATGTGGCTATCATGCGCAAAAATCGGAACACCCAGAGGTACGATAGAAAAAGGCTTAAGGCCCGTTACACCACCTCTGCCGGGCTAACATGTACGCCGCGAGAACATTTTGTCTACGCTTATGTCGTGCTTTTGTTTCGCTTTCGTACAAGAAAGAGCGAGACAAAAGAGTAGACAAAATTAACAACTAACTGACAACTAACCGCCGGCTAAGCTCAAAAAAAAGTATACAATTATCTGTCAAGTAATTTACGAAAAACTTACTAGGGAGGTGGTTCTTCTTCTGCGGGTCGATCGTAAGATTTTTAATTTTTAAATTAAATTTGGTGTGCCTAATATTTCGCCACTTCCACAGCATCGTCAGTGGCAGCGGAGAGGTCGCTTAGATTGCAGGTTGCGGAGCACAAAGGACAGGATAGGAGGTGCACCATTGTTTGCGGCACAGTTCCACAACCACACCCTGCAGCCGTTTTATCGAGATATCCCCACTTCACCAGGTTTGAATTACACCTCCCCACTTGGCTTCGGAGTCGGTTTAGTGACTTCCAAATGGGGAGATAGTGAAACAGGCCCTTATTATCATGAAAAATGCATTTACGAAGTATTAAATAAAAAGTCTACACGACACCTATGAACCGCTACTGCATGTAAGTATATTTTCTTTATGAAGTGGGTCGATCGATCTCGACTAGGTTACTAAGGATCGTCGGCACTTAATCTACGGTGTTGCACTTGATAATTTCACGCCAGACGCCGGCGGAGGCTTGGCTGCCATCAATTCAATTTCATACCTATAAATTTTATCGGAAACTATCCTGGTCCTTCGATGAGTTTGTAGGAAGTTATTACTGTTCCTTATGAGGTATGGCCGTGTTTTAGATTGATTTATCGATTCGAGTGGGAGTATGTGTTGGACAACAGAATATAACATCACGTCTGTATTCTTGGAGGGTTAGACATAAGTGTATTGATATGTTTTCTGGTTAGTTTTTAGGAGTCGATGCTAGTTCCTACTAAGAATAAAAAAAACAAATTGTTTGTGTCGAATACAGCTGTGTTTACAATTTCTTTTAAAATATTTTTATATCTTTACAAAAGAAAATTTAAAAAATATATACATACTTACTTAATTTTTTTCTCCTTACCGTACCATCCCTTAAAAAATAATTTTCATTTTGGTGACGGACTTAAGGTATAATTTTGTAAGTATATTGATTGTAATTGATGAATTGATTATTAAACCCTCCGACGTTTCGAATCCTTTACAGCAAACACGTATTTGTGGTCACAAAATATTAAAAGTAGTTAAAACTAGTTTTATCTCCTAAGTTTACCACAGTCTGTGGTAGATTTAAAAATTGAATCAAATCACTATAATGTCAGAGATTTATATGATATCATTGAATTATTATTACTTATCTAATAACTAGATAAAAATGTCAATAAATTTATTTATATCAATAAGAGGGGTGACTGAGGACGAATATATTTTCGTACTATCCGATATCGGAGTTACCCTCTGCATACATCAAATGAAGTCTTTTCTAAACTATTCGTCAGAGCAACGATTCGATTGACGAACGTTATACGCAGATGGAACCATCTTGATATTAGCAATCCCCAATGCTGTTTGTTCATTTTTAAATGGTCTTTATAAAAATGTTACCCTATACCTAATTAATACAAGTAATAAATTACTGACACAATAGTACATTGTTTTGGGTGCCAGCTAATAATTAAAAAAGAAAGAACTAAGCAAATATTTTTTGGTTTTGCCTAGTAATGTAATAACTGATAATCCATATACACCGTATACACGGTGGATCTGACAATTTGACAAACAATAAATCCCTGCCTATTATTACCTATTAGGGTAACAATAGTCCTTTAAAACTAGGGATTGATAATTAGATATAACTAAAAAAAAAACCCCGCAACCCACAAGTTTGTCAGCTTATCAATTTATTATATTTAGATTTTTTTATTTTTTATAGTTATATTATTTCCAATTTTAAAATGATTCCTCAGACTATTAGTATTGTCGTATATGCACACTGTATATAAAGCTATCGGCTATCGTATTATGACATATATTATTATTTTCTATCGCAATTAATTTAACAGAGAAGAAAACCTTTCTTTGATCATGTTCTAGCGTGTCTTCTCAGGAATTCTCAGTCATTCAAAATAAACATCAACTTGATTTTAATATTTATAGAGATTAATATAATTACCGTATCAAGTATTAAGTCCTCTCAGTCGCACTACATCTCCGGATCGATACTCATATGATTGTAAATGTGGATTGATTGGCTGCATCTCGCGTTTCTTTTTCCTTTCGAGTCTCTGGTCGCTCTATTACGACACTATTCTATACGAACGACGAAGCCAACGAAGCTTTTCAACTGGGTTTGATTGTTCAACCGGTATGACGTAATAATGTTTGTAGATATAACCCAAGGCAGTATTTGATTATGACGTTGAAGATGGAAGATACTGTTGAGACCTGCCAGAGGTAGTGGTTGTGTTGACCACAGCCTGCCACGGTAGTGGTGAATACAACAATGGAACAGTAGTGCTGCAAAAAAATATATATTGCAAAATTTAATTTATTTCTTACATGAAGATAATTAATTTAAAAAAAAAAAAGTATCCATTATAAAAGTTTTGGCACATTTCACAATTCTAGGACAAAATTTAGCTCGAACAACTTGTCACAAGTAATTTAAAGTATAAATCATCACACATTTAAATTAACAACTTTCTGAGCATATTTTTATCATTAAATTATACATAGAGATTCAACTCCTTCTATATCAGTCCAGACGAGCGAGTTTTTATTTAATTTTCGACTTTGAAAACTCAGCAAGGAGTTTTTAATACACTTTTAGTAACAGTCAAACAGAAAATTCAATTTTTATTTTCAGCCTGTAAACTTGAATCTGCATATTAATTTTTCATTAAAGAAATCTTAGTTTTTTATATCTCGTTAGGGTCAGAACAGATTGAGCGTATAACTGTTTACAATAAAAAATATGCATGAGACGGACCGACGGTGGTTACGTGTCATCAGGTGATTCGCAAATTGGTTTAAAAAACTACAGCAAATTTTTATTATTATTTGTATTGATTGGAATATTTAATTGCTATAAATAAAATATCATGATAATTTAACTAAAATACCGCGTTCATACTGTCCATGATACCAAAGGAGGTTAAAAAGAAGATAATTAAGATTTTAAATTTGGTCCAGCGAGCGCAGCTCCTCGCCTAATCTGTGCTCACCTTTATTTGATATTCTCCGTCTTAATTCAAATTTAAATAGTTTAGCAGCTATATTCTATTATACGTAAGTACCTATTATCATTTGCTTGCAAGATAACCACAATTTCGAACTTGTCTAGAAATATCTTGAATTTATATTTTAATACTTACTCAGTCCTCACATGTGTTGCGTGCATTCATAAGATTAGGGCTTAAGCGATGTCCTAAGATTATGTTGATGTCTTATAATATTAAAGTTTCTCATATTAAGCAGACTAAGATTTAAGGGCCGTGGCTTAGTAAAAACTACGCTTATTATCCTATCTACAAAGTTGATGATGGATGATCATTCTTAACATATCGAGACCCCTTCAGACCTTAGAGACCGTCCCGTTTGTCATACGAATACCAACAAATACAGTACTTTTAATCCTAAGCCCTAAAAGCCTGACAATGTCGTATCCTTATCCTTAGAACAACCATATTGCCCACTTAGTTTCAGAGATCTGATGGGAGTCGCTGCGTGTAGAATGTTGATATTAGGTCGCGCATGGTTAGACTGGACAACATAGCTCGGGCCGGCCGAACAAAGTTGTTAAAAAGGCTAGGAGGATGATGATTTTTGCAACAGGTGGTCGATGTGATAGAAGCGTGTTTTGCAAAAATATGCTCCGTTTAGAAACATTCGTAATGTAACCAAATAAACCTCAAAAATGGTGCAGCACTTTTTCGAAAACCACCGGCAAAACGCACGGACTCATCAAGCTTTTAAAAAAGGAACGCACAGAAACTCAATACGAGTGTCGAATGAAATTAATCCCGGATCAAAAGTTCTTCGTCCAGCGCCGAGCCGAACGCATATTTGCCTTTAGGTCCGCCGGACTCATAAATGCCTCTTTTTGCGGTCGCCAACTTTTATCGTGGGTTATATAGGTTTTGTAAATAACGATGCAAAATAATTTCGTCATTGTGTTGATTTTTGAATTGTAATTTGAGAGATTAAGTTAATTCTTCATTTGTATTAATAGGATTTTGCTATAAATTTATATTGGGCAGAGTTTGGAATCAAACGGATTATTTGATTTTGGGAGATATTTAGTTTAGGATTAAGTTACTTGTTGGACACAAAAAGCATTAAATATTGGAAAATAATTTTTAAGAACGGTTATGAAGTTTTATACTTATGTATAGTCGACCATAAAATTGCTTTACCACTTTTGACAAAAACTTCCATCAAAATTAAATTTACTAACGCTCATTATCAATCTGTCACTTGGTCTTGTAAGCAAAAATAGACCTTGTTGTTTTGTGATATGCAAACGACATTTACTCTAAGGTGGTAAAGCAATTTTATGGTTGACTATACGTAGTAAAAGTATCTTAAGACATCATTCATAATATTTCAAATATTATTTGGGATATAGGTAGGAGAAGATACGGAGATGTCATCAAAATCAAAATAATATAAACCTTACACAGGCACTTATGAAATGTCGAATCTAGGTGTAAAACATAGGTACATACCTGTAGTACTCGTAGGGTTAAGCGGTGCACTAAAATGTACACCCACAGTTCGCCGATATATATTTAGGTCTCATGTAATAGGGGGCGAGCTTACTGCCCGTAAAACGTAGCCAGATTTCGACCAAACTGTCTATCTAATAACACATGAACTGCTACTGTTCAGATTTTTTATAGCACGACCGTCTTTTTGGTATTCCCACTAAAATGACTGATGCCTCTAGATCTCACTTTACTCTGGTGCGTACAAATGACCCTTTTAAGCTTATCAGCGCAACGTGAATGGTTTTATCGATCACCCATTCCTTACAACAAACTGTTGACCGTGAGCACTGCAAGAAAAATCCGAAAATGTTTCCTTTGACCCGAAATGAACAAAGGGACTCCAATCTCAAATCAGAATTGGTGGTTCTGTATAAAAAACGTAGCCCGGGACTGTAGGCTGTATAGATATTCATCAACAATTCATCCGGACGCCAGCAAAAATATGTCAAGGATCGCCGTATTTTTGCGCACAGAATGAGCTCTAGATGTTTGCTTTGCCACAAATCAGGAGGAGTGACGTAACACGATGGTACGTAAACGGCCGAGCCTTTGTCCTGTCACACTAACTCTTTGTATTATTCCTGTTGAATAGGATTTTTGTGTCTCCACCGGGATTTATTCTGGATCTTAAAACAAACATTTTTGAAAATGCTCCGCTACTTGAGAAATCCTTTGTTTGTTTAAGCGCCTACTATTTAATATCTTGTGTGTTCACGGCTTTGAGGTTCATTATGCTTAACTGTACCGAGTCGTAGTTAGGAATTGTAAAATAAAATTATATCTAAAGCTTTTGTCTCTCCATCAGATAGGCATGTTTGGAGAAGCACGTTTGTTTCTTAAGCATCCGTATTTAGTAACGTGACCTTGTTTATAAATACAGAGCTTATAACGGTAGCACTTTTTAAATTAAGTAAGTATACATGGACAAAAATACCACTAATAGTTATAATTTACTGTTTATCAGTCTGCTTTCTGGTTGGAACTTTATTCTTGACAGTGGTAGTGGTCGTAGGTGCGAGCAAAGTGTTATATATAGGGATTTTCTACGAAATTATTAGTGGCAACTCGGAGTTTTGATTCGTGTCCGGTTAATGGGAATAGACTCGACCCTATTACATGGGACCTAAACATATCAGGAAACTGTTGGTGTAGTAATAGTGTATCCCTGCCTAACTCTTTGGGGAATAAAGGCGTGTTTTTATGTTTTATGTAATTTTGAAATGAAGGCAGACAATGTGCAGCATGCTTGTTGCTTAGAATTTTAGAACAAGAAACAAATGATAATCTATTTTGTTCCTAATCTACTTAAGGTCAGTGCATGCCTTAGACTTTATCTAGGATCAGCGTACATGTCAGACGATAGCTCGGATCACTAAGATATGACTGCTATTTACTGCATACATTCTATTCATAATATATATATATATATATATATATATATATTTAAACAAATATTTTACTGGCTTGTTTGTGCTCCATACAAAACAAGTTGGGTCATATGTTGAATATAATAAAAACTCAATAAAAGCCAATGAAATATTGCAGTCACAATCTTGATATGTCTAGGTAAAACTTCATTTAAATATACAGTTATAAAGTAATACGAAAATTACTATTAAGTAACGGCTCAACTTGATGCAATTTTTTCAAGAAAATGTACACGTCCAGAACCATTTGGAATCACAGTGAGCCTAGATAATGTAACGAATATTCTAATTAAAAAAGATTTTCAACGTGATAACTATGATATAGGAATAATTTTAAACCGTATAAGCGCGGAAATGAAGAAAGAAGTGTTAAGTATTAAGATAAAAAGATAAAAAGATACGACGATAACCACAGCAAACATATTTATTTAATGTTTAGTTTGTTTTGTTTCAGTTTACATTAAAACATTTTACATTTAATTTATTTAACGCTAAGTAGCAGTAACATTCCTTTGTATTCATCGTGAAATAAAAGCTTTATACGCTTACATCGAAATAACAATGGCATTATATCGTTATTTGTCTCAATAATAAACGGAGTATACTCCAATACAATTGTAGCAGAAAAACATACAGCGTATCAGCTGTTTATCGTTCCGAGCGAGTTGTGAGAGTCAATTGAGGGAATTGGGTCACAGTACCCCAGTGGTCAGTGTGGGCTAGAGACGAGCGTTCGTTTTGTAGCTTTTAAGAGCTTTGCTTTGTTTTATGTTGGGAAATAGCATGAGCTGCGGATAAGGTTTTTATAGATACAGTAAGTTTTTGTTTTTAGGATTCTGATGGAAATAACATACCAACACGCATGTATTCCCCGAAGATTAGGCAGAGGTGAACAGCCTCAGTTCGCTAATGTTTAGTTAATGCACGGCGAGCCTATTGCTATAAACCGGGCACAAATCAAAACTCCAAATTGCTATTGATAATTTTGTAGAAAAACCCAATAATATTTTGGTCGACCTGGGAATCGAACTCAGGATGCGAACGTAGCAGTTGCTTACGAGGCAGTTAATTTGTTCAGTAATACTTACTAAAGTTAAGTTTGTCTTTATCTATTTAATTTATATCTTGGTTCATCTATTGGAAGTGTAATGTGCTAAAAATAGGTTTTTTTCAAAAGAAAACCTTCTATTGACAATTTTATTGGCTCATTCCGGTCCGATGAGAGATATCTTTAAACACCCATTCAATGTCTTCAAAAGTAATTAAGAAAATAATACGTCAACCGACCTATTAAATTCTTAATTAAAGTGATGTCGTCTTTTGATCCCGAAAAAAAAAAGATGGCATAAGTTAATTGCTTTGGCATCAATAAAAAAATGAATTATGTGCGAGTTTAGGAATTGTTCGTTGCGAATAGGGGAGCACCCTCGAAGATTTGGGTCCGGCAAATCTTGTGCGATTGTCGAGGGCGACATTGTGACAGTAGCCACTGCACGCACTAATTGTCTTAAACGGGACGGTCTTAGTCGCGAAAAGATGCGATTATTTTGCCACTTTCATCGAAATTGCTATTCATTAATGGTCAATTAGTAAACAGTAAACACAATAGAATTTTTTTTCGACTCTCGACAGGGCCAGCGTTGCTATAGTTTCAGTTTTAAGATGTTTGCTGATCCGTTAGACCGGGTTTTCAATCGGTTATTTAAATGTTTTTCTTTTTAACTCCTACCCTCACTAAATTATTATGAAATGTGAAATGTTTTTATTAATTGATTTTTCAGTCTGTTTGCCGGTAATTTCTGAAACCCTTGAAGGAAAACAAAAACCTTATCAGGCTGAAACAACGGTACAAAAACCAATAAAACATCGCGTTATTTTGACCGAGTGCATTGTAACAAGCACATCACAACAAGGGGACATGATGACACGAATCGGTATTTATAATTTATTTCCTTAATTAATATAAAGACGTTCTTCACCATTCTTTGTCTACAACTACGGTAAAAGTTACAAAGAACAGATGGTGAGACGCGAATTCTTAGTTCGCTGATTTCTTTTTGATTTCTCGACTATCTGTGCGAATGTAGAATTCGAATGATTTCGATGTTCGAACGCTATTGTAGCACCTGCTTTAATAAAACCTCTTTTGAACTAGTTTGTTCAGCTTTAGAATCGATAGTTGGATATTCAACGGGTGGATTAGGAATTAATCTGTTGTTTACGTATGGTATGGTATGGTATGGTATAGCGGGCTGTTTTCCGCAACTCCACGTCAATGCGCGTATTTTGCGTACGGGTGGGGATATTTAATGTCTACTCAAACCACCCTAACTCCTCAAGAAACGCCAGCACATTTCTGATGTTGCTGACGATCTCTCGGAGGGTACTTTTGTTTCCGAAGTACTTAGCCCTGTATGTGGCGACCTCAGTACAGTGCAAAAGCACGTGGGCCGCTGTTTCGTCCTCACCCAGGCAGGCTCTGCATGCCGGGCTGTCAGTGACACCTAAAACATGCAGATGTTTATTGAAAAACCCATGACCTGTGATGGCTGCTGTGATTGTCCTCAGTTGTTGCTTAGACAATCGTAGTAGTTGCTTAGTGACATGAGAATTAATTGTGGGGAGTGCCTCCTTAGCCTGCCTGCATTTCTCATGATTTGTCCAGTAGCTGTTGTGTAGATTTCTGGTGCGTTGTCTTACCAGAGTGCGTAGCTGACTGAAGGGTAACGGTACTATGGGTTCTGGGCCCACCGCGTCCATGTCCGAGGCCTTCCTGGCGAGCTCATCCGCTGCGTCGTTGCCCCGGGAGCCGCTGTGCCCTTTGATCCATTGAATGGTAATGTTGTTTTGTGCACCTACCTGATTTAGTGTTTGGTGGCATTCGTATATTAGACCAGAGTTTATTGTGTGGCTGTTTAGTGCTAGCAGGACAGCCATGCTGTCCGAGAGTATCCTAATAGAGTAGTCTTTTACCTCTCGAGCCACGACCGCTACTGCTGCTGATATAATACCCATACATTCTGCTTGGAATACCGTGTTGTGGTCTCCTAGCGGAATAGACATCCGCATGTTGAGGTCCTCGGAGAAGATGCCACATCCGGTGCCCGTGCTGGTTTTGGATCCATCTGTGAAGATGTTTAGCTCTGTGGGGTTTGAGCCCTCGCCTCTGTAATCCTCATGAAGCTGGATCTTGTATTTTTTGTCGAAGATGAATTCCTTCGGTATGCGATCGTTGGTCGCTTGCACGATAGGATGTTCGTCAAACAGTTCATTGAGTATTGCTGCATGCTGTGTGTTGTTTCCTCGCCAGAGTGCCAGAGATTTAAGGCGCAGAGCTGCCATCGCCGCCTCCTGCTGTATGTAGAGATGCAGCGGTGGCAGGTCCAACATAACTTCCAGGGCTGTAGTGGGGGTAGTTCTCATGCATCCTGTTGTTGCTAGGCATGCTAGTCTCTGGAAACGCTGCAGTTTGTTTGTGACACAGTCCAGCTTTGTTCTGTGCCACCAGACGACAGCGCCGTAGCTGATAAGGGGTCGAATCACCGTCCTGTACAGCCACTGAATAATTTTGGGTTTCAAACCCCATTTTTTTCCGATCATTCTTTTGCACTGCCAGAACGCGATGCTTGCCTTGTTTATTTTACTGTCTATGTGATTACTCCATTTGAGTTTGCTGTCTAGAATTACGCCGAGGTACTTGACCTCAGTCGATAGCTTGAGTTCCGTGTTGAACAGCTTGGGTAATGAGAAGTGACCCAGTACTCGTTTTTGGGTGAACATAACCAATTCAGTTTTGGTGGGGTTTACCGTTAAGTCATATTCCCCGCACCAGCGCTCTACTGTGCGCAGGGCTTGTTGTGTAAGATTGCAAATGGTGCCGGTTACTTTCCCTGTGATGAGGATGGCAAGATCATCTGCATATCCTATGGTGTAGTCGCGGTTGGCGTTTAGCCTGGTGATGAGGTCGTCAATGACCAGGTTCCACAGTAGGGGCGAAAGCACGCCACCTTGCGGACATCCTCGGGCAATCATAGCTGATTGCTCGTTACCCTCCAGGCGAACCACTCGTTTGCTAAGCATGTTTGTGATCCATTCGGTTAGCACTGGCTCCACTCCGTGTTTGCAGAGTGCGGTGTTAATGCTGGAAAAATTTGTTCTGTCGAAGGCCCCTTCGATATCTATGAAGGTACCCAGACAGATGCCTTTGTGTTGAATTGCCTCTTCGATCTTGTTGACAACTAGATGAAGCGCTGACTCGGTTGATTTCCCTGAGCTATAGGCATGCTGACTCGCATGCAGGGGTGTGAGTTTCAGCGGTCCATCCCTCAGCTCCCTCTCGCATAGTCTCTCCATGGCTTTGAGCATGAATGAGGTTAGGCTGATTGGTCTGAAGGATTTTGCATTCGTGTAGTCACTCTTGCCTGGCTTCGGAATGAATATTACTTTCACTTCCCTCCATCCCTTTGGAACGTATCTAAAGGCCAGGCACGCTCTCATGATGGCGACTAGTCTCTCGGCGACGGGGGTTCCTCCCCACTGCATCAGAGCAGGAAAGATGTCATCGGGACCGGAAGCTTTGAAGGGGTGGAAGCTATTAATGGCCCATTGGAGTTTTTCCAGGGTAATTATCTTGCGTGCATATTTCCAATCATATTCCGACGGTGTAGTGGTTACATCATGCCAGTTTACTACCTGTGTAAAGACGCATCCCGGGAAGTGTGTTTCAATAAGTACGTGCCGGGTTTCTTCTGGTGATGTTGTCAGCGTATTATCCGGTTTTCGGAGAGTACTAGGGCTAGTGGTGACCTGTTGCGCTAGTATTTTCCTTACCTTGTTTGCTTGTTGGCAGGATTCGATATTCCCACAGAATTTGCGCCATCCCATGGTACTCCTGAACCTGATGCACTTTTTGTAGCTGGATTTGGCTGATCTGTAGTCATCCCAGTCCTCATCCGCCCTTGTATTCATTGCTCTATTCAGCGCCCTTCTTACCTTCCTCCTTTTCCTTTCTAACTCGGCACCCCACCATGGCTGTTTGCCCGGTGTCTTGGGTACGGTGGTCTCGGGGCATGCTGCATGGTAGCTGTCTTTCATAGATTTGGTTAGGTGGCTAACCTGTGTATCAATTTGTGTGATGTTGCCAGCAACTCGTGGTGGGCTTGCATGCGCCAGTTTGTCACCGAGAGTTTTGGAGTACCTTGCTTTGTCCGTGTTGCGCGGATTTCGCCTGGGCGGTGTTGGTGGTATGCATAACCGGATGTCAAACCGGATCCATCTATGGTCGGAGCAAGAGGCCTCATTGGAGACGTGCCACCCGTAGGTGATTCCTGCTGCGCCTTCCGATGCTAGTGTTAAATCAATGATTGTCCGACTCCGTCTGGTGACGAAAGTCGGTTCAGATCCTGTATTTAGGAGGCAAAGGTTAGTCGTGAAAAGAAAATCCACTAGTGTCTTACCTCTTTCATTTTGGTTTTCCATGCCCCATAGGGGGTGGTGTGCGTTGGAGTCGGTCCCGACGACAATTTCGGTCGAAGTCCCCTCGCAGTAGTTGACGAGGCGGCCGAAGTCGTGGGGCGGCGGTGTCTCCGCCTCTGGCATGTAGACCGAGGCGAAGACGATCTCCGTGTGTGTGGCGCCTTGCTGTAGGAGCAGCTTTGTTGCAGTTAAGTCTCTGCAACAGAAATCGTTTAGAAGCTGTGTTTTGATGTTGTTTGTTACGTAGATACACGACCTTGGGTGTTCGTGATCTGTAGTTGCTAAGATCTTACCTCCTAAGTTGGAGAGTCCTTTAATTTGGCCGGCTCTGATCCACGGCTCTTGGATTAGGGCAATGGCCGTTTGTTGCACCTCCAACCATTTCCGCAGTTGAGCCGTCGCGGTTTGACTGTGGTGGAGGTTTGCTTGGAGGATTTTAAGGGTTGACGAAGGGGACGCCATCGTTGATGGACTCCTCCTCTCCGTCTCCTCCAAGCTGTAAGTCGGCAAGTAGGTCCCCGGTCGCGAATTCGTCAAGGGTGTGGTCCGAACCCTGCGACATGCCGTCACCAAAGTCTGCACCCGGTGACAGCACATCGCTGAGGTCCTCACCCGACGACAAAAGTGTGTTCGCCGATCCGGTTGTGGCGGGAGGGACTGACTCCTTAACGGTGTTGTCCACTCTTCCCTCTACTGCCTGTGCGATTTGGGGGTTTGTTGCTGTGTCCTGCGGGGGTGGTTGCTTTGGCCCGGGGTCCGCACATATGGTGCATGTCTCTGGGTCCCAACCCTGAGGGACGTCGCCAAATCTGCCATTCGCGCCTTGGAATTTGACGTACACAGATCCCAACCCTATGCCTAGGCGTCGCCCGGCCTTCATCAGGGCCGGAATCTGGTCCTCAGGTATCCCGACGATGACGAACCACCCCGCTGTCTGCCTTTCTGCTTTCAGGAGCACCCACTTATCGATCTGGTACTCCCAGTTCTGGTAGGCGAGAGCGCGCCCGATGTCTCGTGGGTCTTCAAGGATCCCCTGCTCATCCGGGATCAGAATACCGCAGCGGGTTCTTTGTTGGAGCTCCGACTGGCTCTTCACCACCAGCGAGACGCTAGATGGCAGAGCCAGGTCAGAGACCGTTGTCTTGAGCCACGCCAGTGTGTGGTCATCATTGCACCAGAGTTTTAGGGCCCCCGCTCCATATATTGGCTTGCCTATAAATTGCGGTCCGGGCCTGGGTTGGTCCCCTCTGGGTGCCCATGCCTCCTTCAGGATCTTCCTTTGGATCTCAGCGAGCACTTTGTCTGCTAGGTCCTGTGAGAGGAACCCCGTGCGTTCGCAGGTGATCGCAACACTGAGGGGCGATTTAGCGGCGCTGGCGTAGCTTCTGTTGGCGGCGCGTTTTGATTGGTCGAGACGCGGCCGTTTGTGCTCTCCACGGGGCGATGTCGTCTCGTTGAGAGCCCGTTTGGCCGCGGCTTGGTCCTTTCCTGCGCGCGGTTTTCCTGGCCTTGTTCCTGAGGCCGTGGGTTCCTCTTCAGCACTGGTTTGCTGTTCGCTGGGCTTCGGCTGGTTTTCACCAGCCTGACCTTGCGTTGGCCTGCCAGCACTGAAGAATTGAAGCTTACCACCTGTTGTGTTGGCCTCGTTTACTACAGCAGCGTTTAATCGCGCCTGGCGTCGCTGCTTCTTGTTCTTCTTCGTCCTCTTTTTCTTCCCGCTGTCAGTAGCCGCTACGCTCGAGGGTTTGCTGACCTGAGGCTGGGGTGCCCTAGGTCCTTTGCCCTTACCCTTGCGGCTAACTAACTGCCAGGAGGCAGAGAACGCGTCGTCCGTGCGGCTGATCCCCTCCGTCTCACCAGCGGTGACCGGCTGCTGTGTCGTTGTCGGCAGAGGGCCGGTACTGGCTTTGCCCGGCGCCTGTGAGCAGGTGCTAGGTTCAGCCAGCGCCGAAGCCTTCGGCGATGTGCGAGGACCGGTACTGGTTTTACCCAGCGCCGAAATCTTCGAGGAAGGACTGAAGGTCCCTCGTTTATTGGCGTGTTTGGTCCTGAAACCGGTTCTCGCCGGGTTCGGACCTTTGCCTGTGAGGCCCGGAATGACGCTCGCGGTTTTCACCACAGAGCTGCCCTTCCGGGTCGGGGGTGCGCTAGTTGCGCTTTGTGCAGTTGCTTCGTCGGCTTTCGCCAAGTCCGCACTTGCACCGGTAATATTAGGCCTGATTTTGTCCATAATATAAAAAATGAATTTAATTTCACCCCTCCGGCTCCCACCCTCCATGGAGCCCGCAACGTTGGGAACGTCTTACTACAGACGTTAGGACTACCGAAGGGGTATAGGTACGCGAGGCTGGTTTACAGCGCGACATCGGGCGCTCGTTTGGGTTGGCGTTCGGAGCTGAAGTAGGCCCGCTCCGACCGCTGATCAACCCTCCCTCACACCGTCAGCATGACCTTCACCACTGCACAAGTTTCACCCTAAGAGCGAAACCCGTGCAGACCTTACGTACCTAGCCTGTGGCCCTCTGACGGGACACCATGACCGTTTCCTTACCTGTGGCTCTCAGATAAGGCTACCGTTTCGCTTGAAATCCGGACCAAAGGGGGCGTGTTGCCTCACGAACGCATTACCGCCAGCGTCGATCGGCTCAACCCCCCAGGACTCCTTCATCCCCGCATACGGCGCTCAACTGCGCAGGTCCTAGCGCAGGTGACTACTACCCCTATCCGCCATCTACCTTAGTGTGATGACTGGACCCACCTCCACTTAGTCACAGAGGGTTGTGGTTCGGGGTGGATTGGGATTTAGGGGGGGGGGATAAGGGATGGGGTTGGGATGGGGGTGCTTAAGGGGGGTATTACGGCCTTGTGCGGGAGGGGGGGGGGTTGGGGAATAGCTTCAGTACTGTCCCTGGCCATGCCACCTGAATCCAGGAAACAGGAGCTAACCATACAACAGCACATCAGCTAGGGGTCTGGGGAGGGGGGAGTAAGGAGGGGAGTGGAAGGGCAGGGTGTTGTGGGAGGGGGATTGGGATAGCCTCCGCACTGTCCCTGGCCCGGCGCCTGGCTGCAGAGAGCCAGGCGTTGTACCATGTAACAGCACTTCGGCAGTGTAAAGGAGAGGGATGAGAAGAGGATCGCCGTGGGAACACAGGATTTCGGGGTCGGGTGAAATGACCTTCATTGGGATTGGATGTAGGCCACCCTTCCCTTGTCCGGGGTTCAATTTGCGAACAACCCCCGCTCCGGTGCAAAAGCAAGAGAGCGGGGCGGGCTATCCGCAACCTGCCCACCCGCTCGGTAGCTCGGGAAGAGAGCTTCTCCACAGGTGGCATGCCAAGTCTTCAGGAGCCAAAAGGCTTCGTAGGCGAGGCATGCCCCGCCGAGGAGCCGAGTTGTTGTTGTTTACGTATCGTTTGAGTAAAATAAATGCTATTAAAATGGTATGGAATACAGGCTGGTATATTAGAATTACTAAATATAATAATATAAAGGTAACTCTTATTTAAGTAGAGTATTCCTGATATTGAAGAAATGAAATATTACCTATAAATCATGAAGTACATCATTGCTACACACACCTCCATTATTCACAATAAGATTATAGGTAAGTAGAATGGGTTTAAATAATTTATTTTCAAAAAGACAAACAATGCCACTTACATGAAAAATTGAAAATACTATTGAACAATTTAGGGCTCAACTGTACATTATCAGCAATACTTCAGTTTAGTAAAAGAATCTGCTGCCCATTGACTAAAACTCAAATTTTTGACGCAATAATCAGATACCTCAAATATTTGTAAGGAAAGGTAACAGAAAATCGCGAACGAAGCTACAATTGTCCGGTTATCACATTAACTTCTTCCAACGCTTTGAGGGAGCTTTAAATTCCATACTAATTGGATTATTATACAGAAAGCATGGCCAACGTGTGTCTATCCGGTGCAAGCTGTATCGAATAGTCTACTAGAGCTCGGGAATTGCTAACTTTCCTTATTTTAAAAGTCTTACTTTAATGCAGTTTAAGGTTGAAGTTTGGAAGTTGGTGTCTTAACAATTTTATTAAATTTCTATGGCTGCTCTGCGGTGCCGGGGAAGGCAATGAACATTTTCTGTTTAATTCTTAATATGTAGTTCTATACTGTGTGGATGTAGATAGCGTTAGGGTTATTTTATATTTGCACAGTCGAGGCGAAGTAACGCGTCGAATTCTTTAGTAGGGACTTCGAGTAGTAGTTTTTATTTTAGTTGGCTTACTGACGCACACTTTCGACCAAATTCTGGCGTCTCTTTTTTGAAATCGGTGCCTTATAATCATTGTGGAGATTTTGACCCTTTGCTAGTACGAATTGTTGCCCTTCACTTCATTGTATCCCTTACGTATATGGTCAGAGAGCCGATATTCGCTGCATGCAATAACACACGCGACATCACAATAGTCAATATCTACAAATGAATAAAGATCTGTTGACTGATAGATATTCGTTATGAATTCTAATTTGAATATCGCTTCATTCATAATTTTGGTCATAAGTACGAACATTGCTGAGCTTAAAGCTGAGCGCATTAAGTAAACATCAACTTCCACGTTCAATGAATGCACTCAGTTCCGCGCGCGGCGCAGGAGTCGAGCACAATAAATGTTTATTTTATTGATTTTCACACGGGCCCACTACAATGCAGCTTGCTGGTACACTACGTCGTACTTGTATTACTTCGACAGAGTTCTAAACTGTTCGAATAAAATTACTGGGGAACAACTTTGTCCAATTAATAATAATGAAAGCGCCAGGGAGCCCTACTGTTGTACAAAAAGTTTTTATTTCGATAAAGTTGCACCGTTCTCATGTGATACGGATATTAGGACCTTGTGTAACTAAGGTATTATTGTGACGTTGGGTTTACTTGTTATTTGAGTCGGTTTAGTAACAATTCATTAATTTTACGATGCGTGTAATTAAAATATATGATTTGATGGTTCCAAAGTTTTATTTATTTTTATATAAGAATTCAAAATTGTTTTGCTTGTAGAGAATTGGGTCGTTAAGAGAAATAAGACGGTAGTCGATTTAATCATTAGGAATGTTCATGCGTGGGCAACTCAATTAGAAGAAATGTTTTTTTTTTCGGAAGGGAGAAGTAATAGGAACTTTCGCAATCGACCCTACATCCCTGTTGTTAACCATCAAAGTTGTAATTGCGACCTTACGATTCGCTGAACTGTCACGCCCTCGACATACCCCTAACGAATTTTTAATACAGCTAAAAACGCTTATAAACAAAAGCTCAGAGCCTCTGGCGGCGCCCTGTCGGGTTTAATTGCAGGTTTAGCGCCGGCGTTCATTAGGATATGCAGGCGCTTTTTTAACGCGATTATGACGTCGCAGGGTCGGCGATAGCCGTTGAGGGTACGCTGGGGGCGAGGAGGGCTGCGTCACGTGCGAGGTCCGCACTCCGCAGCCCCACGCATGCGAGACCGCGGGGCGCCGGCCGCGCAGGCGCGCCCCCCGACTGCCCCCGACCCGCCAGTCTACCGCCGGCCGCCGCGCGCCCCGCCCGCCTGTGTTGTGTCGAGCCGCGCGTCGCGAGTGCTTCTCAAGTGATGTCGACTTGTGACTAGTGCCATGCTCGTGCTGCGCTGTGTCCTGCTGGCGGCACTCGTCGCCGCCGCTGCCGCCGCCTGGCAGGAGAACGTCAGGCCTAAGGTCTTCGCACAATTAGGTGAGTCCACCGACAATCGGCATAGAAACATGTCGGTGTTAGTGAACTCGTACAACAATAGACTTAATAACCCTCGAAGCCGATCACGACAGGGACCCCACAAAGTTCGGTACCGCGACGTGCGCGGTATCCAATGTTTATGTTGTTTTGTTTGACGACAACGCGCGAACAAACACTCCATTCAAAAGTTCTCGTGTTTGTGTCAAAAGTGTCATGAGTGCTGCGAGAATTGTAATACCTGTCAAATTAAAGATTATGACTACAGACTATTCCAGGACTGTTCCTATAACTAAAGAAAGTGAATCGAAAATTAAGTTTGTCACAATACCCACTAAACTTGGCAGATGGAATCTGATTGGATTTAATGATTTTAGTGGTTATACTTAAATGTAAAACTGCTTAAGCACGTTTATTATTATATAAATGTGAACGTTGAAGTAGCAGGCCTAGCAAAATGAAAACAGACACAAATATTTTTAAGTCACCCACAGCTAAATTGCCTATGTATAGCGAATGTCATGTCAATGAATGAATCTTTGAATGAATCAACTTTACGTATATGTCAAATTGATGAGAGCATTTTGGAGAATGGACTCGACGGTCTTCAAACAAGGCTATTTGTGATCTACCCTCCACAAAATTTTATAAATAATCATCATAACTTTAGGTTATTTGTGAAATGGTAAAGTGTGTGTTGAATGCAAAAAGTTATGAAGTCACAATTGTGTTACAAAACTGATATCACCAACAATGTTGGTAACATTCGCCGGCACTCACATTCTAAATAGAATAAACAGAAATGCCTGTAGGAGCGCGCCTTGCGGTATACCCATAACGAGTCGCAGTCACGCGACAGTTAGTCCTGCAGGAATAAAGCCAGAATGCACAACTGTAGCGTCATTGTTTTATTGTGCAGTCTGCATTGCGGGGGACAGCCACGTGGCTCTCATTAGTGGAACACAAAGCGAAGCAGTTTGTTCTGCGTTTTGCAATGTTACGCTCGGATTAGCGATCCACGCGATGTTTAACGTAGCGGACGGAACTTTGTCTGCGCTATTGTATGCGTTTCGTAATGTACGTATTTCCCTTTTGAATCCAAATGCTCTATGAATAGTCTGAAAGTGATTGATTAACGATGAACCTTGAATCAGAATACCCGACGTCAAACGTCCAGACGCGAATGCATCACCAACGTGTCCTGCCAATGTCGCATATCCGGCTATTGTTTTAGTCGCATCAGTTTTAATGCATCGAAATTTTAATGAACTTTACCAAACCTTAATGCAATGGGGAGTGAGATCATTTTGAAGTGTATCAGGTCAAGTGTGTGAGCACTGCAACATGAGATATCAATAGCATGTAATGGAGCAAACAGCTCCCAGATTGTTGACGAGACGGGTTAATTAGAATGCTATAGTTACCGTGTTTGATGTAGGGACACTCATAGTGAGCGTGTCAACACCTCTCTGGTAATATGATCCACCAATCGAAATTAGAAGGGTCAAACTGACCGGAGCGTGCGGTTTAATACACGATCTTCGGTCAATATGCTTTGGGTGTACGGAATGGCACTCTCTGTTAGAATATTTTTATGGGATTCCCTCGCGTTATATTTCGGTCGTTATTAGTGTCACATTTGAGAGCATCCCAGAAATATGATATTTTATCGATATTGAGTTTTATATGTAGCCATTATTGATTTAAGTACATCTGTAAATGTTAGGAAGTACATATTTGAATTCTACATGAAAGTATCTTATCTAAATAAACCAATATTTTGTAAATACAAATAAGAATTTTTCACCCATATCTCTTAAAACTTACTTCTAGAATGTTATTCAATGCTACAGCTAAAGATTCTCCCAATGCTATAGAAGAACTAGATGCGTCTGGTGAAACTGCAATATCTACCAAACTTGTTACAACATTTATACCAGGTTTTAGTGACTTAGTCAATTTACAAGTGGGCAATGCAATCACCCAGTATACGTGGAGTATATTTAAACATGCCTTGGGAGATAAGTAGTAGCAATCTAACTAACCTAATTTGTGGGTAATGTTGCTGCACTCACGTCCGTTAGAAACCGATATCGTTATTATTTCCGAAGTGTGCCAGTAGAATAGCAGTACGTGCAGTTTGAATTGTATCAAATGCTCTGTACATTTATGTTAAGTTCTGCCTTACAAACGGATGTTTGCAAAGTAAATAGAGGGATGTAAGTATTAAACTTTGCGAGTCAATGCTTCGTTGATTAATTTGTAAGATGTTCAGCTACTTTGGGCATGGTAGAAATACCATGATTTGCATCTATGTTTTAGTCGGTAAACATAAACAGTATCAAATTTCAACTTGGAATATATACGTGATAAGTAATAATATATAAGTGAAAGTAGTTGAGCACTTGACTCGACTTAATATTCCAAAATTGAAGTACCACTGATAAAGAAAAGAAGGTTTATTTACAAAATAAAACAGATTAGGATCAGGAAGGATAATGTTATGAAAATGTTTGAAGCAGGATAATAAAGTACCGCTACAAACAGGAATGCCAGCAGTGAACAATAAAATCAAGTGTATAAAATAAGGTTTCCAGTTTAAGTTCATCTAGACCGGTTTCTCGAGAGTGGGTAGTCAGTGAGACATACGGGGAACTTGCTGGGATGAAATCTCTGACTCATTGGCTAGTGACTCAGAACTAAGATTAACACAGGTCAGGTTTGAAAGCTTTCCTCCTTTTAATACACCGACAATAAAAACGAAGGAAATTAAATTTCGAAATATGATGGCTTCCTTTATAAATTACAAAAAATACCAAAAGAAATGGAATAATGAAGATACTAAATTCTTAATTAAATATTAAAACGTGATACTCTACATCAAAGATCTTACAAAGGAAGAGGAAAATATAACAATAGTTATTTGTTATACAAGAGTGCAAAGTTGCTTTTTAACCGCGTGCTCAATTTTGATGACCGAGCAAGCGAAGGATTCTAAAATTGAATCACGAGCGGAGCGAGTGATTCAAAAATTAGAATCCTGAGCGTCAGCGAGGGAATTAAAAGAGCACAAGGTGAAAAATCTTTGCACTCGAGTGCAACACGTAACTTTTCATCCCACCTCAGCGAGGAAATGACAAAAAAAAACATTTACAACCACAAGATACTTTTATTTCATTTTAGGTATTAAATACTATATGATAGTTGTTTTACAGAATAGAACTCAATACTCAATACTCAATACTCAATACTCAATACTCAATACTCAATACTCAATACTCAATACTCAATACTCAATACTCAATACTCAATACTCAATACTCAATACTCAATACTCAATACTCAATACTCAATACTCAATACTCAATACTCAATACTCAATACTCAATACTCAATACTCAATACTCAATACTCAATACTCAATACTCAATACTCAGTACTCAGTACTCAGTACTCAGTACTCAGTACTCAGTACTCAGTACTCAGTACTCAGTACTCAGTACTCAGTACTCAGTACTCAGTACTCAGTACTCAGTACTCAATACTCAATACTCAATACTCAATACTCAATACTCAATACTCAATACTCAATACTCAATACTCAATACTCAATACTCAATACTCAATACTCAATACTCAATACTCAATACTCAATACTCAATACTCAATACTCAATACTCAATACTCAATACTCAATACTCAATACTCAATACTCAATACTCAATACTCAATACTCAATACTCAATACTCAATACTCAATACTTTATTGCATTCCATAATGTGTACATTAGTTGGTAGGTATGTAATACTAGAGAAATTGAAAGTAACGTTGCTACGATTACTTGAGTGTAATATTTTTGTTAGGTATTGTAATGTTGGTGTTAGTGACTTAAAAAAGTACACCAAGAAAGTTCCGGTAGGCTTGTTGAAAAAATATCGATACATCGATATATCGATATTATTTTTTTAATGTATTAATGTAATTTGGCGATATATAATATTTCGATATAAAATTCAAATTATCGAAAAGGTATAGAAATCTATATTTTTTACACAACAATAAACATTTATAAGTTTTAAGATTATAAAATCCCAAAAAGGAATACTTTTTTTATACTAACATCGTTTTAACAAATTATATTTAATGTATTTTTTGTTTTTGGTCGACTTGATTTGTTGTTTTATAATTTGGTTTTTAAGATATATCGCCCTTATATCGATATTTTTAAATAAAAATATCAGTATCGATACTGATATTTTCAAAAAATATCGATTCGACATATATCGATACTTTGTTGCGTTTAGACTCGGAACCTAGGTTCCAAGAAGGTTCCAAGTCTAAGTTTTTAACAAATTAAAAAAAAGTTGTATGATAAATTCGGCGCCAGGGGGGTAAAAGCACGATGTTCTAAATTCAATTTACTTTGTCTCTCTAGAGGATAAAAACGACTTTTGCACTCAGATATCGAAGAGTAAAAATACACTTTCCGAGATGGTGGGATGAAAAATAAGTTTATTTACTTTATCAATACAGTATGAGACATCTGACGTCTTTAGACATAGTATTATAATAATTTAAATATGGGTCCCCTTTAAAAAGTTAAGATTTATGGTCTAAGGTTGGAACAGGTGCCTAAGTCTTTAGTTCAATTCTTTTCCGCTTATGGTGTTGCGTTATGGGGTCCAACACCCTCCTTTATGCTTTAACTGCGAGGATTATAGAACGTTTAAGTGGTCCCATAAAATAACCGTTCAGTTACAACCTGAAGAAGAAATAAATTACTTAACAGGATAATGCTTTTATGTCCCAAGAATATTTTGTACGTGTCGCGTGGTGCCTTATGGGTATTTATTGGGTTATTCGTCAGGAACCAATACTTTGGGGAGCTGTTATGTGGTTGGGGTGCATAATACTGCTATGACGGAGCGTTGTTTATGATTGCAGTGTATGGCTTACAATTTATTAAGTCCCTGTGAGGTCTCTAGAGTGGAGCCATTAATTTTTTCCTCGGTGGGTTTGGTTTCAGAGCTTTAAAAGATCTTATTGAGCTGACAAATTCTGTTTGGAGGCCTCTATGTCATGTTTAAGTAAATGTTTCTCAATTGAAAAAAAAAACAAATGGAAATATGAATAAAAAGTTATGGGAATATTAGCTAACATTAAAATATAATTTAATATAATTTTCCTACTTTTTTGGTCTTGGGCGCAAAATGTGCAGGATCTTCCCTTTAGGATCAATTATTAGGTATTCTCAGGATTGACTTTACCTACATCTCATATCAGTGTAGTTCTAAACAAATAACGTCAAGGAGATAGACTGCGTCGCCTTAAGCTTGTGTGAGGTATCTTTAATGTGTCTGTTAAGATGTCACTCGAAATAAATGGGTTTTTGATAAGAGTTCCGGTCAGAATACCAATCAATTTCCGTTGCTATGCACGTTCAAATAATTTAAAATGTCAATATTAATAAAAATCGTACCGTCACCGATAAGAGTCAATCAAAAAAAGGACAAAAGTTCAAACATGCTGCAGCACAATTGGTTTTAGAACGTAGGAATGCGGCTGTAGAGGAACACAAAAATGTGTTTAATGGTAACGTGATACGGTGACTAATAGACTGTACAGCATCTTCTGCGGTTAGGTAATATGCATGAAGGAAAATGAGATTTAGGATAAGGTAGTAGGGCTTTGTTTTGGTTACGTAGGGTTGTGAATGATGGAGACAAGTAGCACGCACGTGCGTACGGCGTCGCAGCGGGGCGAGGCGGGGGAAGAGGACCCGCCATGGCGCCGCCTGGCGGGAGAGACACAACTTTATGACGACGCGATGTATTGTCTTCCCAGTGTGGGATTTACCGTTCCTTTTGTTTTTATTTTTTTCGGACACGCCGATTAATTTCTTTTAGTGGGCTGTTTGGGGTCGCCGGTTCTGCTTGTGCAATCAAATTTTCCTCTTTTGTTTTTAAGGCTTTACTTAAGTGCTTTTGTATTGGTAACAGATCTACAAATACTATGCCATACATGCATTGTGGTATAAATAAGGTTTATCGAATTACGCTGAAATTTGTTTCAGCATGCATGTTTCCTCTGCGGGAGTTCGAAAGTGCTTTCTAACTTTGAGAATGCGTTTTGAAGATCGAGTACAAGTTGAATTGGCAATAAGGAAACACTAAGCGTGCATGTTTGATTTTGGACTAGGAATATTCATGCATTTCTTTTTAAGAAAAACCTATAAATCCGTAAAAAAATATCGTGATGAATACGTCGTTATGATTTCAAATCGACATAATTATTTTGTTACTATTAGAGATTTGCGTGAAAGAGTGTCATTTAATAAATAAATCGAGTATTGAGCTAGATTCTTAAAAACGTCGAAAAGACTATTATTAGACATTCATACTGAAACGGGTACGAAAAGTGCCAGCAATCGATCGTGCCAGCTGTTCTATTCATATTCGCATGAAAAATGGGCTAGAAACGGAATCAAAGAAAGATGGCGGATTGAATGGTGTTTTTATCCCAACCCTTGCTGACGAGGGCTGCGCAAACATTGGTTTAGTAATAAAAATATTTGTCGAAATCCTCAACGGGAAAGGAAACTGTATGAACGGTAGACGTTGCTTTAAAAAATACAGTGAGAGCGCCTATTCTATTGACATGCAGTTTTTAAACCGGGATTAAAATGAGCTAATCATGAGCACGGAAGGGGACGACAATCAGCTCCGGTTTTGTATCTACTGTATAAATTTTTTTTTGGACTCCGTACATAATTAAAAACATTTATTCAAGAGACCCTCATTTTAATCTCAGGTTAAAGGGGACAATTAACTAAGTGTTTTCTTGTGTCATGCGTTTAATGTTATACAGTATATAGTTTTCTTAAACGTTTACAGCTTTCTTTTAATTATTTTAGTCTATGTGATCCTCATATAACTTTGATTTACTTTGCCTTATTCAACACGTGACAAATTCAACTTGATAAATCTTGTTTCCATGTAAATTAACTTATTTGTTCCAATTAGTATTCTACACGAAGATGGTAATTTGGAGTTCTTAGTATATTTTCATGTTTGTTTTGTTCTTTGTCATGATTAAGCTCCATCTTAAATTTCGTATAATTTATAGCATCATTTTATTAACTTTTTTATTTAGTATGTGGACTACTTGCGTGAACTTTTTTTATTAAACAAACTATGTGTCACCCCACAACGATATGCGATGTGCTATAAATCTTCATATACGGTCTCATTTGCAGTGAGTCGCATTTAAAACCCTTCTCATTTGAAAAGGCACCGATGAATGGCTTGGAGTCAATGGATCGTAAGAAATGGGCCAGTGACGTGGAGCAAGGCAAGTGAAACGTGTTCCGCGACCATTTTATAAGGGCCTCCAAGAGCTTAGTGGATACCCCTTGAGTGTACGCGTGCGATAAGTCGTGGCAATGTGCGATTCTCTTCTGATAAGTGTAGTTGTATTATGATGGGATATGGTCGTTAGTACTTGCTTGTTATTCAGTATTGATGGTTGGCTGGATTTATGAATGCATTATTTTATTTTTTTATTCTCTATCACTTTACAATTTGGGTTTATATATATTGTGTACTAAAAAAATCTTAATGCTTATCTTTATTGATTTATCAAATAGCGAAAGAAAGTCTTTAAAAAACCCTAACCTTGTTTTATTTTTTCTTCATAAACCATCCGTTTAATTGCGACTGTGCATATTAAATTAAACTTTCAATTAAACAAAATGTCTCAGGTGTGATCGCGTCTGTACGAAACGGAGGGGTCTAGTAAAGCTGGTGGTGATTCCAGCCCCGTTAATGAGCCAGGTGGTTCCTGCACAATGTGGACGCCAACAATGGGAATGTAGCGGCTAAGGGTGGATCGCACCCCGTTATGTGTGCTATATGAATTTAAAACGGCGATTTTATTTTCGATTTTAGTTTTGTTGAGCAAAATGGATAAACCTTTGTTGACGGATCAGGATTTCGATTTGATTCAAATAAAATTACATTCGTGGTTGATGATTGATGTTTAGGCAGGGTGGAAATAATCATTGTTCGTACTAAAGGTTACTTATTCCAAATACAAGTTAGAATTTGGATATTGAATCAATTATTAATTAAAGAATCATTTTTGGAAGGATTTCAAATTTAAATTCAAATGTTTTATTTCAATTAGAATTAGACCATATAATATACCACTTTTAAAAGATCAAAGTGAAGTATATCCCGTGCGAGTTGTCAAAAATTTTATCTTTAACATCGTAAGAGAAATCCAATATGTGAAATTTATAGATGCCAAAATTTGATCTATATCTTGCAGTATTGTGATCATGTTCAGATGAAAGAAAATATAAAGAAAAATTATTTAATGCCACAGATCAAATACATGAGGTAGTTTTAATACTAATTCAACATTAATTCTCCATAAGTACGTTGGTACTCTCGTCGCCATTTTAAAGATAGTCCCTTACTTCATTGGAAGTGGGTGTATATTTGATTATTTATTGCATCTTAAAGTGGATGACATCAATTTCAACGGCCTCACATGAGACTAAGTGCTTCTCGCATTTCGAGATCTATTTCAGTTACTTGATATATCATAAATTACCTTAAATTAGAATTTAAAGATTGTTCCAAATACATAAGGGTCAGAATTGAATTGCTCAATTTGGTGATTGTGTTTGATGGGTGCTTTATCAATTAGTAACAGTTCCTCATCTGTTTCTTTCATTGGTTTTTACCGGGCAGTCGGGCCAATAGGTACAGTTACATACTTTTGCATTTAGATTAGTTTAGCCCTGGCAGAGGGTACGTTTTATCATTACACAGATTAACAGACTAGACGATCCGAGTTCTGTTTACTATAGTCTCATTGAAGTCCTACTCAAGTCTTAATATCGACACCGCGAATTTAAACCATGCTGGTTTCTTTTCTTAACTTTTCCTGACTAAGGTTGACAAGTCTATTTTAGTAGGCCATGTTCAACTTTGAAGGATTAAATTCTTTATTCATTTATAAGCATTTATGAAACGTTTTAGGTCTAGTTGCGCGATTCCAAAAAGTAGATCTTATGATTCTCCTACTGGTGCATTACTTTCTAAGAGTGCGGCAAGAAACTTCATAGACACCACCGTAAATTAAGAGATTAAATGGACATTAGAATTAACAATAGCAGGATGATAATCTTGCAATAATACTACTTCACAATCGTCACATAAATGGGTATGAAAATATTTCCTTACAACGTCTTTTTCAAGGAGCTTTACTATAGCTAAGTTAATTTCTTACATAGAAAAGGTACTGTACTGTGGTTATGACTTCAAACTATAACATCAGTAGTTCAACTTAAGCCCATAAGCTGCTTAAACATCATAATTCAAAATTACGACAGCGTCACTATCTTTGATCTTTCGGAAGACTTTCGCAAGTGTTTAGTAGAAGGTAGGAGCCAATCAACGGCCGCAGGAAACATTACTTGCAGTGAACGGGTTCTGTATATTTAGATCCCTAAAAATAAACGGTTCGTGCGGCCCTTCTACACTTGAACTTGAGTCGAGTTCAATGACCGGGCCCAGTGATAACTGTGCACTACTGTCTTCTGATCCGCTTTTGTTACTTCGAAGCGTTTGAGAGATCATTCATCATTTGTATTAAGAAGCAGTTTTATTTATTTATGCTGACTTAGTTTTTAATGGCAGCTTTTAATGTATGATGCCTCAATGAAAAAGGACGTAGGTAAGTGAAAAGATGTTGAAGGTATGAAACGGATCGTCATCGTTGTAACATGTATATAAGCCATGTATTTCTGCAACCATAAGAGGAATATCCCCCTAAATAACTATGATAATTGATTGCACTTTTTTCTATCTAAGGATGTGAGGATTAACTATCGTTTGTAGCCTGATCAGGGAAAGTTTTAAGATTATTATTCAAATCTGCATTATTCGCGCCTAAGTGATGACAGCTTCCTACCCATAATCTACACGCGTATTTCAAATTCTGTGGACTGTATCAATCAAGGAATAGGGTTCAAAATGAAATCTACAATTTATCACAATTGGTGCTAAGAATACAAATCCCAGCGCTGTCTATTTAAATTATCGAGGATCAACTGGAGGCTAGTCTAGTGAATGTCGGGTCTTAAGTAGGCTTGTTGAAAAAATATCGATACATCAATATATCGATATTATTTTTTCAATGTATCGATATTTTAAAGCGATATATCGATGTATCGATATAAAATGTTGAAAAGGTATAAAAATCTATATTTTTTTCAGACCAATAAACATTTATAAGTTATAAGGTTAAAAAATCCCAAACAGGAATACTTTTTTTATACTAACATCTTTTTAACAAAATATACTTTGTTTTTTTTTTGGTCGACTTGATTTGCTGTTTTAAATTTGGTTTTTAAGTTGGCCGATATATCGATATATATCGATACTTTATTGCATTTCCGGCATCCCTAGTCTTAAGTATTTACTCGTACAACAGTAAAATCGACATCATAATAAGAATGTTTTTTTTTTGATAATCGCAATACTGCTACATCCTTTGATCTAGGTTTAAAGAAAAACCCAGTGCACGTTAAAATGAAATCCAAAAGGTTAGGTTGGATTGTGATATAGGATTTAGTGACCTTAAGAAGTTCTTACTTGAATCAGTATGCTGTAATTTTAGGATGTTGTATATGATTGAAAGATTCAAATCTGAGGTGACCCATATCCAGCATTGGTACCCACAGTTGTTGATGGTGGGATAAGGATTGAAACTACCCGGAAAATCCTCTTAATATGCATGTGAGAAAACCGTAAACGGGGATAAGCTTGAACTTTAGTGTGGTAGGTAGTAAGGCCAGTGATGGGACGAGAAGAGCTAGAAAAAAAAAGAGATCTACAATCTTATGAACAGTTTAGGTTGACTTAGATTTAGCCGTGGCTGCTACCAAGAAGGCAAATCTATCGAAAGTATTTTCATACAAAACGATTAATTAGGTAACGATTAATTCCATACAAATACGATTACATAATATATACATTATTTTATTTATATTATACAGGTGACCTGCAGAACTAACATTGTGACATCCTCAACAGTTCCTATGCAACAAATTATTTTCTTATACATTCTTAAATTGACGCATACAATTTTATCAATAGCAAATAATGAATAAGTAACTTCTAATTCGTGGTAGCGTTTGTGCATAATTCAGTATCACAGAGTATTGTGTGGACTATCGATTATTCTATATTCAGAAACATGTCTGCGATGCCGGCCCGATGCGCGACACCGCCATTATGTCTTCCGCAGCATTCATTTATTTTTGTACTTCTTTGATATTCTTCTTCATGAAGCTAAATTGTTAGTTGGTGTTATAATGCTTGGATTAAATTCTTTCTTGTTTGTTGTAAAGTCATTCTTTTAAAGCTACTGTGTTTTATTATCGTAAAAAGCTTTGTCTTGTTTTTTTTTTGTTACATATGCAGTTACTTCTACTTATTCTTTTGTGTTGTTAGTAATTGTCTGGTATGCGATTTTTTATGTTATGTAGTGTTTGTTATTTAATTTATCGGTGTGTTTAAGTTACATTGTTATCCCAAACATTAACTACTAAGCAGATTTATTTATAAATAAAATATATTTTATTGTGGCGTTAAAACTAAAAAAAATTAAAATAAGTACCTTTCTTCGTAAACCTTCGTAAACCAAGTAATGCACTTGTAAGATTTTCGAAAGCCACAAATCCAATGCTTGTGTTACAAAGGTGTTAATAAAACATTCAATGCATACAGTCGATGTGGAAACCGACCTATTTTACAGCTGGTAAACTCGATCATCACACAGTCGAATAATTGAAGCAATTCGATCCCGTTTCGAAATGCCGTGATTGAAGAAAGTGCAGTTAAAGTTAACGTTTGTTTTCATAGGAACCCAAGAGCTTACGTTGTCGGAATTCGGACGATTGATTATAACGTTAAAACGTAAATAGCAGAGTTATTTGGTGGTCTACATCTAACGACAGGAATGTTAAAAGAAATTTTAGAGACAATAACAAATGGATGCTCTATTTAGCATATTTAACCCTTATTATTTCGGAAAGACTTTTATGGTTAAGTATTGAAATGGATTGAAAGGTTTACCTCTTTAATACTGTTTGTAATATTTTTATGTCTTTCCAATGTTAATCTTTTCAGTTTATTTTCTTTCTTTCTAGCTTTAAAAGCTTGTCATGCTTTTAAAGCTAGAAAAAAATAAACTGAAGAATGATGGCGATTGACAATTTTATATAACAATTTTATAATTTCTTTGATTCATTCTTAATTGGAATCCAACATTTCATGGGTTTTGGAATCCCCACGTAACGACGGGAGTTCTGACCACCTCATCGCGCTCTACTGGGATGGTGATATAAAACTATATTTCAAATTAAGTGCCTCCCAGGTACGTTATTTTATGCATATACTCTAGATGCAATAATGACCAATAATGACCAATAATGACCAATAATGACCTATAATTATTATTTTAAATGTAAAACCTTAACCTTTCACAATCTTTAGTTCAATAGTGACAATTTAAGCTCTAAATATTAATAACCTACAGTGCATTAAAGACAGACAAAAGATCTTAAGCGTTTTATTTGTCTACTCCCACCGGCAGATTAAAAGCCCAGGCGAACCGAAGGTAAGCATCCGGTAGCATTTTTGGAGTGTGAGCTTCTGGCGCCCGAGTTTCTTGTTATTTCATTATTTTGAAGCACACACATGGTTGGTTCTCGTGTCGTGTTAACATACCACACACAAATATATATTTTATTTTTATTTTTTATTACATTTTTCCTTAAAACCGTTTACCTCATTTGTACTTAATACTTAATATTATATCTGTCTATATTAATATTATAAATAGGAAAGATTTGATTGTTGGTTTGTATTGAATAAGCTTCGAAACTACTGAACCGATTTGAAAAATTCTTTCAGTGTTAGATAGCCCATTTATCGGGAAATTCTTATAGGCTATATACCGTCATGCTACGACTAATAGGAGCGAAGTAGCAATGAAAAACAGGGGAAACATTTATAAGACCACGTGGGCGAAGCCGCTGGCGGAAAGCTAGTCATTTATAACGAAGGTTGCTAGCAAAATGCTAAAATCTAGCTTTCATGCTTTCAAAGCAAAACTTTACAGGTTTATGCTATTAATGCAAGCGCGCTCCATGGTTATAAATCTATTTTTTCGGAGTATTACGCGGTTAAACTTTAACCATGAACACTAAAAAGTACTTCAGACGTCTGGAACTGTTAAAAGTTAAACAAACTGCGGAATGATTCGCTGAAGAGGTTTAATACTAGGTTCAGCTGTGGCCTTCTCGGATAGCAAGTGCGTGCTATTTGTTTCCTACCTACAATGATTCTTTTTAACTATATATATAATGTCATTAGCTACCTACTATACTAGCTATTCCCCGCAGTGGTATTTGCGTTTATCAATTTTCCCCAAATCCATGGGAATTTCCCGAAATCCTTTCTCAACGAATGCTTACATCATTTATCTATCTGTGTGCCAAATTTCAGGCCAATCCGTTCCTGGGTTTGAGCTGTGTATTGATAGATCAGTCATTCACCTTTTCCTATTAGATATACCTACAGACTATAAACGTTTAACGTTAATTTTCAAGCAATTGAATGGATTTCATCATGGAATATAGTAGGGAGATAGATTACATTCCTAATAAGGACATAGGCTACCTTTTGTCTTAAAAAATCCTTTGGAATGCGAGTGAATCTGCGTGCAATTGCTAGTTTTATGCAATAACTTGATTTAAAATAAAGCCCTCGGAACATTTGAACTATTGATAATAATCCTTCAGTAAATTTTATAACAATTGATGTTCGTGGGTTGTGACTTATGTCAAGTTTATGGCTTGCGATTTCACCTCAGTTCTCACTTCTGAATGCCTACAAACAAATGGAGGAACTCCTAGTGTGGGGCAATGTATAAAAATAACCTTAACTTACTTTATTTATCTTTTACCATACCTTACTCTAAAATAATTAGCGCCTGTTTCGTAAGTTCCCGTTAAATTACTTGGCAGATAATTTCTTACAAAATTTTGTTCCATTTTTTATTTTATCCAGCGGTTAGCGCACCAGAGGTGGTGTAATAGACTCCATAGACTTCCACAAGGACCGGTTAAACGTCGCCTGAATCCAACGACTCCCAGTGACCTTTACCAGGTCGTCGATCCACACTGCGCTTTGCTAAAATGCTTAACATCTGTAAGCCATTAAGTTTTATCTATATTGTCTTAGCACTTCATTTAATTACTTCAAAATGACAAAGACAATATTTGTTTTAATGAGCTATTAACTGTCAAGTGTTTTAGAATTGAGTTCTTCGTATAGTTAAAGTTATAAATGTTTTTATAAAGACCTTTACAAAGTGCTTTTCAATTGACAAAAACTAGTTCCAATGTTCAAAATGGAGGTTTTATGTAGAATAACATGGCAATAAACTCCATAGATACTCCTTTATGACAGCAATAAAAAATATAAAAGATATAAAAAAAGCGCATATTAGTGTGCAACGTAATCTCATTTCAAGTCAAAACCGACTACGTTTCGAGTACTTTTAGTATAAAGACGAAGATTTTTCTTCGTTTTCATAATTTTCTTCTAATAATGTGAGAATTATGAATAGATTCTAGAATTACAGACGTAATTTGTTCCAGTTTAATTCATTCCAATACTCATTTAAGTGGAAAGAACTAGTGAGGGCCACTAACCTACCATGAAGCGTGTTTGAAAGAGGGTGAAGTAAGAGGAGGATGTAAAGGATCTGTGGGGAACTAGGGATTACACACGATGACGGCTATTTCCCTTTGAATGCTGTAAGTACTTCTGCGTTTGTAAATCTTGGAAATGAAATATGATCTTTATTATCAGAATCGTAAAGTCTGTGATTGCATCTTTTCAATACTTACCTATTGAATAGATGTATAAAAAATATCAAGCTCCATGCACTGCGACCTTTCTTTAGAAATCGATTATATAAAACTTTACCAAGTTTTAGTAATTTCTACAAAAATGTTTTTGTTTTTTTTTATGACTGAAATTATGTCACTTATATTCGTATATGTTCAACCCATATTAATTCATCATATTTATATTTATTTATGTTACAAAAAATTAACGTATTCGATATTTAAATCCGTTACAATAACTTTAGTGCTGGTCGTTGCTTTAAAAAGAAACTGTTACTACGTGTGCTTGAAAGCATACAGTTACTAGAAAAAGCTGTGTAATATGTTTTGTCATAAAATTTATTGAATTTACTTCTATGGGATTAACTAAAATTATATGCCTTCTACTACATTTCTCAGAAAATATTCAGAGATATCAAATTGCATGACTCGTATTCTCTACGGCTAATAAATTCAAATCGCCTGTGGCGCCCCCGTGTGATATTTATGCGTGATAATTAATAAACTTATGCATGGAACTTGGCTCAACTTGAGATGCGCTTCCTTCCTTTATTAAGTTGCCATAAGATTTTATTTGATTAAGCAGTGCATTCGTTTTATTTTATCAACGAAAAACATTATAATATTGGTTTGATACCGACTCCAAATTAGTTAGAAATATCGTATGGAAATACCAATTAAATTTTGCTTTTTAGTTCCTGGGTGTTTTTTGAAGGTTGTTTGTTTTTATTTTATTGATAGGTACATATTCAAAATGATATGGAAAAATTTATGTGCGGGACCGACTCGCATTTGACCGGCTTTTTAATTTATCCGCCGGATTTGAAACAAGTAATGGACATATCTAGAAATAGGAAGGTGGGCAACACATTTCATGAATTTTAAATTCGATGTAAGTGCAACAATAATAGCGTCTATTACATGTTTAGGAAAATGGTTTCGCTATTATTTTGTTCACTGTTTTGAGGTTTTGTTTAGAGCTGTGCCAGACAGTACCAGTTGTTTTAATTCTAGTTAAATATTTGCAAGTTACAATACAAAGACTGCATTGTATTGTCAATCCAATGCAGATTTAATTTGATGCCTTTTTCGAATTGAATAAGTTGAATTGAATACGTTGAATTGAATAAGTGGAATGTTACGTCCCTACTTATCGGTTGATTACTCCAAAAAAAACATATTTAAACATACCATCATGCCTGTATAAAAGGTGTATAAATTTACATCTAAACTTCGCCGGTATGCTTAGGTCCCATATTTTCAGCCTATCGGTTATTAATCTAAATTTCGAGTTCCAAAACCCGATAACACACGAATCGAATCCAAGACCTGGAGTATAGCAGTCGTGCTTACGACCACTAGGCATCTGAAGAATATACGATTTAACATAACATACCATCACGCCAGTATTCGCCGAAGGGTGAGGCAGAGGTGTACTAATGTACACCCACAGTTCGCCGGTATGTTTAGGTCCCATGTAATAGGGGGCCTATTGCCATCAACCGGGCACAAATCCAGACTCCGAGGTGCTACTGGGAATTTAATAGAAAACCCAACAACACTGCTCGACCCGTAAAGACCACTAGACCACCGAGGCAGTCGATGTATGTGATTTAAAGCCTTATATTGTCCCGGTATTAAATCCACCGCAGCACAAACCGCTGATACAGCTTTTATTAAAGTGATTGTGTGCCCCCGCGCCGCTATATCGTTACTTATATGACTTTTACGACACATGTCATACGTAATTGCTTAGGCGCTGTCGAATCCCCCCGGGCTTCTTACGAAAAATTCCGCGACAAGCGATTGTAACCTCTCTTGGTGGTGTAAACATTACTTTATGATATGTAATGGTGTTTCATAAGTTCCTATAGCAAAACTAAGGGTAACCAAATCCATTGCAGAGTACGTAAATGTTAAAAGCTGATGTTTTTTAAGTTGTCAACTGCTTCATTAGTTTTGTGGTCTGCTACGCTCGAGTTCCTGGGTTCGATTCCCAGGTCGACCAAAGTGTTTTATGAAGTTCTCAGTAGCAGCTCGGAGTTTCCATTTGGGCCCAGTTTTTATTAACCAAAATAAGCAGAGCTTGTAGCATGGGTACTAGACAATGGATGTATTAATTATATATATTTTTTTGTAAATACATACTTATTATACATAGGAAACACAGTTATTGGTAACAGGCCTCTTAATATAAAATAGGCACCTAAACATACTCGTACCGATGAACTGTTACAGTACATTACTCTAGCTCTGCCTTTGGGGAATACGAAACAAATAGAAACAAAATCTATGGAAATAGCAATTGTATAGCAAAATCTTATCTTGATGAAAGAATAGTTACAAAATATATATGGCATTCCCATATATATTTTGTAACTATTCTTTCATCAATCTGACATTCGAAATTTCAAATTGACGAACGAATAAAAAATAATATAAACAAATGACACAAGGTTTTGACAAATCGCGCGTTCATTTAAATGTCATTTTCATACGTTCCATTTAACTAATCGAAGCCGTTTTGAAACTTGTCTATGGTTTACAAAGAAATTCATAAAAGCGTAACATGTCACTTGCATATTATTACACTTCAGTAGTCTGATATGTACTAGGATTGTTGATGGGTGTCATTTGGCGCTTCGCTTGTTTGCTCATACCGCGCCCTATGACGTCACGCTCGATCATAAGGCCTGGAGCTGAATCATAACATTGAGCTTTTTGATGAAAGTAGTTGAGCTGCGAATGTAGAAATTAATTATTAAGTGCTGCGAATGATGAGAAATGTATTTTAAGCACAACGTTTTATATGCGCGTGTAGATGCAGTACTTAGATAAAGATTATTCCTATAACTGATCTGCGTTTACAGAGAACCCTTTAAACAAGCTAAAACTGAAAGATATAACGTAGGTAATTTGGTAGGTCCTTTGAATTTGACATTTGAATGTAATAATATATTTTTTCCTAGAAGAAAAATATGATCTCAGCCGGATTGAACCTGCGAACTAAGCTAACGAAACCACTACAAAAAAGTTTTCTTCGACGAAGAAGTTTATATCTTTTCAAAGATAAGTATTTAGCAACTATTAATGCAATAAAATATAATTAAAAATAAACTAATTTGATACCTATTTATTTGAATTTCGAAGTTTTGCAGGCGGCTATAAAAAGCCAAAAACACGAAAAAGAAGAATATTTCAAAACTCGCATTTATCCGGCAATGATCGCCATCAAAGTGTTTCTCGCTGACCCACTGGGAGATCAGGAAAATATCGGACAGAAAGAAATGAGAGTGCCGACTTTTTCCTTTTATTAAACGTTATTCCATCGTAGTGCCAGTCGCCATGTGCCAAACATCTGCGCCAACCGATTTTTTACCAACTTCAACTTTTTGACCCCACTTCGCTGCGATCATTCATGTGGGAATAGGATTTTCCACGAAGCAATTTCAAGCTTAATAGTGTTCGTTTATGGCATATTTTAGCTCGAACATACACAAATTTGTTTCAAGTGGGTGTTATTCTTGTTAGTGTATTAATTGCTCTGAATTATTAACGAAATTATATTGTACATTATGAAAATAAAGTTTTAATTTCAGTTCATAAACTCGGTTAACGATTCAAGTTTAAAAGTATGTTTTATTAGTTGCGTTTGTCAACGAAGAGAGAGGATTAGATCGCAATGTAAGCTTTACGACTAAGAAACTTAGTACTTAAGTTTAAGTATAAATAAGTACTTACGCACTTTTGGTGTCTAGGGATGTTTCGTGTTTATGGCTCACTGAGCTGTTACGATCGCGATTTACTAAATAATGCCTCAAATAATCGACGTAGTAGTCATCGATTATCTTAGGCGTAATCACATTCATAGTAATTGAATCGACACATCACTAGCAGTAAATTAAGTTTTGTATATATTAAACCTCATTTAAGTAGGTAATAATTTTAGGAGTCATTGTGAATGAAAAGTACTTTCTTAATAACTCTTGGCGTTTGAGTATGAACACTGACCACGTAAAGCAGGGTTGACAGCCTAGGATGCACCGGACGCACATTAATATTTACAATGTCTATAAAAGTAAACTCAAAATATAAACATGGCCGACTTATTCTAATATTCACGGACGATTCTTAGCATAAACATAAGCTTCCTGTCACATTTACTTTTGACACATGAAAGTTCACTTTATGCTTAGAATCTTTTCTGAACATTATTAGACTTGCAATGTCGCGAAAATTATAAAACTTACATACATACCATCACGCCCATATTCCCCGAAGGGGTAGGCAGAGGCGTACTAATGTACACCCACATTTCGCCAGTATGTTTAGGTCCCATGTAATAGGGGGCGAGCCTATTGCCATCAACCGGGCACAAATCCAGAATCTGAGCTGCTATTGGGAATTTCACAGAAAACCCAACAACACTTTGCTCGACCCGGGGATCGAACCCAGGATCTCTAGCGTAGCAGTCGCTTTTGGGACCACTAGACCAACGAGGCAGTATTAAATCTTACGAATTGCAAAAATCACATTTTTGGGTTTGGGGACGTTTACATACTTAATATACTCTAACCCATTGTTTTTTTAAAACGTAGTATGTTTTACGACTTTATAATTATAATAAAACGTTACAAAAATTTTTGATAAGGTTTTATGACGAAACTTATTATCAAGACGATTTGCGACATTCTTTTGTTGCGTGACTCGCAGCCCTAATGTGTCTTGTGCCCAAATATGGTGGCAGATGTTAGCACGTCGCTGCCATTTCCGATTTTTTCTCATAGGCACGGCTAACACGCCTATACTATGATGATAGTAACTTTATTGTATAAAACTTTTGTTTTGTTTTGCCACAAAGGCCGGTGGTTCTACTGTAGGACAGGTCCGACTGCTGGGTTGTGGGGACGATTGTGGGTTAAATTCCCACAGGACACAAATGTTTATGAGATGAACATTAAGGCGGTGTTTGTGTTGGTCTAAGTGATTCTTTATTAAAACTATTTACCTAATTTCAAAATAACTAGGTACTTATAATTTATATCTATTTTAGAGAACTTATAGTACGAGCTCTGCTTAGTTTGGGACTAGAGGATGTAAAATGTTCAAAAATAGGTACTAAAAGAAATTAGGTAATTAAAATGTCACATTCAGTTTCAGTTATGTCATTGTCATAAGTCTTACTTTTTGTATCACATCAAAGAAATTTTAAGTTTTATATAGCGTATACTGGGGAGCATTTTAAAATTGATAGCTATTTGATTTTTATTCAATTGATTAAAGGTTTTTTCGTGATGTCCTATCTCCCCTAATCTATGGCTGTCATAATTCATTTATCTAAAAGTGCCTAAGCATAGAAAAAAACTTTTTTTCACGCAAATATGTGTTTATACATCTTCTCATTAATTTTGTACAAAATCGTCAGCGGGATGAATTAAGGTCGCTGCCTTGAGGTTGCTCTGAAAAACTTCATGATTTGTTTTAAAACAGTTCCCTTTTAACAATTTTGGATATCGTGTTTCGTCGCATTAACGTTTCTGTCTCAATTCTAAAAATATGGCCTAGATAAATTTAGAAGTTTCACGAAAAAGTTTTCCATAAACAAGTTTCGTAACTCGCGGAAAGGTTTCCGAACGGAATCGGTAATTAGATACACAAGTTCAGTTAAACTTTTGTTTGCTCTCACGGGGGGAATTTTACAACTTTTATCGAGTAGTTTACCAATTACTGAGGCTCTTATTTAGTTTTTATTTCTAATATTTGCATTGATATTCCGACCGTTTCTTTACGAAAGAGGTTTTTTGTTTTGTTTTTTATATTTATATTTTGTCCTTTACGCATTTATTATAGTATTCATTGGATTTAATTAAACTTTTGCGTGTATTGTACACATACACATAACTTATTTATATTTTTCATCAAATCTTCTGAATTTAAACACTTTGTATCCACTCCGTATTAACATTAAACCGTCTTCGGGTTTTCTGCCAGAGCCGAAGCACACAAATTGGCCCATAATTGAACAAGATCTACAAACAGAATCAGTCTCATTGACTTGTCATCGGGCCATGGGACAACTTAGGGGTTGCACGTTTGCTTGCGCTATTTGTCTCACTCTAATTACTTGAGAACAGATCTTAATTACGGCCATCCGGGCCGTTTGATTGGCCCCGCATTGTTTGTGTTCTCGACTAACAGGACAATTGCAACTGCACTTAGTGAGAGAAGTCGCGGGGTTAATAATACCTACCCCGGGCCCCGGCAGCGGGACGGTTAGGACGTTGAACTTAAACACGTGTGTTCTAACCTCGTTGTTTGAAAGCGGTAGAGAAAAAAAGTGATTATTTACTTTATTGGATTTTATTACGAGTGGTTGAAAGTTTTACTTAATAGGAGCTAATGGATGGAAGTGAAGGGATTGATTTGGAAATAGCATATTGTGTCTTTACGGCACTTTTTTGTATGAAAGTCAAATATGGAGCTTAAAGAGGCAGAATGTTACACGTCGTGCCAATTAAATGTATACTGCGTACACAGTAATTACAAAGTGCACATAATGCACACATACACAAAAGAGGTTATGTTAGTGCATACAACGGTTTCACAGTGAAAGTACTGGCTGGTTTCACTCGGTATCGACCACAATCGACTTTAATGCACTCGCGAACGGACCGTTGAGCCTAATAGACGACTATTACGGCACTATTACGCCTACCTAACCGATGCTGTCATTGAGTAATTCATAGTTCTACAATTTGAAATAAGAAGGCGTTTCGTACCGAATTTTTAATCGATTTGTAACTTGAATCGATTTAAAATATTAGGAAGTTAGTTATTGAATGCTTAATGAAGATCATGTATTAATGATCATGTATGAATGATGTTAATGATAATTTAATGGAAACTATATTGTAAATGTAACAGAACATCTTCTTAAATTAATAGACCGACATTTGAAAAGTGTTTTTATTTTGAACCAAGTGCTGATACGACGGGTTTAATGACGTCACTACGTTTTTAGAGACGCTGACACCTTTTGAAATGTTTGAATAATTTAACCTTATGGAATATAGGTAGGTATCTGTTCTGTATTGACGTGTTCCAAATTTAGGGCCCGTTTCACCACCTCTGGATAGCCGCTAACTGCTGGATAAATTAAAAAGTGAAACAAAATTTGTATGAAATTATCTGCCAGCTAAATTAAAGGGAACTTATCAGTAAGCTGTGAAACAGTTCCTTAGTATCTATTTTGGCCTTACTCAATGACTTTTTAGCGGTAGGTTTTACACAAATCTTGAGAAGTTTTCTCTAAATTCCAACACCAGACCAATTTCAAAGGATAATAAAATATAAAAGTGAGATAAGCTTGGGTTGTAATTACTTACAACAACTCAGATTTGCCCATAAAATAATGCCTCAGCTTGAAAATAATGCCTAAGCTTGAAAATGATGCCTACCTTATTTAATAATACTCTTGTTAATGTTAGAACACTTTTGATCTTGTAATAATCGCAATATCTAAACAAGATCTATGCCCTGCTACTGACCTCAAATAAACGTGGTTCTAAAGTCTAGGTCACGGGTCAATAACTGAACAACTTTCAAACTGAACTAGAGATCAGTTTATATGGACTGCGCAAATTTTAAAGATGAGTTAACATTTTGACTTAACTCAAGCGCGGCATTTGAGTGGGCTGTCCTTGGTTAAGCTCCTAAGTTGAACAAGCGTTATTGGGTTGTGCCCGGTTATTGGCTATAGGTTTGCTTATTACATGAGACTTAACCCGAAAACCTGTGGGTGTAGGTACAATGCCCATTACAAAATGTCTACCAAAGCAAGTTTTAATTGAAAAGCTGTTGCGGTTTCACTCGCTTCGTAAAGGGCATATCATTTCTCAAGATACAATCTATCTCCTTGGCAAATTTGATCGAAATCGGTTCAGCGGTTTAGGCGTTAAACAGTAACAGACGGTGTATGCCCATGATTTCGAAAAGTTAATAAAGGAATTTAAGTCAAATATAGCAGTTCGTAGTCATATTACTAGCTTATATTCATAATACCTAGATCTAAAATAAACGCACACATATTATAATATTAACACGTGTATTATATACGTGTTCATATAAATACACGGATCGTGTCACACTATCACATACAAAATGTATGATTACAGATACTATCTGATACGTTTTCGTTGCCCCACGTACGTTCCCTACGTGAGACACGTAGGTACGGCCTAAATATAATATATAAGTATCTATACTTTTTGCTGTATGAATATAATCGATATTTTTGTCTATTGCCGTTTATAAAATAGTTCTATATTTTAAGTGTTTGTTGGATTGGATGTCGTAGTATGCGTCATTGACGTCCTGATAAATAAAACTTATTATAGTATTGTTGATTATTTAAATGGTAAAGACAAAATAATTTTAGGAGTTTTTGTGAAAAATTAACAAATATTGTACACCGTCAAGTATGGTATGTCACAGAGAAACTACATCTTATTTATAAATAAATATAAAAATAAATATCCTGGGATATTTTGACACAGCACCATCTAGTCCCAAACTAAGCAGAGCTTGTACTATGGGTACTAGCCAATGGATATAATACTTATATACTTTTTTTTTGTAAATATATACTGATAATATATAAGAAACACTCGTTCATCACATAAATGTTTGTGTCTTGTGGGAATCGAACCCACGACCTCGTGATCAGCAGTCCGGTACTCGAACCACTAGACCACAGACGTCGTCGTATTGAAAGTTATTGATTCCATGGCCATGACATATAGGACAAAATAAGGCAAATGCGGTTTTTAGTGAGTCCGATATACCATGTCTCCCCAGATGGCAGAGTTCCAAAAAAGGATTAAGTACTATAGTGGGCAGTTGGGCACATCATTAAGAATTTCAATCAAGAAAAGACTTATAGAGATAAATATTAAGAGGTGCGCAGAAAACTGCGTGACGCTCTATCCTGGAGACCCTCTCTCTCTCTCTGGGGTCGGTCCCTCGTGTTTGAGGATCGTGGTCAGCATTAGGGTTGCTTTTGGGTTGATAGGATTGATATTCTGTCTCCACCGGTTTCTATCCATCCTGGAGACCAATGTCTCTATATTCAGGATCCAGTTTACTCTCTCCAGTCCAATAAAACATTATAAAAGGCTTGAAAATTTAGCACTCTGCTGACGGGCTGTAAAATAATGGGCTCTCTTGCAAAAAAGAAGCACTCGATAGTGCTTATAAGAAGCACTCTTCCTGTCTCTACAAACAAAAGTATGTTCACGACAGCGAACAAATTAAAAAGCAACAATACAAACAGACGTACATATTTAATATACAAGCGTATACATTTCATTTGGTCCCAATATCCCTCGCGATGGCCGCACACAAAAGCCTTAGAAACGTTTTCGTGGAAAAGTGCTGAGTCACCATGAAAAAAAAATCACAATGGCCCCGAGCCCACAATACATCCCTCCCAGCGAATTGATCATTGCGGTCCCGAAATAACAAATGAATTGAGAAAATCCAACCTACATATACCCGGGTAATATGATCTCGCTTATAAACCGCCTGCGAATGTCCTGCTGTCAATGTTTTGATGCATTATGATCGAAATTGTCGTGTGCAGTCATTGTAACTTGCCTGTTTATTATAAGCTGTGCTCAATAAGGGCTTTGTTTGGTTTCGAGTTAGTCTTTAAATGGAATCGATATTTTGAAAATATTTAATAGACAAAAGAATCGATTTTATGAATTCTAATGGTTAATTTCCCACAAAGGAGATTCAATCAGTTAAAATCTAGGTTAATTTCAGATGACGGCTATTTTCACTACTTATAAAAAGATTTATCAAATAGTCGAAATAGATACTTCCAAAAAAAATGTAATTTAAAAAACTATTTCTTTTAACAAAGCAACAACCGAGATTGCTGAGAGGTCCAATGCTACTGGTCGCACTTTTGCTTTCTCTATCGCCTCACGAAGGGGTATTCAGAAAATTTAATTTCCGTAGACAGATCGAACAATTTTGCTCCAATGTTGTGTTCACGGCCAGTAATTGGGTCAACCCAACGGACAATGGACTATCACAATGTTATTATTAGTAAGTAGATTTATTCTCCCACTAAATTATGAAGCGATGTCTCAAGCAGCCGGAAAGTTGAAGAAAATAATCGTCCTGTGATCGCGGAAAATGAGATTCGAAATTGAATTCACGAGTCAACGAATCAGATTTTCTGTTTTAATAACATCAGTGTTTAAAAAACCAAGCTTAATGTTCGCAAATTTAGCTGGTGAGGACATTTTTGGAACGGAATGACTGCCAAGATTGATATTTATAGAATGTTGATAGACATGTCTACAGAATTTGTTTACCTAAATAAACAATGCAAAAGCATCGCACTTTTGAAGGTTACTAAAGTTTTTTAAATATTTTTATCTCCCCTTATTTTAATAGTAGGTATTTCTAATGCTCATAATCCTCAAATCTTTCCGCTTCTAGCCCAGATCGTGATAATTCTCTAAAAGCGCAGACAAAACAAGACAATTAATCACGAATACATCTTACTTTTAGCGAGTAATGAATCGAAAAGATTAAGACGCTGGGGCTTCGAGGGAGGAATCTAATCAGCACTCCAATTTACACAAATCGTTCCGACCACTCAAATGTGTGAAGTAAGAATGTCTTCGTTAATCTAGCCAATCGATTATTCTGGCGGGTTAATAAAGACTCCCAGACCTTTCAACCAGCGTGTTTAGCACACACTACTCTCACAGTGAAACAAATTATTTACCCTCAATATAAATCTTTGTATATTTGTAGTTGGAAGGCGACTCCTTTGAGATCTGCTAGAGCTGTACTAAATTCGATTATAGAGGTGACATGAACGTCAATTTTGGATGGAATGTTGGTCAACCGCAGGACAGGTTTGAAACCTCGTTTCGAATTTCAATTAGGTCAAACCCAAACTGAGGGTATTTTCATAGTATCTCTTTGTAGTGTTGGTTAACATGATTATAAACCTGCTGTTATACGGTATGAATAAATAAATTCACGTTGAATACAGCATGAATCATTTTACAATATTAAAATCGCGGAAAAGTTTTAAAACAAGAGATTATATTTTATGCATAGGTTTGTATAAATCCCCCATTAACTAAAAAAGTTTGTTATCGTGAATTCGTGACCATAAATAAAGTTACATAGACCTATCACGACCAATTCACAGTTTTATAAAGTTTAATATTGTTAAAGCTGAGTTTAATGCCAATAAATCGCGCAGGAGATTAAAGGATTGGATCCGTTACAAGGCCCAACCAGATTATAGGGCAGACCTAAGGTGAACTATCAATACATTATGTTGTATCTGTAAGCTTGTGTTTGCCTTATATGGCTTGACTAATGGATCGTACGGATTCTTGACTTGATTATGTAGTGAATTACAATTAGATACGTTCTTATTTTGAATTAGAATTGTTGTTATTTTGAACTTTTGTACGGATATTAGAGTTGATTATACAGTGAACAAATAGATACTTAGATTAAATATTTTTTTTATTTAAGAAAAAATATTTGGAGCTTGTTACGTATACGGGTGAATTGCGCAAGCAAAAAAAATACACGGCAAACCTGAGAACGGTAGTGCAATGTGCTGATTTTTAATTTTATAAATTTTTCCTCAATAGTTTAAGTACTCCTCTACCTTGTCAAAAAAAATCATTGATTTCTACCCTTTAATATACCAAAAAAAAATAACTATAAAGTGTTATTTTATCATCACGGTGGCCTGTCCTGAACCCAATTCCGTTCATAAAATACCTTCCCCTGCAAATACATTCGTAATATGGATTTAAATCGATTTTGATATCATTAAATTATTACATATTCGATCAAATAAAACTATTTTTGTTTCTTTATCTTCTTTCTCATGGATTTGACAGGCAGTTAACTTTTGTCTGGAAAAAAGTTATCATTTCAGAGGACAGTAAGTTTTAGTAGAATAGCCACGTCAACATTGCGTTGTTACGCCCCTCTCACCTTTCCTCACTTCGGATCAATCCGGCTCAAGCTCTCGGCGCAAACGCACCGGTCCCAACGTCTTGCCGTTTCCCGCCAAAAAAGTAATTTTATCATTTCAGTAATAAGGGGACAAAAATAGTTTCATTTCGGTGGCTGATATATATAAAGTTTTAGAGATACTTATGTCAGATACAAAGTCATAGTTTTGTAATGTAGGTACTTTTACCTAGAGTGTAGATTAGATTATTCGGGTGTATTTGTATTTAAATATATAAAATATATACATATATCTATCTAGTTAGTACATGTATTATATTTTAGATACACATTTGTTCGGCTCAACGATGATGTGATGCGTGTGTAAGTCAGCACAGTGTAGATTATTATTTCTAGATACTAATTGTCAACAAAATAATTACTTCGAGGGTGTACCTTCATTATAAGTGCCTTACCTTTATTTTTATATAATTTATTATGAGTACTGAATTACCAAAGATTATATAAGTAAAGAAACAATTCATTCATATCATAATAAACATTACATAATATCATTCTTTGAGGTTATTAAGTAAAACCTCAAAGAATGGTATATGTAATACTAACTGTAATTCTGTATATTAATTATGATATGAAAATAACTGTCTCAGTGTTTATCTAAAATTTGTGAAAATCAAACCTAACAAAGTACGGAACCCTGGCTGCCCGGCACGGTTGTTCTTAACTGTATCATTTCGGTGGATTTATTTCATTCCGGTGCACAGTCTATCATTTCGGTGGTAATTTTTATCATTACGGTAGACACTTTTCATTTCAGTGGACTCTTAAAAATTCATCCTTAAATATTTATGTAAGTTTTGATGATATTTAATGTCCACTCACGCACAATGTTACAAAATAGGCTAAAGTTTTATTTGTCACTAAAAATATATAGATAACATTGAAATAAAAAAATCCCACCGAAATGACACATAAAAATCTCTTGTTGAAATTCACCCATACCAATTTAAAGGAATCTATAAATGTAATTGACAAATAAAAAACTGTACCTACCTATCAATTATCTAAATGTAGATACCTGAGTAGGTATATTTTTTTGCTGGTATGTGGTTTTGCAAACGTATATAAAACTAGTTATTTTACGACGACACTTATTAAAATAAAAACCTCTATTTTATAAGATTATCCTGTATGTTCCTTTAAAAAATCATAATACAATTTACCAGCACCATAGCAAATACTAGAGCTACATATATTTCAGTTTCCTAGCAATAACCCCTTACAATGTGAAAAGTTAGGCATACAATAGAGTTATTGTGGATCTGGTAAACACAGGGCCGGTAGAGGGGCGGTGTACGGTTGGCCGGCTCCCCCTCGCGATGAATGGCGACACACGGGCGGGAAACGCCACCGGCCCGCCGGTCTTGTTGATTTTCTTCTTAGCTTTTTTATTGTCTGTGGTTTTATTTTGATTGGTCTGATATGCAAAAAGTCTTTTCTCAACAGCGTTCGTCTTCTATAAACGCTAGAGGAGTCTTTAAGTGACGTATTTGTGTAAAATACTCGTATTATGCTTAAGCCTTGCTGTGGCTCACAGATCACTGCTAGAGCAAAATTGTATGTGAATTTATGAAATTATAGATCACTCGAACATTTTTTATGATATCACTATTGTAGTGATAATTATTTCTCATGGAGAATCATGAGCTCGTAGAACTGATAGCTAGTGGGTGAAAAGCTTCTCGACCTCCAGTCTGGCTCACTGACAAACGAACCTTCAACTATATGGATAGCAGGACCGAATAAAGGTTGCAGGGAGTGGTTTGATGCATGGGCCACTGTTTTATGGAACGAAATTTACGATACGAATGCGATGATTAACGGCCAGTTTCACAGCTTACTGATAAGTTCCTGTTAAATTACTTGACAGATAACATCATAAGAATTTTGTTCCATTTTTGAATTTATTCGCCGGTTAGCGGCTATCCAGACGTGGTGAAACAGGGCCTGTCTCATCAAATTAATCATGATCTACCTACGCGAACTGAACTTTGTATGACAAAGCAAGTAAAGCTACTTAACAAAACAACTTACAACAAAATTAGGCACATTTTTGCCAAAACGTTCTTTGCCAATTTCCAGATTGTGTTTGTTTGTAAGTAAATAACTTTTGTTAACAACTTGTGTCTCCAAATTCTTCTTAAGTGTTGCCAAGAAAGTATAGCCAAAAAAATTGCGTTCGTTTTCTCATCGGTCGGTTTGCGCCGGCGGCGTATTTCGCAATATTACATTGTGTATCTCCAAAACCTTGTTTTGTATAAACGTCGCTTTGGCAAATATCCACCGAAGGCTGGCGGATCTGCTTTTAAAAAATTGTGCTTTACTTGCAGAATAGACATAATCGGATCATGAGATTGTATGTATGAAATGAAGGTTTCATCTGCTTACGCAAATACCTCTTATCTGTTTTCAAGTGTAATTCATAACAGACCCTAGCTATCCATAATCCGTATAGATGTTGCCACGTTCGGTGAAATGGCATTTGTGGTATACGATATCTTTGGCAAATTGATCGCAGATACAAAGAAGTTCCTTCACGAAACCTTTTTCCGTTGGCTGACCTGTCAAGTCCTGCTACACAATGCCACCGCCCGACGCCTACAAGCCCCTTTGAATTGTTCGTCTACTGACGTATTTGAAGCCCAGTAACAAATGGTAGCGATCACCGATACGCTCCCGCAAAAGTAAAGAAATAAAAAGAGTTTAGGTAAAGTTTAATTTCCGCTACGTTGCCGACTGCACGAAGAAAAAAAAATGGGAAATATATTTTCGTACAACGACGAAACTTTTTAATTGAGTCTCAAGAAATGAAGACTTACAGATCCGTTATTGAAAAGCCTCCGCTACACTTTTGGGGTATCTCGTTTTGATTCAGTGTCTTTGTGTTGATGTCGTGGTGTGGGTGAGGTTCAGACAAAGAAGTGTAAATATGTCGGGGAGTGTGGGGGTCGGTCGGGAGGTCACGTCCGGCGACAGAGAACTGGCTTCATGCCTCGATGCCTCCGCCGCTGACGTTGGCAGCCTCCTCTCGACTGAAGAATATTCAGACGCGCTAATCCTGTTTACTTATTCTCAGACGTACCAATATACACATATGTACAGTGCATAAGTTAAGCAATAGTATACATTGTATGTATTTTCATAAATGGAATCATTCATCTAAGACAGACGTTACATATTCGTCTTAATCACTATGAGTGAGCAAAGAACTAAAGGTCAAAATGATGCCCTTTATAGTTTCTTCACGACTTTCATCTAAAATTAATCAAAAACGAATCCTTTAGTCTGAAGTGGTTGTGTTGAGACTTGTAAACTGAATAGTACATAGAAAGTAGCTACTTTAACATCAAATTTGCATGTCTGAGAATTGTGAAAGACTGTATACATTTCAAATAATAAACTCGTTTTCAATTTCATTTATTGAATGACATATCATATTGTATGTAGGTTAGGTATCTACATTATATAAACTGTCCTGTATTACCCAGAAATTCAGTTGCGGGGGTTTTAAACTTACTTATTAAAATACTTATACTGAACTTTGTCTCAATTTTGGAAAAGGTTAGGAGGATTACATTGTACATTTATAATTGATAAGTAGAATTATGAATATTAGTAAGTGCTACAATACATTATCTACGTCCATATCCATAGATCTAGTGGGACACGCGCCGGTTACGAGTAGATAGATCCTCATTTATAAATAACATAAAATAGTTAGGTATAGTTAGATATACACAAAATTGATTGAGTGTCAAGTGATCGGAAACGGGACTGCTACGCTTAATTCGATTCCTGGGTCGAGTAAAATGCTGTTCTGTGGGTTTTGTGCTTCGATCAATAGTACAATTATTGATCGAAGGTATTGTGTGTTATTCTGTGAAATACCCAGAAGCAGTTCGTATTTTGTATTTGTGTCCGGGTAATGGCAATATGAAACCTAAACATACTGGCAGAATGTGGGTGTACACTTGTACAAGACATCTACACCTCTGCCTAATCCTTAGGGGAATACAGACGTGAATGTATAAAACAAATAAACGGTATAAATGTATAAAATAATTTGACTGTAATATTTGTGTAGTCCTGGAACGTGAAATTACTTTTTGTATCGTGAACGTGTATCACGAAGAAGAACGGAATTCGCGAAGTTTACAGGTTTGCGGTTTCGGATTTTCGTGTCCGTGAAATTTCAACTTCTCTTTTTATATGGAAGCTTACATTTATAAAGTTTATAAATCATTTAGTTGTGTATTTGTTGCTGTCAAAATTAATATTATTTTGTCACGAACTTTTCATATATCAGGATTCATGATAGTTAGTGGTTAGGGGTCACAACTATTATCGTAGTTATTAACAGCAACGGATGTATAAGAAAACCGGCAAAGTATTTGTTGTATATTTAGTTCGATAATGAAACACAATAACTAAATGTTTATCTAGTATCGTGTAGAAAATAATTTTCAATATCGGTTCTTATAAACAGGTATTACAAAGTTATGAGTGAGCTTGAAACATATACATAAGCGTCTTTATATTTTATTTCGATAAAAATCATTGCAATGATACTTCTTAGCTCATAAAATGATAGCCGTGAGAATTTGTGAAGTCCACTGCCGCGCACTAGTCTGGCATGTCATCGGTATTGTGTTTTCTCAATCTGTTAATTACCTTCAACCTATTACTTCCCTATCGATAGTGTATCCCTTACTCCGCGTAACATGGTCACCATATAATAACAATACTTTTAATCTTACATCGGGTTATATCGACGAGTCTCCAAAAAATATGCCGTATGTCATCTACAAAAAAGTGTTAGTATCGATTCAAGAGTCGACATAACCCTTATTCTACGTTGTCACGCTATGCTCAATAAGAATGGTAAACTAGTTTGCAAGTTTTCGAATTTCATATTCGATAGAACTCATAAAACAGTAGGTATATTCACTCGCTATGAAATGTTATTTTATATCGATTAGCATTTAATAATATAGACAATTCCATGTTTGACAGTTAGAGGCGACAGGTACCTAGCTTTATGTACATTTTAATAATTTATTGAGTTGTTCATATTTTAGTAGTATGAAAGGAAAATTATGGTGTATGTGACAAAGCAAAGGTCAAGTTCAAAGTTTGCAGCACGTAGTGTTTTGTAGTTTTCAGACTACTCGCATGTTAAAGAGGTAATAGTTCAACACCGAAGTTTTAAGTAAGAACAGAACAGTTAGTTCCACAAGAAAGTTTTAATAACTTTAGCCTCTATCACCACCTCCATAAAAAAGAAACAAAATGTATGGAGGTGACACAATGTTTCGACAAATTGGGCTGTCACTAATGTCATTTTCATACATTTTGTTTCTATTCGTTTGTCGATTTGAATGTCAAATTGCAACTTGTCTAGGCCCCCTGGTAAGTTCCTGTTAAATTATCTGGCAGATAATTCATAATACATCGATTCTTTATTATTACTGATCCCTTCGGGGATATGCATAAATGTGCGAGATTTTCATCGCGCAAATACTTACCATTGTTTTGATCTCCCTAATATCACCGGTAACCCGATAACTACATACTTTATTTATACTTCTACCGAATTTCCCAAAACAATATCTACTAATACAAAAATTACATTGTTTTTGTACCGGTGATATTTTATGTAGGTAATAGAATATTCTCATCATACAAAGTAATAACAATACTATTAGTAAATAACATGCGATCTAACGGACATTAATTTAAATCACTCACGTTCGGAGTCAGGGCAAAAAACAAACGTATCTTTAAATATCACTTAATCAGTATTCACACAATAATACTCGAGAGATATTCCGGATATGACTGGTCGGTTTCCGGCCGTTACAACGAACAGATATCATTTAAATTTTATCTTTCGCCTTCAAGAAAGTGATTCATATTATTACCAATGGGTGTGAAAGTTAACACAATATATACACATTAATTTTCATCAACTTTAATGAGGTGCACAGATTATTATTTTTTTTGTTTAAGCTAAGTGATGTTAATTTATTAATATGCATATGTTTTCGAGAATTCATTCATTCATTTACTCCTACCCTGAATTAAGCCTTGAATTCGAATACCAGGCCCATGACATCAATAAATCTTTTAAATTTGAATTAGGTATGACTTGAAAGTCTATAGTCGTAATAATAGGCTAACATAATAATATAAATAATCTTATCTTTAAGATAAGATAAATTATCTATCAGACAAATTCTTTAAATCATTTATCAAGAACTTAGCTGATAAATATTATTATGTTAATATTAATAAATCAAACGTTGATATACCTACAAATGTGCATACATCTTTATTTGCAATACTTTCATAAAGTATGCATAAATGTATGAAAGGCATCAGCTGGCTTCCGTCCAATCCAATTTCCAGGACACATGGCATATAGCTCCGATGCTAAACAGGGCAATAACCTGTCGCAGTCTCATGACGTCACTATATATTATGACGTAGTAGTTGCATCGTCTCCAAAACTCCTAATGGCAATATAACTCAAGGGACTTACTGTACCCTATTAGTAGTCGGTTCAAACGCTAATATGTATCCATCTTAATAATATGCATCGTATATCTGTAACAGTGTTAAAGTCTAGACCTCTCAGTTTAGTGCTGTGAAAATGACAAGGACAGACATTTGTAATGCAAACAAATGTCAAGTTTGTCCCTAGAGTATGTCTCTAGAGACTGGTAAATATCATGGACTGGCTGAACATTATTTTTGAAATATGTATTGTATGACCTTCATCAGCAGAGACGAGAGTTGTGGGGGGTAAAGGAAGAGGGGTATTTGTCCTGCAGAAGGATTTAATGCGTATTGGTTAACACTGTAAAGTTATATTTGTATGTTTGAGTTTATAATGTAAAACTTACATACTGATATTGATGATTTTGACCTTTTCACTTATTTATTTAGCTAACAAATTTTAGAGAAACTACCAAATTAAGCTCATCTAAAAGCAATAGCCAAGACACAGGTGCTTATGAACACTATAAGTGCGGGCATTTCTCATGGTTCGTCCAGCCGCCCAGGGAAGTTGTAGGGTGTGTCAGACTCCACTGACTAAAAGGGAATGTCCTTTTAGTCGCCTTCCCTTGTTCTATAGTTACAGTGATGGGATTCGTAATATTCGCCACGACCATAACAGGACAAGTATGACGTATCCAAACTGTGACCGAATTTTCCTTATAAAAAATTACAACTTTCTATGAGATATCCAATTATTTAAAATGAGAAAGTATCATACTTTGACGCCTAGGTCTATTTAGGTTTTTTTTTATTATTTTGTAATAACTTTTATTTTTTAATAACAACCAATTAATTTAATTTTAAGTATCAATGTACCCGTATGCGTCCACTGCTGGACGTAGGTCTCCTTTAGTGAACGCCACAAAGCTCGATCTTCATCATTCTGTATACAATATATTTATTAAGTAGGTATATAAATAAACAAATTTAACGATAAACAAAACACAACAATTTTTCTTCGCATACTTAGTCAAATAATATCAAAACCAGTATCAATTTTCAAATAAAGTGCGTCAATACGGATATTTATTCAAAGTCCATTCGGCGTTGGATGCAAATCCTTCGGCTCCGCAGCTGCTAAGCAAAAAAGTCACGCTTCGCCAGTAAAAACTATGGAGACGCCTGTGTCACCAGTTGTGAGACGACTGCAACGCTTTTTGTGCCGCTTTATTTTCTGTTTACTTTTAAAATGTCTTTGTAAGATTGGTTTTATGTTTGTTTTACGTAAGTGGTGTTGGTGGATACGGATAGGTAAACGTTTATATTTGGGTGTTTTAATATTTTTAATTTAAATAATATTGCCTTATTTTTGCTCATTAGTAGGTATGCCTTTAGGTACTACAAATTTGTTTATTTTAGATAAATATAACTTGTTCCCGAAATACTAAAACAATAGGGAATATGCACATTTTTTTTTATATTTTTAAACGATACTTTATATCGTTATGTAGCCGTAAAAAAAATCCAGCGCCTTAAAACTAAAATTAAGTAACAAAAAAAAAAAATTAAATTATGAGATAGATATTGGCATTTTAAACACCCGCGATTTTGGCGCGCTTGCCGTGACGTCAAAGTCTACGTTCTCTCAACCAAACAACCACGTAAATCAGACACTGTTTTAGTAGACTTTGACGTCATATTCCATTTGACCGATAGTGTTGCGTTTCAAGTGATTTGAATTTCCAACAGTTTTTTTGGACTTTTTAATAATTATTTTCTCATCCAAAAAGAAATAATATAAAAAAATATCTACATAGACATAATTCTAAAACGATAAAGTTGTCAACCCAACCCTTTAACTGTCCTACTGCTGGTCACGGGTCTCCTCTCAATATGAGAGGGATTAGGCTATACTCCAATACGCTGGCCCAATGCGGGTTAACAGACTTCACATGCTGTCGAGCATCAAAATCTCTCAACCATGCAGGTTTCCTCACGATGCTTTCGAAAAGCCAACATAATAAGACGGACAATTTGCATGTAACCCTTGCACATTGTCCGTCTTGGTCCGTCAGGTATCCAGTAGGATACCTGAACCCTAGGGGCAAAGATGACTACCTCAGAATGCCTGTTTTACAGAAATAACAATCATTACATTTCATACACTACACAGTCCATCTGTATTGTTTGGTAAAGCTACTACACGTAGATTTGATTTGACACAAATTCAAAAGAAGAATCCGATCGTCCGACTTCATAGCTTGTCGTCGCAATCGATTTAATTTTTTCACATCGTCCAAGCTATCTGAGAACGGTTCGATAGCAACTGGGACGAGAATTACGTGACTCTTTGTAAGGGAATGTCTTATAAATCTCGCTTCGCAGCATTCGGAGCAATTGAAAAAATCAGTGAAGTAATAAATCCACGGTCCTTTCTATGTTACATAGGAAACGATCCAATTGAATTGAAGGATGCAGTGACGTTCACGCGTCTCTCAATAAAACTGTGAACGAATAAGTTTTGTAAGAGTGCTTCAAGTTCACGTCTAACTAAATGTACTTATTTATAGTTTTTGCTGTTCTTAGATTGCAAACTTTCGTGTTTGAAGTTCCTGTTTCAAGGGTTAGTGGCTCGCAGAGACCTGAATATTTGTTGATGAAGTTTGCGTTTTCCGGGAATAATTAGTAGAATTTTCAGAGAGCTTAGTTTTCTGTGAAAGTTTGTGACTAAAATTACGGAAGTAGGTAAATAAAGACGTTTCTTGGCATTCACGAGTTCATTATATTGTGTGGACTTACATTTGCTGCCACATATTTAGAAGTATGATTAAGGATATCTAAAAAAATATTGTTAAAACATGTTGTTCAATTTCTCAGATTCGACAGCTGGCCTATAAGAAAAGAAAAAGTTTCGATTAAAAATACGAATTGATATCGTTAAAGATAAAATTCTGCGCGATACGAAGACGTCTCGCGCTATCGGCAACTTGACAGTGACTGATCGCCGGCTGGCCTCGACACCCCCTACCACCCGCTCCCCCCTCCCCATTCCCTCACACTCTTGATCCGCCGTCACTTCGATATTCACTTTGTTAAAAGAACATACGTATTCTTCAGGAATATTTTATATTCTAGCTCGAATATTTTGATGTCTGCGTCTATAACAGTTCTTGCTAGCTTTGCACCTAATCTACGATGAAAATGCTTTTTTACCTAGAATTATGTATCGAGTTTATTTAACATATTCAAATATTTGATATGGGTATAAAATTTCGTTTGTATCGAAAATTATTTTTGCACCACATTATATTTACATTTTGAATTTGATATTTTTTCTAAAAATAACTGGTGCTATTTACTTTGTTTGTGTACGTAACTGTTATATAATCTGTGGTGAAACTAAAAATTAAAAAAACTAGTTTAATTTTTTATTTTGTCTCTGTATTTTTAGTAGTCGATTAAAAAGATTAAGGACGCTAAGGATCTAGACAGCTAGACTCGGGCAGACTAATTCGGCGTACATTTCAGTCGCTCTTAACTCTTAAGATTAAGTTGTAAGATAACTGTAATACTACTTTTGTGTCTTACAGTTGCAGTATCTTTTCAACCGACTTCAAAAAACTAAAAACCTTTTTAATTCGACTGTATATATTTTGTGTGTTTATGACGCGATATCTTCGCCAATCGTTGGGTGTGATATGAACCGATTTTGTTGTTTTTAGTTTCATAATTATGATGGAATATTTTCTAGTTGGTTCCATATAAATTTGTTGGTTCTGAAATTACACCAAAAAATGCTGTCTTTTTTGTTTTGCTTTGCTGTTTTTATAAATTTTATTTTATAAAAAAAAATGTTAAATATGATCTCAGGCAGGGTTTCAACCTCCCGTCCCTCCGGTTAAGTACACCAATGACATAGGTGTTGTCGAATTTTTCTTTCACATTCTTACGACGTCAGCGACATCTACAAATGACATACATACTTGACAGTTTTTTTTTATTATTGCATAAACTTAAACTATCATTACAGGTTTTACCTTAATGCGACAGTTATGACCTCAAACTTATTACCTAATTACAAAACTATGTATTTACAATAATAAAATGGGAACCTACGAATAATAAACAATAAAATTAAATTACACAACATAACATACCTAACTAATCTATCATAATATTATTATATAAATATATATTATTATATTTTAAGAATTATTGTGCTTGTAGCATAATACCCTTGCGAATTCACTCCAATTAACTGTAGTTAGTTAAATGCATTACTTTTTGTTATCACCATCAAGCCATATACTGTCCAACTGCTCTTCACGGGTCTTGTTTCATTATATGGGACTTAGGCCACCACGCTAGCCTAATGCGGGTTGAAAGACTTCACATACTTACCGTTGAGAAAATCTTTCAGGCATGCAGGTTTCCTCACGATGTTTTCCTTCATCGTTAAAATGAGTGATAATATCATTGATGTAGCGACATCTCTCGCGCTACATAAGAACTTCTACGAAGCTAAAATCCTGAATCGCGCAAGAGAAGTTTACCGTGCAACTTGCATATATATAACCGTCCGACATCAACCGTCGGGCAGTGGCCCACCAGGCAAAACACCTGCCTGGTCGGAGGATCTTCCCTTTGGATGAAGGGACATCACACCTCGTCCCTCCACATCGTGTTATGAAAGAGATTTATCAAAAGTTCTTTAAAACTTAAACGCTTAAGTATCTTACGTATCTAAATTTCGATCTAGCCCCAACTCCGTCAAACTCCTAACTAGTAAACTATGATACAGTAACCATCGCTTATTGACGTAGGCAGATACTTAGGGGCGGCGCACACCAATCGGTACAAGTTTGTGTTTAGTTCTCATGTTGTACATCCGTCTTTACTTAATTGTTACCGAGTGTAAGCTAAGTTGTGACGTCATAGCTGTGTTTGCAGACATACCATAATATACCGTCACGCCTATATTCCCCGAAGGGTTAGGTAGAGGTCTAGGTACGAATGTACAATGTACAGTCATGACTAAAAATCATTTATACACTTGTCAAAATTAAAAAGTATTTTTTCTCAAATTATATGGTGTTACGAACATAGTACTTTTAAACCAAAAACACTGTGACAGTGTTTTCAATTCGACGAAGTTCGTAATTTTATAATTATATAAAAAAAAAGTTTTTTTTTAGGTAGATATTTATACTCGTGACCGTTTGAGGTCCCATGTAATACTCAAAATTACATTCAGGTGCCTACCTACTTATTAATTTCCGCATTTCCTTTTAAAAGCATTGTATTGAAAGATTTGTGGTCTGTTTATTAATGAAAGAACCATTGTTTCAGGTAACATGCAAATAATTAACCCAAGCACCGGCCTTCATTATGGAGTAAGCGTTTGTTGATTTTATTATTCAACGACTTTAATTGGATAAGTTGATGAGGCAAAAATAAAATTAAGAGTTTAACCTTTGTTAATTTGTAAGTATCCTTTATACAAGGTGTTGATTTGTTACCGTGCAATGATAAGGAATAACGTAACATACCATCACGCCTGTATTCTACAAAGGGTTAGGCAGGGTTATTCTAATGTCCACCCGCACTTCACAGGTATGTTCAATTTAATAGCCTGGGCGAGCCTGTTGCCATACACCAGGCACAAATCCAGACCCCGTGCTGCTATTGGGAATACACAGAAAAACCCAACAACAATTTGCTCGACTCGGGAATTGAGCCCAGGATCTCTAGCGTAGCAGTCGCGCTTGGGACCACTAACCCAATAAGGCAGTCAGCGATAACGATAAGGAACCTGAATCATATTATATCCTTTCGATTAAAAAAATCATGCTTATAAAAAAAAAAAACTAAAAACTTATCCAGTGAAACCTTAAAATAAGGTGAGAATAATCCTGCTTCTTTGGGATTTGTGGTGTTATTCCATAATTCTTAAGTAAGTGATGTTAAATGTTATGTTACATACTACTTCTGCGACTTCTGCATGCTAGTTACCTGCATATAAGTTACAAAAATTCTTTTGTATCCCTCAATGAGTACAAAGAGATCATTTAACGTACTTATCTACTAGTATTAAGAACGAAGGAAAATAAGAACCTAAAGTATCATTTCGATTTTAGAACGTTTTAAAAGTTTTTAATACGAAAAGCACTTCATATTTCAAACCAGCCAGAAATTCGCAATATGAAGTGCAAAAGAGAAGAAAAGAAAACCAGACACTTATGTAAATACGCGGTCTATGGTACCTATATTTTATTTTTCTAAATCGCAGCCAGTGTCTCGCAGACAAAGGCCTCTCGCGGGTTTAGATCGAGAGCTTACCGACTCCTTGCATAATGTCAATAGTCTGGGCCCTAAGGACGAGGCCTGCTGTAGGTAGGAATGCCACGAGTTTGGGTTTTATGGGATAGTATTTTTAAGGGACACATTGCGTGTATCGAAAATGTTTTCTCTTAAGTTAACATAAAAAGGGCCTTTAGCAATGTGCTTCAAAATAACTGACGATTTTAACTCCATAGTTTTATTAGGTAAGTGAAGGAATTTGTATCGAAACCAATTTGGTATAAATAAGTATTGCACATCAGTACCTTTATTAGGTACTTGCATAAGAGTATTCTAGCCATATTTACAGTTAAATAACAATTAAAACTAACAATTTTTTTATTATTATAGCTTACACAACGTATATGCCCTTAGGGAAACACAGCCACGATGTCATGGAAAATTTGGCGTCCTTTCTTAAAGATGTTTTACTTTTTGCATGAAATACATAATTATAAATAATATATAGATAGGTACTGTAGAGACTCAAGGAGGTTCTACAGAGGCTGCGTCGTAAAAGCCCTGGTTGGCAATAAGGGCTGTCATTTGTATTAAAAAATGTAGTTTGAATTTAAATCGTAGTTGAATTGTTTAGAAGACTTGAAGAAAATTTTGAATGTCATTCTAGTACGAGCCTTCAGATCGAATAAATCGCAGCATCAGCTGTGTTCCAAAAATCGTGTGTTTCCTTTTGTTTCAGCTTTCAGATAACGCTCCTGTGGAGGACTGGTAAGCCTCCACAGTACTTACATATGGAGAAAATCCCAGCATAACATTCAATATGGTGCCCGCTGAAGCCCCGGGAGGCGAGACGGCTTTTCCTAGAACCATCTAATTTGACGCCTAATGTTCGCTCAGTTAATTATTTACTGTTTGTGAGTGAACGGGTTTAGGACTCACATCGTGTGAACTTGCCTAAATTAGTATCGCGTTAAGTAATTCTCTCACCGTTACCAAGACGTTTCAAGATACAAGTGACGATATACACAGTAGGAAGAACGAAAGAGGTTTAGAGGAAAAGCATCATTATTGCAGTTAGAAAATTTCACTGAGGAGAAATAACTAAGCAAGATACGATAAAAAAAACTTTGTATACTTTGAAGAGCATACAAAGTTTTTTTTTATCGCCTGACCGAATCGTATATGACTGGCTTGTATAGTAGCTATAGTTGAACTAGTCCACTCAAAATACCAATAAAAAATTGGCCAAATCAAAGGTCTCAAATTGGAACCCAAGGCACGCACCTCGGACAATTCGAAGTTATGTTAGTATTAAATTAGCCTCGGATTTGGTGACCTACGGTTAAAAGTTCACGAAAATATCACTAGCTTATTATCGCTTTACAAGCTCAAAATAGCTTGAACTTTAATTTGTCTACAATTTTATAGACTTCCAGTTACAAACCTATAAATTTCAGAGAAAAACTAAAATAATAAATTATACTGTATAAAACAATTATTCAAATTAAAACCGAGTTTAATCTTACAGTAAGAAATATTCTGCTATAAAGTAGGTAGCGTCTACTTTTAACGAAACAGTCGTAAATTTTTCAGTTTTATGAATAAAATAGTCGTTTTAAACTTAAAGGCTTCGTTTCTAGTCGGTAAGTACTAAGAATTTTCTGTGGCTTGACTGAGCGAAAATTACATACATCTTTAAACGTAGATTTACGCTAGCTGTGTTGGGTTCTCTACTTTTAACTAGCTTTAACCGTTTAGTGGCTTAAAGACGTTCATTACCTAATTATAACATTCTGTTGCCATGCAATCGATTGATTGCAGGAAAGTTGCATATTGTTTGGCGATTAGTTTGGGACATTTCGATAAACATACTTATTTCTTAAATTAATATGTGCAAAGTAACCATTTTGTCTATTGACTATCTTATCTTATCTTATCTTACTAATCTTACTAATATTATAAATGTGAAAGTTTGTGAGGATGGATGGATGGATGGATGGATGTTTGTTACTCTTTCACGCAAAAACTACTGAACGGATCTGGATAAAATTTGGCACAGAGATAGATTATAGTCTGGAATAACACATAGGCTACTTTTTATCCCGGTAAAATCTATGGTTCCCGTGGGATAGCGGGCGAAGCCGCTGGCGGAAAGCTAGTTATTAATAAACGTATCAACTCCAACTTGTAATATTCGACGCGATCACATCTGTACCTACATTACTAAAATACTCTTCTACGTAAAGCTAATTAATATTATTAGTGTGGCAACACTTCAGTGTACGAGTACCCAAGTCACGCTATAGCGTGCCGAGTTAAAACTTTACCTTATTTTTAGCGAAAATAATCGCAAACATGGAACGCGTGTAAATTTTAGTTAGGAAAAGTTGTTTTTAGTTCATTCGTTGACCTGAATTAGATATTCTTCTTTGGGTAAAATTGGACAGGTAAATTGTTGGGTAAAGTTTATGTACGATTACGGGTAATTTTGGAAGTATTGATTTTCGGAATAGAATGGTTTTTACTGCTCGAGTTCACCTCTTTCTGGGCCGGCTTCGGCAGCGCCTTATCATTTATTTTAGGCCTATCAGTTTAAGTTTATTTTAAATCATTACAACTAAATAGTTCGACAGATATAACTGTGACGTTACACGTTAGTGATGGATACGATTTATTTGAGAGCGGAACAACTTGCATACAATAACACCTTCTACTTCCACAGACACACAATTATTACTGTCTATTTGTTTAAAAAAAAAGCTGTGATAGAGCTGCGTGTTCGTTACAAATTACCCGATGAAAAAAAAACACTTCATAATTGGAGTAGGTATACTAGAAAGATTCGTGTTCTATTTTTCCGTTATCATCATTATCGTCCTGCTCATGACCCAATTTACTCGAGGTCGGCACAGTTAGTCTTTTTCTTCAATACTTTCTAGCGGCTATCATCTTATCATTAACTTCCTATGTAATAATATCATGTGTAACATAAACTTGCTGTTCCTTCGATAAATAAACAATATCACCCACAAAATCATCCACAGGCTCTATTATCCCAACTGCAAGATTATTATTATTAAAAAAAACTGGAGTACCTATAGGCCTGGATCACAACACTGCCATTTGCCTCGAGCCAACGCTACTCGCATCCAGCAAGAGAAACGTCGATCGTCTCGTCCTATAGCAAGATGGGTCGATATTATGTAGTAAAGTTCGCGGGTTATGAATGCTGATATATCTCGTATAAATTATGTCCCATCTCGTATATTACAATGGCATTATGATGAATAGTAAATACGAGTGCAATCAAAGTAATGTCAATAGATTCATACATCATTGTTAATGAGATAGGTCAGTTAATAAAGTCAGTTCGACAAATAGATTCACACTTGGCCTATGGTGATATAGTATCTATTGTTGTACGCAAACATCACGTTATATTTCCAGTAGAAGTTGATCTCTTATTATATGGAAAGCCTATTTAGTGCGAGGTCAGCTTATAAAAGATATGTATAGCTTAATCCGCCGGTGCAAGTCACTATGAATTTATATTTTTTGTAGTATCAGTAAATTTTGTAGTCTATTGTTGTATAAAGCAGTGATAGCCTAGGGGTATGATCACTGGACTGCCAAGTCAAAGGTCTCGAGTTCGAATCCAAGGCACGCACCTCTGACTTTTCGAAATCATGTGCGTAATTATCACTCGCTTTAACGGTGAAGGAAAACATCGTGAGCAAACCTGCATGCCTGAGAGATTTTCTCGACGGCATGTGAAGTCTGCCAACCCGCATTAGGCTAGCGTGATGGACTATAGTCTAATCCCTCTCATACTACTCATACTCACTTGCAATAAGTCATTTAATGACAGAATGTAACAACTTGTAAAATATCTTTTTGTGTTTTTTAAGCATTTTCCATGCTAAGATTACAAGTTATTTTTAATGAAGGAAAAAATCGGCGGGCGGGCAGGGTTCGAACCTGCGCCTTCTGGTTCGGTACACCAGACGTTCTGACCACTAAGCCACGGCTTACACTGAGCGGTGGCTTAGTGGTCAGAACGTCTGGTGTACCGAACCAGAAGGCGCAGGTTCGAACCCTGCCCGCCCGCCGATTTTTTCCTTCATTAAAAATATCTTGTAAAATAGTTCCTGGGATACTTTTGCTGTCTAAAATCGATAAAAAATGAAAAATTCTCAGTAGGTAGCCCTAGACTTGAAAACATAAGGTTGGACCCTGTCCACCAAGCTAGTAGTACATCAATACACCTCTACCTAACCTTTGGAGAAAGACTGGCGTAATGTTATGCTTTAACTTATCATCCCTTTTCATATAATAATACTTTTTAAAACACGCTTCTCCATGTCTACTGATATCTATTGGCAGAATTGTTGGCAAAACGCAGCCAAAATGATAAAAACAATAAGTACCATGAGTTTTTTTTGCGCAGACTGCTATTTCTAACCGACGATAAACCGGAGGAGGTTATCAGCACGTGTCTAAATACTTTATCAAGTTTCCATCGATAATTCGATCACGATTCACGAATATTCCTATATATACACTTAAGTCCCCGAAACCTTATTTTGTAAACAACATTGTTTAGAAAACATCCGGTGGCGTATGCCTTATATCTATATCCAAACAATATTCACTTGCCGTGCGATTTATCGGTTTATAATAGGGATTAGTGCCTGGTTTTGGCTTGTGTTTATTTCACCGGAAAATTATAAGCACCTAGATAGTTATTAACCTAACTAATCAGATTGAGGGGCTCTTTACTTGAAGGGTTTGTGGCTAAGTAATAGCTACGCTGATACATCGAAAGTCAAGGTTACTTTGCGTTTGCCCCGTGTGTGATGGGTGACCATTCTTGCCTCCATATTATGATATTGATTAGTTGACCATCAATCTAGTCAAAAGATTAAACGTTAGTGAATTCAGCTTTTTGTAATAAAAAGATTATTAGCAAACGAGTATTAAAGGCGAACGCCCCAAATCCCCGATATCAATCATTTAATCTAATTGTGCAGTTCATTTAGGTGTTAGAAAATCGTTAGTTAAGCCTATCTTCCATTAAATCTCTTAATTTAGTAATGATTAATCGATTGGAAGGTCAGGCATTACGCACTGGGGGTCAATTACTAATCCTTTAAATGGTCTGATTAAAAAAACCGTCTAGACCGCAGTCTCGCCGAATTATTACTATTAATCAAACGTTTAATTATTGATAATTGAGCGGCTTTCGTTTAACCGAATGGTACTAATCCATTTTTATTGCCCACAAAACAAAATGTACGCCGAAGTAAATAGCAGAATTGGTATTTATTTTGTGATCCGCTTTTACTGAGAATTTCATATTCTAGACCCAACTGGAATCCTCTGAACCGGTTGACCAGCTTGTGAAATTAATAATTATACAGTTTGTTTACAACCCTGAATATCCCATTGTGGAGTCATGAAGTATATTAGTGATTATTAACCTAAATAAAAATATAATTATAATTATTAAAAGCTCGTGAAAATTCTAGTGAGCTTACAAAATCATATTTTTTTCTGTTCATTTATTTAAAAACTAATCAACATTAAGCTTGATTATTTTCTTCTAACTTAATTTTGGTGGTTAGAAAATATTAAATCGATACATCAATCTAGAAACATTACCTCCCCTTTTTTGCTCAATAGAGTAAAAGATATTGGCTGTGTTGCGGTTTAATTGTTTTCGATATTAGTGTAATTTATACTCTGTTCAAATTTTATGTGCTATTTTTCTTATTGAAAACGGTCAAGAGCTTTTATCTGTACACAGTTGGGCAATTTTACTATTTCTCTGTTTTTAGATAAAATAAGAGCTATTCTAAATTAGGCAAATTTATTAGTCTATCCATCAACAAGTGTTGGTTTAGTCTAGACATAAAATATTTCAACTGGCTACATTTTAGATATAAACTCTTGACTTTAAAGCTAGTTAATTTAAGTGCTATTTATTTATGGACTGTGGTACGACTAAGTTATATAAACATTAGTCATAAATATTTTTTGATTGTGATTATAATTCTGTATTTTTGCTGTAGTTTAGTTGGACCAACTTAGATGTTACTGCTAGTACCATAACGGGTAATACTTATAGACTACCAGGGTGCCTAGACAATTGCATTGTGACATTCGAATCGACAAATAAAATGTATGTAAATGACATTAGTGACAGCTCGATTTGTCGAAAGCTTGTGTCATTTCCATACATTTTGTTTGTCGATTCGAATATCAAAATGCAACCTGTCTAGCCCCCCAGTAACGTTTACCATTACTATTTGAAGGATCGAGTGAGGAATCTCGATGTGTCACCCATCCTTAAGTTCACCGTGGTAAGCACAGATACCTAGAAGTTCGATCAATCAATTTGCTTAGGTATGGTCATAAGTTGGCCATTACCATTTTAGACGATCAAAGAGAGCGATGTAATGATCATTTAGTGCTGTGATTTATTTATTTATTTATTTATTTATTAATATTACAGATATCTTATTGCTAACAGAATACACCTTACGCAACAAGTGATAATTAAGCAGGAATTGAGTATCTACATTATGAAATAATAAATTATTACGATTACAGTCTCAACTCAGAATCAGTGTAGGTACAATGTAAATTTAATAATAAAATTGTATAAGTAACGATTGCTAAACATAGATTTAAAAAAGAAGAAGTAGACAAAGTGTATAATCACAATCATGTAGAATATTATGTAAAATTAAAAAGTGTAAATTATTTTATTATAAGTATTAATTAATAGTTTGTATATAAAAAAAAAAGTTAAAATCAGTCTCAAATGTATTACAAATAATTTATTAGGTAATACTACTAGCAATTGTTAACGTCTCAACATAACGTCCTGCTACCGCAAGAAATGCTTTTTCGGTGCATGAGAATAAATCAATGCTCGAGTCATAAATTAAAATTTCATTGATATACCGCAGAGCACGGGGCAGGGGCGCATATCGAGCCATGTTAGTGCGCGCGGCCGGCACTGCCAGAGGACGGTGACGGCGCTCACGCACTGCATGCGTGCCCTGCCGCGGGATATGGAAGTTTACTTGTGCTAATAGTGCCGAGTTATATGTATAACCACGTATGAGGCGGAAAAAGTATGTAACAAGAGAGATGTTACGGCGTACTGCCAGCATATGATAGTCTACCATACCAACAATGAATAGTGTTGGATATAAGTATGGATAATAAAAATATTGTTTTTTATACAGATATCTAACAAATGATTTCTGAATTTTTTCAATCTCCTGTGTATACTGCTGTTGGTATGGGTTCCATATCAGTGCATTCGTTTCCAGAGTACTTCTGACATATGCATTATACAACACACACAATGTCAATCGGTTATTGAAGCACTTAGACTGCCGCAGGACAAATCCTAGACTTTTCGCGACTTATCACATATCTTTGTAATATTTTCAATGTGATGTGATGTCACGACGGTGTATTAAGATAGTGGTATTAAATTTCAAATCACTGAGTATATGTTTATGTATACGTGCAGTAACGTGCAGGCAAATATGATCCTTGATATGATAATGGACTTATGGCCTCTTATTGTACCTAGAGACATAATTATCCTCATGATAGCATACCTTATCAAAGGTGTAATATAATAATTATTATCTATACCGAAGTTCACTTTTACTTAAACACCGGTACATTCGCGTCACAACAGTGTTATGATAATATTATTATTAAAGTTTTGATTGTGCAGCATATGCTCATGGGGTTCGTTGACCGGGTGGCGTCGCGCCCATGCCGCCCCTATCTCGTCTATACAATAAGTTGCATGCTTTGTGCACTTCTGAACGCACCTTTGTTAGACTTACCATGTTTATTTGGACTCGGGACGATGTTTGGACTGTAGTAAGTAATGGCCGATAAAAGTCGTTATGAAATTTCGTTCGTGTATTAATTTCCTTATGGTGTACATTTTTTATCCTGTAGTAATAATGTTAATGACAGAAGAAATTTAACACAGTGTTGATTAAGATGCAGTTCCTAAGATAAATTTAAAGGTGATATTTTTAATTTTATTTGAAATAAAGTACTTACCTATTTATCTGATAAGACTACTAGTACAAAAGAAGCAGGAATTTTAAGAGGAACCTGAGGAAGTACCTTCAGCTTACACAAAACTGCAGCCAAATAACACACTTTAATGTGTGTTGTGTTCCTGCAGTGAGTAAGGTTGCCACACCTCCTTTTAAGGATACGCTGCACAGGCAGCATGAGGAATATTCCCTTAAACTGTCGGCGCAGTGAATCCTCCATAAACCTCTAAAGGTTTTTAGGGTCGGCAACACGCGAGTGTTGGAGAACCCTTGGTTTTGCAAGCGTCCATACGCTACTAACTGCTTACCATCAGGCGGGCCGTATGCTTGTTTGCCACTTCAGTGGCATAAAAAAAAGGTATAAAAGATATTGAAGTACTTACTTGATAAAAAATATACCTACCCGAAAATCCGTTGCGTAGTAGTAAAGTTTTACGTAGTTGAATCCTTTCAATCTAATTAAAACATAATGTTAGGAAGTGCGTGCGTGAGTTATAAAGTACAGAGTTAGTAATAATATAATGTGTCATGGTCGGCGACCTAACGGTTTAACATGTGTGAATTTGAAATATGGTAATGTATAAAAAAGTGTGAAATATTCGGTTACTTTATTGCTGCTTATAAGGCCTGTTCAAAAAATTAAATAGGTAGTATAGTTACAATTTGACGTAACTGATTCTGATCTCAGAACTTTTGACGTCTGTGGTCTAGTGGTTCGATTACTGGACTGCTGATCACGAGGTCGTGGGTTCGATTCCCACAAGACACAAAAATTTATGTGAGGATGAATATAAGTATTTGTGTTTGTCTGGGTGTTTCCTATGTATAATAAGTATGTATTTACAAAAAAAAAAGTATATAAGTATTATATCCATTGTCTAGTACCCATAGTACAAGCTCTGCTTAGTTTGGGACTAGATGGTGCTGTGTAAAAATGTCCCCAAAAAAAAACTGGGCAAAATTTGCAATATTCCGTTTGAATCGAAACAAAATGTATGGAAATGAATGTCCGGTTTGTCAAAATTGTCTTATAGTAAGAGGTCGTTGTACTCGAAACTTTCGCGTGTGTATGACAAGATATCGTGGCGAAGGTAAAAGAAGTATTCAAGAGAAGAAAAAAATAAGAAATGACGCGAGTGTGTGTATATACATCTTGTCTTTTTTTAGTATAAGTTTGTGGTTGAAAACTTTGAAACAAAATTGAACCTTTTTTAAATGTCCCGTATATCTACTTATCTCCAGTTTTTATAAGAGTTCTACATCCAATAATCTGCAGCTTTTAACTAAACTAGAAACAGCTTAAATTCACCTCTAAAACCGCATAAATTCCACTTAGCATGCTCTCTGCGAGTCCATAATCCAGTAATGAAGCACTTTATTGTAAACCTGCTTTTGCATCTAGGACATCTAGGTACACAGAAATTTAATTAAATAAGTTCTTCGTACTAATATTGGTGTGCGCGACAGTACAAGAGAATTAATAAAATTTAAAAAGATTTATGGTGAAGAATATTTAGTGGTGTTTTACGTTATAACTTTTTGGAAAATGAAATAACTACATAAATCTGTGAAATGTCGATCCATATCCGATAGACATTTTACATAAATTATGTATGTCAAAGCAAAACAGTGATATAACCATTGGAATGCCAAGTCAAAGGTCGAGTTCAAATCCAAGGCACGCTCCTCTGACTTTTCGAAATCATGTGCGTAATTATCACTCGCATTAATGGTGAAGGAAAACATCGTGAGGAAACGTGCAATCCTGAGAGATTTTCTCGACGGTATGTGAAGTCTGCCAATCCGCATAAGGCCAGCACGGTGGACTATGGCCTAATCCTTCTCATATTGAGAGGAGACCTGTGCCCAGCAGTGGGACAGTGTGGGTGGATGATGATGTATGTCGAAGTCATAACACAAATCTAAATATATTATTTACTACGTACTATTACACAAAAAGCGTCATAATTATTATTTATTCGAAGCGTCATAATTGATTATCACCTCGTCTCATCTTGAATGCTAATTCGGTATTTTTCTTTTTTTGAATAACAAATTATCAGTTAAGAAAAATCGCGTGCAATTTAGTTTGGCTAATAACTCTTGAGAGACGGTATCTCGCTACTAGACGGTAGTTAAATAAGCCAAATTGGACCATCCCTTCAACAAACGCCCAGTTTTATGGCGTCTTATATCTTCTAGGCTTTTTACTTTGTTGCTGATAACATCAGTTCATTGTTTTACTGTGGCGGCTGATTCGTTTTGTATTGAGTTGGATGTATATTATTAATTTAAAGCTGTTGTTTAAATCAACTCCATTTGTAGCCTAATTAAAAATTTCTCCTATACGAAAACAACATAGAGGCCTAGTGTTTGCCACGGCTCCACCCGCGTAAAATTCTGTTCTTTTAGTAATTCTTGCCATAGGAATCCGCGATCAGTGTAATGATGAATATAAAAAAATATATTAGTTAGGCCTAACCTGCTTTGTTGTCTTTAAAAATGTGATCCCAAAATAACGTTGTTGTCTTAAAGATACATTACGTAACTACCTACATAATATAATTGATTAATAACTTTTTGCAGCTGATCTTTCACCCGTTTCATAATTATGTAATTATAATGTAATGTATTTTTATCGTAAAGTAGAGCATGAGCTACGTTTCCACAAAACCACCTAGGTCCCAAATCTATGACTATTTTATTGAGTAAAACATGACACTATTTACTGTACTTCTAAAACTTAGTACGCCTATGTTTAGACATTCACCTAGCTAGCCACCACAGGGCAGGTACTACAATTGCGGTAGGACGATAGTGCCGCGGTCTGCAATATACACTGTCGGTTAAACACCCGCTTACGTATCTATGAGGCTAACATTCCTAGATATGTACAGCGCAGCCCACAATTCAGTCGTTGGCAAACTAAACTCGGCCATTTGTTGCCTTGTAGGGTGACATAATTTAGCCTTGCCATCAGTAGTTATTTTATTGGTTTATTAGATACATGTCTAGATCTACCCTACGTGTAATAAGCCTTAACCATGTTTAGAATTGAATCGACTACCCATGGATAGGAGAACGAAAGCCACCTTTGATGGATTTTAACCTTGGCTACAGGTAGATTCTCATTTTTGTTACACCTAACTGCATACATCTTATACCTACTGTGCCAAACCCAAGCGTTTTCGATTTCCACTTCAATTTCATAGTAATACAAATTACAATGTGGTTTTATTTAAACCAGGTCCCAGAGCTCATCCTATCAGCGAAGTAATGAAGACGCGTAAAATCGTCTCCGGAGTTAACAAGCCCGCCCCCTATCGGCCGCAGGCGGATCGCGAATGAAGATATTGTGCGTTTTCGTCACCTTACCCCCTACTCTCCCTTCCCTTGCCACCGTCGTTTGCTCGCAATGACGTAATCTTTAAAGGCGATAACTAATCTTCTTAATTGATCTTTTCCTTGATGAGTTAAACAAATGAGAGAGTACGCGATAATAGGTATAAATTTCTCGTGTTTGAGTTTGATTTTTGGATATTAATATCAATGAAGTTAATAATTGGGCTTTATTAAGTTGGGATCATAGTAATCTGAGATAAATGTCTGTCAAAGTGGATAATTAAGACTCAGAAATTTCAAAGCTTTTAGTCTCGATAATAATCGTTATAGTATTCGAGTAGAATCAAGCATGAATTGCCGCCTTAGAAGCTAATCACAAACCCCGCAATGGTAGCTATAAAATTATTCGAAACTGGCGAGAGCTCAAAACTGTATCTACGTCAATATTAAGCTGGCTATTGTTAAACAAATATATCCAAACTACCATCGGATTATAGGCACGAACGGCCAAATACAGACCTCCGGTCCGGCCCGAGATGCCTTCAAAAGCTATGGAACTTCAGACTTAGAAGTTCGCCGTCTCCGAAACAACCGGCCAACTCGAAAATAGGAAGTAACTGTAAACTTTCACTACGTAAATTTCGTGAAGCTGGGCTCACTGAATAGATTCATTCTAGATTTTATAGCCTACGACGTGCCACCGAGAGACTATGCATGAAATAAACATATCTCTAATCAAATGTAGTGCTCCATTCTGAATATTATTTAGGGAGTTCTGCCGCTGCCAGGGGATATGTCGGATTTTATTGTTCCCTTTTTATTGCCATACTTTTTTGGCTGAATATGGCAATAAAGTGTGAGTTTAATAACAAATTTTACTGTTTTTTTTTAAAATTAAAACGAATATACAGTTTGTCGCGTTCTATTGAAAATATTTTGCAGAAAGAAGAATTTAAAATGGCTCCTTGTTCCTCACTCACACAATCAGTAAAATTGCCAGCCAAAATACTTCTCTCACATAACAAAGTGTGGACGGTACGAACGAAACGAAAACAAAAAGCTCCCCGAATCAGTTCACCGTTTACAAAAGAAATCGTGCACAAACATGTTTTAAAAACATAAGTTTATTCGATTGTGTAGTTTCCAGTAAATTTCACCGTTTCGGATAGAGAAAATAACTGACCCGCATAATTGGTTATCGTGTTGTATAATTTAAAAATTTTCGCTGTGGCAATAATTTGGCGGAAATCAAGCGGTGTTTTGTGTCGCATGATTTACCTTCATTCATAATGGGTTTTGTTGTTCATTGCTACGTCTTTCCGTTTCGAAGTTCATAAAACTAGTTTTTGAGCATATTTTTGCGTGCCGATAAAGTTAAAACTAAGAATTTGATAGAAAATATCGTATCTGCAAACACGATTAATGCCCATTTTGGGAATATTAATTAAATGAACTAGTTTCTTATTATACCGTGATAATAATGACAAATGTAATGACATTTGAACTTGTGCATATATTTAAATATTATAAAGCAGCTACTTATTGTGCGAAATGGACTCTTACTGACTTAAAACGGCACTTGCTATCACTTGTCATTGGCATCATGGCCATGGGGTCAGGGTACATTTATCACGACCATAGAAGAGGTCCATCTTCACCTCCTAAAGCTGCTACCTGCCGATAAATTTAAAATGGAAAATTTGTATGAAATTATCTGTCAAGTGACGACGTCTGTGGTCTAGTGGTTCGAGTACCGGACTGCTGATCACAAGGTCGTGGGTTCGATTCCCACAGGACACAAATATTTATGTGATGAATAAGTAATAAGTATTTGTGTTTGTCTGGGTGTTTCCTATGTATAATAAGTAAGTATTTACAAAAAAAAAGTATATAAGTATTATATCCATTCTCTAGTACGACCCACAGTACAAGCTCTGCTTAGTTTGGGACTAGATGGTGCTGCGTAAAAATGTACCCAAATATTTATTTATTTATTTATTTAAGTAATGTAACGGGAAATTACTAGTGTTCCGCCATCTCCATTCTTCCATCGAACAACTAGGCGTCGGAAGGGTCTCCACCGCTATGTCGTAGACGTTCCACCTTGCCGCACTAAGCGTTTCGCTTCATAATTCCTTCGCACAGCGAAGTTGTGGAATTCTCTTCCGGCGACTGTGTTCCCTGACACCTACAACATGGGTCTTTTCAAGGCCGGAGTGAATGGGCATCTTATCTTAGACCACATCTACACTTATCATCAGGTGAGATTGTGGTCAAGCGCAAACCCATCAAGGATTAAAAAAAAACTAGGAAGTGGGGAAACAGGCTCTTAGTATTCTATTTTAATCTATATCATAATATGCTTCTATATCGTAATAAGCTCATAAATACAATATCCATTAATTACCAGCCCCTTTAATCCAACTAAATCTAACCACACAAATTCTGTGGTCATAATGTTTCTGTCGATATGATCAAATAGAAATAATTTTCACATGTTTTAATTAGCGTTATTTATTACTTTATCGATGTAAGCTCATTATGTGGCCGATAAAATAAACTCTGATTATTGCACGTGTTAAAGAGCTTTTTGCTTTGTTTGGATTTTCATTGAGTTTTCAGCTGTAATGATTGATGCACAAAATGGCAGGGATGTGGTTAAAAAGTAAATTTATTTTAATGATAGTTGGAGAGCATACCTTTGCTGACTAAGGTAGCCTTGTCTTTCACAATGAAATTGTTCTCCTTGCCAAATATTATCAAAATCTTTTCAGTGGTTTACACGTAAAAGGTAAGAGACGAACAGACAATTACTTTCGCATTTTTAAAATTAGGTTTCTGTACAGAATTTTGATGCTTTCTTACTTTCTTTATCAAGTACCTACTTACTAAAAAATACACAAGTCAGCCATACATTGGATATCAGTCCTGAGACCTTGAAGAAATCTTCCGAGTTAGACATTAGCAAGATATCTAAGAAGTAAGTAAGTATCTAAGAATCTAACTAAGAAGGGTTCAACTGATAGATTTGAATCAGTTGAAACATTGCAATAACGAAAAAAATAACCTAAATATCATTAAATTTTCCATCACCTCTTCAACTGGCGCCATTAATGCCATTGTTCAGCGCATTGCCATTTAAATTGGCATCTCAATTTGAGCTGACACGTTATCACGCAGTCAAGGGCCGTGTGTATGAGTGAAATAATTATCAGTAACAAGTGTAAACGAGTTTTCGAAAAGAATTAATTTGCCGTGAAACAATAAGTGGTTGAAATTGTTAATGCAATGTCTTTTTTTTTAAATGTTTTTGACTTTTTACTGATACCTACGTTCTGGAGTAATAATGACGTCAATATTCTAGATATTGAATCCATTGACTCCATTTGGTGTAGTGGGAAAGATGGTCAGCTACAACTGTTTCGCAGTGTCATGGGTTTGATTCCTACCAAAAACAAATATTAGTGTGATTCAGAAATTAAGATAAAGGTGTTTTTTATAATTTGCAAAACCTTCACGCCCGTATTCCCTGAGGGGTGCATTAATACCCCCAGTTCGCGGTTATGTTTAGGTTTATATTTGTTATTAATAACTATGGTTATGACGTATTTTACTGTACATGACAAAACAGAAACATATTTTTTCTTTCTCAAAACATAATACATTCAAAAAGGTTTACCATAAACCTAGAAAGCTACTTTTAGATAAAAAGTAGCTTGCTTATTTACTCACTGCATTTATTTAACCACAAATGTGGCACTTACTTCGTAATATACTAATCGCAACATAATCAACTGTTAATCTGCCACTGGTAAGTCAGTAAAACCGAATTAAACCGCTGTTTAAGTTCAGTGTCCGCTATTTGCAGAGCATTTGTTCCCATTGCTGTAAACATGGTCTCATTACGGCCCTTACAAATACATAAACTGTGACATTAAACAGAATTGCTTTCAGTAGTTCCAGTACGCAAAATTTTAGGCCCATAAGGCTTAATTTTAACTTGATTTTTACTACTTAGTTAATTTTATTGTATTATTTGTTTTAGCATGTAACCGCTCCTTGTGGAAGTCTATGGGAGAGGCCTTTGTTCAGCAGTGGACCTCTGTACGCTGATATAATGATGATGAAATGCAGGAATATCTTCGAAAATATGTAAACTATCTAGTGAAAGGAACATACATTTCGGGCAGGGTCCAAACCGGCACTCTGGTAATCTGGTTCAGTGCCTCGACCATGAGTTTTTCTCACTAGACTCCTAGCGAGTCTAGTGAGAAAAACTCGACCCGAAGCGACACCGTAAAATATTTGTATGGAAAACCCTCTAGCAGTTACGTAAGGAACTAAAATCTGCTATGAGATTACAGCGTTTCGATGCGTAAAAACCTATTGAAAGTCATTCGATAGAACTCATGGTTGGGTTTCCTTGCGTACTGCTTGTACGCAAGGAATTTTTGTATGCAAGTTACGCGATTTCTCGGCCAAGCGGTTTTTAAAAAAACAACAAAAATCTAAAAAAATGTATACATAGATGATATTTTCGTTTACTCCGAAACATCGCTATCTCAGTGGAGCAGTCCAGTTGGCCTACCCATTAAGAGTATAAACAAAATACATCTATTTTTCACTAAATATTTTCAACAAATTTAATTGAAATATCTATAATATTGATCTTCATTGTTTGTTTGGCACCCAATACAATACCAATTATTTTTTAGATTTTAGTTCCTTTTTGAATGCGGCTTGTTTTTTATTTTAAAATATTTTTTGGAAGTTAGCTATATTACTATTATTTTACGTACGTAGCAGATGTATGATAAATAGCAGAGAAGATGTCACCACTGCTCATTATATTGACAAAAATCCTTGACACATGACATTGCCCTGCATGCTAGGCCAACGGAGGACAATAGACCGACATGCCGATATTCTGCGCGCCGCGATAACGCGTTCAAACAATAAGCCCCCCACACGTCATAGAGGAGTAAGTAAATGGAGTTATAGTATCGAAATCTGTTCACAATTTGTTTCTTTTTTGATAATGTATTCCGTAAAGTATTCAGAAGACGGAAAAATGTCCGAGAACTTCATGAGTGTTGACGACAGAATATTTTGTATCAAATAGGTGTCTTGGCATAGATGCTGCCAATGCTCAGAAGTTTTCCTTGTGTTTACAAAAACGTCCACCATAACAATTTACTATTAATTTGTTTCCTAAGCGTGGTTATTGTGATTGTATTTAGAAATCTCATTCAGTAATGAGGAATAAAAAATACGGTTCAAAAATATCTGTCATACTAATCATATTGTGTCACACATAATCATCAAATTATTTTATAATTTTGATCGTGTTCGCGTTATTACACCATTGAATTATCAATCCGTAATATAAATTATATCTTAAGTAATTATTAAAATATTTATATAGTTTATGTTTTACGGATCTTTTTTTTTTCGAGATTTTGGGTGCAAAAGGTGTAGAGGACATTGGAGTATATATTACTAGAGTAAAAATGCCTTGACAACTAATGTGCGAAACCCAGGGTCGAAATGCAAAGGGCTTCAGAGAATATAAAAACACTACAAGGTTTTAACCTGTATTATCATATCACAGAAGAACGGGTGATATCTCATTGCGTGATTAACAATTATTTACAAGTATTTTATTACATTGGGCATTGTAAAAAGAATGGCGACAAAACATTTTAACATATTTTTTTCATTATTACTTTGGTTGAATATATTCCGTGTATTCATGCTTAAAATTTGACTCGACTACAAGAGACATTGACAAAACAGTTGATGTAGTCTGAAATTTAATTAGACTTTTCATTCTCACGTCGAAATAAATTTCATGAAATAATAAGTATTCCTACTTAGCTATTTCACTATAACTCATGTGACTTGGACATGCAAAACCAAGATGGTATTTCTGATCTAAATTGTGCAACTGCGTAAGAGTGCAAGGTTCATTGAAACTGTAAGTAGTGTTGACTCATCAACCGTTTTTACATTTGCAGTGCTGTAAAACTAATAAAAGGTCCTTTATGGATCATTGGAGTGCCAGAATTCATACATATAGCAGACGACATTACTGCCTATTACTTAAGTAACGAGAACATTTATCTATGATTTAATTATTACAAGACAACTGATGAATACAATTAGTGTTTAGTTTACACTTAGTGTTTATTGATTACAGACTGATTACAAATCGATTACATTAGTAAATAAGGATATGCACTTTACACAATCAAAATATAATTCAGTGTAAACACATCGAATATCGAACTACAAACAATCGAATGTGAGCTCTAATACGTTATTATTTACGTTCGTAATCATTTCAATAGTTCATTCGTTCAATTAAAATCGTGCTTCACAGTTGCAAGTTACGCAGCCAGTTAATTAAACTCATTTGTTATCCGACATTTTTAATGTCGTTACACACTACTGCTCTTTATTAACAGCCCTTATTTAAATTAATTTTAACATGAATAACATTTTGGCGTGCTAATTTGTGGAGTAATAGCCTAAAGCTCGGTACACACAGTTTGAAGCGCAAGTCTTCGTTACTAGCATTTGGTGACTCGAAACTTGTATAAGGTCGAGTAGATATTTAAACAAATTATTCGATGTACCTTCACACGGTTCACGTTAATTCAAATCATAGGCGTTCATTAAACCAGCCTGGTGGACTACGACCTAATCCCTTCCATTTTGAGGGGAGGCCTGTTTCCAGCGGTGGGATATGATAATAGGGTGAATTAGTGTACGACACTGATACACATTCTACTAAAATGTTGATACATGTAAAAGGCTCTTTGCCTAAGAAATTGCTATTGCTTATTGGACGCGAATCATCCCGGATTGGGCTTCGTGCCAGTTGTCGCTATTTGACCGCGACCCGCATTGGAGCCAGTTAAGGGGCTATGATATGCCTAGTGAATATTTTTTACTTAGACTTAAGAATAAGGTAACTAGGACATGACTATACGGTTCTAAACCTGAAACCTATTCTAAACAAACATTAAAAATTACGAGTATTCATTACATTGAAATAAGGTTCAAATTCTAACGAATTAGATGCTACTTAAAACGTAAGAAATTACAGTCGGGCTTGCTCTCTCTCTATTTACATTACTTAGATCAAAATATTTTCTTGTATAAATAGTGTCAAGAAGTTCTTTGTCAGCTTTTTCTGTTTGAAGTGAATAAGGATTTCAAGAGCTTGCCTTTACGCGGAAGCATTTGCGTGCATTTTGTTTGATTAAGGTATATTTTTACTGTTTGGATTGCCATTTGACTTACACAAGAATATAATCTTCTATTAGATTTGTTTTCTCAGTGTATTCCTTGCTTTTTCAATCAAATGCACAATACTGTGTACTATGTCCTACAATGTCATTTAATTGATACTTGATGTTATTTCTTGTTGTTAAGGTATATATCGCACTAAAGTATGTACTAAGAATCAGGGCATTGCTTTAAGACTATACACGCAAAGACAATCTTCATTCTCCCAATCCAATCCGTATCAAACAAAAATCGCTTACAAATTGAATATTATATATGTAACCATTATTTCTACAACTATAATTCAATATCCATTAATGCCACGAAGAAAAAGATATATGTTCCTTATACGGTACAAACACCGGCTTCTCAACGTGTACAGTGTTCACCACAGGAACGTGAACAGTTTGTACCACCGGCAAGGTCTTGACTATGGGAACTTCTTTGATGATGGGTACAGTCTTGATGACCGGCACCTCTTTGATCACAGGAATTGTTTCGGTATGGTGGTGGTGGACGGTATGTACTTCATAGGGCACGTGGATTCGCACGCTGAAACAAATTAAAAATTTAGGCTAAAAATATATTTTCAGAAATGAGAGATGGAATCATACGAATACCTATGACAATCGTTAGTGGTAGTCAGAAGCCCAAAAAGCCTGACAACCAGTCTATCCATCGAATATCAGCATTGCCCAGAAAGTGGGTTACGGAGGTCTGATGGTAGTCGCTTCGTGTAAAATCGGTTAGACTGGAAGCCCACCCCAACATGATGGGGAAAAGGCTAGGAAGAGTAATCGGAGATTTTGCGTACAAACAGAAAATCTTTGAATTGAGAATCTTCTCCTATTTTGAAGTCGGTTGGAAAATAGCACATAGGTAACAATGATCTGAATGACTCAGTTTTCGTCATCGTAAGAGTTTGCTGTACGTAATATCTTAAGTTAGATTCCTAGATCAAGTAGTGGTATTTGAATAGATTTTTCTGTAAATTTTCTTAAAAGTTGGACACTATAATCAAACTAATCCATACCTACAAATATTTTCAATGCGAAAAAAACTCTCTGTCTGTCTGTTTTCAGGCCAAAACCGCTAAACTTATTTAGGATAAATTTGGCGTGGAGATAGAGATTGACGAAACACAGTATGTTGTCTTAAAAAGTAATTTTGAATGCCAGTAAAACCACGGAGAGTCGCTAGCTATAAGTCAATAATATATTTTTTCTAACGCCGACCATAAAAGTCACCATCTACACTTAGTACTTAATTACCATGACGTCACAACTAAGGGTGAGCTTATACGGTACATAATATGTATATATAAACATATATTATCACGTCTGGCTATACATAACTCATGTCACGGCTGCCATTAACAGTTATGTTAGCAATAAATCTGATAGATAGACAGCTTAGGATATTATCTGTATTTATCACGAAGATCCGAAATCTACGTTTGGCTGAGAGAATAGTTACTTAAGTATATAGAATTATTTATACTATAGGCAATTAGTCGTATACAATGAATGTTTATTGTAGGAAAAATCTATACTTTGACGACGTCTGTGGGCTAGTGGTTCGAGTACCGGACTGCTGATCACGAGGTCGTGGGTTCGATTCCCACAAGATACAAACATTTATGTGATGAACTTAGATGTGTGTGTTTGTCTGGGTGTTTCTTATATATTATAAGTATATATTTACAACAAAAAAAGTATATAAGTATTATATCCATTGTCTAGTACCCATAGTACAAGGTCTGCTTAGTTTGGGACTAGATGGTGCTATGTAAAAATTTCCCAAGATATTCCCAAGATATTTATACTAATAAATATCTTGGATATTATAAAGCCGAACAGCCGAACGTTGTTTGTTTGGTTGAACGCGCTAGTCTCAGGAACTACTGGTACTATTTGAAAAATTCTTTCAGTGTTAGATAGCCTGTTTAACGAGGAAGGCTATAAGATATATATCATCACGCTACGACCAATAGGAACTGAGTATAAATTAAAAATGTTGCAAAAACGAGAGAAAAAATTTACATCTACGGGAAAATTTTAATATAAAACAACATACCCTCACGCCTGTACTTCGCAAAGCTAGACAGAAGTGTTATTTATGATTTACATTTACAGCTCGCCGATATGTTTTGAAGTCCCTTATAATGGGGGTAATAAATCTAAAGTCAGAGCTGCTAGAGTGCAGAGTATTTCATAGGAAAACCCAATAAAATTTTGTTCTACCCGGCAATCGAACTCATGACCTTGAACGTTACAGTCGCGCTTACGGCCACTAGGCTAACGGATACGTGATGTTGTAACGGATACGTTATAAGTTATAAATCTATGAACATTTTCTAACATCCACCAATCGTTTTACTGAAGCGCGATAAGTGAAACATACCTAACCCTCTTAGAAGCTAATCAGCGTCTATTTAAAACACTTTAATATTTTCTCGCGCTTTACTTTTATAAACATAACATTAAACATATTATAATTCCTCCTGTATTCCCCGTAGGGTTAAGCAGAGGTGTACTAATATAAACCCACCGTTCGCCGGTATGTTTAGGTCCCATGTAATAGGGGGCGAGCCTATTGCCATGAACCGGATTCCAGACTCCGAGCTACTATCACAGAAAAACTAAAAAACTGCTCTTCCCGGGAATCGAACCCAGGACATCTAGCGTAGCAGTCGCGTTTGGGACCACTAGACCAACGAGCATTCTTCTTCTCTTTTTCGTTCTTTACTTTAAAAAAGTAGGTACTTACTGCGTTCTGTGAACTGGGTCGGGTTCTGGTACGGGATTCGCTAAGCATAGATGGCTTGCAACCACAACGGCCAGGGTCAACTGAAACCCAAAATTCATACGTTAGAATAATTATATCGAATTATGCTTAGAACCTGCGTCCTCTAGAAAACTTACGAAGTCACTTTCACGTCTGTCTTAGGGTCTCCCCACACTTATAGACGCGGAACCGCGGAAGCTGGTCGGCAAAAGCTTTATATTGAAGGCTTTATACACTTGCGTGCAAAACAATCAGCCCATTTCTTATTTTCGATTTGAGACTAGATATAATTGTGTTTATCGGCTCTTAAATAAAGTGAGTAAAGTAAAACAAAATGGTGGGCTGTTTTTTTTGCACGCAAGTATATAAAAATATAGCGTTGTTTTGTGGATTGAAAAATGTCCATGTGTGTCAGTTTAGTTTTCTGTCAATGATTCTGAAAATTCTTGACATCATCCAGGATGAAAGAAATTGAAGAGCGATATGTCAGTGATCTGGCAGCATTTAAAAAAATATTTTTTTGTTTAGGTATTAATATGTTACTAAGTAATAGAATATTATATTGTTTCCAAACAGTAAATCCGCTTCAATGAAAACGTACCCTAAAAACACTCTACAGTCGCAATTTTTTAATTGAAAACCTAAAATCTAAATTTAAAAAATAAAAATGCTACTCACAGCAATGTTGCGAATCATGTTGGCGTGTGGCGTTTGGCGTGTCACTGGTAGTGGATGCGCGCGCGCAGCCGTTAATATGCATTGCGGTTGTGCAAGCTCCTGCCATCGTTACGGTTCCTGATTCACTTGCGTGTATGTATGACATTAACAAGATTGGCTTTTTTCGAAATTAATAAGATTTTCAGGGATTACTTTCTGAATTCAATTAACTGTTTGCAGGAACACTTTATACGAAACCAAAAAGACGACGTACTTACTTTAGATTCCTATTCTGTTTTAATTATGATGGGTAATAATAATTTATATTGTTAATTAATAGTTCTTCACTTTCAGTTGTTTAAGGTATTTTAAAATGATAATGAATCTAAAAACTTTAGTTTATGTACTATTTTTAAAACAAGTAATGTTTTTTAAAGATTTTTCAAAACAACCGATTGAAGAAGATATATCAATTAATAGGTAATTAAACTTAAGACAAAAAGAAATGCTTTGAATTACGCATAGCGTGAAAACTTACGCATAGTAGCGACTTTTTTACATTTAACATTCAAATTCAATAGGTCAACTCGTTATTGATCCATTGCCGATACATTCATCACACGCAGTGTGTTGTATCAATTAATTGAATTACGAATACAATCAATTAATTGTAATTGTAACGTAGTTATGAAATCCCCTGGTGTAGTGATGTACCTACTCGGTATTCACGCTCCAACGACGATATATTACTAATACAAAGTTATTATTGATGCGTTTCACTATGTGTGTAAATGGGCAAGATGTCAAGGAATTGCTTGTAATTAGTAAGAAAGTTTTTACTATCTATTACAATTGCATCGAACGCAATCCTGTCGTGGTTGATCGAAGAGTGCTGTGTTGAAAAGTAATGTGTTTATATTTGTAACTACGATAATTTAGTGTTGTGTTGTCAATAATTCAATTTATTTGTGTTGCTTTGGTTCAGTGAATTTTATTGTGATATTTCTTACGTAAGTACTAATGTACATACTTTTACATTTTACCCATATTAAAATACCTACATTTAAAAATACTATGAGCGACACAATTCTACGTAGGTACTCCGTACATCACTACAGTAGAACTATGACAATTCGACTGATTATGAAGATGTTGCCAAAACGAGAAATGTAAACTAACGAAACGAATACGGATTTTTATACGTACCTTGACATTGGTAAAATCATCGAATGTTCGTCGATACAGCCATAACGCTAACAATAAAGTTACTTCCGTATGTACTTGAAAGGGTATAAGGAATAGTTCTGTGTTTTCATTCAAATATATTCTATTTGAGAAAAATATGTCAACTTACTCTCATGAGCAGGAAACATATTTTGACACAAAATTGACAAAATAATATTGTTTATTCGTCAGTTGTTTTTTGTAACTGCCCTTGGGGGCTAGACAAGTTGCATTTTGACATTCGAATCGACAAACAAAATGTATGTAAATGACATTAGTGACAGCCCGATTTGTCGAAAGCTTGTGTCATTTCCATACATTTTGTTTTCACAGGATATTTCAGTTGACAACACCTAATATACCAATGACCAATTTCCTCTAGTGTAACACTAAAAACCGTTTTTTACAATGAATCCGTTATTCTGTAGACAAAGAAAAAAATACTGACTAGAGTTCCTACATATAAGAAGTGGGTTGAAATCAAAATGCATCGTGTGTGGAGCGGCGAGCGAGTGCAATCAAGTGTATTTCCCTTGGCACCTCACCTACCCAGCACAGGGGAAACAGTACTCGACCATTTTTACTCTGTTGTTTTTCAAAGTGATTCGCTTTGTGCCTGGTTAGTTTCTAAATGTCAGTAAATGATGAACTTTGTGATATTTTTGATGTTTCATTCTGAAAAGCGTGATGGCAACACAGGCTTTGTCCAATCATTTGTTTAATTCGTTTTGTGAGCTGTGGTATAATTCCTTCAAAAATGTTTGGTGCAGTATAATTATTTTTGGAGGCAAAACGTATTCAATGGAAAACTGTATGACTGCACAATTTACAAATACATTTAGTAGGTATTGTACGTCAAAACATAATTTTATTTTCATTTAGTCAATTCGCCTAATGATTTGAGCAATAAGGTTTCATTTAGAAGTTATTAATAATAATAATAATCATTTTATTCAGGTAATTGCCACCCATTACAAAAAAAAACATTAATTAGACAGATACTATACAAATTAAGAAAATAAAATAAACATAAAAATAAATTGAACTATAATAAATAATTTATTATAGTTCAATTTATTAATTAATTTTGAAAGGAATTAAAATAAAATTCAATTTAAATAAATTACCATTCAAATAAATGCATATGATTAAATAAATACATGTAACTAGTGATGTCATTGTGTAAGCCGGCGTTTAACTCTTCATCCTTACAAAGCTTGTAAGATAAATGTTTACTGATTCAATACAAACATTTTCCTTATATAACCCTCGCTCGTCCCAAAACCTTTACATTAGTTAGCCAGTTTTCTCTTAACATAATACTATACTAATTATATGGGCTATGTGTAGAGATCATAAAACCAGGAGAGGTCCGTAAGTCGGACCCGGTTTAAAGCCACGATACTTGAAAGGCTTACAGGTGTAATCCCCTCACAGGTCACTCATGACGTCAACTGTACTCACACGGATTTGCTTCTTTTTTATACAATGTCGTATGGTGTTCTTGTTCGGATGGAAAGGAACAATTTTATTTGTAAAGGGAGAAGGATATGTTAGATTAAAATCTTTTTGCTGTCGGTTTTTTTTAAACTGTATCATTTCCTTATTCAAGCGTTCCTATTTGACTATCTTAGTTTATTTAGCAATTAAAGACACAATTTCTAAATTTTAACTAAGACTGTTTAGGATATGTGACCTTCGTGTATAAATGAATATTTAATTTTGTTTAGGACCTGTTTCACGAGCTCTGGATAGCCGCTAACCGCAGGATAAATTAAAAAATAAAACAAAATCTGTATGAAGTAATTTAACGGAAACTTATCAGTAAGCTGTGAAACAGCTTATTAGTTTAAAAACTGCTGGCAACTTTACAAAACTTAACAAATAAAAAATGAACGTTTATCTATTATTATTTTTTCCTGTTCCGCTATGACATGAGTAACTGCAGTGATTTTATTTCAATATTATACCTACTATACAATGAAAATGTTGAGTGGGCTAAAAATAAATCAATATATTTGCACGGCCGCGTTCATATTTGGCGAGCACGCCACAAATCATTTCAGGCACATGCCATGTATCGGCTGGCATTCATCTCGCGCGCTTTTTGACAGTTCACTGCAGCTGCCATATTGTTGCGACAGCGAGCGAATTTCAAATTTCTGTGTTGCAATATAAAAATTTTAAAATTACTTTTAAATTTTTTGCTATAAAATTTGTAATCAAGCAAAGATGAACCTTGCATAAATTGACAGTCATAAGTATGTCGCATGTTTTTTATAAAACAATGAACTTCATTTGTAATGTCTTTTTCGTGTATCTTCTCAAGGTAGGTTATTTATAGCTTACCGAAGCTTTTTAGGTTATAATATTTACAAAAATATGTATTTACTCGAGTTAGTTCCTCGCATTATACTACCGTCAATCAACTTGACGAACGCTTGACATTCTGAATACATATTTTTGTTATTCCAGTTTTCTATTCTGAATACATATTTTTGTTTTACAGTTTAGACAGCAAAGTTGTGCGGTTTTATTTTTGAATAGCGTGCTACTTAGAAATGATTTTCGTTTTACCTTTAAATTTAACTTATTCTATTATTAGCCCTCCTTTGTTATTTTAAAATAAGTAATATTTACTTGAACCGAAACTTCCTCACAAATTCTCATGGCCCATTACAGGTAGTTAAATATAATCATAGCCTAGGTTTTGTTTCAAACACAGTACCTGATTGCTTTAACTATCAAGTTAAACAAACAAGAGAATTTGCAATATTGAATGATAGGGTTAGGTAGAATTAAATTTAACGCCTACATTTATTAAAAGGACATTTATTGAATTTATTTGATGTGGCAATGTTCATTTACGGTGGTAGATGTCACTGTCAAATTAACTGTTACAAAATAATAGCTATTAGTGGAAACGTAAACCATTCAACTCTTATAAAATTACTAGGAATTAATTTAAAATGTAAACGATATTACGTAGTTGATAATTGACTCATTAGTCTTGTAGTTGTAAGCGCGATTGCTGCGGTAGAGATATTGGGTTTGATTTCCGATTATCAACTAAAATATACTATTAAGCCTATATCCGCTAAACAGTTAAGCAGAGGTGTATTGCTATACGCCTACTTTTCAGCGATGTTTTTTACTTTTATTAACATGTCTACATAGTTACCATCACGTCAGTTTTCTCCAAAGGGTTTGGTAGAGCACAGTTCGCTAGTATTTAGTAGCTAGCAAGAATTTCATAGAAAAACCAGCTATTATATTGCTGGACCTGGGAATCGAAACAAAGACCACACGCCTGGTTTCTTACAAACACTTCAACCAATGAGATTTTAAAGATAAATAAATTGAGTACCTACCTCCGATCTTAAAGTAAAAGCAATAAAGCTTTTTATACACATTTATATTTTAAAGACCGAGTCAAGCGCATATAAGAATATTTAAAACATAAAAAGTAAAACCGACATCGCGCTTTCTGTACAAGTTTATTGCACATCAAAACGCAATGGTTATAACCCTACGAAATAAGAGAGGCACCTCTTCACTCGATCGCCCTATACAATAGTGACGTACTACACGGAATAGGGTTACCATCGCATACTCAATGGTTCTTAAAATATCGGATAACGGGCAGTAAATGGAATATTCCTTGTAACTCTGTCCCGAGTGTTAGTATTCGATTACTTTCATCACCTTGTTCGTTAGTCGAGTGAAATGTGACATTCCTGTATTTGGTAATACATGTATTTATTGCTGGTCCAGCCATCTGTTTTTCTATGCTCGTCAACGTTGGACTTTATCTCTTTGAAATACAAGTGGTTATTCCTTGTTAAAAATAATTGAAGGCATATCGAATAAGGTCGTTTTGGTGTGTTCTAGGATTGTGTAAGACTGATGCCTTAAAAAGACACGCATCAACAACTGTTTTAGTAAGTAGTTGTTACAGCATAATTACATAATTAATGTAACTGGGCTAGAAGGGTGCGGTGAAGGTATTACTCGCTAATTGAATTACTAATTTACTTATTTTCACTTTTTAATGTAGACTTGTGGCCATATTTGTTTCGCCTATGTTTTCACATTTAGTAAGGGAGATGTCTATCTCTGCTTGATTTTTAATCGATACAGTTTCTTAAACTATTGAAAAGAAACCAAACTTTGGAAGCTAGTCGGGAGCTTTACTTATTTTTTTACAGGATAATTCGACGTATTGGTTTAAATCTTGATTGCAGTCGTTTCGCATAAAGAACCTACCGTTATTCAGTCGCATCTGGTTAGACTGGAAGCCGACCGCAACATAGGTAGATGGAATAAAGCTAGGAGGATGATTGGAAACTGAAACTTATATTAGGACGATTTAATTTATTTACTGCATTCAAATTGAAGGTCAAAAGCGTACTATGTATCTTTAGTTAGCAGATACAATTAAGACCCACAAATTGCTAATGCGCTGAAACCTTGTCTTACAAACATCCATATGACGTCATCCGCCGTACTCCCGGCCAGTGGTGCTAACGGTACTGAGTGCCCACACGTCATTTTTACGTCACCAAAATGGCGGCCTGGCGCATTAGAAATTTGCGGGACTTATAACGCCAAGTTTGAGTCCAATATGCAATACCAAATTAATCTTAATAACAACCCATCCATAGCTATTCATCTTAACGCAAATTTGATATGAAACGTTAACTTGAATCCGGTATTACCTGTCGGCCAGTTTACTATCAACGTGGGATTTCGCTCGAACATTCAAAGTCAGTTCAATGAGCAATAGTTGTCTAAGCTTAGAGCATTGCATTGAATTGTGTACGTATTATGCAAGTATCTGTAACAGCAGCTATTGATTTATGATTTTTCTTGTGTCTTCTTACTTCCGAAATTCGCTATACAAGGTCGAAGGGACATCGACGCACATGAGTTCAGCACATGATTCTGGACCCCCTGCGTTGAATTTTTTTTCTTGAACGTGTAAAAACATTATTTATATCTACCTAAATTAGATTTATAATTAAAAAAACATTATTTCGTTTATTTTGGATCGCGCGCGTGATAACATTCACCGTGGAGCGTTAAAATCGCGTTTTTAACAATACACTGCGCGTTCAAAAATATCAATATCTGTAATAACCGATCATTTTCTACATGAATGACCTATGTCATTTTATTTTTGACCTTGAGTGAAACCTTGTCACGTCGTTTGTGTGTCGATGTCTCTTCCACCTTGTATACTGGAAAACTGTGGATGTATATTAAATAGTACACCTCTGCAACCCTTCCGGGATTAGACGTGTTTATATGTTATGTTATGGATATTATAATATACACGCGATTCCGGTTTTATTCACTTATTTCAGTTGTACACAGCTAGCGTGTTAGCGTGTTTGTGCACAGCCGTGCACTGCGGTATCTTAAAGCGCTGCAGTGTCAAAATGCTACATAGCAATAGTACGTAATACACGCTGTAACGAACAATAATTGTAACAAAAAGGTTCCATTTAAATGTCTTTGGCTTTGTTCCAAGCGCTTCTTAGTGTTAATGCAGCGCAATAATTGTGTGTACAACCAGCTTTAATGCCATAACTACGGCAAGTACCTATATATAATGGCTTTGGATCATTTGGCGGAAGCAGTCTTAATGATATTTTTTTATATTATCCTACTAATATTATAAATGTGAAAGTTTGTGAGGATGGATGGATGGATGGATGCTTGTTACTCTTTCACGCAAAAACTACTGAACGGATCTGGATGGAATTTGGCACAGAGATTGATTATAGTCTGGAATAGCATATAGGCTTCTTTTTATCCCGGTAAAATGTATGGTTCCCGTGGGATAGCGGGTGAAGCCGCTGGCGGAAAGCTAGTATTGATATAAAAACAATTTTCAATATTGATATAAAAACTAGCATTTTCATCAGATTTAAAACTCAAAGAGTTTTTCCTAACTCTCCACCAGTAATTTCGGAAGCCTTACCCATTAACCAGAAACGGCTCTATACCAAAGTTAAGCTAGTTACGGCGTGCATTATACCGAAGCACCGATCTCGGTACTATCTCGCTATTATCATATTATAATTTGGTGGGAGCTAGCAGGCGCGGGTAATATGATATTAAACACGTTCCTGACATGACGTGACTGCATTGCGCGTTCATTACTGTTATTAAGTTGGAACAACTAAGTGATGTCACTTGCTCTTAATAATCTCGGGTAACCCATCTTACATGAATTGGTTTGGATTTGCCTTTTTCACATGGGACCTTAACATATCGGCGAACTGTGGGTGTAGACTTGTACAGTCAAGAGCACAGCCATATACCTAAACAGTTACAAAAGGGCTTAAGCGATTTTTTCATGAAGGAACGATTGCAACTTTGTGATAACACCAATGTCACTATAGTATTGGTGCGTAAATACTGTGTTCGTAATATCACAAAAGTTGTAACTTTGGGAGAAAATCGATTTAGCACTTTTGTTAGTGTGACTGTACATTAGTACATCTCTGCCCTAACCCTTACTCCCAATATAGGGATGGTATGTCCTGTAATCTTTTTTACCAAAACAGTGGTGCGAGCTTACTCCTATTAGGAATTAATTAGAATTTTATCATTTTTAACTGTCAAATGCTTTATTGACAGCTTGTCAATGTCATCTTATCGTCAAGATATTTTTATTTATATCTTTGAGATTTTATTACCATAGCTTACAAAGCAGTTTTGTTTCTTTAACAGTTGTTTTTACTAATTACTAAATGTTATTGTTGTTATGCGAACATGCAAAAAATATTATCTTCCTTCTTCGGCAGTTCGCTAAATACAGTATTATTCAATGTAATCAGAAGTCTAGGTAAGTACTAGCGTCGTATCCATGCACTTTTTTCTTTCAGTAACCAAGATTAAAGTTGTAATAAACATAAAAACTTACAATAGTTATTTTAAAAAGTAAAGTAAGTAAAGGGATTTTTTAAGTACCTCGTTCTTTGTAGTTATATCCAGGGTGTTTCATAACTGCATTTGTTTAAAAGAATTTTAAGAGAGGAAAACTAAGAAACTCGATTTTTTGTTCTAATTATGTATTCTGCTTGGTGCCTTTGTTAATTAAATGCATTGGATCCTCAACTTCCTTCTAAGCTAATGAAACTTTTAGGATCAAACATCGTAATTATGGTGATCCCTGTTTTAATGAAATTTTGTTAGGTGAGTGTTTATTTCGTGTGGAGGAATGTCTGACACTATGTTGAAATTGCTCCACTTGATTTATTATTCGAATATTTATATTATAATATTAATTATTATATTACAAAATAAATTCGCACATTAAAGAACATAAATAAAACATTTACATAAAAGAAAAATAATAAACACCTACAGAGGAAAAAAAAAACCGTTACACTAAGCGTCGAAGAATTCCTCCGCATCACTGTCGTCTGGCAACGTGCCCAGAAGACTGGCAGCATTGCCACGTTGAATGGCAATGCTTATACGTTCCCCTAGAAACAAGCCAGCCCTCTGGTCACGTGAAGAGTCGACCAGTCTCCTTGAAATTTCTTTAAAAAGGAGACGAGCACTCGGACCCCACGAACCGAGCGTTTCGACTCCAAACGGCTCAAATACATAACTACCAGATAAGTTAGTATACTTGCGCCGTTTGAGAGTCTCCGCAGCAGCAGCAGCAGCGCCAGCGCAGCCAGCTGAGCTTGAAAGATGGGATGGAGCAAGGGTGTCAACACAAGTTGCATCCCACACCAAAGGCCTACCCATTTTCCATGGCAAAAGCGTCATACCATCTGGTCTCTTACCATCGTCACGTACCAAGCCATTAGGTTCTAAAACAGCTGGTACGCCGGCGGTGGCAAGAGCGCGACGAAGAATGTCGTTAATGCTGGCATGTCGCGCTATGCGGCCTGCACTCCTGCAACACGACAGACCGTGATGTCCGAGGCTGCCGACAGCTTCACCACAGTGACACCGATGCGGAGCAACACAAGGAGCGCCTAGACGAAGACACGTAGCGAGCCGAAAAGTTGTGTCATCCAACATAGTCCCTATGTTGGACGACGGAAGTGCCCGAAGCCAGAGACCCGATTCCCATTCACCCACAGCCATCAGACGAGCACGCTCGGCAGTATTGACTGACGTATGTAGAAGTTCTTTCCGCGTCAAACTGCAAAGCGGCTCGTCCCACAGCCTCTGGGAAGATGGGATCAAAGGTAAAACCGTACTCGGACAAGCCATTTTCCATACGTTCATAGCATCAGACATGAACGGTACTTCAAAGTCAACCCGAGATGGTCCTAAGATATCTCTAGTCAACTTATCAGTACCGTGGACTGAGGATATAAACGCAGGTAAACTAATACTTGAAATTTTGCGGATGCCCAGGCCACCCAAACGAATGGGAAGCGATGCTTGAAGCCAAGCTCGGTCATCCAGTGCCACGTTTAAAAGAGAAGACAGAAAATTTCGTATGATTCGATCAACTTTTTCCAAAAGATGTGGGTACATCCACAAATGTGAAGAACGGAGAAAATACGTAAATTTTGGTCCAAAACAACAAAATCTAATAATAGTAAAAGCCGAATGTATATTAATTTTGAAAAGTCTTTCCGAAATGTCATTAAAATTTTGTATTTTTTCTTCGATGAAATGCGGAAAAGATTTGGATTTGTTGAAATTGGATCATCTATTTAGAAACTATTTGTTTTTAGAATTAGTTACTATCATAATTATCATATCACCATAACTGTTAATATCAATCATAACAATTTAGATAATTGTATTTTGAATATTTCCTACTTTGTTATAAATAAAATATTATATTATCCATAAACTTACCAAATATTACCAATAAACAAAATTGATGTTTCGATTTTCAGTTAGAAAAATGCTATTTATACGACGCTATTAAGCGTCATATACTTAGTAATGCCTGTTTTTAGATTTTTTTTCTGTTTGAAAGTATGTCGGATACGACTCCATGGGTTTCAATAAAAAAAAAATCGTGTATGTGCCATTTCGAAAAGCACGTTGCAGGGTTTCGAAGACAATAAAAGTAAAAAAAAAATATTACTAGTGGAACGCAGATAACACCGCGGACAACTAGTCTGAAACAAAAGAAACTTAAATAAACAAAATACAATTGCGGGCCGTAATTCAGTTGAATTATCTAGTACATTAACTTATTGAGATGGTTTGGATCCTATATTGATAAAAGGAGTCAAGCAGTTGTTTTGGGTAACTATATGTCCAAATGGATGGAAGTTCCGAGTGGGGTACCACAAGGTTCTCTGCTGGGGCCGCTTTTATTCCTTATATTTGTGTCTGATATTGGTTACTGTTTTCCCAATTCCCACATTTTAAATTTTGCTGACGACATGAAAATTTTTAAACTGGTATCAAATTTAAGTGATGCTCAAGCCCTACAAGATGATCTCCTGCGATTGGACGCTTACTGTATCATGAATAAACTTGATCTTAATGCTGAAAAATGTGCAAGTGTCATATTTACTAGGAGCAGATGTCCAGTTAAATTTAATTATACATTGAAGTGTCACAGACTTCAAAAACTAAACGAAGTTAGGGATCTTGGTGTACTTCATGATTCCAAATTATTATTTGATCGACATATAGCATCTATAGTCAAAAAGGCTTCTAGAGCGCTTGGCTTCCTGATGCGCACGTCTAGAGATTTCAAGAAAGCTAAAACATTAAAAATCCTGTATTCTACGTATGTACGTCCCCACTTGGAATATGCCTCACAAGTCTGGAACCCTAGATATAATGTTTATATTAAGCGCATAGAAATTATCCAAAAGAAATTTATTAGATTTTTAAATTACCGCACTAAGTCCAATTGCCTAGATTATGCTACATCCTGTCAAAAACATCACTTTCTGCAATTGCGCAAACGTCGTGAAATTGCGGATATTTTATTTCTTTCTCGAATTTTAACTGCTTCCTCCTTCCACTGTCCTGAATTACTTAGTAAAATTAGTATTTATATTCCAAGTCATTCGTTGCGCCATGCGCCTTTTTTCGCTCCCCCCTTGGTTGCTACTAATTATCGTCAGAACAGTTTCTTGTATCGCTCTTGTGACAGTTACAATAAACTTATACGTGGTCATGATCTTGATATAACCATCACTAATATATCTTCAATGAGAACGGTTTTGAATTCAATTGACTTTTAAATTTGTGTGGCATCGTGTTGGTCATCAACGAAACGGTTACCTTTATTGTGAACCGAATTGGCAGGTACTATTTTCTTATTTACTATTTTCTTATGTAATTTAGGCAATATGTAATTTATTTTCTTTGGTGTAGTACTATGAGCTTGTTGTTTTTCTTGTTTAAATAATGTCTATCTGTGGAGACTTTTTAATAGCTTCATATTGTTATTTAGTTTTTGATATTAGTTATTTTAGCTGATAGTCTTCCTAAAAGTTATAAATAAAAAAAAAAAAAAAAAAAATTATTTAGGCTTTAGACGGAGGCAGGCGTCGGGTAATTCGATATTAAACACGCGGCTGACAGGTGACGTGACTAGAGGCATTGTCACGCGACTTGTGTGGACCGACCCTTAGGGTTGCCATTGTCTAGACCGCACAAAGACGTTTCTACAGATGTATAAGTTCATAGTTATTATCCTTTCACTTGACTTAATGACCTGGCTTTTTGGGAAAATTAGCTTTCATTTTAATTGAAACGTACCTAATACTCAATTATAATCTTAGTAAACCTAAGTGTATTGAGAGGTGCCCCGTGCCCAGCTGTGGGATAGTAAATGGGTTGATTATGATAATGTACTATTATAATAATATATAATAATATAATAATTATTAAAATAGCCGTCCCGAAATCGTTGACTCCCAATGTTTTTTAAAATCAATTCTGTCCTGACTGTATCGGTTTACTAAAAAGTATATTTAGAGTAAAATCTAGAAAAAGGATGCCTCGTATTGTCAATACTTACTTTAACCAATTAAGCATACTATACATTCAATAATAATGATTTCAACAAATATACGACACTATCGCAACACTATTGGGGCAACTGTAAAAAAATAGCGGACCAAGATGTTCTTCATAGCCTTTGGCCAATCATGTTGGGGCCAAATATCAGTATTTTACACGAAGCGACTGCCATCAGACTTACGCAACCCAATTTCTAAGAACTACCGATATTTGAAGGATAGACTGGTTTTCAGACTATTTTGAAATTCTGACTATACCGGAGTCTCGAATATTCACCAATCTATAGACTGACCGCGACAAGCGTCACTTAACCTTGCAGATCAGTTGATCAGTGCAGTTTACCCCTCGAGTATACAACCTAACACAACTTCAACATAACTTAGTATTGACAGACAAGGCAGTCATATTGTATAAGATCATCACAGTAACGTATTTCCCTACGGCGACCCTTAAAACTTGCACGGAATACTAAGTAGCCGATACAATTTGTTTTTTTTTTAATCCAAGATCAAAGAATAAGGAATTTATTGAAGTACCTACTTAGATTCTACGGTTGACATTACAAGTAGTTGTTTCCTGATTAAAAAAAAACTGAGACAATTGACAATAACTGCTATGTTGTAGGGTTGTAGCTAAGTTATTGGGGTGTGGCATTGAGATACTAAAACATATAAAAATTGTCAGTTTGTTTAATTATGTTTGTGCTTAGTGGTGGTACTGTGACTGCTACACTAAAATTCCTGTTTTCGATTCCCAGGACGAGCAAAGTGTTATAGCGAGCTTAGTAGCAGCTCGGAGTTCGGCAGTTGATGGCAACAAGCTCCTTTTTTATTTCATAAAATAACTCTTTGTTCCCAAAAGATTGACAAAGACAACTAAATAAGAAACGAAGTGATTTTATGGGATCTTATAACTGCACGACACACGAGCAAGACTTTTATAACTACATAATTTATAAAATGTTAATAAAGTTATTCGTTACTTCTACAATTAACCTACTTATTTGTACTCAGATATATTAGAAGATAGTCCGGTTCTTTTGCCCGGCTTTGTAAACCAGATCTAGGCTATCTAGATAGTGGTGACCCTATGCATCGCGTGCATCAAGCGATGTATTGTACGGATTTGCCACTCGCGAGCTGCCAGTATCTGCTATCTGAAAAAGTTTAGTAATGTTCTAAAATAATGGAAAGAGGTTTTTCTCCAAATAACATCGCGACAGTAAAATAAATACAAATAGGTATAATAATATAAGAGGTCTAAAATATTTTTGAAGGCAAATTCTGCTAAATTAATGTAGCTTGAGTTTATATTACAAGTGAGTAAATATGTCACTTGGATCAATTTTGGATCATATTTAAACGTAATTGTTTTTTTCTTTAATTTAGTAGAATAACGAATAACCGTTTGGTTACGAGGCCGATACTAGAGTAGATCTACATTTTGGACATGTTTAATGGCGGAAGTTCCTGTTGGAACAAGTCAACTTTTCACTTGTTCTGGGAATAGGATCCAGGATCTCATACACGAAGCAGTTGTGATGAAAGCGCGTGCTAATAAAATCGTCATTTTTATAAACAGAACATTTTCCATTTACTTTTGCCGCAGGCTTGTTCTAATGAAGTCAACAAGCCTACTCCATATTCCCATGAACATCTTTCCACCCTTGTAATATTCAAATAATAAACCAGCGCATTCTAGTGCATCCTCTTTCCATAATGACCTCAATTAACGTTCTCGTTCGTTCATTCACTTGAATTTTTCTTCGCCATCTTAATTTGTACGTGACGCCAGCAGTTAATTAGTGCAATTAAAAGATCCTGGCTTTTTGTTTTAGTACTCATACTGCGACGCCATTGTTGAAAAATTAAATTAGCTCTGAAATTGTTTTACGTCGTTTAGATAATGTGATGTTTGGGTGCAGATTTTGAATGGTACAACATACATTTTGGAATCCTAATTCTCCCTAAGAGCACGTGTTGTGGTTTAGTATATTTTGAATGTTTGCATTATGATTTGCCCAAGACGTTTCACCTATGCTAGCTTTATAATTATGGGAATGCTTCTTTGACATTTTTTTTCTTATTTATTTTTTATCATTGTACCTACTGCTTTTTATTTTTTTATGGGTTTAAATCTACAAATTTGTATGAGGAACTGGTTCTCTTTTTACCCACCATTATAATCATCTTGCAAAGTAGCATCGGGTACATAAGTACCCATGGAATATATTATGTACGTACTAGTTTTTGAAAATATTCCATTAGTTCGGCTCTTAGCTTGTTTCGTACGAAATTATATGTTGCATTTGTGAAATATGCGTATGTGTAATCAAAATTACGTAATGATGGAGATAGATTAGGCAATTGATCACAATCAATCTGTCTAATAGATTAATGACGAAAATATAAGCGATTTGTGTTACGTACACAGAGTATAGATAGACATGTGTTTGTGTAGTCAAAACTGAAACTAGTAGTAGCAATTAGAACGTGTCAGATCATTTAAACTTGGATCATATTACGTGATTAGGTAAATGAATAGGCTCAAATAGTTGTTTAGAAATTAAGCTTCAATAAAATTAATGTTTGTAGATATACTTCAAGGGCCTTTCTTCAAAAGGGCTTTATTTCAAACTATGTTTCTCTCCTAAAATTAATTTACTTTCTGATATATCTTGTGTTTGCAGAAACTTCTTCTTTTGGTATTAATGGTAGTAAAACCTACTTATTTAACTCCTCCTCTCCTCTTCGACTCCTCAAACGTGCAGGTGTACGGACACTTTGTTTCAGAGCGTTGACCTCGCACTGGATGATGGAAGGATCTATGTAGAACCTACTTCCTTAGTTTAAGAGCAGAGCTCTTGTCAGGCGCAGCAATCACCACTGTTCTCTATCTTCTGCCTTTCGTTTTACCTCTTGATACGACTAGCTTTGTCCTTCACTTGTTCTTTAAATTTTCGTCTAGGTCTTCCCCTTCCTCGTTTTCCTTAAATACCTTTTTTATTTTTCTTTCAACCTTACCTATAGGTTTGTAATTGTCATCATGACGTTACACTAGTCTTTTTTGCCATAATTGGTAAAAAAATGCATATATTGAACTATCTCTTGATATCTTCAGTTAAGATGATTTATATTTCTCTACAAAATAAAAGCAGTTGAGTTTGCATGTGCATTTACCCGAGTTTGCATGTGCTGAAACAGGGTTATGGTTTTTTACACTCTGATAAAATTGACAAAATGTCATTTACCTCGTTCCAATAGCCTAGATATTTGTGAGGACGTCAATAAATTTGAAATATCGTATAAAACTTGAGAACAATAGACATGACCTATTACTCAACTTAGCTTGTTAAGGCTTATATACATCATGTATAGCAAACTAATAACAGAAAATGGGTTCATACATTAAAGTAATTTGAAGGAAAATTAATGACAGCTTTTCATGGGCGACATGCAATTTATTTTCATTTATTAATGGGAGGAAAATTATTCTGCACTCTTGTACTATAGTAATGATGACTTGAATAAAAACTACATTAATTTTGTTTGGATAAAAGTTATTAATTCATATTGTATTGAAAATAGACTTGCAAACAAATAATTTATTTTACTAAGGGATTGTTTTGCCACCTCCGGATACCCGCTAAATGCCGATTAAAAAATGGAACCGAAGGAGGTCATCTCAGCTCAGCCCAAATTTGTACCGGAGGTACATGACAGCTGTCAAGTTGATAGTTTTCACCATGAAATTACTATGAAACTGATAAAAATCTGCCGTTATGGCGTGCGTTTGACATTCCGAAATTGACACTGACAGTTTTTACCATGAAATAATTACGAAAGAGATAATAGTGCCCCAAAATAGTGTGATTTTTCTCAAATTAAAAGTTTTCTCATCCCCCAGTAAACATTTAAAAAAAGTACGACTAGAGTTTTAACCAGCGTAATACAGGGTATTTTTTCCAATAAGTGTACCTTCGGTACATCATTTGGGCCGATTTCGATGAACTCCTTTGTATGAAATCAAGTAATTTAACGGGAACTAGGTGGTAAAGTAGGCCTTTAGTATTTATATCTATTTACTCATGTACCTATAGATATTCTCACTAGTAATCTTAGGGATAAAGATTGATGCTAAATTAATTATTTCATGTAAAGTCGTGATCGTCGGCTCGATTCCCACGGGATACAAATATTTATGTGATGAACTTAAGTGTTTGTGTTTGTCTAGGTGTTTCTAACATAGGTATAAGTATGTACTTATTTACAAAAAAAAGTATTTAAGTAAGTATGATATCCATTGTCCAGTATCTACCTATAGTACAAGATCTGCTTAGTTTGGGACTAGATGGTGCTGTGAAGAAATGTCCCAGAAAAAAAGTTGGTTCTTCTATAATTACGCTTTTATATATAGCAACATGCATGGCATATAGTTTGCTAAACTCTACCTCTGAACTGCATACATATGCTTGATTGAAATAAAAGTTTCCCTCCACTAGCGTGCATATAAGTAATTATAATGCAACACGGCCACTGTAGCTATTTAGGTTAATTTCCTGCCTTTTCAACTCTTGACGCGATCCAGCTAACGTCAAGAGCTCTTTATTGAATTTTCTCTTAAGAGAATATTTTACCTGTATGCAAGTGTCACGTAAATGGTTAAATGGAACTTGTAACGGCATGTGAAGGGTTAACGTCGTTAGGTTATATTTTTTTGTATTAAAAAATGAAAACGTAATAAATATTTACAATCGCGGGAAAATTTGAATATTGAATAAGTAGTAGGTGAGTGGACTTGCTAAATTTATTTAAAATTAAATGTTTTTCATAAAAAAAGTAAGTTTTCTGAAATATAGAACTTTTAAGTTAGTGAATGATTATATTCCTTTTATATTTTACACAGCGTCATCTAAGTAGTCTAGCAATCTACAAGACTTTATGTAAATACATAAGAAACATAATGGATTGAAATAGCCTAAAATAAAAAACCAATGTGATCCAAACACCATTATAACATTATCTCAAATTAAAACAACACACGCTTTACTATAAAACATAAAGGTTTGCGCACATTAAATTTGCTGACTGACCTCTTTTCAAAATACCGAAGTAATTCTCTAGAGCGCAATCTAATTTTTTCATTTCTATGTTACAGGTACACACAGTTCCAACTTCCACATGTGGATCTCTGGTAAAACAAAAGCGAAGCGAGACTTTCTTTTGAAAATTCTTCCGAGCCCCGCTTTCTCATGCACTATTGTGTAGTCTTGAGTTTTAGACAAAGTTCCGACGTGCCCTAAAATCTATGTAGTTTGTGCTTATTTTTCTTTTGAGGTAGTATAAAGAGGTGTTAGTCAAAATAGTTTTGTGTCAAAATAGATTATCTGTATAATTTGTATACAACACTGACTATAAGGACTAAGTAGAAATTAAATGCACTACAACACAGATTAGCGACACTTATATTCTGTATAATTTATTATTGATGTTTTTAACTTTTATTATTTCAATAACTGCTGGTTCACTTAGAAAATTGTGCTTAATCTTAATATCTTTAAGATTTTTGATAAGTTGAATAATACCTATAGATTCGAAAGTGTATATTGTGAAAGTGTATAAGCCTTTAAAAATGTGCCGCCTTCCGGTATTTAACCGAGGGAAAAGATGCCAAATATTCTTCCCTCGAAACCGCACAGCAAAGCCATTCAAAGTTAATTATGTAAACTGTAAGCAGACATTGTAAGTCCTCGTAATAAATCTAAAGGTATTTCATACAAAACACGCGTGCGCTCACGCCGTTTAAGATAAGGCTATAAAGTTTATTGGCTTTATTACGCCTAAGGTTTCGCGCGCCAAAAACCCGAGCTAACCCCTAACGGAAGCGACCGACCCACATCAAAACAACACATGTGTCGCAACAAGTGTCACTTGAATTCTTATCATATTTGTATTGGTGTAAAGTTGAAATTTGTATAGTGGATTTTAACCCTTCTTCAGCGGCATCGGGCGTAAACGCGACGACATCTTTGATGTGCACCCTCTCGCCTCGAGCACCCAGTCTTTCATAGATAAAGTGCATTTCGATATTAGAAGTTTCAAACATAGTTTTGAAGTGAAATTTACGGTATGAAATTGTTTTCGTCGTTCAAAGGCGGACGTGTCGTGAGTCGTGACCCGAAGGTATGGATGCTAGGGTGTATAACTACTGGGTTTTTATGCGGCTTTTAAATGGAATTTCTTTGTGTTTGATTTGGGATTATGAATTAATTTTGAGATGTATGTAGTATTTCGTGGTTGTTTGAAGTTGATTCGGTAGCTAGGGGAAAATAATTATTGTTGATTTGTTGGTAAGATACTTATAAATTACAAGCTTTTCTTAAAATTATAGCATAATGTTACTCGGTAAAGATGTAGCTCTCTAATGGAGAAAGAATTTTTCAAATCGGTCCAGTAGTTTCGGAGCTATTCAATTCAAAATTTCAAACAATAAAATCTTTCCTCTTTATAATATTCGTATAGAATACATAATATATAGATATAGATTTTATCCGCTCCTCTCTGGTTCCTGGGTTTGGTTATGACTATTACTCTTCATTCGCTTCAATAAATTACTAACATCCATGAAAATTTACTTATTCTATTTCAAAAGTGAAAATAATATGTTATGTAGATGAAACAGAAATTTCTTATGAAAATCGTCACAGAAAAAATACACAGATATCTTTCTCATTTACTAAAGTAAAATTATATCAAATGGTTCGAGCACGTATGAAATAAAATTTGATTTCTATTTTGTTTTATGTAAAGTTCGTTATTCCTTAAATGTACCTGCTAGTAAGTGAGTACAGCAAGTCTTTACTAGCTCATAATAAATTATTTCGAAGGACACAATCTTATTAAACCAATACATTCCATTCATTCCCTATTTACATTACAAAATTAGTTTACCTCCTACACAATGCCATATAAACCGCCCAAGATGGCTTCCAAATTATACAACACTCAGAAACTGATTCGAACAATGGTACCCACTTAGAAATTACTGTAGAAATGTTTTAACAAGAAAATTGACCTGTAAACTATGTGAAGGGCCCAGTAAGGGTTTGGACACAAACTTACAACTAGTTTACCATATTGTGATTACCCCTGGGACCAAGTTTGCTCTACAAACGTTCAAAAGGAGCCTCTATAACTGGCGTTGTAATATTGATTTGTTGTAGATTATGCCTTAGACTTCCTCATTGGTATAGTGATGGGAAGCGCGAGGTATCGATTCCCGAGTCAAAAATTTTTTTTTGCGTTTTTCGATTAGGTAATGCTAGTAGCAGGAAATTCATGACGGTGAACTGGATGTATATCAGCAAACCTTTGCCTAAGCTTGTATGCACGCACAATCGAATAAAAATGTAGTTAAAATCGAATAGAATTGAAAGCATTGCCACATTCGCGCATTTATCAATTTAAGGAGCTCCATCTGATCCTATCACTCGTTTCTTCACGTAAGCAATGCACAATACCCTCATTCCATTGTGTATATTAAATGTAGCAAATATATCGAGTACTACGCCTCTCGGGAATCGGATTATCCCATTATTTGTAAACGCGGATTCGAGAATGAATCCGATCTTACACAGCTCTCTCGTTACCTTGTTACTCTTCATATTTTATATTTGAATAATAAAAGATTTGATAAACAAATATTGTAAATAAAGTGTGTTCTGTATAAGAATGTTGTTTAGGTAGATATTTCCTGTTTGATGTTAGAAATATTTGTGATATCCAGTTAGTTCTTTAATGTATTAGTTGTTTGGATAATGTGATTGATATATTAAGGTAGACGCAAAATATTTTTCAGAGATCTGTGTTTTGGTTTGAGCCTTTTGTACGCTTTGATACCCCTGATAGCCTTGATAGCACTTACGCTTTGGAGAAGCACTATATGCGGAGATATTTAATTGATTAATGAAAACACGTACCATAGTACCTAGTAACTAAATTAGGTATATTTTTATGTTACGGGCACTAATATTGGTACTTTCACTGGTGTTTTCTCCTGTTTTGTGGGTTTCGGTAGCATTTAATTTGTATATAATGCATATATTGCTCTGCCACTGTCATTCGTGACGTTAATCAATTTTAGTGTTATGAAATTATTATTGAGAGTTACTTGCCGACAGATTTTACCTTACCTTCTCAGTTTATTGTAGTTAATAACAATAATATTTCTATTATTAGCCAGAAAATCTCGGACATAGAAAGGTATTATTTATTCTATCACAATGAAAACACAGACAAATAGAAGCAGAATATTGTCGTGAAAATTTAATAAAACCAACTTTGGTAACGCTTCGCCGAATTGAAATCGTATTCCCCAGTTTCGGGAAAACCTTTTCGTTCACGTGTATAATATATGTGTGCATGTATAAGTATATATAAAAACAATTTTTATTTTCAAGCTATTCCCGATGAAACTCTAACTCGCTTAATGTAGGGAGTTGTAACGAGTTGAGGGTTTACTCTGTTCAAAACGAGATTGGTTCCGTATTCGATTGAATCGATTTGCGAACAGCGCTTATCTTGCTATATTTTCATAACTTTTTACACAATTTTTATGTTGATTTGATTTTTTAAGGAATATATTTTGGATGAAATCATGATGTTTATAATAAATTCATCGTTTTAATATAACAATTAGACTATACGGTTCGAAGCCAATAATGATGAGGGATTTAATGTAGAAACTGAACACGTCTTCATTAATTTTATATGTTGATAGATTTGAGTGATATTAAACCCTAGAGATATTTATTCAACTATATCGTTTCGCCTTGCGCATTTCATAATATACAGGTACATATAAAATAATTACAGCCGTCAAACATGTATATATATCTAAAGCTTTCACCCTCGGTTGCTTATCTTTTAATTTCCCCCGGCTTTCACTTACAAATCACACGAAACCAAAGCAACGATCTGTTTTATGCAAACGTATAAACAGATTACTTAGTTTTCTTCTGATGGGCTTACTTTAATGGATTCGTCTGTTTGCAGAAGAAGTTTCTTACGAATCACTTAATCCGCCACTCTCGGATATATTTTTATGTGATTTATGAACGAGTGACGCCAACGCGGCTAGACGAAAACATTTATTTTGGATTTTCTCAAGTATTTTATGGGGAATGGGGCCCCCAAGTTGTAGGTTATCGTCCGTATCACGAGTTTTCCTCACTCGTGATCCCGTATCTCCATATTTACATGTAGTGATGGTGGGGCTTGCGTATTGTCATATTGTTACACGATTTGTATCGAAGAAAATATATTTACGTTTGATATTAGGTTACTATTAAACAATATTTGTAGTATGTAGTTTTGTTAATAATACCGGCCCCTTCCGGCTTTGCACGGGTAATCTATACTAATATTGTAAAGAGTAGTAAAGAGTATTGAGTAGTAAAGAGTAGTAAGAGTAAAGAGTATTGAAACAAACAAACAATCAAATCTTGTAATTGCTCCGAAACTACTGGTCCGATTTAAAAAAATCTTTCAGTGTTAGATAGCCTGTTTATTGAGGAAGGCTTTAGGCTATATATCATCACGCTACGACTTATAGGAGCGGATTATCAATTAAAAATGTTACAAAAACGAGGGAAAATTGAACTTCGACGGGAACGAAGTTGCGGGCAAAGGCTAGTTTAAGAATAAATTCATTTAAGGCTTAGAACAGACACATTTTGCATAGCTCCGCAGGCGGAATCCTATTCTAATGCAGCTGTCGTGTGATTCTGTCGTATCGGATTAACGCTTCTTGGGACTTGACAGCATAGAAATTAGGGAGCTGAGCGATTTGACACAGCTGAATTGCATTACTGGTCTAAATTGTGTTTGTTGCGTGAATTATCTGTGTACACCTAAGTTATAATTCGGTTTTAGATATTGTGGTCATTTTGCGAAACATTTTGAAAAATTTCAACACTAGCTACCTCATGCAATTTCTCTTACTTATTGCGTTGCAAGTTTCATAAATTTTAAGACTCGTAAATAAAATCACCTTAATTATAAACCCTAAAACTTATGATGAACAAGGATAACGATGATCTTTAATAATATCCTAAAAGAAAAAAATGCCATTCACGGCAATTTTTAAAATTTATATTATTTATTGGAAGACGACCCCAGCATGATTAGGAAAAAGCTAGAAAGAAGAAAAAAATTAAATATAACTCCCACGATTTGACAAAATTACATAAAATCGGGCTACAAACAATATGTAACTAAATAAAAATGATTATAGGAAATGGAACAGCACAGTGGGTGCTAAATAAGTGTACCAATTCCACTATTAATGGTGATATTTTCAGATAGTAGCGCGTCCATCTAAACAGACATGGCTAATTTAGCCTAATGCTAGCTACCCTCGTCTGTATTAACCATTAACTTGTGACATGCTTAATTCGCTAAGTGCCGTGGTCAGCCCTAGGGCGGTGGTCACACTGGGCGCGGGGTAGTAATTACTTTTGAATGCGCATTAAATTATCTTGTTTACGTAAAGCTTTACTTTACGTAAACAAGATAATTTAATAATATAGCAATACGGGCGTTGTAATGTTGTGGTTAGTTAGATTAGGTTTTCTACTACTAGATAATTATTTCATACTTTTTTACTATATTTCATTTTATATTTCTTTAAATACACAATTATAATTTTAATTAAGTAAAGCACGTGAGAGTTTCAGGGCACAAGAATTGATTTTATATTGTGTCTGTATAATCCGCTGTGTAAAATTTTGTCTTTTGGTAAAATATTATAATAAATTATTAAAAAAAAATGTTTTCAAAATGACACACGAAAGTCCACATCGGTTTCAACACATTCAATTAGTGACCCCATTCCCGCTTACAAAGGAGCCACATCCTTTAACGGATCGTAGAAATTACCAAAATGTATTACCCTATTAACTGGACCACCTTTGTTTAAGTAAATCTGGGAGCTTGAGTCGAGTTTAAATTATTTATTCAGCCGTAAAGGTCAGCAACAAATGTCTTTGGAAGTCTGCTGCGTGAGCCTTTGTGGCTACCAATGACAATGTCGGAATCTTTAATGTGAAGTCCATGGGGTTCCTGTTTGAATTTAGAATTTAGTGTTTCGTATAAGAAAGGGAGACTTATTCATTTGTTTCGAGATAAATACTTAGACGAAGTGTGATTCCATATATAGTTGCACACCTGTCTCCCATTGGGGTTGGCAGAGACTATATAAATAAATAAATAAATATCTTGGGTCATTTTTACACAGCACCATCTAGTCCCAAACTAAGCAAAGCTTGTACTATGGGTACTAGACAATGGATATAATACTTATATATTTTTTTTTGTAAATACATACTTATAATAATATTTTTTTTTTATAAATATTTTTTGGACATTTTTACACAGCACCATCTAGTCCCAAACTAAGCTAAACTATAATACTTATATACTTTTTCTTTGTAAATACATACTTATAATATATAAGAAACACCTAGGCAAACACAAACACCTAAGTTCATCACATAAATGTTTGTTTTGTGAGAATCGAACCCACGACCTCGTGATCAGCAGTCCGGTACTCGAACCACTAGACCACAGACGTCACTATAGGATTCCACTTGCTGCGATCCGTGCCATTTTCGCGTCATATACGCTAGCGTGTAGTTAATATTTTTTTTATTTGTTTGCGGCTATAGTATCACTGCGATCGTAGTCGGTCTATTTTAATCTCCACTTGATGATGTAAATTTAAGAGTTAGTAGTCACAAACTGGGGGGCTAGACAAGTTGCATTTTGATATTCGAATCGACAAACAAAATGTATGGAAATGACACAACCTTTCGACAAATCGGGCTGTCACTAATGTCATTTACATACATTTTGTTTATCGATTCGAATGTGAAAATGCAACTTGTCTAGCTCCCCTGCAGGTTTACAAGTCCTAAGATATTACTATGACTTGATCCAAAATCAAAACCTTGTAAAAAATTTCCTTTCATACTGCATTTTTTTTAAACCATTTCTTGCTCCCTATAGCGCCATCTATCAGAAATTATCTCCCTTTATGTACGTTGTGTAAGTACTTATACATATATCGCCGCACGGCTTTCCCCTACAAAGTGAATCGCTGAGAGTTATCGACGCGCCCTTATAACGCTACTCCGCCCAAAAATAGTGACGTGACTACGAACAAAGGCTATCGTGTAACCATGAAGTACCGTAGCAACCCTTTAACGACTAGCAGACAATACTTTGTGATTGAAGAAAGCATTTTATGTTATTAGTAATATGATTAATGATCATATTTTGTCTGATGTCAGACGACGTCTGTGGTCTAGTGGTTCGAGTACCGGACTGCTGATCACGAGGTCGTGGGTTCCATTCCCACAGGGCACAAACATTTATTGTGATGAACTTAATTGCTTGTGTTTGTCTGGGTGTGTATATTTTAAAGTACTCGAAACAGGAATACAATATAACACGGGTAAAAGATAAAGATAAAAATGTTTTATTGACCAAAAAATAAAATTTACATTGCACACTTCGTTTTTCCATTGGCCCCAAACTAGGCAAGCCTGTATCTTGGGTACCAATTTTAAATTATAATAAACATTAACATCGGTGTATGCTATTTAAAATATAACACGGGGCAAAACAAGATTTTTAAGAATGTGATAGGAAAACTTGAGACGATAAAGGAACTAAATCATCGTTAGCCTGCGACTGCTACGCTACTACTCCTACGCTTGAGGTGCTGGGTTCGATTCCCAGGTCGAGTAAAATGCTGTTGGTTTTTTTTATTTTAATGAAATTCCCAGTAGCAGCTCGTAGTTTGGAGTTGGTTTGGAGCCCTGTTTGTGGCAATAGGTTCGCCCTATTACATTGGACCTAAATATGCCGGCGAACTGTGTACATTAGTAAACCTCTGTCTAACCTATCGGGGAATACAGGCGTGATGATGAGACTAACATACTATTATCCTCACAATACTTTGCTTGACCTGGGAATCGCACCCAGGACCTCAAGCGTAACAGTCGTGGTTAGAACCACGAGGATATTGAGGCAGTATATTAATATGGTTAACACCCTAACACCCCTATATACCTCGTCTATTATTCACGACGGCTACAGAAGAGGAAACTAGCAAACTAGATAAGTTTTAAAAGGACTAAGTTAGATGAATCTTGACTGCATAATGACACAGATTAAAAGTTGTTGATTGTGAAAATTCAAAGAGTTTTGGCTCGGACAGCACCAGCTATTAATATAATCCTCTGTTACCAAGTTAAGTACAGTTCATAAATAAGGATTACGTCAGTATAAGCCCTTTACAGTGTTCGATCCGCTAAAACGGTGGGTCGAAACGATTATTAAAATTCGGACACGTTTTCGGAAACGGAACTAATAGTGCTGTCGGCGCTTGAATGATTGCGCGTGAGTAGAATTGATTGCAGCTCATTTTTCACTGCAATTATTGTTCGTCTAAAACTGGCATTGACATTTGTTTTGTTGGGAGTTTATTGATCTGTCGCTGTTGATGATTTGTAGTAGGTACAGTCACGAGCACAGCCATGTAAATACAAACAAAAGTGCTAAAGTGATTTTTTCATGAATGATCGATTGAAACTTTGAGATAGCACCAATGTCTCTACTTGTAGTATTGGTTCATAATATCACAAAGTTCTATTAGTACTTTTAGATAAAATAGCTTTAGCACTTTTGTTAGTGTATACATGTTTTTGCTCGTGACTGTACATGTACACGTTAGACGTAAATTTTATTGTACAATAATTAAGCGAAGTACCTCGATCTTATCAAAGCATAGTAAATGAAAAAATAATAAAAAAACATATTGTCGAATGGAGAACCTCCTCTTTTTTTAAGTCGGTGAAATAACAATGCAAATTTAATCACGTAACAGTTGGGATTTATTAATCCTATTTTTTCATTTAAGCTATTATTTTTACATAATCTTTTTAAACTTGTCAAAAACATGTGCCACGGAAAATTACAGTCAACAAATTCGGTCAGGAAGAGTTTTCCTAACCCACACATGCACAATATCACGCACACGCGCGCGTCCCATCCGAAGGGCGTAATCAACACAGGCTGCCCTCTATCAATAACAGATTAGCATGTAAAAGCGAATGGCCTAATGGTTTGTGTGTGCCGGTAATTGGCCCATAAATTTCACTGGACACGGCTTTACACCGCTGTCTTGGTAAAATTTCAAACAATAGTTAGGTAGTATTATTAATATTAACTGTATTAATATTTAATTATTGTTCTATGGGAAAGATTAAGAAAATTATTGGAAATTTAAATAACTATAAACCTTACAAAAATTTAAAATTCGAATAGGTAGGTATATTACTTTTAGAAATCTAAAATATTGAACTTATTAGGCCTTAATTAGGCCTTTGTAGAAAAAAACATAACATAAATGAGATAAATTCAATATTTTAGATTTCTAAAGTACGAGTAATTATTCGAATTTTGAATTTTTTTAAGGTTTATAATTATTTGAAATATTTAAAATATTTAATATTTTTAATAGTTTTCTTTTTTCTTTATTTATTGCATAGAAATAATAGTGCTTTTACATTTGAATATAGAATATTTTACACATACATAAACATAAAAATAAATTCGATTATTTTGATGTTCCGAAGTCTACTTATACAGAAACACATTTTAACCTACATTGAAGTAAAACCAATATGATTTTACCCCAATAACGTTAAGATTAAGTAATAGCAACCAGCAGAACACGATATGAATTATTATTCTAACTCGAATTCCTTACTCAGTTATAACTATTCCTTAATACAAATTATTGATTCGATCAGACTGCTAAACAGATTTTATAATAAATAGATTGAAACTAACAAATCATTAACAAGGGCAAAATCGTTCGGCATTGAACTAACTGTAAAGTAAGCCATGTCGGTTGAAGGACATATTAATATGTATATAATATTGATGCTGACGTCATCTTAAGACATCAAATGTGAAAGAGAAATTCGATATCACACATACTCTAAGTAGCTTGCTTACTATACATATTTTATAAAGCGTCTGATGACCCGAAAGGAGGCAGGTTCGAATTCTGCTTGGGATCGTGGCCTTTTGCTAAAGTTTACATTATTGGATCATTTGATAGATTATAATTGAGGATATCTTTCAATCAGAATGTTTAGAATTAGTTTAGAATAGAAATCGTTTTAAAGCATACTGAAATCCAGGATTCCTTTAAGTCAAATGTCGAGTGAATATGATAAAGTATCTTTTGCGCTAGTTCTCATTACAAGTATCATTTTGAATGCCTTGTAACACAATGACTATGTATGTTTAAATTAATTGCTATATTTTCTTTTCGTTTACCAAAATTAAATAAATAACTAAAAGAAAACATTTTTCGGAATTAAAATTTAAACATACGACATATATAATTACTATCACAAACATTCATACTTGATTCACGTTAGAACTTCGCTGACCTCACTTCGAAGCGACTGAATCATGCACTACTTCGCACTCCATTAGGAGATCCGTGCGCATGCACCAAATATATTAGCCAGGTGTTCTCAAAGGAGTTTCCAAGTCGGGCTGCAACTTCATTGGATCCAGTCAATGGGCCAAATTGCGGGCCAATGTAGTCTATGCATTGCACGTCCAAGACACGGATTAAGTCAGCTTACTTGTTGATACATTGAATTTCCAATGCTTCTAAATTAGTTATTTCTAAATAATAATAAGTCATTAGTGACGTCATATCAATGCCTTATTGCTAAGCGTGACTGCTACGCTAGAGGGTCTGGATTCAATTCCCAGGTTGTGCAGATTTTTCTATGAAATTCTCAGTAGCAGGTCGGAGTTTGGATTTTTGCTCGCTAATGGCAATAGGGTTGTCTCTATTGCATGGGACCTTAACATACCGGCGAATTGTAGGTTTACATTAGAACATTTCTGCTTAACCCTTTGTGCAATACAGGCTTGAAGGACTAATGGCATTATTAAGTTATTTCTAAATAACAATAATTTTGTGTATTGCATAAAATAATGTGTTAGTAACATCAGTGTTGCTTAGTTTTTTTATTAAAAAACAGTAGGTTCCTACCTAAATGATTTTCTGCATGAAAACATCAATGGAAAAGTCAGATCAGAACTATGCCTTGGATTTAAACTTCCAATTCCAGCTGATTCCCGAATATTAAGATAAAGATTTTGAATTTGATGAAGGAACTATACCTCTCTAGTTAGGTATAGAATACTTTAAACTACCTCTGTAGGTATTTTACGTAATTTCAGGGAATTATTATTTCAGTCTTAGTCAAGCTTATCGTTTCCAACAAAACACGATACAGGCTGGGTCTAATAATTAAATTAGTTTAATACAGGCTTTATGTTTCAACATGAGTAGTATTAGGTTGTCAGAAATAATAGTAACAATATAATTATACTGTCTTAACGCTTTGTCTCAGGTATTCGACCTTTTAGAAGTACAATGTACTCTATAAAGTATTCTTATCTAGGTTGGTAAATTGGTATCTTTAAATCCCGGGTTAGCGAGCTTTTTATGTCATGTTGATAATGTTTCGAGCAGGAATCGAACCGCGATCCATTTCACTAAAGCGGATTGCTCAGCAACCATGCCATACGTGAATACAACTACTACTACAATACTTTTATAAGTTTATGACCCATTGATATTAAACTGTTCAGAGCAGCGGATTCAATAGTGCTGTATGTAAATCGCAAATCCACAATGTAACATACCTTTATTAAGGAACCCTTTAAAATAGAGAAGTTGCAATGTAAATCATACATAATTCCAATATAATGTCAGTTTCTTTAATGTCAAAATTAAATGGTATTTCAATAAACTAATAAAAACAAAAACGTCAATCGTGAACAAACAAGATTGTATTAAGACCAAAAATTGAACCAAATGTGATATTTATGACATCGAAACTGGACCAACATTACATATTACGTGCTACAAAAAACAGCGCGATTTTAACACAATCCGTTTTTCTAAAAAAAGTCGAGAATAGAAACGCGGCCAAATGCCTCCTTACACGGCGATAACACGGCTAATAATTTAACCCAAGACATAAATAAAGAGAGAAAAACAAATAAATTATGAACCCGACAAAATTCGAAGAAAATAAAAACAAATAAGGAGTTCCTTAGGCGGCCATTTAATTTCATGAAAGCAGACGCGTATTCTAATAAGCTGGAAACATTACTTGGTTTTATTGCGCATTTTCACTTAACTTCCAGTCGGTATTTCTCTTTGGTAGTCATTCCCAGCAATAGTCTGGCCAACGTGAATTATTTAGAATTAGACTACGCCTTTCGAAGATACGGCATTAAACATTCATCGGTACAACCCTTAAGCTTTTGACTGTACGCTTCTCGAAACTAACATTGTGCGGGTGAACTACATGTCATCGAGTTTTCGAGAACCAATCGATACCTACACTACATACAATGTTATTCGATTGCATTTAAATAAATAAAGCTGTTCTCGTTCAGACATGCTGCAATCAACTGTTTGAAAAAAACAAATGAAACAAAATCATCGCAATTCCAGAAAGCTTAGGCAGAGGTGTATGTGTCTATGTACCTACTGATATAATCGCGTCTTTTTAGTTTCATTTCGTTTCCATACAATAGCAAATCGCAGCAGCGCAAATCTAATTCGACCTTACTGAGAATTTCCTAATAGAAAAAGAGTCCCTAATAAGTTAATTACTCGACCTGGAAGTCGAATCCAAGACCTCACGCTCAGTAGTTGCGGCTATTACTTCGATCAATGACGTAGTCAGTTATAGACCAATAATAATATTATACAATTTTGAGTATCTTGACCAAAATTTATCAAATTATATACCAATAGTTCTGTTATAAGCCAAGAAATACACTTGAATACCTATTGCATTACCTTACTAGACTACTTCTACGGCTTTCCGCCAGCGGCTTCGCCCGCGTGGTCTTGATAACCTTTTAACCCGCTTTTCTGTTGAATTTTTTTCTGAATTTTCTTTGCTATAAACCTCACGGAGCCCGACACCTTTCCAACGAATGCAAAACCGTGGAAATCGGTTCGTGCGTTCTGGAGTTATAGCGTCAGGAAGGAAAACCCGACATATTTTTATATAGTAGATAAACGTCAAAGATTTTGGTTGTTACTTTACGCTGCAACGGCTAAACAGATTTGGCTGAAATAGAATTGAGATAGATACCTTACGTCCCATATGATATTTCTGTCGAGATCACGGGTTCCCACGGGAATAATTTGTACAGAAACAGAATTCTACACAGATGGAGCCGCGGGCAAGTACTACAAAGTTAGAACATAAAGTCAACAATCCCAATAACTGTACGTACTTATATAGTGTAACAATACCCTTACAACTACATAGAGAACTAACTGTTCAATACATACACCGAAACTAGTCGAGGGGTGGCTTCATACAATTATTATACCAATTTGTAAACTCTGTACATACCTCAGGCATTGTCTCCACTGTTACAAGATGTCAAAATCTTCCTAGCCTTTTCCCAACCATGTTGGGGTCGGCTTCCAGTTCCAGATAAGGCTGAATATCATTATTTTACACGCAGCAATTACTATTAGACTTCCACAACCCAATTTCTGTGCAATATCGATACCAATACCGATGGGCAATTGCGGCTGAATATCAGTATTTGACACGGAGCGAACGCCATTAGACATCCACAACCCAATTTCTGTGCAATACCGATGGGCAATTCTTCTACCACCAACGAATGTGTTGGAATGGCAGCCGGGACCGCCGTTTTTACGTGCTCTCCGAGGTACAGAAGTGTCTCGATGTGAAGAATGGCCATCCACAGAATAACTGCAGCAACCGTAACTTAACCTTGCAGATTGGTTGTTCAGCATAGTTACAATTTTATTAGTCACGAGCCCCTCCTGTACCAATATGTAAAAGCCTTATTTAACTTTATATGGGAGATTAACTCCAGTCATTATCCCTAGATAATTTTAAGGGACTGAACCTTTATAATCAAATTAACTTTATTGGACGGCAGCTCGCGTTAAATAAAAGTGGATTTCTAATTAATTGTCGTATAATAGATATTAATCGTGTGCGACAATTTTGTAGGAGTAAAAATGAGCGTAATTTACTTTTTGTCTTTGTTTGCCTTCTGTGAAAGAAATTAAATAACTTCTTTGTTTTCTGTTTTCTTCTGTTAATGTTATTAAAAATCATTTATTACAAATTACTGGCAGGTTGCTGTGTTTTCGCGTGATGGTTTAGTTTTTCCTAATAAGTAATATTTAGTGCTCACCCATGCTGTTTATAGAACTATGAAAAAATCTATCTAGACCCTGTAAGTCAGTGTTAGAGTTTTAGCACATACTGGTAATAAAACATGAAGCTACGACCTTCTAAATTTGTTGGGCATGAAAGGTTAATTTCCCAAAGAATCTTCTCAAATCCTTTCTTAGGGGATGACGGTCGTCATAATAACGATATTTTTGTAGAACAGAAGTAGAATTTATTAATAAAAAATATAAGTACACTGGTAACACAAAGATTTAATAGGGCCGTAGGCCAAAGTAACAATTTACATAGTCAGGATCTAATTAGCATTAACACACATAGCAAAATACACAAAGATCGAACAATGATCGTACGACTATCGGACAGAGATTCGATATCACTCACACAATTACCAGCGGCGAAGGTTCGAACATAGCACGTCTGTACTATCCGAGATCTCGAGCAGAAGTGAACGAAGTGATTTTTTTTTTGACGTATGTAGATTCTAGCTCAAGAGCTTTTGAATCTTAACCGGGCTTGGGAACGAAGTGACGTTCCGGCAAGCCTTTTATACATTCGGACACAGTCATTATGAAAAATAGGCGGGTAGTCTTGAACATTATTTTTATAAAATCCCTAACAATATAATATGTGTGTCAAATAATTACACCGCCATTATTCCGGCAGCGGCGTCGCCCGCATGGTTGGGTATTTCTTTTAAATTATAGCCTATGTCACCCGGGGATAGCTTCTCAACGGTGAAAGAATTTTTCAAATCAGCCCAGTAGTTTCCAAACCTATTCCATTCCAAAAAAATTAAACAATCAAATCTTTCCTCTATATAATATTAGTATACATATACATACTTACCTCCTTAGCTTGAAAACGATTTTTTTCAGCAATAGCCTTTAAAATGCACACTAAACACTACTGTTATTTCTTTTCCTGTCTCCAATTGGCGTTGGAATGAAAGTCACCCTGCTTAACCTTTGTCACGGCGCAGTGACAGCTCGCTACTACATAGCGATACATCACCTAAACGCTTACCGGAGACTTGCTTCTGTATTTTGCTCAGGTAGCCATTTTGTTTTGATTCCCTTTTTGTAACTAGGTGGTTAAGTGAAATCTTTTTTGCCTTTAAACTTCAGATCCAGCTGTCTCTAGAGCTGCCCCCCAGCAACGCCCTTAAGCCTTCCGTTAATGGACGCCCTCAGCTGCTGTTGCTTAGTTTATAAGTGTCCCTGGCTTAACTGAGACAAACTCCAAGCTGCTACTGACAATTTCACAGAAAACCCAACAAACATTGGTCGACTTGAGAATCGAATCCAGGAGCGCGCTTACGACCACTAATGAGACAAATGGCAAAACTTTCAGTGATTTTCTCATACCTTTATAAAAAGAAAACCAAATTCCATTAAACCTAGAATTTGTATGCATTGGGCATACAAATTCTCAAGGAATCCTTATTCGGTTTGAAATCGAAAGCGCAGGCGTAACCCGGACGCGATTCGAGATTATCCATTTCCTCTCGATAAGTGAGAAGTTTTCCTCTACAAGATTAAATATTGCATCCCCTGGTACCCCGTGGCGTGAGTAATGCAGTGTCAGTACTAGACGTGTATGGAGAAACCCGGGGAACTTTCTACAGAGAAGTTTTTAAGTAGGAGAAATCAATTTTTTATGTTAGTTCAGATTTAGAAATGTGGCTTCAAAAAAAGTTTTGTAGAAGTGGCGAAGACTTTGGGCAACAAAATTGAAAATGACATTAGCTTTTTGTATTTTTTTTAAGCATTTTCCATGCTATTTTATGCTTTTTCCTTCATTAAAAATAACTTGAAAATGACATTGTCAATGACACATCATTAAAAAAAATGTCATCCCATCAGTTGAGACAAATGCTTTAAAATTCAGTTGCAAGACATGACCCAGAACAGACTGACATGCTAAATAATAAACCTTTGGGCATTGTGGATATAGGTAATAAAAACAGCAATCGGGAAAACATCTTGGGTCATTAAAAAGTCTATGTATTATATAGTTTTACTAACGTCTTTTGTGTCGGAAGTATTATTAAGTAACTTTTAGAAATAACAGACCACAGTCCCATGAAATAAAGTTCAGTTTCCATCGATAACTGTAAAAATCTTTATATCCATATACTATTAAAAACGCCCCTTGCCGAGATCAATTCTCATGGTGCAGTAGCGACTCAAGAATAATCCTGCTCCATTACTCTCTCCAATGTGTCGACATCCTGCCGATTTGTACCACAATATTCAATTATTTTCACATTACAATTCAATTCGGTTTTAGCATTCTAACCGTCGCTAGATCGAGCAGAAAGCAGCATTCAAATTGCATCAGTAAAGGTGCAATTTATTGTTGTAGGTATTGCTTTTAATGTATTTGTATATTGATAGAAAATAGTGTGAATAATTGAGGGAAAGTTTTCCACTTTAAAATCAAAATGATTAGTTTCTACTGATCAGTACTTAGTGTCATTTCATTTATTGATATTTAAAAATATATAATACCTATTATCTACTTGTTTAAAGACTGATAATATGTCTCAATTGGCTCAGGAATCAATAATTTTTTATCTTAACACTAACAGTAACTTCAATTTTCACTGGACCAAACACACAAGTCAATAGCTCATAAAAACATACTCGTAAGTAAAGAGCATCTTGTAATCCGCCCACGAAACATAAAACGAAATTCATAAGGCATGGCCCAAGACCGCCACAGCGCCATTTGTCAGCAAAATGCTAGGGGCCGATATATGGCAAGCCGTAGACGATATTATGGATGCTTGGCTGGCAGCACGAAGCTTGGCTGGCGTTCTGCCATGTGGCTGTAACACCATGCTCCGGGCTATAAACCGCTCCCAAGTTTGGATTAAGAAAGATTAATTGTCGCATGTGAAGAATTTTCCTTGAACAGTTTCAGCTTGAGATTTCCGGAATACGTAACTAATGAATACTGTCTACAGACTCGCATTAAATTAATGCGTGTTAAGCAAATCTATACAAATAAATAAATTCAAGTGTCTGTTTGTAAATTAAAACTTCATATGAAAGTATATAAGGTATTTACATAAAAATTATGTTTTTTTTTGTCTTTCTGTCTGTTTATTCCTTTGACTTCTGACTTTCACTCGCAGATAGCTAATGTTATAAGGAGTAACTTAGGCGTTATTTTAGTAATTTTATTTATATAAAACATTGGATGGATACGGAACAGCTTATAAATCAAATATTATTAATCGTTTCAAATGTTTAAAAAATATTTTGTTTTATTTCAGGTAAGCTTCAAACAACAAGCAAGCTTCTTTCGTGACATAGGTGTTTTCCGTAAGTGATGACATTTTGTTTTACTACTGGGCCCGTCTTTCATCTTGGAATGTAGTTGGCTAAGTTATGGTCCACCAAGCTAACTTAATAGGGGTTTGCAGACTTGAAGACATTGGGAGACAGACACCGTTGAAGTAATTTGTGAGGCTTTCGGGATGTTATTTATCCTCACTTTCCTAAAATGATTACTCATATCTTTTTTCATTTTCTATCTAATACCAGTTATTTTAATGACTTCACCGTAAATTTAGAATGTGAAGGCAAATTTCGACCTGGCGACGGGTGGGATTCGCGGTGGACTAGAAGACGCAGGATCGAATACTGCCCGCAGTCGATGATTACTAAATTGATTCGCAATTTACTCGAGACCTACTTGGCCATCCATAGTGCTATTTCATGACTACTACTACTAATACAAGAATACAACTAAGAAAATAGCTTTTTTACCGCCATAAACATAAATTTCGTGCACCAAAACATTACGTCTGACTACAGAAAATGTTTTAAACATATATTTCACAAAGCACAAAGACCAAGACTGGCACAAAACGAAATAAAAAGGAAAAATATATGCAGTTCGTGCATCATTGGATTCCACGTAAGTTGGCTGGGCCTTAATCCAAATAGTTGGTTCTGTCCGAATAGTTTTACGAGCAAATCTTTATTGCACCCGCTTAATTTCGCGAAACTATGCCGCTCGGTGCTAAATGAATTTATTTTTCTGCACTGTAAACACTAGTGCTGGGTTTTTGGAGCCTTTCGTTTTGCGTCAAAGTTCAAAGAGAATATTCTGAGAATATCTCTGTTTGTTATTGAATTACCTTCAAGTTCTTATCTTTGTGAAGTTTGTGAACGGACTTGTTCGTATTCCATGTAGATTGTTGTCTGTGAATTCTGTTTTCGTTTTGAGTAAAGCTTTATGAATGTTAACAACTGATCTTAGAACTGTCTTGTTGATTGAGTTTGGAGATTGTTAATGAATAGTTAGTTGAGATTCGCTCTATAAAAATTATATTAAAGACTAGCATTCCGCCAGTGGCTTCGCCCACGTGTTCTTATAAATAATAGCCTACGTTATTCTGCCTAAGAATTTTTTTAATCGATCATGTAGTTATTCAGTTTTTTCATTACAAACATATAAATCTTTTCTCTTTATAATATCAATTTTTTAGCGACTGAAAAATACGATCACAGGCAGGGTTCGAAGCTATGTCTCTCTGGTATATTACGTGCGAATTGTGGTTGTCCATAATTACAACTCTACCTTACCGTTCAAAAATACAGCCGTGATAGTAGATACTTGTATATTAAGAGAAACGTAGAACAAAAATAATTTCTTAAAAATACATGCTACTTTTTCTGATATCTTTTATAATTACAGTATATTCAACCAGAATTACACCTGATAATTACACACTAATTACTACTAATTAGTGTAATAGTTCTACAACTATACGTTGAAAAAGTTACGGTATGGTGTTTACCAATATCCTGTTATTATGACAAAATTAATATGGTATAATTATTATCTTTTTTTTGTATTTTTTAAGCATTTTCCATGCTAAGATTACAAGTTATTTTTAATGAAGGAAAAAATCGGCTGGCGGGCAGGATTCGAACCTGCGTCTTCTGGTTCGGTACACCAGACGCTTTGACCACTAAGCAACCGCGAGCCCTCTGGTGTACCGAACCAGAAGACGCAGGTTCGAATCCTGCCCGCCAGCCGATTTTTTCCTTCATTAAAAATGGTATAATTATGTTTATTTAGGTGGCAAACGACCGGTCCCTGTGGAAGTCTATGGGGGAGGGCTTTGTTCAGTAGTGGATCTCTTTTGGCTGATATGATGATGATGATGTTGGTTATTTATAGTACAATTTAAACCTAGTTTAAATTTTAAGTATTTTTAAGCAATGGTGGCCTATTGTTTAGACAGCTGACCTGTCATAATCAGCAGGGTGAGTGTGAAATAAAATAGCTACAAATGTCCTATTAATTTCTGTCATTTTGATTTTATCAGAAATAGATTCACTTTGTATGTAAAATTAACTGCCAAGTTGGCTAAGTAGTTGCAAAAACAGTTGCTGAGAGTGAGGTTCAGGATTTATTATCAGTTTGAGTAAAGTGTAACTGGGGTATTCTATGAAATTCTTACTATGTAGCTCAGTGTTTAGATTTGTGCCCGGCTCGCCCTGAGACCTATAAACATACCGGGAATAGACAAGAAAGAAAGAAAATGAGTTTATTTTCGTCTAAAACGACGCATGACAAAATTATGGTAAAAGACAAAAGTTTTAGTTAAACATAAAACAACTAAAATCAAAAGAATACAAAAAAAAGAATAAATCATGCTTCTGACAACACAGAGGTGTTTTTGGCAATTTAATGGTTGGCAAAGCAACTTGGCAATTTAGAAAGAAAAAGAATCAATTTATTCTTGTCCAAAATGACGTAGGGTAATAGGGAACATTAATAAATCATACCTAACATAATAGGTATAGATATAAAGCGTAGGTAATTGTATGTTAGGTAAAAAAAACTTATTCACGTATTCAAATGCATAATCCCGACTAAAATATCGACCAACAATAAGCATTTGACTTAGTTTTTCCTTAGCTTTAAATATACTATAGGTACAGTCACGAGCAAAAACATGTATACACTGAAAAAAACCCCCGACACGAAATGTCATTTGCCATTTTGTAGTGGCGGCCATCTTGGATTTGAAATTTATCATAGTGTATAGTATTCTACCAGTCAAGCCCTTTCATTTGATATCCATATTGACGCTGTTGTGAAAAAATATGTAATTCGCAATTTTGTAGCGGCGGCCATCTTGGACCGATTTTTATCAAATTTAGCTAAGAACACTCCCGACTAATTCACCTTTCAAATAAAAAAACAATCAAAATCGGTCCATCCGTTCGGGAGCTACGATGCCACAGACAGACACACACACACACACACACAGACACGTCAAACTTATAACACCCCGTCGTTTTTGCGTCGGGGTTTTGTTAGTAAATACATGTTTTTTTTCGTGACTGTACTAGTTAAACCAAGAATAAATAAGGCGCTACCAGACTTGAGTACATGAACATTCAAAGACAAACATACCAAGTGCAGTTGCCACATCGAATATAGAACTATCCCGTTCGATATTGTGTTGGGCGTCACCGTCTCGGTTATGAAATATTCACAAATGTACACATGTTGTTAGTATACCTACAGTACAGTACATATCGGGTTGTGTACATTATGTACCGCTTTTGGGGATAAAAATATGTCGTTCAACTCTGTTGTTTCTTTAAAATATTACAACACTAAAATTTTATCTTGTGTTTTGAGTTCAATTGACTTAGGAATTCATTAAAGGTATTTGAAGCTTGTTACCAAGTTCTAAGTTAATTAAGTGGATGGGTAATGACAGGGAATGCTTTGTCCCTTTCCCGCAATACGAGTGTTAATACAGAATTTGTATAGCGTACTGTCATGTGACGTCACATTATAGTATAGTACAGTCAATCCGTGTAAAATACTGATATTCAGCCGCATCCTGGTTAGACTGGAAGCCGACCCCAACATGGTTGGGAAAAAGCTAGGAAGAAGTTTTTTGGGCTCTATTTATGTACAACTTTTTTTTGTAAATAATCAGTCAAATACCAATTTTGAACAGTGATTAATTGTGTTGCATGCATTTAGTTTATGATCTGTCTTTGCTGCTCTATATTTAGTATAAATATGATTCTTTCTGTATTCGTCTATCGTCATTACTATCTATCTACGGTGTTCAAATAATTTTCATCCCACCATCTCGGAAAGAGTATTTTTACTCTTCGATATCTGAGTGCAAAAGTCGTTTTTATCCTCTAGAGAGACAAAGTAAATTGAATTTAGAACATCGTGCTTTTACCCCCCTGGCGCCGAGTTTATCATACAACTTTTTTTTAATTTGTTAAAAACTCAGACTTGGAACCTTCCCTAGGTCTAGGTCCGAGTCTAAACGCAACAAAGTATCGATATATGTCGAATCGATATTTTGTGAAAATATCAGTATCGAGACTGATATTTTTATTTAAAAATATCGATATATGGGCGATATATCTTAAAAACCAAATTATAAAACAACAAATCAAGTCGACCAAAAACAAAAAATACATTAAATATAATTTGTTAAAAAGATGTTAGTATAAAAAAAGTATTTCTATTTGGAATTTTTATAATCTTAAAACTTATAAATGTTTATTGGTCTGTAAAAAATATAGATTTTTATACCTTTTCGATACTTTGAATTTTATATCGATGCATCGATATATCGAAATATTTAATATCGCTCAAAAATATCGATACATTAAAAAAATAATATCGATATTTTTTCAACAAGCCTATCGGAACTTTCTTGGTGTACTTTTTTAAGTCACTATCACCAACATTACAATACCTAACAAAAATATTACACTGAAGTAATTATAGCAACGTTACTTTCAATTTCTCTTAATTATACCTAGTATTATTTGTTATAATTTAAAGAATAGGTATTCTGTAAAACTTAAGTACCTATCATATAGTATTTAATACCTAAACTGAAATAAAAGTATCTTGTGGTTGTAAATGTTTTTTTTTAGTCATTTCCTCGCTGAGGTGGAATGAAAAGTTACGTGTTGCACTCGAGTGCAAAGATTTTTCACCTTGTGCTCTTTTAATTCCCTCGCTGACGCTCAGGATTCTAATTTTTGAATCACTCGCTCCGCTCGTGATTCAATGTTAGAATCCTTCGCTTGCTCGGTCATCAAAATTGAGCACGCGGTTAAAAAGCAACTTTGCACTCTTGTATAACAAATAACTATTGTCCAATAGTAGCGTGCCTAAAACATATTTATTTTCTCTATACAATTTGCATGTTGCACGAATATTTACACAGTTGTAACATATCCAATATATTTCTAGCAGCATTTGTTTTTGGTAACGCGCCCGAAACGCTCACAAAGCGAATCAATCCGATACTGAACGCATGATCAACGCCATAGTGTTCCAGTTTGACGGGTACTACGCTGTCGTAAGACCTAACACGTTTGACAGAACCCAGATACGGACTAGTGACTGCATAGACGTGTAGACATCCATTCAATAAAGCCCCGACACAATGCACTGGGTTTATCCAATACAGATAAGCTTGAATGAGATTGCATGGGTGTAATCTTGTATGGACTAGAAACATCTTCGTTTTACAATTCTGAATGAATGTGACGCTGTTCCTAGCGGCTTTCTTGATTTTCTTTTGTTTTTAAATTGAAAGTGGAACACGTGACATTAGCATAGGTATGTACGTACAGTTCTCGCCAAACTTATTGTCCGGGTTGAAGTTGGCAAAAGCTAACTTTAACCCGGCCGTAAAACATTTGAGAAAGGAAAATATTGGATTAAAACGACAGCCTACGACTTGAGCTTTCGTTTTATTTCTCCGATATAGTTTTGTTTCTCCGATTTTTGATAGCTGGTATCAGTTAGAACAAAAAATATTATTTTGATATACCTAGTAAGACAACAATACTTGTAATATTTTTCGTGAGGTATAGTATATCTTTCTCTTTTATACTAGAGATTGTATGTATTCTTATATTCGGTCCAGTCGAGATTTTTAAAGTCATTTTGTATGTATTGCCCTAGGTTGGCGTAATATTATATTCAAAAACACCTACATTAAGTTAGTCTGTTAATTCTTCACTTATAGAACAACCGAATAGATGTACGTTACAAACTACATAATTATGAGATTAAAAGAGCAGATATAAAATTCAGAAAAAAATATACAACAAAAGAATACATATCTTTGTTTGCCACGATTAATTAAAAATTCTATTTCAAAGTTTCAAACAAGAATATTGTTCTTGTTTCATTTCTTTGTAACATTTAAATCAAATCTAGTGTTGTGTGGCCACACGTAAATGTATTACAGTAATTACTTGTGTGCCAGTGGTTGGCAGGCCTGCATGGCCAGATGCCAGTAGCGGCCTCACTAACAGCTTATCTTAGCTTAGATACTTTATGTAGGCCTTGTTTTGCTCTAGATAGTTAATTTTTATAGTTTCTTAAACGGTGTGTAGGCCGCTGAGAATATACTTAGAAAAATTAGCACAAAATGGGAAAATAAATCTCCTTTTCATATTTTTGTGGGGATTTCCCTAAATTTTAAATTAATACCTTCACAGCAGCAGACAATAGAGAACAACACAGAACAGCTGGGTTCGATTTATAGGTTAAGCAAAGTGTAAGTTCTTAGTAGCAGCTCGGAGTTTGGAATTGTGCCTGGGTGCATGGGGACCTAACCATTGGGGTTAACATCAGGGCACTTCTGCCTAACCTCTGCCTAAATACAGCCGTGATCGCATGTTATGTTATGTTTATATCTTTTATTAATTTATCATATAAAATCTACATACATGATACATCAATTGCGAAACTTTTTCAAAATGCATGCTCCCACGTCGAATAAATAAACTCACACGAGGAAAAAAGTCGAAAGCCGTTCTCAAGATAGACTGACGTCTCCGTCACAACTTCAAGGTACTGCTAAATTATTCACACACAAGTAGGTGAAGCAAAAACTGAGACAAAGTGAGTCTCGAGGCGTTCATTAAGAGCTCTGCCACTGACACGTCCTCTGTGTGAGAAGTTTGCCTGAATTTTGACTGATATTTTGGAGACAGGAATCGGGAGCTTAAAATTCTGTAGATGTATTTTTAGTTTCGAATCGAAAGAAAGATTTATACTCATTTTCACCAACGTCTCGCTTAAGGGCCGCACTCAGAAACGTTAATTAACGTTAATGAATCGTTAACAAACAGTGGCTACTGTAGCTTGGCTTATTTTTCCATATTTGCTACACTCAGAGACGTCGCGTAACCTAATGAATCATTAGCTAATAGAGACCCAGTATAAATTAGTACACTGACAACGAACTCAAATATGGAAAAATAAGGCAAGATATAGCAGCCACTGTTTGATAATTATTTATTAAAATTAGATCCTTACGTAACCGCTAGAGGCGCTGCGAGGGTTTTCCATACAAATATTTTACCGCGTTGCTAACGAGTCTAGTGAGAAAAACTCATGGTCGAGTCAATGTTTTACCACCTCCTGGTTCCCGTTCCCGTTAAATTAATGGGCTGATAGTTTCATAAAAAATATTGCTTCAATATTAGAGGAAGTTGGCTAGAATGGGAATTAGAGTCTTATTCTAAAACAGTAGGTAAATAGCATGCCATTTTTTAATTTATACATTCTTAAAAAACATAGCAATGTTGGTAATGATATTTAAAATTAATAACATTACTCGTAAGTATAATTAATTTTTTGTATAAATTGAAATGTTGTTTTTGCCCATAGCCAAAAAGCAAAATTTACGGTGGAGGGTCAGCATAAAAACGAACAGGAAAAAATTGAATTCTATTATTTATTTTTGATGATTTTACTGAAGGAAAACAGAAAGATTTCTTTTTATATAGCTTTACACCTGTTTCCCATAGGAGTAGGCAGAGACTATAGATTTCCACTTGCTACGATCCTGGCACACCACTTTCGCTTCGTCTATGTTCATTAACCTCTCCATGCTTTTTTATATCTCGGGCTATTAAAAAAATATTCAACATGGTTGAAAAATTTAGTTCCTGAGTATTCAAAATTTTTTTACTCGTTCTTTATTTTCCTAGACAACATTGAGTTTTTTATACATAGGGTTAGATGATCGAGACATGTAACATCTTTACATTTTCCTTGTGATATTTTCTAAATCCCCGATTCTTCATGCTTCACCCTAAAGATCCAAACGGTTGTTATCTCAAAATCTTTTGTTCTTGTCACGGACACCCGCATACATATTCCGACTCCTCGCCGTCGCCATTTCCATATCCCTCAAATATATCATTGCGTTTGGAATATTTTATGCTGTCGGTATCTAACCGGCGTTTTGTGGTAATGTCTTCGTTTGATGTATAGCAGTCAAGAACACTCGTGGTCTAAATATCTTGCCATTATGTATATTGTGGCCACATTAAGATGTAACGTCGCAGAAGGGAGCCTCTTAGCGTTTTTTCCCTGCGTAATCACGACCCAGATTGCTCTGTCGCGAAACATAATGCCGCATCGGGCAGGAAATTTGTTAAAATTATAGACGAACATTTATTTCTCCTCGAAATATCGAATATGGGCTCGACTTCCTTTTACTAAAAGTCCGATGAAATTACTGGGCAAATGGCGCCTCGTTTGTGCTTAATTCGTACATTTGTTTGTGCAATCTTTTTCGACGAAATACGACGGCAAAAAATAATTGAAACAAGCATTTTTCTCGGTACAGGAAATTAGCGCCGAGATTGTTCTTTGTTGAATTTAATTGGATCAGATTATAGACAATGAGTGACGTTTTTGCGTCACGCATACGTAATAACCGGACGACAAGGATAAAATAGAAATGTAAAAGCGTAATAAAGTGCAAAGAATTTTATATGGGTTTTTTGGAGTCGTTCAAAAACTCGCACAGTGAAATCTCCTTCCACGGCTACTTCGTTAAATAATCTAAAGAGCTGTGGAGGTGCGCGAATTGCGGCAACCGACTCGAACAAAACGCGCTGGAGCCGCTTGAATTTGCAATTTCAAGGAGTTTCGTTCTCTCACAATTTGCTTATACCGAGCCCCACGTTGGGCGCCATTCCATGTAATTCGGTCCGCAGCCGCACTAAAGTTAAGTAATCGCACACCGTCGTACTGCTGCGTCGCCCGCGCTTCCAGGACCTCCTTATTTTTTTGGCATCGTTTCAAATTAAAAGCGATAACAGTGAGCCTGCTTTTCCTTTTACAGACCCCCACTGGCACGTCGAAACAAAGCCACCTACTTACAGCATACACAATTTATCACCCTTTGTTGGAAGAGCGTCAGAACTGTCGGCTGAACTATGGAATGAAATTAACAACTAATGACGTTTGCCGCTTTCCTCCTCTTTATACTGTTCCAATATCATTTGGGTTCACATAACGAGCGAATTTCAACTTATCCGCGCATAAATGAGAATACAAAATGTTATGAGCAATATTAACGAACTAAACTAGCATTCTCGATGGAGGTCGAGCTCGCCTTTCATTTTCTCTTCAATAATGAATAAGTGCTGACCCCCGCAAGCTGCGCGAAATTTAATTTTAATACGGGACAAGCCACTATCTGGCAACGTCGCCTAACAAAACATGGCCTGCGTCGCGTAGATTAGACCTCGCTTACAACATGTTTGTTCACGGCTAATGTTTTTGACGCTATTATACGTGTTAGGACACATTAATCTTAATTGTATACGTTACTAACTTCGAATTTTCCATCCAAGGGTAAAATGCCGGATGGTGAGCCATTACTAAATTGTAATAGAACATCTAACATTCTTCGGCGTATACAATTGGGGCAAAGTTACTGCAATTTCATGAATTGTCCTCGGCAGTTATTATTCGGCGTGTAAGCGGGAATTTGTCTCTCCAGGACATAGCTGGTTTTGTCCTGGAGTTTCCCGTAAATTCGCATGGTTCGCTGGCTCCTTTGAAAAGTCGCGGTTGGTTTTACGCTTTTGGCGGTATTGTTCGTGGCGTTTTGACTTTGAATTTTAACCAGCCCCGTACAGAAATTGCGGAGGGATGAATAATGTTTTGCTGTGCAGTTCGTGCTTGAGTAGTAATTGTGCATTTTGGTTGGAATTAGTTTCGATTCGCTGTTTGTGATCTCATCTGTCTTAAACAGACTTAAGATCAAAGAGGTAGAGGTAACTATAACTAAAGTTCTTGCTCATAGTCTTCCATTCGTAGCAAACTACGATCGTAGCCATCTCTATTAACGTTAGAAACGTTAAATTAAAATAATGTATTGACAATGAGTCTTCAGAAGCTCTTCTTAATAAGACGACTGCATAAAATCAAGTTTTACACAGACAAAGCAAAAAGAAAGATCTAAGGAATCCACTTTTTGCCGTGAGCGGGGTTTTGAGTGGAAATAGCTCTGTACAGATGCATTCGACGTGCTTAATCTCTCAAATCCTTTCGAGATCTCTTCCCCGTTCCTCAACGAGAACACAGGAATGCAGGGCAAACGATTTCAAAGCCAAAAATATCGGAATTATTTATTCTTCAACGGAATTTAGAAATGTTGATTTAAAAATGTAAAATGCTTTTAAATTACTTGAAATAGGCATCCCTTTTGTCGGTGTAAAATCTAAACTTATAAGTAGGTTTTTTAAGTTTTGATCCATTTATAACCTTATATCAGAAAGTCGATCTTGTTGAGAAGAACAGGCAAGAAACTCTTTATACACTTCTTAGAACAAATGATGAATGAAGATGATGATGATGAATTTATACTTACAAAGATTGCAAGTATAAATTCAAATCAAATCAAATCAATTTATTTACATAACGCAGGTTACAAAGATGGTGAAAGATATTATATTGTTCAGTGTTTTACCAATGACGGTGTGCAAATCTTTACATTATCATAAAGGGCCTGTTTCACTATTTCTGGATGGCTATCCAAATAAAAAAAATTTATTTTTTTGCCAATAAAATTTAAAAATGGAACCAAATATGTATGAATTTATCTGCCAGATAATTGAACGGGAACTTGTCAGTTAGTTGTGAAACAAAAAATGAACCCCTAAAATTTCTAAACATTAACAATCTTTTTTAAACAATTTACAATAATAATAATTGATCACGAAGTTAAGCAGATATAATAATTAAATATGTCAAAACAATACATCTAATAATCGAAATGAAAATTATTTAATAAATTTAAAAAAAAGCAATAGAAACGGAATGTATCAGCTGTCAGACACAAGGAGAGGAATCATGTTACAATGCTCTCAGGCGGCGAGCTAACGAACTGAGACCTAAGATATTAAACTCGACAATTTATATCTATACGTGTCTCAGTATTGTCGACAAAATGTTGATACTTTAAAAAGTCTACGCTAAATTTGTTTTATCTCCTCAACAGATGTTTACTGGAACAAGATTCTTGGTAATGCTATTATTAGTAGCAGTGATAGCCTAGGGATGCTCATATCCCTGGACTGCCAAGTCGTAGGTCTCGAGTTCCAATCCATGGCCTCTAACTTTACGTAATTATCGTATTAAAAACTAATTTTAACTGGTTTACAACGCTAAAAGAAAACCTTGTGAGGAAAACTGTATGCTTGAGATATTTTCTCGACGGCGTGTGAAGTCTGCCAACCTGCACTAAGCCAGCGTGGTGGACTATAGCCTAATTCCTGCTTCCTTATTCGCACACTAATACTAAACTAATGCCCAAACAGACCCGACCTATAGAGGGAACTCTGCTTTGAAGGAATCGAACCAAAATCCTTTGTGGAGAGGACAATCAGCCAGTGCGCAAATTGGAGCCGTCTACTACATTTTATATCGACTCTACATTTTAAAATATGTATGTCAATCCAGTTCTAACCTATGATCGTCTTAATAATTTCGCTCATTACAAGGTCCATTTTCATTCGGCATTAGCGAGTCAGATTGCATCGTCTTTGTACTGAACACGGCCTTGTCTGACTGTTACAAATTGAACTTAATCAAAGACTCGGTTCGGGAATTCAGTCTATTCTCTAAAGATGATATAATTGCAATTGTCTGAGAATTTTATCTGCGCTCACCATCGATTGGCGAGTTCTTTGTTAGTTCGTTACGAAACGAGGTCGTTTTAATTGTGTGTTTGTTTTTGCATGTGTTTCAATGTATTTATTAAGCTTGCCCGTAATTAAATAAAGTCAGAGTAGGTATTCCACGTGAGCGACTATAATCTGTAATGGTGCCCTTTTTCGGACGGCAATATATGGATTTCATATACCGATATCCGAGAAGAAGATTCCAAAAAAAGAAGTCCGAGACGTGCACGTTCGTAAATGGTTGTATGACAATGAAGGCAAAAAATTTAAAACTCAACGTGGGCGTATAAGAAATTTACCTACTTTTACCTTTAAACTTCAATATGATGAGCACCATCTAATAAAACACGAAGATAACCTATTATGGGTAAAGTAATAGTGACGTGAAGTAATCTTCACTTTTTTATGTGAATTTTTACTTTTACTTTAGTTTCTATTTCCAATTTGTCCAGAGTTTTGCACAAACACCAATATCCTCTTCATTTCCTGTATTCGAATATGGAAAATTCTATTGAAAACATCGCATTGTGTTGTTAATATTTAAATTCAACTACAAAACCAAATAAAGTGGTATCAATATATTTAAATGTAGAGATATGCTACATTTAATGTGTTTCGTAAATGTTCGTCACTGATGCGTTTACCACAATTACTTTTTTAAACGATTCAGCATGTAATTGTGGTGGAGCAGGACATGTTTTCTCCGTATTTACCTTTTATTTAAATTATTTTCTGAAAATGAGTAAACAGTACCTGACCTTTCATTGCACAGAAAGTCTATACAATGGGAGATCAGCTTAAACTGGAAATTTATAGCTCTTTATAATGTTATCGTGTAGTCCCGTAATAGGTATGAGATCAAAGAGATTGGAGCGTCCGCCTCAGGCTGCGGTTTCGACTCCAGCATGGTACAAAAATTTGAATGACCTAACAGGTCAATTTGTTCCTTATTTTTGTAAATTCTCCCACGACATACGAAAATATAGTACTTATGACTAAAGTTTATTTTTAATTCGATTTGTTAAACCGAACTCTCCGATTAAATTGTTTTTGAAATTATCACGTCATTCATTATAGAACATCATTGCGATGAATAAGTTAAAAAAATTGAATGACGTAAATATACTAGATTTGATTTTGGAATGATGTTTATTTTTAAATATTCTATTAAGCGGAAGCAGCCAAAGAGAGTATAATTATTTAATAAGCCACTTTGACTTAGAATACTTAATTCTGTAAAAATTCAGTATTCTGAGCCAAAGTGGCTTATTAAATTTTACATTAACATACCCTGTACTGAAAATACCTGTATCTACCTGTACGTACCTATGTACTCAGGCAGACCCTGAGTACATAAAGCAAATGAACTGTCCACACTGCTTATTTGAAGAGGTAGCCATAAAAAGTTTCAGGCAAATGTAAATAATCCCGCTGTAATTAACAGACAATTAAATTAACTTCTGGGGATCATATTTTCGTGAATATATTTTTTTAGGGTTCCATATTCAAACCATATTTTTCCATTTGTGTACGTGTTAATTAAATCATTTTGCGGTAGTTTTTCGTGTACATCATAAAATAGTTATTTGTTATACAAGAGTGCAAAGTTGCTTTTTAACCGCGTGCTCAATTTTGATGACCGAGCAAGCGAAGGATTCTAAAATTGAATCACGAGCGGAGCGAGTGATTCAAAAATTAGAATCCTGAGCGTCAGCGAGGGAATTAAAAGAGCACAAGGTGAAAAATCTTTGCACTCGAGTGCAACACGTAACTTTTCATCCCACCTCAGCGAGGAAATGACTAAAAAAAACATTTACAACCACAATATACTTTTATTTCATTTTAGGTATTAAATACTATATGATAGGTAAGTTTTACAGAATACCTATTCTTTAAATTATAACAAATAATACTCAATACTCAATACTCAATACTCAATACTCAATACTCAATACTCAATACTCAATACTCAATACTCAATACTTTATTGCATTCCATAATGTGTACATTAGTTGGTAGGTATGTAATACTAGAGAAATTGAAAGTAACGTTGCTACAATTACTTGAGTGTAATATTTTTGTTAGGTATTGTAATGTTGGTGTTAGTGACTTAAAAAAGTACACCAAGAAAGTTTCGGTAGGCTTGTTGAAAAAATATCGATACATCGATATATCAATATTATTTTTTTAATGTATCAATATTTTTGAGCGATATTTAATATTTCGATATAAAATTCAAAGTATCGAAAAGGTATAAAAATCTATATTTTTTACAGACTAATAAACATTTATAAGTTTTAAGATTATAAAATCCGAAAAAGGAATACTTTTTTATACTAACATCTTTTTAACAAATTATATTTAATGTATTTTTTGTTTTTGGTCGACTTGATTTGTTGTTTTATAATTTGGTTTTTAATATATATCGCCCATATATCGATATTTTTAAATAAAAATATCAGTATCGATGCTGATATTTTCAAAAAATATCGATTCGACATAATATATCGATACTTTGTTGCGTTTAGACTCGGAACCTAGGGAAGGTTCCAAGTCTGAGTTTTTAACAAATTAAAAAAAAGTTGTATGATAAATTCGGCGCCAGGGGGGTAAAAGCACGATGTTCTAAATTCAATTTACTTTGTCTCTCTAGAGGATAAAAACGACTTTTGCACTCAGATATCGAAGAGTAAAAATAATCTTTCCGAGATGGTGGGATGAAAAATATTTTATATCATAGCCTTTTGGAACAGAAATTGGAAAATTCGATCGGATTTTCGTATGAATCATGAGACCTGGATATTTAATTTAAATTCTAATAGGATGTGGTGTAGTTGTCTCTATAGTGTCTCTCTTGTCTAAAAGGAAAACGTGACTATAGCCCGCGCGGAACTAGTTTGCAGCGCCTTAGGTAGGGACGAGGGTGTGGCGGCGGGTTACTGTGAACAAAAACAAGCGCCCCCGCCCCTCCGTCCTACCGCGCGCCGGAGACCCCGCCCCTCCATCCCGCTGCTCACATACCTAAGGCGCGGCCAACTAGTTCCGCATGCACTATAGGAAAAGCCAAGTGAGTAAGTGACTGATCAATCAACGCACAGCTCAAAACACTGGATGGTTTTTAGGTTAGGTTAGGATAGTTGCAGGCTTCAATTTAGCACAAAGGTACCTATTTATTATGACGACGAATTTCCCTACGTCTCGAAAAAATCCCACGCGATGAGCAAAATGAAATGAATACGAGTAGCACCGCGGGGAATAGCTAGACTATTAATAAATATTATACCCAGTAAATTCCAAGTACATAATCCATTCACGTGTGCAAAATTTCGTTCGGTCACTGCCCGACATGAATAAAATTTGCCATTTAAACCATTTATGCTTATAAATAACGTTTTCATTAATTTCAATGTGACATTGGATCCAGTTTTTGACTGTCAATGACTTTGTCAGGTGGTCATTCAATTCGGTTAGGACGCTATCTGTGCGACCGATCTCTTATTTCCGTTTCATTATAATTCGATTATAGAAAAGGACGTCTACATAATTTATGTACTCGTGAAATTATGTGTTATTGAAATAATCGACCTTTTTATGTGTGGCTTTTTAGTTACTTAAATAGGGCCTGGCACTGAAGGCCTTATATTAAACAAATGTATCCATCCTTTAATCTGGTCTGGTAACAGCGGTACCTAAATATCAACATTCATAAAACCACAATTGGACTTAGAAAAATAGTATAGGTAGTGTTCATTAGCTTGACTGTTGTGCCCTAAAAGTCCTGGGGTCGATTGCCAAGTCGGGTGATATTGTGTTTTTCTATCTTCGTCTTCGTGTCGATGGTGGTACGAAATTTTAATTCCAAAATCCAAATCATTCTATGAAATTATAATTATATGTTTATAATTGTTTTTCGATGAAATTTTTAGTATGAGCACTGCGCTTAAATTTATACCCGCTTCATGGCAATGCGGTACCGACATTACCATTACGGACAAACATGGCATACCGGCGAACTGTAGGTTACATCAGTACCTCTGTAATGTCGTACAAGCATAATGGTATTTTATTTACCTATGTATGATTGGTTTTCACTAGGCATTATATAAACCTTAAAAAAAATATCTTGGGACATTTTACACAGCACCATCTAGTCCCAAACTAAGCAGAGCTTGTACTATGGGTACTAGAATGGATATAATACTTATATACTTTATTTTTGTAAATACATACATATAATACACAGGAAACACCCAGACAAACACAAATATTTATATTCATCACATAAATATTTGTGTCTTGTGGGAATCGAACGCACGACCTCGTGATCAGCAGTCCGGTACTCGAACCACTAGACCACAGACGTCGTCGTCCGTCGTCTGTCTTTGTATGTATGGCAGTAAAATTATTGTATTTCTTTTCAATAGCTCAAATATTACTGCAATACTGTTACTGCGGTTTGTGGTTATGCATTATTAATAATATAATGGCTAGAGTCCCAGTTACCGCGTAAGGTAGAACGGATGTTAACTAAAATGGAAGTAGAGAATACAATAGAGCAGTAACGGTTTGGTCTCCAACCTTTGTAGGTCTTTCAAGTTGCCGCATACACTCGAGGTCTCAATACTTTATTGCATTCCATAATCAACCAACTTCAAAAAAGGAGGAGGTTCTCAATTCGACTGTTTTTTTTTTAATGTTTGTTACCTCGGAACTTTCTACTGGGTGAACCGATTTTGATGATTCTTTTTTTATTCGAAAGCTGGTACTTACAGATTGGTCCCATATATTTTTTTCGAAATCCAGTGAGCGGTTGTAAAAATATCGACGAAAATTTAAAAAAATGTATACATAGATGATATTATGGTTTACCCCGAAACCTCGCTGTTTGTTCTGGTCAGTGAGTTTAGCTTCCCCCCCCCCCCATATAATATAATATATATACCACTAAAACTTTGAAAATAAATTATTTTTAAACAAAAAACAAACCGCCTCCAAAAAACACATAGGAACTAAAAAGCAATTAGTTAGAAATCATAATGTAAATATGTTATTTTTTGCTTTTTAGTTCCTATGTGTTTTTGGAGGCGGTTTGTGTTTTATAAAGGTGGATTATAAATAAATTTGATCATTATGGACCCGGTTGGGTACAGCAAAATTAAGAGAGAGGAAGAGGGTTTAGGAAGAGGTCGAGCAAAATGTTATTGGCTTTCTCTATGAAATTCTCCGGAGCAGCATAAGCCTTGCCCGCGAACTGTGGTGCATTAGAACACCTCTGCCTAACCCTTCGGTGAATATAGGCATATGTTATATGTAATATAAGACTGCCTCGTTGGTCTAGTGGTCCCAAGAGTGACTGCTAAGCTAGAGGTCCTGGGCTCGAATCCCGGATCGAGCAAAGTGTTGTTGGGTTTTTCTGTAAAATTCCCAGGTGCTCCGAGGTGCTAACCTCGGAGTCTGGATTTGTGCCCGGTTGATGGCAATAGGCTCGCCCCCTATTACATGAGACCTAAAAACATACCGGTGAAATGAGGGTGTACATTAGTACACCTCTGCTTACCCCTTCGGAGAATACAGGCGTGATGGTATGGTTATATGTAATAGCAGACTTGTGTTCCTGATCATCAGTCACGGGTCCTAACAGTTACTTACTTATGGCCTGCTAACGATTCAACCATCAATTTATAGGCTGTGGAAGTGTATGTAGCTGGCAAGTGTAATTAATTACCATCGGCTCAACAGACGGGTGTCACTTGCGAGACTTCGCGATTATAAACGCTTCGCTACATTTTGTATGTCGTATACCTAAATATATATGTGTGCATGAATATGTATGAGGCAACGTATTGTGTACAGTCAACGTTGATAGAAACTGTCATTCTAACATGCATTTTATCCCGTTCAGATAAAGTTTTAATTTAATCATTATCGTCCCATGTTCGGTATTTGCTAATTCGACTGCAAACATGTAATATTGGAATAAAGAAGTAAAAAAAAAAATAACTGGCCAAGTGCGAACCCAACTCTACTACGCATTCATTGATCAATGTAAATATTTTGGTCCCTTGTTCTATTTTTTGTTGTTACTAATATATATTTTTTCAATCAGATACGTATAATTTTTTCATTTGTTTTCTTCGCTATTTAATTTCAAATCTGTTCTATGCTGCCAGCAATAAAATAGGTGAATCTTTTGAAAAAATATTCAACCTTTTTAATCCAGGTTTACCACATAAGGTAAAACAGCCGTACGAGAAAGATGTGTGTTAGTAAAAGTTATTGCCGGTACTGCATTCCCGAGACCAAGTTGTTATGGTAATATATACGTTTTCACTTGTAACTTTACATCTGCGGGGCAATAAAAGCTACAACCCTGGATTACTGATACGCTATAGATTGTGTCTTTTCTATTGGGCCTCAGGGGTAACTCATATCATACAATCCATACCACATGCCTGTATTCCAAGAAGGGTTTGACAGAGAACAGTCCACATGTTCAGCACCCAAGTAACAGTTTTATCCTACTAATATTATAAATGTGAAAGTTTTTATGTATGGATGGATGGGTGTTTGTTACTCTGTCGGGCAAAAACTACTGAACGGATCTGGATGGAATTTGGCACAGAGATAGAACATAGTCTGGAATAGCACATGTGCTACTTTTTATCCCGGTAAAATGTATGGTTCCCGTGGGATAGCGGGCAAAGCCGCTGGCGGAAAGCTAGTCGGTTATAAATAGACTGAGGACCCAGTTAAGTTAAAAGCTGAAATGCGGAATTAAAAATTTCTAAACCTAGCCTGACCTACTAGCCAGACCAAACATTACACGCTCGTAAATTTCAAACCGCTAATATAACTCAATCCAATTTTGATCTTAAATTACACATAAACAAAGTTCTATTTAAATTATCATAGTAACAGGACATTCGCGCGGTCGGCATACAAACAACACAAAGTAATCTCAGGGTCCGCGCCCTCCTATATATCACTACTTGTGACATTCCCAGCTAATAATTCAACTCGGAATATGTTGGCGAAATAGTGTAATTAGCCACGGCCACACATGCAGACCCCACACGCTGTACAAATGAAACTGCTACAAAGATCAAGTTACACTAGCCACAACTTCATAATTGGTTAGATTACAATGATTTAAGTGAACTTTTGTTACACACTTTGCCTTTGATTACTCGTTTAAATGTAACATATTGCTAACATACAAAGTTACATTTAATATTACATATATTTCTCATCATCCTCCTAGCCTTTTCCCAACTAAGTTGGGAATTTCCAATCCAACCAAATGCGGTTGAATATTAATATTTTACACTAAGCGACTGCCATCAGACCTGCGCAACTCACTTTCTGGGCAATACAGATGCTAAGGATACATAGATACAGGCTTTTTAGGTTTCTGACAACCACTCAAGTTTGTTATATAATTATGTTACTATGACAACCGGGACCGACGCCTACGTGCTCTCCAAAATACGGACGGAGGGTTCTCGATGTGTTAAAAATCCTTCCATTCTTGGACTAACTCATCTTCTTATCTTATCTTATGGGGGCTGGTGCAACCAGCAACACTTCGACCCAATGGGATCTTTTGTGTTGTCCCCATTACCGTATATTCCTTACTCTTTGAAGACGTGGTTTACGAAGGCGGCTAACCCACTGAGAGGAAGGAACCTAAAATCTTCCGGCTTCGGGTACCCGTTGCCGAGAAGACTCATCCGTTTCGTCGCCAGGACGTCACAATCGCACAGGATGTGGTGCATAGTTTCCTTGAATTCACCACAGGCTCTGCAGTGCATTCTTGGACTAACTATAGTAGATCGAATGACCAGCGTGGTTATCATTAAATTTTTCTTCTAAAAACACCAACAACATACCATCATAAATCAACATATCATCATAATCCTGTATTCTGCTGAACTATCGGTATGTTTAAGTCGCATATAATACAGGCTTATTACCATCAACCAGAAGCAAATCCAAACAAAAACCTGAAAAAAACAACACTTTGCTCGACCCGGGAATCAAATCCAGGACCTCTAGCGTAGCAGTTATTCCTACGACCACTAGATCTATAAGGCAGTTATAATACTTCTTATATTTTTCTGTAAACCTTAAAACGCTAACCGCGTTTCGGCTGCTTATTAAAATGTATATTTATGTAGGTACATTTACTTGGAGCACTTAGGAAAATTTTACGTCTCTTGTGAACTCACCAAGGCGTGAGAGTATGTAAACTGTACTTTTCAGCCCAAATTAATCTTCAAACCTACCTGCAAACATAAATATAAACGAAGTCGCTAAAACGATAAACGTTTATGTGGATATCAAAAAGCCTCTGTAAGTAGTATCAACATTTTCTTGATTCAATTTTACTCTCTTTACGTACATTAGAATATAATGGCTCTATTGACACAGTAGTTAAGCAATAGGGTGCTCGCTTAGTGGTCGCGGGTTTGGTCTTCAAACAGTATAACTATTTTTATGGCCTGCAAATAATTGATCAGGGTTTAAGTGTCAGTGCAAGTAAGATTTGTGTTTGTAAACGCATCCACAATACATACTACGGTGGAGCAACGATTTTTGTAATATATTTAAAGTATTTAGTCGTAATAATCGGAGGAAAACTGTACCGAATTCGATATTATGTTATCCAGGGCTTAGCTAAAAAAAAATATTCATTATTACGGGTCTTATTCTGCAACGATTAGTAAATTATTAATTATTAATGACTCTTTCAAGTATCTTTGTCATTTTGCTATCAATACTAATACCTATCTGCCTATGAGCTATGCCGTAGATACGAGTATCATAGATAAAGCTAATTCATATTTTGAAGGAGAGCGAAAAAAGGGGTATGTAATGTGGATTGATAAGTGAACAACAGCCTGTAAAACTAACAAAAAGAATTTACACACTGAACTCAACCAAAAATAATTCATACAAAACACACAATGCATCTAAAAGCGCACGCAACAATAGCATTTTCAAACAATAAACAATGAAAATGAGGTTTTATTCTGCCATAACAATAAAAACGCACCTCGTTCCTTTATTTTTTTTTACTTTAAAAATTCAAGCATTAATCTGTAGTCAGCCTGACCCTTTAGACAGAAAGGATCGTAATGGCTGCATTGCTAATGACTCCCGAAGGCGAATTAGATTTAATTTTTGATTCTCTTTGTTCAGTGCTAGTTGTAAAATATTCAAATGTTTTTAGTAGCTTGGTATATAAATCGTGAAGAAGTTATGCTTAAAGGTTCGTTTGGTTCGAAGCGAAAGCAATTTTAGTTATTACGTGTTTTAATGTAATGCATTTTATGTTTAAGCTTACTGTTCTCTCTTCAAATTACTTTAATTTTTGTGTCGTCTAATACCAAAAACATATAAATGTTTTGAGTGAACCCTTAGCCCTTTAAAATTTGTTTAAAACTAAAGATATATATAAGATAAAAAACGCAATTTTGTCAGCAGAATGAAAAATCTCAGGGAACCGATGACCTCAATGGTTCTAATTCCAACATTATCGAACAATTGAGTCCAACCAATTTAAAATATCGCTTATTTCAGGAATACGTTACTTTCTTACAGTGAACTGTTTTCATTACTGGCACACGCGATGTCCGTAGGCAATTTCCTTTAATTCACCTTATCCATCATTGATTCACTAGTCGACGTTTGATGGTAGAAGAAATTACTTTTGGCTCCTTCATTTTCTAGTGCATACCGTGTTCGGTTCTACGGAAAGAAGGAGTTTTTCATTGAAGTGCATTGTAACCGAAATATAAACAGAAAAGTATCTTCAAATAATGATACCAATCGCGGGTTATTGTGTGCGCCAGTAAAGCTATAGGGGTGTTATCCCAAGAGCTTTTATACTTAGCTCATTTTATTTGGTTACCAGTTTAACTGGGCCACGCTTCGCTGTGGTTCAATCTATATTCATTCTATACACACACACACACACACACCTTTTCCTCACAGGGGTAAACAGCAATTACAGAATACCACTTGCTTTGATTCTTGCATACTTCTTGTACGTTCGTATATCTTGTCATACACACGCGCCGGTCGCGACCGGTTACTAATACTTTGCCATTCCTTACGCACTACACTTTATAGAAGCGACTGTTTCTTTGAACCGTTGCCGTTGTTTCATCGGTCAAACGTAAAGGCCATATCTTTACGGGGCAACATTCAAGGAGTACTCGTACCATACGTACATAGCTTCACGCCTGTTTTTCAAAGGGGTAGGCAAAGATTATAGATTTCCACTTCCTACGATCCTGGCACACCAGTTTCTCTTCGTATATTTTCATTAACCTCCCCGTGCATGCTCGTCGGTTTAGGGTGCTCTTAACCTTGCCTTTTTTGAGAACGTCCGCAATTTGGTAGCAGTACTCGTAACTTCGTTCAATAGCTAGAAATAATCCGCTGTATGCTACGCCTATACCTACTACATCTATACTAATAATAATAAAAGAGGAAAGATTTGTTTGTTTGTTTGTTTGTTTGTTTGTTTGTTTGTTTGTTTGTTTGTAATGAATAGGCTCCGAAACTACTGGATCGATTTCAAAAATTCTTTCACCTTTAGAAAGCTACATTATCCCCGAGTAACATAGGCTATATATCATCACGCTACGACTAATAGGAGCGGAGTAGTAATGAAAAATGTAGCAAAAACGGGGAAAAAACTATAAGACCACGCGGGCGAAGCCGCTGGCGGGAAGCTAGTATTAAAATATTCAGAATCCTTCAATAGCAACCCTGAATACATTAAATGTCAACAAAGGCCTCTATAACGATCGAATTTTACCTCTAAAACATAACCGGGTAGCAAAACCTATTGTGGTAACTACGTTATTCATCTTTACCGTATTTCCTAACACATTAATCGCGGTAAATGCCGGATATGCTGAAAATTATAACGCCCACCTTCCGGCGACGTACCCTGCCTATGCATATAAAGACAGTATATTATGTATAGTATCTATATAATAAATTAAGTTAAATCGAAGGATGAGATTTATAACGGTGAAGGTAAAGATTAAAATCATATAATAACGATTTTAGGGGTACTAAAATATTTATTGCCTCAGTGGCGCATTGATAGCGTTGCGCTGAGCGAGGGCTTCCAAGTACAATTCCTAGGTAGAGCAGTGTTTGTTTCAAGTTTGATAGCAATAGACTCGCCTCCTTTTACATGAGACTTAGAACATACCGACTATATCTATTCTATATTATAGTCTGCGCGGAACTGGTTGGCCGCGCCTTAGGTATGTGAGCGGTGGGACGGCGGGGCGGGGTCGCCTGCGCGCGGTGGGACGGAGAAGCGGTGGCGCTTGCTTTTGTTCACAGTAACCCGCCGCCCCACCCCCGTCCCTACCAACGGCGCGGCCAACTAGTTCTGCACGATGGTACCCCTCTAAGCCTTTAAAAATATGGGGTGATGGAACTTATGTAAGTTTTATGAAAATTTGACAAGAAAATTATATATTTTTTTCCATGATTTTATTGTAAAAACTTGAGATAATTATGTTATGATACCTAAGTTCAAGTACATTAATGAACTCGCTTATTTTTCTTTGACAAGCAATTTAAGCTTATTCTTCCTAGTCATATTTAAGTGATAGGTCTATGTTTCCTTATTTTATTAGTACTCGTACATAAAATCTCCCCAAAGAAATCTACCATGTTATCATAAAAACATTCACGATTTGAATAAAATACAGAAAGCAAGAAAACCTTTTTCGGATAACTAAAAAATATGTATATAGCTATCATAAATATATTATTAGTGAAGATGAAAAGTTGTGTAAGGTATATTCGCGTGAAGCTGGCCTTATTAAACATTCATTTGGAGGCTTGGAGCGGATCAAGGTGGACCCGGCGTGGCGCGCAATTTCATCCCACGTTCGAATGAAGCGCGTCTTTGGATATCCGTATTTGTACCATTGGCTCGGCATTAAATGCATTTAATTTTAAAATTTTGTTTAGCTATAAAAATATTTCTTTCAGCTATCAAGTGTGTCCAATTTCATATTCCTACTTCCGCGTAATTTTTCGTAAAAAGGGGAACTTACAAAGTTTTTGCTTCAAGTAATAAAGAAGAGACTGTACTGTGTACTTTTACAACATAAGTTCTCTTTTTCAGTAAAGAAATAAAAGAAAGATGTCTTTCTTTCTTTTTCTCATTCCGCCGCTGACGCTCGCCGTGAGAGGACGCACCGCTCGCGCTGCGCTCTCCCACTCTGTCCGTCTCGCTACGCCCCGTCGTAGTGCCTCGCAGTCGACCCGACTGCAACCCTTTTGATCAAAAGTTGCCTTTTTCAAGGCGGCGGCTGATTTTCTGTCTTTACCAAGCCACGGTTCGCTCGCGTTTTTAGACCCCTTCAGGGTAAAATCCACAGTTTCGTGGTCCTCGGTGGAAACCATCCGGTGCCAACGAAACCGAGTGGGGTGTGGACCCGATACACCCGCTGCGCCCCTTCTGGGCAAAGCATATATCGGAAGGAGCTAGGACCACCGGCCTTGGGGGGTCTCCTAGTCGACCCTAGCTCTAACCCCGTTCTCTTCCAGCTCCTCTAGTACTTAGGTACTAGAGCATAGGAACCCGTTCGCACAATAAGATTGGCGACGGGAGACACTCTAGGGCACACTACAGGTACTCACGCCTCCCTGCCTATACCCGGCAGGGAGGGTTCACTCACCCACACAACCCCGGGCTTATCCAACCCGGGGACGATAGTAATAGGATACTTTACTCCTAATAATTCGCCCCCAATTTCCCTCTCAGACATCTCTTCAAGATGTCTGAAGCCCTATTTTTAACTTTTCTCAACGAGGTCCTCCTAAAGGACCCCGATTTCGTAGCCAAATATGGCTCCAAGCTCCCGCGTGAGTTAGTCCGTCGCCCCGCCCGCGCTCCCATCCCCGATAGCCCGGCCTCGCCGGACCCAGATGTCCCTTACACCCAAAAGGGACACCTGCGTAGACAATACGATTCTCCGGAAAGCCCGGAGAATTATTACGACCCGGATTCCCCGAAACCGAATCTCGAAAACAATAGGTTCGCGTCCCTATTGTCCGCTTCCGAGAATGCCGACGCACGTGCGTCGACTTCTCAGACACCGCCCCCTCCCAACCCGGCGCCGATGGATACATCGGCACCGAGTGACCATGAGTCCGAGTCGTCCCTCTCGGACTCCAGTTCTAGTTCCGAAGCCTCAGACGGCTTCACTCCCGTTACAGGGAAAAAACGGCCCCGCAAAAATAAGGCCAACTCAACCGCCCCCTCCAAGGCTCCCAGGACCGATACGGTCAACACCGCTCCAGCCCCTTCCCTCCCAAATACCTCGTCGCAGGTCAACCCCTCCCCCGCCCCTCTCCCCCAGCCCTCGCAGTCTTCCGCGACTGCTCCCAAGAAGGACAAAGCCCCACCCCCCGTCATTGTCCATGACAAAGAGTCATGGGTCAATATTTCAAAGGCCTGCGTTGATCGCAAGATCAACTACACCCAGGCCAGGACAATACTGGAGGGTATTAAAGTTACTCTCCCCTCCCCCACCGACTTCAGAGGCTTTACCAGCCTCCTAACCGAGCGTAAGGTGAATTACCATACCTATACGCTCGCATCAGAAAAACCCCTCCGTGTAATCATCCGAGGTATCCCCAAGGAGATAGACACGGAGGATATCCTTAGCGACCTTAAGTCGCAAGACATTCCCGCCCTCGAGATCCATCGCATGCACGGTGGCCGTGGAGCCACAAAATATAACATGGTGCTCGCGATCATCGAGCAATCCGAGGCTGCTAAAGCCATTTTCAATATCCGCTCCGTCTGCCACTTGTCCGGCATTCGGATCGAAAAACCCCATAAGGGGGGTCCGATCGGGCAATGCCACAATTACCAACTTTATGGTCACTCTGCCCGCAATTGTCACGCAAAATCCCGGTGCGTGAAATGCCTAGGCGATCACGCTACCGCGGACTGCAGTCGTCCCAAAGACAGGACGCTCTGCACAGAGCCACCCAGCTGCGTTCTGTGCGGTGAACAAGGCCATCCGGCCAACTACCGAGGCTGCCCAAAAGCCCCAAAAATCCCTCGCAAGCATGCAAATCGTGCCTCTGCTAAACTCCTGAGGGAAAGCCCCTCGGCGGCCCTCCCAAACCGCCTCAGCCCCCAAAGGCCCTCGCCATGGAACGCACTGAACCATCAGCAAGCGTTCCCGCCCCTAAAAACGCCACAACATGTGGCCAACATCCCACCCCTTATGGGTATTCCTTCCCGCGCACCGGCCTCCCAGGCCACCAACGTGGGAACATCCCAAGCCCACCCGGCCGAGCCCGCAAAGGTCTCTCGACCTGCACCCGCGCCTATGCCCGCGCAACCCCCCTTGTCTGACTGGGACACCTGTCATAAGGCGTTCAACCTCGTTCCCTACGAACGTATAACAAATATGGCCAACGCCCTCAGAGCCAATGAGGGCAACGGTCAAGCCATCTTTGAAATTATAGTGAAGAATGCTGATCTAATGCATGCATTCACCAGTGCTTCTTTTACAAATGGCGGTAAATAAAGGCAGAACCAAACCCCGGTCCCTTAAAATAGGTTTTTTCAATGCAAACAGCATGCATGGTCAACGCGATGAGATCGCCACCTTCCTCCGCGATCATCAAATAGACATATTCCTGATACAGGAGACCTACCTCAAACCCTCCAAGAGAAACCCTGGTATTGCAAACTATCACATAGTGCGTAATGACAGGACTCGTTCTCGAGGAGGTGGTACTCTCATTTATTACAAAAGGTCCCTGTACTGCATCCCCATGGATCCCCCAACCCTCGAGCATATTGAGACCTCGATATGTCGAGTAGGTATGACCGGACACCAACCGATCACCATCGTATCGGCATATATCCCACCTGGCAATGCTAGGCTTCACCTCCGCCCCGACCTTGAAACCCTCCTAGGCTTAGGTGACTCAGTTATCATAGCTGGAGACCTTAACGCGAAAAATATCGCGTGGAACAGCCACTCGAACAACCAGAGAGGCAGAGAGTTGGATAATCTGAGCACCTTGCTTAACTATGACATAGTCGCCCCAATGACGCCCACCCACTTTCCCGCTGACGTAAACCACCGACCTGACGTACTCGACATAGCCCTCTTAAAGAACGTGAACCTAGGTTTGCGCTCCTTGGAGACGCTACAAGAGCTCGACTCCGACCACCGACCTGTGGTCATCAAACTAGGCCCTAGGACAGATCCCTTAGACCCAGGTCAGCCCGCTCCAACAAAGGTGATAACGGACTGGAGTAAACTCGAGGAACGCCTTAAGTCGACTTCATCCGTTCACCTGGACGCCATCCCCGACTCATTACTGTCAGTAGCCGACGCGACGGGCGCGATTGACTCCCTCACTGGTCACGTACAATCCGTGTTGAACGAATGTTCGCGACAGATTCCAGAGGAATTTGATGACCGCTGGAATCTGCCGGAGGATGTGCGAAGGCTGGTGACGGAGAAAAACGCGGCTATCAGAGCGTACGATAGTTTTCCCTGCGAGCCGAACCGCACTCACATGCGCAACTTACAGCGCGCTGTAAAGGAACGCATAAGTGAGCTGCGCGAGGCCCGTTGGGACAACTTGCTGAGGGACCTGGAGCCCACCCACCAGGCCTTCTGGCATCTGACTAGGAAACTCAAATCCGACCAAGTTTCCACCATGCCCCCTCTGAATCGACCAAACCAAAGGCCGGCCTTTGACGATGACGAAAAATCCGAATGCCTAGCAGACAGTCTAGAGGCACAATGCTCGCCCAGCACTCTACCTGTAGACCAGGCCCACCTAGACGAGGTGAACGCCGAAGTCGAACGTAGAGTCACCCTCTCTCTATCCCCCGATAATCTTACGGCCCCAGTAAGTCCCGCCCCCTCCTCCCGCCCTGACCCCGACCCAGACGACTCCGTCCCCCCTGTCACTGTGGACGAAGTCCAGAAAATCGTTAAGAATTTACGACCCAGGAAAGCCCCCGGATCAGACGGCATCACCAACAAGGTGGTAAAGCTCTTCCCCGCCCACCTCATTATTCTAATGACCGCCATTTTCAATGCGGCTCTAAAAAATAACATCTTCCCACAATCGTGGAAAGAAGCCACCGTCATCGGTATCCCCAAGCCCGGCAAACCCAGGACTGAGCCGTCCAGTTATCGCCCCATAAGTCTTCTTAATGTCCTAGGGAAGATTTATGAGCGTCTAATCTATGCCCGACTAAAGGACTTTGCCGAATCCCACAATCTCATTCCCGACGAACAGTTTGGCTTTCGAACCAAACACTCTTGCATCCACCAAGTGCATCGCATAGTCGAACATATCAGCGCTGGTTTCCAACGCGGTATGACGACTGGCATGCTTTTCTTCGACGTGGCGAAAGCCTTTGACAAAGTCTGGCACAATGGCTTGATATACAAGCTGTATTCCTTCAATGTGCCGGATCGTCTCGTGCTCATCATTCGAGACTTCTTGTCAAACCGCACCTTTCGCTATCGCATTGAGGGTGGTACGCTATCGTCCCCTCATCCTATCCGAGCCGGGGTCCCTCAGGGCTCCGTGCTCTCTCCGCTCCTTTTCACGCTGTACACCAGCGATATTCCCAAGAGCTCAAAGTCACAGCTGGCCCTATTCGCTGACGATACGGCCATCTATTATTCCGGCATTAGCCTAACAAATATCACCAAAGTCCTCCAAGCCTCGGTCACTGCCCTCGGAAAGTGGTTCAGGAAATGGAGAATTGAGGTGAATCCCTCCAAGAGTGCAGCGGTTCTCTTCCACAAGAGTTCCAATCTTTCCACTCAAGTCCAACCCATCTCCCTATTCGGCCAACGGATCCCTTGGGAACCGAAAGCCAAATACCTGGGCGTGATTCTCGATCACCGACTCTCGTTCCGAGAGCACATAAAGACGGTGCGCTCGCGCGCCGCTTTCGCTCTCGGCCGCCTGCACGGCATACTCAATGCGCGCAGTAAACTCTCCCTTAATTACAAGGTGAGAATTTACTTGATGTGTATTCGCCCCATCATGACCTATGCGAGCGTCGTATTCGCTCACATTGAAAGTCCCGCAATCCATAGGATGCAGACCCTCCAAAACCGTTTTATGCGCAAAGCCACGGGCGCCCCGTGGTTCGTGCGCAATAGGGACCTCCACCTCGACCTAAAACTGCCTACCATCAAGCAGTACATGAAACGCGCCTCCAAGCGTTATTTCGATCAGGCCCCCCTCCACCCAAACCGCCTAGTAGTCAGTAGCGTAGACTACAAACCCTCTCTGATAAGTAGAGTGCGCCGCCCAAGGCACGCACTCACTTACCCTGACGACCCGATTACCGTAGCACAAGAAGCACTCAAACAGGCTCGACGCCATCCGATTTACCGTCCTCGCCGGCGAGGCCCGCCGCGAAGACCCCGAAACGGTACCCCTCCCCGTCCCTTGCTCGAGCCGGCCCGCGCCGAGCCAGTAGTTTTAAATTCGTCCCTAAATAATTTCAACCCAGATCCAGCTGTCCCTAGCTGTCCCCCCAGCAACGCCCTAAGCCGAGGTCCGAGTCCCGTTAGGGGACGCCCTTAGCTGCGGTTGCTTAGTTTATAAGTGTCCATGGCTGGAGGCACAAAAGGTGCCTCGCCACCAAGCCCGGTTAAGATTCTAAAGCTCCTGAGCTAGAATCTACATCCGTCCTATAAAAAATTTCTTTTTCTTTAAAAATATTTATATATTTAAACAAAAGTTATATTTATACCTACAATTGGAATAAAATATCACACATTGATTTATATCCAGACAAAATATCGCTCTGAAATAACACTGCTCCTACAAAAATAAAGATCACCGAACGGCAAACATTGAAAGCGCCAGAATACATATTAAAGTTCGCCAAAAACCAATATCTTGGTGGGATATTTGCAGCCGCTCTCATATGGGTTCGTCTATTCATCGGGCCTGCAATAGAGGCCTAGATCCCAATAGGAATTGCAATTAGGCCTCAATTTACGCATAGTTTGGAATGGAATTTCATTGGATTCACCTCTGTCTTTGCCTGCGCCAAGAATGCCCCTACTTTCCTTTACGAGTATACCGATGTTAGGATGCCCGGTACTGCGGTGCGGCATCCGCGCGACACTTGTATTTCTATTGCTGTGGAATGGCTATTGTTCTAGATATTGTATTATTCCGTGGTATATTGAGTTTGATCTGTAGATAATGTTTGATAATGGGTGTTGTTCCCCCATAGGTATTTATTAATAGTACAGGCAATTTATTATAAATAAACAAGGCTTTACTTTGGCTGTTGTTTTTAAACACTTAGAAATACAACGTAACAAAATTTCAAGTCACTTCATCAACATTTTTTTGAGTTTTGTAGACACAGATTAGTTAACAAAGTGAAGATTGCCGTGACGTCTATACCTCACCGCAAAATATACCTAATTGGTAAAATACCACCCAAAAGTATTCCATGTTACATTCAAAAAAGACAAAAGTATATAATGTAATATTTCCGTATTTCAATCGGCCTAAAAAGTTGTCTAAAAATTTCACAATAATAATGTTGAAAGTATAGAACAAAGCGAACCATTATTTATGCACGGGAAAGTAGGAAACAAAACGGTAACCGCTTTCCTATACATAATACAAGTAGGCTTGAAAAAGTTTCGGTGTCTGATAGAACTCATAAATTTTAATAAAGAAGTTGGTATCTTGTTTGCGTCATGTACCGCGCCCCATGTTTATGTACAACTTGTAACATACAGCAATACAAACTGGCAATAAATGTCTTGGCCAAGTAATAAGTTTATTTTTCTACTTAGGTCATCCAAAAAGTTCTTGAAGTGATATGCCCGATATATTCGAGTCTTGTAAGTTCTAGCGTTTATGTTTCATCACTGATGTTTGGAGGACATCGCATATCGATATCCTTTATTTAATGAAGGCTGTGAGAGTTTTCTCCAAATTGAAAGGTCCCGACAATCAGAGTTCCGTCCGCAGATCATATTTCAGCGAACGAGATAAACTCGGACAAAAGAAAGGAATCCCCGTTTACCCAATTGGGTAATGGCCCAGCTCTGTCGTTATCTCTTCCCATTATTTCTGTTTGAAGGAGGCTGTGGTGTTCTACTTAATACTAAGGGTGAAATCTTTACAAAGATCTTTGATAAAGTTCTCCGGTACTTGATCTTGTTGTGAGGAGTAATGCTCGGATAAATTGCTTTTGCGGTCGCTCAATAGGTTTATGTTACGTGCAGGCTACCCTGTAAAAGAGCAAAAATATATTAAAAATAAAAACCTTGCCAGCTATTTTACAATTTTGTGCTGTAAAATATCGAGGTGAACTTTTCAAAGCTGTGTATTTATAGTTAATTATTCTAACACGTTTCTGTGTAGGTATTGATCAAGTCAATAACTTACTTTGATATACCTAATACTATAGTGTTAAGTCAATCAAAGCTGGCGTATGTGGCTGAATTACTGGACCAGAAAATTAGATAGACGTTCGGTCAGATTTTGGAATAATTTGATCAACAAACTCTGTGTAAGATCTGATTTGAGATTTCCTCTTAACATAACTAAAAATATTTATGTATATTAATATAAGAGTTATAAGTTCTAAAAGTGGCTGACTTAACCAGTATTTATGATTTGAACATCCATTTATGGACTGAAGATCTCCAGTTAATATTCCAGGCTCTATAAAGATAGAAAGTTAGTCACCAACTATCGCGATTATAACCGTAATTCAGGTCAGCTATAGGGACTTAGAAATATAGGTCGGATTACATCAGATCTGCCGGTTGTAGACGAAAAGCCGCTGTCAAAGGGAGGGAAACTTTGCAAACAACTTGAGCTTGATAACCGATGGCGTTTGGCGAGACTCGCGTTTTGATGTTAATGACTTTCTGGAACATTCGCCAGATGTTAGACTGTTAATATTGTATAGAAGCTTCCAAGGTCCCTCTGTTTTGGTGGTAATTCTAGGATCCCCATTCGTTTGTGTGATTTCTCAGGATACTGTTGAAATTTGAACCGCAGTAGTACGTATATATTATACGAAGCCGTAACTATGTTAAATTCTAGCAAAATTTTGGAAGTCTGCGCCTAAGTTGTTTTGTTACGTCGTCCCAAATGAATGTTAATTTAAAACTTAACTGTAGGCACGGTGGTTCTTATAATGTGACTATGGTAATTAATTTAAAGCAGAACGTGTAATGTGTACCTTTGTTCGTGACTTTATATCCATAGGTATATGTCACATGAAACAGTGCTCGAATTTGTCAAAAATATGTAAATTTATCACTCGCTTTAACTGTGAAGGAAAACATCGTGAGGAAACCTGCATGCCCGAGAAATTTTCTCCACGACATGTAAAGTCTGCCAACCCGCATTAGGCTAGCGTGGTGGACTATAGCCTAATCCCTCTTATACTGCGAGGAGACCCGTGCTCAGCAGTGGGACAGTATATGGGTTGATTATTATTATACTTATATATGTAAATTAGCAGACACAAAAAACAATTCTTATACGACCCTTTGAGCACCAGAAATTCAAATAAAGAAAAAAAAACCCCTAAAGTCATTATTCAATTCTTTAATTGACCCGGGAATTCAAATTAACTCAGGTTCAACAGTCATACTAGACCAATAAAACAGCTAGCTAGACTTTAAAGCAACAAGCAATGTAGACAAAAAAAGCAAGATTTTCGATAAACACAAAAGGACCGCAGAACATAATGCTGAAGGTACACAGCCATTTTAAAAGGAAAACTGAAAAACACTTGTTTGCTTTTAGAACACTTTAAACTGCTGAGGAACATCCTTGAAAGTTTTTCAGTCCCATATTTTCTGGCGACGGGGACGCTTATATTTAAAATGTCCGTGCAGAACTTTCCTCTTATTTGTTTCCCCATGCATTCAGCCATAATTCACTCCTATTTAACGCGGTAACTCGAAGACATTTAAAAAAGTGCAGCTAAAGCCGGTGATTTACCTTTCCAGTAAATTATTTTGGTGATATTTTAAAAGTTAATTTAATTAACTTGTTCTCCAAGTTAAAGCTCGCCTTATGGTTTCTATGACGAAAGTTTTTTGTACCTTTTTTTGCAAAGGTTTGTTGCAAATTTTCCTTTTTTTAAGTATGATACGCACGAGCTTCTTATTGTACGTACTCAAGCACGGAATATAACTAGTTAGGTAAAAACAACGTTGACGTACGTACGACGTACTGAATCTGAATCTTGGCAATCTGAGAAGGCCCACGATATAAATGGCTGAATTATTGTGTAGGTACTATGAAAAAAATGCTATTAAATAAATCGACGTAAAAAAAGTTTGTATCAACCCTAAAATGACGAGCGCTTTTTTCTTGGCCCGTTCAAACTTCACCGTGAAATATCGAGGGCCGGGCCTTATGGAGCGTATTCATATCAAACGCCAAGTTTTCGCGAAAACATCCTCCTTTGCAATTGACGAAAGCCACATTACTTTTTAATTTGAAACGTTGGCTCTCGGTGCAAAGAGCGACTTTATTACACTCGGAGGTATCTCGCTTTTGACCCGTACGCCCTTTGTGCGAGCTATTTTTTATTCATTCCAACGGATTCATACGGGAGTTAGAGCTTCAGCCGGCTTCCCTTTTCGATGTTATATGTTTCGAATCCGCGTTTTTAGTCTAGAAAAAAATTATGCTTTATTTCTCTTATTAATTTCGGGAGCGGGCTGCTTTTAGGATCACTGTTAATGCTTTTGTTGGTACCATAACCTTTTCCTAAGCCTCCAAGCCATGAAGGTCTGTGTGTTAAGCAACTTCACACAGCATGCTACCTTGTGATCGATTTATCTTTATCACTAATTCGTCACTTCTACTCACTTAGAGAACCAAATCCTACTCAGCAAAAATGGAATTTAAATAAAATTTAAGTTTAAAAAACTACAACCCGCCGACTACTAATGATATCAACTGAAAACATTGAGTATTATATAAGTCAATGACTGAAAATCATGTAACAAGAACATAATTCCTATGTCAGCTTTCTGATAAACAATTTACTGAAATGAAATCAACAACAAAAGAAACTGCTGTGTCCAAATTATAGCCGTGATCGCATGCTACCCATATTATATAAATCCCCATCCCCAGGCCAGCATGCGACCACGGCCACAAACTGGACACAACAATTCCTTTTTTTCGTTGATTTAAATTCAGTAAATTGTTTATTAGAAAGCCTTCCACTACAGCAGTGGAACATACGTACATAGGAAGATACATAGACTGCCTAATATAAAACCCTTCCTTCGGCTTTTTGCCGTGTCATCGGGTAAAAATATCTTGTCTTTCGCTAACTTTCACGGCTTTTGTAAGTTGAAAACAAAGCAACACATTCATAGCCCGATAAGAATTTCGCTTACAATTAATGTTCCTACAGTACTCCATTGTTATTGCGTATTTAATATCTTTTCCGTTTGTTTCAGGTACGTAACGTTACTCAGAGGACGAACTTCACCCGGAACGCAACAAGAAACCAGCTTATTTCTGCAATGTGTAAAAAGAAACTCGTTATCACTGCCATTCACTTTAATATGCATGTAAAACTTTTTGTTTGTTTGTTTCTTGCGAAGCGCTCTCGAGAATCCTTTATATAGATGCTATAAATAAAGTATTACGACTTTGGCGTCTGCTGCGAGAATTAAATTCGATTGAGAATAAGAACCTACTGCAGTCACAGCTAAAACAAGAATATGTGCTATTAAGGCAGCAGCAATCCAAAGATTACGGTTGCCATTGAAATATTTAGTTTCCTAACCAATAATTTAGTGAGCCGTAGAGCTAGTAAGAATTGAATCTAATCTTTTTTAAGATGCATACAAATGTTTGTCATTGGACTGTGTGAGAAAGGATACGGCTATAAAGTACTTAAATGACGGGATGACGTAATAGATATGTATAGAAGACACACATACTGCGCTGACCCAAAGTGAATTGGGCAAGAGATTGAAGATGATAATGAAATGTTTGTCATCATTTAGAAACATTCGATGTGGGCGTAGTTAAAGAAATGTATTTGCAATGTTTCAGATACGAAGCTTAGCATTTCAAAATAAACTTTTTAAATGAGAAATATTTTTTGTATGTTTGTAGAAACATTACAAAAGCAATCGTAGTGCAATATGAAAGTACCTAGTTTTTCGAATCTGTTGGTCAACCCTTACAAACAGTTCCAAACTGTTTTCCCAGTATGCAAAACGGTAATGAACACTTTATAACTGTTAATGATGTTAACGAAAGATTGTGAATATTTCTCAACAAAACATTTAGTAGTCTTTTGCTACAAAACGAAACTGTTTGAAACTGTTGCTAACTGTTGTGAACACTGTTGCAGCGCAGGTATAACTTAGCTACGAGCTCCTTTAGTTGAGGCGTCAAGAATTAGTATCGACGTTATTAACAATTCCACTACGCATTTGTCAGATTAGGCATCGACTTCCTTCCTGCATTGCCCTGCATTAGCCGCCTAGCATGTCCCACGTGCATTGCAAACACGTAACCTACATGGTCATAACCTGTAATTCTATGACGTATTAATAAGATAATCGCATATGGATCGTCTAATGAATACTTAATGGCTTCGCGTTCGCTAAGTGGTTGCATTTGAATTTTTAATTTTGTAGTCTGTTACACGTAAAGGGGTGATTAAGCTTGCGTACTTATGATTCGACGAGCATTACCTGTGTGTCACCATAAAATCGCGTACTTTTAAAACGCGGTTCTTAAGTATGGTACGCGGTTTTTAAGATGGCGAGTTTTTTTTTTTCGAGCGAACAAACCGGTTTGATGCTTTAACTTCGTGCGTCTATCTGGCACTTTAGGTTAGATACACTGTGTAATATTTCGTGAAAAATAAAAAGCATAATTTTATATAAATGTGAAATGCGCAATGTGTAAATTCAATTTTGGAAAGAAAACTTATTTTCAAAATAACGTTGTCAGTTTTTCATAAGATCGTGTTTAAAAGTTCAAAGAATCTATTAAATTAATATATTGTTAATATACATTTTGATTTGTTGTTGTTGTTATTGATTCCATGCGATATTGTTTTCGTGTTTTAAAACCCCGTTTAAACTAATAAATTTAAATTAGTAAAGGCTCATAAGGATTACAACGAATATGTAAGGTAGGTACTTATGAGTTCGCCAAGATTAGATTTTATTTTTATGTACAGCACAAATTGCTATTTTTTTTTTCCAGAAAATAATATTTTACTTCCCCATTTATTGTATAAACCAATTTGGAAGAAATATGAAAAGCTCTTTAGTGATTGCTAGGTACTCTGTAAGTTTAATTGAATTTATAAATACGTTACTTTTCAAGCGAAATAAATAAAATTTGTTATTCAAAAAATATTGCTATAGGTAAGCAATTTTTATTGATATACATTTAAATCAATTTGTTTACTAAAAACCTAATTTGTTTTATTTTTTCTGGTATACGGAATTTTCGGTAATACAGCTAAATATAGGCTAGGAATGGTCAATGGGCCAAGTGTTTTGGTTATTAGGAGCCTAACATAACCCTCCGTCTTTCTGAGGCCTAAAGAGAAGAGCAAATATGAGGATATGTATAGAAAAAAGGTTATCTATAATATGAATCAGATCATTTTCGTAGAATAAAAAGCCGTTTTGTTTACAGCAGTGTTTCCTAAACTTTGACCAACGAACACTTTGATTTCATTGTCACTTTAACAGCAGGGACGAAAGGATTAAGAAAATCGTATCAATCTGAAATTTAATGTTAATCGAAACTTTTACCTAATAATAATAATTGTTAATATCAGTTAAATCAGCTTAGACCCCAACATAGTGGAGGGTTAAGCTAAGTGAAGCTTATTCATGGGAACTAGGCGAACTAAGTCCAATAGAAAGTAGTGCACTCAATACCATGCATTATTTATTACCCAAGCGATACGGTAATCAGATTAATTTATTTAGCTGCATGCTAATTTTATTAATCAATGCATGTGTGTTGCTCGCTTAATATAGAAAACTATTATTAATATATTAGAGTGTTTTCAACATACAACCTCATTGTTAGGTTAGTATTTTGATGTTGGGTGGACTTTATTATCGTTTTATAAAACGCATTACAAACCCAAGGAGACTTCAGAAAATATTCCGTAGGTCCTAGGATTTTTGCCTGAATCGTGGGTCCGTTTACCATGTATTTTTCTAAATCATTTTACCAACTAGTTGGAAAAATTCATTGTGTGAAAACACAGCCTGCGTATGTGTGCTTGCACAACATTAATAAAAATAGTAGGTAAACTTAAAATTTTGCCAAATTTTTATACAGTTACTTTCTAAACCACAGTTAATAAATAAATATTCTGGGACATTAAACACAGCACCATCTAATCTCAAACTAAGCTGAGCATAGTTTGGGACATAACAACATGTGGACACAGTACTAAATAAATTCTCACATACATACCACACGGAGAGTAGTAAAAACTACTTGAAGGTCATTCAAATTCGATACATTGCCTCGGTGTGTCTTAAATCTCATAAAACAGAACAAAAACATAATAACCGCAAGAAAACCGGATCCAAATCACATTATTCCGCAAGGCAACGCTATCAATCCGGTTACAATGCAAGAAAGTCGTGTCGCTGCATGCGGGTCAGTGACGACCGTCTGGCTTTAATTTTCCGCTCCTCCGACCACGGACGCAAGTCAGACTCAGGCGTGTTATGCTTGTACCACTAAGGCGCGTTCACTATGACGGTAAAACGGAGTCCCAATTTCTTGCTAAACTGTACTTTTGCTTTTTTGCGTTTTTTAATAGGTATGGCTCGTCAAGACAGGCGGTAATTGGGATTAACCGTCCAATGTCCAATTTACTGTAAATCAGAATTTGATGTGTATGTAAATGTATTTGTGTCCGTCTGTTCGTCGGAATAATTCTTCTTCTTTTAAGACCTAGACACACGTACCAAAACTTAATGTCACATAATTAATCTTTTGGCTTTGGCATTACTATGTAAAATTATAATAAAATTATCCAGTTATACTGATAGTATCAGTTGATAAAGGCGAATATTAAACAGGAAAATAAAACTTCTAGATTAGGTACGTGATAATTGATACATTGTTAAATGTGATGACCTAGTTCTCCTAAATAAAGCTTAAATATAAAAAAAAACTAATCATAGATTTACCTACACCAATGTAGATACGTCCTTACATAGTTTCTGCGGACAAGTCAAGAAGTGATGATTTATTTTTATCGAATATTCATATTTAGTTTATTATCTTTTTATGTAAAGGGCTAATATTAAGTTGCATATGTTTTAATTAAACATAAAAAAATAAGCTATAGTTTTACCCCTAATTGACGGCAAAATGCTCACCCCTTTAATACGTGACCTAAAGACAAACCCAAAGTTCGTTGGCACCGTTGCCCAGCCCCTAGCCCCTATACAGGCGTGATAGTATGGCTGGCTTATCGCTTGTCTAGTAATCGTTAGTCTATTTTCGTTCTCTCCGTTTTAATTATTCAAAACAGAACCAAATTTTATAATACAGAATTGATTGTGTTAAAAAACCAAACCACATTATTAATATGATCACTTGAAGTAAAAACTTTCCCATAATTACTTAGTTTTTAGTAGGTACTTATTTCTGAAATGATTAACATTTTCAGTTCGTTCCAAAATCATTCTAGGTCAAATTTCACAAATACTTAACATTCATAAGAAAATATTTTTAATGAATAAAATGATTAATAAATAACATTGTCCAGTTTTCGTGTGCTCGTTAGCCTGAAAAACCCCATGAATAACAAATTTTCACATACGTAAATAGTTTGCCACTCTATTTTGTAGAGGGTGTAAATCAAGTTGCCCATAAATATCGATATAGGTTGGGTATTAATATCGATATCCACAACACATTATATCGATACATTACCCGATGTCCATAACCGTAAACAAAGGTGTAAAATCGAACGTAAAATGTTAGGTGTTTATCTATAGGGAAAATGGTTCCATGTTGCTTTGTTAGGCCGTTTAGTTCAGCCATTTTACGAGTTAACTGTAGTGCAAAATGGCTGGCAGATTGTCAGTGTATTACCTAGGAGTACTACAAAATCTAGTTAATATTTGCCGACTAGACAGACGTTGGTAGCAATTTCGTGTTTCCATTCTGTGAAGCCATCTTTTGTTCACTTTACTGTGCCCCCTTGGCTCATAACCTGTGGATTTTATTACTGCCTGGGCTGATCTATCGACTGAGTCATACGTTTTCAAACTCAAATAAACAAAGCCTTTGTGTGTATATACATGCACGCTGGTAAATATATTAAAACTGAAAATAAAAGGCCGATAAAAATCGGTTATAAAATTAGGTTGATTCACATCACTAGGAAAGTTTCTGACGTGGTCATTTCATGGTAAAAATTACTCTTCGTATTACTTAACGCTAATTGTATGGTAATGGCGGTGAAAAAAATACCAAATAGTCACAATTACTTGTACATTATACGTTACCTTAATGATTTATTCATACGTTGCAAATTACTTGAAGAAAACTAAAGGTAGAATGTAATTGCTCAATATAGCTAATTAATGCTTTCGAACGGTAATGTGGAATATATTCAGAATAAATGCGAGCTTCGTGGTAACTGGTGTTCATAGTCCACCCCATTCTTCGGCAAATTGGATCCAGACTTTATTAATTCAATACTAAAACAGAGGGATAAAACACATTAATGTTGGCAATTATGGTAATATCAAGAATGACGGTAATATCTATATTACTCGGGTTTCGGTAACGTCTATACCAATTACTAGAGACATGAATATTATACTTTCAATTCATTTGTCCAACAGTAATATCATGTTGCACTTACTCGGGAAAACACATGAATTTTCGGCATTATTTATTTAGTGTTTGAGCGAGATGGGCATATAAAAGTGTAATACGTGAGAAAGGGATGGCTGGAAGAATTTCTAATGAACGTAACATGAGTGCGAGTCGGGTGAAGGGTCAACGACCTTTTCTTTAGGGTGGATCCCCTCGGACTAGGCTCGGGAAGCGCGACGGGTGGTTTATTTTGATGCATTTTCTAATTGAAACGTTCATTTGGGCATTTTACTAGTGTAAGCAAAGTTCGTCCGGCTTGTTTTGTTGCCAACTGTACCCAACCCTATTAAGTACCTGTATGATGTCTTTTACGATTGCAAATATTTTGATAATATAAGTGTGTTTCAAGTCTTTGAATGACGCAATGGAGGATTATTTGCAATCGTAATATCCTCACTTCCTAATGGTTTTCTTTGATCTCTTTCAATGCTTATAGTATTAGTATTTGTGTAATATGCGTATGACTACAAATATTTGTCGTACGGGTCGTACCTAAGTTAAGGTGTATCTCATTTTATGCTATTCAAAATTGTATTGGATTTATTTCTTAGACACGTATTTATGAATGTTGGTATATGTGTGTGACAATATAACCGAATGTATGGCTTTAAAGATATTATTGCTTTACAATTCTTGTGCAGTCATGCGCTATCAAAAAGGGTAAGCTATATTTTTAAGCTTTTTTTAAGCCTTTTTTCAAGGATATCAAGAGATCAATGAATGAATAATCGATGATATCCCTGTGGAGATTATCTGATTACCTGCCTATGTAGTAGTCACAACTGCTTACTGTCGTATTCTATATTTTACTGTATATTTCTATGAAATTCTTAGTACCAGCTTGGAGCCACAGTTCATGAAGGCACAGTTGTAGGTACACTTCTTCCTAACCGAGTTATTCATTGATCATCATATTCAAAAAGTTTATTAACAAATTTTTTAAAGCACCATCATCAAACACGTGCGAGCACACCATATTACACGCCACCATATTTTACTATGCAAAGTTTACACGAGTTACCGTGGCAAACAAACTGCTTGTTTATCCAATTGGTCCGAATGCAGGCCCTTTATGTGCCAGGTCCGCGGGCCCAGTCTAAACTGGGACCCATTGGGCCGTAAAAACGCGTGCAATCGCTGCCAACACACCGCATGCGGGTGGACTCGGGCGTCGGATTCTTTTTTTAAATTTAAAATGTACTGGCCGAAAATAAAAGTTTTGAGTCCAATTAGGGATTTTGTTTTTTCAGTATTTTCTTTTTTAATTTTACATTGTGTTTAATGTTTTTATTTTAAATATTATCAAACTCATTTCAGGAGTTTTTCAAAGAGCTATAGTCGTAGTTTTTGGTCTGTTTACTATGAAGCGTCGTTTCTAAAACCATACACGCACAAATGTCAACAATAAACCTGCCAACATTATAACAGGAACAACGAAAATATTATATATTTTACAGGATTTCAAATTTTAAATGTTGCATTCGAATATTTCATTGTGATTTTAGTGTTCACAGAATTTACTTTAAAATATTTGGATTAAAGTTAAAAGCTGGCAACATATTGAATCGTGAATTAAAGCCAATCAGCTCGAATGAGATGAACGAGAACGCAATGAATGAGTATACATCTCTTAAATCAATCAGTATACATCTATTAAAATTACTTTTAGTTTATAGTGAACAGTGTAAGATAATATATATCAAATCTGAATATGAATTGTAGGAAACGATCTTCCCATATTTTATTTTTCACGATCAATCACGTGAAACATATTTTTTTTTAGTTTGTCAGAGTCCCACTGTAATGGTTGAATTTCCTAACACTTTAATAATACTACAAAATGTTAGTAGAGCTCGTCTAAGCTGAATTGGCCTCACCTCACTACTTAATTAGTTGATTTAGATGTGTGCCAATATTAATAACGACACTTCATCTGTGTGCGAGTGTCGAGTGTTCCGTGAATTATGTGTATGTGTGTGTGTATTTTGTGGCGCATCATTTCAGCTTGGACGAACTCTACGGGGCTAGATGATTAAACCATCGCTACGTTGCTACGGCGTAGCATTTGATGATGTCAGTGCTACGGCGTAGCATTTGATGATGTCAGTGCTACGGCGTAGCATTTGATGATGTCATTGCTACGCTGCCTACGCTGTTGTAGCTGCTACGTACTAACTTTATTATTCTCGAACTTTAATATCGAGCCGTTAATTTTACAAACAATGCTTATTTTTTTCAACAATGCGTTACATATCTACTACTATCAACGGCTACTGAGCATTAGGTCCTTCAATGGGTTCAATTCTCAGGTCGATCAAAGTGTGTTTGCGATTTTGTGTAAAATTCTCAGTAGCAGCTCGGAGTTTGATTTTTTAAGGACCTTAAAAATATTGGTACTGTTAAACTGTGTATATCAGTACACCGCTGCCTAGCCCATCGAGGATATAGGCGTAATGGTATGTTAAGTCATGTTTTTAAAGAGCCTACCTATGTTACATTAAAGGTTGAAAATTTCAGGAATGTACGTTCTATATACGTATTTATTGTTACTGTATCCTGGCTTACAGGATTTACCGTGGTGGGCGTTGGTGGGCCAACCCCGTGAAATAGATGGCTCGTGAAACTAGGGCAGCGAATATTTTTAGATAGCAACACAACGTAAAAAATGTTGCCAATAAACAAGCTTATAATGATACCTAGTTATGTATTATAAATAAGTGGTATTTTAGGACTAAAATATTATTTTAGGACTAGATTGAGCTGAGTAAAAATTACTATTGCTTAGCACAAAATGTTCCTTACTATACCCTGCTATATATATAATTGAATTTACAACTGGAAATCGTAAAAAAATCTACCTTATTTAAGATAAATGTCATTATATAGTAAATTTAAGATAAAGATTTGTCGAATAGTTTTCAGACTAATTTATTAGTTTAGTGGACACATTGACTGGTGGCTAATGAGCGTAAGGTCCCGGATTCAATTCTCAGAGCTCACAGGCAGTTTTACTTTGAAATACATAGTTTTGCTCGGAGTTAAATAATATCCATATTACGAAGGACTAAAATAGCAGTGGATTTTATAAATCAGTTAATCTCTGTGTAGTCCTTTATGTAATACAGGCGTGTCTATTTTATAACAATAAATATCTGTTCAATCCAGCTAGGCTGACATCCACGTCACGAAATAATTTTGTCGTCGCATTTCTCGTACGGAAACTATAGCTAAAGACGAGATAATGCGTCGACATAAATATGTCGCGGGACTTATGTTACATCTATAAAGGTTTTAATATGACCTCATGACCTAATTTCTCCTTTTCGTGCAAAGCTTATACATACCAAGCCGGGTTCGATAACACTGAAGAGCAAACGCTTCAAACTCGCTATCGTTACAGGGCGCTCCACGCAGGCCGCCACCGCACCGCGAAGTAATTTTGTTAGATCAATTGCAAAACTTTGCGGCCGTTTACACAACACGGCGGCCGTAGTTGGGGTATCGGGTCCTAAGTGCGCGTTCATAGGGATGTCAGAATGGGGAAAAATATTGAAAATTGTATTAGATAAATACAACTGTGTGTAAGGTCTTATTTGTAGTGTTAGGTATCAAAATAGTAAAATTTTGTTACTCAATCAAATCAATAAGTATATATAATTACCTATGTATAAATCGCAAGGAAAATTCACTATGAAAGAGAAACCGATGAAGTCCGAGTCGTACATAAAGGTTTCCATGCCATTTTTAATTAGTATTACTAAAATTAGTGTTTGTCGTTATAGCTAGTGGCACTAGAAATAGAAACTGTGACAATTTCAACTCTCTACCCATTACGGTTCATGAGATACAGCCTGCTGACAAACAGACGGACAGCGGAGATATAGTAATAGGGTCCCGCTTGCACTCTTCGAGTGTACGGCACCCTAAAAATGAGCTCAACATTTAACAGCTTAACATAACATACTATCACGCCTGTCGTCCCTAACCTGGGAATCAAATCCAGGACTTCTAGTACAACCTCAAGCTTATGACTATTAGACTAATGAGGCATTTTTGACGACGTCTGTGGTCTAGTTCGATTCGGGTCCGATTCCCACAGGACACAAATATTTATGTGATGAATAATAAGTATTTGTGTTTGTCTGGGTGTTTCCTATGTATAATAAGTATTTACAAAAAAAAGTATATAAGTATTATATCCATTGTCTAGTACCCATAGTACAAGCTCTGCTTAGTTTGGGACTAGATGGTGCTGTGTAAAAATGTGCCCAAATATTTACTTAAGACTTTCAAACGTTAACAACTTATCCAACGTCTAACAGATAAATCCATACAAAATCGCGTCCAACAATCTACTCGAATCCTTACCCACTGGTCACAAACAACGCACAAACTCGGATTAATTTTGCGCACGCGCAATTTGCGCGTAAACTTTATTACCGCTATAAGTTTGTGAAATATGATTATGTCGCGTTAGACGTCGTCATGTCACCTGGATTTCTGTAGTAACTCACACACAGACACTCGGCGTGTCGAGCGTTTATTATGATTAACGCTAAGAAGTTTGGTTGATTAAGATTTCCTGGTGCGTAATTAATTTTGTTGGTTTTGGTGTAGAAATCTGGTTTATCTGGATTTCTGATTGAAATATTGTTTCATATGGTTTCTATTGTTTTCTTTTTGAGCAGGTACTCATCTGTGTCCTATCATGGTGGGTAGAAGGGATGAATGGAATAGGCATAAATTAATGGATGGATGGTATTAATAATTGTCTCTAAGTTTAGGCACATGATGTTCCACCAAACACTACGGTAATTAGGTATCGGTTAGGTTAGGTTAGAACTGTGACCAGTGTATCGGCCATGAGTTTTTGTCACTAGACTCGCTAGCGACGCCGTAAAATATTTGTATGGAAAACTCTCGCAGCGCCTCTAGCGGTTACGTTAGGAACTAAAATCTGCTATGAGATTACAGCGTTTTGATGCGTAAAAATCCTATCGAAAGCCATTCGATATAAGTCATGGTTGAGGTACAGTTCACAATCTTTCGACAGTTTTCGATATCCCGAGATAGATTATAATCTAACGGTATTTACAATTTTACATATCTATTCACAATAATTCTTCAGATACTTAAAAACATATGAAATATACACATACAAAATATGTCAATCCATTATAACGAACATAAAATGTCAATGAAGAATAAAAGTTTGTTCCAAACGCCCAACAAATCATCTCTCCTATAAGCCCGTGTGTATCATTATAACACCTCTGATCATGTTTTGTAAACAAAGTTGAAAGAGCTACACATTAAATAGCGTTACACTAAAAGCGTAGCCGTGTTCGCCAAATTGATTCAATTTGCAAATAATCCACCGATATTGTTGGCGCCTATTGGCTCCATTCGACGACTCGACTGACGCCGAAACGTTACCGGTGCGTAATTGATGCGTGAATGTGCGCGTTACGGAGCGTTTTCTTAATTTGTATTGAGTGCGAATCAGCGATCATTGGGGTGATTTATTGTTCATTACAATGAAATATTCTATTGGGCTGAGAGTGATTCCGTGTCACTCAATCGAAAGAATTGCGGATAATCGCTGAGTGATGCTTGAAATAAGAATTTTGAAGTCTCACGAATCGATTTTCTTTACTTTTATTCGTGCCAATGTCTTAATACTAAAGATAGAGCCATGCGAACATTTGAATGACGTGTTCAACATACACAGAAACACTAACGTCATATTTGTAAGTAGTTGTAGATAACGTGGACTATTTTACTTCAGTTTAGAGAAGACCATCTTGGGACCAAGTTTGGGGGTGTCATTGTGACATGCGGTCCGCCCAGTCCTTACGCAGTAATATATAAGTCAATCGATGGTCATAGGCCACGTATTTACATAAATCTTGGTTTAGTTTTACAAAAACATTCCTTTTTGGCAGCCATCTTTTATTAATTCAACGAACATAACATTTATAACAAGAGTTTGAAATATTTCCATTCTGTTTACAAACTTTCTCGTGTTCTTAGAATGAACCGATGGAACATGTATATTCAATTAGGCCTGAATTTGTTCTTCAAGGTTTTCTTTCAATTATTAGAGCTCCAAAAAAACTAGCCGAGTCACTTTGCCACTACGAAAGTGCCGCAATTAATTCTAAATAACTTCTACAACGTGAAGTTATTAAAAAAGTGATGAGTCAAACGCTAGGCGTCGCTTGATATTATAATAAACGCCCCTAAGACGCTAGGCCTGTGAATTTCGCATGACAAAAGAGCTGTCAGTCATCCTACTTTGAGCAATATTTGCTGAGCCATTGTACACGTAAGACTGCTTGCTTCTGCGCTCATTGGGTTTGTTCCCCATTAGTTAGTCGACTATATAAATTAAATGGAATATGTTTATTCATCCGTAAAACAAGTTTAGGAAATTTGCACTTTTCTGTATTTTATATAAGTACTCAAACAAATGATGAGAATCCAGGAAACAATACAATATGTATGTTTGTATGCACAAACACGATGTTCAATCGCTGCGTGTAAGACTTTCGTTTGTCACAAAATCGAGACGTGTTCACGGAAAAATCTTTATAAAAATGACAATCTCTTGGAAGCCGGCGAACGTTCCGCATACAAAACTGAGCAAATCGCTATCGGAAAATACCGAAATATGATAGAAATGCAGCACAATGCAGGACGTTGTCACTATTCCTATCTCCCTCGCTGGCCAAAGCCGATTATAATCGCGATAAAAACGCCGGAGAGCGCCCCCTCGGAGACCACCCCAGCCTTATCCGATCTCCTGTCAAAAGTCTTTCCAATTTATGTATTGCAGCCGACACCCCGCGGTATTATTTATTGCTACGTAGACTACGTACAAACTTTTCTTTTTACCCGCGATCGCCACTCGAATCAGGATGTATGGCTTTCGATCCGATACGCCATCATTTAGGAATAGCGATGGATTTAAAATTTCGGCGTTGGCACACAAAGAGCAGTCACAAATTGTATCTGTGTTTGAGGACGGTCGGAAACCACTAAGCTTTTAGCGTTAACTCGGTATGACAAACAAAAAATGCGCGCCCGTGTCATTTAGACGCGACAGGTCGCAATCAAAAAAACAATTTAGTTTTTATGTGGAAACTAAAACCATCCGTACATGTAGGAAATAAAATGGATAACTAGTTTTGTTTTTATATGTGCTCCTACGCGGCGGCTATCGTGGCACTAAAATTTTACAGCAGGATTCGGCTTAATCTGTAGGCCTAGCCTGGTTAAAATAATATAATATGTTAATATAATATAAATATAATATAACTTCTATGTTCTATCATTCATCGAAAAATAAAATGTTGATGACTGATTTTGACGTTTATTTTTTTTTCTGAGAAGACGGTCTGGCCTTATCTGTAATTTTTTTCTGAATATACAAAACAAATTGCGTTTGAAGGCGGTGTCCGTTTTAAAAACATGACAGGTAATTTATTTTAGAAATTTGTTAAAACTCCATCTAGTAACCTATTTATCTAAGTTTTTACATTTTCGTAGTTTCCCCATGTTTAATAACCAGATATTATGAAACTAAGCTGTATGCTTATAACCAACTTATAACTATAATGTTGCCAACTTTATACCGGGCAAAGTTCTTTGACTAAATTTAATTCTCTGGAGACAAGTGGCGATGACATCGCAAATAAACTGAACGAAACAACGAAATAAACTTTTAATTGTATAAAGAGATTCTGTTTGATGTTGGATTATGATTTATAGGGGATGTTTTCGTTTTGTTTTTTGTACATCAATCTTTTGTTTTGCGGCGAAAGACTGTGTGAGTTGCGCAGTGTTTTACGCTGTTGATATGCATCTTATCACCCCTTTATTTTATCTCAATTATTGTCAATCATTAGCCGCGGTGTTCTTGCGTTCATCCATTTTTTTTATATAAATAAAATTTCTAAAATTATAGTAGCCTAAGTTGCATGCGAGTGAAAATACCGTCAAAATCTGTCCAGCCGTTATAGAGATTAGCCGAAAAAAAAATAGAGAGACTGGCAAATTTTTATGATGTAATTACCGTATAATATACTTTTATATGCATTTAGTGAAAATCTGTTAATTTTAAATTACAAACCAATTCAATTTTATTTATTTATAAGTATAGATATACTGTATAATCTTTTGGATACTGAACTATTATTATGCGATAAACGCGATAGTTGCGCCTACCTACCGTGGCGACACCAAACCGGTCCTGTCGGAAGACCAGCGTCGATGCGATTCGTCGTAATCGGCATTATGCTGAGACAGAACCGATTTGTGAAGCATACCTGGGTTCACAGAAGACCTAGTACCTAATATTAATGTTTATTTATTAGTTTATATTTTTATTTTCTGTGTATTTGGGTGTACTTTTACAAATAAATTTAGTTTCTTTCTTTCTTTCTTTCGATATACGTATTATATTGATGATGCAGATCGACGACGCAGACTCAAGAGAAAAATAATCCATGAACACAAAAACAAAAGCATTTGAAACAAACGCCTAAACATAACCTCAAGACGTAAAAGCGTTGTAAAACAACTACTTACAGGCTGTAGCAGAAATAAATATAAATTGGAAAAGCGCATTTTATTAAGTGCTCCCTGTAGCGGCCATCACGGATCATAACAAACCTCCTACTGGGACAAGGGTGGCTGATATTTATTATGAAGATTAATGACGCAGGCGTAAGAAGTACATAAACAGATTTATATGGTTCGTTTTGTGTATTGCATGTGTTCGATTTGGAACGATTGGTTGTTATTGACTAAAATTGTGAAAATAAAAAAGGAATTATTAAATTTTCACCGAGCTCAAAAAGAAAAGACTTTCAATTCGTCTTTACATTATTATTTTTTGTTTATGTATGTCCTGTGGGTTTTCTTTTGTGAATAAAATAATATGGTATCTGTTTATGGTTGTTGTAAAGAGGTTTTAAGTTTCAGTGCCTGCCAAAAATCGCGCCAGCATTATCCTCTGTTTAGTTGGTTAGTTAAACTGGCTTGATGTACCTACTCTTAAGTATTTTTTACTTACACTAAGACAAGTGGTAATAATAGCTCTGTTTTTTATTTATTTTATATCTTCCATTCGTGTAAAAGGCACCGTGCCTAGCGGGGCGTGGCTAGACCGTAATCCCGCAAGATTGACAGTGTGACAAAGTCGTGTCGGATCTGTTTCGTGTCGGGACAGTTGGCGTACCTATCGCGAAATCTCTCAGGTTTATTAGTATTATATTCTACGTGTAATTGTAGTGAAACGATATACCTATGTGAAACTTTTTTCCCTAACCTCTTTTTTAACTATATGTTATTTTACGATTTTAATTGACACACTCAAACGATCGAATGTTGCAACGCTACGGTACGTTTCGTTTTAAATACAAAAATCCTAATACTTAATATCCTACTATCCTATTGATATTATAAATTTGAAAGTTTGGATGGATAGTTGGATAGATGTTTGCTACTCTTTTACGCAAAAGCTGCTGAATGGATCTAGATGAAACATGGCACAGAGATAGATTATAGTCCGGAATAGCACATAGATTTTACCCGTTAAAATGTATGGTCCTCGCGGTTCACCTTCTATGGGAATGTGGATCGCTAATACACAAGCGCAGTCCTCATCTAGGGAAACACATTGTAAACCCTGATGAAATATAGGAGCTTACCCCTAAGCAAATCCTGCAGATTGTGTCAGCTGCAGGATTTAGCGGTGAACTCTAAATTTCATCGAGCGGCGATCACAATAGACCCATCAGGGTCGATGTGATAGCCGCGAACAAAATAATAAAAAAAAAAATTGTCCCCGCGGGATATACCTGTCTTAAGAAGATGAGCATAGACAATTACGTCGTCAACATAGAAAATCATTTCATCATCATCAGCAGCGGAAAGCTAGTATTTAATATGTGTACATAAAACATGATTCTGTAACGAAAAATATAGCTTTCCCACATTTTATTAGCCACTACTGGCAGCATCCTAAGTTATAAACCCGGGTTCCTCTCAGTTAACTTTTACTTGCAACAGTTACTGGTTACCGTCGACTAACTGTGAGTTCAACCGTTGCGTTAACTACTTATCTCTACTCATGCACCATTGATCTTTAAACCAGCAGTTAAAGGTTTACGCACATCGTTTGGGAATGCTGTAAAATTATAAATAAACAAAGTAAAGCATTGTTTACTGTGCAGGTTGAGACCAGTCATGTGGTGAATATTTTGGATCCCATAGCCATGACTAGGACCAGGGTAGGCAACTGCGATTTTTATTCGCAACGAGTTCGACATACCCTGGCGCCTGTCCTGGCAGCAGCAGGGATATATTAGAATTTTCTTCATAGAAAGAAAGAAAGAAAATGAGTTTATTTTCGTCTAAAACGACGCACGACAAAATTATGGTAAAAGACAAAAGTTTTAGTTAAACATAAAACAACTTAAATATACAAAAAAAAAACATGCTTCTGACAACACTGAGAGGTGTTTTTGGTTTTTCTCAATTTAATGGTTGGCAAAGCAACTTGGCAATTTAGAAAGAATGAGGATAAACTGCGTATGAGAACGATATTATATTATTTTACCCACAGTTCTATTTAAGTTCCATTATAATTGGGGTACGCGTCTATTAGTCGGATCAAAATCAAAATTCTAAGCTGCTATTGAGAACTTCATAGAAAACCGAAACACACTTTGCTGGAGACCTGGGAAACAAAATTATTAACACAGAGTACATTATATAGCTGAGAACATCAGTGTAAGCAGTATGATTACTTTACCACAGTACAAAAATATTTCCATGGCAAAGATTACTACAAATCTTGGCATCTCAATAAAATATGGCGAATCAAATCTAAGGTAACCATAAACGCGAGAACGATGTGCGCTGTAAAACACAAAAATATTCCCCGCGAGATGGGAACTTTCCACGGAATTTGTTCGGAGAATGAAGTCGATCGGATAATATGGCTATTTACGGTATGCCGTTCGCCTTTTTCTGTATCGACAGATTTCTCGACGCGATTTTGTCGATACCGGAATAGTCGGTTTAGTCGCAATAAATTAGGGTTGTTGCGTCACTATCGTAATGTGTAGTGTCAACAACACGTGCCTTAGGGAGATTCCGCCAATATTTATTCTGTTGAATATAGAACATTTACAGTCAATTTTTTTGTTTATGGTATGGAATGTCGCCGCCCTTTATGTTGAACTTATTTTGAATTAGTCTCCGCATACTGATAGCAGCAGCACCAGAAGCAATGATAGCCTAGGGGTATGACCAATGGACGGCCATGTCAAGTCTCTAGTTCGAATCCAAGGCACCCACCTCTGACTTTTCGAAATGATGTGCAAAATTATCGCTCGCCTTATCGGCGAAGAAAAACATCGTAAGGAAACCAGCATGCCTGAGAGATTCTCTTGACCGCATGTTAAGTCTGCCAACGCACATTAGCCTGAAAGCAAAATAAAAGAAATTGAATGTGATGGAAAATATAGCGTCTAGTGTATTTAACCAGAAGACGCAGGTTCGAATTTTGCCCGCCAGTCGATTTTTTCCTTCATTAAAATCAAAATGACACCTTCAGAAATCAACCCACATAATTGATGCATTGATATAATTGCATCGATATGCTCAAACAAATTGACGTAGGTACCGGTGGGGTATTTGCGCGATTCTGTTGCGGTAGAGGCAGGGGTAATGAATAGCCCAATTTTCCGCATTTTCCCCCATTAACAACATCCGCCCGCCACGGGTGACGCGGCCGCAAATAATGGACGCCCGTATAACTGGTGCGTTTGTTTGACGTAAGAGCCTTATGAAATGGGGCACGAGTACTAAAAAACCACACTTTTGTTTCGTTTTTTCATAGGAATATGAATGTATGAAGTGGATTTGGTCAGTAAAGGTTTTATGTATGTTTTCATAAAAACCGTTTCCTATTTTATCGGATTTTTGAGGTTACCATTTTCGGTTTGAAGTTGCCTTTTGATTTTAGTGGTATGGTATGTGTTTGGGCAAGTATATCTGCGGCTATGATTGCCCACAAAATAGACATGTTTGGAGGGATAAAGAGGTGTTTGCCCAGCAGTCGAGATTACAAAAAACAGTAATTTTCCTGACGTAGCGTAAGATATAGAATAGTATTTATGCATGCATTACCTAGTATAATAATAAAACAAAATTAATGATAATTAATGCTGCTGCTGTTTTGTCTCATATCATGGAATGAATATAGCATTCAAGATACATATTAAATTATCTTTACTCTTGCATAGTTTTTGTATGTATGCATTAAAAAAGTGAAAATCAAATTGGCGCAATCTGCAAAAAACAGGTAATTTCCAATTCACCACACAAGACTAGCCCAGATATATTTACCGTATTTAGTTGGTTTTATAGTCTCTTAAACCTCACTTAATATCTGCAATAAAAGCTTAACCACTAACTTGAATAAAATAGAGCACATTGTCTCAAAGCCATAAACTGCGCCGCTCTTAGGCTGGGGATACACAGAGCTTCCGCGAAATCCCCCGTATGTACTAATAACGCGTAAAGCCGAATTAGTATTGTAGAATAGTGGTTTATATTCTAAGCCTGTGTGTGTTCTGCCTAATACAGATACCTAGTCTAGTTTATACTTTAGTCGTTTTGTAATTTAAGCTGATTGGAGTTTCTAGAACGAGATATTGGAGTTCGAAATCACCTTCTTAAACAGGTATGTGACGTCAGATTTGATACAATAAAGTGACGTCACGCATTCACGTGTTTGTAGAATCTTTTAAACTTGGAGCTTGCTTACTGTAGAGACGGACGTATTTATCGGATGGTAGTAACCTCTCGTATTAAAAAAACATTGAAAATATTACGGAGCAACTGCGAATGGCAAAGATACTAGAAAGAAAGAAAGCAAGCAAGAAAGCAAGAAAGAATGAAAGAAAGCAAGCAAGAAAGCAAGAAAGAAAGAAAGAAAGCAAGCAAGAAAGAAAGAAAGAAAATTTTATTTGATACAGTACAATAACATTAAAGATAAAATATTAAGAAAAATAGAACAGAAGTAACATTCATCCATAAAATACATCATACAAACATACGGATTTGTAAATATTGATCTTCACAAATGTACCAATACATCCCGCAATCTCGTGATTAATATCATCCATCACATCCCATAAGTATCTACCATACACTTACCCTTACAATATCCTTCACTTTTATCTCTCGACCTTAAAGCCGGCGAACCACCAATCATAGCGAGGCGAGGCTAACGATTTCCGATATAAACGGTAACCGTTAACGACAGCAGTTACCGCGCAAACGGCGCGCGATACACAGGCGGTGCGGTATCGCCGCGGTAATGAATTTCCTCTTTTCATTTAGTGTCGACCGGGCTTACCTTCGGCTCGTTTGGCCAAACACTTTTACTGGTTGTTGAAATCAGTGGAGGGCGGGCATAAAAGTAGATACGCTGAATTAAATGGCTTTAGTGGGTTGAGTGGCCTTGTTATGTATACAGTTTTATTGTAGAATGCCACTTAAATTAATCTATTTTGAAAAGAAGATGATGAAACTAAAGTCATAAAACAAAATTATCATCATATGAGCCAAAAGAGGTCCGCTGCATCCACAGTGACTTCCACAAGGACCGGTCACGTGTCACCGACATCCAAAATCTGCAGACAAAATATCATCATCAACCCATTAATTGGCCCACTGCTGGGCACGGGTCTCCTCTCAGTATAACAGGGATTATGCCATAGTTTACCACGCTGGCCTAATACGGGTTGGCGGACTTCATATGCCGTCGAGAAAATCTCTCAGGCATGCAGGTTTCTTCACGATGTTTTCATTTACCGTTAAAGCGAATGATAATTACGCACATGATTACGAAAAGTGAAGTGCGTGCCTTTTGTGCCAGTCCAGTGGTCATCCAGGCTCCCCTAGGCTATCACTGCTCATACCTACATTAAACTGCATCTAAAACAACTAGACTAATAAGGCAGAGGCAGTCTTAGTACTCGTCTACTTCAATAAGAAACTCCTAAACTCCTGTGCAAAATTTCATGATATCTACTGATCTATTTAGATAGTGTTAGATTTTAATAATTTGACCGGTATTCTGTTCTTTAAAAATATACCTACATTTTTATCTACCAACTTCTGTGTCTGCAGCATCCTAAGGTCTGGTAGAAAACGCCATTTTCAATAATTATGCCACAATACTGCATATAAAGGTAAACAAATTTCCAAAACATCATTAAAATGTAATCTAAGAGTGTGTCGCTATCTTTATATTGTTTGCCGAGGTCTGGGTTGTAATGAGTAATAAAGATTTGATTGTCTCTTAGTGGGTTGGTCTCATTTTGATCGTCTGTAAGTAGTCATTGATAGCCAGTGATTAAGACGTTATAGCAAAAGTTGTCAGGGATAAAAAGTAATGTTTTTCGAGTAAAAATGTCTTGTTGCTTGAGCAAGAGCTTTAACAAACAACTACCCTCTTTTACTATCTTTTTGTATTTTTTTAAGCATTTTCCATGCTAAGATTACAAGTACGTCACCTTAAGACGTAAATTAGAATGTGGAGGAAGATTTCGACTGGCGAGCAGGGCGAGCGGTGGCTTAGTGGTCAGAGCGTCTGGTGTACCGAACCAGAAGGCGCAGGTTCGAATCCTGCCCGCCCGCCGATTTTTTCCTTCATTAAAAATACCCTCTTTTAGTTATTTCTTTTGCAAAATTGGAAGTTAAATTAATTATATAAAGATAATTTTTGTTTACATAAACCCTGATAATATTAAACATTCATAGCATAGGATAGCTAGAAAAAGTGTCAAAAGAAAAGCAGGTATCATATTTAAATGTTGCAAAATGAGAAGGCATTTAGACTTTGTTTATAACCTAGTCCGCAAACTTAAATCAATTCATAAACGGAAACCAGTATGTCAATTCATAATAATGTTTACAAATAAAAAAAGCCACAAGTCCGCAACCCAGTTTACATTTTGTGTCCATCGGTTCAACCCTCTACAGACGCTCGACTGTCACTGATTTTTACAAGTCCGGCCGCAGTATTGATCCCTGTGATTTCGAGGGGACGCTACTCTTTCCGTTTTCATCGGGAGGGTTATGATTTTGGAGGCGATTGGGGAGAGTAGAAATAAATCAAGTAAGAATGACCCAAAAAAATAACATATTCACACTATAAATCCTTTCTAATATTATAAATGTGAAAGTAACTTTGTCTGTCTGTCGCGGTTTCAAGCAAAAACTACTGAACCGATTTAAAAAATTTAAATGCAGGTATTTTAGAGCCTGAGAAAGGACATAGGCTACTTTTAATGCGAAAAAAGGGGTTGAAATAGGGGATGAAAGTTATTAGAAATACCCTGATCGTGCGGGCGAAGCCGCTGGCGAAAGCTAGGCCTTCACAAATATGTGCAAATGTTTTAGTTGTTTAAAAAGTTGATATCAAAAAGGAGCAATTGACAGTATTAGCTGAGTTGGTTCAAGAACACACTATTTTTAAGGATTGATTTAGCAAAATAAGTGATCAAAACTCAAGCACTACTTAAGTACACAAACTCTTAAGTGGTGTGCAATACTTCCTTATATGTATAATCTGAGTGAGCACTAATATCTACGATTTTTTGGATATTAATTTTATATATTAAATTATTACATTAAATTAATTTTAGATATTAAAATTATATATTTAATTTTAACGAAAAACAGTTTTTCCGATTGTACTTTCGGTAGATTTGGGTGTTCAATAAAGAATATTCTCTCTATAACCCTCTATTTAACCACCTATTGTCATTGTATGTAACTGTCAAAAATAGTTACTGATCAAACGTTATTTTGCACAATTATCTTTCTATTATACAATTGCACAATTATCTTTCTATTAATATTCTATTCTAGTCCGATGATTAAAATTTACGGTAATTCTGTTGCAACAGTTTTGGACAAACTGTTTTTGGACATAAAGCATGGATGCATGAGTTTGACATAGGTAATTATTATGCATGTCACGTAACCTATGGCAATAATTGCTTAATATTTATTGTTATGTTCTAATATAAATTTATTCTTCTATATCGTTTCGCTCTTGGCAGAGCGGTCGTGGTCGGCATGTAGCGGTCTTGGTCGTCATGTAGCATTTTTGGGGGCAGACGTTATGCGTCTCACGATATCTCGCCATCGTTTTCTGTTGGTGGACATTCTAGTACACTCATGCAAGGGCCCGCCCACACATGAATGTATATTTATATTAGAACATAACGATAACGATATCAATTGATACAATCATTGAACATTTATATGTTCAATAACTGTAACAATTGATAACAATAAATACGCTTTGCATTATAATCTGTAATTACCGCAGTCAACGCTCTCGTCAGCCCAGTGGTAAATAGCGCGGCTGCTAATCGGAAGATCCAAGGTTTGATTCTTGGGTCGAGCAAAGTGTAATTGGGTTTCTCATCAAGAAATTCTCAAAAGCAGCTCGGAGTTAGGATTTGTGCCTAGATCAAGGCACGCCCCTATTACATAACGCTGTAGTGTTATATCAACTGTATAGAGTGTATACCTCTACCTAAGCCTTCGGGAATATAAGGATGATGGTACGTTATGTTGTTTTTTTACATTTATTACCTTAATAAACAGTATCACTCAATGAAAAACCTACCCACTAAATATTTGAAGCTAACGTTTCTCAAAATGAGAGGCCATAACATTTTTACGAGATGTTCTTTTGGCTAGCCCTATTTACGATACCACTTTACCTTTTAATACGCTTTGAATATAAATTGGATCTAACCTACTTCGATGGCCGTATAAAAGATACCTGGAAATTTGCTATATTACCACCTACTTACCTAGCTTCAGTTCCCAGAATTCCTCATTTGAATCTGAAGCGGGAATCATCTAATAAACTGAATAAGGATAGTTGTTATATAATTTACTTGAATATATCTGTAAGTATCAACTACGGCTGCTAGAGAAAAAAGCTACGGCTTCTTATTTTCTGTTTAAATGGAAGTTCTCAGAAATTTATCAATAAATGGTATGTATCTGATATCGGTCGCAAGCTTGGCTAGTCCGCGTGTCCATAAGTCTTATGTTCGATTTTTAACCCCCGACGCAAAAACGACGGGGTGTTATAAGTTTGACGTGTGTGTGTGTGTGTGTGTGTCTGTGGCATCGCAGCTCCCCAACGGATGAACCGATTTTGATTTAGTTTTTTTTATTTGAAAGGTGAATTAGTCGGGAGTGTTCTTAGCTATGTTTGATGAAAATCGGTCCAAGATGGCCGCCGCTACAAAATAGCGGATTAGATATTTTTTCAAAACTCCGTCAATATGGGTATCAAATGAAAGGGCTTAACTAGTAGAATACTATACACTATGATAAATTTGAAATCCAAGATGGCTGCCACCACAAAATGGCAATTTACATTTCGTGTCGGGGGTTTTCAAAATTTTTAATTTAGGTTATTAAGGCAAGTAGTTTTCTTGTCATTTTTTTAAGAAATGCTCAGTAGCAGATCGGAATATGGATGTCCGAATTAATGATAAATTATATTTTCAACCGACTTCAAAAAAAAAGGAGGAGGTTCTCAATTCGACTGTTTTTTGTATGTTTGTTACCTTAACTTTCGACTGGGTGAACTGATTTTGATGATTCTTTTTGTATTCGAAAGCTAGTGCTTCCAGATTGGTTCCATATAAATTTTATCGTAATCCGGTGAGCGGTTTAAAAAAAATCGAAGTGTATTAAAAAAAAAGGTATACGTAGATTATATTTTGGTTTTCTCAAAGGTACAAAACAAAATACATGTATATTCCACAAAAACTCTCAAAATAAATTATTTTTAAACAAAAAACAAACCGCCTCCAAAAAACACCTAGGAACTAAAAAGCAAAATATAACAGGTCCATTACATTATGATTTCTAACCAATTTGGAGGCGGTGCCAAACTACTGATTTCATTTAAAGATGACTTTCGTTGATGTATGTTTGGCACCGACTCCAAAATTGTTAGAAATCATAATGTCAATATTTACCTTTTATATTGTTATTTTTTTATTTTTAGTTCCTAGGTGTTTTTTGGAGGCGGTTTGTATTTTGTTTAAAAATAATATCTGTACCTAAACATATTTTACATATATATATTTAAATAGAGAGCTGCAATAGACTCAAACTCTAGCGAAATGCATATCTGGTATACCCTCTATGTGAATAAAGAATCTGGGCTTACTTCCAAACAAGTCTTTAATAGAAAATTAAATTAGGCAAAATGTAAAGACAAATAATAATAGGTAAGACATTATATAGAAGGCGCTATTTAACTGCGTCGCATCGCGAGAGCTGCATACAAAATATAATCTCCCACCCTTCAAGAAGCAGCGTTGGAAAATATCATGATCGACTAAGCTCGTCTTAGTCCCGTATAAATCCTCTTTGCAATGAACACAGGCGTAATAAAACTATTTGCATAATAACTCATGTCACTACGTTAGAACCAAGTGTTTCAGAAAAACGTCGGGAAATGAATTTTCTTTTCCGACTTCGCTTTTTAAACTTTTAAAGTGTCGCTTCCCTTCGCGGTGTCTGTTGGATACATATTTTTATTTTGTTCTTTTTCCATAGCTGTTTTTTTTGTTTGTTTGCAAGAAGCTTGTTGGTGTTGCCAGCTAGATATATTAGTATAAACATTTATTTACTCTGATTTGACGCTTAGTATCTTTGTTCCATGTATCTTCTTATTATTTGTAATGCGTACCAACTTTACCCCTTCTGTTTCTTGAATAAAAATCAGTAGAAATCTTCTCCAACTTCAGACCCCTCGATTACAAATACATAAGTAACTAGATTCCTTATTCATTAATCAAAATAATCCTTAAAACAAGTTACGTCGTAATTAAAGGAATCGGAGTTCCAACCCTTTGTGATAACTTAGGAACAATTTTCTCAAAATGAAATCGTTATTTGAATTGAAGATGGTTTTTTGCTCCTTGAATACAAGATGTAGAGTAGACAGGGGAACGTTGTATCATCCGTAAGTCTTGTATAATGGCTAGATAAAGTTAATTGTTCGTATCATAATACTCCTTTATTAAAATTTTCTTTGCTGCGAAAGTTTCTGTTATCTTTTGTCGTATTCTCCCCTGAGTTATAAATGGAGTTATTCAATCATATTAAGTAGGTACTTTTCCTTAGACGAATACTATACTTTTTTATGAGTATTTATCAAATTGGCTTGGATTGGAAATTCGGTGATGATTCAAACGAATCGGTCTCAAATGAGTATTACAAAAAATAATCATTATTATACCTGGGTATCAAACCCTTTATAGCTGACGAGCCTCTTGTCTTCCAATTTTTTACAGAAGTTGGCAAAAGTTTTAGGCTAAAAAAGGTTGGATTTAAATTTCCAGGCTGGGACCATAAATCCATCATTCTAACCCTCTGTGTCGAAGTCGCCTGGCTAATTGGATTGGATCAAAGCAGTTGCACTTTCCGTTTTTTACTGGGTAGTGTCCCGTAACTGCATTTTTCGCTGCTAAAAGTTTCTCGACTATTTTTTTCGGCGATTACCCGTGAATTCCCGGTTTTATTAATGAGTCGGTATTTGTTGTGCGGCAGTTAACGCTGAATGCTGCATAATAATTCTGTGATTTGAAATTCTAACAATAAAAAATAATTATTATAGGATGGAATAGTTTGTTATATTCTGCCGCTAAGCAATAATGCGCTAACTTTATTGTGTTTTGGTTTTGAAGTGTTTTGTAGCCGGTGAAATTACTAGACATGGACAATTGAGGTCTCGAGGTAACCATGTGCTAGTGATACATATATATAACTATCCATAGGTTATTTGCCGCTTACCACAGACAGCATAAATGCTTGTTCATATTTTTTTCAAAATAATATAATTTGTATTTGAAATGCGGCTAATTCAGCTATCAATGATATAACGACGCAATTTTTTATAGTCTCACAACAAAAACACGAACGATATTTCCTTATTTACAAAACATAAGACAATCGAACACGCGATGCCGAAAAATAAGGGCGAGGATACATCAATCTTCGTCGGCCACCGACGACTCATCGGCAAAGGAGAAAAAAATCAAAAAGCTAAGCGGTCGACGAACTCCGAATACAGATGCCTTTTTTAAGATTCCCGCCGAAGAGACGCGCTGGGAGGGGGAAATACTCGCAATAGTGCAAGGAACTGACGTCATCGATGTTTGAAGTAGCATTTGAGTGTTGAATGCGTAAATATTGGCCCGTTTTTGAGGGACGATAGTGAAACGATTCTCTTAAATAGAGTCATTTGTATTGTAAGGGGAGGGTTGAGTTACATACTTGTAAGTGTGGCGTTTATTGACCACTTTGTGAGAGGAACGTGTGGGTTACCGATTGCTTTGTCAGCTCAATGTGTTCAGAATACAAATTTGATTTCGTACTTTTATGGCCGCGGCTCTGGTCAAAGTGTAAACGTTCAACGGTATTCTTACAATTATCGTCGTCTTTTGTTATATTATTGAAGTTTATGAATAGTACGATAGGTGTATTACTTTAAGCTATTGTTTGTTGTTATTTAATGTTCCTTACAACATATTCTTTAAGCATTGATTTGTAAGGTTAGTTATTTTTTACTGCATTATAAAATGACTATAAATGCTCTTTGTTACAAAGAAATATTTTAGTCTGCTAATATTTATTACCATTAAAATTTCTCTCCCTTGAAGATAATCTGAAGCAAATCTTTGGACAAAAACACTTACTTTCGAGGGCAATCGATATTAACGAAATAATTAAGGTTATTTTTGCACTAACCCAGGGGGGTTAAACAAGTTGCAATTTGACATTCGAATCGACAAACGAATAGAAAGAAAATGTAGGTATGGAAATGACATTAGTGACAGCCCGATTTGTCGAAAGCTTGTGTCATGTCCATACATTTTGTTTCTATTCGTTTGTCGATTTGAATGTGACATTTCAACTTGTCTATAGGCCCAGTATTATTATTTGTTTTTACCTCTAGATTTAGTACATTATCTAATCAACATTCACAACAAGAAACATATTTCTTAATTCAGAACAGAACATTAATCATGTCTACGCCACATCCACAACTTGATGTAGGGAACTCCCAAGATACATCTAAAATTCTATCCGTCAGTTGTTTTCAGACGTTTTTCATAAACATGAATAAAATATTATATTAAACACCGCCTCGTTGGTCTAGTGGTCGTAAGCGCGACTGCTACGCTAGAGGTCTTGGGTTCGAGCAAAGTAATGTTGGGTTTTCTTTGAAATTCCCAGTAACAGCTCGGAGTCTGGATTTGTGACCGGTTGATGGAAATAGGCTCGCCCTCTATTACATGGGACCTAAAATATACCAACGATATGTGGGTGTACATTAGTACCCCTCTGCCAGTCGTGATGGTAAGTATCAAAGCATTTTCCATAAAAAGTACACTAATTATAACTAAGAATGTCCTACATAACAATATGCCAAATAGCGGCCACACACAATAGTTGTAAAATGTTTTAAAATTTTATATCATACTCTAACATGGGACCTAAATATACCGGCGAACTGTTGGTGTACATTTGTACACCTCTGTCTAACTATTCGTGAAATACAGGCGATTTTGATGGTATGTCTAACATTTATATATAAGGATAGTTTGGTTAATATTGAGTAAGTACTTCTAAATGGAACGCGTAAAATTTCTGATATTTTTTGTTGTATGACATAGAAACAGTCTAAGAAAGCAATAAAAGGTTTCTTAGAATTTTCCTTACAAAGAAACTGATCTGACACAAACAAACCATACCGAACAATAAACAGCTTATACACTCTATTCCACTTTTATTCTCCGCCTTTTTTCTCTATTAAAAAACATCGGTTGTTCCGGATCATGTCACGCACAAAGAAATCCAACGAATAGTGTTTATTCGTATTATTTTGAATGTAGGTCAAATCGTAATTTATTTCACTTTTTTCTCGTGTCGTTTGCATTAATTCTCGAGGACGACATCTGCGAATAATGGCGTCTCCAAGTCGTATATTATTATCATTTTATCGAATTTATCAGACCACAAAATACTTCAGGGAAAAATAGACTTCCTTTGCGAATAATTGCCTCTATTCGGTTTTCATAAGATTTCGTACAAATATCTTCATAAATGCCTAGTGGTCTTTATTGCAACTGCTACGTTTGAGGTTCTGGGTTCAATTCCTAGGTCAAGCAGTGTTATTGGGTTTTCCTATGTAGCTAAAAGTTCAGTAACAGCTTTAAAATGGCAATAGGCTCGCCTTTATTTCATGGGACTTAACGTATCAACAAACTGTTGATGCAAATTTGTAAACTTCTGCCTATCCTTCCGGGGAATACAGGCGTAATGGTATGTTTCATCCTCATAATCTGTCAAAAAATAGATTAGATTTTTTATTAATATACAGGCTTTCTGCTCATGGAACCACTAGGAATTATCAGTAGTGGCTTAGAGATGAATTTATATTCGGATAATGGCATCAAACTCGCCCCTTATTACATAGGACCTACTTGAGAACTGTGGCAGCAGAAACAACACCTCTGTCTAAAACCTTCAGGGTAGTCATAGCAAAACATAATTATTTTTATTGTAATAAACACTATCGATCAAAAGCCCTTTCAGCAAAAGTTTTTAAGTATACACTAACGTACCAAACATTAAAATTGTTTTTCAGTTGACCACATTTGTCTTCGCGGCCGTCCCCGCCGGAAAAGATCATTTTGCAGAACGCAATTAAACTTTAACTTCATTAATGAAAGCACCTTATTTTCTTTCGTTCAAATAATAGGCCGGCCATATTGTTCGAGGCCAAGTCGAGGCCCTATTGTGTCTTAAACAATAAAAGGCGTATTTCAGTGTTCGGGGCAATTGTACGGGGGTCGCGTCACAGTTTTTTTTACTTTTAATTGGAGCACGTCACAAAATATTAAGTGCCTCTGTGGCTTTGACTGCAGCGATAAAAATTACAATGAAAACGTTATTCAATGAATAAGAAATACCTAGTTATTTTCTTTATAAAATCACTGCAACACAAATATTTTACAGTTTATAAAATATATACAAATATACTCATATTACAAAGATTGTATCTGTGTAATAATCGAACCGGTGTTCTAGATAAATCGCTAAACCACCGCGTACAAATTAAAGTGTCACATGTATAATGTATTTTACAATAGACACGTAGCTTTTCTAAAATATCACTGTGTCTGCATAAAACCTGGTATTTTTCACCTGTACCACTGTGATTCAGTCACTCTTCTAAAGGGAATGGTCAAAACCTTTTTTTATTCAGAGTACCTAGTCATTGAGCTGAAAGGAGAACCCACTCAATACTGTGTTGTTTTTTTAGGGGTAGGTCCCTACATTCGTGAAACACAGCTTTGAATTCTGGGTTTCGGTGGATAGCTGTTATTTTGTTACAAGATTTAATAAGTTTAAATATAACATTAGTGTTGTAACGATGCTCTTATTCCAGTTACTTAAATGAATTTCCCGCTTTATGGGTAAAGGTTTACAAACAACGTAAAAAAATATTTTTCCTTTAACATACACACCTATGACTTCAGCTGATGAAAACCAGGTCCTTTCGGTGGGAGATAAGTTGTCGTTTCAACAGCTAGATTTTTAGTTAAGCTAAGTATAGCTTAGCTTATATTAAGCATAATTGCAACACACAGATACACGACAAATTGTATCCTAATTACAAATGAGCAAGTTTTTACGTTTAGTTACAGCTAAATAATATTTACAGAGATCAACTCTATTTAATTGAAACAAAAAACTACACAACTTACCTACATCCCAAGCGAGTCCTCAGTTCCTCACATATATTTAAACATTTCCCGCTGTTTTCAAGTCCCCACCCTCATATTCCATTAAGTTTTATAGCACACCACTGTAAGACGAATAAGATCTTAGTTTTTCCATTACTTTTATTGCTTTTCAGCGTGTCTCCCTAATCACTTGAGACTGCAATTAGAATCAGGGCCAACGGCTTAAACTAGCATCATTAACCGTTTAGTGAGCGGAAACTAATTTAGATTTAATAGTAACCTGAGTCTTTTGTGCTGCAGGTAAAATACCAAGTTACATAATTTATTTGCAAAGTTATTTTGGTGATTATAAACAAAAGGTTTTTGGAAACTTTTGGCTGGAGGTATTGGTTCAGAAAGTTATTTTAATGGTCTTTAGTGTTTATTATATAATTATCGTTAGGAATTTCAGACACAAAGGTACTTTTTAACTACCTCTGAACAGCCACTAACCGCTGGTTAGTTAAAATTGTTTTTTGACTGCCTCGGTAGTCTTGTAGTCGTTAGCGGGCCAGCTGAACGTGAGATACTGGGTTCGACAGTTGTTGCTAGGTTTTTTCATAACAAAAATCTTAGTAACTCACAAAAATAGACTTGTTGGATACTATTCGACTTTTCTATAGATTTTACGACCAACTAAGTGTAAAATCTATGGTGAAATGACAAGTTTTCTGAAACATTAAAATTTACTAAATTTTAATCAAAACGATACGGATACCTACGAGTGAAGTTTTGGATACAAACAACTGTTTACTATCCAAAACTTCACTCTACATAAACACGAAAATAAAAGACGACGTTGTTCGAATGCTATTTCGTAGTAGACGCCAGGTGCATTCACAAAATGTTATTTACTCAAACAACACGGCATGTAAAACCAGACGTATTGCTTGTATGAATTCAAATATACCTGCAAGACTTGCTATCATATTTTGACGTCAAGTAACGGTGAAGCTGTATTCTACGGGGAAGCGTAAATGTCGGCCATGTTGGGAAGTTATGGCCTTCCCACCTTGTTCACAGTAGCTGATACTGGAGATAGTGTTGCTATACTGCGACAAAATATGAGACTGATAACTCCAGGTAACTCGGCTAAACTTTATTTTGACAACAAAAGGATATATTTGAACTACCATCAAATTGTTTTAGAGTGATCTTTTCATATTGAGCCGCATCTTATTAGACTGAAAGCCGACTCCAACATATATTTGGGTAGAGGTAAGGAGAATGACGTTAGATTCTATCATTATTCTAGTGTAGCTTTTGTTTCTGGTAGTTTCTTTTTTTAATTCTATAAAGAACCGTCCAAAGAGTCTGTACAATTGTTTTTCTATTGTGTTTGTTTGTTCCTTGACAGGTTAAAAGGCTTTACATTTTCTCAGCACACAGACTTTTCTCGACTTATTTAAAAATAAACAATCATTTTGAAATATACCTATTATACCTACTTATTTTGAGTATCTAGTATACCAATTCGAGATGTGATATCCAGTGACAAATACACCTACTCAGAGTACATAAATACGCTTCTTCGAATACACCAAAAATATCTGTATTTTCAAGTCGCCACAGTATAATTTGCCACAAACAAAGCAGAATACAGGGTTACTTGTAATTCGACGTATATCCGCCAGGAGCTGATTGGGGGACCAAAATGCAACAAATTGAACACCACCTTTGTATGGCCGAAATTCAATAGTTTTCGAGATATTTGAATTTTAGGGAATTTTCGATATTTACCCAAAATTTTACACTAAACTCCAAATAAAAAAGAAACTACACATTGAAAAGGTACCATTTAAAAATGATATTATAGCTGACACTTCAATTAAGCTACGTACATCATTAAAAGTGCTTCTTCCAACAAAATACCTAAATTGATGAGCGATTTAAGAATAATATCTAACCAATATTTTAATTTAATGCTTCATAAAATGTAGTCTAGTTAAAAAAAATACTATGACATGAACCGTACAAACAACTAAAAAAACTTTCCTATTCCCTCAGCTTTAAAAAAGGTATAAAAGTTAATTAAAAAACATTTAATTCATGGCATAACATGTGTTTGAATCGGCGCGGGGAGAAAAATCATCTGTATTCGTGTTAAAAAGATACTAGCTTTCCGCCGACCGCTTCGCCTCCATGATCGGAGTATTTCTTATAATTTATACCCTATGTTACCCGGGGATAGTGTAGCTTTCCAACGGTGAAAGATTTTTTTGAATCGGTCCAGTAGGGACCGATTTGAATAAGGTATAACGTAGAAATAAGATTTGATAATTATTTACTGAGCCCCCATTTCTTGCCGCAAAATTCGAACGAGGAAAATTACGAAGTTTTTAAGAAACAACAACAAATCATTTAGTGATTTGTTGGCGGATATTCCCGAGGAAATAAAAAATAACCTCATGTTTCAACATGATGATTGCCCAGCACATTACCGATTTACTGTCCGGCAGTGGCTAGACGAGAGGAATCCAAACCAATGGATTGGGAGGGGAGGACCAATTCCGTGGCAAGCACGAAGTCCTGACATTACACCACTTTATTTTTACGTTTGGGGTCATGTGAAGGAATTGGTTTATGTGACCCAAGTAAATTCGGTCGAAGAACTTCGACGGAGAATAATTAACGCGCCGCAACACATGAAAACAACGTTCTCATCAAGTGACGAAAACCGAAGTTAGGAAGAGGATTCGAACCTGCATACGATTGTCATCGTTATCGTCGTCGTCGTCGTCATCGTCATCGAGGGGCTCATTTTGAACAAGATGTGTATTTTTTTTGATAAACTGCATGTTTTTATGAATGCTTTTTCTACTAATATTAAAAAGAGGAAAGATTTATTTGTTTATTTGTTTGAATTGAATAGGCTCCGAAACTACTGGACCGATTTGAAAAATTCTTTCACCGTTGGGAAGCTACACTATGCCCGGGTAACATGGGGTATAAATTATAAGAAATACTCCGATCATGGAGGCGAAGCCGTCGATGGAAAGCTAGTATCTTTTTAACACAAACACAGATGATTTTTCTCCCCGCGCCGATTCAAACACATGCTATGCCATGAATTAAATGTCTTTTAATTAACTTTTATACCTTTTTGGAAAGCTGAGAGAATAGGGAAGTTTTTTTAGTTGTTTGTACGATTCATGTCATAGTATTTTTTTTAACTAGACTACATTTTATGAAGCATTAAATTAAAATATTGGTCAGATATTATTCTTAAACCGCTCATCAATTTAGGTACTTTGTTGGAAGAAGCACTTTTAATGATGTACGTAGCTTAATTGAAGTGTCAGCTATAATATGATTTTTAAATGGTACCTTTGCAATGTGTAGTTTCTTTTTTATTTGGAGTTTAGTTCAAAATTTTGGGTAAATATCGAAAATTCCCTAAAATTCAAATATCTCGAAAACTATTGAATTTCGGCCATACAAAAGTGGCTTTCAATTTGTTGCATTTAGGCCCCCCAATCAGCTCCTGGCGGATATACGTCGAATTACAAGTAACCCTGTATATTCGTAGCCATATTTTATGAAAGGAATACAACATTTCTGATTTCCGTTTTTTCAGCAACGTAATTTATCTAAAAGCCGTAAAACTAGACGGTTGGAGGCAGACACGTCCGTCTCCGTATAAGTACCCTGGCGAAATGCCAGGGGTGAGGGTATAGCCTTCAGGTCATCGTCATAAGCACCCCTCAACTTGTAAATAGAACATCTACCTTAGTACATGCCAATAACGCTCAATTTCCTTTGACACTGTGCTACTTTTAAACCATTTGAAATCACCTAAAGTCACCTTAGGCTATCAGCACATCTGGATTGAAATGGGGATTGGGATTAGGCTTTATTACATAAGATATAAGGTCCAGATTTGATTGCTATTTACGTAGTATTGCATTAAACTGCCAGTATGCTGTGTTCTCGTTTTTGGTTGTGTTATCCGTATAGATGGCGTTAGCATCAATTTTAGCACTCTTTTACGGTATTTCGTTTCGCTTTGTTTATAATATACTGTGATTTTTGTTAGGGGTTTGAGGTCTGTTTTGTTATGTTTATGCACGGTAACCGCCCTAAATATCGAATCGTATTTATTTAGGTCTTTTTTTTTAAAGAAAAAATACGATAATACTGCTTGGCAAGCAATACTATTCTGTCTCTGGTTGAGGGGTTGCCTTCAAAGGTTGGGTGCAAGCTTATCTACAAAATACAAATTTGTGATATAAATTTTATAATCATAATCTTAAACGTGAGCCAAGAAAGCACATAGCAACAGTAACAGCAGTTTTTGACATCTATGATACCTATACTATATTTCCGCCAGCGGTTCCGCCTGCGTGGCCATTTATATTTTCAACGGACTTCAAAAAAAGGAGGAGGTTCTCAATTCGACTGTATTTTTTAGCCAATGTATACAAAAACTTGACAAATTATATACTAAAACCTTCCTCGAGAACCACTCTCTCTCAAAAACAACATGAAAATCGGTGCCGTAGTTTTCGAGCTTTTCGCGAACAGACAGACAGACGCGGCGGAGGACTTTGTTTTATAATATGTAACGATGTTTCTGATAATAAATAATAATACACACTGATTAAATAATGATTCCGAAAAGTCATTGGTGCGAACCTTTGATGATGACTGAATATCAACACTATGCTTACCAACATCTAACCCTTCTCCTAAATAAAAAAAACTTTACCGCTATAATGACTTTACAAGACTTTACCGACACACACAACTAGTTCCCGCTTAAAAACTCGCTAGGATAGTTAAAAGTCTTTAGTAATTTCGCACCAGCCAGCCCCGCTTTGAGCCCAACGCTTTGTAGACCAGCCGTAATTACAGCGGGTTGCAAAGACTTTCGTAGTGGAAACGGTCTTTTCTTAAACCGGACACCCTCGATTTGGAGAGCCTTTTGTGTCTTATTGTTTGGGGTCAACGGACGGGGTGTCAGTTCTTCGGCTTGAATCAGCATTTTTTAAATATAGTTTGATTTTACGTTTTAGATGTAACACGTTAATAACAAATTTTTGACCGACTTGCAAAAATAAGGAGTTCATCGGCTCTTTTGTTAAAAAAAATCTTCGAGCATAACTTTGTTCTAATGACCTGATTTTGACGATTCTTTGCTGTACTCTGCCGACGCTTTTGCAAAAAAACCACTAATTTAAAAAAAAATATTATTTTATTACCTACTTTTTGGGTACCCTATTTGGTACCCAAAAACCCTATTTGGTACCCTCATTATTTGTCATTTTTTTTGTTATTAAGGATTAATACTTATTAGCTACTACCTATATTACCTACGTATAGTATAGTATTTTTGAGAATTTTCTGCCAAAAAGCTCGCCATTTTCAAATACCGTTGTCAATAATGCTGACTTCATGAATTCAACATGTGATAGCACCACACGAGGATCCAAACTGCAAACGACTTTTCAATAGGTATTAAAATGTTTTACCTTCAAACAATTTAGCTGTCCTCATTGAATTTAAGTTGTTATTAGAGGGCAATGGAAACAATCAAAAACTCCTAGGTCCTAACCAAATATGTTAAACAAAAGCTTATGTAAAAACATCGTGTTCAAACACCTGCATGGTCATCATACACTGATATTCTGTAAAATCGGGCTTATTCCGTTCAGACCATTCCACTTTATTGATATAGAATATTGGAAACACAGCGGCATCAGCGACACATTTGAATTCAAAATGTTTTCTGTTACAAGATGTTGTTCGAATAAATTTGAACTCTATTGCTTTGGTTGTGGGTTTGAATTTATTTGAGTTGTTTTGTGTAAGGGCTGGGAGAACAGAGGTCGATTTGTGAGGCTGGCCTGGTGTTGGACTTGTGCCAGTACCTCGACGTGGTGCACTGTGGCCCGGGCCGGAGCTTCGCCCGCAACGCTTTATCTATTCAGAATTGAAAGCGCTGATAATAAAATTGTCTGGACACGTTTACAGCGCCTGCAGACCGTAACTACATAACACTAATTGTTTTTCTAACTGTTTACTTTGTTTCACTTTGTGGTGTTGGCTAATAAAGAAAATGTTTCGTGGATTCGTTGGCCACAACAAAAACTGTTAAGCAACAACAATGCTGGTTATAAACTTCGTTAGCAAATTAAAATACAAAGGATTCTTAAGCTAATAATTTACAAATACAATTCAAGTTAAGAATAACTTCAACTTGATTATAGTGATGTAGTGATAGTGTAGTGTATTAGTGTAGTATTCTATGACTTTACAATTGAATCTGTGGTTAATAAGTGAACCTATAGTTTTATATAGATTGATCTAACACAATATATACTTACCGTTAGCGTTCGATATTATGTGATACTTTGAAAAGTCTATTTTATTTTATAAAAAAATGATCACCGCCAATCTATTGTCTAATAGTGGATTCCTACTGCACGGTTTTACTTGACGAACATTTTGTTGATCCATAAGTAGAAATTGATTGGAAAGCGATTTAACAGTTGATCCACTATAATCGAAACGTATAAACCCGCTCTTATAAGCTCGTCGGTCAAATCTGGAATCAACAATCTTCAAAAACAATATCAGTGTTCACTTTCTGAAAGACATAGAGCAGCAAATGACGACACAGACAAAAACGTCTTATGAACAAAAAAATAAACTAGTTGATACAGCATTTTTTCTATTAAGAGGCGGCATACACTGGCAACATTTATTATAGGCCAAGTTCTCCCCGTTAGTAGCATAATCCAATCAACTAAAAGGTTCTGCGAAAGCTTTGATTTATACTGCAATCAATCGTGATATTAGTAAACGGATGTGGACGGTTTTTACAGTTATGAGTGTAGTAATGCGTCTAACTGTGTTTATTCTGACTGGGAACATTTAGACTCGCAATTCGACTCATTGGCTGCTTTAGGATCCAATTTATTATTGCGTTGATTACATGTAAAATAACTTACTGAGTTTAAAGTTACTATCATTCATAGTCATATATTTTTTCAAAATAAGTCATTCAATGCTTAATTAGTGGTCGTCATTAACGCACAAGTTAAGAAACGCAAGATACTTTTTTGCAATCAATCAAATTAATTTAAAATTTCGAACCATTGACACAATGAAGACGATGAATCAAAGCCATATAAAAAAATTATACGTATAATTTGATTTCAATCAAATATATTTATAATCTTGATGCGACCTTTTTGTGCAAATAAAAAAAAGATTTAGATTTTTTCTTAACAAAATTGGATGAGTGGGCGTTTAACTACTCTCACATCGACACATTTATTAGTAATCGCGTCTAGTGCTTTTACATAATAAAAAATACTTGACCCAACATAATCAATAAGCAAGATGGCATTTGTACTTTGATCTAAAAGTTACATAACCTTATATTTTATTCAAGCAAGTAGATACGATTCACTAGCTATAGTCACATTTCAGTGGCCTGCATTGCACCTGGGAAAATAACTGGGTCGACTTTGAATGTAAGGAATAATTCAAGTCTTAGTCAATTTACTGACTTGCAAGTCAGTTCCTTGAAATATGCAACGTTTCTTCGAATAAAAATAAGCAAGGACATATGTATGAATGTAGACGAAGCAAAATATTCATAGCAAGTAGCGTCCTTTAATTTCTACCTACCCCTTTGGGACCACCGCGCACAAGGCTCTGTGTATCTGTTTTTTTTAAATCATAGGTATTTCTTCAAGGTTTTTTTTTCTGGGAGAGGCACAAGGCGAGACGGGCAAAAATAATTAACAATAACTGTTAAGTTATTTTTAATGAAGGAAAAATCGGCTGGCGGGCAGGATTTGAACCTGCCTCTTCAGGTTCGGTACACCAGACGCTTTGACCACTAAGCTACCGCGAGCCCCGCTCGCCAGTCGAAATCGAAGTCGTTTTCTCGACGGTGCAATATATATGAAAACTCAGAGCTGTTACTAAAAATTTAATAGAAAAACCCATAAAACAATTCTGGATGCGGTGAACGAACCTAAGAACTCACACTAAGCTACCGCGCTTGCAATTAACGAAATAGTTTGTTAAAACCCACGACCTAATTATTACGAATAACGATGACAAACTGTTTTGATTTACATATAATTGTTGTCAAAAATCATTTCATAGAACGACGCAATCCATCTGACGCCCACATCGTTTGACAAACGACCGCTTTAGAGCACAAAAAAGGTTTTATATAAATGAGCTCATTACCACAGACCACAAATTGCACCTCACATAATACGGTGGAATGCACGTTTACCATTATTAATGCACCCCAGAGACGGGGGTGCGTACACTTAATACGTGACCTGCGTTTTAATTCGGACGAAACACGCAGTATACAATGGAATTTAATTTCCGTAGTATAATTATTTTTGTGGTCACTCTATTCGGCCGTCCAGGGTATTGGGTTACGTATTATGGAAAAAAGAATCGGAGCCGTGCATACGTTATTAAGGAATAATATTACATGCCGAAAGTAATTTGTGTAGGCGTGAAGCAATAGCTTAATAGTACATCCCTGTTTAAAAATAATACATGACTTTTTTACGATTTTATATATACTTTAAAATCATCTTCTCTACTGCATAGTAAGTAGTAGTAGATTTTAAAGTGTATAATGTCAAGAGGAAACAATCAATGTGTATCGAATCAATTTTCAGTGGAGTCGGGTCTGGGCCCGGACGCTGGCCAGTCCGGGTCGAGATAACCGGATTATGTCACCCGCTGTCACCCGGACGGGTGACCCGCTGAGACAAAGTAGATTAGACACGGAAAAAGTTGGGTTTGTCTCAAATGTTTGTAATTGTAAACAATATTGCTTGAATATTTTTCATTCCTCGGTATTAACCTATGCTAAACAATATTAAAGATATACATTAATATGCGAAAAAGAATTCGACGTCATTTTATGACGAAGAACGTGGAAAGAAATTCAACATCATAGGCAGTGATCACATTAGCTTAGTAGTTAAAGCGTCTAGTATAACCGGAAGGACGCAAGTTCGAACGCAGCCTGAAAACGAAATTTTCTTTCCTTAAAATTGATAGGTATCTTGAATATTTACGTTTAGCTTAGTGAAGGAGTAACTGGTTTTTGCGCAACGTGTCGCGAATGCAATGCCCGCAAAGGTCATACGGTCCAGGTGTTTGTGTATATGAAAATTGGTATTTTAAAACCCACCCACGATAAAGAAGAAAACGTTAAAAAGATCGTTTAATCAACATCAACAAACCTACAGTTTTACGATTCAATTTCATTCTATTCACTTCAAAGTAACAACGAGTTTTATCTGAAAGCACCAACGGATTTCTCCGTCCATAAATTACGGATCGGTAGCTTGAATATTCGCAACTATTCTCCAAAGTATTTTAGAATATAAACAAAATTTTATTCGAAAACTTGATGTATGTTTAGCGTTAGAAATAGCACAATAGCTGCAGAAATGCATTGTATTATGCTGAGCTCTAAAGGTGTTAAGAGGAATAAAGGTGGGATCACTTTAATGCCCGAAGATTTTGAAGAGGAATGCCTGTCAAGCTAGTGCAGACTGCAACATTCTTTCAATCTTTGTAATTTAATTTACGAAATGGAAATACTAGAATGAAGGGGAGATGCGATATTCTGCAACTTGCAAGAGTATTTATCAAGATTTTCCGTTTATAAAAGAATTGTTACAGTAGGAGTAGAATGTTGAAATTTTTAAGACGTGCGCGGTTTTCTTGTGAACTGAGCGTGTTTATTGCCTTTGTTTATTTATTTCTGTTATTCTGGAAGATGCTTCAGTTATTTGAGAACAACGTCAATTAAAAAGAAATTATCTTCGTGTTTTGATTTTGATTAAGAGCAAAGTTATTGTTGAGAATACGTTTATTAGAAGTTATTGTGCGCCTAATTGAAGTTGACGTTTTATTAGGGGTCATAAAATTACTCCGAGGCGTGCCACATATCTAGAAGGAATAATGCAATAATAACTGCTAGAAGAAACTGACAGACTAATTCACTGACTGAACGATATATGCACAGCTGAAACCACTGGGCCTAGAAGCATAAATTTTTTTTAGGAAATTCCCACGGGATTGGGAAAAAGTCGATGAACGCCAGTAACACTGCGGGGAAGAGCTAGTAATCCAAATAACATAAATAAATAATGTATAATTATCTTAAATCATTCTTAGATACTTATTTATTTAAACTTGTATGCATAAAAATGGTACACAAGGCGGACTAAATGCCATATAGCATTTTCTACTTATGCGTATTTGTCTTTTATACAGCTGGACCCATTTGGTTTAAATTTTGTATGTATATTTCAATAGGTTCCTGGATGGTTTAAAAACAAAATTGGACCCGGTAGGTGGCGCTGCTGTCGGTCAAACGGGAAACGCAAGCGACGCTGCGAGTCGTTAGTTATGTACAAAACCTACATTTACTTGGGGCTACAAGAACACTTTAAAAGGAACACAAAAGTCTTCTAATCCTACCCTGTCCCGAGTACGCAAGACAAAAGAAAACAAAAACCTGTGAAATACATTACCACGAACGGTCTTAAGTTCAGTTCCCGGGTAGGCCGCAATAATGCAACACCCATTTGTCAGGATAAACACTGAGAAAAGAAAAACTGGCTCGTTACCCGCAAATATTTTGCCGAAGCTGCTTGCTTGAAGCATTTTCTTAGGGAATTTTATTTTACTGGTACTTGTATAGAACACCTTCACGACTATATATATGTATGTTACGGTAAGAGTGAATAATTGAAGATTATTAATAATTATCTATTATTATTAATAATTACCGAAAGTCGAGGATAAAGTGATAAATTAATCACATTTGTCGGTTTTTATTAATAATTGAACCCTAGTAGTGATAAATGTAATAAGTGGCCAAGTTGACGGAGCCCCGCTTCGCGGGGCTCCTACTTCCTGGTGGTTTAAAAAAAAACCCCCTTCTAACCTAACCTGTCCGAGTCGGGGTGCCCCAAGTTCCACGAAAGACTTTCTTGCTTTGTTGTTTGCTTAGTTTGCCTTGTTTGTGTGATCTCTAATTAATATAATTGTAAGACTGTGTTTAATATTATAAATAAATACCTGCTGGTCAAAAAACATTGGGTCTTTATTTATTTTATAACTTTTACCAATATGTGTGTCGTAAATTATTAATAATTACTACTAAAAGTAATAAATTTCGATCGTTTATTCACATTTACCAAAACATGTGGTTATTATTAATAATTTTGTAAAAATATAAATAATTTTCAATTAATCAGATTTACCGTGACATATATACCACGAGTGGTACGAGGTACGACAGAGGTATACAGATGGCCTCTAATATTTCGCATGTTAATTTAATGTTACATTTTATGTTACACATAAAATATAGGGGCACACACCTTTTATTTATAGAAAAGACAAGATCACGTGGGTAATTTTATAATTTATATTCCAAAACTAGTGGCTTGTCCTGGCTTCGCACGGGTGGAGTTTTTTTTTTGATTGAGTGATTTTTTCGATTTTTTTTATAGTTATTCTACTATTCGGGGCGGAAACAAATCCCACAAAAATAAAGATCAGTAAAATAGGTCCAGCTGTTCTTGAGTTATCGTGCAACTAACCCAATTTTGTTTTTTGTATTACTTTTAGCTTTCAGCCAGCGGCTTCGCCCGCGTGGTCTTATAAATTTTTCCTCCGTTTTTGCAATATTCTTCATTGCTACTCCTTTCCTGTTAGTCGTAGCGTGATAGTACATAGTCTATAGCCTTCCCCGATAAATGGGCTATCTAACACTGAAAGAATTTTTCAAATCGGTCTAGTAGTTTCGAAACCTATTCAATACAAACAAACAATCAAATCTTTCCTCTTTATAATAGTACTAGCTTCCCGCCAGCGGCTTCGCCCGCGTGGTCTTATAATTTTTTCCCCGTTTTTGCTACATTTTTCATTACTACTCCGCTCCTATTAGTCGTAGCGTGATGATATATAGCCTATGTTACTCGGGGATAATGTAGCTTTCCAAAGGTGAAAGAATTTTTGAAATCGGTCCAGTAGTTTCGGAGCCTATTCATTACAAACAAACAAACAAACAAACATACAAATCTTTCCTCTTTATAATATTAGTATAGATAGAAGATGCCAAGCAAATTTGGGGCCTGTTTCACACCTTACTGATAAGTTCAAGTTAAATTAGCTGGCAGATAATTTAGAAATAAAAGTAAGTATTATCTATTTTTGAATTTCTCCAGCGGCTAACGACTATGGCCGTTAAACCTTTGAAAAGCTTATTTACTTGTCTTTGTTAGTTTTGGTCATAGCACTACCCAGACAGTCAGGGGTGTAGTATGTACTGTACAATGAAATATAAGCAAAAATATGACATAATACATAAACAAAGTGCCGGTAAAATGCACTTCCCACGTATGAGTTTAAAAATAAAATGGCGGCGGACTTTTAAATTCCCATTATTGCTATAAAAGGAGGATTAAAGCTTCAGTTTTTTAGTTAAACTGACACGACCACTCGGCGTAAATTACACGCCATAGTTCTGAAGTTGACCGTATGGTGGCGCTGCAATACAAAAATTAGGAGTACCGGTTAACTTCGCATAATAATTTCAAACTACCTTCTGTATTGTTTTGCTAGTTTTAATAAACCTTCGTTTGTGTGTGAGGCTTTTAATCGGATTTAAGTTGCGGATAGCGTAATGAAATGACAATGAAGTAGGAGTTTGAAATACTTGATACCTGTTTCAACAACTCTAGATAGCCTGCTGCTAACCCCCGGATAAATTCAAATATGGAACATAATGTGTATGAAATTATCTGCTAACTAATTTAACGGGAACTTATCAGCAGGTGGTCAAACATAGGCCCTTAGTCACTAGTTTAGTGTATTAGACGTTGTGCTTGGTGATCAGCCTCTGCGTCATGGTGTCGCGGGTTTGTTTGTTGTTGACCACAGCCTATGGACGTTTAAAACACCGAACTCACTCACGTTTTCATCAACGACATTATAGCTTATTTTTAAATGTTTTCATTATTGAGAGAAAAAAGGTTTTCATTGCCCAGTACGGGTTGGCGAATATCCAATAGAAATTAAACCATAATTTAAAATAATATCACGAGGTTTAATAAAGGGCTACTTAAAACAATAATTAAATATTTATATTAAATAAAATGTCGTGAAGCTGGCGGCACATTTTGCACGAAATTCGGCTATGATCCATTATTAATATTTACAATAAGAATTTCGCACAACCAAAATATTTCACACTTATCGGGAGTATTGGTAAGCCTTTGAATGGATACTATGTGCTGTATCTCGTCCCTACAAACCAGTTAAAACGCACATTTGTTTCCTCAAGCGAATTTTCAACAACGCTTTGAACAGACCTTCTGACTTCTCCTGTATGTTTTGGCATGTGGGTGATTTTTACCCCGCGCTGTGGTGCGTGGTGGCCTACAACCTAAACCCCTCTCATTTTTAAATAAGATCCGTGCCCAGCAGTGGGTGGATGATTATTTATATTGCAGTATTCAGTGCAAAATAATATTATTATTTCCTTTATTAGTTTTTATACATATTTAGTACATTGTTATTAAATATTTTTATTAAAAACAAAATATCAACGTTTTTTTTACTAGCCCACTTTGTCCTACTGCTGGGCAAAGGCCTCCCTTCCCTCCTTCCAAGCCGCTCTTTCTGTTGCCTTAAGGATAACGTTTAAAAAGTTATTTTTAATTAAGGAAAAAATAGGCTCGCGGGCAGGATTCGAATTTAAAAAAATATAAAACTTCGAATAAATTCGAATGATTCGAACGTTTAAAAATATAAAAAAATAGTAGCCCACCGATATCGGGAACTGGCCCAAGCTACCGTTGGTCAGTGTTCCAGAGAAAGGATACTCCTAAAAATATACTCCGTATCTAAGTGTACCGCTTTCTGTATCGAGCCCTTGATCCAGCCACGTAACGAGAGCCTCCTAACGTAACATAATTATTACCAAGTTGTACTTACTTTCATTTCCTCATAATTTCTTCTTTCCTGTTATTGTAGTAATCTCATAATTATACAGAATTGGCACAACATTGTTCCAGTTTATTATTAATTAGTACGAAAATAGTTTTGTTACGAGTGTCGTAATTGCTTCCTTTGTCCATAAATTGGTGCTTTTATCCTTGTTTAGTTAACTGACTTGGTATTTTCTCAATATGGTCACGAAATGTTGTTATTTCGGTCATAATCAAATGTTTAATTTCCACTACATTCAGTTTGGACAATTTTTAAATGAGTAAGATTTTTCAAAGACTATTTGTACTTACTCAAATGAATTGAGAATTGGACGAAGGGTATGGAGGCTTTTGCTCTGCAGTGGAACCAGTAGCTCTTAAAAAAAATGCAGGGTCCCCTAGGATACTAGTGGCACCCTTCGATCTTTTGGAGAAGAACCGGCAGAATCGAATACTGGTATTATATTTTATAAATTATATAAAAAATTTGGGCTGCATAATTCTTGTAAAAATGATTTTTTTTACTAATTAAATAGGAATTTTGGGTTAATTCTTACCTAATTCAAAATTATATTGATATCCTTTCTTAGTACAAATATTTGTTAAATAACTAGGTAAACTTCATACGTCTATTAACTTACGCTGTAACTTTCAAGTACGAAACAACAAATACCCATTTCTACGTAAGCTTTATGGTCAAGTAATAAAAAGAAAACTAGAAGTGAGTGAGCGTCTTATCTTTGTAGTGTCCTGAAAGTTCTAACAACAGTCTTGTGTCGAAGCCTGCATACTTTTGAAGCTCCACTTTCCTAGCACAACATTTTTCAATGCCTACTTACAGTTGAGAGTTGACAAAACAAAGAATGAAAAGAAATTCACATAGCTAGGTCTTAAAATAAAATAGTATCTATAGGCGTTTATCAAATTTGAGTAATGCCAATTCTAACAATATTAATCTGGACGACATTTTCAGATAAAGTTCAGCGAAAAAGTTTTAACGAAATCCAGACGTCTCAAAAATACTTTTGTACCTAAAAAAGTCATTCTGTATTATTTTTGATGATCAGAAATACATCCTACTGTGTTGTAGATTAGAGGGATCAAAAATTTAAGAATAAATATTATGTTTTTTGCTATATCGATAGAGATATAAATAACTATGTAGTAATAAATATTTTAAGTCACCTTAGTGGAACAATTATGGCGATTTGAGCCAGTACCTCTGTGAGAGAAGGATGGCGTTATTCAGCCCATAGTGCTGCATAATGACTTGCAAATGTTCTGGCCTTACCTATGTGGACAATTATTTACAATATTGATTTGTTTTTATATGATAGTATGCAAAAACCGTATCAACTGGTCTCCAGTTTCTGCTTACCCCGTTGTATGTATGATTTGTTCTTCTGTTCATGATATCGTGTGGTATCGATAACCTACAGGGTGGATGATCTATTTAACTTCTGGATAATCCCTATCAACCCATAAAAGTAATGTAACCAAAGTAAAACATGCCTAATTTCTCAGTGAGAATCTTCGGCTTTCTCGTATATTATAGGTAGATAAAATCCACATATTCGTCTATATTACGGTAACGTAGCACATATATCTTGATCTAGTGATTTCCACGTTAATTGCGTTTGTTTTCCTTATTTATTTCACCTGTGTTTACATGTCCGTAACGATATTATCTCTGAATATTCTCAAGATTGTGTTAGTTATGTTGTACGGTACACATTATTTTGTGTTCGTTATATTTTCTAAATCTGTTTGTCTATACTAATATTATAATGAGGAAAGATTGTTGATGTTGATTGTTTGTTTGTATTGAATAGGCTCCAAAACTACTGGACCGATTTGAAAAATTCTTTCAGAGTTAGCCCATTTATCTGGGCTCGATATCTACGACTAATAGGAGCGGAGTAGAAATGAAAATGTTGCAAAAACGGGGGAAAAATTCATAAGTACACGCGGGCGAAGCCGGCGGAAAGCTAGTACTTAATATTTGAAGGCCGATGCAGTTTATGAATACGTTTATTTAGACAGATAAAAAGGCCCACAATTTACAATTAATTTAATTGTATTTTAGGTAATTACTTATTTAAGACGTTGCTAGTTGCATTGTCCTGGATTCGATTACTAAGCTGAGCAATGTCCTGCAATGTTATTGAATCTTTCCACTAGATTATTCCAAAGAAAGATTTGTTTATTATTTAATCACGGGGTTATTTTGTGTGGGCCGAACGATCATAAATATAAACGTATGTCACATAATATATCTAACTGTATCGTAAATTATACAACCATTTACCACCAAAATCAATTAAAACACATTATATACCAACAAACAAAACATCAACAACAGCCAAACATCAGTGGCTTATAGAACACGGTACCATTTTAAATGAATTTAGCCAAATATTTAGATGAATCCGCGATAATTATGTTTGTTACCGACACTCACATTATTTATTCAAATCGTGTTGGATCTACGTGTGTAAGAGATTTTAATGCTACAAATTAATTTCGTTAACTGCTTCGCGAACGTGCGTGGTGATAGGCATCTCGTGACTCCATTTTGTTACAAGAAATTGTGGATTGTGATTACATGAAATCTGACTGCGTACTGAAAGAATTCTGCTTATAAGATAATACAATTACGTCTGTATTCCCCGAAAGGTTAGGCAGTTTTGATATGATTTTTTTATGTTAAAGTCGTGATCGACCTCGGATTTCAACGATGCAAAAAGTTTTCTAAGAAAATGTCAAACCAAATTCGATATTCATACCATTGATTTAAATACTAAAGTCGGCCGAAAAGTTGATAGATGCGTTCGCCAAACACAGAAACTCTAACGCCATCTTTGTTAGTATCGCATGGCATTTGTTTTTAGCCGATCGCGGACTAGCTCACTTTGATTTAGAGAAAACTATTTTAGGATCAAGTACGGGGGTGTGATTTTGACATGCGATCAGCCCAGTCCTGACACAGCAATATAATATATGTAAATGATTCATACACATTAAATGATTGGTACAAGGTTCGGGCAGCTATCTGAAGGCGTTTATAACCGAATTCCTATACTGATTCGGTGAGGTACACTAACCCTATTCAATGCTACTAGACCATTGAAGCAAGTTTGATACAGCTCTCGATAAAATTATATTAACGTTTGTTTTTATCTTTTCAGGTAAATATTATTTACTTTGAATGCCGTTGAAAACTGTAAAGGAGAACGTAGCTTTAAAATCGTAAGTATTAATCAGGTATTTTTTTAATTTTATAAAGATTTAAATTGTTGCGAAATAATATTTCGTCTCAGGCAGGGTTTGAACACACAATGTTATATACTCAATACTGTCTCCTTCAACCCCTAAACTACCCCTGACTACTTACCAGAGGTATGTCAAACTGAAGAATATTTATTTCTCAAAAAAATATCGTAAATAATAGTTAAGTAATTGTTGTTATTAGAAGTATTGTTCGTTAGATTTGTTAGGAGTTATCTTGCTTAGCGCCAACAATACATTCTTATCACATTTACCTTTGCATATTATGTAACACAAATATAATATGAATATTTTACAGTTAATATAATTACCATACTTACCTATGCAAAACGGGTAGCCGAAGCCAGTAGACTTTAGGTTCCTTCCACTTAGTGGGTTAGCAACTTTCTTGAACCACGTCTTCAAAGATTAAGGAATATACGGTAATGGGGAGAACAGAACACAAAACATCCCACTGGGTCGAAGTGGTGCTGGCTATGCCAGCCCCCATAGCAAAATAAGATAAACAAACCTGGTTTCGTTAACGGTACGTTAATATCAATCGTGCTCGCCAAGACGTGTGCTCGTAGAAGAACTGATCAAAGAAGTACTATAGATGATTTAACCTATCCTCACATTCTATTCTCTCAAAGAAAAACCCTCACAACTCCGTCATCAAAGCTCGTAATCCAACGTCAAAGAATAAATTAAACACAGAGGTGTCAAACCGGTCAAATGGATAACACTGCCAAAGGGCGATTCACTGACAAGGCAAATTAAATGAAACGGAAAAGTGAATAAAAAGGTAAAAAAAGGGCCACAGAACTCCGTTGCTTGACCCCCGTTAAGGGGAAATTGCTTAAGTTATTTTTCTTTAATTATTACGGTCTTGAAGGTATTGAGTATCGCCAATTACAGTTGGTCTTTAATTACGTATCTGCGAACGATGAATGGAAATGGAAAGTAATTAGAAATTTCGTCGGATATTTAGTGTGCTGGCGGCAGTTTTATTGCCAATGTTTTCGTAAAATTGCTGTTTTAATAACACTATTTAACATAACACGCCTGATTCCTGAGAGTTGCTACGTACTGTCGATGTACAACCACGGTTCACTAGTAGGTTTTTAAGTAACACTAACTATTCCTCGCGGTGTTCCTTGCGTTCATCCATTTTTTAAAATAAATAAAATGAATAAAGTTTCTGAAATAAAAGTAGCCTAAGTTACTTTTTATAACATTAGCTATCTGCGAGTCAAAGTCCCGTCAAAATCGGTCCAGCTGTTTCAGAGATTAGCCGGAACAAACAGACAGACAGACATTTTTTTTTATTGTGTTTTTTTTATTTATTTGACTTATAGTAATTTAGTGAAAAAATGTTTATTTCTAATTACAAATATACAGTTAAATTTTATTTATTTTATTATAGATGTGAAAGGAGGCAAAATTACTACAAAGTACAACTGCTGTTGCTTCCAAGAATTTTCTCAATTATATAAGTTTCTCTGTTTTTATCAGCCTGGTTACAATTTTATCGCAAACTCGTAAATTCATGTAGAGAACACAGGTATCAAAACTCATGATTCTCCGCACTCATAGGTGCAAATCTTATTGCGTAACGCAGGACTTATCACTGGCTGCCTACGCCCTTATCTTGACAAATGGTGCCAGTGTTACACTCAGCCGCTGCGAACAACAATAAGACATTTGTTTAGTCAGTGCGTAACAATTTTATTCTTGTCTTGGCACTACGTTTTGTTGTGTAGGCGGAGATTTAGGGTTTGTGTTAGTTTGCTTTACTTGGTTTGAAGAAGGAAAACCGAACATTTATCGATTGTGTAGTTACAATAGTTGTGAAGATGTATCTAGTGACAATTACAGTGTTTTACGATTCCCCGGGTCGAGCAGTGTTGTTAGGTATTTCCGTGATATTCCCAGTAACAGCTCGGAGTCTGGATTTGTGCCTGGTTGATGGCAATAGGCTGACCCCTTATTACATGGGACCTAAACATACTTGCTTACAACTTTGGGTAGATAAACATTAGTACATCTTCTGCCTAAACCTTCGGTATAGAGGCTGTACTGAATACAGGTATGATGGTATGTTATGTGTATCGATTATGGTTATGGTGATGGGCATCCGCTAAGAAAGGATTTTGAGAAATTAGCACGGAATTGTGAAAAATCAGGGGGAACTAAATATTACCTATTTTTTTATTAAGCTATTGCATAGCTTTTATCGCGGGCCTTGAGCGTGGGGACCGAATCCAGAAATTCCGTAACGAAAAAAACCTGTGTGTGTGTGTGTGTGTGTGTGTGTTTGTAAACTTTTTTTTTGTGTAAATTAATAAAATTAATAAAATAAATAAATAATTATAATTGCATAAGTTGATAAAAATGCTATGCAATATCTTTACCGCGGCAGTCTCCGAGTGCCACACGTCTTTTTTTTTTCTCTAGTTACACAACTAAAAAGACATTATCTTACACACAAACATAGCGAGGTTATCCTAAAATATGTCGACGCACAAACACAAGACAGTAATATTTGTATTGTACACTCGGATTTAGAAATACGGTCACAATATTATGCCTACGGGGCGCCTCTGTTATAGGCATAATCATTTTGATAGACGTTATTTTGTTTTATCTGTCACGAACGTATATTGCGTTTTGTTTCTCCAGGAAAATGGAAAATCGGAACGATTTGGCCTTGAATCGTTGAATATGTTGGCAACAACACTTTGCCTTTATGATTACTGTATAAAATCTAGTGATAGGCCTATTGATAAGGGCTATTGGAATGTCTCAAGTATATCCTAGGTCTCTGACATTTCGCAATCATATTATATCACTATTTAAAACGTCGTGACTTGCATACCTGAGAGGTTTCCTCAACTGCGCAGGTGTGAAGTCTACTAACCCATCTAAGAGGAGACCCGTGCCCAGCAGTGGGACAGTAAATGGGTTGATGATGATAACTGTACCACTAACGTACAGTTTTTATTTAAAACTCAAATTATGAGTTATTTTATGGAAAATGTTAAGAAAAACATACAAAAAGATGCCATAATTTTAATATTTCTACCCGTGATCATGGGCGCTGTAAGTCTTTTACAACGGCCAAACGTCAACACTTAAATACTAATAATGTAACGCAATAAAATCCGTAAAAAGTACTTTTATTTCAATGTCTTAACTCGCGCAAGTGTTAAACTAGTATGTTAAATATATTGACATACATAAATATATGTTAACTACGCGTGCTATAGTCTAAAGACTTAATGAAGACACCCACACAATTGCTTAACATCAAACGCGTGTTGACATAACACCGTATATTCATATTTATGCACAGATGATTGGCTCTTCATTACGATGCATTTACATACACACACCTACACACGTGTATGTTATAGCGTATATGTTATAATTTATGGGTGCCGACGCTGCGTGTATGCCCAGATAACACTGAATTACTGTTGCTCATTGATTGACGCAGACAAATATCTTCGGATTAATTAGTAGTGATGTGCCTAATATCGCTAATTAACTCGGTAAATATACTCTGATCTGAAATGATCATGTTGTCCAGTTGATTTGGTGAGCAATTAGTTATTAATTTTACTATCAAAGCATACGTTTAAGCATCATTTGCTTTTCAATTAAGTATGCTAGTTTAAGCATAAGTTGATTTTAATAATATATCTTTATTTCAAGTAACCATGACTCATATTGTGACTGTTAGTAAAAAATAATTATATTAGTAATTGATTAGTAATTAAGATAATAATAATTTTGATTAACAAATTCCTATTTCATAACGATAACAAATAATTTATTTACAATATACCCAGTAGCAGTACTGTCCGACGCTTCACCGTGGCTGCACCACTCCATGAGACATGGTGCAGCAGCGGTTCACGTACAGACAGTCCAGCCTGCTCGATATCAGTGACAGGATACTGTTGTTGCTACCCCACACCCTACGCACCAGGGACGCACAGCGCTTACGCATTATGGCAAAGAAACAATCCACATGAGCGTCCGCAAACATCCCCGATGCACTGCAGTAGCGGGGCAACCCCAACAGCACTCTGAACGCGTTGTTGTATTGCACGCGGAGGGCATTGTACGCTTGTTGAGTATATCTAGCCCACAGGCCACTCATGTAAAAAGTAGTGCAGTACGCTCTGAAAAGAATAATTTTAACATGTCCAGTACAACGAGCAAACCTGCGAGCCAGCATGTTCACTCTCACAGACAAGGCCCTCCGCGCCCGCTCAATGTCTTCATCGTCCCTGAGGTCAGGGGTAAGTATGTGGCCAAGATATTTAAACTTATATGCCCTCTCTAATGGCACACCCTTAAGGTAGACTGGTGGTACATAAATAGGATACTTACCCCCAGCCCCGAAGACCATTATTTCGCTTTTTTTACAATTGTAAATTAAGCCATGTGAATCGGCATACTCCTCACAAATAGCCACAAGCTTCCTGAGGCCACAGACTGACGCACTCAGCAGCACCATGTCGTCTGCGTAGCTGATATTGTTAACGCAAACACCATCTATATGACAACCGATCTTGATGCTGCTGAGCCTGCCAATCAACCCGTCGACATATAGGTTAAACAGCGTTGATGAGCTCAAACCCCCCTGCCTCACCCCGCTCTCCAACCCATACGGACCAGACAAAGCCCCTGCCCATCGCACATTATTGACCTGGTTTCTATACCAAAATTTAAAGATGTTTATTATATCAGATGGAACATGCGCTTTTTCAAGTTTATCCCATAGGATATCATAAGAAACCAGGTCAAATGCTTTGGACAGGTCCAGGAAGCAGGCGTAAATAGGAGTACTGCGGTCGGTGTAGTATTTGACAGCATGCTTAAAAGACAACACAGCGCTTTCCGTTGAAAGTCCTGGTCTGAACCCGAACTGGTTATCATGAGGTGTTATATACTTATTTAATTGTGTATTCAACATGCTGTCAAGTACCTTAGAAATGACAGTTGCTAATGAGATAGGCCTATAGTTATTTCTGTCAGCAAAATCACCAGACTTATTTTTCGTTATAGGCACTATCACCGTCCGTATCATCTCCCTAGGCATATAACTATGTGACACGCAAAAACTATATAACATGGCCAAAACTCTGGGTAGATGAGGACCAGCATGTTTGAGGTGCTCAATGCTGAGCCCGTCATGTCCAGGGGATTTGCCACGTGGCATGGATTTTATAATTTGCTTCACTTCTTTCGACTTGCAGTTTAATCCTAGTTTCCTGCCAGGCTCAACATTCAGCACCGACTGAGAAGGCCCTAGTGGAGACTTCACAAAAAAGTGTTCCTTAAAGAGGTTGCAAATCTCTTCAGGTTCACTAAATCCGCCGACGCTCACAGGGACCATCGACTTGCCGTGCAACTTATTCGTGCTTTTCCAAAAACCACGAAAATCATGTTTGGAATGGTGTGAGGCTAGAATGTCCATCTTAATTTGGTCTTGCCTGTCCTGACACCATTTCAAACGTGATTTAAAAACTTTCCTGGTTTCATACATTTGGTCGTAAATATAACCGGAAGCAGGCTTGCCGTACCAAACCCACAGCATAAACTTATCTCGAGCCTCCCTGTGAGCCCCCGCCACGTGTTTATTCCAGCCTAAGACTTTCCTTCTCAACAGAGGCTTATTTGTTTCTCTGCCAACAATCGCAGCCTCACACAAGGCTTGAACAATATCACTGTACAATTGATCTATAAATTTACTATGGCTATCTATATCGCAGGTGTTATCACAACAACTATTTAGTTCTGAAGGAAATTCAATAAATTTCAGTCTATCATTACATTCTTTCGTATACACACATATTTGTTCGGAGTTCCTATCACCCCATACAACTTTATTTTGTAGTACATTAATGTCGGAACGCATTGGCGCTATCACGTTTAGATTGCATTCTAATACAAGCGGAAAATGATCCGACCATAATACATCGTACAGAACATAAGCATTACAAACAGACTGTACAGCTGACTTAGTCACCACACAATGATCAAGCCAGCGCTTGGAGCCATGCGACTCACTGAGAAATGTGTGTGTATCTGACCACAACCCTAAAATCTCAGTATCAATACAGGTCCACTCTTGATCCTTACAAAATTCTAATAATTCATGAAAAAACAACTCCGAGGGATGCGCATTATAATCACCAAGAATATAAACATAATTTACATTAGAGTTTTCAATTATCGCACTTACCGAACTTAGAATATCCGTAAAATCCGATAGGTTAGTATTTGAATCCGTGGGCATATAAACACTGAACACAATTAGCGATTTATTATTTAGCACTATTTTAATTGCACAGAGCCGCGGGTTGTCACACTGTATAACACTTACGTCGTGAAATAAGCTCCGTCTCCACAATAAGGCCACTCCTCCGTGTGGCCTTCCACGTATGATACCCTTCGATGTGTCAACTGCAGATACTCCAGTATAGTTAAACTCGTCACTAACTGTGTTTAGGAATGAGATTTCCTCTGGCAACAGCCATGTTTCCTGTAGCGCTACTATGTCTGACAACTGACACAAACTACGTATACAATGCAAGGATCTCTTCACACTTTTACAATTGAAGGAAACCAACTTATGTATACGTGCATCCATAATCATTGAGTTGTTGTGCCCGTTTCGTCGCCAACGACGTCAATAACACGCTTTGGCTTAAAATGCACAAAACGACGAAAAATAACTCCTTGTGGCCATATTTTGTCGTCGAGAAACATGGGTAATTTAAAGTGTGAAACAAAGAACTTGTAGGCATAATGTTCACATTGTCTCCTAATGGATATTTTTTCCAGCTTGACCGTTTCTCCAGTTTTACTCTTAATATAATTAACTATATCCGATTCAACAGCGTTCTTATCTACGTTCGTAATGAACATCGGTACTAGCCTATCAGCGGCTCTAAACTTTTCTTCAGATGCGACTACAACTGTACCTAAATTGCCCATAATACGATTCTTCGAGTTAGATTTTCGCTTCTTGGATTGTACTGTCGTAAACCCCTCGTTGTCTTTTAATGCATTCGCATACGTTTTATTCTGCGACGCACTAAACAGCTGATCGCTCGGCTCGTTATCAGTAACTGGTACGCGAACATTGACCTCTTGCCGACACACAGTAGCCCCGCCTTCACCGCGGCTTACGCTGCTAGTTTTTTTATTTGATTCACAACAGCCGGTTATTTGGTGCATCGATTCAATGCTACCCTCGATACGTCGTATGTTACTAGTTCTTCCAATAATATTATTATCATTTGTCGATAACAGTATTTGACTCTCATTTAGGTGTGACTCATTTGACGACTCACCACCACGGGGTACAACGTGCCGTCCAACATTCACACTCGTAAACGACTGTCGACTGTTTTGAAAATCTTTTCTGAGATCTTCCAGTTGGTCTTGTGTAACATATGACGATTTAACTTCCTTTATTTCACTCTGCATTACCAAGAGATCCTTAAGGAGTTTCGAAACATCCAGATGTTCAAAAGTTATGGGTGGTAACTTGGACAGGTCCCGCGCCACAAATATCGGTAATCGTGTAGGTTCGGTCACTTTAATTACACTAATTATGTCGTTCAATACTCGATTCTCTTTACCCTTTCCTTTGCGTACCGTTTTTAGCAAGTCACTGGAAACCAATTCAAACAATAACGTTTTTGATTTTTCAATTTCGTCACTTGTAAAAGCTGACGACAGTATTCGAACCAGGCTCGCTTCATCAACCAATGAAACTTTATTTTGGACGTATGACAATAGTTCATCGATCACAATTTTACAAGAAACACATTGTATCGTATTCGCCATTTTTTTTTTTTTTTTTTTTTTTAGCGACACGCGCACAGTACCGCTTCGTTTAGAAAAAATGCGTGCAACGTCAGTGGATGCGCGCGCGACACTGAACCGTAAAGTTCAAGTTATGTTTTGAATACCGACACCTCAGAGAAGATTTTTTTTATTAATTTGCCATAGTTATTAATACAGTATATTCTACTATACGGAAATAAGGTTAATACCCGCTTCAGAATTGAATTCTATAATATACTAGCTTCCGGCCAGCGGCTTCGCCCGCGTGGTCTTATAATTTTTTCCCCCGTTTTTGCAACATTTTTCATTACTACTCCGCTCCTATAAGTCGTAGCGTGATGATATATAGCCTATAGCCTTCCCCGATAAATCTAACATGGAAAGAATTTTTCAAATCGGTCCAGTACTTTTTGAGTTTATTCGTTACATACAAAAATACAAATCTTTCCTCTTTATAATATTAGTATACATAAAATCCTTATAGATCACACAACCATAACCTGAAAAACTCGTGTGTTAGAAAGGACCTTTCTTTGGAATGTAAAAGCAATCAGTGTTATGTCGAACTTCTACCGACAAAAAAAAAGCCTATCTTTAGCATAATGAGAAGAAGCCAGATGTCTGACAAAGTAACCCTTATAAACAAATATCCATATCCATATATCAGATGTATCAGATGTCATTGTAAAAAAACAAAAATTTTAAAAGACTAACCATGGAGTTTCTTGCCGGTTCTTCTCCATAGGAAACGACTAATTTGGAACCGTGCACCTAGTTTCGACATTTCATAAGTGCCTGTATATCGTCTATTTGAAAATAAAACTATTTTCATTTTTGATTTTTGACGCAAACACCACCGATCACATACCGCAACTAAATTGATTAAAAGCATTCCCAACTACATTATATAAGTTCCTGGACAAAATCACATATTACATAATTTCATAAATTCAGGGATAACCCGTTTTAGTTCAATGTGTTGTTTTGTCCTTGGCCGCGATTTACGAGGGTTACCTACTCGAAGGCAAAGGAAAGATAGTATTGTAAAAATATTCCTAAAATTGCGAACATAAGGTTTAAATTTGACTGCATGGAATACTGAAGTTATTGTCTTCGTATTAACAGAATGGTTATAAATATGACGATGGGAAATTGGAAATTGTATTTCCACCCTTCTATCTCAACAACTGATCTATGAAGTCTTCATTTGTTTATGGGTAATTCACCGTAATTCGTGAATAAGCAGAATAAGTTGTAACATAAATTCTGACTTGTTTATTTTGTTGAAAGTACTTGTAGAAAATTAACATGAGGGGTTAGCCAATAGGTAAATATACAAGGTGGGAGGGACATCGACGCACATCCGAATACCATGAGTTCAGTACATGATTCTGACCCCCTGCGTTGAAATTTTCCGTAACATTTTTCATCAATTTTTCACTTTTTTCTGCAGTTTTTTTCACTTGAACGTGTTTAAAACATTATTTCTATCTACCCAAATTAGATATATAATAAAAAAATCATTATTTCATATATTTCGGATCGCGCGCGCGATAACATTCACTGCGCGGCGCTATGATCGCATTTTTAGCAACACACGCTCGCTCAAAAGTGTCAATATCTGTAATAACCGATCATTTCTTCCATCAATGACCTAGGTCATTTTATATTTGACCTTGAGTGGAACCTTGTCACGACGTTTGTGCATCGATGTCCCTTCCACCTTGTATAGTTTTACAGCTAACGGCTAACAACATACTATGATGACTGGTCCGACCGATTTCGGTCATGGCGACCGCTTTATGGACTCTGTTGTCGCTGGTGAGCTCGTATGTGGCTTATGTAGCCAATTTTCTTGGTAAAAGTTCTAGAGCATTGAGGGCATGTGAGCTCACCATTGACGATATTGTAAGAATGAGCCGCAGGTGGTCGGGCTTTTAATTCATCGCGCTTGGCGTCAAGCTCAGAGCGCCGTTGCATTTCGAAATCACGGACTTTAGTTTGCACCAAAGTCCGCCACTCGGGTCGTTTAGCAGCCTGCTGTTCCCAGCGAGATGGTTCGATGTCGCACCTTTTCATATGCCGTTTGAGAACATCTTTGAACCTAAGGAGTTGTCCGCCGTGCTTTCTCTTACCTTCCTCAAGTTCAGAGTAGAAGATGCGCTTCGCCACTCTCTGTTCTGACATCCTGGACACGTGACCGCACCACCGAAGTTGGCGCCTCATAATATAAGCCTCAATGCCACCTACATTGGCTCTGCGCAGCACTTCAGTGTTCCGCACACGATCAGACCATCGAATTCTTAATATTTTTCGTAGACATTTGAGGTGGAATCGGTCTAGCATGCGGATGTGCCGGCGGTACACAGTCCAGGTTTCAGCTGAGTATAAGATGTTAGGCAGCACGACTGCCATATATACTGAGACCTTGGTAGCTAACTTCAGGTCGTGCGAACAGAAGACCTTGGCATCCAACTTACCGAACGCTGCTGCTGCAGCACCGATCCTGCTGTTGATCTCTGCATCAAGGTCGCACTTAGATGATAACATGCTCCCCAGATATCTGAATTTGTCAACTTGCTTCAGCTCGTCCTCACCGAGTTTAATGGTCAGTTCCTCGTGACCGTCGATGTCCAGAGACATTATCTCTGTCTTTTTGACATTGATCTTAAGGCCGAATTTGCGACAAGACTCGTCGAGATCGGACATGAGCTGTTGCAGTCCGCCTGCGGATTCTGTCACAAGACATAGATCGTCCGCATACAAGATCTCAGTAATGACGTCGCAAGAGACTTTTGTGCGGGCTTTGAGCCTCGCTAAGTTGAAGATGTTGCCATCTGTGCGGAAACGGATGCGGACACCCTGAGAAGAACTTTGTAAGACCTCTCGGACTACGACTGAAAAGTACAACGCAAACAACGTGGGCGCCAAGACACACCCTTGCTTTACCCCACAGGTAACGGGGAAAAAGTCTGATTGCTCACCGTCGACAGCGACGCAACACTCCATGTTGTCATGTAGGAGTCTAATAAGTCTTACAAACTTCTCCGTGCACCCTATCTTCTCTAGCACTACCCAGAGAGCTTCTCGAGGCACACTGTCGAAAGCTTTTTCGAGGTCGACAAAGCAAAGATATAGGTTTCGACCTTGCTCTCTACTCTTCTCTTGAATTTGCCGTAGTGAGAAAATTGCCTCGCAGGTGCCTCGGTCAGGTCGGAAGCCAAACTGAGTCTCCGGCAACAGTTTTTCAGATAGCTTGACTAGGCGGTTTAGTAATATTCGGGCAAACACTTTCCCGGGAACTGATAGAAGTGAAATGCCGCGGTAGGAGCCACAATCAGAACGGTCGCCCTTGTTCTTATATAGGGCTCTTATGCGTGAAACTTTAAAAGTAGATGGCAGGTGCTCCTTTTTCCACATAAGATCAAAGAGCTCCCATATAGCCGAATGTAAATCCTCGCCGCCACATTTCAGCAGCTCACCGGGTATAGAGTCAACGCCCACCGCGCGTTTATTCTGTTGTTGCTTGATGGCAACAATGACCTCGCCACGTGACAGAGGCTCATCCAGTTCAACAGCAGAAGGGAGTTGAGGAATCGAACGCACATATTCCATGTCAACTAACCGGTCCACGTTCAACAGCATGTTGAAGTGTTCCGCCCACCGTCTCAGAACTTCTTCCTTGCTTTTGAGAAGGCCTTCACCATTAGCAGGCTTGAGTGGTACTTTAGCCTGTAAAGTCATTCCTGTCAGCTTTCGAACCTCACTGTAAAACTCACCAAGCTGGTTTGTGTCTGCGAGCCACTGCATGTGACGAGCTCTATCCTGCCACCATTTGTTCTTCATTTCCCGAGATAGTCTACGCAGCTCCAGATCACTCTGCTTGATCTCCACAACACCTCGTTGATTTGGCCGTCTATGTTGCCGAAGAAGACGCCGGTGTTTGTCAATTACTTCCCTGAGGACTCCATCATTCTCATCGAACCAGTCCTCGTGCTTTCGGACTCTTAGACCCAGAGTATCTGTGGCGGTGTCTAAAATATGAGAAGATAGAACCCCCCAATCAGCATCAACATTCTCAGCAGTCCTGTTCGGCAACGCAGCAGTCAAGGCTTCGGTATATTTCTCCCTCATCCCCATATCATTAAGCCGGTCCACGTTTAAACATATCGGCTTAGTTTTACTGGATCTACAAGGACGGCGGAGACGAAGACGTAGTTTTGTGACAACAAGCCTATGGTCAGTCCAACAGTGCGCACCACGCATGACACGGGTGATGAGGACTTGGGATATGTCTTGTTGTCGAACGATCGCGTAGTCAATCAAATGCCAGTGCTTGGATCGAGGATGCATCCATGTATTTTTGTATTTGGCTGGAAGCCTGAACATGGTGTTTGTAATTGCGAGGTGGTATTGTGCACACAAGCTGAGCAGCAACTGGCCGTTACTGTTCATGCTACCGACTCCGTGCCTACCCAAGACACTCGGCCAAGCATCGTAGTCACGTCCAACTCTGGCATTGAAATCACCCAGCAGAAGAATCCGTTCTCTAGGCCTTACGCTTTCGATATATTGTGAGAGTTCCTCATAAAACTGATCTTTAATGTCATCAGACTTGTCTAGCGTGGGAGCATAAACACTGATGACATTAAGATAATTATCATTATCCAGATGTAGGCGCAATGTGGTAATGCGATCCGAGATGTGAACCGGACACTCTTGGAGCTGTTTGACAAGCTTATTCCTGATCGCAAATCCAACACCCGACCGTCGCGGTTCAGAGGCAGCGAGTCCTTTCCAAAAGAAAGTGTACCCACCACCGTGTTCTAACAGCTCCCCTTCATCAGCTAGGTGTGTTTCACTGAGAGCAGCCACATCCACGTCATAGCGATAGAGCTCACGGGCAAGGATGGCGGTTTTCCGTTCTGGACAGGCATTAACTTCGCGATCAAGAAGTGTACGCACATTCCACGCACCAAACGTCAAGTCAGAGGTTTTATTTTTTCTTCTTTCATTTTTCCTGTAGCGTCGACCGCGAATTTGTCGATGCGGAGGCAGCCGCGGTTGCTACCATCCTTAAGGGTGGGGTGAGCAATTTTTAGGGCACCTTTTCTAGCCCCCTCCCCGGCTGAGCGAGGAGAGCAGTGCTTCCCTAAATAGGGCTGCTCTGTCACTTCAGGTGCTGCCGAATCCTCTCTGTCTCCCCAGATCAGAGAGAAAGCGACCACGGCGTAAAACACCCCCGAAGCCGCCCGCGTGCAGGCCTCAGACAAAGCCCAGTCTGCATCAAACTGGACCTCTCTACCTCGACCTATCGCCACGGGACTTTCCGTTATTCAGAGTCCTATATCCGAAAGCAGTCATCTACGCAGGAATATTTTATAGCGTATAAGCGGGCGCGCAACCGCAGATACTCTCTCTCCTCCTAATCCCCCGTAATCCAATGGAACGGAAACCGCTACGATCGGCGGGGGGTTCGGCTGCAGTATCTGGCCGACAGTCAGTTCCAACCTCGACTGCCGCCCTTGGCCATCAACATTGCCTTGCTAGCTCGCCAGATCCACATACTATATATACTCTTTAAATACTACCTAGTAAAGATCCAGCTGTAATAAACTAAGCACATTCAATTATGTTTAGGCCTAACAAAAAGCTAAATGAGAGTCCCTAAGAAACCCGAATATTTTCTACGTTAAATAAATTGATCACTTCAATCAGAAGGAACGTTGAGTAGCTTGATGAATTATATGAATCCCACGGGAGTCTATTCACAAAAGAAAATCTACAAGAAACTTGAAAAAAATATGATTTATTTTCTTCTTTAGCAAAGTTATTTCGTCTTACATTATAGGCTTTCATATTTAAACATGACGTGATATAACATCATGCTCGTGTCCCCTTAGGCTTAGGCAGAGGTCTAGTGATGAACATTTAAAGTTCACCGGTATTTTTTCAGTATTACTGTAATGGAACCTGCAAATCCTAACTCCAAACACTTCACTCCACCTTGGAATCCAACCCAGGACCAGAATAACAGCCGCGCTTGGAACCACTGGCAACTTGGGACCACTTGAAACAATACCTAAATGAGGCAGCCAAAATTTGATATTTATTAGTCTATAAATTTCAAAATTGACTTCTGGTTCTGAAAGAATCATCCATGTAGGTACTAAAATTAGGTACTTTATCAAAGAATTAATTTAATATAACTTGTCTTATGTGTCATCTGAATTTTTGCATAATCATAATTATTCTAGTTCAACTTTTCTGTAAAACATATTATTTCTGCAAAAACAGCTTAAATAATATAACTAAAATATTAAAAAAAAAAATAGTATCTTGACAGTATATTGATAATGATTAAAAATAAATTGTAAAGTTACAAAAATCATTGAAATAACACAAATGGTATTGGAAATTTTAAGCCCGAATCTAATTTTGACTATTGAAAATTATGGCTTAGCACTTTCAATACATTTGAATTGGGGAATTAAACTCAGGATCTCTCGTTACCAACCAAGTTTGCAACCAACCGACTATTAAGGAACAATAAGCTTTTAAATACAGTTATCAAAATTAATGAGCTCAAATAAATTAGTAAGCTCACTACAGCTGCTTACACGACATAGAATCTACCCAGACACTTACTTAACCCAATATTTTCCAAGGATCCTTCCAAAAAAGCGAGAGAGCAAAGCCAGTTCCAGACATAAATATAAACCCATGCCTACAATGGCCTCCTGCCCTTGAAACCTAAGTGGGGCATTAAGTATCACTTTTGTCCAAATTATATATTTTTCACTCGTCGCCTCCGCCCACAACGGACTCTTAATGTTATAAATTACGTAATTAAGACGTGAAATGGAAATATAAGATCTACTTAGTATCCTAAGTAGTTAGCAAATATTTGGAGCTCTTCACTGTTACTAAGGGATCTTGACAAGATTAATCAAACTCCTCCGGAGATTATTAAAAGATTCTTGGAAATACAAATTGATCTATTAGCGTAAAAAAGGATTACTTTTTTCAATAAAACCTAATTGCCAGCAGATTTTTTCGCAAATTTTTTCACTAATATCAAGTCAAAACATGACTTGATATTAGTGAAAAAATTTGATACAAAAGTCGTTCAAGGGATTATTTTGCGGTTTTGTAGGATAAAAAACACAACTATAGTACTTAGTTCCATAAAATCCATTTATATAATGTTATCCTTTAAAATTAGGCTAGAATTTGATAGCAACAGCAACAAATTGCAACTTTTTAACACATACTCTTCGATAAATATTTCCTAGAATACTTTCAACTTGACGAAAACCCCTGACTGTTGACACCGGGGATGAAAATTTTCCACCAGAAAGAGATATTGCTTTATCGAAGATCTTTATGAATCTGTATTCTGTATGAATCTTACTGACTAAACTAAGATTTGCCTCACTACCAAGTACTCCAGCAGTTGTGGATCGCTTTTGCTAGACATAGAATGAATTCCCTCATAACAATATACTATTCCAATTCCAACAGGCAATGTAGCTGAAACGATTCACATAACCCTCTCAAACTCGCAAACATTCCCTACACTCGACTAAGACTCCACAAATTACTGGAACATGCACAATCTAACCCGGTGAATGTCTGCAGAAAACACTTCGGCCACATATCACATGAAAAGTGGCGGAATTCGGCCGTATCTAGCACAGCGCGGCACTACGGTGCTATACGTGCACCAATTCACTGGAGCAAGGCCGACTATGAATAATTTCGGCGTAACCATGTCGTCGGTGCCAGCCTGCGACGACCACCGCTTGGCAGAGTTGCCCCTTGTAATAAATCTACATGCTCGGTCGCGAGATTGGCCGCAGACATGCTAGGGTTAATCTCGTATGTCACATATGTTTGGTAAATTATGTACCAAAAGGGAATGGGGTTTGTGAAAAAATCCGGCGATGGGTATTTTTTGAACTACGGGTTTGGCTTCTCCAACTAACAAATTGTGCATATCTGGACTTTCAAACAACATGGATACTTATTTGTTTATTAATAAAGGATCACCAACAATTGCCGGGGTCAGTTTGTGAATGGGATTATTCTAAACACATGGAGACCCCTCCGTCCCTCGGAGAGCACGTAAAGCGGTCGGTCTCGGTTGTCATACGAACACCTATGACAATCGTTAGTGGTAGTTAGAAGCCCAAAAAGCCTGACAACCAGTCTATCTTTCGAATATCGGCATTGCCCAGAAATTGTGTTGCGGAGATCCGATGGTAGTCGCTTCGTGTAAAATACTGATATTCAGCCGCATCTGGTTAGACTGGAAGCCGACACCAACATCGTTGGGAAAAAGGCTAGGAAGATGATGGTCACGATGATCACGGTCTATTTTATCAACGCGCAGTCAAAATTTCTCAATCTAGAAAATTTAACGTTATTGGTTTGTTTTATAACGTACATATCCGCTAAGGAATGATTTTGGAAAATTACTCCATGATTGGTAAAAACATGTTACACCGTGGGGAATATGTAAGTTCTACAGTTTTAAGTACTAAATATCTATTATTTATGTCTTAATCGAAGGATGCTAGTGACCTGACTTAATTTATGTGAATTTCAAAGATTGTAAAACATTTCTCATTTTCTGACAATAAATTACACAAAGTAGCACATAAACAATATTTAACATAATTACTTTTTATTACTTACGATTACAAAGAAGTGAAACTGTGTCGTCACGCATCACTTCACTTACAGAGCTGAAACATACAGTGTGTTTTTATAAAGAAATAAAGTAATCTGTGTTTATTTTCATTCCTCCCACGAATATTTTCTCCCGTTTCAACAATAGGAATCGTTTCCTATTTAATTTCTTCTACATGTACTATCCTTTTAACTAATGCAAACTAACTAACTCTATCACTTTTTACCCTAACGATACCAAACTATAATTTCAGACACTACGTATATCCGACCATGGGCGTACCCAGCTTTTGGCCCAGGGGGGGGCAGTTGAGGGATTTCTTTACCCCCCCCCCCCCCCCCGGGTCTCTTATCTCACTAAAAGAGACAGTGGAATTTCAGCAGAATTGAAAAATTGCTCTAACCCATCGAAAAATCGACAACAATGCTAGCTACACGTAAATACTTATATCAGAGTAAATAATAATTATGATCAACCGAATTATTTTGTTAATTTGTTGCTACCTATTATATTATGACCCCACGTGGAACGACCTTAGAGCCAGCAACAAATTTTAGAACTGGAAATCGGATGAATTTTAACCGGTGCGCTTATAGCCGATATAGGGATATGGGTCAGAAATTCACCCGATCTCCGGTTCTATATTTTGTTGATGACTCTGATGCATTATAAACCGGTCATGCTGGATCAACACTCGAGTCAACAACAAAATATAGAATCGGAGCTTTTCTTCGAGTTTCTGACTATACGGTATCCTGTTATAAACCGGTCATGCTACTCTAAATTTTTCTGGAATCAAATTAATAGTTTTCTTCCTCTACGCTGCAATGGTTATTGATGCCTGGAGAGTCAGCATAAAAAAATAGAACCGAACGTCGGATGATGACGGATGATGAAATTTATTATTGTTGCCCGGAAAGTCTGGGGAAGTACCTCTACCTTACAGAAAACTGCAGCCAAATAACACACTTTATTATGTGTTGTGTTCCTGCAGTGAGTAAGGTCGCCAGAGCTTCTTCTAAGGATGCGCGGCGCTAGCAGTAAGAGGAATATTCCCTCAAACTGTCGGCGCAGTGAATCCTTCATAAACCTCTAAGACGTTTTTCGGCTCGGCGACGCGCGAGTGTTACATACCCCTGGTGTTGCAAGCGTCCATAGGCTATGGTAACCGCTTACCATCAGGCGGGCTGTATGCTTGTTTGCCACCTTATTTGCCACCTTAGTGGTATAAAAAAAGTCATCAACAAAACTCAGAACCGTAAATCAGATGAATTTCTAACCGGTATTCTTATAAGCTAGTCATAGTAACTCAACGCTTGATTTATCCGGGATTTATAAACAGAAAAAAAATATTGCTTAACGTAGCAATGAAAATTGATGACTAAGAGTCAGCAAACGAGAAGTCGAAAACTTGGGCCACCCACCTTGGACAGGCTAGGTTAGAAGAATACTTACAATTAGTTTGTTACTAGACCTCCAGTTATCTTCCACAGTAAGAGCGAGCGAAGCGAGCTCAAAAATTTGGCCACCTACCTCGGACAGGCTTGGTTAGAAGAGTAACTACAATTAGTTTGTTTACTATTTCCAGGTGTCTCATGTAAAAGCGAGCGGAGCGAGCTCAAAAATTAAGGCCACCCTCCTCGGACAGGCTGGGTTAGAAGAGTAACTACAATTATTTTGTCTACAACCTCCAGGTGTCTCATGTAGGAGCGAGCGTAGCGAGCTCGAAAATTTGAGTCACCCCCCACCTTGGACAGGTTAGGTTAGTTAGAGTGGTAATTACAATTACTTTGTTACTACCTCTAGTTGTCTCATGTAAAAGTGAGCTCGTAAATTGAGGAAACTCACTTAGGACAGGCGATGTTAGTGCAGGGGGTAATTACTATTAGTTTCTTACTACCTCCGTGTGGCTAGCGCTGCTCCTCAGAGCCTGGCGCTCCGGGCTATGGCTCTTTTTGCCCTAGTGTAAATACGCCACTGTAAAGGTTGGATGAGTAAAAAAAAATACGCCACTGTAAAAGTTGGATGAGTAAAAAATCGAAAGCTAAGCTAGCATGATCGGTTTATAAGGATACCGGTTCGGGATATCCTTATAAACCGATCATGCTAGCTTAGCGCTCAATTTTTAGGGAATCAAAAAAATACAATAATAATAATTGTGTCGCTTCCCGGGATCGCACGAGTTTCTGACCGTAGTTTTTATAAGCTCTATACTCTCGATTTTTGCAAAACAAATAAGCAATGTAAATTATTTGCGCAGCATAATCGGTTTATAAGAATACCGGTCAGATATTCATACAATCTCTGGTAATTATTTTTTTTGGTGGTTTTAGGCATCACTATTATCACATCGAGCAAGAAAATCTCTTTCAGGCATCAATATTGTCAGTTTGTCACGTCGAGCAAGAAAAATCTAAAGTTAAGCTAGCTTAACCGGTTTATAAGTATAGAGATTGGAAACTCATCTGATCTTTGAAAGATGTGTTGCTCAGTAATAATTGCTACCTCAAACAACTGAATTATATTTTACTGGTTATTTTTTTAATTGTTGTTTTAATGAGGTCTTCAGCAACAAATATTGGTCTATTGGTTTCCTTGATTATATAGTATTTAGCTATTTTAATGCTATCTTTACGTAAAGCTAGCATTGTTGTCAATGTTGTAAGATCGGTTTGAGCAACAAAATCGTTTTTGTAGCAACTAATTGTTGACAAAAAGCAACAAATAGTGAATATTTTTCTATTTTGACAATTTGTCACTGCCAGTGTTATTGTAACTTGTGGGGGCAAGTTTGTTCCGTCCTACACACAACACGAAAAAGGTTTTTTTTTTATCTTACTACAACTTTTTTCTACAGGGCATCCAAGTTCCAGGGGGGGGGGGGGCAGCTGCCCCCCTGCCTGCCTGCCCCCTGGGTACGCCCATGTATCCGACTATATTTAAATTCTAGGTACAATGAAATAGCCTAAACACATACAAATCTCAATAAAAATCCCAAATTAATTCCAAAATCGCTTTATTCGCATCATTTACGTATTGTAAGGGTCTTCGGTCATTAAAACGGTTGGGTATGCATGTAAGGGTCGGTGCACACGATGGCGAATCATGAATACAATTACACGGGCCGACCGTTCAACGCGGATTAAATTCTCTCGACCGATGAATCTCAAATTCTCGACCTTCGGGTGTATGGAGTCCAATTTAATGATAATAAACTGTTACATTAGTTTTGATTGCTTGTCCTACCGTAATAACTATATTCTTGGAACTAGGGGGATTAATCGGCATTTGATGGTGTTCAAGAAGTCTTTACAGTTACAAGGTTAATTAATTGCCGCGAATTTTTTACGTTGATAATTATTTCTTATTTGTTGGGTAGTGGAAGTCTTGGGTTAAAGTAATTAAAAAAAAAGTGACTCTTTCGAGGGTCGACACAATTGTTTTTCCAAATATCGATCCTTGATTATGTTGAAGGGCAAGCAGTTATGGGTGTTATTATGAAATCCTCAGTAGCAAAATAGTTTTGATTTGTGCCCAGTACCCAAATGGTGATAAGTTTGGTCTAAAATCGTACAAAATATGATCCACAATTTTGAAGATAGTTTTTTTACAACAGTACGGTTTATAATATCTACTTTTAGACTGCCGTGTTGGTCTAGTGGTCCCGACTGCTACGCTAGAGGTGTTCTGGGTTCGATCCCCGGGTCGAGCAGTGTTGTTAGGTTTTCTGCGAAATTCCCAGTAACAGCTCGGAGTTTGGATTTGTGCCGAATGGATGGCAATAGGCTCGCCCTATTACATGGGACCTAAACATACCGGCAAAATGTGGGTGTACATTAGTACGCCTCTGCCTACCCCTTCGGGCAATACAGGCGTGATGATATGTGTTATATAACTATACATATTTTCCTAGTAAGTAGTTATCCTAAAAAACAACATTTCAACAAACAATGCCTATCCCCAACCATTCACTTTTGTTTGTAACTATCGCACAATAAGGATAGAATTCAATACAAAGACACATGTCCCCGAGCTTCCTTGAACTCAGGGCCTTTTGTCGGAGTCGTCCCTTGTCACTCACTGATCCGTGCCAGAAATATATTAGCCGAGGTAGATATCCACATGTATATTTCCTAAGAGATTGGGAGGCTAGTCAATAGTATACGTGAGTAAGCAATAATATAAGTTTTCAACAATATGATCGATAACTAAGAAAGTTACTAACATGTTACTACCAATTTAAGCTTATTTATCTAGGTTGGTATGCGTTTTTAAATCAGGGAAACACGTTTAAAAAAATATTACATACCATCACGCGCGTATTCCCCGAAGGGTTAGGTAGAGATGTGCTAATGTACACTTGTACACCCACAAGTCACTGGAATGTTTAGTTCCCATGAAAAAAAAATTAAACAAAAACATCCGACGGCATTAAAAGTACTGACTAATAACCCTCTTTCAGCAGTCGGGTAAAAATCTATAAACAGGGTATATGTAATATCCTAAGCGAAGTACAGTTCTCCCCAAACTTATTGTCCGGGTTCAAGTTGGCGCTAGCTAACTTTAACCCGGCCGAAAGAAAAATATTAGATTGTAATAAATAAAAACGAAAGCTCAAGTCGTAATTCGTCGTGTTAAATTATTGTCATCCAATATTTTTCTTTCTCCGAACTGTAATGAATGTTGGAAAATATTGCAGACGGGGACAAGCAAAGAAACAAAATATATTTGTTTATAATTTATTTATTTAATAATTGATTTAACGAATAGCCTTCATCATAACTATCTTCATACCCTTGTCCTTATTTATTTGAGGTCGGCGTAGCGTATCCTTTTCTTCCATTCATACCTGCTAGCTGTCAACGAATAGCCTTGCATTGACTAATTTTCAGCCGCATCTGGACCTATAGACAAGTTGCATTTTGACATTCGAATCGACAAACGAATAGAAAGAAAATCTATGGAAATGACACAAACTTTTGACAAATCGGGCTGTCACTAATGTCATTTCAATACATTTTCTTTCTGTTCGTTTGTCGATTCGAATGTTGAATTGCAACTTGTCTAGTTGTACTGAAAGGCGACTAGTTCAGAAAAGGGTAGTAGAATGATGATATTTCATACACCTTACAACCTTCTTTAATCGTCAAGAGAATCCAAGAATTTCCCCTGCGACGATTTTAAATGCAGCTCTTTAAAACTTAGCGGCAATAAAATATGATAAATGTAACGTACAATTGAGCCACAAATCAGAAAAAAAGTAAATGACTTTAAAACGTTTTTAACGATAGCAATCGGTTCCAAATGGGCGCCACTTCGCTAGCGATATGACCACATTAGCCAACTTATATTTATTAATGGTCGCATTCACTGCCAAGTACTCACCGCAATAATGTATTTTTGGCATGATTGCAGAGCTATTGTTGAAAAAAAACAGAAGTAAATTGATGTACAATAACCCTGCAATCATGATTTAAAAATAATTTATTTTATAAGTTTAGTAGAATAGAAGTAGTGTTTTGTTTTGTACTATTATATCATATGGGGAGGCCAACTAAACGCACTGCCCTAATAAGACAGCAAGGTTTCGGAGAAAAGCATAATATCATGTACGTATACAATTTTTTTAAATATAGTCGATTTTTTTAACACTGCTCGACAGATTTCCATAAAATTGAAATTTCAATATCGGCCCACAATTGACTAAGAAATCGCGTAACATACATACAAAAAAACATACAGCCGAATTGAGAACCTCCTCCTTTTTTGAAGTCAGTAAAAAAAAATAGTTAATGGAAATAGATACCTACATCATGTCTAATTCCTCGAACAGTCAGGCGGGGTGTACTTATGTACAACCACAGTTTGCCAGTAATGTAGGCAAGCATACGGCCAGTATCTGTATCTGGTCACAAATCCAAACTCCTAACTACGTCTAAGAATGGGAGAAAAACCCAATAATAGCGATGAGGTAGATTGAAACATTTTTCTCGATAAGAACTGCATAATCACTGCAAAATGCTCGCACAGTCATTTTCTTGAAGAGCGAAGCCGCATGTGACTGACCAGACCCATTGTCCCTTTTGTTCTTTGGAAATCAAACATGGCTGCCTAACAAAGGCAGCCATGTTTGATTACATTTGTATAATCACAATCACACGTTTCGAATTTTTTTTCAAATCAACAGTAATCTTTAGAAGATAATGTTAAGATTATCTTTTGTATCTTTACACCTTTTTGAGGTCATCGAACTCTGCTTGAGTTCACTTAAGTTGCCAAATATTCTGCGGCTGAGCAATAATGTGCTCTAATAATTGTATCCCGGTTTGAAGGGTAACTGTAGCTGGTAAAATTGCTACAAAAATGAATTTTAGGCGTGTTTCACTACCTCTGGATAGCCGCTAACTCCCGGATATATTCAAAATTTGTATAAAATTTTCTGCCGAGTCGTTTAACAGGAACTTATCAGGTTATGAAACAGCTCTTAACAACAGAGGTCTCAAGATGACAATGCGCGCCTGACAAACACTGGTATTGCTGTCAGCTATTTGGTAGATACAATAAAAAAAACTTTGCTATTTCTATGGAACAATACAGAAACTGTAAAATTGATATTAGATACTTTATTCAGCGAACACTTAATAAAGAAATGTTCTTACATATTTTATTATAAGTAATGTTATCTTGAATGCCTGAATAACAACATGAGTGACTGAATATACATACATATAATATATTTATTCTTCACAATTCAAACACAGCGGCCATTGTTGCTTACCCATGGCTAGGGTTGAAAATGTTGGTATTGTTTCATATTTTTGTAAGGTATCCCAATTTTGGAACGAAAGTTGTCACGTTTAATTTTTGTGTGAAATTTGGTCTTTGTTGTCCAATTACCCCCCCCCCCCCCCTTTGAGGTGGACTCGTGAAAATTATTTTCTTTTGAAGCGTAAATAAACGGTTTGTTTACACTCCACCCGTATGTATAACAGTTTTTACTGACCTAGTTTCTAGAACGAGGTAGGGTTATTTTGGACTGTTAATAATTTTAAAATAGTCCACTACGATAGCCTAATGCGGGTTGGCAGACTTCACATGCCGTCGAGAAAATCTCTCAGGTATGCAGGTTTCCTCACGATGTTTTCTTTCACCGTTAAAGCGACTGATAATTACTTTGACTTGGCAGTCCAGGGGTCATACCCCTGGGCTATCACTGTTCCTAACATACATAAGGTCTAAAAATACCGGTGAACTAATACACCTATGTCCTACATAGGTGAATGGGAACCGTTCTGGGAACATAGGCTTGAAAGTATGTATGTATGTTCTTATGAAGAAACTTTTGGTAGCCCTAGCCGAGTGCGGTTCTTAAAGCGAAACTTTAGCATTTCGGTTATGCCTCTTTGTGTTTTTCGTACTCAACGCCGGGTATAAAATTACTAAGTAATTAACGCGGAAGTGAGAGTTCCGCGGGTAACCGACTAACAAAGTATGTGTGTACATTTTGGGCGTGAATAAATTATTATGACATGTTAACGAGTAATTTAGGCAGACTTTAGAGTTATAGTATAAAGAGATTTTTGTATTGTATCTATGTCATTTGTCTCGTTGCCGGCGTATGTGTTTCCGGAAAAATATAATAGGTACTTATTGGGTAAGCGTGAACCATCGTCGACCGCACTGTTGCTTACCAACAGGCAAAGTAGTGGTCAAACGTAAGCCCATAGTGTATAAAAAAAATGTATGAGTATCTATGTTAAAAAATGATTTCTTTTTCTTACCACAAATGTATACAAACTAGTATTTTTTTATGTTGCCTTAATGTTATATGTAATTCGTAATATAAAACTAATGAGCCAAAGACAATAAAAAAAACATTAAGGGCCTGTTTCAACAGTTCCTGATAAGTTCCTGTTAAATTATTTGACAGATAGTTTCATAAAAATTTTGTTCGATTGTTTTATTTATCCGGTGGTTAGCAACTATACAGAGGTGGTGAAATAAGCCCTAAGCTCTGTAATTCACGTAACCCTTAAAACATTCTTCCGTATCAAATGTCAAATTAGTGCAATTAACATCGAAGCTACATAATTGCTGCGGCTTTCATACATGTCCCACAATTCAGCGTTTCCCTTGATTTAATTATATCAAAACAATTCTTTCCACAACATCTCAATCCAATTAAGGACGTTACCGCAACGTACTGTTGTCCCGAGAAATTCGCTGGAGTAGTGCAATCTCAGTAGAGATCGCAAGCATCTCGGGCTCATTTACACTGGCGTACTAATTCAGTAAGGATAGGTACGCAATTTTTCGCCCGTTAGACCGCCCCCCGCCCCTCCCCTCGCCCTGTTTACCGCCCAAGGCGCCCCCAACGGACGTGATTTGAAAACAAATAGGTACATTCGTAGAATACAGCATTTGTTCGCGCTAACTTGCCCGTTGTTCCGACTTGAATACGATGAACAACGTTATTTCCAATGGAATCTTGTTACGTTATAATAAATGTATTGGTTATCCCAGTTTAGGTGTATTGGTGGCATATTTTAGTTTAGGTCAGTCAGTATTGAGTGTAGATATTGCTTTTATTACTTTGTCGCTATGTAATATTAAAAAAGTTTCGTAGCAAGGAGGTCGATGGAGCTTTTCTTTTAAGAACTAAAGCAGGAACTTCGGCTTGAGCTGGCTTTATTATTTTTTCCTTTTTGAAATTTAGAACGTTCTGCGAAATAATTAATTGATTTTTAGTTTCAAACTTTTTCAACTTCCTTCTGGCTACTGGAATTATAATGACTTTAGAGGCGCCATCGCGCGACGGTAAGAAAAATAATTTTCCTTGTACTAACCAGCTGGCCCCACTGTTTTTTTATTATTTTGTTAAAATTAAGATATTATTATCTATTATAAGAGTGAACCGAGCGCAGTATCCCGTGCGTTTTCCAGTGAATTAAAAAAATACTTACACACCTTGTCCTAACGGCAAACCAACTCAATCGATCGAGTAGTCGGGTTAGTTGATTTTTATTTATACAGATTAAATATCGATACTATCTAACAGTGACTAAAATATCACTCAGACAAACGTAACAGAGTAGGATATATGGATAGTATTATAGTATTTAAGGTAAAAAAATGTGAATGAATAAATCATTTTTCTTTCTTTCTCACTCTGTGCCGGATCACAAGGTCTTTCACCTAGCTAGAGTCAAACAAAACAGAACTATCAAATCACTCTACATAAAAGCCCATACATAAAGTTTGGAGTGTTATGACCTTACGCTAGTATATATCACATTCTCCCACACAAAATCAAGCACATCCCATCCTAGTAATCCAATTACTAAGCAAGTTACTAGGCGTTTTCGCCATTTTCCTAGCAACCATTATCGTAGCGGGACCCCATTTCATATCTGTATGGAGTAATTATTATTACCGTGGCCATTGTTTCGGTAGTAACAGTAAACAAGGGACCAAGTGAAATATGCGTTTACTGTCCACCTTCTCAGATAATGTCTAATTACATTACATTAACAACTGTATGTCAATGACTTAGGATCCTTAATCGCGTGTCATGTTTCATATCTCTGTACGTGTCACGCTAATTTGGACTCTAATTCGTTGGTGGTAAGGTCGGTGGTTTACACAGATGTCTGATTTCAAGATGTTAAGATCCCCTACTAAGATTTCGTGTCAAATCTTCATCTGGGAGCCATCTTGTACGGGAATAGATGACATATCCAATTTAGATGTGTAGCAGTTAGTTATTCATGAAGATTGAAGATAATTATATTCTAATTAGACAACCTGTTTGCACAAGAACTGAACACATACGTTATTGATATTACAGTAACTGTCTGGTTAGCCTAGTGGCGACTACTACCCTCAAGGACCTGGGTCGAGCAAAGTTTTAAATTGGGTTTCTCTATGAAATTCTGAGTAACAGCTCGGAGTTTAGATTTGGGCCCGATTAAGGGTAATAAGCTCTCCCTCTCCCCCTATATCATGAAAACTAAACACGCAAACTATGGGTGTACATTAGTACACCTATGCCCAATCCTTCGAATACAGGCGTGATAAAATTTATCACTATAGACGACATCGAGACCGTATGTTGTATGTTATTTCACTTACAATAATTACATAATCATTGTAAGTGGTCCTGAAACATTAATTAATTAAATAAATACATTATTATTCGAAGGTTTCATAGCTTAGATACTAGTGTAACTGCGGTGATATGTCGATCCGTAGCTGCTATGGTCGCGGCCATGTTAAATATGGGAGACAACATTAACTTAGCAAATTCATAATGATGCATATTATAAAAGAACGTAACTCTGTTTGATTATTTTGTTACTTTTCACGCCTAAACCGCTTAACAGATTTCCACAAAAATTGCCCTGAAGATAGATTGCTGAGGAAGAATATGAGCTTTTTTGTCTTAAAAAGTTAATTTATATTCCCTTTTGAGACACGAGTCCGAGAAACTAAGGGTAAAAGAGAGTCAGTATATACTGCACATATTATCCTGTATGTAATCAGATATGTTATTAGATACCCAAGGCGTCATTTGCCGTGATATACATCTAATTTATTCCAACTTTATTGTCACAAAAACAAATAAAACAACACACCCTAGTCGCGATCAAAAATTTACACTCCGCACCCGTAGCAAATCGTGAGAACAAATAGTAGGGGCTCCGTCGCTACTCAAGACGTATAGTTAGGGGTCAGTAAAATAACGAACTGCCAACGAAACCCAATACAACAGAGAATTTATTAGTTCTAATTCAAAGTACAGCCATTTGTCAAGGAACACCTTACACGCCCCGTTATTGTGTGTGTACGCCTGTATTCTTCGAAAGGTTTGGCAGAGGTGCACTAATGTACAACAATACTTTTGCAGGTACAGGTCCTGTGTAATATCGAGTGAACCTATGGCCATTAATCGGGTACAAACCCAAACTCCAAGTTGCTACTCAATATTTCAGATAAAATCTCAATAACATTATGTTAGACCTGGAAACGGAACCCAGTGACGCTTATGACTAGGCTAATAAAGCAGCTGAAAATTTAAAGGGATCTTATGTAAAAAAAATAGTTATTATCTAAACATAATACAAGGTGTTGATTAAAAAAAAGGTATAAATCAAGAAGTATTTCAAGTATTACAATATTTTATTACAACAAGTTTCTCCTGCCAAACTGCATAACAGTTTTTCGGCAGTGAATACCTGACCAGTGCAGCACCTGTGCCACAATTTAAAAAAAAATGCCAAAAATGTCTAATCATATAAAATTTGTTTTAATTCTCTTCTGTATATTGTAGCTAAAATATTTTTACAAAAACATTTTTGGTATTGATATTTTCATTTATTCGTGTTTAGTATCAGCGTCGTAGCCACATCCATAAACATACTACAGATACAAATCAACAGCTTGCTTAAACACACGGCAACAGAAAACAAGAACATCGCAACATCCATGTCAACATCAAACAGTAAATTTGGCGAATGCTTAACGCGTGATAAACCAACAGCAAATTAAAGTTTGCAGCAAGTTCCCAATGTGGAAGTGCCACAACTGTCTGCTAAGTTTATACGCTGACAGGACAGGTAAAGCGACCGACATTAAGATTATATCAAGCAGCATTTGTGGAAACAAACATGTTTGCTCACCGGCAAATGAGGTGGGGATATAGTTACTGGATGTGGCTTGAGCGTAGTTTGATAGATGTTCGTATTTATACTATTATTTACTGGGCTGAATTGAAAAATTCTTTCACGATTGGAAAGCCACATCTTTACCAAGGAACATAGGCTATAATTTATAACCAGAACACGCTGTTGAAGCCGCTGGCGGAAAGTTAGCGTGAAAATATATATTTCGGCATACTGTATAAAATAATACTTTTTAGTTTATTTAACTTTTAAACTACTCCTTTTATATTTATCAGCCCTTTGCACAAAGTCAATGTTGACTGTCAATTTACGAGTAAATAATTTTTCTCACATTGATTTTTTTCTATGCATTATATCATCTATATCATTCTAGTTTATATCTACATACGACGTAAAAATATATATCATACAATTTGGATCTAATTAATTTTTTTTTTTTATTATATTGTATATACACCATCTAGTTCTTTATACTCTGCGGTATCTAAATGCACCCACCTAATGAATACGATTAACTTACCCGTCGGACGCTGTTGTTGCCGACTGTACACATTATCTTGTCTTGCTTTGATGATTTCAACGCTTAAAATCTTCTTAGATTAGAGTCTGTTTCACCTTAACGTTGAGTATAAAGCTTAAATAACGTCCATATCGTACTCGTAATGTATACTACCGTGACGTTTAGGGGTGCTAGACAAGTTGCATTTTGACATTCGAATCAACAAACAAAATGTATGAAAATTACACAAGCTTTCGACAAATCGGGCTGTCACTAATGTCATTTCCATACATTTTGTTTGTCGATTCGAATGTCAAAATGCAACTTGTCTAGCCCCCTAGGTTAGTTAGGTTGGTACACCCCACGTTTTTCGGTATCTATGTGTTGTGTTTTCGACACGTAAAATATATATAACCCATATGTCTACGAAGAATTAGGCACAAGTGTAATAATATTCACCAATATTTCTACCCATATGCGAGTGTATTGTCATTAATGTATACTTCGAACTGATACTAAAACATTTTAGGATTACCCAATGTAATTTGCTCGACATAGCAAAACCACGATCTAAAAATGGCTGTAGACAAGTTGCATTTTGACATTCGAATCGACGAACGTATAGAAATAAAATGTATGGAAATGGCACAAGCTTTCGACAAATCGGGCTGTCACTAATGTCATTTTCATACATTTTGTTCTACTCATTTGTCGATTCGAATGTCAAATTGCAACTTGTCTAGCCCACTGACAGCGACTGTATAGAGAACTAAAAGAAAGTGATTTAAAAAGAATATGAATGACCAATGGAATATGGAGCAAGATATGAGATATTCAAATATCTGGCAAACGTATTGTTCTCATAATTAATATCATAAATAAAACTTTCTTCAAAGTAAAAATTATTAATGTTTGAATTATTTGTTTCAGGTACGTCACAACGTTTTAGTACAACTATGAAGACTTGTAAGTTGGACTTTTAATGAACCATAATAGGACATGGAAACTACGTCACTGACTAAGTATAAAAATAATTTCACTTTTCTTAAAGTTAGTTATAACAAGGACAATGTACTAGTTTTTTAATCAAGTTTAATTTGTAGTGGTATGTAACAAAAACAATATAGTGTTGGATTTAAATCCAATAAACATTATCTTGTAAATAATACAATATGATTACGTAATCAATCCAACAATGTAATCATCAGTTGACCATGCTACGCGTCGTAGCCGTAGGCGTGCTACGATCGCTCGTGCTACGAAAATTGCTACGTAATGTATTTTATAAAATGTAACCATCAATGTATTTGTTTCGGGAACAGACTATTTGTTTGGATTATAATAACACAGTCACAATCATCATTGTTTTTGGAAAATATCAACCACCCTTCATACAACTTACGAAGTAATCCTACTAATACTAAGGCGAATGTTTGTAAGTTTGGATGGGTTATACCTTGGAACATAGGCTACATTTTAATCCCGTAAAATTTAATGATCCTACGAGGTTTAAAGGTCCTAACTGCGCGCCGGCGATGCCGCGGGCAGAAGCAAATTAAAAAATATAATAACTAAGGTATATACTTAGAAAGCATTATAACTAAGAAACCGAAACAAACACATAAACCTCCTAGGCAGTCGGGTAAAAATGAGATTTGTCAAACCAGACCCCACTAACGCGCCCTACGGACTCAGAGACACTAAACAGCTGGCAAATTTAAACAGTCTCAACTCGAAATCAAGATAAATAATCAACAAAGAGCATCCACCGGCGACACCTAGCAAATTCTCTTGGCAAATACACTAAGGGTGTCACTCTCGAGTGTCCCGACACTTTGTGATCACTCACACTTTCGTCGCAGACACTAATTAACGTATGTCTGCAATTAGCGGCAGACACTCGACAATGGCTTGAGCTTTAATATTTTAAGGACGTCGTTTAATGAGATTTAATATTGTTGGCCCCACCCTCAATTCGAGTTAAGCACGTTTCTTTAATTATATTTTATTATTTGATCAATGTTGCTCGTGTTGTGAGCACGTATTTATGTTTAAATGTTGACGTGACTTTACAGTGTAATTAAAACTTAGAGTAATGCAGAGTTGTCTGTGAGTGATTTTAATAGAGAGTATGTTTTTACGTATTCATCTGGTATTTAACTTTTGTGAAGCTCATGTAATCTGCACAAATAATTAATGTTGTTATTTTAGTTTTCTATGCTAGTGAATATATGTATTATAGTGTCATGATAATAAAGTCAATTCCAAATAGATATTGCTTATGTTTTTAATTTGAAAATAATTTACTTTGATTGTAGTAAAAAATATGCTTTCACAAAAGAATAAAAATATAGTCCCAAACTAAGCAGAGCTTGTACTATAGGTACTAGACAATAAAAAATACTATACTCCTTTTTTGAATATACCATATTTATTAATAACATTACAAAAATAAATCGTTTATTAAAAAAAAACAAATTGCTACCTTATCAATTATTTTAAAGGTGGAAAATTAAAAATTAAATTCAACAATATTGTTTACAAAATGGAAGCGCAGTTAATGGACTAGCCTTGATAGATTTTTGAAACATCTGGCAATGATAGTTACTAGTTTAAATAAATATTCAGTATTTCAGTTTGTAAACTCACATTTAGGTACTAAACTTGATTCATATTTAATATCATCCAAGCTAGAACGTAACTATACCCATTATATTTTAATCACGCCCCGAAGAGGCGTACTTAAAAGATGTTCATACAATGTGAAGCTTGAAACTTCTCACTACAAACGGTATTAAATAGAGACAAAGTACCGTCATCAAAAAATATCACCCGCCGCCATAACGCAGATACAAGTACACAAGTTTATTTTACACCAGATTGAAGAGATCTCGCAAATGCCGTTACTTCTACAGCTTTTTCCCTTTTTTCAGCCGCAAGGAAATCGTTTAAGTTAACTCGTTTACTCATGAAACTTGCCTTGTGGAGCGGATTACAGAGATAAAACTTAGTTCGGGGGCTTCTATTAAAATGGTTTCAAAAAGTATTTTAATAATTCGCTGACTGTACTTTATCTGTTTGGTGGAGTTTGATTGAGTCTTTAGGCTTGTTTGTACTTTGATTTTTGAAGGCTTTTTGTAGTATTCTTGAATCAAGGGCTTGTTATGATGAGTAAAAATATGTTGTTGTAGACTTTAAGGGCCCATTTCACCACCTCTTAGTAATTCCTATTAAATTACTTGGCAGATAATCATACAAATTTTGATAATTTATTCGGCTGTTTGCGGCTATCCTGACGTAGTGAAATAGGTCGTAAGTTTCTTTATTCTTTATTGTACACATAAAAAAAAAATAACAGAATTATTATAAATAAACATTGTACAAAGGCGAGCTTAATTCCAAATTGAGTTTTCTACCAGCAAACCTTGGATTTTGTCTTATTAATAATAAAATTTATACTTAACGATATAGTTATGTATAGATAAATTGTTCCACCAAATTCTGGATTAAGTGTTCCCTACAGGGTGACTTGTGGAGTGTGGAGTGCCCTGTAGTGCCATATACTTAAAAGATGATAAAATATAGAGGAAGACGTGTCGTAGTACTATTTAAAAACCTTATGTCTTTTTTTATGAAACACTCTTATATTGAAAACGCTCAAGTATATAATTAGTGACGTTCAATACAATTTACTCGAGCAATTTATCTCATTACACAGGACGTACATAAATAAAATACAAAAAATCCCCTCCCAACACATGATCCTTGAAGCTTATACGGAAATAATCGTTCGATATTCAAAACGAAGGGCTTCGCTTTTCGCGCAATTAACCGCCGAGTTTAGTCCCTCTGCTTCCGGGCGGGTACTTCCGGTTCGCCCCCTTCGCTGATGACTCGCAGTATATTGATTAATGTAAAAAAAATGTAGCTAGAATTATCTTAAGTAACGACAGTAAAAGTGATAACTCACACATTTAAAATATCTAATAAATAATTTGAATGGCAAACTATACGAAATTCTACTATAGTATGAGAAAAATTAATGTTTGGTCTAGCAGCATCTAGGTTTTAGTTGGAATCAGACATTGTAGACTTAGGCTAACATTCAGAGACGATGCTCAGCGTAAAGTAAGGATTCCGTATGTCAAATTTGTATTACAATTTGACATACGGAAGCGTAAGTTCATGCTGAGTCTCTTCTCAGCCTTAGAGTACCAGTCTTACCCATTAATAAATTTAATCAAGCTCTAATGAACTGCTGACTCACTGACTGATCCATCAACGCACATCTCAAGCCACTGAATAGATTGAGCTGAAATTTGGCACACAGTTATTATAACGTCTCTTTGCCAGATCTTTCTCTAAGGATGCACTGCACTCGCAGTTAGAGGAATATTCCCTTAAACTCTCAGCGCAGTGAATCCTCCATAAACCTCTAAGAAGTTTTTTTGTGGTGAGTGACATTTCGGTGTTATTAACGTCCATAGGCTGCGTTAACCGTCCACCATCAAACGGGCTGCAAACTTGTTTGCCACCCTTCTGGTATAACGTAAGCATACATTAAGAAAATATTTTGGGAAATTACGATGGGATTGGGAATAATTATATGAACATAGGTAACAGCTAGTTGAGTGTAAATTCACCCATATCATAGATCACCCGTCGTCAGAGGAGGTCGAAAAGTATATCGGACCCGTACCGACTAAAACCGCTGTATTGCCCATATAAACAGAACTTGTATTTAGGACTACAACACTATTTAAAAATAAGAAGTTCCAAAGGACTAGAGGAAAATAGGTGCAACCAAGCCAACGAATTTCAAAGCACGCTTCAACCCCCCCACTACTTTATGAGAAAAAAAACTTTTAAATTTCTTGGATTTTTTTCCAGGCGTTTCATGCGGAATTTGTATTGTTTTCCAACACTCGGGGTACCGGCGCTACTGCGGAAAACGATAATGAGCGAGCACTTTTTCCGTCTACCCTCTCTCTTGAAATGAGGCCGAATTACGAATGGTATTGTGTGTTCACTCATAAAAAAAATTACTCCGACCACGACTGTGTCTTGCCGCGATAAATTAACGATACAGCTATTTGTTTACGATGAAATATGTATAGTGGTATTATTTTCTTTTATTAAGCTTTTAGTGCTCCAATTTTGAGGAAGGTATATAAAAGTTTTTATAAATACCTATGTTATTGTAGATATGAATGATTTTGAAGGATTTTAAAGAAAAAGTTTTTAACTCTTGAAATGATCTTAGTAACATTTCATTATAAACTTAATAAATATTCGTGTATTAGCATAATTTTTGTTTTCTTTGTGCCTAGGCATAATTCTGCATCCTTTGTTAAACATTTTTTTATTTCATTTATATAACAAAAGTCCAAGTGAAATGTAACCCAAAATAAAGTGTCGATACTAAAAAAATCTAATATTGCCAGCCCAAAATAATCACCCCGGAACACAATTCAAAGTACCCAAATCCCTTAACGTTTTGTACCTTGCGACAAAAAGGGATCTATGGGCAGAAGCGCTTTATGTTGCCATAAAAAAATTATGACGGTCCCTGAAAAAGCCAAATTGAATATGAAATCAGCACGATGAACTTTTAGCCTAAAATTAATGAAGTGAAGTGGGCACGTGTTCCGGTCTGGTGTCCATTTTGGGAGAATGTTTTTGTTTTAAGTGCTTCTTCGAGAAAAATCTGCCTTTTTAGACGATTTTAAAATCAAAATCTGACATATTTTTTGCAGCGTAACTTATTTATATCATTTTGTATTTATCTTCATCCAAGATATCTTCATTCATAACATTAAGGGATGGTGCTATAAGAATATGTAGAAATCACTTTTTTACAAGATTTTCTTTTTGGGGTTGTGATACTAATAAAAAATTAACTAAGGAACTTCATAATCATATAATTAAATGCAAAATAGCTAAATCAAAGCAATTGGCGGCGTTCAAATAATGTATATTACCCATGAAACGGACCAAAAAAAAATGAAACTTGCAAATGCATCTAGTACCAAAAACGTTAAGACGCAATTTACCAACTTTCCCGGGTTACACTAAAACCAAGTTTAATGAATCTTAATATCTGTGAAGGATATATTTCAAGATGTTAGAGCTTTCGGACTTAATGTACCGTCATAAGATGAACGGCGCGATTATAACGCGAACATCGCGAGATACTGCTTATTTACGATCCGCTAACCCTTCAAAAGTAATGCGCGAAATTTCGTATTTTTTAAACGCATTCTTGAGGATTCATATTTGGAACGGTTGGTGATTTTCTTGACAAAATAAACCATAGAGGGCGTAATTGTTATAATTTATAAAAAAATGTCGTATTCATCCACAGAGATGAAAGGGAACTTTACTTACATTAAGATCAGAGAAATTAGAAAAATATACAAGGTTATTCCGTCCTCTTTTACAAGTCCACAGTAATAACAGTGATCTTGGTATATTTTTCTGCAAAAAAAAACAACGAAAGGCTGTATTCGATACATAATGTTAATGCGCAGCACCGCCAACAGGGAAAGATATTTTTTTTTATGATAAGTGTACATGTGGTCTAAGATGGACCGCGTATACCCATAAGATGCCCATTCACTCTGGTCTTGAAAAGACCCATGTTGTAGGTGTCAGGGAACACAGTCGCCGGAAGAGAATTCCAAAACTTCGCTGTGCGCACAAGGAATGGTGAAGCTAAACAATTAATGCGGCAAGGTGGAACGTCTACGATATAGCGGTGGAGACCCTACATACATACATGAAGTCGCCATAACCGAAGCCAGAATATTGACCCTTATCCGTGGCTATTCATAATCATCTTCTTGCCCTTGTCCCTAGGCTATTATGACGTTTTTAATGTTAAACTAAAACATTGTAGATAGGACAAAATTAGTTGAAGAATTAAATAAAAAAAAATTCGCTCAAATGTTTTCACTTCATTAATTCACTTAATTAAGCCCCTCCGGTGTTTAGCTATGAAAGATAATTGCGAAATTTTTCATTTGCCTTTTTGCCGTGTGCTTACTTTTTAATTCATTTTTTGGTGAAAGATATATATTTTCACTGAAATTTTATACATAATTGCTTTTGTTGGGAAAAAAGTTGGCGTCTTTTATACATACTAAACCTATTAAAATACCTATTGTTTAAACTAGCATTCCGCCAGCTTCTTCGCCCGCGTGGTCTGGATATTTCTTAAAGCTTTCATCCTCTATTTCAGCTCCAGCCTTACAGCCCTTTTTAAGCATCGCATTGCATTATAAAGTTGTCCTTTCCCAGGCTCTAGACTATCTGTGTACCAAATTTCATTTAAATCGGTTCAGTAGTTTTGTCGTGAGAGCGCGAAAGACAGACAGAGAGATTAGACTTTTTAAGGAAATACTGTACTTATGTTACGATTCCAACAAACCTAAGAAAAATATATAAGTTTTCAGTCAATAAACATTTACTATTTTTGTTTAATTTTATCTCTTAAATGTATACAGAAATTTTCAGTCTTAATCTAGCCATCAAGCAATTTCTAGCGCATATTCATTTTGTGTACGAACGTAGTTATTATATCAACATGCATTAACGTAGTACAGGGCATCATCGCAGGGTTAATTCTACTTCGAGAGAATCTGCTGAATGTATGTAATAAACCCAGCTTACGACCTAACACTGCGGCTGCGTGGAGCACAATTCCAAAATAATATGAAATTATTATCATTTCGCCTCTACTTCACAACGCTTCTGTCTGAATTTCACGAGACAGTAAACATGCGCAGCCATTTGAAATTTAATTCTATTTCATGAAAAATAAGGTTTATTTTCAGTTGTTCCTTTAGATATGTTTGGATTATAAAAATGTAACGACACGTCCTTTTGATCAACGATTTCTACAATTGTAACCAACTGTGACATTGGCGTAGTTATTGCGATAGCTTTTGTTTATCACTCTTGAATTTAGTTGGTGCTCAAAAATGACAAGTTATAAAAGTCGTTTCAAGCCCGTAAAGTTAGGCAATTTTGTATTTATAATACTTATACTTTATAAAACCAGATGTTCTTATACCCCTTTGTTATCTTTATATAAACTTCACTGAACCTCTTATACGGCTGGATGGATATTGATATTTTTTTATAGCTACAATTGCTGGCGCCATGTGACCATGTGACCAGATTATATACGATACTAGCTTTCCGCCAGCGGCTTCGCCCGCGTGGTCTTGATAACCTTTTTAACCCGCTTTTCTGTTGAAATTTTTCCTGAATTTTCTTTGCTATAAACCTCACGGAGCCCCGAGACCTTTCCAACGAATGCAAAACTGTGGAAATCTGTTCGTGCGTTCTGGAGTTATAGCGTCAGGAAGGAAAACCCGACTTATTTTTATATAGTAGATGATACTCGGTATTCTGGTAGGCGGGTAGACAGAGAAGACTGCCGTGTACACTGAGGTACACGGGAGGACGTTCATAGTTTCCCCAGGAATGTGGGGCTTACAGATGTTGCAGTGGAGGTTCTAGGGTGGTCATTTAAAGAGCAGTGCTACTCTTAATGTACTGTTGGTGGCCAACTGGTCACCGGGGTAGCAGAATACCACACTTACGGCAGCATTTTGATTGCTTCCCACATAAATATAAAAAATGCCAACCTGTGTAAAAAATCGACAGTGCAAAAAATATGAATGAAAATAATTTTCGGCGAATTATCCTTTATGATGATGAAGGGAATATATATACATAAATAATTATCCCTAGTCCATCAAAAAACCCATAAACAGCCAACAATATACTATTTAAGCCAACCTCCGTCAATTTAGCCTCTCTTTTATGGCCATAAATACTGTTAAAACCTCATTAATCTTTTAATATTCAGGCGAAGCATCGGCGCGGCCACCTAACTTTGTTACCGCGCCAATTTGAACACGTGTACGTCAAAATTCGCCTGTAAAACATGCATGGGTTGAAAAAGAACTAAAATGGACTGTAGATATAAGCAATCAGATTTCGGTTTACGAAATAGGCTTTTTGCTTTAATGGACTGTATGCGCCGTTATCATCATGTTATTAACTGTCCCATTGGTTCACACAGAACTCGTCTCGGAATGAGAGAGGTTCGGCTATACTCCACCACGCTGGTCTAGTGCGGGTTCACACGAAAATCTTTTGAGGCATCCAGGTTCATCATCATCATCATGGAGAACCTACTCCTGTGTGGGTTCGGTTTCCGCACTTAGTCCTGAGTAGGATATTATTGGGCATTCTACCCCACCTGCCGTTCCTACAGCTCACTCCGTTCGCCTCCGTCACTTTCGGTGTGGTAGAAAGCCCAATAATATCCTACGGAGTAGGCGCCGTTCCACATTTCCGTTTTAAAACTTAATTGACATGAGAGCCATGAGGATCTTGTTTTAGTAGAGAGCTCTCATCGGCCCATTAGTTCAGTTGGTTAGAGCGTCGCGCTAATAATGCGAAGGTCGTGGGTTCGATCCCCACATGGGCCACAATCGTCTTTTTGAAAAAAAATTTTGACTCGACTCGACAGACGTTGTCTTGACCAAATTTCAATAACTCATTCTTAAGTAGATACAAAAAAACAAGATATATTGTATCAATTCATTGATTCACTTAATAAATATTGACGTGGTTGGTAAATTTTCTCATTATTCAATTAACCGTTTAAACAGTCGTCATGAAATTTGTAAAACAACCGCAATCGTTACATTTAAACGAACTCTGCGTTGAGCCACGAAACACTAGTTTTCGTCATGGAGAATTATTACCTAACATGATACGATGCATCATTTGCGGGCCTTCAAATTGTGGAAAAACTAATTTATTAATTGGTCTTCTTATACATGAAAATGGTTTAAAATTTCAAAATGTTTATGTATATTCTAAAACCGTGCAACAACCCAAGTACAATTTTTTAGAAAAAGTTTTGCAACGTGTACCAGGTATTACATTTCAGAAATATCATGAAAATGAGCAAGTACTTAATGTTCACGACGCAAAATCCAATTCTGTAATTGTATTCGATGATGTGGCTTGTGAAAATCAAAGCAACATGCGTGATTATTTTGCAATGGGCAGACATAAGTTTATCGATTGCTTTTATCTAAATCAGACATATAGTAAAATTCCTAAGCAGTTGGTCAGAGATAATGCAAACCTAATCATACTTTTTAAACAAGATGAAATTAATATGAGACATGTTTATGAAGAACACGTTAATACTGATATGACATGGAGTGAATTTCGTGAAATGTGTTCAAAAATATGGAATGAACCATTCAATTATGTTGTAATCAATAAAGATTGCTTCAAAAATAAAGGTTGTTATAGAAATAAATTTGACACTTTTGTAGTCTTTGATTAAGAACATAAGTATAAAAGACTGTAAATTTGCACGACTTTATTATTCTTCACATGGCGCTACACCGATTACGATCAATTTCACCAAAATGGATAAATCATTGAAAAGACAAATCGTTAATGCAGCAGAAGCTGTAAAGAAGAAAGTACGCAAAATGCGAAATATTGAGATTGATAATAAACAAGCACTAGACGCAGTTTTTAAGCCTGTAACAGAACCTCTCAACTTAATTGCTAAAGCCAGCAAGCAAACTCCTCCCCTACATGCTATTGAAGATAAAGAGTCTGAAGTTCCGTTTATAGATGAAACTTTGCAGATAGAAGAATCAGATAAGGATCAAGATGAATCTGAAATTAGCAGCAACTCTTCGTATGAATCAACAGTTGATCAAAATCAAGATTGTGATACGTCATCCTGGTCAGTTTCTTCCGAAGCGTTGAGAGACATTCCATTTGGGGTCAGAGTAGAACGCGATAAATTGTTGCTAGGTTCTACTCCCATAACAATTAATGATCAATTTATACTCTTAGCTGGCCATAGATACAAAAATACATCTGGTTTAAAACAGCTGTTGCTCAAAAAGGATCCAGACTTAAGTTTGGTTACTGAAGACGATAAACAAAATTATAAATTGATGTTGTTACATACAAATGCTCATAGACGTGACTATGATCCAAAAAAAGCTATAAAAAGCAACAAGGGGAAAAAGTATATGGATGTTATAAAGCCATTATTTAAATTGCGAAACGATTTAACTGAAAAAATAAATATACCTAAAGGAAAAGGGTTACTAATGCTGAAAAAACTGAACAAAGATGTTGATTATATATATTGGGATAATCCTAACGAGTTAGTTGAAAGATTAAAATTACTTATGGCGTCTCGGGAAGCTGGAAATACAGGAGTAGATAACGAAATATTATCTATTATAGAGGAACTACGTGAAGGTCAATTTATAAATAAATAAATATCTTGATAAATAATTAATGTTTTCATTTTACATAAAGCTGCCTTTCTGTACACACATAATGAATATAGATAAATTTGGTCATCACGTTCATAAAAGAATGCGACTGTCAGAACTATTTGATTTTAATGAAAAAGCATTAATAAAATCAGAAAATGGAGATTTTGACTTAAAAACATTGAGATTGAGAGGAATTAGATCTCCTATAGAAGCAGATGATGCTGTGAACAAAGATTATGTAGATCATTTGAATGCTAATACGATAAAAGAATTTAATAAAATGATTGGTTTATTGCGTTCTCAAATCATAAAGGATGCTCGAAGCGCAGTTCAAACTTCTTTAAAAGCAAATACACCTGAAGTTTTAACTCATTTGCAAGAACAGTTTTACACCAAAGCAGAAGTAGATAAGTTATTTCTAAAAACTAAAACTCCATAATGGCAAAACAGCAAATCGTAAATGAAATACATAAAGCAGCACGACGAAATTTTCTCCGACGTCATGTTGTTTTGAAAGGAGTCCGCGACTTGTGGCAAGCAGATTTAATGGATATGCAAAACCTGAGAAAGTATAACAAAGGCTACAATTTTATTTTAGTAGTGATTGACTGCTTCTCAAAGTACGCCTGGGCTGAACCGTTAAAATCGAAAAATAAATTTGATGTTACTCGTGCATTCGAACAAATACTGTGTAGCAGTCTTGAAAATCCCGTTAACTTACAAACTGATAAAGGAACAGAGTTTTATAACAGCACTTTTCAATCTCTTATGAAAAAGTACAATATTAACCATTACTCATCATTCTCTGCTAAAAAAGCATCAATAGTAGAGCGACTGATTAGAACTATAAAGAATAACTTATATAAACATTTCAGTCTCAATGGAAATTATAAGTGGATAGGTCCACCGTTGAAAGATATATTTATAAGATACAACAATACGAAACATCGTTCTATCCAATGTAAACCAATCGATGTTAATAAATCAAATGAACCAGCGATAAAAGAAAACTTAAAAAATATATACAATAATGATTTTGCTAAGGGGAAGCCTAAATTCAAAGTAGGTGATTATGTTCGTATCAGCAAATTTAAACATAATTTTGAGAAAGGTTATACTCCTAATTGGTCAACTGAATTATTTAACATAAAAAAGATTAATAAAACCTTACCAGTAACATACCAAATAGAAGATCAACGAAAGCAAAATATTTCAGGAGCTTTTTATGAGCAAGAACTTCAAAAATCTAGATATCCTGATATTTATTTGGTCGAAAAAGTTTTGAAGAAGAAAGGAAATAAATTGTATGTCAAATGGTTAGGTCTTAATAATGATGAAAACAGTTGGATTGACAAAGCTGCAATAATGGGTTAAGATGTTATATAACCATTTAAAAAAAGTAAACCATTCATTCTACTTTAAGTAATGCAAGGTGGTGGACTAGTTAATAACATAATTAATAATCTACCATTCGAAGTTCATTTACCAGGATACAATTATTGTGGACCAGGAACCAAACTTTCCAAACGTTTGGCTCGAGGTGACCGAGGTGTAAATAAGCTAGACGAAGCTTGTATGTACCACGATATTGCATATGCAAACCATACAGACTTATCAAATCGTCACAAAGCTGATTTACAACTACTTAATATGGCTAAACAAAGATTAAAATCAAAAGATGCTGGGAAAGGTGAAAAACTAAGCTCATGGCTAGTGAGCAAAGTCATGAAAGCTAAACTGAAGTCTGGATCCGGGATTAAAACATTTAAAAGCTTAGTTTCTAAAATAAAATCAAAAATTAAGAAACTCAAACACAGCGACAATAAGACTTTAATAAAAACAGCTTACTCAGTCGCAAAAAAGTTATTTCCAAGCATTCATCATCGAATTCGGGTGCCACGAGTAATACCCATACCAAAGACTGGAGGAGTTCTACCGCTGATTCCAATTTTTGCTGGTTTGTCGGCTTTGGGAACTTTAGCTGGTGGTGCAGCTGGCATTGCAAAAACCGTCAATGATTATAAAATAGGTCAGCAAAATTTGCGAGAATCGGAACGTCATAATAAAGCTATGGAGGCTTTAGTGTTGGGCAAGGGATTATACATTAAGCCGTATAAAAATGGTAAAGGATTGTATATTCATGCTTCAAAAAACTAAAAAATATGCTACCTAATAGACCTCTAACTAATGTAGATATCCTAAAATATTCAAGAGATATCCCTCACTTCCGTGGGGTCTACATGAAGGATCGTTTACCCAGAACGCCAAAACGGGTGGAATGTGGTATCGTTAACTTAGATAATTCTATGAACGAAGGAACACATTGGGTAGCGTATGTTAAAGTATATGATTATTGTGAGTATTTTGATAGCTATGGAAATTTAAAACCTCCGATGGAATTAATTCGATATTTTAACAATTGTAATGTGTTTTATAACTACACCAGATATCAAAAATTCAATGCAGTGAATTGTGGACATTTATGTTTAGAATACTTGTGGAGTTTTTGGAATAAAAATGTATTATAAAATATATGTTTTTCTTTCATTTCAATCATTTGCAAGATGTCGCTCACTTTGTCGATAACTGGAAACTCGCCAGTTTTATCTACATACTATCCTAATACTTTACAGCTTGATGGAGAGTATGAATGTGCTTTATTACACTTTTCAACATTTAATTCTATACCAAACATTGACAAAAGTAATAATAAGTTCTATTATGGTCTTAACGAAGTTATAGAAATACCTGAAGGCGCTTATGAATTGCAAGATATAAATGATTATCTAAAATCGGAAATAAAAGATGCATCTATCAAACTACAGTGCAATAATAACACTTTAAAAACTACTATATTCTGTACAAAAGATGTTAATTTTACCAAAGAGAATTCTTTTAGAAAAATTTTAGGCTTTAATAAACAAATCTTGAAAGCAAATAAATGGCATGTGTCACAGTCTCCAGTCAACATTTTACCAACGACCGTGGTCAGGATTGAATGTGATATTGTAAGCGGTTCGTACATAAACGGTAAACCAAGTCACATTATTCACGAATTTGCACTCAACGTGCCACCTGGATACAGGATTATTGAAATCCCGAAGAACGCTATATACTTTCCAATAAATCAAAACAATATAAACTGCATAAATATCAAGCTATTAGATATAAACAATAACTTAATTAATTTGCGTGGTGAAGAAGTGCTGCTGTATTTACATCTCAAAAGAAAACCATGATTGACTACAATAAAAATGTACGTCAAGAACTAAAGAATATCAGTTCTATTCGAGCTACATACCGTATAAGACCTTGTTCTAAGAAGAAAATAAAATTAACTAAAGAAAATAAAGCTTTCCTTAGAGCGATCGGATTGCTAAAATGAATATCTTAGATGTTTTATCTGCTCCAACTTACGATAACACTATTGAAGGAATCGAATTTCATTCTTACAAGCCTTATGTGACGAGCTTTAATAGAAATGATGAAATCCGTATACCTATTAACCAACAAGACTTATACATACTACCATCTGCTAGTACTCTGTATTTGGAAGGAACTATTATCGTTAGCAAAAAAGATACGAAAGACAAAGCTACTAGTGTCAATTTCACGAACAATGCGCTAATGTACTTATTCCAAGATATTAGGTACGAGCTTAATGGAGTGGAGATTGATAAAATAAAAAATGCAGGTATAACTACGACCATAAAATCATTAATATCCATGAATGAAAGCGAATCGAAAATATCTAATGTCTGGGGATGGAATATTGATGGTATAAAAAATACCAATGGAGGAAGATTTTCAGCTTCTATACCACTGTGTAATATCCTCGGTTTTGCTGAAGATTTTAAAAAAGTCGTGATAAACAGTAGACATGAACTGATACTGTTACGAAGTAACACTAATTTGAACGCTGTAAAACTTAACACTGGTGAAACTGTAGATGACGTTCAGATCAACAAAATCATATGGCGCGTACCGCATGTTAAAGTATCAGACAAAGAAAAAATCAGTTTGTTAAGACTCCTAGAAAAAGATCGGCCACTTCAAATGATATACAGAAATTGGGATCTGTACGAATATCCCTCTTTACCTAAAACTACAAAACATACTTGGTCTATCAAAACATCAACTCAAATAGAAAAACCAAGATACATCATTCTTGGCCTACAAACAAATAGGAAAAACAATGCAAGTTCTGACATGTCTCAATTCGATCATTGTCATGTTCGGGACGTTAGAGTGTATCTCAATTCCACGTATTTCCCGTATGAAAACCTAAATGTGAACTTTGCTGACAACAGAATTGCTTTATTATACGAGCAGTACACCAGATTTCAGCAGTCGTATTACGGACGTCGCCCAGAGCCCATATTAAGCGAGAAACAATTTAAAGATTTAGCACCGCTTTTTGTCGTCGATTGCTCTAGACAAGCGGATAACTTAAAGACAGGTCCAGTTGTGGATGTGAGAGTAGAAATTGAGAGTGATTCCGAAATACCAGATCAAACTTCAGCCTACTGCCTAATTCTCAACGATTGTATAATTGAATACAAACCCTTAAGTAACATTGTAAAGAAGTTATCATGAAAGCGGATACCATAATAGTTGAACTTCAAGGATTTAAAAATTTTAAAAACAATTTTATTGTTAAAGAAGTGGCCATTGTAAGTCAAGAGCATTCACAAACATTCTTGGTAAAACCACCATATTCGTTCCATTACCTGACTAAAGAGGAAAAGAAGCAAGTGAGATGGTTGGAAAAAAATAGTGGAATTTACTGGAGTGAGGGCTACATAGACTATAATGAGTTTAAACGTGTGATAGTGCCATATTTGGAAAATAAAAAAATTATTACAAAGGGTTTGGAAAAGATACAGTGGATTAAAGACTTATGTGCAAACTGTGAAGTGATCGATATAGGTGAGAAGGGGTGTCCTAACTTTTCAGTCTTAAAAAGTAAATATTGTAAAAATAAAACTGACTTTAATTGTGTGAATCATAAATTGAATTGTGCACTAAATAATGCTGTGTGTATAAGAAAATGGTATTTTGATAATAATATGTCTGTATTCAAATTATTTTGTTGTGGTTAAGCTACATTTAATAAAAATATTTATATAACTACTTATGGTTTTTTATTAGCACCCTAAAAATATTAGATTAGCTGTAGTTATGTTTAACTTGAGGTATACCTACAATAAATGTAAATTTATCCCGAAAAACGGATGACCTGCAAATCTAATCTTATTTTACAGCTAATTTAATATTTGAATTTAGTACCTAAGTCATATAAAATAAAACATAAAATTAAAATTAAAATATAGTCTTTATTACCTCATATACTTATACAGTTACTTTACAGTTATACACTAATGATACCTAGCTACATAGTAATAATATTTTATTTATTTGATTATCTTAACTTACAAAACATTGTGATTATTTTAATTAAAAGGGAACTTATGAACAACTTACACACATTATTTATTTTTTATATTTCATTTTATTTATTATACCCAAGAAATAATATGAAAGTTCTTAATTAATTTGTAAACAAACATACTTCAAACAAAATAAAAATATAAAATTAAAATACAGTATTTATTACCTCACATATTTACAGTCACAAAAAATGATTATTTTTTACAATTTACACTATACTATTTTTTGTGTCTTTCACATATTAATAATACTAATATACTATTACTAATATTTATTATATTTTTATATTACATTTACTTTTAAGTTATAATATTTACAAGCAATACAATAAAACTTACACTACACTTTATGTATTTATACCTACAAAAATAATGAAAAAACAATTAATTTGTATACATATCTATTCATGTTTTACTATTTTTTACATTTAATATTGTAATCAAATTTAATTTTACTTACATACCTACAAATATTTTTAATTATACAAAAAACTTATAAACTACGTTACTTACTAATAACAATTGTCCCCACAAAGTTTTTTGGAAATTTTGTTTATTAACGCTTGTGTCTCTTCCATAACATAATCCACTGGTTCACTCACTACGTATTGCGCACTCATAACTACCGCTTCATCATTGTCACATTCTTGTTGATCACTAATGTTCAGCACTTGTATTTGGATTAATCTCAGTCCTTTTTTCTTCTCATTGTTAATAACATATGATTGACAACTATTGAGCTGCTTCCGCTTTTGACCGTCTCGTTTCGCTCTTGGTTTTTTATAAGTAGTCCCCTGTTGGTCAGGTACATGCCAACTCACACTTGGAGTCGGGAACCCTTGACCGTATTGCGAAAAGATAAGGTCAGGGGAATCACACATTTTTGATGATCTGAAACAAACAAAATAAGAATTAATATAATGCTAATGAATATCAACCTAAGTAATAAATAACATTTAAACGAACTAAGTACTTACAATTGTTTTCGATTAAGTGATGGGTAACTGCGAAGTCCGACCAGTCCGGTCAATATCAGCTAAATGAGACGGACGACTAATATTATTATGTTCGTGTAACAGTACTCCAGAAAGCATTGTGCACATTTTTAATTACAAGTTTGAACTTGTTTCCTATGTGTGACGTAGCCCGTCACTTGCGAGCACCTGATCGGTGTTAAATTACACAAACAAGTCAGCGCAATGCGCTTTGTCATCAGGGACGGAAATGAAACAGATTTATGAACATAAAATATTATTTATTTAAGTAAATATTTAGTAATTATAAGAGGTTGTATAGTTATAGAGATACATCTCTGTTTAGCTCTAACTAGTACAAGGGGCACCAAGCATACACACATTTTAGAATTGCTTACATAATAAAGCTAGGTTCAAAAGTAACTTCCAAACTTACAAATATTTAAACTCACATACACAAACACCCAGACCCAGAACAACTACCTGTAGGTCATACAAATATTTGTTCCATGCGGAAATCCAACCCGCGACACGCAGCGCAGCAGTCAATCGCTTAACCACTATGCCAACCGTGCCACATTACACGACAATAGTACATTTCACATTATTAAAAGAGTAACAAACATCCATTCATCCACCTTCACAAACTTTTTATATTAGTAGGTATGTTGAAGGATTATCTAACTTTCCACCTAGGACGTCATAAGTTTTACCATATATTGGCATATATAGAATCAATAAAATAGATGTAGATAAAAAATTTACTACTGTAATTACGTTTAAATTGTGGTAATGCATTACATAAATATAATTGCGTTACCCCAGGCTAAAGTAGAAACTTTATCAAACGATAGCAATCGTTTATCATCATTGCTTGAAAGTGCTATTTTATTTACGTCCTGAGTGAATATTTCATGTTTTATTGACTTAAACAATACATTTTTTTGTGAATAACATTGCAATTGTATAAAACATTTTTATAATCTAACATAACGGTTGATATTTGTTAAGATTTACTTCCAAATGAGAACTGCTCAAAAATGTCCATCCACTGTCTCGATCCTGAAATTGTTCTATCTTTTTTGTTAAAGTATTTTTTACCTGAGACATTAATGAATCAAATTCATAATTCTGATGCAGAGTAATGTTTTTTGTGGCAAATGATTTCATATCCTGAGAATCATTTTTAAACATTAAAAACAAAGCAAAATATTCGAAATTAACTTTTAGGCTAACATGTTCTTTAAGAGATATGTCAATTAACGATTTAATTTTGTCCCAATTATTATTAAGAAATGGTTCTAGAGAACAATTCTCAGACGGATCGACAATTCTATAAGAAGCTATACGATTACGAAATGCAGAATGTATTATTTCAACACCTTCGCAAAAATGCGAAATAGTTTTGTTTTTATGATTAGTACTACGTAGGTGACCTGTCCAGTGACTGCGCTCAACAGATGTGTTACAAACAGTACAGAAAGGCATTTTAGATTAAAATAGTTTTAAACTTACTATTAGATGTTGCAATATATTATTATTACGATTATGATGTACGATCGCAAAAATACAATAATAGAATATTATTTTATATGTATATTATCGCTATAAAATACGGGCTCAGAATTGTCAAATAATTCATGAGTCCGTCTCATAAAAACTTGTAGACCGTCCCACTGCGGCGTGTTACGGTTCAGTTGGACTTTTAAGGCCACCGAGGCTTTCTTCCACCGAACCTCTTTAGGGGTGGAGACAACTTCGGCCTTGTTGTACACCTTTACCTCCACATAAAAGTCCCCGGTTAAGTCCGCCGTTCGCCGCACGTTACCGTTGGCGACACGGCTGGTGAGGGTCGAACCGAAGTCTCCAGTTGAGGTCGTCGCCGGAATGTAGTCCTCCAAGCCAAAGAGGTCCGAGCCCGAACTGCGTCTTTTACTGTAAACAATTTACCATATTCTTTATAATAATTTACACAACACATTACATTGCATTAGTTTTTAATAGGTGAATTGAAGGTGTATTATATAATCCTCTGTCGAACCCTACGAGGATAGAAAGCATGATGTTATGTTATAATAATTTCAATAACAATACCTCATGAACTAACTGTAAACATTCCTGCAAGGAATATAAATGGAAATTGATTTCAGCGCTGTCTGCGTTACAGTTCTAAATCCACTAACCAACGTATAACTGTGTAGAACATTTTAATTGACATAACATACACAACAAGCACCTAAAGGTACAAGCAGTAACACAAAGTTACCTTGATTTCGATTCTGATGGCGTGGTGCTCTCGGAAGCTTTGCGCTTCGACACCTTTTTTTTAGGTTGCACCTTCACAACCTCGGCTACAGCTGCGGGTCGTGGCTGGAATTCTGAATCGGAGTCAGACCTGAAATGGAACACATAAAGATTAATTTTGGAACTGTGACTTAATTAAGACTACCGATACACCAGCCGGCAGGCAGAAACCAGGTCCGTAGCTGGGTAGCGATTAAATGCATTAACAAATTCAGTAAACTTAGTAGTACTTACTTACATTTTATAAGTTGAAGGTTGTTTAATGTAATTAATTAATTATTACAACGAAAGTTACCGGTGTTTATCACTGTAAGATACTGGAGCAAATGTAATATTGTGAACAAAATTGATTGATTTTATTCATAAAAAATACCATTTCAGCAACATTTATTCCATTATAAAATTAAACCTTAATTACATGGTCTTACAGTTGTATGACTAATTAATGTTACTTACGTCTAATTAAATCGTAGTGATTGAAAATCGCTTCTGTTAAATTGCAATTTTATCGTGAGAAATTACATATAAAACCAGCTTTTTACCCTCGCCGACAAAGCTGAAGACGATACATGACACTCATGATTAATACATTATGACATTGTAATAAAGTATGTTTGTTTGTTTAATAAACCTTGATGTAAAATTCCGCGTGACATCACACATATGAAATAAAAAAATAAAAAATCATTTTTTCAAAGACGCAAATAAAAAACGAGCTGAAAGAAAAATATCCTGGAAACATTTTTTGTGCAGACTAATCCATGTAAACGAACTCGCGTCAAAAAGTTAGTTCACTAATATGTTGCAGTAAAATTTTACATTAGTATAAGTAATATCATCTAATGACTAAAACGGAGTTTTCATAATCATTTCATGTAAAGGTTTAGTAGGTACTGATATTGAGATTCATCTTTCAAACAATTCCTAGATTGATAGAACTAACAATTTATTATGAAACATTATAAAATAATAAGCAAAGTTATCAAAACTGGTATAGGAACATCTTCAATTTAGATTAATTGCATTGGTTAGGAAATCCTCTAAAAACCAATTTTAATCAGAGACTGCAACATGCACGATGATCATCTTGTGTAATTGTTGAATACATGGAAATGACTCATCATACACGTGTCCGTATAACAAAGCTCGGATACTGCAAATTTATATAATGCAATTTTGCAATCTTTGAGATTCTAAAGAATCATTTACACTGTCGTTGATCCGGCGCCGTCGTCCGGCGGTTTACAAAGAGTGTCTAATTTGGGACCATAGAAATAGAATGTGCGTGTGCCTTTTGGTGCATACTATTTCTTGCTCTGTGTAAGCTTAACACGATCGTCGATCCGGCGCCTTCGTCCGGCGGTTTACAAAGAGTAGGGTACAACAGACGATCACGGGACGGCTTAGAAGCGTTTCTAAGGCGATTGATTGTATGAGTGTGAAAGCATCTTAATCAAGCGCAACGCAACAAGTAACAGCAGAGCAACCAGTAGTTGTTTGTTAACGTCTAAGGTAGTGTTAGCTGTATGAATTAATTAAATTAAAATTTGGATGTCCTTGGTGCCCAATCTGGGGTCATAGAAATAGAATGTGTGTGTGCCTGTAGGTGCATGCTATTTCTTGCTCTGTGAAGAGACATGAGACAATCTGTCCCAAATTTTAGTTTAATGTTTACGATATCCTAAAGTTCAGATGTCCTTGGTGCCCAATCTGGGGTCATAGAAATAGAATGTGTGTGCGCCTGTAGGTGCATGCTATTTCTTGCTCTGTGAAGAGACATGAGACAATCTGTCCTGAATTTTAGGCTAACGGCTCAAGCAGCGAGCGCCCTTGTTGATAAAAATATATTATATAGAGTCAGTGAGTCAATGTGAAAGTTGTTGTTATAAGTAGTGAAATACAAACGAAGTGAGATGTAGGAATGACAAGTAAGTCGAGTTCTAAAATGGAAATGTGGAACGGCGCCTACTCCGTAGGATATTATTGGGCTTTCTACCACACCGAAAGTGACGGAGGCGAACGGAGTGAGCTGTAGGAACGGCAGGTGGGGTAGAATGCCCAATAGTCAATTAAGTTTTAAAACGGAAATGTGGAACGGCGCCTACTCCGTAGGATATTATTGGGCTTTCTACCACACCGAAAGTGACGGAGGCGAACGGAGTGAGCTGTAGGAACGGCAGGTGGGGTAGAATGCCCAATAATATCCTACTGTCCTGCAGTAGACCATTGTACGTGAGCCGAGGGGCTGTTACTCTAGCCAGCCCAACTCCCTCCAGAAGCAGATTAGTCTTCCCGGCCTCCTCAGTGTGTCCGCTACAGATCTTGGAGATCATAGGGTTTTTTTCCCGTATCTGGGTGACGCCTGTGCATTCAAGCAGCAAGTGTGCTACCGTTTCCTCGGCCATCATGCACGCCCTGCACAGGGGGCTATCTGTAATGTCTATAGTATGAAAATGTTTGTTAAGTGAGCAGTGTTCCCCCACACTTCAGTTTTATCCTATATTGTGTGTGCGTTTACAAACATATTATTATCTGCTAGTGAAAGTCCCGTCAAAATCGATCTAGCCGTTTCCAGAGATTAGCCAGAACAAACAGAAGTTTAGTTCAATTCTTACACGTACGTGGGGATTCTATTAGAAGTAACACCAGATCTAATTGACTTAAAATGTTGTTAGTTTGATAGATAAAAAACGGCTATCCTCGTAATCCAAACAGAATGCAGTCAGACGAATAGTGTCGGCAGTCGACGCGCGACGTCGCCGGCGTCTACACGAGAGCGCGTCATCGCAACACTGATACTTTTGTTGCCTGCCACTTGACCCACATCCTCTCTACGTGTCTCCTGTAACAGGAAGCCCACCCCTCCCCACACTACTTCCACTACCCATCACACAAATAGAAACTATAACACCAAGCCACAAGAATCAAAATTCCTTAATCCACTACCAAACTCAAAGGCGACTCCCCACGCAATTTAACACTTTGTTTTTCCTTCAAACATGGCAGAATATTCAATGTCGGCGGAAAATGAGTTGGATGTTGCTATTTAACGATTTGCCACTCAGTAGCTCAAGTAATAAGTTTCATATTCAAACGGCAAGGCGTTGCGTTCTAATGAATTTTTTATCCAGTTTAGGCCTACACTAGCGGCAATAATACATGTAATCTGAGCTTTACTGCCATCGCGATCTGTATATTCAGAAACGAAATATTTAAAAAACTCATAAAAAAGGGTTATTGCATACCTATTTTTTGTGAAATAGAATGGAAGGGAAATCCTTTTGCAAATGTCGTTTTAGCAAACAAAATATGTAATAATTATGTTATATGTTTTATATGCCAGCAATTGAATACTAGTATATTAATGTTTCTAGATCCCATGTAATATGAGCGAGTCTACTACTATTGACCGGGGACAGATTCAAAATACGACCTGCATATGAACTTTTTTTAGAAACCACACATTGGGATCTGGGAATCGAAATAAGAGCGCGTTTACCACGACCAGACCTACACATATTAGACCTATTTAACAGCTAAAATAAGATACCTAAATCTTTTTATTTTCTTATCAAATACTTTCATCAAATTAATAGTACCTAAATATTATTTTCTAACGTGATTTACCTCCCAGCTCCAATCTTTAAACCGTACATAAAAATCGGTTTCTACCTGTTCGATCCCTATTCTTTTATACGTAATCAAAACTTTACGGCAATTTTATACGTATCGAAAAGGGTCCATATCAAATAAAACCGGGGCGAAAGGCTGGCAACTTCTGTGCGAATTTGTTGTGCGTTGAATCAGTTAATGTTTGCAACTTTTAATTGGTTTAATAATTCGCGTTTTCTGATCTCTGTGTAGGTATAAAGTTTTAACTTTTTCAATTACCGTTAGTGAAGTTTCCGATTCTATGATTGACGCTAACTCCGGTTTAGCCGATGTTTCTATTAATTAATGGTTTTAATTTGGGCTCAATGTGTCTATGAGTTTCGGGTTTGAAATTGGGGTTTGTCTTTACTAAGATAAAAGGAGTTTTTCGAAAAAGGCTTAAACATTACGTAAATTATTTACTGGGATACAAGCCTATTAAGTCAATTATCAAGATAAAATCTTTGTAAGGATAACGACTAAACCTCATTTTCTTTGTAAGAAAATCCTTTTATACAATATGAAAGGCCACATTTAAAAAGTATAGAGTCAGACAAAGACATATGTAAACAACACAAAACCTTAGTGAGATGGAGGAAAAACACACAGAAGTAAAAATAGTTGCTCCCCAATGCTGCCACTAAGGCGTATAATCCCACCGTTATACCCAATTTATATGAAAAACGACATCGAATGAAACAAAGGCTCCTCTGACCTTACGAATTCAACCATCAGTTACAACCGCTCGATATAATAGTCCAACTTTTATGTGTTATGTGATTTAATGTACCCATTCTAGTTCTGCGATAGGCTTTTATATATCTGTTTGTTTTATATTATGTCTACATAGTTTACATACTGTGTTACGTTTTGGGAGTAATATTATTTTACTGCCTTTGCCGTAGTCAGAAGAGATATACCTTTATGGCTGTAGATTACTATCAACAAAATTTGCATAATTTTATGTTAAATCTGTACTGTTATATAATATAAAACATTTCAAGGAAAACTCCTTGGTCTACCAAAATTTAAACATGTTTTGTCATGTGACCCTTCCACCTTGATGAATTTAATAACTATAAAACAATAATAGACGACGTCTGTGGTCTAGTAGTTCGTGTACCGGACTGCTGATCACGAGGTCGTGGGTTCGATTCCCACAGGACACAAACATTTATGTGATGAACTTAAGTGTTTGTGTTTGTCTGGGTGTTTCTTATATATTATAAGTATGTATTTACAACAAAAAAAAGTATATGAGTATTATATCCATTGTCTAGTACCCATAGTACAAGCTCTGCTTAGTTTGGGACTAGATGGTGCTGCGGAAAATGTCCCAGGATATGTATTTTTATTTTTTAATAAGACTAATGATGATTTTCGAATCAATACATAGGTGTGGTACATACACAAAGTGTAAATAGAGCTTAGAATTGTGCCCGTCTAATAACTACAAAACTAAAAAGATATTAGCAAGTAGATAATACCAAATAACACCATTCTTGACTTGGAAATCGAACCACGGACCTCTAGCCCAGCAGTCGCGCTTAGGACCAATAGGCTAACAAAGCAATTGTTCTTGTCCATTCCATTTTCTGTATACTATTTATAGTGTTGGAAATAAAGACCGAGATTAACTTTAAAAAAAAAAGATTAATTGGGCTATAGGCCCAAGCAACAATTAACATAGTCAGGATATCACTAAGTAGGATTATCACACATAACCAAAATGCACAACAATCGGACAACGATCGGACAACGATCCGACAATGATCGGACAGAGATTCGATATCACTCACACAATCACCAGCGGCGAGGCGTTCGGACATAGCACGTCCGCACTATCCGAGATCTCGAGCAAAAGCGCGCGAAGTGACGTTCCGGCAAGCCTTTTATACGTTCTGACACAGTCATTATGAAATAGGCGGGTAGTCTTGAACATTATTTTTATAAAATCCCTAACAATAGTATATCCTAATTTGGTAATATTTCAAACTAAAAGCGATAAAGTATGTACCCTATTATACCAGTTTGGTCGCCAGTCGTTAGGCAACACACATGTACGAGATTTATCAAGCAAGTTCGCTAGTGTGACCCTTTGTTGGTCTAAATTAAACCGTAATTAGTCAGGGTTGGCACGCTGGTGATTTATACCGGTTTTTACGGGAAACTGGCCAACTAATGTTATCATCCACGCAACGGGGCTTGTAATAACAAAGGCCAATATTGGAACAATGTTGGCTTTGATTTGTTGGTGCTCTGTTTGTTTTGGTTATCGCTGGAGAATTATATAAGTCATCCATTTTCTTCGTTGGTCTAGTGGTCCCAAGCGCGACAGCCACGCTAGAGGTCCTAGGTTCGATTTCCAGGTTGAGCAGTGTTGTTGGGTTTTCCTGTGAAATTTCTAGTAGCAACTCGCCGGCAGTCTTGTTTTATGCGCGGTTGTTGGCAATAGGCTCGCCCCCTATTACAATATACTGGCGTACTTTGGGTGTACATTCATACACCTCTGTCTAACCCTTCAGGGATATAGGCGTGATGGTATTTCCATAAATAACTTACTACTAATTCCCATAATTAGTATAAAGTTAGGAGATAGGGCTTAAATGTATGATTTTCTTTATCAATTCATACATAAAAGTTAGTTTTTTAACTTGCCCTTCAATTAATCTATTTAAAATTATTAAAAAAAACCGTTTGCTTAAAATCTTAAGGGGCCTGTTTTATCGACTGCTTTGAAATTGGAACACAATATTGCATTCGAAAAAATTTTTTTTTTCTTACCAACAGCAACGCAAGTACATTATTATTATAAAAACCTGATACTCTCACACACAAGACACACCCATCGTTTAAACTCAACCGCGATTCCAACCCTGTAAAAAAAACAAATCTAATACATTAGGGTTGCCCCTCGCGTAATTTGACTAAACGTCAACAGGCTATTACCCCTGGTGACCGATTGAAGCCGACACCGCTCAATACATTCGCGAAATTAAACTGTCAGATGAATATTGTGTTTGTTTGTTATTAACAAATGCACACAAGGGAACTGTTTGACCTTTTATGGTACATTGACAGTGTGACAGGCGACTGTTTTATCGACATTTTTAATTGTCATGTGTATTATAGTTGCTTTTAAGCTATACAAGGTGGAAGGGACATTGACATACAAAAGTCGTGACAAGGTTTCACTCAAAGTCAAAAATACTTACTTTTTAGGGATTTCGGAAAATCCGTAAAAAGTAGTTTTATGTTCAATGTCTAATATTCGCGTAAGTTTCAGAAATCAGTAAAATGACCTAGGTCATTCATGTAGAAAATTATATATCGGTTATTACTGATATGGACACTTTTGAGCGCGCAGTGTATTGCTAAAAACGCCATCATAACGCTCCGCGGTGAATGTTATCGCACGCGCGATCCGAAATAAATGAAATATTTTCTTTTTATTCTAATTTGGATGGACAGAAGTAATGTTTTTTTACACGTTCAAGTAAAAAAAACTGCAGATTTTTTTTTAAAATTCATGAAAAATGTTACGGAAAATTTCAACGCAGGGAGGTCCAGAATCATGTACTAACCTCATGGTATTCGGATGTGCGTCGATATCCCTTTCACCTTGTATAGCCGAGGACGTTCTCAAAAGAGGTAAGTTAAGAGCACCCTAAACCGACGAGCATGAATGGAGAGGTTGATGAGCATAGATGAAGCGAACGTGGCATGTCAGGATCACAGCAAGTGGAGGTCTTTAGTCTCTGCTTACCTCAATGGGAAACGGACGTGACATTAATTGCCTAGATATGTGTCTTATGGACTGCTAAGTAGGTTTCGGGTTCGAATCCATGGCATGCATTTACCAAAAATCACTGACCATTACCATTACCAGATACCATTAATCATGGTACCAGATGAATAAAAATAACCAGTAAAATATGTAATTTTTTTCTTATATTGAAAGTCTGTGCCAAGTTTACGTATGTGAAATCCCAAACAAAAAGTTCGCTCGATCGTTATAATGTAATCGTACGTAAACGCGCGTAGCATCGTAGCATTGCTACGAGCGTCTACGAGTTATCGTAGCATCAGCGTAGACTTTTCGTAGAACTCGTAGCAGTAATGTTGATTTTATTTGTTTATCAGCTTTTAGCTACTTTTAGCTTTTGTTTTCGCTCTTGTTGAAACTTTACATAGTGTTGTCGGCTTTAACATACTTCTCTGTACTTCATTTAATTTTATAAGGGCTGATGTTTTATTAAACTCTGTTTTAAATATATATTGATAACAGCTGTAGTAGTCGGCTCATAAGCTTGTCAATATAAGGAAATATCTTTAAATAAGGAAATGTAAATATATTTACTAAATACATAATTTATATAATACTACAAAAGAACTGAATACATAACTTCTAAAAATAATTAACACACACACTCATTTACAAAATCCATATCCTAATTTAATTCTACTAGGTAAATCTAATTAAAAATACGATAAATAACCCAAAGTTAAAAGGCTAAAGTCATCATCCAATACCAGTTTAATGCCATCACGTAATAGTTACGATAACCCTTTTACTCAATTACTAACAACCAACAAAAACTAATTAACTTGGCAACAAACAAAAATTAATCTAAATTTTCAAATTCTATACAACGCAATACAAACATAAATCAGACAAGTCCAAAAGGTCCTAAGTGAAAATTAAAATTTCCTCCATTAATACTGTTCAGGTCATTAGGGGCACGTGAGCGGACTAGTACAGGGTGTTTATTAAGCGATACAATCTCCGGTGCGCTATGAATATTCACCGGCCGTGACGTTCTGCCTTAGTGTGTGCTTTATTTAAATGTGGAACATTTTGTGTATGTGCTGCATACTTTTTAAGTTTGGAATTGGTTTAGGTGTAATTGGATCGGCATGTATTTTTATTGGTTCGTTAGATAGAAAATGAAGACTCACACCCCAACTCAGAGACGTCACTTAACCTTAATGAATCGTTAACAAACAGTGGCTACTATATCTTGACCTATTTTTCCATATTAGAGTTTGTTGTCAGTGTACTAAGATATACTGGCTGTCATTAGCTAATGATTCATTAGGTCAAGTGAGGTTTCTGAGTGCGGCCCTTACACCGGTCAATATATAAACAATCCCGTCTGTATTCCCCGAAGGCTTAGGCAGAGGTGTACTAATGTACACTGACAGTTTGTCAGTATGTTTAGGTCTCATGTGGTGGTAAACAAGCATATTGCCATTTCCCGGGCAAATTACAAACTCCGACCTAAGCATTTTATAGAAAAATACTTTGCTCGACCTGGGACCGAACCCAAGACCTCTAGCGTAGCAGTCTCGCTCATAATAATAATTCCTTTATTTAAATCAACAAGTGGATCATAATGATAGCATATCAGTACATTAAATTAAAATTTGAAAAATAAGACAAAACACCACACAAAATTAGATTAGAACTTAAAAATTAAATTGGCAAAGTCAACAAATTAAAATTGAAACCACTTTGCTAACAAGGCAAAAACTACTACAAACAAAGAAATAATAATAAATACTCTGTGATATTTTACACTGCACCGTCTGGTCCGAAACTAAACAGAGTTTGTCTGAGTAGTAGACAAAGAAACGTCCGAGCTCTACAATGTCACTAAGACAAGACACAGGCAACTACTAATAGGAGTTATTCATTGTACTGATGACTATGACAGTACGCAGAAGTGCTATGAAACACATGACACTGTTAATTGCTTTAGTTATTTCTCTTGTGAAGATAACGACGCCTAATTTGTATGCATATTGCATAGAGCAACACCGGGGGCGATTTTGCTGCATCTGGTAGCGAAACTGGAATTATATTTATTATATACATATATCGATAATTAAAATTAAAGGAATAATCCAATCAACAATTCAACAATTGTATATTTAATACGTAACTTTAGTAATAAGTAGTGTTTGGATTATTTTCATTATCGATTATACGTAAAACAATCGATTGTTTTACGTATAAGAATTAATCGATTGTCAAAATAATCGAATGACATGACTTATAACAAATTATAGAACCGATATACGCTGATACACAAGCGCAGGGCTCGTCTAGGGAAACACATCTTAAGCCCAGATGAAATAAAGGAGCTAAGACCCTTAAGCAAATCCTGCAGTTAGTGTCAGCCACAGGATTAAGCGATAAACTCTAAGTTTGAAACCAATTTGTTATTCCTTAGGACTGTGTGATAACTACAATAGTTTCCATATTGTTTTGTAATACCTGCCTAGACCAAAACTATATAATTCATCCGACTATCGCGCCGAACCATATGATCCTAAGATTTTAATTATCGATAAAACTCGAGATTTAAAAGCATCTATTGTAGTTTGTATGAATTTTCTGAACTAAAACAACAACTAAGGATTTTGGAGAGCCGTTTCAATTAAAATATGCATTAAAAAATATTCAAAGCGTTTTGATCTTGTTTATTGGAGATTCAGTATTAGTTTTCATTTGAATATTAAAACAGTTTAGTTTTAAGCATGACTTTGAATATAAAACGATAAATGAGAGTATGGCATTAACTTTTAGTATTAAATAAAATTATGAAAAATGTATTCGTTCGCTTAAAAATTTAGCTTTATTTCTAAATCTGTGAAGAGAAATCTAATTTTTATTTGTATTAAGAGACACTTTTAGAAGTCACTGTTTATTGTTTTTTAACTAGATAGGTAGAATAGCGCTAGAATTTCTCAACTGTTAAAATCGTCGTAAAATCTATGCCAATCTGCATCTGCAAATTGGCATAGATTTTACGACGATTTTATTTTATTTATTGACATTTACAAGATGCAGCGTAATAGGTTGTATATTAATAGCATTCTTTTGAAGCAATAGCTAAACTGACGACAGGAATTCATCGCCTTGTACCTCAACCTTGTAGCTCAAACTCTATTTAGAAAACCCAACGATAAAAACAAATAATTATAATATTTATTATCATCACTTATTGTTATCATTAAAAATAAAACAAATAGGTAACTAATAATCTTTATTCTACTTTTTATTTTACCTGCAAAACTATTGTTTTTAAATACAATTTTATCGTATAAAAGTACTTATCCATAACTACACTAGTATTTACAATAACAGTTAAGGTCACAAAAAGGCTGTAAAGTTTGCTCTGTGGTCAGTAAATAAACCGATAGGCAGTGTTATCACGACGAGGCAGCGACGGGCATCCTTTTAAAATACGACCCTCAGCCCAGGGCGGGCAAAAATGACCCCAGTTTATGTACTGTAAAGATAAACACATACATTGTTCGTGAAAACGTGAAATATGTGAAATAACTTTCGTTCTACATTTTTGGGCTTCTTCGTAACATTTTGCAGTTCAAAATGTTTGTAAGGCTTCCTGGTACATACTATATGCACATGTTTACATACTTTACTATATTTACACCTACCTATTTTTTTATTATATTTTAGGAAGGTTTGGTGGATAGATCGGTCAAGATGCCCATTTTACAACATTCTCAGTGCAGCTTAAAATTCGCTTCAATTTATTTTGATTGAGAAGCCTGCCTATGTTAGTACATTTTATTGTATTTGATATTTTATCGATCGTGTCTGTTAGCCCTCGATGTTGCAATGCTTGAAAAAGGAACTAAGTCTTAAGTACCCACCATAACATAATTATTACCCTTATGTACACTGTCTGCAATAAATTATTTCAATTTGTTTTTTTTTAAATCGAACACGACATAAAGTGAAAGGCACTAGTTTTTCCGGCATACGCCGTCGTGTACCAACTCAGTAATTGAATCTGCATCCGCAAGTATACCCGCTCCTTTAATTTGAGTAAGTGTTGCGGTACCGTCCGCAAATACCGCAACGAACCGCATCAAACCGGTTATAACTAGACGTTACCGGTATAAAGAAAGCTTGGATTTTCTTTTCAGAAACAAAATTTGTCGTTTGTAGGTTGCGGTGAATTTTAATACGATTAGAAGAATTTTGTTAAATCTGTTAGTCCTTTTAAGAAAATAATATTGTTTACCAGACAAGGTTCCAAGGTTATTAATTAAGAAATGAAAACTATGTTTGGCGTTGACAAAAGCTTACCAAACCTATGGAAATTAAAAAAAAACTTATTAAAACATAACCAGACCATACGCTGTGCGTGTGCATATAACTTTTAGAGACTATACGTTTAAATTACTACTTCAAAAATATCTAAATATTTATGAAATTAAGTAGTAGTAGCACCAGCTTTTTTAATTTTATTGAAGAGATAAACAATAGACTGTCATGTCACATTCCTAGCCACGTAGGTAACATTTGTTCGAGAACATTTATAACAAAACGACTACTAAACATCGACATCCAAAAAGACACTTGACTTTCCTCAATCGAACGTCTTATTTTGCTGACCGTAAATAAATTCCGGAGGCCCAACACGTTTCTCGGACCGTACTTCAGATAGATTATGCTCCCTTTCTCGTAAATTTTACGACTTCAAAAATTAGTCGTCGTGAGCTGACTAGACCGGGCTGGACACGTAGTACCAAATTGTTTTACGCCGGTTTTGTGGCCACGCCATATATCGCCGGCGTTTTGTTCGATTTTCCATTACAGTTTTTCGTGTGAATCGTATTTGGTCGATGTTCAATAAAACTGAACATATTAAAAAATAAAAACGGAACATATTTAAAAGATAAATTATTGTAGCTGACAAGTAATTAAATCTTATTATATAAATATTATAATTTTTCTGTACGTGTGTTTGCAAGACATAAGTGGACCCGGTAGGTGGCGCTGCTGTCGCAAAAGAACATTTCTTAAGTTTTTCTAACTCTACCGGGAAACACAGGGAAAACTGTTCACGGGACGCTAGTTGTTAAATAAATCATCAGCAAAAGAAACGGCTTTACTTAACCAGTGACACTTTTACACTACACATTCGTGAAACCAAAAAAGTATAAAAACCTAATTTTACAAAATGTTCACTTATAACAACAAACATATCAAGCCCATTTTTACTGTATAAAAAACTGAAACAGACTAATCAGCATATTTACAGTACATGTAGTTTGTAAATTCTTATTTATGACCAATTTTTGCCGTTGCTTAATAATGCAGCAGTAAATTAAGGCTTTAATATAACGCGAAGCCAACGCGGCGGACTGTTCGCTTAGCTTCAGTTCGCTTTTACGGAACAAGTTATGAGCGGAGCGAGCAGCGGACAGCGGGGAGCGGAGGCAGCAAGGGTATATTGTGGAAATTAATGGTGGATTTTATAACTATTGAAGATCTGAAAGCTATTATTAATACGCTTTTATTTCAAACCTTACATCTTAAAATTAGATAAGTACACAATATTAGATACCCAGTTGAAACTAGAGAAGTTTCAAGTAATTAACTACAATTGTTTTCTATAAATTGGTTAGGTAGTTATACAGGACCTGAAAATACCAGCTTATTGTAATTCAATGATAAAATATAAGCCCGACTTATATAAGTGTAGTATGGCTTAAAATCTGTTTACTGTTTCAACATAAAAAGTTACAATCTGAAATTTTACTCCATGGCGGGTTTTATAATCATTATTACTCGTTATTATAACGAACTTTTACTGCGAAATATTCCATTAACGAGGTTGATTACATCCACTTTAATTACCTCTATGATATTAAGTATAATAACTAATAAATGGGAGCTGGGCTCCATTAGTTTATAAATATTCATTTTACGATGTAAATAAATGTGAACAAAAGTAATAGTATATTTTATTTTATTCTGGGTAAGGAGACACTGGTACTTTTACCCCTAATTATGTTTTAGTAAACTTAACAATCTTAATTAAGATTTATAACAATTTAGGGATCCTAAATTATGGTCGGGATAAAAGATGCGTGATGCAGAATTACAAGTTGGGACAGGCTGCTTTCTTCTAATAACCATTTGAGATTTTAAAATAATATACCATTTGACTCACATAATGCGTTTCAAAATAATTGCTCCAAAGAGAGCATGCACTTAAGTTTTGTCATCGTTTCTTTGGCAGTATAACGGTGCCAACTAGTTTAACAACTATTTATATATTTATTCAGGGACCACAAACAGCTACAATATAAATAATGTTCGTACAAAGAATAGATAAGATCTATTACTTCGTAACAAAACATGATAGTCGCATGTCGAATTGAATTAATAATTACAATACCTATCTTCTCAAAGTAAAAATATATGCCCCGTTTTAAAGCACGGCTCACCACTTGAAAAACATGCCCGGGAGCTGAGTATGTTCAATTTGTACATCAATACTTACACTTCTGTCTAATCCTTCGGGTATACAGGCGTAGTAATGGCGTCTAATATATGTTATTAGTCTGTGGTCGCTACCGCTCGCCGCTTTTGTCTCAGACCACAAGTAACAGTAACATCGCTACGTGATTTATCGTCCGCTACACCACGCTAACTTATTACCAGCGTTTATGTTGAGCGAATATGTACCAGATCATGTATTTTGTATATGACTTGATACATTATATATTGACTAACATATAGTCTTATCTTGTAAGATATAAGGTCTTTTATTCGTCTGGGATAACAATTTTAATTATTATTAAGTACTAGCTTTCCAGCGGCTTCAACCGTGTTGTCTGTGTATTTTTTATAAATTGTAGCCTTTGTTACTCGGAAAAAGTGTAGCTTTCTAATGGTGAAAGAATTTTTGAAATCGGTCCTGTAGTGTTTGAGTTTACTCAAATTACAAACATACAAATCTTTTATTATGTTATAAGTATATATTATTATATCTTATGAAAGATAACTTAGGTCTGGGTGTACTAAAAAGAAAGACAATATAAGTCCCGCAAGTTGCTAATGGGCTGATCGTCTCTAATTAACCTCCACGTGACGTCATCCGCCGTTCTTGCCTGCTCGTGGTGCTAACGCGTACTGAGTGCGGTTACGTCATGATTACGTCATCAAGATGGCCGCCAGACCATTATCAATTTGCGTGCTTATAGCTGAATTTGGATATATAATTCGAATTAAATTGGAAAACAAAATTCAAATCTACATTTATTTACATTTTACTTTATTAAAAAAAACCAGTACCTACGCCACAATCTTCAGAGTAATTCTGCTAAACGTTAACAAAAAAAAACGAATATAAAAAATCACATAGCTGTATCTCTGTCCGGGAATTTATAAACAGAAAAGAGCTCTGATTACTTAGAAAAGGCAAAGATGCGTATTTTTAGATCCTCGTACAAAAAAAGATAAAAGTGAAAATACACTTCTCGACTACCATTTGTGTGCGCAACATCAATGATTAAAGGGTGCTTTCCGGCGATTCCTTTCATCATAGTTTCTGAGGTTTTTATAAAAAAAACATTACATTCAATAGACAAACAGATAAGGTTGCGTTTATTTCTATATGACTGAAATAGACACAGCATTTGTATCTTGATGTTCCCTGATGAAGATTGTAACGAGAATATTTCCAAAGATAAAATTATATTGGTCTCAAAGGCGACTGCTACGCTGGAGGTTCCCGGGTAGCAGTGTTGTTGGTATTTTTTTGTGAATTTCAGCTCGGTGTCTGGATTTGTGCCCGGTTGATGGCATTAGGCTCTCCCCCTATTACATAGGAACACACCAGCGAACTGTGAGTGTATATTAGTACACTACCTTACCTTTCTCAGTATTGCGTTTTTTCCACAACTCGTCAGATATGTGACCAGCCCAGACAAACTTAATTGACCAAAATAGATACCTGATGCCTTTAGTTGTGATGTTTGCTGACAAATTGCAATTGTCTTTCTAGAAAAATATTATATTTCAGCTAATACAAACTAACAAACATAAGCAGCCCACTGTTCAAACAAGAATATGTATTGTAAGAAATGTATAGATAATTCATATTTTTTCTTTAAATTTCAGGTAAGCTTCTTCGCGGCAACAAACATTACTAATACAGCCTGTGAAATAGTGAGTTATTTTCAATTATAAGATGGATTCTACTGATATTATATTGTTTATATTCATATGGGATGGTCCCATATCAATATAAACTAATAACGATACATAATATGTGCCAATAGTGAGAAGATGGTATTACCTTGGCATAAAGAGAATATTTAATATTCATTTATGCTAACAACAGTGACATCTGTTGGAGGGAACAAAGAAGCTATTATCTTCGGTACAAATTGCTTCTAAGAAGTTATAATTTATCTCGGATTTAAATGTTTGCAGGATACATAAAATCAACGGAAACTGACTTCAGATAATATTTTGTTTTATAATATTACTTACAAAACCCCTGTTTTTTCTTAAGTCGTTGGCATTGCCTTCCGGCAAATAGATTTTGTGGAAAATTGGCTCCAGTTGCCGATTTCCAATACAGTACAGAATAGTAGAGTATTCTTGGTGTACATGTTTAATATAGCAGTTTGGGTGGATATGCAGGATGCTGTGGGTTCAATTCCCACCTGAGATAAATATTGGTGTTTCATAGATGTTGGTTTCAATTCTGGACTTATTTTGTGTCCGTTAACTGTCAGTTTTAAATATTATATTATAAATTAAATAATTTGAACTTATAGACCTTATTACCCCTACAGATTATAAAGTTGAAATTGAAGTGGTAGGACTAGCTAGATATACCAAGCAAAGCCACAATTTGACATGTAAACATTAAGTACTTCGACTCCTTCCAAATTATGTTAACATGGTTTCCAATAAGGATAAGCGATGTAAACGTATTCTCTTAACTCAATAGCGTTACAAATAAGCATATAGTGTACGCAGTTAGTTCCCCATAAATCCCCGGATGTATGTACCGCCAGTTTGACGGGGGCCACCCTTAAATAATGGGCGGAATTTCGCGCCATAGACCAGAACATAAACTATTAAAGAGACGCCAACGGTCTATGGTACGATTTTATAAACCGCTCTTGCATATTTAGCGGAACGAAGTTATGAAATAACTGCATTTTGTCTAGTTCTAAAATCTTTAGTCTTTACAAAGATTGCAGAATTATTTTTGCCAAAATGAATATCAGAAAAACAAACGAATCATTCTCTGCATATCATTATATAATCTACATTTGTTATTATTATCGAAACAAATAAACATTACTATTAACCAAAATAAGAGTACATAAACCATCAACGATGTCTACAAATAACTACAACGAAACATATTAAACGAACGTAAACCGATCAAAAATCTAATCACCTCATATTCAATCTTCTTCATCGGCATCATCACCTGGTTCGGCGTCACCTTCTTCCTCATCTTCCCCGCCTTCGTCACCTCCTGGTTCATCCGTGGTAGGTTCCGTGCCTTCAGCGGTCTCTGTGGCCGGAGCACTCTCAACGGCTTCTGCACCTTCACCTGCAGGCTCTTCAGCCGTTTCTGCTGGAGCCTCACCCTCAGCTGGCTGTTCACCACCTTCTGCTGCCGCTTCACCTGCGGGTGCTCCTTCCGGTGCTGCTTCTTTTTCAGCGGCCACCGCCTCCTCAGCAGCTTCTGTCTGCTCTTCTGTCTCGGGTTCAGCGCTTGTTGGTGTTGGAATCACTTCGCCCTTCTTCGTAACAGATTGCTTAGCTTCGACAGATGTTCTTCCTGCTGCAGCAGGTGCAGCAGGAGCTCCATCGGCTGCAGGTGCTCCATCGGCTGCGGCTTCTTCTTTTTTTACTTTCCCCTTCTTTTGTTTTCGCTCCAGAGGTAAATAAAGTTTATATTCTTGAGGCAACTCTTCTTCAGTATATAATCTTTCACTAAAATAAATTCGTCTTAGCCTTGCATTAGCATGAACTTGTACTCGTAAAGTTTCTATGAACTGCGTTCCATACGCTCTCCTTGTAAAATCTGCAAGATTAAATTGTATCTGGTTCCAACCGCCTGCTAAGCCAATGGGCATACTCGTGCAAAATGGTTTAATCTTTGTCGTTGACTGAAAATTGGATATTCTGAAACGCCTTCTCATATTCTTATCATCAAGTATAGTTATTTCAAAAGAAAAATAGCGCTTTAAGTTTTTTACAATCATAACAAGAAAAGGTAATTTTATCCCTAGCACTTGATTGTTCTTTGGGCATGTTATGTATGTGGTTGCAACGTTTGTACTCACAATTTCTAGTACTATAGAATTGACTTCACTATCAGTGAGTCTTTTTATGTGACCATTTTTCACCTCCATATCCCATATCGCCAAAGGGTTGGCCCCGCAACTGTAAAATATAGATAGCAATCCATTTTGATATGAATTTTTGAACATCGTGTGATATTAAATAACAGTCAAACAACAGCAATAAAAGCGTTGATTATTGACAGCTTTGGACACGTTTGCCCCGTTTGCCTGAGCGTTAGCCTCTATGGCCTTTATTGACGGATCGACATAAAGTCAATTCATAAAATAAGTTTATGGTTTTATAAAAAAGGTTTAAATGCATGTGAGGTTTGCATTCTTCAACAGTAAGACAGTTAAAATAATGAAAAGAATGGGAGCATTGTCGAACTATTTTCAGACCTCGTATGTAGACTTAGAAAAATAGTTTTTAAATAGGTACAATATTTTGTTTCTTGACACGTTAGAAGATATACCTATTCAGAAATATTATTATGTTATTATTACATTATTATAGTATGTGTAATATTTATTATTATACACTAGAACACGTGGATGATCCACATGTAACTTTTTCGTAAATATTTACAAATTTCTCATAGACCAGTTTTGGAAGCAGGGATATAAAGAAGTAGGGACAATTTTACGAACATTTGAACGTCTTTGTGTGGAAGTACTCTTGAACACAGAGTGATTATATTCTCTTAAACATGATGAATTTCGATTTGATAGACAAAAGAGAAATAAAAGAAATTAATGTACTATTCCATTGATTTATTTTATCGAAGCAAGTGGTATTCGGCAGGATCTGCATGCCGTTATGGAAAAGACTTTGTTATTAAAAGAGTTTGACATGCTTTAGGAATTAAAAAACTAAGACTTCAAACAATCTGGAAACGCCCACTTTATAGTGGTAGTTGTAAACTCCATTTTAATTTAATTCAATAAAATTATAATGTAATACAAAATATCTTTACAGATTTGACATAATATCCGCCTTTGAGGTTTTAAGGCCTTAGCCTAATAAATAGTACTTCTATAATACACTTAAAATGTAGTCGTAGTAGAAGTAGTATTAAAGATTTTATTGCTTAACAAACTACATAAGCAATAAACTCTTATATAGTATGGTCATTTGCTACTAGGCTAAATCAAACATAAAACCAAAATAACTCAAATTCTCATCTACGCACGTTTGGCTAAAATAACTTGTGTCTAACAAGTATACATTACACAGTATTACTCGTCATCAATGACAGACGCTTCTTCTGCCTGTATAGCTTGGACAACAGGCTCATCAATATCATCTTCTTCATCTTCTTCGTAACCAGCAACTACATCGTCTTGAATATTTGGATCTCCTACATCTTTTTCAGCTTCAATAGTTTGATCTCCTACTGCATCTCTTTCACCTTCAATAGTTTGATCACCTTCTACTGCAACTACACTTTCCACTTTCTCACCCTCTTCTGTTTCTATGTTTCCAGCTATTTCAGGACCTAAATCGGTATATTCATGTGAAGGTTCTAAGGGTGCCTCTACAACATCTGTCAATGCATTCATCCGATCAAGGGATTCTTCTTTTACTGGTAATACCCGAGATGGTCTTTCATCTGGTGGCTCTTGTGATGGCCTTTTGATAGACCGAGTAGAATAAGAAATTGGTATTGTTCTAGATTTTGTTGGTTTAGCTTCTTTCCCCGTTACAGATTTTTGACTTACCACGTCTTGTGTCTCCGGAGGTCCAGCAACTATATTTTTATCCTTCACTTTTGGTTTTAAGGGGAAAAACAATTTGTATTCAGCCGGCAGCTCATCTTCTGGGATGATTCTTTCTGCAAAATATATCCGCCTCAGTCGTATATTAGCGTTAATTTTTAATTTTTGTACTTCTATGAATTGCTTTCTGTAGGCCCGGCGAGTGAATTCAGCCAAGTTGAATTGAATTTGGTTCCAACCATCGGAGAGACCAATTGGCATTACAGTACATAGTGGTAAAACCTGTGTAGTGCTTTGAAAGTTTGAGACGCGAAATCTTCTCCTAGTACCCGTTTCATCCAGTACGGTGACTTCGAAAGAAAAATACTTTCTAAGGTTCTTTACGACCATAACTAGGAAAGGCATGTTAATTCCCAACACCATGTTGCCTTTAGGGCATGTCATGTACGTTGTACTTACATTAGTTCCACCTATTTCTAAAACCATGGACTTTATATCATTGTCCAAAAATCTAGTTATGTACCCATCTTGGGTGCGAGTATCCCAAATCTTTAAAGGGTTAGAGCCAACGCTAAAAAATATAGTGAGCATACCACGTTGGTATGATTGTCTATACATATTTGCTAATTATTATATTTTTGCAATACTCACTCAAAATTATTTGACTACTATCTGTCTGTCATCTGCAAAATTTCACAGAAAAGTAAAAGACAGAGGTGATAAAAATAAGTTTTCTTTACGCAGTATCAACTACTAAAATCTTAGATAGACTATAAATATGACTAAAATGATTACTACTACTACTATGAAATCTTTAAAACGCAAGTGTTAAGGTTCAAAATAGCGCAAAGTTGTTAAGTTATATTTGTTCATTTTATCACTAGCTAGTAGATACCTACGGAGACATTTCAGTATTGTTACGAAGAGGTGAAAGACCAAAATTCAAAGTACTTTAGAAGCGGCGCCGGCGGAAATTAGCGTTTTTGCCAACCCTAGGTGGGTTGGTACCAACCCCTTTCACAATCCCTCGATATTTATCGTAAATTTGCCCTTGTATTGTCAAAGTGAATTTAGCTGCAATTTATTCTTAGTCTTATCAAAACCGCAACCGCTATTTTGAGCTTAAAATATTTGAGAACTAGCATTTTGGGTTACATATTCTCCTCTCCCTATCTGTAGGTTTGTTGTTCGTTCTTCCTGCTTTTTTATTTTCCCTCCAATTTAGTATTTCATTAAATACAAGGTAGCCTCTTTCCTTCCTCGGTATGTTCAGAGGTTTAGCTGTAATAAGATAACAGATAAACAGACAGAGTTACCTTCATAGTTATAATCTGTATAAAAAGAAAAAGGTGACTGACTGACTGATCTGTCAACGCACAGTTCAAACATTTGGTACACATACACATGCAAACGCATACACATGTATATACTTTTAAGGTTATTATGATATGAAAGTATGAGTATATATTATCTTTATGTTACTACATGACATAGTTCCTCCATCCCCGTTCCACTATCGGACAAGCAGGGCTACAGCAAGGCGCCATCGCTACATGGTGGAAGTGCGAACTGCTCTACTGAGGAACTCACTGCCGGAATCCTTATTCCCAGAGACTTATAATTTGAGTGTCTTCAAGACGCGAGGGAATCGGTTTCTTCTAGGCAAGCGCGCTCCATCGTAGGCCACATCGTTGCTTAACATCAGGCGAGTTGAGGTCAAGCGCGAGCCTATCTAAGAAAAAAAAATTAGAGTATAAAAGAATTTTGGAAATTATATTTTACCACAGTATTGGGAAATTATAGGTAAACGCGAAGAACATCTAACATTAGTAGTATTTTCTTTTGTGACCATTCTACGTCTGGCGTAGCTTGGAAAGTACAGTATCACGTGTTTTTATTTATTTATTTAGGTTTACCAACAATTGATTACATTACAAATAAACTATACTACTTACTTTTATTTAAGTAAAGTCGATCAGATACATTCCCACGCAAATAATACTCAATAGCAGGAAATAGATTACCCTTTGCTCTGGGCGATGATTCCGTTGAATCATCGCCCAGAGCAAAGGGTAATCTATTTCCTCGGCGACAAATCGTTATTTGTCGCCACTTATGGCATATCAATGGTGACATCCAATACATATTCAATCACAGATGCAACCTACTAAATCATCTTAGATAGAAACTGCTTTAATCTGCACCTACTTATACGAAGCTATTATTAAACTTGAAGCATTATTTATCGTTCAATCTAGCCCACCGAACTCACCCATTACAACTGGTTTTTTGGAATTTGTTGGTATCTAACACATAAGTTCATGGCAGCAGTAATGATGTTGACATGATGTTGTGATGGTGACATCGTATGAAGTCTGCCAACCCGCATTAAACCAGCAGCGTGGTGGACTATAGCCTAATCCCTCTTATTCTGAGAGTAGACCCGTGCCCAACAGTGGGACAATTATTGGGTTGATGATGAATCAAGCTGAAGAGTTTGGTTGGTTGAACGTGCTAATCTCAGGAACTACTAGTCCGATTTCAAAAATTCTTTCAGTGTTAGATAGCCCATTTATCGAGGAAGGTTATAGGCTATATAGTATATATCATCACGCTACGACCAATAGGAGCGGAGTGTCAATTAAAACTGTTGAAAAAACGGGGGAAATATACAAAACAATAAATACCCATAAAAATATCTCAGGGTTTATAGAACATGCATTGCTTTTTTATTTTTTAAGTTTTATAGTTTGTATGATTCCGTAATGATTTATAAGTGTGTCATTTTTATAAAACGAATTAATTAATATATTATAAGATGTTACTGATGGTTCCTTAAATTGGTTTTTGGTGTGCAATAAAGACTATTTATTCTATTCTACATTATGTAACAGATACAAAGTAAACGTGTAGTTACACGTACACTTGCTTAACTGATGACACACGACAACTTGTTACGTAAAATGTAACAAAAAAAGTTGGAATATTATTATTAAGAATAACTTTCAACACCAGACAGATAGGCCGTTAAAATAAATGAGACGTTCAGACGTAAACACAAAAACTTGTAACATATACGAAGAAATAAAAGTTTTAAAAGAAAAGCTCGCTCTGTGTGATTTATCTAGCCATTTGTCATCCTCGACACTAAGAAAATATGTCACGCAAAGCCACAAGTAACGCACACACATACTGTAACGAATATAACATTTTTGTCGTCTCTAAATCACGTGACTTTTCCACTATGCCGGCTGCCCTTAGAGACAGCCGTGCACACTAACAAAAAACATGAGTAGCGGGAACAAAAGAAAAATGAAAAAGTGCTTTCGACTGTCATGATAAGGAGTGCATGGGCGTGTTCCCGTTGTTATTGTGACTACACTGATGCTACACGGCTTTGCTGCTTTTTGCCCCCGGATAACACATTTGGAACACTGTGCTTTATGTTAGGGGTTAAGATATCATACCGATTTTTTTTTCGAAATTAATGACGTAGAAAACGCGAGGCGATATCGCTAGCGAATGTCGGAGCGGAATAATAAATTAGATTTGTTAACGGTTTTTTTTTTCTGAGTAAACGAATGTGGATCAGGACATGATAGATGGTATTCTAATCGATATTTAACGTTCGTGTTGTAATTCAATGCTTGATCCAACTTGAATGAGGTTGTGCATTATAATGTATAGATACATATTATAAGTAAACACCGCCAATTTGTTTCGCTACTCGTAGCTATGTTTTGCTCTTGCATTTCTAAATTTATAACCTTAATAAATAGGCAAACTGAATGAATGGATTGGCAGGAAATATTCACATATTGTTGCATTTCTTTATAAAAGTTTTAATAAAACAACAACAATTAAAAATACTGAGCTATTGCCAATCGTGGCCGTTACAAACAGACAGTCACGAATTCACAATCATAGTACCTACAGTATCGCTAGATTTTCTTCTCATAGTCGTTATATTTTTCATGTTTTTCAGAATTCTCAATTATATTTTGTGTGTTGTTTAGTGACATAGCAACTTTATTCCTAGTGAGTAAAAGTCCCATGTCTCTAATGTTGAAATATGATCTGAAATGCCGACTTATCGCAAAACTATGACAAGCCGCTTTAGAAGACATGGCCTTGACGACCACTTAAATCAACTCGTGTAAACTCCGCATAACAGGAAAATCTAATCTCTAACTAAAATTTAAAATAAATTCTTAAGTCCATAACAAATTATACCGGAATATTTTTCTAATCCAAATTAATTCGGTTTGTTTTCCTTTTTATTAACGTAAAATCCTTAATTCCGAATTAAAACGGCAAATTTTCGGATACGCGACTTTTTAACAGGACAACACCGGGGAAAATTCAAAATTAGAATATCGAAAACTGCAAAAAAGGGAAATAGAAACAAAAAAAGCAGCGATTCAGATGTGCCTGGTATATTTACAGAGCTCATTGCTCGGCGCAGCGGAGCGTGGTCTGCATAATGTATCGAACGGTGCGCGATTCCGGCAAAGCTTTGTCTGCGTTATTTACAACCGACCCGTGTATTCACGCGGAAATTGGATTTGTAAAATAAGACACTGTATAAATAATCTTTATCTAAAACATATCTCAAAGGAGCCGTTCACCGCCCAAGTTTCGCACCGTGACTTCTGATTCCCACCGACCGTTTGTCAGATTACGGAACGAAAATATCTGTGACGCTAATAGAGAGAGTAAACGCTTCTTTATGTGCGAACTTGTTTCCATTCAAAATTCCGCCCTGTACCATGAAATATGGTCGGATTTTTTACGAGCCGCTGGCAGAAGCAAAACTTGGAGCTGGCCTCTCGTTTGGAAATAATCGCCATCGCTTCAGTGCCCTGGTAGGGACAATGTATCGAAATTAATATCCGGGGACGAAGCGGGCGAACAATTTGTCCACCCGGAATGCGGATAATTAAACCGGCCTGCAGCCGTTTCCTAGCTTACATGAAGCTGAAAATAAATGACGTCATGTAGTCGGAATTTAGTTTGTCTAATAAAAGTGTATATGTATAGACATTAACCAAACCAAAATATACAAGAATGCTTTTTCAAATGCAGGCGAAATTCGTTTATACGAACATTACAGACCATTTCACTTTACCGGTAACAATTTACAAAAGGCATGTATCAAATGAATTGCGCTTCGTATGAAACAGGATGCATTTAAATGAATAGAGTAGGTAATGTTATTTACCTCTGGTATGATTTAAATACTGAAACAAATGGCCGCGAACATCGCTCTTTCAAATGATAATAGTTAAGTTTAATGTTTCTGTTTCAAGATTTTTTCACAGCCAACTTCAGTATCAATTTCAACGTAAGTTAGGTATTTAAAAATCTTCTACTATAGCTTTTTTATCTTAGATATGCTTGCTTGCACAACTCGCCTGATGTTAAGCAACGATGTGGTCTACGGTGACTCTGTCGTCTTGAAGACACCCAAATAGCTACAGTAATCCGTAAATTTTTGGATTTGAAAGTACACAGCCATAAACAAATCCAACTCTAACGTATCGTAAGTACTTTACAATGCGGTACTTACACATCACGACAATACTCAGTACTTGCTCGCTTTAGGGAAAAACAGCGCATCACATACATTTTCCGCGTACCCATTTTAATCCGTCGTCCGGAATCGCATCGTAAATCTGTAACGTCGATTAGAACAGTGTTTGTTCGAGTCGGGCAAATAAATAGCAATAAACATCTTGACTGTACTGCTGTGCGCGACGGTCCAGTAATGCGATATAAGCCGCGATTTGCGAACACTAATAGGCTTAATTTTTTTATTAGTGAAGCACTTGTTGGCGACGGTAACTGATGATCTATCGGGAAAACCGTCGTGCAGTCTCTTGGTGTATTTTATTTTGAGATAGATTTTGTAGTAACATTGTGAGCTCTTTGTCTTGGATTGTAGATATAAATACTTTATAAATCGATAATTATGTCGATACAAATAACGTCCCCTAAAGCTTGGGTTACTAAAGAACTACCATAATTCTTCGTAGATGCAGATTTTGTCTCATAAAATAGGTCGTAGAATTAACCGGGCGGAAATCTAAAATTCTAAGCTGATACTGAGAGTTTCCTATCAAAAATAGGATCATAACAATGAAACAACATCTATATATTTTTACTGTGTATTTTCTTTTCATGGCAAGTATAGAAATAATGGTTGTCATAACGCGTGCCAATAAAGAATGTTTTTATTCAACAGCTGCCGAAATCTCACCGTCTCTCTCGCACATAATTGTAGTGTGTACTGTGCCAAAGAGATGGCACGAGTTCCGCAGCTGTTGCATAAAATTATTCTTTATTGGCACGCGTTATGTTATATTTTTCTGTGAGAAAATGCAATTCAGTATAACATAACAAAAAAAAATATTTTATAAAAGTTTCTATATTCATATTACAATGAATGTAGTTCACGTATCAGATATTTTATGCAGTGTAAATAAAGATTCTGCCAAGAGGATGTGCCAAGACTTGGCAGCTAGGCTCTATCTCGTGCCAATGCCAGATATAAATAAAGTGCCTACCTCAAAAATATTGCCAAGTTTTGAAATTACATTTCAGAATTAAGTATATTTCCAATTATATAGTTTATTTTGTAAAAAAATTGCTTGCTATTCACAAATGAAATAGTTTCTTAATTTTTTTAATAAAAAAGTCATATTGGCTTGGAAATGGAAATGATAGGTTACCATTCTCACCATTATGACCCGAGACGAGCAAGATTGTCGAGAAAGCTAAAAAGCCTAACAACTTGTTTATCCTTTCGATATACTTGCATGATATTATACTGTAGTACTCGTCAATAACACAGTATTAGGTGGCGTATGCGCAGTCGTTCGTCTAAAATACTGATAATCAGTCGCATCTTTTTAGCGTGATAGTCTACCCTGACAAAGTTATGAAAAGAATAATGATGAAGGATCAAGAGTATTTAATTATATTGGCGCCAGGACGCGATTTGCTGATTTCGTAGTTTTTAATGACAAAATATTATACTACACCTTTTACTAAAAATGTTCCACTTTCATGCCTGGTAATCCAACTATAATCTATCATCAAGTAGAACTTTTTCTTTCCTTATGATAATTACTCAGTGGAAGGTCTAAATATTATAAAATTGTAGACAAAGGAAAACCCCAGGCCAATCCTTTTTAAGCATCTATCACTTGCGAATACCAAGTAGATTTATTAGAGGCGTAACAGTGTTAAAAGTTAATGATATGTGAAGAACCCGACAAAATCCCACGTATAATTGTTAGTAAATTAAATGGCTCGTGCTTAGGGGTCCACTGTGTAATGAGATAGGCGAAATTTTCAAGCGATCCGCCCCAATACACTCCTTTAGGAGGATATATCAGGGATTTTATCATGGGTTGTGTTATTAATTTCGGATTAGGATACAGTTGATTTTAAAGTGAAATTAATTGGAAAAAGATCGTTGTGTTTTATCGTAGGTAACACAGAGATATACAACAGTTTCAAAATTTCATTTTTATTTGATTTGATTTTTTTATATTTTGTACATATTAAATCCAGGGATGTATTCTCTCCCCTCTTCTGTTTAACATCTACACTGAACATATAATGCGGTTAGTGTTGGAAAAATGGGAAAAAGGTGTTTCGATTGGAGGACGTTTGATATCAAACCTCAGGTATGCAGATGATACTACTCTTCTTACGACGTCGCCAGCAGATATAGAGCAGCTTCTATTACTTCTGGAGACAACGAGTACTGAATTTGGCCTTGCCATAAACCGCGATAAGACAAAAATGATGGTGGTGGATCGTGAGAACAAAAATCGCCCAGACTTACACAGCATAGCTAACTGCGAAGTTGTCCACAGTTATATCTACCTGGGATCCACTATCACAAATACCGGGAGTTGTGAAGAAGAAATCAAAAGACGGTGTGCTGTAACACGATCAGCGGTGGAAAAGCTCACGAAAATATGGAAAGATCGCCGCATAACCAAAAACACCAAGGTTCGATTGATGAGGTGCTTGATATTTCCAATTTTTCTATACGGAGCTGAAACCTGGACGATCCATCAAAAAGACCGTAAAAAGATTGACGCCCTTGAGATGTGGTGCTGGAGACGCCTGCTGAGGATAAAATGGACTGCTCACCGTACAAACGTTTCCATCCTAAAAGAGCTAAACATCAAACAAAGACTTTCGTCGACTGTTCAAATGCGAATCCTCAAGATGTTTGGGCATATTATCCGCAATGAAAGCTCAATGGAGCGTTTAGTGGTGCAGGGGAGAGTAGAAGGCCACCGCTCTCGCGGCCGATCACCCACTAGATGGACAGATGCAATAAAATCAGCAACAAAATGTTCCCTAACAGAGTGTACACGTAGAGCCGCCAATAGAGAAAGATGGAGAAATCTCGCCAAAACAGCAACCTTGATGGATCAAGACAACCCATAACCACGACCACTCTGCCAAGAGTATACGACTAAGAAGAAGAAGAAATCCTGTTTAAAAAGAAAGCTAGTTACTTGGTAATGATAATTAAGTGTGATACCTAGAGGGCAAAAAAAAAAGTAGTAAGTACTTATCTTTTTGTATTTTTTAAGCATTTTCCATGCTAAGATTACAAGTTTATTTTAATGAAGGAAAAAATCGACCAGCGGGCAGGATTCGAATCTGTGTACACCAGACGCTCTGACCACTAAGCCACTTAGTGGTCAGAGCGTCTGGTGTACCGAACCAGAAGACGCAGGGTAGAATCCTGCCCGCCGGCCGATTTTTGCCTTCATTAAAAATAGTAGGTACTTTATTTTGACAGCTACAATACAAGACACACATCTCTAAAATAAAAGCCGAAGAGAAGGTAATGATTAAACAATGCCAATGTTTAAATAGATGTGCAAATACTACTTGACTGATGTATCAACGTACAGCTCAAACCACTGAACAGATAGGCTGGTATTTGGCACACAGATAGATATTATTATGACGTAGATATTTACTAAGAAATAATATTGGGAAATTCCGAGACCAGGATTTTTACGAAAGCTAGTAACACCGCACGGAAGAGCTAGTTGAGTATAAAACACAAACAAGATGTAATGAAACACCTCTTAAACTAAGAAGCATCTTTACAATCCTCATAAGACCACATGCGTCAGTTACACCAACACTTAAAACTGCAGCAAAGCAGCCTTTCAATAAACTTAAGTGTGAATATAAAGTCGCGTTATAGCCCCTGGTAGAGTGTTTACAGCCACCACTTACTATCTCTAATGGACCATGTGCACTTTATTGTCGAAAATTGCATTTTCCGAGCGAAAATTCCGAGACCTATTCTGTCTTTACTGCCTTTGTGACGGTTGTGTAGGTAAAAAAGTTGGCCCCCATGCCCATTGAGGGTCGTTATGCAGAAATGTGGCCTTTGTGGCTGTGTATGTGTTTTTGTGTATTATGTAATGTATGGCACGTTTGGTTGAGCGATCGGCTTATGCAAGTTTAATTTGCGAGTGTATAAATGGATGATCACATTTCCTTCGGCAGTCGGGTAAATATGACGAACTTTACATTTAAATACGTCTCAAGTGGTGTGCTGTATAAATACGTGTCTAATTATTCTATACCACCACTCTATAAAAAAACTAAACTCTAAATAACTTTAACAGCATATGACAAAAACATCAAATCATACCTGAAAGTATGTACGGTCGCGGTCATAAGTGCATTACCATTTTTACAAGTCTATCGCACGAAACAAGTTTCACTTACGACCTTTTTCTATAACAAACATTTTGCATAAATAGATGATCTCGTAAATCGTAATCTTTCGCAGTAACGTGCAGGCAAATACGATCCTTGACATGATAATGGACTTATGACCCTTACTGTACAATGTTTTATACTTAAAAATTTACTATCTGCTCCTAATAAACGAGATATACGCACGGCTCTTCTAAAAGCCTGTTATTGAATAATAAAAGAGAGTGTTTTTCATTCGCTCCAGCGGTGATTAAGATATACAATCGGGGTTCGCAAAATGGAAATCTATCGGATTGCTTAAAGCCATCCCTTAGTTTGCGTCGCACTTATCTTCGGGATTATCCCTAGTAATGACCATCGCATGTATTTTACTTACTACAGACTTCTAACGGACCTACGAATAAAATAGCTTGGGTCACAATCACGATTAGGGGTGCCACCACATTTTTTTTTTCCTCCGACGAACTTTATTTTAATAATGAACTGAGATTTAGGAATCAGTTTTTTTTTAATTTGCTCCGAAATTGGGAATAAGAAAACAATTTTTCATTTCAGCAGCCATGTTGTTTTTATAAGGAAACGAGGGCAGCCGGATATTTGTTTAATGCCCATTGGGTATCGAAATAAGGCTTTTTGAATGAATAAAAAAATAATAAGTACCTATTTATTATTTATACATAGCTAAAAATCAAAAGAAAACAAACCGATTTACATTTTGCTAACTCGCTATGTTCAGTTTTTCTTTGTATAAAATGCGTTAAAAGTACTACGATTTAAAATTGCAACTGGGAATAGTATTATTATTTCGATGGAATAATGATCTAATTATATTCTAAAACAAAAAACCTTGAAAAATTAATTCCACAATTTCGAAAATCCGTAGTATAAAAAACGTGACGAAGTTTTGAACGTAAAAAATCTGATTTTCCTTCCAGAATCCAGAATAAAATTCACTGTCATGTCAAAACGAACACAAAGATTACTAGATAAAAGAAATTCCATATATGGCGGACACGAAAAAGAATATAATGATGTCTGAACCCAAAAAAGGCCGTCGGGTATCTACGTAAAAAGTCGTCTGCGCGAAATTCCGTTACGCTTTATCAACACTAATGGCTTGCAAATAGCTCCACCAATCGTCTTACACTCTTATATCATTCGCAGTTCACCCGCTGCATTATTCAGTATTTTGCTTTTTAATATTCAGACGACATATTTGAGTCTCCTTTCAATTTTTTCCCGTGCCTCTCTCGTGTACCAGTGTGCGCGGAATTTTGAAAGCTACTTATTGATGTTCCTTGCTTAATCCCAACATATCACGCCGAAGACGGGTGGCACCATTTATTTTTTTTATCGATACCGCTATGGGCCCCTCTTGTTCTCCCGTTCGACTCATTTTTTATAACCTATTGGATTTATCGTGGTTGATTTTCAGCGATATCGATGAAGTCTCTATCGGGGCGGCGCTAGTAATTTATACGGGGAAGGAAGGATTCATAGCCGGACGGATTAAAAAGAAAATGAAAGCAAAATATATGGGTCTGTCGATCGAGCGCTGAAATAGCGAGCTGCAGGTTGGTTTAATTATCGACATTCCTGCAGTGGGGCCGACAAATTGTTTTTGTCGGATGGCGTTCGTCGGACGATATTTCATTATTATAACCGTGATATCGAGGTGCCGCATGATACGACATGTACTCGTATTTACGACAGTATTTATCGCCCAACGATTAATTCTGTCGCGGTGATTATAATATTAAATTGATTTCAAAATTATCGTTCATTTGTTATCGTTGCGTCACGAATTCGTTTAGTGGGTCCCTATTATATTCCTATAATATATTCATATTAATATATAAGATAACTATAAATTAAACGTAAACGATACTAATTCATAGTAATCGATTAATGAGATCGCCCAGCAACATCTAATCCTAAACTTTTTAGGCAGCACTTCTTAGCTCAATATTGGCTATATAACGCTATTGAACTCTTCAAAACTGTAATATTCTCGAAACTCATAAAGCCTGAGTATTGCGGTCAGTCGATGCAGTTGCTGATGGGGAATGATCGTCCATAGACAATCGTTCAGCTAATATATAGTCAATCGAATCGAGCTAATATATCTAGTTGCAGTGCAAGCGCGTTGTCAGCGTCATTCTGTTCACAATGATAGCTGTTCACTAGAAATGACAGACATTTTTCATGGCACTCCAGTTTGTATTAGATTAGAAAGAACTTTTACTTTTATTGTAAACGTTATTTTTATAGTTAATAATATATAAAATGTAGTATGTATATAAATGTACATGTACATATATATAAAATGTATATTAAATATAAAAAATATATAAAAATGAATATAAAATATATATAAAAATATCCACATATTAAGTGGTCGTGCATGTCTGTAATTAATACACTAGTCTTTATCTTTGTTTCTGTTTCCATGGTTGATGTCATCCTCCTAGCCTTTTTCCTAACTATGTTGGGGGTCGGCTTCCAGTCTAATCAAATGCGGCTAAATCAGTATTTTACACGAAGTGTAACTACCATCAGACCTCCGCAACACAATTTTTGGGCAATACTGGTGCCTTAAATAAATAAATAAATGGAAAATAATGTTGTATATTTAAATTGTATATAATATTCTAGAATACATGTGAGAATACTATGACGTAATGAACTTTATTCAGTGAAGCTTAGCATAAATATTATTATTGATCAAAGAGCTTAAGCCGTTTATTATATTTATTTCGAACTTTAAAAGGGATAGTTCAAATAAAAAAACAAAACCAAACGCAAGTACGAAGAACGAAGTTGACAGCCAGAGCTAGTTATATAACTCGTAATAACACAGGTCTTCGAAACTGAAATAAGAAGTAGGTTACCCGCCCACTAATAACTTACAAATATAAGCTAACAAAGGCGACACTTCCAGCACCCATTATCCATTTATAAATCAGTGCTGAGTCCATTCTGGCGGATTGCCTGCAGTAACGGTTGCACTTATTGGCGATTCTCCTCTCGACCCCCCGACCCTTGAACACTTCGTCCTGTGACCATCCTGTCCCCTGCCTCCCCTATACCCCGCGCATCGTTAACATAGCCACTTCATTTGTTTGAATTTACTGGAGCCAATGAACTTGGAATATTAGTAGTCAATAAATAGATTTTGACGTTAAACAAAAGAAAGATATTTTCAATATAAATTCTCAATTATTACTTGGTTCTCTGTCTGAAGATGTTTTTAACAACTACAATAGTCATTTTGTATAAGCTGTCCACGTGTAGAGTATTAAGGTTGCTTTTTGCATACATGCGTATCAGGTACTATTGTTGTCCCACAAATTGGTATATCAAGGAAAACGACAAAACATTGTATTGAGGACGAAATCTATTTTTGTAACACGAAAAACATCAAACACTTTGGCCTTTTGTGGTTTCCACTTAGTGTACTTTGATATTCCCTATAATTTGTACCGAAATGAGCATCTTTTCCCCAACCTCCCCCTTACCCAATTAAACACCTACACCGTAACCGATATAATTTTTTCCCGTATAATTGGGCAATTTTTCCATTCTGGCCGTTGCTACTCAAGTAAATATGACCAATTACCAGCCGCCACCCATTTCACGCTACTTACTTTTAGATGACGCTTAATTTTAAGAAAATTCTTACTAAATTGTTTAGTTGATCGATAAGTGATTAGGGTGAGGGCTTTAGGGGATGTTTAATTTGAGACTTTAAGATTTAGCGTAGTTTAATCAAACAATTGCTAGCTTAAAAACTTGAAGCCAGAAAAACAAACATCACATCAACAATTAATTTATTGTTCAGTTTTTTAACAAAGTTACTGTTTTTTTTTTCAACGTATAACAATCACTGTGCCTTAAACCAGCAAACCTAAAAAGAAAAACAAATCTACAACAAAATCTGTTCTCGTAATTATCGAATTAGTCTACAACATTTTGGCACCGGCGCTAACTGAGACAAATAGCCAGTTTTTATTTCCAGCCAGAATCCGTCGGAGTCAGACGTAGAACTAATTACATTATCATTAGATTCGGCACAGTGGGCCGTTCAGTTATGGCAACCCTTTTGGCCCCGGATGAAATATTCGAGCACACTGTGCACGCTGATAGCTACGCCTCATTCTGTTAGGGTTGATGCTATTGAAATTTCGAGAGTTATTACAAGGTTAGAGATTAATAAAGGAGATTGGATATTTACTGCATAAAGTTTTGGAAATTATAATTTGTAATTTTCAAACCAACAAAAAGTAAATGGGTTTTTAAAAAGATAATTTAACGTCTGTGATGGTTCTAATATGTATACTTATGTATTTCGGTTTTATAAGTGACATACAGGTAAACTTATCTACTATAACAATGAGTTAAAACACCTCTTAAATAAAAATGAATTAAATACAGTACATTTGTAACTAACTTAGCCTAGTAGTTGTAACCATGATTGCGACGCCTCGCAAATCGTTCCAGGTCGAGTAAAGTGTGTGTTTTCTATAAAATTCTCGATTTTCGTTAATGTTATTTATTATTATTATTAATTATACTAGCACATCTCCGCCTAACCCTTTAAGAAATACAGGCGTGATGGTGATGGTATACTAACAGTATGTTTTTCAAATTGTACACGTATTCAAAAACAATCTATGTTATACATAAACTACATAACATATAGATCAATAATAAGCAGACTTTTTCCATTACACCGATATTACAACGCTCTATTTCCTCAACATGGCCTTGCTCAACAAAACGTGTCCCGAATGAATACAAGTAACAATTTTCTACAATCCAATTCAAAATCAAATCAGATCTGCTTTTTACTCGTAAATACAAAATTATATTGAACCCAGACGTATAAAATACGAATGTACGGTAAATATGAGCAAAGTTTTGGCAACCCTAGTCTTTTCAAACAAATAGTGATTCTATTTACAGTATTCACTTGTTCTACAGTTTTTATAGATGTAATAACAATTTATTTAAGTTGGTACTAGACAATCGGTTGTGTATTTTAGTGTTTTTAGTTATTCTAAAGTTTATATATTTATTATATTTTATCTAAATTGAATTCATTCAGAGTAAATAGCCAAAAAGTGTATTTATTAAATAATAATATATTTTCCCCGCGGCGTTACTCGCGTTCATCTGTTTTTTTCAATCCCGTGGGGATTTTCCAAAAAGCTTTATTTAACGGATAATAACTACGTTTACGTCATAATAACTATCTGCGTGTTGACAGATCAGTCAGTCAGTCAATCAAAGGCCTTATATATTTCATCAAACATCACCGCTTTTAATCACCAATCAATTTAAACTGTCGAATCTCGCCACTAATTCATTTCACCGCAAAATCTTACACAACGTTTGCACAAAATCGTTCGAACAAATTAACTTTTTTATTTCAATTGTGTGTAGGAAACGAGATTGTGTAGTCTGAGCGCGCATGTAAACTCGGCATCGTCGGCTAGACGCAGCAATTTCCTTGCCAAATCGAGTGTGAACGAGAAACCACCAGTTTAAAGCGGTTTCCCTGTCCTTTTTTCTAATACATGGACCGGTTGTTTACAACTGCCGAGGGAGAAAAACATTAAAAATACACAGGAGCAGCGTATTTTGTTTTTAGCCTGAATATTTGCGTGTTCCAATTTTTATTCGGACTGCTTTTATTTTTCAGGTAAATACTGCACTTTATGTGAAAGCACTAACAATGCAAGCGTTGTGAATTTAGGTACCTATAAAGTTTTATAGCATTATACAAATCAGCACAATAAAATATTTTGAAACAAAGTGTCAGTAAATTAAAGCTCTAAGCGAATGAAATGATTTGGCAAACAAAATCTTTAAAATAAATTCTTGCCTAAATTCACTCAAAATAAAAAGATGGAACCCCGAAAATCCCCGCACATGACCGGAGGTTAAAAGACAAGTGGGTTGAAGACACGAAAACGCCGGCGGCGGGGGGGTCGAAAATCTAATTTGCAAATGCATTTCCTGCCTTTCAGGCTGCAGTGACGGGTTCCCGTTTTACATTTTTAAACAGCACAGACAGATTCGAGCGTTTCGACTGTTTTCGGGTTGATAAAACATTGTATTGGGGGATCCTTTGGACCGATACCGCGTTGGAGGGTTAGGTTGTGAGCGATGAAAATGATGCTGTATTGATAGAAGCTTTTTTTTTATTTTTTATTTTTTTTTGGTATTTGAGATTGCAGCAGTCGAAAAAATGCCTAAAACAAAAAAAAAGGAAAACCGTTTTTTGTTGGCTATAAAAATTAAGTTTTGTTTTTATTCTAGATCTGTATGCATCATCATCCTACTTCCTAATTCCTACTAATATTATAAATGTGATAGTTTGTGAGGATGGATGGATGGCTGGATGTTTGTTACTCTTTCACGCAAAAACTACTGAACGGATCCGAATGAAATTTGGCACAGAGATAGATTATAGTCTGGAATAGCACATAGGCTACTTTTTATCCCGGTAAAATGTATGGTTCCCGTGGGATAGCGGGCGAAGCCGCTGGCGTAAAACTAGTTATTAATAATACATACTTACAATGAATTTTTTCATTGTAAGTATGTATTATTATAATGAAACACTGATAATGAAAACTGATGACTTTTCGAAGCAGTATAAGCATTTCTCAGATCTCTTTCTTCGAGACCACTGTAATATTTATCATCATCGTTATCAAGCCATTTACTGTTTCACGGCTGAGCAAGTGGGCACTGGTCTCCTCGTGGACTGACATGTAGACTAAAGACCGCCACGACGGCCTAGACTTCACATGCCGCCGCCTATAATATTACATACTCCCTCTCAATGCCATTTTCATCGTCATCAGCAAGAAATAAGCCACTAGCTAGTATCGCAGGCTAACAGAGAAGCGAGCAGTCCATCAGTATCGATCGCTACAAACAACTCCATACATCGCCCGTCGCCACATGGGGCCGCGGACCGCTTAATAACGCCGATTGGCGGAATTTCGACGGAATTTCGCCAGTGCTCACGCTTCATTGCTGTCGGAAATTACATTGCGTAGAAAACCCCCGACCTTTTTGCTGGCATGTATTGTGTGCGTATCGATGCGATCGCTTTTTGAAAATTTGATTGAAACGAAACGTTTGTTTGCTCAGAATTTGCGGTATGAAATTTATTATTTTTGTGATGGATTCGTTTTCTCACGGTTGGACTGAAGTTTTGTTATATAATAAGTACCTACATGATATTTTTTTGGAATAGTGGTCGCAAACTCTGCGGCTAATTTCGATTCCCAGCCCAAGAATATATGGTAGATAAGTACCTATAGGGTTTTCCCTAAGAAATCTTTGGTAGCTGCTCAGTCTGGATTGTGCAATTGGCAATAAGCTCATCCTCTTACATGAACCAAACAACACTAAACAACTGCGACTGTAAACTGGTGAACTGTTTACATTAGTACATCTCTGCGTAACCTCTTAGGAATAACAGGCGTGATGGTGCAGTGTTATTAATCTAACTTACCTTCATCTATCATAACGCAACACTACCAAATGAGTACTGCCAATCCGCCAATCAATTAGTGAAGAAGTAAACAAAAACTACTTGACTAATCTATCAACAAGTTAACTTTCCAATTACCGTTCTTGCGACAAAAGTATATAAGTTGCAAGATCGGATTCCTATGGTCGGTGCACACGTCACAAAGTCGGCAACTTTTGACATACCCCGCGGCACCGACAAACTTTTACATTAGAGATGAAGTTTTGTAGCAAACTTATGCTCACTAGTCGAGAATGTTCACGCAATGAACAAATCTCGCAAAAGAAACTTCACACGGCTCCTGAATCAGCACGTTTTACCTAAGTGTTTTCGAATACACGATGAAATATTTCCGTGGGACACTTTCGAGTTTTGCTGTTGTACACTCGGGTTTATTTCTATCTTTTTGTAGGATTAAATAGATTGTATGAAAAGGGTAAGTTACAATGAACCCGGCTCAAATCCAAACACCATTACTTTACATTACTTTTTTACATTACTGCGAATTTTATAGAATAATCTTATAACTTATGTTGCCGGGCTTAGGGATGCAGCTTAGGACCTCACGCTTAACAGCTTCTTCTTCGTGTCTTTGGTACTTTTTTATTTTTCAGCCGTACCTTTGCCACCAAAATGTCATCAGCGTGCAAATGGCAGCCGCACTTGATAATAATACTCTTATCGCCAAATAATGATATTCTACACCTTGTATCAAAATAACGTTTGATAGATAGATTATACCAAACTTGTCCATAGTACCGGAAATTTCATTTCCATTTATTCATTTAACTTTATATTTCTATCACAGTGTAGATTGTCCTAAGCCTCCGTCTTAGACGAAGTAGCTTCCGTGTACCTAATTGAATAATTTTGCGAGTATCTTCAGTTAATAAGTAGTAGGCGTTTAGCAAAATTAGACGTGAATAAAATATAAAGCGAGAGTCCATTGGGTATATAAAGTAACTTAATATTTATTTTGTATAAGGAAAGTAATTTTAAGCAGAATAATAATTTCTATAATATTTTCTGGAAGCGGGAAATTTTCGTCTCTAGATAGTATAAAAGTAAAACATGGACGCTTGCCAAAGACGATAATGTTTTTTAAGAATTATTGCAAAACTCGATTAGATGACGAATCATTTCTAACCCAATCTAAGCCAATATAAAGAATTAGGTACGTTTATTATTATCATTTTTTTTAAGTTTTACAAGTATCCCTAGCTTTAATAGGAGTTTAGTTAGGGGTAGATACTAGCTGAGATGTGCAAATGAAAAATCCTAGCGCCATCTAGTTAAGAAAACTGTGAAACTTGTCCCTGTTTCACTACCTCCTGATAAGTTCCCGGAAAATTACTTGGCACATAATTTCATACAAATTGTGTCCCATTTTTTAATTAATCTGGCAGTTAGCAGCTATGCAGAGGTGGGGAAACAGGCTCTTGGATACCTACAAAGTCTGCAAGGTTTGCACTGATTGTATTGAAATGTTGACTACTTGGAAATTAGTGGACCACGCCACGTTCACTGGTGACAACGAGGCGTCCACCCGTGGACCTGTCAACAATGAGTAGACGCCCGACGAGGCGCTGCTAGTCGGGTGCCGGTGTAATCGCCCGGGTGGCTCTAATGAGCTGTAACCTTAAAAATGTTGACTAAAAAAATGATTCGTAGTCTCTTTATGAGCTTCAGCAAGACGTAGTAAGATACAGATAGAAATAATTATATTGTCAAATTAAAGCCAGTGGATCATCCGGCAACAACAACTTATTAAATATTTATAAACTTGAATAAGGGATGCTTTAGTAGTTAATTATTTTTAACGACTGTCCAATTAAGTTCCGTCATCGAAAACGCGGTATTCCATTGTGAACGAGCTACGAGAAGTAATTATAGAGATGAGTTTTAAATTACTCGGCTTGAAATCAGATTAACACAAATATTTGTTATATATTCCACTGTTCATTAAGTTTTGTGGTGTTTTCGTATTAAAATCTCTGGTAAATTCATATATATGTGTTAAAGGAAAATGAGACTGACTGTCTGACTAACTGATTGATTTTTAAACGCACAGCTTCATACCACTAAACGGATTAGACTGAAATTTGTCACACAGAATACAGATAATGTGATGTAGACAAAGAATTTTGGAACATTCTCACAGCTTTGGAAAAAAATATTACTTAATGAGAGATACCAAACTTATATCGTAGTAATATACAATAGTAAAGATCAGTACCAAAAATCTAGATTACAAATAACACTAAAACAATGTAAGATGGGTTTTCTTCGCTTTAGTAATATTGTCACAAGTTACCAACGATATTAGGGAAAGTTTTCCGTTTATCTAGATTTCGCATCGATTTAGAAGTTGTAATAACCTTTTTGTTCGGGGTGGAGGATTTCTGACTTATTGCCACGATCTTCTTTATATGGAACTCTTAAACCAACTATGTCTAACTATGTCAAACTATGTCTGCAAGTATGTCTCTTTTGATAATTATTTAACTATTAAATAATAATGTTAATATATAATGTGTAAAAGTAAACAATGTATAGAAATGTTAACTTTTAGTAAATAAATTTATTCTTATTCTTCTTATTCTTAACTAAAAATAATATGAAAGAAAAATTCGACATCGATGTAGCAAGAGCGGATCGTGAGAGGGTGGAGGGGTTTCACCAGATGATCCAAATATTAATGTCTTGTCCGCCTTCTCTGGCAACAACAAACTCCTTACTTTTCTGGCCCTTGGCCCCCAGAAATAGATTCTGGATCCGTTCAAAGTACTAGGGTAGCATAAGCTGCAACGGTGTCATTACTTCTCAATGTGCTCTAATTTACGTATTACTAATTTATTTGTGTTTGTCTCCAGGTATGTTTCATCTTGGTACTTCTGCACGTCAGTCAAACTGTACATGGCGTAAGGCATTGAAAGTTTTAGGTAGGTACACTATGTATGTACTACTCGTATGGATGTTGACTACTTTTATTACCGCTGCTCGAGCTTCAGATATCCACACAGAACAAATTTTTGCACTATTAATATTAATACTATTACAGGTAGTTAAATTAAATTATCCAGCTTTTTACATGCTAAACATAATCTCATGAAAGGAATTTAATTAAATAACACTGACATTCAAGCGAAAAAGAATTGTAACTGCATTTATGAAGATCGCGCTTCTTTCATATTTTGTAAATTTCCCTGAAATTCCTAGTTCATTGTGTGACAACCCTGAATCGTTAGCGTTACCCTATTCTCAGAAAATAAGACCCAACTTATACTACACTTTCATCCGCACAAATACTCACACAGACACATAATAATTCGAGGTCATTATAGCCCTCTATGTTACGAAATCCGTTTTATCGATACAATAAAACATCCTTAGCGGTGAGGCGAGCACTCGACTTATATTAATGTACTGAGAATCGATACGAGCCCTCTCATCTCGATACTCGGTGGGCCCTTGAATTGGTCAACAAGTTTCGAAGGATGGTACACACGTACGGACACGGCTGATACAAGTTGGTCTTGTGTACAAGGCTAACACGTAGCTATTTGCTTTAATCCTCCCCCTAAATAATTATTATGTTCCGCAACACATCTGCAACACATTTGCAAACATTTGAAATAATTTCCGATACCATTATAAAGTCAATGTTCTAAAATTATTTACAAGATTTTATGTAAAATGTTTAAATTGAAAAATTTGTCGAAGAAACTTATAATTCATTCATAACATACAGTTTACGGATTACGAAAAAGTATAATTTTTTTCTCAATACAAAAATCGACCAATGTTAGGTATATAAGAGCAATTGAGCGTAAAAACTAAGTATGTACTCTACATTAATTCCTCTCTTGATATACATACAATCACGCCGTTTTCCCACAGGTGTAAGCAGAAACTAGAGCCCACAACTTTCTATGATTCTTGCATACTTCTTTTGCTTCCTCCACGTTCATACATCTTGTCATGCGCACGCGCTGGTTGTGAGTACTACGCACCTGAACTTTTTGAAGGAATTTTCCGCTCTTATAACAAAGTAAATGTTATTTAAGCTATATCTAGAATAAAGAATATATCCAATACTTTCTAATATCATAACACAGAAAGAGAGCAATTTTAAAACCTAGGTTTTCCTTCAACTTAGGCGGTTGTTGATTATCATCGCGTGTCAACCACATCCCTAATGCTATTTGCAAGGCTGTCATGTATCCATGCCCCCTTCAATAAATGTAAAAGCATCCGTGCTTGCTCCTGATCGGTCAAGATTACATTTTAAGGATTCCATCCACTGATGCGTACCATACTGCAATCGTGACTACACTTTAGATTATAGGACAATGCTCGCGAGATCAATTCGTTAAAGGTCACGTAAATTTCGGAATTAATGTGTTAATGTTATTGTTATTAATGTTAACGTTTGACGTTACGCTAGAGGTCCTGACTTCAATTCCCAGGTCATCAAGTAATCAAATTCTCAGTAGCAGCTAGGAGCTTGGATTGTGCCCAGGCTCGCTCCCATGCATTACATGGGACCCAAATATGCGAAATATGGGTGTAAATTAGTGCACCTCTCTGCCTAACCCTTTGAAGAATACAGGCGTAATGGTATGTTTTGTACTGTGTGAATCAGTCTATCTGTGAGTATGCCACTGTTATTGTGTTATTCAACTGAACTTGTATTCTGTATCTCTGATGCGTCTACACAAATAGAAATGTCACATGCCCATATTCGTACTACACTGACGCTTATTCATGGTGATGGTACGGTGTACTGGGCGGCGTCCTTTACACAGAACGTCCCATGGGCCCCCCAAATATGGTTTGATATATTACTTTATTTGTCAAATATCAATAACGTCGGATCGTGGCCACTTTGTGGAGCGATCCCGCTGAATATAAAATGTATGTGACTTTGGCCGACGACTTAAGGTTGTTTGTCGATCGGTTTATGTAATATAATGTTTATGTTTATATCTAGCCAATTTTTCATGAGTATTTTCGGATAGAACGGAAAATAGATAAAGAATAATAAACTAGCGGCCTGGTTATAGAGTAACCTTTATATAAACATATTTTTATATTGTAAATAACCTCCAATATAAATACCTATATACGCGGCCATTATTTTAAATTATGTTCAAGAACCGAGTTATATACTTAGAAGTCTATCGGGTACATCAAACTGTAACAGAAAACGGTTAGGATACAGCCATTACAGACTCAAATCTGGAGCAGCCCATCTGGGGTTACCTCCACCTTACAGAAAACTGCAGTCAAATAACACACTTTATTGTGTGTTGTGTTCTTGCAGTGATTAAGGTTACCAGAGCTTCTTCAAAGGATGCGCTGCGCTGGTAGCAGGAAGAATATTCCCTCAAACTGTCGGCGCAGTGAATCCTCTATAAACCTAAAGGTTTTAAGGGTAGGCAACGCGCGAGTGATACCCCTGGTGTTGCAAGCGTCCATAGGCTACGGTAACCGATTACCATCAAGCGGGCCGTAAGCTTGTTTGCCACCTTAGTGGTATAAAAAAAAGTAGCTACATATTTTTAAGTCCTAATATTTCTATTTCTATAATAATATGTTTTGTTGTTTGTGTAAAGTTTCTGTCGATAACCCTACACCTCGACACTTAGTCTCTTATAAGTGTAAGTATAAGTACATTAAAGTATAAAGTAGTACACAATGGAACTAAAATGTTATTATTCTACCCTAATACTACAATCGCAGCATGGCCGACTGGTAACGAAATAGGATTAGTTTCCACAGATAAAATGTTTTCACAAATCGCTATCATAAAGCTTAGTTCAAACGATATTATCTAGTAACAGTATTTCAAAGTTCTATGCGAACTGTATAGAAACTCAAGCTGTTATCATAACTCTTAGATTAATAACTTAGCTACAGACAGATCTTACTACAAACTGCCCATAAGTCTAGTAGTCCAAAGCGCGACTGCTGCGCTACAGGTCTTGGGTGTCATTCCCAGGTCGAGTTATGGTATTGTGTTTTTCATTGAAACTATCAGTAGCTGTTTTGAGTTTGCCCTTTTACATGTTATCTAAAAATTTACTAGTGAACTCTTGGCGTACAGAAACTCTTGGTGGGGAATACTAGCGTGATACTATATTATGTTATGAAATAGAATCAATGTCTCTTCAATGTATTTATCTATTTATTATATTTGTTTTCATATAAATATACTTAAATATACCTAACCGTGAGGAATGGAAAGAGGGTAGGGAGGCCTTTGCCCTGCAGTGGGACGATAATGGCTGAATAATAATAATAATAATAATACCTAACATGTTGATAGAATAAAAATTAAAAGTTTAGAAAACCCCCGACACGAAATGTAATTTGCCATTTTGTGGTGGCGGTCATCTTGGATTGGAAATTTATCATAGTGTATAGTATTCTCCTAGTTAAGCCCTTTCATTTGATAACCATATTGAGGGAGTTGTGAAAAAATATGTAATTCGCTATTTTGTAGCGGCGGCCATCCTCAGCCGATTTTTATCAAAGAACACTCCCGACTAATTCACCTTTCAAATAAAAGAAACAAAATCAATAGGTTAATAAAAGAATATGAAATTAATCCAAAGAACGACGCTCAATCCTACTTATCATTAAATTATCATGTTCGGAACCCGACCAGCGGCTTATGCGGTTCCCCTAGTAATGTACCCACTACTCAGGGCTGTATTCAGCTAGCTCGCACACGATTGACGGATTAGCATCGTAATTGCGACGTTGCGTGATGTTATCAATGTAATTGAATGCAGGACAGCGGTGTCCCGCGGTGTCCCGCTTTTGGTATCAGGGCTGTCAAGTAAGGGATTTTTAGATTGAATTTTTTATCGCGATCTTGTTGACGTGATTCGGTGGTAGATATTTTTGTTACTCAAGAGAAGTTATAAAAAATAAGAGCATCGTGTTGTGCAAAAATATATTTACTGCAATGCTGCCGATGCTGAAATTATAAGTAAAATATAAGTATTACTTTTGCCATTTTTTTTATTATTGTCCAAATTCAGTAACTAAGTATATTCCTCAAAGATGTTTTGACTTAGAATGAATATTTTGAAATACTTGCCGTGTTCAGTATGTATGTAACTCGATAGATAACATAACCTAAACATTTTTAAAAACTATAAAACGATTTGAAAGTTTATTTTTTCTGAACGTAAAATAAAACTAGACTATCGGAAACAAATAGGACTTTCAACACTAAACAAACCATTAAATTCATCTACTGAATATAAAATTACAATTTAATATCATAGAATTATTCCAATATTATACGCACCCTGTCACAAATGATTAACGAGTTTATTTAGAACCGAATCGACAACCCTATCTAAGGCGGGCCACTTTGGTCCCAACCCCATAATGCCAACGTGAATGCCATTGATTCATTATAACATTACATATGATGCGTCCAATGACAGAATTGTGTTATTAATTGCTCAATTCACACAGGAAGAGCAAACAGCTAATATCCTATTTGTGTTAGATCGAATCGATCATAACTGGATTGCTAATGACATGTGTTGTGTTGTGTGTTCGAAATTTTGCGTGAATTCGATTATTGCGCAAATAAATATTTATACATCAATGGTAAACGCTAAGGGCCATACTCAGAAACGTCACTTAACATTAATGACTACTATATCTTAGCCTATTTTTTCATATGCGTTTGTTGTCAGTGTACTAAGATATAATGGGGCTCTATTAGCTAATGATTACAAGTTATTTTTAATAAAGTTATTTTTAATAATTTCAAGTGATTTTTTCCTTCATTAAAAATAACTTGTAATCTTAGCATGGAAAATGCTTAAAAAAATACAAAAAGATAGCTAATGATTCATTCAAAATCAAAATTAAACTGAAGGTACTCTTAATTTTTTAATGCCTATGTTCCTGATTCATCACCAAACACAAATAGCATAGAAAAATATCTAATACTAACCCGTCATTGCTATTGTGTTTTGTTATATACGTGGATTGTTGCGCGTACCTACCTATAATCTACGGACCCTAATACCGGCTGACATCCACGTTAAGAGAATTTTCAGCTGACGTGACATTGGACAGGCGATGCACGGATTTGCATAATTCCCTATGTGACATTAATTTAGTCGGGTCCAATATTAGGGGAACACCTGCGACCAACAAAATGTTATTAACCTAACTTTACTAACTACACGTATGTGATTTCTGTATTCTGCAGGCTTACCCGTGTGGATATTTAATGGCAATAGGCTCGCCCTATATTACATGGAACCTAAACATACTAGCGAGTTGGGGGTTAAACCATTCATGTTCTAAAAAACATGTCGCAAGTAACCAGAAAATAATATAAAGATTTAATAAAAAAATACTGATCTCAAAATCTCTGATTTGATAAATGAAATACTGATTCATTTATTTCAACATTCAAGATAAAACAACATTGTTTTTCTATGAAACTTGAAAACATTTTGTACAAAACAATGAAATACGTAAATAGAATGGAACATGTTTTAATTAAGTTTTTATTACGTCGAAGAAATTCTTGCTGGATTCCACTAATAGTATCCTAACAACGCATTGTTTCCAACCTCATTCCACGATTACATCTCCTTGTATCGTCTCCATCGTCTAATTACCAGCAACAACACTGGCTCCAATAATTATGCAATCCTCTTGTAAGTATTCGCAAACGGGTTCTTAAAACAAGAAAAGCCTGAGCGCCGAACAGTTGCAACTTGTAAAAATAATCCAATCTTCGACCGCGGTGTCATTCCGAACTAACAAACTAGAAATTTTCAAGTCGATATTCTCGACCTGATTCCCGACGCTGCGGGTAAAACGAGCAAGGGGAAATTTTCAGACTTGTTACTCTATCGGTCGTCTTATTGTGGAAACTTGGTAGACTCAACTGTCGAGACCATGCTACGGTGACACTTACGAGTTATTTTTTTCTTACACACTTTTTACTTCGCAACTGCAGTTGAGGGTTTTTAGTGACTCCGGTAATCTAGTAATCGTTTGGTTATTGTCATATCCGTTATTTGGTAATGGAGTTAAGGGGCAGGAAGAATGACAGGTCTTTTGACTGTAAATGTATTTTGTGGACAAGTCTTTAATAAAATCATAAGAACATTCGTTTTTTTAAACGCAATATTGGGTGCAACAACTTCCAGAATGACTTGATAATATTCATTATAAACGACTCCGGTGGGTGTACTACAAAGGATAATATCGAAAAGTAATCAACCTGCTTTCGATCGAACTTCCTCTAACGCATCGTTGTTAATTGTACTCAATTTTAATACTTTTCGACTACACGTTTATTCACAGTACACAAATAAATATTACACATAAACTGTTCAACAAATACATTTGTACATTCAATGTACAAACTGAACAAATGCCCAAACACTCGGCGTCTCAGACGGTACATTCGCTCATTATTCAGCAAATCGTCTCATTATTTCTGTGCCGCTTAATCCTTGGCTTACATTTCGCTTTTTAATTGTACCTCCACGTCTGACCCTCATCGAGGTCGCTTGTTTTTCAGAATTTGCCGTCTCGTAAAACCTCGGCTTGAGTAAGTTTGAGCTTGGTACAAGTTATAGAAAGTAACGGTACAATATAACAATATTACCGCAGTAAACGGGTAGACAAAGGGAATCAAATCTAGCACCTCAGACTCAGACGCCGCACTTTTGATTTAATTCATACAATAGGTCTTAATAGATTTCTTGAATCCATGGCATGCCTGACATTTTGTGAGGAACCCTGCAGGCCTAACTCAGACTCAATCCAACATAGCAGTCTATAGCCCAATCTTTTTCTCGCACTGTTGGACAGTGGACTCTATATAGGCCATAAAGCCCAATCTTTTTCTCGCACTATTGGACAGTGGACTCTATATAGGCCATAAAGCCCAATCTTTTTCTCGCACTGTTGGACAGTAGACTCTATATAGGCCATAAAACCCAATCTTTTTCTCGCACTGTTGGACAGTGGACTCTATATAGGCCATAAAGCCCAATGTTTTTCTCGCACTGGATGCCAGTGAATGAGCAGGATGATTTACCCAAATTAAACTAAACTTCACCATTTTATTTCCACGAGAAAAAACTTTAGCTTCGTGGCCGTGACTGGATCAGGCAGGCAGGGATCCCTAATTTTTCACAATCACGAACAGTCTAAAGAGTAATTAAGTGGCCCGCTTACAATTCGCACCATCATCTAGCGTCTGTTATCACGATCGTGCATCCCTGATCTCAACCCTCTCGCTACATAATATTGTGATTAATTAAATCCCGCGATGGCGTACATGGAAGATGGACACTGTAATTTGTTACTCAGCTTCTATCATAATTTTTCATAGCAAAATATTTACATACCTTTTAATATTACGCTCGTATTGCGTAAAATTTAAATTCGTGCTTAATGATTTGAGTATTTTCTCGAATTGTTAAAGGCGATTCATGATAAAAACGGGAATATCAATCGTGTTCGGATGGAAATACGGATATATTTGCTTTAAAATATCTCTAAGCTCATAATTATTTCAAGTGAATAAGTACTCGAAAGTACCTATACCTACAAAGATTCTCCTCAATTTTTTTTGTAAATAATTAATAATAATATGATTTATTCTACCCGTGAAACTGAGTTTGTAAGTAGCCAGATGCTTATGACACTCCGTTTTTAAGTAAAAAACCTTTATTTTAATACCATTTCCATATCTATTTCGTATATAAAACGTGCCTACATTAAAATATCCCGTTACATAACACTGAAATGCGGACGTCCAGCGAGATATATCTTCTAATCCACATTACAGTCAAAACGTCCGGACCTGACAGCCCATAATCCCACATTCAATTGTGGACGTGTGGATACCCTACCTCTAATATTACACGGATAAGGCAACTCGCCCACTTCACGTACCCAAATACGTCACAACTCGAACGATTTCAATTTCTTGAAAGAAGTTTTTCTACAAAATGTATATACCTACATTCATATTGGTAAAATTATGTATCTTCACAACCAATATGACTGGCCTTTTTTCATGTTATTAACGGATCTAGGATCAATTATCAGATGCAATAGAAAAATAAATAATTCGATCCGCAAGAGGGTTTTTTAATGAAACTTTAAATACAGTTAGGTACTTATCCATCGCTCTATTCTTGGTGGATAGGGCAGTTACTCACTTTGATAGAATGATAAAAGTGTATTAGTGTCGTTACGTCATAATATAAGCATACTTTTTGTGATATACTAATAAGTATAAGTAAAAATGTATATTGAAAAAAGGAACATCATTTTATTACATTAATTTACCGTACTTTACTAACAAAATCATCGCACTTATTTATTATTTATGTTGAAATATACTTTTCACTTTCTGAAATCCAAATTCAATCATTTCCAATCTAACGTCATTACAGACACCTAGGGGAAGATTACGAGAGAAAAAAAAAACAATATTATAAATCAGGAGCTGTAATAAATATCAAAGTTTTATTGGAGAGTCTTCAGCGAATGCTGAGAGTTCCACAAACAAAACAAGAAAGTTTTCAGTATTAACTTAGGATAGCAAACAGAAACTTACAACAAGTTCTTAGAAATAAAGATTAAACGTACCATCTTATCTAACATTCTTATGATGGTCTGTGTCTCGCTACATTTATTTGAATGTTCCAAAGGAGGTCATCAAAATCTGCCCAAATGGTGTACCGAAGGTACACTTATTGGAAAAAATACCCTGTATAGTGCTGGTGAAATCTCTAGTCATACTTTTTTATACGTACTAGGGGATGAGAAAAAAATACTTTTAATTTGAAAAACGCACGCTATTTGACATAACTTTCTTTGTTTTTATAGTAAACTAGCTTCCCGCCAGCGGCTTCGCCCGCGTGGTCTTATAATTTTTTCCCCGTTTTTGCTACATTTTTCATTACTACTCCGCTCCTATTCGTCGTAGCGTGATGATATATAGCCTATGTTACTCGGGGATAATGTAGCTTTCCAAAGGTGAAAGAATTTTTGAAATCGGTCCAGTAGTTTCGGAGCCTATTCATTACAAACAAAGAAACAAACAAATCTTTCCTCTTTATAATATTAGTATAGATACTGTCAACTTGATAGCTATCTGCTGTCAGTGTCAGTTTCGGTATATCAAACGCACGCCGTTATGGCACATTATTTGCAGTTTCATAATGTTTTTTTGGTAAAACCTGACAACTTAACAGCTGTCTTGTATCTCTGATACAAATTTGGGCTAAGTTGTATGGGCTTTTGATGATCTCTTTTAAGTACTCTATGGTATAAAACCGGTCAAGTCGAGTTGCCGCACACAAATACATTCCGTACCATTTTTAATTAATATCAATTAAATTAGTATTTGACGTTATAGTGGCACTAGATAACGCTGCGCTGTGAAAATTTCAACTCTTTACCTATTACGGTTCCTGAGATGCAGCCTGCTGACAGACAGACAGACGGACGGACAGTGGAGCGGAGGAATAGGGTCTCGTTGGCACCCTTCGGCTACGGAATCCAAAATAACACTCGAATTTTGAAATTAAATCTTTTTAAAGTCCACCTCAGCATTTGACCGGTTATACACCGTTAGGAGACAGACCATCCCTCTTAGAGTTTTTTTTAATACGAATGTAGGTTGATAACAACCTATTTTTTTAGGGTGCGGTAAAACCTCATCGATCCTCAGCCAACTGGGTCAAGGTAAGTCTCCCACCGACTAAAAATCGCACTTGCCTACGTCACAGCCTTGGGATTTGTTATATTCGCCACGACCAAGGGTATCGGCCTGGATGAATTACCTATTCATTAATAGCACAAGCCAAAGGATGATATTATGCGCCATCTACTTAAAAAAAATTTCAAACATTGACATTGACGTTGTAAAAGTGTTTAAAAAAATTTATTTGCAAAAATTAATATTGTTTATCATCATCATAATTTATAAATATTTTTATGATAGATGTTTTTACACAGCACCATCTAGTCCCAAACTAAGCAGAGCTTGTACTATGGGTACTAGATAATGGATATAATACTTATATTTTTTTTTGTTGTAAATACATACTTATTATATATACATAGGATACACCCAGACAAACACAAATACTTATATTAATCATCACATAAATATTTGTGTCTTGTGGGAATCGAACCCACGACCCCGTGAACAGCAGTCCGGTACTCGAACCACTAGATCACAGACGTCGTCAAAATATTTATCATTAGGGTAGAGAGGCATTTGCCCAGCCTTGGGACGATATGGAAGATGAAGAAGTTATACAAGATACCACGGCTAAATCCAATGTTAAATATGAATTTCCTCTAACCTTCAAAGTTACCTTGCCAATATTCCAGTAGAAGATTCTAGAACGCAATGTGATTCGAACTCACTTTCGAACATTTTGCGTAAAGCAATAAGAACACAGAAATCAAAGTTTCCAAAGCTAATATATATTGAATCGTAGTTGGATGGGCGATGCAGTCCGCGTGCCGTCCCGAGAGGCGAACTTTCCCGAATGTATTACTTTGTGATGTTACGTAGTTCGCAGTTCCCAACAAATGCTGCTTACGACGCGTGAATTAGATATTGCGGCCGTTTGATCAAACTTCATTGGGAAACTGTATAATAGTCTTTGTCGATATCTATACTGCGTTGTACTGTATAATGAAGACGCCATTGTATGAGAAAGTACGGAATATATACATATATAGGAAATCGTTACTAGTCCTTACTAATCCTTACTAATATTATAAATGCAAAAGTAACTCTGCCTGTCTGTCTGTCCCGCTTTCGAGCCAAAACTATTGAACCGATTTAAAAGAAATTTGGCATACAGATAGTCTAGAGCCTGAGAAAGGATATAGGCTACTTTTTAATGCGAAGAAACGGCTGCAAGGGGTTGAAATAGGGGATGAAAGTTATAAGAAATACCCCGTCCACGAGGGCGAAGCCGCTGGCAGAAAGCTAGTCATTAATATAGGAACCATCAAAAGCCATTGCTGGTCACAGGTCTCATCTCAGAATGAGAGGGGTTAGCCCTTCACCCAACCAAGAAATAAAAGCCCGAATAAAAAGGCATCCAGAAGAACCTCGCATCTAAGAAATAATCTTTTATTTTTATGAACTGAAAAAACCTTAAGATCCTTCACATCTATAAATTCTGCGCACAAAAACCTCTCGTTCCCGATCTTATAGATTTCCTTTTCATCATTCCATTGTATGTCCTTCATTGAGCGGCGTAATCCAGCCGAGTCATTCATTACATTAACTGGACATAAGCTTCTAGGCAGTGAAGTGACCCTAGGCCAGTAACAACCAGTTAATCTGACAGTTGTTAGACAATAAACATCCCTAGTATAAGAAAGGTTTAGTAACTATTTTCAGGATAATATGTTGGGAAAATCCTACTAATATTACAAATGTAGATAAAAAAACAATTTTAATTTAAAAAAAAAATAATTTAAAAAATTCAAATTTATCAATTTTTGTTTGTTACTCAATCACTACAAAACGGCTGAAGGATGAAATTTGGCACAGAGATAGATTATAGTGTGGAATAGCACATAGGCATAGGTAAAATATTTAGTTTCCGCGAGGGACAGATTTGTTTTCAATCATTTATAAGAAAAATAACAAAACCACGTGGGCGAAGCCGCTGGCGGAAAACTAGTTATAAATATACGAATATTCATGAAAAAACTGCCTCATAAGTCTATTGGTCTTAAGCGCTACTGCTACGCTAGAGTCTTAGGTTCGATTCGCAGGTCGAGCAGTGTTATTTTTTTTATATTTTTCATTGAGCGTCGTAATCCAGCCGAGTCATTCATTACATTAACTGGACATAAGCTTCTAGGCAGTGAAGTGACCCTAGGCCAATATCCAGGCCGTTTTGTAGTGATTGAGAAATAAACAAAAATTACAAATGTGTAAGTTAGAATGGATGGCCATTAAAACTTACACATTTGTAATATTTTTATCCTGAAAGTAGTGTTATTTTTTTTTATTTGTTTTTTTTTATGAAATTCTCAGTAGCAGCAAGGAGGGTAGATTTGTATTAATGGCAATAGGTTCGCTCCTTATACGTTGGACCTAAACATACCGATGAACGGTGGTATAATGATACCCATACCGTTTTATGCATAACATACCATTACGCCTGTATTCCCTGAGGGGTCAAGCAGGGGTGTCCTTGTGTATTCTAGTTCACTGGTATCTTTAAGTCCTATGTAATAGAAGGCCTGCTATTAGCCGGGCACAATACCAAACGCGGAGTTACTGAGAATTTCAAAGAAAATCCCAACAACACTTATTTTTAATGAAGGAAAATATCGGCTGGCGGGCAGGATTCGAACCTGCGTCTTCTGGTTCGGTACACCAGACGCTTTGACGACGCGAGCCCCGCTCGCCAGGCGGAATCTTCCTTCACATTCTAATTTACGTTTTAAAGGTGACGTAATAAATCTTTTCTCGAATTCAGGATCTCATTCGTAGCATCGATGCTTATGACCATAAGGCTAATGCTGTACAAAATGGTTAACCAATCAAACATTTATCCCACTCAAATTGTTCGCACAATTCTAAACACGAGCACCGACCATAATCCAGGCGTTACCTACAGTATCATAACAAACCATTTAACAAAGAGCCCTGATAATTCAAATCATCTTTAGCTTGTATCGGCGTTTGAGCACAAAGCCTCCAGGTGCGCGGTGAAGTGGGAGGGTGGGGGGATCATCTTACCGTTGCTACTGGTATCTCGTATCGTTGGGAGCTTCGGAGCGGCGTTTGAGATAACCTAACAATGCAACGTTCACTTCAGAACCATTTATTCGATAGTGTTAGCTGTATACAAAGGTGCTAGGTTTACACAGGATGTTGTGCGAATGTACCGTGACGTAATGGCGCGGCTTTCGAATGACGCTTCTTTAGAAATGGAACGTGCAACATAATCCGTTGCTGTGCGCGATAAGAGGATGCTTCGAATATTTATTGCTTTAGTTAGATTTAATGTGTCTTGTTGTCTTATCTGTCTTCTCTATACTCGTGTTGAGCCTGTTTCAAGATATAGGGTACTTTTTAATATCCGCCACTATACAAAGTCTGCATCATAAATCTAATGGACCTCAGTGTAAATTAATAAATAGCATCAATCTGCAATGGTAGAGGTCTTGGGTTCGATTGCCATTAATTGCGAGTCTATTGCCATTATTCGGGGACAACCTGCTGATAACAATTTCGTTCCCAAAATCCCAATAACACTACTAGACTGGTAATCAAACCCAGACCCTAACGGTTTACAACCGCGTTTAGACACATTGAGATATTATAAATATTCAACATTATTCTAAAGTTAGAAACGATAACAGTATCCAGCTTATTATATTTTTGGCGAAATTCCCACATTAAAGCTCATCACAGATGCTAATGATTTAAAAACTATACGTTGTATTTGTATCCAAGAAATTAGACTCGGTATAAAACCTCATTTGTATTCATGGAAACATTTTTAATTAGACACTCGTAGTAGCATATTCCCATGACACACCTATGGATTTCAATATCGCCGTGATTAGATGCCGTGACTAATACAACACAATTTATAGTTCTTAATGAGTTTTAAAATGTCATAAATAATTATTAATGACACTATATTAAGCGTTAATAGGCGCATTTATAATGAAAGCAATTGAATTTTGACAAGCTATTACGCTCTATTACGTATTCATATGGTTTAACCTTTGATCCATAATAGTACTATTGATCGAAGGGTTTAACCCCAATAATTATTATTAAGGTAAGACCAGATGTTCAAATTGAGTTTCAGAGATCCGCAATTCCGCAGATAAGTTTATAAATAAGTATAAAAATATTGTGGGACATTTTACACACAGCCCGAACTAAGCAGAGCTTGTACTATATAACTAGATGTGTGGATACTCAACTTGGCGAGACATTTTACGTCGCCAAAGACTGGCACATGTAGCACAACACTATCAAACATAAGATAAACTCATAAGAGAATCGCGACCCGTCAACAATGAGGAACATGACTTGAGGAAGACGATGGAGTCAATCAGAGACGTTCTTAGTCAAATTCAAAGTCTTATTGTTATTGACCTATAAATCAAAGTATATAGAGACCAACAGCTGAGAAGTAAATTTATTTTTAAAACAACATGTTAGAAAACAATTTATCATACCGCTGCCGATATCGTCGATAATGGACAATACTATTAAGAGAGATGTTGATTGACCAGAAATCAATCGTGTGCAAGAGCCTTAACAGACGTTACTGAGTAGTGGTAAAGGGGCATAAATCTCAATCATAATTTGTGTCCCGTCAAGCGTAGGCCGGCGCGGCCCAATGATTGATGGGGTTCCCGCGCGCTCATTCCGAATTCAAACGAACCAACCAGCGGCGGCCACGTTGCAAAATGGCCGACACGTAACTAAATTGATTAAAAATCTGTTAGAGTAGTTTATTTTCGGTTTACGTTTTCATTTGATATTGATACCTACTTTACGATTTACAGTCGGAACTATGTTATTTCGATTAACAATGTCGATCTTATAGCGGATAACCTCGAGTCTCTGCAATATTTTGTGCACCTGAGTGACCCGTCCCGAATTCACACAGTTTATTTATAAATTATAGCCAATATATGTATAGCCTTTCCTTGATAATCTCTCTTTCTACTTTTGAAATCCGTATAAAAATTTATGAAGTACTACACTAAACAATCCCGCATAAACCCAAACTCAACGCGGTAGAATATATACGGAATCATACCGGTTTGTGAGATATCACACAACTGCATTGGTATATTACTATATATTATTGGTATTAGTATTGCCCAAGCGCTATTCATTTATTTTACTACACACTCAGAATGTTATAGCAAGGCGTTGTAGTTTGGAACGGCAATTGCATATTAGTATTCCGTTTACGTCACACTCGAGTGCAGTCAGTTTCAAGTAGAACTACTTAATACACTTTGTGATATAATCGATTAACGTTACAAGACCACTCGTCCAGTAACCAAACCTCAATATACATTCCAATGGTACAATATTATAATAGTATTCCTATCACTGAATTAGTATCTAAAGTTTTAATACTTAAGAATAGTAGTGTCACTCATACAGGGCCTCAAGTCTGCTATTTTACTAACACTTCAATAGTGTGTCGATATTTTTACACATCTGGTAGTCTGCTCCTTATTTAAGACTTTTGATTGGCGTTCCAGTGACTTTCCATTGAACTTACACAGACGGACAGACACAGCTTTTGTTGGTCTGGTCGTCAATAATTTACGTCTGTAATGAATTATTATGAATCAAAATACTAAATAATTAATGAAATAAGAATACGGAAGCCATTTAGCGACACTCCACCGGACACTATTGGTAGAATATTGAATGTTTAACAGAATACCCAATCTGTCAAAATCTCAATAGAATCTCAGTAGTGTGTCGTTGGAATGGTAATCTTAACTAAAATAGCAGAATTGGGGCCCAGATTTTTAGTGGGCCAATGTCGCATCTGTTAAATATTTAGGGCCTGTTTAACCACCTCTGGATAGCCATTAGCTGACGGATACATTAAAAAATTGAACAGTCTGTATGATATGATCTGCCAAGTAATTTAATGGTAACTTAAAAATGAGCTGTGAAACAGTATCTTCATCTTAAACTTCGTTCCTGACCGACCGCTAAACGAGTAACAGTCGGCTACCATAAAAGTCCTGATCAAAATGTTTTTAAGTTTTTTAGCTCAGACTTTGGATTGGTGATCAGTCAACGGCAACAGGCTCACCCCGTATTACATAAAACCTAAAAATATCGTCGTAATATAGGTGTACGTGGGCGTGGGTACACCACTGCCTAATTCCTCAGGGAATAACTTACATTATTCTACCCAAATTATAATTTCCTCGATATTTCGCCATCAATTTGCCTAAGAAAACTATAATATATTAACAAACCCTTCCTTAAACGAATAGTTTGGCTTTATAATATTTGTGGCACGTTCGGATCCTAACGCGGGACAACCTTAATTTATTAATAGATTGTTTATAGCCTCGCCAGGGGCCCAAACCGTCTAATAAATAGATCACCCTCAAAATAATAATGTTCTTTCGTTGAACACCCTGTACCAAAACATAAATTTTACGAGATTAAAGGGTGAGTCACTGTTGACGGTCACTGAGTTTATGGGCCGATGAAATTTTTGTTAGTTTTATGCGGGTATTAATTTATTGGTTTCCATGTTTTCGTTAAGCTGTAAATGTTGTTTACTTTGAAAAATATGTTGGTATTTGAAAGTTTAACTACACAAGAGTCTTACATAGGTACTTACTGTGGAGCAGTACCAGGTTATTTTATAAGAAACTAGTATTCCGCCAGCGGTTTCGCTCGCGTGGCGATTTATATTTTAGCCAATTAATTCCTTTTAACCTTTAAACCAATTCCTCGAGAACCACTCTATCCATTGGTAAAAACAGCATGGAAATCGATGCAGTCGTTTTTGAATTTATCGCGAACAGACAGACAGACATGGCGGACGACTTTGTTTTATAGTGATGATGGAACCTTCTTCAGCAAGTCCTTACACCGTCCTTACGTCCTTACCGTAATTAGCATGTTAAACCGATAGGGATCTTTTATAATAAAGAATTAATCAGAATGACCAAACACGCATAAAGTAGTTATTATTAAAATTAAAAATTACCGTTTAGTACTTATTTAAAAACTGAGCTGCTACTAATGGTTTTTGTAGAAAAACCCAGCTAACATAATAGTTGTTCTATGGAAAAAATCTAATAAGACTGATCGAACTCGGAATGGAACCTCCCAGGTTCAATACCCAGGTCGACCAGTGTTCCCTGACCTGCCAGGCTAACATGCGCGCCACGACAAAATTTTGTCTACTCTTGTGTCTCGCTCTTTCTTTTGCGAAAACGAGACAAAAGCACGACATAAGCGTCGACAAAATCTTCTCGCGGCGTGCATGTTAGCCCGGCAGACCTCAACTCAGCATCCGCGTTTGTGAGCAATGTAGTCACCGATCACATAATACAAGCCAATTTACTTGTATTTCTATACAAGTAGGGTACAACAAGGCGCTTGTGCCGCTAATAACATACCCATCAGCCGCCTCCCACACTTGCGCAAGTAAAATCCATTAATTATGCACTCTGCAATTTTCTTCGTGACTATATAAATTAGCGTACTTAGATGCATAATCTAAAGTACTTAAGTACTGCGTGGATTAAGAACATCTCCCGTAAGTATAGCTTAGTATACTATCCATAAGTAGCCCCTCGGCTCACGTACAATGGTCCACTGCAGGACTAAGTGCGAAACCGGTTCTCGATGATGATGATGATGATGATGAAGTATACTATACTAACATACCATCACGCCTGTATTCCCCGAAGGGGGAAGCAGACGCGTACTAATGTACACCCAGATTTCGCCGGTATATTTAGGTCCCATGTAATAAGGGGCGAACCTATTGCCATCAACAGGGCACAAATCCAGACTCCGAGCTGCTACTGGGAATTTGACGGAAAAACCCAACAACACTGCTCGACCCGGGATTCGAACCACCACCACTAGACCAACGAGGCAGTCTACTAAGTATACTATTTTCAGTCTCCTACCCAGAAACTGCCTCGTTAACCTAGCCTTGCCTAGTAGCCTTGCCTAGTAGCCTTGCCTAGTGCCTTGCCTAGCCTTGCCTAGTGCCTAGTAGCCTTGCCTAGCCTAACCTAGTGCCTAGTAATCCAAGGCTACTAGGCAAGGCTTTGCCTAGTAGCCTTGCCTAGTGCCTTGCCTAGCCTAACCTAGTGCCTAGTAGCCTTGCCTAGCCTAACCACTAGGTTAGGCTAGGCAACTAGCCTTGGATTACTAGGCACTAGCCTAGTAATCCAAGGCTACTAGGCAAGGCTTTGCCTAGTAGCCTTGCCTAGTGCCTTGCCTAGCCTAACCTAGTGCCTAGTAGCCTTGCCTAGCCTAACCTAGTGCCTAGTAATCCAAGGCTACTAGGCAAGGCTTTGCCTAGTAGCCTTGCCTAGTGCCTTGCCTAGCCTAACCTAGTGCCTAGTAGCCTTGCCTAGCCTAACCTAGTGCCTAGTAATCCAAGGCTACTAGGCAAGGCTTTGCCTAGTAGCCTTGCCTAGTGCCTTGCCTAGCCTAACCTAGTGCCTAGTAGCCTTGCCTAGCCTAACCTAGTGCCTAGTAATCCAAGGCTACTAGGCAAGGCTTTGCCTAGTAGCCTTACCTAGTGCCTTGCCTAGCCTAACCTAGTGCCTAGTAGCCTTGCCTAGCCTAACCTAGTGCCTAGTAATCCTAACCGCTACCACTACTTCTACGGCTGTAAGTCATGTGCCTCGACCATGAGGTTTTCTCACTAGACTCGCTAGCGACGCCGTAAAATTTGTAAGGAAAACTCTCGCAGCGCCTCTAGCGGTTACGTAAGGAACTAAAATCTGCTATAGGATTACAGCGTTTCGATGCGTAAAAACCTATCGAAAGCCATTCGATAGAACTCATGGTTGACGTACTGGTTACGATTCCCAGGTCGAGCTGGGACCTAAATATACCGGCTAACTGTGGATGTACATTAGTACACCTCTGAATTCGGGTAATAAAGGCTTGATGGTGTACCTTTACTCACTGTTAACCCATATATTGTCCCACTGCTGGACACGGGTCTCCTCTCAGTATGAGAGGGATTAGGCTATAGTCCACTATGCTAGCCTAATGCGCGTTGGCAGACTTCACATGCCGTCGAGAAAATCTCTCAGACAGGTTTCCTCACGATGTTTTCCTTCACCATTACAAAAATTAATCCATAAAAGTCATATCCTCATTAAAAATACAATCTCAATAACTATGATTAAACAACTATTATGTCTGATCAATAATACATTTAATCATGTGATAGTAAATTACATCAATTTGTCATTACACCCACTCTAATATATTGCATTAGTTATGACGAAACGCGGTTTCAACTTGTACGTAATTACATTTGCTTAGACACAGAATATCCGTATTCCTTTACTAATATTGTTATACTGTCATATTTTGTATGTAAATGTATCTTTAAATAGTTTGCATACACTACTACTATCTACTACTACTACTACAATATTTTATGTAAATTTACGTTCCTACGTATATTTTAAAATGTAATAAACAGTTAGAATCAAAATAAATAGTAAAGAAAGTATACGCGATGGAATACAATTCAATTCAGTATGACCGTTACTAGACATTGTGTTCAATGTAGAACATTCCTTATATCCTAAATCACTGAACAGTTTTCTGATGCTGACCGTACAAAAAAAACACGTACCAACTAATTCCAATTACAATAACGAACCGTATTCGACCACACTAACCACAGAACTGATCGAAATTGTGGGATAAATCGCATATTGATTCAATATCTTGCTAGTACAGGAGCCAGTGTGCTACCATTACTGCCCCAAGCGTCAGACGTACGAATAAATATTCATGGGAATAATTCGACAGATTCCCTTAACGATGGCACGTCAAAAAGCGAGTAGAGCCGACTGCAGCCGAACAAAGCCGGGTGGAGCCGAACGGCGACAATGCTATCCGATTATGTATCGCTGAAATGTTTTTACACGACGTCGTTAAAGTTGCATTGACACGTAGTGGCATTTTGTTTTGATATCAAAGGCGTGAAAAGCTTTTACTTTGTAATCACGGCTATTTGTTGTTGTTTGAGAGCCTTACTAGCATAATGTTATTTAGGTTTTCACAAACAATGTTTTCGCAGAATCTGATTTAATTAGCGCATCTGCTTCGAACATTAATTAATTACATTGCTTGCCTATCATGGAGGTTTTACTTAGAATGTGAATTACTACACATTACGAGGCGAAAGCGTCCTAATATCATCATGTCGATAATAGCAACGATTCGCGAAAATGTTTCATTATTAATGTAAAAACTTACAAAATACGAACCGTCCTAGCAATAAGAAACGAGCAACTCGAACACTTGTAATCAAAGTGGTAGTGTCGTTCCGTCTGCCGACACATTAATCACCCCTCCCACATTTATTGCGAATTCGAACGAATAAAACGTCGTGAAAAAAAACGCAAGGCATTACGCATACAGCTCTTTCGGCGTGATAACGGAGAAAAGGGAAATCGCTGATTGCCCTCGTGAAAAATTACACATCATCGTATGCGCCTAAAAGCCTCGACGTATGCATACTGTAATGTCGCTTATTAGGCTTCTGTGCTTATATAACAAATTGCTACTGTTGCGAGTGTATTCTAGCTTTATTTTGTTTGTTCAGAAGACGTAAGTGTCGCCACGGCCTAGCGGCTGCCAGCATTCTTTCCATTTGGATATATATTTACCTAATGCCGGTATTTTCGTAGACTTGGCAGAGAGAATAATCTCGAGTATCTTGGCTACTTATCTTTACACCGTGCCTTACGACTGTCCCAAATAAAGTTCTTTTTAAGACTTTGTTACATACAACTATAATAAACGGTAATAAACTTGTAAGTACATAATACGTAGGTAAGAATATGCTACCAAGAAAATGTTAATTATTGTAACATAACATTAACAGCGATAGTCGTAAAGACTAACATAGGCCACAAAAGTTTTGTATTATACATAAAGCTTTGACGTGTAGGTTTTTTCTCTTTCTATGTAATTCTAATGACTAATCATTATAATTATGAAAGAGTCGCTAGGACTAGACTCTTTGACTAACGAATAAAGGTGAACAAAGAGCATGTGAGTCAGTATTTCCAACACAGAAATATTAGATTGGTACGGTATCAAGCTCTAGAAAACTCTAAGGTATTTTTTAATAGTAGCCATTTTTGGATTTACTAGTAGTAGTAAAACAAAGAAGATAATGAACAATATCTTGTATTCCAAAAGCAAAAAAATACGATTAAAATAAGTTTGTAAAAAAATATCAACAAATAAGTATTATACCTAACAAATTCGATTCAAAGCCCACAAAATATGATCGAAAAATTATGACAAAACCAAGGAATAAGTCTGAATTTCCCATAGCAAGTGTAGTACATAACATGGTCGTATATACTTGATCCGGCAGTAAATGGGGCATAACTAGGCATTAGACAAATTGGCACAGTGCCCGGGCCCCATGGCGCAGAGAAGGACTGAGGCATGGGTTTATGTAGAGTTATTATATTTACAGAGCGGGCCAATGCAGTATCATTATATGAGGTTTCCGGTTGGCTAGACTGGTGTAAAGTTCTGTGAACTATACTTCCGAAAATGTAAAATAAGATAGGTAAGTACGAATTTCTGACACGCGAATGTTAGACATTAAAATAGAACTACTTTTTGTTACGGATTTTATCGCGTTATATATGATATCATTAAATCCCAACGTTTACGATCCTCTCATAATCAATGGTCACGGGTAGACAGGCTTGAAGACACAACAAAGCAGTAAAATTATTTTTTGTTTTTTTTTATCCTTTTATTCTACTACAATCTGTCTCCTTCATGGGACATTCAGCAGTATGTTAGTTGGTGCTAATGCTGGCGTGCTTAGTACCGTGCGTAGTTACCTGTGTCATATCCTCATTATTTAGACAGTCGATGCGATGCGATGAGAGGGATTTTTCAGACAGTCAAAATAAGATTTTAAATATGGGTAGTATGTTGCATGGCCATTGTCTTTGACTACATACATTGGTCGCGAACGCAGTTATTAAACGCTTCGCATCGTCCCGTCGATGTTATTAGGCCTTTCTATGCAATCCTCAGTAATAAAGAGTTTGGATTTTAGTCAAAAAAATTAAATCATTTAACGATAGAACATTTTATAAACGGATGGACTGAAACTTAACCTGATCATGCGCAATATTAGTCAGTAAATTTGTTGATGATTAACGTCAAGTATATTATTCTATGGATAGCCGCTAACCTTTCCTTTTTCCTAGCCTTTTCCCAACCATGTTGGGGTCTAACCGGATGCGGCTGAATATCAGTATTTTACACGGAGCGACTGCCATCAGACCTCCGCAACCCAATTTCTGAGCTACACCGATATTCGAAGGATAGGTTGGTTGTCAGCATTTTTAGGTTTCTGACTACCACTTACGATTGTCATAGGTGTTCGTATGACAACCGGGACCGACGGCTTAACGGAGCGGTCTCGATATGTTAAGAATGGTCACCCATCCACAGACTGACCGCCGCAAGTGTAGCTTAACTTTGCAGATCGGTTGATCAGCGTAGTAACAACCGCCAGATAAATAAAAAATGGAACTCAATTTTTATGAAATTATCAGCCAAGTAATTTAACAGGAACTTACTGGGAGGTGGTAAGGCCCTATAATATTGTTGAAATCCGACTTGATAATAACATTGATGTAATTTATGTTTTAATGGAACAGATTACATAAAAAAAACTTACTTTAATAATATTTATACAGTACATAGTTTATTCGTTCCACGAGCTCTATATCATTGCACAATAAAAACTGTGATCAATCACAACACCGCAACGGAAAGATACTAGTAATAAATCCATTATGTAATTTTAAACAACACTCAATAATTATAACACAGTAATGATCAACCTACCGACATTCCATTATCCAATTTTCCAACATACGCTTTTATACCTGCTGATTAAAACTTAATCATTGGTAATTAATTACTCAAAAGCATTGAAACGGATCATTAAACTACATTAAATAACTCGAAACGTTAACTAGGTCACACTAATAAAGTTACTATAATATCATGATTGTAAATGCGATTAGCGACTGTGTGATAATGTTGTTAAAGGTTGTATTTGGTTGTGGGATTTCGACAAAGGCTTTGCACGGGCTTGCACTATGCATTCCCAAAAGCGAAGCTGAAGTCGTTAATCTTCATGCAAATTCGTGCCGAGCGTCCCTAATGGCGGCCGTATTTACTATTTACATGTCTTATTCTTCAGGTTGAATTACTGTGTTTAGTACGTGGTGCGAATTGCTTGGAATCTCGACTATGTAGACTACACTTAAACGCTTAAACGCGACGGTAAATGCTTGTTGAATTTCGAGGAACACCTCTGAGGTGTCCGCTCTACTGTTTTAGCTTTAAAGTCTTATTGAATATACATACATTTTCCTGACAAGAACATTTTCTTAAATAAAGATATAAGAAAATCTTTTTATTTTCTCAGATTATGCAGTTTATAAATTGTAGAGGTATTGTTTTAAAAATACACTGGAATCGGACAAAAGCATTATCTATAAAATAACCCCAAAAAAAACTAGCTTACATTAGGGCTGTGCCAATGAACGTTAGAAATAACACTAATTTCTTCCAAATTTAAATAATAATAGTTATTTGTACAAGCAGCAGGCGTCGTGCCAACTGCGGGTTCCGTACGTCGCCGGTATAACAATATTATCGTGTTATTTCAACCATTATGGGCTCCTGATAATATCCTTGTTCGGTATTTGTGTCATGCATGCAAGTGCCTAACTGACTATGAATGATATTTCGTATGTCTACGTGAAAATGCCTACATAATTACACAGCAATTAATGTGTTATTTAAGAAGCTGTAAAAAAATGAAAGTATCAAAAACAATAAAAATGTTTTGAAAAAAAAAGGAAAAATGCTTTAAAAACAATCTTATCTTATTAAAATATTTATTATTGACGACCGCCTCGTTGGTCTAGTGGTCCCAAGCGCGACTGCTACGCTAGAGGCCCTGGGTTCTATCCCCGGGTCGAGCATTGTTTGGCGACGTCTGTGGTCTAGTGGTTCGAGTACTGCTAATCACGAGGTTGTGGGTTCGATTCCCACAGGACACAAACATTTATTGTGATAAACTTAAGCGTTTGTGTTTGTCTGGGTGTTTCTTATTTATAATAAGTATGTATTTACAAAAAAAAACGTATGTAAGTTTTATATCCATTGTCTAGTACCCATAGTACAAGCTCTGCTTAGTTTTGGACTAGATGGTGCTGTGTAAAAAGTCCCAGGATATTAATTTTATTTATTTATTATTTTTTTTAATTCCCAGTAGCTCGGAGTCTGGATTTGTGCCCGGTTGAAGGCAATAGGCTCGGGACCTAAAGTGTTAAACATACCGGCGAAATGTGGGTCTACATTAATACGCCTCTGCTAACCCCTTCGGGGAATATAGGCGCGATATAGGTATGTTTATTTATTATTTAGATTGATTAATTACAACAAACGGTTTACACATATTATGATATCCTACACAATAGAGACAGGCTCCTTTCATCTACAAGACAAGATATCCACAACAAAAAAATTACTATTTGCATATTTTCGTTAGTTTGTCGTTTAGTTATTAGTATGGTACTCGCAAAGCCATATTGCGTTAGTAAACAGAAATATCGCGCACAGCGGCCTTATTCTCTCTGACACGACGTGACGCAGCATGAACGCGTGACATTCCCCTCTTTTTCTAAAACAAAGGACGCGACACTCCGAGCGCATCCCATCTCCTAATTACAATACAAAGACTCAAAAAGCCGTGACGCATTTTTGAGACGCGACGCTTTGCACGTCATATCTACACGCCTGTATTCCCCGAAGGGTGTATTTTCTGTATATTTAGGCCATGTAATAGGGGCCTATTGCCATTAATCGGGCATAAATCCAAACTCCGAGCTGCTACTGAGAAAATCGTAAAAAACTCAATATCATATGGCTCGACCTCATATGAATCGGACCCAGTAACTCATACGCGTAGCAGTCGTGCTTGTGACCAGTAGGCAGAGGCAGTTTTGGACATAATACTTTATGGTAATGACGCAATATACGTCATGACATTGTTTCATTGTACGGAGATGAGATGAATGACAAATAAACATAATTATTATAATCGACCCCGTGAAGGTAAGTGACAACCGCAGCTTATAAAATCCAGAAAAACCAGTGGTATCACTCGAGCGTTGTCATCTTTGGACCTTAGTTATTAAGTCTCATTAGCTCAATTATTTCATTTCAAGTAAAGCCGTATTTATGAATAAAAGTAATAAATCCTTGACCTTTTTTAATATAGTGTGGTTTGCGCCTAATAATGCTTATAGTCTTATGTTAGCACATTATTACTTACAGGCAGAATGTTGGGTAGTGCGGTGATACCTATCTACTAAATAATATAATAACTGTACTAACATATTAACTTATAAAAAAATGATGTGAATATGATGGGTGTTAACCCCCGACTCGCAACACGAAAATACCTACTAAGGTGTATCCTCATAGCTACCTGTGTTACTAACAATGTATTCGAAATTAGGATTAACATCGTGGCCAATGTATGACGTCCATGCAACCAACCCAGACGAACACAGCCGGGTTTATCACATTGTGATGGCACAAAAACACGTCATGAACTAATAATTTCCTTAAACACGACGTTTATTCGCAGTGTGATCAGTTAATTAAATCACATGGATATGAAAGCCTGTCTAAAAATCATGAAAATACTGTTTTTAGAAGCGTGTAGAGCACGCGGTTGTTATTGAATTAGGTGCTCGGCGCAATGCAGTCTTTTGACTCGCCAATGGAAAGAGTGGGTGGATTCAACGAATTAATGTTTCCCTCTACGTGAATTAGTTTTTGAACGCTAACAAAAGAATTTAGAGTTAGCTAGGAAGTCTTTATTGTTGTTTACTTGGTGTCCTCTTATAGTAAAAGGATTCACTGTTATATCAGCCAACAATGTTGCAAACACAGTAGGTATTTTAAAATTAATTTTCTGACCAACATACCCAATAAAATCTCAGCTTACGTCTTCACGAACTTAGTCTTCAGTTGCTGTCTTTTAAGTCCTATTTATATGTGTGCAAATGTTTAAAAAAAGCCGGCAACGCCTTAGCAACCTCTTTGGTACTGGTTGGTTTAGTGACTACCTACTTACAATCAGGTGGCTCGTCTACTCCTTTGCCGGCTTAAACCATAAAAAAGAGTCAAGGCGTTCACCACCGTTAGATAGCCGTTATCCGCCAGATAAATTCAAAAATGGAACACGAAAATATCTGTCAAGTAATTTAACGGGAACTTATTAGGAGGTGGTGAAATATGCCCTTAATGTCTGAATTCTCATGAAAATCCATCACACCCAAAGTATCAACACTAGAGGCATTTCACAACAGGAATTTGTATCCTACTCTGTTTGAATTATATATAACCAGAACCTTCAGTTACACGTCTTGGTTCTAATATAATATTAATTAACTCAATACCATCGCCTCTGACAATATACCTACTATACTTTATGTTTATACCGTCACAGAATCTAATCAACAACGTATTCAACATATACAGTGCAATGAAACAAAATTAATTCGTTTTGAAATAGCCATTACACATCGTCCTACGCAAACGACAAATGCGATGCGACGCGAGAGGATACAAAGGACATGACGTCACGGGTTTGTAAGCTTTTACGTCATATCTGTCTTTAGTTCCCATCATAGTCGTGGTGAATGTTCATGACGCTAAAAAAACCCCGCACCAAAAAGGTTGTCTTTAAATGGACGGTTGCATTTTTTAAATAAAACATGTTGCTTGCTTTAAGATACAAAAAGTAGCCTACGTCCGTCCTTCGGATGCAATCTCTATCCGAAATTTCATCGAAAACTGTTCTACAATTTAAAAAGAACATACAGACAAAGTTATTTCGTACCTACTTATAATATTCGTGTTACTCTATATTAGGATTCTTTCTCTATTGTAAACGCACCCACGTTTACAACACTTATGCACTAACATCCATTTCCGAAACTACTATCTGTAGCTAACTAACATTAAAACATACTAACAAACATTTGTTCCGTACGGGATCCCGGGTCCCGTGACCCGTACCGCAGCAGCCGATTGTTCGACCACTGCCAGAGTACACACACTGTACAAAGAAGAATCGGTAGTCGGGTAAAAACTCTTTGGATAAATAATCATTCATTCTCATAAACCAGTGCTGATTTTGTCGATTCACTCACATAAAATACAACCTGTTACATAGCTATGTCACTATGTATATCGACAAAAGTCTGTGCATTCCCTATGGCTACTCTTTTATCGCATTGCTCCGCTCACGTGGGACAATAGGCAACAAGAGCAATAAATTATTAAAACGACTATTCGACTTTTACACGGCTATTCATACCCCATCCCCCGATGACCTTATTAGGGTGTAATAACCCCATTCTACCCTAAGGCCGACAAGTGCGACAGATGTGTGAATTAAAAACACTGGCTTTTAAATTTATTTACATCACGACATTCGACTATTAATCCAGGACTACGGGGCGTAATCCGCTAATGTTCACTTTATTTGATCGCTGACTAAATGCAATATGCAAGCAAAAATCATCTTTAAACCTTTTGCACTTCAAGTCATATTTGGCTAGCTTAAAAAAATATCAGCTGTTTTAATAAAAGCGTTTTGATTCAAAAACTGATTCTTATTACAAAGGGAAAAGGTTTAGTTGTAGACTAGTCATTTTTAACTAATATTCCAAAAGCTTAACTAATTAAAGGGGAGGTTGGGGAACAATGTATGGGTGTCAGTTTAATTGTCATAGCAAGAGTCATAAAAGTTGGGGTTATTAATGTTTATTTTAATACGTATATTTATTTATCCATCGTAATAGTAACACATAAAAAATTGTAAGTTCAATTATATCAGGAAAAATACTAAGTTACTGAAAATACTTTGTATGTTGGGTAATATAAATTACTTTTATATACCATTTTGTTTTAGTCATTAGGAATCCGATGAAACCGTCCATGTTCCTAACAGCATACAGATTTCTACAAATAAAAAATTTTCACGAAATACTTTTACGTGCTATCTAGGTTTCTTTACCTTTTTTTAAACGATTACATAATAAATAACTTCAACAAAACATTTTCTTCATTACGCCGTTTTACAAAGGGGAGTGCCGCAAATTCCTTGCATATCGGGTTACTTAGCACTTAAGGAGAGACCAACCTCACCCGTATAAGTGACGCTTCGCTAAAAGGTGCTCAGCTTCTACTACTTATAACTTCCGCAAGCTTTTTTAAAGATATTTTATTTTATACACTGTAATTTAATAGAACAAAGGCTAGCAAGAGCGGGTCGTACTCGTAGGTTTGTAATATTTAGCAATTTTTAAATATAATACACAGTTTTTCATCAACATAATATACAGTTTTTCAGTATTTCGTTTTTTTTGTTGGATATTATTTTATTTCTGAAAACTGTCAATAAACTAATCAAGGTACCTTTAAAAGAAATTAATGACGTTGACATCGTTTACTCCTTAATGTAAAATCACCAATATTTTGAGACTTAAGATACATTTTAATTATCCTTACAATATTCGCAAATAACGCATTTTAAATAAAGTTCTCAATAAATGGAAGTATCTTATAGAAACATTACATTGTGTTCGTAATGAGTTGTAAGAAGAGGATGAAATTGCATGGAAAAATGTTAAGTCCAAACTTCCAACTTGATAAACCTTCCCAGTGATAATTGCGCCCAAATAACTCTTACCTTACCAAACCTTGTCGCCATCCAGCGTTGAAAACCATTTTAAGCTTATCTCTAAAAAGAGTACAAATTGCATTCTAAATACGGACCACTTCATTTGGCAAACACCCAACAGATTATTATTTTTTCCAAATATTCTATGATGAAGTCACCAGACGGGCGGGGGACCGATTACTTCCAATCTGAGTTTCTCCGTAGAGGAAAATATTCCCGTTCAATCTCTCCCTTTTGCTCTCTCTTGTAACCCCCAGTTCTTGTCGTGAAACCGCATTGCAGCCGATGTTATGAAAAATATTTGGATCGGTTTACAGAACAAAAAATGTGGTTGCCATATTTCCACCGAGATGGGATTGCATGCCGACAGGTTATTTTAAAGTAGATCGATATTTATTCGCACTTGCTTATCTCAGTATTACACCGGTACAAATTGGAAGAAATGTTTTCTATTTCAAATGAAAGTTGCCAGCATTAATGTGATTTTTTTCTTTGTTACAGGTATTTCATCGCTCCACAAAGTTTTTGTAAAAGGATTTGAAGACTAAATCTTAATTTAGTTTTTGAATTTACATAACTCCGAAGCTAAATCTTCACAAATAGACAAGTAATTTCAAGTGAAAGAGTTCTCGGTAATGAATAAACCTAATTAGACGTTAAAGGTGATTATACAGTTTTTCTCCTTAAAGTCACGTTTGCGAGTCATTCATTTACAAAACTTGGAGTTATTTTTCATTGTTTAATTAATGTACGGCAGGAGTTTGTGTTATCTTATTCGCCAGTTGGTTTGTGTTTATTTTTTCACAACTCCTTAATTTTTTCGCTTGGCAATTTTTTCCGTCGCTAACGATGGAGAATTTGGAATTGCAAATGCCGTTAATTGCCCGATGGAAGTTAGCTCTCGCACTTAGAGGAACGCGGCGCGACTGATTGTTGAAATATTTAACGCTCCCAAAAGCCAAATAATTCAACGAAATGCTTTTGCTGTCAAATAATCACGCCCTTATTGTTGGACTAATCTGAATTTCTTATAATGTTTGTAAATCTTTTGACTTTAATTAAGGAACGGGGTACGTGTTTGGCGTCGTTATTGATAAATTATTATTCACTCTTCGTGGACAATCGACGACAACTAGATAAATTAAGGCTCTCAACTCAAGTAGTTGAATTAATGCTTCAACAGTTGAAAGGTTAAGAGGTAGACCAAATTTATTTGTAATTTTCAAACAAGCATTATTTCTTAATGTTTTTTTTACAATTCTGTATTTCATTAATTGAAATTAAGCTAGTAGGTACTTATGTCAAAATATAATAAATTATCACAGCACCTTATTTTTAAACATATTTGATATTTCATATTATACTACAACCACATCCGCTTTTATGAAAAATTTAATGAAACTCGATATAACGTCATTTATAATTGATTTAGATATTAGAAACTAAAGTTATGTTAATTCCTACTGTAATTAATTTGCGATTAAAACATTTTCGACAAATCATGGAGAGATCATGTAGTCCAAACTACCCCGACTCACTCATTCCACGAAACCAAATGAAAATATTTGTCCGAAATTCTTTCGCTGGCCGAAATTGTTTCTCCACCAAAAATGTATTGCGACCAAGATCGGGTCCACGATTACCCATTCACTAGTCATAAATTATATTGTTTTCATATTTATAACTTCTTTCTATTCACGTTAAATGTTTTTGATATTTTTTTAAAAGCTTCTGTCGTCCATAAACCGTTATCTTGTACCCTTATCATCCGCGTTCCACTTACTTGGGGTAAGTGGGGGTTAAAAGTATACGGCGCATAGTAATGTACGCAGTAGTGGATGTAGTTAACAAAACCCGAACCAAATGGCAAGCATTTAACCAATGAAGTTGAAACGGAAAATTTACTACCAAAAATATAAAAATGAAGTATCTGTTATAAAGCCTTGATTACTTTAATTTTACATATGCTATATGAGCATTTAGACATTTTATATAAAAAAAAAACAAAAAATAATAAACAAAATAGTTAAGTTAAAAATGTTGCTAAAAATTGCTATATTTCTAACAAAGCAGTAAACGAATTACAAACCTATAAATCTTAGAAACAATCAGTCCTTTTTAACAAATAAAATTCAATGTCTTCACCCTCGAATCTTCACTTAAAACTAAGATGCCTTTAAACAACTTAGTTGAAATATCTGCAAATAACGATCTAAGAATAAATTAAAAAGACAATAACTCGCAGACGCGACAGATCTCCGAATAAGTGCACTTACATTTAAAAATTAACGCTCTCCCGTCGATAGTATTCTTATAATCATCGCCCTAAACCGGTTTAATCCAGTTTGATTTATATCTTAGCGACCATGACGGCTTCGCGGACTGATTACTTCCTATGCATTAGCACTAATGAATGTATTTGCATTAGAAATCCGTGGATTAGTTACAGATCAGGTTGAATGTTTGATACAGATGTCGTATAGAGGGGTGGAAACTATTTGAGGGTAGTTTGTTATTTACGGTCTTGTCAAGACACAAATTCTCTTGAATACATTGTACTTTTTTGTGTAATGCCGTCATTTATACTACTTTTTACGTACCAACACTGTTAGAACCCTGAACTATCAGTTTTTCCCCTCAATCATCAATCAAAAACATTTTTCGTAACAAGTTTTCGAACTGACAATTATTCACACCTTGACGAATGTTCTGCCAATGATTTGCAATTTGATCCAACATTTGGCCACGATATCGGCAGACTTTCAAGTAACTTTCTATATTCAAAGCAAACTGTTACGTCATCGAAAACAACAATGGCGGACGACAGATGGCGACCCAGTATTGGGCAACTTAATCAATTGTTATTGGCTATTGACACATATGAGCCAATCAAGCGGAATGGATCGAGTGTCACCAGTCTAGTGGTTTCTGATAATGACATTCAATTTTGTAATCGGTATGTACCCCTTCGGACAGTGAGGGGTACGGGAGACCCCTAGTATTTTTTATATCATTACTATCCTGACTGACAGGGCCTTTTAGTAATAATTAATTGTGGAGATTTTTTAAGGGTAGGTTTGTTAAAAGTTACCTTTATTTTACAGAAGAAGTACTCAAAAAAAAGAGGGTTTATCCAATAAAAGCCGAAAAGAAAATCTTTAATTTTGAAACCAAGTTTACTTATAAAGTATAATAAGATTCTAACCAATGATAAACGGGGCGCAGACCGTCTGGTTTTAACTATAAATTTTCTCAGAGCCCTGGGGAACAACAATATTTTAACAATCACATGTTTTCCCAAATTTAAAATTTCCATTATAACTTCAAACATTTCGGGAATGTATTTCTAAAGATAAAAATGTTTGAAAAGCAAAAATATTACTGAGCATTTTTTAATCTTTTGTACGCATCAGAATTTCATAAACGATAAAAGACGATCTTAGAGAATCATAGACAAAAACAGTAACGCAAAAATGTATAAATAGATTCACAAAAAGCTCGTTTTAGTAAATACATATAGTAAATACCATACGTTGAAAAATTGGGAAGCTAGTTACATAGACGCCTCCACCCTATTTGTAAGTAAAATTCAGAGTCAACCGGCTAAAATAAATTACAGAAAAGAGTAAAACAGGCAAAAGTAGTATCCTTATAGAATCGGAAGTCATAATTAATGTGAGTAAAATAAAAAAGCAAAATGTCTGACGTTTGTCGTGTGACGTCGCTAAGTAAGCTCGGTTATCTTGGCATCTATTTTTGACGACTACCAAATGGAATTTATCGATCGATTTATTTTGTTTTTATCGTTCATTCTATTGCTCTGAGTTATTGTCGGAATCCAGTGATTTTCAAATACCGACACGCGACATAAACGTTTCCGTGAGCTTAGTTTTTTCTCGAAATTTATAGGGCGGGCAACGCCTACTAATTCATATGTGACATGAGAAATAGTTTTAAAATATCTATTTATGGAACAAACGACGTGCGTGACTTGACGAATACAAATTGACGTAATAATTAAATACTAAAATAATGTTACTTAAATAACTCAATACCAAAATCTAAATATAGGTTTGATATCACCAATCCACCTAATTCTAAACCATAGTTATTACCTGCAACTAATACACCTCCAATCTCATTTCGCTTAATGGAGATCTCGAGGGTCGAAATTGTACCGGTTAAATTAGTAATAACACTAGCATACGAGCATTTGGTTGGAAACAATCCAGTGAAATAATAGTGTCAGTAATAACATCTAGTTACGAACTTAATATACGGTCGCAGAATATGTGATACAACTAAACAGTGTCCAGAAATGAAATGAAAACAGCGCTGGCTTATCAACTACCGAGGTTCATTTTGAAAGCCAACTGGTGGAAATTGGACGTATGACAGAAAAAATATTGAAGATTTATAATTTTAACTTGTAGTTAAAGTCCAATTATTGTCCAAATATGATAGGCCATAGACATTCTTAAATAAGGCAAGATGCAGCATAAAACGAAGCCTGTGACACTTGGTCCTAAGTATGCATGAAAAGTTCCAATACCGATCATGAAAAAAAATACGCATTTCAATTTGGAACCAAACGTCCGAATCGTATATCTATTTTATTTTTCTACCGTAACAAATTGCAGAGCCGTATGCAGTGATTACGTAGCTCAAGTGATGTGCCCATAAATTTAAAATTACTTCGCGTAAACTTTTTAAATAACGAATCGAGATCGATTTAACGAGAATAGCACTGCGAGTCTGCTAGTTATTTATTTAGCCACTGCAATTACATTTTCGCAATTAGGTACATTGATGCAATCGTATTGGAGTATTTATCACATCCTCGTTCATGATTCAATTAGGTACACATATTGTTTAAGTTTGTTGACAAAAATGTCCTCTAAGTGTCTGATATCATAAAATAATGAAAAAATAATGAGTGTGTAAGTTAATGATGTGGGTACATAAGTACATTGATCCTAAACAATACCAATTGTAGCAAGTCTGACTTTTCCGACCGCAGCAGATTGCAGAATCGCGTGCAGTGATTGCCAAGCCGCAGTGATGCGCCAATTAATACGGAATCAATAATGGCGATTAATCGAGACCAGTTGATTATACCGCCGCTGACCAAGCTACACGCACTGTTAATCCAATTCGGTGCCACTCGGCGGTCGAGACTCAACTTAGATTAAACGGGGCCCTAATGCATATATTTATTTTCTTATTTGTGGTGAGGCACTGGTTTCCATTTATATTTAACTCTAATTGGGTTTACTGGTTTGCACTAAATGGTAAAATGAATCAAGTTCTTTTATTTTATTATTAACAACTATTATTTCCAGTGTTTTATTTATTTTGGGCCTTACATTTAGATACCGTCTAATCCACTTACTTAAATATAATGCAAGCTTTCAAACAACACAAATAAATAGAAGATATAAATAAATGAAAAGCATAAGTAAATAGCTTTATTGCTTGCTACATAAATGTCTATATTTCAATTATCACGTTAACTCCAAGCAAACAGCACTTATAATTTTTTTCACGTCGCCTCGTCGCCGAAAACGAAGCACGTTTCTTATTCCGAGTGTTATAAGTTTCTCGTGATGAAATATGATTAGAATACCTCGTGCTCACACCACTCAACGTATAAAAAAACATTAATTTTGACACATCGTCGGTAAACTCGGGTTTGCGTCTCGCAATATCCATCAGGCGTCTATTTGCATAGAGGGTGATAAATCTAGGAAAGAAATCTTATATGGAGACGATATTGGTTGAAGCTGGCAATGTATCATCTCGGATTCATTTGTTGACTTATTGCCCTATATGCCAGTTGCGAATTTGTGTGCTTCAATTCGATAACATGGAGCGGGGGGCGTTCTAGAAGTACTCGCAATTTTCTAATAAGTTCCCTTTAAGCAAGATAGACTTGAGTAAATTCTTTGAAGTTCTATTTTACATATCAACTATGTTCAATCGTACTCTGTTTTTTTTTCATTATTATACGTAACTTATCTATTGACAAACCTAAACTGCATCGTTTATGTCTAACAGCCTGTGGCTAACTTTATCTCTTATCTTGCTTGTGAAGCAAATAACTGTGCAGCATTTTCTACTATTAGGTAATAAAATTGACACCACAATTTTCAACTACAAACAAGATGCAACTGCAAGATGCAGTTTATTATTATATTTTCATATAATATAGTAATAGTGTTTTTAAACACCTGCAAATTTCGGGGCCCCACCACTACTTCCAGACTAGGCAGCGAGACCGCCACGCGTAGAGTTCACGCCCCGAAGCTTGTGGGGCCCCGAAACATGCACATTACTATAACCGCTAATTTAATTACTGATTAAATTTCTAATATCACACTGACGTTGGCTTCAAGATTGTTTAATAATAAATTTCTTCAGTTTCAGGTGAGTCTTGCCTCTAGTCGAGGGACTCGTAAGGTACACAAGTGTCACTATAGGAATGGTTGTTGTATTCATTAATTTCTGAAGTTATTTATTTTCAGTTATCAATTGGCTGATAAATATTATAAATACGTGTAAGTAAGGTATGTTGGATTTCATTGGGGCAAATTTATATAAGAATAAAGCAATAGATAATGAAATCACAGTCCAATTGATTCTGGACGATGGTTTCATAAAGAGTTAAAGAATATTTAAAAATCGCAAAGCTTTTGGTATTTTAAAATGGAATCCAACTCTCGCTAGCCTTAATTGAAACGATTCAAACAAAACGAGCTTAGCTCACTTCTGAAAAATGCAAAGATTCATCGAAATTAAATTCACTTTTGTTTAATTTCTGTCTTTTTATTTGCTGTTGGTTTGTTTTTAAAGGGGCATTCACATTCGCACAGTCTCCCAAAACCTCTGTTTTTTTTTTTCTGCCTTTAATGTTCCACATAACTGTCTGTCTCATTACTTTCTCACTGTTAGCTGTTTCTCTCTATCTGCTTTATGTTTGTATGCCATCGTAGTAGTTCTGTCATTGTCTGCGATGTTTTTGAGTTCTTTTTGCCCTTTCTGTTACATTTTATATTATGAAATGCAGTTGTTTGCATCTAAGTGTTAATGTAGTTATTGGGTATTTAGTAATAACTGTGTAATGACGTAGTATAATTATATTTTAATAATGTCTAGTATCTAAAGTTTCCAAGTTGAAGATGGTAAGACACACTTATACATACAACACAACTGCATAATTATACTTGGTGTTTGGTTCGTTCATGCTATTCCCGCATCCCGAAAACTTCTTCTTTAATCACTTTTGCACTACATCATAAAGTTGAAGGAATAATTATATAAGACTCGAATAATTGTTGAACAGTCGTGACCTAGCTCGAGAGGATTTAATTACACGACAAAACCCAAACATTATGGAACTACTAAAAAATTCATAAGTTCCTGAGCTTGCAGACCTCAAAATATTGATCGGTGGCTCTCTCTCATTCATGCTAACGTGTGACAAAGCCCGCTTTGGCTCACTGCTGGGTAAGCCACGCACACATACACACAATAGTCCAACACATACGTGCTATTAAAACCGTTTCAGCGGGCGTCAGCTGACTGAGGGAGTCGGGAGGGTGTGGGCCGTTATGAACAACGCATGCGCTGTGGCGAGTAAAGCGGCTGCAGCGCTTTATTTCCGAGCCAAGTGTTAGAGTAACAAGCTGCGGTTAAAGCTAGCCGCGCTTGGCGGAGTTAAATCGACACCCATTCAGAAAACAAACTGCGTATCACGGCCGTTACGCCGTTTGACGTAATTAGTTCCATGGAATCCGCATGTTGTCTTCTCGTATCAACACTTACGAGATGTTGAGTTGACAGATACATGAGTCAGTATGTCACGGTTATTATAAGCAACTGTTCCTCGTATCTCGCCTGTAATTATGAGGAAAATTTTACGAGTAGAGGCAGACTTCACATACTCTAATTAAATAAATAAACATAAACAATTAGCTGAATAGAACTATTATTATTACTTTCGTGCAATATGAACAAATTTGTGTCAATTACAAATTGTTGATAGTATCTCAAATCGAAAGATGAACAAAAATGCAATTAACAATCCAATGATTTCGCGGAACACACCCATAAATGAGGTGCAATGCCAGTAACATATTTCGTAACATATACGTCGTACGCAAAAATTCCGATGCAAAACGTATTTCACCGTTCGCAATAATTCCATCTGATTTTTAATTCGGCGCGCATATTCTCGTCACGTTCGCTAGCAATAAACAATTATTAATGCGTTGTTCGAGGCGCATGTTCACAGTTTTCGAGTGTGGTGGACTTTTTAAGTGTTCGTTAATTTCGAGTGGACTGGAAAAGTCGAGCTCGGAATGAGGCAATCGCTTTTACGGTTCAACCACTTTCGCGTCTATCGAAAAATCGGGCACACACATGATAAATTTGGTCGACTGTATCTAGATAAAACGCGGCCATTTTCGCTCGATTTACTACGGGATTTTGGTTAGAAAGGCTAAAATAATTTGAACGTTTGTTAGACTCAGTTTTATTGAAGCTACTGAGGTTCCTAAATGTTTGATTTATCGTCTTTTAAGATGCTTCTCGAAAAGTGAGCAAATGTGAAAGAATGCCTACAACTTTACTCTTTTCTTAAGGAACCTTTACCGTAATGATCCTCGAAATTTCTAAAATTATATCTTCTCCAATTAATTATTAGAATTTTCTTGAAGGACACTTAAGTAGCGTTTGATTAAGGGAAAGCCTGTCGCAAAGGCGTCCCTCAATACAAAAGTTATCCAAATCTTTTCCTTGTCTTAACCAACTGCCAGCCCATTTTCCCTATTGTGTCCTCCTTCACAAATTAAAACTTCTTCAGTGGAGTTATCTAAACTGATTTTATCTTTAGATTCCATTATTCTAAATCTGTGATTGAAAATGGTGAATTAATAAATATTTTTTGCCGTTAGCAGTGTTGTTAAAATGTCAATCGGTATTAGGGCGAATAAGGGTGCGAAGCATTGAGTCGATGATCCGTGATAGGGTTTAAACATTCGTTTAATTAAAAAGGCCGGGATTTAATTGGAAAAGTATACATTTACATAGTCTTTTGTTTGCTGCCGTTGTGATTTATATTTGGCGACGTGAGGAGGGATCAGTGAGTAGGAACGCGAATGCCGCGACTTTTTTGCTCCATTACACCGGATTTTATGCTGACACGTTGGTTTTTGTTACGCAAAGATAATAGAATGTGTTATTCGAATAATTGGAATAAATAAACTCCCTTTTAGGAATATTGGTATTGTTATGGAACCATTTTCGACACATATTTGCGATTTTATAGCTATCACGCTCAATATTCTCTACTGTTGTTTAATTCCAACGGCTTCTATAGATTGATTTGTATTGGGTTCCTCTCACTCTTAGAAATAAGGAGTCGTTTCATTTTTCAATAGACCAAGGTAGATACCAATAGGACTGTTATCCACTATGGCATGGAATCTGATATTTATCGACTTATATGTGCTTTTAAAACATGAGTATTAATTCCTTCCTTAGAGCTTAGCGGTATTAATCCCGGCTTTTAGCAATGCCCTTTACGTAAAGGTAGCACCCTTATCCCTGGCAATAAAGTCAAAAATCTATTGATATCAGTTTCTGTCAGCTACACTCTTGGCCGATCATAACATCCCATATTTTATCTCTCCGTTCAATTCTGTCCCCATATTCTTTATTTTCTTTGTCAAAATTTCTGCTTTCGTATTTTGCTCGAGCTAATATTTTTCGCGTTACACCTCAGTGCACTATGAACCTTATAAATGATTTTTATTTGTTCCTTTTGTGGTGTGCAAATCATTGTGTAGGTAGTGTGTTATTCAATCGAACTCCATTAGCAAATTCAAGTTGTAACGGGTTTTATTCATGTAAACTATAGACACTTGCAAATAGTCGAAAATAATTCTTAAATTGCTCTTCTCGATACACCTACGTCATGTATGACGGATGGTTGTCTAGAAAGACATTTGTTTTACCAAATCCTTTATCTTACTTGCCTATAATCGGCCTTTGAACCAGAAGTATGTCGAAATATAGTTATTTCAGTTATAAGAGTATTTTATTTTCTTTGCGATGTCTATTAAAGTAAATCGAGTAGTCAAATTAAAAAATAATTAAAAAATCGATTGTTATTGAAATTATTTGATCATCATGATCTATCCCAAGGTTCATTTAGGCCAGTGTTCGGCCCCAGCGGTCAATGGCTTCCAGCCATCTTTTGCATGTCGTCGCTCCATCTGGCTAAGAGGCCTCCCACGCAACTTTTCCCTTAACGTTATCTCCATTTTTGAACTCGATCAATATCGTAGTCTAAGACGTATATTTTACGCAAAATGTACCCTAAATATTGTATTCATTACATTTAAATTGTTTTATATTTATAATTAATCAATGTAAAATGTATTTTCTTATTAGATATAAAAAAAAAATTGTAAGTATGATGTGAATTATGTGAGTAGTTGAGTACCCACTTTTAAAGACCACACTATCACATACCATCACGCCTGTATTCCCCGAAGAGGTAGGCAGAGGCGTACTAATGTACACCCCCATTTCGCCGGTATGTTTTAATTCCATGTAATAGGGGCCGAGCCTATTGCCATCAACCGGGCACATATCCTGACTCCGAGCTGCTACTGGGAATTTCACAGAAAATCCAACAACACTGCTCTACCCGGGGACCGAACCCAGAACCTCTAGCGTAGCAGTCGTGCTTGGGACCACTAGACCAACGAGGCAGTTTAGGTCTCTATTTTACTTGCGTACATATTACGTACCTATACATTTCAATTCTGTTTTCCTTTCTACATAATATAAATAATCAAATTACATAGTTTATTACATTGCCCTACTGAAACCCTGAAATATGTAGATACTCTACGGAGCTCTAGTCGTAAACTGAAACGCGAGAGGCTTATGGAAAAATTTACTGTAAGTACTTACGGAACCTAGAGATACGTTCTGTAGCTCAACCATGAGTTCTATCGAATGGCTTTCGATAGGTTTTTTACGCATCGAAACGCTGTAATCTCATAGCAGATTTTAGTTCATTACGTAACCGCTAGAGGCGCTGCGCGGGTTTTCCATACAAATATTTTACGCAGTCGCTAGCGAATCTAGTGAGAAAAACTCATGGCCGACTAGGAGTCACTGGTAGACTAGGAGTATAATGCGGTCTCGCCTGATGAAATGAGGCATCAATTATGAAATTATAGAAGACTTGAGTATGGATACGTATGTTACTGCAGAGCCTGTGGTGAATTCAAGGAAACAGTGCAGCACATCGTGTCTGATTGTGACGTCCTGGCGACGAAACGAATGAGTCTGCTCGGCAACGGGTTCCCGAAGCCAGAAGACTTGTGGTTCCTTCCTCTCAGGGGGTTAACCGCCTTCATGAACCACGTCTTCAAAGAGTAAGGAATATACTGTAATGGGGACAACACAAAAGATCCCATTGGGTCGAAGTGTTGCTGGCCATACCAGCCCCGTTAGCAAGATAAGATAGATAAGATGGATTCGTAATTAATAAGTGTGAAGGTCGATAGATAACTTGAGGGGCTCATGGCCAAGTTGTAACTACGCTGATCAACCGATCTGCCAGGTTAAGCTACACTTGTCGCGATCAGTCTGTGGATGGGTGACCATTCTTAATATATCGAGACCCCTCCGTGCACGGAGAGCACGTAAAGTCGGCGGTCCCGGTTGTCATACGAACACCTATGATAATCGTTAGTGGTAGTCAGAAGCCTAAATAGCCTGACACCCAGTCTTTCCTTCGAATATCGGTATTGCCTAGAAATTGGGTTGCGGAGGTCTGATGGCAGTCGCTCCCTGTAAAATACTGATATTCAGCTGCATCCTGGTTAGACTGGAAGCTGACCCCAATATGCTTGGGAAAAGGCCAAGAGGAAGAAGGTCGAAGGTAACTTAAAACTTTCGTTTGTATACATAATCTTCAATCTTATTACATGGTACCTAGATGTATGCTTAGGGTTATTAACATTTGAACATATCAACTGCCTCATTGGTTTATTGATTGTAAGCGCGGCTAAAGGTTCGAATCCTGAGTAAACAAAATGTTGTTGAGTTTTATGTGAAATTCCCAGTAGCAGCTCGTAGTCTGGATTTCTGACCGGTTGATGGCAATTGGCCCGCCATTTATTTCACTGATTGTAATTAAATAATAAACACGTACACCTCTGCCTAATCCTTCGGGGATTAAAGGCGCGATGATATGTTATATTACGTTTAACAGATTTAGTTGATTAAAACTGGCTTAGTAATCATAGAAAACGTTCCATTTCCTATAATAAAACAGAGATTTCATACGATAACCTTGTTTATTACCACGAGTTGTTTACAAATACCATTCTGAAAATGCCGCTATCCAAGAATCCCGTCCACAAAGGATGTAACAAAAAGTAATTGTTCAAGTGAAAATAAACAAAAACCATTGTACATTACCGCTAAATCTATCCTTATCTGTAATTATGGGGGAAATAAAAGGAGGGATAAGATAAGGAAAACCCTCTTGGGACAATCTGAAAAACTTGTAATGATCGCGCTTGTATCGGCGTTACGGAAAAAATGTCGTTGCGATGTCCATTAGTGACGTAAATTGCTATCTTTTTGGATATTGCAACATGGCCGTTTTAAATACACGCTTTATTTTACGGCGAAATAAAATTGAAGTGTTAACAATTTTATAATAGGGGTTCGGCCGGGAGGGAGGGATACTCGTTTTAATTTTCCAGGAACATTCAATGAATAGTAACATACAATCACGCTTGTATTCTTCAAAGGGATAGGCAGAGGTTTACTAATGTACACCCACGAATTATGCCCGTATGTTTTGGTCCTATCTATTAGGGGGCGAGCCTTTTCCTGTCAACCGGACACTACTCCAAACTCCGAGCTCTGCTACTGATAATTTCATAGAAAAAGTAGGTACAATAATATTTTGCTTGACTTGGGAATCGAACCCAGTCTTGCTCAAAACCACAAGTCTTATGACACAGTTAAATACAAATTAAAAATTAAATATCAATATCCCTAGTTGGAAGCTAAAAGTCACTACTGAAATGATTCGTTTGTGTCATCGATTGATTGGTTCCATGGCCTCCAAAAATACACGCCCAAGCAGTTCAGTTTAGGTCAGTTCTTTGTTTGAAAGTCAACCGATACTTTAAAAATCGAATCTAAACTTGAATAACACTTCACCTTCAAATGACCTTAACCACTCATATCCGAACGAAGCCTAAAAGTAATAAATAAGACTTCAACCGGCGGCCGTAATTCAGAAGTCGCTTCCGACAGCGACAAAATATCTGCAAGTCTAATGCCGCAAGTTGCAGTGGGTAGGGGGGAGGGGAGGCCATGCATTACAAATGCAGGCGAACAAGTCGCAGACGCATGCCATTATCGCCCGTCTGGATTACGCCGGCTAAAATTTCGCCTTTGTGAATAAATAATTTGGACGCTAATAATATGATGGAGATAATACTTGCATGAATAACATTTTGTGGTCGCCATGTTGTTTGAATACCCCTTTATCATCAAAGTGTTGTTGGGTTTATCTGTTCTTTTTTTTATACTACTAAGGTGGCAAATAAACATACGGCCCGCCTGATGGTAAGCGGTTACCGTAGCCTATAGACGCTTGCAACACCAGGGGTATCACTCGCGTGTTGCCGACCCTAAAAACCTCTTAGCGATTTATGGAAGATTCACTGCACCGGCAATTTAAGGGAATATTCCTCTTGCTGCCAGCGCAGTGCATCCTTAGAAGGAGCTCTAGCAACCTCTGTTTATAAAGTAGCCCTGAGAAGGACTGTTTAATGCTGAGGAGTCCTGAAAAGGACTGTTCAGATCTATGATAGTGTCGCAGGGAAACACCGGGAGATCCACTAGGATCCACGCAGGATGAAAGGCATACCCAATGATGATGATGATCTGTTCCGTGGGTTTTGCTGTGAAATTCCCAATAGCAGCTCGGTATCTGGATTTGTACTGGGTGAACTGCACCCGCAGTTCACCAGACACAGAGTGTAACAGCAGTCCGTACAACTCTGCCTGACCCTTTGGGGAATATAGGCGTGATGGTATTGTGTACGTAGTTAATTGTTTTTAGGTCCATTCCCGGTTGTCGTACCCGTCCTCCTAAGCAAGCGTCAACTCAATATTCGATCACGTTGCAATCCCATACACTTTTATGTTCGTGGTTTAAGTTAAGAGTTAAGAGGACTGATCGCCCGCCTGGTGCCTGCAGTCGTCCCCGAAGATAAATAGAAATAGAATGTACGTGGTTATGGACAACCTAAAAGACTTATTTTTAATGAAGGAAAAAATAACTTGTAATCTTAGCATGGAAAATGCTTAAAAAAATACAAAAAGATAACCTAAAAGACTTCAAGCCATGCATGAATAGGTTGCTTCTAGATAAGCGTTCTCCATTGTCAACCGTCATCGTCACTATAGTGGTAAAAGAAAACCTATAAACATGAAAAAAATAATTTTTTCAATAGAACTTCATAGTCTGAGAAATCAAACATCAGAGCCTGAAAAGCAGATCAATTTATCCAAATGTTTGTGGTAAAATAACTGATATGAAGTCGCATCTAGTCAGGCTGAAAGCTAGTCTCATTAAAGATGAGATAAATATAGACGATTAATGTCTATCTTTTCTACACCAATATTTAAACACATTACTTATAATCAGATATTAGTATCTAGATCTAGGCTAGATCAAAGATACTTTATCTCTGCGTTCACTATTAATCTTCACTCCATTAACACTTTATGATAGATATCATAAAAACTGGAATAACACACATTTCTTATTATCTAGCCGATACATATCGCTGTCTAGACGTCTGCGAAGTATTGTCCAATTAAATGCCTTGTAAGCCATATTACAAAAGTATATTGTGCCATTATTATAGTAATAATACAAGATTTTGACCATTAAAGAAAGACACAATAGACATTTTATATAGTTTGTCCGCCCGAGTAGCCTGCGACAAACGTATGTTGTTGGAACCTGAAACGATTGACCAAAATATTTTGTTGACACAATCGAATAAACGTGCCTAATGGTTCTTTTGTATGCATCACCATCACACCTGTATTCCTCAAAAGGTTAAGCAGAGGTGTCTTATTGTACACCCAGAGTTTACCAGGTTATTTTTCTGTCCCAATTAAGAAGACGCGAGTTCAAACTCCGAATTTAATTCGACCACAATACGAATTGATTCGATAACTACATTATCTCTACAAACAAAAAAGTAGCAACATATCAATTAAATCTAACCGATATAAAGTTGATCCTACAAGATTTATATATCTGTCTGCTGAGGTTATATGACGCCATTTAAAGATAGAATACATAAGCGAACATTATAAGGCTAACAAAAAACACGCCATCTGCGCTCTCTTACAAACTTTATCGTTCAGTATTAAAATGACTGACAGCCCTATTATGTTTCGTCTAGAAATAAATATTCTTTTCTAACCCAATTATCCTTGTAGTCGGACGATTACAAACTTTAAACCAGTTTTCTTTTAGAAACATTGTACAAGCTATTACGTGAAATGGAATACGAGACATTTTTTTAATAAAAATCTAAATATCGATGACGAACTTTTGGGTAGACGATCTCTATCTTCATTTTGGTTGTCTAGACTATGGGTTTATGGCTTATACCATCAATTAATGTCACATTTGTAACGTTGTATCCATCATATAAGTTTATGTACTAGATATTGATAATCCCCTGACAGATTACTCACCTGTGATGAACGTTGACGAACAAGATCAGCCCATTGTATTTGTCGGTCAATCAATCAACTTATCCTGTCGCAGTCCAGTCTGCCCGTATTCTCCCACATGCAGTTGTTATTTGGAGAACCATGTGTGTATGTACACCTCTTGCAACAGATCATCGAGCTGTTTGATCGAGAATATACTTGAGACAGCATAATTTAAATTTTTAATTACATGTTCGAGGTTCAAGCTTGAAAAAGTACATGATCCTGCTAGCCTTTTTTTTAACTATTTTGGGAATCGGTCACCAGTTTAATGAGATGCGACTGAATAGATAGATACAGAGGATAATATTTATCTATCTATACAACTATACAAGGAAATGTGTAAATGTAATACATAAGAGAAAAAGATTTAACTATACAAGGAATCAACTTGCAAGTATAAAGAATAGTAACCAGACCTCGGAAATACCGATATATCCAACAATATTAGATACACAAAACTACCACACCCGTTTACTTTTATCATAGGTATGACGAATCGACGTGTGTCTTGAAGTCTTTTGATTTTTTTAATGTAATTAACAATAGGTACTTTTATTCAAAACTAAATCTAACAAAATATTTCCTCTTCCAAACTTCAGTTACAAAACCGCTCGTAGCGCACTTTGTCCGGCCGGACAGTGGCCGCAAGCCCGACAAGGCGCAAGCCCGACAAGGCGCAAGCCCGGACAAGGCACAAGCCCGGACAAGGCACAAGCCCGGACAAGGCACAAGCAGGACAAGGCACTAGACACTACGAGGCACTAGGAAATACGTGCATGCCTCGGGCGCTCTAACGCTTTGAGTGAAAACCCGTGTATGGCAAAACTAGGGTGATGCATAAATATGAACGCGGCGCAGTGTGGGGGATGTGTTAAAGTAGTTTTGTTTTATTACAATTAGAAGTTGAACTATTTTTAGGTAAAGTTAATATTGAATCCGTCATTGGTCCAATCTAGTTACAGTATCTATTGGCCGTAATTGCGGGTACTGATCGTGACGTCCCGAGTTCTATTTCCAGGTTGAGCAGGTCGGTGTTTTTTGTAAAATTCTCAGTAGCAGCTCGAGTTTGGAATTATGGCAATACATAGAATCTAAAACATACTGCTGTGGGTCTACGTCAGTCTGCTTTACTGCCAATATTAGCAGAACAAATCACTCTTAAATATTATAATCTATGTATACAATATCGGTAATACGAACGCCCATTAACAACCGCAGACAGAAATATGATGGAACACAAAATAATAATTATGAAACTTCCCCATCTATGTAAATCAATTAGTTGGTTCAGAGGTCTACGAAATAATTGGATCAAATGGAAAGCTCTCATTTCAATAAACAGTCTATAGACTTCGCGGCACTAGGGATGTTACTAACTTTACATTATTTTATCTTTCAATTTTCATCTTTTCTATATCCCAAATATACTGCTGTAAAGTCAAAGTCAAAGCATTTATTGCTTTCATGTGTACATATTGGTGTTATAAAGTTTGGGATCAACATGAGTAACGTGAGTGCAAATTCTAATTAATCACTAGAGTAATTAGTTACTAGGTACAAAGAATATGAATACGTTATGTAAGTACTTACATTAATAATAAAAATAAACCTCAAAGCTTAACCTTAGCGTATTTTTGATGTACAAATAACTCTACGCAAATCAGATAACGTAATTATATATATATACGTGACGTATTAAGTACTCCTTCGGGAGTCGGGTAAGAATTCAAACTATAAAAAACGAATTTGTTTGAGTAAAACACGTCTAACCGACGGAAATTTAGACAGTCAGAACGTATTGTTCGAGCTGTTTTTGTTTCATATTCAGATCCCCAAAGGGGCTCGTGGTTAAGTTATAGCAATGCTGATCAACCGATCTGCAAGGTTAAGCTACGCTTGCCGAGGTCAGTCTGTGGATGAGTGGCCATTCTTAACACATCGAGACCCCTCCGTGCCTCGGAGAGCACGTAAAACCGTCGGTCCCGGCTGTCATACGAACACCTAAGACAATCGTTAGTGTTAGTCAGAAGCCTAAAAAGCCTGACAACCAGTATATCCTTCGAATATCGGTATTGCCCAGAAATTGGGTTGCGGAGGTCTGATGGCAGTCGCTTCGTGTAAAATACTGATATTCAGTCGCATCTGGTTAGACTGGAAGCCGACCCCAACATGATTGGGAAAAGGCTAGGAGAATGAATGATGATTCAGATCCCTAAACAGAGAAACGAAAGACTGTATTCACTTCCATAACCCATTCCAGAATAACACAAACTCTTTGAACAATTCAAATATTAGATATTGATATTAATCATCACGGCAACTGGAATCCTGTAGCCCTCTCCGTGGTCCATGGGAAACCTCAGCTGCGTACATTAAAATATCTTCGGCTAAAAACGTTTCTTTTGTTACGCCTATGTTTAACCCGCGGCGTTTTCGCTCCACTCTTCTGATAGTTTAAGTGCACTGTCATTCTGATTTATATTTGGGTTTTTTAGACAGACTATCAAGCCTGTATTCCCCTGTAGTTAGGCAGAGGTGGACTAATATTCAATTCAATTCAATTCTTTATTGCATTCCATAATGTATAAAGTTGTTGTTAGTTACAGTAAGTGTCAATGATGGACCTTGTCGGGCACAGCAAAGTTTTAGTAAAGTAGAAGAGAGGAGGAGCGTTTCTTTTTTTGAAATTAATTAAAATTGGATGGATGATAGATGGATAAACCTACAGTTCGCCGGTATATTAAGGTATCTTAAAATAAGGAGCAAGCCTATTGGCATCAACTGGGCGCAAATTCAAACTGAGAAACGTAAAAAAACCCAATAATAACTTTGCTCGTACCGCGCATCGAACCCAGAAGGACCTATAATGTAACAGCCGCACTTTTTTTTTCCTCCTAGCCTTTTCCCACCCATGTTGGGGTCGGCTTCCAGTCTAACCAGGATGCGGCTGAATATCAGTATTTTACACCGAGCGACTGCCATCAGACCTCCGCAACCCAATTTCTAGGCAATATCGATATTCTAAGGAAAGACTGGTTGTCAGGCTTTTTAGGCTTCTGACTACCACTAACAATTGTCATAGGTGTTCGTATCACAACCGAGACCGACGGCTTTACGTGCTCTCCGAGGCACGGAGGGGTCTCGATACGTTTAGAATGGTCACCCATCCACAGACTAACCGCGGCAAGTGTAGCTTAACCTTGCAGATCGGTTGATCAGCCGTGCTTATGACCCCTAAACCAATGAAGCGGTATACCAACAAAATATAGGAACTGAACCTCCATTAATTCTACATTCATTCACTATATTCCGAAAGTAATATTCTACTCCGGTATCCGGGAACCAGTTACGAAGACAATGCCTTGGTTTGAACGAAGATTGATACCGTCCAATGGTCATCCATCAAGAGATAGTGGCGTCGTATACCAAACAATGACTAAACAAACCAACACGCTCTTTCATTAGTTAGACAAAAACTTGACTATAAAGACGATATTAATGACTTTTTGTGAAATTGAAGAAACATTTGGCGCTTTAATCAAATCGTGAAACAAAAAAAAAATTGCGTGATATTTTGTACAGTAAAAATGGAGAAGCTTTCTGTGAGTGTTCTCAGAATCTTGGTTCGGTAAAAGAATGAAAGTAAAATGATTTATTTGACAACAATAAGTTGGGTCACAGCATAAAAAAATAGAAAAAGAAATCTTCATAAAACATGTTGTGTGCCGCACTGTTTCAGTTTAGTCATTATAATAGTATTTGTTATGTATTTTATACAGGCAGATCTCTAGGATAGACTCTACTGGGTCATGGGTATAAATTACAGTCGTGTTCAGTAACTAATTAGCCAGCAGATTTAGATTGTAATGCTTTCACATAAATGCCATAATCCTATCTCTATTTGTTATTAAGAATAGCCGTTAGTTTTAGGTCATAAAATCTAGGTCTAGGTATATTTTATCAATACATTTTTATTAACTGAATCAACTGAACCTTAAATAAAATATGAGCTCACCACCGATGATATGCCCAAAAGAATATAATACAGAGGCAATACATAACCAGTATATACACCGACCTCGATACCCTAACGACTCGGGCGACGATAGAGGTCAAATAAAACTGGATGTTACATAATCCGTTATGTCCAAAGTTAAAATAACATAAAAATATTATGGAGGTCACACATGCTGCCCTTCAGATGACCATAACATTCTGCGGTCACAGGCATAAATTCCCTCATGTAAACCCAGGCCTATTTAATATTAAGATGGCTTAATATCAGATAAAACTCGTTATTATATTGTGATATAAAAATAGGGTATTTAGATATACCTCTGAAGTACTTTCTAGTGAAAAATTGAGTATTATGTTGAGATTGGCAGATCTTTGAAATTTTGAAGAGGCAATTAGTCTGAAGCCAGGTTTTGAAGAAGGTTGCATGAGTCAATTCAGATCTTAGTCTAATAACACTTCAGTTAACGCATATACATTATTCAAAGCAAACTGAAACTTAGAAAAAATGGATGTAACCTAGCTATTTTATTGAATTGAGCACCAAAATTAAATAAATATATTTATATTTATTTATTAATTAACTAACTACTTAACTTATTAATTAATTTCCGTACAGTACCAAAATTGATATTTTTTTTATTATTTCAGTATTGAACATTACGTTGTTAACTTACCATATTCACGCCTTTATTACATGAGGGTAGGCAGAAATTACAGAGTCTAATTGCTACGATATACCTACCTAATTTGTCATACACATGCGTTGCTTGTGATTACTAGACGCAAAGACTTCACGACTTTAAAATCAGAATTGCTTCGCTCGCTCTATAATTTTCAAACACGTCTTTCTCTTAATATTGCAGTGCAAAAGCGAGATGCATTCACAGAAAAGCAACGTATAAAACATGATTCGCGCATCTCAAGAAACTTGTATTAAGAAAGAAATAAGTTTTGCTCCCCGAAATTAGATTTGAAGAAACTAATTTAACCACAAATAGAATTGTATCACTAGTTAAAGTAAATTCAAGTTCTAGTACATATCTAAACTGATTAAATTTTCAATTGAATTAAACTAAATGCGGTGAAGGGGTTGATATTTTAGTTGTCTTAAATATTGAGCTTGTGGTTTTATGAAACTGAAAATTCATTCAAAATATATACACTCAAATTAATGAGATACGTTCTGACAAAACAAATGCATTTCATTCACATTTATTATTATTTTATTCCTTAATTTACAAGACTCTATCTACATAACCGAAGTGTTTCACGCAAATGTTTAAAAAACTCCCAAACTCTAGATTTTGTTTTTAGCAAACTAGTGAATGTAGGTTTCCTTCAATATTGCATACACAGTACCTACCTTGATATTAAAAACCCATCAAATATACCAAAACCTAACAAAAATCAGAAGAGTATCGAGAATCGAGATCAAATACTGAGATACCTCGGCTTTCAATCAACTGACGAACGCAAACCCAACATTAAAAATACTAGCAGGAATTTCGAACAAATTTCACGAAGCCCTATCTATCGCACACCCCCATTGATCGTGAAATAAAAAGGCACTGTTCACAAGGGGCTAGGAGACGCATTAGGCTGCGTTCAGACGGCAGGCTGCGTCGCCCGCGGGTTGCGCCGTAATCAACGAAGCTTTGTACCAAGAGATGGGAATTACAGATACGCAACGGCCCTAGGCAGTGCGGGCGCGTTGTGATTGCGGCGGCAGGCGAGTGCCGCGGTCTTTATATTTATGTCCTGCTGGTGCATGCGCATAAAAGTTTATTGGAGATAGGATAGTGGGAAGGGAAGCTGAATGCAATCGGCAGTTATTGCTTCTGTTTTTTTTTTGTAGGTTTAAAGTGGTGTCATGATATTGCCCCATGCTAGAATTTTCTCCTACATTGTGGATGCGTTAAGAGACACAATTAATTTTCACATACAAAAACAGCCAAACCCGAAACGATTAATTGTAAGTCATACATATGTATATCTGGGATAGTACCTACTTCAAAAGTGTCATCAAGATATAATATTGTATATAATATTATCTTTAAATTTTTCAGTGTAACATAAATTTTCCGGATAATATTCCGTCTAAATCGATAATTTATAAAATAAAATACGATCATAATACACTAACAAGACATTCAAACAAATCACAACTGTCTACACAAGTTACTCAGTCAAGTGACTCGCCCTTGCAAACGAAGCTCCGTACATATGTTTGAACACATTTCGTTCACACGCCTTTGCCGCCCACGTCAACGGAGAGCCTTTTGTTCTTTCCATTAGGCTCGAATGCTAACTGTGTCTGAACATACCCTTGTCGAAAACTTGCGCGATAGACGTTAGGTGAAATTACAATGAAACTCGAAAATATATACAATGTTATTGTGATAGGTGATAGAGGGACTATATTGAAATAAATTTTACTTTTAGCTGAATGCCTAGTATTATGGACCCACATCATTCATTGTTACTAGAATTATCAGAATTCAAGAATATAGAATATTCGGTATCAATATTAAAGTGTACTTTTATAATTTCGTTATCCTAGCTATTTGTAAAGTGCGTCAGAAAAGAAAAAAAATCCAATTGTTTTTAGGTATTACTCTTTTATTGTAGATACATATTTCCAAGGTGTTGAGTTGTCTTCTATTTGCGTATCGTTCCAGTGACGTACATGTATGTAAACTCATGACCGCAGGCGTGCTGCTAGAGGTTCTGGGTTCGATTCCCAGGTTGAGCAAACTGTGTATCACCTCCAAAAATACAGCAATGAATGGTATACATCAATTCGCCTCTGCCTAATACAGAATACAGTATGCTTGATGATATCTCACGATACACGTGAGATAAAAATAATCTACTTTACATAATCTACATAATAATATATAGAACTAAATATAATATACAAAACTACACCTGCCCAGAAAACTAATAGCTTTCACAGAACAAACATCTCGGCAATACTCAGCATTCAACACACGCCGCACCAAGTCTCATAAGTCGAACGAAATTTTAGTTATTTATAGGATACATTGACACTTATTGGTATTGTCAAGTAAGAGGCGTGTTTACGGAGCGGGTGATGGATGGCGCGGCATCAGAGCCGAATCAATCTTCGTTCGCCGGAGCGTTATCAAACAGTTAAGTCGAAAGCCATACAATGTTTGGAAAAGACATTAAAAGTTCTTTTGTAATGCTACCGTTACAATGTAGTCCTATCAGGGTATTTTTAACTGTTAAGGAAGGAAAGAGTCGCTTTCCTTATCGTAGTTTCTTGTAAATCCAATTTTCTCGAAGGTACTAATAGGCGACCCTATCTGTACAAAACATAACATACCGCCATGCTTTTATTCCTGAAAAGGTTAGGCAGAGGTGTACTAATTTACACCCACAGTTCACCGGTATGTCTAGATCCCCATGTAATTATAGGCCTACTGCAATTAACTAGGCACAAATTCTATCTCAAAGCTGAGTTTTTCATAGAAAAACCCAATTAGACATTACTCGTCCTGCGAATCGAACATGACATCTATCTTTGCCATCACCAGATCCAGACAAACAAACATGTTACGTCCAGCACTTTTTATTGTACCAGCTTAAAGGCTAACTTATGTACACACAGCACATCATACCATACAGTTGCTCTACAAAAATCATCGCTATTGCCAATCATCAAAGACATAGAATATAGTAACAAAAGATAATAGAAAGAGAATCTATCTTCTGATAACAGAAACAGCTCCCATTGATAACACTTGACATTGAAATTGACAAATCAACGAAATCGCCAGCAACACAGATACGGGTCTATGGAGTATGTTACATCCTAACTAAACGCCCTTAAAAGTTATTTCATCGGCCATTGTAACAGACATAAAAGCTAAAATCACGAAAAAGCTGTAGTACCGAAATGCCCCGCGCCGGGTGTAGGGCGGGCGCGCATTTTCCACCCGGAAGTTCGCTGGGCGGACTCGAACAGCGGATTTATGGCGCCACATCCGCTTCCGCCCCCCACGACATACACATTATATCGATTTTCGATTCATTCATATTTTTTGTTAGTAGTCTCTCCGATCTTTTTTGGCTGACCATTGCGATTGTCCAGTATTATTTTGTAACAACTGAAATTTTAAATAGAATTTTCGACGTAAAATATTATGCGAGCTAACAGGGGTTTTATAACTAAAATAAAACATTATTTAGGATTGCCGCCGGAAATATGAGTCTCAATTGAAAACATTTATGTTTTTATGCCCTTTGATAAAACACTATCAACAGTTTCAACAAACAATACATATATACCATCGCGTTATGTAGTGTGATACTAATAAAATAAAAAGTGATGGCGTATAATATTTTTATAAAGCTTGCTTATAACCTCACGCAAGTATAAAAATCGTATAGGCAGATGTGATGTGTATAGACAAGTCAACAAAAACAATCAAAGTATTTTCCAAATTTCCATGTTACGTGTAGAAATCAAACAGCCTACGCAAATACCAATTGAGCGGCCTTGTTCTATCGCAAAGTCGAAAGTCAAAATTTTTCACTTCACTTTCGAAAAGTCTAAAACGAATTGCATGGTTCTAAAAAGTGGATCTTGGAAAGGATAACCGCACAAAGAGTATCTACGTTGTATTTATATTTTGCAAAAAAGTACATTACGTTTACCCCTAAAGCCATAACGGGCTGCTTCCCCCATATAACCCCCTGAAAATCGATACGCACTTCATTTTGTTACAGACACCCGTGGCACCGTGGCCTTCGTTCTTACGTAAATAAAATTGCAAAAGTCAAATACTGTAAACAGCTTGTAAGCAACAGGCTATGATAGTCTCTAGAGAGAAAAAGGCGTGTTTGTTCTCAAGTCTAATGTTTCTTTTAAATTTCGATTTTCTTAACTTATGACTTACATTGTAATTATATTTTTTTAAAGAGTGTTTATGGATCTTAAATCGATTTTATCGCGTTTATATTAATGGTGTTTAGTTCCTGACGCTGCATGGCATCAATTTCTAATATTCACGTGTCAGTATCTACGGAGTTTCTTGGCGATTTATCTCAACACGATCAACTTTTGGTATTGTTCAATACAGTTTTGTCTTTAACTAGAATTTGAGTTTTTCTACTTATCTACAATAATCTACATAGGGGTATAGTTTGAATGGAACACATTCTATCACCATGCCACGTCAAAGCTAAAATTCAGGCACACCTCTTTCGCTTCATCGACCTTCATTAACCGAATTAATGTCATTACTATTCATTGATGTCCTATATAATTAAAGCGAGTCGACCATCAATTATTCTCCATTCCATACCCACATGAATACTTTATGACTGACCCTTAAAAGCTGTAGTACCAACAATTCAATGACACCACAGAAGCCAAATTCAATGGAACGACCGCATTAAGAATAATAAATACAGTTAATTCGTTTCCCGGTTAATAAAATAACTGTCCTAATATCGGCCAGGGGTTCCCCTGCTTACCTCCATTTCCCTAACCAGTGTTTAGGAGTAAATTGTGGCTATATTTTAAATAGTAATCGTCTGTTTACACCTGCGGTAGCAGTGTAGAGTTCGGACTTTATTTTAATATAATTCGTTTTGAATGGGATACTTGAGGATATTGGGGGTTATCTTGCGTAGGTTATTTTACATAAAAATGAAAAATGAGGTTTACTCCTCTGGGTAGCTTATAAGTGTACCACAGGAAACAATTGGTACATGCCAAGATAACGACTTTTAGTGTTCAGATGTATAAGGAATCACGTCGTGTGTCAAAATCGGTACAAGATTAAAGAATATTTGGACGCTGTTAAGCATTAGTGTGTTAACCCACACCGAGCTAGCCCGACTGCCGAAGGAGGGTTATGTGTTTGACGCGTATGTATGTATGTATGTCCGTTCCTATGTCCACTCGTAACTACTCAACGGCTGAACCGATTTAGATAAATGATACCTCATTAGATTCGTCTTGATGGCACGAGTTTCACTGTGTACATGAAGTTCTAAATAATCAAAATGGCGGGCTTTATGCTCTTTCATTTGCAGGCAGATTTTTTTGAAAATCATCTTTGTGTATAATTTTTCTTTTCAAATGATCATTTAGGATCTATTGAAATATTGAGTGATAGTTATATATGATTTAAAAACTAAAAGAATGAAATAAAACAAATTATTCAATGAAACAAAAAACCCGACTGCGTTAAAAGTACGAACTAAAAATCCAAAAACAAGACTTGGATGTTGGAAAATGTTTTGCAGGCGGGTACAAGCTATTCGTTCGTATTCTGAACCATACTAAATTAAAAATAAACCTTTTTTTCTTTGCTTGTCCTTGCCTTGCCTGCAATACATTTTCCAACTTTCAAGGCTTGTTTTTTGGATTTTTAGTTATTTGTATCCATCATCTACAAATCTACGTTTTTTGCAGATCAAATGTAATAGCTTCAGTTTCAATATCCGTCTTTTTCTTAATTTACTATACTGGATCTAAATGCTCTTCAGTGTACAAGTCATATATCTTTTGTAGGTTGCAGTTAGGAGCTAAATATTTGACATCTGATTGTGATCGATTATAGTGCGATTTATATTTGGAAATTTCTTTATAAAGCTTATTACTTCTTCTGTCTTCTCTGTAGAAGTTTTATTTTTCCACCGCCGCTTCCTCTATTATATGTTCAGTATTTCTCGCTCTTCCACCTTTTGTCTAATTCTACTTTATCCGTGCATTTAAGGGGACAGTTAGAGCTAGTTCAGACACGGCGGGAACCGCGCGATTTCAGAATCGGAAGAGTTATTAAGTAATCGTTCAGACATAACCGCGCGGTTAATCAAGCCGCGCGGTCACGGCAATCCAACCGCCAGAAAATAGAATCGCGCTGCTCCCGCGCGTTTCTATTACTATGGAGTCTTTACTCTGCGTTCAGTTGCGTTGCGGATACCGCGCGGTTAGCACGTCGCGCCTGATCAGTTCAATTAGTTCATCAAAAGATTTTATTGACATTCTGAAATAGTCAAAATTGTTTTTATCATACATTCTTAAATTGGGATTTAACGTTACGAACTGACCATGTACTAGTCGGTCACTTAATATTGGATGCACCCAATACCGCCTTTTCTTTTTTTTAAGGAGCAACCACCAAATCGTATGTGTCTGAATAGCATCACAATTTTGCGGTTCCAAGCCGCGCGATTCGTGAACGCGCGGTTCCCGCATGTCTGAACTAGCCCTTACATGTAAAATTACTACCACTATAATCTTAATTTGTGTCAACTTCCGAGTCATCATAATTATTTTGTTCTTTATCTGGTATATTTCCAAATATAGGTAACATCTGATCAACGTCCACAATCTGATATAAGCATTTTTATGTTATCCGCAGTATAACACACTATTGCTTTTTGTTGCAATGTAAGGCACTTAGGACATAAATGCTAAATACAAACCTTAATGTAGGAAATAAGCAATAACAATTTTAGTACTCTAAAATATTCTGCGATTTTTTCCAATAAAATGGATTGCACTATCTTAAACCTTATGATCTAAAGAATAAGCCTGCATTCATAACTCAAAACCCGATTTTCTGTGGGTTAACACACGAATGCTTCAGCGTCCATTTGGCAATGCTTTTTTCTGATCGCAGGTGAACTCAGGAGCAGAGTCACTCTCTCAGAATATAATATAAGAATATCTATTTTTATATTTTCCCAAAGACATTTAATACACTCTTTTAAGGACCTGTTTCAACATCTCTGGATAGCTGCTACCCGCCAGATAAATGCATAAATGGAACAACATTTATATGGAATTATCTGCCAAGTAATTTAACAGGAACTTATCAGAAGGTGGTGCAACAATCCCTAAATCTCTTTGTTTATGACGCTAGTAAACGCAATTTAGACGCTCCGTCCTCTTTTTTTGATATAAACTTGATATTTGCAAGTGATACTGTATCACACTACAATATATCCCAAAACACATTTGCGAATGCATCTCAACCCCTCAATGCTGTTCTTCCACTGCAAGATCAGCGCACACTGAACACAGTCACTTAAAAACCGTTCACACATTCATCTCCTTTCAACTTTAGTATCGCGATGCGATCGGTCGCATTGACCCAAATGAGCAGGCATTTGGCGACACGCCCGCCGCCGCATGTTGCCTCTACCACGGCACGTGAGGGTTATGCGATACTTTCGAATGGAGCACCATCCATTGACGAGCATCATAGCATAATAATAATGATCTGAATCGTGGGAGAGCAATGAATTGTAATGTGGGAATATTTACGTCTGATACTCGTTACAATTTCGCTGATATGATAATAAAAATGTTATTTGCTTATTTTATGGTAAAGAGATTATTTGATTGGTAACGATATCTCGGAATGTAAAATGTCTAATGACTAGCTATTATATTCATGGATATATATAATAGCTAGCTAGCTTTTGAGTTTAATACAATATAATATAATGTATGACTCATTAGCAAAAGTAATTTAAAACTGTTCTCAAATTTCTCGAGAAAGATCTTAGAGCTAGAATTTAATTAAAGAAAATCTTTATTATAAAACTCAATCTTGCCTTTTTAAGTCTAACATTTGTTGTAAATAAATATTGGCTAAAGATTTTTGATAAAAACATTTATAGAAAACTTAACAGAATAACAATAAATTAAATAGCTCTATTTAAACAGTATCATGATCGTTCTAAAACGCCATCTAGTTTCCATTTAACATAAATTCAAAGACAATTGAGACGGTTTACAAGACTCGTAACAAACATTATGTAAGTAACATGTGTTTGTTAGACGATTACGTCACTCTTAATGACGAGATAAATTGCCTGCCTCGTCAATGATTAAGTAATTTTCATTTACAATATTAAAATAGAATAAGCAATATATTGTCCAAAAAGTGCTGCTACAGAAGTTGATGTTTTGATATTATGCTTTTGATAGCGCTATACAACGTCATCGTTACATAACTGGTGATAGTCATTATCAAAGAAACATAATCATCAACACAAGTCTTTTAAAAATGGATAAAATACTTATGGTTTGGGTTTACGGGTTGTTATTATCATATACCTACGGAAAGATTTCGTAGACAACATTTCGTAGCTGAAATTTCGTAGCGCTACGGCGTAGGCGTGATATCGTAGCCATAGGTCGTAGACGAGGCACGACAAACACAATTTCGTTGATTATAAGATTTATGGTTTAAAACCATAGACACTTTTTATCAATATAAGGGTGTCTAATGTAATGATTACCAATGAATGATATTTAAAACTACTGACTTTAATAAAAAATAAATAAATATTACTTTTAATGGTTGTGTACGTTGGCGAGATAAATAAAAGCAATAAAACATTAATCACAACACTATCCACAGATCATAAACCCGTAACGGCAGCGAAAGGAATATGTGTATAATTAAATTCATTAAATCACTGGCAGGCATGGAATGCGTAATGAAAAACAGGGGGGCAATCGCCGTAAAAAAATGACAGCCAAACCATAACTGAACCTTAACCATTTCACAACTTTTTGTCATTTGGTATCGCGCTATTTGATTTGACAGCAACATCAACCGTAACTGGATCATAACCATTTCTCAAACGCTGTCATTGTGTACGAACCGTTACCATTTCACAACTTTTTGTAATTTCGAATCGCGCTATTTGTTTTGACAGATACTTCAGCCGTAACTGGACCGTTACCATTTTACAAACGTTGTCACTGGTTGTCAAATGAACGTTTGCCACCGCAGCCACTTTTTGTGAAACGTTTGTGTGAAAATATAATTATTGTGTTAGTTTACGACGATGTTTCACGCCATCAACCTTCTAAAAGGTCCCACTAGTTGGATTTAGTGAAATCGCAGGCCCGAACGAGGCGACAAAATTTACGGAACAGATTGAGGAGTAGCGCTTGCTGGTCGACAGTTTATAAAACGATACAGACTTTCAAAGCAGATGAAATAGAAGCCTGAGCTCATAGAAAAGTTGGCTCCTCATATTCCACCCACCCTTCGTTCTGATACTCTGGATGTTACAGCTAAGGTGTGTATATTTAAATGTATCAACTTGGTAGCTATCACTTAGGTATGTACACCGCCGAGGGCTACTTAATCAATGTTTTATTACTATACCTTTAGGTAGTTTTAGTTTGAACCACAATTTCAGACTTCCACCTTAATTAAATATTGCATATTTTTTCAGTTTTAGTTGCTCTTGCATTCTACTGCTGCTGGGTTTTTTCAGACCATAGTTAGAGATTGGCAAACATTGCTTATCGTAGGACAGTGTTTCCGAAGCAGACTTGAAAGTGACGACGGTTTCAAGCAAGCAACATTGCAAACAGCAACAACCTAACCTAACCAACAGTTTATGAGCGCAGAATGACCGAAGACGCTAGCGGTAACAGCTCTCAAGGCTGGAGCCATCAATGAGCTTGAATAAGACGCACGCGCCAGTAGGCACTGATAAATCACCGTTAGGAAAATAGACCTATATTGGGTTGAACATAAACATTTTTTTATACACATAAACTTTTTGTCTTCTACACAAATGTTTTTGTTCAACCTAATAATACAATTATGGCTTTAAGCTATACTCTGTAAGTGTTACTACATAAATACTTATTTTTATATTTTTGGAAATGATGATGTAATAAAAGTTCATTAAAATGTATAAGTATGTTTCTTTCAAATCAATTAGGATTTAAAAATTACTACCTACTTTTAATGTCTTCTAGGTAAAAAGAGTCATTAGTCTAGTGATCTTTAACGCTAGAGATCTCGGGTTCAATTCCCAATAACACTGCTTGACCTGGGAATCGAACCCTAGATTTTCCTATGAAATGCTCAGTAGCAGCTCGGAGTTAGGACATGTGCCCGATTAATGGCAATAGGCTCGCTCCCATAGGACCTAACATACCGGCAAACTCTGTGCATTAGTGCACCAGCTCTTTCTAACCCTTTATGTACCTTCTAGTCAAGTTGTTACAATTTTAGGTGTCAAGATAAGACAAAGGCAAACATTACAGAAAAACATTTATTTGTAGGTAGGTAAATGTATTTTTACATCTTATTCTCATTCTTCATTTTCTCTACTTCTTCTTTCACTGGGACAATCTATCAAATTAATAATAGTTTCTAATTAATTATTGTTTCCCACTCCTTCAGCAGGCTGTCCGTAAAACTGAAAAAAGACAAAAGGGCGAGATTTGATGTCTTGTGGTCAAACGGATTGTTTTTAACGACATGGACAAATACATTGTTTCTAATTCATAACAATAAGTACATATATAAAATGTAAAGTAACTCCTAACTGTATAACTGATATTTTCTGTCAAGAATCTTGCAAAAAAATTAGGTACCTAGATTGCATCTTGATGAGGAAGATTTTTAGGGTACGAGTGAGACCACAAAAACAGCTAGTTTCATATGAGTTATTTTCCTTTTGCAATACCTACGATACTTACTTCCTACTATACCTACTAGAATAAACGAATGATTGTTGAACTTTACAAAGGAAAAAACCTTCTTTACCTGCTTATCCACCTTTAGAGGTATCTTTGACCACTCCTTGGCATTTCTTGCAGGTCCTTCTACATTTATGATATCGACGCATTTTCACTATAAGCTTGCGGACAGAGCACGATGCCCTTTTAATCTCACTCTTCTTAGCGCAAAGTCAAGGTGAAAATCCAGGAATTCAACGAGGAGCTCCAGTTTCCGAAGTGTTGATATTCTGCGTTTCATTTACATCAAATTTTACGGCAGGAAAAGTAGGGTTTATTGAAGAAACTAGTTTTTTTTTTAAATAACACTTATTATATCAGTTATTAACTGAATTTTAGCAATTTAATTATTAAAACTTTATTTATAAAAATTGTTGTTGTTGTGACAATCAATGACAAATAAATCAAAAACCGTCAAATAATACATGCAGCCAGTTATAAGTAGAGCAATAAAAGAAGTTCCAATTCTAAGTCGAGAAATCGATTGTGTTTTATATGAAAATTTATATGGCAAATTAGCTTCTCTAGTCAAATTAACATGGCAACATTCAAACGGTTCACATTTGGTTACGTTGCAGTTATGGTCCAACTTTGGTTGACGTTTGAAAGTTTGCGCGATACCGATTTCCGTTCAGCTGGATCGTAACTTTTTGACAACCAAAACCAAATCTGATGCGAACCATTTCCAAACCTCAACCGTTGCAAATAGCGCGATCGCCCCCCAGAACACCATCGGAACGGTGATCGTCACATAAATCGAACTATTTTTATTGGCAACTGGCTCTCGTTGGCAAAAAACGGGTGTGCCGACTATTTGATTGCTGAAGTATGTCCATATTTTTTGCTAGAGCGAGCGTTTTATGTTTTGCAGCGCCATCTGTCGGCTGGCGTATAAGTCGTGCGCAGATGTCGCCCCGAACGTCCCGAAACTAATAAATGAGATGGCCCTGCGGGAAATTAAAAATAGTTTGGCGCAAATCAACGCTTGAGGGTTGAATATTGAACTATAACTTTGTTGCTTTTCATTGTTTTATGAGGAAACTCGTATTGAGTGGGCCTGTAAGTTTACAATTAAATTCCATTTATATTATTAGGATATTAGATGACTATCTATACATGTGTTGTTGCATGGATACGGTGAAACCGGTAGATCAAAATTGACATAAAATTACATGATTTGAATAGCAAATGAGATAGTATCGATTGCTCGATACTTGTTTACATAAATGACAATACAACAGTTGATAGACATGTTTATTTATCCAGACACAGTAACACAAATTACATTACATTAACATTAGATTACAGTAACGGGTTTGATTCCTACCCTGGACAATAATTGCAACTGAGTTTAATGAGATCTCAGTGTGGTGTGAAGCTAGTATCTGTGAACTGACAATAACATAGCATACCATCACGCCTGTATTCCTAAATCGGTTAGGCAGAGGTCTTACATACACACTCTTCATCCGTTTAATAATTAAACTGAGTAAGTAAACTTCCTCGATATCGATAGTAGGTCGTAGGTGCGACCGCTATTCGAAGTCCTGGGTTCAATTCCCGGATCGACGTTAACACAGCACCTAAACATACCGGCTAACTATGGGTGTATATTAGTACACCTCTGCCTATCCATTCAGGGCATAGAGGTGTGATGGTATAATAAATAAATATCTTTGGACATTTTACACAGCACCATGTAGTCCCAAACTAAGCAGAGCTTGTACTATGGGTACTAGACAAAGGATATAATACTTATATACTTTTTTTTTGTAAATACATACTTATTATACATAGGAAACACCCAGACAAACACAAATACTTATATTCATCACATAAATATTTGTGTCCTGTGGGAATCGAACCCACGACCTCGTGATCAGGAGTCCGGTACTCGAACCACTAGACCACAGACGGCGTCAAAAGTCATCGGTATATACAATAAGTACAGTTACCAACGTTACAAACACAACTTGTTTCTTATTGCTTCTCCCAATCAACTTTCGTCGACTTCACCTGCACAACTTGCAAACAACGGTTGGTTCACACAAAACTTACGTTCGGACACAAAACCGAATATTTTCGTCGCAATATTTTTCGGAAAAGTAAATGGTTGTGAACAGAAAGGAACAGTTGCGAAACTTGAAACACTTTTGAGCGCTTGTTTTGATTTACAATACTATTTCTCAGAGCTTTTCATAAAAGCAAAATGGGTAGTGCCCATATTTTTATGAATGTTTTTATATCTCCTGCCAGGAGCAAAGAATGGGGAATTTAGAATGGCTCTATCGAGGTTGAGCTTTACTGCTAAAACTGCAAAAGGCTTCCAATTCTCCAAGAACTAAAATAACTTTCGACGATTGGGTCAACGACGGTTATTGCGTTAGAATGTATCCCTCTAGTTTCTTATATTCTTTGTTAATGGCTGTATTATCAAAAGGAATTAATCATTCCTCATCTTGGTTCTACCCTGGTCGGCTTCTAGTTTAACTAGAACGGTTAGATATTTTTTAGAATGTTACACAAAACGACTACTATTATACATCCGCAACCCTTCTTCTAGACGATAACGATATCCAAACGATAAATTGGTTATCAGATACAGAAATAACATAATTATACGACACTTATTAAAGAACGGGGGGATTTCGATTTCTTAAGAATGGACACTCATCCGTAGATTTGCCGTGGCAAGCGCAGATATCCTATAATATATTAGATATCTATATATTGATCAGCGAAGTAACTAAACAGTCACGAGGGATTAATAATAAAGGTACAATTAAAATTTCAAGCTGCGCCTCGGCTACAGCAGCCGCCGCATATACACAAACCTAGTGCCGCTGCGAAGCAGTTGAAGTTGAAGCTGTTAGCAGTGATAGCCTAGGGTTATCACCACTGGACTGCCAAGTCAAAGGTCTCGAGTTTGGCAGTATCTAAAGCGTAACAGGGAGGCTAGATAAGTTGCAATTTGACATTCGAATCGACAAACGAATAGAAACAAAATGTATGGAAATGACATTAGTGACAGCCCGATTTGTCGAAAGCTTGTGTCATTTCCATTTTTGTTGCTATTCGTTTGTCGATTCGAATGTCAAATTGCAACTTGTCTACAGTGATTAATATGATGATATTTACCTTCTTACATGCAAAATTATGAATATATTTCAACTTTTTTATAAATAATCAATTGGTAGAGATTATGTATAAGTATTCTCACATCGTTTATCTACTACTTTCATATTCTCGCCGTTTCCCCATAGGGGTAGGCAGAAGCTAGAGACCGCCACTTGCTACGATTCTTGCATTACCTATGCAAGAATCAATGTTACTTTTCTCAATGGTTTTAAAAATAACAAGCAAGAATATTTCAGTTGGTTCGTGCACCTTTTAAATAAACTGTCCAGGAAGTTTTCACGGAAATACTCTTTACGCTGACATTATCGAGTCCGACTTCCCAGTTATCGGACTTCACAATCGAAATATGAATATTTATTCGATACCGAAATTAACTCGGACGCGATTCATTTCGTTTGGTTTCTTTTCGTTCATTTGTTGCTTATTGCTACACAGAATAATAATGGAAATTATTGGAAAAATATGACGCTTTTAATTGATATTTTAAATTAACTTTTTCGGTCATTTTTTGTGATATTTTTTTTTACAATGCTATTTTAATATTTGATATTTACTTTCTGGTCTTTCAATTTTCTTGGGTCGTTTTAATTTCTTTTATTCAGTAAATTCTGAAAATATTAAATTGTAATTAAACTCGCTTTAGTCCAGTTATTCGATTCGAGCAAACTTTTTAATGGACACAGATTTCATTTTTTTTCTTATGGGAGAAAACAAAAAAATACATTCCTTCGGTCAACAGGCCTTAAAGGAATAACTCAACTTAAATACATCTCAGTCTGGGTAAAATAATGTACCTATGTGAAATCAGGGTCAAAGTGTTTTGTTAGCTGCCTACATATCAAACCCTTTGGCAGATAATAATTTATAGCGCAATCTATATCAAGACGCAGTGTCGATCGCTGCCTGTATACCTAAGCCTTTCGTCGACTGTACTTAACTACCAAAGCACATTCGCATTATATAGATATACATATAGGTATGCAATCACATCTCAACGTACAAGAAACACCCTTGCATTTTACCATCTACGTATAGGTGCTTAAGAGGCGGGTAATATTTATTTACACAAATAAATCGCGTCGTCAGGCCGGCGCGAGCGCGGGCGCGGGGGCGGGGCGTCTGCAGGATCGTGTGCAGGAAATTAAAATCAGCGTCAGGTGCGAATAATGAGATTCCCATTACTCACAGCCCGCTTGCCTGTACAAGTTTTCTTGCTAAATTAACGCGATAATCTAGAATATCTTGGCGGGGTGGTGGCGGCGCGGCGCGGTTTAATAAAAATTGTACCGGTTTTGACGGGACTTAAAACAAGATGTCGTTTAATGATTCATAAGATTTTGATATGTATTTTAAAATATACAAAGGACCACGGTAAGATCGGTGCTAGCACCGATCTTAGAAGTATCGGTCAGCCTCCAGCTAGATGACGCGATGACATAGTAAATGTGACAGAGAAGATGAGAATTGGTCAAGAGTAGCCCAGAGCAGAAACGCATTGGCCTTAGTCCAGCCGTCGACAGCATCGGGCTGATAATAATGAAGAATATATTTTGACCAATTCAATAGGTATTTAATAACTACATTAGGTAGGTGACTAGTCATTCAAACTATCACCAGTACAGACACAACAAACAACTACAGATATAAAGCCGTATAATCGCGACAATCCAATTGCTAGCAAACATTTTATTAAAATATACACGTTAATGCGACAATCTCGAACGCTTAAGGGGCGCTTACCTGCGTAATTTCTCAGAATAAACGTCAAGTGAGTCGGTACACTCGCGTTCGTAATTCTTGGTTGAGATGCAGAAATCCTGCGTCTCGGTACGTGCATTACTGCATAATGTCGTCCTAGAGGCAATATGTTTAGCTTACGCTACATGACGACTGTTAGACTATACAATATTAAAGCCGTATTTCAGTGTTGAGAGGTTTGATACTCCAACCAAAGCTCTGTACTTGATTACTTTATGAAATGTTCACATTAGATAATCGCCTACCTAAGGATATATTTTTTATTATATTTTAGGAAAATCTCCTCTAGTTGCATAAGTTAGTGTCTAGCTACTCTACCTACTTTACTCAACTAGGTATTTTTAACTCATTATAATGCATAAGTATCATTCCTGTGCTTCCTTAAAATTCAATGCAATGCTGGAAAAAAATGTCTTAAATTCCTACACAAAAAATACCATTTAAAACAGTTCGGGTTACGATTACGGTCTAAAGCTGTTTTAAAACCTGGGTTTTTCCTTAGTCGATCTTTTGTAATAAGAACAATGTTTAACTAAGTAATGTCACTGAAGAAGAGGATTCAGAATTAATTTATTGCTGTTTGGTTTGTCACCAAACTAATTCGTAGATTATGTATGTAAAAAATCCGTTTCATAACATAGGCTAAGTATGTCTCCACAAAATACTGTTAAGCATGAGGGGCGCGCTAATGTCGGAGGAGCTAGGCTTCACGTCACCTTCGCGTTTCTAACGATGTTACCTTTAATCTATGACGTTAAGCCGCTGTGATTGTGTTAGCCATTGTAACTAGTTCACATAGATCGCTATCTGCAGCGTGAAGAACTCAGATTTTTGCGTATATTTACTTACATCGGCTCCTGGACTTGGGGCAGTAAATTAAATTCGAAAAATATCATGACGCCTGTATTCCCTGAAGGTGCACTAATGTACATCCACAGTTCATATGTTTGGGTCCCATGTAATACCCGCAAGTCTATCGCGATTAACCGGGCACAAACACAGACTCCGAGCTGCTGCAGAATTTCATAGAAAAGCCCAACCATCATGCGTATGTCATTCATCCTGCGTGGATCAAACCTCTTTATCTAAATTTTTTGCCGGTTTGCGGCGGCGGGTGTGTACTTCTGGACTTTCGACATTCCGCCGGGGAAACAGAAGACCCCAATATTAAAGCTCAACGTGGGAAGCGAATCCGAGACCTCGTACATAGCAGTCGCGCTAAGGACTACTAGTCTAATGGGGCAGTCCTGGATTTCAATTTTGAACACTTAAAAAATTACTAATCTTGATTCTTTTACTGTCGAGCGTTCTGATTTTTTTTAAATTATTAATACCTTTATTTGTAATCTACAAACTATAAACATACTTTTATTAAATTTGCGGAAAACAACAAAATGTATGAAAATGACACAAACTTTCGAAAAGTCGGGCTGTCACTAATGTCATTTCCATACATTTTCTTTCTCGATTCGAATGTCAAATTGCAACTTGTCTATCCCCACAGGAGAATGAGCTTGGTGTATGAAGTTCTAAAATTTGAGTTAAAAATCTACCGTTGCAATTTAACATCCTACACTAAAACAGAATGCAGCAATGCTCTTAAACGGCAATAGATCACAGTAGCCATCACGCGCGGCATTAACTGCTAGCTGACGTCACCGCCGCACGTTCGTTTGATTGACATTCAATGACGCATGTTTTGAACTGCGCCTCCGTAATATGGATTTTCGATGCGCCCCTCCAGGCAAAATCTGTCATCATGGGTCCGGTCTATGATGACATAGGCTTCTAGAATAATTAGAATTTGGTCGGTACATACATACATAGGGACGAAGTGTTATGTTTCTCCATCCAAAGGGAGGATCCTCCGACCAGGCTCGTGTTATGCGTGGCGGGCCACTGCGCGACAGTTGATGTCGGATGATTGAATATGCAAGTTGCACGGTAAACTTCACTTGCGCGATTCAGGATTTTTGGTTCATACAAGTTCTTATGCAGCGCGATAGATGTCACTACAATAGCTTAGGGGTGTTTCGGATTAGGGTAGGCAAAGACTATAGATTTCCACTTGCTACGATCCCGGCACACTACTTTCGCTTCATCTATGCTCATCAACATCCCCATTAGTCCCCATGCATGGTCATCGGTTTAGGGTTGATGTTGGTCGGTGTTTTAGTTTTATCTTACTCTCGTTATTTTTGCTGCGGAAAATCCTTATGGATCGACTACCACCTAGGGAACTGGCAGGTTCGGACTCATCATCATGCCTGTATTCCTTCAAATTCAAATATTTTTATTTTTATTTATAATTAGACCATATAAATAGGTACTTTTGAAGGGTCACACTAGTAGCACGGTTCCAAAAAAGTAGGACCTATGGAGAAGAGCCGGCAAGAAACTCCATGGTTAGGCAGAGTTGTTCTGTACTCCCACGTGTTAGAATCTTAGGCTAGTTTTATTTAGTTTATAAGCTTACTTTCTCAGGCACAAATCCAAAATCTGAGTTGCTACCGAAAATTTCACGGAAAACCCAATTCTACCCGACATGGAAATCTTACAAAATACCACTAGGCTAACGAGGCAGTTTGCATAAATAAAGATATATATTTTCATATCGGCTTCAGTATACGATACACATCATTTTCTACACAACAGGTCTACTCCCAATCTCCGTCAGTGAAGTAACGTGCCCGTCCGAAAGTAACTCAGACGTAACAATCCGTTAAAACAAGTGGCAGGTTAAATTTTTCGGATTGGGAAAAACACATCAGTGCCTAGACCATTCGTTTTTGTCACTAGACTCGCTAGCGACGCCGTAAAATATATGTATGGATGTGATGTATGGAAAACCCTCGCAGCGCCTCTAGCGGTTACGTAAGGAACTAAAATCACCTATGAGATAACAGCGTTTCGATGCGTAAAAAACATCAAAAGCCTCAAAATCAATAGAACTCATGGTTAAGGTACAGGAGTACCTACCTACACCTGATGTGTTTTAACTGTCAAATTGTGTCGACATTCATTCTTAGTTCGGGCCCCGAACGAATCATCCGATCGTAGATGATACGGAGTAGAAACACCTAACAAAGGCTGAAACTACGGTCTTCGTGCTTAAGGAGTAGACCCCAGTACCATCTCAGGAAATCCTATACGGCAAACTGCAAAACCTTTTACATGCTTAACCTGAGCTCCTTGCGCACTAAGCTGCCTAACATGCGACATTACCATAAGCAGTGTGCTATCGTAAAAATATGTAAACGCCAGAATTACACATTAAATATTCGTCTCCGACTGTACTTACAAGATAGTGGCCCGTAGTGGCGGCATGCATTTACACAAGTGCAAAATATTACGCGCTCAGGTCTTGTCTCATGGATTATGCAATACTGCACCTTAATAAACCCAGATAACGGTAAAAGCGACACGGTTCCATGTGCGCATCTGTTGTTACCACAACCAGGGTTATAGGACTTTGTCGAATTTAAATTTTCAACGTACGCGCATGTGAAATTTCAGTGCATATGTGGCAAATCTTACGTGATTTACATAATGTGCGTATTCTGTACTCGTGTAATATTTGTTACGTTGGTCTCTTTGCCTCGATGTGTTGAAATTATACTCTCATGTAAACTAGATTGCATATTTAGACCAGGTTTTGGAAACTAGGATTATTTTAACATTTCAGATGATAAATAAGTTAGAAATCCTATGTACATAGAAGCACAACAGTTTCTGTAGAGCGATAGCACACATCCGATGCTAAGCCCTCCTCTGTTATAGTTGAGGGGAAGGTTGAGCCTTATTAATGGCATTAATAACTACGCTGATGAAACAATCAGCTAGGCACTTGATGCAGTCAAGTTATAGGTTATGGCTATTCCTTGAAAATGGATATTGAGAGCTCCATGCCTTGGAGAGCACAGCCATCATTGTGGTTGGCATATAACTTTATAAAGGTCGAAACAAAAAAACCTATTGTCAGGACAGATGAAGGCATAAATTGTTAAAAACGACCAGTTTATTCTAAGGATATCCTAAGGGTTGCAAAGGTATCATAGACTGCTATCATGTAAAGTACTGATATTCAGCTACATCTGGTAATACTGGAAGCCGACCCCAACGTAGTTTGGAAAATTCCTAAGATGATGGACTAGCCAACATAATTCCATTCATCACACTTAACAAATCTACATGACACATACTTCGTTCAAGCCAAACGTACGCTTAGATCACTACTCACTCCTAAATAATTTTGTACCTGTGTACAAAATAGTACTACTGGTACAAAAATCTGTACGAAATCACAGAGCGGCAATCAGAGTTGGAACAAAACAAAGGCGGAGACCGTTAGAGAAACCGATACAGACAAAATGAGTCTAGCAACGAATTAAAAGTAGTATTACGGATACGCTTGTCGACATCGAAATTCTAGAGATAAAGACTGTAGTTAAAATCGTTTAGTGACTGGAGAGAAACTAATTGTGTCACCTTATTAGGTATTATGTTAGTCGTTATTTAAATAATAGGGGGGCTCGTGGCTAAGATATAGCAACACTGATCAATCGACCTGCAAGGTTAAGCTACGCTTGCTGAGGTCAGTCTGTGGATAGGTGACCATTCTTAATACATCGAGACCCCTCCGTGCCTCGGAGAGCACGTAAAGCCGTCGGTCCCGGTTGTCATACGAACACCTATGACAATCGTTAGTGGTAGTCAGAAGCCCAAAACGCCTGACAAACCAGTCTATCCTTCGGTATTGCCCAGAAATTGGGTTGCGGAGGTCTGATGGCAGTCGTTTCGTGTAAAATACTGATATTCAGCCGCATCTGGTTAGACTGAAAGCCGACCCCAACATGGTTGGGAAAAGGCTAGGAAGATGATGTTAGTCGTTTTCTAGATGCGAGATTACGGAGGCTACGGGGGAGGAGGTGGTACATATTATTTACTTGTATGGAGATAGGATTAAAAGGGTGGGACCTAAACATTCCAGTGAACTGTGGGTGAACAATTAGTAACCCTTTTATCGTTTGGAAATTATCTGCCAAGTAATTTAACGGATACTTATCAGATGGTGGTTTTAGAGAGATTGAGATAAGATTGTTGTCATTGGAACATATAAATTTAACAAAATTATAAACAAAAGTTACCTAGAGCTCAATCAAGTTATTATGAATTTACATGTCAAAATAAATTTGATTTTTATCATCGACTTTTAAAATGATTTTAAATATGAACAAAAGAACAAGAAGTTATATGGAACTAGGTACTGTGGAGGCTCTTGTCCTCCACGGTACCAGGTTGGGGTATTGATAACTAATATTCTTTGATTTATCGTTAACTGTGGTTATTATGGAGCACTGAATCAAGTTTACATGTCATCGTGTCGGTGACACAACTACTCTCGAACAGACTACGTCATTCTTATTTTTATATGAATGCTTGCTAACCTGCCAGTCTTATACCAAATATTGGGAGCGACCTTTGTGGTCTCTACAGTACCACATTAGCCGAATTTTCGTATTTTATATCTCTTTAAAACTCTCCCGATTAAACTTGCAAACGTACCGAAATATCCACTTAAACTATTCCCATAATAGGGCCGCGAGCCAGTGCTGGCAGTGGCCGGAACAAAATAAGTAAGTACACAAGATTAATTGTCCCTAGCGGACGGCAAGGGAAGCGCATCCACCGTGCCGCCGCCATTTTGTGCAGATAACACCGGTATACTCTATCGACTTGTACTGCTGTCGATACGGGCAACGTCTTTATATAACTGGCCTAATTGATTGAGTTTTTGATCTAAAGCATTATGCTATTTTCTTAGATTTTTGACTTGTCATTATTAAGTGGTTAAGCGTGATTGTTACAGTCGAGGTCCTAGATTCGATTCTCAGGTTGTTAAGCGTTATTGGAATTTTTCTATGAAATTCCCTGTAGCAACTCAGAGTTTGGGGTTGTGCCCGGTTAATGGCTCGCCCCCTATTATATAGGACCCAAACGTACCGGCGAACTATGAGTGTGCATTAGTATCTACACCTTTTGGGGAAGACTAACGTGATGATAAGAAGGTACAATATCAAGATTATTTTATTTATTTAAGACTATACACAACAAAAATCACGTTAAATTACGAAAACAGCTGTCACAACAGAAAAATAATTAATTCAACAGACTGGAAGGTCATGGTTTCTTTAATTAATTAAAATGAGTAAATATCTCTTTTGAGTTAAATAACAATTCCTATTTCTTCATAATTGGAACAGTATTCTGGCAAGCTATGTTTTTACAAATAAACCGTAAACATAACCTGAGTTTGTAAACTGTACCTGTCAACTGCATGCGCCAAGACCTTCAACGCTTTTGGCGCGTACAGGTGCCCTAGATTCGATTCCAAGGCTGCTAAACAATTATTTACTTTGTTCAAAAATCAAAATTATAATCGGAAAATACGGTAAATTTATATCAGCCGACCTCTGTCTAACCCTAAGCGAATGCGGCGTGATGGTTTCTTGTTGAAAAGTGTTGTATCTAACAAGATCCAAACTCGCAGCCCCAATCACTGGTCGACTTTTATCTCATCAAAGTCTCCGTCAATGAAACGCCGAACAAAATGCATCCTCATTCCTTTGTACCATGCAGTGAGCTTTATCGTCAGCTGAACTTAGTCCACATATCACCCCAGGCTTACACAGTATCAGCACTAATCAAAATCCCCGCTTCCCAAGGCTTATTCGTCGCCTCAGTATAAGCAGTGTAAAAAGATCGCTAAAACAAGATAAAGCTTGGTGACAACTTGTGTAACTCGACAACCCTGCTTGTGAAGGCCTTGCGAATGACAGCCCTCCCTCCCATACGCCGCCGCACCCCCCAACCTCGCAAACCACTTTGCACCGTCCGATACTATCTTTTACAATGCATTTTCCTTAGAATATAAATTTATTCGCATCCCATTATCGAGAAGTCTCCCAGTTTAAAATCCGTCCGATTTCGAAGTTTATCCTTTGAAGTCTACGTTTTGATGGAATTATTTTCATTGAGAAACTTGACGAGTTTCAGTAGCCTGTGAACTTGAAAATATTTGGATATCTTGTTTCATGTTTGTGTAACGTTATAAAAGGTATTTCGTACATATCTTGGTAGGTTAGTAGGGACTGTTATCCCCTTGATTCCATTTAATTCGTAAATTCTCAACTTTCTTTGAGTTTATTTTTATCTTCAACTGATTCTAATCCGGTGTAAGAATTTTGATCCAAGAAGTTTAAGAGATTTTTACCTAACTAACACAGATTAGACATGAAACAGATGATCCTTTTTTTAAATAAAAACATTGCCCCCTCTGGGATCTGTGTTGGAACTGTGGCTAAAATCACAAAGTTCCATGGTAGGATAAAATTTCCGTGCTACTATAATACATTCTTAATACATTTCATTTATATAAAATACATTTCAAAACAAAATGAAAATGTATTTTTAACATTAACAAAAATTAGCAGAAATTAATATTAGCAAACCTTGCATTCTACCTTGGAACAACGTGGCTAATCCTTGTAAATGAAATTCTCAAATTACAACATATGAATCATCCGTCAACGTTAATTATACCTACTTTGTCCAATTACTTTAGCAACTGTGCACGTTGCAGATTTGTGCACATAAATAATACCGAATATTTTTTAAACAAAGGCTGTGTAATTCATTCCATACTTCAAAGGATAATGTGTACTAGGTATAAGATAACCTGAATGACATACATCCATATCTTTGCCGGTTACACCAAGGCAATTTTTGCAATTGTTTAGAGACATTGCGTTCGCACGTCCGCTGATCTTTGTTTTAGAGACAACAAACACCACCACGAAGTGCATGATATTGAGTGTATGTAGTACTATTTGTTATTCTGTGGCCTCGCATTCTACGAGAAGGCTAGCGCGCGCTAATGTCACACAAACCTTCAAGTAGTGACAATAGGGAAGGCAACGCAAAGCTAAAACAGATGGCGCACCTCCGACTTAACCGTCGACAGCCAATCAAAACGTGTTTTATTGACATTAGCGATTATGTCAAACAGGTTTCAGCCAATAGGATTGTTGTGGGTCCAGCATAAGTGGCGCCGTTAGTTTTAGTTGCCATCGCCATTGATAAAATGCCGTTCTCGATATCAGCCTAAATAATTTTAAAGTTGGAAAATCATAAATCGTGCATAAATCGCTTCTCTATTTGTGTCCTTTTAAATGTGTTTAACAAAGGTTTCTCGTTGTTTCAAACAAACATTTCCCTTAACAGAATTACTCAAGCCTGAAGTTGAAATTGGCACATTGCTGAAAAGACTTTTATTTTGAATGTTGGAACAAAAACTTCTCAAGCGTCTGTAGTTTTCAGACAATACAATTTTGGTTATGAGAGAAAAAGTTTTATTAAGAATCATTAATAACATTTTTTTAAGTCTCGAAATGGCGTTTTAGTTAAAACGATTTTTCAGAATCTTTACGTAATCCAATGTATATTAAGGAATTGATAGCACATTCCAGCTCGATATTTATGCAACTAAACATTACTGTTACGCAAATTCATTCCATTATACATTAGAAAAAACTAAAATAAACAAAGGACAAGTAAGTCAAGTAAACAATAGTTATCATCTAAAAACCGCATAATTAAATACTATTTCTTTAAATGTAAAATTAAATTTACAACATTTCAAACGTTTGTCTCGCTCATAATATGTTATAATACCATCAAGTAAGAAAGAGACAGATGTAACTTACGTTGGCAGCTCCCGTGCGCCGTGTAATTATTCATTAAGTCTCCGCGTATGCTTTTTTACATACTTTTTACAGACGGAGTAGTGAATGGGTTAATCAACTCATGCATACATTGCATTGTACGCCCTTTTGAGAGTAATAAAAGGCATGTTCATTTCTAGAACTCATTCGTCTGTACCTTTCAACTTTTAAACATATTGTTATATAAGACGTAGTTTCGAGGTATGCCAGTCATCAACCCATATACTGTCCCACTGCTGAGCATGGAGCTTCTCTCAGATTGTTCGGGGTTAGGCTGTGTAGTCCATCACGTTGGCCTAGTGCGGGTTGACAGACTTCACACGCCGTCAAGAAAATCTATCGGGCATGCAGGTTTCCTTCACCGTTAAAGCGAGTGATAATTATGCACATGATTTCGAATTCTGACGTGACCTTTGACTTGGTAGTCCAAGTCCAGTCCAGTCCACTAAGCTTATTACTGTTCGAGCTATACAAGAGTTTAAAATATTTAGTAAGAATACCCCGTATGGGGTCTATAGATCACTCTATAACTCGGCTTACGGGTGTAGCTACATCGCCTAGAAGTAGAAAGAAAAACCTTTTTGAAAATGAATAAAACCGAGGGCAATATTTTTATTATTATTATTATTTAGCCATTATAGTCCCACTGCAGGGCAAAGGCCTCCCTACCCTCTTTCCATTCATCACGGTTCAAGGTTGTTTTGGACCAATCCTTCCAGAAGGAATCAAGCTCATCCCGCCATCTCCGTCTGGGCCTCCCGCGCTGTCGTCTACCATTTTGTGGGGCCCACTCGGTAATATGTTTAGCCCACAGCTCATTTGACATGCGGCAGACGTGTCCAGCCCAGTTCCACTTTAAGCTATAATCACACCTGTGACACTCCATACAAACTTTCCGATACCGCTGCACACTACAATACCAAATGTCAAACTTGTCAAAATTACGTTTGTACACGTGCAAATGCAAATGTATGCGTGAGAGTGCGTAGGGTTTGTTGGCAGTCCTTCCGGCAAGAATACCGGCAGAATGCGGGGGTCCTGAGGTATCTGACGTTAGGGAGGGGCGGAGAGTGGCCATTCTGTTATAATTTTTTCTGTGGTATAATAAAAAAAATATAAATCATGGTCCATCGTCCCGTCTATGTCTCGCATTTAATCTCCGTCACAATATACAGGAGTGTCGTAAATCATTCCGCTATCGAAGACGTTTATAAAATATTGAAAATGTTCAGTTTTAAGTCATTCATCTTTGGCATTGTGTACATCGGTTAATGGACTCGCAAACCAAATATTTTGAGGGTTGGCAACTTTAGCCATACATCAATGTATGCAGTTGTGTTTAAACTATTGGTAACATTGTAGCTTTAATGCATTTGTAAGTGACTTGCGACTTGTGTCAAGAGAATGTATTTGCGTAAAGAAAAGTAACTTATAACAAACTATAACGCCTGTATTGCCACAAAGGGTTAGGCAATATGTACTTCGGTATGTTTTCATTTCATATAGAGGGCGGTGCAATTACCACGAGCACAAATCCATACCTCGAGCTGCTACAATGAATTTTATATTAAAACCCCAACAACAATTTGCTCGACCCGGGAATCAAAACCAGGACCTATTTTGATGTTTGAATACCTGTAGGTATACATTAGTACATCATTGCCGAACCCTTTCTAGGAAAACAAGCGTGACGGTTTCATGTATTCATCAAATATCCTTACTAATATTATAAATGCGTTTTTACATAAAACAAATTTCTGTCTGGAATTTCTACCACTCGACTAGTTTTAATCCTAAAAGAAACACATCCACATTACTCATACGAACTAATGCAAAACTAATACATTCCAGCAGACCCGCCGTCTACATTCCTAATGAGACTTACTTGCAAAACCTATCTATATGTCCGGAACGTCGAAACTTACGATTTCCACTAGCTAGGTGTGCAAGATTAATCGCCGGTGGCTCTCAGAATGGTACGGAAACGCATCCATATCTGTCCTCCGACGACCATTGACCATTCTACGTTTCCTTTGCCCAGTAAATATGTATTCAGTTTGTGTGCCAACCAACCACTTAGGTGTAGTGTTACCAGATACATTTGCAAAATCGATGGCCCTCCAAGACGTATCGACGGGCGTTTCCGACGCGTTTTAAGTTTGCGCTGTGCCCTAGTTATTTTAACGTCAAAACAAGTTTGAAGTTTGGACCTTTTATATTTTTTGGAAAAAGTTTGTCTTTAGGTGTTCGGTGGTTCTTGTTTACTTAACAAATTAACTACTGCTCGTTTAATTTTCGTGGAAATATTTGACATTACCTACTTTGTCCCTTGAAAAAAAATAGAACAGCACTATTATATATAATAACTAGCATTCCGCCAGCGGCTTCGCCGGAGTGATCTTGTGTTACTCGGTAAAGATGTAACTTTCTAATAGTGAAAGAATTTTTCAAATCGGTCCAGTAGTTTCGGAGCCTTTAATTTTATGCAAATAAAGAAACAATCTTATCTATCCTCTTTATAATTCCAGATTAATAAAGATGTACCTACTCGTCTAAAGTATCAAACGCATACACACATATACATTTAAAAGTTTTTTTTATTCGGAGCTTTTTTCCTTTTCGGAAACATCAGCTTCATCATACCTACTAGTTGGAGGCAGTAATCGATAAAACATTTGAGCCATTTCCGATGTGGGGTCAGCCAAACACACGTTGGATAACTCCAACATCGGTCCGATTAAGATTGAATTTTTTCAGCAGCAACTCTCTTTCCCCCTTATTCCTGACACACTCCATAAGCCAATGTTGCACATCCTCAACTTTCCCACAATCCGAACAGTTCGGATATTCGGTCTTTCTCATAAGATATGCAAACTTTGCAGACGGATAATGACATTTAAAAGTAATGTCTTTTGTATAATTGGATCAACGCACATAAATATTTAAAACATGATAATACACAGACAACTTCGCCACCGAATGTATTTATATGTCTACTTTGCCGACTGTCGCAGACAGAAATATCAACTTATCCAACTCGTAACACAGCCAACTCCCCGATCCACTCGAACACCGATTAACGAACCCCATTAGATCATCTCAAGGTGATTATTATTTAAATGCGGTTCACGTTGGCAACTTCTTGAGTCACCTGCACCCCTTCGACATTTGTAAGCAATTCAGACCCACCCCCGTCTTTAACAATGAAAAAGAAGCCAGCTTTCTGCTAGAAGAGATTGTGTTGTTTTTTAAAGAGGAAATTGCTTTATTGATGAAATCGTCGAGAAAATATTAATTTCAGATTACTGATAAAACTTTATTTTATGATACTGCATTTTCTAGGTTGTAAGATACTTTGTTTAGCTGTAATAAATAAAATGGGGCAACAGGTTGGTCATATTCAGATTCAGAGTGAGCTCCATCCAATTAGGGACTTTTACCCCATCTTTTACTTAGAAAATTCGTCACTCAACCTGTAAGGTTTTGCAGTAATCAGTACTTATGCGTTATTTTAGGATAAGAGCCTTATTTTACCGTCATGCTTATTTACCGAATTTAAAAAATGATTATAATAAATTGTTGCCGTTACGCATACACAAGACATTAAATTATTCCAAAGGTAATTTACTTCTAGTACTCGTTAGCGTAAAATAATATTTCCTTATAAAATAACTTCAAATATAACGAGTCGAGTTGTAAGTCGATAACTCTCAGTTGCGACTTCCAGTTTCTTAATACTAGGGGAAGCGGGGCCAGAACGACACTGTGCGGTGGTAGTGCACAGGAAATTAAATCAGTGCCACCTTACTTACATAATCGTGTGCCACTCGCAATTTTCCCGCTTTAAGAAAATGCGGGTCAAGTGTGACCGGAATTTTATACAGTTAAACCGAATCGAAAATTCCACGCGTTCTCACAGAATACAGAGATTTTTATCGAAGTTCCTTTTTACGAGTGTTATATCGTATTCTTTGGCGCAAAGGTGCACTGTACTTTAAAAGTTCATAAAGATAGCATACTCATTTTGAGAACGAGAAAGTTGTCAGCATAAGTCAACTACAACAGCAACTGCGTAACTGTGATAGTCCATAGGTGTGGCGAAGAATGTTGGATAATTTTACCTCAATACCACAAATCTCCGCCCGGTAACATAAGTATCTATATTTTCCATAAAAAATATTATTACCATTACCTTTTCAATGTAGCGAAGACACTAAAATGGAAGCCTTCTAAGCATGCTCATTAAAACCCTACAAGTAAGTCTTATTTACGCACAAATGATTTATTTCCAATCCCTAATTTCATCAAAATTCCTTTAGAAGATATTCCTTTGGACTGGAAGACCTTCGAATGTATATTTTAAGATTAATTTATCCTCAACGATCGCGTCTTTTGTGCGTTTATGGGCGCGGGTGGTCCGTTTTTCCCTTACCTACTCTTATTGATAGCAGGACAAACTGAATAACAAAGGTTGTTATGTTGTATACTTGCTGAAGCATCACATAATTGGAGGAAAAGTCACATAGTTGAGTGATATTCTGGTACATGTACTAGAGGATCGATTCAAATAATGTGTATAATTTGCGTTTTTTCGTGCAGTTCGTGCACACAAATCCAGTATTAAAATAAATATATATAAATAAATATCCTGAGACATTTTACACAGGACCATCTAGTCCGAAACTAAGCAGAGCTTGTACTATGGGGCAATGGATATAATACTTATATCCGTTTTTTTTGTTGTAAATACATACTTATAACATATAAGAAACACCCAGACAAACACAAACACTTAAATTCATCACATAAATCTTTGTGTCCTGTGGGAATCGAACCCACGACCTCGTGATCAGCACTCGAACTCGAACCACTAGACCACAGATGTCGTCAAGTAAGGTAAGTTATATGTAAAGTATTATCCATACTTTACATATAACTTACCTATGCATATTCTAACTGATCATTTTCATAGACAATACAAAGCTAATACAACCTATTCCGAGCACATCTGGACAAAATGACTTTCGGCCCTCAATTCTCAGAGCTCGGCCCCTAAATAAATAGTTCCTCCAACCTCTCAATTTTAATTAAACTAAAAAGCAACAACACTGCCGGCCGTAATAGACTCAAATAGACTATAAACTTGAAACTCAGCTTTAGTTAACTTGAATAATTGCCGCTGTTGTCCAAACTTAAGCTAACGTAAGCCAACCAGTGTGTCTACAGCTTTACTCAGGTATTACCGCTGACATACAGACAGATGGAACGATTATATTCAAATGAATGTATGCGTTGGACCAATGCATGCAATGTTTTACGGTTCCGTCCAAACTGAACGCGTATTATATTGCGTCAGGAACGCACACATATTCTCCCTTGAGATTTGTATTAGCAGTGTGTGCGTTAGCAGCTTATGTATTAAATCTGCTATGACATTATGCGATAATTTACTGAGTAATGTCAGATTAACTTGCTTATCTATCTAGCTAAGACAAAAGGCTAATTTGACAACAGTATTCAATGAACAATAATATTAAATAAACGAGATTTTGTTTTTACTAGTAATAATTTATCTCTTTTTCGTTTTAACATAATTCTCATTGATGAGAATTAAAATCATGTCTAAATAGAATCATTCTCCTACATATCCTAATTTACAAAACAGTGACATTGTCTTTTCTTTTTTGTTGAGGTAAATATTCATGGTACCCTGCTATCTGTGGAAGTGGCAGGGTATGTCGGATCCATACCGACTAAAAACTGCATTTTTCTACCCTAGCCCTTATATATCATGGCCATGGAATCAGTAACACTCACGACAATGACGGGTGTATGTCATTACCTACCTCGAAATCTTATAGAACGCATCAACTGAACTTATTGCAGTAATACAGTTCTCGACAAACTTATTTTCCGGGTTGAAGTTGGCACGAGCTAACTTTAACCCGCTTTAAAAATCGGAGAAAGAAAAATATTGGGTTGTAACAAAAAAATAAGAAAGCTCAAGTCGTAGGCTATCGTTTTTTTATCGTTTAAAAGTTAGCTCGAGCCAACTTCAACCCGGACAATAAATTTGGCGCGAACTGTACGTATATAATGAAATACTAACTTCAAAGCAATTTGCACCAATATTAACTGCCGTCAACTGACTATACCATTATTGCTATTGTTATTGACAATACTGTAGTGGTACACAATCAAATAAACGTCTACTGTGCAATTTACCTAATCACGCGCTGAGTCAGATACACTGATATATTATGTAGGCTTGTTTATGATAACATAGATGTATGTGGTAGTTATCACTATTACAGTAACCTATGGTAATCAATAGGACAATATGTTACGTTTGTACTAACCCATGTATGTACTTAATTTTTACCAATTTTGAATAACTGAGAACTGCCTCGTTAGCCTAGTAGTCCTAAATGCGCCTGCTACGTCCGAGGTCCTGGATTCGATCCCCAGGTCGAGTAGTGTTATTGGGTTCTTCTCTGATATTCTCAGTAGCAGCCCGGAGTTTGGATTTGTGCCCGGGAAATGGCAATAGGCTCGCCCCTTATTACGTGTCACTCTGCCTGCCCTTCGGGGATACAGGCTTGATGGTATGGTATGGTATCTTAGAGACAGATATTGTCATACATTGAATACATTAAGTCACAAATTTACCTCTTGTAAATCTACATTATATCATTAGGTATTATGCTAATTCGTACTCAACTTAGCGTTCAAGTGACGTATTTAATGACATTGAGCTCTAGTTCATTACTCGAGCACTATTCTCGGGCCTTAGAGCTTAAAAGGGAAGCACTTTGATGTTCTCATTACATTAAAACAAGTGCAAAAAATCCTCTAGCTAGGTGGTCCGCAGCTCAGAATAGACCACCCCATCCCATCCTGTGCGAAACGAGGTAACTATAGAATATTTCAAGAGGACTTGTAAATGTTTACTGCGGATGCAAAAATCTTTTAGCTCTGTCACAAAAACTTGTAAACTACAAAAAGGCGATGTGCAAATGTAATCAAAATGATGGCAACTTGTAATGTTGTAAACTAGTAAAATAATGAACGTGTTAACCAATATAAGACGTAATCAATTCGCATTTGGTTGAACATTTTTTACAAATATTTTGAAATTGTCCGACTGACTGAGAGATAGTTAGACACACTATTTAAGAACTTTATTTTTTTTAATGCTTGACATTTTACTATCTTTTGTTAAAATTATTTTTAAAAATAACAAAGGTTGTTATGTTGTATACTTGCTGAAGCATCACATAATTGGAGGAAAAGTCACATAGTTGAGTGATATTCTGGTACATGTACTAGAGGATCGATTCAAATAATGTGTATAATTTGCGTTTTTTCGTGCAGTTCGTGCACACAAATCCAGTATTAAAATAAATATATATAAATAAATATCCTGAGACATTTTACACAGGACCATCTAGTCCGAAACTAAGCAGAGCTTGTACTATGGGGCAATGGATATAATACTTATATCCGTTTTTTTTGTTGTAAATACATACTTATAACATATAAGAAACACCCAGACAAACACAAACACTTAAATTCATCACATAAATCTTTGTGTCCTGTGGGAATCGAACCCACGACCTCGTGATCAGCACTCGAACTCGAACCACTAGACCACAGATGTCGTCAAGTAAGGTAAGTTATATGTAAAGTATTATCCATACTTTACATATAACTTACCTATGCATATTCTAACTGATCATTTTCATAGACAATACAAAGCTAATACAACCTATTCCGAGCACATCTGGACAAAATGACTTTCGGCCCTCAATTCTCAGAGCTCGGCCCCTAAATAAATAGTTCCTCCAACCTCTCAATTTTAATTAAACTAAAAAGCAACAACACTGCCGGCCGTAATAGACTCAAATAGACTATAAACTTGAAACTCAGCTTTAGTTAACTTGAATAATTGCCGCTGTTGTCCAAACTTAAGCTAACGTAAGCCAACCAGTGTGTCTACAGCTTTACTCAGGTATTACCGCTGACATACAGACAGATGGAACGATTATATTCAAATGAATGTATGCGTTGGACCAATGCATGCAATGTTTTACGGTTCCGTCCAAACTGAACGCGTATTATATTGCGTCAGGAACGCACACATATTCTCCCTTGAGATTTGTATTAGCAGTGTGTGCGTTAGCAGCTTATGTATTAAATCTGCTATGACATTATGCGATAATTTACTGAGTAATGTCAGATTAACTTGCTTATCTATCTAGCTAAGACAAAAGGCTAATTTGACAACAGTATTCAATGAACAATAATATTAAATAAACGAGATTTTGTTTTTACTAGTAATAATTTATCTCTTTTTCGTTTTAACATAATTCTCATTGATGAGAATTAAAATCATGTCTAAATAGAATCATTCTCCTACATATCCTAATTTACAAAACAGTGACATTGTCTTTTCTTTTTTGTTGAGGTAAATATTCATGGTACCCTGCTATCTGTGGAAGTGGCAGGGTATGTCGGATCCATACCGACTAAAAACTGCATTTTTCTACCCTAACCCTTATATATCATGGCCATGGAATCAGTAACACTCACGACAATGACGGGTGTATGTCATTACCTACCTCGAAATCTTATAGAACGCATCAACTGAACTTATTGCAGTAATACAGTTCTCGACAAACTTATTTTCCGGGTTGAAGTTGGCACGAGCTAACTTTAACCCGCTTTAAAAATCGGAGAAAGAAAAATATTGGGTTGTAACAAAAAAATAAGAAAGCTCAAGTCGTAGGCTATCGTTTTTTTATCGTTTAAAAGTTAGCTCGAGCCAACTTCAACCCGGACAATAAATTTGGCGCGAACTGTACGTATATAATGAAATACTAACTTCAAAGCAATTTGCACCAATATTAACTGCCGTCAACTGACTATACCATTATTGCTATTGTTATTGACAATACTGTAGTGGTACACAATCAAATAAACGTCTACTGTGCAATTTACCTAATCACGCGCTGAGTCAGATACACTGATATATTATGTAGGCTTGTTTATGATAACATAGATGTATGTGGTAGTTATCACTATTACAGTAACCTATGGTAATCAATAGGACAATATGTTACGTTTGTACTAACCCATGTATGTACTTAATTTTTACCAATTTTGAATAACTGAGAACTGCCTCGTTAGCCTAGTAGTCCTAAATGCGCCTGCTACGTCCGAGGTCCTGGATTCGATCCCCAGGTCGAGTAGTGTTATTGGGTTCTTCTCTGATATTCTCAGTAGCAGCCCGGAGTTTGGATTTGTGCCCGGGAAATGGCAATAGGCTCGCCCCTTATTACGTGTCACTCTGCCTGCCCTTCGGGGATACAGGCTTGATGGTATGGTATGGTATCTTAGAGACAGATATTGTCATACATTGAATACATTAAGTCACAAATTTACCTCTTGTAAATCTACATTATATCATTAGGTATTATGCTAATTCGTACTCAACTTAGCGTTCAAGTGACGTATTTAATGACATTGAGCTCTAGTTCATTACTCGAGCACTATTCTCGGGCCTTAGAGCTTAAAAGGGAAGCACTTTGATGTTCTCATTACATTAAAACAAGTGCAAAAAATCCTCTAGCTAGGTGGTCCGCAGCTCAGAATAGACCACCCCATCCCATCCTGTGCGAAACGAGGTAACTATAGAATATTTCAAGAGGACTTGTAAATGTTTACTGCGGATGCAAAAATCTTTTAGCTCTGTCACAAAAACTTGTAAACTACAAAAAGGCGATGTGCAAATGTAATCAAAATGATGGCAACTTGTAATGTTGTAAACTAGTAAAATAATGAACGTGTTAACCAATATAAGACGTAATCAATTCGCATTTGGTTGAACATTTTTTACAAATATTTTGAAATTGTCCGACTGACTGAGAGATAGTTAGACACACTATTTAAGAACTTTATTTTTTTTAATGCTTGACATTTTACTATCTTTTGTTAAAATTATTTTTAAATATAGATAAACAATACACATTACTTTATACTTTACCTACTATAATTGTGTTACTATCTAATAAAGCGGACTTCGCCCCTAAAGGTTCCCAAAGTTCTCTCAACTGAGGTGCAGTGTGCGTCCCAGTAAGTCTCCAGTTAATAGCAGGCAGTCTAAACTGTATTAACCTAGTCCAGAGCACTGACAACTTTGAACACCTGAGTGCTATCAAGTTTCATGAAAGACCACCCGCCACCCGCCACCCGGGGAAGCACAACTTAACCATTTAAGCTGTGCTTTCAAAATAATTACGTTGAATCATGAAAATATTGCAGGAGGAATACTGGGTTGGGTTCATTTCATATTATAGTGGGGGTTTAAGAATGTCTGTATGAGCAGTACAGTACTGAGTATTTAGTTTTAATAGAAAAATAAAAACTAATTCGTGTTTTTCGATAGTTTAATAAAAATGTAATAAATACGCCAAATAAACGTATGGTGTAAGGAAAGGTAAATATGGGCACAACTAAACTCCTTTATTAGTAATTATTAAGAGTTAGCTAGATTTCATATACGCAATTACAATATTTTGCAAAATCTAAATAGTACCAACAATATGCTCATAGACTAAATGCTGTTCGATTCATTCTGTCACTGAGACCTTTGTGGTAACTTGTATGTCTTTGAAATTTAAAAAAGTTCAAATTAGGAACGTCTACACAAGAATATAAACGGGAATAAGTTTTAAAATCAGAACACAATTTTCTTTTTTATAATTCTTTGAAACCATGTCAATTGGCATGTAAAGCGCTAACATTGTGAATTGTTACACACTCATCGGTATATACTTTACTTTTTCCACCGCTTGACCAAATAATAGAGGCACGGCCAACACAATCGACGTTGATTTTTTCACCAACCCCCGTAATAATAATTTACACGGCAACATTTCAATGATAAAGCGAAGATTTTTCGCGGCATTGTCCGGTAAAAATAGAAGGCGATAACATACGAGCGTTGTTAGTCGTTACCATGGCAGGCTTGGCCATTAAACCTAACGAGCCGAGCTCGAGAGGACAAAATGACCTGGCTGCCAACAATGACCGATAGAGATGTGACCATTTTATCGATACTTTCGAGTGATTTCGTGATTCGATACTATAATAGCCTGTAATAGTTTAGTTATGTCCTAGATTTCTCTATCCATTATGCCTTAAACTAGATCAAATAAGCTTAGAAGTGGGCTTCGAAGTCACGATCCGTTTTGTTAGTACGATGCTTCGAGAACAGAACTCTATATAACTAATAAATACTCAATAACTAACAGATACCAGCGGAATAGCTAATAATTTTAATGAATGAATGAATAAGAATGCCATATGGCATTAAGTCCGCCTCATGTGCTTCTATTGTACATAAAAGAATAAATAAATTTTCTAGTACGAACGGAAAATCCACTCTCTGCCCACCGCTCCCCGCAGTTCGTTGTCTATAAAACAAAAGCGCGAATCAATACAATACATTGCATAAACACTATACACACATACAGCCACATTAACTAGGCACACATTTGCGCGCTCGAATAATCTTAATCTTATGTTGTTAAAGTAGGTATCAGTAGCGGAAGATTTCTATGGAGTGTTAGTTTCACCGTAGTGATTAACCGAATCTATCGTAATAGTTGAAATTTCTCCTAATAATAGCGGAATATGCAAACATATTGCCTAAACAGAGGTCGTGTTACAAGACCTTTGTTCGTATTGCTTCGGTATTGAATGTTCCAATGAACACAATTATCCCATAGTTACTGCGTAATATAGGCGTTCTTGTCTATTGTTGGAGTTAAGGCTAACAAGAAGCGAACCCTTAACGGAATAGTAAAATTATCTTATTAAGGTGGAAGCGTTCGCCAAATTCATATTTCAATTGATTGACTGTGCCAAGCAATCAAAATATACAGTTTTGACAGTTGACCCGCGAATTGGACAAAACCAGTTGACATTTGAATTTTATGAGTTGCGAACTATTCGCCTTAAATAAAAGTTACCAAGTAAAATTACTAATTTCTGAATCACATTTATCGAAACTTACTAATACGATTTTTCCCGAGTTATCGCCTAAATCGATATTGAGAAGTCAGTGTCCCATCCTTAGTACCGACCTTTACCTTACAATGTGTAAGTGACGCATGTTCTGTAGTTGTTAGCGAAGGACCTTTTCACTTGGATAATTCATCGTGTCTCCACTTCAGTCGAAAAAACCGTTACGATACAATACCAGCTAAGTACAAAGCATTGTTTGGTCGAAATTCTGAGGTTATTTTTCTTTTAGTTTTTTATCCTCTCACTTATTAGATAAGATAGGTACTACCGCAATTTCCTATTTAATATATACTGTAACTATTGGTAAAAAAGCAGTTCTTTTGTTGAATTTAACAGTTCTCGATTGCAATAGTTTGCCCATCACTACAAATAAGTACACTGTATCACACAAGTTTCTACGTTATTATAAGTAAACTACGATTTATATCGGGAGGCACTTGTGGTGTGGACTGTAACAGCGGTCGACCGCTAATGATGACGGATACCAACGTCATGTGCTGCGGTTTTTATTTCCTTTAGAAACTGCTCGCGAGGACAAGAGAATTCTAAGAATCGCAAGCTACACTTGAAAGCACTAAATTTCTAGTATAAGCTGACCTCTTATTGTTCAAAAGCGTATACAATGCGAGATCAGTTTATACTAGAAATAGTATAGCTTGATTTGTAACCCTGTTTACAAGCTTTTTAGAAGGTTAGTCGTAACTAACTCTTATTACATTAGTTGAGATCTATCAAAAACTAGTAGTAAGTAAAAATAAGTAAGTCGAAGTAAAAAGCTTACATCAAAGCATCCTGGTTCGATTCTCATGTTGAGCAAAATTTTTATAGTTAGGAGGTTTACTTAGCAAATTAGGCTCTGTCTTTTAAAATATTGTTTGATAATAATATTTAAAAAACAAACTATCCTTGAGACACAGATTCATTTTTCAGTTGATAAATTACAGTTTCTCAAATAAAATTATACAGTTTTTTACTTTATCTTTTCTTTCAGACTGATTAATTGTCTAGAGTTTTTCGTTTTTCATATCGCTTTTGTCTCGATGACAGTTGTTTTTATTTAAGGCCATTTTTTTTAAATTTCTAATTACTATCAGAGAGTTACTAGGTACAAGCGGAGTGAATAAATTTATCGACTAGTCAATAAAAGTTTCTAAAGGCAATTTTTTACTACTGTTGGGTTTTATATTTAGAGATGTTGTAAAGTTAGATTCACTAGTTAGATCTCTAATGTAATGTCAGAAGGAATGAAATAAGAACACCAAATAATTTATAGTCCAAGGTTAAATAACTGATTTTATTATCACAAAGTTACACGTACAAATATATGTCACGCGTGCCTACCCTGTGCCCTAAGGATAACGACTGAAGTGCATTGTATGAGCGCGAGCTCTGAAGGAGCTGTGTCAGCATTACAATGTCGCCACACTATGAAAGAAGTCCATAAAACGTACCTATATTAATATTATTATAAGTGAACATGCCATCACGCTTGTTTAGACTGTACACCCACGATAGGTCTCATGTAATTGGAGCCACCCTATTGTAATGGCAATAGACTCGCTCCTATCGACTATAAGCTCTATGCTGCTACTGAGAATGTTATAGAAAAAAAACCAATAACAATGCTCGAGCTCGAACCCAGGACCACTGGACTACCCGCACTTATAAAAAATACGATATCCTTAAACAAGTCAAAAGTTATTATTCTTTTTATGCAAAACCCTTGCATCCAACAAACAGGAATATTATTTCTACAACTATTATTATTATTATTTTTCTTAAAAAAGTATATATAAGTATTATATATCTACTGTTTAGTTCCCATAGTACAAGCTCTGCTTAATTCGGGTCAAGATAGTGCTGTGTAAAATCTCCAAAAATAGTTATAAAATATTTATTTATTTATTTAACTCTATGGATAAAAACTAACAAACAAATCACCAAAAACCCTTTAAATATTTTCTACGGTACCCCAAATATAATGTCTTTGCCAAAGTTAGGGGGAGCCATAAAAAGCCTGGCTCCTATGAATAAGAGTTGTAAAGATGATAACGTTACACGCCATGATGCGCGTACGGCGATAAAAACTTTAACTTTTGCCATGGGAAATGGGCGATTTGAGTTTCACCGTTTATTGCGTTTGATCGTGTTGTTTGATGTACTTTTAAAAAGGTAAAGGTTTTATGTACCTTGCTTATATTATGTGTTTGGTCCTAAGCAACTGCTACACTCGCGATTCTGGTTGGTTGGTTCGATGTTAGATATAAAATCTAACATCGAACCAACCAACCATCAACACCTGTTTGAATATCTAACATTAACAAAATTTTTATACGATAAATTAACAACAAAGGGTCTATTTTTTTTGTATTTTTTTAATGCATTTTCCATGCTAAGATTACAAGTTATAATATATATATAGAAAAATAACTTGTAATCATTAAAAATATCTTGTAATCTTAGCATGGAAAATGCCTAAAAAAGTACAAAAAAGATAGTTAATAGGTAATGTGGCATCATACGACAACGAACTACCCAGGGGGGCAATCGCCGTAAAAAAATGACAGCCAAACCATAACTGAACCTTAACCATTTCAGAACTTTTTGTCATTTGGTATCGCGCTATTTGATTTGACAGCAACTTCAACCGTAGCTGGATCATAACCATTTCTCAAACGCTGTCATTGTGTACGAACCGTTACTATTTCACAACTTTTTGTAATTTCGAATCGCGCTATTTGTTTTGACAGATACTTCAGCCGTAACTGGACCGTTACCATTTTACAAACGTTGTCACTGGTTGTCAAATGAACGTTTGCCACCGCAGCCACTTTTTGTGAAACGTTTGTGTGAAAATATAATTATTGTGTTAGTTTAGACGATGTTTCACGCCATCAACCTTCTAAAAGGTCCCACTAGTTGGATTTAGTGAAATCGCAGGCCCGACCGAGGCGACAAAATTTACGGAACAGATTGAGGAGTAGCGCTTCCTGGTCGGCAGTTTATAAAACGATACAGACTTTCAAAGCAGATGAAATAGAAGCCTGAGCTCATAGAAAAGTTGGCTCCTCATATTCCACCCACCCTTCGTTCTGATACTCTGGATATTACAACTAAGGTGTGTATATTTAATGTATCAACTTGGTAGCTATCACTTAGGTATGTACACCGCCGAGGGCTACTTAATCAATGTTTTATTACTATACCTTTAGGTAGTTTTAGTTTGAACCACAATTTCAGACTTCCACCTTAATTAAATATTGCATATTTTTTCAGGTTTTAGTTGCTCTTGCATTCTACTGCTGCTGGGTTTTTTCAGACCATAGTTAGAGATTGGCAAACATTGCTTATCGTAGGACAGTGTTTCCGAAGCAGACTTGAAAGTGACGACGGTTTCAAGCAAGCAACATTGCAAACAGCAACAACCTAACCTAACCAACAGTTTATGAGCGCAGAATGACCGAAGACGCTAGCGGTAACAGCTCTCAAGGCTGGAGCCATCAATGAGCTTGAATAAGACGCACGCGCCAGTAGGCACTGATAAATCACCGTTAGGAAAATAGACCTATATTGGGTTGAACATAAACATTTTTGTGGATACTACACATAAACTTTTTGTCTTCTACACAAATGTTTTTGTTCAACCTAATAATACAATTATGGCTTTAAGCTATACTCTGTAAGTGTTACTACAGAAATAAATACTTATTTTTATATTTTTGGAAATGATGATGTAATAAAAGTTCATTAAAATGTATAAGTATGTTTCTTTCAAATCAATTAGGATTTAAAAATTACTACCTACTTTTAATGTCTTCTTGGTAAAAAGAGTCATTGGTCTAGTGATCTTTAACGCTAGAGATCTCGGGTTCAATTCCCAATAACACTGCTTGACCTGGGAATCGAACCCTTGATTTTCATATGAAATGCTCAGTAGCAGCTCGGAGTTAGGACATGTGCCCGAATAATGGCAATAGGCTCGCTCCCATAGGACCTAACATACCGGCAAACTCTGTGCATTAGTGCACCAGCTCTTTCTAACCCTTTATGTACCTTCTAGTCAAGTTGTTACAATTTTAGGTGTCAAGATAAGACAAAGGCAAACATTACAGAAAAACATTTATTTGTAGGTAGGTAAATGTATTTTTACATCTTATTTTCATTCTTCATTTTCTCTACTTCTTCTTTCACTGGGACAATCTATCAAATTAATAATTGTTTCTAATTAATTATTGTTTCCCACTCCTTCAGCAGGCTGTCCGTAAAACTGAAAAAAGACAAAAGGGCGAGACTTGATGTCTTGTGGTCAAACGGATTGTTTTTAACGACATGGACAAATACATTGTTTCTAATTCATAACAATAAGTACATATATAAAATGTAAAGTAACTCCTAACTGTATAACTGACATTTTCTGTCAAGAATCTGGCAAAAATATTAGGTACCTAGATTGCATCTTGATGAGGAAGATTTTTAGGGTACGAGTGAGACCACAAAAACAGCTAGTTTCATATGAGTTATTTTCCTTTTGCAATACCTACGGTACTTACTTCCTACTATACCTACTAGAATAAACGAATGATTGTTGTACTTTACAAAGGAAAAAACCTGCTTTACCTGCTTATCCACCTTTAGAAGTATCTTTGACCACTCCTTGGCATTTCTTGCAGGTCCTTCTACATTTATGATATCGACGCATTTTCACTATAAGCTTGCGGACAGAGCTGCCCTTTTAATCTCACTCTTCTTAGCGCAAAGTCAAGAAAATCCAGGAATTCAACGAGGAGCTCCAGTTTCCGAAGTGTTGATATTCTGCGTTTCATTTACATCAAATTTTACCGCAGGAAAAGTAGGGTTTATTTAAGAAACTAGTATTTTTTTTAAATAACACTTATTATATTCCGTTATTAACTGAATTTAAGCAATTTAATTATTAAAACTTTATTTATAAAAATTGTTGTTGTTGTGACAATCAATGACAAATAAATCAAAAACCGTCAAATAATACATGCAGCCAGTTATAAGTAGAGCGATAAAAGAAGTTCCAATTCTAAGTCGAGAAATCGATTGTATTTTATATGAAAATTTATATGGCAAATTAGCTTCTCTAGTGAAATTAACATGGCAACATTCAAACGGTTCACATTTGGTTACGTTGCAGTTATGGTCCAACCATGGAAGTAGTAAGTATACAATAGGAATGTGCACTTATGAAGAAAAACGGTCTAAGCGAGATAGTTAGGGTGGAGCAACTCATCTCGCTCTATTAGAGTGACCATGATTTTTGTCGTCAAGAGAGACCATGTCAGTTTTATGTTATATGACAGGATTTGTGAAATTAGTTTATTTTTCTTTCTACTAAAGAAAAATATTTGCAGTAAGCATAGGCACTGTTGTTGTAATTGCATCTTGCCGTCTGTCGCATAAAAATTGGTAAAAGCGTTGAACTGTTGATCATGAGATAAATATATTTATGTGATAAGCACAAGTGTTTGTGTTGTTCTGGGAGTATGTTATAATAATAACATAAGCCTTTATCCAGACAACTATTGCATTAATTTAACATTGACGACTCTGGTGAGTCAATGACACCGACAACTTGGTCTGTTTGCCTAGCTTTGGCAAAGGCGTCCTCCAATTCTTTCCACTCTCTCCGGTTTACCGCTTTTCTAGTCCATGTTTTCCCGGCTATTGCCTTTATTTCGCCTTCCCACCTTCGAAACTATCTACCTCGTTTCCTCTTTCTATTTCTAGGATACCAAAATACAATATTTTTGTTCCATTTTTCAGTGCCTCTTAATATGTGACCTGTCTTTTCTGTGTTTTCTTAAACTAGTTGTGACGTTTTCTATTTTTGTCCGTTTCCTAATGGTTTTATTGTTGATTTTGTCCAATTTCTTTATATTCAACATGCTTCTCTCCATTGCTGTCTGGCATGTTTCTAGTTTCTTGATTGCGCTTTAGTAAGTGCCCAAGTTTGGGAGTTTCTTATGTATGTACCAAAAATATGCATTATACCATGTCTAATGCGCTAAAGAGGGCACCACCGAAGTGTAGTGCGCGATGGCGCCCAGACGTCCACTGTCGTCTCAAAAAGTCAACTGGTCGTTCGTAATCATCAATAAATAATTATAGTCGACATAACTAATATTTTTGATTGTCGTCAAAACATACATGTCCTTTTAAAGTCTGACATAATTTGAAAACATTGTCACCCGAAAGGCCCCTCAACCCACCATTTGTGACGTAAATTTAAATTATATTATTGGTAGACTCGGTCCCGTGTACCGGGATTTTCAGTCTTAGATTTTGCAATAATTAACTTTAAACATAAATACTACCAACATTTTCAGCAAAATAAATAATCATGATTATTTAAAGTATAAGTAGGTTGATAGTTTGGTTATTAAAATACATTGATAATAAAACAAAGGCATCTTATAAATAACAAAGCTCGTTTATTAGTGTTTATACGATTTCACTTAAATAATAAAAAAACAAAATAATAAAAAACAACAGTTAAACAGTGAAATAGCTGGAATTTTTCGATACGTCCGGTAGTAGACATTTACGTTACCATTGGTGGGTTAAGTTTGTAACCTGTGAGTGGATTTGTTAGACCCAGTATATGATTAATTTCCACATCCTTTATACGCAACACCTTTTCACTATTTTATACATTCTTCACAAATAAAATAACAAGAAAAAATCACGGAACGAAAATGACGCGATGTCATTGCCATTGTTTTAAAGTTGTCATATCAAAATTTCAAAACTAACCATAAACCTAAAAAGTTCTATTATATTTCAAGAATTTACTCAAAAAAAATACTTTTGACTTTTCTTATCTTTATTTCATAAAAAGATATTTTACGCAGTAGTTTATCTAGCAATGTATAACTCTATAATATTTTTTGGATCAGATACCCTAGCCTCGTGGAAAATCTACTAGACGATTTGAAAATTCTTGTATGGCAATTTATTAGAACGAGACACAATCCCCTACCCTAACCTCTCTATCTGACCGTAACGTATTTCGGTTTAAATATTAAGTTTAATAGATTGCAATAAGGTCGGTTTTACGTTGAGTTGTTGAGCCGAGTACGCATTCCGGATGTAAACGAAGTGTAACGAAGTTTGACATATTAGTTCCATGGGTCCAACTTTGGTTGACGTTTGAAAGTTTGCGCGATACCGATTTTCGTTCAGCTGGATCGTAACTTTTTGACAACCAAAACCAAATCTGATGCGAACCATTTCCAAACCTCAACCGTTGCAAATAGCGCGATCGCCCCCACGTAAAGTTAGTCCTGTCAGTTGTGAAGCATTTTCACAATAGATGTCGCTACGTCCTTCATTAAAAATAACTAAGGGCCTGTTCCACACTTTCACACTCTCGATAGCCCTTAACCGCCGGATAGATTAAAAATGGAACAAAATTTGTATGAAATTATCTGCCAAGTAATTTAACGGGAACTTAACAGAAGGTGGTGAAACAGGCCTTAAATCTCTTAGTTTTCCTAAATGCTTGATACGGACCCGTGTAAGATTGAAAAAACGGCTCAATTTTTTTTTTATCGTTGATGGGTTTCGCTTGACCATAATCTCACCTGATGATAAGTGTATATGTGGTCTAAGATGGACCGCGCCTACCCAAAAGATTCCCATTCACTCTGGCCTTGAAAAGACCCATGTTGTAGGTGTCAGGGAACACACACAGTTTTCACACAAATAAAAGAAAACATATAATAATAATGTCTTTCATAATATACCTAGCTCCTAATTAATATCTCATAAGTCATAACTTTATAACGCAACCTGCATTCACCGTCCTGTACATTTAATTTCCGCATATAAACGTTGCTTGCTCAGAAAGGAAACCGAAACTAGGTATCTGGAATCTAATTTAGGACATCTCTAGCACGCACACTTGCACACGAACTAAATTAGCGCTCTAGTACACGGAGAAAAATATGCTATAATGTTGAGCTCAAAGCGAACATGTTTTTGTAAAAAAAAATGTGTTTCGGTAAGTTTACCCTGAAAGAAGTCTTTGTGACAAAGTTGATGTAATTCTTGCTTTACGGTAGCGACGATTTTGGAAGCTTTTCAAAATTAAGTGGTGAAATAATTTAAAAAAAAAAGTAGTAAATATAGTTTGTTTAATTTTTCCTATTATTTGTTACCAGTCAGATACAAGCTCAATTAATGTAATGAGTTTAAAAACAGAGAGATTAACTTTGTTTTGTTGTACGTACAATATAAGTCTATAATAATTTTAGAAAAAACCTGAGATAGCTAATAATGCCTTGAAGGAAAATAAAAACCAATAACTAACAACAATAGAGCCATCGCACGGAACCATATCGTCCTTTATCTAATGAAAAAGGAAAAACGTTAGGTTTTTCTTTCAGTTATCGTCGCGTTAGGGTTTAACAAGGTCCTTGGACCTTTCATTATTTTAAAACTAATTAAAAAGTCTCATCAAAAGTGATGGGACGCATGTTGACTCTTTAAGTATGTCAGCGAGGACACCATTTAGTTGCCAGAATTTGGTTACCGGGTGCGCAATATTAAGAAATATATAAATTGAAAGATAAAATATACTTCCACAAAGGGAATACAGATTTCTCACTGTGTATTGTTCTCAATGCATCTTAGTGTGGAATGTAAATCAATATATGGACACGTTCACAGATATGCCTTAATAAAATACGCGCGGGAAACCTGGCCGGACTGAAGTTAGCCGTTTGTGGCCGTTTAAATGCGCAATGGATTATTTAGGTTAAAATTTGTATCCTGCGCAGCTAAACAGCCAACTTCAGTCCAGCCAGATCATTCCGCGCGTACTATAATATTCCGCTTGCTTATTTATATTCGTAACTAAAATAAAACTTTGTTTACTTTCTCCCAAAACATTGTTACAAGCGCGTACACGTGTAGCAGCATTAAAATTGGGTGCAAGTATATATGGCATTGGGGAGTTTTTCTCCATATACAGTACGAGGGGGGTGTCGATCATGGGATATTAGCCTCCACAATCGTTCGGATATCACCGCCGCTGTCATTTTCCAAAGCATCTGAAAAATATAAAAAGAACCTTTCGAAAGTAAAAAATAAAATTGTCGATGTCTCACGTCATGTTTCTGTAAATATAACTTTCGGGACATTTACGTTAGCTGTAGAATTACTAGTTGTTTTTAATGAAGGAAAAATCGAATGAAGGTATTTATTAATATTTTTTTAATGAAGGAAAAAAGAAATGTCGAATTACTTTTTAAAGTCATCTGAAAACCAGCACAAGACAATAATGGCCAATTTTGCTTTTTTAACACACTGTGCATAACTTTTGCAGTACGTACATTGTTAAGTAAAGACGAAAGAAAACAAGAATATTCTACAGTAGATATTAGGATGTTAGTTTAAGTAGCTACTATAAACATTTACATACGTATCCTCCCGGTACTTGGCTGGGAGGTAGGCAAACATGTGAACACGAACGTCTACGTTACTCGTATATATAAATGTACAGGAAAATGTCCGAATAGACGTCAGTACATCGATCTTAGGAGTAACCGGTGCCCAGTTGTGTACTTTGATAGGCTTCGGTGATTGTATCTATATTAGAATGTGTTAGGGTTGATACTGCAATGTGACATTGATATAGTACCTGCGTGTAGGTAATATTTGACGATTGATGGAGGGAATCGATTATTTCGGTAGTCGGTACAGACCGTGTTGGATTCGATTCTCGCAGGAAATAAATAAATAGGTATTACCAGATGTTTTGGTCCGGATTTTTGTGTTTGTAACCGCATGATAATCACGAATATATATTACTTTAGTATTTGACACGTTCATTCGTTTCATTTATTAAATTTTTTCAATTATAAAATTAATCATTGAAATGAAATCAAACGTCCAACGTTTCACAAAAATAGCTTTATTTCATTCAAAAAATTACTTTTAAACAATACCTCAATCATTTTACAAACTAGAAACTTTCGAAGGCTGATCGTCTTACCAACTTGGAGAACTTGTCGCAAATTCTTTTTTATTACAAGCTTTTTAAGATTGAAAAAGGATCATCGTGGGAAAATAACTAAGACCAGGTTGCTCCGGTAACATTTGTAAATCTCCGAATTTGTCTAAATTGTTGTCTAAAACTGGTCCTTTTATTTAAAAACCGTTCGAGGACCGGCTATTTATATGTTTTTTGTGCTAAAGAACCTAACCAAGTGCTAAAGAGAAATTTGTGTTGTAAAACTCAACAAAACCCAGCACTCTGTAGCCCACTCCAGTGGTCTGTGGTGGATCTAATGATCCGCCCGCCTCTCTTGACCAATAGTTCACCATGACTATTCTGATAATAAAAACGGTCTCCCAATCCCACAATCCCAATCCAATTTTAAAACGTTACCTTACAAAAAAATTTCAATGTGCAAGTACGAAATTAACATTCACTATCACATGAAAATGTGCATAAAAGCTTATCTATGGTCGCGAAACTTACAAAAATTTTGAAATTGGAACAAACACGTACCTATAACAAATAAGCGTATAAAATTATGCACGTGCTACGCGGGCGTGTTGAAAATTCTGTACAGGATACGTTTTAATTCAAAGACCTATTTATGCATTTTAATTACCGTTTTTGTGTATCTATGCGAAAAGCTATTTTTGTGCACATGCTGTTACTATTTCTGCTATCAAAACGTAAAATAAATATTTGGTTTGCCTAAAAGGAAACGGTATAAAATACTGGAAACTGTAAGCTTTCATCATTTGATGAGGATTTTCAATTCACCAGTCTTAGATATAAGCCATAAATAAGTGCGATTCATCTGATATTCACTAAAGAAGTTATGATGTGATGAAGATATGGAAATGGACCTCCAATAAGCCTGACATACGCCACAAAGTAATGTTGTCGTCGTTTATGTTGTAACGATACTATCGCTGGAAACGAGATAGTGTAAAGACAAAATTATTTCGTGGAATGCGTGTCAACCCCGCAGGCGACACACTTACTGTGCATTGCCGTTATATATACAGGGTGTTTGGTAGAACGTTGAACATACGAAAATGGTGGTTAGTTGGGGTCATCTGCTACCCACTGGGCCCAAATTATTTAACCTTGGCCGCACTGTTTTTTTTTTACTTTTTTTTAATTTCACAGAAAATTATCAGTTTTTTATCAATTTAAATTCGAATATCTTTACTTGTGATGGGTAAAACAGGCAGGATGTTGTTTTGTATTAATGTCTAATTATATTCGAATTTTAAGTAAAAAAAACTGGTAATTTTCTGTGAAATTAAAAAAAGTAAAAATGAAAACGGTGCGGCCAAGGTCAAATAATTTGGGCCAAGTGGGTAGCAGATGACCCCAACTAACCACCATTTTCGTATGTTCAACGTTCTACCAAACACCCTGTACATTCACCAAATATTCATCCATATCAGACCTTGGACAGCCTCGCTATCAACCTGCTGACTGGCTAGTTTCTATGTATGAAAAGTTTTTTTTTTGACGCGATAGTTGGAGTGCTAACCTTGCCCACGGACTCGGTGCCCATAAATTGTATTTGCTGTTGTTTTTCAGTACATTTGTATAACAAAACTATTACCTATCTTACGTTCATATGAGTAAGCCCGACTTGTTGTACCACCTCCTAAAAAGTTTTCGTTAAATTACTTGGCAGATATTTTTATACAAATTTTGTTCAATTTTATCTGGCGGTTAGCGGCTATCCAGAGGCTGTGAAACAGGCATTAGGCTGCCTTTCCACTTAGATATGAGCGCGGTAGCTAAGCGGTGAGCGAACTTAAAGCTAAACTATAAAACTATTACTATTACTACAACTACTGCAATGGCTATCTTCTTTTGTTTGTTTTTTGTTTTTTTTAGTCATACACATCATACTGCATTATACTCATACTATTTACCACAAAATGTTATTGTTACTTGCCATAAAGACCTATATTTTTTTAAAAGAGTGACTATGGAGTTTCTTGCCGGCTCCATAAGTCCCACTTTTTGGAACCATGCAACTAGTTTGACAATTCAAAAGTGCCTATTTATATGATCTAATTGAAATAAAATATTTTGAATTTGAACAAAACTAAGTTATGTAGCTGAGTGGTTAAGATGTGCTATGACACCTTCACAGCACATTTTACCTGCCCCGAGGTAGCTGTACGTGGAAGATGCTCTATTCTGTTTCATATTTCATAAACAGCTTAAGCCATTAATTTGCCAACACTACACTGGCATCCCATCCGCTTCAACGAATATGTAAAACCCTTGAATCTCTTCCCCAGAACTAAGGTAAAGGTCTATTGCAATGTTTGAAACACATCCATAGCTTACCAACGTAGTACATAAGGTTGCCTGGAAGAAATCACAGTCCGCGATAAGGCAGCCAATTGTATGTTTTTAAAATCGATTATTTCCTATTTTTGTGTATTTTATTGGTGTACAATAAAGAATATATAAATAAATAAAAAAATACATCTTTGGTAGAAAGGCAGCCTAAAAGCACAACTCTTCGCTCATTTCGGTTTATGTATTCGTCAATTTCACGCCAATAATTTAATTAGCGTTCGCATTTAAATCAAACAGAACAACTACAAATGTTTATGCGAATAGCATTACTATTTTATCGTAGCATTATGCTTGAATTCTCAATGAACGTTTTATACCTATCGAATCGTAAACGTCTTCGTATTTAAGAATATTGTTTCACGCATAACTGCACCCTTTTATCTAAGATCATTGTTTGAAGCAAGTCCGGTTGTCATGGCTATTATTCGTAGAATTTTATGGTAGTAGTCTCTAGGGAGGTGCTCGTGCCTAAGAAATAACTAAAAATAATATCGATCAGTATTATTGGTCTAGTGGTTGCAAGCGCGAATACTGAATGTGAGATCCTGGGTCAATTTCCAGAGTGAGCAAAGGACTATTGAGAGATCTTCCGACTATATAGAAAAATCTCAGATGCTGCTTTGAATTGTGCCTGGTAATTGCCCCATCGTTCATGTGATCTAAAAACGTACAATTGAACTGGGGTGTACAGTACCTCTGTCAAACCCTTCTGCGAAAGTAGGCGTGATTTACATAAAAATTGAATAGCTACCGAATAATAAACAGAATAATAAAACTAACGCAAAAAATCAATTTATCATACGATAGCAAAATACCCACTATCAACAAACATTTTGCTCTTACAGAAAATACTGAAAAAACAGACAAGGTTAAACCATCTCATGAATGTTTTCGCCGAAATATCTTCCTCCAAGACAAAGAGTGCTCTAACACAAATGAATAAAGTGGAAAATCGTTTACAAATTCCAAATAGGAATCAGATATCAAAAGACTAACTTCGGATCCGACAAAAGGAGTTAATGAGGGCCACGCCCATTATTTCAGACTCCGTTTAGACTGAAGTTTAAGCTCGGTAGTATTGGAAACATCTTGATGTAGTGTGCCCTGAATACAAACGTATCTTAAACTTACTTAAAGTTTAATGTGTGTATAAAAACCGTTATTAAGTTACATTTACAATTTAAATACCAGTTACTCCCCACTATGTGGAACTCACTGCCGGAATCCTTATTCCCAGAGACCTATAATTTGGGTGTCTTCAAGACGAGAGTGAATCGGTTTCTTCTAGGCAAGCGCGCTCCATCGTAGGCCACATCAGGCGAGTTGTGGTCAAGCGCAAGCTTATCTAAGATTAAAAAAAAAATGTTTCTCACGTTTATAAAAAAATCTCAATAGGTACCTATTTTTTTCCAAAAGACATTTTTTCAAGTTTCAGCCCAATCCGTTAAGTGGTTTGACCTGTGTGTTGATAGATCAGTCAGTCACAGTCACCATTTGCTTATAAGAATTAAAAACAGATAAATAAATTATATACCTACATACAAGATTTAGAAAAGGCAATTAATTAGCATTAGATTTTGTTACTCAATAAGTATAAGTCACTATTATTACCTAATTAGGTTAAAATTACTTAACTAGACTCAACCTAACGGGGTTTAAAATTACTTAATTACCAAACAAGGTAAGGTATGTCCAAACCTAGCAGCATACAAGTGAAAATAGATACCTATATACGTTCCTACTTACGTAAGCACATCAAGTCACATCATTTTAACATCGTAAACAATAATACAGGGGCATTATCAAAGCACATTATCCATTTCAAAGGAGCCAGTTGACAAATTTCTACCGTCTAGCTAATGGATATGCAAATTTCTTCAGATCTACACAACATCGTAAACTAATAAGATAAAAAGATAACCTTTACCTGCTTTTAACATAATTGAATTTAGGTAAACGTGTATACTTTGTTCAAAGGAACGAGGTTAACGAAAGCTTGTGTAGGTATGTAAAATTAAATTATTTTAGTGTTCGAAATCGATACGGTACGAGCGGCTTCTCGAGAATTTTGAAATTAATTGGTTATTAAATTTAATCGAGTTGGTACAGACGGCGGCAAAAAATTGTATTTACATTATTTGTGACCATGGTATTGACTTATTTTTGTTGCTAACTGTACTAAAATATAGTACCGGCGTTGTAGAATTTCTTTATAAGAATATTATCTATGAACATTATTTATTGTACTGTTACTTTTTTCTTTACTTGTTATAATGTACGAATATTTTATGATTCTATTCGTAGAAAATGTCAGTATTTTTTAGAAGTAAAATGTAATTAGAAAATTTTATTAAGCTTTATTTTTCTTGTTTCAGGGGTCGACGACACGCACAAGTTTTTGGGAAATGAAACACATACAGATTACTTCAGATTATTATTAAGAGATGGAAATTATCTTCTAGTCGGCGGCAGGTGAGTTACTTTGAGTCATTATACCCATAAATATTGATGCCACAAACTTCCCTCTATTACAAGTATTACAAATTCAAATTATAACTCGGCAAAAACTCTAGCCGTTTTAATATCACGTCACGCCATGCCACTATAACGGAAATTGAGAAATTTGCTGAATGAGCCTTTATTTAAATATATTTTTACAAAATGGTAGTTTCAGAAGAGATAGGATAACAGATTAGCCCAGCTTGAATTGTTGTATAATACCAGCGGCACGTGGTTTAAAAAAAAAAACTTACATACAAACCTTGTCCTGACAATAACGAACACAGCAAAAAAGAATTGTTCAATTTGGTGCAGTTGTTCTGAAGTTATGCGCGTACAAACATTTCGGCGATTCATTTTTCTATACATATATATAAGATTTTAAGTACCTAAATTGGTAGCTATACGTTTTTCCCTTTTGAGTTGACCATAACTCAAAAAATACTCGACTGCGTTTTCGGCTGCATCAGTGGCAAACGCAAAACAACGGGTTTGTTACTGGATTCTCCTTTTTTTAACAGTTACAGGCTATTCATCATCAGCTTATAATTATCCACTGGTGGACTCATAGGCCTCTCCTTGTGAGCGCCACAGAGCCCAGTCTTCAGCTTTCCTCATCCAGTCACTGCCAGCTGCCTTTCCACAAATCGTCGCTCCTGACAAGTTAGAATTTTTTGCCCCACCTTCCTTCGTATCAAAATTGGCCCTTCGCGTCTGGGTAACGTGTCAAAAACATAAATACTCGAGCCAAGTCATTCGCGCAGTAGGTAACACCTATTTCGTTTTAAAGACTCCAAGTTATACATTCAAATGAGATACTTAGTTATTTGTTTTTCCCAACTCCACTCCAATTCGTTGCAAAGTTGGGGTACCCTTAACCGCAGCGACTGAAGCGGTAAGAACGTGCTGTATCTACCCGCAACCGCAGAGCTAACTCAGATGCACCTGTCGCTGTCCTTCTCGCACTCATACCGATGTAGATAACGCCGTCTCGTTTGCATTTATAAAGATTTTTGGCTTGTGTTTGGATGGAGGCAAGACGACTTAAAAACACCCCACGCGCCCGCCGGCCTACAGTCGCCATTTTATTACAATTTTGTGAGGAGCGACTGTCGATAAGTTATCTGTAATCTAAAATGTACTAAGCACTCGATATTGAAGTTAAAATATCTTTCAAGAAGGGATAATCTTCAACCTCAGTCAGCTGAAATGTAACATGCAGATGAAAGTGGCAGCATTGTTGATCCACTAGATATTCAACCTTTATTCTTTTCTCAAGTGTACAATTAAGTATACCTAGGTATAGTCCGCTTTATTTTTTAATCTAAATAGTGACATATCTTTTCTGCCTTTATAGAACTCTCCAGATAATTATTTATGGTAATCAAGACTCTGAGTAATAACGATAGAAACTTTTTATACACCCTTATACAACATACCATCAGACATAGATTCCCCGAAGAATTAAGCAGAGGTGTACTAATGATCACCATTCAGATCCCAAGTAATAGAGGCGAGACTACTGGCATTAACCGGACACAAATCAAAACTCCGTACAACATTTCCCAATAACGTTTAAGAAAAAAGTCGATACTTAAAGAAATAGTTTTGTTATTTTATCGACATGATATTTACCATCACTAGTCGTAGCCACGCGACACATCTGCCTTCCTCCGCGGCCGCAAGCCACTGTTTACATTCCACCAAATATAATTCTTTGTTTTTATGTAAATAAAGCTCGCGTGCCTCCCACTTCTGTAAACCCTTTGTTAAATAAATAACAACAATTGTAGCCTGTAATTTTCTACAGTAATCGCAGGGGCGAGGGAGAATGCTCTTTAGTTTTGAAAAAAAACAGCGACTAGCGTTAAGAACCGAGAAAAATCTTTACATTCCTATTTAGTACCACCAGTTGCCACAGGGACTCCTGTGGCAACACTAGAGCTAACAGCTGATTTGAATTTGTCTTCGTATTTTTATCATAAAATTAATGAATTAGTGATTTAAATAGGCCCAATAGCGAGTAATTACTAACTAATAGGGGTAATCATTGTTTTTTGTGCATAATCATAACTTAATCAGTCGTAAATAGTGTAAAAAACAGTGTGTGAATTTGTGACAGTTACCGGTGTACAATTTTGTAAATTGTCATCTCTGAATCAGGTACAAAATTAATATTACGTAGATATTTCTAGTGCTTTTTAGTTAGAGAACAGATTTTAGTTAAACAGTAGACAATCAATAGATTGTTTAGTAGACTTTCAGCACCTACGTAAACTTAACTTAACCTAATTCTAGTTTGGTAACACAACTTCACTTCTTTATACTTCTATTTACTCCCTAGTTACTAATTACCCAACTACTTTTCTACTTAACTTTAATAATCTACTTTTATTCTCAACTCTTTGCTTCTTTCTATTCTATAATCATGCTGACTCGCAAGGCCTCTGCTCGCCAGGAGGAGTCCAAACTTCAACTGGTTTTGAGCGAGCTTAAGGCATCCAAGGAGTTGTGTGACCAACTGAATAGTGAAAGGGATGACAATAAGAGAGAGTTTATTAAATTGTTAGACAAAAATAGTAATTTAAAAGCCGACATGGCTCAGCTACATTTACAATATGTTGAGGCTGTGGATGCCCGGGACAGGCTCCAACTCGTTGTGGATGGGTTCAACCAATGTAGCATTGAGTACGAAGAAGCTCTAAACCGCGCACATTCCCTAGAACACCAGCTACATGAGGCAAACAATAAAATATCTTTGTTAGAATTAAACACCACTGCCGCATTGAACCAAAGTCTATACAATGAGTTGATAGTTGATGCTCCGGGTATGGTTTCTGCTGCAAATAACACACCCATAGTCACAATAGACCTAACATGCACTAATGACTATAACAACTCTGTGCAGGTGGTTAAGTGTAGCAAAAACAAATTTAAAAAATATGTAAAAATTAACAGGTACATTAAAAAAACACAAAGGTTGGTAAAAAGACAGAAGTTCTTCATAAAAAATGTCAAACTAAATAGAGAGCGGCTTCAAGTACTTGATAAACTTGATATTTATTCAACTAAACTGAAAAACAGTACATTAAAACACAAAAATGACATTGAAACTTTAAATTCTGAGCTTAATATCCTTAATGAAAAATTGATATCAATGACTAGTAAATATAGAAGCTCTGAAATGCAAATGAAGGAGTACATGATGGCCATGAATGAGCTAGTAAGCGCATGTACATGTAACCATGAGCGCAGACAGTCAATGATAAGTAACAAGTCATTTAATGACCCTAACATCTCTCAGTCTCATTCACCGTTGGCATGTGACACCAGCATTTTGCAAAATTTTACTAATGTAGCTAACAATTATAGTTCCTCTCAGACTACTGAAAACTTAAACACACCTGTAACTGTCAATTCAAGTGTTAGTAGTAGTTATGTAATATTTAGTGATGAAATTGGTCGAGGCATGGGCCAGTTGTTGTCAAATTGCATGGGGCAAGTGACAACTAACTACTGCATGCCTGGACTAAATTATGTGGATATTATGAATAAAGCAATTAATTACAATTACAAGTCAAACACCACATTAATTATTTTAACTGGTAATAGAGGTAATGTAAATAAAAAGAACCTGATTGAATTTCATACAAAATTATGTGCCCTAAATTTAGATAATATAGTCTTGTTTACATTCCCCTACTCAAATAGTTTGCCACAGGAAGAAAACACCATTAGATATAAGCTAAACTTAACATTGCATACTATATCTATAAACAATAAGAAATTCCATTTAATTGACACTAACAATTATGTTAGAAAGTATTTTTACATGACGAAAGATAATTATTATCTTTCTACTTATTGTAAGAGACAGCTCGCTATGTCTCTTTCATACTATTTTATTACGTTAGCCAAGAATCTGGCTATAAGACATATTGGTTTTATTGAGCCATTATCTGACATTCCTCTTATTGACATTGTAAATAATTTAAATTAGAAATTAGGACAACAGAGACAACCTCTTGCATATCTATGCTTCAAAACACAATTAGCAATAAACATTGTAATTTTACCAGCCTGGCCCACCAAAACATTCAAGGAATTAATAATAAAGAGTTAGAAATTGAGTTGTTTATGAATTGTAATAAAATAGATATTCTTTGTATCACAGAACATTGGTTGAAAAGTCACCAGTTAATGTTTAACTTTAATAATCACCAGGTTGGTAGTTCGTTTTGCAGAGAGAATGCTATCCATGGTGGTTCCTTAATCCTAGTTAATAATCAGTACAGGTTTAAAGAACGTAGGGACATTGTGGGCCTCTCTGTTGAACGAACAATTGAAATAGCCTGCGTGGAATTGGAACGGTTTGTTGTTTTAAGTGTATACAGACCTCCATCAGGGTTGTATGATTGTTTTGAAAGGGTGATGGAGGATGTACTTCATAAGATCTGTAAGTCAAACAAATCCATCATCATATCTGGGGACTTTAATGTTAATTTATTAGAAAATTCAAGTACCTGTACCAAATTAAAAAATCTTTTTCTGTCATACAATCTGGCTAACTTGTTTCTGGAGCCTACTAGAATTACTGCATCTACTGCCACATGTTTAGATAATATTTTTACCAGCATAACACCACACCATAAAGAAGTTATTAATTTATTAGATTCTGACCACTGTGGGCAGCTAATTACTGTTTATAATCAAAATGAAATTATCGCCAAGAAATGTATCACTGTAAACCCAAAAACTGCAAATCGCTTGGAATTATTTAAAAACAAACTTAATAATAAATTACCTACATTGTCGTACAATAATGATCCAAACAAACTTTATGCTACCTTTTTTAATACTTATTGTACGGAATTTGATTCTACTTTTACCCCCAAGACGATCACAGTTAACGGTAAAGCATCCTTCAGTGAATGGGCCACTGTTGGTATCCATAAAAGCAGGAAAAGACTTTATGAGCTATACAGTGAGCGAACATATGTTAACACGCCAGAATTTAATAATTATGTCAAAAATTACTCAAAAATATTTAAGAAAATTTGTTGTATTGCCAAGTCTCGTTATTTAAGTCTTAAAATTAAAAACAGCAGTAATGTTATTAAAATGACTTGGAATATTATCAACAGTGAAACAGGAAGGTCTCGTAAACGAAGTAGTGATTATAGTCTTAATATTGGCGATAGTATAATTAAATCAGATTTAGAAGTAGCCACAGCATTCGAAAAGTTTTTCTCGGATATTCCTGTTTCAACAACTAAATTCTTAAACTCATCACCCACTGTTGCAGAATCTATACTTATGGAAAATGTAAAAGCTAGTGATGATGAATTCCAATTTAATCATGTAAACTGTAAGGATATAATTAAAGCATTCAATATGTTAAATGTGAAGAAAACTTCAGACCTCTGGGGTAATTCTGTTGACGTTACCAAATCAATCATTGACATTGTGGCACCTACCCTAACCGTTATTTTTAATGATTGTATTGACGTTGGTAAATTTCCTGATCTTATGAAAAACAGCAAGATAATACCTTTGTTTAAATCAGGCAGCACAACTGACCCCACTAATTTTAGACCAATATCCGTGCTGCCTACTTTTAGTAAAATTTTCGAAAAGCTCTTATTAGAACAAATGCAAAGGTTCTTTAACAAAAATAAAATGTTACATTCTAAACAGTTCGGTTTCACGAGGGGTCGTTCAACTACCGATGCCGGAGTTGAACTTTTAGGTCATATATTTGACATGTGGGAGGAATCATGCGATGCCTTGGGCATTTTTTGCGATTTATCTAAAGCCTTTGATTGCGTGGTTCACGAAACATTGATCAGGAAGTTACACCACTATGGCGTTAAAAACACTTCTCTGAATCTTCTTATCTCATACCTGGGTAATAGGATTCAGAGAGTGGACGTTAACGGAAATCGATCTTCCGGGTCTGTAGTTACTATGGGAGTGCCGCAGGGCTCAATTCTTGGCCCCTTTTTATTTTTATTTTTAGTTTATATAAACGACTTACCTTATCTAATTAGGGATAATCATGAGATAGTCCTGTTTGCTGATGATACATCACTATTGTTTAAATTCAAACGTCAACAAATGGTTAGCGACGATGTAAACAGTGCTCTCTCTAAAGTAGTACACTGGTTTAATGCTAATAACTTACTTTTAAATGAAAATAAAACGAAATGTATTAAGTTTACAACACCTAACGTAAAACAGGTGAAAACCAGTGTACTTATAAATGGCAAAGAATTGGAGCTTGTGGACACTGCTGTATTTTTAGGCATCACCTTAGATTCAAAACTTCAGTGGGGCCCACATATAGATAAGTTGTCGAAAAGGCTCAGTTCTGCAGCATACGCAGTCAAAAAAATACGTTGCTTAACTGACGTAGATACTGCGCGCCTAGTTTATTTCAGTTATTTTCATAGTGTGATGTCGTACGGTATTTTGTTGTGGGGAAATGCGGCCGACATACAAACTATTTTTGTACTGCAGAAAAGAGCTATTCGGTCAATTTATAATTTAAGTCCCAGATATTCACTGAGGGATAAATTTAAGGAGATTAATGTTATGACTGTTCCATCACAGTACATTTATGAAAATTTATTGTATGCTCATAAGAACATTAATCTTTTTAAAAAACGTAGTGATACACATAATATTAATACAAGGAATAAAAATAAATTTATTGTTCCTTCAACTAGGCTCCAGAAGATAAGTAATTCGTTCAAGTGCCAGTGTATACGCTTGTACAATAAAATCCCAAGCAATATTCAAAATCTAAGCTTGAACAAATTTAAATCTGTTGTCAAGCAGAAGCTATGTCTTAAAGGTTTTTACACAGTGAAAGATTATATAGACGACAAAAATGCTTGGGATTGAACTGTTCCAATGAACCGGGCTATTGACTCCATAATTACAACATTTCAGGCTGACATATATTTTTATTTTTATTTTATTATTACTATTTGACATTGCAATAATTTATAACTTGACATTGCAATAATTATACCAATTAATTATATCTTATATTGTAACATTTAATTTTTTACCTGCGAACTTTTAAATTGAGATATATTTTAACCGTAAATCTTTTATTATTGAGAAATTAACAATATGAACTGTAAAGTATGAGTACTCTGCAGGCTTAGATGTTACATAAATATAACTAGCCCCGCAGTCTGAGCCTGTCATTCTCACTTAAATGTCCTGCTGATGGTGGCGTTGTGTGTCGGGTCGTTTTATTCCCTGCAACATGGTTGAGTCAAACGGCGCCGATACACACGTCATGCTCGTGAACGAGTGCTGTCTGTCGGGACTGGTCGGCTCTAATTGCTATGGCACTAATTTCAATTCTAATACTTACGTACTCTTTAATCTCTGAATTTACACATCAAACTGCATCATCCTCATTACTATTCACAACAATTGTTACTGTTACCACACATATTTTTTTTAAAAAGAGTATCTATGGAGTTTCTTGCCGGCTCTTCTCCATAAGACCCACTTTTTTTGGAACCGTGCAACTAGTTTAACGTTTCAAAAGTACCTATTTATATGGTCTAATTGAAATAAAATATTTTGAATTTGAATTTGAATTTGAATTTGAGTAGAAAAATGTAGTCTAGTAAAAGTACAAATGTTTTTAATACGGAATAGTAAACAGTTTCATGTTACATTTGTTTTGTGATTCTTTCTGGTTCGAATGTCTTCTTAATATAGAATCCTATTTATGGATAGGTACATAAAAAGATTAAACTAAAATGAAACGTGTTTTACTTTTCGTACAAGAAGAAGTAAAACAATAGAAGGAAATGAAAGGTTAAACCCTTTCATTTCCTTCTATTGAATGATATCTGTTTACACAAATGGCCCGCGATTATTACATAAAACAAACACTGATGTCCCAGGATAAGTCCATAAAAAGGTAGATATGTAGCAAATTGGACAATATTTTCCACAACGCGGACTGTGTTCGTATAATTTGAAATATTCATCCGTTCCAGCAAAGTTTGCATTTCTTTCCAAATCAGATTTACATGACAATGGTCACGTCGTTGCCCGATGAAATTCTCATTGCAAGAACTTGGTTGTGGGGGATTTATTAAAGGGAGCAAAAAGGTTTGTAATAAAACCGATGTCGGGATGGTTATAGTGACGGGCTGAGGACCATGGAACAAGAGGAGATCGTTTTTGTTTACACTTGCCATGATACCATTGTCCCGTGCGAATGTCCTGCTGGGTGCGTAGTGATGGGATGACTATGTCCCTTACATGATTCGATAGATGTCATGTTTATTGATACCGAAGTTACACCATAGTAACGTTTCATCATTTCCTTCTCTTAACAGTAAATTTTTTGTTGTTTTATTTAATGTTAATTTTCAAGTATTTTACAACATATTCTAATAAACAAAAATATTTTATACCAGCTACTCACAACTATCAATTGAAATACTTATCTGAATACTTATACTCTACTCGAGCCCAATAAATAAATATTCTTTGAGTGGCATCTGTTGGTGAAGTATTAATTTTATTATAAAGTCAAATAGTGTGTATAAATAAGATTTAGAAGTACTCTGCTTATGCAATAGACAATTTAAATAAATAATTTAAATAGTAATATTAAACTCAAGTTATTGTCCCGACCTTTGTAAATCTATACTAATATTATAAAGAGGAAAGATTTGTTTGTTTGTTTGTTTGTTTGTTTGTAATGAATAGGCTCCGAAACTACTGGACCGATTTCAAAAATTCTTTCACCTTTGGAAAGCTACATTATCCCCGAGTAACATAGGCTATATATCATCACGCTACGACTAATAGGAGCGGAGTAGTAATGAAAAATGTAGCAAAAACGGGGAAAAAATTATAAGACCACGCGGGCGAAGCCGCTGGCGGGAAGCTAGTGTAAAAATAAATACATTTTAAAACATCAATATTTTGAATACATAGAAAGATTGTCTCATCAAGACTCGTTTTAAAAGCAAAGTTGAAAGTCGCCAAAAATTCTGACAATTAAGTTCTATTGGAATAGTTATAGGAAACCAATACTGAATAAACTAGTCAGCCATAAGTCTAGGTCTAAATAACTCTAGTAGTCGGAAGCATAACCGTTGAGCGTGATGCCCTGGGTTTGATTCTCAAGTGAAGCAAACATTAGAAATTCTCAATAACAACTCGTTGTTTGGTACGTCCGGACTATTATAAAAAATATGGGATCTAAAACATACCCGAAAATTGTAGATGCCCCTGCCTAACCCTTCAGAGAATCCAGCCGTGAAATATACGTATGTTGATTTAAAAACATTAAAAATTTAGAAAACCCCAGACACGAAATGTTATTTGCCAATTTCTGGTGGCGGCCATCTTGGATTTGAAATTTTTCATAGTGTATAGTATTCTCCTAGTTAAGCCCTTTCATTATACCTATATTGAGGGAGGCGTGTAAAAATATGTAATCCGCTATTTTGTGGCGGCGGCCATCTTGGACCAATTTTCATCAAACATAGCTAAGAACACTCCCGACTAATTCATCTTTCAAATACAAAAAACAAAATCAAAATCGGTTCATCCGTTTAGGAGCTACGATACCACAGACAGACAGACACACACACACACACAAACACATACACACACACAAACACACACACACAGACACGTCAAACTTATAACCCCCCGTCGTTTTTGCGTCGGGGGTTAAAAAGAGTAACAGATAGACACCCAACAGTGGCACTCTCTAATATTACTTACCAAAAAATAATCATTTTCTCAAAGAAAACACAAGACTTTATTTTCCGTCCTCAGCCGATTTAATCTCCATCGGCCTAATGAAATTCAAATACTATGTATGATAATATCTGCAAAACCTCATACTCTTTTGTATGATACACGTCGTTATATTGTGGCCTCTAAGCGCGCGGCTATGGATCATAAACACTTATTTACTTATTGCGTAGATGAGATCGGTGAACAATGGAAAAGTTGGGTAAATAAAGAGAACTTAACTGAATCGTACACCCACAGTATACCCGAAGCGGGTAGACGAATAAAAAATAAAATAAGTACTATCTTTTTGTATTTTTTAAGCATTTTCCATGCTAAGATTACAAGTTATTATTAATGAAGGAAAAAATCGGCGGGTGGGCAGGATTCGTCACCTTAAGACGTAAATTAGAATGTGGAGGAAGATTTCGACTGGCGAGCAGGGCGAGCGGTGGCTTAGTGGTCAGAGCGTCTGGTGTAACGAACCAGAAGGCGCAGCTTCGAATCCTGCCCGCCCGCCGATTTTTTCCTTCATTAAAAATAAAATAAGTACAAATACTTTTGTATAAATACTTTTTGTTGCTTCATATAATCTTCAAGTAATACAGTATTTAGTTTCTATTTGCAAACGACTTTTAATGCATCTTCGAATATAGGTACTCATTTTATACATCACTAATAAAAGAAAAGCAAAGAAAACCTCAATAGATTTGACAAGGCCTAGTGAAAATATACTCTTTTAGCCACGGTAGTTTAACACCATAATATTATGTCTCGACAAGTGAAATAGAATTTCAAATTGTAGCATACATACTAATAATATAATTTTTTTGTTAGCAAAACTGATAAGTATCTTGGCTTACCTTTACCAAAAACAGTTTTCTAATCTGATTATTTCACTAAAATCTTGTGATTCGAATTACCCGTATTACACATACCATCATCGTATGTGAATCGGAAAGCGCTTAGAGATTTTGTCTTTATCTCAATTGTCGAAAATCCTTTCCTATTACATACACTGCAGGTCTGCAGGCTGTAGTCGCTTCAGCCCCCGCTCGTTTCACGCCCATACCCTTAATTTTATAAGGTCGCTTACCGGGCGGAAACGTTATTCGGTGCCGTCCCCAGTAATGGTATTCCGCTGTAGTGTGATCCTCTTTTGTGTGGCCTTTTAACGAAATTAACGTTGTTTCGACCGGCTCATATGTACACGATGTTATCAAAGCACCATAGCGTTTACATAAAATAAACCCGTTCAGAATCCCGCCAATCCCAAGATTGTGCGTCGATTTTTATGATGAGGGTCGGGCAAAGGAATTGATTTGAATTGAGCCTAGCGTTCACTTAGTTTCATGTTTTATTAGAATAATACTCTTTGTAAAAAAATATTTGGCAGGAATACTATTTTGCTGTATTCTATTTTTGAATATTTGGAATATCGTTTTTATTTTTCTTTTTGGCTACTGGCAGCATAACAAGAAAATAAATGCGCACGTTGGAAACCAACCTATTTTGATACCAACCACAGACAATATCATCATTATGTGCAGTTCCAAGTTCACTTCACTATTCTTTCTATACCCATCCTTGTATGAGTGCACGTGAGTATCATTATGTAGGTGAGTTTTCTCTCAGCATATTATACAGGGGACGTTAGCAGGGGCTCGCAAACAGCGGCAAATGGCCACTTGTAAGCTTATCACACGCACACCCACTTTTACATAATGGCCGTCAAAATGATACTTGCTGATTTCGTTTATACGTCGGCACCTAAAAGCATAAAGTACGCGTAGGACCGTAGGTGTATTATGTTTTGCGTTTACGTTAGGTGACGAATATTTTTAGGAAGTTCAAGAAATGAAGTTTATGGCAAAAATCTGCCCAAATGATGTACCAAAGGTACACTTATTTGAAAAATACTCTGTATTGCGCTGGTTAAAACTCTGGTGGTACTTTTTTATGCTTATTAGGGGAGGAGAAAAAAAAACTCAATTTGAAAAAACGCACACCATTTTGACACACTATTATCAGTAGTAAAAACTGTCAACTTGACGATGGGTTGGATGATGGTGGGTTTGTATACTATACCATGGAGGAACAATGGTTTTGATAAATAAATAAACCAAAAGATATTAAGATTTTTTGTCGTGACTCACTGAGTCACGAGTTCCGAGCCCGAAGATATTTTACTTACGTTCATACCCATCGAATCTAAAATATGAACACTAAAGTTGGAAAGCGTCCCCACACAAACAAATTCAAAATATTTCCTAACCATTTTGGCAAAAATACAATTTTCATTTTGTAGTTTCTAGTCAATTGCCGCGTTCTTTTTTATACAGTATTCATGTACCGTCCACTGTATAATAAACTCGACGCAGTCAATTTTCACACAGTATTTTTACATCACGTAATAACATCGGGGCTGAATGAAAGGCTGAATAAATAAATCTGCTCCTAATTAATCATATTCATACGGGCCCCAGTTGGAAAATCAATTTTGAATACGAAAACATTTGGCGAACAAAAAAGTCGTAACTACGAGTTTTTAAGCGTATTATTCCTTTCACGAAGTGCTTATCGTGTTTGTACAAAAGTTTTTAGATACCTTCCCTTCGTTAGGTACGCTTTATAAAGTCAGTTTACCTTTTCAAACAGTAATTAAATAAAAAACAGGCTTAATATATTTCTAGGTACGGGATAAAACTATTTTAGCTCATTTTATCTTTTAAAAAAATTGTTCAACTGTTTTAATTCTTATCGCATTATTTTCTTAATTAGAAACGAATATTTCTTTTTTCTTTTGGAATTAAAGAAACGACACATAATTTAATTTTAAATCCTACTAAACATCACATCACTAATAAAATCGAACGTCCCTAAAACATCCTATTATCCGGAGAAGACCAAACAAAGCGGGCGTTCGTGGCAAAAAAGGAATGAAGGTAATCAGCGCATCAATCACTGGCGCGCCAGGCCCTGAAGTGGTCCCCTGGGCACGGAGCCCGCCGCTCAGCACTGATTGTGACGTATTTATAAGACCTCCGAGCCTGGCAATGTGATGTCACTTTTGATGTAATTGGATCAACGCATAACTTCTGGAAGTAAACAAAATACGAATTGAAAAACTACTGTGTTTACTAACTTTTGAATACAATAAATACATTTATTAATTATACGAAATTCTAGAAAAATCTAAAGGGAAATTGGTTACATTTCAACGTTCCCTAAGTCCAATTGAGTGACTTATTGTCAAATATTACTAGAACTAGGAATTCAATATTTGCCATCGCAACCAAAAATAGAACATCAAATTTTTCGTATAGAAACGGCATGGACGATTCAATATAAAATAGTCTGTATAATAGTAAAAGTTTAAAAAAAAATTGTTAGGTAATCGTTAAGTAAAGTTAGATACCGTTATAAAAAAACCGTTATAGTTACCATTTTTGCCTAATATTTGGCGCAGATGTTTGACCTGGAAGTCGACCCCAAAAAAGGAAACGGCGGGTTAAAAACAGACCATCATAGAGAGCACTATCGTAGTCGATCTTTAACACACCAACATAACTTTGCTTCAGCCTTAATTCCTCAGAAACCGTAGACTGAAACCCGGAGCAATATGCATGAAATATTACATGCAGCCCATACACACTGTAACATTCTAAATTAGTAATACAAAGGGCGAGCTTTCCCTACTGGGGGTACACCCTTCAATTAGAATTAGCGAAATGAGAGGGCGTATGGAAACTCCTAGTTAGCACACAAAATAACATAAGTCAATATGCCCTGCCATTTGTGCACGGAGGCAGAAGGGAGGCATGACGTCATACATTTACATCAACACTCCTGAATAATAAAATTGGTAAAATAAAGTAACAGAGTTTGGTAACATTATTGTTGCAAACTTATCCTACACAAAGTTAGAAATTAATATAAAGTAATGGGAATGGGAAATTCACGTTCCGTTTCTATATTCGTAATGTGTTACGATTGGTACTTTCGATATTCTCTTATAGCTTCAATAAATATTAGTAATATTCCAAAATTGATATCTGTGAACATGTTTTCAGGTCACATATTACTTATGAGGTCATAGTAAGAGCTGTATAAGAACTAATAACAAGATCTTGTGAAACTTGAATATACCACTGTGACTATGATTAAAAGAGTTCAAAAATATAATCATTGATTTAAATACTAAAGATAGGGTCGTAAGGGGGGCTAGACCAGTTGCATTTTGACATTTGAATCGACAAACAAAATGTATGGAAATGACATTAGTGACAGCCATTTCCATACATTTTGTTTGTCGATTCGAACGTCAAAATGCAACTTGTCTAGCCCCCCAGAACATTAATATTTTGACAGATGCGTTCGCCATACATAGAAATTAGTGTTTCTATGTTTGGCGAACGCGTCGCCATCTTTGTTAGTATCGCATGGCGTTTGTTTTTTAGCCGATCGCGGACTAGTTCACTTCGGTTTAGAGAAAACCATTTTGGGCCCAAGTTCGGGGCTATCATTGTGACATGCGGTCCGCCCAGTCGTTACGTAGTAATATATAAGTCAATGTATAGATGCTTGTTTAAATTCCCGGTCTACTAACAAACCGTTCTTTTGTTTAGTTGGTGAACCGTACTCAAAGAGTAAACAGCCATACTATAAAAATAATGAACTGCCCAAAACGTAAACGTGAAAAAGAAAAATCAATAAGCAAACTTCTAAGCAAGTGTTTTATATACAAGCGGGTAAATAAAACAAGCTTATTATTACTCCCATACGTTTCCCTGGCCGTTCTTTTGATTAAACAATACAAGAGTTAGGGGCAATTTGAGGCGGCCCGGGGAAAGTTGGGCAAGAGAACCTATTTGTTGTGGCCTAAACAAATAAAGTAGTTTGGGGAAACAGATCAGTTAACTTGTTAAGTGTGTAAGGACGGCACCTTGCGCGTTTGGATTCGTTACAAATTGCCCAACATACTGTTTACTTCACCACTCAACATTTGGCTGTATTTAATAAAAAAACAAATTTGTTGGTTCGAGGAAACTGTTACACAAAAGGTCCTGGGCTCGATGCCCAGGTCAAGCAGTGTTATTGGGGTTTTCTGTGAAATTTTTAATAGAAATAGAGGAGTTTATATTTGTGTGTGATTCGCTTTGTCTTACACTTAGATTAAGTGTGGGTGTACACCTCTGTCTAACCCTTTAGGGAATACATGCGTGATATTGTGTAGTTTCAGGAAACTTTAACAATCTAACTAGGCGAAGAAAAAAGCCTCCTTACGGCTAAATACTTAATACATTTTTTACTGTTTTATTTGAATGAATAAATACATTCCGTTAATTAAATTAAAACTGAGTCCTCAGATAAACTTAAGCTTTTACGTTCCTAATCAATGTTCATCTCAAATTATAATGATTATTCTGGATCTTATTTCGAATGTTTTCAGAGTTAATTAAAACATTGGGTTCACTCAGACTTTCTTAGAAGACATTTAGGTTTTAAATAATAAAATTATAATTAAAACTAAATGAATTATTTTGACTTTTGAAGATGTACATAAAATCGGGGAAAAAGTTATGTATACAGACAGTGAAAATTTTTCTTAACACTAGACTAGAGAATTAGACTTTTATTATGGGTTTAAATTACTGCATTTGGGTACTTACATTATATAAAGTATTTGAATAAAAAACTTGAACAAAACAGTTAATAATCATCTAAGTCTAATCTTCTCGTAGATAATTTCACTTAATAATAATCAGAATATCAAATCATTGGCAGCTGGGCGTGACGCTTCAACGAAATTAGGGAATATCATTCTCACCTCAGTCAATCGGTAATCCGCTAAGTGATTGACGTGTTTATCGTTAAATATTTAACGCTCTGAGCGATTGAGTGAGCGCTCCGAGCGGACTGCCGGAGATAATAGCGGTATTAACTCGAATATGATTTTATAATCACGTCTCTGGTTCCTCAATTATAGATAGCGAGAGTATAGGCAATCTGTGATCCTGTATATAAATACTTCAGTCGGTACGACCTCACACGAAATTAAAGTATTATGACAATAACTTTAGAAGGATTTCGAACGAAAATATCATAACCCTATGTCGCTCGCGCAAAAATGTCAATTATCATTTCGCGTATTCCAGTGAAAGATGAAAACCAACCCTTCCCATTTACACTCGCCATAAATCACGGTGATGTCAGAACGAGACAACAATAGAGCCGGCGCGGTCGGCGTTTTGAGCGCTTTTAATTAAAATGTTAAGAATTTGTATTCTGCATGCGGGCCGTTGATATCCAACCTAACAAGATCCCTCCTTCTCAACCAAACTAAAGGAACGCAAAGAAATCCCAGAGACCAACTGACTGGTTTTTCCGAACTTAAAAAGAACACCTTTGTGTAAAAAGGTAATAACTCGCACAAAGAATATTAAAGAAAAATCGTTGCCAAAAATATACGTAACGTTTTTAATTCGTTTACATAAATAAACATTTCGATGTTGTGTGTTGGTTGTTTTGTATTCATTTCGGTTCGTTAGGTGCGCGACGTTTTCATATCTAATATATTTTTTATTTTAACAATTCCCTACACAAAATACAATATTGTGGGAAACGTTTCAATTCGCGTAAGTTATTCTATTTAGGCAATACTCATGTAAAGCCGATTTACATCAAAACAACTGTCACTGTTAATAAAAAAATGACGTAACGCCGGTCCAGTTCTACGTCGGTATCTAAAAGAAACACTTAAATCGTCATACATCCTGATAAAAGCAAAAAAATCCCTTTTCAACAAAATACTTATGCAATAGCGAAGCATTCACAATAAGCGCGGCGTCGAAACGTCATGGATTCGATGAAATAAACGATGGATGTTGTTGAGAAACAATTGCAATAAATCCTCGAACATGTGAAGCGCAATTTCTCGGCGGCCGATGGTGCAAACTTTTGCAATATGGCAATACGGCTTCAGCCAATGCTGACGCCTGCAACGAACGAGCTGCATTTAAAACAGGATGAAAAATATTAAAATGTTTTATCTGTATTTTTTTATTAATATAAAATACTTTATTAATAAATTTTAAGATGATGCAACACGACTACAATAACACTGTACACTACACAGCTGATTCCATCAGAGCATCATTTTTTATTTAAAAAAAGGACCAGCTACTGCTTACAAAACAGTCATGAAGAAAGTTTTTTAATTCATATAGTGTAACATGTTAGTAAATAAAACAAAGTCGGGTTTGTTACAACACTCGAGAACAGGGACCCATTTTCATGATCTTTTATTAGTTGGATTTGTCTCCAACCCGATTAACAGAATAACTTAAAAAAAATGTGGTGTAACGGGGTTCAAACATGACGTGAACGAAGCTGCGGGAAAAGGCTAGTTTTTAATTAAAAATAATTTCTCACGTGGCAACTTTACTGGTTAACACAACATAAGTCAAAATTTTACAAAATACGGTCATCCCTCATCCCGTTTCATTAACAACATTTCAGAAGCTGTGATAAGTAGTAAGACGCTCTACTAATAATAAAAAAAAAATCCTACTAAAAATAGAACCAGACGTGCAAAACACGGAATATAAAGCATAAGACATAATCGCTGCCAAAAGCATAACCGCAAGGAATTCGAAGAAAAATCTGTACGCTATGTCAAGTTTATTTACTTGGAATCGGCGGCAAGATGGCTGACTCGTGTGCACATCAACCAATCCATATGAGTGCCCATTTGACAGGGGAATGCTAATGACGTACAACTTGCGCGACTCGATTTAACTTTAGTGCCGTGAAATGGAATGCTTGATGGGACTCGGTTACTTTTATGTATTTTTTGCGACTATATCATGCAAAATTCCGGTGTTGACGTTCACAGAAGTCATAACGTAGATGGTTGACGAAAATTAAATTTGTATAGCGTTCCATTATTCTAAAATTAAAATGTTCGTTACATTTAAATGTCAGGGTAATGGAATTTATAGAGAAGTAGGGTACAGCCATTTATGGCTCAAATTTAGAGCAGCCCATCTGGGGTAGTACCTCCATCTTACAGAAAACTGCAGCCAAATAACACACTTTACTGTGTGTTGTGTTCCTGCAGTGAGTAAGGTTGCCAGAGCTCCTTCTAAGGATGCGCTGCGCTGGCAGCAAGAGGTAGAGAGTATTGCCTCAAACTGTCGGCGCAGCCAATCTTCCATAAACCTCTAAGAGATTTATAGGGTTGGCAACGCGCCCCTGGTGTTGCAATAGGCTATGGTAACCGCTTACCATCAGGCGGGCCGTATGCTTGTTTGCCACCTTATAAAAAAAAACCCCCAATACTCATACTATACAAGATGTAAACAAACACTTACCGTAGCTGAAAACTATGCATACCGTGTAGGTACAGTCAGCAGCATAAACATGTATACACTAACAAAAGTGCTTAATCGATTTTCTCCTAAAGTACCAATAGAACTTTTGTGATATTACGAACACAGTATTAACGAACCAATACTATAGTGACATTGGTAATATCTTAAAGTTGCAATCGTTCATTCATGAATCGCTTTAGCCCTTTCGTTTATGTTTATATGGCTGTGCTGTGACTGTACATCAAGCAAGGCCCATTGAGAGCAAAATAATCGCTGGAAAATCTTTTAATTTGGTCACAGAGTCGGTAGTTGTGCTTCGCTTCATAAATAATCATTGCGTTATGTAATTTTAAAATCTTATTTTCTAAGGCATATCCAAAATATTGGTAACGTTTTTTAAGAAAGTTGAAGCTTTGTTTTCTTACACAATAAAAAAATATTTATGTAAAAAAGAAAAAATAATACTAATACTTTGACTAGATAGTCTAGTGGTCACAAGCGTGGCTGTTGAGCGTGAGGTTCTGTGTACAATTCCTAGGTCGGCCCTTATTGTTATTGGGAAATTCTCAGAAGAAGTTCCAAGTTTGGATTCGCACCCGATCAATGGCAATAGGCTCCGCCTTTATACATGTATTCACCACAGTGAACTGTCAACAGCACCCTGTAGGTATGTCCATGAGTCCATAAATTCAATGTAAGTTAGTTATTGTTAGTGCAAGTAAATAGTCAATATATCGCGCACGTGCACCAATGTCCTATTGATATTGTTCTAAGCGGAGCTCGTAAAGTTTTCCAATATCGCAACCGTGTCGAGTGCATGCAAACAAATTGCATCTGTCGACGTCCCAATTCGTAGTTGCGCGATGAAATTTGAATTTTTGACAAAGCGCCTTTTGAAAAACTTTGTGTTGTACAAGGTCTTTATAAGGTGTATTGAATAGTCAGTTATAGAATGCAAAGTCCGGTTTTCGGTTAATTAATGGGAGTCAGAACATGGTAGGAAGAACCTAATCTGTCCTACTGCTGGATACGGGTCTCCTCTCAGTATAAGAGAGATAAGGCTATAGTCCAACACACTGGCCTATTGCGGGTTTGCAGACTTTGCATGCCGTCGAGAAAATCTCTCAGGCATGCAGGTTTCCTCACGATGTTTTTCCTTCATCATTAAAGAGCGTGATAATTACACACATAATTTAAAAAAAATACTTTTTTTAATTATGTGTGTAATTATCACGGTTCATTCATCGACATTCATTCGATTCATTCATATCATTCGACGGCATGCAAAGTCTGCAAACCCGCAATAGGCCAGTGTGTTGGACTATAGCCTTATCTCTCTTATACTGAGAGGAGACCCGTTCTCAAGCGCGACTGCTACGCTGGAGGTCCTGGGTTTGATCCCCGGGTCGAGCAGTATTGTTGACTTTTTCTGTGAAATTACCGTAGCAGCTCGGAGTCTAGATCTGTCCCCGGTTGATGGCAATAGGCTCGCCCTGTATTACATGGGATGAACGGCGAACTGTGGGTGTACATTAGTACACCTCTGCCTAACCCTTCGGGGAATACAGGCGTGATAGTATGTTATTAAAGCAAGACTTAATAAGTACAGCAACATTTTTTAATATCTTTCGTCACAGCAGCAACTAGTTGGCAACAACGTAATTCCTTTCTACATTTTTCTACCTATTAAGCGGAATTCCGTACCAAATAGTTTTTATCCCATCTCCGTCAGGGACCCAGGGTTTAGTCACTAATTACTACTCTGCAGGTAAACTGGAAATCCCTGCTTTACATAGTTATAGTCAAAATAAACGCCACCTGTAGTGTTGCACTGAATAAAGGTCGTGCCATATAAAATGTGACCGACGTTTGCGGATCCGATGCGTAATGTATGAAACTGTATGTGAAGATAAATGATAATGATTGGTAATATTATTTCTTTAGATTAAATGATAATTATTTCTGACACTTACTACTACTTTTTACGGATTTTGGATTTCCCGTGACCATGGACGCTGTAAAGGGTCCGAAACGTCGGGATTAAAATAATATCAATATAACGCGATAAAATCCGTAAAAAGTAGTTTTATTTCAATGATAATTATTTTTCAGTAATTTCACCTGTTAACATTTATTAGCCTGCTACTTTTCATCTATACAAATATTATAAAGAGGAAAGCTTTGATTGTTTGTTTGTTTGTATTGACTAGGCTCCGAAACTACTGGACCAATTTGTTCGTTATAAATTTCCATTCACAGTTATTAATGTTACACTTGTTACTTAGCTACTTACAATGAAATATGAATTATAATCATTGGAATTACTGATGACGTCAAGAGACACTAAATTTGGGTGCCATTTAAGTATATGTGGTATGTTTTCGACTACCCCTGATTCATGAAAGAATTCGAACGAATAAAGTGTGATTTCTAGCACGCTGCCCAAAAAAACTAACAGGTGGAAACTGCTATCTGTGAAATGTTCTATAATAAATAAATAAATAAATATCTTGGGACATTTTTTACACAGCACCATCTAGTCCCAAACTAAGCAGAACTTGTACTATGGGTACTAGACAATGGATATAATACTTATATACTTTTTTTTTTGTAAATACATACTTATAATATATAAGAAACACCCAGACAAACACAAACACCTAAATTCATCACATAAATGTTTGTGTCATGTGGGAATCGAACCCACGACCTCGTGATCAGCAGTCCGGTACTCGAACCACTAGACCACAGACGTCGTCAATCTATACCTAATGCAAGGTGATACGCTGTTGCATTCTGTGTGGCCCAGCCTTTAGGATAAAACAACGTTGTATAGGGGAGGTTTTTTGTGTTCACGAGATAAAGTCACTTTGTTACACTATCTATAATATATTCGTAGACGACAGTTGCCCTATCAGCCCGACTTCCCCTCTGTGTTGTACTGGGCCTAGTTAGAAGATATTTTATGGACCCCTAGTAATCCCCTGACGTTGAGACTCACACATCCTACAGATTCTGGAAAACAGGGAGAAAATAAATAAATATTGAGAATACTTGGAGGATTGAATTATTTATTTGACGTTTCTCTGGAAATGGTAAATAGAGGATGCGAAAATTGAATCGCTCAGTATGTACGTCTATGTATGTTTATTTTCATTGTTCGTTTGGCATATGATTGAGTACAAGGAATTCCATTAGGTGTTTATGTAAAAACAATTGTTTCCGATAGCTGAAGTGATAACAAAAGCGTTTAGGTTTAAACGACTACAACATGAATCAGTTTCACCAATTTAATTAAATGTTCCGTGTTCGAAAAAGTTATAAGTTCTTGCAAAACACAATATCTGGTGCTATTACTTACACGATTCCATTTTGTACGGAGTAGGTAATCCCCAAATCTACAATTTCAAACTTTTAAAAACATATTAATTACTTTCTACCTTTTAATTGATAATTCGCCATTAATTAACCGACTGATTTAATTGGTTGAAATTTATAATAATATTATGTAAAATAAAGTGAAGGTGAAAAACGTGTCTCTGTGACAATTATATCAATAAATCACATTTATACGCACTAAACGAAACGTGGATGTGACGTATCTCATGACGTCCTTCAAAAACAGGTTATTCGAATTAAACCAATAATATTGTTTAATATGTAAATCTCGCTTTAAAAGCGCCACCATGTTTGACGTTTTCATTTCGATTCGATCATTGGCTGTGTGTCCGTCATGTATATTGATGAGTATAACTCTGATTGGCTGAGCATTCGCTTTTGTCCCACGGAATCAATTATACCAGCACCAGATATTTACTTTAATCCGAGATTAATTTATTTTGTCAAGAATGAGAGACAAAAAATAAATAATCACGAAGACACGAAAATAATTGTAAGTTCAGAACATCAATCAGTGAGTCGACCCGGATTGGACAGAACACAAAAACATGGGTGAGTGACCGAACAATAGATGACGCTGACGATTCGTCGCACACAGCCCAAGATGGCCGCCGCCTTTTGGCGGGAACCACTGAAGCGAATAATTGACAAAGGATACAGTCTTTGTGACCAACTCGCTTGTCCGCCAAAATATTACCCAAGGATATTTCAAAATATTTAGATTTTTTCTTACAAATGTCTCATTGTCTGAAATAAATTAAAAGTACAGCAAGTATATGATACCTATACAAAAATGCTAGTCAAATATAATACACAAATACTGACAAATATTTATAAGACAATAATATCCAGATAAAATATGCTTGATATCAACTGTAGCAGAAGCTTTTGATCTCAGTCAAGATCTTTCTTCTCAACAGCACAAAACAACATACTTAAGTATCTAATGTAATTAAGTGAAGCTATCAAATAAATAGTCCCGTTATGTGCAATCCACTTTCGCCACAAGTAATTGTCTTATTCACATGTATATCGCAGTAACCAGATTAGCCGTTAGTTTTTGTTAGTGCATGGATCACTTGATTGCATCATGTCACTTCGTTACCCAACAAAAAGTGGTTTGCTCGTAAAATACGGGCGGGGTCTGGCCGCAAATTGGCTCCCCTAACATTGGTGAATTACAGGCATTTCCCTTATTTAGGAATAAGTGCCGTAGGACCCTCGACAATAGACTACAAAGAACATTATTCGCATGCAAGACGTCGAACGTGAATGCCTTATTTACAACATAATGGAAGTGAAAAATTTCATTTCGAACCGTTTCAGTAGTTGTATTGGAATTTTGTATGAGGATGAAGGGACATCGGTATGCATTCAAATCATAGAAAAATGAAATTTATAGTCCTAGTAGACATTATTTTGCACTGGTTTTATAATAATAACTACACGGGAGTACTCAGAAATATTACGTAATTTTTAATGTTACATAGAACCTTCATAATATGTACTCTTAGTTCGATACATTGACATACATGTACTATTGTACTCGTATACAACGTCAAATACAAATATTCTCGCAACGAAAACAATGTTTACAATTTCGTTTCAATAAAGTTGACACAGTTTCGAGATCGAAAAGTCATAAGTAGGTTCCAATACGTTGTCGTTCGGCAAACAAAGAACAACTATAAAAACTTCATGGCATTGCCATTTAAACAGTGTATTGTAATATCAATAAAGTCGAAGTTACAATTCAGTAACGGGCCGGCCTCAACTTTGTCTGTTAAATCTCAAAAACATTATGTAAGTCACACCGGCTATTCGTTGGGCTATAATTGGCAAAGTTTACGTCATAATTTCTTTATGAAATTTTCGTGCCAAATATCTTAATTAAGGGTTGAGGGACTTTTGCAATTATGGCAGACAGAACGCAGGTATGCTCAGGCAAGTTTAATGAATTGCCTAAAGTTGTCTCACAATTCATATTAAATTGTGTACACTCGTAATGTCAGTTTGACATTAGTTTTCGAAACTACAGTTAATCGCAGTATTATTATCGCTAACTGCGCCTAATCACGCAGTTTCATCGTTTAGGATCGATTTATTCGTCAAATAAACAGCCAAATAACCATTTAACACAATCGTTCCTGTCTGTAACCAATCTGTATCCATTCGATATTTTTTCGTTTTTCCTTGGTCTAGTGGTCCCAAGCGCGACTGCTACGCTAGAGGTCCTGGCTTCGATCCCCGGGTCGAGGGTTTTCTGTAGAATTCCTAATAGCAGCTCGAAATCTGGATTTGTGCCCGGTTAATGGCAATAGGCTCGCCCCTATTACATGGGACCTAAACATACCAGTGAAATGTAGGTGTACTCTGCCTACCCCTGCGGGGAATATGTGCGTGATCGTATGTTATTTGATATAAAGATAATAAATGGGAAACTTCATTATATCAGTTGTAGAATATTCAAAACGAAAATCAAAATTCTATACAGAAATTTACAGAAAAGTCTAATGTTTGCTTTTCTGTACATTAACAAATTTATTTCTTACATTATAGCCTATATTATCTTTATTTAGGTAATGTTATCTGACTGTTGAAATATTGCCAACTTCCAATTGATGTAGTTGTAGGGTAGCTCAATATTTTTTATCGTAAATCCAATCCAGCCGAAAGCGGATAACAATTGTGCGCCGCTACGTCACCCCACATTGTGTTATTTTTGCTTTGTAAGCTTACAAGAAAATCTGTCATAGTGAACTTTGGCCTGCCAACAACACTGACATCCACCTTATTTACTATATCGAACACAATAGCAATACACGGCTGTCAATAACCGCTTCGGAGCCTTACGAAATAACAAAGGTAGATACGTTCTCCGATATCTTTTATCATTCTCCTAATCAAACTGGGCTTAGTAACCCAAATAACGTGTAATAGCCATATAATCATTGGTGAATAGGCTAAACTTGGCATCTAACTGTTTGCAAACCTATTCAGAAGATCGGCTAAGCCACGCGCGGCCGCGACAAATTGTCACCGCGGCAACTACCCGCAAAATAAACGTCGCGGCAATAGGAACCATTCTAACTAACTTCACCTGAAATCCTCAACTCCAAGTGCGATTAAAACCACGAACAAACATTCAGCTAACAACTATAAGTTGAGTTTCCACCTTAAAATGAACTGGGAGTTTTGTGTGACTGAAGGTAGAGAGGAACTAGCGGGAGGTTCATAGTGTATGGTGGAAGTTCTACGTAATTTGGTTACGTACGTTGGCCGGCTCGCTGGTAAAGGCGCAAGTAATTGGCCGCAATAACAAGTCTTGTAACAACCGTTTTTAGCGTCTGTTTTTATATAACTACTTGGATACTATTATTAGTTCGGTAACTAAATTATACGTAGTCTTATCATACACGTAATAACATTTTTGATATTAAAAATCTTTAGTAAGTTACGACAATAAATATATAATTAATTGGTCATAGAATAAGCTTTGTCATTTAACGTAGAAGATATGACAATGTGTATAAGTATTGCGAGTTTTGCCGTGCTAGAATGGATGCCGTTTTTATTATTAGCTCGATGTATAGTTATTTAGGTACTATTTATGTACACATTGTACAAACAACAGCGACATAGCTCAAAACGCCGGACGTTTCGGTATTACCACGAAATCTATAAAGGACCTGTCCTAATGACCTACGTGCCATTTAAAACGACTATCGGCTATTACGACCTTAGTTGACTGGTCTCTTCAATATTCTATAAACAATTTTTATTGTATAAATCCCAAGTGCTACAGCTACGCTGTCCTGGGTTTGATTCCTGGGTAAGCTAAGAGTTAAATTGGTCGTAACGTGATGATATATAGCTTATAACCTTCCTCGTTGAATAGGCTATCTAACACTGATTTTTACAGATTTTTTAAATCAGACCAGTAATTCCTGAGACTACCGCGTTCATCCAAACTAACAAACTCTTCAGCTTCTTAATATTAGATAGATTACTTGACTTATAAGCAATGTTATTTGTTTCAGAAATGTTGTGTACAACTTAAGTCTAACAGACTTGACGGAGCAGCGCCGGCTGGTCTGGTACTCGCCGGAGAATGACGTCAAGATGTGCGTCGTCAAAGGCAAGGACGAGGTGAGTCATACAATCCTATTCTTAATACCATTATGCTTATTTCTATAAAAGTGAAATGAGTCCTCTAGTATTGTAATAATAGATAGAATATAATTTTCTAGCTTTCCGCCAGCGGCTCTGCCCGCGTGGTCTGGTCGTATTTCTTATAACTTTCATCCCCCATTTCAACCCCTTACAGCCCTATTTTCGCATTAAAAAGTAGCCTTTATCCTATTTCAGGCTCTACACTATCTGTGTACCAAATTGCATTTAAATCGGTTCAGTGTTTTTGGCGTGAAAGCGCGATAGACAGACAAACAGAGTTACTTTCGCATTTATAATAATTAGTAGTGATTGTACAGCATAACTTAAATTTGACAGAAATTATAACTGTCACATTATAATTTACTGATACCGACATAAAAATATTACAACATACAATTGGCGGTCTTATCGCTAATAGCAATTTCTTACAAACAACCTAAGTATTCAGTGTGTTTATTTATTTAGTTATGGCATACCAAGGATTTATTCACAACAAGCAACCCGGCTTTGCACGGGTGGATTCGCTGCTCTAATATGCATGTATACTACATATATACCTTCCTCTTAAAGCACTATATGTTGCTGAATACTGCATTAAAATTCGTTTCGTAGTTTAAAAGATATAAGCGTTCAAACAGTGGGAGCGACTTTGTTTATACTATGTAAAGAACCATGACCTTATCAAGCACTTAAATAGTGTAATTTATTGATTAGTGTTGTAGTTTAATCATCGTAATCATTTAACGATAAAATAGTGTGAATCGTTAAGTATATCTTGTTGATGACGTCTGTGGTCTAGTGGTTTGAGTACCGGACTGCTGATCACGAGGTCGTAGGTTCGATTCCCACATGACACAAACATTTATGTGATGAACTTAGGTGTTTGTGTTTGTCTGGGTGTTTCTTATATATTATAAGTATGTATTTACAAAAAAAAAAGTATATAAGTATTATATCCATTGTCTAATACCCATAGTACAAGCTTTGCTTAGTTTGGGACTAGATGGTGCTGTGTAAAAATGTCCCAGGATATTTATTTATTATTATTATTTATTTATTAGAAACAGATTATTCGAACCTAAATAGAATTAATCGAAAAAACCGTTCCCAAAAGATAATATAAATAATACAATAAATGTAGTAGTGTTCAAAACAATAATAGGGTTTCAACCTGTAAGAGCGGAGATTCCTCAAACAACAATTTAATATAACGTTTAATTTGAAATTCCAAGTATTGATGGTGGGTTCATAGAAATCCTCCAAACTTATAATGCAAGGCTTTCCATGAAAAGGTATTTGCCAATTGGCACACAGAACTAATTTACTGTAACTAGTAAAAAAAACATATCAACTTCTCCGCCTAACGTAAATTTACTTTTTTTTTTTTTGCATTTATGCTACGATGCTACGTAGCCATATGCTACGATGCTACGAAGCCATATGCTACGATGCTACGAAGCCATATGCTACGATGCTACGTAGCCATATGCTACGATGCTACTTAGCCATATGCTACAAATTTTCGTAGCCATCTGCTACAATATTCGTAGCGCTACGCAAAAATCGTAGCAAGTTGATTTTAGTTATTAAATTCTCAAATAACTATCTCAAGAAACTATTTCGTATACCGAAAACTAGTTAATCTAAGCACTTAATGAACTACCCTCCGTTGTACGATTTTAACTAAAGAACAATGAAACTGCGCCCTGAGCTCAATATCAATGTTACCTGCCGCCATCTTGCGGCAAATAATTGAATTTAGAACGAGCCGGTCGCGTATGAAACGAGGCCTTATTCCGCTAAACGTCTCTCTACCGAATACCGGCAAATTAAAAAGCCAATCGAGTGGAAATTCTCGCTAGACTCGCACGGAAGATCTTGCGAGGAGATCGTATAACTTTATTTTAGTTCGAGTTAATGAGCGACCTCATTTCGGGATTACGGAATATGAATGTGAGCGCGGGAGTGCGAGTATATGGTGGCAATAACCCGTATAATATATGTAGAAATTTGTATTAACTTACTCTGCTGCCATTGCTGCCTGCTGAAGCCCCAGTGAAGATTGTAGCTGGAATTACTTGCATTTCTCAATGCACAAAGATTTCAAATTAATTAATGTTCTGTTTGCTAGTGGTGCCTCCTTTTCTTTCCAACTACCCGCACATAATGACCAATATTTTTACGACTTCCGTCTAAATTTGCATAAACTGCAATAAATAGGGGTCTGTAAAACATAGTAGTAAACTGTTCAAGCTGACGTGTTTGTTTTATGACGTCACATGGCTGCACGTTGGAAAAATTAAAAGGCTGTTACTGTTAAGTAAAATTACCTTTTTATGAACCTCTTATTATTGGGTAACGTTTTTATGGCGACGTATAGATCTTTCGGTGTGCGATAACATTGTAACGGCGTAAAAAATGAAGACAGGGGGATATAACATTGATCGAGCGCAGCTTTATGGCTTCAATATTCTGCTGTTTGAATATCTTATTTAAATTCGTAATAAAATGGTGGATTTAATGTTGATGGGTGCGTATAGTAGGGTGATGGGTTCGCGTCAAAGTCATATTAGCAATTTCTTCATGGCTAGGATATCAGTTTTTACGCTACAGGTTGTAGATTCAATTCTCACATATAATAATCAATCCATATACTGTCCCACTGCTGGGCACGGGTCTCCTCTGAGAGGGATTAGGCTAAAGTCCACCACGCTAGCCTAATGTGGGTTGGCAGACTTCACATGCCGTCGAGAAAATCTCTCAGGCATGCAGGTTTACTCACGATATTTTTCTTCGCCGTTAAAGCGAGTGATAATTACGCACATGATTTCGAAAAGTCAGAGGTTTGGATTCTCACATAAAACAAATATTTGTAAAGCCTAGTTATGCCGAATCTTGGTGATTGTAAAAGCACCCGCGATATAATCCTAATGTGGCATTTAAAATATAATCGAATCTGTATGTGGGAAAATGTATCTATTCAGTCACCCCGGAATAAAAAATACTATGAGCATATTAAGATACGTAGAACAACACAGACGAAAAATAAACGCCCAGAAACCAACCACGTTTAATAAATGTTACACAAACTAATTTCTTGGGACTATTTACAAATTCACTTGAATTTCTCAAGCGGATCGTGTAAGAAGAAGTTTTTAAGCGCTTATGCATCCATTAGCGGTGTAGTAACGGGTTTCGATTAATGTAACTGCCACCATTTGGTCGCGCCACTCCTTTTAATAAGTTTTTACTCCACTAATTGGAAACTATAATTTATTTCTTTTAGTGAGATGCATTTGGCGAGGAATGTTGGTAATCTTGAATAAGTACTTTGGTTTTCTTCTTTTTCCTTTTAGTTTACAAGCTTGTTACAAGTGTATTATTATTAATGGACCCGGTAGTATCTCGGCAGTGCACGGTAAATTGATCTTTCATTTTAATGTTTTGACGTCGACTGTGGTCTAGTGCTTCGAGGGTAGGACTTCTGATCACGAGGTCGTATATTAGTTTAAATGTTAAGATCTCTGCATCCCAATTTCTGGGAAAAACTAAAATATGGGTAACGAAGATTTCATAATTAGTACACTATAGAATAATGAAATATTAATTGCGCGATAATAGGTAGGTAATAGGAGAGTCTGGATTCGAATTCCCAGGTCAGGCAAGTATGTGGTCGGTCGGGTCAGTTTTTTTGTTTTGGAAAATCTGAATAAGCAGCCCGGAGTTCAGCCCACCTTCTATTAAAGGACCTAAAAATATCTATATTTGAGCTGTGGATATACACTGTACAGTAGTACCACTGCTTACCCTTCGGGGAATACAGTCGTAAGGGTCTATCATGGTATGATGCCAGATAGAAACAATTATTTATTCAATCTTATGCTAAAACATAGTAACAGTAAGTAGAAAAGTTTATAGCGAACGTTAACGACCTTCACCGCTTGGGGGCGTTACGGTCGAAAGAAGGTTAATTAAGGCTTGGTTTTAAAAATATGTTGTGCTGAAAGTAGGTCACTTCTGCTCCAAATATTAGGTTTTAAAGTTGTTGAGCAATATTAATAATGTAATGACGGAAAGTGTAATTTTTTAACGAGGATGTAACGAATAAGGTAACAACTTAAAATATGAATCCAAAAAGCGTTTCTGAGGTAGGTACCTTTATAGGCATACACGTGACACGTGCTACTATCTTTACCTCTATCCGACAAAATTCTTGCTGGGTTGCCTCGGATATAACTCGCTAGAGATAAGGCGAGCTCGAGATCAGCTCACAATAGCCTGCAAGACGCTCCGTGGTGCTATTGACGCTCCTGATGTGCTTCTCGTGCTGGCGTGCTTTTTTGTCCCAGACAATTACTGCCGGGGCAAGTTTTTACCTTATTTTATTTACTTTGCTTTGTTTTGTAGATTTTAATTATTTTTTTTATTACTGTTATTGGTGGATCCGGAGTAATTAAATAAATAAATAAATTAGTTATAGGAAAAACTCTTAGGTTTTAAACAATCACTCTGATTTTATAAAAGTCGGAGTTTATATATCAGCTTTTTGCCGTCTACTGCTGAACGTAGGCGTCCCCCAAAGAGCGCCAACCATCCCGGTCTTGGGCAGCTCGCATCCATCCGCTGCCAGCCACCTTCTTTAAATCGTTAGCCCATCCTGTTGCAGGGGCGTCCTATACTACGCTTCAAACCAAATCAGAGGTTAAGGGTCTGATTTACTTCCTCCTAGTAAGTTACCGTTAGATTACTTATTTGGCAGAAAATTTCATACAAATTTCCGGCGGTTAGCGTCTAACCAGAGGTGTTGAAAGCTGAATCACCACATTTTTATATGGGTTTCATATAAAATTGCATATACTAAAGTTAAAAAAATATAAAAAATGGTCACCTTTGCATTGTCTATATTTATCATTCTGGATCGATGTTGTCTAAATGATTTATAATTATTATCTTACTAGCTTTCCGCCAGCGGCTTCGCCCGCTATCCCACGGGAACCATACATTTTACCGGGATAAAAAGTAGCCTGTGTGCTATTCCAGACTATAATCTATCTCTGTGCCAAATTTCATCCAGATCCGTTCAGTAGTTTTTGCGTGAAAGAGTAACAAACATCCATCCATCCATCCATCCATCCTCACAAACTTTCACATTTATAATATTAGTAGGAAGGATGATACATATAATAAATTATGAACATTGGAATTACATGCCCAATTGCCCATCTTAAAAAAAACTCTAGATTGTCAGCAATAAAGAATGGAAGTTAAAGGTACCTATAACAGACAAGTAATTGCAGAAATTGTGAAGTATATTTATTAAGGGCTATACGATATGTACAAGATTTATCAATCCCCTCGAGTGAAGTCACGTTCTTCACGTCTAGACTCCCACTTAATACCGAGTAGGCTTTTGATACGAGCTTAATAACTTCGAGGAGTACTTAGACTGACTGCAAGTTTTAGTATTAAAAATAGAACGGAATGTAGCCAGTAAAATCGCTCAGTATAAAACACTATACACAAATGTTCCGTACAGTCACGAGTAAATATATATATATATATAAATATATGTGTAAATATATATATAAACACTTACAAAAGTACTAAAGCGATTTTTGCATGAATGAACAATTGCAACTTTGAGATAACACCAATGTCACTATAGTATAGGTTCATAAATACTATGTTCGTAATACCACAAAATGTCTACCAGTAATATAAGAGAAAATCGCTTTTGAATTTTGACACAAGTGTATACACGTTTTTGCTCGTGACTATACAGGAATCGAACCAGAGAACCATTTAAGAGAAAGGCTGGTACTATTACTTTATAAGAAGGCATATGCCCAACTGAGCTGACTAACCTTGGTTTTTATAGACACTTCATAAACAAAAGCAGACTGTCATTAAAAATGTCTTTAGGGACGTGACCTTACACAGAAATAATTAAAAACTAAATGTCAAGAACAGTTTATTTTTCAAATGTTTTACTTTTTGTTGCTGGCATTTTATACGCTTAGGTATGTTTTTTTGCACTTTACACCTCTGTTGTCATAATTACTGTTTCGTTTCAGTAACTATAGGTTTGAGCAATAAGCTAACATACATTAAAGCTCTATTGGATACCAGGCCAAGGTCCATACAAAAGAACATCATTCTTTCTTTCTTAGTGGATGCATACGTCATAATAAATCTGTATGCCATATTTCAGCTCAATCCATTCAGTGTTTCAGTTATGCGTTGATAAATCAGTCAGTTATTTTCCTCTTGTGTATATAGATTTGTAAGATTAGTTTCCTAATCACATCAACCCATATACAGCCTCACTGCTGGGCACGGGTCTCCTCTCAGTATGAGAGAGATGAGGCTATAGTCCACCACGCTAGCTTAATGCAGGTTGGCAGACTTCACATGCCGCCGAGAAAATCTCTTAGGCCTGCAGGTTTCTTCACGATGTTTACCTTCACCGTTAAAGCGAGTGATAATTATTGACATGAACTCGAGACCTTTGACTTGGGTTGTCATCGTCATAAATTAGTTATATCGTAATTGACTAATAAATTTTCCTTATAAATATCTAAATGTTTAGTAAGTCCATTGACCACAAATAAAGCTGTTACGTTCTCATTGCGTCCGCGCGGTTCGTCTCTCAGTTGATTGCTCGGCGCACGAGGGACTTCTCAAATTCATGCTTCAATTGCAAGCGAGTCTGCGAGCTGGCCGTCTACCTGCACGCCATTTTACTTGGTCCCGCACTGGCGCCGACGTGAGCCGACTGCCATTGCCTCCTAAACAGATTTGTTGAATTTCGTCTCCAGAAGATTCTAGTGACATGTGAATTAGATTATGTAGGTGCAACGTGGAATATACCAATGGGAACACCGTATATCGTTCTTTTTTGAATCACAACCCTTCTAAATTCATAATTGAAGTATACAGTCAACACTGGTCATTCTTGCGCAAGCCAGCTCGTAATTGATTAGACCTACATTTCCAAATTCTGTTTTTGTTTACCCAAATCTGAGCCAATAGTAGTTTTCATGAACACAAAAAAGGTTAGTGCCTGTTGGTACATAAATTGTATATCGAGTATAACCTGACTTGCTAATCGAAATACAATTCATCTGTAGTCTATATATTGACCATCAAAACAATAAATCGTTTAAATATACTAATAACGATACACTAAACTCGACGTCGCACTCACTGTGATTTTGTATGTTTGATTTATATGTATAAAAAAATATCTTCAAATATTTATGTAATTAATTAAATATCCGCTTCTCATGACTTAAAAAATCACTAGTATGTTCTTAGTAGCCTTCGTACATCCAGTTGGCATGCACAATTAGCTCTAATCCTGGATCGAACAAGGCGTGTTTTATCCTAGATTTAGCACTAAATAGGAGAGCATTTAGAATTCGCGTCCAAAGTGCTCTGAATTAGAAAGTAAACGTTCAAGTGAGGCTCGTGTGCGAATCGAAATACGTTCGGTTACAAAGCTCTGTCGCGTTGTTGTAACGCGCGTAATGGACGTGTAGGGCTGCCTCTCGCTTCTACGACGATCGAATCGGAGAATAATAGAAGTGAAGTAATATTACAATGCAGCCTATGGATTCGAAGCGTGACGTGGTGAATTTATAGATAATCTCTATCTTGATAATGGCTAATCATGGATAGGGTCTTCTATTATTGTCATAATAATAGTTCTTATGTCCACCCAATATGTTAAAATCATTATCTTTAGCCTGGATTTTAAGACAGTTTCAGTGTACTTTTTTGTGATGTCAAACAGTCCCAAAAAGGGCAGGCTTTAGAGAGTTGAAAAGTGAAAATTGTTTCCAACTATCGAAATGTGTTCAAGTGGCACCCCTAAATGGTATTGCGGGATGCGTTGCGTGGGATGGGCCTACGTAACGTAATGGTCGCAGCTGACGGCGCCGAGTGCGGACAACGGTTCTCTATCGAAGCTTCGAGAAACTTCGAGTGCTCACTAGGTATATGAACCTTTTACATGTAAGAGAATATGAGACTAGAAATCGTACTAATTTACTCTGGCCAGCCAATATAATAAAGCTGGAGAGTTTGTTTGTTTGAATGTGCTAATCTCTGGAACTGCTATTGGAATTTAAAAAAGTTTTTGTATTTAATAGCCCATTTCTTGAGGAAGGTTATAGGTTTTTACGTCGACGCTACGACTCGTACGAGCTGAGAAAAAACCAAAAAGGCCGCGAGTAAAACTGCTGGCATCAACAGTATAAGTAATTCTGACATAATTATAAAGTTCTTTAGTCGCACGATGCTCTCTTACATAACACGTCACTCGGTCGAGTGCCCCCCAATACCATTAATTGAGGCAAGTCAATAACTTAAGCTACGCTAAGCCAACATAATAGCTATTGTATACACGTTAGCTCCAGCTTACTTACATCTCTATGCAACTTGGTTTCTGTTGGCATTGCTGTAACATCCAAACTAAGTACAACATATATTATTATTTATATAGATTTCAAGTACCTAGGGGCAAAAAAAATAAACTAGGTACTCATGGTCCGAAATTATTTTTGTGTCTTTAACATTACATTACAATTCAACACGAAATAATAAAAAACTCAGAAAGAATTGTTGTCTTCAAAAAGGTTTCTACATTCAACATAAAAAACAATAATATGATAAAATATTCATTAAAGTCACGTTAATTATAGAAAGAATACTAGGCAACTAACTTTTAAGATATCACAAAACTATTAAAAGTAGAATGGAAGATTTATTCCCAGTGAGGCACGGTTCTTTAGATCCATTTTAATGATAAAACTTAATACTACTCAACTTTTTACTATAAATGGTCATAAAGTTCCTACTACCGTGCATTAATCTCATTATTTTCTTTAATTGAGAGCCAATTTGAAAACTGGGAATCATATAAATAAATCGGAAAAGCAGCGTAGGGTGCAGGCAACCTAAAACAGGTCCCGGTGTATAGTTAAATGCTTCTCCTTAGTCTTTTTTTAAAAACATTTTGTCCAAATGTGAACAGAACCCTAATGGTTTGGACAAATGAGAAATGCCGGAAATTTTTTGTTACTTTTAAAAAAAGAATACCAAAATGAAAATAGTTTTATTTTCACATAGACCTTATGCAGGCAGGCACTTAAGAAATGTCGAAACTAGGTGCACGGTTCCACATTAGTCGTTTCCTATGGAGAAGAAAGAAATCTAACGTCTACCCAGCTTTTACCGCAAGCAAGGTCGCGGGCTAAACTAGTTACACAAAATGACGAGTAGGTATGTCTGTCAGTGTGCACGGCTCCTATTGCGTCAGAATAGGATTACGGGCGTACATCTGGAGGGCTGTGGAAATGCAAATGCAATCATATTACCGAACTATATCGCCGATATACCTGTCCGGACATGGATTTACTTGGACTTAATTTTACTGCCGACATACTCAATCACGAGTTGGTAGTTCGATTAACTTTATGATGTCGTTAAATGTGTTTAGTTTGATGTAGTTTTGGCTTGAAATGTAGTCATCTTCTTCTTTCATGTCGGATATTTTTCATCATCTCTTATATGGACAGCTACAAAATGGTGAAAATGGTCATGCTAAAATAGTAAGATACTTTGATTGGAATTACTGGGATTCTAAGATTTACAATTACTGAAAAGCCTAAATATTCGATAGCAGTTACAATTAGTTATTATGTATGTGCGAGTACTTTTAATAGTTTTACTCAATAGCCTTATTGAGTAAAACTCGGTTCTATATAAAACTGAAGGACTCGGTTTATATATAAAACAGTATCTCCTTCAGAAACTAAACAAAATATCTAAAACTTTTTATAAGATAAGAAAATGGCTTTGGTGTTTTGGTAATGGCAAAATAGTGATCAACCGTAAAATCATAAACTCAGTAATACGATATTCCTTCTTTGTTCTACAAAAACTCAATTTACTATGTTATTTACAGGAGAGCTGTCAGAACTACATCAGAGTCCTCGTGTCCCTGGGCACGGGAAGGCTGCTGGTTTGCGGGACGAACAGCTTCAGGCCGTTCTGCAGAGAGTACAGCGTCCAGCGAGACTCCTATCACATGGAGAGGGAGAAGTCCGGACAGGCCGTCTGTCCTTACGACCCGGAGCATAACTCCACTGCCGTTTATGCTGGTGAGTGAAAGATATTAATTATAGATAATTTTACTGTATTGTTTCCTAGCGACCGGCCCTCGCTTAGGTTCGGCTATCTACTATTATATATGGAGCCCATATTTTAAGTTAGATTTCGAGCAATAAATACATCGGTGAAAACTGCATTCAATTACACGCAGTAGTTTTTGCGTAATGCGAGTACAAAAAACAGTCAAACATTGTAAAACTGTTGTTTTAGTTTCTATTGCTCTAATAAAGACCCCCATATACGTTTTTTTATTTTTTCAATATATATAATGTATAACATATAGGCCAATTACGTATATCAGTAAACCCCAAAGAAAACAGTTATTCTCACCGTCGACTATGCTATATCAGCATACGGTATGTCCGAAATAAACCTCATTTCAGACGATAACTGTTACCTATTTAGAACGTAAAATGCAGATTCTTTACTGTATTAAAAGTATTTAAAAAAACTTAGTTATTAATTCGTAAAACAAGATTTTGTGAACACATTTTGACAGGCAAGAATCTGGTTTTAATTTGAAAGGAAAACTTAAAGCCTTGTCTAGCAACCCTTCCAGCCGCCAATTAGAGCGCCGCTGAAATATTTAAATTTAGAACATTATTATCTAGCGGTTAGAGATACATTTTGTTACTAGTTATTACAGGGTCAAACGTAAAACTGAATGGAAAACTTTTCATTGGTAAACCGCGTGTTAAATAACCGCGCTTTTCAGATACATCAATTATTATAATGCTTAAATAAAATGCATCACACAAATCTATCACACTATTTTCAACAACTTAAAAAAAAAACTGTGGCTTAAAAGTCCTACTTTTATTGCCATATCTAATCCACGTCCATATCCGGCCCACTGCTGGACAAAGGTGGGATAAATGTGGGAAAATATCTCCGGTGGTCGATCATAAACTTTGCAAGACATTGTTTCAAGTAATTGGAACGCACACTAAGTTTTACTAAACACAAAATGGCGTAATAGTATCAACGCTTTTACGTGTTTTATAATCGTTCTATAAAGGACATGGCTAAATTGAGTTAGGGCGACTACATAACCAATATATAATAAACATTGAAGCTAGTAGTAAATAATGCTGAATAGCTGAATTAGTATTTGGCATGATACAAGTTTCGGATACCTTTTAGATTGCACTGAAAAAACTAATTAACAAAAACTGTTTAGCTATTGTAAATTTAGCATAACTTTGTTTACTCGTAAACAAAGTTTGTTTACATGCAAGCAATACGCTTGAGTTACATCGAATAAAACGAGTTATGCTACTTAAGTTAGGCTATCCTTTTCAAAACTGTTAAGTTAATGGTTACCAATTACTGATCAGGTAGTTCTCAACACGAATATTTAGATTATATGTAAACAAACTGTTCTTAATTATTTACACAACCGTTTTGTCGCCAGCAACACAATTGTTTTAATATATTTTATGTTAGTTCCAGCATACTGCATTTGTTATTAACAGCAATTTAGAAGTTATTATTTACACAAACAAATGTTGCATACGACGAAACGTTTTGCTACCACGCCCGCGCATCATTCCTGTTTTTCGCACTCGTTTTCCGCACCTCATGTCACCCGCCATTTTTTTCGTGAAGTCGCCGCCGCCGTGATGTGCTGTTGTTCATCAAGACCACAGAATTACCTACTCATTAAAGATTGCTCTGTTGTCTCATCAAGTTCCCATTTTATGGTTTTGTTAAGTGAAAGAGTTGCGAAATTGAAACGCAAGGACATGAAACCATCAGAGGAGGTACCCGAAAAATTTACCATCACGGACTATCCTAGATTTTGGGGCCTTGGAATATTCATTGATAAGTTCAACGGTAAGTGCATTACATTATAATACATTGTATCCCAATTACTTGGATACAATTCTTGTTTAGAATAATTTCCACCTCTAGCTACAAAAAATTACAAACATTTACATTTATTTTACAAAAATAGTTCTATGGTGAATCTTTTTTAGTGTTCAGTCTGTCCTCAGGTCAGAAAACAGAAACTTTTATTATTTATGTTTGTATTATTTTTAGAACCTGCAATTGATCTGGAGACTACAAATGTTGTCAGACACAGACTTAGAAGACTTAGTGCCTGGGACACAGTGCAAAACTTGCCACACAAATTAAATTGCTGCTTTCACAACCCCAAGTGCAAATCAAGAAAGTGTGGTCGCTGTAAGTACCAAAAAAAATTTCATGTATATTATTTCTGAACTATTTAATTTACCTACATTTTACTGGTGTAAATTATGTGTCAATAACCGTCAGGTTTACATTATTGCTTTACATCACATTTCCCTTTGTTTTCAGTCAAATATTACATTGGATGATGCAAACGTTATGCTGTATGAATATACACTCCAGGGAGTTAATGTCACTGAACTGGTGACTGATCCAGAAGTGACAGAGACATCAGCAATTTCTGCTAAACTTGATCGTGATGGAGTTTCAGAACATGGTGTAAGTTTTTTTATTGATTTGAGTGTTATAAATTTGAAAAGGATTGTATTATTTTTTTACAAGCTTTTATTTATTCTTGCAAGCTAAATTTGACCCATTTCCGGAGGTCCGATTGAGCTGAAATTTTGCACGCATATGTACGTGACAGTGCAATCTTACGCTGGCATGAAGCTGATCTGATGATGCAGGCGGTGGCTATATGAACTAAACTAAATAATTAAGGAAATCTTAGCATGGAAAATGCTTAAAAAATACAAAAAGATAACTCCATCGTGATTGGGCTTATCTGTTTTGTTTAGATAAGCACTATACAGAATTAATGCGTTCATAATAAAAGCTTGTCACAAAAATGTAATTTTTGCAAAAAACTTATTTGGTAAATAAAATATATTTATTAATGTTTTCTATTTTAGGATGTGTATAAAATCCTGAATTCTTGTAATGAAGGCAAAGGACTTCTGCTGCAGTATGAAGAAAATGGTCTGTTAAGTGATTTTACTTTTATGACTGTTAGTAAAGTGATTATGTAGGTATAACGAAACCAGAATTATTTTTGAATGTACGCTGTTGGTGACGGTTGATTTTGATTATCATTTGAATTGGTTTCAAGTAGAATATCCAGAAATATAAAAAAAAGTACAGGTGTTTATGAGTCTATTATCTCATGCAGTTATAACTTAAGTACCAGAAATATTTTGAATGTACACTGCAGTCGTAGGTTGATTATGACGAATATTTGAGTTGTTTTAATAATAAAACTAACTTTGTTAATTATATCTAATTGTTTTAATTATAATTTCTGTTAACCAAAGTTATTGTAAAAGCCAGTTTTGTCAGAATTAACTCGTGTCATTCTTTAGTCAAAGTAGGTACTTACTATTATTATGACATGATAATAGTAAGTACCTACTTTGACTAAAGAATGACTGTCGAGTCGCGGCTTATAATAATTTTGGTTAAAATTTAAACCCTTAATACCCCTAAAGTAACGTAACAGTGTGGTTAAAAATAACAAAAGAGTTTGGTAATATATAACACATCCGAGAGGTTTTGCTTACACAAACGATTGGTTAATAGTAACAAAATGTTTTATTAAAATTAACAACAATGCTTAGCATTCACCTACAAAAGTTTTAGCTATATTTAACCAAATTGTTTGACAGTAAATAACAAACGATGTAGTCTATTCCGAACAAAATTATTTTGTTGCTAATAACGTTCAATAGACTTGAATAATACAAAATGGTTTTGTTATATGCTACAAATACAGTTGGTTAATATTAACTAAAGAAGTTATATTAGAAAAACATAATTGGGTTTTGTTACTGGTGGCAATAGTTATGTTGTCACTATTTTTAGGTAACCAGTAACATAATTTTTTGTAATATATAGCCAAACAGTTTTTTCAGTGTGTAAACATAACAAACAATTTGAAAAAATCAAGTTAGAATCTTTTAATTACTTGATCAGTTCTCGAAAGTTCTATAAGAATAATAAGCACACAATAATTAATTAATGAATATATGAATGTTATGAGCTAGTGAGACTTTCTTATACATATCTCGGGGAGCCATTTAGCCATGTCCTATACAGCCAAATACATCAAACAAGCAACAATATCAACAACAGGCTTAAGTTTATAATCCAATTCACAAGTGCACATCGCAACACACACATGACTTATCTTACGATATAGCGGCACAGCCCAGTGGTCTTGCCGGTATTACCACGCCCGCTAATGGGATCCAACGACCAGCCATGTTACACTAGAACACCAATTAGGCATTGTGTGTTTCCTGCAATTACATACACGTGTAGAACGTATAGAACTATCCATAAGGATGTTTCTATTATTTCCAGATATTTGTATTTTCGTAGTTTCGGGTCCTATTAGTATTATGATCGCTACCGTCTTTCAAGCAAAAAATAATGTGTAGTCATAGATAGTGCCGTCCGAACATTTGACAAACGCGTTCGCCATTATACACAGAAACACTAACGCCATCTTTGTTAGTATCGCATGGTGCTTGTTTTTCGGATCGCGGATTAGTTTACAGAAGACCAATTTGCGACCAAGTTCGGGGGTATCAATGCGAGTACTATAGTTTTAGTTCCTAATGTGACAGAGAATTGACTAATAGCTGATAATGATGATGATTGTATGACAGCTGACTCACTTTATAGATTTTAATACAACTAGTGGTCGCCCAAATAATCTTTTTTATTCTTAACTAGCTTCCCGCCAGCGGCTTCGCCCGCGTGGTCTTATAATTTTTTCCCCCGTTTTGCAACATTTTTCATTACTACTCCGCTCCTAATCGTCGTAGCGTGATGATATATAGCCTATAGCCTTCCCCGATAAATGGGCTATCTAACATGGAAAGAATTTTTCAAATCGGTCCAGTACTTTTTGAGTTTATTCGTTACAAACAAAAATACAAATCTTTCCTCTTTATAATATTAGTGTAGACAATCGCATGTCCTGATTTCATTATTATGGCGTGGATACAATCTTTTGTTGCATTACATTCTGCACCCCGGAGATATTTTAATAAGAGTGTAGAAATAAGTATATCGGTATAAAGACGGTATAAAAACTATATACATTGGTATTTACAGATAAAATCCAATTTCTATACAGCCATATATCATTCGGTATCGCAAACCTCAGGTGTGTATCATTATGCTCCAAGTTTCCTGAGGGTGTAACCCTGGGCGATACACGTATCGATTACACTTCCCAAACACAATACATAAAGTTCCGTCTGCACACTTCACCGAGAGAACCCTAAAAATAGAATCCTCCCAATAAGTGGGTGTATCTTCCCAACCTTACAAAAGCTTGTTATCATACTAAGAATACTTTTAACATTTCACCGGAACCCTTTCCCGTAACCGGGTCACATATGCTCAGGGAGTCTATGGACGTTCCATTGTCAGGAAATTAGGAAAAAAGGGAAAATCTTTTTCATAACGATTGAACCCACTTTCACAGTCTGTCGGCGTACAATAGCTACTCATTGTTGCATTGAAAAGAGGCCCATTCAATGGGACTACGGGTGGATTATGACGTGACTCTTATACTTATTATTTACCTACCTGGGCATATGTGCATGTGAATGACGCATGGTTGAACCTACAAAAAATGTTTACTCAAAACTCCAAATTATTATTAGATTTTAACCCTTACCTAATGCCAAATTTCAGACTTGGAAGTATTTAGACATTTAGACCGCCACGCTTCAAATTCTCTTTAGTGAATTGAAAACTGCGATCCTCAAACAGCAACAATACTAATATATAAATTAACAAATATAAACCCACCATTTTATATGATCCCTTCAATATTAAACTCGGCGAGTATAATACCATCCGCCCACAAAACTCCCTCACAATAGGCCATATTGTAAGACGCTGTCACAGGCCTACTTTATAAAGCAAGCAATCCGAAAATAGAAAACAATACCTGGAATATTCTCAACAACAACAAACTTCCGTATGAATTAAGCATCTGTTTGTTATTCACCCGTGCGTATACGCAGTTTTATTGATATCTCTATAACTTGTATTGTAATGCGTTTGCTTTAGATTATTAAAACTGTTTTTATTAACCCCCGACGTAAAAACGACGGGGTGTTATAAGTTTGACGTGTCTGTGTGTGTGTCTGTCTGTGGCATCGTAGCTCCCGAACGTATGAACCGATTTCGATTTTGTTTTTTTATTTGAAAGGTGAATTAGTCGGGAGTGTTCTTAGCTATGTTTGATAAAAATCGGTCGTCGATAAAAATCACAAAATAGCGAATTAGTGCAAATTTTTTCACAACTCAAATGAAAGGGCTTAACTAGGAGAATACTATTTTACTACTGAACACTTTGATTAATTTCAAATCCAAGATGGCCGCCAACACAAAATGGCAAATTACATTTCAGTCGGGGGTTTTCTAAATTTTTAATACTTACCATAATTTGGGGCAAATCTATTAAAATTTACTTGACTACAGGGTACATCAATGATATCTTTATCTTTTCAATAATAATTGAAATCTTTTTAGTGAAAGAAAAATACGATCTTGAGCAGGGTTCGAACCTGCGTCCCTCTGGTTCAGTACACTAGACGCCAAGCAATTTAGCCAATTAAGCTATAAATTATTATTTAACGTAATCTCATAGGTCATGCTTTGTTAAAATGATTAAAAAAATCAAGGCTGTGCAAATTCACCTTTATATCAAAAACCAAACCGATATACGCCTGTTCTATTTTATATATGTACCATCATTTATTCATGTAGTAAGTTCTGTGCATAATATTGGGTTGGAAACGGAACCAAATCGTAACAAAGCCCCCAGGAGCATGAAAGGTAATACTGCGGCCATATTCTGAATTTATCCTTCACAGTAGTGCATAAATATCATCCACTGAATCCTAAATATGAGCCTTTATTGACCTATTTCCCTCTTGACAATTACATTGCATACAATTCGCCAGAGATCTGGTTAAATAGTCTGTTGGCCGAAAGATTCATAAGACATCTAATTATTAGTAATCTTCTGGACAGCGTTTTTAAGACCATATTTCACTACTCAATAACGTCGCTTTTATAAGTTCTGATTACGCAAAATGTCTAAGTGTGCTGAATTCCTTCACATAAACATACCATCACGCCTGTATGCCCCGAAAGGTTAGGCAGTACTAATGTGCACCCCTGTTTGCCGGTATGTGTAGGTCCCGTGTAATAGGTGGCGAACCTATTGCCATTAGGGCACAAATCTAAACTCCAAGCTGCTACTGTTTTTTTTTAGAAACCCAATAACACTTTGCTCGACCTGGTAAATGAACCCAGGACATCCAGCGTAACAGCCGCGCTTACCACCACTAGGCTAACGGTATGGTATTCATTTATAAACTACCTTTATAAATGAATACCATCATTATTGAGAGTGAGCCATGTCCATACCTACTATACCATAAAATACTTATGAGCTGTCTTTATAAGTAGGTACTTCATGTTTCACCACAGTTTACAAGTAGGTACTTTTATACCGTTACATCTCTATTGTATTTCACAGACAAAACACGTTGAAAAGGACAAGAGATTATCCCAAACAAACAATCGACATTTTTTACAAAAACCTTTGTGAAGAAATATATTTACCTTCCGGCTATAGCTAGAGGAGGTATTCCGAAATTAATTTGAGATCCTACATCATTTTATGTATACAGCTACTTAATATGCACATACATATTTTATGGCCTGTTTATAGTGCCCATTTTAGTATGCACAATATTTTATGCTAAGGTGGTGTGTAACCAGCTTTATTATCGTAAATTATGGCCTATGTAATTTTATTGTACAAGCAAATTTTGCATGTGAGGTTTATTATGATTATAATAAGTGTCGTGCATTTCTACATAATGTAACACACAGATTTACAACTTCTATTACTCAGACCAAAAAAATTTTTTTTCGAGAACGTCAAATTTATTTCGAGCACCTAAAGTAATTAATGTCATGTTAGTAAAAAACAAGTTATGTTTTAACTGAATCTATATACAAATAGGTTTATTTCAATAAACCACAAAATAAGTCCCATTGTTCCAAATCCTTGTCTCTACCAATACATTTACTAACACGGTAACACCTTCTAAATCCAGTGGGTTGCCATGACTACTACACAAATCCCCCTGCACAAACAGTTTCCCATGGAAGTGTAGGTACGCTGAACCATCAATTACCGTCACCCTGTCCCTTTGTGCAATTTTCTTTGCATTAAAGCATCCCCTTGCAAATTCACACCCATTTATTACACGCAACAAAACTATCGTCGCAACTCGTGTTATCTATGGTAGCTGTTGTGTTGCCAGTGTTTTATGCTAACTAAGTGTGGGGTAGTTTTTTGTTTAATCTGTATTTACATGAAGCACAATTCACGGAGTATTTTTGTGTAAAGCACAGTAATGTTGGTTTGTCTTATTTGTAGGACTGAGGATTAAGGTCGTATTATTAAGGGAGTTTTGTTAAAATTTGTTTGTTTTATTAGAAAATGTTTGTATTGGGCCCCAATTCTCTATGACACACAAGTAACAGGACTATATAATAGATTATTTTCATAGTCCAATTTGAAATTGTTTATAGTTGACATTCGACAGAAACATAAATAAAATACTATCCACGTTGTATCTAGAGGATTATTACTAACGAAGCCGCATTCACTATACCTGTCTCAAAACTTTAAAACGTGTATACAAAGTCTCAAAATCACAATTTGGTGCGGGTAATTAAAAACTGCGTTCTGGGTTTACTGTTGGACGTAAACGTAAAAAAGTAAACGTTTACATTAATTGAATTCAACAAAAGCACAGTTGCCGGTTTGTTTTATTTCATATAAAAAACTGGGGCTAACTTTGGCACATTTACGAGGCCAACTTTTTTAAATTGTCCTCGTGTTTTAATCAGCAATTCACTCATTCACGGAAGCGCTACCTTTTATATATAACTCTATGTACACATTTTGGTCAAACACAAACCCGCTGTCGCATGCTGTGAACAAAACTTTTGCATAAAATGTGTGCGAAAGAATTTATACGAGTGTGTTTGTGAATGTGACCACTTACGTCGCTATGCTTGGTCAGTGCCACACCCACACACGTAAGTTATACTTTACATATGTTTTTTTCGTGCACACACACATTGAACGTAGATGCATTGCGTGGTGCGGACATGGTTAGTTATCTCCTATTGATCTGGTCCAATTAAGTGCACCGACGCCCTGGGGAGCAGTGGCCGGCTCACGGCAACTGGTCTTAGCCTAGCACGTGCTAGATATGTATTGGGAGCTTCCGTGTCGTAATTTTGCTGATGTTGTACTGCAGTTGTATGTAGATACGTCTCGGTACAACTCCCGGCGTTCGTGTCCGACCGGAGATTGCGACGGACTTAAACTATTGTGCTAAATACTCATTGTCTACTGCTGTGGTAAATATTGGACTGTGAATTGATATAACTATGTAAATTCGAGAAACTGAACAGTTTGTTATATTTAACAACATTGTTGCTCTTGTAGTTTAATCTATCTCTATATTAGTACTATAAAAAGGAGTTTCTTAGAAAGAAGATAAAATTCTGTAATTTTTTTGACGTTTTTATAGAAGTAAGAAGTACCACTGGATAAGTTTTACTGAAATGAAAAACTTGAGGGAAAAACAAGCTATAATAATTAATTAATATTATATACATGCAATTAACGTTTCGTGACTCTTGTTGTTTATAAAGCCCAATTTGGTAGAACACAGACCTTTAAAGCTGTAACTAAGCCCCATCTATAAATACGTATCAAAGTATACAGTGGAGAACAAAGCCATAAATTGTACAAGAAACTCCGTACTTGCTAGCTAGGAGGCTTTGCGGAATTGTGGTCGTTGTATAATGTCATAAATACCTATACAGGTGCAAGTACAGGACACTGCTGCCTCTGCTAGTTGAGGCCCTTATCGGCTTTTACGACGCCCATGGGAAATGAGGGGGCTGCTCCATAGACGACACTGCATATTGTTATCTGTTTCATCAAATTAGTGAGCTTGTATAACTGATAACGTTTACGTCACATATATTTATAACATTTAAAGAATAACAACTGTTTTTTTTATTGTTTCCTTGAACAAGTAAAAGCACAAACAGGATTTTTGGGGAAGTAACCAATTCAAGTAAATTCGAGTTAAACTGTCTTTTTAAATGTGAAGGTGGTAGCTAGAAGGATCATTAGATTCTACCAACAAGCGATTTAATTTATTAATTTGCAAGTTTGAACTATTCTTCGCACTTTTAAAATGTTTGTAACAGCTTCTACCTTTCAAATTAATTTTCCAATCAGAAGTCTATTGTAACTTGCTAAATCTATCATGGCGAACTCTGTGCAAAGTTTTCTAAATTGAACCGTGCATTGTCAACCCGGGCTACGCTAGCGTGGTTTGTTATAATTCCCTCTAAATTTAAACAGAGATTCGTGCCTTGCAACGGGACAGAATAGGCTAAGTCCAAAGGCCTCCCTTCTCTCTTCTCAAGGAAGTTTCTACTCCGTTGTTTTAGCGACCGCATAATAAAATTGCTAAGGATTTTTTTGTAAGTGATCAAAATGTCTTCAGAGCTGTATTACGATTTATAATAAAAGCAACCTTTAAAAGCGACCACGTATATTAAAATCATACAATCAACATTCCGAGGTATACAGAAATACACGAAAATGGGACACCATAGCGCTGCGGCATTTCACACAGACACATTTGAGCAATTAACGGTAACGCGTCTCATATGCGGGACACGTAAGCCAACGGCGTGTTACGTACCCTGTTACTTACTCTGCCGTCGCATTGTAGGGTTACCAATGAGGTACACTCTTAGGTAAAAATATATGTAGGTACATAAATATAGTCGAATAATTATGTAAGACTTAAGTACCTTATTGGTGTCCTGTGTGATTGTGACGTCCTGGCGACGAAACGGATGAGTCAGCTCGCAACGGGTACCCGAAGCCAAAAGACTTCTTCAAAGTTCCTTCCTCTGAGTGGGTTAGCCGCCTTCATGAACCATGTCGTCAAAGAGTTAAGGAATATAGGGTAATTCATTGCTATCTGTATCTTAGCTGTAAGTTTTCTTAAAGTAATAAAATAAAAATAAATAAATAAAATAATGGGGACAATATAAAAGATCCCATTGGGTTGAAGTGTTGCTGACTACACCAGCCCCCATAGAAAGATAAAGGTACCTTATTGGTGTAGTGTTATTAGGTGTTTCTAATTATCCGTCAAGGCACCAAATCTATACTGTAGTAAAATTAAATACAGTATGAGCGCCATACCGGCAGGCCAGTTTACCGCAGTTAAAAATTCCGCGACCCTCGTCTTTGAATGTAGCCGGCGTACATAAGTTTAGCAACATAGAAAACTGGAGATGGGTATCACAGTAAGGTCTTGGAAAAGAATGTAATCGCTTATAAAATGGCCCCCGACTGATTTTTACTTAGTAGATAAGAGTCCAAACATTCACCGTCTTTTCCACAAGTATTTTCCGCCCTTTAAAAAGGACGCTGGAGTGTATCGTTGTACCCCGGTATTATGGTGTCCCACTTTTGAAACACACAATTTCAATAAATGAAACAAACGCAAGTTTTAATTTCAACTTATTCATGACTTGTCTTTCTTTTTTTAAACCCCTGAAAATAACGGTAGAACTCATTTTATACATTTTAACTATTTTTAACCCAACAATGGGTATGGTAGATGAATTCGAACTATGTTGGACATGTTGGAGAGCTAAAAATCGAACTTACTTTATTTTCAGACGGCGAGCTATATTCGGGTACAGTAGCAGATTTCAGCGGCATGGAGCCGATCATCTATAGAGAACCATTACAAACGGAGCCTTACGACTCAATGACTCTAAACGGTAAGTTTTAATTCATATTATTAGTCAGATTCTAAAAAGAGACATTAAAATTCAAATAAATCATCGTGTTTGTTATCTAAACATTAAATTAGGTACAATCAAACAGAAGCAAATTACAATAACATAATGATAACCATACAGGCTTTGTTTACAATGTGTATTTACACATCTATGGGCGATTGACTCTCAATGCGGCTGTCAAACAGACATCCTCCATTATAATTGAATTTGGAACGGCGGGAACTCCTTGTCACCCGCGTGACATTTGACGTGTCAACAATCGCCAAATCCGATTAAGATCGTATTAGAAATTATCGACTGAGCAGCGATAGGGTTATATTACTCGGCATTATAATTAGGTGTTAAAAGTCGCTTTAATAGCGCCATGATAATGATGATCAATTATACTTATTTATTGATGTACTTAGGTACTGTAATAGTAATTAATATTAAATAATTATCTGACGACGTCTGTGGTCTAGTGGTTCGAGTACCGGACTGCTGATCACGAGGTCATGGGTTCGATTCCCCCAGGACACAAACATTTATTGTGATGAATTTAAGTGTCGGTGTCTGTCTGGGTGTTTCCTATGTATTATAAGTATGTATTTACAAAAAAAAAGTATATAAGTATTATATCCATTGTCTAGTTGGGTAACTATGGGTATAGTTCAAGCTCTGCTTAGTTTGGGGCTGGATGGTGCTGTGTAAAAATGTCCCAGGATATTATAAAAAAAAAAAAAAAACATATCATCAAGCTTATTCCTCAAAGAATTAGGGCAGAGGTGCACTAACTACAGCTACGTCTCCTTCAACTGGGTTGAAATCCATAAAACTCAAAAAAAGAATTTCATAGAGAACCCAATAACACATTATTTCTCGACCTAGGAATCAATATCAGGGCCCCTAGCGTATCAATTACGCTTACCTAGAGGTAAGCTACTACTGTACTAGCTGATCATGCAATTCTTATATTAATTACCGTGTTTTCTTCACAGCTCCGGACTTCGTAAATTCTTTAGTACACGGAAACTTCGTGTACTTCTTCTTTAGAGAGACAGCGGTTGAGTACATCAACTGCGGAAAGGTAAGATGAACTTCATACGTAATAAAGACAAATTACTTCGATACTTTTTTATTTTTCTCCATCAATCACTTGATAGTGACTAAGTTGGAGCTTAGTTAGGTACATGTACTAGAGCTCGTCTCAATTTAGTTGTGTGAGTGCAAATGTTTATCTGTGTTTCAACCGTTCCGAGAACTGAGACTGATCTGTAGATTTGTGTTTTTATGAGTATTGCGATGATTTAAATATGCTTGTGTGCGTAAATGTAGAAATAGATGAGTTCTAAATAAAGCACAACGACACCTTATCGCCATCCTCCTGCCCTTTTTCCAATGCATTTGGGTTCGGAGCAGTATGTACTTGTCTTCCATTTATTCCATTCAGTCGCCTTCTCAATTTCACTCCCTTTTAAACAGATTGACCTTAACACAATGCATTCCTCTTTTCTTTGGTCTCCCTTTACCTTTCCATCCTTCCTCATCATGTGCCAATATCAAAAGAAATGTCAACTTTTCCGCCAATGGCGCCACTTTTAGACTTCCTCTAATATTTGTCTCTCCACACATCCAGTTGGACATTTTCATCTCCGCTGCATTTAATCTTTTTTTATCCATCTTCTTATCGGCATTCTGATCCATACAAAACAAAACGACACCCACTTTATTTTGATTGATATTACCTACAGACGTTAAGAACTCTTCGCAATATTTAATTTGCTTGTTGTCTGCAGGCGGTGTACTCCAGAGTGGCGCGCGTGTGCCGGGACGACCGCGGAGGTCCACACCGCTTCAAGCAGAGGTGGACCTCCTTCCTCAAGTCCAGGCTCAACTGCTCCGTCGCTGGGGACTTCCCTTTCTACTTCAATGAAATACGTAAGTTAAAAATACTTATATAGGTATTATGGTAAAATAAAAAAACATCAAAAATAATCTTAAAACCAAAAAAGTAGAATCAAAATTCAATGACTAAAGTTCAAATGTTTTAAACAACCCTAATATTTTTTATAAGCTTTACATTGTAATGAAAATTATTAAATGAAAGCCGTAATCAATAGCTAGTAGCAGCAGTGGTAGCCTAGGTAATTGTTTTCGAGAAAATGTTGATCCTATTCCTATTAAAAAAGGTTAAATATAAAAAATATACTGTTTTTATACTTTCATTAAAACAACTGGCTATCTTAGCCTGGAAAATGCTTAAAAAAAACACAAAAATATTACATCCTATTTTTTATATACTTATAAAGTCAACTATCTTGCCTGGAAGAAATCGCAGTCCGCGATTAGGCCGCCAATTGTATGTTTTTAAATCGGTTATTTCCTATTTTTGTGTATTTTATTGGTGTACAATAAAGAATATATAAATAAATAAATAAATAAATATCTTTACAGTGATTTTTTTTGCTACTATTAATATAATCAGCACCAACAAATCTTGCTTTTAGAATCAACAACGGAGTTGATTGAAGGTGTATACGGAGGACTAAACGCGCAGTTGATCTACGGTACCTTCACGACTCCGCCCAACAGTATATCAGGCAGCGCCGTCTGCGCATTCAGCATGCAGGACATTGCTGACACTTTCGAAGGCACTTTCAAGGAACAGAGTGCTCTCAACTCCAATTGGTTACCTGTTAATAGTGCTAAAGTAAGTTGCTGTTTTTGAACTTCTATATTTGTTAGATCTAAGGCTTCTAGTTATTCGCTATCGTGTCGTGTCAACAAAATCGTGTAGCACGATCGTATTTAATTGAAATTGTATGAAGATTTTTTTTTGTGTTTTGACCTTTTTTTCAAAGAACAAACAACTGAACTATTTTCTTCAACTCTTCACTACACAACGTAATTATTCAATATGTTTTCCATAGGTACCAGAGCCCCGTCCGGGGACATGTAACAACGACTCAAGACAGCTGCCAGACCAGACGCTGAACTTCATCAAGACGCACGCGCTGATGGACGAGTCAGTGCCGGCCTTCTTTGGGGAGCCCATTGTTATTAGGACCAGTTTTCAGTAAGTTTCCTAATATGACAATTTCATTTAGGACCAGTTGCTGCTAACCATCGGAATTTGTATGAAACAGTTAAAAGGACATTGCAATCCCATACGATTGGAGTTTCCAAATTAAAGACAATGCATAGAAAGACACCTCGGTCCCTTGAAACTCGATTGTTATTCTTTTAAAACTATACTAGCTAATTTTATAAACAAAATGAGTTGTATATTTTTTTATCTAAAGCAATAATTACTCTAACTCATAACTCAATAGCAAGTCTACCAGTGTCGGTCACACTCAAATTAAAAATTTTACTACTGCTAATTTATCAATCTTGTAAATTGAGATAATTCTAATATTCATATTTTTGATATGATTTCAGTTATAGATTTACGCAGATAGCTGTAGATCCACAAGTGAAGACTCCTGGAGGAAAAGCGTATGATGTCCTCTTCATTGGCACTGGTAAGATTTAGCATAATTATGTATATGGATTTATTACTAAATGCAAATAACTAAACTTCCCTCTAGTTACTAGTACACATCGTTACAACTTCTGCAAATTGGATACCTATCAACCTTGTTTAATCTTTAGCTATCAACTTTGTATACCAATACCATCTCCTAATTTCTGGACTCAACTATTCAAGAGACAGCAACAATGTCCCGAACCTGCCCTTATCCCAATTCACTTGGGTTTGGCGCAGTATGTCATTTTCTTCCATACATCTCTATTAGCCGTCATCTCGTCATTCAACTCCTTTGGGGTCATATCCTTTCTCACACAGTCCATCCATCATCCAGCTTTGGTCTTCCTCTTCCCTTATATCCATATGTTCCGAACTCTTCGATTCAATAAGAACGTAACGTCGAACAGACAACGGCAAGATCATCAAGGCTATCAACGCGGTGTCGCACGAGTCGAACAAGCGCGCGGTGCCCGTGGTGATCGAGGAGCTGCAGGCGTTCGCGGCGGGCTCGCCCGTGCGCGCGCTGCGCGTGGCGCGCGCCGCCCGCGACGCCGCGCGCCTCATCGCCGTGTCCGACCGCCAGGTGCTCAGCCTGCGCCTGCACCGCTGCTCCAGTGACAAGATCAGCTCTTGCTCGTGAGTATTACTTTGCTTTGTCTTTATTGATTTAACATACTTCTGTTCTGTTACTATATTCGTTGCTGTATAAAATCTACCTACCCAAAAAAATAATATTTCAACAGTACTTTGGAATATTATCAAAAATAGTGCTCTGCTATTTCACACGCATCTTAAAAAACTTTTTGAAAGTACAAGTAGGATATATACGAGTAACTATTCATAGAATGTATTTATTTCATTGTCGATTGTATTAAATATTCATGTTAATAATCGCCAAATCGACTGATTAGCTGAGGATGGAAGCTGTTCACCCGCATGGGACTGAGACTTATAATTTGAGTGTCTTCAAGACGATAGTGAATCGGTTTCTTCTAGGCGCGCTCCATCGTAGGCCACATCGTTGCTTAACATCAGGCGAGTTGTGGTTAAGCGCGAGCCTATCTAAGATGAAAAAATAGACTGATCTTAGTAAAATAATGTTTGTTTCAGTGAATGCGTGGCGCTACAGGACCCGTACTGCGCGTGGGACAAGCAGGCGGGGCGGTGCCGCGCGTACTCGCACGGCGTCAGTCGTTGGCTCGATGAGAACTCCTTCTACCAAAGCGTCAGCACCGGCAGCCATGCCGCCTGCCCACATAGTGAGTACAAATATTGCATATTATTTATGGAAAGACCTGGGGGAGACCTTTGCCAAGCAGTGGTACAGCAGCGGCTACCTAAAAAAAATTACGTTGAACCAATATCTTAATGAAGTCGTTAATGATTAATGAAAAACTTTTATTTCTAGGTAAAGACGCTGGCGCAGTAGGAGGGCTTAGTTCAGGGTTGTATGACGACGCGAGAGGGGAGACTAAGGGAGAAGTCATCAACATCGTACAAGACAAGGACGGCAAAGGAGGAGGTGGAGGTAACGAAGGTACCATAGTACACACATGCTTAACTATACATAAGCCATTGTCCATAATGAGGTTCTGCACATACGTATTGTACATGACAACCCTATCTATTATCTTCAGTAATAAACCTTGAAGCTACAACCATTGTAAATAAAAGTTTATCAGATCCTAATCCTGGTATGGCTGCAATATTAAAAAAAAATCGCAATATATTGTAACATTGATTAATAATTAACGGCTTTAGATCAATCTTAAATATTTACAATACACAACATACATTCTCACACATCTCTTTGTATTTACATAAATATAACAATGTTAGAATCCAAATTCAGTTAAATTTTTACAGTTAACAATGACTTATCTGATTTTACCAGGTCCAGAGGTCCTTGCAGCGGATCCTCCTCCAGCTGCGTACTCCGTAGAGACCTTAGCGTTAGCAGTAGCTGCAGGCGCTTTAGCCGCATTGGGTGCAGGTTTCGCCGCCGGGTACATTTGTGGCAGAAGATGCAAGAAGGATGACGACGACAATATGCCTTACCCCGATACTGAGTACGAGTATTTTGAACAGAGGCAGAATATTAATAGGTATGCACTTTATTAGATTAATAACTTTCTGGATAAAATCTGAAACAAAGGACAGCTAAAATAAATACTACAAATGCAATTCATGTCGTAATGGATAAAAACTCCAAAAAAGAAATACTAATACTTACTTGTACTTAATAAACTACTTATCTTCATCTTCACAGGATCCAAGCAGAACCCAAGCTCCTGCAGCAAGTAGAAGAGGTAACATACGCAGAGCCGGTGCTAGCTCCTCAACCGAAGCCCGCGTCCCCCCGCGCCACGCTCCGCAAGCATCCACCGTACCACCCTCATCATGAGACGCTGTTCCAGTTCCAGCCTGACGCCTACCGCCGCGACAACTTCGGAACTCTCCGCTCTCATCAGGTCAATGTCAGTTAATACTCTTTTTTATTCTATTGCATGGCTTACTGTCATTTTTACAGGTATGGATACAGCACAATAAGAAAATCATCAAATTTCTTGAATCTAAATATCTTGTCGTGTGTAGCAGATAATCTGCGAAACATTGGTTAAATCATTATTTTAAAGCAGTAGGTACCTACTGCTTTAATTTTCATCTCGTACCTACGAAGATTGACTTGCATGACTTTTCAATATTCTCACTCTATTTCATTTCTATGCGTATTAACCTATTTCCTACATTATGATTTATACTAACAGTAAAAAAGTTAAAGTAAGTTTTTTATCGATCTTATCATTGCCTTGCCATTTCATCATTCATTTTGCATGACCCATCACTATAATCTCATGTCGTAACATCAATAATTACTTATATTGTATATTAACAGTTCTATGTATCATTTCATTACCATTGCCTAATCATTGTGGTTCTAAATACTCGTGAGATTATTAGTTTGAATTAATTATAATATCATCCACATTCGTCAGTCCGTCATTATTTAATAAAAAAACGATTAAACTGTAATAATAAATAAAAGTTTGTAACAGAAACTTTTTAGTTTGTTGGATTATTTATGTGCATTAATTACTTCTTGCACTTAGTTTTCATAATTTTGAGCAAAATCTCACGAGTATTTAAACCTGGCGATAACCAATCATTTGTTCCACTAACTCACGCACGCTTGTTCACCTAGGCATGTCAGTTAACACAGGAATATTCGGACCGCAGGGCGATGGGTACCGGCGCGGCAACGACAATGGCTTCTCGACCACGCGCTCAGTGAAGAAGGTGTACCTCTGAGAAACAAGCGGGGCGGACTCGCGCGACCAAATGCATCATCATAAACATAATACGCACCACCACCATACATTGGGTGAGTTGCTTTTCTTTTATTTTTATAATTGTTATAGTAAAATAAAAGAAATTTACAGTTCGATTAATGCAACTGTGTCAGATAGACTGAACGGAAAAATGAAAAAAAAGTATATATTAAAGAATGTTAGGCCTGTTTTTACAACGAGTTTTAGAATGATGATGATGAGAGGATGGATGTGTTACAGTGTCGCAGCGCAGCAGCGGGTCAGGCTCTGCGTCGGCGAGCGGTGGCGGCTCGTCCTCGTCACCGTCGCCGCCGTCGTCGTCGCCGTCGCCGTCGGGCGAACGACCGCCCACGCCGCCGCCGCCCGCGCCGCAGCCCTGCGCATACATTTACCGCAATTAGCGCGCCGCCCCGCAACCCCGCGTGACGTCACCCCGCCACCGGCCAACACCGCCCCCTACCAACAACACGGTGACGTCACACACGAACGTGATAAAGACATTCCAAATTTAACGACATTGTTATTCGAATCGTATTCGATTGAGTGACGTTCAATCGAACGTGTTTTGTTATTGCCGACAAATATGACCCTTTAGTGAATATTGTGGATACGAATAGTTTGACTGTACTATACGTTGGACCTGTTGAGCGTTGACCGTAAACGCATCCTCGGAATGGCTGAATTCTAAATGGTTTGTAACTTGTAGAATATTCGTAGGTAGGTACTATGTTTAATGTGGATTGTTAACAAACAAATGCGATTACAAAACATTCTTCCATGAAAATAAATATATACGTACCGGTGATTATCCACAATCTGAAATGATCATATATCTATGATCAGAGGATGTGCGACAAAAATATGTATTTTTTTTAAAAGAAGGAACAATTATTATCGATTGATGTATGTAAGATGAATAATGTAACAAATTGTAGATTGTTTAGAATATACATAGTTTACAAATAATGTAGGTGAAAATATAAGTTTTTGTTGGTAACATGTTAACGAATAGTTAATTTAAAACTGTGATTGTCATTGCAGTTTTTTCAACATAACTCTGTTCAGTCGGTATTGTTGTCAACAAAATGGAAGAGTTGCAATGGAGTCACAAAACGCTTTTTTACGTAACTATTTTTAGCATTACGACATTAAATATAGGGAGGATTCTCTTATTCTAAAGTTTTAGCGTTATTATAACTCGACAACACTAGTGACAGCACCACCAACTAACACGACCTCAAATTATTTTGTTCAACATGAAAATTAATTGTGGTCTTTTCTAGTGTTGCCGAAATTTATCTAGTTTAAACGATGATTATAATATTATAGTTGAAACAATGACATTATGACACACAAAATATGATATAAATTATATTTACCATGTATAAAATGATATGTAAAGTTCTGATACTTATTCATTCATTAAAAAGTGCTTCTTATGGGTGTATCTAGATTACTAGGAGATCGTTTTGATAATTATTGGATAATGTTATAGATTTAGCGATTATGTATACATAGATACATATTATAATAGTGTTAAGGCGGCACTGTGATGCCACATTGCCAATTTAGATTGTTGGTACGCCATTGTAAGTTACAACCGGTAACTGTGATCATTGTGTACATACATTCTGTGACACTAACGACGTCTCATGTTTGTCTACTGTCGTTTCTATAAATTAAATTTTCCAGAAATGTGGGCCAAAACGTTTGTAAAAATCCTTTTTCGAAAGTCGTTCCTGTTGCTATTTTTAATCGCCGAGGGAAACTAGAATTTCCAAATGGAATAAACGCTTTATCGATTCGTTTGTAAACAAGCTAGCAGTTACGTTCACCCGACAATGTTTAGTGTTCAAACTCATCTTCACTCATTGTTGACAATTGAATGTATGTAAAGAAAATGTCAATTCTATTTGTAATGACTTAGTGCCTAAGTGTGTGTGGCAGGTTTGTAATTTGTACATTGCAATGATTCAGTTTTTTCCTTTGGACTGATGATGTTAGTACAGACATTAGAACGCCTTTACAGTAGCGATAACAGTAGACAAGACGTAAAGAAAAACTATAGATACTACCTCAGAACTCTGACAAGATCTCCCGGATAGGTAAAAATATAATGCTATCAACTCGTATTTCATCTTCGAATTCACATGAAAATGTCATGAGGAGATTTCACACTTATCAGAGTAATGGGGTAGTAAACAAAACATAATTTTTATACGCCATAATAATAAAAAAAGGCATTCTCGACATTGCCTTCATAATACTCATGTTTAATTTCACTTTTATATAATACCAAAGATGCCATGATTTTAATGTAAATTATTTATTTATAGTAGTGATTGCTAATACATTTATTACTTAATCAAGTTATTATTTTATATGAATATTTGTAACTGCCAATTTGTAAACTTATTTTATAATTAACCAAAGCAACGCACAGTTCATTATTTAAATTAATTAATCCATACGATATGTAGAAGCTTCTAAATGGCCAGAATTGTTTGAAAATTATATATGTGCAAACTGCGAAAATGGCATGAAAATAAACTTTAAGCTTGCAGTCCTTAGTCACGTAGTATCTAAAGAATATTTATCATGTTACAAAACTGTTATGATGTCATAAGAGTTAATTATGTATAGTCCGATCGTTATTGACCCTCTAGCGACGCACTTTGTACAAAGTCGTCGAGTCATACGGTAGGGTTGTCACTCAATATTTAATTAAATTATTTACCAATTTTTGCCATTTTCACAGTTTGTCGTATGAATATTAATTAACACGTACATACGTAAGTGAGGCTAGTACTTGTAAATAGCAAGTTCTGTAATGTAATTAGTTCTTGTCGAGTAAATAAATTAAGCGTTAGAATATAAGCGCAAGAAATTTTTGAAAGTGAATTGTTAAGAATTGTTTTTTGTATTAATTACTTAAAAAAGAATATTGATGAAATGTACAATAACCATTTCTACGTTAAAATTACTGAAACACCTTTTTATACTCGTAAAGTTAATTGTAATCTTAAACATGCCTAGAAGTTTCTTGTATTAAGCGTAAAATATTGATTTATAATATATTGACAATGATATAGATTGTATCGTAACTCGTAACGTAGATTATAATAGACCGCTTATTTTGTTTGAAACTCGACGCCTTAGTGTTAGAAATTGAAGACTTTTATTGAAATAAAGAACTAAGTAACTGTAATAACAGAGATCGGATTAAATAAAAATTATCCGCAACTTTTATTCAAAATATATTGTTAAGGTATAGCTCGTTACGTCACGTTACTCTCAAACTATACATCACATTACTACACTATGTTATAGCATGTAAATACGAGGGTTGAGTTCTAAAGCCAGGCGCAAGCGCCACTTTTCACTGAGGCCTGGTATCAAGTTAACGCGACTCGCTATTCGTTAAAAATTTACAGATCGTTAAAGTATACCTTAATAAATTATATTCACTCTTAATAATAATTGCCTTAGTGCAAAATTAGATATATGCCACGATACTCAGTGAACTGTAGGCCTCTACAGATTAGTACAGATAAGAAAGTTTCTTTTCGCTGCGTGTGCAATATTTTTCTACTTGAAAATTTTCTCGGAATTCTAATTTCAAAATTGCGCGTTACAATTTTTAAATTAGGATTGTTAGCAGCGACGCATTAATATTTCATTTACTATTGTGTAGAATTTCCTTATCACAAAATGTGTAAAAAATGTTTCAAGTGTGTATTACCTAGAAAATGAAGAAAAATGTTAATACTGCAGCTAGGTACCTACATTTATAATTTGATTGAGCATGGTTTATATATTCTATTTCTATTTGACATCAAAATAATCCCTCTTTAAAATAAAATAATTATGTTGGTTACCAAAACATTTTGTGATAAGGGAAACCGGTCTCGGACGGTATCATGAAGTAACTATGGGAAGTGCCTAACTATATTACCTATTTGCACCTGTAGTTATAACGGAACCCGTTAAATCCCAAACTGACCATTATTTAATTACAGATAAAAAAGTTTTATGTTTAAATTTAATCCATGTTTCGTCTTCTAAAAATCTGACCAGAGACAAAACACGGCTTAAAATTAAACTTTTTATATTCCATGCTAAGTGATAGTGAGTTTCTAATAGTGTGCCTTTAGTATCGCATAGTTACCGCCCTTTAGAAACTCGAATTGGAATAGATCTACCTATCCATTTATTTTTAAACTCATGGAACAGTCATTTACTTCATACAATTTTACTAGTAGTCATAACGTATACGTCATCATTTACAGATAAATTCACTTATTACATACCTGTTATTCCAATTCACTATATCTATACCTGATGATAGTTTGGTAATCTATAATATACCTATGATTATAATTACCTTTTCATTCTCATTAAATCATACATTTTCTGTACTATCTTCTTTTATTTTGCTCTTTCCAGCGACATTAAAGATGTAGGCTCTGTTTTAAATTTAGTCTATGTTTTGCCTCTTGGGTTTGTTACAAGGAAGCGGAAACGAAACATACTTTAAACTTAAATCAGAGCCTAATTTTAGTTTCTTTTAAGGCATAGGTTTAAGTAGGAGTTTTATATAATATAATAATAATGCAAACGCAATTGCAGTGATAGAACTGTTACACCTTATTCGCTGCCCGTATTTATAGAGTGCAATTTTTTTATAACTAGAGACAAATAGATTGTAAAACATTGATTTGCAAAATATGAAATACTTAGTCAGCTCTGTGGAAGCGAGGTTTTATATTTTACTCCTCATTGTTTGAAATGTTATGATCATTTTCTCATTAAAATATTATTAATATTATGCTAAATATTTTAGCAAAGGATAAAATGTATTCCTTTTCTTTAGTAAATAAAATATTAAAACTCGAAGTGTACTCTTTATTTTTCAATAGGTAATACTATAAAATTTCTGTGAAAGTAAAAAATATGATCTGCCTATGGTTTTCACTTGATAGTAGAGATGATGTCCATGAAGGGTTTTAAACACGGAGCAGAAAAAATCGTTTCGTGGAGCAACTAGACGAAAGAAATAATCACTACCTACATTCGTAAAATCACGCCTATATTCCTACTAAGATTAGATAGAGGTGTACCTTCTAATGTGTATGTTTGTTTCGCCGGTATAATAGAGGGCCACTGATCGGGCATAAATCCAAACTCCATTATTGATCGAAGCAAACTCCTACCTACCTACTTACATAAGTTACACTTTGCTTGCTCGATCTGGGAATCATGCCCAGAACATCAAGAGTATTTGATTTTTTTTATAGTTGAAAAGTACCCAAGCACTTAAAATATCGTTCGATTCCCAGTTCGAGCACTCACAATGTTATAGATTTAATTTCAATTCTCCGTATAGGCTCAGTTTCCAATGTCTGCCTCATATTTTACTCGCAGAAGCTTGTGTAAACAATAAACTTCTTATTCTCGATGCCCGGTGCTTCCCTTTATTCTATCTATCTACTATAAAGTCCGTGCGGAACTAGTTGGCCGCGCCTTAGGTAGGGAGGGGGTGAGGCGGCGGGTTACTGTGAAAGCAAGCGCCCCCGCCCCTCCGTCCCACCGCTCACATACCTAGGGCGCGGCCAACTAGATCCGCGCGGACTATAGCAAACGCGTCCGGCGTCCAGCCAAGTCCTGGCTGAAAATTGTATAAAAATTTGTAAGCGCTTACAAATTTTTATAAGCGCTTTTATCGGCCAAAGACGCCCATGATTTTTATCAGAAATACGAGTTGACACTGACAGTGACATCTCACACCAGGCATGACATTTCAGTCACATAACACATTACACTGACAGACGTGAAAGGAAATTGAAATTGACAAATTGTACACACATGTTTGTGAAATGTTTATTTACGTACATTTTTAGTTATTATATTTTAAAAAATGGTACCAAACATACTGAAACACTTTACCGTCAACTACAAACAAATCCTCATCGATGAAATTGCTTTGGAAGGTTTTGAAGGTGTTGGACTTGATCTATTATGGAGACGACTGGGAAAACGAATTTCCTCAGAGGTTACAGAGAAAATGAAAGCCCGATTTTGGGTATATATAGTGACTTGTGGCAGAATTTCCTTCTATAAATTGCCAGAACCGCTGCCCTATGTAGAAATACTCGATAGATTTGAAATAGTAGATGAAGCAACCGGTCATCTGAAAGAGCCAGTAAGTAGATAATATTGATTACAAATTAATTTATTATAGACTAGCTTCCCGCCAGTGGCTTCGCCCGCGTGGTATATTATTATACATATAAACCTTCCTTAAGAATCACTCTATCTATTAAAAAAAACCGCATCAAAATCCGTTGCGTAGTTTTAAAGATCTAAGCATACATAGGGACAGACAGACGCGACGGAGGACTTTGTTTTATAATATGTAGTGATGATTGGCCGCAATAAAGTCTTTTACTGAAACATGTTGTGACTGGACAAACAGCGTCCGCAGTTCCGCACTGCGTGTGTTCAGTTATGTATCATATACATATACCGTCATATATATTATACAGTACCTACTATTCTAGAAATAAATTGCAGACAATGAAATGTTTTTTTTTTCACCAGTGAGTGGCAGTGAGTTTGCGCCACACGCCATATTAGTTAATAATGTATGGGTATGTATTAGGTAGGTACATACACAAATATCCAGGTATGGATACATACCTTTGTGTACCTCGGTAAATGCTGCAGGGAAAAAAGATATAATAATTATAATGTAATTAATATCTTCCATGTCTTTTCCTTAATTTTTTTTACTTTCTATAAAGTAAAAAATAACATACACAACATTGACTTTTAAAATTTTAAGCTAACAGTTTTTTTTTTATTCTGTATTCCTTAGTCGCTAATGTTATTTAAGACATGTTTTAACAATGTTGTAACCCTTTTTTATTCAGGATGATTACTTAGATGGGCCATATGAATACCACCCGATTGAAGGAGAGCATGGTTCATGCAAATATTACGATTCAAGAATTTTATTGCCAGCAGAAGACTTACAGCAGAAGTCATATGAGGCTATAGTATCGGAGTATGGAGATACACTGATAATGGTGGCCAGCAAGGAAGACAGATGGCATGCATTGGCTCAACATATGCCTATAACATATTTGGCCCAGATGACCACTATACACTACTGTTTGTTAGAGTTGATAGGCCGGGGCAGGGAAAATGTGAGTATACTCTTTCTTTTTTACTATTTTTATCATAAATTCATAAACCTTTTCTTATTATTATTATTTAGTAATACTCATCTCACTGCTGAAGAATTAACTATAACTAAATTAACAGCTAAAAATTGCAAAAATAAGTAAGATAGTACTAGTTACTTATCAGACATACTATAACTGAAAAAATTAAAATTTTGTAGTATTGAATTAATAATTATTAACATAGCATCATCCCTGTATTCCCGTAAGGGTAAGGCAGAAGTGTAAGCCCTCATTAACCGCCACTGTTCGTCGGCATATGATTCAAGTCTGGTGAGATTGTTACTATTATCCAAGCACAAAGCTGCATCAGCAAAATTTGACTACAAAATTATAAGTTATTTTTAATTTTTAATGAAGGAAAAAATCGGCGGGCGGGCAGGAATCGAACCTGCGCCTTCTGGTTCGGTGCATCAGACGCTCTGACCACTAAGCCACCGCTCGCCCTGCTCGCCAGTCGAAATCTTCCTTCACATTCTAATTTACGTCTTAAAGGTGACGTAGCGACATCTATTGTGAAGAATGCTTCACAATAGGGAAGGAAGATTTCGACCGAACCAGAAGGCGCAGGTTCGAATCCTGCCCGCCCGCCGATTTTTTCCTTCATTAAAAATAACTTGTAACCTTAGCATGGAAAATGCTTAAAAAATACAAAAAGATAGTACATAATTATAAATAAGTGTTTGTCCAGGCTATTCCCAGATTCTCATACTGATTTCACCAATATAGAGTAATAGAGTGTATGTAGGAAAGTTAATGGCTATAATTTATGAAATAGTTCAATAAAATAAATTGAATGAAAAAAAAAACATATTTTACTGAAAGTACAGTAGTAATTGGTGTTTCTTTTAATGTAATTATTTTATAGAGATTGTCACATTCCATCTTTTGAAACTCTACTATATCTTTTTTTTTTATTCAGGGCCAATTGACAATCGGCAAAACAAATTTAAGCAAAGTAATCAAGGACCCCAAGACCCTATTCTACAATAGGAAGTATTTGAGAGACTTGGACCTTATCAGGGTCCACAACATCACTGAAGTTGTAGCAGGGAAAGGGGTCAAAGCATTGTTGGTGAGGTTGAAGAGGTTCAACCAGCCTAGTGTCCTGACAATGCCCAAAAAGGGTATGCTGCATGATGTAGTTCAATATTTATTGCAGCAACCAGATTATAGTGAGAAAACCGAAGTAATTGTAAAGAAAGGGTTCATTTCACAGTCACAAAGCAGGAGATTACAGAAGACTGTTAATATTTTCAGTTTTGTAAGTACATATTGAAATAATTGTGGCACTTAATTACGCTATTATCAAAGCTGAATTATACATATTATGATATTTACAGGAAGAAAGAAATATCACAGCAGATGAAAAAAGCAAAAAAAATAAGAATAATCTGAAACGAAAATACATATACTTGTCATCCAAAAGTGATGAATCCTCAGAATCTGATGAAGAGTCTCACGACCCTCCTCTTAAATGCCAGTACAACGTTGGTGTGAGTCTGATGAGACAGGCTTATGAACGGTTGTTAGATGCCGGGCTAGATGGACTCACACAAGTACAGCTAGCACAGCTGTTGGGTATAGAGTTCTACACTAGCAGGGCAATCTGCAGGGTTTTCAAATTAAGGAATATTGTTAGGGAGTACCTCGAAGATAAAGGCAAACAGAGAACTGCAAGGTAAATGTCAGATTGCGGTTATAATATCTGATCTTCAAAATGCTGTTTATACAATCATGTGAACAATCGCGTCCTATTGAATTACAGCCTGTTTCACCACCTCACCTGTGTTCTTTCCGTAAAATGATCTTACGATAGACGACCATAGTGAATTTAGTGGTTATAAGTTCGACGACATCTGTGGTCTAGTGGTTCGAGTACCGGACTGCTGATCACGAGGTCGTGGGTTCGATTCCCACAAGACACAAACATTTATGTGATGAACTTAGGTGTTTGTGTTTGTCTGGGTGTTTTCTTATATACTATAAGTATGTATTTACGAAAAAAAAAGTATGTAAGTATTATATCCATTGTCTAGTACCCATAGTACAAGCACTGCTTAGTTTGGGACTAGATGGTGCTGTGTAAAACTGTCCCAAGATATTTATTTAAGTTGTAGGAAAGTCATCAACCTATTTAAAATTGATAAGAAATTTATGTATGTTTCAGATTTATTGCTGTGGCTGCAACTGGGGAGATGGATGTCAAGTATGCTGAAGAGAAAAAGAAATTCTTAGAATACTTAGGACAGAACAGCATGACAATGGATGGAGAACCTGAACCCGATCTTACCAGGGATGTAGCACCTCAACCAGATCCACAACCTTCTACAGCACCTGAAGATGAAATCCCACGGAAAAGGATTAAACTGGAAACTGCAACAGATAAATCTAATGAAACCAATACACCCACCGATGTTGATATGAATACAGAAGACGGTATCACAGAAATTAAAGTACTCGACGGCTTTGAAAGTGTTAAATCACTCGGAAGTTTCAAGAAAAACCCCACACTAAGACAGCTGACATTCGCGAATGGTATTTTCAAAGTACTCAAAGAGAAACAATGCGTATCTGGCTACATAAAACTAAGCAACTTAGCTGCCAAAGAGATTAACGAACCTCCCATGGACACAAAAGGGCTAAAATCCTTTATACAAAAGCTGGTCACAAATGGTCATATAAAAATGTACAAAGTAAAATGGCCGGGCATCCAAAAGTATTCAGTATTAATTTGCGCCCCCCACGTCAAAGCAACAGATCCATTAGTTAAAGCTAAATACAAAGAGATATGTATGCGAGCTGTCACAAAGAAAAAGTTAAATGTTAAGAAAATTTACGCAGAAAGTAATTATACCCCACCCCTCTCACGATTTTCTTACCCCCGCTATATGAAAATTCAAAAACTCCACGAGTTTATCATGCGTTTTGCCTACTTCTCTGATGTTAAACCTGAATCTCATTTTTTGCCCCAAGGGTTTGTTAGTATTGTCGACTTCATCCAAGAGGTAACAATAGAATTTGTCATCAATAACATGGGTAGTATGGGAATGACGGAAATCAATCAATTAATACATGAAGACCAGCTACAAATTAAACTTAAAGATGCACCCCCACATATTTATAAAACGTTAATGAGATCGAATACTATACAAAATACGATCAGACTTAATTTGAAGGTGTTGGGAATGCTTGGTCTCATACAATTAGTGCGTCAGGCGAATGACTCAACCACTAGCACCGGCGTCGTCACTTATACCAGTTTCTTATTTTTCGTAAATCGACGTGCTAAAATAATAGACACGACGGGCACATGGCCTCGAACTACTGGCGAAAAAATTAAGGAAAAGTCATTTTACTTTAAAACATTTGACGATGTCACCAATTACTGGAACGAAGTGTATCAGATCAGTACTAATACTGTCATAGAAGTTGCTAAGCGAGGCAGAACGCAACTCAAGCCGCCGCATCGTGCAGAAGACGAAGTGCATAAGTACGATAATGGAGCTCGTTATGGCGATGGCAATGGGCCTTGTGGATTCGACTCGTGCTTCTATATGGAAATACCCAGACTTTGGCGAACGTTCTACATGAGGCCTTTTAAAACTCACGTATCACCTAAGAAAAAAGTTCAAATTAAAATACCAAAATTGAAAGCAACTAAGAAAAGTAAGTCTGAGGCTAAACCTAAATCTGCTCCTAAAATGGTCGCTGAGAAAGTGTCGCAAGAAAAGTTAACTCGAAAGAGAAACGATACTGTAGTAAGATGGTCGAAACAAGAAGACATGATTATAACTATGTGTAAAGCTGCTATTACGATCTTGAGTCCCAGCTCACTACCGGGCACTCTCATAGTGAGGAACGTAGCTGCTAGAGATATTATCGCCATCAATGACCCGAAAAAAACTAAAGGATTGTGTCACAGTAGAGCCCAAACTCTTGAAACTAACCTAACGCTGATTCATGAAAAGCAATGCATTATAAACGAGCTGAGAAGAAGACGAAATCTAATACAAAAATATGAAGGTCTAATGAAAAAGCTAAAACTTCGATTTGCAAACAATATGTCGAGGTTGATTAACAAGTCTCGATTACCTATGATGGAATTGGTTTGGATAATATTCCAGGTAATGCGAAGCAAATCTTACATCCGCAAAGTTCCGTGTGTTGCTGTGAACCTAGAAGACTTCCATGCACACTTTACTATAATAACATCTACTGCCAATAAACTATACAATATGTACAAGACACCTGAACATGCTATTTTGAAAGAAACTATTGTACTAACTATAATGCAAACATTAGATGCGGATATCAGTACCGAAATAGGCAAGAAAATATACAAGACCTTCAAAGAATACCCCGAGGCCTCGTTGCGAACTGCGGTGGAACAGTTGCGAAAATGCGGCGCCATCGCAGCTAAAGAGAAAATATTCAACAATCAATCACGTAAAATTGATTTAGAAGATATATGCCAGTCGTCGTATAAAATATCTGCATTTTATCAACGTAAGTGGGTCAACCGGCTGAACTCTGATTATACTGATAATTTGTTTACAATATTAGACTCGGAACAAACTGAGACAGATGTAAAAGGGACGGCGGAAATCAACTGCGTGTATTGTGAATTCCATGCATGTGACGTCATAGATATAGAGGAAACTTCCGCGCCCATCATAACAGACCCTTCAGGCTCGCCCATATTGCAAGAAGAGATCAATGTGCTCATAATAGACACTAAATGCAAATTGAAAACAGGAATACTGAGGTGGAAAAATGTTAAAAATGTAAAAAGGTTATATGACCTTTATAGTCATTTGAATGTCGACGATGCTGAGAAGTACCTTTCAAGGTATTTTTTTATTTAACAAATCTTATTTGTGATTTTTTCAGCGTCATCTCATATGTTTGTAATAAAACCTTCAGTATCTTAACGATGAGTTCGAATTGCTTTCGATAGGTTTTTTACGCATCGAAACGCTATAATCTCATAGCCGATTTTAGTTCCTTATTCCGCTAGAGGCGTTGGAGGCGTTTCCATACAAATATTTTACGGCGTTGCTAGCGAGTTTAATGAGAAAATCTAATGGTCGAGGTACTGAATTCCGAGCTACCAACTAAATAAGTCTGTTAACCTTTAAATTTGAATCTTTATTGTAAAATACAGCCTATCATATCATTTAACTTTTACAGCTATACTGCACTAGATGTTAAAGACATAAAAACATGCGTCGATTCCGAAGATCAGATAATAATGCACTTGAAGAACAAAGCCGAAAACGGTGCAACATTTATGGAACTGAAGGTAACATAAACCTTGTAATAACTGGAACATTCTGTTTTATTTTGATATTTGATCAGGAATAATAGGTACAGAACTCGGAAATCTTTTTGTCCTGCCTAAACTTGAACCTGGCCGTAAAAATCGCAGAGAGAATTATTCAATCCAAGATTTTAATCCAATCTTTGGATTAAATAAATAAAAACGACCTGCCCACGTCTTGAGCTTTCGTTTTCATTTATTTTTTAAATCCTCCGATTTTTTACCCGACTGCCGAAGGAGGGTTATGTGTTTAAAAACAAGCTCTGTGATCTTGGAAAATGTAACAGGCAAAGAAACAATTTTTTTATGAACGAACAGCTTGTCCCGCCTGCAATACATTTTCCAAGATCACAGAGCTTGTTTTCAGATTTTTATTTAGTACGTACATTTTAGTTTATATTTTAGTATTTTTTACGCAATCGGGTTTCTTACGGTCTGGTTAAAGTTGGTTAAAAGATTGACGAGAACTGTACTTTATGGAATGGTGTGTTTTCGTCGATCTAATTATATTATCGTACTAATTTCGTTTTCCTTCAGGAACTCTCCGGATACGACGACACTGCCCTAATAGAAAAATTACAAGAGCTTGAATCCAAGAAAATTGTTAAACGGGTTGGCGTCTATGATAACTTCATCATACTTACTGAGTACATCGAACCATGGTCAGCAAAAGTAGGTGACAGACACATAATACCTACTCCATGGCTGACTCTAACTGGCAGAGTACGAATAGAAATATTTTTTAAATGGTGTGGAGTCGTCATGAATCAAATATTTGAAAAGCCTGGATGCTCAGTAGTATTTTTAGCTGATAAATGTGAATATCTAACACACAGAGCCGTACAAGATATTTGCATGTTTTTGGAGAAATATGAATGCATCAAGCTCTGTGTTGTGAAGAAGCAACAAATAGATATGTATTCAGATGAAGATATGGAACCACAGTTTGCTGAAGTAAACCCGTATGACGATCCAGAGAACATTTTGGCCCATCCTGTTAAAAATTCCATGACTAAATACTGTTACGTAAAGAAAAAAATAATCGATTCGGGAACAGACGATGTGCTGATGGATACGTTATTTAAGTGTTAATTATTGTTGTAAGAAACTTATGTTATTAAACAAACAAGTTATTTATGTTGACTTTTGCAACTTAGAAAAGACCACGGGTGGAAGAATCATGTAGAAAAGCGAATGAAGATGGTCATACGCTGAATTATTTCACGTTTGAGTTTTCTGTTAGGTACATACCAGAAAGTATCTAATTGAATTAACCATCTTTATATAATACTAGTTTCCCGCCAGCGGCTTCGCCCGCGTGGTCTTATAATTTTGCCCCCGTTTTTGCATCATTTTTCATTACTACTCCGCTCCTATTAGTCGTAGCGTGATGATATATAGCCTATGTTACTCGGGGATAATGTAGCTTTCCAAAGGTGAAAGAATTTTTGAAATCGGTCCAGGAGTTTCGGAGCCTATTCATTACAAACAAACAAACAAATCTTTCCTCTTTATAATATTAGTATAGACTAGCTTCCCGCCAGCGGCTTCGCCCGCGTGGTCTTATAATTTTTTCCCCGTTTTTGCTACATTTTTCATTACTACTCCGCTCCTATTAGTCGTAGCGTGATGATATATAGCCTATGTTACTCGGGGATAATGTAGCTTTCCAAAGGTGAAAGAATTTTTGAAATCGGTCCAGTAGTTTCGGAGCCTATTCATTACAAACAAACAAACAAATCTTTCCTCTTTATAATATTAGTATAGATAAATGTATTAATCACTCCACTCTGTCTTACATTAGTACGGTTCTGGCCGAACTTATTGTCCGACTTGAATTTAGCCAATATCTTATCAAATATATTTCTCTCCGATTTTTTGGGTTCAAATTATTACAAATTATTATTATTCAAACGACAGCCTACGACTTGAGCTTTCGTTTTTATTTTTCGTTTTCGTTTTTTTTATTTTATTACATTGCAATATTGTTCTTTTTATGGCTGGGTTGAAATTATCTCGTGCCAACTTCAAGCCGGCAATAGGTTTGGCGAGAACTGTAGCTACATTGGACCCTTGCGAAGCCGGGGCGCACAGTGGGCTGGGATTACAAGGTTGGGTCTTAAGAGATCAGATGTATTTTTTTGGTATCTAGGCATAAATTTAAAACGTTTTTATTCTTTGACTTTTTTTAATTTAACGAGTACTTTCGGAGATATAGCCATATCAAATTTGTATGAAGAGTCATGTTATTTTAGTTAAGCAATTTATTCCAATTAAATTGAAATTTAAAATAATGTATACTAAACGGCCTGAAAACCTCAATACCTACTTAGTTCTTAAAAAAAAAACAATGTTCGACATTTTCCACCACCATAGGCAGGTATGACGTAATTTGTTTTGAGACTTATTTCCGGGAATCAAGGGATAAGAGTGCGCGAGCGCAACAACAAGTTATGACGTGTCGTAACGTGATTGGTACAATGATAGGGTACCTACGGAATGTTCGGTTGCATTCAAAAGTACTTCAGTGTTCTATTACCCACCATAATAGACGCACTACCCCCACACATTCATTACTTACTTATTTGTTATTTTGTATTTGTGAAAATGTTTGAAAATTTAGTGACAAACCTTGATCTTTTCGTTATTTTAAAAAACAGTGGCAGTATTAAAAATAATGACAGTTTGTGTAGTGAGATAAGATCTAAATTTTTAGTCGAATTAAGTGATGATCACGAAAAGACCTTAAAGTTGTTTTGTGCAAAATTTTGTTATAATTTAAATAGAAGATGGGAAAACGCTTATCGTAAAGAAAATATATTCAGAACTAAAAATAGTGAATGGTTACAAGAAAACATAATATGGCCAGACATTATTAAGTGTTTAATAGGCAGTAATCAAGATCAACCAGTACCGAGTACATCAACTCAGTATGTATCACCATCAAAAGTTTCTGTCGGTGTCTCCACCGAACAAACCCCAAGAAAACCTTTTTGTGAATTAGCGCCTAAACAGAAAAAAAGACGTGCAGAAAACTTTCATTTATCTTCGGACGAAATAAAATATGCATATTTTGAGCAGTTGAAAGCGGATGGGAATGAGGAGGTTGCTAAAATACTAGAACATTTACTAAAGAATCCCCTAGATGTAAAAAAAGTTAAAAAGTGCATATCTGTTAAAGAAACAAAACCAGACAGTGATTAGATTAAAACAGTGCAGTGGCCAGTAGTGATTGTGATTTTTACTTATTTATTTATTTTATTAGTCCTTAGTGGATTAGGCCTAAAGGGGGAGACCACTACATAAAAAAAACGCGCCTAGTTCTTAACCTCTATGGTGGTGTGGAATAGAGAACAAAATTTGAAATTGCGACCAAATCGCAGAAAATCGCAACCCGAGAATAGGCGCTAAAATAGGACAAATATACGTACTATGCATACGTAGAGTCAATTCTTTGAGAAAATTTGAGAATTTCGAGATTTTCACATTTTTTTCTTTTGCTTCATACAAAAATTACTTTGGATATTTATAACTCTGGAAATACTAAGTTATCTGAACGACCCTCATAGAAATAATTACTTATAATCGATAGAAAAATCCAACACAATATTTAAAATTTCAGAAAAAGAAACTTTTTTTTTTTAAATGCTAAGTCCTTTACCGGCCCGTTTCAGCCCACTGTGGGGCGGGTCGCTAGTGGTAGGTATATAATAATATGCTTAAAAATAATATTATGATGGAAGTAACTAACTACGGTGCATGTGATGTCACATATTATGAGTAGACGAAAATTGTTCTCAGAAAGTACAGTCTGTTATACGAAATAAAGCTCATATTTCAATCCTACACATGGAGTGGATGTCGAGTCGTTTTTTTCCTCGAGTTGAGTGTTGAGTCGATATAATGTGCATAACATCATCCTAGAGTAAGGGCGCTTTTAGCGCGACTGACGCGCGGCCGCCTCCCATTCAGATTTTCATTAATATAAGTAAACGGGCGACAGACGCCGCGCGGCCGTTATTTTATTAAATAAAAATACTTAATTTTACTGATGCCTTCACATTTTTATAATGTGAAGGCATCAGCTTCTGCCGCCACTACCGCGCTGCTAACGTCCTAATGTGAAAGCGCAAGCACACTATGGCTGATATTCAGAGACGACACTATTAGCCTAAGAGCCTCCACCATTGTACTCACTGGCGCGGCTCTTACACATGAGTAAACAGAAGCAGGCAGTCCGCGCCAGCGCTGCTGATTTTTCAAAAACTGGCACGCAAATCAATGCCACGTAATAATGTCCAATCTTTATAATTACTTGTGGTGACCTGAACAAGACCTACTGTCCATTAATAGCAAGTACTTAAATCGGTACCTTGCCAATTTCTATACTCTACATTGATCGCGTTTTTCAAAATGTGCTTAAGTACATCAGTATAAGAAATATATGTGCCATTTTCTTTTAGTCATTCTCATTATAGTTTCTGAGAATTCGTAGTTAGTGTGTTTGTAAGTGAGTGAGCAAAATTGAGGAACATGCGGCTTTCTTTGATTGTGCAAACAAAGTTAGTTAAGCTCCGTCCATCAAGCTTCTTCCTGATTACCGATACGAGGAAGAATTACCCCCAGAAAAATTATACTCGGCAACTTGAGCTCTGCAGTTGTAATAATGATCAACAACTGGATCAAGGTGGTAAGTTCAAAATAAAGTTGCGTCATAGATCAATGATAATTATGATAACAGTGTTTATCGTAGCGAAAACTAGAATGTACTTGTACGGCAAAATTATATAATATGGCTACACTTTTAATGTGGAGTCCACATCTTAAAAAACTAGTGTACAGTACAGAGTACTAGTTCACATTGTGGACATCCCTATGATCTGCCTGGGGCACAGCCTGCAGGCCTGGGGCTTACTACGAGCTCATAAAGCAGGACAGAGAAATTAAACTATCCGACTTTTTTGTACCATGACAACTTAAGCGTCTTATACACGAATCGAACCCACGACCTCGTGATCAGCAGTCCGGTACTCGAACCACTAGACCACAGACGTCGTCAATTTGCTTGCTTTCTTATAAGCTCATAGTAAGCCCCCTGGGGTTAGTCTAAGCACCTGAGGGACACATTAAAGTTTATGTCGGACTCTTACCGACTCGTAACAAAATCAGATTTTTTAAAGCGTTATTAGGTACAGTTCGCGCCAAACTTATTGTCCGTGTTGAAGTTGGCGTTAGCTAACTTAAAGCGGTCGTAAAAATCGGAGAAAGAAAAATATTGGATTAGAATAATTTATAACGACAGATTAAGACTAATATTGAGCTTTCGTTTTTATTTATTACAATCTAATATTTTTAGGCCAGGCCGGCCGGGTTAAAGTTAGCTAACGCCAACTTCAAACCTTCCGTAAAAATCGGAGAAATAAAAATATTGGATTAAAATGATTTAAACGATAGCCTACGGATTTAGCTTTCTTATTTTTTTGTTACAACCCAGTATTTTTCTTTTGTTAAAGTTAGCTCGTGCCAACTTCAACCCGGACAATAAGTTTGGCGAGAACTGTACGACAATCGACTTCAAATAAAAATGGGAATATACTGGATTATACTTAAGCAAAAAACATTTTTTTTAATTACAAAATTATCGAGGGTTTGTGGGTTAAAGCCCTTTGAGTTACAGTTTTATTTTTTATTCTTGCTACTGGCGATATTTCGATCGATTGTCATTTATTTTGTCTATGGTTTTTTTTTTTCTTGTGTAGCAATAATTCTCTGGAAATGAGTGAAGAGTGAAGTGAAGTAGGGCAATCCAAAATTCGCCATTTTTGCTCTTAGTGAAGGGAGATTTTATATTTGTCAGGCTGGAGGGCAAAGAATATTCAGTAAAAAGTGTGTCATTAGATTTAATTTTTCGTAGCGAAGACTTTATTTGAACAACATTTTAGTATAATAGTGTGGTTTTATTTATTACTAACGTTTGTATGTAGTGCTACTTCCATCGTAAAATTTGCTCATTGGTGTGTCGCTTTAGCTAATTCAATGGCTATGATATCGAAGTTTTAATCCATCGTGTCGCTTAGACGTTCTCCTCACGGGATAATTTCGAGAAAGCGAGGCGACGCCTTTAGAAATGAGCAGGCCTCAAGGCGGACGCATTCAAGTCCCGGATGACCTTAGAGAGATCTTATTGGAGTTCACCATAAGTTATCTGCTGGAGCAACCGGGGGACGTGATCAACTACGCGGTCGAGTTCTTCACAAGATTACAAAACAACAGGACGACCGCCGTAGTGAGGGCCCCTGCAGCCGCCGGCACCCCCGATGAGTCCATAATATCGGACGAAGAAGGTACTAGTTCTATCATATTTACTAGACAGTAATAATGTTACTGGTCGTCCGCAATGACTTGAGGTGGGTTCCGTAGGGCTACGCCAGTAGTTGCTAGGAATCATCATTCCCATTTGAGTGACATGTAGGTATAGTTTCCCTGGTCATCATTCAAATTGAGTTCTACATCTGAGTAAAATGATTGTTATTTTAATTCTGATTATGAGCGATAACAATACAATAAAATTCATATTGAGCCATACATACAAGGATAATGTCAAACACGGAGATCATCACTCTTTTACAAATCAACTGAAACTATAACAATACTTAGGTGTTTTAAAAAAATATAGTTTTTCATTAATTAATTAATCAGTTTATGTCATTGGGGGCTATTTTTGATAAACAGTGACATAATGCAAATTTGTGTTTGATGATTTGAAAAAAATTGATCATTCTCATTCCTCTATACCTTTTATTTATCAGTTTTATTTAGTTGCTGGAGTTTTCATTATATACTCATTGATAGCTGTGATCAAGTACATAGGTACTTAGTTTAGTTTTAGCTCATTGTTATGATAGCACCCTCTAACATTGAGTAGAGTAACTACATTCTAAATTTACTTTTTTTGTGTAGATTTAAATAAAAAAGAATTATAAATACTCTCTTATAGCTAACATCTGTAATGATTCAATTTTTGGCATACTGCCATTACAGTTTCGGTATATAATTTTATTTATGAAGAAGAATTATAATATTTAACTGTTGCCAAGTGATAAATTACAAGGAAAGTCACAATATACAGTTGCAAAATTAAGTTGTTTATCTATAAAATCAAAAACATTACCAAATAATTCCTTATTAGGTACTATAATAAGTTTCAATAAAACACGGATCAAGAGATTTAAAAGACAACAATGTGTGAAGTGAGATAAGCAAACAGGTGAATTAATAAATTCATTGAGTGTAAGAGAGTTACTGTGAGAGAAGAGTCAAGGCTTTGGAGCGCTCAACAAGTATTGCAGGTTTTTACATAAAAAATCTTCGAAGAGGCATAAATTTACTGTGTTTACTATACGCTGATCCTATATGTGTGTTTGTTTTTAATGCTTTGAAGTTGTGTGATGATGAGATTGGCTTATTTTTCCATGTCCGCCGCTGAGTTTAACGTCGTGAACCGAACCAGATGTCGGCATTTTACGCGCGTGTTATGTAAAATTAGTTGAGCCTATGTAATGACAGGTAGCATAGTAACACAACAAAATTGTTCAGATGCTAATCGGTCCTTGAGTTTTGTTTGTGTAAGAGATTTTCTCTCATTGTTAGGATCATTGTTCTGGCTGGCAGCTACCTGAGTTGTAATGATGGCATTTGCAGGTACATCAACTTAATGACTCAATTTGAAAAATTACTTTTTGACACACTATTAACAATGTAACAATACACGGCAGTTACTTTATTTCTGCAGTGATTTTGTTAAAAACTTGTAGATTAGATAAAATATTTAAAAAAAAATTAGCCATAGCTTACTAGATCTGTAAATTTCTACTTTGTTCATAGTAGTAATTTTTGCCCTGTTTTTAAACTCAAAACGGTACAATACAAATAAAATTAACAGTAGTGTTATACAAATTTTTCACATTAATTATGAAATGGATTGATGTACAATACAACAATGGTTCACATCCTGGATGGTTTTACGGTATACAATGTTATCTGCAGAACAGATAGTGTCATCTTAAAAAACATTAATTAAATTTAAAGCAAACTGTGTAAAAAATATGCATAATTTCCCTGTAGTTTATATACTTACTTTATGCAAAGTTAGAAGAAAATAAGATTAAATTATACACAGCACAGTTAAAATTAGGTGTGAATTAAGCTAATTATTATTATAAATGCAACTTATAAATCGTCATCACGTTGATGGGTTTTTTTATAATTCCGTATTTCTTTATTATTTACTGGGCCCTTTTATCTCATTTGCTCTAAAAGCGTTGCGACGTCTTTCGGCTACCACCGGCCGGTGTGCCTTGGCGTGGTATTAGTAATGCAGTTTGTTACATTGAAGGCACCACAATACATACTAAACAGTTGGACTAACTTCACTTTCTCTGAATGCACCATACTGATCATTTTCCACACAATTATTTAATCAGGAACATGTATCGACTACCATTTCTTTTGCGTGCTACGAGAATCGATTGCTCCATGACTTATTAAACGCACGCAAGATATGTGTAAAGAAATTAAAACCTACGCATTAATGATGTAAGACTTAATATACATTGTACAGAAATTTACTCCTCAGTCCTCAGCTATTCTACAAGTCTGCATCTTGGTTTTCAAGACACTATCGTTATGTTACACTAATGGGCATATTATTACCGCCAATTTTAAGCTTTTCTGATTACCGAAGGTTAAACGGTTTTGGTTATTTAAAACGTGAATTTAAACAACACTAAGCATTACCCATATCCAAGCTGCCTTATGAATTACTAGCTTTCCGCCAGCGGCTTCGCCCGCGTGGTCTTGATAACGTTTTCCCCCGTTTTTTGCAACATTTTTCATTGCTACTCCGCTCCTATTAGTCGTAGCGTGATAGTATATAGCCTATAGCCTTCCCCGATAAATGGGCTATCTATCACTAAAAGATTTTTCAAATCGGTCCAGTTGTTCGGAGCCTATTCAATACAAACAAACAATCAAATCTTTGCTCTTTATAATATTAGTATAGATGATCTTTCGAGACAATGCTGGTAGAACACGGGAATTCAAATAAAAAAAACTGAATTAGCCTTCGGGAAGTCGATATGCTTACAATGTGATCATTTACATGCTCACGCTTACATGCTCATGTATTGGAAGTATTGGAACGTGATGAGAATTTTGAAGTCGCCGCGAATACGCACATTGAGCCATTTGGGAAGATGCCCGTGATTCGAAAAGCAGCTAGTGAAGGATGTTTGCGTTTTAAATACATTAAACACAACTAAACTACACATGTGTGGACCGAATCATCTGTCTTACGACTGTGTTTGCGTCATTTACCTACTACAAATATGTTTCTAAAGTAAATATTCAATACAAAACATTTGGGAACAGATGCAACCAAAGCACGTCAGGTCACATCCATATGGAACATTGTAAGCCTTTTTAGCACATGTGCAAATGTTGGCCTACATGTTTGGTAGCCGTCCATAAACATATAAGATAAAACACCACTGCAAGTCTTACAAATCAAGCCATATACAAGTATTGTAGTAATGACGTAGGTAATAATCGTTATAATTATAGGCCCTTCATACTTGATAGATTTTACCTTCGTTTTTCTAAGATTATGATTGAGTGGTTTGTTTGAATTTAAATTCATTAATCGTGTGAATTTGGATTATGCTATTAAACGACGCTTGTTATAAAACGCCTGAGCACATAAGATATTAATTTGATTACTTACATAAACGATAAGATTCAATATTTTTATGGAGTCTGTAAGCGAAGGTAGTATCAAATTGGACCAGACGTCTGTAAAAATGCGTAGTACCTGCAATACTCAAATGAATGTTTATACGACAGAGCCGCCAGTGGCGCGCTTCAACACGCGACGTAAGTCAGTGTTCGCGGAGACGTATGACCCCGAGGAAGATGACTCGGACGAGGGCACCACGACCGTGTTCCCCAAGTCGGACGCGCAGCGCCAGCGCCTCGCCGAGGCAGTGCGCAGCATCCTGCTGTTCCGCTCCCTCGACGCTCAGCAAATGCAGCAGGTCAGTTACACATTTTAATAACTTCTAACATACTTCTCACTTCTAGTAATATGACAAAAATCGTGAATCCTCATCATGTGAACCTCAGAATAAGAAAGATCTGTTGCCTGCCTTGTATACACTTTCGAAATATAGAGCTACTAGATTGAAAAACCTTTACAAAAACATCAAAGCCGTAAAGTTGGCCATAACCTTGTTACTTCCTAATAGGTGCCCTTTGATTGCGTAATTATTTATGTCTTGTGGTGTGTAATGTAATGACAAATAACAATATTTCTATTTCATATCTTCAACCCTTAGATTATAAATTAATCCATTCTGCAGCCCTTGCAAGAGCATACACGGCCATTCAGACATTGTCCTCAACGATAATCAAACAAAGAGAGCCAAGTTATTCTAAAATACCTAATTAGAATAACTTGTTATAACCACACAAATATTATCGATCTAACACCGAAAGTTTCGTTCAATGTCAATATATAATAAAATGTATGTAATGACTTGCATTTACGCACAATAATGCTAGGCAATTTCTAGTTTTATATTTTTAACTTAGAAATTAGACATATCGGGCAGATAACTACCTACACTACCTAGTTGTATAATTCTAAGAACAAGGAAATTTTCACGTGTGAAAACAACTTTGCTATTCTATAAATTATTTAAAACCGAATTTTCCGTACACATACTATAAACAGAATCAGTCTGTCAGCAACACATGACGTGGTTTGCGTAGGTGCTGGACGCGATGTTCGAGAAACGCACAGAGCCTGGAGAGTACCTGATCCGGCAGGGAGACGATGGAGACAACTTCTACGTCATCGAGAACGGCATGTTCGATGTGCTTGTCACCGGCGATGATCGCATTGAGAAGGTACGTAGTTACGTACAATCGTAAGGACACACACTACACACTCAAAACACTGGGCGTCATTTTTAACTTTGTGGGAAAAAGTTATTTATTTTGACGGCCTGGCCTGCGTGTGATGTAATGATGCTTTGGAAATTAAGGTCCATATTTATTACCTGTAAAAAATTTGATACATTCCTTATTTTATCCACTCTTGTGACATTTTGACTATTTTTGACCCACTGACCTTAGAAGACAAAGACCGCCAAATATTTTTTAATTTCATTCTTAGAACTGAGCTTATTATATAACCCCCTTTTCCAAACTACGTCACACGTCGTCGTGTAGCACGGGTTATTGGCCTCCACTTATACATTTCTCAATGTCGTCGTCCCACTAGCTCCTCGTCAAATAAAAGAAAATTCCAATATACATACTTCACATCTAATTACTTACTATACGCGGCATTTGGCACAGTAATTGGGGCCCAAATTAAATGATATTATTAATAAACCTACTGGTGTTTACCATCGCTCTGATTCTTTTGAAAATAAAGCTTCTTTTGTGTGTTTGTTTATGAAGACAGTCTTAAAAAACTTAATCCGCATAGTTTTAGAGTTGGAATAACAGACAACTGTTGTTGCATAAAAAAAAACAAGATTTACCAGAGGAATTCGTATTACGATTTCCTGAATTTCCCCTTTATGATCAATTAAGTAGATCTGTATGTTCTAATCGATGTTAATTTGCCATTAATAGAAATTAATCAAAAGATCTCGTCGTGCGACGCACTTCAAAAGATACGAACTGTTTGTCGGACGCCTTCAAACGTTAATAAGATTGCCAAGTTTTTTTTCTTTAGATGAAAATATCATTCAACATTCCTGAACAGCTGTTGGTTACTATTAGCCGAATTGTTTTACATATTGTATAACCAGAGTAGGTATGCTTCGAGTTAGCTTTAATTTCTGTAGAGTTATTGAAAGGAAAATGTGTGGCATGGCATGGGGCCACTAACCATTTATCATCTCCAACTCCCTAGTGTAACAGTCTGTGTAGCATAGTATAACACTGGTGACTAAGCAAACAATATTTTGTTATGTACTTAGGTATGTCATTATGGTCTACAACAAGACTTATCAGTAAGAAACCCTCTCACTCTAATTATATAGTTTGGTTTAATGGCGAAATTTTTTATGTTATTCAATTTAATATTCAGTAATTTTTACGTCGTCACTTAAATTAACACCAAATATTTACAAGTACATGTAAAGTGCCAACAAGAGACATCAAACCATAATTATTTTACTTATGGCAGCATTTCATTTTCACCAACGCGCATTTTCAGAATAACGAAACGCAATCAGTCTGTGACTAAAGTGTAATACCCTACGCATAGTCTGTGCTCACAGACTACGCGTAGGCAGACTTTTATTTCAAGGGAAAGTTCGACGATCCTTTCGGATGTTCAAAGTTACTTTGGGGTGTGGACTATGTGTCGAATAATGCAATAAAATAGATGGATGGACATTTTGACGTAATTCTTGAGTGATGCCATTTAGTATATAAATGACCTGATAAAGTATCTTGTGCGTTCGTGAGATACATAGAAATAAACATAATTTATCACTAAGAAGGCAAACCTAGAGTTGTCTCGGCGCCTGAGGGTCAGCGCATACCATGACCTACATACCTTCTGCAGGTGGTGCACACATACGAGGGCTCGGGCTCGTTCGGCGAGCTGGCGCTCATGTACAACATGCCGCGCGCGGCCTCGGTGCGCGCGCAGACGCCCGGCCAGCTCTGGGCCATGGACCGACACACCTTCCGCCGTATCCTGCTCAAGAGCGCTTTCAAGAAGCGCAAGCTGTACGAGGACCTGCTCGAGAAGGTGCCCATGCTGAAGGCACTGCAGGTATGTCTATACCACCATTTTACTAATCTAGCTAGTATGTTCGCCGAGGGAAGTAAGATTCTTTATCACCAAACCGAGAGAGAATTGCTTTGCCTAGCTGTAGAACTCGTCAAGCTAATCATAACCGAATATAAGAAATCTGTTCCTATTGTAAATTCCGTAGTAGAGCTTTTGAAACGCCAGTTTGAAATATTGATTGACTGTTCAATTCTGTAAAAGTCGTTTTATTCAAACAAGCAGACCTATGAAATTGTCGAGAGTAGGTAGGACTTTGAAATTCTGCCTTAAAGAGGCTACAGACTTGACTGAATTCCATATTTAATAAAATTTACAATAGTTGCACACCTCTGTTCTACTAAGTGTACCACCGGATGTCTACTAATGTTTCTTACATATTCAGTCAACTATACTTAGTTTACGATGTACTATTGAACTTGATTTCTTTCCTTGAGTCAACATTTCAAAATGTAGGTGCAGTTACGAGTTATCTTAGTCATGTAACAACCGGCTCGCGTCGACTGAGTGCGATTGGATATAAATTATTGTTAGATCAATGATATCTGTGTTCTACTATTTGCTACTGAAGTACCAATATCATGATAACAAATGTCTATCGCTTTATCAATAACGTATCGTATCTTTAAATATATTATACCATACAAGAATATTATTGGGTTAACATTTCTTAAGATCCTCCGACGTTTTTTTCTTAAAACAAAAACATAATTCACAAACAATTGGACTTTAAGCCGCGTTTTTCTCAAATAAAATAAATGGTGACGTGGGAAGTATTACTACGGTTAAGAAGGTATGTTTTGTCGAAACTACCTGTACGTTTCATATTAGATATCTTGCTGTTAACTGACACACATACACGAACTGGAACTCCTTGAGACGATATAACTAGACTCTACGTTTATCTACACACTAATCTTTCTCACAACACTATAATAATACTTGTTAGTATTTCATTTTAGAACTATAATAAAAGGATGACCTAAGAAGTTAGTTGTCAAAATATTTTAATTAAATTTTAAACAGAGTTCAGTGTAAGGTGACGGGGAACTTTGCCTTTTAACAATGAATTTATTTAAATAGAGATAGATTTTGCCCTAATTCTCAAAAATATTCTTTAATAATATTATTTTTAACACTCGGTGACATTAAATGATCACTTCTCATTATCCGACCGTTTTTAATGTGGGTGGTACTATCATAAATTAATCGCAAAAAATCTTAGTGTGCGTTTATCTTTCACCAACAAGTCTAGCTAAAAAATATATTTAACATAAATATGTGTGTGTGTGTGTGTGCTTTGGAGCTGTAAAATCACACCAATTAACGCTAAAGTAACAATAACAATCTCATTTTTCGGGGAAAAGTAACTTTGAAAGCTCTTTTGTGCGGCTTAGAGAAAAGCCTGGAATAGGCATTGTTACAGCGGTATTCTTACATACTGGCACATTCATAGGAAAAAAGCGTGATAGTAAAACCAGATCTGCGAGGTTTTTAATATAACAAGCATTATTTTTAGCTTCCTAATTCATAAATCTCCTTCGGGTGTTGTAAACAGAGGCCTTACGTTATCTCTATAGAAAATAACTTTAAAAAAATTGTAAAGATAATAGCAACACTGGTATGGTCAGCAACGAAATGGTAGGTTTCAACAGTCGCTGAACACAAGTTTTGAAAAGTAATTATTTTCTAATTGACGAAAAAATTATAAAATTTTCCTATAAGTACGTCTAATTGCCCAGTCAATAATTATAATAAAAGAAAAACTACTTATCTATCTCTGTGAAACATAATTATGATGTTTGTTCGCCTTCTGGCATTATATTCAAAGCTATCTGTGCTATAAGAAAAATACTATTTAAAGTACCCATGTACAAATTATTAAATTTGTTCTCATTATAATTCTCAGTTCCGGTTAAAAAAGATGTTAAAGCGTATCGAAGATTGCATCGTGTTCAGCGACTTGCGTTGCTGACTGTACAAGCGGTTCGTTTGTTATGTCAATATTTCCCACGCGACTTCTTCGTACGCCATTGTTTAGCAATAAACGTTAACCGACAGATAATAATGATCTTGTCAGAAACCTTGTAGCCTTAAGGTTGGGTGACTTGTCTTTTGTCATACGCAGGATGTATGTATTTCACCCACCAGGCGCTGAACACAATCTTTTTTACAGCCACCCAAAAACTTAACTTACCGTTGGTCATCTTTAGAATCGGTTGGTTGGTTGGTTAATCATTTGTTAATTTGTATAACATAGTAAGTAGATAAATATATAGAAAACTTGCATTTCAACTAAATCAATTCCCTGAGTATTCTACTACCCCCGTGGGAGCCAGACCAGAAGGTGGCCTTATCGTCGATAATAAGTAGGCCATTTAACTTTTCTTAACTTTTTAATAACAGAAAACTTGCTTTAGCCGTATGTAGTTTTTTATCTTCAGAGTTAATGTTCAGATACTTATCGAAATTATGTGGAACCATCTTGGGAGTATACTCTAACAAAATAACAGTCGTCAAAATCAGTCTTACTTATTCATAAACACATTTAAATATAATATTACACGGATCAATTTATCCGGTTGCCTGGTTGGTCCCACTGCAGGGCAAAGGCCTCTCTACCCTCCTTCCACTCCTCACGGCTTAAGGCTTCATGAGCCCAACCTTTTAATAGGTGTCCAGTTCATCCCGTCATCTTATAAATACAACTTTTAAAGTCGGTTGGAAATATTCCCGACTTAAAGCATTAGTATTGAAACAGGAGTGTCACCGCCCCTCGGCGCGTTCACACGCGAGCGGATCCGTTACGCACCGTCCCGAAAATATTGCCTGACCACGCTCGAACTCTGCTTAGCAATCAATATGTTACCTAGTCTTCACCTTCCTTTATAGGATTTTTTAAACATTGAATTTCATCGTGAGTTCCAGCAAGTCATAAGATGTTTTTAAAGCTTAAAATTTATTGAATAATCTCCAAATTTTTGGTAACTGCACCATTTGGTTTACTCACAAAGATCCATAGGTCATACAAATTGAAGGTCCTATGTCAATAGGACCATTGATTCAGCGACTGTAACGAAGGAAGAAGACGTTCTAAATTTAAATCCTCAACATTGCGCTATTATTCTGACCGCCAATATTCATAATTGAAATGAACTAGCTTGAATTGCTACTCCGCTCCTATTAGTCGTAACGTGATGGTAATTAGCCGATAGCCTTCCCCGAGAAATGGGCTATCCAACACTGAACATTTTTTCAAATCGGTCTAGTAGTTTCGGGAGCCTATTCAATACAAAAAAACAAACAATTAAATCTTTCCTCTTTATAATATTTAGTATAGATGTAGTTGACAGTCATTATTAGGGACGTTCAATTGAATAGTAATTTTATCAATTCATTCATAAATTGTTATTTTGTGTCGTTTTCGATAACAAAAAATAACACAATCAGCTTTCATGTCCGGCAGTCAACTTGGCTATCAATCGTACTACTGACTATCTTACTACGGAACTATAAACTATCAACATTGTAGTTGATTTTTGGCAACAATAAAAAAATAAAAACTCTTCAATGATGTTCACTGTCTACTGGTCCATCCTTACAATAACAGTCACGAGGGAGCTCTGTCGTAATCAACACGCTTATAAAATAGATTAGCGATCACGAAAATGAACTAGGTATGTAGCGTTCCATGGGAAATCTTTTTCAATCTTGCTGTCCATTTCCCCTTTATATGGACAAGCACCTTAATTGCTTTTAGATAGTGGTCTGACAAGTTGTAACTACTTACTACATTATATCAACATTAAGATATCAGAACGATTAGGTGAAACTCGTTGCTTCCGCTCCAAAAATTTTATATTTTGTAATAGGTACTTAGCCGCCCGTCTTAGCTCGACAAAAATAGAATTTTCCTAGAAATATTTAGCAGCATATTTAATACAGTTAACGCAATAAACCTTGCGCCGTAGGGGAGGATAACTCGCTGTAATTTATACAATTTATGCGTCAACCCACGGTGTAGACAACTTTTTACGCTAGAATTCAAAGATTTTTGCATTTTGTATTTTTCACCTAGTTGTATGTACACAGAAGCAAATTGTAACTATTTTTGTATGGTGCGCTATGCTGTAAACAAGTCTGTGCCCATTTCTCGCAACGATTTATTACTCCAGTTAGCACCAGCACGATTGTAAATTTTATTTATTGTTTTAATATTATCATAACAGTTAGCTAATGTCATTATAAAGTATTTTACACGCGTTTCATTATGCAATATTGTTTCATGGACAATTATGCATAAATTAAAGGAAAACGTGTTGTGTTTCAAAGATTTACACAGTACCGTGACGTCAAATAGTATTGATTCAAGCCGTGAAACAATTTTACAAATATTTTATTACACACACTTGTGAGTTGTGACGGTATCTGGATTATAATAATAAATACAGTTCCAATGCCAATTGAAAGGTATAAGAAGCAATTGAATGATAAGTGGGCGATAGGAAATATTGTAATAGTGGCGAGAGCGTCACGTGATATGGTGTGCGTACGTAATGTGATAACACTTATCAGTTAATACTGATTTAAGCTAAGATTAGGCTGTGATAAGGTGCGCCCAACGTCCACCATGGTCTTAAGTTTGGACGTTAACACATAAAAGCCCCTGTAGAGATATTCATGTAGCTGTAGACTGAATTCTAAGCGCGTCTTAGTACCGCCCGAGGCCTGGTACAGAAACTAGGTCGGGTTTAAAGATTTTAATAGTGCGTAAGTTGTCGCATGTTGCCAACCTGTCGTCTAGGACACATAACACTTCACGCTCGTAGAGATACATCGGATTCTTTGTGTCACACAAACACTCTTTGTTGAAACATAGAAGCAACTATTATTTAAGTGAATAATTGTATTTAGAGGGAGGATTTGTAGGGGTGATTTTCAGTGAGGCAATCGCTTTATAGTAAAAAAAAAAAACTTTCAAACAAATAATAAAGGATTGTAAAAAGATCTGGAGGACCTGGAACGGGAAAGGTAGAATAAAAAAATAAAACACAATGACCATCATCTTTTCCCAAATTAGTTGGGGTTGGCCAATTGTTCATCCTGATGTGGCAGAATACTACAAAGCGACATCAAACGTCAGCAATCCGTTCGGGCAATACTAAAGACTGCATATCGATCTTTGGGGTTTCTGCTTCTGATTTTTATGAGGAAAATTGCAGTCGTTTGCATTCTGAATCTTGATACTTGAAACCGTTTATTTCTTTTAAGCATATGTTCAATTTCACGATTTCAATAAGTTACTTCTAAAATCCTATCATGATAAATTAAATGAAATCCGAGGAGTAAGACTGGTCTAAGTAAGACCACTGGACTGCCAAGTCTCGATTTCAAATCCAAGACACGCACCTTTGACTTTTCGAAATCATGTGGGTAATTATCACTCGCTTTAACGGTGAAGGAAAACATTGTGAGGGAAACCTGCGTACCTGAGAGATATTCTCGACGGTATGTGAAGTCTGCCAACCCGCATTAGGCCAGCGTGGTGGACTATGGCCTAATCCCTCTCATCTCATCAGTGGAACAATTAATGGGTTAATGATGATGAAAGAGGCCTGTGCCCAGCAGAGGACTGCTATGTTAAGATGACTTATATGAGTTATGAGTCAACTTATGAAGATATACACGGGAACTCCTAAAAGCGAGCTGGAAAAAGTATTAAACTTGAACTGTTTTCAATTTAACTTTTATTATAATTGGAAATCAGTAAGGAAAATGAATTCTTATTGTCCACACTCGTACCGTGACAGAAAACGCACAACCTAAACTCACTGTAAACTTATTCGGTTTTAACTACATTAAAACGGGTTTTAGGAAGTTCCCCCGAAATAAACAGAATATAATGTTAGCGAATGCGTCTTTATCCTCTTGTATTTTACTTTTTCGTATCATAAAAACCGAAAATCAAGTAAATCAACTACTTACTTCGGAGGGTGCTCTGGGCCAGTGGCAGGTGGCGTGGATAAAACAATAATGCTCACTCTATTGTCAATACTCAAGTAATACTCCAACAATTAAATAAGGCTACGATGACTAAAAAATGGTCAATCAAAATCTTTGCCAGCAAGGGACTTGGTTACAGCAACAGGGTCAGTTTGTTCGCAGGTAATTAGCTAACAAGCTGTCACTAATGCATAGCTCAACCCCTAAGGAAAGGGGAGGAAGCGACGCACACATACATACCTACATTGTCGCAATAGAATAGTGTAGGGTTTAAACGTGTCAGAGAGCGCTTCTTCGCACAAGGGTTCTGTGGAACTATTGCATCCAGTTTTTCTTTGGAGATTACGCTCACTAAAAGGAATCAGTGCTAGAAATTCCGCGTTCATTTTAAGTAATTTTATGTGGTAACACCGTTGATCGCGTTTTTCCCATTTTTTTCTGTGAATTATTTCTGAAAAATTACAAACTGTAAAACCTACCTGCCAAGTTTTTGGACGGTTCGTTTGTCTATTAAAACAAGTGAGAAAGATACACACCCATAAATCTAAAACTAGTTAAAATACATGTGTATACTGTAAATACAAATATCATTATAAATTTCTGTTTGAACACCGTAAAAAGTAATCCAATTGTTGTTTAAGTAAATCAGGCAATAAAAGATAAAAGCGCATGCTACCGTCACTACCGACGAGTACCGTCAAAGGCGGTTCTCGTTCGAGTGTAGATAATATTGTCAGACAAGCGAGGCGAAAGATAACACCCACCGGACGCCGATGTTCCTATCGAATTTATTCACCTTCTGTGACGACACCGAGATTTTACGTCACACGATTTTTCGGTTGGCGACTGCGGAATGCACTGATAAATACAGGATTTTAATACGTGGTATTTTTATTGACGTAGATTGTATCGTTTCTATATGCTTAGCCTACTCTGATACTGCATTTAAGTATAGCATTGTCATGCGTTTACATCACACATTCATAAAAATGTGACTGTGACATTATCATGATCTAAACTTCTATCCAGAAGCCGGTAAAAGTAAACGATTGTGATGTATTAATGGAAACTGTAATCTATATTCTCGGTTTTGATAGACATGTTCTTAGTTTTTATTAAATGGTAAACTTGCGCACATTTCAATTACATTTATTTTGTATTTATTTAGTTACATACTGTAACAAATTAACAAACATAATATGTAAATATATCATTACATCTAATAAACCCACACGTTAATTACAGCACCTGTATATCCTTAAGGTGTGAAGCAGGTGTTTATTGTTTGTTGTACATCAAAGTTTTGTTATTGGTGTTCAACAATTCACGATTTTGGGATCTGCGTCAAAGAACCCAAACACATACATTAATCTACACTACTAGGTTATATATTTGAAAACGCATAATAAACCGTACCGTTCTGTGAAGACAGACATCAGTTTCCTCAGAATCTGATTAGAGATGGTCGTCTACAATGGCTTAAATACGACTCAATTTGGCAAGGTTTATTGCACGAGTTAAACCGTAGTTTCGAACCCTTTACAAGATTCATAGGAAAACACTCGTAAATCTGTCTAAAAACGAAGTTTTTAGGGGTTTCACCGCCCAATATCCGAAGGAGTTGGTTGGTCCACACCGGAGTTTTCAATTATTTTTTCTTTGAACAGGCATACGAGCGTGCCAATCTCGCGGACGCGCTGCTGCCGCGCACGCTGATCGACGGCGAGCTGATCATCCGCCAGGGCGACACCGCCGACGGCATGTACTTCGTGGAGGACGGCGCCGTCAGCATCCGCATCGCGCGCGATGACGGCAATGAACATGAAATCAAGCGTCTCGGTAAGTACTAAGTACAGTTCTCGTCAAACTTATTGTCCGGCTTGAAGTCGGCACGAGCTAACTTCAACCCGGCCGTAAAAATCGGAGACAGAAACATATTGGATTAAAATTATTTAAAACGACAGCCTACGACTTGAGCTTTCGTTTTTATTTATTACAGTCCTTTCGCCGATTTTGACGGCTGGGTTGAAGTTATCTCGTGCCAATTTCAAGCCAAGCTTCAACTGATTTTCAATCCTCGAACTCATAGCAAAATTTTGGAAGTTGTTTGTCTGAATAAAAATTTTTGACGTTTTTGGTCTAGTTCCAGTACCGGACTGCTGATCACGAGGTCGTCGAGGTTTCGATTCCCATATGACAAATATTTATGTGATGACCTAAGTATTTGTGTTTGCATTCTCTAGTACAAGCTCTGCTTAGTTTGGGACTAGATGGTAGTGTGTAAAAATGCCCCAGGATAATTATTGTATTAATTATTTATTTATAGGTTTAACCCAAAGCAAATTTTACTTTATTTCTAACATATTTTGCTATTTCGTCAGTAATGTATGCACCAGCCGCAACACGTTAAAGCAATCAATAATCCATTAGAAGTTGTTAACCTTACCTTACTTATACCCTCTTGGAATGACAGCGAATGATCGATTGTATATATTTGTCTCGGAACAAATTAATACTCTAGCATTATACCTTCGTTACCGTGGGTTATTACCAATACCACTGTATAACTAATAATAATACATGATGAATGGCCACACAGAAGGCGGGAATATAATTAGTAGCTATTGTATGGGAAAAAAATATATTATACATCATAATCAGTTCAGCCAAACACGAGATATTAGCGGACAAACATACATTCATACATACAGGTCAATCTGAGAACCTTCTTTTTTTGAAGTTGGTTAAAAAAGCAGCGCCATGCAAGCGCTGCTGTGACGTCTAACATACCATTAATGAACACAGAACACCAGACTCAAATATCTGTGGATCCCACAAATATTGTGTCTGTTAGGATACGAACTCACAACAATTTGCGCAACGGCAGTAAACCTGTCACTCCTCCTCCTCCTCCACTGTCCTCTTTCGCCCGAACTTGCATTGAGAATAGACGTGTATCGCGCTGTCGCTCAATATTAACTAATTAACGGATACGATAATAGTGCATATTCCTGGGTGTAAGTGGCTCAGTATTGCGTGTACTAATTACCGATCACCTTCGTTGAGGAGGCGCACCCCCTTGCACCCGCACGACGTGAGTGAAAGAAATAGTGGCCATAATTGCCGTCCTGCTCCCGCGGAATCCCCTGAAGTTTGTCGCGACCGAGATTGCTCCGCTGAGACTGCACCGTCTAGCGCTGACTTCACACTGTTGTGGCAGCGTACCGCGTCGTCACAGTGCTCCACCACCACAGCGTGCGAGGAAAGAGAAAGCTGCTTCTTATAATTGCCGTCTCATTCACAATCTGGTTGGAGCTACGTGCCGTAGCATTTTACTACGACAACTGGTTTCCGCTACGAATCCGCTACGTGAATAATATATTTGCAGATAACAACCTACGACGACGGACGCCCTGAGAGGTTTCTGTTGTTTGTATAAATTGTATCATCTTATTCAATGATGAGTAAATCGGTCTCGGAGACGGAGATTAGCCAGATAGATAATGACAATAACGAGACGCCGCCTAATTATGTCTTCCAGAGGGCTAAAAGAAGTAGGGAAGATATATCAATATGTGCACAGTTAGATGATTTCAAAAGAGACATAAAGGAAATGATGGATCTCTTCTTGGTTAAACAGAAAAATGAGACTCTGCAGTTATCATCAACATTAAAAGAAATACAACAATCTAACATCAACATAGAAAACACGATTAAAAATCTTATGTCACAGAACCAAGATCTAGAAAAGAAAATAATACAGTTGGATAATAGTGCGAAAGAAGACAAGAAGTATATCACACTTTTGGAGAATAAAATTGAAGAAATAGAAACAGGAAGCCGTAAATCAAACTTTGTTTTAAAAAATGTGCCAAAAATCAACAGCGAGTCTAAGGAAGACCTAATTAATATGGTCATGACCCTCTCCCAAAACCTAAACTGTTCTATTGCAAAATACGACATCAAGGACGTTTATAGGGTGCGTGGAAGGAACAATGAAAACAAAAAGATGCCAATTGTTGTGGAAACTGCGTCCACTCTCATAAAGAATGAAATATTGAAAATGGGAAGAACATTCAACACAAAGCATGCCTCTAAGCTATGCGCCAAACATCTTGGTATGAAAACAGAAGAGGATACACCCATTTTCCTGTCTGAGCATCTGACCCCTAAGGGGTCGCGCTTGCACTTCCTTGCCCGAGACCTCACAAAATCGGGAGCATACAAATACTGTTGGACAGCATATGGGAAAGTCTATGTAAAGCAGGATGACCAAGCACCAATCATAATTGTTAAAAGCGAAGAACAAATTCATCAATTACTAGTGAAAATATGACTACGTGTTACTCACACGTTTTGCCAGACAAGGCTCATAGTGATAATTTGTCATAATAATTTAGCGGTATTCTTAAATATAACAGTGTTTTTGGTGTTATTGTGCCCACCGAGTTTTGAGCAATGTAACTATAATACTAAGGAAGTAGTAGTAAGGTACCATTTTGATTTCTTTGTTTATTCCGCACACAATATGATTTCTTTGTTTTCTTACATACATTATTGCACACTGACCTTTCAAAACAGACTCAGACCCACTTCGCTGTACACGCACATACTTACAACCTATACAAATTTAAATACTTATTTAATACTGACTAAAAATCTTTGTACACAAACACCATGCAAGTTTTACACCCACACATTAACTCATACACTAATACTGATTAGTAAACATACATACATCTCTCAAAAATTATACATAAATAACACTAAACGCTGCCCTAACACACATATTTTTTATAATTCTAAATTTACCCTAACAAAAAAAGTCATCACGTATGAAAAAATATTTTATTATCAATTATCACGCTTGCCGATAGTAAACATAAAACCATTATATTATTACTGTACTTATAACCATATTAACGTATCATGCAATGTGAATTATAACTGCGTTGCAGAGATTATTATTCTTCTAAATTACAACTCCAATGGGTGATACATTACAAACAATTAACGAGATAGATAAAATTGAAATTGCGAACTCAATTGAATGCGACTGCTCAAATCTTACTTAATTTATTAACGTTAAGAGAAACGACTTGACTATTGTCTCGCAAAATATTAGAAGTATATACTGCAATTTTGACGCCTTTGTTGTCATGCTATCTACTTTTAAATTCGAAACAGATGTCATAATTCTAACGGAATGCAGATTAAATCGTAACAAACCTATACCACAACTTCCGAACTATCACTACTATGCAACAACACGTCAGATGAACCAAAATGATGGGGTAGTTATTTATGTAAAAATACACTTAACCCAAAGTTTCAAGAAATACAACTGTCTCAGTCGTCCTGCCTCCAAATAGACCTACTTAATTACACACTTCTGTGCGTTTATAGATCCCCGTCAAATACTAATATTGATAATTTCCTAGATTCACTCAGTTCACACTTATACTCACTGCCTTCACAAAAAAATATTGTAATAGCGGGGGACATAAACATAAACATTAAGCCTCATGACATAGAAGCATCTCATGAACAAAAAAATCGTAATAACTACCTTAACATGCTATCGGCCCATGGTATATTACCTGGCCATATTCTACCCACCAGGGAACAGAACTGCCTGGACCACTTCATGTTGCGAATTCATAAAAAGAAGACATCTGCATCAATTGCCATTTTACAAACTACAATTACGGATCACTACACTACATTCTTATCTCTTTCTAAAATAAAACATAAAGAAATAACAAACAAAACCACTACTACTTTAAATCTTGAACAAGCCCTTAAATATTTGCAGAAAAAGAATCTTGCTGATCTGCTGTTTTGTAACGATCCAGATATCTTAACCGACCTGCTTATACAGGGACTCACTGACACCATTGTCAACAACACTACAACAACAAGCGTCCCTTGCAGTAAACGCATAATAAAACCGTGGATCACGCCGGGAATTTTACGGAGTATTAAAAATCGCAATAAATTGCAAAGGAGCTATCGGTCAGATCCATTTAATGAAGTTTTAAAAATAACATACTGTCGGTACAGAAATTACTGTAATTACCTAATAAAAAAAATGAAAAGAAAATACGAAAGAGAATTACTCGCAAAATCTGTTTCAAATACAAAGTCACTCTGGAAAAACATAAAATCAATCACTTACACAGACAAACTAAAAAGTCAGGGTACAGAATTATTAAGTATCGAATCGTCTCCAACTGAATCGGTTAACTTCGTTAATGACTATTTTGCTAATATAGGAAAAGATTTAGCTCAACAAATTCCACCTAGTACTGCCATGAACCCTTCTAATAGAACTAAAACGTTACTTACGCAAATGAACTCCTTTGTACTCTTGGATACTGATCCCAAAGAAGTAGAAAATGTCTTGATGAACCTGAAAACAGAGAGTGCCCCTGGATGGGACACTATTTCAACTAGGTTCCTGAAATATGTTTATAAGGAAATCGTCCCTATCATTGCGCACCTGACTAATCTTTGCTTCAAAAATGGCATTTTTCCAGCTCTATTAAAAAAATCGATTATTACACCAGTACACAAGGGGGGGAACAGGGACGATGTCAATAACTATAGACCTATCTCGGTATTACCAGCCCTGTCCAAAATAATAGAAAAATTAACAAACAAGAGACTTATGAATTACCTAAATAAATTTAAAATACTATCACCCACACAGTTTGGATTTAGACAGGGTGTATCCACAGATGACGCGGTTTCTGCTCTTTGTTCCTTAGTAACTGAACATCTCGACTCAGGAAGAAAATGCCTAACACTATTTTTAGATCTTAGAAAAGCCTTTGACACCGTTTCTGTTCCAACCCTTGTGAACAAATTAGAAAGACTTGGAATAAGAGGAACTCCCCTTAATTTTTTTAAAGATTATCTATCTAACCGAAAACAAAGAGTTAAGATAGGAGCATATACCAGTGATGACGCAGACGTTATATTCGGCGTACCGCAAGGCAGCGTATTAGGCCCTACGTTATTTTTAATGTATATTAACGACCTTTGCAACCTAGCAGTCGAAAACGCAAAAATATTTTCCTACGCCGATGACACTGCGGTTGTATTCTCCGGTAACAACTGGTCCGATGTCAAATTCAAGGCCGAAATGGGCATGGTGCAAATAGCCAACTGGCTTAACGATAACCTATTAACACTGAACACAATAAAAACAAACTATATATGCTTCACTATTTCCAATCGGTCACAACCACAACCCAATGAAGCCTTTAGTATTAAAGTTCATTCATGTGGTAAAGTCCCCAATAATAACTGTAGGTGTCCCATAATTAGTAAGGTCTCACATACAAAATATTTAGGCGTGATAATTGACCAAAAATTATCATGGTACGCGCATATCGAACATGTTACCTGTAGGATTAGGAAATTAGGTTGGATTTTTAAAACATTGCGGCACCTCCTCCCAACAAATATAATTAAAAACTCGGGTCCCCATAGAAACCTCTTAAATGAAATTTATGTGGCGCTTGTCCAGTCCGTCATTATTTATTGTATTCCTATATGGGGCGGTGCTGCCAAATCAAGATTCATAGATGTTGAACGAGGTCAACGTGCACTCATAAAAATAATGTATTTTAAAAAGATACGATACCCTACTGAGAGGCTATATCAGATCAGTGACCTGTCTTCTGTGAGAAAGTTGTACATTATACATACCGTCCTAAGAATACATAAAACACTTTCTTACGATATAAATATTATATCAAAAAGACGGAAGGATATGATAGCACAAATACCACAAACTAAAACAAAATTCGCCGCCATACAATACAATAAAAGATCTGCTCAGCTATATAACAGGGTTAATAAACATATATATATATACCCAAAAGGATTACGTGAATGTAAAAAAATGTTAACTGATTGGCTAAAACCATTTACTTACGAAGATACTGAAGCTCTGCTGCTATACATGGAATAATTTATTACAGGCATACTACACTCAAACCCGCGATGCACACCAACATACACGCACAATCACAAACACACAAACGCACACACACACACACACACACACACACACACACACACACACACGCACACACATACAATTTTAGAAATAAATGAAATATAAATATAGGTATATAAATTACTTTGTATTACACTATCGGTACGTTTCTAGCTGAAAAGAAAGAGCGGAGTCTCCTAACACAGGCACTATTTGCTTAAAAGGAAACTCCAGTCACTTACTGTAATTATCGTGTATTGTTTGATGGAAATAAACATTTTTGTATTTTTGTATTGTATTTTGTCACGTATATACAAACGACAGTCTATATAAAAAAAAACTTTGTTCATAATTATTGTTACTTGTAATCATCAGAGGCTGGTGGATACTTCGGAGAGCTGGCTCTCGTCACCCACAAGCCGCGCGCCGCTTCAGCTTACGCCGTGGGCCCCACCAAGGTGGCATGTAAGTATTAACTTCACCCGTGTTTATAGCGTGCGTCAACTTGCCCAGGAAATCTCTCCCATGAACTTTTATTGCTAGGGAAAAAGGACGCCCGAATGACGGTTTTATGAAGGCATTATGACATGCGATTTTTACCTGGTAAACCCTTTATGACAGGGTACATTTTCAGCTGCGTCAGTGTTTTTTCAATTTAAAGGACATGGCTAAATGACTGTATAGGAGATGTATAAAAAAGTCTCACTAGCTCATAACATTCATATATTCATTAATGAATTATTGTGTGCTTATAATTCTTATAGAACTTTCGAGAACTGATCAAGTAATTAAAAGGTTTAAACTTGATTTTTTCAAATTGTAACAAAAATAGGTATTGTGGAAAATAAACCTACTTTTGTAGATAATTAAATACCGTCAACCCTCTTGTTATCGTTTTAATTATCTGTAACATTTAATTGTTACAATCTAAAAAGTTCCCGAAACTTTTATCATGCGAAATACCTACTAATATTCTAATATTCAGGATTATTTTATTACTAAGTTCAATGTTTATACATTGTGTAGGCAGTCGCCCAAACTCAATTTACCCATGTCATTTATTATTTGTAGTTCTGGTGTTGCCAGATACAACAACCTGTTAATACGCCACTGCAACAAACAAATATCAACTGCTGTATTAACTAACGCGAGTTTACGATTTAAAATCCCACACAATATCATTTATCGGAAACTACTCCTAGCATGAGCTTAGTACGACTGAAATAGATTACTAACAAGTTAACAACTAAGGTCTGTGTCAATAAAATTTGTATGAAGTGTAAACAAACCAGTTCTGTTAAAATTCTTACACAATCACTCGCTAAATGGAATTTGTAACACATTCGTGCGTATTTTGAAGGTTTAAACTGGATACCTGACCACTTTTTCGGTTAAATGTCAATATAACTGATACTAATAGTCAACAGTTTTTATTTCATGCTTCACTGTGCTTCTTGATACTAAAAAAATAATAGATCATTCGATTAAAATTATAGTAGTCTATAATGAGAGGAGCGACGAGCATGCATGGAGAGGTTAATGAATATAGACGAAGCGAAAGTGGTGCGCCAGGATCGTAGCAAGTGGAAATCTATAGTCTCTGCCTACCCCTATGGGAAACAGGCGTGAAGCTATGTATGTATAGTTCTAACCTTAATAAAAAATATAATAAATACCTACAGGTACGGATATTTTATTAAAAATACCTACATTTAACATTATTAATTCGTTATTATAACATTTATTTTTAAATTCTCATTAAACGTATCAACTGTTAATTTGTTTACATTTGTTATAAATTCCATTGACTCAGACTTCAGCAATGTTGGTTGCTCCACATTGCCAGTAACCCATATTTCGATTTGTTTTCTTATTACACACATATATTTGAAAAACCTTTTCTTATTACTAAATTATAAGTTATTTTTAATGGAGGAAAAAACCGACTGGCGAGCAAATTAAAAATAACTATTAATGTTAGCATGGAAAATGCTTAGAAATACAAAAAGATACTAAATTATTATTATTATTAGACATATTCTTTTCCGGGTGGTCTAAATATCTCAGTATATTTATTGTCAGCGTACAGGTGTATTTGTAATAGGGTACCGTATGTTAACGTTAATATTAGCATGTTGTTCCTGCGCCTGCCTCATTTGAATGTCGCCGTCTAACAGCCTCGTTGCAGTATTCATCACCATACATTAACAACACCGTTTTCCTCTCATTGTTGAGTCCGTGTACACTAAGTATAGGGACCCGTAATTGCCGAAACTACGCCTAATGAAAATTATTTTGGGCTATTAAATTCGTTGCACTAGGTATTCCGTGAATTTAATCAATGTCATATCCATTGCGCAGACTTTTTGAAAGCAATTCTTTGTTTTTTAAATAATGCAAGTTTGCGTTTGCGCAGCAACCCAAAGGAAAAAAACACAAAATGGGATCATTTTTACCGGAGATTTTGCATCAAATGTTATGTCTTTATAATATTTGTATTGATTAGTGTAGACTTCACTTTTTGGATATTTTTATTATGAAGAAAGATGTTTTCTATGTACCATAAATGTAACATGTAAGAAAAGAATTGTCCAACACTTGTAATTGAACAAAAGCATCTGCAAATTAAAATATAGAAAAAGCTGCAGAATTTACTGCATTGTCTATGGGTGCGTGTCGTCCAGTTGTTCGGCGTAGTGGAAACGCACCCTATCTCTCGAATCTAGATACTCATCTAGATTGTGATATTTCCTTACGCGAGTAGATATGTTATAACTAAATTTTGTTTAATTGCTGGAATAAAGGAATGAAACTGGGAAAAAGTGAAAAAAAGAAGGAAAGAAGAATCACACACACACCTATTTTGTGAGTGGTGGCAAATTTGTTATAGCTATACTGTGACTTCATTAGAGAGTACGTACTCTCGGCAGAATGTTATACGAAAACAACATCTGGCTTCGTGCCACTTTGATAACTTACTAAATGTACACAAAAACAGTATACATAACGCGTTTGAGATTCTTCCAATGTGACATAATATAATAACCTAAATTAAAAATTTTGAAAACCCCCGACACGAAATGTAATTTGGGATTTTGTGGTGGCGGCCATCTTGGATTTGAAATTTATCATAGTGTATAGTGTTCCTCTAGTTAAGCCCTTTCATTTGATACCCATATTGAGGGAGTTGTGAAAAAATATGTAATTCGCTATTTTGTGGCGACGGCCATCTTGGACCGATTTTCATCAAACATAGCTAAGAACACTCCCGACTAATTCACCTTTCAAATAAAAAAATCAAAATCAAAATCGGTTCATCCGTTAGGGAGCTACGATGCCACAGACAGACACACACACAGACACGTCAAACTTATAACACCCCGTCGTTTTTGCGTCGGGGGTTAAAAATGAGTGTTTGTTTGTTCGTTCTCTATCTAACTCTATAACCGAACAAATATAGAATGAAACTGGTAAGGTTTGTACGTAAAAGTTTCTGACAAAAAAATTATAAGTACCTACTTACATGTAAATAAAAAGATGAAAGTGGATACATACAACATTTAAAATTATCCTTACTCCTCCTTACTAATATTATAAATGCGAAAGTAACTTTGTCTGTCTGTCTTGCTTTCACGCCAAAACTACTGAACCGATTTGAATGAAATTTGGTACAGAGATAGTCTAGAGCCTGAGAAAGGACATAGGGTACTTTTTATTGCGAAAAAGGGCTATAAGGGGATAAAAGTTATGAGACCACGCGGGCGAAGCCGCTGGCGGAAAGCTAGTACGAATATATATTACACATTAAAAAAAAATTAGATGTCATGTCAAAGTTATTTCTAGCAAATTAGTCATCCAATTATTTAGTAATAAAGCTGTTAATTAACTACTTGTTATCACGAAATGTAAACTAATCGATATCGAAAAAGTTAATGTACAGAAACGTTTTCAATTAAAAACGCATGAGTGTATAACGTCACTGAACTGAGCGCTGGCTACGATCCTTGCATACTTCCATCTCTCCAGATGTATCTCCAACAGGGAAAACAATCTACCAGATAGGTTATTAATTTCGGCCGTTAGAAGATAGATAATTGGAAAGTATGGGTGGGAGAAGATAGAGGAATGCGAAAGACGAGGCTTATCTTGTATCAAATTTGGATTAAATAGTATTATAGTGTCTAGTATTATCGCATTTTAACCCAACGTTGGACAAGTTAATTTTATTTACGTCCCGTTTCACTACTTAGTAAGTTCCCATTAAATTGACAGTTAATTTCGTACAAATTTAGTTTAATTTTTTAATGTATAATAAGAGCCTGTTTCTATGTTCCAATTGAGCTCAGTTAAGTTACCAGCTTGCTATATAAATTAATGTAGGAAATAACTTGTAATTTCCAGTCCTGGATGTGGAGACGTTCGAGCGCCTGCTGGGCCCGTGCATGGAGATAATGAAGCGCAACATCGACGACTACGAGGAGCAGCTGGTCAAGTTGTTCGGTGACAAGAGCAACCTCACCGACGTGCGATGAACTCCCGCGCGCATGCACACAGCGCCCGCACTTGTTTCCCTTCCACACACCGTAATCTACTCCTATTTACGTTTTGGTCGCTTTGTGTGAGGTTATGCTGTCGAGTGCTATGACGTCATAGCACATTTCTCAGTCATGCAAAACGTTTGAGTTGCTTTTTGTCTCATTAAAAGTACTGAAGATCAACTGTTAGAAATATTAGACTAATGTCAAAGTTTTGTGATGTAATTTCGGGGCCAATGGTCCCAACTTTATTTATTTATTATGGGACCATATTGGAAGTTTAATAAAAAATATTAAATTGGTTTTTAAACAATAAAATTAAAATATATTTAAATGTTTATGTAAAAGCTTCAACAAGCAAAAACTAATTGACCTAAACCTCCATATTATATGAATACTGTTTTTATTATTATTATTATTTATGCCAATGCATGACAATGACTTCCTTTGATGAAATAATTTAATTAGCACTGTTATTGAACAGCATAACCTCATGAAAATCATATCAGTTTTGGCTCTTAAAGCATAATGCCTACCAAATAGTTTATTTGTAACATTATTTCTGTGCTTTAGCAACTGAAAATGTTGTTGAAGTACACGATTATTGAATGTCATTTGAAGTAGTGCCATTTGTTTGTTTCATTAGAAAATATTAGAAATTGTAGCAGATACAACTGATTACGCGTTTTATGGAAGGTGAAACGATAACTACATAACGAGCGCTCAATAATATTGCATTGATACAAATATACGCTTATTTTAGATAGAGAAATGCCTTAGTAGCTAAGTATATATAAGGTACACACCGAGGAGGGGTGGGCGGCGAGGTGCGCGTAGGAAACAAAATGTTAGCGAGACATTATGCTCATTTTATGTGCCATAACATGTTACAATATAACGACAACTCGCCAACTGTTCGGTTTCTATAAACCATTTAATTGCTGTAAACATTTTCTACAACATTTTGTCAACTTTTATATGTGCAATATTGTTTTGCTTTGCTATACTAGTGTCATGTAATTTTGTTTTCTACGAATGTCCTCACCAATCAACATCCACGTCAACATCTAAAGATAACAATAAAAGAATTTATGACTCGAGGGTAAAAGGCATTAGTGTTAAACTTAACATAAATATGTTTATGTAGTAAATGGTTACAATGCAATACTATTCGGCACTCGGCCACATCTTATCTTGGGATATTCTCAATCGCTATCGCCATTTCTATTAACTTAAGATATTTCCACTGACACAGGCTTTTCTGAATGATAACAAAACTATATACCTAGTAGGTAAATTATATTTATATTATTAGTTGTATTTTTTATTTTTGTGATTAGATTAAATCTATCACTATCTTTATTTTTATTTATTTTTTAGCTCGGTTAATGGTTTTACGTCAATATATGTATATGAAGATTATAATACGAGGATCAGTTTGTTATAATATGCCAAATTATAAATAAAAGTTAACGTATAATTATGGAATTGTTGCAAGACATGTTTGCGAATTTAAAAGTGTCACTTGAGTGTCATATTTTATAACTAAAAAGTCTACAAACATTCAGACTTGATATCGATCGAGAAATTCTGTACTAATGACATACATAAACATATATGATTTATTTAGTTTCGCAGATTAATACTATTCTGTCATAGATTTTGTTAAGCAAAAGGAATTATTTATGTTGTCTTTTAATTAATTTAAATCTTCTTTTCTGTTGTAGAGAGTTCCTATTGTTTTGTTTGCTCTTTAACAATTTTACATTATAATAGATCTGAGGTGTTTTAACTTTGTAATACTTTTATAGCGAACACAAAGCTCCAATGAACAAATATTAGAAACCCATCGTTGTTATTATTATTATTATGTCCCCGTAAGAGATTGGTTGGTGTATAAATAGTAATGATTTGGTTCAGTGGACACATGTTAGGTAGAGCGTCCGGGCCGCGGTGCCACTGCCGCGTCGACTTATCGCTACCGCGGCCGCGCGCTCGGCGGCACTCGTCCTACCCTCAGGTACAACTTTCCAGTATTATTTATATTAGAAACATCCTACCACCTTAATTTGTGAATCCAGCCAAAGTAGGTGAGTGCGTAAATATCATGTGTAGCGCTAAATAATTAAGTATATATTTACTATGTAGTAGTTAGTTTTCGTCATTTCTTATTGTAATTTAAATATTAGTAGAATAGGAAATTTTAATGGAATATAGTCAAATCCTGAGGGGTGAGGTGTATTGTTTTGACGCCATGTACAAAAGTGTACAAATTAATTTCAGATGCCATAGAAGATTTTATTTTATTAAATAAATATATTATGTTACTTATATTATTGTGAAATATAAATGTACTGCTTTCTAATTTCACTGGTTAACAAGTCTGTCCAGACATGACATGTGTCGTCAGCACATAAATACGATCATGTCTGCCTTCGCTTCGCTGCTTGTTGTTATTTAATAGCATTCTTTAATATATATCTAACTACTGGTTTGAGTTTGGTTGAAGTAGCTAATACATTCCCTTTTACTGGTTCACATTATATTTATATTTCGTTACTGTGTTATATTTTTCTACAATTGTGCTATAATTAAATTCTCACTCGAAGTGCCTATTTCGTACAACATCATCAACCAGGAAACAATTTTCTTAGTACTATCTCACTAACAATTGTAATATTTAATCTCGTGTTCTTAACTTACTTAAAATGCCTTTTTCTATGTGAAATTGTGAAATGTGTTGTGAGATAATTATGTGTATTTAGTGCATCAGGCATTAAACAGTCACACAGTACCTCCGGTTTTCGATGTCAACTCACTCTTTGTACTTTATTAACACGATAAGGCTCAAAATCATTAAAATATATTGAATGGAAATAGGACATGATTTTGAAAATATTTTTCTGTGTGATGTCGAATCCACTACGATCCAAGAGCATTGATTAATTTGGAGTTTGTAATATTCGATTGTTTTTCCTATGATCGTGTAAATGATTTGATATTGCTATGTACCTATATCGTTGTGTTTGTTACATTGTACAGGTGAGGTGCGTCACGTGTCATCACCACATAATATGTCTGTGTGTCCCCGTGTAATGAACCCAGTAGTTAATATTATCGTGCAATAATAACTAATAACTGTCATTTATCTATGTCGTTTACATCAATATCATGTGTTAAATTTTTGTCTGTGTGAAATTTATTTATAGAATAAAATATAAATAGAATAAGATATATATATATTGCTCGTAATACTGATGTATGAGAAATGTTTGCATCGGTATAGTAGGAAAAATGCTAATCAAATTACACTTGTATGTTTAGTTTATTATTATAAATTAATCGACACGCAACATCTACTAATTAACATTAATATAGAAGCACAAATCTAGATACGTGATTTGATGGGAGGTTTACATTCTGTTGTCTTCCATGGGACGCACAGAAGTTGACCGCTATTCATTGATCCTTACGCAATATTTGGAGCGCTATAATATGCATATTCTGGCATACTGATGTAAAATTGAAATTCAATACGCTTAACCGTAGCGTAATTTTTTATAAATTATACTAGTCATTGGTGTCTAATGTAGATTTGTAACCTGACAGCACGTTGGAAAGGAATATACTCCATGTCTTCACACTCACATTAGGTGTAAGTCGTCATACCTACCCGTTCCATACAAAGTGAAAGCATATCAGTGCGGAGCGGCGGCTGTCGCGTCGCACATAATATGATTATACTATGCACCTATGTACATCCGGTAGCCAGTTGAGAACTAGTACCGCTTTTCCCACGTCATGAGCTTACCCTGTACATTTATAAAAATTATGTATCGTAAAATGTTAGAAAACTGAATTATATTTGTTTGTAGATCTATGTGTTGTTTATTTTTAGCACTTCCTTTCCCATCTTTCCATTGGTGCCATAGTCTCAAGTTGCTGACGCGCAGAAGCGAAGCTGCAGCTCGACCGCCTGATTGAAAAACCCGTCTGTATATTAACCTACCTAGTAAAGATATATGTAAAACAGTTATTCAAATGCGAAAAGCTAAGTACGAAATGAGCACTGTGCATGGCTAAAGTAGATACTTAATTTTACAATCATGTTCTCGTTCCCTTACCTGACTAGGCCTTGTCCAACTCCAAAAGGGGCGCGAAGTGTCGCGTGTTAGTGATATAGTTCTCGCCAAACTTATTGTCCGGGTTGAAGTTGGCACGAGCTAACTTCAACCCGGCCAGTGTTGTAAAATTAAATAATATAATTATATTAAAGATCATATATAAAAAAAACAGTGAATTTAATAAAAGAAAAATTGTATCATGCAAAAAAAGTATCATAAAATCAAATTATGTAAAATGTTTATACACTAAATCAACAAGCTCATTCTTTTTTAATCCAGTCAAAGCAGCCAAATTAGGAATTTCTTTAGATTTCAAAATGCCTCTTAATTGTGGTACTGTGTAATCCTTTACTTTCTGACTACCAATTCTTTCGCAGAGCAAATCTTCATCAATGCTATCAAAAACTTTAGCTTTCTTGCTTTCAGGACCATCTTCTCTTGATGATGCCACTTTTTTAACAGGCACTGCCCCAAATGGCCCAAAAAGTTCTTGAAATAACTCATCTTGAATTCCTTGAAAGTTTTGTATGTCTGGTTTTGTAGTATCAATAAATGGGTCCACCTCTTCATCTTCCAGTGCAATTGCTTCAATGGCCCTATATTGTGTTTGTAGCTTTGGGTTTTCAAATATATCAGGTTTAAATTCAAAATTCAAGATATTTATAATATCCTTCATAACATGTTTATTTGCCTCTGGGATGCATACATTTTCATCTTCTTCAATAACAGCAATGTTTCGAATAATTTCTATGAATGGAATAGGGACAACATCAAAACCTATATCCACATTAAGACCAAGGGGTTTTGTAGTGGGAGATAATGCTACAATTAAGGGCCTAGAATTAACCCTAGTACACAAAACACATATTGCTACTTTCTTTGTCTCTTGACAAGCTTGATAGAAAGCCTTAAATGCTACAATGGAGCCTTCCATTATGCCTTCATTAGGAAATAGGAAGTAACTTGGTCTAAAGAACCATTTTTCTTTACACATCAGGCTAGCAGGTTTAAATCCAAGAAGTTTCAACATTCGTGGGCCAAATGGGTTTCGAAGCATTTTTATTTCATCAACTGTGAACTCTACCCTCTCCCCTCCATATGTTTGATAGTAAAGGAGTTCTGAATTTAGTAGTGGCACAGGATTTGTTTCTTGTTCAGCTTCATCAACATCCATGTCCTGTTCATCACCCACTCTGACTTTTATTGTTTTATTAACACTTGTAAGAATTGCATTGGTTTCTCTATCTAAATCAGTGGTCTTCTGTTCTGTTTTACTAAAAAGGCTATACACTCCTACTCCAATGGCCAATCCTTCACCAATTTCAAAATTAAGGCGGGCAACTGCTAAATGACGGTGTGACTGCTGATACAATAACTGTGCTATTTCCTTGTGATCCCATACAGGTTTTGGTAAAGTTATATCCTCCCCTTTATTTGCTTCGATTAAAAACTTAGTGTAGAATGGATTTAACTCATAATCACTTTCAGAAATGTTTATAAGTCTTATTTCAATATTTGAATCTACTAGGTCCACAACCCTCTTGAGTGCTGGTTTTTCATCTGTTTGTAATGGTGGAATTTCGAACCGAGATAAAATGATAACATTGCGGGATGAAAGTTGTTTTTTACAACTAGCAAAAGCTTTATTGCAATACCAAAGGACATCTGATAGTGTGAAGTCTTTTGCTTGCTTTAATAGTGAGACATCAATGTTTTGAAGTTTCTTATATCCATCCAAAGATGGCAATGACAGAGGGAAGACTTCTTCAACATTTTTCAAGCCAAATACTGATGTGTTTGATCCTTCTGTACCAAACAGGCAAACTCCTATTAGTTGAGATCCTGATATTCGTAAATAATGCCGCATCATTTGACATGTCGCTGTGTGAGCCACTTGAACAGTGTTGTTTTGTTTACCAGGATCATAAGTGTTGATGCATATTATGGTGGCGGGAATTCCTTTCCATGAGGAAAATTCTTCTGTTTCATCGTCTGAGCTCATTTTAACACCGAATTATTCACACGAGTAGATAGTAAATATTAATTTGGTCTTCGCAAATATGAAAATGACGGGTATACATTAATATTTAAGTATATATTATATTAACTTCTTCAATAACTAACTAGCGCCGAGTGCATCAGTGCGACGTCGACATGTCATAACAAGTTTGAAGTTCCTTTCAAAACAAGAAAAAATCCAAGTTGTACAAAAAAATAAAAAACTGAGAGAGATTGACAACTGCCACTGCCAAGTGTCAACTGTCAAAACTCAAACAAAATGACACAAGGGCCGGATCCGAATATACCATAGAGGATATACGGGCGAGTAGTCCGTGTCCAGGTTCTTGTTAGAATTTTGTCCGGGTTGAAGTCGGTGCGAGCTAACTTCAACCCGACTGTAAAAATCGGAAAATATTGAACTGTACTAAATAAAAACAAAAGCTCAAGCTGTAGGCTGTCATTTTAAATAATTTTGATCCAATAATTTTCTTACTCTGATTTTTACGGCCGGGTTGAAGTTAGAACGTGTCAACTTCAAGCCGGACAATAAGTTTTAACTTGCAACGACTGGGTATCAATACTTTTATGGATCCATGCTGCACTTTAAAGTTTAAAGTCTCCACTGAATAAAAGTTTCTACATTTTTGCGTTGTTGTTAATGTAAATAGAAGGTCTTTTTTATCCAGGCCCAAGAATAACTTCCGCAGGTCTTCTTTATGTTAGTCGATTTTTAGATAATTTGTCTACTAAGTGCTGTGACTTGTTAGACAAAGCATTTCATCCATAAATTCCATCATGGCATAGAAAGTATGATAATATTCCATGATCATGGCATTCTTGATTCTGGGAGTGAAATCCGAGGTAGGTATGACATACAAGGCGAGATATCCGATCATTACATTGGAGGCTGAGTCGTGATTTATGACACCCAAACCGAGAAAGATGTCCAATGTGGTATAATGTCTACCTGGGTAAGACGTCATCCAAGGTACGGCAATGACTCCATGGTATCGATTATAAGACCGAAACTATGATCATAAGTATAATTAAGTGTAAAAATAGAAACGAGCCGTTATAATAAGATAATGTACCTCAGATACTCTACATATTTAAAATCAATGAAATTAATATCTAGAAATAATAGATTTGTAGGTACCGAAACAATTATTAAACTACTCTTTTTAAATCTCTGTATGTATGTACTACGGGAAATTAAACAATTTGAAAGTTACCTGCCTGGTTTACTATCACTGTGTCTCTGCTCGTGCAGGTTATGTAAAACCTTTTGTGTTGCAGTTGTTTCTTATCCCCCAGCAATGATTTCGTCTGTATTATTTGATTCGTCTGAAGTATTATTCACAATAATAACGGTCATGACGGGTTTTCTTCATCGACAACTACCACTACTAAGTTGTTAGTTGAGCCAAGGTAAAATAGGTACTTAATTAATTTTTTGTTTATTTAAAGGCTTTCAGAGTACATTATAAATAGGAAAGTCTACTTATAAAACAATGGGGGTAGTATGTTCTTTTTTTTTTTAAACAATTCGTACCGTTGGAAAAAATAGCCAGTGTTGCCAACTAAGCCATGCCATTTAAGCTACTCAGGATGAGAATTGGCGACGAAAAAATCTGAATCAGTTGTGAATTTGTGATATTACATTTTTGTGAATTATTATAGAAGTTGATAGGGAAAACTACAACCACTTACCAGAATGTACTGTGTACTAATGTAGGTTCTTGAGAGACTGGAGATAACCAGGTTGATGGATAAGCACACAATTTTATTCACAAGTTTATGATTTTCGTCACCACACGCGCCCGCGATCGTGTTGTGAAATGTGAACTTTGGGAGGAATGGAAACGGGAATGGGCGGGACACGGAAGATGGCGTGCGGCTGCAATCTACACCAATCAAATTGGCCCAAATTTGAAAAGAATCAATTCAATCAATTTGTTCTATGCATTTCTTTTACTAAAAAGGAGTTATGGTTTGTTAGTTTCCGGGAATTACCACCATTTAAATCATAAATCTATAATTAAGTAGGTAAGTACCTACGCGGTTTTTAAGAGCGCGGGCTGTTGATCTCTGACGAACTGGCGGGGCGGTAGCTGCGTGTACTTATGGTGAGATACGGGCGATAAAACTCGTCCAGCCAAAGTACGCGAGCTTACTCGTCCGTCTATCACACCTTTTAGGTTCAGGGGGTCTACTCACTAACCTAAGCACGAAATCCGTAGTTTCGGCCTTCGTTACGGCGGGCGATTACTACAATACCTACTCAAAGTTCATTGACGGCATTACTCAAAAAGGTAATGAAAGAAGGTAATTTGAAATACGGAAGTTTAGTGTAAATAAATTACGCTTAGGCGTTCACGCTTCCTTAAAATGTCAAATCTGTAATAGGTAATAACTTGAGATACGGAAACTTTACTTAACGCTTACTGTTGTCTCTGAATATTAACCTTAAGGCTGTAAAAAAGGGCGACATTGGGCGCTGCGTTTCTACTAGGCGTGGCTACATGGGCTACGTCGGCGTGCTACTGAAGCCAGTTACCATAGGGATGTTGAAAAAATATCGATATATCGATATATCGATATTATTTTTTCAATATATCGATATTTTTGAGCGATATTTAATATTTCGATATATCGATGTATCGATATAAAATTCCAAGTATCGAAAAGGTATCAAAATCGATATTTTTTTCAGAAAATTAAACCGACCAACTTAAAACTAAATTTGTAATCTTTTAAAAATTTAAGTTAAAAGATAACAAATGACCTTTTTTTTTTTTGGCTGTTTTATAATTTAGTTTTAAGTTGGCCGATATATCGATATATCGATATTTTTTGAAAATATAAATATCGATATTGATATTTTTTTTAAAAAATGTCGATACGATATATATCGATATTTTTTGAATTTCCGACATCCCTAAGTTACCAGTTCGATAGCAAGTTGGCTGCACACATGCACTGTTTATCCTGCAGTAAATGTGTAATTCTTGTATAAATTAAACATGAAGCTCAGACACACTTGGAAATTACCTTTAATTACTAAACACATCAGTAAAATTATTATTATTTAATCTATATAGGTTCTGGCTCCCTGCCGTACACTTGCATAATTTTTTCCATTATTTCCCAATTTTTCTCCTTTTGCAAGTCTTTGGTAAATACCTGGAAACACAATTCAACAATTAATTAAGAAACATTAAGAAACTGGTGGCTGAACCGAATTCATTGATTGTGTCTGTTACTCCTGCTAATTACTTTAATTGATCAAATGATATAGTAAAAATTAGGCTTCTTTATTTTGTTAATATTATGAGGAGCTAATGCTATTATCAATAAACCAATAAATATTATTATATTTATTAGCAGTGTGGTTTTTTTTGTGGTTGCCATTTGCTCCTACACTCCTTTAACTCGTCATATGGAGTCCATAATTTAAGTGTTAGATGGTTAATGAAGCCCCGACCAAGACGGTAGTATTAACTGGACTGATACTACAGAGGTTAGATCCAAAAAACTAAATGGATACCATGATAATACTTACTGAATACCATGCTGCATCATCATCTAAAGTTGAAGCCAATGGAACTGACACTCCAAGGACATGTAGAGCTAGAGTCAGACTTGCCACTGCTATGTGGGGAGCTCTGTATTCTAATATAGATGGGGAATGATGAAAGTCTTGTAGGAAAGCCATTGCAGTGCGGGCAATGGGAGCTGAACGCCACTGCAAAGGTGGGAACCATTCCTGAAGGGAGCGCAGGTAGTGCAGCAGATATCTGTGTGGAGATGGCGCGTCCAAGTTGAATCCAAGTAAACGCAGCACTAGTAACTCAGCTTGAGCAACCGCACCCCGCCACGACCAGTACTCATCACCCAATTCCAGAGGTCCTGCACCACGATTGATGGAATTATGTGCAACGTTTACAGCATCTCTCAGTCTGACGGGTTCATCTCGCGACTTCCCCGCCGCACACAAACACGCGGTACATATCACATAGCAATCGTAATCGTTCTTGTCAGCCTCTTTGAAGAATTTATGATAAAATATAGCAGCAGTAGCTACGGTCGCGGGCTGCAAACCAAGTTTAATGCCACACTCGAATATAAAATTAGTTGCTAAACTATGACTTGGAGCACTACGGTAATCGGGTAGCCTTCTTTCACGCCTGCTACTTTGCAAAGCCATCACGTCTATTACGTCTTTCATAATCTTCAGATATTTATCACTATTGCAGATACAAAAGTACTAGGTATTAGTATTTTTCTGTAAAATAAAACTGAAAGACGCTAAAGTTAATACCGAACGAGGTTATCTTCTTTGAATTGCAAAAATGCAAACAAAAATTAACAAACCCAAACCAACTTGACTTTGACAGTGACACTTGACAATGACAGTCGTGTCCTGACAAAATCAGATTTTTTTTTCATCTTCCATCATTCTTCCCATAGATATATAATACAATCTTCCCTAGTTCCCTGTTCGGCGTTCGCGTCGCGTTCGGTCTTTCCATCGAATTTTCATGATACCTAACTACCTACTTCGTTACCTACACTTCAAATCAAATACATTTATTATTTTGTATCCAAGTACAGTTCTTATGCATTCCAGACGTACAGTTCTCGCCAAACTTATTGTCCGGGTTGAAGTTGGCACGAGCTAAATTTAACCCGGCTATAAAAATCGGAGAAAGTAAAATGATGGATTTAAATTATTCAAAATGGCAGCCTACGACTTGAGCTTTCGTTTTTATTTTTTACAATCCTATAATTTTATTTCTCCGATTTTTACAGCCGGGTTAAATTTAGCTCGTGCCAACTTCAACCCGGACAATAAGTTTGGCGAGAACTGTACGTCTGGAATGCATAAAAATCACTGGTCACTGGAAAAATTATTATGTAGTATACTTGATATTTCCGTAGCAGTTGCGTTCACTACCACTAGGTATTATCCTAGGTAACAATAATTATTATCCTAGTGCCACTTTATACAATTATAGTGCCTATTCTGCTATTAGTGTCTGTCGAAATCTTGGAACCACGACGCAACTCACCGCGAGCACGCCATCTTACGGTCAGTTCCAATAACAGTAATCTGTCAGTAATTATAGATTCATTCTCTGCATACGATTTTAGATCTTGTCTAGCGAATTCAAATTACCCACGTAAATCGCGTGCACTTCGCTAGACACTCGACTCCAGTACCTCAACCACGGTTTTCCATACAAATATTTTACTGCGTCGCTAGCGAGTCTAGTGAGAAAAACTCATGGTCGAGGCACAGGTTTATGTGTTCTGTGCTCGACTCGCGCTAGTTGGCGCTAGTCGAGAAACCAGAGACGCCTCGTTGGCGCCTATTTTGACGACGTCGTGGTGGTCTAGTGGTTCGTTTACCGGCGAGGTCGTCAGTTCGATTCCCACAGGACACGAAACATTGTAATGAACTTGTTTGTCGGGGTGTTTCTTATGTATACAAAATTAGTATCTAAAAAAGTAGATTACCCATAGTACACACTCTGTTTAATTTAGGATTAGATGGTGCTGGGTAAAAATATCCCAGGATATTTATTTATTTAATATTGATTTATGGTCCTGTAAACTTTGCCTAATGCTCGCGCGGTGGTATGCTCGTTTTGGACGTAACGGTCGCGTGTGATACGCATTGGAGTATCGCGGCGAATTCGCCTCTTCTGGATAAGGTCTAAGGGCATGTTACACTACCTCTGGACGCGGATAGCCGCTACCCGCCGGATAAATTAAAAAATGAAACAAAATTTGTAAGAAATTATCTGCCAAGTAATTTCGGGAACTTACCACGAGGTTGTGAAACAGACCGTAAATGTACCTAATGAAAAATAAGGCCATAGGTACATTGCTCCTAAGGGTATGAATGGGAAGCAAGCATAAGGAAGATAAATGAAACAAACATTTTTATTTGAACATAAAAATTAGAATATAATCATTTTCAGTAATTATTTAAAATTATACACTTAAAGTACATTTATAGTAAATTCAATAAAAAATACCAGTGCAGACGAGATACAAATAAGAAAAATATTGTTTATTACATCGTTGGTTAAATACATCGCTTTCCGTAAATGCAATACACAAAAAAATAAGTCAGGAAATAATGAAATCAAAGTTGAATGTCACGCGATATAGAAAAATAAAGATAAGATTGAATCACATTCAAAAATTACCCACTAGTGACTAAAAATTTACTTTCTTAAACGTTTGTTCAATAGACAGGATCGCCCAGTACTATATCTGCACCGGTAAGGCTCGCGAGAGCACTCGGGGGCAGCAGAAAGCAGAGTTCGACGCCTGCCACTCGCGTGCCCTACCTTGCACACCGAGCGACCCCTCGCACGCGCTAGAAATAAATGTTTACATGTTCATCAATTCTAAATAAGATATTTTCAACATTGTACTCTGATCAGTACCGATACGACTATATTCGACGCTGGGGCCGCGCCGACGGCGATACGTGCGCCGCGCCTCCGCCCTTACCGCGAATCCGAGACATAATTTAGTTATCGAAGAACATACAGTAGCTATAAATAGTGAGGTTAGTATTAACTTTGGCAAATATGAATGAAGCATGGTGATATTGTTTTTAAATCGATAACATCGACAATACTCAGCATCAATAATAAAAATTAAAACTGAAAATCGCTCATTTCGCTAATATCAACATTTAAATGTTGATACAGATATTCGTCGATTTTTCTCATGCCACATCACAATTCTAATAGGACATACCTACTATGCCTCAAACCCGATCACTAAACGCTACTCCTTTAAAATAACTTCGCAATAACTTCCCCAGTTGTGGATCTAATAAAGCGCGAGAATATTTGAGCCGCAACAATTCAGTCTTCAAATAAGAAGCCAACGCACATACCACGTGGCGTAACGTCCGCGTCCGGCCGAGTCGGTTGAGCTGCGAGTCGCGTGAAGTCGCGTTGCGATTTACGAAACGCGCGTGCGCGCCGCACGTACGTGCCTACCATACTTGTTTGTGCGCACGATTATGTCCCAGGCAAACATGTTACATGTGGCTTGTGCGATTCGTTCACTGTCTCAAATCTTATAAACTAAATGTGATTCGAGCGAATAAACAATGCGGCAGTGTACAAAATTTACATCACATTCACTCGAAATATATGTAAGCATACAAGTTAAATGTTCTGCGGCAGAGGAACACTTTGAAATGCAAATCTGTCGACAGCAATGGGACGTCTTGCGACATCCCGTCGTCTATACGCGAATGTGGCGGGCGGCGGGATAGGCGGCCGCTGTCCCTGCGGACGCTGAAGCTGGTGATGGCACTCTAGTCGGCCGCCTCACACACACATACGCGGACACACACACACACACACACACGAACCTTACCACACCACACTCAGCACTAATGTACGAACCCATCGTAATTATTTATGGGCCTCCATAGTGAAGACGTCGAATGATAATATACCCACATCGTTCACTCATTAAAAAAACTTTTAAATGTAACGTGAAGCTTACTTAAATGTAGTTTGAATGTAAAACTGCGCTAATATTATTTTTTATTAGTTTTACGTACACATATTGTTACATAACAGTAAAAAACCTACCTAGCAACAAGCGAGCGGCGGGCGCTCGAGCCGCGGGCCACTACCATACGTTCACGATCCGGAGATCGACCAATTTTATAAATTTAACAATCTATTTATCAATTTTAAGAAAATTTTATGCGAGCATCAATTTAGAATTAAACTTGTTACTTATTAAAATGTCCATAATCCATTTTTATTAATGCAGATAGTGTAGACAGTGAATATTAACAATATCTTTGGTCTTCAACAGCTCGCATCGGGTAGCCGCGAGTACCGGCGCCAACACGCGGCGCGATGCGGCGATGGTGGTGAATGGCCCGCGCGGTCACATCGTAGGCGTTACATTTTCATTTAATCACTTTTTACATACTCATAAACGTAAAATGAAAATAAATCACCTAACTATGACAATAGTAAAGGTTACTGTCTAATTGCATTATTAATTAATGTTTATTGATACAGTTACTGTCCTAATGCTTAAAAGTAAGATTTTTATTTTTATTATTAATAATAAATTATGTTATATAGTTATATATAGTGTTTGATTACGCCAATTCGCGAGTGTATACAAAGTTTATATACTCACATATCTTACACGAACAGAGTCGTCCGCGGCGTGACGGACGCGGACGCGGGTGACTACGAGACAAGGGGCTTTGTGCTGCGCTGCTCATGCTCATGCGACCTCATCATACTCGTATCACTACTTGTAATGTAAATACATGTACATAACTGCTTAGCTATTATATAAAATGACCACACCTCACTAACTTCCTTACCATTACAGACTCCACCCACTTCACAAAATAATGACGAAGATTAACATGACCATAAACATTGGTTAATTACCTTTTAAATATAAAATTAAACATGACAAGTTTACAAATACCACGTTTAATACAAATACTCTAGATAAAATAAATACCTAACATGATTTCAATAATTGAATACAAGAATAGATCTTAAATGGCTACACCTTAAGGTTAACTGTAAAATGAAACGTATAGAAAAATATGAACACAAAAAAATCAGAACTGTAAATAATATGGCGTAACAAACGAATGCTCTTACTGGAATAAATAATTTGTGCGTACAGTGCTTACTTAAAATAATAATATTGGATGACAGGACTTATCTTAAAATATGATCATAGGTACGTAACATAAACGACGTCGTCTTATTCCATAGAGCGGTTACAGTTGTGCATTCAAAAGTTTATAAAAAATAATTTCTCATTATAAGTGATATAATACTTAATAATGGAATGATGTTTTGTAATCAGTTTAAGTAGGCCTGCGAACGTATTTATGCATCTCACTACCGTGTTTCAATTCAATACTAAATATTGGTTCCTTTCTGCTTTTGGTCCGTAAGAGAGTGAGTATATAAGCACATATATTGTTACCGGCGCTCCGGACGCGTACGTCCCGACAGTGGCGCCACTAGACCGACAACATCACCTTGTGTGCCAACGAAACACTATAATACCAAATGCCTAGCACCAAAATTTAGAATTGAACACTAGACTAATTCACATTGATCGAAAACGATCCCGGCGAATACCGGACCGCGTCACCAAAACAATAACAAAACTACGGTTTTATATTACAGGGAGAAATGAAACGCTACCAGTTGGTCGGATCTAGTCGCACACTGTCGTTAGGAGCTGATGAAAATCATACACAACGCCCCAAGCCATGTGACACGTGATATCTGCACATCGGCGATATATCCAGTAAGCTTACTTTCCATAAAAATATATAGGTAATTATAATACGCGTAGCTGCGGCGTGAGCGGCCCGCGACGGTCGCGCCCCGCACCGACGTCATTGATATGCTTACACAGGCTACACCGAGAATATCAACACTTGTGTCGAGCTTGTACTGCGGGGCCGTGAGCGTCACGGGCTGAGGAACAACGTCTCCAAATACGACCACAAAACTAGTGCACCCGGTACCCAACGTCGGATTGAATACGACAATGACACGAGTTTGTCATTCAGCACTTACTGGTAGCAACACTTAGGGAAGTTGCGCGGTTTGTTTTGTGATCGTATTCGCACCCGGCTGTCGGCTGGCTCGTTCCTCGGCTCTTAGTAGAGGCCGCAGCCGCGCAGGTTGTTGGCTATGATAACGTCGGTGACGGCGTCGAACACGAACTGGATGTTGTTAGTATCGGTAGCGCAGGTCATGTGGCAGTAGATCTCCTTGGTGGTAGACTTGTTCTTCGCCTCGAACTGGGCCTGGATGTACGCGGCCGCCTCGCCATATTCTTGCGCGCCTGATTTTAAAACAAACAGGAGCGTGTTTGAGTACAAAAACATGCAACATTATTTTCTGGATATTTTTCATTACATTACACTTTAATTTAGATCAAATTAGAAACATACCCGTGTATTCAGGAAAGCATATAGTGAGGGGCGACTTGCGTATCTTCTCCTCGAACAGATCTTTCTTGTTGAGGAACAGGATAATGCTAGTGTCGGTGAACCACTTGTTGTTGCAGATTGAATCGAACAGTTTTAGACTCTCCTGCATACGGTTCTGGAAAATGAAGATAAATAATGTGTTTTATAAACCTGGTATACAGTCAGCATCATATTTGGACGTACAAATTGTTCAAAATTATCTTAACAACTAAGAAAATTAATTTATGTGTGAATGTGGTTTGTTTTGGAATGAATACTGTAGGTTTGCTACAACTGTCATTTTGACATGAATTTTATTACATCGAGATAAAGGTTCACCTCTTTATTATTATTATTCAGCCATTATTGTCCCACTGCAGGGCAAAGGCCTCCCTACCCTCTTTCCATTCCTCACGGTTTAAGGCTATTTGGGACCAATCCTTCTAGAATTTACCTAATTAATTAATTTTAGTTCACCTCTTTAGTATAATATAAATATAAAGGACTCAATATAATAAATAATAATGTTCTGTAATGCATATTTACCGTTGTTTCATCCTCGTGCAACACCTGGTCGTACTCGGACATGGCGACACAGAATATGATCGCAGTCACGTCCTCGAAGCAGTGGATCCATTTCTTTCTTTCGGACCGCTGCCCACCTACATCGAACAATCTGAAAACATACGTGATAAACGTAAAGACTTCTTGAGAATACGTTAAAGGTAAGTTGTGGTCTTTTTCCCCCCTTGAGAAATAGAATACAATTTTTCATGGCCATTCAGATCGGCTTCTCCTAGGTAAGAGGCGAGCAAAGATCTAATTGCTCGGTTGTAGGATGTCTTGGGGTTTGACTGGCTGGCGAGCACCATAACGTTAGAGTGTTGTAAAGGACTTTTGTGTGTGGTCTGACTTTTTCGCGTGAGAGCCAGTTCCCCCTCTCGGTTTTACAATACAAAAAGAAAAATAAGTTAATAAAGAACAGTAGAAAAGAAAAGTACTATCGTCGAGCAGCGTAAAAGTTTATTGAAAAATTGTCTGTAGGCATAAGAGTTGCTTTCATGAAAACCAAGAGTAAGGTCCCGAATTTGGAAATATCTTTTAGGTGGTTCGCAGCCCCGTAAACTATGGGAACCCGGGATCTAGCTCTAGCTAGGCCCTAGAGTTCAGACCAGGGGACCAGAACTTGGTGAATATGTATCATAATAAACTAAGTATGTATAAATAAGTACCACGCGCCATACTCACACGCTGGGTAAGATAAATTACCGACTAAATACTTACTTGAAATTAAGGTTTTTGAAAGAAAAGTGCACTTCGACAATGCCAGTGGTTTTGACTCTAGTCCTTAAAATATCTTGTTCGGTGGGCTGGTAGTCTCTCGCACCTAACCGGTCCAAGTCGTCCAAGAAACTGAAAAATAAATAGAGGACAGCGATAAAAAAAAATACAGATAATAATATAAATATAATACAGATAATAATAGATAACTAATAAGTTTCATATACCCTATTTATGGCCAACCAACGTACAACTAAGTCGCGTCCTTTCACCATTTAATCGGCCAACTTTTTAATTGTGCGCAATCGGTAGGGAATCACGATTCTAATACGATCCGTGTCTACTTATTTAATTGGATTATTTGTTGAATAACAGCATGTGTATCATAAGTCACTATGTCTATTAGCATATTTTTTACGATTTAGTTCAACTTGAAATTGCCAGTCTGCGGGCGCACTAAAAATCATCGCTGAAGTGCCCAAACACCGAGAATTATTGATCCAATGTCTTGTTAAAAACGCACTTAATCATTACGTTGCGTTGCCGAGTAGTAAAAATTCTACCGAAATATAATTTCTATTTTCGGCGTCCGTTGCACTATAGAATCAATAAACACGAGACCGAAGCAGCGAGGATCTAATAAGCTAGTTTGTTGTATAACAAATATGAATATTAAAAACTACGTAACTTCGATTGCTATACAACAACTAGACTATAACGAGCGTTATATTTTTTATGAAAAAAAAAAAGACAGCGCTGTGTTAAACGTGGTTAATCTGATCGATTATGCTACACATAATATTTCATGCTAATCATTAGTACCTATAACCGTTTACTGTGTAATCGATTACAATAAAACGGTAATCGTTTCAAAATAAAACAGCTCATTTACTAACAATAAAACAATTCGCGATGGTGCAGTGATATTGTAAGGAAAACTAAAGTGATTTTCTACTGTCGCTGAGTCAAGAATAACAAAAAGCTTATTGTGTTGTGTTCTCCTTTATAAAATGAAAAGACAGGACAGTTGTTAAACTTTCTTTTGCTTCAGCATAATACATGTCGCATTAACATAATTACTCGTAAGTGATATTTAAATTAAAAAATTGGACATGTCCTACGTGGTGCCCATCACGCATTCTACTTTACCGAACGCTTACCGTACTCTTTTATGTAGACAATCAAATATTTGTATACACATTTGGCAAGTATTGTTATTGTACCGATTGCAATCCGTTTGGAATTCATTTTCTGATCATTGTTTCTGTTTCCTTTGCACACAGAACCAATAAGTGGGGCCTCTTTGCTCCACCTCCTAGTATTTTGGATTCTTTTCAAACAAGAACACTTTCATCAAGAACTGGAATAACACGACGAGCTGGAGAATGTAGGAAAACCTATATCAATTTTACTAATGATATTGATTTGACTGGAAGAAATTAAAAAATCGGTTACTTATATAAGTAGAGTTGACTGTCTTCATTTATAATGATATAGGTGAACAACAGTACTAAGTTTTATTGATTATTCCGCAAGCTATATCGGCAGACATCCGGCCGGCCACTAGTTGCAGTCGCCACGCTAAACGACGCCGGGCGACGCCGCCGCATACATATTAACGAGCAACGAACCGCAGACAACACGCGATACTTCAATATTGCCAACGCATGCTTAAGTAACTTATATATTATTGATGCTCCCCAAAACAACCTAGAGGACAGAAGAATGTTGTTCTTGTAGTCTAGTCCTCTAACGCCATAAAGGAAAAACTAAAAGGAAAGTTTCTCTTTCAAGGTACCTCGCCTAGTGAAATAGCATGAAAATCGATGCAGTAGTTTTTTATTTTATCGCGAACAGACAGACAGAAAGACGCGGCGGAGGACTTTATTTTATATGTAGTGATAGTGATATACAGACCACGCCGGCGAAACCGCAGGCGCAAAGTTAGTTGTTGAAAATCGTCAGAAGGTTTACTGTTATTATCTTTAAAGAAAATTACTCTCGTATTATGTTGCCTTCGATAATAACTTAATTCATTCATTAATCTGAAAATATATAAAGTCAATACTACGGTTCTACAAGCGGTTGGCAGTTTGGCACACGTGCAGTTGTGTACACTACAGAACAGTGGCGCATTGAGTAAATATGCTACAAAGCACCTGTTAGGTAATTCCATGCCAGCTGGTGAACTGGGTAACTACCCCAGCAGTAGAAGTATGATTTTATTAGAACATTCATATCCCTACATTATAGGTTAAAATAAACAATCACCAAAGGATTAATTTAAAAAAATATTTCTTAACATCGCCATCAAAGCCAGCTTCGTTATCTTCTTAATACCTCTTATTTGCAAGAAGCCGAAACAAATGTCACTAGATCACGAGATGGTACAATTATTTTGTGACTCAGCTGTGACGCCATCAAGCGGTTGACTGTACTGAGAATCGTGACTTTGAACTTCATCGATCTCTACTATGATTAAATGACAAAACAACGCAGTGTTTGCTCATTCTTAATGTTTTTTTTTATTCTAAAAACACGTCTAGTCTATTATCTAATATAATACTGGTCCACCGATTTTGGAGGAGCTATACCATCAACATCGCGCTACGGGTTTGGGAAATAGTGTCATTTAGAGAACGTGTAACATGCTAGAAGAACAGTATTTTATTATACGCTTTATTGGTCATTAGACAGGCCAAGTTTAACAGCGGTTACTCTCAATCTGTAAGAAAAACTACGTTGGTGAGACTCGTAATGTTTTTTTGTGTGCCAACGCATCGGCCCCCTGCAGATATTACCCCCGTTTACTTGGGGTAGTAAGTCTTTTTCTTCCGGATACATTTCTATAGCCATCATCTCGTCATACACTCCCTTTGTGGCCCTATCCTTTCTCACATAGTCCACCCAACTTTAGTTTGGTTTCCCTTTTCCCTAACATCCATCTACATTCATACTCAGAACCTTTTTAGTAACATATATATTTTTTCCCTTACCTTGTCCACACTACGATAAGCGATACCACCCTTAACCACCTAATTTTTATTAAATATTCACGTTCAATATTGGAGAATATGAACACCACAGATGTAGAGATCTACGTCTGTGAAGAAAACTGATGAACACGAACCGAATAGGGCACTCGGCAAAGCAGAAAAATTAATAGGCGAGCAAGGCCACTACTAATACCCATACCACTACTAATAGGATAGTCTATAGGAACAAGAATGGAGGGCAGACATCTAGTCTGATTGCCTACAGACAATAGAAAAACAATCTATTATTTAGATGCTTAATTAAATGACACCAGTGACAAGTCATACATTTGGTGTTAATAACGGAATAAAATTGTCCTAAGTCAAACATATATACTGTATTTTCGTTATGACATATACAAACGACAATTGGGTTTATGTCATGATAGGCGTCAGTTACAATTACAATTCAAGGCCAATGTGTATAGATCACAGATCTGACACCATTGGCCGACTGCCAGAAAGCTAGAACAGTCGAACTTAGACAAAGTTAGAGACGCGAATAAGCAAGGGTTGATAGTCCTCATAATACGATCAATATGTCCCAAGACATATATTATATCGAGCCTTTTCAGGAAAAACATCGTAAGCGCCAAAAATCCCAAAAATGTATTTTTACAGTAACCGCAATATCAGTTGATTTTACGCCTGATAGTACTGACACTGGTGTTCAAATTTGCATTTTTTTAATTTTATTCAATTTAGAAATTTTTATCGTAAGTCACAACTCATCGGCTTTTTAACGTAACCTCCATCGACTGATAGATCGTAAGTATAGTACCTGTCGCTTACGATTATTTACTTTATTTGCACTTTATTTTTATACGATGTAAGTTAAATAGGTACTTCTCTTGTACTTGTACAGAATTTAGAGATGTGGCCTATTTATATAGAAACTTTTATTTGAAAGACGAGGTTACCAAAGAGATAGGTGCAGTAAGTTATCAAAAGTTTAGAAAAATATTTAAGAATGAATTTATATTAGGGTTTCACTTACCAAAAAAAGATAAATGTGATCAATGCGACAGATTAAAGAATTTGGCTGAAGAAGAAAGAAGAAAAGTGATAGAATCAGATACTTACAAAAATCACATCAAGGACAGACATCCACTGAGGGATAAATTTAAGGAGATTAATGTTATGACTGTTCCATCACAGTACATTTATGAGAATTTACTGTATGCACATAAGAATATTAATCTCTTTAATAAACCTAGCGATACGCATAACATTAATACTAGAAATAAAAATAAATTTATTGTTCCTTTAACCAGGCTCCAGAAGATAAGTAACTCGTTCAAATGCCAATGTATACGTTTCTACAATAAAATTCCAAGCAACATTCAAAACCTTAGCCTGAATAAATTTAAGTCAGTAAAATTGTCAAGCAGAAGCTGTGTCTTAAAGGTTACTACACGGTGAAAGATTATAATTATAGATGACAAAAATTCTTGGGATTGAACTATTCCAATGAACCAGGATAGTGACAAATATTTAGTCTGACATTTAATTTATCCTATTACTTGACATTGCATTAATTATGTTAATTGATTATTTTACTATGACATATTTTTTTATTATTGAGAAATTTTACTGTCATTTTTTTTATTGAGAAACGAACATTATTAACTGTAAAGTATGAGTATTCTGCAGGCCTTGATGTTTCTTTAGTCACCCCATTATGTATAATATAATATAAACCAGCCTAGCCCTGCAGTGTGAGTTTGTCATGCTCACTTAAATGTTCTGCTGATGGTGGCGTTATGTGTCAGGTCTTTTTATTTCCTATCACATGGTTGAGTAAAACGGCGCCGATACACACGTCATGCTCGTGAACGGGTGCTGTCTGTCGGGACTGGTCAGCTCTTACTGCTATGGCTATTTTTCTTTTCTTTTCTATTTTATATACAGGGTGTTTGGTAGAACGTTGAACATACGAAAATGGTGGTTAGTTGGGGTCATCTGCTACCCACTGGGCCCAAATTATTTAACCTTGGCCGCACTGTTTTTTTTTTACTTTTTTTTAATTTCACAGAAAATTATCAGTTTTTTATCAATTTAAATTCGAATATCTTTACTTGTGATGGGTAAAACAGGCAGGATGTTGTTTTGTATTAATGTCTAATTATATTCGAATTTTAAGTAAAAAAAACTGGTAATTTTCTGTGAAATTAAAAAAAGTAAAAATGAAAACGGTGCGGCCAAGGTCAAATAATTTGGGCCAAGTGGGTAGCAGATGACCCCAACTAACCACCATTTTCGTATGTTCAACGTTCTACCAAACACCCTGTATATATATATAATATAATATAAACCAGCCTAGCCCTGCAGTTTGAGTTGGTCATGCTCACTTAAATGTTCTGCTGATGGTGGCGTTATGTGTCGGGTCTTTTTATTTCCTATCACATGGTTGAGTCAAACGGCGCCGATACACACGTCATGCTCGTGAACGGGTGCTGTCTGTCGGGACTGGTCAGCTCTTACTGCTATGGCTATTTTTCTTTTCTTTTCTATTTTATTAATCCTTAATTCCTTACACATCAAACTGCAATAGACTCATATTATTCACAACAAAAAGATGTTACTAACTATCTTTTTTTAAAAGAGTGACTATGGAGTTTCTTGCCGGCTCTTCTCCATAAGTCCTACTTTTTTGGAACCGAGCAACTAGTTTGACTGTCCAAAAGTGCCTATTTATGTGGTCTATTTTTAATAAAATATTTTGAATTTTGAAAGTATTTATGAAAGCGGTACCAGATCTGCATTTTGTTATCTTTGGAATGAAACGGAACCGAAAAGAGGATGTAACGAAATCTGTACTGTTATATTAATTTAAATACTTTAAAATGGTTGACGAGAAAAGAATAGAAAAAATAAAGACTCAAAATGAAATTGCATTGTACTGTGACAGTTGTCCAGGACAAAACAAAAATAAAGCCATGATTGTTATGCTGTATAATTTCGAGGTATGTTTTTATTTTTTTAAACTTTAAGGTCTCTAAAATAAATTGACAATTCTAACTATTTGTATATCTCTGGCCGTTAATGGTATGTCTTAAAAATTGCTTAAAACTCCACAAAAACGTTATTTCTACTACTTCATTCATATTTCAGAATTATCGTAATCGACACAAATTAAAACAGCTTTAACTAATAATGGTCGTAAGTTTTAACGTAAGCGACAGTTTTATACGATTTTGGAGAAGTGAGTCAAAACCTAACTATAGATCAATAGGACGTCGGCTTCATAACATTCAGTGAAGATTTCAAATTGATGATTATAATACTTTGAGAAATATTTAAAAAAAACCTTCTACTGTAAAATATGCTAATTGGCGGTTACGATGTTCTTCCTGAAAAGGCTCGATATTATATCGATCGTTTGCAGGAGACAAGTTCGTAGTTTATCCTTAAGAATTAGTACTGAACCTGAAAACCATTACAAACTTTTTAAAGTGAAATTGAATAATAAAATCAGAATATAGAATAATAGATTTTTCTGACATAAAAGATGGTAGAACCTTTAATGATACGTCAAGAGACAAAACCATAAAAAAAATTGACACATTATGTAAAGTCTACACCTTATTACACGCTCTATGAGCTGTAGTAGAAAAAATGGGGGTTTCATTTTGCAGTGTCAGTAGAATTGCTGGCGTTTTTTGGACGGGTGCCAACAGAAAGGACATCTACGATCCTTGCTTAACTACCAGAGGTAAACTACGATTAATTTCGCAGTTATTCCATGTACTCAAAATAGTCTATGTCACTTTTTCCAGTAAATACAGCTGGTATATTCACTGCAGTAATGAGGTGTCGCAGTGCGAATTACTGCAGGTATTAGACCGTACAAATCAATATAAATAAATAAATGGTAATTTTACCCTGAAATCTTTAAAAGGATATGGCGGGACGAGCTTGACCTTTACTGGAAGGATTGGCCGCAGAAAGCCGAGAGGAGTGGAAGACGGGTAGGGAGGCCTTTGCCCTGCAGTAGGTCGATAAGGGCTGATAAAAAACCTTATGCTTCCAAGTATAAAATCTATTTCAACTTGGCCTTTGATATTGAAGTCAACACAATGCCAAAAGTTGTTATTATCAAGGTCGGTAAAGGAGCAGGGTGTTTTTTAATGTAATGTAATTTTCAAAATAAATGATCCAATAGATGTGAGACGCAGCTGGAGGCGCACTGATAACCTTCCCGAAAAGTGTTCTTTAATTAAAACATATCATAAACATAACATACATAAGTGTTAAATGTGCTAACCCGAGTGTTTATCATACTGGCGCTTTTTCGCATCGGTCCTGGGCGTTGCTGACGTCAAACCTCTGTCAACATTAACTGGGTCAGTAAACAAGGATGAATTACATTCGGGGCTGCCGAAATCATTTCATTATACTATTGAACGCTGCTGGTGTTATTAAAGGTCGATACATATCGATGACAAATTTCAGCTGGATTGGACAGCTAAGAACTCGTATCGATTTTATCAGTGTTTCTCCTTCATTCCATTCCTCGGTCATAAATTACGCAACACTATCGTTTCTCTTATTTTAGCAGCAATTGTTATTTTTACACTTCATCATTGTTTGAAAAATTTAATTAAAACGAAAGGATCCATTGTTCGTCGACTATCGTTTAATGAAACGATACGTATCAAAGGAGGATCTTTGAACTGAACTGCACTGTTCAGATAAAATCTTTGCCCTGTTTGCATCTTGGGTTTTGCATAAAATCCATGTATGGACTGTATGGTGGTGTTGTTGGCGTCCGCGTCAGTGGCTCGCGGGCGACGGGCGCGCGGCCTCCGCCCGGCAACAGGTCCGGCCGCGCGATCAATACACCGCGCGCCGCCGCACGCCGAGCCGAGCCGAGCCCTTTCGATAACTACGCGCTACGCCGACGCGAACCCGTGATCACGTCACGCACAGCCGATTTGCACACAGGCATACATGTCGGAGAACATCGACCGATCTCATTGCTCTATTATCAATACTGCAAGCGTTACCAATTAAGAATAAAGTGTAAAGTACAAATTAATCAAATGTAATTTTTATTTGGAATTGAAATAAGGTACCGAAGGGTAAAAATCCATCGTCCTGCTTTTAAAACAAAACAAAGCAATATTTTTGTTAGAGGCAGTATTGATATCGTGTCCCTTGATTATGATACAATTCCGCTAACAAAAATATCATGAAAATAATTGGGCCCAATTGGATCACCCCCCCACTCGCTAGTTTGTTTATAACGTCCACCCAACATAAAACACTTGTCAGCTTCAACGTACGAAACAAATTATTTCAAAGAATAAAATCAAATAGGAGAGCACGAAGAACTACACCTAAACACTTTGTTTAGATGGGGTTGAACGGAATCGGTTAAAAGTTTACGCAATAGTGTGACTACAGCAATAAAAGTCAGCGGTGACACATAACCCCCGAAAGTAGCGTCGATTGGGGTTCATGAGGTGTTACCGAGTCAGATGGAGGGCGTAGGCCGTTCAGGGCTAAGCAGCCGGTGGCGCTGTGAAGTGCTTCCGGAATTAGCGCGGGCGTCATGCGATCGGCACATAAATCTGTCGCCGGTGGCGAACCACGCGCCATGAGCCTCAGACGACGTGGGCGGCGCCGCGGAGCGGTTGCGATCGCGAACTTACGATACAATCTCAATTGCTTTACAACTGCTGACAGTCTTTAGACACTGACACATGCAAAGCATGCACTTTTAAAATAAGCCATTCTTGCATGTTACATGATTACTAGATGCGATGTTACAGGGATTCAAGTCATGATAACTTGTTCGTCAGCTCGATTGACTTGTTTCTAATGCGAAGGGACATTAGCAGGTTGCCAGAACATGAAAATGGTGACGTAACACCGCTGCAAAATGGTGAATACCACATTGGAGTAAGTTGTCGCCCGTAGTGATAGCGGGCCGAGATAATGTACATGATGTTGTAGCGATAAGTTGGCGCAGTTTAGTAAAATTTTTCATTTAGGTATAACAATCGTAAGATTTTGTGACTCCTGAGTCCTGAGTGACGTTTGAATGAATAAAACATTCATAAATTCAGAAAGGTTTCAACGAAATCCACCCTTCACAAGGTCGGTCCTTGTAAAACTATCTTGGCCTAACATTTCTTATCCTATTGAAGGTGAGAATATAATATACATATAAAACATTATATGTTAATAGAACTTCACTTTTAGTATCAAAAAATGCTTTTAGGCTAAATCGAGTACTAACGTCAGACTTACAAATTGAAATGTTCGTTATTTATTAATTGAGCACGTAATTTCAATGTCAAACTTAATCATATCTGCAGCCAACACTGCAGACGATCGATACACCACAGGTACCAATTTACTCAGAAATACGGTATTAACAGAGTTAAATAATATGATTCCTGAGGCAACTACTTCTTGGATGAAATATCTTGTAGATAAAATTAAATAACTTCTGATATACAACTTCTTTGGCATTGAGTAACTGCTCAGTCATCATTTAGTTCCGCAAGGCATATCGGTAATGCAACGCAACAGGCAAGTAAAGTCATAATTTTTCGCCAATTGAGCATTGGAGCCAGTGCTTAGTGGTGAAGTAATGGTGTAATATGGGAACCGTTTATTGCCAAGTGCAAATAAGCTGGGGACGAACTAGCTTATATTTAAACTTAGGAAATCGTATGTATTGATGTAGAAGAAATGGGGGTGAATAAAATTAAATCAATGTATGCCGTCTTTTGTAAACTGGAGCAGTTTTAGTAAAACACCAGTAACATGAAACAAGCTATTTAAAATGTTTATAAATATATCCTTACTTATTAACAATACCAAAAAATTCCTCACATACACTTTGGAACTACAACTATGTACATTTGGTATGTGATTTTCCTCATGATTGATGAGAGACACACAGATACGAGCGTTGAACCGCGCACAAAGGGTTCCTTGTTACTGTTGCAAGAGCATCCGCCGACCGCGATTCAGCCACACAGTACAAAACAACTATCCTTATCATATTTCTGACGGACCAATAAATGGTTAGTACATCAGTCCCACGCCTGTAAGTGCAGCAGAAACCATGGAATGTTCAGATATTGCTCAACAAGAACGGTTGTGTATACCACCCAGATATGGGTAAGGTTTATCCTGAAGATGCAACCCCATGATGAAAACTTATTACCCAATTTCAGTTTGAATAATGTTGAGACTTGACAGCGAAAAGGTTCTTTAATGTAAAGGCGCTGTTAGGAGAGACCTGCATGAAATCTGTTTTCCAATGTGTCACAACACAGCGTAGTTTGATTACCTTTTAACTGCCAATACGTGATTACGGGGGTTTTGAGAGTAGTTGTTTAAGTAATAATCGTAACTGGCTAACCAGCTAGGAATAATAAACTTGATTTAATGTACGTACATATGTGAACTGCTTGTTTTATAAAAACGTGCCCATCACGATGATTCACTAAGCAAATAAATAGTAGCAGATTATAATTCTGCATAAGTTGGACTCAACTGAGCGCAACAAACACGATATTGTCAGGTGTTATACGATCCATAGTGCCAGATACAAATAGTCTTGCTTACTTTTGACTTGAAGAAAAACTAGGTAATTCAGTGTACGTAGCAGTGATGTTTGCTGCTGAGCTTATAAAGCTCTCATACGTCAACTTCACATTTCGTCGTTGGTTCATGGGTGTTATCGCTCAATAGGATAAATTTGTTTTCATTATTTTGAACATAATTTATGCTATCGTAATGAAGTAACGGTAAAATATGGTAGGTACGAAAATTACACAAAAAAAACATTTGTAACAAACTACAAGATACTTTTTTTTGCGTCTGGAAATGCTTCATGCACCGTCACGCCGCCCTGGGGAAGGCGGCGCGGTGTGTGGGACTCCGCCCTGAAAAGGACGTCTACCCACTAAAACCAGACGGGTGTTCGCCTCATCACCATTCAGCCGAGGTCACGGGTACGTATAGACATTCTTCCGCGACCCCGGCGGTGACGGGCACCTATGCGGCCCCAGGCTCTGTTGGGGGGGTAACTACAACATACTTGATGCAAGCCTGCTAGGCTTGCCTCAAGTATGTTGTATGATATGGATCACCAGCACTAAGTGTAGGATGGATATGTATGATATGAAAAATATGTCCCAAATAAATACTAGTATTTGATTTTATCAATTGAATATAAACATGTACTAAATGACTGGGATTGCGGAAGAAACACAAATGTATGCAATACAGAGAGACCGGACGAGTCAATCGGCGCGCGAGCACCGCTCCCTGTTTCAATCGAGGGATTGACAAATTGATGACAGTGACGTAACACGTACAACAGATGAACATTCAACAGTTCAACATCAAATAATCGGTGTGTACTAATGTGTACCTACCTACACTGCGAATGTTCATTATCGTAACAACAAGGTTGTTATCGCGACAGACTTTTTAATTAATAGCGACCCCGTTTTGTAAATTAAATACATGAATTAAATGTTTCGATGGGGTTTCATTTCATCTCATGTGAATGGGCTATCTTAACATTATACAAATTCATGTTAGGACTACTGAAGTAGTAGGAGTGGCCACTTTAAAAAGCGTCCAGTTAGTGATGTTATTAAAACGTTATATTATTTCACATGGGTTTGTAGTTCTAAATGGTGGATAAACAGTTTACGACATGGTATTGCAGTTAAATTCGAAACCCTACTAGCCATGACTTGCATTTTCCTTTGGGCCGTTTCACTATTATCAGCCACACTCTAAGTGGTGTCATAACATAACACTGTGACAATAGGGCGCAACCTATTATTATTTGTACTAATTTTCAAACATATTTTTTGTGCTAACTACAATTTTATTGATTAGGAAGAAACCTTTTTTCGTCCCTATCTTTACGGTTTCAGTAGCTCATGTTCATAGACGCACAATATTCGGCATTTCTGCATGTAGTCATGTCATTGTGTGGGAGGTATGTAACAAGGAGCAAGTGTTAATGATAACCGAAAAGTGAAACTCATTTCATGCGACTATTTTCTTTTTTTACATAACTACTCGAGTGAACCAAACTGTTTTTAAGGAAATACCAACCCCAAGACATTGATAGGTCTGAAGCATCAATCAAGGTTCGGAAGTCTCTTTATTTGTACGCATGCGTATGTTCTGCGTCAACACGACCGGTAGATTACGACATCGAAGACGCTGAAAACGTAACATGGTAGCCCCCACTGCTTCCTCCGTAGCCTAAAGTGCTTAACTTTGAAGCTGAAGCTAAAGCCATTGACAATTCGTACGCCATGAGTAACGCGCGGTGCTACACGATGATGCCGGGGCCGAGGCCCCTGCCTATACTCGGCAATAGTTGGCGGTTCGCAATAGGCAAGAATCCTTGGAGAACACGTGCTTTAGATGTTTCTCTCTGGTTCCTGAAAGCCTTAGCAGGCGCCGGGGGAGCGGCAAAAGTAGCAAAATTGTTTGGACATCCCGATTTGGTGTTTCCGTTTTGCGCCGAGGAGACAGCGAGGATCTACAGACGGGAAGATACAATGCCACACAGAGCGAAAGCACCTTGCCTCAGCCATTACAAGCAAGACTTAAGAAAGGATTTCTTTGGTGATGAACCAGGATTGATTGGAGTGTAAGGGATAAAAAGTATTTGTGTTAATTTAAGACCTAAGTTACTTTGTGTTCTAAGTTTTGAAAATTATCCGCAGACATGGTGAGCCGTGGTCTCGATTTAGATCTAAAGTATCTAAAGCATTGATAGCGCCGGAGTCAGCAAGGGCCGCGGTACCAGATTTAGAATATGTGACTGACGATTTTGTACACAGGTATGTATCGTATAGCTTAATGTTCAGTTTCCAACAATGATGTTTTTATTGTTATCAGTGTTATTCTTGTCATTCAAATTTAGGATGATAAACACCGTGCTGATAAATCACATCAGAATGGAATTTTAGCATATTAGCAACATCATTAAGTGGCTTATTTGCAAGAATTGTTTTTCAGGTCTTTGCGTGTTATTGCCATACTCAAATAATCAAATTACTAACTATATCAGCGAAAAAGCTAACGCTTGTATTGTACATAATTAGTTTAAAATATTTAAATCCAGCACGTATTAAAGGGCTCGTGGGCGTCGTAAAGACATGCGGCAATTTTGTGGTCCATTACTTCGTTTTGCCTCTAGTGATCTGAGTGTGGAATCTCAGTTTAATGACCACATCCCGTTTTTAACAACGGCGCGCGGCGTCTGCGCATTTGTTTTGAGCGACGGCTACTGACTGACTCATTGTGAACAACAAACCTCATTCAATGAGAAACGTAACGTTTCATTTGACTGACTTTAACGCGGAATATTTAACGCTTAGGTGAATATAATTGAGAAACACAATTTACATATGGATTGTAAACTTGTAAATTAATTAGGTTTTCATTATCAGCTAGGCAGTAACATAAAAATTAGATGTAACAAAATCAATTGAGCACGTCATCGTAATTAAATTCGATACATTATACAATATATCTATTACAGAATGGAATGCATTCTCGACGATAATCGTGAGCTGCCAAAAGATTTTCTCACGGAACTCTACAAATGGGCCCTTGAGTGTAAGTGCTACTTGACGAGCGGCGCCACCTTCTGTGAACTCTATTGTGCTTTTCCGCATAAACTGGTACCAAGTGGTAATTTACCTCCTAAAGAAAACACTTATTTTTGTTTTAGGTGTGGGCGCTTGGGCGCTAGGAACAAGATTGGGATGTCTAAAAGATAACGATGCGGACGCAAGAGAAATAATTAGATGCATTCACGGTTTTTTTCACAGTGTGCCTGTATTGGAACTTTCAGCGCCATTGTGGCGAATATATGCAACGCCAGCCTACAAAACCTATGTCGAAGCCCTAGACGCCTTCAGATCACTGTGTTTAAAAAGATTGACTAATAAAGGCGTATGCTCTCATATAGCTAAAGCTTCCGGTGAAAAAGTAGCGGCAATATTGGCTTTGGATCTACTATTAGTAGGAGTGGATACCACGGCGGCAGCCGCAGCGAGTACTGCATACTTATTAGCCAATAATGGAAGGGCACAAAGAAAATTACAAAAGGAACTAGACAAAAATCTTCCGAAAGGCAGAGTTATGAACAGCAAGGACTTGGACAAGTTACCTTATCTTAAAGCATGTATAAAGGAATCATTACGGTGAGTTTTAATTTTAAAAGCATGCACAGTTAGGCTCTTTCTAACATTCCGAACCCTGATATTGTTATCTTAAAGGCGTCTAACGGGCGGCTATCTAGGTACATAAGGGGAGATAGCACTCACGGTACCAGTTTGCATAATATTTACAATACAAGGTTAATGTTATTGGAGGAGCAGCGTACATTGGCCGATGTTACTGTCTGCTCCAGCACAACACTCAGTGTCGCATCACTGTACTGAGATACGAGTCATCGACTTTATCACAGCTAGTAATTTGAAGGTGATAATTACAGTTTTGTTGGAATATTAGTCACCATCCCGACGGTGGTGCGGTTGCGGTTATTTCGTCCGACATACAGCAGATATTTAACAGATTTTATTTTATAAAAAATTTAATACTTCCTTCCCGGTTTTCTCATCCTAAATGGTTTCGTGATGATCTTTTCAAGTCTTGTCATATGAAGTCATTTTCAATGTCATTATAAGTAACAAGAGATTTTCCTCGTGGCACTAGTACACTAACCTCTAAAGAGTCTATACATGGGATAAAAACTTGATACAAATGTATCGTCTTATTGTAACGTGACCAATGATGGTTAGCGTCAGATTACATTTGCACCTGAGCCGCTATTAGGCCCTCGGCCCACAAGTGTGTAACAATACTTGTGTATATAACTTGTTACGTAAATACCAGCCGCACAGGTCCTCACGCACTGGTAAATGCATTGAATTCATGACATGACATGTGGCCGTGGCTGACGGGTAGTATTCTTGTTAATTCTCATAATTCCTGTTTTGATTCGTTAGTGATCATAACACGTAACTAGGTACAATAAGTTTAGTTTAGTTAAACAATTTAATGACCATACATCAAGCTACTAAATAAGGCTCAAAATTACTGTGCATTTTCATATCCAAATCCAAATATCTTTAGGAAATATTGTTGAATCATGTAAGTATTTTTAAGATTTGAACCCTAGAAAAGGAAGCTGAAACTACGTTACATTTTTAGGAACTGATTTAACATTGTTTCAGTACTGAGTACAGTAATATTTTGCATGATGCATTTTCCTTAAATTAATAATTAATAATAAAACTGTTTGCACTGCTTATTGTTGCAGGATCAAACCAGTGATTTTGGGAAATGGAAGGTGCATTCAGTCAGATGCCGTTATATCTGGTTACGAAGTGCCCAAAGGAGTAAGTAATGTCATATAATTATACTTTAAAGCTGGTAACAACCATGTACGCTGTAGCCTGAGCAAACTACATTTTGAACTAAGATGCTATGACATTTTGAAAATCACACCTTGAAGGGAACTACTTTCTTGCCTCTCAAAAGCCTGATTTGTTGGGAGGGGAGTATAATTATGACATCGTAATTAGGTTCAGGCTTTTGTCAGGTAGTTTAGTTTTATAACAATACTTTAATGTTTTGCAGTCACACATCGTTTTCCCGCATTACATTCTATCCAACGAGGAACGATACTTTCCGTCACCAGAGGAGTTCGTTCCTGAACGATGGTTACGGGACAACGATGTCGTAGAGTCAGGGGTCCAGGGACAAACAACTAATGCCCAAGAGTCGGGATGCCCATACAGTCGGGCGGCAGAGGTGTGTCGCAAGCAAAAGGAAGTGGGGATTCACCCATTTGCGTCGCTTCCTTTCGGCTTTGGCCGTCGCATGTGCATCGGAAAGAGATTCGCCGAAGCCGAATTGCAGCTTTTGATAGCTAAGGCAAGTTTGATTTTACAATGTACAGCCATCGTGTTATGACAAACACTTTAATAAATACGCTATGTTCTATCACAGTTTTTGAACCTGTCATAAATCTTAAATTAAATGATAAGATTCTTAAAATGGAGATCCGTCCTTGTTTTGGCCATACAACTGAATTTCCAATTAGTTTTGATTTGTCTATCTACTAAGTATACGTGCCGTTATAACTGAGTATAAAAATGTTAGTAACAACGTTGTATAAGTAGACATAATTTGTTAATTACAGGTATTCCATAGATACAACGTGTCGTGGAGCTACGGTGAGCTGACATATAGCGTGACGCCGACGTATGTGCCGAACGAACCGTTGCAGTTCGCACTGCACAAGAGAAACAGTAACAACACTAGCCTATAATGTTTTATGATAAAAACTTTAGAAGTAATTGCCAAAGATTTTTAACAAATATGATTTTGTTCATGTTCACTTTAGATATTATAGTATTTAGTTGGTACGTTTTTGTATAGCTGATGTATGAATTAGAAAGTAATATCTAAGTAAAACCTTTATTTAAAGAGTTATGTTAGTTTATCTATTGACTACTACTTTATTATTATTAAAAAAAAAAGAAGTATTAGAATGTACAAGAATATGTAGTCTTATCCCGTAGAAGTTAGTAAATCTAAAAGTTGGTGCACTTACTATTTGGCGGAGTCGTTGAGCTGGTACTCGTTGGAGCGACCGAAGCACTCCTGCACGCCGGCATCCGCCCAGAGCCTCTTCATCGCCGCCAACAACTCCTCGCTAAACGGTTCTGTGTCCTCCATCCGCTGGATCACGTCAAACACCATCTTGCCATCGCTCTGCAACAAAAAGATTTCTTTTATCTTTTTGACATGGACATGGTCACTATTATTTTTCCACGAAACAAGAACGTCACCATCGAGCAAGCAAGCAGAATCGTTTATTGTTAGGATATGTTTCCCATCGACTTGACACCGGATTTGTCTTGTCCCATCGTAAGGGTTATGGATGCTAGACATGGATAGTTTTGGATTTATGGATAATAGACCTCTAAATATGGAATGCGAAGATATTAAATCTTCTAATCAGTAGTGACAACTACATCTTTTCTATAAGTGTGGAATGACCATCAAATTAGCCCTATGAATGTGTGTATTGACATGCTTTCTTCATTCATAAGTCGCATCTTCATTAATAATTTCTGTGGGTTAGTGGGGGTTCTGTGGGTGCTTTTTTCTTGTTTCTATAATAATATTAATAATGGTTGGATAAGGTGAAACCAAGTGACGCACTGTAATATTGAGTGTGTCATGGAATTACGCATCCTATCTACCTAATTCAAGAATGAGACGGTGATCTGTAGGCTATATTTATGTAAATGTATCGGATATTGCCCTAGATTGTATGTATTTTGCATTATATTATAACATAGAAAGTTAAACTTTAGAAAGTGGTAGCAGTTTTCGCTATTCTATTGCTACCAACCAGTAACAAAACAGTTTTATCTTGCATGTCTGGGTAGCGCCAACAAATAGATAACATTAGTGCCATTTTATGTAAAGCGGGGGATATTTCGCTATCACGAATGAGAGCTTTTTTATCATGGCTTCATTATAGGTACCTACAGCAATTGTCTTAGGAATTTGGCCCTAATTTATTTAAATCAATATAAATCTTATTATACCAGTAATAAGGTTAATGAACATAGACGAAGCGAAAGTGGTGTACTAGGATCGTAGGAAGTGGAAATCTCTAGTCTCTGCCTGCCCCTATGGGAAACAGGCGTGAAGCTATGTATGTATGTATATCAGTAAAGATAATAAAACTTGTCTCTCATAATGAAGATGTGGACACTTAATTTATCTAAGTATATTAGACTAGCTTCCCGCCAGCAGCTTCGCCCGCGTGGTCTTATTTATAATTTTTTCCCCTGTTTTTGCAACATTTTTCATTACTACTCCGCTCCTATTAGTCGTAGCGTGATGATATATAGCCGATAGCCTTCCCCGATAAATGGGCTATCTAACATGGAAAGAATTTTTCAAATCGGTCCAGTACTTTTTGAGTTTATTCGTTACATACAAAAATACAAATCTTTCCTCTTTATAATATTAGTATAGAAGTATAGATGATTTACTGGAAATGCGTAAGCTTCGGTATGTCAAAACTTTAAACAAAAATGCACTGATAGTAGCTATAAGTAGGCATTTAACGACATAATGGTGCATACATAGCTCATTAGTGCTGTGCTGACCTATTTCAATCAGAACAAGACGTAGTTATTGAAACGATGTACAAGATTACAGAATTTTAGAATCTTCTAGAGCTCCAGAATAAATTTCACATCTCGGCTTTTCATTCCGATCACAGTTTAATATAATGAATGATTGATAATACATAAGTGTGGATAAATGACCATCAAATCAGCCCTATGAATGTGTGTATTACATGCTTTCTTCATTAATTCAATCCATTCCCTTATCTGATGTGTCTTGCTTAAGTTAAATAATTATCTGTTTTTAGACTCTCATAATAATTATAATAATACAACACACACACCTGCATATTATAATTATCAGTTAAAGTATAATTTATCAGTTATCATTAAATAACTAGTATTACAAAAGCCATAAGAATAACTATATGCCATAAAGAACTGTGAGTCATCATAATTCGTGTTGAAGACCAATTTCGTGTCAATTGGAGTTTAGTGACCCAGCGTCTTCGACATACGCTAATCCGATTAGTAATCCATTTAGCAAACTCGTCTCGGAGAACCGTAAGCTTTCGTTACGCAATCCGTTCACAGCCACGTGAAAGAATTCTGACACTAATTTCAATGTTCAAACTACTGTACACCTAAAATATTAATCTAACAAGTTATGTAATTTTTTACTGTACTAAAATGCAAGAAGAATGCTTATTATTTATAAAGCAGAGACAAGCCCAGTTCGCTGTTTAGTTTCTGCATTATAAAAGTCATTGCCAGCGGCATTGCAGTATAAAATACCATGCTATGAAATTAATAACTCGTACATCAGGCTAGTACTTTTGTTGATTGCAGAGGTTTCTGTGAAATGTGTTCTAATTATGACGGGTGTTGCGGCTCGCGGGGCGCATGCGCGCAGCCCGCACGGGAGCCTCGCCACGCACCATTCACAACCCCTCCGTGGAATAACCCACCACCCTCCTTACTAAAACATTGCATATTCATTTAAATACATCGACGTCCATTAGCTCGTTACCTAGTCCCTTTTATTAAAGCACAGCTTTGCTAAGCACACAAACGTGAGAATAATAAAGGCATTTGCTCTTTAGTGGTTTGTACCAAATTTTCAAAAAAAGTAACACTTATTTTACCATTTTGATACCTGTGTAACTGTTTTAATCGAACACTTGACGTTCAATTAAAATTTGGCATGATTACAGTAAGCGATTACTAAGCGAGGACTACGAGGTTTGTATCATATATTTTTGGGATTAAAAAAGTTTTTAAGATATCTTAAATATGATAAAATTGATATTTTGTTTGCTTCGTAAATTGATATTTTACAAATGGCTGAGAAATTAGAATTATTAAGTATCACCAACACATTCAAAATAACAACCCTTATATGAATCGCCGTGCATGTACTTATGTATTGCTACAACATGCTGACGCCGGATAGGGCTGTCATGTCAGCTCTTTTCATGTCCCTCACAGTGATAACGAGATAGGTGCACGAGGTTACATTGACGGTGTCACTCACACAGTAGCGACATTGCGGTAGAAAGCAAGTCGCATTAGGGGAATAAATAGAAGTGGATCGATGTCTGGCCAGTGGTAAGACTGTGCAGAAAACAAAGCTAGCAACATAGGGTTAGCACAAATCTGCTCTACATAATGACTACATGACTTTAAACAAGGAAAAGTAACGGAATGTCATTGCTCGCAGTCCCATGGACTTTAAAGACGACATACCTACAATATTTAACTGTATGTGCGTCACATCTCGTGACGAGTGAATTAATAACAGTTTTTAGAACAGCCTGTCGTTCATTGTGTAACTGATGACGTTGACATGAACGACTCTTCAACAGGTCGGAACGGAACTGAGATACCTTATCTGTCTGACATACAGGTACTCTTAATGATAACGGCCAATGTCTCCCTTACAGATTTCGTGTATATTTGTCTCTACGCAAGTTTTAAACGAGTACAGTTAAATAATAGGATCGTGCAATATCGCAACTTCGCAACATACGAATATGATGACACTCGATAAGTTTTTTTTATAATATAAATAACTAATATTATTTGCAAAATCTTGGCTATTAAAACTTTAAGAAATACTTAAATAGCGTTATCAGTGTTGATAAATTAATACGAAGAACGCTGTCATTTATGATATCTTGACTGTGACCTGGGACTCAAAACATTCGAAACAATTGCTTTTCTAATGTCTGAATATTCATCGTAGACTGAAAGATTTAAAAATGTCTTCTTATTAATTTGCAAATCAATGAAATTAGAAAGCATTATTTAAATAAAGATAGCACTTTACGGAGAAATATTAATAACTAAATTGGAAGCAAGTAATGCAATAAGTTGTGCAGAGTGCAGCCGGGCCGGAGCCCCGGGCGCCCGCTACACCCCGAGCCACTCTCATGAATAACGAATACCCTATATTGATCTCAATCCTATAGAGGGAACATTTCACAGAATCAACCAAGTCCCGGGAAAATGCAGATGCAATTTCCGTGAATTCCCAAAAGAAATTGTAAAAATCGTGTTAAGACTAACAATAGTGTAGACCTATCATTGCATATTTGTGAACCAAATTCTTGAAATAGAAGAAATATTTAACGTATTTTCAAAATAATATGAATATTCTGTGAAATAAATAACATGAAACTCCAGTTTTCTCATTCTCTCCTCCGAATTGCTCCGTAATCAGTATTAGCGGCAAGCAAGCATTGCAATGCAATCGACATTATTTTTTACTGACGATCGCTCATTATTTATAGAAACAGCCGACACGTAATCGACGTAGTTTATCGTTTACGCAACGAATACTTGCTTTGATTTTCAGTTTTTAGCATACTAATGACTGCATACGATTGATATATTTTAATAAATACAATAAACAGTGAGCTGATCAAATTGATTATTATTTATTTATGAGCTTTTTATAAATAGTATATCTATAGGTATTTATTTGAACAAGCTGTTTTTCACTGAGCTGAAGGGCGTCAAACAATATATTTTTATGTAATTTATTGATTTATTGAAACTTGCCTCAGTCTAAAATGGTGCCTTAAAGTAAGTTCGGCTTTCATAGAAAAACACAATAATATTTTAATCGATCTGGGTATCGAACCCAAATCTTGCTCAGCAGGCGCGCTTGCGTCGACAACACCAATAAGGCCGTAAATTTGATGTTTGCAAATAAGTATGTCGCAATTAGCAAGGTCTTTTTCTCAACCACCCCGAAAATATTGAATAAGCATACCATCGACTTTGGAGCCTAGTTTTACTGTAATTTACTAAAAGTAGGTAGGTTTACCTCTCGGTCCTTATTGCCGTAAGTGATGCCCAGGTTGGGCATGGCGCGCAAGATGGCGACGAGCGACTGAATCGTGTTGCTGTACACCACCGGCCGGTACTGTTTGAAGTCTTCATTTGTAAAGCCACTTTCGTGGATAATTCTGTTGAGGAAATATACACAATTGTAATACAATAATATGAAGATATAATGTAGGTAGATGACAAATTAAATTGTTGGCATAATGATTTTTGTCTCGTCTCCCATCACCGAATTTCTATTACAACATACCAAGATCCTACCAGTTGGAAAAAGCCCAAGAACACTGCCATTAATAATAACGTGCCAGGTCATTGAGCCAGTCAAACACTGGCCTACCTGTTAAAGTTACAGACTACATAGACCTCGGCAACTATCAAGTATACAGCTTCAAAAAAATTAATTTATGGAAGGGTGGGTCTTTACTGTAATGTTGGCCTCGTGTACAAGCTGCAGCCCTGCTTATGAGAGAGGACTAGCTAAAGTAATGAATTGTTATGTATTTATTTAGCCATTATCTTTCCACTGCAGGGCAAATGTCTCCTTTTCAGCCCAGTTCCACTTCAAGCCGGCAGCTATTAGGCCTATGTCAGCAATCTGGATTTTGGAGCTATTGACTATTTTCTGTAATTATATCAAGATAGAAGAACGATTGAACGAAGGACAATAATTTAATGAGGTATTCATTTATGACAAAGAACACAATCCGTCAAATGGTGAGAACGAGTTAATAAAAGTTGTAAATCAAGTGCTCATTACTCATCGATCGGCATAGTGATTCATACTTCTATTAGTAAGGTATTTTAACAAGATCGCTAAGTTCCAAGTCTCTTACCTAGAGACTTTATGACGTAGTTCTTTAGGACGCCAGCCCATTGCGGCGCATGTGCACAGTTTAACTTATACCTTTACAAGTTGCTGATCCAGCAGCATCAAAGACTTGTAAATATCTACTATATGCACGGATGTTGGGTTTAACAACAGCATCGATAGAATAAGACTGGTTACAGTTGATGCAGTAAGTTGTGCTGCAATGCGACGGATGACAAGTCATAATTAATACATAAAAATCCTTTAGAATGTAAAAGAAAACTGAAACATTCCTCCATTATCACGCTGTGGCAGTGATAATGGCCTTGCACCATCCATGAACATTGTATGCTTCAGGGAACAGACTAATAAGCAGAAATATGAAGTCTGTTAAAGTACGCACTGCGCTGTGCTTGTGACCACGCCGACCGCAATGGGCTGACGACTTTACAGTTACGAGACTTCACAACAAATTAGCAATAAATTTGTAATTTATGCATTTTCCATGCAGCAATCGTAGTAGCACTGTATTGCGGTTTTATTCGTTTGGGATTCACTAATAATAGTGCGCACTACAAAAGTATTTAGCATTAAGACGTCTCCTAGCCCAATGACCTAAAGAAGAAAAGAAGGTAACAAAGAGTGGATTGGATGGCTTGAATATGATTACGGAGGACCGAGTGTGTTGAGGTGTTGTTGAGGTGTTGAGGTGAGGACCAAAACTTGTGGAAGCCCTGTGATGTCGAGCCCAATGAGTAGTAAGTAGGTCGGTTTGTGGATTTTTTCTGAACCTTGCTTCCGATTGAATATAGGCACAGGCACTCGAGCCTATTAGCGCACACACTCATTAACTAACCTTGACGGTAACCTTAATACATTTTACAAATTATGGTTTTAATTCTCACAGTACAACTGTACATTAAAATTTGTGGGTTGGTAACTTGGTACTCTACTGGTATGTAACAGCTTTTCTTTAAAATTTTAAGTTTCTATAAAGGGAGCTCTTTCTAAAAGAAACAAAGCGAGACAAAAATACCAATAAATTCGTCTGTATTCTGTAACTGCAATAAGAAATCACTAATTCATATGGCTCTGATCCGTGGTTTTTGCATTGCTATTTCCAATCCTGTGGGAAATTTACAAATCCTCTCATCATCCATCAACCTACATGCCAAATGTATGCTTCATAGTTTTAGTTGAGATTTCGTGATCATGCGAGTGGTATTCCGATTGTACAGAAGACTGTACGTATAGATTACATGTTTTCATATATTCCTGGGCTTAGTAGAAACTGTTTTAATCCAATCAGACATTTAAATCGGAAGTACATAAATAATAAATAATCATCAGGCTCATCTACAAAGGTGAGGCGGAGAATCAAGGACGATGGGCTCAATGACAAACAAGAATATATTTGGCGCAGGAGATAAATGTCATTGAATATGGATTTCTGATAAGCCAACAAAGTGGCAAATTTTCAAAAGCCATATAAGTTTTTCAGATGGAACTTAGCACACGGAGCAAAGTTGTATTGCTAAATATATACTACTGTTAATAATAAGCTGTTATGGTGATGGTGGTTAAATGTAATATAGCCAATGCAATTATTGGGCATATCAAGATGACACCTATACATGTACATGTATTTCAATGATCATGATCACCAATTCAAAATTATAAAAAGCAATTAGTTGCAATGCATAATTCCTTACAAGATGTTAAGTATTTTTCTCGATTGGTAGATATAATAGCGATGCAATGGAACGGCAGTGCACTCAGTTTAATTAAACAATCGTGCAGTGTTCAGCTCGATTGATTCTTACACCTACCCTATCCTGTTTACCTTATACACCCAAAAGTCAGAAGTTCAATAAACTTACTATTGCAAGTCATTCGGAAAAGGGAATATATCCGCAATTAATGCCAGAACCTTTACCTTTTTTTTAAACACATGGTTCTTGATGGCATAACCGTACCTTACCTACATACATAATAATATTATTTCAAAAATACATTCGCTTATCGATAAAATAATTTAATTTCGGGCGTCTGGCGTTTTGAGATATGTAGCATCCGGGACGCGAATGACATCACCGATGGCATGGTAGTGTGCAAACACTCACCAAATACTGATCTCACCAACACTGCAGAGTAACTATTGCAGAACAATAAGTACGAATGATAACAGAGGAACGTGTTCTAATGAGAACGAGATGATAGAAAAGGCCCAAATCGAAACATACGGGGAAATGTCTCACTGTTCATTTATGCAGACCGTGAACTTTTAGCACTTGTAGCATCGAGTAAGACAGGAATTATGGAAATTCCACCGGTACTAAATTAAAGAGACTAACGCATGTAACACCGCTGGGCTAGTAGATTTATAAACTAAATCATGTAAATAATGAGTCATATGAAATCTGAATCAGAAACGTGTAAGAAATAGAAGGCACGTGCAATTTTCACTGACCACGATTAACTATTTGGCAATGCTAACAGGCACGTCAGTGTCGCCTATCAGCCATATTATGACATCACAATTCACACATTATTTTATGCGTATGCGAGTGAAGTGACGCGGCGACAAATATCATTTAATTTAAATCACATTAACAAAATTATCACGAACTAAACAACATAGCGTATCTAAGTTTTTGTTACCTATAGCATCCAGCCTTTGACGTAGTAGCAAGTTCTCAAATATTATACAGTGTTCTCTAAAGATACGAATTTTGATAGAAAAATTTGTTAGAAATTTTTAAGTGGCGTTTTTAATACTTAGCGAAACATATTTTCATGTAAGTAAAACGCTGCAATTTTTTTCCGATTTACCAGTACCAGCGTCGGCCCTCTAGGACCTTGATCAGTTTAAAGAGCGAGATTGTCTTTGGTGAGCCCTTTGTGTGACGCTTTAAAATCACATAAATTGTATTCCAGTTTATACATACTAACTTCAAAACAGAGAAACGTTATCTTTTGACGCTTAACTGAATATATTTTGATAAAATCTGGCAAGGAGATCGATTACATACTGATACAGAGGAATGATAAAGGTTACCTTTAGTAAAAAAAAAATAGTAATAATTTTGGTGCGCGTTGCCTACTACACAATATTCTTAAATAATTTATGATCTCATCTATGACTTAATAATGCGATTCAATCAGTCAGCATTGCAACTAAGTTATCATACAGCAGATGTTTTTATCTTCAAAATGTAAAACGCTTGTTGACAAGTCGTAGATAGTAGATAGGGAGATAGCAGGCAATCGACCGATGTATTATATCTCTAAACAATAATATTGATTAAGATAGGAATAAATACGCCAAGCAAATGCGACAAGCAAACCGCGGTGGAGTACTAAAAACCGAAATTGGTTCGTTGCTAATAAGAATACAGGAATATTGTCTGTGAAAGAGTTCTACTTCTGAGTATATGAAATACGGTTTTTAACGAACAGACCTCTAGTATCCTGTAAAATATTCAAACACCAGAACCGTAAGCAACCCATAAAAGGCTTAGCGACACAGCGACATTGCTATTTGCGGTCTATGCAAAACGAATGAAAAGATTTATTTCGGACATATTGTGTTTGCAACACGCCCAAGAACATTACAAGCATTCAGCAGGATCACTTTGGTAGCCGCGATTTCAAGCCACGGTCCGATAAATTGGATAAGATTATAAAAAAATTAAGTAGGTCAAAAGTAGTGCAGCTCCTGCACATTCATTTAACTTTTTTAAACTAGCAAAAACGTTGTTTGGTCTAACTCATAATAATAAAATTATACAAAGTAACATTTTGCAATACGTAGGTAATTTAATTTTGTTTATTATTTTGTTTGTACGCCAGTACAACCCAACTTTATGAACGTTTCAGTAGTTCTATGAGAATATTTTCTGATAGGGTGCATTTCAGAGGCCCGGTTATCAGTGTCCCCCTCTCGAGAAATGAGATGTCCTTGAGAAATTCATGGCTATGTTGGTTAGGTATTAGGTAACTAATCAAATAGTCAATGGTTTAATACTTATAAGTAAAACATTAATTAGTAGTTTGTCAAGTATACTTACTTCATTTGTTTGACTATAGTACTTTTGCCTGATTCACCGGCACCTGTAAACAAAAACTCAAATTAATACCATTCTTGTGCCACAAAACTTGTTGCGAGTGTTTACGTCATTTAGAATCGTAATAATTATATTACAATTAATTAATTAATTAAGCAAGTTAGGATATCATGACATTACATAAAGCTGCGTTTCTTCAAAGCAGACATTTCGCCAAACCGCGCAATAAAACACGCGATGATATAAAAACATTTAATTACCGCCTAAATGTAAACTGTTTCAGTCCACATTATGCACGTCTCGTGGAGAGAAAATAGCATGGAAAAATAAATTACGTTTTGCTGTGGACGTGCGAAGGGTGTACCACGAGATCAATAAACACTACTGTTTGCGGCACCGCGCATATTGAACATCAAGTTCGGGTTTTCCATTTGATTTCACACATCCTAGTTACAATTCTATGTCGTTACGTAAAACCTATGCCTAACCTATTTTTATAGTAATTAAAGTAGGTAATTATCCAAGTTGAACAATAGGCAGCGATTTGATTATGTGTAATCAATAAATCGTAACTACTTGAATTTTATTAATATACTAATGTACGACTGTACGTTGTAAAATCTAATTATGACACTAATCAAATGAGTACTAAGAAACAGATTCAAGTAATTACAGCCGAAAATATTCCTTTTATCTTATGTCCTTCGTACATAGATATTAATTGGTTAATAAAATGACAAAATTACGTAGGTGTAGCGAAACGAACCCTGTCAAATACAGGTTGTAAGTATCATGACCCCAGTTGGCTCTAATTGGCTCGCCAGCGCGAATGGCCGATCTCTGACCCCCGATATACACTTTATCACCACACAAGTGCACTCCTGATTTCTACATTGCAACTTGTACGATCATTCATACCTTCGATTGTCTGTCTAGGATTAAGTAGACCATAGTTCAAAAACAATGCATTTACTGTAGATGTATCAAAAAAGATATTATAGTAATCTGTGGTATCATCACAAAATTTATATTCGCAGTAGAGGAACTTTCACAATTAAGTGGATGGTAATCGCGTGCCAAGAAAGTATTCCCACGAACAGCTAAAATAATAACTCTTTAAGCAGTGAATGTCAGTAATAGTGAATTCGAACATTTTTAAGATAATATATCTCACACAGATCGACCGATCAGAACATGGCATAAACGGCACATTACTCGAACACAAATCCTAATACTGTACTTGCAAGAATCGATGCTAGACACGGTTTTACAGCCTTCAGCTAGACTTTAAATGTATGGTCTGTAACACAGAGCACTTTTTCCCATGAACCGTTTTATCGTGGTATAAACCTCGATAGAAAACATCATAATGTTGTGAACTTCTAATATAGTTGGTGCGACAGGATGAGGTAGCTTCTGTGCCTTTTTACGCTATCATCACGATAACATCGTCGCGTGCTCGGTTGGCTGATAAAATACCTGTCTGTAATGTCCGTTCGATCGCCTCTTCTATGTTAACCTGATAATATTTGCCTATTCACGAATTACATACTTTTTGGAATTTAGGAGGCTCCCTAACCTTTGTGCCGAACCACTCTATTATTTATTAATGTACTATTGATAATCTATCACTTTCACATGACATATAAAGGATTATTGAACAATTATCTTTTAAATAACGTTGATATTGACCGATTAGTACAATAGATTATTATTGATTGTCTCGTGAGTTCGGATTACGTTAAAAATCCTGTTTTGTGGGAACTGTTATCTATAATTATTGTGTATTGTATAAAATTCACTGTGTAAAATATTTTGGAATATTGTGACAATAAGAAAAAAAATTGCAGGATACCCGGGCCAGGTAAACATCCTATAATTATCGTTAGTAAGCGTAACTATGTACTTACGTACGGGTATACTATAACTCAAAGAAATACATTTTGGCGAATAAGTGTGATCCTCTTTCGACACAACCCTGATTGGGTTCATAAAATTAACTGTTCAACTTTTGTTTGATGCTCTATGACAGGCTAAACTTTTGGTGAATTGTTCATGACTCATGAGTTCATGACACAAATCTAAGCTTAATACCATTGAAATGTATGGATTTTTCGAAGTGAGCTCGACACAAGGCATTGTAAGGAGTGGCTCATTAAAGCAAAACACCATTCATGGTCAGATATGCACGCACCGCCAGCCACGGCGGCATGCCGTGACACCTCAATTAACTTCTAGTACAAGATATCTAGTTGACACGCTTGTCACATATGATTGGTCACCTCATGCCTATTAAGTGATTGCAAAACATTTTTTGTTTAAATTTAAATTTCCTTGAAAAATTTAAAAATCGTAATAGGTAAATATCTTCTTCGCGATATTTGATTGTCAATGAACACCTACCTATGAATGTACAGTCACGAGCAAGTATGTATCATACAGTATCAGTGCTAAAGCGATTTTTTCATGAATGAATGGTTGCAACTTTGAGATAACACCAATGGCACTTTCGAAAATACTGTGTTCGTAATATCACAAAAGTTCTATTAGTACTTTAGGAGAAAATCGCTTTAGCACTTTTGTTAGTGTATACATGTCTTTGCTCGTGACTGTACCTACTTTGCTCCTCCTGGTGTTTTAGATACAAAGTTATAGAATTAAGATCTAAGGAGATTACAGTAATTTATTATTTGTAGATAATTATTATAAAATAATAAATATTTAGATGTCGGAGGATATTTAAGCAAATTAAACACAAATAGAGTACTATACTAATATTATAAATCCGAAGGTAACTGTTTATCCATTTACCTTATAATGCCTTAAATTGGCAATGTGGCTTGGATATGGATAAGGACATGGCTACATTTTTTCTCAAATAATCCTTTGAGCTATGAGTGAACTGTGGACAACAGCTACTAATACAGAATAAATATAGTTTTCATTGGAAATATACAACAAAATAAATGCATCACCATAACATGGATGAATACATTAAGTACCTACTGATAATACACTACTTACACCCACTATAAATACTGCTAGTGTAGTGGGTGTGTATGTTATGAGTATACACCTGCTGAATTCATGATTCTGTTCACACCAAGAACTATGGCAACATATACAATAAGATAAATAGCCCATGACTAATTAATATAATATTTATATATATTTAATAAAAGAATCATAGAATTAATTGTTAATCATTACAACAGACTGCCCTCTTCATTGTAGCCATTAGAAAAACAGTGGTGACTCATTCTGAATATGACATTACTTAGTAATTGCCATTGAATGATACTTATTGCTGTAGGTAAAAACTAGACAGTAATAATGCAAATAGTTAAAAGTTTATGGATGTTAATATGAATCATTAAGCTGTGATGGATTTTTATTTGACTTTAATTAGTGCCTCCTTGACATGCCAAAGTTTATACTTTACTTACTATTAATTGTCAAAATTTAAAAAATGAATTGAGTTTGTCAATCAATCAGAAAAGCAGGTGCTGACCATCTGTGACACATTACGGCTTGTGTCAACGCACCAGCAGTGTCAAGACCAAGGCAACATGATTAAAATGGACAATATTGTTTTGTTAATTTGACCTCCATTTTAATAAATTTACCTACTATCTTTTATGAAGTTTGATTTATTTGAAATATAAATTAACCACCCACCTACCAAACTGTTTCTAATTATGTAAATTGTGCGAAAACAGTTTGTTAATAAAAAATATGCATTACCAGGCAAAGAAAAAGGAATATTGCCCATATTCATACAAAAATGTATCTTTTAGAATATATAGCTATTTTTCCTCTTGTGTTTGTATTTAAATGTAAATAAGTATTGTGTCATTTATCGTTGGACATGAATGACATTGTTCCTCTAAAATATTGGCAACTGTTCAAAATACTGCCAACAGGTACTGTTTACAGTGATTAAAATTCTTTAAATACTAGTTGATTGTTTACTGACAACATAACAATAACTAAAAAACTTGTCTGTAATTTATGTTTATTTTCATTAGGAAATAGTTTTTTTTAATTCAAATATAAAATGTGTTCATGTAAATGTAGGCACTATGATGGGTTTCTAATGTCAAGCAGATTTTTATATTGTTCTGTGCTTGAAAATATTATTTCTCCGTGAATAGCAGGAAACTACTAACTTGCACAATGGAGAAGTCTTGCCAACAAAGCAAGTTACAGATGATAAGAATCTTCATTTTTCATCTGTGACATAGTTTTATGGAATATTTGACTTCAAGTAGGTAGCTAAATTATAATAACTTATAGAAATATAGGTACTACCTAAATGTTACTTTTCACAGCCTTGGTGTATGTTATTAGGAATCATTATTGTTATCCTGTTGTATAGTTACTTTGTAAAATATTGAGCAATTTTATTTTAAGAATGAGTACATACAAAAGCTAATCAAGATATATTTTACAACTCTTCATATTGTTTATTTTACAGTGAGAGCATAAGTTTTTTTTTCGATATTCCAAGTTTACTTGGCAAGTTCAAATAATGATATCAATCTCATTCTCACAATACGTGTGTCATGGCAAAATACGCCGCATGGTACCCATGTTTTCGAATTTGATAAGGAAAATCGTGCTTTATTGCGGCTTCATTGGAACATAAATTAAACCATGATTAGCATAGAAATTACTACACAGCGAGTTCATACACCAATGGTTCCTAAATGTGAAACAAATAGGAACTTTCATTTGCGCACGGAACTACCGCACATACCGGCATAATTATTAGTTCCAAGTGAAAGCAACTAACCATTGCTATTCGGTCAAGACGAGCAACAAGCGTATAGGATGCGCGAGGCGTTAGGATGCCACTACAGGAACACCTTGAGCTTCCGCGACTTGTGAACGGGGCGTTAGAATAGCTGTAACTACCCCCTAAACATGGGTGCGGCCATGAAACGCGACGAAATAGTGGAGCTACACTGTACCTAATAACAGCAATTTGATATCTTTGGACGCTTGGATTCCATCCTCTTTCAGGTTCCTCTCGATCTGTCGGCTGCGAGCTGCCGCGGCACGCTCTTCGGCCGACTGGGCGCACCCCATATCGGCAGCTGTCCCTGTTCCTTGGCCGCCCCGACCCCTGAGCCGGGCCCGCTCTCACCGCTCCCTCTGCATGCGCTCCACACGCGTCCTGCCGCTCCGGCGCGACCGGAGCCACCCTACACAACGTTAGCACCCAACACACAGTAACCTAACAGTACCACTTATCACTGTTCGTACGACTTCGAGACACAAAATCTTTAAATAAACAACCGTAACTCTAAAATATCTAGGGATTTAAACAGCACCAAACACTAAAAACAGGCAACGACAATGCAAACTTTAATTGATTTTACAAATCCCTTTAAATACGAGATAATGGCGGCCGGATGACAAGCACCAACTCCACTCCGTGACAGCGACCGCGCCCCGCTCGACTGACGTTCGGGTGCGTTCGGAAATATTCGTTCGGACTCGCTCACACATGCGTGAAGGCACATTAACACACGAAAGGGAACAAGAGCAATGCGCTAAAATCAAAGATTGTCAAAGACAATACTTAAAGCTTTTTTTGTACAACATTTTTTCATTTTCTAAGGCGCTAATCTTAAATTATCAAGTCGTTAATTCGTTAGTACACTAACGTACAAAAAAAGATGAACATTTAAAATTGTAAATTATACAAAATACAGACAAAATTCTGTTAAATTTCTACAATAACGTAGAATCGTAGATTTACAAATCATGTGATCACCAACGTCTATCGTTATCGAAATACTTTTGATATAACTGCAGTGATATTATGTACTCGCAATGATTATGACTATATTATTTTATTAATAATTGCATAAAATTTAATGCTTTTACCAGATAGATTTGGCTTTTTGTTTCAAGATTTTACATAAACTTTTATAGATACCATTGGCCCTCCCTTGAAGTCCGTTGTCGTGCCATAAAAATGCCAGCAGCGTGCCAGCCAGAAAGTTTAGGTATTCAAATATTTTCCTAGAACCAATGTAGGATGTGTAGTTTGGATTTTATAAGATTGGATTAAAATGAATAAAATGAAAATATAAGACTGAGCTTTCGTTTTTATTTATTTTAATCCGATATTTTCGATTTTTACACGTCAATAAGATTGGCGAGAACTGTTTATAATATTTAAACCGTACGTACCTACACAAACGACTGAAAACCGTAAAACAATTTAGGGCCCTAAACAGTTTTATCTTACCTAGGTACTAGGGCTACCGTGAAGGGTGCTGGATTTAGTTTATTTTAGCGCAAGCGTCCAGCGCAAGAAGTCTCTTGTATTTTATTAATTAAAAGTACTTATCGTTAATTTCGCATAACAAACATACCATCACCATTATAAAATGAATGGGTACAGTAAGTACCTACAGGCTACATATAAACAAGTGCATGTGGGCTTGAAATAGAAAACAGTTTTACGGCGTAGAACCTGAATAAAAAGTCAATAATAAAATGATGAGTTGGTTTTAGAAAAGTATACCTACAACTTACATCGCCTTTACTTTCTTTTGGCGCTGATGGCTGCGCCTTATTGTTTACTAGATCAACTAGTAGAAGCGCAACAATAAAGTTCTTAGACAAAATAAATTGTTTTACCATCTAGTTGGGTATGATGGTTCAGGTGAGTGTTGCATTTTAATTCTACAATAGTGTTATTACTATTATGACATTATGTACAACGTTGTACTTACGTTGTTGTACAAGAAAGGTTTATTGCTATTTCGTCCATTTGAAATTCTAAGATATCATGCAGAGATCCTTTCAGGCTTACAAAAATATAAAGTACCTATACCAAATACCAATTGAAATTACAATTAAGTTGACCACAAGCATAAAGCTGTACCTAAACCTGTGGTCATACTTACTTTTCCCATTTTTTGGCAGAAAATGCGTAAAATAGGCTTGGGTCTAAGAGCAACCGTTACGATTGTGGTGAGTGTTCCAAATCCCATGGCCGTTAATATTATAGGGCAAGGGAAAGTTAGTAGGTACGGTTTTAGCCAGCACGAGCCCGACATACCCTGCCTCCCCATGTGGCCGGTCAGAACTCTATAACGATTTCCGAATCCCCAAAAAGAGTACTAATCAGAGCATTTTTAGCCGGGTACATAAGGACATACTACATTCATTCTCAAAAGAGGTAGGTGCCGCTATTTGGTTAATTTTTCTATTGTTATGTAGGTATCTTAATGACACTGGCAATTAACTGGTTACATCTGGAAAATTGTTACACACATTACCTACTTAAATATCTTAAACTTTAAGAACTAAATAAGTAGGTACATGGCAGATCCCAATGTCAATATCAATGCAATCTCTAAACCGATGAATACCGGCTCGGAAGTCTCAGTCAATAGAGCTCGAGTCGGTGTGCGCGCGCACCCCACTACCTAGGCAGAGGAAAGCTCCATTACCAAGGAGCAGCAGCTTGATATCCTTGGCAGCCTGGATGCCATCCTCCTTTAGGTTCTTCTCGATCTGTTTGCTGCGCGCAATGGCAGCGCGCTCCTCGGCGGACGAGGCGCAGCCCATGGCGATGGCGCGCACGGCCTGGCTCGCTACGCGCGGCAGCGCCGTGCCCCTCGCATGCTCCCGGCCCGTCGTCGCGCGCACGTAGCGCCGCGCACGCGCGAGCGAGCGCACGCGTGCTCCGGAACCAGAGAGACGCGCTCCAGCGCCACGTTACCACCACGAGATCGCCGGTGCGACGTTCCGGCCTGACGTAAGCGATGCCGAGCGCGGCGGAGTTCAAGGGGTAAGCGGAGCGCTAGAAACGGATCGAGGTGGCGCCGCGGCGTGAACCCGCGAACGAATGACGGACCGCGCAGGCCTGGATCGGCGCGCGCAATGCGCAGTCTCCGTTGCCGCCTCCACACACCGGCCGTCGCACGCTGCCCGCCCTGTTCCTCCCTCAGTCCTCCCATAATAATTACACCCTACGTCAAACCTACGCGGCGATGGCATGGCGGGCGGCGCGCGGCGACTACTACATTTAGCACAATACATTTTTGCTCAATTGTATAGGCGGGTGAAAATATTTTCATGTTATTATAATAGGTACCTAACAAAACAGAAAGCGCTTTCTACGGATAATTAACACTGATTTTGGCCATTTGTTTACTTAGGCCTATTGTAGGTTCTTTGCTGGCTGTTCTCTTTGCAATAACAATTGGTATTCTGCTCTGCCAGGGTGGATACAATTTTTACGACAACGACAACATTTATTCGACATTCGTGCCTATGGCCATCAACCGAAACAGAAAAACAACACTTGACTCGACCCGGGAATCGAACCCAGGACCGCTAGCGTAGCAGTCCTGGGCTTGGGACTACTAGGCCAACGAGGCAGTCATGGTCATAGTATTATTATTATGTATATTATGTTGTAATTTGTCTATATATTTGAATTTGTATTTTGTTTTGTTTGAAAGGTGAATTAGTCGGGAGTGTTCTTGGCTACGTTTGGCGGCTACGGCTTGAAAATCAGTCCAAGATGGCCGTCGCCACAAAATGGCGTATTTACTTATTATTTTTTCATTTTGTATTGGGGTTTTAAAATCATCTACGAGCTGGCTGTGTAGTGTACCCATACTTTTAGTTGTTGTATACTGCGCAACCAAACTGCCAACTTCAGTCGGGCCAGGTGATGGTGATGGAGGCCGCGCGTATTCAATCAAAATATAATATTGTTCTACTAGTATACCTAATCTTATTATTCTGGGCATGAGTTGTTGTACTTATTGCTTTTTTTGGAGAAGGCAGGGGAAGTGGGACTCTTACCGACTATAACCACACTTCCCTTCCGGCTTCCCCCATTCACCACGAACATGAGTTTTTAGGGGTTTTCGGTTTAATCAGTTAAGTAACACAAATCCGAAAACCAAATCTTTCTATCTCATCTAGATCCTTATAACCGTTAAAGGGTTAATAGCTGATTAATTGGACCACTCACGCGGAAAACGCTTTTCAACAGCTCTGTTTATGGGCGTCCGTTAATTACGTGAGGTGATTTTGATGAGGGCATCACGTAACTAATGGACGCCCTTAGCTTCAGAATGTTCTTACTTCCAGCATTTTCATTTATATCAAACATATCAAATTTGAACCACACAATAATAAAATAATTTAATTAACCATGAGTAAGAAACGAGAAACTTTAATACTATTAAATTAATACATTATTTTTAAATAACATTTATACATAGATGAGAATGTTTCATTAAATATAAAGTGAGCCATCAGCAGGCCCCAAGTGATGGATTCCAATGAGTAAGGCATCCACTAAAGTCCAAACTCCTAGTCCTCCAAAACTGAAAAGTTTTCCGATACCCTCTTGCCAGTGGCCAAGGTAAAACCGATCAGCACCAAATCCTCCAAGGGTCAGGGCCAAGATGACAGCTGTACCCCAGCGAGTGCCTGCAGTCCACGAACATCGGATTTTTTTCAGGAATCTGCGCTTCCCTAGGCACACTACATCATCAGAGACGGTGCAATTTGTCCTAAAAAGAAATAAATGATTCGGTTATTATGCTGCAAAGCCTGCAAAATATGTAATAATGGAGTACCACAACTAATAATACTGGTTCTGGGTGATAATGCCAAAGCATTGAGTATATAAGCAGTACAGTCACAAGCAAAAACATGTATACACTTATCAATATTCAAAAGCGATTTTCTCCTAAAGTATGGATAGAAATTTTGTGGTATGTCGAACATAGTATTTACGCACCAATACTATATTGACATTGGTGTTATCCCAAAAGTAGCAATTTTTCATTCGTGAAAAAATTGCTTTAGCACTTTTGTGTTTATATATCTTTCTCTATTTCTATTTATGTTAATTATGATTTAATAGTTAATAGAAAGGTTATACTGCTCATTAGCAGCTTATAATCATTACTTACAAGTAATATTTCAATGGTGAAGCAAGAGAGTTGCAGTTTGCTTTTTGGTCACAGCGGTGCTCCCATTTCTCAGTCTGATAGCAAAATCTACACATTGCAGTTCTATTAAAGGTTTTGGTGCCCTGAAATGTTAGAAAATATAATGTTAGAAATCGACGACGTCTGTGGTCTAGTGGTTCGAGTACGGGACTGCTGATCACGAGGTCATGGGTTCGATTCCCACAGGACACAAACATTTATTGTGATGAACTTAAGTGTTTGTGTTTGTCTGGGTGTTTCTTATATAAAGTATTATATCCATTGTCTAGTACCCATAGTACAAGCTCTGCTTAGTTTGGGACTAGATGGTGCTGTGTAAAAATGTCCCAGGATATATTTATTTATTATATACATATTTACTGTAATATCAACAGATTTTTATTGGTTTGTAAATTATATTAGTGATCGCCAGTGAAATATTCTCAAATAAAAGTTTTTGCAAAAAATACTTATCAGTAGTATTTTATGGGTAGGTAACAGTAATATTTACATAACATACCATCACACCTATATTTCCCAAAGGGGTAGGCATAGGTGTAGGACTGTACACCTACATTTCGCCAGTATGTTTAGGTCCCATGTAATAATAGGGGCGAACCTATTGTCATCAACCAAGCACAAATCCAGACTGAGCTGCTACTGGGAATTTCACAAAATCACTTTGCTTGACCCAGGGATCGAACACAGGATCTCTAGCATAGCAGGCCCTTGGGACCACTAGACCAATGAGGCAGTAATATTTAGTGTTTGTAATTAGTTTTTGAAAATACAATTGTATTATTTTTACAAATAATAAAGTTACCAGTAATAATAATATTAATAATAAAAACCAGTTCTTATTATATAGTAGGTACTTGTTTCCCTCAATGTAGAAGAGCATTAAACTGAATTTTGAAACCCCAAACATTGTGTTGATGGTTTATACTTACATTGCAAACAATTTTTGGTTTCACAGTGCAGGTATAATTGTAGAAGCCTCCATAACGGCAATCAACGGCCCTATCACAATTGATACAGGGGTACTGCAATGTAGAGCACTCAGAGATTTCCTGATCGACAGAAGGACAACTTTTCAAATACTCTTCATTCTCACTAAAATTAACCCCCTTGTCACTCGAATCATCTTTTATTTTGTTTTCTTTACTTTGAATATCCATATTATTGTTCGCTACGATAAAGAAAAACATTAAAATAACAAAAACCTCAAGTAAAACGGTTGTGATTGTTGCAGATTATAAGAAAATAACTTACCCATATCTGTAATGTGAATTGTGTTGAATATAACAAGTAGAACTAAAACTAAACCATCTCTTATACTAATTCTTAGGGGTAGCGTTCTCGGCATCGTGAAAATTATACCATTTTTTATTTGTTGATCTAATATTTCCTTAATATCGAGCTCGCAAATGCAGAAACAATAATTCACAACAACAATATTTGCTGCAAGGTCTAATGTCATCAGTGTTGCCAACAGTTTTACAAGCTTTCCACCAGATTCATCTTCTAAAACCACCAGAAAACCACTAACAAAAATCGGATGTACTTTAAAAATCGCTAAAATTTCCACTAAGCAAACTTTTACTATAAAAAAAGGGGAAGTAATTAGGTTCCTTTATTTTTAATGTAATAATACAATATTAATAAATATCAACATATTTCAAAATAGCTAGCGAAATTCAAATTTTCTTGCGTTATTTTGCAATTGGCAGTTTCGCACCGTTCGTGTTTCGCACAACAGACAAAACCGCACGAAATTTAACTTAGAAAGATAATTTTTAACCCTCGACGCAAAAACGACGGGGTGTTATAAGTTTGACGTGTCTGTGTGTCCGTGTGTGTGTGTGTCTGTGTGTGTGTGTCTGTCTGTGGCATCGTAGCTCCCAAACGGATGAACCGATTTTGATTTTGATTTTTTTATTTGAAAGGTGAATTAGTCGGGAGTATTCTTAGCTATGTTTGATGAAAATCGGTCCAAGATGGCCGCCGCTACAAAATAGCGAATAATATATTATATTTTTTCACAACTCCCTCGATATGGGTATCAAATGAAAGGGCTTAACTAGGAGAATACTGTACACTATGATAAATTTCAAATCCAAGACGGCCGCCACCACAAAATGGCGAATTACATTTCGTGTCGGGGGTTGTCTAAATTTTTATTTTAGGTTAGGTTATTATGGTTAAAATTATGTAAATACGTTTTTTTATTCGCATGTCATATTTTGATCCAGATACAACCTGGCCACTGACCAGTAAATTGCAAAAAACGCTATTCGTATTTCGCGGGAAAAAATAAAAATATTTGAATATAAGAATATTTGAGCCAAGAATCCCGAAACTTTTGCGTATATTGTGGTTTGTGCATAATTATTACGCTTGCACAAATTCGACACACTGAGCAGTCCGAGACCGAGTTCACTCAGTTTTGTAATTTAAATCTATATCTATACTAATATTATGAAGAGGAAAGATTTGCTTGTTTGTTTGTATTGAATAGGCTCCGAAACTACTGCACCGATTTAATAACTAACCTAAATTAAAAATTTAGAAAACCCCCGACACGAAATGTAATTTGCCATTTTGTGGTGGCGGCCATCTTGGATTTGAAATTTATCATAGTGTATAGTATTGTCCTAGTTAAGCCCTTTCATTTGATACCCATATTGACGTAGTTGTGAAAAAATATGTAATTCCCTATTTTGTAGCGGCGGCCATCTTGGAACGATTTTCATCAAACATAGCTAAGAACACTCCCGACTAATTCACCTTTCAAATAAAAGAAAGAAAATCAAAATCGGTCCATCCATTCGGGAGCTACGATGCCACAGACAGACACACACACACACACACACACAGATACGTCAAACTTATAACACCCCGTCGTTTTTGCGTCGGGGGTTAAAAAAATCTTTCAGTGTTAGATAGCCCATTTATCGGGGAAGGCTATAGGCTATAAACTATCATACTACGACTAAAAAGAGCGCAGTAGCAATGAAAAGTGTTGCAAAAACGGGGGAAAAGTTATCCCACGCGGACGAAGATGCTGACGGAAAGCTTGTCATATATAAGCTATAACTACTTCTTTAAAATATTCTACGGGGCATCCCTGCGTATATTGCATTGAGTGGGATGTGGCGGGATGAATCGTTTGACGGATCAGTGTTGGCTAACAGTAAAAGTAAATAGTACTCCTGAAAATGAAATTAAGTAGAAATAATATATTTCGTAACGTGTTAGTGGCTTAGTTCTTGAGTGAAATCATATTCAGTAATTGAAACTGAATTCTACTAAACCACTAGAAAAATCCACCAGCCACTAAAAGCAATATTTCGCCACTAAACAGGGGGTCAAAACCACCAGTTTTAGTGGAAAATCCACTAAGTTGGCAACACTGAATGTCATATTTTGTTGTCATTGTCACATTGTAAACTTGACAGAAGACCAGGGTTAGATTCAGACCCTCAAAAAATTATGCTACATGAAAAATAAAACAATACTATTTGTCCAAAATTACACTACGTTTGACATTTCAAGATTTTTTTTATCGTAGGTATTTTTAATAAGTTAAATTTTTCGGCGTTTTAGGTTTTGAATTAAAATTAAATGCATTCATACATACATACACTCACGCCTTTCTCCCCACAAGGGTATAAATGTATTCTGCCAGTCAGTATTATTATCATATTTTTCTTTCTCCGATTTTTACGGCCGGGTTGACCGTTGAAGTTACCTCGTGCCAACTTCCAGCTGGAAAATAAGATTGGCGAGCGAGAACTGTATGTTTTACACTTTTGTATGTTACAATCGAAAGAAATTATGCAAACTCCACAGCCATGTTAATTATTTTTTACTGTTGAATTGTTGACTGGATCAGTCATTAGTCTGTGAGCGGACAGAAATAAAAAACCGGAATGAAAGAAACGGATCAAAAGGTATTAATGTACGGTACTCGCCAAACTTATTGTACGGGTTGAAGTTGGCACGAACTAACTAAAAATCGGAAAATCCCCCCGTAAAAATCGGAGAAAGAAAAATATTGGATTAAAATTTAAAACGACAGCCTACGGATTGAGCTTTCGTTTTTATTTATTACAATCCAATATTTTTCTTTCTCCGATTTTTAGGGCCGGGTTAAAGTTAGGTCGTGCCAACTTCAACCCGGTCATAAGTTTGGCGAGAACTGTACCTACATAATTAAATATCATTTGTTTTTTCTAATGCATCGCCGCGAAAACTACGCCTGTGGCGACAGCTTTAACCTACTCTAAAGATATATAATTGAAAGAATAACATTAATCAAAAATATTTACTTAAACATTTATTCATAATATATTAAATCATCATATAATTTAAAAAATACTTTAACAAAAACATGCAGTAGGATTTCAAAGCACCAGGCAGAAATGGATCATAATTATAAGTATTAAAAATTAGAATCGAAAATGCTTTGGTAATTGAAATCATCTGTAGTAAGGCCATCTAATATAGGTTTTTTGCTATCATCATTTTCTCTAGACATTTCCGTGATAGTGGATAGGTCGGGTATAGCACAAGCAATTGGGAACAATTGTTTGAGATTGGATCCGAAGCTTCCGCTGCTTAACACTGCAGACCCAGGATCAAGAGATTTATTATTGGTTTCGTCCTCGCTAAGAAGATACCATTTGGTGGACCGAGCTGCCGGCTGCGGGGGGTCGTCTGATAGGTCCTCGGTTATGAGACTGTTGTTAGATACTTCGGTTCCAAGAGGACTGTGGTACACTGTGTCGCTGGAATTCTCGATATTGTCCATATTAGTCTCTGTAAAAGTAATTGTAAGTTATCATACTGAGACAAACGCCTAGTCTCTGGGTAAGCGTTGAGGTGTAGGCATTTTCGCTATGCTAAAGTGCGGTGACTGTTGTTTTTGTCCCAACCGATGCCTATGGAGTCACATTTAAAACTATACCAATCTGTGTGTATGCCAAAGTATCTTTATCCTACAGCAGTTTCCGAAGGGCACCTAAAAGCAACTCCGACATTTCCAAATTCGGGACTCACCTCTTGGTTTTCATGGTAAAAAAGGGAGCATTGCTATCACCCCAAAGCCGAGACCAGCGGTGCGAACAATTATACTAAGATGTATGAACCATGCCACGGCTCGCTGCTCTCAGCGGCAGAGCGCGCAAATTTTGTCTGTAGCGACACACGGCGGGAACAAATGTAGGTACGGGCGACTATATGTAATAATATGAACGAAATAATATAGCAGTGCGACTGCGAACAGCGGCAGGTGCAGCGCCGAACCGGGCGACGGCGTCGCATCGCTTGCCGCCGCCGCCATCGCCCGCCGCGCTGCTGCAGATCGTGGCTTTACCGTTATAAATGAACGACTGTTCAAACAAGATCCTCCTATCATATTTTTCAGGGTCAACCCAAAATTCACTCGTGAAGGCGTGACCACTACTTTGCTGTGCTGTCTTACAGTAACGAAAATGAATAATGTACCAAATTACAGTCAGCAAAGAACATTTTTGCAACAAATATTATGCTTTTATAAATATATAACTTTTATAGATTCTTTGAGTCTTATCAAATAAGTAAATGAGTACTTACTGTTGTAGAAGCTCACGTCTTGAGCATTATTACAAAACAAATCAGGCGTTTTATTTTCATCATTGCGCTCGGGCCGAATGATCCATGAATTGTCACCAGACTGCATCGAGTCGTCCAGCGTAATGACAGATTTGGAATTTTCTACAAACTCTACACTATCGCACACACACTCATTCGCGTGCAGGCATGTTTCAGAATGATTGTGTATAAGATCCACACTGTCATTTATAGGAAGAAATACTTCGGACTGTGTATCATTTATTCCACTATCAGTAAAAACTGAAATTCTGCTAGTATTTTGGGCTAATTTAGTACGATTTTTCTCTTCAAACTTTTTGTTTTTAGGTCTTTGTATTTTGACTCTTATGATGTCTTTCTTCTTTCTACCTTTAGATTTTTCGTTTACAATAGAGAGACGAGCGATATCTATTTCTTCAGTTACAGCACTCTCATCACGTACAAATGTTTGAAATTGAGGTGGGCAAGATTTTCTACCGCTATGAGAATAAGATTCAACATGTTCCTCTTCCACTACGGGATCTATTTTTGGAGGTATAGATTTCTGGGAAGTTTTTCTTTTACGAGGAGTTGAACATCTCTTCTTAGCTTTGGCTTTCTTTTGAGCCTCAATATTGGTGATGTCTACATCCATTGGTTCTACCTTATTTTGATCACTTTCCGTCTTAGACATCTTTTTAGCGCTGTCTAGAAGCAAATCATGTAGTTTTTTATCTAGAGTATCCGTTGCAGTAACCTGATCTTTAATATTAAAAGTGCCAATTTGGCTAAGCAATGATTCAGTAATTAAACTTTTCGGATAACTCTGGACTTCGTTTGTTATCGTATTGCAACTTTCAAGTCCGCAATCTTGTTGCATCAATGGCACGGAGACATCGACATCTGATATCATATACTTATTGCATAATGTTGATTCTTTTATTTCATTACTTTGCATTTCATTTATGGTCGGGTATTCTTCAATGGAGTTAATCATATCTTTTGAAATAGACATGTTTTCAACTACTGATAATTCAGGAGACATGGGTAGGGATACATTACTAGAACTTCCAACATCGCTAGTAATTTGCTCAGAATTATTATTATTTGTGTGATGAACTGATATTTGATTATTACATGTAGACTCCAAATGTTTGATAAAATAAGTTTTATTGCCAAATTGACTTGTTTCATCTATCGGTTCCAAATGTCTTATTGAAGTTTTCGTTTGCGGCATCAAAAGTTGGTAAGACTCAGACTTGTAAGCCTCTGTGTTCAAACTAGAATTCTCTCGTGAAATAATCTTTACAACTGCATCAGCAGACGAATTACTAGAATCACTGTAGGCATCGCAATATATATACGGATAGGACTTCCTTCTTGTACTGCGACGTATCGAATTCCTAGTTTTAATTACAAAACTGGACATATCTAACTTTTTCTTTTTTCTAAGTTCTGATTTAGCAGGACTGACGTCGGAATCTTGATAGCCTTGCGTACTGTCCATGGAGTGCAATGAGATATTGTCCAGCGACGACCGTGTCTCGGGAGATATTGTGGAGCTGTTGGAAAGAAAAGCGAGGTGTGCACATTACAAGCAAACAAAATGATAGCAGAAGCTAAAGTGCAAAACAATCAGTGTGAAGTATGCAACAAGCAACATGCAGAATGATAGGTCAATGGAAGCAGGTTTACAAACGAATATTACGTTTAGAATGCACTCACCTAAAATAGTACACTTTGCAAATTAATATTTTGATGATGTCACAGGATATTATATCTTAATTATTAACTAATGACTAAACTATATTAAAGTAAATTGAAATAATACACAATTTACCATTTAAAAGTTTATTGATCTGAAGTATTTCCACCTGCTCCCATTCTTCATTACATAATCCATTTTGTAAAAAATACATAGTTTGAGCTCCTTTAACTACTGCTTTTGTTATTTACAGAAAATTCATAAATTTTGACCAATTTAGACCATTTCTACTGAATAATTATACTATTCACAAGAAATACAGTTAAAAGATACAATCAGCTAATCAGTAAAATACTTAAATTAATATAAAATGTATAGATAGTAAGTCATTCTATGGGATATGATTTGTTAATAAACAACTCAATATGAGTACATCACTTGTACTTTTCAAATCTTATATTCTACACATAATTCATATACTCTCATTGGCAAAATTATATTTTTCTTGCTACATGCCACAAAAATCATCTGTAAAATTTTATTGATGCATACTCTCAGAACATCTTATTTGTAAATATATGTTATGTACACCCCTCTTATTTAAATAAATACAGTAAAAGCGAAGTAGAATCTGCATAATAGTAATTGATAAAATTATAATAAAAAAATATTGAAGATCCATAACAACACAACCTTTAATCTATCAATTGAAATGAAGAAAATATATACTTAAGTTTACAGAGATGAAAAAGTTTTATATATAAAAATATTTTACATAAAAATTCATAGGTATATTTACATAATGTATTAAGTTCCGTCTAGAAAAAGAGGGATTATATTGGAAAGCAATGCAACAGGGTAATAGGAACATATACACAAAGGTCCTCCTAAAGTTGCATAAACAATACAAAATTTCATCATTGAGTAGTTTCCAGAGACACGAAACTAATTGATACTTGGGACTGTCAAAATATGTATGTATGTGTACTATGTAGATTATGTAAAAATAAATTATGCAGAATATAGTTCTAATACATATACTATGATCATAGGTCATTCTTAGGGCCTCAATGCATCACCCAATAAAAATGAGGATCTTTGTTTTACATAATTAGATTACTGCTAAACGCTTTACCTTTTCTGCGGTTTTTGATTTGTCTTTCTGGTAGCAGGAGACTTTAGTGACAGTCGTTTGTTTTTTGGTGGTAGCATGTATCTGACTTCTTCATCTTCGATCTTGTCAGCATTGCTTGAATCCAATTTTTGTTTCGAACGCCGTGTCTGTATAGTATCGTTGGTGTTCACAGTTTCTGTTGAAAATAAAGTAAGTGAAATGAAAAAGACAACAACATTAAACATCATTACATACATAACATACCATCACGCTTATATTCCCCGAAAGGTTAGTAGTGGTTTAATATTGTACATCCACGGTTCGGAATTTTTAGGTCTCAAATAATAGGGGAAGACCCTAATGCCATTTACCAGTCACAAATCCATAGTCTGAGCTGCTACTAATTACATAGAATTTTTTCTTCAGGACCGTAGCAGCCACGCTAGAGACCACAGAATGATAAGGCAGAGAAAATAATATTAAGGGCTGGATAAATAAAAAAATGGAACATAATTTTTATGAAATTATCTACCAAGTAATTTAACGTCAACTTGTCAGGTGATGAAATAGGCCCCAAATTAACAACGACTAGAAAAAAGGTCTTACCATTCAAAACTTTCCGTAGCGTTCGCGTTTGCCTCTTAGACGCAATATCCGTGTCCTTTTTTTCCGATTCTGCTGGTGCACTGGTGTTTTCTGGCTCGTTGGATGTCTCGGGTTGTTTTATCGGACTGCGAGTTACCGATGTTGATGATGATTTCCGCGACCTGTCTACCTTTTGCCTAATAAAAAAGAATTTTGTTAATCATTCGTTTTTATTTATTATTTCCCTGTGCGTAAAGAGGCCAAGAATAAGTTTACCTTTTAGTGACATTTGACTCCTCCTTAGCCGGCTCATTATCTTCCTCTTTGTCTAGCTCTTCAATTTTCTTGAAGATTTCCGTTTCTATTTTATTAATTTTTTCATGTACTTCTGTAAAGATTATTAAAGATTTCTATATGTTTTTTTTATTTATTTTAAGACCAGCATTTTGTATTCAGTCTTGAAAAAATCTGCTCTTTATCATGAATTTTGTATTGTAAAAGGGGTTTCTATTCATTATTTACATATTTATTTATTTAACGGAAACAAGCAACTCTCTGCTCATAAAGAATATAGACTCTTTATGTAAATAACGCTGTTACGCTGCTAAACATCATTAACCTACCTGGATCAACAGGAGTGATAATAAGAGGTGTCGAGATCCCACTACTTGGCTCCTTAGAGTGATCAGGGGGTTCCACTATCATCTTAGATTTTGTCTCGCTAACTGCTGGCTCTACCTCTTTGTGGAATATCTGTACCACCTGCTCGAGAACCGGGTGGATTTGTGGCCAATGACCTTCGAGATGCACTTCCTGTAATGCATAAGAATGTAATTAATACTAAGCAAATAACCAAATAGTGAGTGGGCTTAGACAAAAAATGTAATCAATTATAAACTAAAAAAAACAGTATTATGCACATCCAAGTTACCTCATTATTCTTTGTGAATTTAATTTTGATTTTCTCTGGAGGGTTTACTTTCGGTTCTTCTCTTTTAACAGTTTCTTGTACACAAATTTCTTTACCTAAAAACATTAAATATTTTACTCAACACTTGCTAATAAAAAGAAGATACCTACTTATTAGGTTTTTACATAATATATTATTATAATATACTAGTATGTTGTGTTGTGAGTGCCAGAATAAACTTTCTTTCTTCTTCTAGAATAGAAACTGTTTCAGTTTCTTGAGGAAGATCTCTCTGTACTGGCTAATACAAGTCACATTGGGAACAGATCAGTCGCAGGGCGGTCATCTATTGCACGGAGTTCGTTTACACTTTGAGGGTCGGCAACGGCCGAGTGATACCCCTGGTGTTGCAAGCGTCTATAGGTTATGGTAACCGCTTACCATCAGGCGGGCCGTATGCTTGTTTGCAACCTTAGTGGTATAAAAAAAAACAGTCTACACCTTTCTATACTAGACATAACAGTGAAATAATTACGCTTACCGGTATCACTTGTAGATTCAACTGCTTGGTGATGACTAGATCTTGAGTTTCTAAAAAGAACGGCAAAATTTTATTTTCGGTTTAGTGCGACAGTGGTCGCAACATACGCTTATACATATACTAGCCAAAGAATCAGGTAAAGATGTACTTTTGTACCTATGACTACTGGTTTTGTTAAGGTCCCATGGATGAATCAGATGAATGAGGACAAGCAATTTTTTTCTGAATGAAAGGAAATCTGCTAATCGTGGCAATCGAACGAGGATGTCGAGATCAGCAGCCGCGTGAGCGCCAGCAATAAATCGTAAATGTAGCATGTGACTTACCTAAGCGGGTTAGCCTGCAAAATGGGAGAGTGTGTGTTTCTCGGCTGTGGCTCTTTAGCTTGTTCTAATAACCTATTAAAAATACAAAATATTTAAATATATCTACACTAAATAATTTTTATTATTATATATGTTTGTTTCAGTATAATGATCATTTACTTCTTTAATTCTTCAGCTTTTTTCTTTTCTTCAACATATTTCAGCTTCCAATATGACTCTCCTTCTTCTGAGTCACCTACAATCATAACAAATTACCAACAAATGATTGCAACAAGACTTCAAACTAAAAAGGGTTTATTATTGATACATAGTACATACTTTCTGGCACATATGTGAGATAATTCTTCACAATTTTGCCATCTTTGACCAGTGGATATATTTTCTTTCCATACATGACAAAGAGTCCACCTTCTTCTTCTAATGATAATATTTTGGCAGCTTGTGGCTTCCTACAAGATAAGGTAAAAGAACATAGGTCAAAGAGCGACGACTCATACTCAATGGAGTAGGACTAAGGAACTAATATCGCCACCTTCTACTTTGCCAACGCAATCTTAATGAAAGCTGCATTCCATATACTAAATACAATAAAAAAATAATCATTGGGCATTTTTTGTTGCTTAATTCGGAAAAATGGCTAAAACAAAATAATTTGCGCTTTATTGAAAATTCTAGCTAAATAGCTATCCTATCCATCCAGAATAAGGCAGTGTAATAATGCTTGCCGTCTGCATCTGGAAAATACCTATATATCGCAATAATGTGGTTCTTGATTGAACCTTGACTAAACATAATATACAAACAAACTCACAAGTATTTTCTTGTTGGTCTGTTTTTTCGGCCGCGAGGTGGTGACACGAAAGTCTCGCTGTCAGTCTCAGAGGTCCAGTCACTTGAATTAGAGACACCCATAGTGTTGTGGCTGAAATAACATCATACTGTAGTATCTGAGCAAGTTTAAAACAGTCAAATATTAATTGTAGGATAATTTTATTTCTTTATAATTCTATGGTAAATGAAAAATTTGTTGCTATAGTGTACATATCAGCAATTTATCAGTGAATTAAACTAAAAATATGAATAAGTAATACATACTGTGGAGCATTATTGTGTGATATGGTCCTTCTACGACGACTTAACTGTCTTTTACGTTTTGAGCTGACACCGCCTACAAACAATACCACATTACTAATTTCTTACACAATTTATTAACTGAAAATTCAACACAATTATTGTACATGCTAAAGGTGATATGATATTCACTAAATGAGGAGAGCATATACCTAACAGTGGAGCATATACAAGCAGTGAGGATGATACATAACTGAATTTGAATTTCGTGTAGTATAAAACATATAAAACTATTTGTTCTGACAGTTACATGCAGTCCCGCATCACTAAGATTCAGAGACGATTTTAAGTGTAAACATAAGCTTCCATATTATGCTGAAATTCTACAATTTGACATGTTATGGCAGCTTACTAACTTAGAATCTTCTTTGAATACAAGCATTCTGAAGTGACTTGCAAATATTTGGTACACATACATAATATTAGTACATTCGATTTAGGGACCTCCCTCACTACGCGATCACGACCATAGTCAGTGGGCACAGCGATGTTAAACTATGCTAAGACAACTAAGGTCGTTTGGCTTCCTATAATGGCATTTTCTTCATTAATGATAAGAAATCGGAAAAGTTTTAAAAAAAAAATCAAGCGACTGTCGTCGATAATAAACCTGAACGACTACTAGCACTAGCACTAGCCGAATCGCAGCATCCACAATGTGCGGGATCACATACAGTTATATGCTGAGTGAAAAATATTTCAACAATAATAACATAATTTGGCGATATAAATGATAGCCACATTTATATCTGAAAATGGGAATCTAAGAAATCCACAGTTTAATATCAAATTAGCTTACATGGACAATAGAATTATTTGGGCTTCGAATTTTCTGGTCTTTTATCATATTGAGGTATTAATTAAACATGCAGTCATGATTTAAGCTTATAAAAACTTAAATGTATCTTAACTTAAACTTTCCATGCCCATAACCTGTATTGCGCATTCACCCAAAATTGTTTTTTTTAATGTTCATGCTTATTTTGCTTCATTCCAATACAAATCTAAAAGCGGCAACTTGAGAAGATGCATATGACCGACACAACTTACCACTGGTGAATCCGAACATATTTGTTATAGCTTTGTCCCTTTCTGTTTTCGATGATAACACACCAGTTCGGGTTTTTTTCTTGGGTGGAGAAATCACTTGTTCATTATCATCAGATTCTGTATGAGATTTCAACATGACAACATCATTTGAAACCTTTTCCGCGGGTGTGGTTACCTCTTGTTTATTAGCTTTAGTTTCCTTCTTATTTTGTTCTGTATCACTGGACTCAGACATGTTGTATCTAGTTTTATTGAAGTGTTCATCAAATAGGCTGACATTTTGCAAGCAAAGATTTTTTATTTCTGGCGAATCATTATTATTATTTTTCCTATCAGATTTGGAGTTATCTTCCCCCTTATTATCAAAGCTTGTTGAAGGATTGTTCAAGTCACCAGCAGTTTTTTCAATTTGTGGTTTAATCAAGTTTGATTCATTTGAGTTGTTATTAAATTTAGATGTTTCATTAGTCTTTAATTCAACATTTTCACTTATAATTTCATTCTTATCCAAACGAGATTCAGAGGTTGGCTGATTGTCAATTTGTAACAATGGCTTTGGCGTCGTTACTCGTTTTTTTTTCTTATTTTCTATATTTTTTGCAGTATCCTCAGAATAAGATCTTTTCCTTGAAAATTTCATAGTATTTTGAGTTTTATCTAAGTTATTTGATGCCTCCATTGCACTTTGTGATTCTTCATTGGTTTTATCTTTGAGATTCTTAGAATGTTTATTTTTCAATGCTTCTGGGTTATTTGGTAGAGAAGCATCTACAGTGCTGTTTGAGTTATTAAAACTACTAGATTTCACTGCAGGCTCTGTGTGGGAATCATTTGCAACTAAAACAACCTCTGTATTTTCAGAATCTTGAGCAGCTGGAACTTCTGTATTTATCTCCCCATTAGAAACATCACGATTTTCTGTGCCATTCTCTGCTTGCATTGATGAAATTTCAGGATCCAAATCTATTATTGTTAAATCTTCTGTTTCAACAATAGTTTTATTTTTCCTATTGGGTGATTTCATTTCAGGTTTGTTGCCAGTGTTGCCACCATCTAATTCTTGAGCCAATACTTCTTCAACTACTTCGGCAGAAAGCCCTTTGGCATTTTTAGCAACATCAGTGGCTACACTTTTTGTGTTGGTTACTTCATTTGTAGGTTCAGGGACCTGAGGGATGTCTTCTGGATTATCATTGTTTGGTACACTATCAACTATTTCCATTTGGTTTTCTCTATCTGACTCTTCAGGTTCTGATGTAAAATCATCCAATACTTCTTGCAACATGGGTGTTAAAGGTTCAGAATAAGTAATGCAATCCCTAAGGGATTTGGAAATAGGAACTGGTTTCTCATCTCTTTCCCTTTCACCATTTGATTCCAAGTCCTTCTGTATTTCTTCAGCAGTTTCATAGCAATTATCAAGTATAACAGTGTCAGCAGAAGATCTACTTTGTTGAGGGATCTTTGAACATTTTATATTCTCACCTGTAGTGGTTTCCCCTTCGTCACTATTGATATTAATTGTTTGGTCATCTGTTGGGTTATGGCCTAAAATAGAAAAGTATCATCTTTTATTGATTACAAGACATGTTTCATCATTAGAAATAGATCATCACATCAGAATGCCCTTGCTGAAATCAAAATAATTCGGAATTTAAATGCAGCACATGGCCACTACAAGATCTGGTATTACTATAAACAATTATACTCTGGTTGTAAATGTTGTAATGACTGTTGCTGCTAAAAAAGCCAGTCACTGCGCCCATTAGCTGTGGTCGTGATGCATAGTGTGGTCATTACTTTCTTAATATACATAAAGTAATTTCCAAGGATGAAGAGACAAAGAAGAGACAAATATTTTTTTAAAGTTTTTTCAACCATGGATAGAATTGGGACTAGTACCATTCATTTTGTCTACAGTAAATGCTTGAAAGTTCTGTTATATATTTCTTTTTCATGCAGCTTAAACAATTTTTATATTAATTTCATTATCTTTGTTTTAGAGTTTACTGTCAAGCAGCTCTAGCATTTTTTATGCTACAGCTGTTAAAACCACATAATAATATAAAACCTACAGCAAATAATCAAGGTGAAAAGACTAGTGCAGATTTATGGGGAACTTATCTAACTTTAACCAATAAATGTACTAGTACTAATTTGAATTGTGTTTTGTACTGATATTTTTTTTTATAGAAATAGGAATTAAATACCTATATTTGCTAAATACCTATATCTAGGGATGACTATATTATTTCAATATTGGTACCATTTTAGAGTAACATAACATACCATTTGAATTTGAATCGTCACTAATGGTTCTGATTTCAAGTTTATTTTTGTTCATATCCATAACATCATATCTGAAATAAATAGATATAAGGTATACAATAAGGTACAATAACTGAATTTTACAATTATGCTAATATTAATAAAGATTAGGTACCATAATAATTTGTTCCAAGTTCATGCAAATTGCAAAACTAATACCTATAAGTTAGCTTTTGCAATATGCATGAACTTGGCAAATAGTGTGTAGGACAGGAAGCCGTAATATAGCAATGGAGGCTCCTCGCTGATAAACAACAAGGATAACTGCATATCTAAAACTATTTTTCTATTTAAATATTAGCAAATAAGACAGTAAAAGTAATAATAGTTAGGTAATAAACAAACCCTGCTCGGAAGCTGCTAATTTGATCATTGGTTAGCCCGTAGTATGGATTATGAATGTCTGGAAGTATGCGCTTTAAAAAGGTTTCTTTCAGACTCTGCCAAGTTCTCTTTGTAAGCTAAAACAAATATCAAATTATAAATTACATACAAAAAAAAATGCTTATTCTGTGGAAAAATTAGACAAACTGTTAGACACATAGATATAGTTTCAGTTTACCTGTGAACTGGCAAAATCCATCCACATTTTCCTGCCCTTGATTTTGTCATAGAACTTATTTGTTACTATATACTGCACTATGGCCAACATCTCTTTCATGGTATACGATTTTCTAAAAATAAATTTGCAAAACTAAAGACACCAAAATGCGATGTTAGTGTAGGTAGTATCTACAGTCGAGAGACGCTCATTGTGTTAGAATGTGCAATATTTCTACAAGCAATATCTTGTGGTTATTATTCTGGAGCCAAACTATTTAGTTATTTGCAAACTTACCCCGACATTTTGCTCTTTTATCCGTTTTATATCGTTAAAATGCAAACCGCAGCTATATTATACAAATTTGGTGCAGCTACTGTTTCCCAGTTAGCTCAGAATCATCATTTAAGATTACGGTGATTTAACAAATGCCTTAGAATCAAGTTGAATTTGGAATATACAATTTAATTCCTGGTCAATTACACTGAACATAACCTGAATAATCGGCAAATTTTATCAATAATTATCAATCGGGCCGCTAAACACCATCCAAACTTGTTAAATGCAAACCAAGCAATGCCAACAAAACAATAAAAAATGTTGTGCTGCCAACGTAGAACATAGATCGTAGAGAGAGGAACCGAAAGACCAACGTTAGAGTGTTAGACAAAGGTACAGACACAGTTCTCGCCAAACTTATTGTCCGGCTTGAAGTTGGCACGAGCTAGGTTCAACCTGGCTGTATCTATCAGAGAGAGAAAAATATATGATTAGAATGATTTAAAACGACAGTCTACATCTTGAGTTTTCGTTGTTATTTATTACAGTGCAATATTTTTCTTACTCCGATTTTTACGGCTGGGTTGAAGCCAACTTCAAGCCGGACAATAAATTTGGCAGAACTGTATTTTACTAGTTTTGACGTGATATGTTGGCGTGATAAGGACCACAGAATTGTATGCTAAACATTCGTCATGTAATTTTTGCTCTTTGTTCTTTTTCTTGTGAGAGGGAGAAAAGAATTAGTCATTGGGTCTATTAAGGACCGATACATCGATATATCAGCCAACTTAAAAACCAAATTATAAAAAAGCCAAAAAAAGGTAATTTGTAATCTTTTAACTTAAAAATGTTTATATTATATGATTTTGATAACTTTTCGATACTTGGAATTTTATATTGATATATCAATATTTTTTCAACATCCCTACTATTAAGCGCCTTATTCATTGTCCATATGTCCGTACGTCCCCAAGGTCACGCACGATGCGCAATGAAAAAGGACTGTGTGTTTCGGCGTGCGTTAAGCTTTGTCAAGCACCGTGTAGGGATGTCGGAAATTCAAAAAATATCGATACATATCGTATCGATATTTTAAAAAAAATATATCAATATCGATATTTATATTTTCAAAAAATATCGATATATCGATATATCGGCCAACTTAAAACTAAATTATAAAACAGCCAAAAAAAAAAGGTCATTTGTTATCTTTTAACTTTAATTTTTAAAAGATTACAAATTTAGTTTTAAGTTGGTCGGTTTATTGTTCTGAAAAAAATATCGATTTTGATACTTTTTCGATACTTGGAATTTTATATCGATACATCGATATATCGAAATATTAAATATCGCTCAAAAATATCGATATATTTAAAAAAAATATCGATATATCGATATTTTTTCAACATCCCTAGCACCGTGGCCTTGGCGGGACGTACAGCAGCGATGGACCATGAATAAAGCGTCTTTTAGTTTCTATCTACGGTCCTATATAACTATTGTAAAGAAGTTTGACTACCTATAGTTCCATGCCTTTTGAAGATGTTTTGAAGAAAAATCATAGACAGAGAATTCATTTATCTTTAGATTAAGAGAGAAATAGACAAAAAGTAACATAAACGTCAATGTCAATCAAATTATCAAAATTCAAATGTAAACGTCAAGCAAATGACTGAGGCGCGAAACTGTGATTTACGGTGCCTGTTGACTGTTGAGTTGAATTACCTACTTAAAATTACTTTCATAACATTATTTGACACTAATTTTACACTATACAATGGAAAATAATGGATATTTATCGATATCTGATATATTAGTTACGAATGAGAAAATACCTTGTAAATTTTTACACGACTTACCAAAAATGGGTTAGTACTTACATATAAAAAAAAACATACTAATGAAAACCAGATTTTCGTGTTCATTTGCAGAATTATTAACTACACCAAAATTTTTAATTTCACTTCTTTATTCTCTACCTCTAGGTTTCTTAGATCCATCTGCAGCCGAAGATGATTTAAGGACCGGAACAAACGTAGAAATACCCCTTTGGTTGGCCGAATCTTTATACTCCAGAAGACCTCCTCTAGTTTCGGTTGAATTACCAAAAATTTACAAAGATTCATATAGGGAAATCCTTAATGCAGATGCTTGTACTGTAGACATGCACAAACTAAGTCAATATTTTTATGAGTTTGGATGTTACATAGCTAAACATGATATAAAAGGTGAAGTTTCATCTACTCTCATTAATGTAAGTGTTTTATATCTTCTGATTAATATTATTTTCCCAGTACTTGTAGGTTGTTGATGGTCTCATTTAAATATGTAGTGCATATTGTAGCTACTACAGAACTTTCAAAATTTTTACCACTAATGCAATCATCATATTGATTCTATAAATCTTTTATACCTATGATATAAGTACTTTTGTTTTATTTCAGACTTTTAGACAAAGATTCAGAATGCTATTATCAGCCAGTGTATCAACTGACTCAGTGGGGGCCATTCAACCTTTATCAGTGAGTGAGCGCCAGCAGGCTGCTGCAGCTGCAAGCACCGAGAGAGCTCTTGCTACCTGGCTACAGCGAGGAGACAGTGTCCTTACTACTGCAGATATGGTTGCTAATCATAGAAAAAGAAAAAGAGCTGAAATGGAAATGTTTTGAATGTATACCTAGTTTTGTTTCTTATTTTTTTAACCTTTCGCATTAGGTATCTTATTAGATACCTATTACCTTACTATTTATACAAATTAAATAAACCTATTGTTGGGTCATGTATTGACTTCTTTATTCCTATCAAATAAATAATAAACTTGGACTTCCACACCGAAGGACCTGGAGGCCTTTGCCTAACACAGGAAGGAAAGCAGTGGCTAAACAAAATAATCACCATATATATATCAGCCATGATCGTCCCACTGCAGGGCAAAGGCCTCCCTTTCCTCCTTCCATAGGTACTTATTTAATCTAGTCCTACCAGATAATAGTTTGAGTATGGGGTGGATTGCAAGTGGTAATATCTGCTGGGCTGGTTAGAGTAACAGCATACATACAATGGTCCATTTCAGAGGACAAGTGAGGAAACCAAACCCACACACAGAAGAGTGTATTCTCCATGATGATGATGCCTGCTATTCAGCTGTTGAATGTAGATATTAATCTTGTAGGTTGCTTGTACTTATTTTTTGAAGACCATTATTAAAAAGTGGTGCCAATGCTGTTGTACAACTTCAGCATTAGTGAAAACGAAAATCATCTAAAAGTAAAATTTAGGTACTTCTAAACTTAATTCAAATTCAAAATATTTTATTTCAATTAGACCATATAAATAGGCACTTTTGAATTGTCAAACTAGTTGCACGGTTCCAAAAAGTGGGACTTATGGAGAAGAGCCAGCAAGAAACTCCATAGTCATTCTTTTAAAAAAAATATAGGCAAGTAACAGTAAAATTTTGTGATGAATAGTATGAGTATAATGCAATATGATGTGTATGACTAAAAAAAAGGACAAAAAACAAACAAAGGAACATAGCCATTGCAGTAAGAGCTGACCAGTCCCGACAGACAGCACCCGTTCGCGAGCATGACGTGTGTATCGGATGTGTAATAGAAGTCAATTTTTAAATTTTCTCATCTTTTTATGTAATTCTCAAGGCCACGCATTGATTTATAAGTACTACCTACCTAGTAAAAAGCCCTTTTTCCTTGGCTCTACGAAAACCGCCCTCTATCGGCAGTAACTTAAAAATTCCCTCTAGAGCAAGGGACATTAGGCCTTGGGTTCGATTTACTGGATCGGTACTCCAGCAGCGTTATTGACTTATTTTATGAAATCAAAACCAGGTAGGAGACAGCACCCACTGCACCACCCTCCTATTAAATTAAATAGATTGCGCATAATCCCTTATGGAAAATCCGCCGCCTGAGGCAGCAGGAGCAAGGTGTCAGGCAGGCAGGAGCAGGCATGTCGGATTATATAACACAGTAAAATGTGTAAGTCAGTAAGTACACCTTTTCTCAGTCATTTATTTAAGCAAATTGAACTGTAAACACTAACACTTGATTGTTTTGTTCGATAGAAATTCGATCATGATTCTAATAATAAGCTGATTGGAACAGTGGATCAACAATTGAATGTCACGACTATTTATACAGTTGAGAAAGTTCGAGCAGCCATCAATGACTGGTATAGATGTCCGTTTCATAGGGCTGAGCCATATAATCAAAACAAATAGAGACAATTTAAAAATTTGCTAAGTAAAAAAATTACATAGTAGTATAAACCTACCCTACAAAAGGTTTTTCAAACTTGAGTACTCAAACTGTTACATTTCACGTTATTTTTTTACTTTGAAGGAGTAGAGGGAAATGGAGTCTAAACACAATTGCCCGATTTATAATAAACCTGTTTGCATGAGCAGGAGACGACATCATTTCATAGTAACGGTCGTGACGGTATAGAATTAGAAAGCACAACGGCATAATGTGTGTACGAAGGTATGCTAGAACAAAACGCAATGTTTTTGATTAGATAGGTAATAGGTACATCCTTTAATAACAAATTTTCCTCATCTACTACCTAAGAGGCAACCATAGAAAATTAGTACAGGAAGTGGATGTATATAAAAGCATTTGGCACAGTGTGCTGCAACTCAGTCGTTCAGATTATTTACTCGTGCCATAACGCTACAACGCAAATCGAAGCAACATGGATTTTCCAAGGATCTGTCCGGCTCGTTGGCTATTAGACCAAAACTTCGGCATGTGCATGCCTCCACACGACTTTTTGCATCCATTTTACGACATGGATTCGAATTATTTCCGGCCCTGGAAGTGGTACAACCAAAGTATTTCTAAAGAATTTAGCTCAACAATAGAAAACGACAAAGGTAATTATAAAATTACTTTGGATGTTCAGCATTTTCGCCCCGATGATATCAGTGTGAAAGTGACAGAGAATGAAATAATCGTGGAAGGGATACATGAAGAAAGACCAGACACTCACGGATTTATTTCGCGACAATTTAAGAGGCGCTATGCTTTGCCAAGTCATTGTCCCGCCGAGAATGTCACTTCAACAATGTCTTCCGATGGAATCCTGACAGTCATTGCTGAGAAAAGATTTTCCAACAATAAGGAAAAAATTGTGCCCATCCAGATCTGTGGTGCACTATCGAGAAAGGCACATATTGAAAGCAAAATGACGACAGAAGTCAAACAGAAATCAAAAGAAACTTTGAAGGATACAACAAGTAATAAAAATAAAACTCAAAATATATTGCTTAAAGAAGAGCACAGCCGTTTACTTAAACCAGAATTACTAAGAGAAACAATCTCAGACAGTAATGGCGAGAAGATGTCATCGAAACAAGTTACTGATATCATGGGAATGTCTGAAAAGAAAGATGCTATCAATATCAGTGGTTTGTCAAATAAGATTGACAAAACTCATGCAAAACCAAATTTAGGACTATCTGAAATTACAGAACAATCAGGACAACATTTAGCTTCTACTTCAGAAATGTGTGCAATGAAGGGCATGTCCAATTTGTCCAAAACACTGATTGAAGAAAGTTCATCCTCCTATAAGTCATCATCATCATCTATGTCTTCTACTATCAAAACCAGTGGAAAGATTGGTGAATGTACAAGTGACATCATTAGCGCCAAATTGAAGGAAGCTGCTGAAAATATATAAAAAAAATATGCTTGTCATTTTATAGTTTTTTTTATTACTTAATTATAAAATATCCTTCTTTTATTAAAAATTGAATCTTAATTTCTTACAAGTATAAGATAATTTCATTGGTAAACTTACTGACAAGAGCATATTAAGACTATTACTAGTTTAATTATCATTGAATAAATTAGTATCTATAAACAAACTTCACTTTAGCGAAGCACAATATCAATACCATTTTATAGCTATTATTATTATGAGATCATTGAAGACTATTATATCAAGTAAGTATTAACATTAACTTGAACATAATATAGATAATAATGTGACCTTATCTTGATGTATTGGAGGTCATTCCAAGTCAACAATTGATTGTGTAATGCAAGAAAGTAATGTTAATAAAGCTAGCTAGCCTGGATTTTACATAAAAATAAACATAACAAGGGAATAACAAGCTATAACACAATAGAATCAACACAGTAAATACATAAATTCACAGGGTCCACTATGCATATAACATTACAATTATCCTTATAATCTAATTAAGTCTCATCCTCACAGCACTCTTGCACCTCATCATTGTTTTTATCACTAACCAGTAGTTCCGAGGTGCAGCGGTACGGGCGTATTGATTGTTAACATCTGTCATTCTTGACTGACGGATTCAGGTCGTGAAAGTAGGCATGAGCCATAGCATCATCAGCAGGCATTCTCAATGCAGGGTTGCAGGTGAGTAGGCGGGCAAGAAGGTCTCTACCTCGTGCAGGTAGTCGGGGCACTACTTGAGCTAGTCCCAGGCTAGGTTGATAGACAGGCAGTGGTTTGTAATCAGGCAGTTGAGTCACACCAGGCCATGTGTCCTCATTTGGAGTACCTGTAATAACATAAAAGGTGCAGGGATGAAATAGTTAATCTTATTAGCTAAGAAGACTGACAATTTCATTTAATCACAATATTAAATTTGTGTGAATGTGTAATGTTATGAATCATATATAATTTATATCAATTGTTAGACAGGTGTTGTATACAATATTTGTAATTGTATAAAATACAATGTATCTTAACTATTATATGAATTATTGGTAATTAAACAACATACTTTCCATGTCAAGTAAATTAAAACTTATATGTATAAAACTTGAACAAAAAGGGCAACAAAATGGAACACTTACCAAGAAGTTTGAAAATCCTCTTCAATTGATCATCAACGTCAGATCCAGGAAACAGTGGTCGTCCTGAATTTGCTAGCTCAGCAAATATGCACCCAGCTGACCACATGTCAATACTTGTTGTGTAAAGCTTAGCGCCAAATAGCACATCCGGGGGCCGATACCAGAGTGTCACTACCTCCGCAGAGTAACACTTCACAGGTATACCGAAAGCCCTAGCTAATCCAAAGTCCGCTAATTTCAGCTCCCCATTTTTGTTGATTAACAAATTCTGGGGTTTTAAATCCCGGTGTAAAACATTGTGGCTGTGACAGAAGGCGAGCCCTCGAAGTAGTTGATACATAAAAGATTTGACGACATCTAAATCAATCTCGCCGTTCAAACTGTCGAAATATTTCTTTAGGTCTTGATCGCAATGCTCAAAAACAAGAGTTAATTTCTTTTCACTGTGTAAGACATCGTAGAGCCGCACTATATTTTTATGTTTTAGTTCTTTTAGAAGGCATATTTCACGTAACGCGGATGATGGTACTCCTTCATCGTCGTCATCTAACCTCACACGTTTCAGTGCTACTATTTCATGAGTGTCTTTGTTTTTAGCTTTGAATACCGTGCCGTAGGTCCCCTCACCGATTTTTTCTAATTTTTCGTATTTCTGCATATTTTACTAATGTAAAGTTATACAGCAGTACAACAAAAATCGATTGTTTACTCCGCTCTCCTAGGGATGTGAAAAAATAATCGATTATGAAAATAATCGATTTTTAATCGATTTTTTTGCCAGAAAAATCGATTAAAATAATCGATTTCAATATTTAAAAAAATCGATTAATAAAAAATCGATTTATTTTGACTTGTGATTTTTAACAGCAACATCTGTTTATGAAGTTATTAGTTTCGTGGAAGTATTCTTACAAATTTTAAAAAGCAATACTAATGTTTTATTAGGTTTTTATATCAAAAATCGTTTTAATATTAATTATATTTTGATAATATTAACTCTCATGTTTCAATAAAAAGACAATATGTAAAGTTTTATTTTCTTCTAATGACTGATGAATCAAACTTTACATATTGTCAGTGTTACTAAACTGTTTTACGGCAAGGACTGTTTCACCGACTTGAATACTGGATTGAATCCGTTTTCTTTGTTTGAAAGTTTTCTTTTAACGTTTTTTTTGTTTTAATAAATAATAATAATAATAATAAATATTTATTACCGAAAACATTGTACAAAACACTTGATACTTACACTACTTACTTATTAATTACAACTAATATTACTACTATTACATTACTCTGGCTGATTATTACTGGCATTACTTTTGATTTTTTAATAAGTAAAGTCATAATTACGGATATTTCATACGTTTAATTTGATATCTCAAATAAATAAAGAAAAAATCGATTTTTTTGAAAAAATCGATTATTTTTATTATAAAAATCGATTATTTAGTAATCGATTTTTTTACAAACAAAAATAATCGATTTATTAATAATCGATTTTTTTTGTTGGATGTCACATCCCTACGCTCTCCTGAGTTGAGCTGTTGAGCAGTTGAGTTACACAGATACAGATTTAATATATTATAGCAAGCTATTGATTGGGTTACACCGGGTTTCGTGAAGTATCGCTATCAACTGTCGTATTCGTAAAATAGTAAAGTTTTTTTTTTAGATTCTCTTCGAGCAATTTTATTTTCAATCAGTCGACACTTCGACAGACGACCGACACGACATTTCACGACAGTCAGCCAGCCTTAGTTCAGCTCAGTGTTGGATTCGGGCATGTTCAAAACGATAGTACAAAAAATTGAAAAGGATAGTATTTGTACAAAAATTATAGTACACTATTAATTTTGTTCAAAAGTCATTAAATGAATACCAATATATGCAAAATTTACCTCTTCCAAGTTTATCAGTTATTCAATATTGTTTTGATCATTATTAGGAAGGTGTTGCCTGTTCGTGTCATCTTAGTCATAGATATAATTATAATTCCATAGATTCGCAATGTCAGTAAAAAAATGAGACTGAAAACCAATTGTTTATGTGTGTATGACATGTTAATGTGTGCATTAAAAGTGCTGCGCCTGAAGTTAATAGGATTATTATCGATATCGATAACGGTGGACGATATCGGTTTTACAGCTGCATACAATATTATTTAAGTGTGGGGAATAGCAATAATTCAACAATGTTTTTTCTCATTTGTCCCACTTAATGACTAAAATATGGGGGAGACCAGTGGCATCCCACTGGTCAAGTGAGAATACACAAAACTACCAAGTATCTAGTATGTAATCAGAAATCTTGGAGAAGGCCAAATCCTTAAATAAAACACAGATTTTAAAAATATTTACTATTCATATTAGTAGTAGCACTGAGAAACGCGACGAAGTTGCAAACACTGTATTCGCTGCCGACGATAGCGCGATGACTCATCAAGCGCCTGCCGTTGCGCCGCCGACGGATCGAGTGAAGGAGTCGGGACACACTGCCGTACTGAATGAAGTTCAAGCTGGTATACAACAAACTTTTGCAAATGTTGTGCGAAGTAGGGATCGTGCGCAAAACAATGACGATTGGATATTGGTACAGAAAAAGAAGAGGTTTACAGGGAATAAAGGGAAAGCTGCCGTAAATTCGGGCGAAAAATTTAAAGCAGCGGATATTAAAATTCCTCTATATGTTTATAATGTTGATAAAAGTGTTTCCAAGGAGGATATAGTTACATATATATCCCTTTCAGACCTGATGCTAAACGGCAAGGTATTTCAAATTGAAAGTTACTGTTTCTAACTAATTTGGGGTCGCTGAAAAAGAATATGATACTGAAAAAAATCTAGGAAAACTGAAAATCAGCTTTTCAGAATACTCACGATTGTGAGGGATCGGGTCAAGTCCTGGTACACTCACGATTGTGAGGGTTGATAAATAAGACCATTTAATATAAGAAATTAAACTTTAATCATCATGAAAGCAGTAAAATTATTATAAATTGAACAGTATTAATTATTTAACGTTTATAGCAGTTTTTTTCCTAAAAAAGATGGTACATAGGGTTTCGTAAACCAGCTTACTAAACAATATGCATACATCTTCCACGGTTGAAGTAACTGAATAGGTTTCCCACGAAAATCCGTCTGGTCCAGGTATTTCTAGCAACTGGAGCTGCTACAACAGGAGCCCTAACATCTTCCTCCTGGTCTCCATCAGATGGGCTTTCGAGGTCTTCCCCTGGGGGTAGCCAATTTTCGTCTTCGTCGGAGTCGTCACCGAAATCTGAGTCATTTATTGCGTCCAAAATAGCTTCATCGTTAAATACTAAATTTCTTCTACTCATAGTAATTGTTTAACGTCGAAACAATACCTAAAACAAAGCACAAAACAGTTTTTATTTGAATTAAAATACCTACAAATTTTATAGTTCAAACCGAACCCTCACATTTGTGAGGTTTATTTTTGCGACACCAAAATCCATTGAAATTAATCACTAATCCACTATTTTTAATCTCCAAGGCTATTTTCCATTCATTATTAACACAATAAAACAAAAAGAAACACTAATAATGCTTACCAGAACGAAAATAATTATCACCACGATGACAGGTCGCGACACGTTCACGCCGTGCGGCTTCGGACGCACACTGACTCACAGAGATGCTACCGGTCACGAGTCGAAAAAATACGTAGACATAAAGAACTACCCTCATTTTCGTGCGAGCTTGCCCCCGTTAGCTTACCGTTTCCGAGTGAGCCTATATAAAATCGTAAAGTCATACTCACAAAAGTGAGTATACGGTCCGAAAGGGATAAAGGAAAAATCTAATTTGCAAGTACAAGTAGAGAGGATGACTATGAAAAGGGCTAAAGACTATAATAGTTACAAAATTTATATACCGAGACATAATGAAGATGTTTTCATGAACGACGAGTTCTGGCCGCACGGCGTATCTTATCGCCGTTTTATAAATTTCAAAAGAAATGATACAGGCTCTGGGGAGACACAGATTACCAATACACATAACAATAATGGATAGATCTGTCAAGATGATAAGCTTCAACTGTAAATGTGTTAAAACATCAGCTGACTGTATTAGGCGGCTGTGTGTATCAAATGACATAATAGCTTTGCAAGAAACTTGGTTGATGACTCACGACTTAGCATTTCTTGACAGTATAAGTGATGAGTTTGCTTGTACTGGGACCTCTGCAGTAGATACATCGGTGGGCATACTTCGAGGGAGACCATATGGAGGAGTGGCACTGTTATGGAGGAAAAGTTTATTTCCTTCGGTTTCTGTGGTATCTTGCAATAATGTCCGTCTTGCGGCTATTAAAATGCAAATGTTTGAGCGAGAAATACTAATATTTTCAGTTTATATGCCTACTGATTGTAACGATAACTTAGTTGAATTTACGGACTGCCTAAGTGAAATTACGGCAATTATAGAAAACAGTAATATCCAGTCGGTGTTTATGTTGGGAGACTATAACGCTCATAATAGTGGATTGTTTTGCGACGAACTATTCAAATTTTGTGATGACCAGTGTTGGTCGTGCGTGGATATCGAACTCCTACCGCCTGATTCGTTTACGTTTGTGAGTGAAGCGCACGGGTGCAAACGGTGGCTCGACCACTGTGTTGTTACTGAAGCAGCGCGGCGCACAATAGTTAATGTGGAGGTACTTTATGATAGTTTTTGGTCCGATCATTTGCCTTTACAAGTAGAATGTGATTTAAAGGTAATTGAGCCTCGTATTATGCTATCGAATGATTGTATAAGCAATGTTGTATGGGGGGAACGGCACCTAAAACAAATAGAAATGTATGAAGACTTATGTCACTCCTGTTTACGTGAGATAGATTTTCCTCTCGAACTATATAACTGTGCGGACTCAATATGTAGGGATCCAAATCACCTATCTATTTTAGATGTTATGTACAAAAATATTATTAGTATACTATCGATGTCTGCTAAACGAAGTTGCATATTTGTTAAGAATAAAAAGTACAAACCGTTGATAGGGTGGAATAAACATGTTAAAAATGCTCACGGAGAGGCCCGGCTTGCTTTTCAAATGTGGATACTATGCGGTAGTCCGACATCGGGAAGTATTTTTGATAAAATGTATGAAACTAGAAAGAAATTCAAATCTAAGATGAAATGGTGTCGTGATAATCAAGTACAAATCAAGATGGACATAATAGCGGAAAATCATAACAAAAAAGATTTCAGTAAATTTTGGAAAAATACAAACAAAATTAACCCCAAGCAGAGCCTCCCTGCGAGCGTGGCAGGTAAGTGCAACCCCTTGTCTATAGCAAACATGTTTATGGATCAATTTAAAGTTGTCCCAACATTGAACCCTGCTGCGTTAGCGTCACCGTATGTGTCCAGCGTTGAAGGGGTTTTGCCAGTGAAGTTCACTGCCGGAGATGTTGCAAATGTTATCAAAAATATGGTAAGGGGTAAATCTCCGGGGCATGATCACCTCAGCGTTGAGCACCTACGGTATGCGGGTGTGCACTTGCCGCGGGTACTGGCTATGTTTTATTCGTTGTGCATGAGTCACTCCTACCTACCGAATGACCTTATGAAAACCATAGTTGTCCCTATAGTTAAAAACAAGACAGGCGATGTTGCTGATCCTACAAATTACAGGCCAATTTCCTTGGCTACTATTACAGCCAAAGTGCTGGACTGTCTGCTTGACACACATATGGCCACCCGTATAAAATTACATGATGCACAATTTGGCTTTAGGCCCAGTCTATCGACAGAGACTGCCATTTTGTGTCTCAAGCGGACTGTCCAGTATTACGCAGATAGGAAGACACCGGTCAATGCTTGCTTCCTCGATTTATCGAAGGCATTTGACTTGGTGTCCTACGACATCCTATGGGATAAGCTGTGCCGGGAAACTGAAGTAGATAAATCAGTCACTTCTTTACTTAGGTACTGGTATCAAAACCAGACTAACCATGTGAAGTGGGCAGGTGAAATGTCTGAGGAGTATCGATTGAGTTGCGGGGTGAGGCAAGGTGGGATAACTTCGCCTCGCCTCTTTAATCTATATATAAATCAGCTGATCGTTGAACTTAGCAACACTAATATCGGTTGTCACATTGATGGAGTTTGTTTTAATAATATTAGTTACGCTGACGATATGGTGTTGCTGAGTCCCTCGATCAGCGCTCTTAGGCACCTTCTGGAGATTTGTGAACGGTATGCGGTGGCTCAGGGACTTAGGTATAACGCTAGAAAGAGTGAGTTACTTGTGTTTAAGGCGCGTGGTAAGTGTTACTCTAACGTGCCACAGGTAACTATCAGCAACACTCCTCTTAACAGAGTCAAGCAGTTTAAATACCTGGGTCACTGGGTCACTGATGACCTGAGTGATGACCTGGATATTGAAAGGGAACGCAGGGCGTTGGCTGTCCGATGCAATATGCTGATCCGCAGATTTGCACGATGTAGTAAGCAAGTAAAAATGACACTCTTCAGAGCTTACTGCCAGTCATTCTACACGTGCAGTCTGTGGGTTAGGTATACGCAAAGGTCATACAACGCCCTGCGTGTTCAGTACAACAACGCGTTTAGGGTGCTAGCGGGGTTGCCTCGATTTTGTAGCGCTTCGCGAATGTTTGCTGAGGCAAGAATTGACGGCTTCCATGCCATCATCCGCAAGCGTTCTGCTTCGATCCTCCGCAGAATGCGTGGTAGCTCCCACTCACTTCTGAGCGCGTTGTGCGGTAGGTGGGACTGTCCAATGCTCCGGCACTGGATCGGACTTCATGCGTCTACATGTACGTACTATATACTACGTGGATAGTGTGGGGTTCGGCTCCAGATCTTAGTATAAGATTTTATTATAGGATACTAACATTAGTTTTTTAAGTTTTCGTTACTAATACTTCTGTATGGATTCTTGTGATCTGAATTAAAGTTTTATTATTATTATTATTATTACAATTATTACTAAAAATTATGTACAGGTAACTTTCGTTTACAGTAAAATATCTATCAATAATTTTATAATCTTGGCTGTACATATCATATATAAACACTCATTTTTCAATATATTTATGTAAATATAAAAATGTATATTTCTTATTTTTTCTTACGACAAATAGTTAAAACAGAACCACTTTATAGTTTTCGCCTTGTTTTACCTCCTGTTGATAAGCAGTGCTCATGGTAGTGTTAACTGCTTATTGTTGAATGTTTGTGCGGATTCCAATTTTGTCTATTTAACATGCGCAATCACTTTTTACTGGATTTATGGGAAATCTGCAAATAATGACTTAATCTCATAAATTCAATTCAAAGTAGGTATCTATCTACCTAACTATGAGATTTTGTCAGTGCAGCAACATTCTGAATTTGCGACTATGGTCTAAATTGCTTACGTAAATTGGTTTACCTTCACTAAATACACCTCAGACTCTGAGTGGCCTTTATGATAATCGACAAATAATATTATATTATACCGACATGTTGTTCACCGACCACCAAAGTCGATAATCGACACCATCAATATAAACAAATCAAGAGCATCACTAAAAGTGAGGTTATAAATGCCCTCATATTTCCGTATTTGTTATTTCTTTAATATTACTGTTTCGTGACCTCTAATGCATTTTAGTGATCTAATAAACAAATTTAGCATTATATTTTCTCCAAATCTAACACATTTACGTAACAATTATTAAGAAATGATGATAGTAAACAAATAGTAAACATACCGATTAAATTAGTAATCCTGTGGATTTTCCATCTTTTGAGAATTACAACCTGGTACTGCACAAGTTACCATCGTAATCACATGAATATTACACGGATACACACTTAACTACACGTAAATAATCCCAAAATTTCGCAGGTTTACATTTGCCGGAACCCCTATTCACCGCAATTGTATACATGTAATGTCACGTTTACAGCGTCATTCTCTTTTTCTTTCTAACACACCAAAGTGCCATTAACTTCAGTAGCTCTCTTTTACTCTTATCTCCAATCTATGGAGTATATTATATATCTATGATCTTAGTAAGGTTTATTTACTGAATATTCTCTCACAAAGAAGACTTTTCGTTTCGAAGGGCACTCGAGGAGAAAAGACGTGAAGTTACGAGATTTATTTTTATTCTTGTGGTTTCTTAAATATTGGATTGGTAGTAAATGGTTTTTATATTAGTTTTTAATGCAAAGTAATGAAATTATAGTGTTTTTCGTACTATCCTTAGATATGGATAGTATATAGTACGAAGCATGAAATTATAGTACAAATACTATAATTATAGTACGAAATCCAACCCTGGTTAACGTTGCTACTACTATGTACTTGATGGTTGTCATTTTGTTTTGACATAATTGACAATAACATGACATGAAATTCATACCATGAATAATGGAATGATAAAATGCATAATTAAACATTCATATTAGACTGCAAGACCATAGATATATATTATAAGGCTATGTGCAAGACTTTGCATAGAATTTGTGCTTAAAAGACAATATATTCAGGGACAATGATAAAATAAATTAGACCACGAAACTAGAATAGAATGTCAAATTCGATGATACTCCTGGAAAACTACCAGAGAAAACTATAGTGCTTCTTCATTTTCTTTCCCTTATGAAAGAAAAGTAAATAGGATAATCGCATTAGAAGAAAAGAGACAGACACCACTATTTCCATTTCTCAGGGCATGCCAGTTATTTCAAGGCCAGAGTAAACATTTAGCTAAACAAATTTGACGTTTACGACTTTTTGCTAAGGAAATTACTATGTTTTCGCGATTTTTGCGATATAAAAGTGCAGTGTTGACTCGATTGTAAAGGTGATAACTGATAGTGAATTTCTAAATCTATGAATTATAAATTCCATTCAATCAAGTCAAATCATTCAGTCACTGTCAAATCAAGTCTCAATCTGTCTTGTTATAATATAATATAGTAATCTGTGGTCGCACTCAAATCTGAAAGAAATCCAAAAAGTTGAATTGTCATACATTTCAGTTTTCATTTTCAATAGTATTTTTAAAGAGTAGAATACCAATAAAATTGTGTTTTTATTGATTTAATTATTGAACTAATAAGGTAAGATTTATGTGTGTATTTTTTATATTTTATATTTTTAATTAATGTAAGTATTTGGGAAGAGTAAACATTATTACGTATTAGTTGATGATGAACACAAAAATCACGAGCGTGTGTTTGTAGATGAGCCAGGGCGAAGGAACTTTGGTGGATAAGTCAGAGAGTAGCTCTTTCGAAGACCTTGCGGCTGCGGCGGCACATGAAATAGAGGAAGCAAAGCTGGCCGAGGCCGCTGCTTCTAAGGAGAAGTCTGATGAAACAAAAACTGATGAGTGGCAAGATGTGCTGGGATCAGGCGCACTGCTAAAAAAGGTCAGTTGAAATTGTCAGCTGATCTAACATTTTAAAGAAATATTTACTTCTTATACTTTTTCCATTCAACATGAATGGCCTTCAATTTTATTACCTGTTAGAAAGTAGGGGTATTCCATTTGAGTTACTTCCCTTACTTTGTCACTTTTAAGTAACTTTGAGTAACTCAATGGAGATTATGTGACAATCTCAAAATCTTAATGGATTAAATTCACACTGCTGGTTTTTTAATAAAATTGTTTGGACTTAAAGTTCCAATAACCTCTATGTAAAATTATGTAAATAGGAAACATTGTTTTCTAACTTAATAAAAATGCTTTTGTTTTGTGTGTATAATATTACTCATGTTAGGGCAACAACATATAACATCAATAGACATAGTGGTCATGATCCTCAGCATTGAGGGAGCGACGAGATGGATGGATGGATGGAGGGCAACAACAATAAATGATTTGAAATTCATTTGAAATACTTACAACCAAACATTAAAAACGCTAGTATATACTTCACCAAAACAAAAAAAAATATGTAAATTACCTTCCACTACACTTTAGAACTTACATTAATTTTCCACAGATAATAAAAGTAGGTGAAGAATCAAATGGGTTGCGACCACACAGGAGTGACATTTGCCGAATTAGTTATGAGGTCAAGATAAAAGACACAGACCATGTGGTGGAAAAAAGGGATCAAGTCAAGATTTACTTGGGTGATAATGAAGTAAGAGAAGTTTTATTATATTGAAACAATACTACTTTTTAGGAATTCTATCACATTATATTATTTTAATTTAGATCCTGACGTTTCTTGCCGTTACAGTGTCCATGGTCATTTGTAGACTAAGATGGTAGGCATCTTGATGTTACAAGAATTGTAACAGTTACCCTACATTTTTGGTATTTATCAGCGATCCAAGCTCACTGTATCCTTTGATCTTGCAGTTTAATACTGGGATTGCAAGACCAAAAGATACAAGACAAAAAAGTAGTTTTATCTTCATGTCTTATATTTGCATAAGTGTCAGAAACCAGTAAGTTTTAATATAAATAAATAGAAGAATGTTACTAAATCATATTATTCTGAGAACAATAGATTTTTCTGCCATGTTTGTAATTTGATATTTAATCCAATTATTAAATGCAACCTGCAAAGTGTTGCAATTTATAATTGGATTAAATGCAATTGTGTAGTTCTTTTTTTCTTTCATTTTTTTTAGTAATAATTTATGTGTTATAATAATTGTTACTAGGTTTGTTTAAGTGAACAAAAATATGACTAATTAATCAGTTATTGACTCTGTATTTTCCATTAGGTACAATGGTGATGTTTATAAATATCTAATCTGACATCTAGTTATCAGTGATAGCATACTTTTCCAAACAAGATTTTTAAGTTTGCAATCAAAGAAAGTGTGATAGTTGTAAAGATAATCTTATCAGTGTTTTATATAATAGAGACATACATTGCAGTCTATAGGAGCATGTTATTGATATTAACAAACTATTACAATATCATATTGCATTGTATTGGCCTTATGCTGTTCAGACTGACCATAAACCTATGTATGTAGCCTTGTAAAAACAAGTCAAGTCAAAACTAAAAAGGCTGTAAGCTCACAATAATAAAATATTTTCAGTATTTTAGTTGCTTTGGGGTAAATATTTTACAGGTATGATGTTCATAGCATCAGATTTTATATTATTTTGTAAGCAGTGATTTGTTTTGTCAACAAAGCTTACTGTTTTTATAAATGTGGAACTCTGCCAAAATGAGACAAAGAAATTAGGTACATGTTGATAAGCATGTTTTTATGTATTGTATGAAATTGTAAGAGTATTATTATTTAATGATAGTATCAAACCTTTGTTCCATTATTTAAATTTTCCATTGTTGTTTGGATATAGATATGAAAAACCTTTGTCATTTTTTTTTATAAATATCTTGGGACATTTTTACACAGCACCAACTAGTCCCAAACTAAGCAGAGCTTGTACTATGGGTATTAGACAATGGCTATAATGCTTATATACTTTTTTTTGTTGTAAATACATACTTATAATATACTAGCTTTTGCCCGCGGCTTCGCTCTCCGAAACAAAATTGAAAGAAATCGATCCCGAATAAGATAAAAAGCAGCTCACTATAACAGTTTCATCATGCTCCTAGGCTCCTAGCCTATGCCGAAAATATGTTAAGCTCCGGTTCCAATCGAAACAGATGTGGTTAAATATAAATATCTTACACAAAGCAATAGCGTTCAGACTAGTTAAAACCGATAGGTATCCTAACTTTAAATTGATCGTCTGGTTTTTAGGCCTTCTGACTACGATTAACGATTTTCATAGCTTTTCGTATGGGGCTACTATGCCGAATCAATTGCCATTTCTTAACGTGCTATATAAGGTACAGAGAGTCTCGATGTCTTAAGAATGGTCACCCATCCATAGTCTAACCGCAGAAACCGCTGCTTAACCTATCGCTCAGCGTAGTTATTACTTCGCCAAAGTTTTTAGCTCGGTTTGAGCAACTGTTACTGGTACTGGGGTACTCTATGAGGTACTGAGGTGATACTGTTTGTGAAACTGTGTTATTGTAAATCACTCCAAAGTAAAATTGAAACTTCAGTTAGTCGTAATAACTCGTAATTCTAACCAAACTTTACAACTATTGTTTAATTTAAGTCTATACCACTTTAAACGTTTATAACTAATCAACAATCATGATTTCTGCGCATATGACAACTTAATTATGGAACCAACAATAATGATCCCTTATGTCAATAGGAATACGTACTACAGAGAGGTCAAGCTCTATCTCAGCATCTACGCAACCGAGTGGAATGAGATATACCTTATTTTTTTAGTTGAACGATGGACTTTTAAATAAAAAATCAAAAATAAAAAGCCAACAATGATGATCTCTTCTTTCTATGGGCTTGCATACAACAGAGAGGTCAAGCTGTATCCAAGGATCTATTCAAATAATTGAAAAAAGCTTTACATCAGTTTTTAAGTTGGAAATTATGCTTTACAACAGTTCATACAAAATTCAAATCTATTCAGTAGGTTTAGCGCCAACCCCTAACAAACAGACAAACAGACAAACAGACAAGAATTCTAAAAATCACATTTTTGGGTTCGCGATCGTTTATATACTCTAACCCAATTGTTTTTTTTAAATATCTTCAATGTACAGAAACGACTTTTTTACAATTTTATAATAGTATATAGATAAGAAACACTCAGACAAACACAAAAACCTAAGTTCATCAGATAAATGTTTGTATCTTGTGGGATTTGAACCCATGACCTTGTGATCGGCAGTCCGGTACTCGAACCACTAGACCACAGACATTGTCCACATTACATTACTCATACTACACTTAATTATGTTATAAGATGACATGATTTTTTAAATTACATTATAGATATTACAAGGCTTGGACTTAGCAGTAACAATGATGTACAAAGGTGAAGAATGCCTTCTACAAATGGCTCCAAGATTCGGATATGGCGAAACTGGCCTCAAGCCTGGTGAGAGCTTGGGCCTGGTTGGGGAGGTTGATGGGCCCAAGTATGAGGGCCCAGTAATAGATGCAGATACATGGTTGGATGCACGAGTAGAGCTGCATGATTGGGATGAAGAACCAGAACACGAAACATTACCTATAGCTGAGAGAATGGAAACAGGGTAAGTGTAGAAAATTTTGTAGTGGTTGTTTAGTAGTCTAAATAATTACATATCTATTTTTGATGGTTGGCTTATTAAAATTGTATGAATCTGTTATTTTATAAAGATAATTATGCAAATTGATAGGGTCATAATGCAACCAAAATTAGCCCGTTGAACCTGGACTTATGTCGCCGGTCCGTGTGCGCTTGTCCACTTTATTTACTAAACAAGATTCCTAGGTCATTCACCTTTACATTTATCTTGGAAAAATGATTATATTATCAGAAAGTAGCGATCTGCCCTCACTTCGCTTTGGGTACTATTATAATTTTATGTAAAAAGTAGTCTATAGCACTCAGGGATAATGTATCTTTCTAACAGTGAAAGAATTTTCAAAATAGTTTTGCTAGATACAGGCAACTTTACCTATTTATAATATTAGTATACATAAGATAAGGTACTACAAATTTGGATATTCATGATTACTTCTGAAAAGTATTAAAATTGATAGGCAATTTATTTTTAATTCACTATTTGGAAAACATAATAAAGAACCTTTTGTAACACTAATAGGAATTAGTATGCAGCATACGACATATCTATTTCTGCCATAGCAGTATTTTTAACCAGCCATTACCATACTTCCTTTGTGTTTTAGTATAGTTAGCAGTGCAAGCGATATTTTTTCTGTTTCTGCATTGTGGGTACTTGGTAAAACTTACTAAAACGAGGTAACTGCCTTAGGTGCCTTAAGTGGAGGTTAACTGCCTTAGGTGCGCCGGACGATCGATTATAATATTGTTATCCATGAAGACTTTAATGTACCCAAAGTCTTCAATTAAGAAGCAGACAGTGTTATAGCCTCAGTCCTTATTTAAAAAATGTCATAATAATTTTATACGATGTGGATTGTTTGCTGTAGTCAGTGTGTGAGTGACCTTGAATATATTTACATAAAACTCACACTTTGATTTATATCAGAAAGCCTTGACATAATAAATAAATTGAAACATTGACAAATGCTTGTTGTATTGTTATTACTTAATATTGGGGTCAGTGTATAAACACTTAAGATACACTTTCTTTCATAACGCATACAAAGTTGTGGGTAAAAACTTATGACAATTACCATTATTCGCCATAAGAACATAAAGTATTTAGGCTGTATTATATAACATGGTCACGGCACAGTAAAACCTATTTTGCTTATGTCGTGGGCAATTTACTTAATACCAGATATCCTTGCTGCCGAAAATAGATCTCTTTCAATTTTCAATATAGGGCAAGAACTCGCAGTGAATTTTGCATCGCCTATCTATCGTGTCACATGATGTACGTCGTGTATACAATGCTTGCGACACACTGTACTTGTAGTACAATGTGTCGCAAGCAAATGATGGACAGGAAACGATATACTATCTTGTTGATATTGACAATGGTTTCATGGCTAATTAGACAACGGTTTAACAACTAAATATTCCGTAGAACTAATATGATCCATGCTTATGCGCCCAACCCGATGAAATTGGAAATTTATCCAGAATTTTAGCATTAGAGATAACAGAGGCTAAGAGATATTATTCAGGATCAGTACAGTGTCCTGGGTGTGCTACCGGACGGTTAAGAGCACCTACTCATTATTACTGTTTAGAGTTTTTTTGTTCAGACTTTGAATCTTATCCTAATGTTAGTACGGTTGATTTCACTGTGCAGCATTCGGCGGCGTGCTCGTGGCAACTGGTGGTATGGCCGCGGGGAGGCCCAGCTGGCCGTACAGCTGTATCGGCGCGCGTTGGACGTGCTGGATGAAAGTGACGGCGGCATCACAATGCCCACGCCCAGCGGTGACCTTACACCCACGACCGACGCCCTACAGGCGCTGTTGGACGAGCGGCTTCGCGTCCACAACAACATGGCCGCTGCACAGTTGAAGGCTGGCGCTTATGACGCTGCACTGCAGGTGTGTTTGTGGATGCTTCGAGGACAAATAAATCTGTTCCAAAGATAGATTACTCTGCAGTCACAACTGACAGTGACTATTATAATTATTATCTTTTGTTAAGATTAGAAATATAAGTTAAAAAAGGCATTCCATAATCCTGGCACCTTTAAACTTTTTATTAAGACGTTCATTTTGTCTTCCAGGCCGTAACTCGAGTCCTGACTTGCCAACCCAACAACGCGAAAGCTTTATATCGCAAATCTCGCATCCTATCCGCGATGGGGCGCAACTCTGAAGCCCTGGAGGCCGCGAGAGCCGCTGCGGGCGCTGCCCCCGAGGACCCAGGAGCCCGGAAAGAGCTCCAAAGATGTGAACAAAGGGCCACGAGGGATAGGTCCGTGGAGAGGAAACTAGCTAAGCGCATGCTGGGTACCACCAGTCAACCCAAGGGTGGCTCGCCCGATAAGAAACCTTCAAGAGCTAAGGTGAGTGAGAGTTAACATCAACAGTGACATAAAATACTTTTTATAACCTTAAACTTTATTGCATGTGAAGGTGTGACAGTAAATTTTGCTAACGACTCACGAGTCGGCAATAATCATACGGGTATTAAAAAAATAATCAGTCGGTACAGACTTCACCAATGTTCCGTGACCTAATACGAGATTTGTTATTTTATTACCAAAGGCCATAATAAGATGGGAGGCTTTTAAATAGTATTCTTCGTCTCTAGATGCTGATGTGGGGTTCTCTGTTGCTGAGCTTATTGGTGGGCGTCGCCAGCGTGCTCGTGTATCGGTACAAGATAACACAAGCCCATTGACGGCGCGGATCGATCTAAAGACTACACGTAAGTTCAAGTTAAAATGTTTATTATTGTAAATAAGCTCTTACAAGGATTTATAAAACGTCACGACATTAAGAACTCAATGGACAAAATGCGTTGATCCGATCAGATTCGCCTGACACTCGACTCCAGTGTGAGCGACGCCATTCGTGCTGCAGAGAGTAGAGTGAAGTGGCGGAGCATAGTCCAGAAACTTGCATAGAGATAACGACCCTCAGCAGTGAGGGGAACGACTCGAGGAGGAGGTGGACAAAATGTAATTGACTAGATTTTAATCACAAAAAAGTAAAATTTAATTTTTCTATTTTAGGTTATGGAGATTCCGATGGTGTTAATGGAGGGGGATGGTGCACACTATACTTAGGCCACGTCATATCTTCGCTGATAAAAAAAATAATAAGCCTTTGATAAGCTGTTGGTCTTTACCCTATGTAGAGATAATGAGAGAATACAATTATGTATAGTTATTATTACTGCTGTAAATATTTACTTTGTTTAGAATTGCTATAGAGCAATCTCATATTTTTTTTATATTTATACAAGTTACGAATTATTTTCTTTATGAAAAACGCAGCAGTTTTTAATTATGTGGTCACAATATGGGACAGTATTTGAATATAAAAAAAATTTGGGGAAGTAACGATATCACTTGGTAACAGCTGATTTAGTTGGTTTTTAATGTTTACCAATTAGAAACATTATCATACGACTTTGTATTAGAGATAGATTTATGTTTAGTCTGCGCGGAACTAGTTGGCCGCGCCTTAGCTATGTGAGCGGCGGACGAAGGGGCGGGGTCGACTGTTTTCGTTCACAGTAACCCGCCGCCTCACCATCCCTGCCTAAGGCGCGGCCTACTAGTTCCGACTATAGTATATACATATATATAGTATACATACATACATTGGGTAAACATACAACAGACATACAAAGTTGTATGATAAAGTTTTTCTGAAAGCTTTACATTTTTTCATCGTGAGTCAAATCCTACTTAAATCTGGGATACTCATATTGTTGTAAGACAACACTTAATGTACCTACTATAATGTAAAAAGGGGGGATTGGTGTAGTTTTTTAGTATTTGCTATTATTTAACCATTCACTTATCTTGATAATTCACTATATATTTGCATTTATTCAAAATAATTATTTTGTTTATATTATAACACTATGTACAACCTGTGTTAAATTCCGTGTTTATATTTAGTGCCAAAATGTATCATATTGTATGTAGATATAGAAAGAGAATGATGTGTCCAAAGTCACATTCTGCATATACCTATTTATACATAAAAACGAAGTCAAACTTGTTACATATTTTTCGATTCTATATTTGCTAATAAAGAAGGAAGCGTTCGGGTAAATATACAAAGCATTCCAATTTGTATTTATTTGAACAATATTATTATGGTAAAGTTTGGGAGGCGTAGCCCGTCTGTTGTATAGGTGCTTTTCACTCGCATTTACATACTAGCTGTTTCTAACCGGCCGTGCCCGGTACCTATTCATTAGATAAATAAAATTGACAAGTTTCGTATTTATTTAACTATCGCTTATTGGTAAAAAAAAACAGAACTATATCGGTTTCCATTCAGTAAGTATAATACGTATGTTTCAATGTTTAGTTGTTTTTGTCAATTTAATTAAAATGCACACAAAGTAATGTAAAATTAGATTTATTTAGGACATTGGTTTGGTAAGGGTCGTTATGACCTCCTTTAAGATATCATGATCAATAAAACATCTAAAAATGGTGGTTCCAGTATACACTTAAACTAATAAAGAAATTGTTAAGATAAAATGTTTATTATTTACTTCTGTAAAAATAAAATTAACATAATAATATGAAGTTGCAATCAAAATACAATTTACAAGAATAATAAATAGTTGTTCGTGGAATACTGAACTAGGTTAAGTAAATATTTACTTAAAATTTTAGTTTTATTACTAAAGTTTTATGCACTTTGTTATGTAATAACCCTCCTCCTTAGGCAGTCGGGTAAAAATATGGAATCACATAGTTTTTCTCTTATAAAAAGAGAGCTTGAAATGAGTTTATTTCAACAAGTCTCTTACAAATGTCTATAAATAATTTATTGTAATAATGAAATGGACGCAGACATTACACGAGGTCATCACATATTTAATGGCAACAGTACACAACATTTCTGCGTATCTAGCCTTAACATTCAATCTATAATTTAGACAACCTTAAATACCTTTGGTACCTTTATCACAGACTTGACTTCGACATGAACATCCTTGCTAACCAATTAGCTGCGTGGGCTAATAATTCTAATTGAGCTATAGTGGCTATAGCCTGTACACTGAATATCGTTGCTACAAAATCGTATAACAGTTTGGGCGAGAACACGCTCCATACAAACAAATGATGTCGGAAAACAGTCGCTACTATACAATACACTACTACGGCATACACTCTGTGTAACGCGAGGATGTTTGTTACTCGCCATATTGATTGTAAGTACCTGGAAATTACAAAATTTTCTTGTAATGAAAATAACTCCCGATAAAAACTACGTTAATTGGTTTATCCTATGACGCTAAACGCAGAGAGACTGATTAAAACTCATACATCCCTTTTATTGCGTTGGGGGATCAAATTTGTGAAGCATGATAAATTTATCTCAAAATTACAAGCATATAAACTGGATTCTAAGTTGGAAACTGTCTTATGAGTAATGGAATTAAGGTATCTTATTCCATATCTTGTCATTTCTAACTGCCCCGCGGTTTCATTAGCCGTTTTACTCGTTTTAAGGGTCCTAGCGTGATGTTAAATAGCTTATAACCTTTCTAAAGAATTGGACTATCAATTGCAAAAAGTTTTATCATATCTAAATAGTCGTTTCAGAGATAAATACGCTCAAAAATAAAATAAATTTGAATTGTATTACTTATTGCAGAACTCGGAGACGTTAATGAATCGGTAACAAACAGTGGCTATTATATCTTGGTCTATTTAAGTTTGTTGTCAGTGTACTAAAATATACTCGGTCTCTATTAACTAATGTTTTATTACGCTAAGTGACGTCTCTGAGTGCGGCCTTTAGTGCGATACTCACTGGTGCCACGAGTGCGCCTGTTTGGCCACGGCGCAGAAGAGCGCGGCGCCGGCCAGCGCCGGCCCCGCGTACGCGTGCAGCCCCATGCGCAGCGCCACGCGCGCGGGGCAGTACGCGCGCAGCCCCACGTAGCCCGAGCCCAGGTCCACTGACGACAGGCTGTTGGAGTTGCCCTGCAAGTAATATGCCAAATATTAAGGACCAGTTGCTGGGTCCCACGGCCTGTCGCCTGGTGCCGTCGCGACGCGACTGAGCATTCCCACGGCGTGTGCTGGCCTGGTGCGGTCTGTTGACTGACATTTCAACATATGTGATACGGAGCGCATGGCTGCGTGTGCAGCCGCTATGGTTATATTCAGTGGTGAACGTAGGGATAATACGTCTGTGGTCTAGTGGTTCGAGTACTGGACTGCTAATCACGGGGTCGTGGGTTCGATTCCCACAAGACACAAATATTTATGTGATGACGAATACAAGTATTTGTGTTTTTCTGGGTGTTTCCTATGTATAATAAGTACGTATTTATAAAAAAAAAGTATATAAGTATTATATTCATTAGTATCCATAGTACAAGCTCTGCTTAGTTTGGGACTAGAAAAAATATATATATTTATTTAATACCATATTTTAAATTAGTATTTATACGTAACCACGCATCATAGACATCGTGGTTTTTTTTTATGTTGAGGAGACGAACTATTCCAAAGCGCTGATTCATTTTCATAAAGAATTAAAAACTCGAACATGAGCTCGTTCATTCACCTCATCATGCATGTGCAGGTAAAATTAACGATTATAACTGACGCAGACTCGCCCGCACCGGCCGCGACAGGCCCCGCGCACCTTTGATCTTACCGACTCCCAATGGATCGGACGGGCAACAACTGTAGGCCACCACAGGCCTCATCGGATGCGACGGTTCCCACGGCCCGTCGGTCCGGCCTGATACGGCCTGACCTGTGAGAAAGCAGGCCGTGGGACGCCAGCTTAATAATAACCTTTCGCTTTCCATGAAAAATATATCTAAGTTGCCAACATGTCTGAGGGTACACACAACATCATTACACCAGTACTAAAAAACAACTCACCTGATAAAAGAAGAACAGAATACCAATCCACATATGGACTAGAGTTCTACTCAAAGTATCTACTACTTCGGTCTTCTTTCCAGACTTAGAGTCCAACAGTTTATGGTCCATACACTCTGAGGTCAATACACAGGTTATATAAATACTTGGCACCATAACCACATTATGTGGCCTCATCAACAGTATCACGATTAACATGAGATAGTTCAACATTAAGTGGGAGACTGACCGCACCAGGTTCAGTTTCACTTCTTCAACATTCCATGGTTCTTCAATCATGGAGTCATAGAAATAATCCTCAGTTTTCGCCTTCGGTTTATTGTAAACAAATTTATTTGCTGTAGGAGTGTTCCTCTCTATAGGTTTTAAGCCACAACTTTTAAACGCACCAATGTACGAAATTATTTCAAACACGAACTGCGCTGTCAATAGGACCCAGAATACGTTGACTATTTGCACCGGGTCCCAGGTTTTGATGTCAGAGAATGGTGACTCTAAGGCTTGGGAGGCAATTCTGTAGCACAGTATGCATATTACGGCCGCGACGGTGAGCCCTGATTGTACGTGGAGAATGTTGTTCATGTAGCGTAGGTTCCAAAGACATATTACTAATGTCGCTAGTGTACCTGTAAAGAAGTCTGAATTAGCAGACTAAAAACGAGAAACTGACACAGGCGACAGGCGAGTGAAACTATTATGAGTCATTATGACATAGACATCTTGTAGAACACACTCGAAGATTGGCTAGTGTTTCAATACTAAGTCTTAAAGGCGTTTGTGCACTACAAGGAATTTTACGGTCCGATATTTTACTTTGCCCCATTCCGGGCCATCACTGCGTCCGCGATGATGAGGGGGGTATAGCAAAAAAACGGTTCAGGTACCCTAAACTGCACCGATCCGAGAAAAGTCGGAGAAGTGCATAAACCAATCATCCGGTTTTGTCAATCCAGGTGGTAATAGTCGGTTTACCCTTCGTAAATACATATTTATGTATGAATCGGCAAGAAATGTAGTATGCTTGCTATTTAACTGATATTATGCGCTGTACAAGTATTATTTGAACTTACCTACTACTAAGTGAGCTTGTAGATAAAAGGCATTTTCCGGTGCGTTCAACCAGTCGGCCGTATCTGGGAGGAACAACCAACGATCTCCAGTTTGGTTCATAGTTCTTAGATACCTGAAGTAAGAAAGACATTTAAGTAGTCTAAAAAACGCATCACTTTAAGGGTATAGGTTGGTTGAATAACCTGATAAGAAACTTAAATCCCGTTGATTAAGCACTTCAAGGTAAAGAAAGAAAAAATATCTAGACCCATTAATATATATAAACATTTGCCACAGCCCTCTTCTAGAGAACGATGATTACTAACTACTACTACTAAATTTCACTACAGACTGTCTAATGGGAGATAGGGCGTTTTTTTTTGGAAAATATGTTGTATTATTTAACTTTGGTGATCCATTAAAAGTATATAAAAGATACTCGTATATAGGTACGCGGAAACGACTCACCTATGCAAAGCAATAAGCGCCACCCACTTCGGCAGTATGCCTATCCCAACGGCGCTCATCTTCTGCGCCAGCTCCGGCTTCTCCTGCACCTCGGTAGCCCCAGACCACTTCTTACTCAGATACATGATTAACACCACCACAGTTCTCACCAACACGAAGAACATCAATGTGTTCCAGAAGAAATACCACGTCATATGCTCCTCTTCTATGAAACTAGTTCCAAAGAACGACCAACAGTGGAATAGAGTGCCTCCGATCAACAGGTAATCTATTGCATTGAGTTCATTCAATGCTGACAAGTCTTTGATCCGTTCTATTCCAGTTTTTATCGTGAAATAGGTGACGGTGAACGCGGAGGATATTAAAGCGAATACTATTATCCATTGGGAGTTGAAAGAGCAGACTTGACTTTTAGTCTCTGTGATGAAGCAGGCGGTGATAAGTATTGCGGTGCATATTGCGAAGATAATCGCGACGGCGACGAGGGAGCCGGCGAGAGAGCGCCGGTGCGAGTGCTGGGGGACGCTATCCTTAAGTCGCGTGTCTGGTTGGAACGAGTACAGGGTCACGAGGAGGAGAGATGTAGCGATCTGCGATACAATAAAGAAATATGATAATATAAATATGATATATATGTTGGCCATGAGATAATAAAATTGAAATCAGCGAAAGAGACAATCTTATTATCATAAAATTTCACAAAAAGTCACTAAGAATTTCTTTATAATTGCGGAACCTTAGAAAGACATTAGTCTTTCTAAGGTTCCGGAACCCTAGAGAGACTTACCAAATGCAGTAACACCACGCCGATCCCCATGGCGAACATATCGAATTCCGTAGTGGTTTCAGTGAGGTACTCCGACATCTTCTCCAGAGACTCCTCGTAGAACTCCTTCGCGATCTTGGCGGCACTTTGCTGCCCCGTAGCTAAGAAGTGAGCGAACTGTTTCTCAGCACGTTCGAACTGCTTGTAGAATTCTGAAGAGACGAAAGAAAGCTGTGTATTTATATTACCTTGACAGTAACAATTACCTCGAGTTAAGAGAAGCCGCAAAAAGTTTAATTTTGAAAACAAATACACATTTTAAACACATCCCTACAACTACAAGTGTATAAATAACCTTACAGACAACCCCGATTATAAACCAGTAAGTTATGACTGAATTTTTAACAGTGTAAGCACTTGGGTAACGCGTCTTTGAATGAGAATGATAGGAAAGGTACGATATAGCTAGAAAAAACTTCAGGTACATTAAAACTAAATAAATGAATAACCTACCAGTATCCGTAGGTAGTGACTGCTTCGCGTTATGATTCGCGATTACATGCAGCAGGTACAGGTGTTGCCTCATGTCCTGAGGCAGTAAGGCGGGAAGGATTTTACCCGCGCTGTCACCAGGTGGCGGGGCTCCTAGCAGCCATGACACAGAGGGCGCCACGTCCACTTGGGCCACTGTGGGGCCTGGACCTAGTCTGCCAGTAAGAAGATACATTTCAAGAGAGTGAATAAGCAAGAAAGTAAATTGAAAGAAAAATTACTAATAAAATTTAAAAAATTTGGGCTCAATATGCATACGAGGTTTGCAGTGGAAATCTGTTTGAAATAATAAAGATTGTAAATAGTTATACCAAGTTGGTCAAAAAACATCCTGAGACTAATAAATTGATATGAAAAACAAAGTCGTCAAAGCGAAGTTTATAGAGTTCTATTTAATAATGATTTAACTAGTCTAGATTTGCGTAGTATTCATTTGAACTGAAAAATGCGGTTTAAGTGCAGTTAACATATCTGTCTAGAAGTTATATATAGCGGTAGCTGTAGACAGATTGAAACATGCAGTCTATCAGCTGCATAAAATCCTCATCAACCTTCGCACGCTCGTCAGTTTAGGGTGCTCTTAACCTTGCCTTTTTGAGAACGTCCGCAATCTGGTTGTGGTAAGTTTGCCGAGGTCGACCCCTTTCGACTCTTCCATTCGTACTCGTCATGTGTACTGGTTTCGACAATCTCCGTTCATCCATCCTCTATATTCTCAAACCATCTAAACATATTTTTCTCAATCTTTGTTAATGCAATTAAAATGAAGTTCAAAAGGGCTGATATACGTACGGATGTGGGCACTGGAAGTCGGTACTTCTGGCTAGTACGAGCGGCACCAGTACCTCGCTGGGCGTGGCGCCGCCGTGTCCACCCGCGTCCCGCATGCCGTGGTCACCGCACACTATCAGCACCCCGTTGCGATCCTGTCAAAAATACTCTGTACCTAGAGAAAATGTTAGCAGTTTCATAGTGACTGATCTTTACCATTAAATTAATCAGTTTTGTCTCTAACCGACACGATAGAATAATAATGGATAAATAATATAAACTAACAAGTCTCGGGTTCTTTGTTGTCCTTATAAGGCCAACTTGAAATCTTAGAGGGTGTTTACATCTAAAGACTAGTTTTATCCATATAAAGTCTCCAGGTACTACAGATAAGTACTCAAACTTGTATTATTTATGCATAGCACAGCCAAATTGTTAGTACTTTCTATACTGACCCATTTCTGCATAGCAGCAAATATCTTCTTGACAACTTCATCCATTTCTATGAGCTTCGGCTTGATCTTTGGGCTGCGAGCACCCTCCAGATGGCCAATATGGTCCAAACCCAAGTAGTGCAGCACTAGAAAGTCGAATGAGGGCTTCTTTTTTTCGTCAGGTGCTAAAACCTCGTCGAGATGCCTTGTTACGTTGTTATCTACCTGCAAACATTAGAATGTTTTGTACAAAGTAACTTTTAAGAAGTCTAAACTAGAAGGGTGGGGATGGTACAACAGAATCCGTACTGCGAGGTTGCTGGCCTGGTGTTAAGAAAAACAATTATCCTGAATTTGAAATTAACAGTATGTAGTATTTTATGTTTTCGGTAAATGACAAAACAGTTCGGTTTTGTGTGGTTTGGTGTTGAAGTGATAAAAGTATTTGTTAAAACTTTAAATACTTAGAATAACTGCCCTCTACTGTATATACCTCTGTGTAGTCCGTGACGTAGAACGACGTAGTGCCATCAGACTCTGACCATAGCCCTGGGAACAGTCTTAACCATGTATCGTCTCCGTACATGACGGTGCGGCGCCCTCTGTCGTGTGCGACGCGCAACACGCTGTCACCACGCACAGCCGGCGCGCCAAAGTTAAGCGCTACGTCTGCGAATGTTGATACACTGCCCGTCATCATGGCCTGGTGGAGAATAAAATAGATATTAAAAAAAACTTTTTAAGTGACTAAATACTTGCTGGATTTTTGGTTGCCCGCTCCATCTAGTCGACTTCAAGGTATCAAAATCTACGCATGTTTTAAGTAGAACAGGACCTATTTCGCCGACCGGAAGAAGTAAATTGGGTTAAGAAGGGCAGGAATATGGTGTTGATGATAAGGAGATGTTAACACCGGTGGCAAAGGCACCATAATTTTTTTTTTACAGATATCCCAATTTTTTGCGAAATAACATGATAAGCATTTGTCTTCTCTCAAGTCCCTCATACATACTGGTACTTCGCTGCTGGTTATGTTAGTAAAAAGCATAAGCTACGAATATCAAGCGTAAATTGGCAAAGATGCACTATCTAATAAGGAAATAAATGCATGATGCAGTTTCCACAGAGTAAATGCCCACAAGTCCACAGAGAAAGGTAGACATAAGGAAGGGAAAGTGCAACAGATATCAAATTATTCTGTTCCTAAAGGTGATACGCATGACTGCAGCTATATTTACTAGGTGCAATGACTCGGAACTACAGGAACCAATGTAATACTAATCATTGATTGAGTAACATCAATTAATTTAACCATAATTGATTGTGTACTTGAATTATTCAAGAAGAACTTAACACTTTAATGTCTACTCTAATTACAGTTCTCGCCAAACTTATTTACTCGTGCCAACTTCAACCCGGACAATAAGTTTGGCGAGAACTGTAGTAAAATGAATGTACCTATCTATACATGTGTATTTAATGTCTTTGCAGTACAGATAAAGGGCTTTATTAACCATTTGGTACACGATTCGCGATGGCAAAATATACCCTATACTATATAGGACTTGCATGCAACTTTAGAGTGATTTCATATTATTATTCTATTGTATGTGTGTATGTCTGAACTGCTCCTAAGCAACTGGAAAAAAAAATATAATTTTTTTTGTATGTTTGCTTGTGTCCCTGGATATATGGACAGGGTCCATAATGATCTAAGTTACCTATAGTCCACCTTTATAAAACGTTATGGAATGCAATAAAGTATTGAGTATTGATATACCTTTAATTAAATATAAGACATAAAGTTATAGTAGATTAGTAGCTATTAAAGAGTAACGAGTTAACTCTCAATAGAGAGTGGTAGAAGATGCTGCACTAACAAGAACATAGCTCTATGTAAAAGAAGAAGTGTAACACATCCAAACTAAGGAGGTAATGGCTAGCAAAGGGACTAGCTATAACTAAAGGAAAAATATACAAAAATAACTAGATAAGGAATGCTATCAATGTAGGACTATTTTAATTAATTTAATTATCTATCATTTAATTACAACATTCACTACCAAGTTACGCTATGTCCGGAATATTTTTCGTGCTACATGACTAAACCAAACACGCCAATGTTGTAGTTAACTAAAATAAATGTTACGAAACATAAATTAAAAATGTAAGGAATATTTTTAATAAAAAAATGTTGATAGTGTTTTATGACCCGATAATAGATGTTTATAAAAAGTATTAAAAACTATAAAAGAAAGTGCATGAATTAAACATAACTTAATCTATACATACATAACATACCATCACAACACTATACTTTACATCATGCATTATAAAGCAATATTTAAACATACAATAGATATTCTAAACACAAGCCCAAAGAAAAAACGTGTTCTTCTATAAATATAAACTTTAAAAAAAACCTGTACTACATATTTTAAATAACATAATAATGATTTAGTTTTTTCTTTGTCTCAAACCACCATGCATACTATAGAAAGCTGACCAAGGGCTGACACAGATAATGGACAGCCATTAGGAGACTTATGTGAACTATCAATGGTAATATTAAATGGACTAAATAAGCTTAACTTATATTCTAATCTCAATAGTTAATATTTTTGAGACTCAATTATGATATTGTTCTACTTCCTTTATTTAATGAATTAAAGTCTTATGCGGACTGTCTGTCATCTGTGTTAAGCAGTGCAAATATGATCCAAATCACAATGCCTTAAAGCTTATTGTAAGTAAGTAAGTAAGTAAGTAAAGTGAAACTTGCAAATATATCCCGCCAGAAGTTTATTGTGCGCCTCCACTGTGCCTTTTCCTTCTTACGTTCTGGTGACTGTACATAGCAGAATATTTATTTACAATTTAAATTAAATAAAGGATATTTATTTAAATCAATAGCACTACAAGTTTGGTTTTGTATCAAGTAAATTTTATAAAATATTATTTGCATTTAGAACTTTTTTCTTTGGTATTGTGATTGAATTTTACTAATGAGGTTTTCTTTTTTATTATTTCATAAACAAACTTTGAGACACTCAAGAGGGATTCCACTTAATTCTGTAAAGTGATATGGCAATCAAAGCTGATCAAAATACATACATATTTAAAAATCTAATACACTTATATGTTGTTCACCTTAATCCTGGGCATGGTGACTGTGGGAGGCTCAGCCACTGACACATAGATGCAGGCAGACTTGTTTTTCAGGAGCTGCCCAGTGTATGGCATGTACTCTTCCGTCACAAAGTCATACCGCAGGCCATCTATCACCATCAGAACCACACTGTTTTCACCAGAGTTGTACACTTGTTGACCATCAATACTGTAATTTAGGATCAAAATATTTTAGTTGGAAGTAAACAATTTTTTTTTTCGTAGAAACATACTAGGTACAAAATTGTAAAAATATCTAAAATTAAAATATCTTGGGACATTAGACAGCACCATCTAGTCCCGAACTAAGCAGAGCTTGTATTAAAGGTATAAAACTTCTATATTTTTTTTTTTGCAAATACATACTTATAATACATAAGAAACACCCAGACAAACACAAATACTTATATTCATCACATAAATATTTGTATCCTGTGGGAATCTAACCCACAACCTCGTGACCAGCAGTCCTGTACTCGAACCACTAGACCACAGACGTCGTCAAATTGTAAGGTCAGACGGTAGGGTTTAGTGGTCTAAAGGTTTATTGTTGATATGGAAGAACTAGTAATACCACTCTAGATGCTAGTTCTGGTATTAAATTGACTAATAAGATAGTATTTGAATTGTTAAATCACTAAAAGGATTTGTTTATAAAAATATACAGTTCTAGTAAAAGTAACATAAACTAACCTGACACCATCTATAAAGTTTGGAAGATCATCAATGTGGGATAGCCTCCCTGAATGGACTTTCAATGGGAAAAATCCATAGAGGAACAACATCAGGGCTCCAAGGGCTTTAATTAGGAGGCTGAGGCCGTTCCATCGGTGCTGCATCCAGAACAGCATGACGACGACCTTTGCCGCGCGTAACAATCACAACACACTCACAAACACTGAACTACCGGTAATGAATTTTACGCTACATACACACACTTTCGCTTCTGCAATACTTCATATCAAATGTACTTGTTTTCCAGTTATAGGAAACCGCATTGTGCAATGAGGATAAGGTTTATTTTCATTCAATGTTAGCAGACGTGGAACCCACGATCCGCACGCGGCGCACACCTTTTATCGGAAGGTGATAATGTAACGATAAGAACAACAATACAATTTGTACGTTCTACACTTCTAAGATTGTTTGTATCTCTTCGTACTCTGTGACAGTTGTGACACCACTCCACAATAAAATTAATCACGATATTTTAACTCACGGAGATCAAATAATCAAATAGAAATGTAATAACTCAACAAGCAAGTGCAGAAGTATAAGTTCTTTATAAATAAACAAACAATGCGACTACAAATATAAATAAAACCGATGATTTCCACAGGTGATGATTGTAACTCTACTCGAATTATCGAATACTGCAATCTAGCTAATAAATCTGGATTTCTTGTACATCAAACCTCAGTCAGGCTCAGACCAAACACATCAAACAAAAAAATCTATTTTTTTACCGGTGAGTCGGTATCGCCGACTTTGTGTCATTGAGGGGGGGTAGGGATGGAAAAAAGATCGATGTCTATATTTTTTGATCACGATATCTCGATATTTATTTTAGAGTATCGAATTCGTGTCTTTTAAAAATTACTGCCGCTATCTTCATCAAATGCAATGAAGTATAGGTATCACATATATAAAACAAAAGCGTCATTAATTTTTGTTTTGTCCATTATCTTACTGTTTATCTAAATAAGGTAAGAATGTCATGTAAAAATAAGGGTATATCGATATTTTTCACTCGAAAAAAATAGCTATTAAAAAAACGATGAAGTAAATGTCTTCTTCTTCTATTTATTAATGGTAAGCGATGCCGATGTCAACAATTCTGCCAATTGTGTAATGGAAAAAAAGTGTGTATAAATCAGGAAAATTAAAAGAAAATTTAATTATGTACTTGATTCTCAATTCAGTTAATATCGATATTCCACTTGCCCATCCCTAGTAAGGTGACAGCCTGATAGCTGTCTAGCCGATAAAGTGCCAGAGGCTGTCTGCCTGACTTTGGTTCTGTCGTTTTCGTGATTGACATTGACACTTATTAGATGTTTTTTTTTCTTAAGTTATGGTCTTCCATTTCTTGTGCATTTTTTAGCCAATGAATTATTTGCGCGAGCGCAGCATAAGTTAAAAGTTAACCTGACTCCTGAACTCCTGAGTATAGTTAGTCGATTTTAATGCACAATGGATTGTTTTCGACGTACAGTTCTCGCCGAACTTATTGTCCGGGTTGAAGTTGGCTCGAGATAACTTTAACCCGGCCGTAAAAATCGGAGAAAGAAAAACATTGGATTGTAATAAATAAAAAGGAGATACTAATATAATTAATACTAATATAAATAATAAATACTAGAAGTGTCAGTAGAGTAGAGTGTGCTTCATTATGATGATAATATAATATTATGTTAGACGAAATGAAGTTAAGCGGTTTCCAGACGTTTAGTTTTAACTGATCAGTTAAATCGTACGTGTGTAGGCAAAACTGAGAACTGTTCAGTTGAACCGATCAGTTAGAACTGTTAAAACTGAACATCTGGAAGCCGCTTAAAACTTTGAGTAGGTCACAAAGTTTCAATGGTTCGAGTGACAAACAATCACGAAGACGTTTAGTCGTGGATTCGATATCCGCAGGACACAAATATTTATGTGCAGGCTATGTAAATATTAAATAAGTAGGTATATCCATTGTCTAGTACAGTACTAGACGAGTTTGGGACTACAAATGATGGTACGGTGTAAATGTAAAGTACCTATTACAATATTGTATTAGCAACATGTTTCTCCTGCCAAACTGCAAAACAGTTTGTCGGCAGTATTCAAATACAAATTATACTTAAATTCATTCATGGCTAGGTGCAGGGAACATCTACCTATTTACTTACTTAATTTTACTCATGTTCATGTGACTAGACACCAGTCAGTTTTGTCCAGAGACACAATGGCCATAGCACATGAATTTTATTAGCTAATTAAAAACATTTCACTATTCGAAGGCTCATGGTAATACCAACCGGCACTAGGCCAACGTGTGACTAAAGCCCATGGTCATCGATCCTACTAATATTATAAATGTGAAAGTTTGTGAGGATGGATGGATGGATGGATGGATGTTTGTTACTCTTCACGCAAAAACTACTGAACGGATCTGGATGAAATTTGGCACAGAGATAGATTATAGTCTGGAATAGCACATAGGCTATTTTTTCCGGTAAAATGTATGGTTCCCGTGGGATAGCGGGCGAAGCCGCTGGCGGAAAGCTAGTATTCTATAAGAACGTAGAACGTAGGGCAAAGGGTTATTTGGTTAGTCTACAACCTACTATTGAGTATTGAGATTGAATCCTAATTTTGTTGCGCAGTGGCGGCGTAAGGCGTGGGTGACGTGGGCCACCGCCTACGGCCTCGCGACCCAGGGGGCCTCGCGCCCCGAAAAATTATGCAAATCTTGGGCTGGCAGATGCAAAGCTTGCGCTGGCAGAGGGCCCCGCAAAATGAATTTTGCCCACATAAAATTTAGGTCTTACGCCGCCACTGTTGTTGCGTTAATTTAATAGTCTTGACTCGCTCCAAAGCGTTGGCCGTAGTATTCTTCATGGCTACGCTATTATTATCTTTTACAATCATCACTAACTCTTATTTTGGGATATATTTGTCATAATTATGTACTAAAAATAGTGTTTTATTTTGATCATTTATGACGTTGATGTTTTGCCGTCTCAGTATGACAATGCCGCTAAATGTGACTACTATTTAGGAATTACTCAGCTATACGTAGTGATTGGGAATAGTGGCGAACCGCGAAAGCATAATCCTCCTACGCAACGGAGTGATGGATTTGTTCTGGAAAGACACCTACGACTTTCAATGGATAAATAAAGTCACAGAAATATTTCAGAATCATCATAGTACTGCGACCATAATTTGGGATTTTTATTAATTTATGTAGGTAGGTATCTACTTAGGTTTAGTTACGTCGTAGGTTTCGTTTCGTCGTGGTGGCATTCCCGACATGAAACCGTGTGGTTTTTGACAGCTACCGTCAGCACTGTTGCAGCTTCCCTTTTAATCTTGGTCAAAAAGGATGACTTTGATTGTGATTGATGGTAATGACAATAGAAGCAATGATATATGATAGCACCTATTGAAGTAGTACCTACACTGGAAAGCGTAATAACTTAATTTATGAAATGGATATTGCTGCAAAGCCTGATTGTATACTAGGTAGTCATAACTGGGGGGGTCAAAATCACTATTTTTGATAAAGTATAATACGAATTGCTTGCACGAGGGTGCTGTGCACTGCCGATAAGGGCTAGCCTTTTGTATAGGTACCTAGGTTTTTGATCAAACAGCTTGTACTGTAAAATTTAATGACATTAAGTAGGTATGTATGGCCGTGCAGCCTCTTGTGTGTACAGTACAGTTAGTTGTAAAACCTTTTGATGAAGACGATGACGTCCAGATACTGTTTCCCATAGGGATAGACTGATACAATAGATTTCCACTTGCTGCGATCTTGGCACAAATCTAATATGGGTTGAAGAAAACATAATTCTGAAATTTATGAATGACCTCACTAAGACTGTGTCATGTCTATCCTATTTCCCAATTTATGGGCAACATACAGTAACACCACAATTTCTAGCTATGAATGGTACCGTACCTATTGCTTCAAGTTCAAGGTGTATCCTAATGAATCAGCCCGTGTGGGCCGCTGAAAGTTCTATTTAAATCACATTACAGAGCGCCGGTCGGTAGTCTCGCATCCAGAGCGGCGCGCGCCTGCAACGAACTAACAACCACTAAGGTGAATTAATTGTTTTTTTTTGTGTTGTAGTGGTATCAATCTGTTGTGCTTAATAAGGTAAAGTAACTAGGTACTTTTTGGTGGATGTGCTCTTTTTTTTGTTCTCGTTTGCTTTTCTTCATGTAAAATGGATACCTATTGAATTTATCGATAGTATTTAAGTAGCATTTTTTTGAATTGACTTTAAAAAATGTGTTGCTTATAAGATTCGTTATGTTTAAACAAGTGTTCTCTGACTGTAGGTGCGCAATTATAGTTAGGAACGTGTCAATATTATGGAAGCCATACCTACGTTTATTCACTCGCAATATGAACTGTTATGTATCTTTGCATTTGCAAGTTATAGTAAACAATGAACGCCTTATATTTATGCGGCGAAAAAACTTTTCACAAAAAACCCGATAGATTCAAAATAACATAACATACTATGATACCATACCATTTGGGTATTCATCGTATTGATTTAAAAAAAAACAAGATAACTAGTTACCTAATTCCTTAATAATCAGTTACTTAAATAATCTTATTAAACTAAGTACCACCGCTTAACTTACAAAAAACTGCAGCATTACAGCATTTGCTACATTAAATAGCATGTTTGAAATATCAGGAATTCCCGGGCATCACGCGTTTTTGATTGTTTACATACTTTCCATCAGCACGCGATCTAATTTTACCGTATTACTAAACTGATATATTATTATGTCGTCTAACTTTCGAGATTCAGTTCGGCCGGTTGCATCAGATCTAAAAACGTTTCCAGGTGACTCACCACGTGGATTCGTTCCAGAATTTCGTGGATTATTAGTTGCACGTATTATTGCTTTTAGATGTAAACAAATTCTGGTAAACTTCAACTAGGGTTTCGTTGGTGTAATACGCAATTGATTATGGTATAAGGAATGATGATGGTGATGATGATGAATTTCTTTTAGCTGCTTTATCGTATTATTTTGATAATGACCTGCTTGCAATGTTTCCTGTTTCTAATTAGCTACATTAATCTTGAGAATCTTGATCTTGACATATCGTATAATAAACAGCATATCATCTGTATCGCACAGCCATAGTTCGCCGGTATGTTTAGGGCCCATGTAAGGGGCGAGCCCAAATTTCAAACCCCGGGAATCAAACTCAAGATCTCTATCGTAGCAGTTGCACTAACAGCCGCTGGACAAAATGAGGCAACATAAGTTAATTTGAAAAAAAAAAATATATTTCATAATATGAATAACTGTATATTTTTAATATTTAATATAGTTTTAACGAATTATTATATCTTTTCCTTCACTTTATAAGTGAATGAAAAAAAAAAATATTGACTAGGTAGGTACTCATGACACTTATGCATTTTCTAGTATGTAGATATAAAATTTATAAATGCACGTCCTAATGACATTGGTTTCGGTCGTCATTACAAGCACATACGCAGATGTAACCGCTGAAAATAAACGCAGCATGAAAATATCCGCCGTTTATATCTACACGATGAATAGACAATGTTGTTGATTTATTTCAGTCCAAAGATAAGTTTTACGATCTCGCGCGAGAGTATCGACAATTCTATGGTTTCGCCATGACCGATTTGATTGTTGTTTATGACTTGGCACCGTGGTAATGTAATAGGGCAGCCAAAAGGACGGTTTATACGATTCAGCAGTTTCACAAGAAGTTTGTTTCATGGAATATTTTAGTTGTGACTTGGGAGTTATTCTTCAATCGTAACTAGAGATTAGGAATTTTTAGTTTTCTACTAAAATTAATCATCTAAATTTAACCATCACAACCTTAGCACGGTTGTGTATCACATGCATTTCGATTTTGAGATCCAATAAATAAATGATTACATAAATTTATTTATGCCCTGTAATTGGGCATTTATTCGGGTATTATGGGCAATGATAAACTTATAACTTATTTATGAAGAAAATGCCCGGATAAACCATTTACAGGTTATACCGGTAACAATAAATTTACCTGTGCCAAAAATTCCAGGTACATTGTCCATCTCTAGTCATAACAATAAAGGAAAGCTTTTGCTTCGACCTTTAAAAGGGTTTTCTGAAAATTTCCGAATCTGAATTCATAAAATCGGACTGAAATGCATCAAATAAAGCCAAGCTCTTTTGATTTCAACCTCGAAGCAATGCAATAACGCCTTCTCCTTCTTTTCTCTTTCTTTTCCTTTCAATTTTAATATTCACACAATCTAAAATGGGCCGAGTCAATTTTTGTGTTGAATTTAAAATAATATTCTTCATGTGTAGATACTGATTTCTTTTCAACTTTGTTTTCAGATGTCGATAGTACCTTTGATGTTCCGTGATTGGTGGGACGAGTGGGACAGGCCCTCCCGCCTGCTGGACCAGCACTTTGGCATGGGGCTGAAGAGGGACGAGCTCCTCTCTTCCCTCTCCACACTCCCGACCTCCTCGCTGTTCAGAAACTCTTACTTCAGGCCATGGAGGACGAGTCTTACGAGACAGGAGTCTGCTTCTACTATCAACCTGACAAAGGAGAAATTTGAGGTAGGATTATGTTTTATGTTGGTTACTACTACTGTTTGGTGTGGACTAGTCTTCGACCAATTTCTGAGCCGGCTTCACATTGGGCAGAGATATTGGGATTTTTCTGTTAAGAATCGCTCATTAGAAGCTCCTGGTTCGGATTTCTGATTGGTACCTATATTTTGGTAAATACAATATTTGATAGGTTATAGGATTTCTGTCATATGTTATTCTTGTCATGCAGATGCTTACTTAAATCTTGAATTATTAAATAACATGTAATGTTTTGTTTCCGCTTGAGTCAGAGAAGAAAAGGTAGACAATAGACATGCTTACTTACCACTCATCCGGATGCCCTTGATCCAATTAGTGGAATAAATCGAGTTAGACTTGCTCAATTACCGTGTAATTGCTGAGTATAATCTTGTTTGTAGACTGTGGGATTCAAATCTGCTCGTGACTCGGAAACCTTACCGTATACGTAGATCAAGAATTCAAGGTTTACATTACTATCCGCAAACACACATTGCTTACAGTAAGTAGCTTACGCAACTCTAATCCTCTATTTTCCAAAATTCCAGGTCATCCTCGATGTCCAGCAATTCTCTCCAGAAGAGATCACGGTGAAGGCGTCTAATAACAGCGTGTTGGTGGAAGGCAAGCACGAGGAGAAGCAAGACGAGCATGGATTCATCTCGCGCCAGTTCACGCGCCGGTACATCTTGCCCGGCGGCTACGATGTCCAGGACCTCGTCAGCACGCTCTCCTCCGACGGCGTCCTCACCATCACAGCACCTAAGAGACCCCCACCGAACGCAGGCGAAAGAATAGTCCCCATCACAAAAACTGGCCCCGCCAAACAACCCGAAACACCTAAACCTGAACAGTTCCGCGAACAAACAGTGCCTATCGTCACATCCCCCTAATTTTAACACCCCCTTCATTTAACGAGGCATCGATGTTCTACAATTAATCGATGTTCAACGATCGAATCATAAATAGCATTTATTTTATGCGCCGTTGTTGGCCAATAACGATTTGCGATTCGAAATGAACGAATTAGGTTTTTTATATTTATTTGTACAAAAGAGGAATGCAAATATCATTGTTTATAATAAAATTTAAATAAACGATTCTAATCACCACTCATTGTTCTTAATGTAGGTACATAAACCAAAGTTCGAGGCGTTTGCCATTCCACAATGGGCCGATATTGTGACTTTGTGAATTGGCATCTATCTGGCTCCATGCCAATACTGGAATTGAAACGTAATAGGTTGGATGGAAATATTTACATATACATGTGTATCATCATCTGAGGTTGGCGCAGTCGTCTTCCTAGGTTACTTTATTCTTAACCATAATTCAATCTTATTTTGTTTTTTCTTCGCATCCATTTTCATATTCATCACATTCTGTAATCAGATCATTAATAATCCTAATCATAAAGTAAGTATGTTTGTTTACAACAGGCAATAATTTAACGATTTTGGAATCGTTTCGAAGCAATAAAATTGTACTGAAAGTGTCTGCCACCAAGCAGGTGCGGCTGGCGACTATTCACTCTCACGTTTATAAGTGACAGAACGCATTACTAAGAAACACTTAACGTGGCGGGCTCGGTGCAAACCGCGAGCGTACATTAATGCCTAGCATTCTCACTAGCCACAAATAAGAAAGAACACCAACGAACCTACCACACTGAACTACAAATAATGAACAATAATTCCTTCACTAGTTAATGTAAAACACGAACTGCGGTGCGTCAAGTGTGAGCTGTCAAGGAGTAATGACAAATTTTCTATAAGTCAACGTGGCAAATGGTCGGGGTCGGGCAATAAGGGCGGTGTTTGACTAATTTAATTTTCTCGCTGAGTGTAGCAGTACAATAATATTGTTAATTTATCATTGCCGCGAGGGTTGGGGTTGGCGCGGGAGGAGGCATTCCGATGCTTTGCAAAAACGTTTGTTGAAATTGTTGATGTTGATGATCGATATACGGCGGGCTTTAATTTACAGACGGTGTAAAGTGATAAGCTAAAGGAAAACGTCGCGAGTAAATTTTCATGCCTGAGAGATTTTCTCGTAGTCTGAAACTTAGGCCAGCGTGGTAGCGTGGTAACCTAACCCCAGTTATTCTCGCGTGCGACCCGTGCGCAAGCAGTGAGACAGCAAATGGGTTCTATCTATCTACTCAGCCTGTAACACCCCCTGCTGAGTAAAGGCCTCTTCTCTATTACGCCACTGTTGCTGATCTTGTGCAAGTCGGACCCACAGATTCCCTACTGCCCTCACAATATCGTCCGACCATCGCAAATGGGTTAATGATGATGAAAGCGTAAACTTAGAAACCGATCGAGCTATTGAGGAGCGTCTGCTCATCAACGATCATCTGACCAGCAAGCCAGCAGCCCAAGCATGCTGATTGTAGAAATGCTTATTTTCTTTTTATCGTTTGGTAAGTCAACACTAGAGTAGGGTACCTACTCTAGTAAGCATTAGAACCTAATAATTTAGGCCTACCTGTGCTACACAATTGTGAGTTGGCAAAGGCTATAGGACAATAGATAGTAAGATAGGTAATGTGAGAGAGAGACCACAGGTTAACTAATAGTTTGGTGAGACTCCGATCGTAATGTGTAGGCGTACATTTGGCGGTAGTCGAGCAAGATCAATAATTTAAAGGAAAGGAGTACTGACTTTGTAGATCCTATGTCGAAAATATCAAAAACAAGATAACCGTTATGTAGGTATTTTACGTTAGACAGCCATGTACAAAAACAGATAATTTTGAAATCATAAGGAGCTGTATTCAAATTATTTATACCTAATATTGATCTTTGCTCCATACAGTAACGCCATCTATCCAATATTAAAGACAACGATAGGCGCCATCTTTGCTCACTAGATAGAACTTCATGGTGTAGATCTTTGCATAGATCATTACCAAACAGATATGTAGTTGAAAACAGAGTAAACCGTCGACTATTTCAAGTGTATGGAAGAAAGCAAAACAATAGAAATTATTTTGGCTATTCAGAATAATTCCTGGATTTTTTAAGCACTTGAAAGCATGAAATATTTAATAAAGATATGGAGAAATTAAAAAGGAAAACACTCTTTGGTTTATGAACCTCGCTGTTTTTAACATAAGCAAACTTACAAATTTAAATATACTTAAATATTTTTTATAACTATGCTGGTGACCGCAGACTAAACGCTAGAAATATTAGCAAAAATAAAACCAACAAGAGAGATGTTGTCAACTCGACGTCGAGTGAGCATTGTCGCAAAGCTTTTATTTGTAAATGTTGAAACTTAGCGGTCGTAAGTCAGCATACAATTATACCAACTGAAAGCAGGATGGCCCTGAGGATATATTTTGACTCAGGTAATAGGTAGATACGTTCAGTTTACCTCCTAGAATAAAGAGAAAAGATGATTAGACGGTAACTTTTACGCTAAGCTTAAGAGAACTTAATTTGTTTCCATACTTACTTACATTTTGTAAGTACCTACCTACCTACTGAAATTTGAAGCATGGAACTGCGCAAGTTTCCACTAAACATAGAAAACTATATCTCTCTAAAAACTTAGACATAGAGATGTCTAAATAGATATCTGTAAGTAGGTAAGTACTTAATGACTATATGAGTCTCAGCCCTCTGAAACCCAGATAAGTAATAGATACTTGTCATAGGTATCAATTAGTCTCTTGAAAGGCTTTTTAAGATCTAAACATGGACTACTTACCATTCACAGATGGTTTCACCAACAAAAGACATAGAACAATAACTAAGATGATTTTAAATACATACCTTCGGCCTTTTTCTCCACAGAAATTATAGACTGCCACTTGCTACAATTTTGCATAGGTAGGTACTTCTTTTGCTTCTTCCACGTTTCTAGTACAGTTCTCGCCAAACTTATTGTCCGGGTTGAAGTTGAATATTTTTCTTTCTCCGATTTGTACGGTCGGGTTAAAGTTTGCTTGTCTTGTGCCAACATCAACCCGGACAATAAGTTTGGCGAGAACTGTATCTTGTCATACACACGTTGGTTGCGTTGCGAGATAGTGACGTTGATGAAGGTGATATTAGCTTTGCGAAAATTAAGAATTTGTTAGAAATTCTTAGATAAACTGTAAGAATTAATAATCTAGTATTATAGGAGCGAGTAACAAAATAAAACAATGTTTGCCGGGCATTGTGGTAATGTAGTCTGGGTAATAGATCTCGTGGCCATGGATCACTCGGGCTAAATGGCGGGGGAGTCCACTCTACCCGGGGTGGCGGGAGGGGGAGTTCATCAATCAGCCTCGAACGATTACAGCGGTGGTGGTGCAAGGCACAAGAGATGAGAGGCCATGTATTAATTCTTCTATGAAATAAGGAGCGTAACTTTCATGACATTTCCATCAGTGCCTAGAGGTCCTAAGCGCGACTACTTCGTTTGAGTTCCTGGGACCTTAACCAAGTTGAAACCAAGTAGGGAATGACATTTAATAAACTTTCGACAAATCTGACGTTTACAAATGTCAAAAGATTTATTGTCATTCCCATACATTTTATTTCTATTCGTTCATCGATCCGAACGTTAGATTGCAACTTGGCTAGGCACGCTAGCTACGCAGCTATGAGTATGGATTTGGTAATAGACTCATTTGAGACTACTCTACGTGGGCCCTAAACATCAAGGTGAATTGGGGATGTACAACTCTGCCTAACTTTTCGGGGAATAGTTTTATGTGTTTCAAGCGAAGCGTTTCAAATTCACAATTAAACCCCTACTTACATAAATTAGGTTTTGTTTATGCGTGTTTGTTGTGAAGCTGGTTGTGCCTTGCCTATACATTCTGAACGTGTGTAATACCACCAGGTTTGGTTGGCCTTGCAGAAACCTACCAGTTGTCCGATGGAGATTTCTCCAAACTGGGACCTTAGACAATTTGCAATTTGGCAATTGAATCGACAAAAAAATATATTTAAAAATAAATATCTTGGGACATTTTTACTCAGCACCATCTAGTCCCAAACTAAGCAGCTTGTACTATGGGTACTAGTTAATGGATATAATACTTATATACTTTTTTTTTGTAAATACATACTTATAATACATAAGAAACACCCAGACAAATGAAGAGAAAGAAAATTTATGGAAATGTCACCCAAGCTTTCGACCATGGAAGTAGTAAGTATACTTAGATTTAAACGAAGTGTAACGAAGTTTGACATATTAGTTCCATGCTTTCGACAAATCGGGCTGTCACTAATGTCATTGTCATTCGAATGTCAAATTGCAACTTAAGTATCTATAACATCATGTGTTCTACAGTATCGGTAGAGAACCTAATATTTTGTTTCCATCGTAATTCGTATATGGGTCGATCTCCGGAGGCATTTTTTTTCGTGTCGGGCTGGATAAACCCATTTTAAAATTGAAAAACGTTTTACAAGTATTTTTTTATATACAGTTCGGTGTCTAACCTACGTGATACAAGGGTAATATTATGAATAAGTTTATTTCAAATGCTTTAAAAAAAATCTTAAACCCTAAAATCCTGATCGCTCTGGGTTGACCCAACTCCCGATTGAATGAAAAAATATTCTCTAACTTTTTTAATGAGTAGGTTCATATAAAACAACTTATTTAGATTACCTAGCAAATAGTTAATCTTCATAGTAATAAAATATTTTTAGTTATATTAATAATACTTTTGGCACAATTTGAATTTAAAATCGTGACCGGGTATTTTATCTCATCGCTCTGCGCTGAGGTAAAACATCGCGCTCATCCCTAGTTACGCGTTATAGACACTCTATTCCTCTCCCGCGGGGTAGTGCCAGTAGTGGTCTAACCACCGAGGAAGACATCTGTGTGCCACGTTCCCGCGCTCCAACATTACGAAGGTAAGTTTATGACTGCTCTGGATTTGGTTCTCGAATTTTATGATTGCTATGGCACGTTATTTAAATGAAATAGTAAGCCTCTGAATGTATTTGCTATGTGAATTAAGTGATCGTTATGATGTTTTTTATGAGACGTAATCACAACATTCTACTGCTTTTAAATTCGGCTATATTTATGATTTTGTGACTTTTTCTGATCGCTATGGCTGTGATTGCTCTGTCCAAAGCGACCGGAGCGATGATATTTTGTATTAATTGTACATTATAAATCTATTTTAAGTAGTAGTACCGGCCTGTAACAATGACAAACGAAGAACTATGCATATATCCTTTAATTTATAACCTTTCCTGGGTTTCTTTGGGTAACCTAAACCCATAAACAGATTTGACGTATTTTACCTTGATAATATTAATATATTGGCATTTAGCTAACCACAACTGTAACTCTTTCTTCTCTAAAAATTAATGGCAACTATTGTTGCAGATTGAAATCATGCCTCGAAATAAATTATCTATTGAAGAAAATAAGACATACTATTGGGAGAAATATTTAAATTAACTGTAGATATATACAGAACTGGCAATATACCATCAGATGACTGTATGAGCAAACTAATAACCTTGCCTAAGAAAGCCAATACACTGAAATATGAAGAGTACAGAACCCTTAGCCTCATAACTCACGCATCAAAAATATAACTAAAAATTATTCAGAATAGACTACAAAATAAAATAGAAAACTTGGTGGGTCCAGACCAATACGGATTTCGTAAAAACAAAGGAACCAGAGAAGCTATACTAGCACTGAGGATGCTGATTGATTGTCGCTTAGACATAGGACTAAATACATATATAGCATTTGTAGATCTAGAAAAAGCATTTGATAAAGTTAATTGGAATAAAATGATGAAAACTCTAAAAGGAGTAGGAATAGATAACAGAGACAGACGAATAATATATGAAATTTATAACAAACAAAAAACTACTAAATATGGAAAAATAGGTTAAGATATAGTAGCCACTGTTTGTTAACGATTCATTAAGGTTAAGTGACGTCTTTGAGTTGGGGTGTAAGTAATTTTGTAACTATATAAAAGACTAGCTATTAATGATTGATTTCAAAAGGTTTTTAATTTTGTCTCATTTACATAGAGGTGATTTAATTAAGTCCCAATAAATGAAACTAACCCAAAAGTTGATTTTTATAATTATGGAAATTTGTTATTTTAGAAATTATCCTTACATATTATAAAACAAAGGCCTCCGTCGCACCTGTCTGTCCCTATATATGCTTAGATCTTTAAAACTACGCAACGGATTTTGATGCGGTTTTTTTTAATAGATAGAGTGATTCAAGAGGAAGGTTTATATGTATAATACATGACCACGCGGGTGAAGCCGCTGGCGGAAAGCTAGTTTTATATAAAAAATACGGAATATATTTTTGATATACATATATGACTAATAATATGCCTTGTCCTTTTTCTAAAATTATATATTTCTCTTACTTATAAAATTTTCATATAATCTTGTGACTGACACTGACTATGACTGAAAACGGCTAAATAAATAATATTTTATCAATATATTTTTTTTTGTTCCACTGATTTCACTATTTATGATCGCTCTGGCACCAATTATGATTGCTCTGGTCGCAAAAATTTTTGATCTTAAATATTTCCATAACTGTTTGTGTAAATTGAAGGCCAATAGTAAAAATGTACTATTTGAATATCATTCTTTTTACTGAGATACATAATTACCATTAAATATCAATATCTGAAAAGCACCAGAGCGATCACACGAATACGCCCGTTTTGGAGATTGACCCATATCTTACAACTTGTACCACACAAAACCGCTTGCAGTGTTCGACAAGCGATTGATCTGCCGGCCGTATTAATTGTAGCTGTCTGTACTTTACCTACCTACATTACCGTACAGTGTACTACATGAGATACTCTTGTTTGTATTGTCTGCTCCTGACTACTTGATGAAAACGAAAGCTCAACTTACATAATCGAGTTTAGAAACATCAATTAATGAAATTTGGTTCTGTTGTTGTTTTTGAACGAGTTGTATGATTGAACTAACTCATTAACCTAGTGCTCGTAACTACGGCTGTGACGCTAGAGGTCCTAGGATCGATTCCCTGGTCGAAAAAACGTTATTTGAAAATCTCTGTAGTAGCTCGGAGTTTGGATTTGTGCTCGGTTAATGGGTATTAACCTTATTATTATTTAATGGATACGTATAGGCTGATTGATGATTACCTATTACCTACATTGCGAACTGTGGGTACCTACATTACTACACCTCCGCCTAACCCTTCGAGAAATACAGGCGTACAGATAGTATGTTTTGTATGATTGGCATGACTGTCACCTTCATACTTTGCTTAACCTTGGCAAAAATAAGGTAGTTTTATGAATTTCAAAACAAACTAAAGAGGACTTATGTTCCACTGTCGGATACCTACCTAAAGGCCTCCCAACTTTTCTTCTACCAACTTCTTTCTGTCCTACTGAAAGTCTGTTTGGAGTCCAGCTAGTAATGAGCAGAAAAGAAAATGAGGAAGATACTTATATTTCTACGAACCGGTAAGCAAGTAGGCACACTTACACACTTGCTAATAAAAAAATAATTATTCCCGAATATTAAATTGGTGTCTAGAACTTGTGAAAATGAGAGGTAATGTAACAAATGTCATTATATTAAATGACATTATTATTTAGTCTATATCGTGCCACTACAGGACGAAGTAATAACAATAAAATAATAATAATAAATATCTTGGGACATTTTTGCACAGCACCATCTAGTCCCAGACTAAGCAGAGCTTGTACTATGGGTACTAGACAATGGATATAATACTTATATACTTTTTTTTTGTAAATACATAGTTATAATACATAAGAAACACCCAGACAAACACAAACACTTAGTTCATCACAATAAATGTTTGCGTCTTGTGGGAATCGAACCCACGACATCGTAATCAGCAGTCCGGTACTCGAACCACTAGACCACAGACGTTGTCAAATTGGTCACGGCTCAAGGCTATTTTGGACCAATCCTTCTAGAAGAAATACCAGCTCATACCGCCATCTCCGTCTGGGCCTCTGGCGCGGGGCCTGATTTACCCACAGGCTATTAAGGCTTAAGCCTAGGGCGCAAGGACCAAGGGGGCGGCGCGGCATTTGCACTTTTTACTTACTTACTTACTACTTTTTAAAATACGGTTAAATTTAGGATATAGGCTTGGGGTGGCATCTAATTATCGTGAGCCTAAGGTGGTCAGAACCCTAAATCAGGCACTGCCTTTGCGTTGTCGTCTACCATTTTGTAGCACTCACTCGGTTCTTAGACACGTCTGCCGCATCACCACATATAATATATGTCACATGAGCTGTGAAACAAACAATGATTGCGTAATCAGTAGTACCAGTACAGGTCAGTAGTACTTATCTTAGCATGGAAATGCTAAAAAAAATACAATAATATAATGTTTGCGTTAGGTATAAGAATAAGGCAAAGGGTTTGGTCCTAGGCTACAAACAAAAAATGCATACTGATTTCTGACACTTACGCGAATACTAGACATTGAAATAGAACTACTTTTTACGGATTTTATCGCGTTATATTGATATTATTTTAATCCCAACGTTTCGGACCCTTTACAGCGTCCATGGTCACGGGTGACTAAGGTGGTAGGCGTCTTGACGTTTCAATTACTAACAGCTACCCTACATTTTTGTTAATTGTTGGCAATCCGATTCACGCAGAACGCGTTCACCGTATCCTTCGGTCTTGCATTTTTTGGCTTGGATTTAGATTTAATTGAATCTATAATAGGGTTCCAAGCAGGTGGTAAGACCCAGCCATCTTCTCTATTGAAATTTGTATGTTTTTTAATTTCAATAGCCTCACGAATCATCCTGGGTAGGAATCGGTTTTCTTTTGCGAGGACTTGTGGTTGATCAAATCTGATGTAATGGCGGGCCTTGTCAAGGGTGTGTTCACAAATTGCAGACTTTCCGGAACGGCGGTGTTTGACATCAGCGATGTGTTCTTTTACAACACCTGGCTGCAGAGCTTCAACATGTCAAGCAAGTACTGCACGACAACAAGCTCCGATTTTAATTACAAGACACAGATTTTATTTTAGTCTAGACATAAATGTCACTGTCATTAGCCATTTATTACCTGAATGCTTTGTTAACTGGAACTATCTGTAACCACAATAAATACCTTAATCAATTTGAATTTAGACAAAGCATAGCTTATATAAATAACTTGCTGGTTTGCCGTACATTCGGTTTAAGATTATGAGACTCCATCTTTTGCTACCTGAATATTTCATCTCATGGCAATAGGTATGCGTCCATATAACGATTACCATATATAAAGGAAATAAAACAACCTAAACCTAAGTATCAACCTTCATTTTCAGACCGGGTGGGTTTGGGACAGAAGTGATTTATAGAGGATCAAACAATTTTGTTTTTACATTTACTTCAACCAAATAGTTCTTCGGTATGTGTAGGTCCCATGAAATAGGGGGCTAGCGTATTGCCATCAACACGGCACAAGGCATCCGGATTCGAGCTGCTACTGGGAATTTCACAAAAAAGTCCAACGAAACTTTGCTCACCCAATCTGTAGCGATCGATCTGTAGCGTAGCAGTTGCGCTTACGACTGCTAAACCAATGGAGTAGTCTGTCAATTGCAACTTGCTTTGCGGCTATTTCGGTTTTCATAATTATCGATTTCATTTTAGGTATTATCTAAGACCCTGAAATTCAACATTTTAGAAGTGAATAAGTACTTAGCCTATAGCCCTAGAGGAAGGACCTTTCTTTCTTTCTTCTTTCTATATGCGTAATTATCATTCGCTTTAACGGTGAAGGAAAACTTCGTGAGGAAACCTGCATAGCTGAGATATATTCTCGACTGAGACCCAACCCTTGCCCAACAGTGGGATAATTAATGTGTTGCCGATGATGATGAATTTAGACGAGGCCATGAGAAATGGATTTGCTTTAGCTGTTTACGACTCAAACAAAATTTGTCTATAATTCAATATAGAGTGAAAAATAACATAAGAATATTTTCACACACTAAGTACTTAGGTATTATATTCAATTTATTTTAGGTACAGGTAAGTGGGCTAGCTATATTTATTTACCTATATTAATCAGAATGTATCTAGTATCGATCTACTTATTGGACATGATGTTGAATAATTGAATAGTTAGAAAAAAGGGTTGAATAATTCGAATAAAATGCGAAACATAAACATAACATTTTTTGTGTGATAAGATAGGGATAGATATACAGGGTGTTTGGTAGAACGTTGAACATACGAAAATGGTGGTTAGTTGGGGTCATCTGCTACCCACTGGGCCCAAATTATTTAACCTTGGCCGCAATGTTTTTTTTTTATTTTTTTTTAATTTCATAGAAAGTTATCAGTTTTTTATCAATTTAAATTCGAATATCTTTACTTGTGATGGGTAAAACAGGCAGGATGTTGTTTTGTATTAATGTCTAATTATATTCGAATTTTAAATAAAAAAAACTGGTAATTTTCTGTGAAATTAAAAAAAGTAAAAATGAAAACGGTGCGGCCAAGGTCAAATAATTTGGGCCAAGTGGGTAGCAGATGACCCCAACTAACCACCATTTTCGTATGTTCAACGTTCTACCAAACACCCTGTATTTATTGTTTCTATAATTAATTGCCTATCCGTTTTATAGCTAAATACATGTACATGGAAGCTAAGTAAAGACTTCAACGCGTTACTTACATTTATTTACTTACCATAAGATCTTTCAGAAATATTTCTATCCTTTAAGTATTTCTTTAAAAGCTATTTCTTGAAAGCCTCAGCCATCTTATTAAATTTTCTCAGAACCAATTAAAATGAAACAGATTAGTGAATGAACGGATTGTTCATTAAACAGTCGACCTCATTCATCAAATCCATTAATCAAACGCTATACGTACAGTAACAAAACTAACACTAACAGCCTCATTAAACGCGCAAACGAAACTCCGATTAAGGCGCATTAATATCGCGTTTCACTATCGCTATTAATCACAAAGAGCGATCAATGCCATGCGATTATTTTATAGCTTGAATAAAAACAATATGTGTAGCGGGCGGAGCGTGAGGCTGAAATATCAGTTTGATATCGCGCGGTTTGATTCGCCGTGACGCGGACGCCTTAAGGCGGGGCCTCGCAGAGAGGGGCGCCCGGCGTAGTGGCGCGCCATACCATTCTGTGCGAGCACTCGCGACGCTCGTTTGTCGCCTCCACGGCCCGTGTCCCCGCTGTATGTCCGACGCGAGTGTGTGAGCACGTGCCCTTCCGTGGCGTATTCGTTGCACCGTGCACTGTAAAAGCCGCCAAGATTCGGGTGAAGAACCGTGAGCCGGTGCCGGCGTACGCCATGGCCGACGCCGACCGTGATTCGGACCTTGGCGACGACAGTCCAGTGGTAAGTCAGCTTCACTTTTATTGACCTGTAAGTTAGGGTGCCAATGTCGACGTAATGTGGGTATATGGAGCTGCTTTCCTGTAATGTCTTATTAGCCTGTATCCCCATGTTCTCATTTCTCCACGCGGTTGCTTCCAGTCGTGTTGTCACTCTGTCGGCATTTGTGTCGGTCGTCGCAGGTATGTTTGAAGTGGTTGTTAGCGAGCTTATTGTCAAGCGAGTTACATCGCGTTTTGTTTTGCTGACTGTGACCAGTTGTTATGACAACCGTAGACCAATGATTAATGTAGATGTAGAAGTAATTCATAAATGTAATTAATTTGATATCAGTGATTGCTTTTTGGAATGAGGGTAGGTAGAAAAAAAGATTACTTTAGTTGACACTTGGAAAGCCGATAACGCGTTAACAAGTTTTGATTATGTACCCATAAACACTATCAGAGAAGATAATAAGAATAAGATTTGAAAGATAATTGCAAACACGAGGAAAATAAATGAGCAATGAATGAAATTAAAGAAATAAGAAGAAGGAATAATGATGTCGTTGACAGTGTTTATGAAGTAACAAAAGAGCCTTGTCCTGTCAACAAGTCTCCGGTCGAGGCACACCGCAAAATTATTTGTATTGACAACATAAACCTATTTATTTATATGCTCATTAAGAAATAATATGTACTTACTTATGCTATGTAATAATGTCCTAAATATGACGACGACCTATGTATGAAAATTATATACTGATACCTACGTAAATGTAATTTCACCGCATTTGTTTAGCAAAATAATAATTTACATTGGAAAGGAGGTTCAATACGGAAATAATAAAATATACTATAAATTTAATTTGCCTAATCCTATGATGAGAAGACAAAGTCGTGTGACTCGTGGGTGGGTATTAGAATATCAATGAGTGGAGACTTTGACATTTCAGCCCACAGTTGGCTATAAACATTTTGCCATTAAAGATTCATTTAGGCATTACAGTCTTATAGTGAGGAGTTGTTTAGCCGCCATGTTTTATGCTATTTTAATTTATTAGTGACCCCCAGGACTTTATCTTGTAAGCATTGCAATAAGAACGTTTTGTGACAATCATTAGACCTTTTCAAACTTTGTTTTGTGTTCCAAGTTTAACGTATAAAGTCGTTTCAAAGTTCTTCATCGGTATTTTATTCTAGAATGTTTTAGTTATTACCGAGATGTTAAGTAATTGTTTGTTGCTTAAATTAAACAAATAAGGGGTCAATTACCTATTGACATATTTTGAATATAACATGATCCTGATGTTATGATTAAATTTGAAAATAAACAAAGATATAAACTTTTATTTGCAATGTTAAGCTGACTATGATGTTGAAGATATAAAAATATTTGTAAAAGCTAGTAAAAATAAAGAATAGCAATAAAAAATAAGCTTTTTTGAGTACTTATCCAAGTTAAAGAAAGAAGTGACAGGAAAAACCACCACGATACGTCATAAAAGGTAAAATGTCACTTTCTTAAACATGTCTAATCCAATTAATCAATTGAATTAGTTGTATTACTACCTATCAAAGACTGGATAGACATGTTAACGTAATTATCAATTATTTTAGAAATAAAATTATATGTTAATTGATACCTATCAATTATCATTTATTTTTACCAACAAATTTATTTTTTATTGTTATTAAGATTACTAGCTACAATATAAAAACATAGGCTCGCTTTATGTAACAGTGCTTGAAACTGTATATTTCTATAACTTATATTTTTTGCTATGTAAGTCCGATTGTCGGCCTTTGCTTGTAGTTATAGTTTAGTTAAAGTAGAATTTGCTTTATTGCTGGTTGATGAATTATATTCAAATCCAATATCTACAAATTTACTGTACAGAATTTATTAATTTAAAATTTACAGTACTTCAATACATGAATTAAAGGATGCTTTATATGTATATACAATTGCCGTGTAATATTTTTATTGTATAAAATCGTGTGTATCATATTGCGCCTTGTCTTCTTAACAAAATGTCTGTTAAGCGGATAAGGGTGAATAGTCTTGGGGGCTGTCTTTAAACAAGTGCTCATTTTGAATATATATGTATTTGAAGTTAATAAATGATGAAAAACTATGCTGCTCATATATGTTGTACATAGTTTTTAAATTTCTGTTATAAACTTAGCAGTTGTTTTAACCTCCGAAGCTCTGAAGCGACTTCATCATTGACAGTTGCAAAGAGCAACGAGCTCTCCCTCTTTAAAGTTTGTGATTTTCTTTAGTGTACCTGCTTAAACTACAACAAGTATGACATATTAAGTATATTACTCGTCAATACGATAAATTCAAGCAGTAGACTCACACTACATTTCCTCGTGGTGTTTTTAACGATAACAAAAAACTTATCATTAATTCTTTTACCGATAACGGCGTCTGGCCCACATCTGGGATCCTATCCAGCTATTGTTGGTGTCAGGTACTGAAAGTGCGTAGTGTTTATTGCACTTTTTACCATGTTTTCATTTGTAAGTTAAGGACGGCTTTTGTCCTCTACTAAAAACAGATTTTTAAGATGGCGAAGAGATTAGAAAATATATCAGTGACGATAACCAACTTCACGAACCTACCTGCAATGATAATACTAACATATCTATATCCTTGTGGAATATCTATGACCTGAAGCTAATTACTTCACAAGTTATTTGAGTGACGGTCAAAGTCCTTGTACTGACAGGACCTTCGGCTTCGCACAATTATGGGAGTAGGGCTGATCAGTCTGATAGAGCTAAGGCTCATTGTATATCTGGACAAGCTCTTTTTAGATATGCATAATTAGGCAAAATTGCATTCTTCAAAACTAAGGAGAACGCCAAGGACTGAAGATGAAAAAATATAGACGAAACACTTGAACTGAACAAATTTTCGCAGCTCTCACAACACCAGCATCAAAAAGACCCCTGTTTGGCGACATCTATGCAACACGTGTGTCGCCGTCACTGCGGCGGCTTCAACAAAATGGCGCCGATATGATTATTAATAACGAATTCGGCTGCGATTCGGTTTCAAGCTTGTTTTATTGCAGGACGAAGGTTCCCATCTGCGGCGGCTCTACGAAATTTGACTGCACATTGTTTATTTAGCGGAACTGTTTTTGTCGATGTTCATAATTCGTCAAAAGGAACGGCAATGGTATTTTGCCGTCCATTTTTTGTGTTCCCCGCAAAGACGGTTTATGCTTTCTATACTAATAATGCCGTTGTAATTGATAAGAAGTTACTTTAGTTTCATTGCTATGAGAATAGATAGACAAATCCTGGTGATAATTTGCGCTTGCATGTGATTCATAGTAGTCATAACATTCAGCAATAATACACATACTGTCACATGAATTACTGGACCGACATAAATTACAATCAAAGAATAAACTAGATTTGAAACTGAAATATCTAAAGGTGACGCTGCATCAACCTGAAACAAATATAATCTAAAACATTTTCAGCAACTCAAAATTAATGCACAATCCGACCATTCTAACGATGTAAAGTAACGAGATCTGAAGACTTTATTATCGCTTACCTGTATAACACATCATTAGCCGTTTATTTCTGTCCCGACACATATAATGTTTGCGTTTGACTCAATCATTTATTCAGCGGTGTGTCGGCCTTTGGCGACATCTCACGGGAGGCCAGAACGCACGATTTATTATCCCCACTCGGCGAATAGAGGGCCACGAATTAATTAATCAAGCCTAGCTGTCACTCAGTGCACAATCGCGGACTATACTTAGCTCATATCCCGAACACACGCTTCCTTTTCCTGTCGACACCGCGACGTACCATTAATTGAAATAATTGGCGGGTTTCGAGATTTTATTTTTTCGCGTTGACAACACCGCTTGGCGGTATGTATTAAATTTAATTAACTAAACCTTATGACACTCATTTTTATACGAGTTCTTGGTATTTCAACAAAAAACTACAAATTGAATTGCGTGGTTATTTATAAAAAGGCGTAGGTAGACTTTTTTTTAAAGTTGTACTTCTATATGAAGTATATATTTATCAACGTTAGAGTCAAGTAAATCGAGTTACTTGCGAATGATATGTGTGTGTTTATACGAGGAAAATGTATTGTAACTATATTTTCCTTAGTATTTGCATGTCTTATCAGAAAATTGAAAACTGAGTTATCTGCTATGTAACAGTTAGGTAGTATATGAATCACTTTGTTGCATAATATTGCGCATCAAACATTATTTATTTGGCTTCATGTATAATCCTAGCTACGAACTTAGGTTTGTAGGAATTTAATTAATATCATGTTAATCTTTAAGATTTGTCATTACATCTGGGGCAACCTCTATTTTTTTTCGAATTTAACGTAGATAAATCTTTAACGGAGTTGCCATAATTCAGAAAAGCGTAATATTTTGACGTTTAGTTTTTTGCTGACGTAACCCACTTGTGGCACAAAGAGGTGTTGTCTGTCACATACAGTTGTCGGCAGGTGGAACGCACAACGCTACCTGGTCGCGTGCTAGCCACAATGGTGTGTGGGCATCCACCTTATCTCATTTATGCTAGTTAGGAAAAAAAAACACACGTTTTTTAAGGTTACACTATTCACTATTTTTGGACGATTTCATTTGGTCCCTAAATCTTTGTTATTGAAGAATGATCTGTGGCACGTAAAGGTAGCTTTCCAGTCTTATAAGTAATAACCTTTCATTTTCACCTTATATTTTCATTGATTGGCTTCACTTTTTAATAAAATATATTATCTTCTTGGTTTCGGTAGCATTTGGTATGACAAACCTCGTTGCCTTGATAATAAATATATATCATAACCTAATTTTGGTATAAATGGTTAATTAACACGCTTAAGGTGAGGTCGGTATTGTTTCTTATTCTAATTCGGTGGCGCGAAAGGTATTCTGAAGAAGACAATAAATAACTAAGGTAAAGCTGCCGTCGAGATAACGTTTGAAGCTACGAATAGTAGAAATGTTGAGTACTATCTATTCTATTGTTTTAATACCACTTTATTCATGTGGCTATACAGTTGCTATAGCTTTCACGTTACTGTCAACTCCTTTTGTATTTTTTATGCGAACCTGCATATCAAATTGATACTTTTCATATGTTCAGATATTTTGATTATCCGACACGAACGGTCTTTTGTTGAAGATTTGAATTTGCATACAAATAAAATGGCTGACTCGACAAAAGAGCCATTGTCACAGTTCTTTATACAGAAATCGAACTTGATCCTTTATCTCTCATTTATATTCAACATAACTGTCGTAAATAATCGTATTGACATTCAATATTTATAAAGGAAAGGTTGCGTGGGTTCGCGACGCGCGACGGTTGCCCGTCACAGCGACACCGACATGTAACGCCCTGCAGCGATTCAATTATTGCTAGTATCTATGATCACGGATGGATTTAAGTCGGTATATTATGCCGTAAATCCTAGCTAATACGTTGAATGTCATTGTGTCTATAGGTGCTGTTTGATTCTTGGTAGCTTTCAGTTTCAAATTGTAGTAGTAGTACAGACTCCGAGCTGAAAAATATATTTACTTCATCACTTGTGGTTCAAATGCTACATAAGATCTTTTGTTCCGCAGCCTACATTATTCAGCATCGTTCTGCGTTTTAGTCAAATATTATTTCATTTCTTCGGTGCAGTAGGACCTATGCTTTGTACTGCTAAAATTCTTGCTTTATCACTTACTTTCTAATCAATTGTATCTACTTCGTTTGTATCATAATTCATATCTTATTTGGGGTCCCTCTTCTTCTTATCAACTCCATTATCTTTTTTGTACCCTTTTTGATCTTATTTCTCTTTTAATATCGCGACATATCAGATAAGTTCTTTCTTAAATTGCCTTCCAAGAACTGCATCAGTACTCGTTGTTTCAGAGAGAACCGCGTGTACTTTCTTACAGCTATGCAACATAGTGTGAGGTGGTGACCTCACGTGTAAGTAGTCACAATAGACGTGCATTATAATAATAATATCTCTGTTATCTGATGCAGAAGCATCAGCATTCGCATCTCAATATGATGTTTATTCGTTGAACTGTGTGATTTTTAATTTATTTGAATAATTTAAGTAGTTATGTTAATTCTAACGTTGATCTGGAAAAATTTTTTTCATGAACATAGTTAATTTTTTAGGAACTTAGAATTTTATTTTTGTGCTTACTTTATTTAACTAACAATATTTGTTTTCAATGACTCAAATTTGAAATTTCAAATTTGAGTTGATTAGAAAAAAAAATTCAAAACACCCAGTGGTATTACAGCTTGTTGAAATTTATTGTTTTTCTATCTTACCGCTGATATTTGGTTGATGATTATTATTTAGCAGACTTCTAGACGAATATCGTCATGGTATTTATTTATTTCATTCTAAATAGTTTTCCTTTTTGTATTGACGTGTCTGGTGCTGTGTTTTATAAGTACACTTATATTAGATATCGTATTATTGTATGTAATTTGTTATGTCATGCTGTTCTATGTTCTACCTACTACGTACAAGTACATGTTGACATAAAATTGTCATACACGATAGGGTAGAACACTTACGTTACTTATTTGTATGGTACTTGGGAACTTGTATATTAATGATGGTATGTAAATATTTGTTAAGTATCATTTATTACTATCAATAAAGCGAACAAATGAATGTGATCTGAGAGCTACCTTCTTCTTCTCCATGTGCCTCTCCAAGTACTGAAGGCTGGTCATCAACTCCGAATATTTACCTTTGTCTTCTGAGCGATGGATCAAGGCTACCAGTGCCACTAATTGCCAAGGATGCCAGACTTAAAACCTTTGTAACAACATTTTTCTCATACGCACACAATCATGATTGTTTGTGTAGAAAATTTCCAATATTCTTAGGTTTATCGAAAAATAACGGATTCGGTTGGGAACTGGGATGGTACTATCAGTGAATTAAAGGAGTGTATCTAATTGGGTGCATGTAATGTTTTTAATTTAAGAAGTACCTACTATATTATAAGCACCTTATAAGGCTATCATAATATATGATCCTTAATCTAAGGTATTTATACAGCATAACTGTCTGTAGGTTATTAACTTGTCATTAAATCATAACTATACATACATATAGCCTAATCCCTTTACTGAGAGGCGACCCGTGACCAGCAGTGGGTCGATATATGGGTTTGTATGATTGACATTAACTAATACAGAATAAAGAACTTTTAAAATTAGGACGTATAAGTGGGTCAATATTTGGCCATCATTTGGGTGCAAAATCGTAGACTAGAAATGACTCATACACAACACAGCAATCAAGGATTGCATGTTAAGAACTCGTAGAACTAACAGTAACTCCCTAATATTCACACATTTCACACTGTAGGAATATTTTCTGTGATTAGATGCTATTTCTATTGTACCTACCTATGTAAACTGACTGCGAATCTTTAAACATTGCCATTACCGCCAATTATTATACCATTATTACCAATTTTGTATTGTTTTGGCACATTTATAAATCTTCCGCAAAATCTTCTGTGTTCGTATCTGATATATTCTATGTTTTTCTTTTGCTCCAGATTGCTGGTCTGGCAGTAAAAGAAAGAAATGGATTCACGCTCAATGTATGTGTTTTTCTTTATATAACATTTAGAGATCACTCGAGATAACACATAGTTATAGATTTATTAAATTACCTTCAATGTAATGCGCCATAAAATTTACAACGTGCGTGTCGAACACAGCCCGTAGCAATTCTTAGCAAAACCTTATCGATAACTATATTTTTCTATAAACTATTAATTTGTAGGTACAATTGCATTCCTATTTCTATTATTTATATCTTCGACATTATTTGCTGTACAAAAATGACATTTATTTATTGAGGTATAAAGTTTATCTTCGATTGTAGCAGGCGTTGTCTTGTGACGTTTAGCTAGGTCAGTTCTGGTGACGTCGACTGCGCGGGCGCCCGCATGTACGTACTAACAGAAACAATTTATTCCATAATACCTTCCCTATTGGTTAATAAATAGCATTTCTATTAATATTGTTGATTAACAATTCAAACTTATGTTGGTTAACGGTTTTGTGTTTATAACGAATTTATAGATTCTATTGATTCTTGGAGAACTTTGGAAAAATAAAAATTGTTTCACGAAACCTGATTCTAATATCAAAAGCTACATAGTGTTCTAAACTTACTTCTAATAAACGTTTGATATCACAACCTATGTTAAATTATTAACAGTTCATCTCAGGCAACTGACCTTTTTTGTGGTACTCACTCTTTATTTGCTTACTTACTAAAAGGACCAATGATATATACTTAGATTATTTTTTACTCTTTAACTGTTTAATTTTAGTCCTAGTCCACTAGGTTAGATTTAAATGTTTACTTTCTTTTTCTAACGGTACTCTCTGTGCGTCTAATAAAGTCGGCACCTCTGTCGTTTAATCACATTTCATTGATAGCGTATGTGTGTCTGTCATTATGAACGTAACCACATCTTTGCATATTACATAAGTACCAATAGATGATAGGGCGGCGAGACACCGGGCACATTTTATTCAAATCTAGCCGCTGTGAAGTGCAAAGATTAATTTAGTATCTATTGGTTCCGGAGAAGGCTTTCCACTAGCTTTCTGCTATGTTTATAAAACGCAAGCGTTAGGAAAATTAACTTTGACTAAATTAACAATTATTATTTTGTGCTCTCTCTATTGCTTTCTTCATTGCATTTTGTTCTTGCATTAAAATTGAGGACTGTCACTATGATGTCTGGCTTATTATTTAGAAATTGTTGGCTTCAGAAATTGTTTCAACCATTATACCATTTCAATAATTAGTACTTATTTAATGTGTTGTTCGAATCTGTTCAGATTACTTCAGATCTTTTTTGTTTTATTAAGAAAGGTTAATTTAGGAAGAACCATAAATTAAAATTCAAACCTTTTAAACAATTAGATAAACCTAATTACTTATTCATATGGTTCAATCGGTTTGCAATTCAGTTGTGAATATTGTACCTAGAAATTTATTTTGTTATACGCCCACATATGTTTCTATATTTTAATTAAGTGTAACATCTCATCGATACTTCTAAGAAATTGATGATTATAGTAGTTCTATGATACATCTCATTAGTCATATATTTATGAAATAATTACAACTGATGTGCAAATATATTCATAAGATCGCAAACATTCATCATGGTTAATCATAAACATCGCCAGCTAAAGAAATAAACGCTTTGAGTCATCCAATTTACCTGTAAATCAGGTATAGGTACTTCGAACAATTGTGTTATATCAACAACAAGAGAAAATTCGTGGTCATGCTTACTTACAATGATTTTAAATCTATAATCAAGACTAATTTTCCTCAATTCTAATGTCACAAGATAGATATCCTATAGCCGGAGATAGATTTTCTAAAATCAGATCTAGAAAGTTCTAAACCATAAATTTATCTAGAATGTTCCGTGCCGATATTGGAAACAGGTTGGTTTTGAATTGGTAAGTTCCAGATACGTAGACAATTTCTATGAATCAATCAATAAGTTTCCATGTCAGATTATAACGGGATACGAGTCTTTTAGTCTTTTGTTATTTTAAATGTTATAATTTGAATGTACCTATATCATTATTTTAGTGGTGTCAACATAGTGTAAATTTAAGAAAAGGTATAAATTCCCGTATTAATGTTGATTTTGACTGATGCAGAAATTGCTAAGAAAATTAATGATTCAAAGCTCAATGGTGTTTATTTTACAAGACCTAATGCGTTGTAAGAGCAAACAAAGGTCGATAAACACGCTTATACGACACGAATTCCTACGATGCATTAACATTACTTATTAAAGGCCTTTCTCCAGAACTGCCAATATTATTTTAATGAACAGCAGAGATGTTCGTTAGTAATAACAAACATTGCGTTATGTAAGGCGACACCGCGCGTATCATATAGCACCGGTGGGTCTTCGCGAAGTCATACGAACATTATAATCGCGTTCCGATATTGCGATCAGTGCAGGCCTGTCCTTAATTAAAATGTCGCCTGTGCATGCCGTGGTTTACAAAGGAGTGTTCCAGTATGCAATGAAATTTGCGCCTATAGATCTTTCACTTGAAATTTTTCCATATACTAATTCGATTGGATTGGAAGTCTATGGCCCGATACCTATTATCCTTGAAGTTCCTTAACCTTAAGAGTTTTATGTGCAGGCAGTTACTACTGCTCATTGTGACAAATAACATGACACATTGTCTATCGTTACTTGAGGACCACACGTAAGTAATGAACTTAGACAAAAAATTGAAATAAAAACTAGCAGTAATTAACGTAGCTTTAATCTATCTAACACCTTACAATGTCCATTTGAACTTATGTCTGAAGTAGAAACGTTAGCAATGAACGCTAATGATTACATGGCTGATAGCCGATATTAAGGTAAAAATAATGGCGAAGATACACGATCGCAGCTTTGTTCTGTGGGCGGAGTGGGGATGATTGATACAGCCGCATGCGCGCGCGCATTGCAAGCGGTCACGACGTGCAAGTAATCGTTCCTTTAAAATGTTTTAATAATTTCCTCCGCTTTGAGAATTTACATCTTATGTTGGAGATTTAGCAACGATTTGCAGTTTATGTGATGGTATCAAAATCGATAATGATCCGGAGTTTCTGCTTTTGCTCAGTGTATCTAGCAAAGAATTTAAATTTGCAGAAAGATTTAGTTATATAATAAGTAATTGTCGGTTCTAACTTAAATCAGTCCTTTGAAAATAGTTACGAAATGCTCATCAAGAATCAATATTATGCAGAAATAATGAAATAAAAAGTTTCGACTCTCAAGACTTTGTCACGGTTTCTTGTAAAACGCATTGATTGAATCACTTCCCTCGTCGTGTCAAGTTCTCGATGCAACTCGATACTCCTTATACGGCAGGTCCTCCTTATCGATTAATGTAATTTGAGTGATACAATCGATACTCGTTGCTTTGTTGTCGTCATTGTCCTTGTTGTAATTAAAATCAGCCGAACATCAGAAAATTATAGTCAGATAATTTCATTCGACACATTCATACCTAAGTACATCTTGTACAAGAGAAACTTTTAGGCGAACTCCTTCATGTGATCAATTTTTGGATTTAGTCTCTTCGTTTTAGCGTTATGGTTGATTTTTTATAATTGCAAATTGACGCAAATCACGTTTGTTATTTTAAACATTCTAAAAAATAATAAAATACTATGTCATATTATATCGTAATGTAAATTCTTATGAGAAATAAATATCTAACTATGTCTTAAATTTTATCTTTATCATCTCATAGTCTTACCTCTTTGTTTATTGCTTAGTAAATGATTAATTTGCATAACATGATCTTGTTATTAGCAAAGAGAATGCTGCTTCAAGGAGTAGGTATACGAAAGTAGACTTCATACGTAATATTAAGTAAAATATTTATAATAATAAAGGAAGGTTTGATACCATACCTTGCAGATTAGATCGCATTAGTCGTTAGTAGGGTTTCACCAAGACTTCTTGCTTGAAATACGATAGGCAGTGATGTGTCAATAATAATTAATATTGTCCCATACGGAATTTTTTGTTTAGGGTTTCTACATAAATTAAAATATATTATGGATAATTATAATTTGTTTAAATAATTAGAGAAAAGTTTTGTAACTGAAGAAATGCTTGCACATTTTAAATATAAAACACCATTGTTAGTGCATTAGACATTCAGTTACTGCTTATAAAATAAACAGTTTTTATTAGATAGTAATATTATGTATTTTTTTAAGTTAATCATTTCTAATAGAACCTATTTTATAACCCTTATAGATTAAAATCAAAAACACTGGCATGATCACTGGAAAAATTTTGATAGTGACATTAAAACTCAAACGAATAATAAGCTTTTTTTTAATTTAACAAAAACTTAATGACCTCTAAATTTTTTTAATGAATAGTGGCCAGTACCTATGGTACTTAATTAACGAAAAAGTTTTATTTTCAAAGTTGATATTACATTGACTAATTATTATCTTTACAATACTTACCTTCTACACATAAACACGTTTCGTTTGTTTCATTTCTAGTTACATACTCAAGGCATAATTGCCCAAATACTTTTCCTGTTTTGTTTAATTAAACTCTTATTTTCCCGCCACGATTACAGAAGTGCGCGCCGTCGTGCAATCGACGTTGCCCACATAAACTACTCACTAAAGAAGCTTCCTTCGCATCAAATTAGGCGGTTTAATTATTTACTAGCACTAAAACGTACTGCTAACACTTACAAAATATAACTTGACCTACCCTCACCCTCATTTAACTGCCGGCCTGGGAGGCGGAGGGGAAAATAAAAGGCTCTTCAAGGATCAAATTAGGGTAGTCTTTTCGGACACTAAAACGTTGGAGGAAATAAAAGTGATGCGAGGAACAGTCTGCCAAGGCAGGTGTATTTTTCTTTTGGAGATAAATAATTCTTTCTTTAATTTTGGATAAGTGCCTACACTTGTCTTAAATGTCTTTATATTTGAGGTTGTTGCCCAAGATAGAACGAACCAACAGTAATTGTTTTACTGCAAGATAATTAGTTTGAGTGTTAATAACGAATTATTTAAGGAGTTTTCCATTTCATTAGTGTAGTCTTTAACGATAAAGGATTACTTACGCAACCATTAAATATTTAAATGAAAAAGACGATGTTTTCCTGAATATTATGTTAGCAAAGCTTTTAATGTCAACCGCACATGCCATCTTTGTGAAAATTCTCACCTATTATAATAATTATGATTTCAGTTAATCTCGCACATATCCTACGCATCACGATTTGCGTCATTCATTATTTACGCTGCGTGTGCGCCTTTACAACATCACAGCGTTGTGCGCAATTTTATACATTACACAAAAGAATTTAACAAGTCGGCCATACTGTTTACATTTAACGATTGATATTAACCGCCCTAGGATTTGCCAACGCCATCTTGGGCGACTCTGTTGACCTTATACTCTGAAGACGTAGGTTTTATGTGTTCTATTCAGCTGCGACTAACAGCAATTCATGTTTGACAATTTTACGAGCGCGACGATTCTCCAATGGCGTCCACTTATAACTGCCGGTTACGCTCAATAAAATGATCATTTATTGCGCATACGCTGAGTTTTATTGGGCATATGGACAAGAACATTTTTGTTGCACTACAAGGAAATTTATTTGCAAATGCATTCGTCTCGATATATTTTGTCCATTGGCTATGGGCAGATGTCAAACTCATGTAAACATAATAAATTATGTTTGCGGTGAATCGAAGGTAGAAAGACGTGTCTTTTGGTGTAGCAACATTTCGCATCGGTACATAACTAATAAAATTAAGAAAATAAATAAATAATTATCTACGCAATACAAGTTTACAACATAAATAGATTCTATGTCTGATTGTCTTTAGGTACCTACTAGGTAGATACATCATTTGATAACTAACTCACTTTGTCACACACATAAGTAATAGAACTAAACGTTGAAATTCTTCGAAACTATATATACAGGATATTTTTTTGCCATAAGTAAAAATTCTAATGTCCTTTGATAATGGTTAGATTTTTTCCTAAACACGAAGAAATTTTCTAATTCGGTTGTCGAAATTCTCAAATATTGTTTCTAGTTTCTGGCTTACTGTCTATTTGGTAATAGGTCTATGTTTTCTCAAGCATACATTCTAAATATCCAATTTAATACATAACTACTTACATGATCCATTATCGCCATATTGCATAATCCGTCAAATAAATTGGTGTTACCATTGTGCGCAAGTATTTGTAGACACGGTGCACGAGTATGGCGCTGTTGGCAAACCTCGGTATCATGGCGTGGTGTTTACACAAACACCACAAAGGTGCCGCCACACACCGAAATGTAAGGCCACGGCCACATGGGAAAGTAGTGCCAGTGCCAGTGCCAAAGAGATTTATTGCAAATATAATTGTTGTAACAGTGCATCGATAAAATTAGTATTTATACAAAATTTATCGATCCATTAATTTGCTACAATAAAAGTGTTTAATCAAAACAAATTGAAGTTATATCATGCAGGCCGGTTGAAAAGTCAGTTGAGTTGCCAGTTAAAACCACAAACAACAGATTTACTGAACAAAAAATAATACTTAGCAGTAAAAAAAGCGACCGTTGGTGTAAAATAATGAATATTCTATCTAACTTTATAGGTACCTATACATAATTATACTGGCTGACATTCGAATCATTGGGTGCACTTTTTAAGCTATTTTGCAATGAAAACGTATCTGCTACTGAACTCGTCATGTCTGTCACAGACGATACCACTGGGTCATTTCAGTCCAAACAAACAGTGTGCACACTTTTTGTGAGTCCATCAGATCCTCTCCAACCTTATGCACTATACAATTACCTATTATACTTAATCGAGTCTCATTAGTAACGTGGGATGATAAGCGGTTGATACTTTTTTGTCAACTTCTCTATTGTTATCTGTTTCTCCGAAGGGTACAGGGTATTTCCTTCACGTCACTAGTCCTTTTTACATCACTCGACCAATCTTGATCTTTGTCACAATCATACAATGATTGTTTATGATAATTATGTTTATCGTAACTTATAGCGACGCTGTTATTGTTAATAGTCTTTTGTTGGATTAAATGTATAAAGTGCTATGAGAGCCCGCTCGGGCGTTCATGCATATGACACTTCAAAGTAATAATCATAATAAACCTATTTTATTCTTATTTAAGACGCAGTTTTGGAGAATATTTGTTCTTGTGCGTAAATAAGTTAGTAATAACATGTGTAAGATATTTGTTCTTATTGTTAGGACTGGCTGGCGCATTTGTTTGGGTAGGTGAGAACATTAGAAATCTGTAAAAAATTTACTTTTCTGTCGTGTCGCAATATAAGTTATGCAATAATCGTTTACAGCGCGATGAAATGATCATTATAATAACTATTTCTTGTGTAACTTCAGACTAAATCAGGAGATTTAAATACCTAGAAGCTTTTCACGTGATTTGAAGCTACCCAAAAACGTCACTGATACTGGCAAGATTACAATTCACAGATATTTCAGATTCAGTCTACATTATCCTCCTTCACCAACTGTGATGACGGATGTTTTATTTAGCGATCAGTAATCTTACTGATTAGCGTACATGTGCAAACTAAATACTTGTATGTATCATCTATACTAATATTATAAAGAGGAAAGATTTGTTTGTTTGTAATGAATAGGCTCCGAAACTACTGGACCGATTTCAAAAATTCTTTCACCTTTGGAAAGCTACATTATCCCCGAGTAACATAGGCTATATATCATCACGCTACGACTAATAGGAGCGGAGTAGTAATGAAAAATGTAGCAAAAACGGGGAAAAAATTATAAGACCACGCGGGCGAAGCCGCTGGCGGGAAGCTAGTTATTTATACGATTGACTGAATACTTGCTAGTATCAAGTAGGTTGGCGCCCAGTTTCTACTAGGGATTGGTGCGTGATCTCGTATGCCGTTAGTTTGACAGCCGATTTTAAAATGTTTGTGCAAACAATTTTACATTTAGTTACCATAAAGGTAATTGAACGGCAGGTTGTATACACTGAACAACTGTTACCTATAATAGAATGACTTGCGTTTATTTTTGATAACTTTTTTAGAGTTGCCGCTCTAAGTGATGATTAACAAGTTCTTAAGTAGAGGCAATCTGGCAATGCATAGGTATAACTTCTTAATTACTGTTGCTATCGGCATTGCAAAGTTTACTGACACTAAACTGTTTAAAAATATCTAAATTTTATTTTCGCTAAATTTTGCGTCATAGATCTCGGCTGACAACAAACGTTTTCAAGTCCCTGTAAACACGATACATTTTCTTATGACGTTTTGTAATTAATAAAATCAAAAGTTCTATCTATAAGCTCCGTATTTGACTATCAAGTTGTTTATAAACAGTTGGGCTCGGTAACCGACGCGTGCGCATACTTTGATCTCCCCTTCCTCACACAGTCACACCCACGCAGGCGATTAATGCATTCTCTTGTTTGTTAATTTGTTAGTCTACTCTTGTAACAATAGCTTACATTGATTGCCAAGATGAAACTTTTTCTTATGAAGGAGTGTTTTTCCAAATGTTATTTATTTAGAGTATTATGTACCTATCAAAGAATTAAATTTGTAAACAATATTAATAGTTTGTGACACATAAGAGGTAGATATTATAAAAACAAATCAACATTCCAAAGACCTCACAGCAAATGTCAACCATTGCAAAATCTCATTTCATCTACCCGACAGCTTTTATTAAACATGAATAGTGAATTCATCAGCAACGCACAAAAAATATATTAATACGTCGTAGTAACAAACAAACGCGACAAAAACGCCCCGACCGCTTTATACATAGGTAATTAATTAACGCAGCATAAAGGAACATTAAGCGATCTTCACAAAAGCCATTCAATGGCCGAATGTTTCTTTTCAAGTAGCTGTCTCTATAAACGCGCGGCGTTACTGATGTGGCGCATGCGTAATCGACGTGATTAATTGTCCAATCACAGACCGCTATAAAAAATGTCTTTATGATTGAAGGTAAAGTAGAAAAGGGGACTATACAATTGAAATGTTTAAATGAGCGATCATTTTGCATGTTTTCATTACTAAGTAGTTGTTTACTTAGGTATTATTATACAATATTTAAAAAAATCCCTGTCTGACCTGAAAGGGGTATATAGGTATCCTGATCACATTACCGAATAAAATAAAAGAAATAAAATATTCGACGACGTCTGTGGTCTAGTGGTTCGAGTACCGGACTGCTGATCACATAAACATTTATGTGATGAACTTAGGTGTTTGTGTTTGTCTGGGTGTTTCTTATGTATTATCCTACTTCCTACTTCCTATCCTATCCTACTAATATTATAAATGTGAAAGTTTGTGAGGATGCATGGATGGATGGATGGATGTTTGTTTGTTACTCTTTCACGCAAAAACTACTGAAGTTATCTGGATGAAATTTGGCACCGAGATAGATTATAGTCTGGAATAGCACATACTTTTTATCCCGGTAAAATGTATGGTTCCCGTGGGATAGCGGGCAAAGCCGCTGGCGGAAAGCTAGTAAGTATATATTTACAACAAAAAAAGTATATAAGTATTATATCCATTGTCTAGTACCCATAGTACAAGCTCTGCTTAGTTTGGGACTAGATGGTGCTGTGTAAAAATGTCCCAAGATATTTATTATTATTATTATTATTATTTATTCATAAAAGTAAGGCTGTTAATGAAGTTTTAAATTCACGATTTTTGTACAAAAATAACCAAAATTACCCAAAATCTAGCAATTTTCTTGAATGTGACAACACTATCACCTGCCGTGGTATATTAGGCACCTGTGATGATTGCCCGTGTAGCTATTTATCTACGTTTCATAGTTTAAAACTTTTATTCGTTTTTTTTTTAACTTGAAAACTGAAAAGGATTACATAAATGTAGTCTAATATCGATACCTAATAATACCATTACGGGTCGGACAGGGTTTTCTTAAGACATTGTATAACAACTAGCCAATATAAATAGTAAAGATACGTACCAGAGCAATTTTCAAAAGAACATGACGAACTGACTTTTTAAAATGGTCCTCCCAGTCAGTAAATCACATGACACTGGTCTTTGTATCTTCGAGAAAAAATATGAAATCTGAAGATGAAAAGAATAAAGTCGTGACGATATCTTTAAAAAAGTCAGGTGATCCATCGGTAATCAAACAAAACAACAACGGCATGACATTGATCCGGCATCAATCTGGCAGGGATGAGATATCGCACGGATTCTCACGGGCATCACACGCCACCGCGGACTGTAGTTAGTGGGCTCTATGCAGACGATCCCGATTCTCAGAATAATGATGTGAATCGCAGCTCTAATGATACGTTTCCTTTACTTGAAGATACAACAATCAAAATCTAAACCGAGGAGTCTCTAAACACTATAAACTATGTATTTGTTTTTAATGAGGACAGCAAAACAATGCGACGCGTTAGTTGGTAGATTTTTTTTATCTGTAGGGTTGTAAGTACCCCGTAAGTTGCCATTGCTTCTGTAAAATTTAAAAAGAAATTTTCAATGTGGTTTTTTATAAACTAGAAATATATGAGTTTTAGCTTTAATATTATTTCAAATAGTTTGAGAACCAAACAAGCCAATACTAACACGTTCGTAATTTTTAAAATTGAAAGCTTCTTACTTTTTTCCTTAAAAGTTGGAATAACTAATTGGAAGTTAATTTGGAAGCATATTAGTTTTAGACAAATATGTCTATTAGTCATGACTTTCATGAGCACAGTAAAATAGCATATTATGTAGGTGAGCTTATCATTTTATCATTGAATCGACATAATAGCAAATAGAGCATTTCGTAGAAAATTTAACATGTTAGAAGTTCTCCGTATTTACCTATCGGTAAATGTCACTTCTAGTAAATATTTATCTTAATTTATTCAACTTAATCATAAATTTCCACATAATTTCCGGCAATTGTCAATTCATCGATCCAGAGCTTGTGACTTGAATTGTTTTAATGTAGATACTATACTAAAACATGTTTTCAAATATACACTCTACTAGGTTTTATCTATCATTTTTGCGAACAAAGCAAAGTTAAGAATTTAAGCTTAAACGGACGAAGTTATTGCGTTTGGGATGTCTTAGAATTATCAATTGCCTACCGAAATTCGTTTATTAAATAATATTGCCTCAATAGAATCTCCATAGAGGTTGTGTTCGTATAGAGTAGTGTTGCTACTGTTTAATAGCGGGCGTTTTGATTACAGATTACAGTAATTACGTATCTGGATCCCTGGCGAGACACGCGCGGCGCGGGGCGGGGCGCGCGCGCACGCCACCTTAGCAATCACGTTGTACCGACACAATTTATATCACTGGAAAATACTATTTTTAGATCCGGGTTAAAAACGAATCAATTTAAATCGAAGTATAATAGTAAAGTAGCTAAAGTATCATTAGAAATGAAAATGGAAGCAAAATAGCAAAATATGCTTTCATTCAATTGGAATTTCTAGATTTTATTCACTCTTCTGATTGGTATTTTCTGCGTAATTTGTGGGCAAAAACATTTATACAAGTAATATCGATTCTACGTACAGAAATGAATGTAGACAGCAATCAGCTAACTTCGAACGCTTCTCATATATTAGAAAGCAATTATTCGACGGGTTTACGTCCATTTTACGCCACATGTAACACGGCGTCGATCAAGTGAATTATATTTCCAGTTTTATAATATCCAATATTATTTCCATTGCGTTGGGAGGCACCGGTAGCGGATAATTAGAGGATAGCAGCAGGTCGCGCGATAACTAGTCTTAATGACGTGAAATCGCACTCCAACGCCCGCCGCCATCTTGAAAATGAAGCAGCGATGGCGGGAAAGCTTGCAATTAGCCATAACCGCACACCGCTTGATCACGGCATATCGAGCTTTACCACACATCATGTAATAATTATATTATAAATACAAAAGACTTAAAAGGAATCAATGTAGAATAACCACTGTACGATAGAACAATTTGTTTTTATCCCATAGTTATTTTCACGAGTGATGTTCAGCAGACCGAAGCTTGTGAAGTTTGAAATACCCGCCACTTAAAAACCAATTCAATGAAAATTATCGACTTCTTACCAGAAAGAAATCGCATTGATGCATTTTTTGTCATATCAGACAAAGAACTAGGGAATAATCGATTCCCACAATTTAGCAGTATGTTTAATCGGGTTGTGGGATCGGTTCGTCCTGACTGCGGCTCTGACAGGCGGTAATTTGGAGCCACGATCAGTGCTACTGTTCCCCTGAAGCAATGATTTAGACACGCGAACTCCCGCCAACACTGTGATATAAAAATAAACGAAAAGCCTTGAATACGACGATGATAGATCATGTTTTGTTTAGATATCCCAAATTTTGTTACACCTTGTCATGATTTCATTAATGACATAAAGTGATGTATTGTTTCATGATTTTTAGAAACTACATAAATATGTACTAGATTATTTAAAGAAACTGATTTATTCGAAGATTGAAGGATAAAATGAGATTAACATAGGTATAAGATTTATTGAAGTTATTTCAGCTATTAATTGAAAAAAATATCGGAAGACCAAAAGTGATGGTATGCATATAGGTCAGAACTTACCATCTACGACTTAAACAAAATTATGTGTTAAAATAAATACATATCGACGTTATCAAGGAAAGCATATTTAATCGCTAAATTATTGGATTTGCCACTAGTAAATACATTTTGAAAGTATGCAGCAGTTACATGCGCTCGCAAATGTCCATTGTTATGAGATGCTAATTTTATCCGAAACGGTTTTCGCACATCTCTGCAAAAGTATTTTGTTAGATGCTATTGTAAAATTGAGATGATTATGTTCAAATGACTACTAAAATGTGGATCCATCGACAATTGAGGCGAGCTCGGTTGTCGCCGCCGGCGCTCGTGACGACACGCAAATCTAACTCGATGCTCCTGCGCAACTCTATTTAGTTATAATTTGCAACTGATTCATTCTCTATAATGATTTTAGGTTTTCATCGATGGAATGAGAAAATGATGTTGGTTTTTGTGCAAATTAAATTTTGCAGTAATCAGGTACCTTGATATTTCTAAGGTAGGTAAGCAAATGAATGGTAAATGCATTTTGGACCATAAAAAATATTTACTTTAGTGATTAAAAAATTTTATGTCATGGTCATTGATATAAATACATAAGTCAATGGTCATGGTAAATTAAATAATACCTACATTGGATAGTCTTGGAAAGACTATCTGGATTTTCCAAAAAACGTTGTTAATATAGATATTATGCAGTTTGTAATTTACCTGTATTTACATAAGGAGACAGATGATTATTTGTATACCTAAAGTAACAGTGGATGTGCTGTGACAGACACTTTCATAAATTATTTTCGATTCTATCGAAATAGGGAGCGTGCCGAGCTCCCGCCTTTATAATATTTAAATTTAGAACAGCGAAGGGATGGGACATGTGTGTTGTAACGCGTTTGGCGAAATGTGATTACAGTCAGTAATTAACGAGCCGCTATTTATGGCGCTGCCTATGCCACATTATTTAAATATTTTCCTTTCATATTCTAAAAACAGCGTTGCGTACAGGCCCGGCTGTTTCGGAATCATACTCTTTTGTAATAATTATCATTGTATTCGTGAAAGTGTTTTACCGTTGGCCAACCGTGTCATGTCCGTTTTGTCCGGTCTCTTGAAATAAAGCACGCTTTCAATTGCAGACTAATTATTCCAACACGAGAAACTCATTCGGTGCCGTCAGTTTTTACGTGTAAAGAGATTAGTCCACTTAAACGACACTCGCACTCAAAGGAGCATTGTGATGCGGACCGATAATGATGATACCTACGTTAAGAAAAGTATTACATTCTGTCCATAATGGGCTGTTGAAAAGGAGCGTTCTTATAAAATTTCATTTGGATTCAGTGCTCGTCGCGCCGGTGTGTCACAGACTCCGCTTATGAATAAATTACGGTTGTACATTAATTTATTGATTGTTATTCAAATTGGGTTTCTCAATCGGAGGTTGGAGGTGATGTGTCTCGTCTCGCCTTTTTGTCCCCTCTGATGTTTTGAGGTTGACTTGCGCTCGTTCTACGCGACGGAAAATTGTTTTCGAATGCTCAACAACTTATGAATAGATACCTACTGGTGATATTATTGTGATTTACTATATCTGCGTCATTCCGCATTGATTTCTTGAACGTATCTAATTTTATTGTGTACTTATTTGTGACTGACGACTGGAAAATTTATACAAATTATGAATTTTCAGACTATGGAGTCTTCTAGTAATCATATCGCATTGGAGGAATATGAAAACGGCTATCCTATGAAAAACTATAAGCTTGTAAAGAAATTTTGTCATAACTTTCGTGGCAGGCATTCATATAACACTTCTATGGTATTACAATGATTAGGAGCTAAGTTAATCTAAGGATATCTATTACACAAGCGAAGAAATCGTATTTAGAGTTGAGTCATCGTTTGGATAAAGATACAGACATCTATAGAAACTTTGTTAGCACTCCGTTATAAATTGTACGTGTTCTGACTTCATTACAAATAATGTTACGTCCCCAATAGTTTCAGATACAGTCATAGACGTTGTATGAAACTATAATACACAATACAAGTAAGTAATTATTATATCCGCCATATTGGCGATTTGCGCGCGCGCCGTCCGATTGGTTAACGTCTGAAAACCGATTCATCGTCTATACGGAGTTATTATTATTCTTGGCGTTATGGTGTTTCTAAGAATGTTCGTCGCCTCGACTGTTTGTAATGACAAAGGCACTTTTTATTATTTGATCGCTCGCTCGTTTCTGTTAATTGTTCCGGAGACGTGATTTTAATATATCATGCATGTTGACTGGTCTCTTTTATCGTGTATGCAAATAAGTATCGATCCACGTCGTGGGGCAGCCGTCCGGCGCGCGAGCTTGCGCCCGCGCAGCCAACTGCGAATGGCACATAAAACAGTCGTTTAGCGCTCGTTGCTTTGTTTTGGGGTACCTTTTTACGTTGAATTGAATTAGGCGTTTGTTCGTCAAAGCTTGAATGTTGAACTTTATTCTGAACCTACAGTTGAACAATGAAGCATTACTTTAGCGTTAATTTGCATACATTTAGATTAACGAACTCTAAGTAAAACAGAAATGTGTACTTAAGTTTGAGATACTGTATGCGCTAAGTTTGAGTAATAGAGGTCGTTCTATCAGAAATGATGAGCTGTATTTCCAGTCATGGAATAAATTCAGTAGCGACACTCCAAGCGCCTTCGTAAAGCCTTAGCTCCACTACGTTCATCAAGCTAAACTAATTTTAAAGCAATATCTTTCTGGGATCTGGTTTTTGAACAACATAGCCTGCATAAAGAACCGATCAATTCCAATAGTATGTTGATAATTTTTTTTCGTAACATTTATTTTCACAATCATGCCTTGTTTTAGCAGTTTTAAATGTCGTAATTTGCTAAAGTAAAATTCAGTTCAAATTTTTATGTATGTCCCGCAAGGAGATTTCAATGGCTGAAATAGTTGTAGAAATCAGATTTATACCTCTTAATGCTTTCGTTTTAACGCGTTAAGTAGATTCAACCCTAAAATGACTCGCGTATTTCTCGCTCCATTTGACTTGCTGATGCTAACACCGGTGGTCCTACGGGACCCGGGGTCTCTCCGACCTCTTCTATTTGTTAATAAGCACCCACTAGTGAGCACTCGAGGGTTATGTATGCATATCATTATGAAACGTTATCGTCAGATATAACTTTCCATTTTATTTACTGGATTTGATTGTGATTAATAATGCAATAGCCATTGTTATGTTAATTAAATAGGCTTTATGAAGTTATTTTATAGTTTTCAGTTTGTCTTTATTTCAGGTTTTCATTAATTTCATATCTTCTTCTATCTTCTTCTATCTTTTCTTTTCTTCATTAATAAGTTTTATTGTTTACATTGCTTTAATACCTCAATGAGCAAGGGCTGACAATCACAGACAAAAGTTGCAGATTTCGCTGTTCTAGATCCTTTTATCCGAATTATTATAAAAATTTGGTCCTTCTGCGCCGATAGTTTTTAATCTTCTTTTGCCCAATTCTTGTTCAATAACCACAATGATATGTACGGAATCCCTCCCACCTCGCGCCTCCCAGAAGGACTCTCATCTGAGGGTCATCACTACCGTGTTACGGATCGCCCCCACATTGTTTACCCTCTCGAGCTCTTGGTCTATGTTGTCACATAATTGGCCGGCCACGTGTGGTCCGTAACTGTGGTAGCTTGTTCATTTGTTTGATGTATGAACTACGCAACGGCTTACTTCAAATTAATGGACATTTTAAGTTCTTAAGAAAATGGACATGGTTTTATCTTACTGGTCGTTAAAGCATTTGAATATTTATTTCATAGAATAGGTAAAGCAAAGTGTGCTTTTAAGTAACTAAAACTTCATTTTTATCGAGACTTTTACTCTGTATATCAAAGCTCTGATAAATGGACTGAAAGGTTTTAATTACTACTTTCGATAGTTATGGGCGCTTCTGCTACATATTTAAACGCCAATTATAGCATTTTTCCGTCGTTAAATATGACGCAAGTTATTAATGTCCTTATGATATTGGGAGTGGGCCCAGTCTGTTCTCCGAACAGTCGCTAATGTGCGCCGACCACGCCCCTTCCTGTCGCCTCACCCCCGGACACGATGCGCTTGCGCCGATGACACTGCGCAGCTGAAGGTTTAGGATAAATATAATCACTTAGGACTTTCAGGACTACACCTTTCTATTTAATACGTTTATTTTGCTACCGAGATAATTTAGATACCAAAAACTAATACACGCATCAAGTCACGACCCTTGATTAGAAAAAGAAAACTTTTCAGTGTTTTTACATCATTTTATGATTACTAAATAACTAAAAACCAATCGTAAAAATGCCTCTTTAAAGTCACAACGAGTAGTTGAAGCTTTAAACGCACAGTAGTCCACTTCTTACCATTCAGGTTCTTTGACATGGACACTCGTAATTTTATAATAAGTAATCGTCATGAGGTTATAATAAAATAAAAATAAGTATATAGTAATAATATCAAGCAGTTCTAGTATTTTTGCGTGGATGTTTTTTGCGTCCTAGGACCAAAATTATGAAGGACAATTTTGCACTAAATTGGAGCCATTTACTATAATGGGTATTCAGGAGTTTGTACAGTAAATTGAAATATTTGGATGTTATATGAATTGGCGCGAAGACGCTTTTTCTTGTTTTTTTTTGGGTAACTGTTTCTTGCACTATGACTGATACAGGAAGCTTCATGGATCACAAGTGAGTGATACATCGATCTATAAGAAACACATTTAGACAATAATCTTGAATGTTTTATTCGCCAATTTTGTTAGGTAACATGGATTACTCAATTCAGTCTTACGTTACAGCTGTTTTGTTTCTGCAACGTGCAGTTGCACTTAAAACGTCAGTGTTCATGACTTATGTGTCTTGTTGTCGGGTGTCATCGGGTGTCGTCGGCTCGTCTGGCTACCGGCGCGGGCGCAGCATCGCCCACACGACCTTCACTGTTTATTCACCACCTTTACACATTAATTTTATTGCTTTTGTTACCGTGTAATTAAATCATCTGAAAACCTGTTTTACTTATCTGGTAGTCTTGTTTGCCTCACAAAAGTGCAGAGGTTTTGATTTTTTAATTGGATTCATATCTGTATGTAGGATGGGACTGTCTGATTGTTTTGAAAGTTTATGATTAGGATGATTTTATGCACGTTCCTATTTATTTATTTGTTATTCGGAAGACCAACAGTAAATAACAGCTTACTTACTTGTACTGTTCAATCTATAAGCATAGGATAAATTCTTCAGTAATAACTTTTTCACGCACTGGTTCAGTAGGGGCCCAATTCCTAATGTGCAATTTCCGGAGGCTCCTTAAAGTTTTAGCGCAATAAACTCCTACGAATTTATCTACCTACTTTCACTTTGAAATAGACTCATCTCATTTTAGGGATGCACTGACGCATATCAAATTGTGACGTGTGCCCCAAAAAGCTACTAGTTTACCTGTAAAGTATACTAAGTGCTATAGTGTTGTTCTAGGGACCGATGTTGACTTGCGTCCGTGTGTGGTCCGATGGCCGCACGTGGCCCTAAACGAAATGCCATAACTCACTAAAAATGAAACACAAACCTGAATCCTATTGCTATTATAAAACGGCACAATTTGGTTCGTACAAATATTGACTTACCAGATTGCCTCCTGAATGTTTGGCTAAATAAGACAGTGTTGCCTTTGAAAAAAAAGAAGGATAATAGCGAAAGTGTTAAGTCGGTCTGGTTTGTTAACTTTTTGTAAACACATAAATTCAATTTACGTTATTTTTAGACACGACTGACGTGTGTAGATATGCAAATTGTTTCAAATTGCAAGAGGATGTGCAAGTTTCACGCCAGACGTTGCGTGGGAGACCCATTGTATTCTGTGAAATACTGGCGACCATGCTATTACGCATTCAATGTCGCAAACTTTAATTAGATCATTTAAATCGTCGCTTCATAAAATGATATCACTCCAGTTTTTTCTTTATCGAAAAAATGAATAATTTGCCTCTTGCGTAGTAACAAAGTTAGGTTGACTGCCATATTATATCCGTATTAAATAAAGCCTGTTTAACTAATTAATTAAAAAAATTAAGTGAGACAAAGGGCCAATAAAACTCAAATATCTTTTTATTCTATCAAAATGGCGTTCGGCGGCCATTAATAAGCTAATGACAGGCGAGTTTGACAGGCCGTTATCGCGCCATCTAGCAGGAACAGTTTAATATCGAGCACGTTTCTCTACGTCAAAATGTTATGATAGACGGTCACTTATTATTTTTGATTTAGTGCCCCTCGCGTTGAGAACTGCATTGATTTATCAATTATTTCAAGTATGCGAGCTTGGTATTTTTAAGACACGATCTTACTTTCATGTCATACTGTTTGAATTAAATCATCAATTATTGTGTTCGATGCGTATTTGGTATTATCTGATTGGTATGAGTAATACTTTAATATATAAAACAAGATTGAAATAACAGCGATAAACATAGTGGTTTTATAATAGTATTGTGATTGTGAAGAATTAATCGGATACGAATGATAATGGTTGCGTGGTGTATTGTTTGCAAATGGGGTGCGCCTGCGCAGCGGGGTGCGCCGTTTTATTAGGAAGTGACAGGATCTGTGGTTTCGGAATGACACTGTCACACCACAACCGTATTGTTTCTTTTACAACACCTTTTAGTCGTAATTAGTCACATAAAAAAACAAGGAAGCCAGAGTGTTTTTGCAGTAAAAATCATATTGATTTGAAGTAATTAGCGTCAAGAAATCTAATCAATTCATAGATGCTCTTGACTGTAGAGGATCGTATTCAATTCAAAGATAGAAATCAAGAGATATATTATAATATATTTTTATTGAAAGTATATATTGTACGAGTATGTTCGATACAAATATTATAATACAATGATGGTTGACAGATTGTTGGTCTTCGATTACGATTCTTTTGGAACCCGAAATTTTTTGTCGATTTGCTTTTATTTGAATCGACATGGTTTATTTGAACGCTATCGGGAAGGGTTCACGTTATTGATTTTTAAAATGTATGTTTGTTTTGATGGACTGACTCTTTAGGAAGGTTTAAATAAAAATAATGGATTCGATACTGGTAGTTTTTGTGGCCACTGATACATAGATATGGTTTTTGGCGGCAGATTTTTTGTTTTATCGATGCGTTGACGTCGAGAGACGTCAGAATGATACATAATTGCAATAAACCAGTTATTAGGGTAATATTAGCGTTTTTTGGCTCTAGATTATCTAGACTACTTTTAGTGTAATTATTACTACAAATATTTAGATTATGATAAACTCGATAGGTCTCGAGTCTACAGTTCTAGACATCACTTTTCTTTTTTTACAAAATACTTAATGATCAACCATAGTTAACTTTTTATATTGTCGAAGCGGTAAACAACCAAATTATTCATTCATTCGTTTTTCTTTACTATTTATTTTAATTAAGTTTCTTATTCCATAATGACGATTATCATGTTATAAATAAGTTAAACGTGTGACTGTTCTCCATCTATCAAAGACGGGTAACATGCCTACATTAATATGTCAAACAACAAAACTTCCTTTGGCATTCATCGTGTATTATCGGGATCGATATAAACGATGTCAGTGGGTCGATAAGTGTCACTACAGCACTACTCGGTACAAAATCGAGCAGAGATCGATTATGCTACAGGTACACATCGATTCTCTCATTGATTTATGACTCCAATGAATTGTAGCAACGTACCTGCGAATCGATTTATTTGAATAAAATTCTTGTGTTTTGTATTTCTTTTAGTTGATTGACTTTATCCTTCTCTCCAAGATATTGTTTTTATTTATTAGCATAAAAAAATTGTATTGTTTCCTTTCCTGTAATATTGAATAATAGCACATCATAGTTATCTAATACATCTGGGAAATATACCTATTTTTCTTACTGAGCGTGTTGTTCTAGGTTCTATTTGCAAATCAACTTTTGTGTTTTTGAACTTTTCTAATAGGAAATTCTCAGTAGCAGGGAGAAGTTTGCATTCGTGTCAGTTATTAGCATTGGGTTCGTTCCCAATTACATTATCAAACTGGCTATCTGTACCTAATTTTTATGGGAATACTGTGCCTTAAAATTTTCGTGATAAATATTATTTTACTTCAGAGCTTTTTCGTTTCTTGTGCTAAAAGGGTGAACCTGTTTATCCTGATTTTGCTGTCTGATGCCATCACTGGATGTCATTTAAGTACAGTATACAATGTAAATGCATCCGTTTCACTAGACAAGTGACCTACCTGCGGTCAGGGCATTAGTTTCCTGAAGTGTTTACGATCGCCGCAAGCCTTAGGTAATTAAACTTCGGTTAGGGCTGGGTTTAACGATACGGTTTACAGCCGTCACGCGTCCATTGTATGCGCCGTATCTAGTGTTACCAAATGCGCAACTATGTAAATAGACAATGCATAATGATATTTTATACTATTAAGTTTATGTTCTTCGTGAACAGTCGAGGTTCTTAGACTTGAAACTGTTTTCATCTACCTATCATGTCATAATGTTTTTTTTTACGATTGATTTTACGAGGATGCATGAGGAGGTTGCTGAACATATATGTAGCGAAAGTAGTGTGCCAGAATCATAGCAAGTGGATATCTATAGTCTCTGCCTACCCCTATACGAAATAGGCGTTTAGCTATGTATGTAATGAGCTATGTTTTTAGGTTGTGAGTACCTATGTCTCAATCGCCAAACGATATACAATAGCATGTAGTGGTACGGCCTCAAAACAAAACACAAAATGTTGACGTAGATGCATGCTACTGTTATCTTCACAAAATACACCCGTCGGATTTAAATTAAGTTACATTAAAAACGGTAAGTATTATAAACATTGTCATATCAAAAAATAAAAAAATTGACAACAAAAATTTGTTTGGGAGTTCGCCATTGTTCTTTCATTTGTAAATCATAGGTCACTTAGGTTATGCTGTCACCTTAGGCTGCTAAAGGGTTAGTAACAAAGAGTAAAATAGCGTAACATTACGTCTGTATTCTCGAAGGGTTAACAAATCAACTGCTAACCATGCATCAACAGGAAACACATTCTTTCCAAAATTCCTTCTTACTCATCAGGTGACAGGTCACCTGCCTAAAAAGGGCACGAATGTCGATTTCCACAAAGGAAGTGACATCAGCCATCTTCGGCACAAATACAGAGAACACATCCGTTTGGCGCCTCTATTGAACAGCTTCAATAGGTATGTTTCGTTGAGAAGATTAGCACATACTGCTATAATGGAAATTAACGTTTAATACCTATGTAATAGATACGTATATTGTTTGCGTTCAGTTTGCTTGGACGCATTTCTAATGCTGTTGTTTCCTTAGATGGTGTGTGTGTGTGTTAAAAGATTTTCCAGTGATGAATTAATGCTGTTGACTGAGGGGATTGAAATGCTTTCATGGAGACATGGAATACCGGAGAAAATGACTACTGAGCTATTTAAAATATTTGAAATTTTATCTTTTAAATAGTTATTTTTCTTGTATCCAAATACCTACTGTACTGCCCTATACAAAGCCATGGAGGATTTCCATTTAATACTTATATTCCCATTTGCAATGCATTGGTGCTGTAAAAACAGTTGCTGAAATACTCCAAAGCCATAATAGAGGATGACCTTGACTGTTTAAAGTCACTCATTAAAGCTTTAACATGATCACTAGTAAGTTTTCCTCGTACCTCATGAAAGCGACCCAGGGTCACTTTCGCGAATCAATGACTTACCTTTAAAAATAATGAGTCAAGCCAAACACGCTTAGCGTCACAAAGAACTTTATACACGATGATGTCTGTTTGCCGCTTGCAGAATAAGTTAATAATGCAAATAAAGGGTGTGCTTCGAAGTTTACCTGACATATTCACATTTCACACGGTTGTTGCGCGGTGCGTCAGCGAATCAACAGATAAATCGATGACAAAAGGCCTGCGTACAGGCCGTGTGTTCCAATGAAATCACGCGTTAAGGACCGCTCCAGTTTGTCGGTCCACTTAACGTCCGTCTCGCGTTCGATTCGTCGGCAAACGACATTTTACATTAAGGTTCCTCGAAATGTCACCGTCGGCCGGCGCGCCTACACACGCCACGCAATAAAAGCGATCGATTATTACCTATATGTGTGAAAAGCGGAAGGAATAGGGCGGCGCGGCGCGCTGTGTCCAGCCGCGGCCGCGTCCGCCGTCGCTCGTGAGAACTGTCAATATTTGACCCCGACTCGCTGCTACGCTTCGAAATTGTCTCAACGATCTCGATATTTTCCAATCACAAATATTATCTTAATAACTGACAGTGCTAGATTCCGTGCGCATTAATCGGCCGGCGGCGTCGCCCGTCCGCGTCGGATCGCGCACCGCGGCTCTTCGTAAACATCGATTCATTATCTCAATCGCAATGTTAAAGAACTCGTTTTTATTTGCGCTTTCTACGCATAAATAAATATGTATAAAGGTATATTACCGCGGAATCTGGCACGCGTCAATCAAACGGAACGTACACGAAACGCCAACGATTTGTCACTCCGCCATTTTGAGGTATCCACAATAACGGCCGCCATTTTGGTGACAATAATTAACAGATAGGCATCTTCGTCCGACCGCTTTCTAGTTTTTGTTTTCTAAAAATAATTATCATCACAATATGCGACGCGATCTCTTTCTACTTACCGCTGTTGCGGTATTTTGAATAAAATTAAGAGTCCAAATGATTTCAAATTCAATAGCGTCGGTACTGTTGTAATGAGCATCTATTAGAAACCGGTGGAACAAATGTTTATGTACCTGACACTCAAGGAAATTCACAGTTCTAAGCCCCAATGTTATCGACTCGATTCTAAAATACTTATGTTGTGTAGAGAATCGGTCGGTGAGTTCGCAACGGCTCCATTCAACTCGGTAGCCGTCGACTGCTAAATAGTCGAAGCTGAAAATATTTCAGCGCGGTATTTGAAGCGTTAAACAGCTGTTGAACGAGAGTTAAGCGCCGGTGGCGGGTCGCGGGAGTCGCGGCGCGCAGGCGCAGCCGGCGTCGCGCGGCGCGTGAGTGCGGTGCAGCGCGCGCGGCTCGCCGTCACGCCGTCAATGGCCCGGGTTATTTACCTCTCCTTATCACCTTTTGTTTTGCTCAAATACTTGTCTCGTTTTGTGTGACACCGTAGCTTCCTGATACGCTACTGCACGAGTGCGTTATGTGACGATGCAAGTCTACCTGAGGCGGCATTCGTATACATATAATTGTCGCATAGTAAATACCACGCAATAGGTTCGTGTTTGTTATGACATAGTCATACACAACATTACATTATTTATTTATTTATTTATTTATTTATTGCAACAACTTAAACACTATCATGACAGGTTTTACCCTAATGCGACAGCTAAGACCTAAAACTTGAAACTAAATTTAAAACTATGTATTTACAATAATAAAATGGGGACCTACGAATAAAAAACAATAAAATTAAATTACTAACACAATATAACATACCTAACTCATCTATCATAATGTTATTATTTATAAATATATAGGTATTATTATAATTTAAGAATTATTTTGCTTGTAGCATAATATAAATAGTAATACCCTTGCGAATTCACTCCAATTAACTGTAAACACATCAATTTTAGTTTGAAGTTCATTTATGGTATGGATAGCTCTGGTAAGGGGCGCCTTGGCGAGCAGGTTAGTCCTCGCAGTAGGCACCAGTAGCAGCGGCGGGCGACGCCGCCTCCACACGTAGCGGTCCGGCACACACAAGCTTAAGCGCTGTAATATTCCCGGATTACTCTCCACTCCACGGAGCACTCTCACTAAGTAGGCAACCAGCGTAAACTCCCTTCGGATGTGCAGTTGACTGTAGCCAACCTTGCCCAAGACAAACAGAGTGGGATACATCAGTGGGTAAAACGGATATACCCCATATAACTTCTTGTACAAATGGCGCGTGAATTTGTTCTGGACGCGTTCTAACATTACAGAGTACTTAGCCTCATGTGGGTTCCATATAACTGCATTAGACAATATAGATGACCTATAAGCTGTACTGTAACATATTTATGCAATCCTTTCTGTTAATTTTGACATAAAAAGCTCAACAGAGAAATAAATACAAAGAATCCAAGGCAACTAAGGTAAACGTCCCTATTTCCGGCAGTGTCCCAGTACCCGGTAACCAGTCAGTTTTTTTTGTTTTCTACCTTCCTATCAATAACAAATTAAACTTTGTAAGCAGTAACACATTCTTGCTAATATTTTGTACCGTTATAATAGGAAAACTGACCAAAAAGTTTAATGGTAGCAAAACTGTGCAACAACAAAAGTGTGCTCTGCGATAATATTCAAAAAATTCTAAGTTTTGTTCCTGAACTATGAGATCACCCCTTCGTATTGTTGAACTTGCCATGCTGCTACGGATGACCATACGGTAAAGGGGTTAATTTATTAAAATATTTAAGTAAACTATATATCGATATAAGCTATAAAATAAGATGAATTTAATTGAAAAGTATTTATTTTTGCATGTCACATCTATTGGTACACACTAATCCCGACCTGACCTAATACCCGGCATTTTTTGCCGGATATTGGTGCACACAATGACCATTTTACCGATACCCGTTATTGTATCCTTATTGCCTTGGAATAAGTCTCATTTTCCTTTGATACTGGGGTATAAAGATCTGCCGGGTACTACAACGTAGATTAACAGTTGCATAATGATTCTTATTACCTTAAATTAAGACTTATTTTCCTTTGACTTCATTTTAAAACTGTACTTTATTTTAAAACCATGTGGATTTAATTGGTTTGTTAGTTTTTCTGTATTATTTCTAATCGATTACGACTATAACAACTATATTCCATGTACTTACCACGCCACGCGGCATACCGCTGTACACTGGGACCCTTTCGTACCATGTAGTGCTACAAACTGTCATTTTAAAATTGGGGTATTTTAATAAAGACTCAGCTGAAGGTCGTCTTTGAGGGGCTTGTGGCTAACTTATAACTACGCTGATCAACCGATAAGCTACGCTTGCCGCGGTCAGTTCATGGATGGGTGACCATTCTTAACACATCGAAACCCCTCCGTGCCTCGGAGAGCACGTAAAGCCGAACACCTATAAGTACTCACTCCAGAGAGCGGGGAAACGGCGACGCGAACTAGAGAAAGGATGCTACAAGAAGCGGCTGGACTTAATCTTTGTCTTCTCAATCAGGGATCTGTCGCAACATGCGTCCGATGGCAAGGGGATTCAATTTATCATGGGCGAGACCTAATGCTTTAGTGCCTGGGTGGAAAGTAGCGTAGGAGGTGGTCACATTATCCAACTACCGTTATCATTTTCGATGTCCTGATCCAGTCCTGATCAATTGAAACAAGAGACCCTGCAATGCCACTCGTCGCAGCTGCCTTTGTCGCTGCGTGGCCAACAGAATCGAACACCAAATGTATCCTGCCCGATCCGGAAGTGGACGCAGCCTGGTATAGGGAGTAATGCAATACATGATACTAACAGTTCAGGAAGGTCACCCATTACCCTTAAAATCCGCGTCAGACTGGTTTAACGAGTTAGAAGTGACAGAAATGGAGCTGGACTGAACTGTAAGCGGCCTGAGGGTCCGCAACGCAGTGCTAGGCCCTGATGGAATTCCAGGTCGGGCATGGTTGCCGGTTGTGTTTGTTCTGAACCTAGGTTATGTAGATAGTAAATAACTGCTACACGGTTATTGATAAGCTTCCTTCATCATAGTATGTTCCACTCCAGCTAGAAATAAAAAAGAAGGCCTCGTATCGTCCCATATGCCTGCTTGATGAGGCGTTCAAACGGCATTTGAGAGAATTGTTGCAGGGCGCCTTGTCAGGCATCTGTCACGCTTCGGCCCAGACCTAGCTGTACGGCTTCCAGCAGCGGCGCTCTACGGTGAACAACTGGTCACCATCTTACGCGTTCGCTTGCTGTCGGAACAGACAGTGTCTCGGAGTGGAGTAGCGTCGGCGTAAGTTTTGACATCGTCAAGTGGCGTCATCGTCACAAAGGCAAAGCACAGCAGGGCCACCGGTGCGTTCATCAGAGATCCCGGAGCCCCCTCCATAGTTGACCGTGTGTTTTTAGTCGGTCTCTTCTTCTTCTATTTAAGAGATACGTTCTTGTCGGTGCAGCGTCTTTCACTGCTCTCTGTTGAGAGCCAACTCCTGGACCTCCGTATACGTCGCGACTTTCAGTTTCTCTTTTATCTGTGTTATGTAGCTCATTCTTGGCCTACCCCTTCCTCTGCTTCCCTCTGTCTTTCCTCCTATGATATTTTTTATGAAGTCGTCGTGGCGTATAAGGTGGCCTATCATTTTGCCCCTTCTGGTCTCTGTCTTGTAGGAACCGCCTTTTTTTCTTTTATTTTTTGTAGAACTTCTTCGTTTGTTATTTTCTTTGTCCAACTGATTCCTTCCATCTTTCTCCAGCACCACATCTCAAAGGCTTCTAATCTTTTTATATCTTGTTTACGAGTCCGAAATAACTCTCTGGCTTCCCTTGTGGGAGACGGAGGTTATCCAATATCCATGAGGATTTTCAGACAATAAGTAAAGGGTAACGAATGCGTTGGGTATATAATTATGCCATTTTTCTGTATGTATATTAATGTAGATTTAATTATGTTCTTGGTATTAATACTGATCCCTCTCTCTCTCTTTTAGGTTCGAATTATGTTTGTATTCAAAATTATAGGGGTTAGTTAAATACAAGGTGGAAGGGACATCGATGCGCAAACGCCGTGATAAGGTTTCACTCAAGGTCAAAAATAAAATGATTTAGGTCATTCATGTAGAAAATGATCGCGCAGTGTATTGCTAAAAACGCGATTATAACGCTCCGCGGTGAATAATATCGCGCGCGCGATCCAAAATCAATGAAATATATATTTTTTAATTATAAATCATTAGATTTATTGTGTTAAAAAAGCATTATTTCTATCTAGCCAAATTATTGGCTAGATAGAAATAATGCTTTTTTAACACAATAAATCTAACTATCTACTAATCTAATTATTTCTATCTAGCCAAATTATTGGCTAGATAGAAATAATGTTTTTTTACACGTTGAAGTAAAAAAAAACTGAAAAATTGATGAAAAAAGTTACGGAAAACCACAACGCAGGGGGGTCCAGAATCGTGTACTTACTGAATCATGGTATTCGGATGTGCGACGATGTCCCTTCCACCTACAAGGTACTTCCCAAGTAAATTCAATAAATATAACTTAAAGTACTTTTCAAAAATAATTCGATTCTAAATTTTAGGCGAGTCAATGTATAGAAATTTCATAAAAAGTATTTGATGGTTACAATATATACCTATATATATATAAGTAATTAATTAATTATTAATATGTTTCAAGTACATATTTAATTAGAAATAATGTCGTTTCTTTGGGTACACATAATCCCTATTTTTACCCTTTTTATTTTTAATCACAAAAATGCAATAATAAAACTTATTTCTGTGAACCTTAACGTCAAGCAATAGAGTTCATATTCGCGGTAAAAATTACCGGATTCTGGGACAGTAAAACGATTACTGGTACAAATCTACCGGATACTGGTACAAATGGCCCTTTTTAATTATTTTGTTGTATTACTGTATATTAACGTTTATATTCATTTAGAAAAAAGTAATCACAAAAGACTAGAATAAATTACCTATCCATACATGTAAATATCATTGTTGTAAGTCTACTGGTTTTAGCACAGCAGACCTGCAAAGTCGGCGAAGTTCAAAACTTAACGGTTATTGGGACGTTTACCTTATGTTTGCACAAGATATCGGGGATATCGAACATTGGAGTGAAATAGAAGAAGCCAAAGCTATTGGAAGGGCTAACAATCAACGCATCGGAGGCCGATCGGCGATACAGGTCCTTGTGTCCACATTAGCATCTCGAGCCAGGAGTGTGTGCAAACAGCGAGGGTCATCTGATGAAATGTTCAAAGGCTTTTAGTTCCCGAGAATTATTAAATGAAGCCCCAGGATCGTAATGTAAACAGTGTGTGTTTGTCGAGCCAAGAACCTGTTGCTTTGTCGACGTTTTGATGCGTGCTTCGGCTTATTGGCGGTTATTTTATGTCTGCTAATGTTAATGTGAGTGCGGTTGTTAATGTGGCAACATTGTGATACCAAACACATTTCCCTAGACTCACTGTTATTGCAATCTTTGTTAGACTCTTGCTGATAACTACATTCTAGCGTTCTTTTAATCATATTTTGTATGTATTCAAAACAACAAAATCGTAGAAGTCAACGTCCACCACAACACAATGAAAAGCTGCAAAGCATCTTCAGGTTGTTCAGAATGGCATTTACAAGTTATTTGTGTGAAGCATCTTGTACAATCAGCATTCCGTCATATATTACGCAAACACGAAGGCAGATTTCCCTTCGACGTCAACAATACATTGCTCAAATGAGTGTTGCAACAACCTCTGCGAAACACCAGATATGTGTGGATATCTAGGCAAATATGGTGGGGTTATGTCTAGGTAAACATGCAGGTAGCCATCCCGGGCGCTAACACTGCTAATGTGTGGACAAAGCTCGTCGTGACGGATCCTGCTAATAAATATTCCAGGGAGTGTGGATGCGCGAACATTACCATCACGCCCGAGCCCGACGGGAACCTAATGAACCTCTTTGTCCTTTGTGCGATGGATCGCTGCAGCTGAAACAAATGCTTTGGGTCTTCAAGTTTCTGCATTCAATAAAACACTTGCAAGTGTTTTGTTTAAGATTGCCTCCTAAAATCTTATTAACCTTTTCATAAATCTTAATCACCTTCAAGCTCACATGTTCTAATGACTCATTTGATTTTCTCAAATTCAATAGGTTTATATTCTTATGTTAGATCAATGCACACAGTCATCATTATTTTCACCTCGCACAACGACAATATCTTCGTCGACATTAACAACTAAATGTTCAATATTTTATTACCGCGCGTATTTGTCTTGCATACCAACCAAACATGTTGAGCGCACACGACATCTTTCATTACAAGTTTCTATTTGATTTCGCCTCATAAAATTTACTCGCATAGACACGATTATGATTTCTATCACAAATATTACATTGTATAAAGTATTTGAAAGTGTAGATACTTTTTATATAGGCACATATTTAATGGTGTTTCGACAGCATAAATTTCAATATCACGTGTTGTGACTTTTTAATGATTGATAGCTACAGCATCAGCTTCTGCGTCATCGCTTTAGAAGATATCTTCGTCTAAAGCTAATTTTGTGTTGTTATCTTCATTGATATCGGTAGCTGTAAATAATACTCTATTTAGAATTGAGCTTAATTCTGGTGGGTTTAAGATAACTTTTGGTAGCATCGTGTCTGCAGTAAAAGGCGCTAATGAACGGTGTGTCCTTCTGCTTATATCTGGGTATTGCTTCGGGATTCTTCTGAGAACGGCATCGAGCCCATTCCCTGTTTATTCAAATAATAAGCAAGTGGGTTGTTTAATGGTTCCGATGGATGAATTCTTTCACTTTCCGTTTCTTTGTAGGGGTCACGATCTAAAATGTATCAGTGTGTTTTTGTTTACACGCAACAAATTGGGTGCAATATTGTGTCGTGTTCGTTCTCGCGGACTGAGGCCATGTCTTCTTTAACTCCCATGGCTATGTGTTAACATGTAGTGAAATTCCGGTCGCTTTTATTGACTCGTCCAATATAAGGTACCTTTTCATCGGCCCACTAAACAACTTACAGTTAATACTATATTATAATATCACGCGAGGGATTTCTACAAAGCGCCTAAGTCGCTCCGATTCTGTTTGTTCTGGCGTTAGCATGAGTTGTGCTAACGTTATCCTACTTATCGGTACGTGCAACTGTTGATTTTTACAGTTGGTCACATGATAATAACATATCAACATTCAGTGTGCCCCGTGTTTGTTTTGTTTACTGAATTTGGTAAATCTGCAACTTATAAGGTAGACGAAATTAAAATAAACGCCATAAGTGGCTCATTTTGTTGATATAACGTTTAAATTAAAATTGCGGTCACCTTAAAAAGTAATAAAAGGTGGAAGGAATCCAGTAGCAGTCTGGAACCATGAGAAAGAAAATTCGAATGAAATGACAGGGCGTGGATACGGGAGCGCGATTGATCTGATTATAGGGTTCCGTAGGCGGGTGTAGACCATTTTGGGTAAAATTATAATACTCTGTGATTGAGATAAAGTGAAGTAACTGAGAAACAGAGAAATCTGCAATATTGTTTGAAATTAGGTAAAGTTTCAAAGGGAGTCACTGAAATTTCTGTTGCAACTATTCAAGTGATTATGATGGTTATTTATTCATATGCATACAAAAAGTTTCTTAATATCGAAGCACAATGTACAAGTACTCCTTGAATCATGTACAGCCTTAAGGATACCTTTTTTACTGTGTAGTACACGGAGCTTGTACCCAATTTTGGTAAAAAGCCGACAACCATCGCGAAGTGCAATAAATTGTGTATTAATTGATATAACACGCGGAACCCTGAAGTGGGTCGTTGAGGGAAGCTTGCGTGTCGTTCCGAGGCGAGCGTTTATCCGAACGAAACATTTCACCGATAATAACTCCACACAATATAATAATGCGAATAATAAATAAAAATGGAAATAAAATAATAATTTTAATGTCGTAATTGTGGGCCGGGGGCTGCGTCGGCGCAAAACGCGCTCATTTCGAACAACGATTTGATTGCCGCTCACAACACTTGCCTTATATTGATTCCGATGGAACTTTAAGTGCATTAATACTGAGACTGGTTTTGCATAGTCGTTACTGGTGTTTCTCGCAATGGAATGATGCATTGCGCGCTGAAACCTGCCATTAATTCCTATGTACGGAGGCAGCGTTCATGGATTTCCGTGAATCCGATTAAATTCACTCAATTGCTATAATAGAATATAATGATAGAACGGTACATGATAGGTATCTATTAGTTTTATACCTTGCTAAGGAATTTCATGCTTCCTGGTGTGACCACAGAGTCAAAAACTAGATGCTCTTTTTATAAAGGAAAAGTTGTCATCTTGAGAAATTAACTCTTGTATTTGCTCAATGATTTCACTGGCTATATGTATAATATTTAAATCAGGACACACTTGCTTAGCGTTTGAACTTTGAATGTTTGGCAATGAGGATGAGACATACCCAGATGCACCCCGCAGCAGAGTTCTATCTAAGTACAACCCTAAGAATTATCCATCCTTGGCTATAAACTGGATTGAAGTGCCGCTAGATTGATATGGGGATGTAAGAGTTGTTAATTAACATCTGTTAATTTACAAACAATGATGTTTTTTTAATGACAACGTCCGATTATGGACTTATTAGTAGCCTTACTATGATGATGACGAACAATAATCAATAAGAAAATTACAATGATTCCAGTACTTGAGTAATAAGGCCGCTTTCAGCAAATGTTATAGGCCCAAGGCGTCTTATTGTGGCCACCACATGTTGCTCACTCGATATCGTTTCAAACAAAGAATATTGTATTAATAATAATTGAACAAATTTAACTCCTCCGCCAATCCAAGAACGGAAGCCCACAGTAAATTGTGTTTATTAAATGCATGTATCGGAAAGTAAACAAATGTGGATTAAATGTGAATCGAAGGTGAATAATAGTTTGTGTACTAATTACACAGAATACAATGTTATTACTTACTTTATTAGCTTGTAATGTAACCCCCTGAATGCTGTTGTCCTATTTAATCATATGTTTTATTTGCACGTCGATATTCAACGTCAATATTGAGCACAGATAGTAATCATTATATTTATTTATAGAATAGCACCAATATTTTTTCGAAATGGTATATTCGACATTTAAATATTGCATTTAAAGTGACATCTTTGTATTTTTCTACATGTACGTGAAAGTTTGACGCCTAGCGATATTTGTAGGTAATTTGCAGTTAGAAAGACTTGTTTCACTGACCGCACCTGCCACTTGCTTATAATTTAAAAAATAAGTCACCTGTAAGACCTAGCTGTGTGCTATAATTATGGTAAATTGTGCAGCAAAGTCTATGATTTATCATGAAGTTCTACTTACAGTTGATTAAGCGACAGTGTTTAGATTGATTAAGCTGCTGCAGTTTAGGGTTGCTTATTATAGTTTAGGATGTCTTTATGTTAGATTTGGCTGCAGTGGTATTGTGTACTTAATAGAAGGGTAGGCTTAGGTATTTAATAGTAGTTGTATGTAGAGCGTGAAAGTTCGGATTAGGTTTAAAAGTTTACTTTGTAAGTTTATCGTTTCTAATTCTGATATTCTTAGTTCCGACATCCCTGTTATTTTTTTAATGACAATGATATCTTCATTGCCATCATTGTGTAAACTACTAATTGATCCTTGACCAGTATTAAAAACATTTTGTTTTGTTCTAGTCCGCGCGGTCTGAAGGCGAGTCTTCAGGGGAGCAATCCTGTGAGAGCTCCGACGAGGGCGTGGGGCGGGACGCGCCGGCCCCCCACCAGCCCCACCAACCCCACCAGCCCCACCAGCCGCTGCAGTCGCACCCGTCGCTGCAGTCGCACCAACAGATGCAGCACCAACCCACACACAATATGAGCCACCACGCCACGGTGCCTCATCAGCCACTAAACCACCAGATGAGCCATCCCCACCAGAGGAACTCGCCCCGACCTCTTGAGAGGGAACTTAAAGTAAGAATCATAATATTGTTGTAGCAAAAGTTTATATTATAGTAGTCCACTGACTGCCGCACTCAGAAGCGTCAATTAACGTTAGTGAATCATTAACAAACAGTGGCTACTATATCTTGGCCTATATTTCCATATATAAGTTTGTTGTAACTGTTCTATTAGCTAATGATTCATTACATTTAGTGACGTCTCTGAGTTCGACAGTCAGTATGCATTTCTTTTGTTTTCTACTGATATTGGGAAATAATAAATTGAGGAATTTTTGGATGTGTGCGAATGGAAAAAATTAGCAGTGTCATAAAAGGAATTACACGTTCTTAGTAGCCTGAGGCATCAACCGACTAATAAATAAATAAATAAATATCTGAGGACATTTTACACAGCACCATCTAGTCCCAAACTAAGCAGAGCTTGTACTATGGGCGCTAGACAATGGATATAATACTTATATACATTATTATTATATATATTATAAGCATGTATTTACGAAAAAAAAAAGTATATAAGTATTATATCCATTGTCTAGTATCCATAGTACAAGTCTCTGCTTAGTTTGGGACTAGATGGTGCTGTGTAAAAATGTCCCAAGATATTTATTATTTATTATTATTATACTTTTTTTTTGTAAATACATACTTATTATATATAAGAAACACCCAGACAAACACAAACACTTATATTCATCACATAAATATTTGTGTCTTGTGGGAATCGAACCCACGACCTCGTGATCATCAGTCCGGTACTCGAACCACTAGACCACAGACGTCGTCAAATAATACTAATATATTATGACGTTTACAAAATCCTCATGCTAATTGCTACGTGCATCTCTAACAATATTGTTGATTTGTAGCTATGCAATTTGCATCGTCCTATTAATTAGTTTGACCTACTCACTATGTACTGGCGAAAGATTAATAGATATAAGAACAAGAATGGATAAATAACAATGGCTGTATGAAGAAGATTATTGCATGAAATTGGTTACTTTTGCATTTAAAATTATACGGTGTGAAATTGGAATCATGGGCATCATTTTAAGCTAAAACACTTGTTATGATACTTTTCAATGTAGGGCTAAGATGACGCAATACAATAAGTAACAAACAAAATACTGTGTCAAAAACATAAGAGGAAAACTATTTTTTTTTTTTTTTTTTTTTAATATCTTGGGTCATTTTACACAGCACCATCTAGTCCCAAACTAAGCAGAGCTTGTACTATGGGTACTAGACAATGGATATAATACTTATATACTATTTTTTTGTAAATACATACTTATAATACATAAGAAACACCCAGACAAACACAAACACCCAAGTTCATCACATAAATGTTTGTGTCCTGTGGGAATCGAACCCACGACCTCGTGATCAGCAGTCCGGTACACGAACCACTAGACCACAGAGGTCGTCATCGTCGTCGTCAAATGACCTCAATAACAGCCTGTAAAATTAACTGAAAATGTTTTGATATTTGAAAAATATTTCCATCATACAAATTCAATTCAACCTCTCTCCCACCAGGTACGCGACGACTTCGAGTCTCTCAAGTCATCCTTACACCCCCACCTGTCCTCACTGGCTTCGTTAGCCCAAGGGGCCCCTCTGTCCACACCTAACAGTGTGTTCGCTCTGGCGGGTGCGGGGGCCACAGGGGGCTTTCCTTACGCCCCGCCGGCGTTCCTGGCCCCCGCACCGCCGCCGCCGGCGCAGCCCGCTGGGTCAGCGTCATCGTCGTCATCGGAAGGCAGCGCAGCTGGTTGGAGTTTCGAAGAACAGTATAAGCAGGTCCGTCAGGTAAGATCGTTTTTGTAGATATTGGTATTATTTTCTGTCTTTTCTAATTTCTTAGTTGAAGATAAGTAGGTTGATTTGGGCGAAATAGCTATTATACATGTTATAGAATGACTATAAAACTAAACAAAACAGCTGGAACCAAAACGACTTCCACTGAAGAAATTTACGTCAACATTTCAATCGAAAGAAAAACTTAACTTTAAATTGTATGCTTATCTAGAAATCAATTACCGTTTGAAGTCAATGCAGTGACAACGTAATTTGCTGAAACTGTTGCATAATATATCATAGTATCTAGCATAGTCTATGGTGGTAGGTATACGTACCACCATAGACTATAAAGCAATCAAATAAAATCGCGCCGACCCTCGCACAACCCTGCTGAATTATTCACAGTCGCTACACATTACGTGTCTGTGTGTCCAATAAAATGGATTCCTAAACCGCCACATAATGGACGGTAACCCGTTTCTTTGTTACATATTTCATTGGTTTTGCGAAGGGTTGTCAAAACATGTGAGGGGTCATTTGGACCCCGAGTGAATAATAATCCGCTGTCGCATCGGGAGGGTTAAGGACAGGTTGGCAATGTTCTTTATGTCTTGATTGCGGTTGGGAAAGGGATTTGTGGTTTTCATTTATTATTATCAACTTACAAACTGTCGTGCAGTTGGTTTCGCTATTTTGAGTTTCAAGGGGATGCGTGTGTTATATTGGTAGCAAATATTTTCATTATCAGGAACTCTGAAATTTTTTCATTCAAATGATTTAGCCTCGTGAGCGTGAGGTTAAAGAACATACTGGTGAAATGAAGGTGTACCTGCAGGACACTTCCCTGCCTAACTCACGGGTACATATGTCGTGATGGTTCGAATGTAAAAAAACAAGATATTTTTCTTTTTCAATGAATAACCTTCCTTTCCTTTTAATTTCAGTCCTTTTCACTCGATGTAACAGAAAGTTAACAAGCTTCGTACATAATTTCCCTCTTTATGCAATTGTTAATAAAAGTAATAATAAGTTTTTTTTTATTTTCACCTCACGACCTCACTTAACAAGCTGTTAAGTATTCTATCAAAAGGAAGAAAGGTATGAAATTGTGTGGCTGATCACGCCCTTATTGTTCCCTTATTAACAGTAGGCACGCTTATGTTCGTTTACGTAATACCGAATAAGGGCAGGCATTCACGACAAGACATTTACTTTGGTACTCCGACAGTTTTAACGACTCTCCAAATACCTTCGATGTTTAAAATTGACTCGGTATTGACTTGGCATAGCTTTACTGGTCATTTTCAACGGGCAGAAACCGACAGGTCGGGATCATAATCGTGCTCATGTTCCTATTCCTTATGTACAACGAGCCATTTCCATTCCTCGGACAAGATGTACAGTTTTACATTCTCTTTTCACTCTTAAAGTCGTAATGATAAAGTGGCACAATTTGCTGCGCTAAGCGTGGATTATGTATGTAACTAAGGCAAAGGGAGTATTTTTTTACAAATAAGGCTAACGTGATTTTACTGATACAGACAGGAGTCCTTAACTCACCAGGCAACCGATTTCAGACAAAAGTAAATTAACAAAATGATGTACCACCGGCGAGATTGATTGTCATAGTATCTTAGTATCTACATCTAATTTTCAATTATAAGCAAAATAGTCTTTTTGTCTTGGGGCATATCAATATTTGTTATCATCTTTTGGAATATTTTAGAGTATTCCTATCATTTTGGATCCTTCAAGCGCAAAAGTAACCATTAGCGAGAAAAACTTAGATAATTCAGTTCCCACCCGTTGGTATAACGCAATTATTAAGGAAGTATAAGTAGATATTTAAATTATCTCTCTGGTCGTTGGCTGTCGTCGCTGCATCCATGGTCGTCATACATGCCTACATATGGCATCTTGGAGTCAAATTAACGGGAGGTAACCTCTTTTATCTCAGTTCGCTCGCGTGCTCGACGCGTTAACAAGACCCACTCAAAGACTCCAATTGATACCTATAAGTGATGGAGGTTCAATTATAAACGATATAGGGTGTATGTTGTGGTGTGATGTTGTATGTATATGTACACAGTAGTACCTACCTAAGTAGCAGGTTTATCAATATTTACTTGATTGACTGCTTTTCTTCTCGAACGATTTCACAAAAAAAGAGAAGTTTAAGTTAGTTGTATGAAAGAAAAAATCGACTGCGCGGGTAGGATTTGCTGTAGCTTAGAGGCATTTGGTGTATTTAGCCAGAAGAAGCAGGGTCGAATCCGGCCGGCCAGACGATTTTTCCTTCATTAACATAATGATCTTAGCATGAAAAATGCTAAAAAAATACAAAAATAAGGAGAAGTTTTTTAATTCTAATATTTTAAGGGGTGTAAGTCGGCGTTCGTCAAACTTATGTGCAGGGTATATGGGTTTACAACCTATGTACATAATATTAAGTACATAATAATCACGACGTCTACGTGTAGATTACGCAGCGTATGCGCAGTGACTACGAGTTCGCTACGCAGTGGCTACGCCGCGCATACGCCGATTTTAAAACGTTACACATAATACCTATATGAATTAAAATAAAATACGCTATTCCTTTATTAATACCGCTGAATTATTTCCATCACAGCAATTACAGTCGATGTTTAACACTCTTATTCCAAGGCGAAAACGATTTTGGAAGCCAGTCAGTCCAGAACAATGGTAGCAGAAATACGAACAATAACCCAAAAAATAGTAATTTCTTGTTTAATTTTGGTGTTTTGGAGGGGCTTTCAGGCCATAAGGCGTAGACCACTGGCTTTTGTGCCTAGGCTTAAGCACGATAATTCGTTCTACATATCGCAATTTGCGACACAATGTGGGACCAAACAATTGCGGACAAAGGAACATGGCCACTCACAAAGCAACATAGTCGATGTGTTAATGCATTGCAATTGGATGTTGACTCGCACGTTTCTTAGGAATTCCATTTATTACGACCTTATTGGTATTTATTTGGTTTAATGCATCCTTCCTTTGTGCCGAACTGAGCTGGGTTATTATAAGTCGACAATGTAATAGATTATCGCGATTAATAAAAATGTGTGATGTTATATGGATTCACACATTGTAGCTATAAAATCTACTCGGCTATTCTTCTTGAAATTATATTAAGACTTTACATATTCAATAATAAAGTGCATACCATTAAAATTTTATAACTATGTATAGTTATATTTTGATTAACCCTGTATAATATGTACCTATTTTAAATTGAGTACTATCAGTTGATACTATAGTTGTTGGTTGGTTGTTGCGCTTTTTCGGCTTCTGACTATCACTGACGATTTATGAGGTTTTCGTGTGAAAATTGAGATCGACGGGTTTGTCTATATAGGATCTCGATTTCGAATGTTCATCCATATGCACAGACTGACGGTGGCTAAGCGCAGCTTAATCTTGGAAATCAGTTTCAACTTTGCCACGAGTGCCGTATATCGATAGTACTCTTGGGGTTCATTATCATCATCATCAACCCATAAACTGTCCCACTGCTGGGCACGGGTCTCCTCTCAGTATGAGAGGGATTAGGCCATAGTCCACCACGCTGGCCTAATGTGGGTTGACAGACTTCACATGCCGTCGAGAACATCTCTCAGACATGCAGGTTTCCTCACGTTGTTTTCCTTCACCGTTGAAGCGAGGGATTGATGTGCCTTGGATTCGAACTCGAGACCTTTGACTTGGCAGTCCAGTGGTCATTCCCCTAGGCTATCACTGCTGTAGCACTGCTCTTGGGGTTACATTTAATCAATGTGCAGTCTTAAAATATCGTTTCAATAGTTGTTACCCATTTCAGCGACCGAAACAAACGCGCGATGCTATAATCACGCGGGGTAAATACTGCATGCGCGGGCGATAATCGCGCGATTTGCATGCGCGACCGCGGTGCGTTTGCGCAGCCCGGTCCACTTGCGACGCGTCACGGTGCCTTTGTGCGATTCCGATGTATAACCGGTACCGCTGTTTAGATATTGTTCTAATGCTCTAGTTAATATGAGGTTGAGATTCGAATTAAACGCTTGAAAAGATTCGTTATGTTTTGTTTATGGAATGTAGTTAGGAAAAGGTAGGAGAAATCTAAATATCAGGTCATATAGAATACTCTATTTCTTCATCTGAGATCTACATAGTAAAGAACCAATTTACTAATTTATTATCTTCCTTGTCTTATATCTCGACTATTAGCGTCGGCTTTCAGTCAAACAACATGCAATCTGAATATCCATTTTACATGAAGTCTCCTCAATTTCTGGACAATACCGATCTTTTAGATCGTCCGGTTGTAAAGATTTTCTGATTACCACTATCTTGTATCTTGTCTTACGGGGGCTGGTACAACCAGCAACACTTCGACCCAATGGGATCTTTACCACTAACTCCTACATCTCTTGTTTGATTACTGGATAGGGTTCTATCCCTAGCATGAATAAGAGTTGCTATCGTCATCTCACACATTGATGTTATAATTCTATCACTTTCTTCTATTTGATCAATCCACTTTTGGTACTGCCTATTGACACAGAGAGTGATGAATTTGACGATTGAATGAAATCCGTGACAAAGTTTACTCTAACTGCACAAGGGACTCGGTAAATATGCGTCATTCATACTTCATTCTTCATTTATGAACAGATCGCACCTCTACGTGAATTTAATGACAAGTTTCAATCTTTTGCAACTTTAATTACATAGTAGAGTTGTTTGCGTGCGTATTTAGAGAATTGTATTACCTTTATATATAATGGCCTGCTATTAGCGTTATATAGTTGCTGAATCGTAAATATACAGCTGAATATAAATGTCAGTGGAATAAAGCAAAAAATAAGTACAGCTCTTTCCCCCTTAGCTACTCCCACATAATTTCTTTCCTATAACAAAAATTACATTTTTTTTTCGTTCGTTGATGCTCTTTGTTTTCATGTGTATAAACATTTATATGTTGGCTAATAGTACGATTATCGCGCCCTCTTTAGGGCGTCGTCGTGGAATTTACAGTTATTTGTTGCAAAAACATGGAAATTTTGAATTTCCACCTTGTGGTTAGGTCGATAGGGTTATTATTAAAAAGTGTAAAACTGACGTGAGAGTTTAACGTCCATAAACGGCGGCCATATTGGAAACTACGCTGTTTTCCAACCCTAAATCATCGCTGCGAATTATTGTTGGTCCGTCCTTTTATTAGCTTCTACTGTGTTGCTACTTGTTTGATAGCATTCATGGAGTAATTTAAAAGCGTGTAGCACAATGTATGTAATGTACGGGTCGGCTCTTTAGATTTACTTTTTGTGTCACAACCGAAAATGTTGAACGTTTGAGGTGTGTCTCGTTTCCGCTACGTCACACCCGTGTTTAGTAAACTTTCCAACTTATAAGTACACTATATAAATAAGTATGTGCTTTTGTTGAGTTGGTTCCCATGATGTACTTTAGTATTGATATAAGATTTAGTGGAAGGTTCAACTGTTAGCATGGTTATACACCTCCAAGCTTTCATATTTTACAAGTACTAGTTGGATTACAAGGTCCTATAAAAGTCTCGATGTCCAAGATTCAGTATTGTCACGTATTCGGCTGCGCGCACGCCGCTCGTCCATTAGTCAGGCACCCCCCGCGCCGGCGCAGTTTATGTGCGACACGTTTGATTTTATACTATTTATCATTGCTATAAATTGCCTACATTGCAAAACATGTTGCTGGCTACAAATTAATGGGGTTATAGGCCGATTGTGAGGTTTATATTGATTGTAAGGAATGGTCCACTACAAGGAAGGAATGGTCTCTTATAGATTAATAAAGGTCTCTCAGATTCCTCCACTTGTGTGTGATTTGTGTAGTCAATAGGCTGAAGACTCCTTGCTCTACTAGTCGCGGGTGCTATGTGTCAGGTCTGGGTTCGAGTAAGTACTAGGTTGGGCAGTGTTTTCTGTTATTGTAATTTTCAGTTAGGTACCTAGTACCTAGCTGCCTGGAATTGCTCTCCGATGCATGGAGGGGTCTTATATGTGAATACTAAACCCATCCATAGACTGATCGTGGCTCGCTTAACTTAAACTTTTAGATAGATTGATAAGGTTTAAGACAAGTCAATAAGATTGCAAATGGCGTAATTTTTATTGTAAATGGATAGTGGAAAGTAAACAACACCAACACACCCAAAGATTCCGTAATCTGAAAGCGTGGTTTTAAATGCACGTGAACTATTAGATTCGCCGTAAACCTTTTAAAGTGCCACTAGGTTATGGGTGCGTTCGTAGAAAAAAAAGTAAGTTATTTTTTTAACTGGCAACCCAAACGATTAGCCAAGTGAGCCATCGTGCTGGCATTCGAGTGTTTCGGATATTTATTCCGTCTAGACGTTTTATCTAGTGGATGCTTTCGATATGTTTATCGGGGTGGAATGTTTTATACACTTGAAATTGGAAAGTTAACGACGAATGTGCTTTTAGCTTTTTTTCTGCAGTGTGTGTAATGTCGAACCTATGTAAAAGACAATAATTGTTAGAATGTCACTAAAGAATTGCTGTGTTGTTCTGTGTAGACACATACATACATGATAAATCTATTCGACGAAAACTTTAGTATTTTCCATGAAGAATATTGTTTAGAAACACATGTTTTTCTGCCAATTACATTAATTTTAATGCCGTCTCGAATTATAATAAGCTCTTATTTTTAACAGTGATTTTGACGTTATCGTTGTACTTTCTTATGACGTCACACACATAGCTACAAAAACAAATTAGTCAAACATTAAAATACATTGGAGACTTCCGATCCTAATTAAGGTGTGTTCAAACTCGTTATTGTTGTTTTTTCTTTAGATTTAGATGCGGCTATTATCGTTAAATAGCCGATTTGTCGTCGCAATTAGCCTTAAAATGTTCAGTTGAACATAAATCGGTGCGATTACGTGTATCGGACTCATTATCGGGCGCACAGCCATTTATCTTGTAACTACGCATTGTATGTACAGTTAACATTGAATGTTTTATTATACATAATAAATATTCATGCATAACTATAGATCAAGTTAAAGAATACATCTTGTAGCATCTCGTGGCAAAATAATTGAAGATGAAATTAGTTAGAAAAATATTTCTGGATAATTATAATGTGGGATTTGCTCCCAGCAAGGATCAAATATATTAAAGTACCTATAAGGTGACAGAAAGTAGTAAATTGTCAGTACCTATAATTTATAGTGTTTCAAAATTATATCTTTCTCATAATGTAGTGTAATGCCAATCATTCTAAGGACCTTGTCGAACCTCTTATCCTGAAAGTCCCCATATCATAAGTTCTCAGGAAAACTAATGTGGTAATGTTACTAGGAGTAGTACTCGTAGTAGGTGAAGTTAAAGCAGGCAATAAGACGACTGTCAATAAGATATCGATTATATCGATGCATCGATGTCGATCTCAACAATCGACGTTCACCTTCAATATTTCAGTCCATTCAGCGATGACTTCATCGCAATCGTCAATTGTTATTTTAATACATTCATCCATCATACAAATCGAACATGCTTTTTATTGTATTCACTGGACTAAATACAAAATATCGATACATTTAACTAGTGAAGCGATAATTACAAGAACATTATCTAGTGACGTTCTCCGATTGGTCGATATTGAATGTCATTCTTACAATAATGACATTTTGACGAGGCGACGTAACTAATTGCTGACATATTATTGTAGGTATTGTTACGTTGATTTTTTAACCTTAGATAACATTGGTTTTCTAACGAGTTTTCCTTATGTAAAATTCATTACTCAGTTTTTGTTGATTATAATTGGGTACAACTTTGCAGGTTCATAGACAGTCGTAACAAAATTGGTGTTCATTTAGAATAATTATTTATTGAAAACAGATTTATATTTTTTTTTATTGGGAATTATTTAAAAATGGCCAACTGCGTGCAAGGCTGAGCCCACAATAAAATATAGATTTTCTACCTGCTATCAGAAATAACTAACTTATTTTATTTAAATTCCATAAGGATAAGGTTACCTTACGCTATTTGGACGGTATATCAAGCGCATGCGTCGTTCTCGGCGTGATATCGGCGCTGACGCACCCCAGCTGACTCGCTATTTCTGGGGACTTGCATGGGGCCCTAACACTGGCCCAAGTCACGCGCCATGGGAGAACGATGGGCCTACTGATGGGGCTTAATCGATTTATGTGCTTCAGTGTGGTTTGTATAGGGTTAAAGTGTATAGAAATTAATTCATTAAAGAACCGGGACAGGGTCCAGAGTTCGACACTGTCTGCTAGTTGTTCCTTGACCGATTAAAGGTTATAGAGTTATTAGACTAATTTCATTAAGTATTAAACGTACACACACACTGATATTTATTCAGTGATATATACAAAATTCAATTATTTTATTTTAAATTTTGCGTAACTTTCGTAGCGTTTTGCTACGAAATTTTATTTGTCAGAATATTTCGTAGCAAAACAGCTACGAAACTATTTTAAAAGTTTTTAATAGAATTTGTATAAGCTTGTTATATGTTTGCTTCTTTTTCTAACTTCTTCTGTATTTACCATGGATCTATAATCTTCAACATCGCTTACGCTTATGTCTATACCACACAATTGCAGTGTGTGACCAGTGGGAGTGCTATCAATGCGTGCAACATGCCGCACGTGGCGTGTTCATTTGATATGCTTTTTATTCGCACATGCAACAAACAATAAATAATTATGATCATCGATCATAAATAGATTCCAGCCTGTCTCATGTGGTCGCAAAAAACAGGTGATATTAGAATTTCACATGCAATTTACCCGGAAAAATGTTCAGTAGATACTTAATAAACAGAACATACCATCATGCCTGTATTCCCCGAAGGGGTAGGCAGAGGTGTACTAATGTATACCCTTATTTCGGCGGTAAATTTTAGGTTCCATTTAATAGGGGGCGAGATGCTACTGGGGATTTCACAGAAAACCCAACAACACTTTGCTCGACCTGGGATTAAAACACGGGACCTCTAGTGTAGCAGTCGCGCTTGGGACCACTAGACCAACGCAGCAGTAGATACATAATACTTACCTTTTACTAAATGTCCTAGTTTTTCGCAATATTTTTTTCCGTACATAGTGAAGTACTCTAGAGTTATTAAAAGAAACTGTGTCATTCATTTTAAGCCTACAAATATCACTCTCGACTAAAATTACGGCTGCTAGTTGAAATATAAACAAAACAAGAAGCATTCGATAGTAGAACTTCGCGTACTACAAGATATTTTGGTATCAAATGATTATTTCATCTTAAAATTATTGGCTCTTCTACTGACCGATGAAATATAGTATCAACGTTTAAGATAGCTTGACGATAGGTTGAAGTAATATTTATGGGAAATTGATGGTAATTGAATGTGTTCCCAGCTTTGTTCCCCTTTGACGCAGGGAATACACTGATTTATTATTTGATATGATCTGTCGAGTGACAGCCAACACTTGCAATACAAACATAGTAGAAATACGTTTTTATTGTGTGTTAATTCAACGTTTCTAGTAAACTATACGTTCTTAAGCGATTCTTGGTGATTTAGATTTGTTTATTTGCTTTGTTATATTTTTAGCGCTGTGTACGTTTAGAGTATTTTTGTGCATTTGTAGTTTTAGTATTATCTATCGTGCTGTTTTATTAGTTTTCTGAGAATACTTGTTTACCTTAAATAATTTACTTAATTTTGTTTCTATAGCAATGATTTTATAATAGACTAGCTTCCCGCCAGCGGCTTCGCCCGCGTGGTCTTATAATTTTTTCCCCGTTTTTGCTACATTTTTCATTACTACTCCGCTCCTATTAGTCGTAGCGTGATGATATATAGCCTATGTTACTCGGGGATAATGTAGCTTTCCAAAGGTGAAAGAATTTTTGAAATCGGTCCAGTAGTTTCGGAGCCTATTCATTACAAACAAACAAACAAACAAACAAATCTTTCCTCTTTATAATATTAGTATAGATAAATTTTATAAGGTTTCATACTTCTCCTTTATCTAAAATAGCATTGTCAGGCATTATGGCGATGTTTGACTGACAATATTGTTTATACAATACTTAGCTTTAACAGTAGCTTTCGTTTTTTTTTCTTTTGTTTATTACAGAAACTCCTGCACGTTTTCGTTTATTGATCCGTTATTAATGTTATATGTAGATCAGCTGAATTAGCCTCCTTGATAGCACAGGTTTTGTAATTCGTAAAAACATGTCAGTGTTCAAAATCCGCTAAGTAATGATCACCGTCATCAATACCTGTCCCACTGCTGGGCACACGTCTCCTCATAGAAGAGGGGTTAAGATTAAGGCTAATATTCAAAGACGAAACTAAGCGTAAACTTACGCTGCCGTATGTCAAATTTTAATACTTTGACATAGGTACGAAAGTTTTATTTTACGCTTAGCGTCATCTGAATATTAGGCCTTAGTCCTCCATCCTGGCGTAGTACAGGTTAACATGCAATTACCAATTAACATAATTGTACCTAATGCATATTTTGATGTGTAATGTCGAAACATTGTATGGCCATCGGTGTGGACGCGTGGGCCATATGTATCGAGTCATGGCGCATTAGCGTGTCGGGTGTCCGTCACGCCGTCACTCCACAACGCAACACGCTATTAATAAACACATGCTGTTATCATTGTCTTACAAAACTGTGGATTATTTTGATGCAATTTGAAATAACTCCAATCATGGATTATTAGAGAAAAGTCTTCTTTTCTCTGGAGGCACGCTCTTCAGAGAAATTAAGTCCTCTTGGTTTTTCAAGAAGACTATCTATGGGTATGCCTCCAGTACATTTTGTAAGTTTTTGGACCGATACCGGCAATAACTTAGAGCTACTGTAGTGGACTGACTGATTGCATGCATGAGTGAAAATTTGCAAATGGTTGCAATTACATTTAAAAAATTTGGCGTGGTTATAGGTAACAATATCCTTATGATTTTAGAACTCAATATACCTAATTTGGATTTGTGTCAATACTGATATTTATTTCCAACTTTTCACAGGCATATTGTACATTAACAATTTCGCAATTAAAAGAATTATATGTTATTTTCTTTTTTCAGCTTGGCTTTTCCTTGGCCTATTATGCTCATAGATTAGGTACTCTGTTTCAGTTACAAATCATACTATCATTCCGTACCTAATCTTATATACTTGTACGTATGATACGTACATTAAATCAGTGATCTCATCTCGTAACCCTCTTCGCCACGCGTCTCAGACATTCTCGAGTTACTAGAGTGGCGCGCGCTACGAGGGTTGCGAGGGTGGGGGCGCCTGAAATAGAGGCGCGCCGCATCTGCCGGTATTAATAGCCCCCCAAACTGAATGTAGTATCAAGGACGCGGCCATTTATATCGCGTGATTACGGAGTTAGGAGAGGGATTTGTTGCTCATCTTTTGTAAGTGTGAAGTATAGGTTCGTCATACATAAATATATTGAAAAACTCTGTGTATTATTTATATTCTCCAGGGTTGCAAATCAGCCTAACACAGAAACCACAACTTTGATTTGTTATTAAGGTAGTTTAGTAGTTAAATGTTATTTTTATTGTTATGTGTTTTTTTTTTGTTAAAAGGTCAAAATACCTCTCTTATCCAGACGAGTTAAAGATGTAACTTGATCGAAGAGTATCAACTGAACCAAATACTTATGTATAATAAGTTTAGGTAGTAATATAATATTATTACTACCTAAACTTAATTATAATTATTCAATTAAAGCGTTAAAATACATCTATGTAGGTACTATTTGATTAGAAGCACTGTCTAAAAATTCGAAATCTTTCAAGTTTTCCGATTCAGTACCTAATGTTAGGTAATTTAGCAAACTATATTGACTTCCTGTAACAAGTTGATGAATGCAGTCGTTATTCTCAAAAGCCACGGACACGGATTTATTATTTATATTACAACTTCCTTTACGTGAAACCCCTAAATCGATACGAACATTTGGTTGGCAGTTTTTGCTCCAAACATTCCTATAAAATGTTTATCACCGATGCTCCTACACATGTGGCGGCAGCCCTCTCGAGTGGAGATTATTCTAAAATTTCCAGATTGCCACCCCGGGCAAAAAATAAATAAATCCAAACGCATGCACAAAAAATGTCCCGAATCCTTGAGTAGATGATTACAATCCCCTTGAAATACAGATTTACAGTTATCGCGGTCACGAACCATGAGAAATGAACGGCCGCCATTTTAAATAGTGTTTTTTTTTTATTTTTGTTACATAATGTTTACAATATGTGGATGATATGGACTAAAAGGGGAGTGCGTTGGATTACATCGTCCTACTCCTAATAAAATTGTATTCGTGATATCAATAACGTACCTACCTCATTGTTAAACAGGGTGGTATTCGTTTTCATAATTGCGCAAATCTTCTGTAGACTGTTACTGTCATATAAAATAATTTAACTTTGTGTGCGTAATTTAATTACCATTGTCTGTTCGTGTGCGTAACTATTCCGTATATATGTATGTAGTACAGTTATTTGCATGTGTTGGTGCGCGATCCCGGGGTTGGCGCGGGCGCAGTCGACCCGCGGGTTATCATTTCCTGTTCTTATTTTAAATTTTACAACATAATGTTTTTTGCTTATGGCGGGAAGCTGAAGCGCTGTTATTACTTTGTATCTGCTGAATGTTTTGAACGATCAAGAGATCGGTTGGAGTTCTGAAGAAGTTTTTATACTTAGTTTAGTTTGTTTTTCTTTTGTTATCCATCAAGGTAAAGGGGAATGATTTTTTAATAAAATTATATGTTTCAAGTAAAGGTAACTAAAGGTGCTCTCAGTTTTTTTTATTTAAATCCACATCTACTTCGCAATTTCTCAACTTTCCTACATGGATTGTCGAGTTGTCGACACAGTCGATTCAGACGATAAAATGGCAAACAACAACAATTTTACTGTTTATACACGTAGTAATTGTTTATTAGGGCGGCTACGCGCTACGGTGCGCCGGCGCACTTTGTCGGTCAATACGTCAATATGATTTTATTACGCGCGATTCGCTCCACCAGCGCCTATGTGAACGCACCTTTATTGCGATTCGAATGTAACACTTGACCTAACTTGACTGTTAAAAAGTTTGTGTTTTAATTCATTGTTTCTGTTCAGTAGCTTAAAATGTATAATGTCAAATGACGATATTTTTTGGAGGAAACAATGGAGATTATTTTGCCACTCATTTGAAAATACAAGACCCTACATAAGAGCATTTAATTATCTCTAACCGATTGAAAAAGAAAATGGCCACAATTACTTTCAGTTTTCTAGCAGCGTTAGGGTTGGGAATGGGCATAGCATTTGATACATAGTATTTTTTCATATACCCAAGATCCTACCCAAGATCTGACCGTGTCAAACGTGAATTCACAAATTACCTAAAACTTTAATAAATGTAACCTGTCAAGAAAGAAATTACAAACATAATAGAAAAACTTAACGTTCTCGCATCGGCATTCTACTATACATATACATACAAGGAAAAGGTGACAGAGTGATCATTGCACAGCTCAAACCACTGAACCTATTGGACTGGGCACACAGATAGCTATTATGACGTAGGCATCCGCTAAGAAGGGATTATGGGAAATTCCCACAGGACAGACAAAAATTAGATGAACGTGAGGACTACCGGGATTCAGCCAGTTCTAACTAAAATCTTACTAGTATTAGTCACCGCTATAATCACATTACCCTCTAACAAATAAACATCATACCAAATGATCCTTCTAAGGAACTAACAATGGACGTGTCACAACATGGCTCCTTTGATCAGAGTCCAATTAAACATGTTCTAGGAAATCACTTAATGAGTAGCACGTAACCGGCTGTGCCCTGTTACACTTGGATCCACTTGTTTAGCAGCTTTTAGAAGGCTAAGTGGAAGAGCAGGTGCTGGCTATCACGAGTCTTATGGGCCTTGGTCTTTGTGGGCGGATTGAGTACCTACTTTCATGTTTATGAGGATCTTTAAGGATCTGATTTGATTCCTAGCTCTTGCTCTTACCGAATGATTTTCTGATAAGCTTATTTATGCATGGACGTTGTTATAAATTTTGCATGACTTCTTTTATAAGCAATTCTATGTTGGTTGTTTCTTCATTTCCTTTCGATTTTTAACGTCTTCAAAACGACAAATCACACCCTATAAACATTGAAAGAGGAATTAATTATATTTCCATGAAAACGTAAAATGTCGCCCTACCATACTGTCGCTTGTTTTAGTAACTTGGAAGTTTTTATACGCGATCGCCACCTATAAAAATAAAAGTACAATAAAGCCCAATCAATCGCTTAATCACGCTTGAAGCGCTTACCGGTAGCGTACACGTCATCGTCGCTAGAGGAGTGCGCTTGATTTGTTTAGACAGCGGCGATCACAAAGCGGCGGCGATCAGCCTGTAACGTTTCCTCTTTACGACCTCCCCAACTGTGGAACACTTTGTATAGTTATCCATTGTTTTATCAATTTCAATAATTTATCACTTGTGTCGAGAACGGAACGCGTCCGTCGCCACGTCACTACAACGTGTGATTCTTGATATTCTTAGAAGTAAACGTGCAACTGTTACCATTTCTGATGGGTTTTTATTGCGTATAGTTGTTGTAATCTCTTGTGCAAGGGGTTCTGTCAAATATTTGTGCCGTATGAAGTAAAATCATCTGTTGTAATTTTAAACAAGCTTAGTAATGATAATGTATCAACAGTTTGTCACATTTTCTTGCGTAAAAATGTGTTCAGTCACTTATTCTAACAAGATGTTATACCTACTCTAATTAGAAATTGTTCAGTAATTTTTGCATTTTTAAATTCTAACAAGTACCTAGTTATGCATTTGCATAATTCTCAAAAAAATGCTCTTTTTTATGTTTTCAAATAATCGCACAAGCTTGCATTTTTTAAACTCATGAGAATATCTTATGACGATAAAATACCATCACGCCTGTATTTTTAAGGGTTAAGCAAAAGTGTACTAATGTTTGCCGCACCCACAGTTTGCCGGTTATTTAGGTCCCATGAACAGGGGCCAAGGGCCAACCTATTGCCATTATCCGAGCTGCTAGGACTGCTGCTGCAGGACGTCAAGGAGTTGTTATGAAGATAATAAAACTATATGGATTAAAATAATATCAATATAACGTGACAAAATCCTTAAAAAGTAGTTTTATTTCAATGTCTTCTGTATTCGCGTAAGTGTTAGAAAACTAATTAAAAATCAAACATTTGAGATAGCAATAGGTGATATTGAACAATGGTAGGAGTGAGGGGCGCGCCACCTAGGGCGCGGGGCAGTAACGACGAGCCATTAACGGTCAGTTTATAGGCGTTTTAAACACTACTTTAATTAAGTAAGTCGCTTATATAGCGCCGCCCGCGCCGGTTATAGCTGATGTAACTCTAACACTTGCTGAGACATGCATTGAATTCGTTTATACATACATACATACTCACGCTGTTTTCTATAAGGGTAGGTGGAAACAACAGAACGCCGATACCATACTTGCATATATTTCTTTTGTTTTGATACTGTCATATACAGTGGTGGATTGCAGCATTGGGGTTAAAGAATCCTAGGTTATGAAGTCTGAGTAACTAGTATCTCTACGACTTAAGCATCTTCTATATCAATATACATATGTCACTGTCACTTTCAGTCAAGCTTTTTTTTATCCCTGACGCTAAAAATGTCTAGTACGCTGTATACCAAGAACCAATTAACTAATTTATATTTAGCGTTAAAGATCAATTCATCACTTAGGTCACTTTGGAATAAGTCAAAGGAGTATCGACATTGGCCCAAATGAAATACCGAAGGTACATTTATTGAAAAACGTACCATGTATTACGCTGGTTAAACCTCTAGTCGTACGTTTTTTTATGTTCACTGGGGGATGAGAAAAATACTTTTAATTTGAGAAAAATCACGCTATTTTGGCTCACTACTATGCTGTTATCATATGCTGTTTCGTAATGATTACAATATCTACCTTACAATATAACCTTATAATATAAGGTAGTCCCTAAGTAGATATTGTAGTTATAATATGGTGCTGAAAAACCGACGACGACGACGCCTGTGGTCTAGTGGTTCGAGTACCGGACTGTTGATTACGAGGTCGTGGGTTCGATTCCCACAGGACACAAACATTTATTGTGATGAACTTAAGTGTTTGTGTTTGTCTGGGTGTTTTCTATGTCTCATAAGTATGTATTTACAACAAAAAAAAGTATATAAGTATTATAACCATTGTCTAGTACCCATAGTACAAGCTCTGCTTAGTTTGGGACTAGATGGTGCTGTGTAAAAATGTCCCAGGATATTTATTAAAAAAAAAAACGATCTATAACTAAAGTGTAGAGATCTGCTAAGAAAATATTCAGGGCAATTCCCATGGGCAAAAGTATTGTTTTACATATTCAACAGATAGAACCTTCTAGACATTTCTAGCAGTTGTTTACAAAACAAATTCGTAAGCAGGGCTAGAAATGCGTCAGCGGCCCGTTATCTGTGAAAACCATTTAACCCTCTTCTTGGAAGACTTTTACAACTTATGTGGGAAGATAAGCTGTTGATTGATTTCACGTATACTTTCATCACGTAAAACAACACGAATGCAATCGCCGTAGAAATAGAGTTTAATAACAATACTTACGAAACTGGGAGAAATCATTAATCATGATATTAAAAATACGAATAAATTATCATTTACGACTGTATAAAGATCCATCTTAAATACGGGTATTCAAAACGCTAATGCTAAAATAAAAATTCTTTCATCAATACTAATCTATATAGCTTGCAAAAGTTGTAAAATGTATTTATTTTCTTTTCCTGAAATACTTACCTTTAATCTTTGCTTCTTTGAGATCAGATTTTTGCGCAATTTTACATTACACTTATCTACACGTTTCTTAGAATGCGCATTGGTAGCTATTACTATTGTACTAAAATGCATCACGTATTTTTCATTGATCATCTCGTCTTTCTTTTAAATAAAACTGACATGATTGAGGTAGGGCACTAATTTGTTTACTTCTTTCTTCTAACTAATATTTTTGAGAGAGGGAGTTTACTAGCGTGAAGCAGCATTCACATTCTGCATTTTGCTAAAAACTTCGCTTTCGCTTTTTAATGTTGTATCTTGTCTATATAAGGTGGACATTGGGCCAAAATCATTATTGACAGTATCAGTTTCTGTTAGATTTGTCGTTTCATTGTACCCGGATCATTCATTTCGCCGTAATGACTCTCGATCCCGTCAGTTTGCCCCATTCCACCCAAAAATTGAGTTTTCACGAACTTAATTACACTAGCGCTAGGGGCGATCGGGGACTATTGACTATCATGTGTTAATTAAAATCGCGCGTCGATAAATCTTCGCCCCGTGCGAAACGCCGAGTGTTGGCAAAAGGCAATTAGGGATGATACTTGAACTATCAGGGGGTTACTCTTATATCTATTGTTATTGCATTGCAATTATTGCTACTAATTTTATGCTGTTACACAAAAGAAACTGTTTAATTCCTAAGTAAATCATCATCGATCCATTGACGATTATATTATCAGACTCGGGTCTTTTATGCTATGCTAGGTCCGTTATGCTAAGTCCACCACGCTTAATGTGGCCTAGCAGGCTTCGAATACCGTCGAGAAAGACTAAAAAACAAGACTTTCTCGTTTTAAGCGAGTGATTATTTATTGAGCTTGGTAATCAATGTCATAACACTATGCTATCAATGTTTTTTCCTATCATTGTGATTCATAAAAAAATGCTATTACTGCATTGGTATTTTTTGGTAACAAAGCCGTTATCAACACTCTAATTACACGTTCCTGATAAATAAATTACTTGTCGATGCTTAGCCCGCTATACACAATAATAAGAATGTTAATTACATAAGTATTTTTGGACGAGATAATCTTTGAATGCCTTAAAAATATGGTACATTATCGACGACATATTTTCATGGATTTTCGATCCTAGGTGGATTGTGGTGACGACAATGCCATAGACTCATAGTTCCTTACAGAAATGCGACAACAAATGGAAACCACCACAAGACTGTAGAAAATGGTTATTAAAAAAATTCAATACAAACTTATGAGCTGACAATCTTGTATGGAAGGTTGATTTTGTTCTCAATTTTGGTTATACTTATCACTATGTACTTAATATTACGTTTATTGTCGTAACATCGTCTCCATTCTGTATTTATATCCTGTCTGTAGGTACATTCAGGTTGGCGTTAGCGCTAAAGTTAGCACAGACGCGTATGCATCATTAGGCCTATGTCACAGGTCGATTATAAACTTATGAAGTATTTTAGGCAAGTGGCTTCCTTTCGTATCGAATCGGCCTTGTTGAAGCCGAGTTGATTTGCTTTTTCGAAACTGCCTTATTAGGCTTGTGTGCTGTGCGCTACACTAGAGGTCTTGGGTTCGATTACATGGTAGAGCAGTTTTAATGTTTGAATAGTGGGCTTGATGTGTGTTCGGGTCGTGTGCGGGAATGTGTTTTTAATGAGATTAGTGATACATCAATTTTACGTTAATAAGTTACTATAATGCGCATTGAAATCAATTTAAATCACTATCAAGCCCACTATTCAAAAATTGGTCCTTCGAGCCGGATACAATATTCAAGCCTACTATTCAAACATTGGTCCTTTGGTTTTCCTATGAAAATCTTAGTAGTGTAAATGACACGCCCCTGTTACATGGAACCTATACATACCGGCGAACTGTAGGTATACATAAGTACACGTCTTCCCAGCCCATTGAAGAGTACAGGCGTGATAGTTATCATGGACATCATATGAACCTGAGTTGGGCCTGAAACAAAAAGTGATCGATTTGCATCGCAAAAGTTTAAACTAAACGTGACTCATAGAAACATTCACACAAAAATGTTAGTCTTTTTAAACTCCACCATTTGTTTCTGATTACGCTGGAATTTTTGGATCCATTTCATTGTAATTGCTTTGTACTAAATCTTTATTGTACATCTTTCATCTCACCCACATGGTGAATAAAAACTATTGGACTCCGTCTGGCCCCATTGTTTCACAGTTTCACAGAATATTTCCCAGAAACGTGCCCAATAATGCCCCGTATCTATTGACTTCCTTTCCGATACTAAAGATTCTCTGCCGGCCCATTGTTTGAGCGTACAGAAATAATATTTTAATCGTTATTTAAACTTTTTGCCAGAATTACCCAGTCGACCCATTCTATTGTAATTTTTATTGCAGTTAGATATTATTATGTTTAGGATAGTGAGTTCTGTGATAGTAAATCGTATCGTAGGCATTCACTTGTAAAATTTATTGTGTTTGAAATTGTTTTATAATACTTACCTTTATTGAAAGCAGGTTTGGAGAATTAACTAAAGCTTTCGTAAGGCGGTATTTATAGTATTGAAGTAAATTAAAAAGAAACTAGTGCATGACGTATAATTTGGTAAGCGATTGGTTTTTAACCGAAAGTTTATAGACCACGCTGGACAAAGGGTTAAAACAGCACAAACTTGTAAAATAAATTGCAAGCAACCGTAACGTAACGTAAATATACTTAAAGAAAAGTCAACCGTTCTCAGTTCAAAGGTTGTGCTTCCCGATCCCACAAGGGATGGTATGACGTCATCGGGATTTTTTCGGCGTCTATTGAGCGGATTCTCGAAATAACGGCACTGGCGGTCGGACATTCCAGAAAGAATTATTGGAACTGCGATCATTTACAACACCTTACACTTTTTTAATTTCAAATTTCAATCTCAATTTAGCGATGAATTTATGAATGATTGGTGCTATTTATTGACATTATAAGTTTAAACTATTACATTATTCATGTTATTATTTAAATTATCTGTAGTTCGGGAAAATAAAATATTGGCATTAGACACCAAAGGTTTTATTGATATCACCTAAGTTTGGGCATTCTAGAAATTCTACTCAGAATTTTGCTGGTAAATAGTTAACCCGTTCAATGGCTCAATGGACCTGTCACAACAAAACACAACTAACCCTGCCAAATCCACCCGTATCAATTCAAGTGCCCGTATGACCAGATTTGCCCACTTTACCCCATTTATAAAGATATCAATAACGAGATAAACTCGCCCTATGCAATTCTATGACATTTCAATAGTAGGAATTTAATTGATTATTTGTGAAACGACGAAAAAATTTCGTGCCAAAATTATTATAGGACCCCCTCATCGCTTGTACAATTAGATACACAATTTTCGAGGGTTGTCTAATTCGATAGTGCATTTTTCAAGATAATTTGACGGGGTATTGGTAAAACCGTGTTTATACTGAGTATTTGCAAGATTTGTAAATTATTTTTTGATAAAGTTTTGCCGATATCCAATAACAACAAAATATTGAAGGGTTCTGTCAATTACCTATACTGTGGTTCTGTTGAATATGGTGCATGAATTATTTGTTCATACTGCGTCTCATATCTTCGTTTACGCTTTTAATGCGTATACGTGTCGTTGACTGTGGTGTTTATTGGTTTTCAATAGGTATAACCGATGGTAAATTACGATTCTGTTAACCTAAATGTTGTCTGAAAACATAAATACATATCTAAGAATCTCTTTGTACTTTTATGTGTTGTTTTGCTCACAATTCACGCACTAATTTAAAGCTGTATCTTTCAATCATGAATGTTATATTATAAAACAAGACATATTCTCAGAATAGCCTTGCGCATTGTATCCACGCGTTTGCTATTTATAATTACAACTTAAAAAATCTCCTTCTGAAAAAGCTTATTTATCTTGTGGTTGTACATAAAAATGATATGTTTGCCATTCGAAATAAAGGTCAGAATCGTTTGTATATGCTGGTGTTGTTTAGGTTTAGTGAGCAGGTAGGAATTTTAAATTTCGTAGCGATCTCGTCTGGCGACAACCCCTGCACCGCCAATGTCGATGGGGTGGAGCGGAGCCGTCTCGTGGCTTGCGCTGTCCTGCTCGCGCCTCGCCACTGTGTTTATCTCTGTCTCGCCTATTATTGTCATATCAAGATTCGAACATTGCATTTTGTTTCCAATTTTCAATTTAGTTTATATCGGATGTTGGCAAGAGCAAGACGTCTGGCGTGCCGCCATACTTCATTGTGCACGTGTTTATGTCGCGCGCTCGACTTACATATTTGAATTATTCGTTCGCGGCGAATAATTAAGTTCGTATTGTTGTTGAGTGAGTTATTGGACTTTGATAGAAGCGCTATTAAATGGAATTCATGGATTTCTTCAACACATTCATGGAGGACCATCACCATCATCATCAGAACTCGCATTGCGAGCCTCCGAAGATGCCGAATTTTTTCGAGGTTGATAAGAAAAAGGTGTGTTTAATTAATTAACATTACCTAATGTTATTTTTCAATTTATTGATGCATACCTACCTGTTTATTATTTTATGATGTTTTACATCAAAATAATTAGTGGCTTTTTATTTACATATCATATTCAATCAAATTTATTTAAAAAACTTTGATAATATTATTTCAAACATGGCGGTGAAGGGTTAATTTATTGCAGATTCATTAATATTCTAGGTTTTATTTCTTAAAGGGACTTTAATTACAAGAAACAATTAGGCTTAATTAAATTAAGCACTTACACCACGGTGTTTCTTTAATATAAAAGGAAAATACTTTTATTGTATTATCAAGTATTTTCCCTAAAGAGGTATAATATTTATTTATCTATGGGCTTCCTCTAAATAACTAATTAATTATCGCCGACTAATTTTATATCAATTAGATACTTGAGCGTAAACAGCATTTGTTTATTTAATTCATTTAAAAATTATGTTTATCTGAACAATCGAGAATGCTAACGACGCTAATGACTACAAATGTTAATTAATGACACGTATGCAAAGAAAGGATGTTTGTTAAATTAAATTAATTATTTACAATTACTAACATTACAGAAAAATGTTTACAATAAAACAAATGATTAATTAGTCCATTACAATACATATACAATGTAATATGTTGACTCACATTCATAGTTACTATGTTGCCAACAACAATAATAATTCTGCATTTTATATTGGCATTGCCACATAAAATTATTATGGATCTTCATTTTAATATTTCAAAGATCGAAAAGAAAATGAGCTTACGAACGAGTTTGAATGGCGGACTTAAACAATATAAAATAAATTAGTAATAAAATAGAAGAATGAAGCATAAAAGATTTATATGAATATTAAATCGCTTAATAAAACTGGCGATCTGTTTAAAGGGACCTTTTTATGTGGAAGTTAATTATAGATTTAATATAAAACGATACCAAATTAATAATGAGAAGCGGACGGATTAAAAAAATGGATTCGATATAAATTTAGATTATTTATGAGGCATTTAATAGGCGTTTAATATCGTGTCATTATGACTTTAGATTACCTACCTACTTAAAATTTCGGTATCTGTTGCTTGTTTAGGCAATAAATCTGCTTATACCTCACCACCACGGCTGTATCTTTCAAGGATTAGGCTGTCGTGTACTGGTAATACCACAGCGTAATTATATTTTTAAGGCGCATCACTACAGCGACCGTTTGACAGACGGTCACCAAATGCAAACTCAAAGCTGATACTGAGAATTTCCTAGAATTACAATACTGGACCTGGGAATCAAACCAAAGAGCTTAGGCTTAGCAGCTACGCTTTCAATGCATCAAGCATTACTATACGCAAAGGGAATAAAACAGAATAGTAGATAATTGACCAAAAATTTGCTATGATGTTTGCAATTATTTATTAATTAAGTTTTTAAAAAGGAATTATTGTTTGCTTAGATAATTAATTCAATACAGGATTTACTTAACCAGCATTTTAACCATCCATTAGATCAATTACCATTTAGGCAAACTTTCTCAACTATCTACTTGCATTTTGAAAAAACGAAGCTTTGATTTTTCGTACTTATGTAATTTTTCTGAACGTAAACGTATATATATTTTTTATTTATAGTTACCTATTACTTTTATATTTAAAAAGCTTCTAAAATAAATAGGTACTATTTTTATTTGACGTTTGTAAACTTATAAGGTTAAATTGAAACATGATAAAGGTAAGTACTTATGTTTATAGATTTTAATTTAAAATTAAAGTGCCGGACTGGAACAGTGTTGTACGCAAAAAATGAGAAAATTGGAAAATAAAGTAGGTAAGTAGCTTCCAAAGCGCATTGACATAAATTTTATTCATGGTAGTAGGTAGTAGCAATACCTACCGGCATAGTGTAATTTGTAAACCAAACCAATTCCAAACATTTTTTTTGTGTCTAAATTTTCCAAGGTATCTTATCTAGTTGACAATGTACTGATTGTGTTGTCAGGGGTGGTCAAACCCACGGCCGTTTATTTTTACGATGCACCTTCATTTTATCACCGGATAATGCGTGAAACGGATGATTTTATAACGACTACATATCTTAATGATCGGATTAGAACCCTTCTTTATCCTTATTGATTTATTTCAACATATCACTTAAATTTTATCGTTCTAACTTTAACTGTTGTGTTTTTAATAATAGCGACATGCGTCATGAAACTCGTGAAACAAGATTATCTGGACTGAGAAACTAAAATAGTATGGTCATAATTGTCGGTTCATATAGGTTCTTAGTAACAAAAGTATTGCAAATACGCGCGGAGCTTGTCATTAGTATTTATACGTAGAGCAGAGCGATTGTTGGGCTTGGTAAGAAATTAGCATGTCGTCGCTCAGCGCGGTGTGGTCATCCCCTCGCCCCCCGCCCCCGCCCCCGCACGTGCACAACTATGTTGGTTAGCACGCGAGGGTGTGTTGGTGACGCACACTGCCAACCCGAGAGCGTTGACCGACCGTTTGTTACACCTGCAAATAAACTGGAGTCCATTCGCGGGACCAATAAATGCATGTTTCCATGTAGTGTGTATTCATTAAGCACCTTATACGGTGAAAATCTTGGCTTTGTGACCACTTTAACATGCGATATTTATGTCTATGTGTTAATGTTGTACATACAAACACCCTATAGAATTTAACACGTTTCATTATTTAGGTACGTTTGAATAATTTGTTTAAATAGAAATCATTGTAAATTATCGTTGGGACTTGCGTATTTATATTTTGTTGTTTATAACAAGGCGTTATGTTTTGTTTATGTGATGATATCAATTTGATAATTTGTACTAATAACAATTACTTAGCATCAGACAGGAAATTGGCTTTTTATACATTTATGATGCGGGCTGTGGCCGCCAGTTTTTGCAGACGAGGTATTTGACTGTCTAGCATCAAATTATCGTTGGCATTAGTCATATTCACAGGTTACAAATAGGGATATACAACGTAAATAAGTGACAGATAACGCACAGCTTAAATCAGTGGGTTTAATAGTATAAGATTCTCTTTTACCTGCAACTTTGATGAGGATTAAGATGGGAAATTCTCAAGGGTGTAAGGGAAAAGTCCGCAACTTTTTCTACTTTAAATAGCACTTTAATTTTACATGGATTCAGTGTTGTGAAGCCCGAGCTTTATGCAACGTATATGTGAATGGATGCGCGTGCGCATGTGTGCGTGGCGCGCTCGCTAATGCCCCAGACACGCGCAGACCGACGTGTTTAGCGTGTTTCCCTATGCGAGGTGAAAACACCAAGGGAAATATTGGAAAAATAATGTTGTATAGAATGTAGAAACTGAACAATAAACAGTATGTTAGAAAAGGCTTTTAGATATTTTCAATGTAACGTTAGACATTGTATATATCGTTTCTATTTCCCTCATATCTGCTTTCAGGGTTTATTTAAAAAAGTTACATGATTTTAATGCCTCATTAGTGGTCGTAAGCTCGACTGTTACGATTGAGGTCCTGGGTTGGAAACCCAGGTGGAGCAAAGTGTTATTGGGGTTTTCTGTGGAATTCCCAGTAGCAGCTTGGAGTTAGGATTTTTGGGACTTTATATGGAACCTAAACGTAGCGGCGAACTATGGGTGTAGGTACCTGTACATAAGTAAACCCCTGCGTAATCCTACGTAATCGTGATTTTTCAATCATAATCATACTATGGAATATTATGATTATGATTTTCCAGTTGGTTTGTTAGCGCTGCTTCTCAGTGATCCTCAGTAAATACCGGCATTGTTTACCGTTGAACAAAATGTCTGGTCGTTATGATGTTCTGACGAAAGATACGTTAGTAAAAAAAACCCGACAACACCCATGTCTTTTTTGTCGATTGAAAACTGTGTCAGGATAAAGAGCTAGTTTTTTTAAATTCAGATTATGTTGGTATTCGGTTGATTGTCACTTATTTTATTTCAATCCCCCATTTCTATAGAGGGGTGAAAATCTGTTAAAATGTCCATAAGGTTTAAATCGACAATTTATCGGTCAAACTGATTTGAAAGAGTTTCCTTCCCGTTTTCTATTACAAGATGTTTCCCACAAGTTGTTTCAATTTATTTCACTGAATAAATCCTTTTACTGAACGTCTATTTGTCTATGTCACGTTGATATTTGAAATTTATGAGTTTTCAAGCGTTTAAATTATTTATTTCAAGATTCATAGTCAATCTTATTTATCGTTTTCATGCTATTAATTACATTCTGACTAAGATAATATTTAATCAACATTATAAAATATTTATTACAGTCATTTTTTATGAATTCCACTTCCATTTCTATAACTTTGGCGAAATTATAATAATATTTCACTCATTATTGCACCAATACTAGTTTACACTCGACCGAACCGGTGGTAACCGGCTAAAACCGGCGACAACCGGCTTAATCCCCGGTGGATAATTGCGGCAAGCAATGTGAGGCTTTGCGGGCAACCGCAGCCGGATTAATTTTCCCCGCCCTAGTTCGTGCCGCCCGCCCCAGTGCCGCGTTATTAACACAGATTGATTATTTTTATGAAATGCTTTTGTTGAATATTTGGATATTAAAATAGAATAGTTGCCAGTATTTTTCTGATAATATGAAATTAAAATATCATAAATATACCTTATAATTATAATTTGATGATTATTTTTTCATGTTTTATTCGCAGTTGGTATAATACTTGCATTTGAACTCAATAGATTACCCAAATACCAAAAAAATATATTAGCAATAAATTCCCAACAAAATGATCTAATTTGCCACACTCGGGAAAGTAATTCACACCCCCAGCATAGCCGGATGAGCACCAACATATTTATTTACAATCGGCGGCTCCCCCTATCATACGGCAGATATGCGGAACCCCAAAATGTTCATCTAATTGGAGATCAAAGAGAGGGCGTGTAATCGTGTACACTTTGTGTATATTCTATACGAGAGAGTCAGAGTACATTGATGTAGAGATACTGAAAGCGACTACGATTTGGTTCTCTCAATAGATTATAGATATTAAATAAACATTTTAAAATATGCATTTGACTTTGTGTCCATGTTATTTTTGTAGAGCGTATCCGTATTATTGATACTTAATCATCAGGTCATGGTTGATTGAGACCAAGTCTGGAAATGATAAAGATATCTGAAGATTTTGTAGTAGGTAATGAAAAAAAGAATAATTACTAATCAAAATACCATTTCTGAAATAGGAACAGTATCAACATTAAATTTTAATAGTACAAACCACATTCGAATGTTAACGAATGAATGACCTCAATTAAATATAAAATCCGAATATTAATTTAATTTTCTCCGTAATGTAGTCTGTCGGCGTTTGTAATGCTCATAATTTTACTACATTTTATAATTTTATTTATTTAACTTGTAAGAGTTAGCTTCTGTGCCCTAACAGGATTTCATGTTGATCCAAACTTAATTTATAACACCGATATTTGATTTTGACCATAAATATAATATTATTTGCTCATTCTTCAAACAAACACACAGGACGTACGTTGTCGCTTCCAGTGCCCAATATCCGCGGTATCCATGCGTTAATGACCACGAGCGCGTATTGTTTTCGTCAATTACGCGATTACTTGCCCGGAATAATTCCACTAGAGGGCGCTATCCAATTCTCTGGACATGAGTTGCCCACTATTATATGGTAGGTATATTATGTATGTGCTCTTCTATGAGTCATTAAAAGAAAGTTACTAAGAGTAAAATGTATCCTATAAAATTTCCACTTTATAAAAACTTACATTAAATAATTAATTAATGAAATACATTACAGGCTCGATAAAAACGTTTTGAGTTACAAAAAGTTATCGTAGCCAAACCTATATAACCTATATAAAAAAACACAAAATAATCAGCTAAATAAAGAAAAAAGCTATCACATTTGAATCAATGAAATCTTTATCCGAAGCATCCATCAACACTCCCACAGAATTGGTATTTCAAAACCATTAATAATTCAAATCAACATCAAACAAGTATAAATTAATCTAATTGTAGGTGGAAATGCTGGTGTAATTACACAAGTGTGTGCAATGTTACCTATCAATCTGGCAAAGTACTGGCCGCTCAAATGAGGAGTAATTTATGGGTAAACACATGGGATGGGAATCACTTAGCGCTTTCGTACTCGCTATCAAAGCGTACGCACCGATTTCGGACGACTCATTCATGAGTGAACCAAAAAGGTTTTAAGTTTTGGACATTTTGGTCATAGGGACGCTGTCAATATAAAAAAAGAACGCTTGTTCAAACTTCCACATAACTGGTAGGGTTACCAGGATCTCCTTTTGTATCAAATCCAGTTTTTAAATTTCGAATGAAGAGCTTTGTTATTGATAACTTTAACTTTTAATTAATTACTTTATTTAATTAATTACTACGGATCCACCAATTACAGTAACTAAAAAGAAAAACTGAACATAAACTTTTTGACAGTTTTCTAATTGAAAATACTATTTGAATCCTAACCTCATTGTTCGTCATTTCAACAAAAACCTTTACAGTTGGTTCCATCTGCCATCACCGGTTCCCCATTAGGCCAAGCTGGTACACTCTGATTTCGACACTAGACATCGGCCGGTATCAATTGAGGCATTGTTTTTGCGGCCAACGCCCTCCCGGCTACTTTGCCGTGTTTAACATATAATGCGTACGTCAATACAAGTCATAGGCGAAGGCGTTTTATAGACAGAACAGTTATTCAATTCAGCGATTTGATAAAGAGCATCCATCTGGTAGCGTTTTCTGTAATCCAATTTAGTTAATAATATTTTTGATGATAGTAATTTACTAACTTGATTTCATTTAGTTAAGTTAACATAAGTATATTAAGTATAGTTTCCTTTACCGTAGAAAAATATGCGTGCTGTCTAACCGCCTTCATATACTTTTCAAAAGTATATGACTTACTTTTCTTTGGCAAAGCTTTTAGAGAAGTCGAAAGAGATTTTCTTTCGACTTTCTTCATCCTCTGCAGCGTGTTGCACGTTAATTTAAACATTTTCTCTTGATTTACAAAAATGCTACTGACGACATATGTCGTTACTGTCTTAAGTGCACCAACTAGCTGTGAAGCCATCCATATCGCTTACACTCACACCTTGTTCCACTCCCCCACAACATTTGTTTACCTCATTACAGCTCCGGTTAAAACTGTGTTACACACAATACAGAGGCGACACCTGCCGGCGCTGCGGCTCTCACCGACTTCATTATTCTATTGGGTTCAACTTTTACTGACTTACTGCTGGACATATCGGTTACGGGTGATGCGGTTGTCTCTTCTTCTGTTATACTTTGTTTTGCAAAGCGTGTGACGTATTTTAAGCGAATAGAATATACATGGACCGAATGGGTGAAATCGTGTCTGAAAATCTACTCGACACCGTCGAAAGTTATAAGAAAAATATATTTCGTTTTTAAATCTAAACGTGTTATATTTAAATCAAGATTTCAAGATTCAACATTTTCATCACTGCCTGCTATTATCGAAATTTTATATTTCTTCGTAGTTTGTATTGTAAAATGTACACTACAAATGACTTCATTACCAAATTAATTGTTTTAGTAACAGTAACTGCTAGCAATAATAATATAATCGTGAGCTTCGTGATCTACTGTATATTTTGTAGTTACATTGATTTCATATTACATTGCAGCTAATCGTTCAAATTATTAGCTATCATGTTCTCCATTTAGATTGTTTGCAGGAACTCGATTAAATGTTGCATGTGTCTCACGATTTTCTATCTGTATAATAATTAATTTTCAAGAATTACCTCTTAGATAGTAAAGATTAGGTATGTTTTAGAACAATCGTATCGGTCTGTATGAATTGAATGTTAATTTAGAATATTACACGAATCCGCAGCAGTCGAGCAGTAACTTTATCGGTATCGCTTTGCACTAGTTTTAGTATTTCTACTATCGTCTGCACTACCAGTGCGTGACTGAAGTAATCTACAGCAGCTTAGCATTTGACACTTATCAATACATTTTAATTTATTACAAACGGAAAACTGCGACGTCGTTTATAATTATAGCATTTGAGCGATATGCAAGCGATCGCTTAGTACTTAGCAATATGGGTCGCATTATCGATGCAACGTTCGCGAATACATGAACACTTATTACCATTTTAGTGCTTCTGCTGATTGCAATGAAACATTGTCATTGTTAAACCTTCGGTGCAATAGAAAATCAATTTCCTTAGTAGATATCTACTTAGATTATTTGTTACTTTTCTTGTGAACTGCTTTTGTAATTATTGTTACCCAGATATGTAAAATTTCAAAGGGAATTTGGAATATTAAAGAATAATTACTTATTACTGGAAATATTGAACTAGGATCATGCAGACTATGTAACCATCAATAAGAAATGATTTGAATTAGATTATTTTGAGTACAATAACGTTAATAGGTTAAAGCTCTAATATTAGGAAAAAGTAGAAAATCTTCTTTTAACACCATAACGCAAACGCAATAGCAATTCTTTTGTTATTAAACAACACGAACAAATGCAGAAACTAGTCTAACGCCAACCATATTGTATGCAAAGCAAAATTTATACAGTAATTTCTCCCGTAAACCATCAAAAGCAATAAGTGTAAATCTCTTACATTACCATAAACGCTGTTACTATTATGTTTAGATACCCACCACGAGTTTATTTATAAACGCATCCTTCTTAAATATTACTCCTTTAAATTATTGCAGGCAATTTGAAATTGTCTCGCGGCACGGCGCGGGCGCACGTTAGCGAACCAGCCAAGTTCGTTCGCACTGTCTAAAATGTTATTTAATGTTAGCGCCCATGTGTCGACAAGTGCCAGTGTAAATTGTATTGAAGCTCACGAGAGCATAGACTATATGAATCAGTGGTTACAAAACGTAAGAGATTGAATGTCGACCTGTATTGTGATTTGAAGAAAGTTGGACGCAGTACCTAATGCCAGACTCATTACTCGTGCAAGATTGTATTGGCGATAAGATACCTTTTCTTGAGCGAGAGTATCATCTTTATTTTCTTCTATGCAGTACACTGTCTTATCTACTCAACATTTAGGTACGTTTTCTGCGTTATTATCTTCAATGACGTTTATCATTGCAATCCAATGGAATGTCTTAGCATTGGAGATTTTTTATGCAATAAAAATCTGCTCATAAATCTATCTTCATATACAATAGTCAATCTGCGTGGATTCGCCTACGTGTGTCAAAATTGAACGTTTCCAATATAAACGTAAGTGACTACACCTTGTCCCGTTTACTAGTGATTCAATGTTGGAGCATTGATTTATGTTATTCGATACATCAATGCGTGTGATGGTTTATCCGATCCTTTTATTTTTATTCGATTTTATTAGGGCGTGAATTTGTAGTTGTCAGGTTATGTATGGAAATAAAATGTGACCTAGGTTTTGTTGTTGTATACTTGTTTTTTTATAGCGTCTAGTTTATGGCACAAAACATTTCGACTGAATGATATCAGTGTTTGTTTGATTTTCAGTATCAGTAGTCGAGGTCGACGCAGTATGCGGCAGTATGACTTTTTCTCACTGTTTTTTAAACAGTCCCATTTTTTTCTTTGGTACTCCAGTCCTCTTATATTCACATTCATATTCAAAGCTTTTCTGGTAGCATGCTCTTCATTTTTAAAATTTCTATTTTTTCTTCATAATTATGTCCATGTAACAATAAGCAGTTACTGCACAACTTTTCAGTAAAAGTATCACTTTAAAACTTTCCTTATTTCTCTCCATTCTTGTAACCCCAGACAGCATTTTCGGCATCATATAAATCAACTCAATAATCTAGATTATTTGTTTTGACACCAAGCTGTAGGTTTATATTTTCAACAACCATTTTAAAGGAGAAGTTTACAGCACATAAACACTGATAGAAGATTGATTTAAAATCACCTTGAGTTAAAGGCCACATCGATAAAATTATGTATGGGGCTACGACATCGTGCAAACGACAGTGATTGGCGCATATTGTTGTACATAAGCAATGCGATCGTAAATGCTGTTGCAAGCAACGACGTAATAATGTGTGTGATCGATTCATCTACTACGTGGGATTCTAATCGATTAAACACCGATATCGATATTAAATTGGTTGAAAGTTTTCTTAATTCGCTTATTTACTAATAATTACTACGACAGTAGCACGGTGTTAATGGGTGTTGTTTATCTTGTAAGATTCTTATCACTAGAATTCATTCATTCTTTTGAAAACGCCATGATTTAAATGATTTATTTATAACATTACTGCTTATTACTTCACTACTTCCTTTTCTTAGTCTTTATCGATATTGTCAAATGTCAACTATGTATCGATATTTTCTGCACTACGACATCACTAGTGTTAGTGTTTATGATCTTCATTGTAATCATAATTTTATTGTTTCACATCTATAAAATTAGCTGTTTTATGTTGTTTATAACTTTGTCCCAATTTATTTCTAAACTCAAGACTCACTGTTGAAATAAAATTACCACCATGAAGATTGTATTATTTAACCCAAAATTGTGCAATACAAAATGACAGTATTTTTATGTGAGAACAAGCTTGAGCTCGAGCATTAAGCTCGAGCTCAAGCTTATATTATAATAGACTACAGAATATTATGGGAATAATACACCTTTTTTTAATCTTTGCGGTTACCACGGTACAATGATCATGTTTTCAAAATATTTATTTATTTATTCATGCGGAAGGGGAGAGTTGTTAATTGGCACATCACAATAGAGATTACGGAGATTAGCGGCCAGTTTTGTGATTCAAATATGGCGGCCGGTGGGCGACTGTATCCCGGCCTGTTATGATAATATTCACGTCATTTCATACAATAATTTGTCCGGGAATTCTTCGAGTGGACGTTGTTATACCCTTATAACACTGTCGATGTCTGTTTTGCGATAATTGGAATGCATAATGTAGTGTCTTGCCCTAAGACTTACGACTGACTTCCCATGAAGTTCGGGGTCAGTGTTATAGAATTTCTCTTTTCGTTTAATTTTTGTGTAAAAATTAGTATAACTTTGATGGATTAGCTCTTCGCAGAGAATACCGGTTTTAGTTTGAATACAGCTAAGAGAGCCATAATCAATTTAGTAGTATATGTCTAAAACTGTAAATGTATTTATGTATCGTTAGACACGTGTTACCCAGGTGTTGTTACATTAGTCGTGTCGGTGTCAATAGACGATCATAAGCGTTCGCGAGCGAGGGCTTGACTCTTAATAGCGGCAACAGGCGATCGCCTCTCGCATCAATCTTCTCGATCGTCACTGTCGACTCGGACTCGCCCCCCGCGATTAATCACCAGCCAGAACGTTTTCGATTAGCGCCGGATAGCACACAGGGAATAAAAAAGCACGTTCCATTTACGAACGATCAGCGTACACCATTTGTTTTAGCGTTTGGTCGTGGTCGAATATGTCCCGCACTCAAAGGGTTAAAATAGGAATACGTAATCGTTTTTTTTCGCGACTGATTCTATTCTTTAATGAGTGTGTGCGAAGGTGTTAGACGGAAACAGGAAGTGTCAAATGGCGTTTCGTTGTCTCTCCACGGCCCAGTTCTTCGTAGCGCTAAGTGCGTCGATGTAATTGCCCGGGCAATGCAAATAGCTCGGTGTTTGATCGCGTGTACCGGCGCCGGCGTGTTTTCAAGCTATGGGACACTTTTGCCCGCTCTTCAATGTAAACCGGACGAGTTGCGAGTGATTGTTTAACGGGTTTCCCTGTTTGTGTATGATGTCAGTATCACGCTTTCGCGGTGTCATGCGGCGTTATTACGTTGATAATGTGTCAATATCCTAGATTCGATCGGATTTTCCATATCTCTTTGACAAACATTGACACGCATCATCAACAGTTTATTAAAATGAATGAAAAAGCAGTAAAGGTGGTACTTTACTCCACTAATGGACTTTATTCTTACTGTATAATAAGTATACAATCTTCTTCCTAGCCTTTTCCCAACCATGTTGGGGTCGGCTTCCAGTCTAACCAGAATGCAGTTGAATACATATCAGTGTTTTACACGAAGCGACTGCCATCAGACCTCCGCAACCCAATTTCTATGCAATACCAATATTCGAAGGAAAGACTGGTTGTCAGACTTTTTACGTCCTCTCCGGCACGGAGGGGTCTCGATATGTTAGAATGGTCACCCATCCACAGACTGACCGCGGCAAGTGTAGCTTAACCTTGCAGATCGGTTGATCAGCGTTGTTACAACTTGGCCACGAGCCCCACAAATGTGGTTATAATGCCTTAGGCTTTTTCTAACAGAAAACCATTCCTATCGCAGTACATAGGCTGCTCGATAGAGACCTTTTTCAGGCGTCCAATCTTATGGACATTTTTACAAAGAATGCAAGTGCAAATGTACGATGCATGCAACGAGTGCAAATTACGTGTATAATTTTAAACCTGACTGGTGGGTTCCATAATATTCCCAATTACAGGGCATATCCCATAAATGCCCGAATATATTCCCAATTACAGTGCATAAATAAATGTATGCTTAAAATGCCAGGCACATTGCCCATCTCTAACCCTGACCAATGAAGCTTGTCCTTTTTATCTGCGGTTCTTAGCGATACGAGCACATTATCAGTATTTAAATTGCGGAGTGCATTTAAATGGCGGATATCGAGGTAATTATGTAGGAGAGACGCCTTTTGCGATGACTTTCAGGAGCCCTTATCTTGAACCCTGGGGTTCTGCATATATTTATTTTGCATTACTACAATGAGTAAAACATTTGTATTATGTATTTGAAGGTGTTATAGCTCCTATTGAATTATATACGAGTATGTATTGAAAAGAACTTTTTGGTTCTGATCTATTTTTAAGCTTATCGGTGTTGTTTAATTTTCGAATTGGATACTGATGTATCGTTGGACATAAAGCGCCAGTAATTACGTTTTTCATCATTGATTACTAAAAGATATTGTGTCAGTTTTGTAGAAAGTCAACTATTCAATGTTTTAATTGAAATACGACTAGGTATCGTATGTTTTTCATGTCTGTTATTAAGTTAAGCTTTTTGTCGATGTTGCAGTGAAGCAGCATCTTCTACAGCTTACTATATTCACTTGTAAATGAAATAGCTTCTTGGCTTTACGGCCTCTATTTACACCAACGGAATACAATTCTCTTATCTATAAAACTAAGTAATAGTACAATTTAATAGCCAGGTGAGCGTTATAATGCCATGAGAATGCTATAAGTTGTAATGCAGTTCCTATGTTTTGTCTGTATGCGGGCGCACGTGGTCGCAACGCACTGTTGAACATTCGCTTCCTATTTGGAATATTAATATCTTCATTATGACTACTGTTTTATGGAAGGTGCAACGTTTTTTCTAAGTACATTTGTACACGAAAGTGGTGATACCACCGTGAATGATCTAATTAAGTAGTATTGATCCTTATTTTGCGTTTCTAATCTTCATGTTTTGATACTCTGCGTAGCATCTGCCTCAATTTAGTTATCTTAGGGCCTGTTTCACCACCTCTTGATAAGTTCCCGTTAAATTACTTGGCAGATAATTTCATACAAATTTTGTTCCATTTTTTTATTAATTGTAAGGTTAGCGGTTATCCAGATGTGGTGAAACAGGCCCTTATTGTGGTAAATGAGTCAGACAAAATCTGATAGAAACTACATTTTGTTCTCTTGTCGTTCCTTAGACGGCCGTCGGTCGCAATCGTTCTGCAAGTTAGGGTCTCGAAAATTATGACAACACGTTTATCCGGATGATATCGGAAACTTATACTACAGAGTTAGGAGATGTGATAGCAATAGCTTCGTTTAAAATACTGACCTCAGTGGCATCTAGTTATAGAAACGCGACATTTATTCGTCAGAATTTTGCTTGACATTCAAAACTGTAGCAATATTTTACAGGAAAAAATCCTCTAATAGTTTGTAGAAACTTATTCGCTTGATGCCAAAATCTTCTTTATTTTTTGTCTTCTATGTTAATAATAGATACTTTCATTCCACTCATTCTCTTACTTCTGTTAGTCTCATATCGTTTTGATTTAAACATTTCTTTTTCATTTTTCCAGTTGTACGAGATCAGCGATGATCCACAAAGGAAGGAATTCCTGGACGACCTCTTCTCTTTCATGCAAAAGCGAGGTAAGTTCATTTCCCACATATTTTTATTCTAAGGCTGTGTCTTGAGGTCACTCAGCGAAAAGGTTTTAGAAGGATTAAATACTTATTTGTGTAATAATTATGGAGAGATCTCCACTGATTTAGCGGGGGTTGGCAGTCGAAGAAATCTCTGACGCATCCTAACAAAAAGCATCGTCAAAGCGAGTGATCTATTAATACGCACATGATTTGGACAAGTCTTGGATCCGACTGAGTCACTAGGTCAGCACTGCTTAATTAATTACAATAAAAAATCCTTATAATACGAGAAGAAAAATCTTTGTATCCACGGAGGAGTATGTATGTATTTGACATAATTACCTTAACCAAAGACAAAAAAGTTCAGTACCTTTTTCTCCTCGGTTTAACAACCATTTTTGTCTCCCAGAATATTTTTTATTTATTTATGGTAAAACGACCATCGGACGCCATCGGTTATGTATTTGGAGACAAAAATGCGTGTTCGTCTACACCGCTACATCTCTATCCGTAACCACAACCTTAACTTATTTTGATTAATCCTTTGTAACGATTGATATGCTTTGTAATTTATCACTACTCCAAATGCTCCATTCACGATCATCGATCCGAATGATACGAAACTTTCCAACTTAGTAAGATATCTGTTGTCTAACAATTAATTTTGGAACAGAGGTCAAACTAATATGGTTTGTAGATACAAATCAGATACAGGGTAATATCAGTCATTGGTTGTATAAACGGTTTTATATTGTGGAGATCGGTGATCGGGTGATAAGATCAGGGGTGATGGACGAGCGTGGACCGTGATGGTGGAACTATGAGATATTAATGAAGCTTAGTTACAAGATATGAACGACTTCAAATTAATAGGGGGAAAGTTCAATCTGCGCAGGATTGTGTTAAGTAAAAGAATTGTGGGCTATGAGTATTTTTACGGGGATTAAACTACATGTGTTCAAATTTTCTATCGATATGTCTGTGACGTTGAATTTCTTTTCCACATTGTCCGTCTTCAATCAATCAAGTCAGAGCAATGATTCATGCAATGCAAATATTCAGTTAATGACCTTGTCTTACAAAATATTGCTATAAAAAGCCTTTGGTTTTTATGTAGGTCACATCAATATTAGTTTCTTTATTCATTAAAAATAGGTGGTAATAACTTATGCCAAAAAATGTTCCTTTTTCGTTGACAATAAAATTGACAACCAGGAATTGACAAGCAACACATCGACGTAAGTGCTAAATTCCTAGAACATATTGCACTCACTAATTTATTGTAACTTTCAATCATCCATTAAATTTATAGACGTGTTACATTCAAAACTGTGGGAATTCGCTATACGAGGCTTATCCGAGAGATAATCATTATATTTTAAATATCATAATAGAAATAATTAAGCGAGAGATCGCTCGATCGCTTCGGGCGTCAAGATCATGCGCGGGCGCGTGATTGATAACTCGACACCTGTCTCTTTCGCTCGCGTATGATTCTGTATCTCCGTCCTTGTCTAGCATTAATTGATCCTCGTTGTAAATGGCGCCGATTGTCGCTAGATAGATCATGTAGATATCTGACCGCCTAGTTGTTAGTCAAATCAATGGTTATTGTTGCAGTTGGCTGCAGCTTCGTTTAGTTTCCGTGTGGGATATTATACAAATGATGTATTATTCTCAAAAGTTATTAACAAAACTAATCGGACCTCATTGCTTTTTGTTTTATAAAAAATCATTTAGACACATCATTTGTATATATATGTCAATATTTTTTAATTATTATTTTAATAAGCCACTGGTAAATTCAGCTGTTGTTTTTTTATGTTATTTACAATTAATACTAAGAATAGAATAATTTTAATTGTGAGTTAATTGTGTATACTAGTTTACAATCCCCGACTAATGTTATGGTTAAGTTATCCTAAAATATTAGGTGATGACTAGACCAATTATAAAAATATAAATTCTTGCGTCATTTCCTTTCATTATGTCGTAGTTAAATGGTAAATAATTATTTAAAAGTGCATTTTTTCATTCACCATTTAAGTTGGTGCACATAATAAATAATTAAGCAGATGTAACTGTCAGCTGTACCTAAGTGTAATTTACTGCCAAACAAGTCTTTTTTAAATTGCGCGAATCAATTTTCTGAGCAATTCTCTATTTTTTAAGTGTTTCTTTATCTGCTGGTATGAAGGAGTCGAGTCGCGTGATTAGTTGTTTTAACCCTATGTATAAAAATAAATTAATTGCAATTAATAATTGGGTTGAAAGAAGCGTCCTGGGGGGCTAGACAAGTTGCATTTTGACATTCGAATCGACAAACAAAATGTATGTAAATTACATTACTGACAGCCCGGTTTGTCGAAAGCTTGTGTCATTTCCATACATTTTGTTTGTCGAATGTCAAAATGCAACTTGCCTAGCCCCCCAGAAGCTTCAGGTTTATTTTTTATATACTTAAGTTTTTATTGGAAGTTTAAATATCGAACTCTATTTGCCTTTGGATTAAAATCTACAGGCGAGGAACTCCATGGTTACTTTTGTCATCTAGAACTATTTTAATTTGGTCTTATGACTTGTATGATTCGGCAATCGTTATGAACACTGGCAGTGTACACTGTACAAGGGTTAAAGTGAAAAATCTTTAACAGGCTACCGCACTCAATACAAAAAAAGAACTAAATTATCTTTTAGAAGTCGACACAGTATCATGTAATTACTTTTTTGTTCACAACTCTTGTTGATAAGGGTAGGGTTGGCACTCATATAAAAACCCCAATAGCTTCATCAGGGGTTGGAATCAGGGGCGGTGCCGTTCGCTCCGCAGTTTGTTAGCCCCGGTGCGTAATTGAAACAGAATGCTGGGACTATCTCACACCGATATTCGGCACCGAATATGTATTAAACGACATTATAAAGTGACAGAACAATTACCGAAATTAGTTGTGGAGCGTTGTAGCAGCTACGAGTGTAGCTGTCGTAGGCGATTCGCTACGAATTTGCTACGAAAGTATCAGATAAAGAAATAATAATTTATTATACTTCTCGTTTTTGTGTTTATACGTAGATTCATTTATGTTTTATTTAGAATCAAGATAAAACTATTTCTGATATTAATGAACCGAACATCGCCCCGTGAAAGCGTCGTATTTATAAGTCCTTTTAAACTTTAAAATATCTTATGAACATTTGCTTAGGTTGTTGTTTTTTTATCCATGTTCCTGTTACCCATAATATTAGCGCTGAGTTTTGGTAAATAGTATTTATCTTGGTACTAACAATTCGGTTAAGTTATTACAAGCACGTTACGCGTCGGTGTAACACGTATCCGCTCACACGTTGAGAGTATCGCAGCGCGCGATCAGACCGCTGTCTTATCTTGTTCGGAATAAATTATTATTCAATTTATCATTCCATGGAACTGGCCAATAAACTTCTGGTTATTATTACGCGACCAGATAACACAGGAAACTAATCGCATACGACTGATTACGATTTGTTGGCTAGACCGAGAGAAATCAATGTTCATACTTTAATCGAATATATACAATTTCAATTCTGCATATATAAATATTTTATTCAAAAGATACAAATCGTTACAGCCCGAGGGAGTAAACAACGTTTAATAATTAGAATTAATTTATTCGACGTAGGTTAGCATGTGTGAGCCATCAAACGGAGTGATCTCCACGTATTAATAATGTTTTATCATTTATTATTGCTTGTGAGTAATGAAAGTTAGTCTGCCACGCCCCGCGCCTTCTCCGCACTCTATCTTCGTCTCAGTTCAAAAAAAGAAATTAAAACTTTTTTTAATTTTATCGAGTCGGACTCGGTTTTAATGCGAGCGACAAACGTTTATGTAAATGATAATCAAAGCGTTGCATATGTTACACGCTTGGCGAAGTGGGTGTTCTAATTTACAAATAAATCGATTAGTTTTTTGTATCGATTCTAACGATGCTATTGCAAATCGATCGCAAGAGTTTGATTGAACGAAAATTACTCGATAATTAGACGGCAATTGATGCTTTAATGTAACTAACGTGTAGTTAATTTGTTTTTATCTGGCGATGCATTGTAATCAGACGATTAACTATATCTGTCAAAACAAAATTGCTTGTTCAGTAATTGTAGAAAATACAGGCTGATATCACTATCAATCTATTAATTTTGAATTTTGGTCCATTTGTCTCTTTTATCACATAATTATGATAGAAGATATGGTAAGTGTGTTGGGTGTTGTGACCACGTGACCGCCTCGTTAGCAGCTGATTGATCGGCCAGCGGCCGCTCCTTGCCATCACACACATACAGGATGATTTTTAGATTTAAACATTTTTAATCGCTTGTTATAATTAAGCACAGGATCTTCAATCTATTTTCAAGTGTAGATTCAATAGTAAATTCAAGTGTAGTAAAAATAATAATTTACACTTATTAAAAATAATTCTCGTTATACTAAATTCTCTAAATAAGCATGATAAGCATTTTTCATAACAAATGTGTGATGACCATTGTTCCGTCACTCTGATTTGTTTCCTAGATTAATTTTGTTTCATAAGTAACAGACATTTAACATATCAATTACTTAATCATGACATCGATAAGTAGACAATTACTGATTACAAATAAATCAATGTTTACTTCTTCCGGGATAAAACAAAAACATGAACGACTTATCATAATATTATGTTTGAATTTAGAATCACCGTCCACATTCACAATGCTATTTAAATGTTAACTACAGTTAAGCTCCGTTTAACGATCACCATGTAAAGTCCGGCTATTGTTTCACTTGTTAATAGCGAGTGTGGTATAACTAATAACATCTCATTCGGATTCATTTCCCGTGATTAATTATCTGTTTAATCGATATAAGATGTTGTGCCAACAGCCTTCTCGGATTTCTTGACATACCTTAACTTTAAATTTGTACCATACTGCACCGGGTTAGGGTGTATTGTTGTATGGTTTTTGATAGATTATAGATTAGGTTAAAGAGTTGATCTATCAAATTTTTTTCGTCTCATTGAAGATAGCCTTTGTTGGAGGTTTAATTGGTGTCTTAAACATGCATGCGGTTAATTCGATTTCAAGTTTGGGCTTCGCTCATTTGTTTTTGTCTGTTTAGCCTTTAGTTTAGACGAGTGTTAATCTAAAGTTGATTGATTAGAAGCGACTTCGATGTATGAGAGATCTTATCGGCGGAGATCTTATTACGTTTTGAACGGGGATTGTGGATTTAATATGAATGAAAAAATGTAATTTTGTTTTTGTTGACCTAGATAATTTGTTTTTGTGATTATGTGTCTATTGTTTGATATATAGAATGTTTGTGACTAATGATAATCGAACTTGATCCTTGTAAATTGATGTAAATCACATTGATTTTATAAACCTTTCTTTACACTAAGTCGTATATTGAAGATTAGCATGCATGCCAAAAAACATACCATCACGCCTGTATTTTCCATAGGCTTAGGCAGAGGTCGTTTGAGCACCTATTTTTAGCTTTTGTAATTCATATTTGAGACTATATTATTAAGTGCTCAATGTATTGGGTGTTCTTAAACGGGAATACTCCGAATCAATGTACACCAACAATTTGCCTTGTATGTTTAGGTCCCATGTAATAGAAAGCTTCCTCATTTATCATTTCTCATGATTGCGAAAAGTCAGCGGTGCCTTGGATTCGAAACAGTAGTCCTATGGTCATACCTACATACATAGGCTAAGTATCAGTTCTCGCCAAACATATAAAAAAAAACCAACGGTGAGCAATTTATGGCCTATTTCAACATGTCTGAATAGCCGCTATCTGTCGGATAAACTCAAAATGGAACACAATGTATGAAATTATCTGCCAAATAATTTAACGGGAACTTACTAATGAACCAATATAATGCTGAGTTGGCAACCCATTCGGGGCAAGCATGCCGACAGCATATTATAAGTAGTGCCTTTTTGTTGGTAACTCATTTCTACTTATTATATCTCTGTGTTTGTCGGATGTTGTGTGTCTGAATAAATGTGTTTTTCTTTCTTTCTTCTTTATTTCTTACTAGGTGGTAAAACAAGTTCTAAATATTAAAAACTTTAATTCAAATTCGTCACGTATTCGTTTTATTGAAGGAGTCTGCCTAACCGTGTCCCATGCTTTAAATAACCTAAGATTGATGGTGTAAAGTCGCCGCGATTAGAACAAGGGCGAAGATTGATGGTGTTTCAGTTTGTAATCATTGTCACTGCGAACACTATTGAAATTGTTACAGTTTTAATTGAATTTTGTTGACACTAACATACAGTTCGCGCCAAACTTATTGTCACAAGCTAACTTTAACCCGGCCGTAAAAATCGGAGAAAGAAAACATTAGATTGTAATAAATAAAAACGAAAGCTCAAGTCGTAGGTTGTAGTTTTAAATCATTCTAATCCATTTTTTTTTTTTTTAAATATCTTGGGACATTTTTTACACAGCACCGTCTAGTCCCAAACTAAGCAGAGCTTGTACTATGGGTACTAGACAATGGATATAATTCTTATATACTTCTTTTTTGTAAATACATACTTATAATACATAAGAAACACCCAGACAAACACAAACAGCTAAGTTCATTACATAAATGTTTGTGTCTTGTGGGAATCGAACCCACGACCTCGTGATCAGCAATCCGGTACTCGAACCACTAGACCACAGACGTCGTCATTACATGTTTTTACGGTTTTTACGTCCGGGTTAAAGTTAGCTTGTGCCAACTTCAACCCGGACAATAAGTTTGGCGAGAACTGTACAAAGATATACTATCTAGCCAGGGCCTGTAGAGAAGTTTCAATTTAACATTCGAATCGACAAACGAATAGAAATAAAATGTATGGAAATTCTGTCGACAAGTCGGGCTGTCACTAATGTCATTTCCATACAATTTGTTTCTATTCGTTTGGCGATTCGAATGTCAAATTGCATCTTGTCTACAGACAGGTCCTGTGTATCCCTTATTAGTCTAGTGGTTGTGTGACTGCTATGCTAGAGGTCTTGCGTTCGATTTCTAGGTCAGTGTGTTATTGTGTTTTTCTGGAAAAAAATCCATCAGAATATCCTTTAGTTCTCATTTTAAAACGTGTAGAGGTTTCATTTTGATCCTGAATTTACTTAAGGCACCTATTTAACTAAGTACCTTAAGTATATAAAGAAATATGATTATGGTTAGGTGCATAACTGCATAGCAGATTTTGGAAATATTTATTAATATTAAAGTCTACATTTTGGCGCCTATGAATACGAACAATAAGTACCGTTCCAAATTTAAAGTCACGTACTTTATTCAAATACGTTTGATTGCGGATATGCTAAGCAAACATTTAGCTTTGCTGATTTACACGAATTAAAGCTTATTTAAATACAGACAATAAAGCGCAGACTAGGTCCACGACTACAAATTGAAATTGGATTTTAATACTTAGCACAAACTATTTGTTCCGATTTTTTGTCCGATTCTTTGCATGAGTGCCAACAGAAAAACAATAGTTTTTTTTTTTTAAATTATCTGTTATACTTGGGTACTACCTTCATACATATCATACCATCATACTGGTATTTCTTAAAGGGTAAGGCAGAGGCGTATGTAGTTCGCCGACATTTTTTTATGTCCCATGTAAAATACAAACTCTCAGCTGCTACTGAGAAAATATACAAACCCAATAAGACTTTGATGGACCCAGGAATCGAACTTAGGATCTGGAAATCGCTCCTACCTATTTGAATTGCGCCCGGGTCAATGGCAATATGGGCTCGTGCCCACATTGTTTTTAATATTATAAACTGGGCTATATGAATATTAGATAATTGGTCGACGTAATATAAGAATCCCCAAAAATAAAATTCATACGCCTACCTACTTAATGCTTTTATCAGACTTACCTTCATTTGTTTTTTTATTTCTACCCCTTTTTCCGAAATAAACTGTGTTGTCAGCAGTAGAAGCGCATCGAACAACATTGTGACGGTCATCTAGCGCCAATAACGGTCCAGATATCGCCAAGTCACGCTGGGAGACCCGCATCGTGACGCGCCCCAAAACATAAGCGCAAGCGATTTATACTTCACTTTATTGTTCCATGTACCGTTTAAGGTATGTAAAGCCTTGTTACTTTTATGGTGACCCATCTTGGTATATTTCTTATTGAATCCAGTTTCCTCTTATTATATTTTTTATGCCAACCTACGGTTCACTTTTCGCTTGAATGAGTACGTGTGTGTTTTTATATTGCTTAATTTTATAAAAATATTACGGTATGAAATATTTATAATTGTCGACAACTACTACGGTGTAACTAAGAATAGACCTTAGGTAAAAGGGCAACTTTGCCAACATCATAATGTATTTTTATATAAAAATTGTTTTACGGGATTTATCGCCTTTTGATAACTTTATGTGGACCCACTGTTTCGAAATCTTTCTAAAAGGAGGTCATGAAAAACCCATACAACTTAGGCCAAATTTGTACTGAAGGTACATGACAGCTGTCAAGTTGATAGTTTTTACCATGAAACTGACAATATCCGTCGTATTCGTTCGAGGCGTGCGTTTGACATTCCGAAACTGACACTGACAGTTTTTACTATGAAATCATTATGAAACAGACAATACTGTGCTAAAATGTCGTGATTTTTCTCAATATTTTTTTTCTTCTCCAGTGAACATTAGAAAAAAGTACGACTGGAGTTTTAACCAGCGTAATACAGGGTATTTTTCCAATAAGTGTACTTTCGGTACATCATTTGGGCCGCTTTCGATGACCTCCTTTGTGTCACAGGATGGTCATTGGTCAGGTACCTATATTTCAAAACACGCTTCCACTTTTGATTTGTACCATGGGTTGTATGCAAAGACGCAACACTATCGAAGTTTAATATGTGTGCTGAATGAATGACTAACATAAGGAGAAAGGATGTAACTGTGTTGGCCTTGTGTTTTTTAATGCTTCTTTTAAAAATAAAACACAACACAACGATGATTGAACATATTCATTCATTCACCGTCATCAAAGATTGACGTGACCTAAGAGCATTATCTCGATTTTCCCAAATTGATTATTCCGATCACACTCTGCATATCAAATGTGCCCAAATATTCCTCCACACATCAATGATCACATCTGACATAAAGGTATGCGCTTTCCCAATTAGCCGACTTTCCCTGCGTGTGCGTTTGATAATTATGCCGTTTACACAAGCCTAGTAGCCGCTACTGGTTTGTTTGCTCGTCTCTTATTCCATCTCAAAGAATAATAACACACTCATTGAACATTTTTGTAGGCTGTTTGAGTTAACGCGGTAAGCTTTAAAAAACTAAGTTTAATATGTTCCATTTACAAAAGTGATGTGCCATTTCAGAATGCCAGTAGGTATAATTTATTGCATTATTAGACTTTCATTCCGAATTTAAAAATCCATTTCATTTATTTATAAACAACGGACAATCTAAAAAGAGGTTTTTAATTAAAAATACAGCTATCTCATTTCGAGGAATTCTCAAGATTATGATCGATTATTTTTGTCGTGTTTTCGTCGTGTCGTGAAAAATGCTAGCGACATTATGTCGACGCGGTCTACGGCGTATCGGGATCAAACGCTCGTCGCCAGCTGCTTGATTCTTATACAAATAAAAGTGGAATTAATCAACGCAATGCTAGTGTTGGGATTGGGACAGTTTCTAGTTTTTTATAAAGAAAAGTGAATGACCGGAGAAACCTATATCTGTGTAAATCGTCTCTTCAACATTTTCATTTTCAGCTGGCTATCTTTGGCCCCTCCGATGATCTAAGGCATTCTAGGGCTTCGATTAGATAAAAGTAAGCTTGTTTATTAATTAACAATAATTGAATAAATATTTTTTAATGGTTGGTCTCACCACTAGCGGAGGCGCGGATGAGCTGTTCTCAGAGTTTCCTGGGATTGCGCGGCGGCACATTCGATGATAATCTCCCGCCGAAACGTGAATTAATATATCAAAGTCGCGGAATGCCCGACTTACACATTTTTAATTTAACGAAATCGTCCCGCCAACGTTTACCGCTCTATTAATAATTTTTATCGCGTCTTAAACGTTTCTTTTGTTTTTGCTACCAATAAAATAATTTTATTAGTTTTTATGCGACGCGCTTTGATCTGGGAAACGCTATATATCTGTTTCCATAACGCATTTGAATGTTACTTTTTATGTTGGGCACTGTCATTTGTAAGTTTTTATCGGATACAAATTACAAAGTCTTAACCATCGTTCTGAATTTACGATCGCCTAATGAACCGGTTTTCTCCTTAATGCTAATGTTTATTGTTTAACAAATTCGGCTCTCATAAAGGCCCGATCCATCAGATTCCCAGAGTTTAATATTTATTCTTCGGACAAACTTGAATGAGTTCTGCTTGCATATGTTTAGTGTTCATTAATAAAAGTCAAAATACACTGAGGGTCGCGTAAACGACGCGCGGTTAAATTCGGTTTAACATGGACTGCGAGGGATTAAGTGATTGTAATGTTAATATTGTTGGACACGCCGAACTTTCCAATTAGTAAATACTGACAATACAGTACCTACTCAGCTTCCCGCTCTTAGAATACGCAAACAATATTCCACTCAATTGAAAAAAAAATATATACATCATAAATAATCATAATGTAGTCGGCGCTGTTCAACGTACGCTATCATTTATAATGTTTTGGTTTACAAATCAACACTCCATCAATTTACAATTTGAAGTATTTAGATATTAGTATATAAACATAATTTCTTTGTCATAAATCATCGAATTCTATCAACATAGCGAGCTGTCACGTCATCGAGTTGCGAGTTAGTTCGTGCGGTGCCATCGGCTGATGTTCGAATCCCGTGGGTGTGGTATAAATCATCTCGCCAAATTAATACCGGGAATAAATCACTGAGAATAAAAGAAAACAGTCTTAATGCATATTTTAATGACAAATACAGGACCTGAGTAATGTGTGCGAACGTTGAGAATGTCAGTATTATTTTTCCACAATAGTTTTTCTTGAATTTTTAAGCGTGATTTATGTCATTAAGTTTTGGCCGCGAAATATAAATATTGATACGAATTTATAAAATTGTCGTTTCAGTTAAATTCCGCCTGGTACATACTCTATTTTTAAAAAGGTCGACAATAATATGTCAAGTTTATTTAAAAACGTTATAGGGGTTTTTACTCTAACAATGGACAAAATCGTTCAACTGAAAACTAATAGGTACTTAATAGTTAAACAATAACCGTTTATACCACACATAATTATAATCTCCGAACACATTCGTATATTCGTCACATGACTGTTCCTAATTCTGCCAAAAATAATTCTGAGCCAAAACCGCATTGTATTCGATCCGAGCCGCGTGTTTAATCGATTATGTTTAGGTATCGAATTCAGACGGCGATGTTTGCGATTTAATTGACCTTTCGACATTCGAAACTTTGATTTTCGTTTTTAATTTTTTGGTAACAATGGCTGGCCTCTTTACGTGCCTGTTAGGTATTTAAAATTATTTTAAAATTAATACCTCTTCTCGCTGCTATGTAGGTAAGTCGCTAGTATACATACATGTTCATGTTCAGTAAGCAACTTATAATTAACAATAATTCTTAAATCATATTTTATGCACAGATGTAGGTAGCTTTTTATTTATTTCAACCTCTTTGGTTCTGTGTCTGGGCCAATCCCAGACACAGAAGTCCTTTTACTTAATAAAAAAGTACAAGTTAGGCTTTGTAAGTTAACAAGCTAATTATACACTTAATTTCAAATAAATTTATCTTGGGGTGTTTCACACGAAAGGAAATCGTAACTATATTGATACGTATGAAAGTGGTGCAAATTAACCGACAGTGAATTTGAATACTCGATTACTCGCCATCGCCACCTTTCATTTCAATTTAACACAATAAAACCGAGCGATAAAAGTAATCGAACATTTGTTTCTGAGAAGTCTTAGTAATAAAAAAAGTTATTCAGTCCGAGTAGGGAGAGTGTGACCGCATTATAATACTAAAACACGGCCGACGTTTCTTTCCCGCCAGTCTGTACGAGCCTATTGTTGTCCGTCTGTCCATCCGCATCAAATACGCCCATAAATCATATTCGTCGTAAATTCGATACGAGTTACAATGAAGGATCTGTTCTTATTTGAATCTGAACGATTTTCGTGTGTGACATTCTTTATGAAGTATGAACGAATGAACGCTTTCGAATGTCCCGAGAGGACACGTTCTTTATTTAAATTACTGTGCATATAAGACTGCAATGTAACAATGTTATGGTGTAGATGTAGACTATTGTGTTTTGAGATGTTAAACATTTGCAAACCCGGGGCTACCAAAATCGGGAAAAATAAATATATTTTTTCTTTGGTGGTAATTACGGTGTATTATAGAGTATAATCACAAATTGCACAGTAGCTATTGTTGCGTGGTCGGCCCCACACATCATTGCGTGTTTACGCGACAAGCACGTACGTTTTACTTTGTCGCCGGCGACATCTGCTGTTAACTATACGTTGACGAATGATACATCTCTACTGCATGGTGATAAGGTTCAAAATCGCAGGGGTAATCCGTCAAGTGCCGAGAGACTTGCCTATCAGACGTGCGGTTAATTTTATATACGTGCGGTAAAGGGAATTTTATTAACTTTATTTCAAGCTCTACTTTCATGAATTTATACTTAATTTTGTTCCCTATTGTAGTCTAATGAAATGGATTTTATTAAGTAAATAATTTCGCTTCATTTATAGCTCTTGTTACGGCATAAACGACTTCATCGGAGGTCTTGTAGAATGACCAATTTGTTATCTAAGAAAAACAAATACGTGACCACCTACACAATATAGGATCGAGGTGCCCACAACAACCAACTTAGATATGAACGAGTTAAAGTTTAATTTTCCTTGGGCAACTTCTGAAACCGTGACAAAAAAGTGATAAGTCCTTTGTAATCCTTCTGACGCCACGGAGGCTTACTCAAGTTAATTGCTTTGAAATAGTTTTTTTTTACTTAAATGTTTTATTATTGTAATGCTTCTACCTGAATTGGTGGAGACAGTATCGCTAAGCTGCAATAGATACGTAGACGTAGAAAAAAGTCGATAATTTTGTAGTCTGACTCACGATTCAGCAATGTTATCGATAGAAGGAATGTTTTTATCGAATTCTGTTTGTTTTGGTTTGTCGGACCTACTTAATTAAGATATTCTTTATTACTTTATACTTAGTAATGTACCTAATTGATAGTAAACTTGTTACGACATAATTTTACATATGCTTTAACTTAACATTTTCTGTAATTGAAAACAACGGTTCTTTAATAACAAAAGTATCTTCCTCGATTATTTGATATTTAAAAATATCTATTTAAAATTCAAACTTATTCAAAAAAAGAATACTGTATTGATCAGTCCTATTTTATGGCACTGGTCATTTGGCACCAGACGTCCGTCGGGTATTTCCACAACGACAGCTTTTACTTGTACCGCCATCCATTGTCTATCACGTGCTCCTCCACAAACATCCCAATTTCTTTTCAATGTACATGGGTCCTTATAAAATAAAAAAAGCTATGTAGCTGACTTTTTGTCCAATATTTATTTGATGTCGTGTTATTTTCTGAGAATTTGTAAACGGGGTCCGTTTAAATTTTATTTTAATTACGAACAATGTGTTCTGTTTTTGAAATAATAGCTTTTGTTTTTCAAAAAGCGGCTAGTTTTTCTCTCAAATTGTTCTATTCTTATTTTAAAATAGTGTCAATATATCAAGGCTATCATGTAATTTAGTTACTACAATGAACTGTTTAAAATGTATGTGCTAACTAAAATAGGCTAGCTAGCACCCTCGGAGCCACGTCTTATTGAAGGCAATACGTTATAAGTACAGTTCGTTCAAATAAAACGTTTCAAGTTATTAAACGGCTCCACCACACCCAACAAAGGACTATTCTGGTAATGTCAACATGCGTTTCCGTCGCAAACGAGGCATAAGGAAACAAATGAAGTAAAACAAATGATTTGCAACATTGTTACCGATTCATGAATCGATATCGAACTATAATCAACTCCTACTATTGATACTTATTCGATTGAAATTCACTATTTTCGAAAACAAATTTTAACATTCGAACGATATTAATAATTAAAGTAGGTCTTAATGTGAAGAGAAGAGATTGTACCTATTATTTTTTAAGACATAGGTATAACATAATTTTAAAATTTATTCGAATAAATTCTTTGTGGTCATTTTGAACTAAGAACGTGATTGTATATAAAAAGGAAAAGCTGTTTTTTTGTGTAGTTAATAATATAAGTACAAGGATTATTTTATTATTTACTTACAAGAATCTTATCGGTGAAAGAAATTACATATTGATCATTTTGACACGAGAACGAGGATGTCGTAATAAGTATTATCATTTCGTATGCAAGTACTAGAGATTCCAACAAGCCATCTTAGGGCTTCATTTACAGCTACGCCGTAGCACTTCTGGATATCGATCGTGTTCGAGATCGCGGTGCAATTTGCCGATCGCTAGATGACGTTTCGCGGAAGCGGCGCTCGGCGTCACGCTGCGCCCGCGCACCCGCCATTGCTATATAATTTATTGGCTATTTCGCTGTAATTGTACCCTCGCCGCCCTCCGCTAAATGTTTCCACTTCTTAGCGTGCTGCACAACATTGTTATAAGGCTATAATTTTATCTACGATTCAATCGAGTGGTTATTCGCCTTTTGCGTCATGGTCCAATGGTTGGGATCCTTGGTTAAAAAACAATTGGAATAGGTCGTATAGCTGACACATACCTTTATAAGAATAAGAAAAATTCTCATTGGACCAATCATCTTGTTAACTTAAAATTTTATTATAACAATAATTTAGTCAATGGCGTCATTCTACATCCATTTTCTGTCTAAAGTATCCATAATTCTTAGTTAAATTACAGTCCTATTGTACCTAAATATGTCCTCTATAATTCTTCTATTACTAACCTGAGATTTGAACTAGTCTTAGCTTAGTCAGACATATCAACAGTTAGATCACCAATTGGAACAATATGGTCCATAACAGAGCTTGTTTTATAATCGTCTAAATTATAACTCCTCTTGTTAGATTATTCGTTAACCAATTCCTTATGTTGACCAAGTCATTATAATTGGATGAGTGAACTGGATGCCAGGAGCGAGTCGAGCGCCAGTAGTCACGGCACTTTACCGCCAGTTGAGCGGACAAACATGGCGTCTCCCGAAGGCCCGCTCCTAATTGTTTTCATCGGTCTCTCTATTTATCGTGTCACAATATTAGTGGGGTCTTATCTTATTATACGTGTAAGTAGGGACTCTTTTCAACAGACCGTAGATAAAGTGGTTGGGGCTTTGCGAGTCGGACCGATCGAAGTTTTCAATAGTGCTACCATTGGTTTGAAGGCTTAGAGTGAGATTTATCAACCAAGTTTTTTTAATTATACTAGCTAGGTCGTTCAAGATCCAATTTATTTTGTATCAAACATCGGAGAAAAGTGTACTTTCGACGTTTAATTAGCACCAATTTACAGTCCAATCTGTACCATCTATTTCATAAAACATTCGCCAGCAATTTTAACACCATTGTGGTGAATCCCAAGCGGATAACTGCGGGAAGTAATTGCTTGGTACTAAATTAAAATAATTGTCCAATTGTCGCGGCGATTGTGACCGCTCTGGATAACGTGCGAATCACACCTTGCCATCTTGATCCGTAACTATAACTGTGGATATGCAATTTTCAATTTACAAGCATGCGGGTGTCGCAAACGGCCTTATATGACTTGATAATTGCACCAACCGTCGTTCGTTTATTGTAGAAAAGTGTCCTAAGTCCTGACACTTGTTAAAATTGACTAGTTTAATACGGTAACAGTTTGGAATAAAGGACAATTTGAAGTAGGTACAATATTATTGGATCTATGTGAACTTCTTCGACGTAGTCTATTAAAGCAGTCCACATTATTTTACCAAATATTTAAAAGGTTTCAACCTTTATTTGTTTTATTACTGTATTATAATAACTCAGTGGAGTTAATGATTCAGTACTATTTACTAAAACTTTATGTATTTATACATCAAAAGTGTCCGAAATAGTTCCACCGACAAAGACTAAAACAATTTTGTTTTAAAATGAAATCAAGATTATTATTTAAACAGAACATGAATTTATAAACTGTACGAAAAACTCAGAATCGAAATAGTCCAATGTTGTAATGGTCTAATTCCAGATAAATGGAATAATGTGGAGGTCAGCCGGTTGGCTCTGAACCGCCACATATTGTGGACTGGGTAATGCGATACTGACATCTAATTTATTCCGACTTTAATGTACGTTATCACTGGTCAGACAGAAATGTTTATTAATAACTCGATAATTTCCACAGATATCTAATTTAAATTAATTATTGGATATTTTTCTTCGACCTGTTTTCAACATTTTGGAACGTGTAACAGAAATTTGTCTGGTATTTGTTCAGATTCCGATGTCTTGTGGCTTTGCAGTCACATTGTAGTTGGTATCAAGTGGAACCCGTTGGCCTATTTTGATGTCAACAAACGTTAATTCCCTCCTGCCGGTGACTAGGTTATAAATAAAAACGGCCACGATTAGCGTGTGTCTCATTAATCATTCAGTGTATAGTGTCAAAACACGTCCACGCAGTCTCTGATCTCGGTACCATTCAAAAATTACACTTTCCAACGTTCTCTTGTGTTATAACAGAAACGCTGGAAGCTAATTGCTTTTAAATTGTGTTTCTTTTATTTTTTTCTTCACATGAAATAAGTAGGACACTTGAACTCTCTTTCAATTCAGTTTGTCACATAAGATTAACTACACAGATCGTTATTTGTCGTAATATAATAATTACGTGACTTCGGTGTCAGCCCCTCTACCTTAATGACATCGTTTTAGTACCACGACTGTATCCACATAATCAAAACTACAATAGTTCATATTTATTATTGGATTGCGGAAACGTGTTTGGCGCTGTTCCATCGCGTGGTTATTGTAAAATTTCCACGGGCTCTATCAAAAACATTATGAAGGTATAACTCAAATACTTAGTACTTCAAAACTGAATGAGTCTTCATCTGCATACATCATTTTCATTTCCTTAACAGCCACATTAGAGCAATAATGATTTGATTTAGTTGATTTTAACACAATGTCGGCTCCAGCATCTTCGGCCACGTGCCAACATCCTCGCTCCCGACACTTGCGCATTAGCCGAGGGGTGGATGATAAAATAATTCGGCATGTATCACCCATCGCTTTATGAGTAGCATTGTTTCGACATGATCTACAACCGCTCTTTGATCAAAGGCGACTGCAACCGTTACAGTTGTTTCGCGAGAATGATATTAATCAAACACATTTATTGCGGTCGCATTCAAAATTAACTGCCGTATATTAAATTTAAGTTCTGAGAACTGTTGGCTATCAAATATTTCCTACAATAAACCAGTTGGGCCCGCTGTTAAACTTCGCAGATTCTTGTGCCATCTGAACATAACAAACCACAATAACAGCTACGTCATATTTCTGGATAGCAGCCAATGCTTTATGGACATTTATTACGGTTAATATAATAATGTCATTTAGCTCTAATAACATGTCGTTATGGTGTGCAGTACAGTCAGGAATCAAACGTCCGCGCTCACCTTTTGTGATGCGATTCGTAACGCACTGACTGTTAAAACAGATGTGGCCTGCGCTCGTGCTTCTAATACATAAAAGAATTAAAATAAATAACAAAGCAGCAATCAAAGAATTCAGCCGGCAAACAAGAAGACATGAAATCTCCCGCGACGTCTGTCAAATTAGCATCACAAACGAAAATAGCGTCATTCTAATTATTTTGATGACTCAACCGAAATACAATTAATCTTGCCGCTTCTGTGAACTGTCCAAGTGACGGACGGACGAAAATATCGTCGCATTTCGCGATAAATAAACTTGTGAAACGAATATCGGATTTCGATTCCATCGGTGCTGCGTATCAAAGATTTTATACGCGTGTTGGATGCGGGCAGCGAAGCGCAATGCCGGACGCCGCGCGCACCGCCCGCCACCGGTGCACGCGCAGGCGCGCACGCTGCGTTATGTGCAGTCTGCCAAATTAATGTATCAAAGTACACATGTCAAAATAATTGAAAGCATTCTAGAACTGCCATTTTATGAAAAAATGCAAATCAAGCTACAGAATACATTAGATTAGCAACATCTGCTCATTAAGCTGTCAGCATAATTTTAGAGTCTGACAGGATTGAATCTGAGACTTGTGCTATCTAGTGCTCGCTGTATGTCAGACCGGAAATCAGCTGTCGTATCCCGATTCCTAGTGGGAGATCGGCCAATGCGTCTGAGTCTACGATTACATTAGATCGAGTTGGTTCCTAGAGTTCTGATTGGAAACTCGAGATGGCTTGTGTTCACCGGAACACTGTCTCGGTTAATTAGAATGCTTTGTAAGAATAGATTTGCCATCGACTTTCGAATCTTGCTCTGCAATGATTCATCTCGTCTGTAATCATTACATCTACCACATACGTTTGTTACCTACTTTTATCTTGATTGCTTTGAGCAGTTATAATATAACATATCTTCAGTCGTCTGCCAACTAGAGAATAACAATAAATTGCCCAGTGTTACATAAATGTCTGGGAATTGAATGAATGTTAATAAATATGCAATTCCCTCAATGAAGTTTTTAATATAAGTATAGATTTATCGTTTATTGAATGTTAATATTATAAAAACATGATAAAAAATCCAATAACATGTTAGTATAGCGAGAGTTAAAACTTATATCGATTAGTAACACTTCGTTTCGGTTGTAATCCAATTTCAGCCTTCAACTTATTCCATTTCTTGAGGGCGTTAATGTTATTATTTTATAGCTATTCGTCATCATGGTGATACAGTGAACAGTGGCTCATTGTGGGGCGCGTGACGGTGCGTCTGCGCTGCGTCTAGCGTCGATCCCGCCGCTCGTAAATCACGGCGCGCCACAAATTGGAAACCCACCGCTAAACAGCTCGCCACTATAAAAATCTCAAATAATAACTTCGGATCTAAAACTCATAAAAATATGATTTCGAGTATTTTCGAGTGGGTTTTTAATCCCGCCGCGGTTTTACGATGTTGTAAAATTTGATTAATAACAGTTGCGTATAGGTCTACACTGAGGTCGGACTTTGTTGCACTGACCCATTTACGGCGCGTGATTGTGCCGTATTTTGGCGGTGGCGCTCTGCAGACCAAACAAGCCGGCCGTATGGCGCGACCCTGTAACGTGACTCATTTTAATCAAGGCCTTGTTGAATAACGCAGAAAGGCTGCTCCAGAACTTCGAAAATGATTGTCGCCAAAAGTAATTTGACTGCCCGAGTTAATAACCGCATAAAAAAATAAACAATCTCTACTAAAAAAATACAATATTTGTCGCGATTCAAGTAATTATATAAAGAGTCTTTATTCGGTAGGTACACAACAATAGATACTAAAATCATTCATCAAAATCATTGGAATTAGAACGTCTCAAACTTAGAAAAATACCTGTGCTACATCGTCAATTCTCCACACTTGACGCAATTAGATGTACTTACATTATATTAAAAATAAAACAGCTATCGGTAGCGTGGGCGTGACAATAAGTCATTATGTATGTAGGCACACCCGTCAATCTACGTCCGCTGTCACTTCAATTTTTCTATTTTATTTTTCTCCTATATTCTGTTGGATTTCCACATTGTACTGCGCCCGCGCCGCGACGTCGGCCGACGTCGGATGCGACGTTATTTCACGATCCGTCACATGATTTGAACGGTATCGGATTTAGCTCTTGACAATGAAGGGACGTAACCGAGTTCTGTTTTTTATTATTACTTTGTCCTGTATTTTTAGATTTGATTTAGTTTTTACATTGGATTTGGGTATAACGAGTTTTAAAACAGGGGACTTTTTTATATTGCCATTGGTGTATCTGACAACTGTATAATTATCATATTTTTTTATGAAACATTTAAGGAAGTTGGGTGCCTAAGATTCCCGGACAATAAGTTTTAAAACCCTTCTAATTCTTATAAGTTAATTGCCTCATCAATTAATAAATCACACTTAATTTCCTCCCAAAATTAAACACAGCCACTAATTCATTTCAAAATATTTACACCATTTCCTTACATTGATAACATAAACTGTAATGGGATGCCACAGCCGATACATCTCGTTACGAATCGAATTTATTCATCGGCGTATATTTTATCGGGCTGGCGCGGCCTTGGGGCAGGCCCGCCGCGGGGGCCTATAAAATCACACGGATAAATAAGCATTCGATCGGGCCGTAATTAAAAACATAACTTATTAATATCGTTTATTAACGCTCGCGGGTCGTACGCGCACTCGACTCGTCCCGTGCTTCGTTCAGACGTATTTCGCCGTCTTCGGATAAATACTTTGTGTTCAATTCATTATTTATAAGTTTATAACATAATATATCTTGTTTGTAATCGTGTTTGATTTAATTTAATTTGTTTAAAGCGTTAGCTGGTCGTTTTGGCTGAGAAACTGATATCTGGTCTAACCATTGCCTTATGACGACACAATTATTTGTGAAATGGCATTTGGTTGGGCATAAATAATTAAAGAAAGGCGGCACAGAGACTCTACAAACCAATGAGAGTTAGTAAATTATGGAGCAGCTTAGGTAAATTCACCACGGTCTTTCAAGCCGAGATGTATGCCATCATCGCTTGTGCAGACGAAAACATAAAAAGGAACATAGAAAATAAAAAGATCTATATTCTAAGTGATAGTCAGGCATCAATAAAGGCCCTAACTTCCTACAAAGTTAACTCCAGACTGGTCCTCAATGCCATTAAAACGCTAAACAGGCTTGGCCGCAGGAACAATCTGCAGTTAGTATGGGTCCCGGGGCACCAGGGCATCGAAGGAAATGAGAAGGCTGACGAGTTAGCTAGAACAGGATCAGCGAATGCAATGATTGGACCAGAACCATGCATGGGGCTACCAACATGCACCATTAAAAAGGCCTTACAGGACTATGCCGATATGAAACGCATAGAGGAGTGGAACAACAGCCTAGGGTTAGAACACTCACGACGTTTCCTCGGCTGCAGCACCACAAGAGTCTCGAAATTCGTTCTGAGCAACAGAAGAGACAAAGCCCGAGCTGTCATTGGAGCTCTTACAGGGCACTACACCACTAATGACATGCTCCATAAAATGAAGTTAGCTTTGAACAATGACTGCAGAGCCTGTGGTGAATTCAAGGAAACTATGCAGCACATCCTGTGCGATTGTGACGTCCTGGCGACGAAACGGATGAGTCTTCTCGGCAACGGGTACCCGAAGCCGGAAGATTTTAGGTTCCTTCCTCTCAGTGGGTTAGCCGCCTTCGTAAACCACGTCTTCAAAGAGTAAGGAATATACGGTAATGGGGACAACACAAAAGATCCCATTGGGTCGAAGTGTTGCTGGTTGTACCAGCCCCCGTAAGATAAGATAAGATAAGATAGTAAATTATATGGTCATTATAGCTAATATCTAAATAGCTTTGTATATGTATACATATGTGTATTGAATGGTATTCCTCTAAAGATAACATAAAGGTACGAATATTATTTGACACTAATTGACATGACTAGAAGTTTTAAATTAATTTGTTTTGGGCGAAATAATTACCTGAAAACGTTTGAGCTTTTCGGTGCAAATGTACCTACTATATAGGTACCTAGATATACTCGTACATATAGACTATTTTGACCGTTTCAACATGGAGTCGAATAACATGTTTATATCCAATGCATGGTCCAATAACGTGTGAATTACTATAGTCAGCCGCCGGCGCATGTGATATTTATAAGATGACTAAGAAGTCGCGTTCGCGTGCGTTTATCGATGATTTTTTGTTATTTAACAACACGACATCTAAGTTATGTCAGGGGAAATTAAAAATGAAGTTATTTAATCCACCTTTGTGGTGCCAAAGAACGAGTATTTTAATTAGATGTCGATAATTCTAAATTAACATACATTATGTAGTTTAAAATCTAATATTCTACTTCTATAGAAATTTTATTATATTTATAAATTACCATGAAGGCAATGTTTAAAAATTTAAAAATGGAATCTGGTATTTGTAACGGTCAAAATATTATTAAAACGTCACTGAATATTTATATCACAGATTATACAAGTATTAGGTTTAGGCTGAAGTTACTGTAGGCGCATATTCGTCTCCCAAAACAACAATAGTCGCTAAGGCGAGAAGAGAACAATAAACTGGCTGATTTATTTTAATAAAGTAATTTATGGGCCCTTACAAATTGGCCTCATGACGGCCGCCTTATCGAGTGGCGAGAATCGATAAAATCGTTGCCGATGTATCGATACAAGGTTATTAATGGTGAGCTTATTGTACTCGGTAATGAGATAACATTTGTTTTCTAACTACTTGTAGTTATACTAAAGTGGATGTATTTCTTGTTAAAGCAAAAATACTGACCAATGAAAACATTTATTTTGATTTATATAATAATTAAGATTAGGTAGACATAACATATCATCAGTCATCACGCCTGTATTTCTCGGAGGACTAGATAGAGGTGTACAAAATGTATACCCACAATTCGCCGATATGTTTAAGTCCTATGTAATAGAGGTCAAGCCTATTACCATCTGCCATTAAGCGGACCAAAGTCCATCCAATCGAACCCAAGATTTTATATAAGTATGTAAGATTGCGGATACTATTGTAATAACACGCACTTAAGTTAACGCATTAAACCGCAGAAGAGTGTTAAAACAAATTTTTTTTTCGACAACTGGTCGTCCCGTAATGCAATCGTATCGTCGATCGCTGATAACTCATCTGGCTGGATCGTAAATCGAAACGGCGTCCATAACTCGCGCGGCTTAATTACGAATAAATAAATAAATAATTGAATGTGAGCGGCCGCGGGCCTAATCGATCGTGTTCCAAGGTGTCGGAGGTGCTAACAAGGGCCCGCCAGCATTCGAAACGTTTGCTTTGTGATCGCGAACAAGTCGACAGCGAAGCGAAACTCCCGCTACCGCACCGAGATAACACAATTGGATGAATCGATTTATTGTTATCATTCCTCGCTTCTTTAATTGATTTAGAGCGGTGAATTATTTTTAACTGTAATGGAATATGCAATTTAAAATTGTTGTATTGTGCCTTATTATCAAGTGCGCCTAAGGTTTATATTGCACTGCATCTACTATCGTTAGCCTATTTTTTAACATGTCCTAGTCGGACGTCTTGAGCACAGATTGTACTATCACCTGCCATTAATATCGTAACTATTTCACTGTTAGGATAGTGTTTGAGTGATCACAGTTATAAGAAAAATTCTGGAAAGACTCCACCTCCTTCTTATATCTCGCGTTACAGCTCTTAAGAAGGTCAAAAGTGAATTCTAACGGTCCATTGAAACGGAAACCTTCTAAACATAGCATCGCGGAAGGCGCACATTGTTCTTTTCATAGTTTTTTCGTTTGTCGGACGATTGACGCGTATCCATTTCCTCAGACGAGAATAGTAGCCACCTCCGAACGTGCTATAATATAAAGAGTATCACTCAACGGCGGCCGGCCATCTAGATATTGGAAGATGTCGCTGATTGCCGCTCGTTAGAATCTAATTAGCCCACGGATCACTCATCGCCGGCTATTTCAATAGTAGAGGAAAATAATTTATATTTGATTCGACCTTCTTACGCGTTTGTTATTCGCGAAAATCAAACGTCTGTCGGCGCGTCAACTTGAAATGCGCAGCCTACACGAATCCGATCCGGTCGGGTGACCATGTTTATAACATTGTGCGATATTATTAGTGTAGAGAAACATATTAGTTGCCTACTTTATGTGTGTTTTCTCACATTACTTCGGTTTGACCGAGACAGTTTCTGTATTGTTTGTCAACTGTTTAGGTACCTTTATCATAACAAAAATTACCTATGAGTTTTAATCATATTTCATGGTAATGGAGGATTCATAAATAAGTATAATTTATATAAACATTTAGATAAAAAAAAAATAACCTTACACAATTTGAGAAAATCTTGTGGTTTCATGAGGATCAATAATAATTAACCGGATCGACACAATGTCATATTATCGAAGCCACTTCAGCCTCTAATATCTTCCGACCATAACATTCAGTTTCCTTTGCAGCAGTAAGTATTGAGATATCAGCCCTGCAATACATTAAAGACGAATTAATCTTCGTCCATAAAACGTAAGATTTTTAAATCTTCTTAATTGAAAGCTAAATCTAGGTCGGTGCGAAGGTGTGTTTGATGGATGAGCAGCTAAATTATCTTTACCCCCCTCGCGTCTCACCCCGGTTTCCCCCACTAACGACCCGTTGGCTAAAAGTGATTATTTATACCAGTGATGACAGCACTTCCGGAGTTATAACTGGTGATTAAGATGCTACTCGATTGAAATCTAGAACTGTTATAATAGACACAGGTGTTAAATATATTCTGAATATTAAAATATGACTTGTGGATGAAATTGAAGATGTGGTCGTGACGCTTGTGAGAGGTGTCGCTTTAGAAGCAGCTGCACGAATGAGCTTGATGACAGGTTTTTGACATGACAATTTTTTATTTCTAATCCCGCCAAGGTTCTTTAAATTAGGTACGTAATTTTGAAAGTTTTATTCTGGAGACATTGAAATAATAAATTCAAAATCAAATTATTTATTTCAGACATGAGTCTATAAATAGATCTCTTAAAGAAATTGTTACAAGTCATTCCGTCATTCTGTTCCATGTGCTTGTGTTCCATCCCATATGAGTTTTTTTGAAACTTTGAAATAAACTCAAAAAATGCAGTCTGTAGAAATGTGTGAGTTATCTGATATGTCGCGAAATGTCTTCACGTTTACCTTTGTTTTTGCCATTTTAACCTGGTCATCATAAAATACAAATTACATAACTCAAAACATTGACAGTATTAGTTAATATCCGCCGATCAACTAATCTAAAGGTGCCGGATATTCGTTATCTGGGTACACATGGCCACACAGCTTACTTACCTATAGTTCGGAAACGCGAACAAAATGTGACGTAAACTGCTTAACTTTAGTTCACCGCTGTGCATTATCTCATATCCGCGAAATTCAATTATGTGTGTCTTTCCCACGGATGTCCACGTTTGGGCTTTGTTTTTTCTTTAAAAAAATATTTTGGGACGGTGATTGTTTTTATCTAGCTATATATCTTAACATGATAATTATCAGTAGATAATAAATGAAATATTACTTTATTAGAATTGAATAAATACGTATTATGTACTTAATTAATTGATAGAGCGTAACACGGGTAGGCGGTGCCGGCACGCCCTAGATCCCGCCCGCCCTGCGCGCTGGGCGGATCTCATAGGGGAAAGCTTATTGCATTTATTAGACCATTAATATGTAACCAAATGAAAATGGAAAGAAATTACCTTGTAGAAAGTTTACCTATAGTGAATGACAAATTCTACCCGTCAATATAAACAAACAGTTTTGTCTGTCATGGTTCACACCGTAGGTATAGAATTTATACCAAAAAGTTTTAATATAGATACAGAAAAAAACACACAGCTATAGGTGCCTTTGTAGGCAATTACATTATAATTTTGTAGTTTATTAACATTGTAAGAAGGTAGTTACGATAGCCTAAATAATAATTTCTAGGAATTCATATTTACAATCCAACTATCTACAAGAATCGACCCACTAATACATACTGACGGAAATAGGTAGGTACCCGCGACATAATATCTGTAACATATCTAAATGTAATCTATTATATAGATAGGGTCGAGGCGGGGCGGCAGGAAGCGAGCGATATAACTCCACGATAAGCCAAACGTATCGCGCGATCGGATTACCTCACAAAGAATATCGATCAATCTCAGATATAGAATATCGAACTCTAATTCGATTATCTTAAATGTCAAAGTTCAGAGTATTCAATGGTATTGAACACGATTATGCAGAATAATATTGTTTAGTGATGAATGTGTGTGCAAAAATGGATAAAAAACGATGCAATATAAACATAAAGGCAGTACACATAATTTTTTAAATAATGGTACTTAAGTGGAAAAATTTCTACAGAACCTGCAGATACCATTCATCTCTTAATAAATAAAGACAATTTAAATAATGACGTTTATGTAAGTGTACAACCAGTTGGAGCACAAGTTATTCAAACTTTAATATCACTAAACCAACATCCATCAAAAGAATCAAAACCACTTACAGATTGTGGAGCCACTAACAATATTCATGAGAGAATCAATAATAATAATTGTCCTTTCTTCTCGTTTATAAACCACTGTCGAATGTCACCCTGTTCCTTCATCCCATTTATGTAAATGCAGCATTGTGGCAGACACCTCATTTGTTCTATCTGCCAAGCAGGGCCATTGTCAAACTTCTTGCCCTTTGACTCCATTGTCTGTTTTTTGTCAAGCAACACCAGATTATTTTATTTCCGTTATATGTTCTTCTTATTCTTTGTTGTCATGCTTATCAATATTAGCTTCAATCACTTTTTATTCTGATTCGTTTTTATTTTGATGTGCTACTTTATTGTTTTATGGAGCTGCGTTTAAATAGGTTTTAGAGATGACATTTACTACAGTGGATTTATTTTGCGATCAAGTTTTATGTAACATGTCTGGTTCTGTTTTAGGTTATTCGTTGTTAAGATTGAAACTTATTTTTGCCGTACCAAATTCTGCAACTAAACGTAAATTAATATAATCTTTTCATTATTTTATTCTATATGTGGTAGTATTCTGTTTAATAAACGCAGAAGATGTTGAAACCAAATGTGCCTCGTCACCACCGGGACGCCGTTCCATATTGTAATTTAAATTGTCATTCAAATTACCATTGAGAGGAGACGGTAAACGCGGTGGCACTCGAATTCTCGACACCTTCGTCTAGACACGTTCAAACATGGCGATTGTATGAATCCTATTATATATCAGTAACATGAACATTAAAATATTTAAAAGGCTTGCTGCTTGATTCATAATCAAATAACAGGATAATTCCTAATTCATACAAATTACCTCATTTTTAGAGGTTTTCTTCAAAACCAATCTTTGCCCTGGATCATCGTAAAGAAAGATTAGCAACACTGTATTTCAACAAAAGAAATGATACACAAATTAAGGGTTTCCATCCCGGTGATATTTTACGATAGCCGTAAGCGACAAAACGAGGGCCATAAAAGAATCCATAGCAAGTAGAGGTGGTAAACTTATGGCAGCCGTACCGTAGGAAACAAGTCGGACTAGTTTGACCCGTGTAGTATCCAGAAATGTGGCAAAGAAATCAGAGGGCATTTTGCTTGTAGAATTAAATTAGATTTGGAACCTCATAATGATGTTAGTTGATGTGTAATTATTACGCACAACTGTGGAAACAACATTGTAAGGTCCAGACTCGTTCTGACGGTCAATTTTCTCCGCACCCATAAAAAGCGCAAACATGACTACGTTAATAATAAATTACATACATCTCAGCCCAGACGATCCTACCACTTGGAAACAACAAATGCTAATAATTACTTTTCAGTTATTAAATGCTCGAAAGGGACGCTCTGGACTCGGCTCTGCTGCGTACGATTCGAAACAATGCACTTTATCGATCGTCTTAAAGACTTATTGACGAATAAATTCGAGAAACTTCTTTAGACAGTGCATCGTATGGCGTTGCTGTGGTATCTGGCGTATTATTCCCGACGGGACTATTGCATTAAACTTAGATTTTACTACATGCATTTAAATCGGATGTCACATAGCTATGTTTTCCATAGATTTATACTTCTCCCGCAAATAAATGGAATACAGTAATAGTGTGCGTTCGTTAACATTGTGTGCGCACGTACAGTTTTATTACAATTACATTATGTTGGTATTGTTCGTATCTGTCGAGTGTCATAACGGCGGCCGCGTCGCGCCGGATAGTTCAGCTTTACGGCCGTCGATAGTTGCCACCTTCGTTTCGAGGATTCCATTGTTGCATTCATCGCAATGATCCGGCGTAGTCGCATCGTCGTCTTTCAGCCGCATCCGACATTTCCATTGTTGCAATTTTATTGCCGGTGTTACCGTGCTGGCGGAGATCGTAAACTACGCAACAGCGCTCGATACTATCGTCGGCGAGCAGCGCGCGGATGGCTGATGGGCCCGCGACCGCACCTCGCCGCATTATCGCGCGCCACCGCCACCGCAGCCGCGATTTTCATTCGTTTCTAATAAATTGATACGAGGGCTACGCGACGCGCCATTGGTCGGCTCGCTCCCCGGACTCCGATCCCCGGACCCTGACCGTAAATCAACTTTACAACCTTTAATTACAGATATTTGCCGTCTCATGTGAGCGTACGGGATATCGGAGGGCCGTGCTCGCGAAAATATAGCATAATAATGGGTATTGACCCGTAATGGCTCGCCTGTAGGTACTATCGGCCGCCTTTGTCTTGATTGTTCGAGCGAGAGTATATTCTTTTCTGAATGATTGCCAATTACATCGAATGGCCTCCTGAATTCCACTGAGCGCAATACTTTAATCTTCCTCGGTTTTGATTTGCATTCGAATAAATGATTTATGTGTTATTGTGGTATAGGTGTATCCTGAATCCCGGGTGTGTTATGGTGTAGCATTTTTTAGTTCATCGGTGGATTTTTACTGTAAAAACTTAAAGTAGGAACAATTACAAGTTATGATCTGTGTAGTAAGTAGTCGTACTTAAGCGGAGTGAGTGGTGCGGCGCAGCGGACGTGTGCGGGACGCGGATGGCTCGCCAGGGCATCTGCATCGCCACAATGTTGCACCGGATAGGGCCGACCGGCCGCTGTTTTAATGTCTCTCAGACGGAATTACGCTGGATTGTTCTCAACTTTACTGCTCCCTTCATGATTGATCGTTGTATACTCGGCCTTATGTCATTTTCGCACCGTATCTCTTGGAATTTGCACTACAAGCAATAAATATTACATTGAGTTATGGTAATTTCGCGAAATTATAGCATACGAGTGTTTTACTGGTGTTGTGTATTATTAGGTCCCTTAACGTATATGAGCATATTATTATGAATTTTAATAAATAATTATTAGGTCGTATTAAACAAGGGATCTTGTTCGTGTATGCACGTGTTTGCTTCGAAGTGTGGAAATTAACACTAGAATGATCGTATTTCTAAATTAAAACCTTGCTCGGAGAGGAGCAATAAATTCTTCCGCCCATAAACTTATAACGACTGTCTAAACAGAGGCTAGCTGTCGTTTATGGCCTTAATATACGAATAAGAAATAAAATAAACACGATGCACTTATGTTTTTAATCCATTTTGCACACCTTTTTAATTGCGAATAGCAATACAATACTTGAAACCTATAATAAATAAATAATAATAAATAAATATCTTTGGACATTTTACACAGCACCATCTAGTCCCAAACTAAGCAGAGCTTGTACTATGGGTACTAGACAATGGATATAATACTTATATACTTATACTTATACTATAAATGTTTATTAGAATGATTTAACAGCACAAACATTTATGATAATTATTTTATAATTACTTATACCTACCTAGCAATATAATTTCTACATTTAAACATGTTATTGGAATGAAAAATTATTGAATTTTCCCATCGGTTTGTCATACGTTTAAACTGTAAGCAGGCATAGTTTATAGTTAACCATGGGTAAACTTTACAAGTTTATTGTTATGTTCCGTTGTTAAATTCCTGTATATTGTATCGCCTCAAAGTATATTTAAGTTAGGTACTTTGGAGTCGTCTTGTAGTCTTGCAGTTGTAAATGTGAGCATAGCTTTATTTGAATTATTTATGAGTAATACAGCTTTATTTGTCACATAAGCATTAATTTATGAATCGTAAATGTTTTACCATTATTTGGGTGGATTTCCTTTCTACATATTTATAGGAAGTATAAGCCTATTATTTGTGTCCTAGTCACTCCTAGTTACCTACCGATCCTATCTACATAGGTTATGAAGCCTTATTTATTTTACTTACATTCTATGTTATATGAATTTTGTTTTTAGCAAATAAATGCAATGCTACTTAATGTATAGTTATCATATAAAATAAAATTGTAGAGTCAACTTCAAACACACAGTTAAAAAATTCTGACTACTTATACCAGTCAGAATTTATCGATCTAATTTTGCACAAACGAATTGTGAAACAAATTTTCTTGAAGTTTATGTGCAATTAAACGCGTCTGAGAGAGTCCACTTGGAGTATTACCAACACTCACGAATAATTGAGATTGATCGAGTCGTGAATCGAGTGGGGCGGCGCAATCAAAAGCGTATCAGACCAATGGGCGGCCGGGCCGGGCTGGCGGACGCCTCTTATTGGCCCGCCGCGGGGTTGTCGGGCTCCAAGGGCCTTGATACTGCTCTCGATAAGCGGGAGGCGTTGAATGTCGATTCGATCGATTATCGCCCGTGTCGCCGCGCGCCGCCGACTGCGACCGCGACAACGCATCGCGCGATTCACCTGCACTTGACACTTTGATGACCCACGCCACGCTGCGTCATTAATACATTTTTGTCATCACACCATTTTATTACTGCATTTAACACTCAAATCACCATTTTACACTAATAAAACGTCGCTCAGAATTTATTAAACCACTTTACCGACGGAATTTCCGTACTAATCTGGCTGTAAAACGGTGCGCAAATCAAAGTTGCAATCTGCAACACTTAAAAGAGATTAGGCGGCTAATCGGCCGTTATTTACAATCCTTTATCAGCACTCGGAGGCGTACGGTTTGACGATTTACGACACTCGCGAGTTGCCAGCACAAAAGAATTAGCCTTTCTAAGCGACACCGAGTGCCAATAAATATCAGGCGAGGTGCGAGTAATCGCGGGCAACACTGTAGCGACCGAACACTCGGAATTTATTCCGTACGCAGTTCCATAAAGCGTGCGTTAGTCCATAAAGTGAAATTCATAATACAAATTTAGCGTAAGGTTTCGTAGGAAAAGCAATAATTTGTCACAATTGGGCACGATTAGATTGGCTCCGCTGGCGATTTGACATAGGTCGTAAATAACGCTTCGGGCGGCCGAATTGAGTGAGCCGTCAGCCGTGCTACGCTGTGTGGGCCTTTATAAATGGTACGTGTATGCAAATAGCGCGCGCGGCTCGGCGCACGCGCATCGAATCGCGCGTTTTCCGCCGCCGGCGAGCCCGTGCGTTTTGTGGAAATCGTTATTGGGGTGATTGCTTTCATAAACAATAGCTTTTGTCCACGGTTCCTTGTAACCGTCGGGTTATTTAGACGGATAACGGGACTGTTAGCGCTGGCTCCGCCTGATAACGCACCCACCGTTTATGCAATGTTGTTCGGAATCCATTCGATGTTGAAAATCGTGCTTTATCTATACCATGTTCAATTGTGGATAATTTGTATTATGTATGTACGATATTCTAGTAATTTACCGTAACCACTGACCCATAAGTTTCTTACCTCATTTACAATTTCATCATTTTGTAAGCTACAGTTTGTTAGTAACGTAGAAGCACTTTTCCATTCTTTCTTTTTTATAGGTACCTAGAGTCAGAGTTTCTATAATTTATGATCATACCAAGTCATTAGTATTTATTTAGGCGACCTTAACACTTCAGTTTCACTTTATGGTGACCATAGCACACGCCATGGCATAGAAAAGTTACACATAATCGCGCACATCAAAGCGAGATGCGCTATCAAAAAGTGACCAGCGTACCTTGATCTTTAACACTCTTTAACAAGTGATTCAGTGTATTGAAAAGTCACAGGTCATTTTACTGTGGGTGAAATGTAAGCCATAACAGTCGCTATCGAGCTCAAAGCAACTTAGTAGGGTGCAATAAAGGTTGTCAACGTGCTGTGACGAGCGTGGGTGGCGAGCTCTACACAAATCGCGAGCGAGGATCGATAACAACTCGTACGTTAGTGAGGCATAAATATTGATTTGAGATTTAATTTGGAAATTTCATTTTTCAATTTATAAATTGAATATATTTATGAATATATTTCGGTATGAGTTTCAAATGTAAGTAGTGGCTTTAGTTCCAACTGTGCGCTACTTTAGAATCTATCATGGGATACTTTGTAAGTACACATAAGTTAATCTTTTGGCAAATTTAAAAAACCTTAATTATGTAAGTAGCATAGCCTGCTTCTGACTTTTCTTATTACTGAATACTTAGCAGACTATCTTTGTGTACCTAAGCTAAGCAGAAAAAGATAAGATAGAGAAAAACAGTTATTAATAAAATTTCGTAACATTGCAATTTTTCTGCAACTTGGATTTCCCAACTATGATAATCTGGTAGCAGGTAATCTATGTTTCCTACAGTATTTTCCTCGATTTAATCGTCATCGTGATGTTCATTCTTTGCAAAAAAAATAAGAACCTAACTTTTTGCGTCCTATTCAAAATTTCGCGAATCGCGATCTCCATACAAACTAGCTGTATGACTCATCTGTTGTTACATGTTATTATTGACTCGTTGTATTGTTAAGTTTACGCTATCTTGTTAGTATTTAGGTGCTACCGTTAGTCATACACATAAAACATCGTTGACGATCATGATTTGTAAGTATGGTATTCCCAACTGCTTCTTATTTTATTGCGATTACGTTTTTGTACTTTCCATATTTGGGTTAATTTGGATTTGCAGTTTTTAGATGTGAACTCTAAAAAGAAACTAGAAGTAGAACATGGAATAATATAACGAACCTTCAAACAATTTATATTTGTACTTACTGAATGTTTGATTCAGATACACAGGCCTGAAAAGAATTACTTGATGAACACGTTTCAGTAGATACCCCTAATAAATAACTTATAGTAGGTTCAAATGAATCACGTAATAAAAAAGTTAGTCAGGAAATACAGGCTTTTATCTCGAAAGATAACAGCAATATACCAGGTATCCTTTGCACAATACCCAACACTAGGTACTGGAAATACTCCAATTTCTGCTCATCATGTTGTACCATTTACTCTTCAAACGTGGCAATTAATCTGAACGGGTGACGTTGCCACCCCCTCAGCCTCTACCCCGCACACCCTGCCTCACCCCCTTCACCCTCGTCCCAGATAACCGGGGGAATGATTAACTGCAGACAGGAAGACGGATTGACAAATAGTCGTTTAGGTATTTTGCTAATGTTTCGTTCTCATCAATAAACGATTCAGGCTGATACATGGGAGGGCTGTTCTTGTTTCGGTAGTTTGCTATTTAGGTGCTTTTGATTTTGCTACATTTTCATCTAATTTCCCAAATAACTATTGTTATCCTTTAAGTGAATTATGCCCTATGTGTTATTTTCTTTTTTTTTGCCTTATTATGCCTTTATCTGTCATAACAATAAAAACCCAATCTTAAAAACCTTAAAAACCTACTTAGCAACATAACTTTTAACCTTTCAAGTTATGTTGCTGAAAATATTTTTATGGTCGGAAAAATAAAAGTGACTTACATTTGTTGTCAGTAGTGAAAAGATTTGCATACAACAAGATGATTAGTTAATAAAGATGGTAGTAAATTATTAAAAGAATCATCATTGTAACACACGGATGAAGTAGCACGCAAATTTTGACAAAAACAAGCTACTAGCTCACAATTTCAACATTATTCATTGGAGCCAATAAATAAATTGCCGTACAGGAACACGCCTAATGTCGGCAGGCGCGAACTGAGACAGCTTGTAACTCGATATCGACTCTTGCCGACGTGACTGTGCAAATGTAACGAATTGTTTGCAACAATCATTTAGACAATGTTGATTGATTGCTGCGTTTAAAACAAGTGGAGTTCAAAATGGCTTTCTAAAGACTTCCAGGCTGCTTTAATGAAATAAGGCATCTTTGATGGTTTCATCATTTGATAAAAATCCAAGATGCCTCGATTTTCAGTTGAAATCGTATTGCTGGGTTGTGCAAATAAGGTCTAAGGTCTTATGTATTATATCTTTATACTGAACTAATAGAACTTATTTCTGAGAAACTTTATAATCAACCAGGTGATAGGGCTAGGTTTAGCGCTAAACTAATCGAGTAGAGTAGCGATCACATTAAAACAACTGTGATTGTAGTGATTTGCAGCCGCAAACAAATACTTTTAGATACAAGTAAGTACTTCTCGTATTAGGTAAATAAGATTTGTAGGTTGGCAGTTGTCGAAACTACTTAACTGGGCCTATTTTATTTAGTTTTAGGTGCTACTGTGTCATCCATTTCTTAGTAACAATCTCGTGTTACTCCACCTTCAGTCAGCAAAATAATGGGATATAAACACTGTTGTTTTCTTGTTCAAAAGATGTAAACATCACAAGCTGTCAGTTCCACTGTCTCATAAGCGTAACTGAGCGGCTAACAGTTCCTTATTGTAAATCGGGGAGTAGCGCTGTTCGTCCGGATTCGTCACGTCATCGGCTAAAGTTAACAGCCAAATTACAGTAAATCAAATAGTCGCAAACTAGCCACATAGAACAAACGGGCCTGGCTTCCGTGGCCACACGGGCTGTGCTATATCGGGGCCACTAATGCTGCGCGCGAGCATCGTAAAAGCGCGATCTGACTCGCTTGCGCCCGTAAATCATCGATCGTGCGATGCGATGCGATTTAGCACGCCCGCCTTGTTGCCTTCTTAATGCTTGTATTGTCATAGGAAGCGCTTTTTGGCTGTATTCAATATACTTCAAATCGAACTAAAACATCATTGTATAAGTAAGCGCTTTTCTCGGGATGAAATAGTTATAAGAAGCTGGTTTTGATAGAAGAGTTTGGACAAGCGTTATTGCAATAGATCCTTTTTGTCAGGTAGCAACTTCCAGCTGGATGTTATAGATATTTTTATCAGAGATGAGACAGTTTCACTGATACGTAGCATCTACCTTGTAAATGTTGTGTTGGTGTTGTGAGATCACATTAAAGCGTGTAATATTGCCGCATAAAACCGTGATTAATGTCTCCGAGGGATATACTCGCAGGTGGCGATAAGTTATGGTTGTCAACATAATCAGCTTTTCTTTACATTTTATCGTTACTGACTTGATAGTTTAGATACACGGTTGAAGCTGTAAAACAAGATCTATTCAACCAATGGCTTTATTCATTTAATGTAATTTTTTTACGATTGTAGAGCTTCTTAATCTAGGGACCTTCAAAAGCATTAGGTACTTACAAACATCATACCAAATGTTGGCGTGAAGTAAACAGTGCAGTGATTCAGTTGGATGATCTTATCGGTATCGTTAAAGTTGTTATAAGGCTTTTAACTTCTTCAGTCAGGTCGGCAACGCCATTAAAATTCTGTTGTGAGGAAACCTTTATGCCCGAAAGATTTTCTCGATGGCATGTAAAGTCTGCCAATTTGCACTAGGCCTGCACCAGCGTGGCGGACTAAACCCTAATCCATCTCATTCGAAGAAGAAACCCGATGTTAGAGGTAGGACTGTAAATGGATTGATGACTAAGACTATGACAAAATACAAAACCATATTTCGTAAAGAGTCCTTTTCTTGATAGATTTCAGCATTTCTTCAGCGATATTTAGCGCTGCATCTCTTACTATTATTATATAGTCGTAAGTAGTTTGCTTTTGCTTTTACGACCTATATGAAGTACGTAGTAAAGGGTTTTACAACTTGCAATAGTGGGCGAATATACTCTCCTCTATTCGGAGCCATATCGTGATGAACATGTTTCTCGTGTCCGTAATTCTGTATGACTCTTGTTACATTCCGATATACTTATTTGGTGTCTCTTAATATTAAGTGTTATTTTTTTAGCCTTTTATCGATTAGAAGGTCAAAGATTATGGCACATTGCACACAGTGTATCATGTAATAAAATCAGTAATTTAGCTATAAGATATCATTTGATGATTCGCGAAACTTTTTAAGCATAACTGTTGGTTGGTTTAATAAAATATTTGTATTTTTTGATAATGTGGAATTAATCAATTAAAGAGACCGTGACCCTTTCGAGGGTCAAAAGTTCCAAATACTTGCTTTTCTATTATGTCAGCTAATCAATGTGTAAAAACTTGGATGATAGATAATTTAAACTTTTATTCTTCTTTGTTCCAGGCACTCCAATCAACCGGCTACCGATCATGGCGAAGTCGGTGCTGGACTTGTACGAGCTGTACAACCTGGTGATAGCCCGCGGCGGCCTGGTGGAGGTGATCAACAAGAAGCTGTGGCAGGAGATCATCAAGGGTCTGCGGCTGCCGTCCTCCATCACTTCTGCTGCCTTCACATTACGCACACAGTACGTTTTAAGCTAGTCAAAAATAGTTACCTACATCCCATTTTGGTCAAAGAAAACGCCTCGTGTCCTTTACTTCTTTAAAAGACTAACCTAAGTGAATAATTTTGTGCATTCAATGATGCAATTTTATATAGTTTAATGAAAAGTCAGTAAGGCCTGATAAATAAAGTTTTAAATAGGCTCCATTTAGTTTAATTCAATTGAAATCTTATCTAGTAATGAGATAGTGAATAGAGTCAAAATATCACGAGTCATGAAGGTCGTAACAGCTTACCAGTAGTTAGTAGTTATCATTCAACAGAGAAGAACCACTTATTATTTAAGAGAGTTCAGTACTTTTTTAGAATTGTCATTTAAACCAACTTTAAAAATGTTTGCTGAGTTGGTTTAATCCATAACAGTGTCCATCATTCTATAATCTGGAGCAAGATTGACAAAAGGTGTGTCTGTGTGGTCCTAAGTCAGGAGCCCGCTCCATATTCGACCTGCTTTGTATCACATCCTCATTCAAATTCTCACGAGGTCGAGACAAAAGCTGGCCTACAATGGCACTACGTGAGCGTCCAACGCGACAATATGACAACTTCATAATTAATAACCTTAGCTCATCTCAGCCGATATAATTTCTCATTTATCTCTCTAGAGTTCCTTCACCTCGCCTTTTGTCGGATGCCATAAAGGTGGTTTACGTTTATGATTCAAAATGTACGACGGTTACGCACGAACCGATGATTTCGAACGCAGCTTCTTTTATTTCGATCTGTTTCTGTATGCGTCTCGTTACGTTAATTTTCATAGTGTGTTTGGACTTTGAAGTGATTTTGTAACTAAATATTTCCAACGATGTGGAAGATTGTTGTCCTAAATAGGTATTGTGATGCTAGAAAGCTGAGCGCTTGTTCGCTTTACACATTATTGCTTCATTAATGCAAATTATTTTAACATGTATGTTAGTTACAAATACATTTTCAATTGTTGATTTAAATTCCTTCGTTCCCAATTCGTTGTCATCGTTTCATTTCTTGTATCTATCATTAGTCATACATTACACTTTTCTATCAAGACAAAAGAATTCTGATGCCAAAGCGTACATCTACTAACATTCATAAAATTAGACTTACTGTACTGACGAATGTCGTATATATAGATCGCATGTGACAGTTTTAGAGGTGGCGTTTTTATGATGTGACGGCTCTCATTGTGTTACGCATTAAATATGTGACCGCTTAATATGACATATGGAAGGTACACACTACAATAGCGTCATATAAAATTGACACGTTACAGAATAGGATTAGAAATGTAATGGCGTGTATTATACTTGAAGGATGAACTTTTGATAATAATTGGGCTTGGAATATGATTGACAAGGTTGTCAAGAGGCGGGCGGAGCAATAAAGATATTATTAGATTCGTTGTAAAGGATTGAATGGTGAATTGGTGACATATTATCTTTTGATTTATTTTCGAGTTGATAGATACGAAGATTATTTTGAATGATAATAGATAGAGTCGGCTTTGACGTTGCCGCTTTGTTATAGATATTTGTGCTACTTTCAATTTAGTAAAATTCTTAATTCCATGTGTTTTGTTAAAAACTAAATTGTTCTTTCCTGATAGTGTAGTGTAACTTTTTTACATTTACGAGTATCTTGTATATATTTTGTCATAATCGTATTAAGATTAGGTAAAAACAACGTATCTAATTCCCGTGATTTCAAAATCAAAACACTGCCAATTACTTAATCAGAAAAGCTTCTCTGTTTTCTCTTATTAATCATCTTGTGCATTTTATTTCCAGATACATGAAATATCTGTACGACTACGAGTGTGAGAAGAAGAACTTGTCAACCAGGAGTGAGCTGGATGCAGCCATTGAAGGCAACAAACGCGAGGGACGCCGTGCCTCGGGGCAGTATGATGCACAAGCTGCACTAGCTATGGTAAGTACCAATCAAGAAATTATTTAATGATCATGTTTAACGAATCCTTAGTTTTGAGATGCAAATTGAAATTACATTAAGTAAACAACAAACGTGGTAAGTAGCTAGTCTATAATTATAAAATTATCTACAAAGAAATAATCCTATTGCTGGTTTAAGTAGGTATAGTTGTTCAATTACATTTAGGTTTTTTGTTCTGATTTTCAATACAGTCAAATATCATAATGGCTATGATTGTTACAATTTTGTCAGAAACAAAAGCTGCGGTAAAAACGTTAGAAAAATATCAACATAACCCTTTAGTCATAATTATTATCATCTAATGTGGTCTCTTCATTTACAGCCTCAGCTGAATCGCGTGCCAGCGTCGCTGGCGCAGCTGTCGCAGCACATGCAGCCGCTGTCGCTCTCCCTGGGAGGCGTGGCGCCGCGCTTGCCGCCACTGCCACCGCATGCGCCGCACCTAGCGCAACATGACATCGAGTACAGGGTCCGCGAGTACATGAAAATGATACAGCAGCAGAGGGAGCTCATGAGAAATGGTACGTTTCAAAATTGTTAACTGCCCCAGTCTATATATAATATCTATGAGATAAATGTTTTATAGAATTCATTAAGCCTTATGTATAATTAGTTACAATATTAACCAAATTTCTACACATAATGATTAAAATATAAAAAACAGGGAAATCATAATACGTCTGAGAGTATGTCAGATAGTTTTGTACCTAGATATGCCTATAATTTTTTTTTTCTTACTAGGTTCCGAGTCACCTCCCAGTAACGGTCCAGCGCCAATAATGTCTCCACGCGACGCAGCCGCTCTAAGTGCTATCGACGTATCCCGCCTCACTCTCTGGTCACTCTACAACAATAACAACAACAACAGTCCACAACCAGACCTAGAACCACAACGGTGAGTCTCTATAATAATAACCTTTTTTTTAATTTGCAAGGGTCCTAAAATAGTTCCTTGAGGTACACTATGAAGTTTACTCTGTATTTTAATTCACTAAATCATTATTAAATAAAATAAGTGTAGGTTTAAGTTAAATCCTCGGTTAGGGACAATGTTTTTTTCATTTAAGACGGAACTTGTATCAGCTGATCAGAAGTGTACAGTGTCTAGTTCAATAGAAGGCTTAGGTTAGATCTTACGTTTAGGTACAAGTTTGATTGAAGGGTTATATAAAATTGCGTAGGCATTATTCATTGTCTATACACGAATTTAAAGTCAGTCTTACTCCATATAGTTATTCCGCATCAGTTATTTTAAGGTCAACCAACATGGTTGACAGATTCTGACACTTTCCTGGTACACTATGAAGTTTACTCTGTATTTTAATTCACTAAATCATTATTAAATAAAATAAGTGTAGGTTTAAGTTAAATCCTCGGTTAGGGACAATGTTTTTTTCATTTAAGACGGAACTTGTATCAGCTGATCAGAAGTGTACAGTGTCTAGTTCAATAGAAGGCTTAGGTTAGATCTTACGTTTAGGTACAAGTTTGATTGAAGGGTTATATAAAATTGCGTAGGCATTATTCATTGTCTATACACGAATTTAAAGTCAGTCTTACTCCATATAGTTATTCCGCATCAGTTATTTTAAGGTCAACCAACATGGTTGACAGATTCTGACACTTTCCTTATCCTCAGTATGGGTTACAGCGAGGCTCTAAACTTGAGTGAGAGTCCTAACTCGCTGACGAGCGGTGGCAAGAGAGAGGCGTGCCGCTCTCCCGCGCCGCCCGCCAAGCGCCGCACGCCGCGCCCCGCCTCCCCGCGCTCCGACCTGCACTCGCCGCCTGCGCACCGGCACGCGAGGCGAGATACCACATCACCGCCGCAGATCAATGGAGTACCTAATACCAATGGTGTTAATGGTGCTGCCTTCAAAATTACCACCAGAGGTAAGAATCTATGCCGTCAAATGGTATCGCTCTAATTAGTAAGGAATATATTTTTAAATTCTTGTGTAACTAATATACATTTTCGTTTCTTCAGGTGACGCGAGCACAGGTGACCAGCAATTAGTGGTGTCAATAGAGTTGAACGGTGTAACGTACGAAGGAGTACTCTTCCCCTCGGGTAACGGCCAGAACGGACACAGGCAAATGGTGTCCTAAACACACACAGACAAACACACGTAGTATTGTAGTTGTTAGCAATTGCGGTTTCGAGCATCGAGTATTTAAGCATTTTTTGTTTTTGGAACAGCGTAACTACTTCTTCTCGAAGGACAAATTTCAAAACTGATGGATTTTTAGAAAGTAGCATTTATTGAATTAAGAATGTATTTTGTTTTTTAAGATCTTCAAGGACATTATTGTTTAAAAACTACGCCTTGAGTGGAATATTGCTATCATATGCCGAATGTTGACGAATTGTCCATGTTTCGGAGTTGCGACGAGTGCGGAGGACGTGGTTGCTTTAAAACGGGATACCTTCTGTATTGTGAAGACTTTGTATATCCAAATGTAAAAAATACGAACAAAAAGTTAAGATCATCCTTGTTCCATTTCTCCCCGCTCTCCTCTTCACAGCATAGGCAGTGAGTTTCGTCATCAGACTGTATATTTTAGTTGAGTTTACATCTGAGATGGCTTACTTATCTACAACAAAGAAGAAATGAGACTCGGGAATGTTTGGTTTAGCTCACAATATCTGTAGCCCATGTTGTCATAAAGATTTCTTCTATAAAGATCTCACGTTTGGTCTGATGTAATCTGAACGGTGACATAAATTCTTTTTTATTTTACTCAATGGCACATACTACCTTTGAAAATAATCGGGATTTGAAACCGCAATTTTTTTTAAAGTATTGTTTTAAACATTGAACTCAAATTATTCGAGATAAGTACAAAATTTTTAACTTACGGATCATCCAATAAAGATATTATTATCGTATGTACTTAGTTATTTTCTAATGTGATTAAGTTTTTTTTGTATTTTTTCAAATTATTTATAGTTCTCAAAATAAAAATACACTGCCTAAGAAGAACGTGGAATTATTTGTAAATAAAAAAATATTAAATAATTTCATCTATGTTCTTTAATGGATGTTTTGTATGATAATTTTAATACATGTTTATGATGTCATACGGCAAATGACAATTTGTGTAAATATAGTTTTTAGTTTTTACGTTATTTATAATTTGACAGATGTGTGATGAGTGGACAGTGCGCGTCTGTTCTTGTTTGTGTAGTGGCGAGATATATTTAGATTATGTTGTTCTACGTATACCCAGCTGCAGAAGTGAGTTAGCAAATTGGAAATGCAAAGTGCCATTGAGTGGGTTAATTATGATTTTTAATAGGTACTTAATTTTGTGCTTATAATTTGTTTCCTTATTTCTGCATCAGCTAATTTGTGTTCGTAACTCGACTATTAGTTGTAGCACATTATAAATCTTTTTAACGTGACAAGTAATTACAAAATAATGCGTTTTTTATGTAGAGTACGTGTTTCGTCTAATGAGGTCAGTTATATTACGCCCATACTTAGGTAGCGTAATCTAAATATGTTTTAGTCTTGTTTGTATATTATTGTAAATAGAGATATTATTGTGTGGAAGTAGTGCAGCGTTTAATACACCGTTTCGTAAGTTTGTGATTCTTGATTCAAAAGGTGTATATTTTAATTTGTCTATGAAGATGTCAGTATTGTACTTAGTGTGTAGGTATTTATAATTTGTGAATTGAAACTGCTGATTACTTTGCACGGAAAAGTCGATACGAAATACTGCTAGAGAACTGTCTCTCACGCATCTGTTTCATTGCGCATATTGCATATATGAAAAAAACATTATTAAGTAGCGCAATGAGCTATAAAATAGTGACTTGCTCGTGCATAGTAGGCGTTGTTCTTTATATGTAGACGTTTATGGAAATAATGAATGTTACTAAAATCTCTTTTTTTACTTTTATAATTCAACAGAGCCACAGGTTTATTATGCTAATGCCCGGGTATTTTAAATAGAAAATAACGAGATAGAGGGATAAATCTGTGATTCTTGCTGAAGGCATTTCTCGAATAGACGTTTGAAATAGTCAAACTGTATATTTTTTTCTAATAATTCCGGTAAAGTTCTTTGATAAAACAATTCAGGCTACTTAAACAGTTCACAACTAGTTCGTTTAGCATCACAACATGCCATTTTCTTAATTTAAGTGTAAATTAAGTTACTTTGTCGAAGAGGTTGAATGTAAAGTGGCCGTTTAGCTGTGCAGTCGAGTCGTTGGAGCTATGGCAACTTGCCCTATTCATAAGTTTTCATAAATTATAATAATTGTAGTGCAATAAGCGGTATCCAAAATTATAAAAAAAACTCCAGTAAACTAAAAGAAATCTTATCGTAGCGTTGTAAAAAATATTGAAAAATGATTTTTTTTGTAAATGACTGATTTAATGTTTTATAACTTTAGTTAATTTAATGTATTTAATTTTAAAGATTACTTTGTAAAATTAAATTTACTGTTAGCTGCATTATTCGAGCTAAGTAGTGGTAGATGTTAGTACATTCCTGACGATGTACAATACTTGTTAAGAGCAACAATATATACTGTTGGCCTACTTATATACAGGTAGTTGGCCAAGGGATTGCGCATTAGCAAATTTCGTATTACACCAAAAATTTTTGATGTATTCAAATAATTATACACGAATAAAATAATTATGTATTACGAATAATAGATTTTATTTAAATATTCCCCTAAGTTCCCTTCCCCCGTTTCGTATTGCTATTCTACGGAGTTGTCGGTACCTAATAACCCAATTATCTACGTATTTTTTTTTCCTGCCAGTCTTAGATTAATAACATAAATCTAAGCTGCCAGTTTTTTAAATTCTCCTACACCGCCACACCACCTACTCAAATGCCTTAAATTTTTGAGATAAATTACATAGTTAATTAATTAATTGGTTTTTTTTGTAGTAAACAAAGAGAAAAATAATACAAAATTGGAAAGTGGTAAATAGAGAAAAGGTTCTAATAAGTTTTTAAGCAATTAAAAGTGAACATTTTTATTTTCATTAAATTTATGATTCGAGGGTAGGAATAGAATATATTGCAGTATTTATGAGTAATTCGTCCTGCAATCACGGTGCATTATTAACATTTGTAATATCGTGGAATAATTTTCTAGTAGATTCGTAGGTACAAAATGCCAATTTACCCACAATTTGAGATTGATTTTATTTAGGATTGTCGTAAAGTTTGGCTTAAGACGTATTGTGATGCATGTCACCGCCCCTGATGTGACGACCACGACCACTCTGTCAAGAGTGTAGCGACTAAGAAGAAGAAGAAAGTTTGGCTGTCACAGTGGTCAACCCATTTGACTAGTGTTCTCTATGAAGTGTAAGAGGTAATACGGTCCCCGTGTCACTACCAAATTAAATATGACTTACGTACCGTGTTTTGTGCGGTTTGGATAGTTGTAATGGCAAAAACACTCCCCAAAAAGACGGTCTATGACGCTTTTAGAAGTAGTGATGATTGAGTTTTGAAGAAAGTGAAGTGGGAAATTCAGATGGAGACGTTGGTAAGTACTCATTTTAATTTTATTCATATTACAAAGCCGACTCAATAGAAACACAATTATATCGACCCTCTGGAGGGTCTCCGTAATACTGATACAAAAGCAGGTACCTAAAATCGAAAATTTCAATTCAATAGGATTAGGCTACATTATATAAAAGTACTCTGTGGCTACATGGTAGGTACTAGGTAATAGGTATACTGTAGATTACTAGAATACAGACTAAAGTTATGAAGAGATACCTACCATAAAAATAAGGGTGATTAATTATATAAAAATGATCAAATCAAAAGTGCAGTGTTACATTTGTACCCGATCTCCCCTAGGTGAATATTTAGACAATATCGTAAATTATAATCTTGCTGGTTTATTATTAGTAGTTTGGTATTATTATCTTTTTGTATTTTTTAAGCATTTTCCATGCTAAGATTACAAGTTATTTTTAATGAAGGAAAAAATCGGCGGGCGGGCAGGATTCGTACCTGCGCCTTCTGGTTCGGTACACCAGACGCTCTGACCTAGCCACCGCTCGCCCTGCTCGCCAGTCGAAATCTTTTCTTTCATTAAAAATAGTTTGGTATTATATTAGAGCGGTTTATTGTAATAGATAGAATATCAGTGAAAAATATTATTTAATAAAACAAGATGAATAAGGTATGTAGTTTTTGCAACGCCATCTTTTAATTATTCAATGGACTAGTCAAACGTTGGCACTAACGACATCTATTGCATTCAAATAAAATGAAAACGGCAAACAGTAACGTTTACGTCCACTCAAAGAGCAAATAGTTTTAGTATACTTGCCATAGATGGCGCTACTCGTCAAAACAGTACGATTTAGAAAATTCATTCTATCACGCCTGTATTCTCCGAAGGGTTAGGTACAGCCGTACTAATTTACAACCACAGTTTGTCGGTATATTTAAGTTCCGCTTAATAGGTTATAGGCCTTCGTTCTGTTTACCTTCTTTTTATTTTTATTTTATTTATGTTCATATTATTATATTTATTGCATTCTGCAATGTCAATTACTTAGGGTCGGCGCAGCAAAAATAACTATAAAGAGGAAAGATTAGTTTGTTTGTTTGCATTAAATAGGCTCCGAGAGTAGCTACCTACTGTAGGTACCGATTTGAAAAATTTAAAAGAAATACCCAGAACCACGCGGGCGAAGCCGCTGGCGGAAATTTATTTATTTATTTGGGACAAATAACAGTTACATGTTACATTTTACAAAAGATTTATATAAAGCACATTGATAAACATGTAGCCCACACTATTGTCCACGAATTAAAACAGACGACCCTTTCCTTTTCCTAAATACTAATAAATACATCTTTCATCTTATACATATACGGCAGTACGGCTATCAAATAAGTAAATACCTGGGTAATATTATCTTCGACACTTCTCTGCCCATAGCTTTTAGGACACTTTATAAACATGTATTATTTATTCCAAAGCGGCATTTTTTTGGTGTTTCCGAAATCTTGAACGATATTCCGAAACAAACTTCATCTGACTTACAACAGACAACCCTGATCTTGTAAACTTCCAAATTGTCTAGTTCCGAAGGGTGCAAAATTAACATTTCGACGGTTAAAAGGAAATAGGGGATAAGCGACAAAAGATGAAATGTTCAGGAGAGCCGTTCAAAGTTTTAAATTTTAGAAAAACTGACGTATTTTTGTCATTTATTAAGATATTGTGAAAAGTGAAACAGTTATAAAATCAGATAGAAATGGAACAGTTACTGGTATCCTTAGTTTTAGTGATTTGACGTTATTTAAAGTAGTTTTTGTCGCTTATAACCACAGCTTTTAATTTTTGAATGAGGAAATATGGCATAACATACAAATGACAAAATCAAATATTAAAGGATAAGAAGCATATGCGACATTCCAATTTATCATTTCTCAAGGTAAAAGGGTATAAGCGACTAGACCGTTCAATCAATATTATAGGAAAAGAAGGATAAGGTACTTTTCATAGTGGTTGTATAAAAGATAATAGGGCACAAGAAACAGTCGGCATTCAAAATAATACCAGGATATAAGACATTAGTAACACACAATTTCGCTACGAAGCAAAGAAATATGGATGAAAAGCCACCCCAAAAATTATGAAGTAGCGCAACCAACACAATCCTTCATCAGGAAAATATCTAAAACAGATATCACACGACACCGTAATTGTGTCTCTAACTTCTAAAGTAGGGTGAAATTGCTTGGGAGTAAATTTTCACAAAAACATACTAAGGATAGATCGTTAATATGTTTTAAGGCCTCTTAGTAAGATAGATCTTACTAAGAGGCCTATTACAGTATACCATGCTATAATTTTACACTAAATGGTAGATTTAAAAGATATAGCTCGTCATTTCATATTTACTAACGAGCAGATTAAATAATATGGAAGTAGCGACAATCGTATTTATATTAGTAAACGGAAGTAAGGTATAACCACCAGTGTCATATTAAAATCAATTTAGGTAATAGGGCATAACCGACTTGGCTGTCATTAAGAACTAAATGGAAATAGGGGATAACCGCCAGAGTAATATAAGTATGCATTTTGTATATAGGGCACAAGCGCCACAGCTCTGTTAAATTACGAAATGGAAGTAAGCTTTAAGCAACATTTGTACTTTTCAATTGAAATGCTTAAAAGGCATAAACCACCATAAGCTTGGCACCCTTGTGAAGTAAAAAAGCATTACCGACAACAAACCCAAAATAAATCATTTTTGTAGGGGTACAATCACCTTTATAGCAAAAATGACCAGAATTTTCATCGGTTAGCTAAAATAACACTATAAAATGTTGTTTTTTTGCTTGGGCATAAACGCCAAAAAAGTCATCGTAGAGCCATGGGAGTAAGCGCATTCGAAAGAGCAGAAAATTTCAAGTCCAATGGCATATATAACTCATTTTTGACCAAAATGTCGCTTATGCCCTATTTCCTTTTAACCGTCGATTTGAATAGGCCTAAGTAGTTAAGTTGACCCCGGCGGTGACCTCTTTGAACTCTGTGCCTTGGGCCCTACTGTTAGCTTAGGACCTTCCATTTGTACGGTACACAGAATAGGTAGGTGCAAAATCTCATCACATACTGTTATTACAACAAACTTAGTTTTGATTTATATCTTTATTGGCTGGATATCGATATTAAAAAATTGTGTAAAATATAACATCACGCTTGTTTTCCTTAAGAGTTACCTACACATACAGTTCGCCCCGGTATGATTGGGTCCTATGATAAAAGGGGGCGAGACTTGCTATTATTCGGACACAAGTTCCTATGATGAAACTATCACCAACCAACCACCACTTAGTGTAATTTAAATAAGTACTTAATATGTTTAATTTATTGTGGAACAAGAAACATACAAACAAATTAGTTAGATAACAACAATAGTATTAAATTTGTGGCGTAGGGTAGATGACGTTTTTTGATTAAAGTATTTGTATTTGACGTCTGTGGTTCGAGTATCGGACTGCTGATCACGAGGTCGTGGGTTCGATTCCCACAGGACACAAATATTTATGTGAATGATGAATACAAGTTTTTGTGTTTGTCTGGGTGTTTCCTATGTATAATCAGTATGTATTTACAAAAAAAAGTATATAAGTATTATATCCATTGTCTAATACCTACCCATAGTACAAACTCTGCTTAGTTTGGGACTAGATGGTCCTGTGTAAAAATGTCCCCAAAATATTTATATATTTTTCTAATAAGAAAATGTATTATTAGCATTACTATTAAACATTTACTCAACACCAATACCTACTTGGGTTATAATTGTTGGTGCCTACGTGCCTCTGCCTACTGTCGTGATGCGATATCGTGACGTCACGCATTCCATACGGGGAGTCCACCGGAAAGTTTGACAAACAACAACAACAATACCAAACTGGAAAAAATGTTTCTCTGTTAATTTTCTCTACCGCACCGACTGGGTTAGAATCAACACGGAATTGGCTTATAAATGTTAGACAATTTTAGTTAGACGTTGGAAAAAGTGGGAAATTAAAATTACCCTGCCCTGGCCCTGTTTGACCACCGCTGGATAACCGCTATGAACCGGATATATAAAAAAATGGTACAAAAGGAGGTCTTCAAAAGCCCATACAACTCAGCCCATATTAGTACCGAAGGTACATGACAGCTGTCAAGTTGATAGTTTTTACCATGAAATCACTATGAAACTGATAATAATCTGCGGTAATTGCGTGCGTTTGACATTTCGAAGCTGACACTGACAGTGTTCATTGAAATCATTACGAAACAGATAATAGTGTTCTAAAATGGCGTGATTTTGCTCTAATTAATTATTTTTTTCTCATCCCCCTGTCAACATTAAAAAAAAGTACGACTGGAGTTTTAACCAGCGTAATACAGGGTATTTTTTCCAATAAGTGTACCTTCGGTACATCATTTGGGCTGATTTCGACGACCTCCTATGTATGAACTTATCTACCAAGTAGATAATTTAACGGGAACTTACTAGTAAGTTTTTTAGGTTCGTCGGTGTTTTATTTGTATTGGTGTATAAAGGCTGCGCTCTACGGATTCCGCTTACCTCCACCAGGCTTGTTATCTCCATGTACCTGCCAGTTCTGCCAAATCAAAAAAAAATTATCGCTACGCAAACGTAAGGTAAACATTCTCAGGAACATGCTTTTCTTTCATGTACTGGAAATTGCTACCTGTGAAAATGTAGGTAGTATATTATACCTACTTATTTATTTATTATACTTATTTATATCTAAGGTAAGCCTAGTGGTCCTAGGCGTGACTGCTACGCACGAGGTCCTGGGTTCGATTTCCAGGTCGAACAAAGTGTTATTGGATTTTCTTGGAGTTTTGATTTTTGCCCATAGACTTTCCCGCCTTGACATTTGTTATTTTTTTTAATTAGCCGTTGCTGTCCCACTGCTGGGCAAAGGCCTCCCCCAGGTCTTTCCATATACTCTTATCTCGTGCCGCTTCGAACCAGTCCTCGCGGTAAGCGTCTAGATCGTCCCGTCACCTCTTTCTAGGCCGGCCTCGGCGACGCTTACTATCTACAGGCACCCACCCACCCAGTCGCTGTGCATGCGGCTGACGTGACCAGCTCAATTTCACTTAAGCTTGGCTGTCTTTTTGCCCACGTCCACTATGCCTGTTTTAGAGCGCAGCGTGGTGTTCCGTATTTTATCTTGACATGGGACCTAAATATACCGGCGAACTTAATATATATAGGAATACATGCCCGACAGTTTGTTATGTTTATGTTACTTAGTACTTATATATCGAACAAATAACATCGTGTACTGATCTATCCGAAATGTCGCATATACATGCAAAATGCGTGTATTTTCAAATTAAATTAACACATACAAATCGATACATACGTTTGTTCTCGATTTACGTATCTACACCTCTTTGGGAAGTGTCGATATTAAGTCGAGTCTAATTTGTATTAAATTGGAGCAAAATGGGTGATGCCCTCGGGCGCCGTGTTTGATCATTGTTCTCTTGAGACAGACTACTGAAACTTTTAAAGAAGCTATTCAGGGAATTTGTAAGGTAGGTAATAGCAGCATTAAAAGCAGTGATAGCCTAGTGATAAGATCATTGGACTGCTAAGTCAAAGGTCTCGAGTTCGAATCCAAGTCCATCCAAGGCCAAAACCTCTGACTTTTCGAGATTATGTGCGTAATTATAAAAAAGTTTGTGGCATTGACGGTGAAGGAAGACGTGTTGAGGAAATCTGCATGTCTGAGAGATTTTCTTGACGGTGTGTGAACTCTGCCAAACCGCATTAGGGGGTTGGGCTATAGCCTAATCCCATGCACAGGCTTGCGATCACTGGACCCGCGATGCAGTTTCATTATAATAAGATGTTGATACCCATAAAGTCTGTAAAAGTATTGCCAGTGTGGTCATCCTATTTAATCCTACTAATATTTTAAATGTGAAATTTTGAGAGGATAGATGGATGGATGTTTGTTACTGTTTTCGGGAAAACATCTGAACGGATTTTGATGAAAATCTACAAAATATTCTATTAGAATGCGAGTGAAGTCAAGGGCAACAGCTACTATATGTAAATAAAAAAGTAAATTTTCGTTTTTTCATCTGATCATATCAAATTCTATATTAAACGCCTCGACTTATTAAACGCGTTAGCCAAACGACCAAAACAACATTATAATTCTACGTACAGTTCTCGTCAAACTTATTGTCCGGGTTGAAGTTGGAACGAGCTAACTTTAACCCAGCCGTAAAAATCGGAGAAAGAAAACTTCAACACGGACAATAAGTTTGGCGAGAACTGTAGCCAATATCTGTTACGTCACCAATACATCACATACGCACACGGAGTCATCACATCACTATTAGGATTAGCATATTAATGAAACAACAGTATTAAAAGTCAGTTATAGATGGCGGTTATGCAAACGTTTTTCGCTTGGGCGGTGGCGAGGCGATAGGGCGGGCGGGGATTCTCCGTCAGTCGTCATGCACCCGTGGTCGGCGGTGCGCGTCGCGTTCACTTCTCCGCGTACCCTCCGATAACGCCAACTTGTTTGAGTACGAGACCCCCCCTGCCCCCCGCTGTGCGTTCCCCACACGGCGCCGAAGGGGAACGCGGAAACTCGCAAAAGTATCAAATAAATGGACACCGTGATTTTCCGAAAATTGACGTTTCACGAAAACTAGAATTGTGTTTACTGTGTTTTTTATTTGTGTTGTGTGTGAAGTAGGTAAGTGGGCGGACATTTTTATTGTAATGTTATTTTGTTATCACATGTTTTTGTAGTCAGCTGGTTTGTTTTGAGTTTGTAACTAATTGACTGACATGTTTAAGTTCGTAAAGAAATTGTCAAACTCATCAAGCATACATTCCATATCATTTTACAAAGAATCTTCGAATTCCGACGTTTATTTTCTCTAAATACAATATTATTAAGTCTAAAAAAGGCATCTGAGACTCCTCTACTCTCAAGAATTTTCTTAGTAACGTGAATTTTGGTTTAATCCCGCCAAAATTAACTGCAACTCTTATGTCACCTTTGTTGACTTATAAACACGTTGTATAATATTATGTTAGCTATATTTCATGTAACACATAAAATCTCTTATCACCTTGATAATTTATTACTATGTTCTTGGAAAATAGACGCGACGTCTGTTGGTGTTAAGATTACTGTTTCAGAATAACTTGTGCATCTATAAACAAAAAGAAATGGGTAACCTTAGTCTAGTATTATAATTCTGCGTAATAGCGAGATCATTAAACTAATTTTCAGAATATTAAGTAGGCATACCTAGATACAGATACAAATAGCGGGTGTATTTAGTGTTTTCTTTTCCTACTCGTACTTGGTACTCTAGATTCTCAGTGGGATTGGCTCAAGATAGCGGTGAGATACTGGGTTTGATTTCCGGGTACGGTAGCGTTAAGTATTGAGTTTTTAGTAACCGGGCTCGAATTTGATTTTTTAAGGGACTGCTTGTTGCCTGGTAGTCGCCACCCTGCCTTGTGATCCTGTATTCGAGTTCCAGGTCGAACAAAGTATTACTACGTCTTTCTCTGAAAGTCCACCACGCTAGCTAGCCGAATGCGGGTTGGCAGACTTCACATGCCGTCGAGAACATCTCTCAGGCATGAAGGTTTCCTCATGATGTTTTCCTTCACTACCTTGAAAAAAGACAGGTGCGTGCCTTATTGCTTTCGAACTCGAGACCTTTAACTTGGCAGTTAAGTGGTCGTACTCCTAGGCTGTCATTACTTATTTTATATGTTTTTTTATTATTATTATGCTATAAATGAATAAATACCTATTTAGATACACATTTAATACGCCTCCTCATAATCTTCGTCGACATTACTTTGATAATCTTAAAACATTTAAGCTGTAATCGCGGTATGTGTAGAATGTAAAGCACTTAACTATTTAGTCATATCTTGGTTAAGTGTCGGTCGGTTAGAGGAGGGAATTAAAGATTTATATACTTAGTTACATAGCTAGATACATAGCTAGCTAGCATAGATATACATATAGCTCATAGAACTGACGTGACTGCCTCGTTGGTCTAGTGGTCCCTAGCACGACTGCTACGCTCGACTTAGTCCTGGGTTCGAATCCTGGGTCGAGCAAAGTGTTGTTGTTGTTGGTTTTTTTTTTCTGTGATATTCCCAGTAGCAGTTTGGAATCTGGATTTGTGCTCGGTTGATGGCAATCGGGTCGCCTAAACGTACCGGTGAACTGTGGATGTACATTAGTACACCTCTACCTAACCCTTCGGGTAATACTGGCGTGATGCTATGATAGTACAACTGATGGCGGCTGGGGCAGAAATAAGATGAGATGAAGATGCACGTTATGTTTGGGCTGATGTTCAAAACCATCTTTAGGTGTATCATTTTTAATTTCAAATGATTGTTTACGATCTATCGAGTGATTCCATGATGATTTATAAACTAAAAAGTATGAAATAAAATTAATTACGTCCCGTATACATTTTCCAACATCACAGAGCTTGTTTTTAGATTTTTAGTTAGTACTTTTAACGCAGTGGGGATTTTAGTTTCATTTTTTTTTATCTATTTTGAAATTGCCATGTTTCCCAAATATTTGTTTCATTAACTTCATGGAAAAAGAGAACTGTATTAAACTTTAATGGTATCAAATGATACCGCGCTTAGATAGATGGTACTTCTTTGAATTTGGAACTTGAGACCCATGACCTCACTGTTCATGCAGGCATGCACATATCATTAAGTACGTACTTACTTAAGAATAAATTTCGCAAGAAATGATACTCTATTCTTGCTAAATTAATTCTTGGAAAAATTATGTTGGCGTGAGCTTTAGAGGATTGAAATGTATCTGAAATTGCGAAGCTAGAAAGTATTATATTAAAGTATGAGCATGAAAACATTTCTCAGAAATGGTTTAATAATTTCGTAGTTTACATCGCTCATATTAACTGATTCGCAGACTCTAATCCTCTTATTCTGTTGGCGTTATTGACCCCAGTTTCTTAGGTTCAAACACCTTTATCTGAGTATGTATCCATACTTCCATTATTTTGTTATTATCCATATTTCCATTTTGACGACGTCTGTGGTCTAGTGGTTCGAGTACAGGACTGCTGATCACGAGGTCCCATTCGATTCCCACAAGACACAAACATTTATGTGATGAACTTAGGTGTTTGTGATGTCTGGGTGTTTCTTATATATTAAAAGTATGTATTTACAAAAAAAAGTATATAATTATTATATCCATTGTCTAGTACCCATAGTACAAGCTCTGCTAAGTTTGGGACTAGACGGTGCTGTGTAAAAATGTCCCAAGATATTTATTTATTACTTATTACTTATTTATTATAATATTATAAAATGAAAAAATAAGCGGCGTGAAAAGGTGACAGACAAATAGACAGATGTTTGTCTGTAGACAGATATTTGTCTGTCACCGTTTCACGCCGCTCAATAGATTTTTATAAAATTGAAAATATAAAATACTAAACCTACACACCGTCACGCTTGTATTCTCCCGAAGGGTTCAGTAGAGGTGTACCTATTTATATACGGACCCACAAATCGCCGGTATGTTTTTGGTATATAATTGATGGCGAGCCTATAATAATGCAGAAAAATACTACCTTTTGTCTTTAAAATTAAACTGCAAATAGTCCTTTTAAGGATTCGAATAAAACTGCGATCACAGTATAAGTTCAACGCTACCCAAATGTGTCTTATCTCAATGTTCATTCAGTTGTTAAACTCAGTCTCTTTGGTACTTTTGTTCAAGTATTAAGCCCAACAAAAGGAACACTTTTATATTTCTTAACATTTGCCGCCTATTATTGTAGATCGTCAACCCTACCATTGTTGGTAAGGGATTTTTGTTAAACATAATTTTCACGGCTAACGGAAAAATTAAGAAAAACGGCGTATCTTTTTTTATTGGAAATTCTCGATGGTATTATTTTGAAACTTTTACGTTACGTTTACCTTTTTCTGATAAATAATACTAAGAAAGATGAATCTTTTCATGAAAACTTTAAAAAACAATGTACAATATATACGATTAACTATGTAGTCTACACATCGTTGCTTGAAGCAACGCCTGTAGACAAGTTGCAATTTGACATTTGAATTTACAAACAAATAGAAATAAAATGTATGGAAATGACATTAGTGATAGCCTGATTTGTCGAAAGCTTTTGTCATTTCCATACATTTTCTTTCTATTTGTTTGTCGATTCGAATGTCAAATTGCAACTTGTCTAGGCCCCCAGGAAATGTCATAGATAGGTACTATAAAATTTGTAATTATGCTAATTTAAATAAGCTGGTAGATATCTATTACTGATAAACAAACCTGTTTGCTTTCTGTATTTGGGGGCAGATGCAGTCTAGGGATTTAAATACGAGGAAATCGATAAGATGGTTTATATTTTACCGTCACCACAGAGAGGAACGTACCACGTGTAAAAGAATATTTATCTCCAGTAGTATTTCTACGTGTCTACATAAATATATTATTCGTCCACCATTTCTCGACTCATCGCACACGATCATAAGACATAAAACGTAGAGAAAAGGGACTATGGCAGCTGTCCCGCTACTGACCTCAACACATCAATCATTCATGCTGACAAATAACTTATAGGGGTCCCCAAAGACCCCAGTCTAAAGGGAAAACACGGTTAGAATTCGTTTCGACAGACACCGAACAGTTTTCCCCGGGGTGACCTTCGTTGAGTGCTTTTTTCTAAACCCTTGTCCTTTTTATTTTCTGGTGAAAATTGTCTATTGGGATATCGGTTCGATAAAGAATCAGTGTTGGTGAGAATGAAGAATGTGTATGTGTTTGCGCTTAGTATAAGAATCCCGACACACAACCAACTACCTACGTAGGATCTTTTCGTCTGTCTGTCATTTGTCTGGCAGCAACACTGCGACATCGCATTTCGCAAATAGGTTTAGGGCTTGTTTCACAGCTTACTGATGTTCCCGTTAAATTAGCTGGCAGGTAATTTCCTACAAATTTTGTTCCATTTTTTAATTTATTCGGCAGTTAGCGGCTATCTAGAGGATGTGAAATAGGTTCTTAGCGTTATTTAAAAACTCAGTGTTGCAAGTCTTGGATTAAATCTCGGAAATCCGATCACTGCACTATGGCATGGCATAGTGAGTAGTGGCGTACTAATTAAGTACATAATTTAAAATTAATGCTGCATGCGTGGCATTGTCAGCGTAGACTGTAGACAAAATAAATGTCGATATGATGCGTGCTTATAACAGACAGAAATGCTTTACCTACAATAATTATAATTATACATAACTTAATAATGCATGCAAAGGTAGAGTTATGTAATAGTTTTATAGAGATCTTTAGATTGTCTTTAATTCAAATGCAAAGATTAGACAAGGAATTACTTAGTACATATTAGTTTTACTTACATGTTATGTTTAATGCGTTCTATAAGTAGGTACTATGTTTAGGACTCACCGACAGGGCTATTGAAAAAATTTATAAAAGACGTTTTGTATATTTCTGAACAAAATAAGTCTATGATACGTCTCTATGTATCGATGATTAATAAAAAAATACAAAGCGAATATTTAAAAAGAATCAAGTAATAAAAACAAATTAACATCCCTTTGAGAACAAATCCTCGCTTTAGATAACATTCAACTGTTCCAAATTTAAAAAGTCGAATTACTTGTTCTCAAATTAAAATTCAGGGCTCTGTTCGGATACTTGCTCGTAACTCTCGCAAAAATCTTTGACAATTGAAGCTGACTAATCAATTTATAAGGAAATCCGATTTCGAAGTGGAACGGAGTTTTCTAATTAATCTATTGATCTTAATAAAAGGGTCTGTTTACATTGGTACGTAGCTGAATGCAGTAGGTAACATATAACTACAATATTTAATTTAAAATTTTCTTCTGGCTAGTTATATGAAACAAAAAAGGAGCTGTGAAACCAGTTAGCCCTCGTAATGAATGACACATACATACATTATGTTCCTTATTATTTATGTATTGTATGTCAATGCTATTTTTATACCATTATAATAAGACAGCACTAGAAAAATACTCACTGAATTTCCTAAGAAACACTGAACGTTTCGGAATAATGATGGTTGGTGATTATTTGCCAGACCACACAAACACAAATGTCATATTTAAATTTCGAATACGTCCGTTCAAACAAAAAAAGAAAAACGGCTCTGTTATTTTCTTTTGTTTTCCTTCACGTGTCATAGACGATAGACGTCTAGTACACCTAACGCAAATACTCGTTCGACGTGAATTTATTGTGAAGCGCAAACAGCGATCGAGGCCACGCTAACTATTTCGTCATGTTGACGGCTGAATGTTGACAAAACACACTGGGGACTTCCTGAATGAATAATACTTGGCTACAGGTCTATACGGAACCTTAAGATACTGAAACATGTAGGTATTCAGGTGACGAAAATTTTGGTGCACGTTTAATAGTAGGGTAAAGCACCCTATTGCTGACACCCCCCCAATTTATTAACATCCTTTTGTTATTTTTAAAATTTAAGGAAACTTGGCAACCCAAGAGTGATATTTATTAAAATTATTTTAGGTAGTTCATTTTTTATGCCATTGTTAACACCAATCAGTCAAAAGAACTAAAATGCCGCCAAAACAGCAGATACAAACAGTGCAATCGGTGTTTTAGGGAGAGAAAGTTGGTTTTCTTAGAGTTTCGATAAGGGAAGCGTTCATTTTAATCATGTTAAAATATAAAAAAAAAACGAATACCTTTCTTTGAATGTTATGTTAAACTAATATTGAAGGTTAAAATAACAGATTTCAATGGTTATTTCTCCATTAACTGAGTTCGTTGAATTTTTACAAGGTGTCAATTTTTGGTATCTCGAAAATAGTATAATTCCAATTTATTGACATCTATGTCAATAATTGGAATTTTTTAATTCGTTTTTGAGGAGGTTCATTCCACTATCAGTACGTAGTTTATGACTTAGTATAAAACTACTAATTAGATTAAAGTCAAATACACCATTATTCCAAATTCTGACATGGGTGTCAAATCAATATTACTAATTATAAACATCAGTGTTGGTAATTGGGCAAGGCTATGTCAATAATTGGAATACAATGAAGCCATTCTACTAATTAGAGTATTTTGACGACGTCTGGGGTCTAGTGGTTCGAGTACCAGACTGCTGATCATGAAGTCGTGGGTTAAATAAAAAAGGTCCTTTTGTACTGATTTCTGACACTTACGCGAATACTAGACATTGAAATAAAACTATTTTTTAGGGAAATTATATCGCGTTATATTGATATTATTTTAATCCCGACGTTTCCCTATTATAGATTCAATCAAATCTAAATCCAAGCCTAAAACTGCAAGATCGAAGGATACAGTGAGCTCGTTCTGCGTGAATCGGATTGCCAACAATAAACAAAAATATAGGGTAGCTGTTAGTAATTGAAACGTCAAGACGCCTAACACCTTAGTCACCCGTGACCATGGACGCTGTAAAGGGTCCGAAACGTCGGGATTAAAATAATATCAATATAACGCGATAAAATCCGTAAAAAGTAGTTTTATTTCAAGGTCCTTTTGTGTTAACATCAGCCGAGTGGAAGGCACAAGCAAATGAAAAAAATAAAATTAAAGAAGAAAAGGCTGAAGGAATTAAAAAAAGAAAAGAAGAGAGAAAGAGAAAAAGAAAGAACAGGAAAAAATAAATAAGGCTCAGAAAAATAATAATATGCAGAAGCCTAAAAAAGAACACTGGTAAAAAAGATGATGAATAATTTAATGTTTAGCGATGAGTTTTATCGCATGGAAAATTTAAGAAAATCCCCACCAAGCCACAATGATAAAGAAAATAGCCAAAAAAGTGTGTCAGAAGAAGATTGTGAACTTACTACGTACATAGAAGAAATTGAAAGATTTTTAACAGATTTAACGTAATTCTTATGAGGAAATTGATTTAGATTTTTCAATTCAAATAAATAAAACATATAAATATTCGTAAATATAGGTAATTTAATAGTAAAAAGGCAAATTACAATAATTAAGATTTGTTTTATGTAAAATACCTTATAAAGGTAACATTGTTTAATAGGTAGGTACCTACTAAGAAAATTGCTATTAAAAGGTGTCAATAAATTGGCACAACACCTGACGATAATAGGGAAGAATGTGTCAGTTTTTGGGTAAATCATACTAAATCAATAAAACTTGAAAAAATAACACCAAATATCATTTAAATAAAAAAATTGTTTATTGGCAAGGAACTACATTAATTGCTCTATTATTTTGAAACTGAAATCTAACGGGAAATACCGTAAAATGTCAGATATTAAACCATTTTGATACGACAGCCCTTAAAGTGTCAATAATTGGGTATCTTACCCTAAATACCAAACATATGAAAGAAGACTTGATATGTGTATGACAGCTTGAGATGTATATACGTGAAGTTACAAAACAAGTATCAAGTTTCTGCCTACCCTTTGGGGAAAAAGCTTGAGGGGTAAGTATGTATATTAAACTATTAATAATAGAGTTGTTTACGAACTTTTTTCTGTCAAATTTCTTAAGAATTTTCTGAAGAATAAGTACTACTTAATATTAGAAGGCAGAACTGGGACCTACGGCTTTACGTGCTCTCTGAGCCACGGAGTGGTTTCAATGTGTTCCATCTACAGACTGACCGCGGTAAGCGGTAAGAGCCTTGGAGATCTTATAATAATTATCTCAGAGTAGTCTCACTTATCGTTTTGATGTAGTTGTCTCTTTACAAAACATTTAAATGGTTCGCGTGTTGTTTTTATCTTACTATCTTATTGACTGATAATAATTATAATATCATGTAGGTAAGTATGAATCAACTTTGTTTAGGCTGAAGGATACAACAATTTCACATAGAAAACTTGAAGAGGAAAAAATGGTTTATATTTTTAATTTACTTTAAGTTAGGTTAGACAAACGAAACCAATAAATAAAGTGACTTTTGTAGTCAGTGCAGCGTACAAAATACCAAATTTTAAATTTGATTTTCTGGTTATAACTTCTTTGAAAAATATTCTTTTTCTCAGATTGCACGTTTGATTTGCACATTTCAAGTCTTAAATTGGACAATTTTGCACTTTAGTACAAACATAATAAGATTATTGTTGTGTAGTCCCGACAGAATTATAATTGTGTTATAATATAAATGTTATTCAAACAACAATTGTTTGTCAAACTGTTCTCTGGCCTGTGTTTTGCCGTCTCTGTTTGTTTATTACTATTGTTTTATAGTGACAATACTTTTTGCTCTAGTTTTTTTTTATTTCATGCCACTGAGTTATTACTGTGGTTGATACGGTTTCTCAATCCCAACATTGACTAAATGCAAAGACAATAAAACCATTGGTGGTCAGATACTTACTCGTTAATTAAATGTGAATGTTGTTTGTAATGTAATGTGTTTGTAATGTAATGTTGTTGTAATGTAATGTTGTTTCCCAAAATCCCTTCATTTTTAGAAACACTTGTAAAAATGACTTCATACTAAATAGTGAATTTGCGAAGTAGAAAATGTAACATGTGCCTAAATGCTGCCGAAGGGTACCTACCTATAAATATTAATACAAAAGCAAATATAACGTTATCCATCTAATGCGTTCCTCTTTAATATCTCGTTCTTGGAAATACGATTATTTTATAAACTAACTTGCCATGCTGTCAGACTGACGTTAATCAATATTTTTGCATGAGTTATATCATCAATAATATATCCCATTTAACTTTGCCATTTGAACTGAAATTACTTTAACTTTTTGAATTCAAATACTTAATATAAGTTTTCAAAAAAGTTAAAAAATTTATACCGACGGGCTATTTGCTCTTTGCGACTTTGAATTGCAGACGAAATGCGTCAGACTATCGTTAATATTCAACGAGTGAGAATGAAAAAAAAAAACATTTTAGCAACTTTAGATACCTATAGCAGGTGAAAGAACCTTCATAGACTTGAACCTTAAATTACTTAAATATTTTCAACTAGCATTTTAACGTATTTTCAAAAGCAAATTTACTTTTTTCACAACTTTTATTTAAGGTGACCCGACATAGGATTCGTAATTTGAATTTTCAACTTGTACTTAGAATTAAAAGAAAAGGTTTTTTTAAATAATTTAAGAGAAGATAAGAGTAATTTTATATAAAGTAATTTTGTATATTATAGTGGATTAAACACTGGTATTGCACACTCAGATTAATTTATTCCAGATGTTATTCCATTCGTCATTGTCTGACTAGAACTTTGTCGGTGTCCTTCAGTGCCTCGACCATGAGTTTATCTTACTAGACTCGCTAGCGAAGCCGTAAAATATTTGTATGGAAAACCCTCTCAGCGCCTCCAGCGGTTACTTAAGAAACTAAAATCTGCTATGAGATTACAGCGTTTCGATACGTAAAAAACCTATCGATAGCCATTCGATAGGACTCATGGTTGAGGTACAGGTATCGAAATTGGTATTTCCTTTTTGATATGTGGAGCTTCGGTCTTGCCTAGCGGAAACCATAAGTTGGGTATATAAGTCTTAGGGCTTGTTTCACAGCCTACTGATAATTTCTCGTTAAATTAGCTGACAGATAATTTCATACGATTGTTGTTCCATTTTTTAATTTATTCAGCAGTTAGCGGCTATCCAGCGGTGGAAACAGGCCGTTAGACTCTAAGATGAAGCATGCAATCAAGGTGTGAGACCTATAGGTTCTGTTTTGGCTCTTATTAGGTGTAATACAGGATAAATCATAGTGAAACCGTTTGGCATTGACAAGCTAGCCAGGCCAACAGTAAGAATCTATCATAAAGCGCTTTTTACTACATATTTTGTGAAATAAACAAGTCTGAATCTTAAAGCAGCGTACCTGCATTGCCAAGAGTTTATTGCGGATACGTGTTATTTCAATTCTTAAAATGTAAATAGCATTTAGAGATCTCTTTGTTTATCATCCGACTGCCGGCGCCGGCGCCCGATAATAAAGAATCTTCTATTGTAAGTATTTATAATTAATTGCTCTAAACATCAGCAGGTAAATGAATAATGTTTGTAAAGTAAATAAATAAATAATAAATATTTGGGGACATTTTACACAGCACCATCTAGTCCCAAACTAAGCAGAACTTACTGTACTATGAGTACTGACTGAGACAATGCATAATATTATATTTTTTTTTTGTAAATACTTCGATTATATAGAAAACACCCAGACTAGTAGCCGCACGTAACTTCAAAATCCTCTCGGAATAAATCCGTGCCATTCAACAGGTAGTAGGGGCATTAGTTCTAATACACAGCGTATGATAAGCGGTCTCATCATTTGTTATCACGGCGATAAATAAAGATAAGGGGGTACGGAGCACTTAGCCGAGCTATCTCGGGTCACGCTAGTCTTAAAATAGTTGGGCAATTTGTGACGTATGACGCGGCCTAGAGGATGCATTACATACACGTTTTATTTTAGAACATTTTGATCTATAATGCGTGCACACTGGCTTGGTGATCGACACTCGTTTAATAATGTTGGTGGTAATACACTGAATGCTTTTTCACACTGGAGTAGACAGAAGATAGAGACCGTCACTTGCATAGGTACTTGGGTAGGTAGTGTTTGTGTTTGTCTGGGTGTTTCTTATCCTTACGGATCTTTACTAATATAAAGGATATTAGTAACGATCAGTAAGGATAATATATAAATGGAATATGACTATGAATAACTATATAATATCATAAATGCGAAAGTAACTCTGTCTATCTGTCGCGCTTTCACGACAAAACTACTGAGCCGAATTAAATGTTTGGTACACAGATAGTCTAAAGCCTGAGGAAGGACATAGGCTACTTTTTAATGCAAAAAAGGGCTGTGAGGGGTTGAAATAGGGGATGAAATTTATAAGAAACTAGCTATGACGTCTATGAACCTGACATTTTAATGGTAAAGTTTTTCGAAAACTACATTCTTCAATTCGAATGGATTACGTGATAAATTTTAATATTAAGTATACGTTTCAATAGCTTTCGAAAAACCGAACACCTATGAAAATCGTTAGTGGTAGTCAGAAGCCCAAAAAGCCTGGCAACCAGTCTATCTAGTCTTCGAATATCGGTATTGCCCAGAAATTGGGTTGCGGAGGTCTGATGGCAATCGCTCCGTGTAAAATACTGATATTCAGCCGCATCTGGTTAGACTGGGAGCCGACCCCAACATTGTTGGGAAAAAGGATAGGAGAATAATGATGATTTATGGAAATTTAATGTTATTATGAAACCTAAGTGCTAATGCCCCGTGGGCCGTGACTTTATAGAAAACCACTTGTTGCAGAAGCTGAAGGGCATTGGCCTCGATTTCAATATTGACCTTTTTTTCAAGGGAGTCCTTCAAAGACCGCTAACTGTCATCTCGCTGATTATCGATTCTTAACATCGAATAATCGAGAGGATCTGCAGACAACACTATTTTGTATACCTACAGTTTGAATAAGTCTTAGTTTGATAAACCGGTATTATGATTAATGTATTTTTTATCTTTAGAACTTTAATGTCAGTTATATTATGACGCTCGAGATGTAATGGCTGTGGCACTCAAGGACTGACGGTCACCGGTATCTGACGCATGCGCATGGCTCGGTTAACATAAATGTAAAGCTTGGATCACATTTGAATTTTACAAAAATTTGAATGTTACATATATACCTAGTGTGTCTCTCTAGTTAGTTTTATTATGTAACTATTATTATGTAACTTCATATTATAATTATGTATTCTGTGCTGTGCCCTAACAGGGTTTCATGTTGAATCAAAACTATTTTATAACACCGAAATGTACACATGGAAGCAATAAATACTTTGACTTTGACTCTCTCTGGGCATGTAAGGAACCTCGAAGAAATCTCGTTTCTATAGAGCTTCTGAAATACCCATTTCAGAAGCTCTATAGAAACGAGATTAAGAGCCTGTCTCACAATCTCTGGATAGCCGCTAACCACAGGATAAATTAAAAAATGGAACAACATTTGTATCTCAAAACAATCAAAAAATCAAAACTCCGAGCTGGAACTGAAAATTTCATAAAAACCCCAATAGCACTGATGGGCCTGAGAATCAAATCCAGGAACTTACGTACCGTAGCCATTAGTAGGTACCACTAGACTAACGAGGCAGAACTTTATTATATAGAAAATTCAATTAAACTAAGTAACTAAATTATAATAATCTGAATTCCTTGCATAATCTGATACAATTTATTATTCATTAAAATCTCAATTAAAAGATAACCTTAGGCGTAGCTACTATAAAAATATTAACTACACAGAGCTTTTAGTAATTTTTTTTCATATAACATAATAAGTAGCGAATTAGGGGCTGGCTAAGTTATAACTGATCAACTGATCTAACAGGTTATGCTGCGCTCTCCATCATCAGTCTGTGGATGGGGGACCATTCACTTCGAGACCCCTATGTGCCTCGGAGACCGCGATACGCCGTGGGCCCCGGTTGTCATATACCTTAGTATAATGATAATCATTAGTGTCATCGTTAGTCAGAAGCGCAAAAAGTATGACAACCAGTCCATCCTTCGAAAATCAGTATTGCCTAGAAATTGCGGAGCGGAGTTCTGATAGCACTCGCTTCGTGTAAAATTGGTACTGATGTTCAGCCGCATCTGGTTAGACTGGACACCGACCCCAACGAGGCTGGTAAAATTATAGGAGTGTGAATTTGAGAGGGTTAACGCTGCTTTGCATTCCGTGGACGGCACATCGGACTAACGCCTCAATCCTCAAAGAATTAAAAATTACTACTAGGCTCTCCACAACATGCCTTCGGAGAATCTTTGAATTCTTCGATCATATAGCCAGGAAGCGTGGTGATAACCTAGAGAAGAAGACAGGCAAGATCGAAGAAAAAACACCGAGAGGAAGGAGCCCGATGGGTTGGTCCGATCAGATTCGCTCGACACTCGACTCCAGTGTGAGCGACGCCATTCGTGCTGCAGAGAGTAGAGTGAAGTGGCGGAGCATAGTCCAGAAACTTGCATAGGGATCACGACCCTCAGCAGTGAGGAGAACGACTCAAGGAGGAACGCTATACTCTGGTGCCTGTAGTCTCGACAACTCTTCAAGTTGTTGTCTGATATGCATTTTTTGCAAGATGTTTTCCTTCACCATTCCTCCTCCTTGAGTCGTATTCCTCAGTGCTGAGCGTGGTCCCTTATGCGCCACTATGCCGTACCATCTTTCTCCAACTGTTTCTGTCTCTGGCGGTGTGGAGGGCGTTGTGGAATCGAGTTTCTAGCGGTGTGGATCTGGTCAGACCAACGTATCGGGCTACATCTGCGAGGTCTTTTTCCGGGTGTTTTGCCTCTCACAATGAGTTGGTCGAGGTTGTCACTGTCTCTCCTTGCAATGTGACCGAAGTATTCAAGAACTCTGCAGCAGGCACTCGGATGACAGGCGCGAGGAGATTGTGAGTTTTTCACCATTAAAGCAAGTAATATCAAATAACCTAAGTAAAATCTAAGGTACCCAAGTAAAATTTTCAGTAAAGAAGCCTCTCCATTTCAAACTAAAAAAGAAATTGGGTGCCTAATTACATTAAACAGGATTTTTATTATTAAAATTCTTAAACTTGAGTAAAGTAAATCTGTTTGTGTTAGCGTAAAAATACTTTGAAATCTTGTTAAATTTTCTTTTAAGGATTTGCTTCCCGAAGTTTCGTTAACAAATATTATTTTAACTGATACTTTTGATCTTGTCTTCTGGTGTAAAACAGCTTTAACGAAATGGAATTTTATCGGCAAACTTAGAAGGTGCTTTCATTTTGCCACAATACTCAAACATATAGAGGTTTGAGTGGAGAGAGGAGGGATTTATTAGGGGGAATGGAGAGAGAATAGTCTCTCTCCATTCCCCCTAATATCTCCTCTCCTCTCTCCATACCTATGTATCTTTCTTACTCTTTACTATTCTCTTCTCTCTCCCCAATTTTTTTCTCTGTTTTCTTCCATGTTTTTTCCTTCCTACCCATATTTATGTATCTTCTTTACTCTCTCCCTACTATTTTTCTGTTCTGTCTCCCCTTTTTCCTGTGTTTTATTCCATGTTTTTCTCCGCCCTATACATACTTTTCTGCTTTCTGTCTTTTTCCTTTTCTGCTCACCTTACTTTATCTTACAAAAAATTTAGAGGCTTTCGTTAATCAATTGCGAAGAAAAGCCATTGTATTTATTGTTATATTGTAATATTTTTATTACTTGAAATTTATTCCCTGGGGCTCGTTTACATGATGCAAAGTTTACATGAACTAATGAGCTCGCATTCGCCTTTCTCGTGGTACTTTTTACTTTTTATTTCTCTATATAATTTCTTTGCCTTGGGTTCAAAATTGCATCGTGTCAACTATCCTTTATCCTGTTTTATTTGACATCCTTTATTTGATTTTTCTGATAAAATACTTTAATCTAATTTGCTCACGTTCACAATTGAATTAAAACTGTTGTGTTTACCTTTAATTTAAATGCACTCGAGATCATAATTGTATTTTAACAACATTTTAATGCTGTGTGTGTATTTAGTTGGTAAGCCTTAACTAATAAATAAATAAATAAATAAATAAATAAATATTGTGACAGCGTAGTAGACTTAAAAAAAAAGCATATTTCACTATCTTTTTGATAAAAATAAATACATCCGTAATATTATAGAATTATATGATTATTTAGAATGGATGTTTTCTTTTCTTTGTAAGCAGGGAACATCTGTATTTCATAACCAAAAATATTATAAAATTCCCAACAAGTGACGTAGTAAACAGACAAGTGTTGCCATCCTAACACTAAACAGTCTAATATTTCATTTAGCTTCTATATAGTGACGAAATATATTTCGTATGGCGTACCTAAAATACTCTTACTGACGATTCTCTGACGTCATATTATAAATAACTTTCGCCGTTCGTAAGATCGTCAGCACTGTATTGCAATTCAATACGATATTGTTAAAATTGTGGCACAGCCATGTTTGATTCAATTTTATTGGAATTTATTTAAAATAGCTGTAGCTGGCATCACTGACTGAATTAATTTTATTTGAAGATCTGTAATTGTTCCGAAATCCTGGTTTTATTTGTGTTGTTTACCATCCTATCTTCATGAACTAATCCATTAAATAATGCTGCATAAATATTGTAACAAGATCGGAGAATACAAGTAGTTAGAGGTGCGGAGGATTTCTGCTGGACGGTGAAATTTACATTATAATAAATATGATCATTATTCATGTGGATGGATATAAGGGAAGAGGAGTACGAGTTTAGTCTTTGAAGAAAAGATGGATGAAGTTCATGTCCACAAAGGATTTTATAAAATAGATTTATAAAAGAAAAAGACATAATGCGCTGGCCTCAAGTGAATTGGGATAAACAGAAGGATGATGAATACGATGTTAACGTAGGCTTGGTGTATGTATACGGTGTATGTTTTGGCGCCGGAATTCACTCTCTTTAATTGCCTCGTACTGCGGGGTATGATATGCCGATAACGGCCACTCGAGCTGCAAATACTCTGCCATGTTACTTCCATCGTGTTAAATATAAAATTACTTGTACGTCAATCATAATATTTCCGTGAATTCGACCGCTTTTTGGGTTCCATATCGCGAAAATTGGAGGGGTTTATTTGAACATCAATGATACTGGCCACATGTAGACATTTTTATATTTTCAGAAGCTATATCGGGTACATATCACTACACACAGTTAGCCGCAATATTGACAAACTTTGTTTGCGTTATCAAACGTAGAGAACGTATAGAGGTTTATGTTTTTATTTTATTTTTTTGGTTTCAATACATACATTACTTTTACATATTTAGTAAAAGAATAGCCTTTTGTACAGACGTAAAAAAAAACAAACTTTTTGGCACTAGCTTCCACACTAGGATTCCCTTTGTGTTTTTACTCTGTATGGCAGAAATAAATGATTTTCTTTCTTCTTCTTCTTAACTCTTTCTTCTTTGTCATGGAAGCTAGTCTCTTTTATCCAGAACAATAATACTGTAGGCAACTGATCTAAATAATTTATTAAAATTATGTCGTATCTAATTTTACTTATATCAAATAAAATCTCTTAGTAAGTTTCTGTTAAATTATTTGGTAGATATACAAATTTTGTTCCATTTTTTTATTTATCTAGCAGTTAGCAGTTCTTAGAGGTGGCAAAATAGATAGTAATATCTACAGGATCCTCGGTCAGGGGGGCTAGACAAGTTGCATTTTGACATTCGAATCGACAAACAAAATGTATGTAAATGACATTAGTGACAGCCCGATTTGTCGAAAGCTTGTGTCATTTCCATACATTTTGTTTGTCGATTTGAATGTCACTACGAACGTCTAGCCCCCCAGTTGTTGTGACGAAAGGTATGTCCGCGTAAGTCTCTGATACAGAAACAAAGACAGAAAAACTCCTTGCTCCAATTAAACACCGGTGTTGAAAAAAAATGACAGTGCACGTGAACTCGTAGACAGTTACATTACTCATATTGTAATTAACTTTCGCCCATTCGTGCAGCCTGTGACTGGCATAAATTGATCGTCCGACTATTGCAAGCTTGCAGGTGCTTACGAACAATTAAAATGCTGTTGTGTCGGATTACGTCATTATACTTACGTTGAATATTAACTAAGTCTTTTCCTATTCTCGGAGTATCGTGAATGCGGGGAAAGAATAACAGAATGATTTAAATGCAGATATCTTGTGAATCTGTAGCCGCATAAAGCCAGCGTGGTACTTAGTATTTTTTTTTTGCGTCTAGAAATGCTTTATGTACCGGCGTGGTGGACTATAGTCTAACCCTTCTCATGCTGAGAGGCGACCCGTGCCCAGCAGTGGGACCGTAAGTATATGGGTTGATGCTGGTAATGATGAATCTGTGGATCTACTATCTGTCTAAACTGTTCCACTTTTGGGCTAAGGCCTCCGTCTCCCTTTCCCAAACAAATCTCTTCTCTGCTCATAGGGGATAGTCTTTAGGGTAGGAGACTAGGAGTCAAGCTCGTTCCTCCATCTTCGCCACAGTAGACTTATCCTACGTCCTAGAAGCCTATTCGTACGGGAATCGAATCCGAACCCAGCGGAAGTCAATCGTTCGACCATTGCCAATCGAGCCTTCAAACCTTCGACCAATGATAGCTTCAAAGCGTCTAAAGTCACAGATTATCACGCCTATATTTCCCAAAGGGTAAGGCAAAAGAGTAGATACTAATGCTTTAGGTACACTAGTCCAGATATTTAAGTCCTAGGTTATGAGTGTTATGACCTATTGCCATTAACCACGCTCAAATCCAAACTCCGAGCTGCTACAGAGAATTTTATAGAAAAACCTTAACACTGTTTGACCTGGGAATCTAACCCAGGACCTTAAGCGTAGCAGTTGCCCTTACGACCAAAACAGGCTAATGAGTCAGAGACCAATAAATTTGATTATACCCTGGATCAACCTGTCAACCATGTAACCTTCAATAATTTTACGCCATTGAGTACTCCTTACTCTTAATGGTCAGAACAAACATGATAATGAAGCTCCATTTAAAGTAATTAATAATTCAAAGGGAACCTTTGTCAGCCCTGACGGCGGGTTCAACCGCTGTTATGTATTACTAACATAAACAAATAGATCAACTGAATTTTCATCTCTATTTCGTGAATTTACGGACGATGTGCGGAAAAACTTGGATGGATTTTGTGGTGGGTGTGTAAGTGTCATCTGAATTAAATGGTCTAGTGATTAATTTATCTAATACATATTCTTTTTGTCACCAAATGCTAGACAAAAAGTTATGTGCTTGTTTCTGGTATTTTTCCGTTAAATTACTATAGGCAGATAATTTGACCAGGTGTTGATTTTCCGGGCCAGCGAATGTTTTTAGCTTTTTTATGAATTTCTCAGAAGCAGATCGTAGTTTGGGTCTTATTGGATTAAACATACTGAAGAACGGGTCACATACGGTACATTAGCACACCTCCGCCCAACTCTTCAGTGACAGGCGTGATGGTCTCTCTTCCTGTAAAGTGGATGCGGTTAATAGATATACTAAGTAAAATGTCCATATCAAGTTGTTAGAAGTGAAAATAAAATGTATTTACAATGAAGCGGCAAATATCAAGCATAATTGTGGTGCGTCAGGTCGTGAAGATTTTGTGTTTTTTTATGAAATAGGGTGGTAAACGAGCAGACGGATCGCCTGATGGTAAGCGATCCGCCGCTCATGGAACCTGCAACACCAGAGGAGTAAAAGTGCGTAGCAGGTCTTTTAGATTTTGTGATTATAAATAGCTGTTAAAAAGCTTGAACATTAGTTTTGTGACCAAGAACATACCGTCGAAATAGCCTATCGTATAGAGTGGCTACGTAAAAGTAAATACGATTGTATGACGCGGTACCGAGTTTTTAATGGTACCGGGTCCTGGATGGCTTCATGCTCCGTGGAAATTCAAATTCATCTTTTTTTATTTTTCATCGACCCATACCGCGAGCCGTACGATTTTTTTTATTGCATTCTGACAATGACAATGGGAGTTGGAATTTTATAGATCGCTTTTTTTTAAAAAGGTTTCACTTTTGACTAGTAAAAAAAAAGTAGATAATATGTAGGTAACTAGGGATTAGGTACTATAACGTATGCTACGTTGAAAGTAATACGTATTCCCTTAAATTGTGTTTTTTTTTGTGTTGTCTAATTTTGTGAAGCGAACAAAATGTTTTTATTAAAGATTATTCCTAAAATATTTTAGATCTTAAAGGCATGTTCCACCTCTGAATAGTCGTTATAACCGCCGGATAAATTCAAATATGGAACAAAATTTGTAACTACCTAATTACCTATGAATCTATCTGCCAAGTATTTTAAAGGGCCTCATAATAACAGAATTTCTAGAAATCGATATATTGCGGGTTAAAAATATTAATTAGTGCCCCAAAGGATTTATGCCATATAAAATATATTTATTTTATCTACTTATGACCTCTTATCACTTAAGTAGCCTCAAGATAGTTGTACCTACATAAACGCTTATATAAACCTGTCCCCATTGTAAAGGGATTTAATTATAAACTGTATAATTCAATTTTGTCCTACCAATTATTTTCGCGATCGTAAAATTTTCAATGAAATTCTGTGCCTCTGTTTATGACTTTATTGAATTAAATTTACTTGAAATATTTATTAATTTACTTATATATTTTAATATCTAAGTTATTTAAATATGTTAAGTCTATTTAGATTATTAACTTGGATGATCCATTCCTACAAGATGGCTACTCATAAATACATCCATACCATTTATGTATGTAATTAAATGCACCACCAAGTTAAAATAGAGTTGCTATTATCTCATGATCGTATAACTTTTAAGTACCTACTCATAACAGAATAATTTGACAGAACGTTTGGTACAATGACTGAACGATTGGCTTCTGCGCCTAAGGTTGTTAAGTTCAATTCCCGCACGGAACATATATTTGTATGGACTACAAGTCTTTGAACAGGTTTCAGAATTCATATATGAGAGAAATTTTACTTGTACGTAAACCAACCTAAGAGAACGTGGTAAATTTAAAAGCATGGCAATATTATATGTAAAAAAATTACAAGTGATTCAAGATAAAACAGATGCCTATTAAAGTACCTATAACCATTAGAGTGCCAGCGTCTTTACGCTAATGCGTTGAAATAATCAGCTAAAATGTTCGGCGTAACAAACCGCTGAATTATTTCAAATAATGGCCCGCGGGGGAGAGACCGACAGAACGCAGGGTAAGACGTCATTTCCCCCATGCGACAGTACCAATAATGCTCTAGAGCTGCCCCCGTTATTAATAGAGGTGTGCTGACTCGACTAATTAAGTTGTCTAGTCAACCGAGATGTATGTTTATTCGAGTGTTGCTAGCTTAATTGGATGCATTTAGTAATATGATCAATTACTATTTGTAATTAATTAATTGACCCGTCTCATTTTTTTCGCACTTTTGTCAGTATCAAACAAAATATACTAATACTAATAATAATTTTAATAAAAATAATTTTTAATAATACTTTTTAGTATGTACAATTATTATATATAAAACAAAGTCGCTTTCTCTGTCCCTATATCCCTATTTATGCTTAAATCTTTAAAACTACGCAACGGATTTTGATGCGGTTTTTTTACAACACTTAAGTATAACTCGAGAACTGCTGGACCGATTTTCACGGTTTTTGATTTGATGGATTTGTCACCACCTCGAATAACAAAATAACTAAAAAAAAATGGTGTAACGGGGTTCAAACGCGAGTGAAGTTGTGGGAATCAGCTAGTTAATAATAAAATAGGACGAACCTATTGCCATTAACCAGGCATAAATCCAAACCACGATCTAGCACTGGCGATTTCCCCGAGCATCGCAGTTGCAGGTCCACTAGACTAACGAGGCAGTTCAAGCTAAGTGATCTAATAAATCTAGAAATAAGGTAGGACAAAGTCGAAGAAAACTGTACAACAAACTACCTAAATAAACAAAGTAGGTCCGAGTTAGACGATATCTAGTACAATTTGCTAAATACCTAGATACACAGCGCTGTGTTTCTTGTTAATAAACTGTCCTGGACAGCAAATAAATGTTCTAGACAAATACACGAGTCTCTGTCAACGGTACAGACATTCTATCTCTACCTATCTAAATTATTTAAATTTGAACTTTATGTCAATGACGTTAAGGTCTTCGTGACATAGATATGCTATGCTTTTTTACACTGAGTGAGTTTTATCGTAGTTATTTAGATCGTATCATTATTTTGTTTGAAATTTTCACATAAAACACCAATAAAACTTCTCAACCGATTAGCAGCCGCACTTACGACGAAATACCTACTGATATACAGTACACCTTTGTCTAACCATTGGGACACAAACGTGATGGTATGTTAGGTTTTTAAGACCTTTCTTAAGTATGATTGTTTCTCTGTGAATCGTGGCCCGTCGCAAATTTCATATTTACCAAGTTTATTGCTAAGAAATTAAAAAATTTGATTTGAAATTCTCATCTTGGATTTGAAATTTATCATAGTCTATAGTAGTACACACACACGCACACGCACACGCACACGCACACGCACACGCACATGCACACGCACACGCACACACACACACACCACACACACACGTCAAACTTATAACAGCCGTCGCCATTGTTGTTTGCGTCGGGGGTTAAAAAAGAACTGTACCTCGTCGAAACTTCACTTACATACAATACATATAATAGAGCATGTACGCACGGCTACGTATCAAGCTATTAATTTTACCAGCAGGCCTTTCATCGTACTGAATAGTACAGCTTATACTGGAAAGTAAAGCTTAAATTGTTCCATTTAAACCAGTAGAATTTGGAACATTCAATTTATAGTTATCATGGATTTGCGACTGACTAAACCTGACTGATTACAATTTAGAATATGTAGGTATTTATCTCATTAAACATCCGATAACAATATTAATATTGAATATTGGGTATTCAACTATCGTCAAGCTTTCCAGCAAATCGAGTGTTAAATCTAGAGAGTTTCGACTTGATTTTGTTAAAGGTGACTAACACGACACACTAAATCGTATCAACTGTACGATACATGCAAAAAAAAAGTTGTATGAATTATTATAAGGTGATTATGGTGATGTTTTGGTCACATCGCCGATTAACCCGATGAATTTTAGTAGGTATTTACATAAAAGGACAGCCAAGCTCAATTACTGAGCAACCTATTGTCATTTTCGGGATTCATACTGTAATATTCGCTTATGGGAACACTGTTTTGAATACAAAACTTCCTTTCTGTTATCTGGGAAGTCCAGCGCCAAATATTTTTTTGCTGTATAATTTATACATGTGAAAGAAAGAAAGAAGGGAAGAAACATTTATTTGAAAGTCAAAGCTTAAAACAAAGCTTGAATGCGTCAATCGAAATTTTTACAAAACCGCAGTTGCGTACGACTTTACTAAACGGTTAAGAGAACTAATTTCGAGAAGTAGATCTATAAGTACACTGTTCGCCAAATTGTTAGAGTGGAAAGCGACAACAACTTTTTTTTATAGTTGAGAAAGACTTGGATTATGACAATTAGGAGCGTCCAATAGTGTAGTGGGCTTACTCCTTTATGTTGGAATTCACAACAGTTATTCATTCACCCGTCAATAATAATTAGTATCTGTTATATTGCAGAGTTCGTAAACCTTTGTTTAATTCGGCGTTCTGTGTTCGTAAGGTCATATGAGATAAATTTTACGGCTGAACTATGTATTGATGTAATTTATTTACTGTATTTAATACTATCACTGTAGATGTAATGAAAAATTCACACAATTCGTTTAAATTTATTTGAGGTCAGTCAGTTTATTTTAGATGTTCCGTTAATTCTATTACTTGTAAACACTTTTACACAGCTTCTTACAGTTTCATAGATCACTATCCTCCTAGCCTTCTCCTAACTATGCTGGGGTCGGCACATGAAGCGAGCCATCAGACCTCCACAACCTAATTTCTAGGTAATACAATTGTCAGATTTTTAGGCTTCTAACTACCAAACTAGAATCGGCGACTATACGTGTTCTTCGAGGCACGGGGTATCACCACCGGGGTTTTACCAGATCAACGCAGTTATTACTTAGCAAAGAGCTTCACAGTGTTATAGATGTATCCATAAAAATACACTGACAAGTTCTGCCCATAAAATTTTCTCAGAGCAACTGAAATTCGTGGAACCAAGGTGAAAAATATAGGGATTACCACACAAGAGGGGATGACGTCATCAGCTGCCACTTGACCCAGATGTGATAAAGATGATATACAGCCGCTGTTTCACCGCTGTATTTTATAAAATAATCCAAGGTGTTGGCTGATCGATGGCCCACACGCTCCGAGGTAGATTTAAAAAAGTTTTTATTCTGTTGTGAAATAGAATGGACATTTCATTTCGGATTCGAAACTTTTATAACAATCGTCGTATCTGAAACACAGAATAAATAATAACAGAATGGCCACTCTCCGCCCCTACCTAACGTCACATACCTCAGGTCCCCCGCATCCTGCCGGTGTTCTTGCCTGACTGCCAACAAACCCTACTCACCTTCACGCACACATTTGCACGTGTACAAACGTAATTTTGACAAGTTTGACATTTGGTATTGTAGTGTGCAGCGGTATCGGAAAGTTTGTATGGAGTGTCACAGGTGTGTCTGAACTGAAATGAATAAAGATAATCACCATGTCCATACCGCGATAAACGGTTACGTCACATTTTTTTAGCAATCGGTACCACTTACTTATTCCTTACACTATCCATTCTTGTCACCCGACACATTCCTCGAAGCATTCTCATCTCAGCTGGGATGCAAGCTGAGATGAGAATGCTTTTTGTAGCCCAACATTCAGACCGTAGAATAGAATAGAATAGAACGAAATGTTATTCTATTCTAGATTCTAGTTTATTGCTTTCAATATTGCAGTCACATTGTTACAAAATAACTATACATATAATAATACTAAAAGCAAACGGTTCAAACGTCAGCTCATGCTTAGGTCCCCATAGGGGATTGCCCAGTGCTGGTTTTCAGCTTGAACCCTTGACTCCCGTTTACAATAACGATAAGCAAGTAGGTATTTGTTTTGGTAATTAAAACCGTACAACTCCTTCAGCTTTTCAACAAAGCAGGCCATATGAAATTCCCGTTATAGTCATGTTGAAGTCATGTGGTGATTTTAGAGAAGAGATCTCCGCATCCAAAACAAAAGGTCACAGTAAATTAACGATATTCTATTCTCATTAATTGTCTTCTAATACTAAATATTACAGGAACAATCGACGATAAGATTTTCTTTCAATCTGCCGGATCCCAGTAATATATTAAATGTGTTTAGATATACCACGAGATGTGTTAACACACAATAGCGTCGCTCTCTCGACACGTCGTGCTTTGTTGTGGCGGAAACAAACGCGGCGCTGAATCGCTGATACGGGATATCTATAAAAATAAACTAGGCCTGCCCCGCAGTACTACCTGTTTTGAGCTTGTTTTTGCCAGTTCGTGGAAATTTTCACACTAACTTAAGGAGTTTGTAGGCTTTATAAAGGATGGCGATTGATTTACCTGAGTTGTGTAGTATAACTTAAATTTAATTTAACGTTGTATAGTATTGGTAACATATAACATGTTGGAAACAGTTATAATTTGTATCTTTACAAATTATCTCGAGATAAAGTGATTAGTTAAATTTTCACAAAATGCTATGTATCACCACTTAGATGGGTCCGATCAAGTGTTTAAAGAATGGCAAATAATAAAAAGTTTACAATAGAGAAGAAACGACTGTGATTGAATGATCACTGATGTCGTATCCTTCCAATTCGTTTGTGTCATTTGTTTCTTGGTTGTCGCAGCGGCAAATGGTTGATCGCTCGATTTAGATTTATTTATTATGGGTGAAAAATAGAAAGGTAGAAATGGCCCGCAAAATTAAAATGGTTTCTCACAGTGACGACACAGAAAGTAATCGCGTCATTAAAAATACAATATAATTCACTAGATACAAAACCTCTAGGTACTTAAAAATTATCATCATTGCTGCATCAAAGTGCATTAAAATGTCCAATTCTGAAAACGTCCAACTTCCAAACAAGGCATTTTGCTAGTTGGCACACTGTTTGCCAATACTTATGTACCGGCCTGTTTGACAACCTCCAAGTAAGATCCCGTTAAATTTACTTGGCAGATAAATTCATACAAAAGTTGTTCCATTTTTAAATTTATCTGGCGGTTAAAGGCTATCCAGTGGTGGTGAAACAGGCCCTTATTAAAATAATTTAGTAAGTACGCAGTTGTGAACATTGTTATCGCTATTAGACTTGCTGCCGCACTCAGAACTATCAATTAGCGTTAATAAATCGTTAACAAACAGCGGCCACTATATCTTGGCCTGCTTTTCCATATTTAAGTTTGTTGTCAGTGTACTAAGATACATAATATATTGGGTCTCTATTAGCTAATGACTTATAACGTTTAGTAACGTCTCTGAGTTCGACAGTAAGTGTAGTAGACCTGAAATTTAAGAAAGAAAAATCCAGTTTAACTTTTAATTAGGCGGATCATGCGAGCGGCTCGTCCTTAACACCCCATTCTTACACTATGGCGGACTTGCACCAAGCGATCATTAGCCCCGACGTAGACTTTGATAAATTCAGTAGAAAATAAACGAAGTCGAGTTAAACCTGGCCTGTAGACACGGCAATTTGTCACTCGTTTATACGTGACGTTCACGTATTTAGAACGACGTTTACGTGTTTGTTTAACTCGCTGTTTAACTTGATGAGGTTAGCGAGCTTTGCACTAAAAGAAAACTACAGTGCGTGTTTTTTCTAATCGTAAAATAAAAAAAAAGCATGTCATACTTATCAGAATATGTTGAAACATAGAAAGTTTTAAAGTACCGGGTGTTATAAGTTTGACGTGTCTGTGTGTATTTGAAAGGTGAATTAGTCGGCAGTGTTCTTAGCTATGTTTGAGGAAAATCGGTCTAAGATGGCCGCCGCTACAAAATAGCGGATTAAATATTTTTTCACAACTCCAATATAGGTATCAAATGAAAGGGCTTAACTAGGAGAATACTATACACTATGATAAATTTCAAATCTAAGATAGCCGTCACCACAAAATGGCAAATTACATTTCGTGTCGGGGGTTTTCTATATTTAAAATTTATGATGGTTCGCTCTAGCCTTATTAAATGTAACGTAAACATACCGAAAAACTGTGGGTGTACAGAGAGTAGGTTTAGGCAGAGCTCAGCCTAACCTTTTAGAGAATAAAGGGGTGATGGTACGTGTGTTTTGTTTATATTGTGTGAATCATAGTGTTTATACATTATACACCACACGACCAGAAAAACATAAATTAGCGATTAAACTAATTCTGTGGTCAACCGTAACTTATGAAAATTACCACGAACCTACCCGGCAGTCACTCATAATTAGCCAGCACATTTCACAACACATAAGCAAGGAACAGATTTGTCTCAACACGCGCGTTCTCATTTACATGATCGTAATGTTTATTACGCGGTTGACACATAAATAGCTGCATTTTCGATGTAAGGTCATTCGATTTGCATAGTGCAGTGCCTGTTGTCTGTCCTCTTTCTAAGTGTATTTTTTCATAGTATATTTTTGACTGAACTGCCTCGTTAGCCTAACGATCCTAAGCGCGGCTGCTACGCTAGAGGACCTGGGTCGATTACCAGGTCTAGTAATCTCAGTGGCAGCTCGAAGTTTGGGCTTGAGTCCGGTAAATGGCAAAAGGGGCACCGTATATTACATGGAAGCATGCCGGCGGCAGCGAACAGAGGTGCACATTAGTACTTACACCTCTGCCCAACCATTCGGGGAATAAAGGCGTGATGGTATCGTATATTATTTTTTCTTCGGCTATTGTTTGCTAGATAGATGTCTACAAGCAGAAATATGATGAAGACTATAAAACGTTCGTCTGTTTATAATCGCGTGGTGTGTAACTAATGTGTTCCTAGCTTTTCTCGCTAATAATAAAATGTGTGTCGAAACGCGACAGTTGATGACGCAGGTCGTCTTCAACTCAAAAGCTTTTTCTATATTAATATTTATGTTGGTCTGTGTGTCGAAAGATTAACTTCTAACAACCACACCAGAAGCTTTTGATGATGTTTTCGTGTAATATTGTATTTTATTTAGTTTACCACTAAGTACAATTAATTATAATTATTTAGTAGGTATTCACACTGAATTATAAAAAATCTTCGTTTACCTATTTATTAGCAAAAGATGTAAAAATTCCATCAGGATAATGGACTAAAGAAATTGGAAATTTGGTGAAAACAAACATGATATTCAATAGAACTCGTCAAGATACCAAATTATAGTAAAAAAAATGTCTGGGCCTGGGTCACTAAGTATCGATATATCTGCATAGTTCTAGTCGGTAGGAGTCCAGCATAACCCTTCGTCTTCCGTGGCTAGGTACGTGGGCTATGAAGAATTTCCATTTCCACTGAAAAATAAAGGTTTATATCAAAGCTACGTGGGCGGTCTCCTCTCCATCTCTAGATTGACAGCCAGAATAATAAACAGCGCTCTTTTACACCCGACATAAAACTTTAATTACGAATCACCATCACAAATGTAACGCAAAGAAACTGAATTTAGTGCCAGTAAAGTTGTGCAAAGAAAAATATATGACGTATTAATTCAGTGTTAGTGGGCGGGCAGACGACTGGTTATAATCGGTGGAAATAAACAAAACATACCTAGACCGGGACATACGTTTGGTCTAGGTACTTTCGGGAAAGGGGCATTTAGGGAAAGGGACTATTTAGAACCAAGGGACATTCTGGGAAAGTCACATTCTATCTATACCATCACGCCTATATTTCCAATTCGCCTATTATATGGGTTAGGCAGAGGCGTTCTTAATGTACACCCTCACTTCGCCAGCATGTCCAAATCCAAACACCGAGCTGATACTGACAATTTTATAAAAAATCCCGATAAATTTTTTCGAACCGGGAATCGAGCCAGGCTAAAAAAGCGGACCGTCTATGTCAGGCCTAATAATACTTTCTGCAAAACTTTATAAAACAGACGGGGCTTGTTTACGCACGTTGATTGGTCATTCTCTACATAATTATGTTATTACAGCATTAACGCTAGCAGCAGAGGAAATAATACTCGAGATTCTTAAAAAAGCTAAACGTTAATTTTGAAGAAAAAATACCTATGTAAATTAATTTTTACGCCTTAATAATAAGGCTAGAGGCATAATAACTTATAGGAGTTCCACTTAAAATTAAGGCTAATATTCAGAGACGATGCTAAGCATAAAGTACCGCTTTCGTATGTCTGATATAGGGAAGCGTAAGTTTACGCTTAGTGTCGTATTTGAATATTAGCCCAAGAGCCACTTTGGGTGCTTAACTTAGCAAACGATAGTAGTGAAGAAACGTAATCGTAGTTGGTGACATTGTAAAGCGGTGCGCTCCGCTAGGTGCCTTCTTGTAGACAAACATCGCTCTTGAAGTAAAGCTTTTAGCTTGGCGCTTAGGGTGACCTCAACCTAAGTTGTCATATGCTGTGCTAAAAATAATCCCATCCACACACTAAGTGGGGATTAGCGTAGTTATAACTTAGCCACAAACTCTGTTATTAATCATTTTCATTAAATAAAAAGGATCCAGACTGGTGTCAACAATACCTCAAGAGTTAAATTAAACATAGTTTTAAACAATGCTGATGTTACGTGATGTGAATATAATTATCTTTTGTGTGTACTTAATTAGATTTGAATAAAATAAAATTGTTTTATATCACTTCTAACAAAGGTACGATTCGTTTCTACTCACGGAGTATTAATTATACATTGTGTTTTGTTGTTTACAACGGTGGTATTTCATTAGAGTTAAAGCGTTATAGAAAATATTTATTGAATTGTTTGTTGATTGGTTTTTGTTATTAATAGTTTAAAAGTTTATAATACCACTTATGACACACTCTGACTAACTAAGCTTATTTAATTAACAACAGCAACACACACTAAACTTCTCTCAACTTTCTCAATCGGCGACTCCTCATGTATGCACACGATGAAATCTTCATGCTTTAACACCTTTGATATTCAGAATTTACTGGCTTTAGAAGGCAGTAAAAGTTATCATATTATAAGACAGTTATATATATATATATGCTTTACCTTAGTCAAAATATAATTAATAGTTTCGGGACTGTGATGTTTTTAAACATTGGCTGTGTTCAACGACTTTCGTTGCTGACCGTCAGCATCATCATCATGTCAGCCAAAAGAGGTCCACTGCTGAACAAAGGCCTCCCCCATTGACTTCCACAGGGACCGGACGTATGCTGCCTGCATCCAACGACTTCCAGCGACCTTACCAGGTCATCGGTCCATCTCGTTGGAGGCAGTCCCAGGCTGACCGTACCGTCCCCAAAAAATTTGGGTAGACAGTAGTCAGCTTACGAGATTCATGTTTTGTCCAAGATTGTGTAGGTACGTAATAGGTAATAACAACGTAGGTACCACGAAATATTTGTCAAATCGCAGGTGATGTCAGCTCATCTACTGCTTACACATCCCTTTGGGGACTTATTATTTCTAACGTAATCTAAATCAAGACGCAAATGTCATTGGCTGTCTGGGTGCCTAGACAAGTTGCAATTTGACATTCGAATCGACAAACAAAAAGAATATGTAGAAATGACATTAGTGACAGCCAGATTTATCGAAAGCTTGTGTCATTTCCATACATTTCGTTTGTCGATTCGAATGTCAAATGGCAACTTGTCTACAGGCCCTGTAGACCGAATTCTTTCGTAGTCTGTACAAAGCTTCTCTCCTCACGTCGATCAGATAAATAAGTTATTCGACAATTTTGCATTCGCCTCCTTCACCTGAAAACCAGTCATCATTATTCACAATAACTCCGAGACGAACCTCTACAGAATATGTTATGAGATCAAATTGTGCAAGAAATAACTTTGATGGTCCTTGGCACGTGAACCTATGCCCTTACACGGCGTGTTTACAGGAATGTACTCCGCATTTTAATGGCGTTATTATAGTTCTATCGTACACAACAATAGTTCATGCCCTGATAAAAAACCGGCTGTGAAAATGGAACCGTTTTTTATAGTTTTTATTTGTCAAATGCTTTATTGACAGCTTGTCAATGTCATCTTAGTGTCAAAGTAATAGTAGGGTAAACCATCGAAATGTTAGATCCATTGCTTTACCAAGGTATTTTTTTTTTTTAACAGTTGTTTCTTTTCCAACTGCTTGCTTTAATGCTTTCGAGCGTATGTGCTATGTGTAATTTTTAAGCAAAATTCACTCGCAAACTAAACAATAGTTAGTATCTACCCGTTAAACTCCGGTGATTTCGACGTTGAATTTTGTTAATTACGTAAAAACCTAATACAGTTATGTTCGGGGCTTGTTGAAGGTATTTTTTTGTAACTTTTAACAATAGCTTGTTCAAACAAAGGGTGGTCAGTATAAATGCTATTTCATTTTAACTCAATATCTTTTTTGTTTCAAACGCCTTATAGGACTGAAAAAAATTGGTACAAAGAATTGTTGAAAATTTCCTAAAAGTAGAGAATAGTCAAGTTATTAATTTGCAAAGAGAGTTCGATAGATTATAGCTGCTCTGCTACCTACATACCATCATCACGCTTGTATTCCCCGAACTCATAACTATAATCAAATTGCTAATTAATGTATTTTTATCACTATTCAATAAAAACCTACTAGAATACTGATAACCCCGCGCAGTTCAGTAGTTCTCGAGATTAGCGTGCAAAGGCAAAGGCGTTACAAATGTATATCTTCTCGTATAATACAAAAACAACATTTTTCTTTAGGTAATAAGCATAGATAAATAATCATTTAAATCACTTTAAATTACTAAAAGTTAAATAAATTAGATAACAGTTAGCTAGTTTAGCTACGTATATTAGATATGCTAGCCAACATTTTTATGTAGTAATGTCGAGAAACTTATGTTTTAATTGAATTATCATGCATATTTAGTCTGCCTCGTTGGTCTAGTGTTCCCAAACGCGACTGCTACGCTACAGGTTCTGGGTTTGATTCCCGGGTCGAACAGTGTTATTGGGTTTCTCTGTGAAATTCCCAGTATCAGCTCGGAGTCTGGATTTGTGCCCGGTTGATGGCAATAGGCTCGCCCCTTATTACATGGGACCTAAATATACCGTATAATTGGGGGTTTACAATTGTATACATATACTTACATTACAGAAAATACGGCGTGAAAACCTACTGTTGTTTAGACAATAAGTCAAATTCTTAGCTGCTGTGTTGTATTGGCTATGCTATGACTCGCCATAAATGCTGTAGGTCACAATATTAATGTGGTAAGTAATTAGTTGTGACAAAATGTTTAAATTTGACAGGCGTGACGTGTGAGACTGGTCCTTGACATACTGTTTAGTCGTTATCTCGTCGAGAGGTTTACGTACGACGTACGACCGCGATAAACCGTGTTCATGTTAGTATTTAGTTTAGAGTTTATGTTAGTAAATCTGATTTGCAAATCAATAGAGTGAGAAGCAACCCGAATGAGTTTTGGTCAATTTCAGTGTTTTCTACCTTTTTTGTGCTGATCAGGGTTAACGCATTAAATTAAATTTAAGATGGCATAAAAAGCTGTAGCGGACGTTATGGAACATATATGCAACGTCATGTTCATAACAAGTTAAGAGCTTATTTTTTTAAAACGAATCAAATTTTGAAAATGAGAATTTAGTAGGGTACCGTAAAAAACATTTTCATGTACTTTATATATTATATTAACAAACGTTATGTCCTTTACAAAGAACTAATTATTTAAAAAAATACAAAAATCCCAATGATGAATAAAAAAATCGACCTTAGGAATTCTCTTTTGCAAAATTTATAACTTTAGGAAATGCTGCATAAAATATGTAAATTTACATAATGAGAAACATGAAAATATTAGCCCAATTATCGGACCAGACGAAGCCGGCATTGCGCCCCAATCCCCGGTTGTCGAGTGGCACTCAGTACCATCGAGTGACGAGTGATACAGGCACTGATGATGAGCTCTCAGGTTTTGCAGGGGAAGAGCATTACTTAACCTGTTCTTGAATATTAAAAAGTGAACTATAGTGTTCTTCTGTAAAAACCATTCACCTTATAGAAATTGCAGTCATATTTATCTCTTTTTTATAAAAACTAAGGTATCGGTTTCATTGCGCCTTTTTCGCAGAGCTGTAAGCACTAATGCTGTAATACTGTACACCCACTGTTCAACAGTATGATTAGATTTCATATAATATAGGGCGAGCCTATTGCCATTCACCGGGTGGGTACAAAATTTTGAACTGAGAATTACATAGAAAAATACAATAAATAGTACTGCTCGACCCGGGAATCTAATCCAGCACCTCGAGCACAGCATTCGCGCATACGACCACAAGACTTACGAGAGAGTTCCTAAAATACAATATAATAATAAATATGTATTACTGATAGAATTGAACAAAGTATAGTTACTTTTGTCGCTATCGTTATTTGTCCCTCTTCAGACAAAATGGAGATATTACGGTTCTATTTAAATAAATCACAGAGTAAACAACGTCTAAACGAAACATAAATCTTTGTAGGTATTTGTTATTTATCTGTGGTCTCTAAGGGTCTGTCCATTACCGTCAGACACTTCAAATAGTTATGATAACAAATTGAAGATGCCGCCGCCCATTTGTCTGCGTGTAAGACATTTTAAGCGTTCGATATATCGATTTATCGGGCTTTTTAAGAGTAAGACTGGGTGTATAGTATAAGCCTGATGGTATGTTTATGCTTATATAGATCACTTGCTTTGCGCCAGCGCAGCGGCTTCGCCCGCTATCCCACGGGAATCATACATTTTACCGGGATAAAAAGTAGCCTATGTGCTATTTCAGACTAAGTATATACTATCTCTCTTTGGCGACGTCTGTGGTCTAGTGGTTCGAGTACCGGACTGCTGATCACGAGGTCGTGGGTTCGATTCCCACAAGACACAAACATTTATGTGATGAACGTAGGTGTTTGTGTTTGTCTGGGTGTTTCCTATATATTATAAGTATGTATTTACAACAAAAAAAAGTAGTAGTATATTAGTATATTAGTAAAGTATATTAGTATTATATCCATTGTCTAGTACCCATAGTACAAGCTCTGCTTAGTTTGGGACTAGATGGTGCTGTGTATAAATGTCCCAAGATATTTATTATTATTATTATTATTTATCTCTATGCCAAATTTCATCCAAATCCATTCAATCGTTTTTGCGTGAAAGAGTTACAAACACATCCAACACATTAATAATATTAGTAAGAAGAATGTTTCAAAGGCATCCAGCACAAGAATAAAGCCCTGTACCGCAATTGTCATAGCACTCAAAATCAGATATAGCGGACGGCATGAGATATTTACGACCTGTTTCACCGCCTCCTGATAAGTTCCCGATAAATTACTAGACAGATAACTTTATGCAAATTTTGTTCCAATTTTGAATTTATCCGGCAGTTAGCGACATCCAGAAGTGGTGAAACAAGCCCTTACACTTCTGTTATTTTGTAACTGTACATTTTCCTGTCTACTAAAGGAAAAGTTTTGGAAAACTCGTAAAATGACTTGGATGGTTTTAATCGGATTGGACGGCAAACGGAAAAGCCAGGGGGTTGAGACCGCTCAACTGTGTGATTTACCCCTTGTTATAATGACGTTTTGATTAGATCTGTTCACAGCTGTTGGATATTTGGGGGTTACTTGCAATTCTTCTTTATCCATACAATTCTGGTCCGTCTTTACTGGTAGCCTAAAAAGCCTGACAATCAGTTTGTATCAGTATTGCTTCGAAATTGAATTTCCCAGAAATTATGGAAGTCTGTTCTACAGTACTGATTTTCAGCCGCATCAGGTTAACGTTAACGTGGAAAGTGTCCCTTAAATAAGCTAAGTGATAATACAAACAGTATGATTAGGTCCCATGTAAAAAAGTGCAAACTCCAAACTGATAGGTACCTACTGAATATCTTATAGAGAAACCCAATTACGCTTTGCTGGGATTTGAACCCAGGAACTCTGGCGCGCTTGTGACCACCAGACTAGACAGAGGCAGTTTTCATAAATTATAATATATTATTATGATTATTATGAAGTAGTGATAACCAAGCGATATGACCACTGGACTGCAAAGTCGTAGGTCTCGTGTTCGAATCTCAGGCAACCACCTTTTACTTTTCGTAATCATGTACCTAATTAATTATTATCACTCGCTTACAACGGTGAAGGAAAACATCGTGAGGAAACCTGCATGTGTGAAAGATTTTCTCGACGGCGTGTGGAGTCTGCTAACACGCATTAGGCTAGCGTGGTGGCACAGAGTAAATAATAACAGAATGGCCACTCTCCGCCCCTCCCTAACGTCAGATACCTCAGGTCCCAGGATGGGGGGGGCCCATCCTGCCGGTGTTCTTGCCGGACTGCCAACAAACCCTACGCACCTTCACGCACACATTTGCACGTGTACAAACGTAATTTTGACAAGTTTGACATTTGGTATTGTAGTGTGCAGCGGTATCGGAAAGTTTATATGGAGTGTCACAGGTGTGGTGGTGGACTATAGCCTAATCCCTCACATTCTGAGAGGAGACCCATGCCCAGCAGTGGAAGAGTTAATGGTTCGATGACGACGATAATATTATGATTCTAAGATAGTTATGACGTGAAAACCAGTCTTCACATTGTATGTTTGAAAAATTCAGTAGGTACCTACTACACGAACAATGCATGACGTTGAGATCATTATCAATGCGTTATTAGTAGATTGTATCTAGCATGAACATTCACTTAGCTCATTATTATACGACCAGTATCTTGTGTAACGCTCATTATGTGTTACAATGTTGTAACACAATCATATCTGTTTGTACAATCGGTGTAAGATTGACACGATTTGATACTTTATAACATAACCTTTTCTCTTGCGGGTCAGGCTCGTGTAAGAGTGAGTTTTCACTAGAGTATGACGCAGTTAAACGGTAACGGGAGAAAAATCTACTAATCAGTGCCTGTAGACAACTTGCATTTTCACATTCGAATCGACCAACGAGTAGATACAAAATGTATGGAAATGACACAAGCTTTCGAATAATCGGGCTGTCACTAACGTCATTTCCATACATTTCTATTCGTTTGGTTTGTCGATTTGAATGCCTATAGACCCAAATGCGTTTTAAACAAAAGCAAACGCAGGCTATTGGCGATCTGGAGAATGTTAAATTCTACTAGATTACTATAATTTGATACACGTGTCAAATTATAGTAATTTCGCATCTGACTGTACAGTACAGGTTCATCACACACACATAAACATACAACACGCCACACACACAACACACTACATACACGACACACACCTCTGTAACACACATTTATTAACTTACCAATTTTTATTGCAATTTATTCGACAACTACTTAAATATTTCCCAGTAACATTATACTATGATGAGGGCACTGATTTCTGAAAGACAGATTTATATACACCTAGTTCAGAGGTCATAGTTTATAGCCAAGGAACTAAAATATATTATAAGGCGTAAAAATGCAATTATTGGGAGAAATAAAGATTGTTTTATCTTATAAGGTATTTCCTCGTTCTCCGCTCAGCTTCCTCACACATCTCTAGTGGAAACAACCTAAAATGAACATAATTTTTTTATTTTATTATGTGTAAGATAATATCTTGTAGTTGTTCTTTTTATTTAGAGCTGTGCCAGTGTGCCCAAACTAACATCGCATTATTTTTAGGTTCTGGCATTGTTTGGTCGCAATTCTATCCTCTAGCCTAACCGATACAAAGATGATTTACAATATATCAACAGTTTATAATCTCGCCAGATGTTCACAATCACAACATTTTAAAATGGTTACTAAAACAATATTTTAGACTAGCTTTCCGCTAGCGCCTTCGCCCGCGTGGTCTTGGGGTACCTATTTCTTACAAACTATATGTATATAGCGTATGTCACCCGGGGATAGTGCTTAGTTTCGCAATGGTGTCCCAATGTCCCAAGTCTGTCCAGTTATTCCGGAACCTATTAAATTCAAACTAAGAAAAATTCAAATTCATTCTCTTTATAATATTAGCATAGATATAGATTTACTATGGGTGTATATCAATACATACATCTCAGCCGAACCACTCAGGCATACAGGCGTGATGATAGTTATGTTTATGAAGCATTTATTACACAATATCTCGAGTGTAGCGCGTAACAAATTCTCGGTTCCACGTCTAAATAGTATTTTCATAGTCATGTCAGTTATGATGCCAAGGTTTTGCTAAATTCACTGGAACATTGTACATCTTATAAACAATGTCCAGCTATATGCCGCGGCCTTGGGTATAAAAAGAAGAGGTTAAAACAAAAGGTGTACACGTCAAGGAGTGTTTTAGGTAGATGTTCTATTAGCAGATGAATATCTTTATATAGAATAAAACACTTCACTCCCGCTGTTTGTTCGCATAGATCTTTTAAAATTTATGCTACGGATTTTAATGCAGTTCTCACCAATAAATAGTGATTCAAGAGGAAGAGTTAAATGTAGTATGCATCAGTATATTATAGTAGAGAAAAGCTGATAAATTTTACATTGCACCCGTGCGAAGCCGGGGCGTTACATAAGAGTTTAATACCAGCTTGATCATTTTCTTAGAGCGACATTATTTTTCATTGATTTCATATGGATTTTATGAAAGTAACTTTTTTTATTTTACGCACGGATCCAGTGAATTTTTTCTTATTATTTGTAACAGTCAGACATTGAATATGGCAAAATGTATTAATTATTCATTTATTTCCACAGAATATGTTGGTTTAATATTACAGAATATCTTTGTTTTAAAATTCTTTATATGCGTAGTAAAATGAAGATAGAACGCAGAATATCAATAAATTACTTGTAATAATACTATCTGGAAAATCCTTACTTTTTCACATAGGTACCTACAACGTGTATAACCACCTACATAATTATAATACGTAGGTACATTTATAATGGAAACATGAAGTAACCGATAATATTGATATTTACATACACTTGTTGATTACATTTATTATTATTATTATTTGTTACTTGTTTCGGACTGCCTCGTTGGTCTAGTGGTCGAATCCCGGGTCGAGCAGTGTTGTTAGGTTTTTCTGTGAAATTCCCAGTAGCAGCTCGGAGTCGGAATTTGTGCCCGGTTGATGGCAATGGGCTCGCCGGCTACTTTATGTATGGGACCTTAACATACCCGAACTGTGGGTATGAATTAGTATGCCTCTACCTACCTTTATACTGGCTAATAAACATACTATGTGGTTGATAGAGTATAAAACCGAGATTGTTATAAACAACACACTATCTCATGTAAGGCGCCTAGGGCGAGCCTATTGCTATCAACAGGGCATAAAACCAGACTACAAGCTGCCACTGGGAGTTTCACAGAAACACCACACCACAACAACACCTTGACGAACGAGGCAGTCATAAACAAGTAAAAAATCGGACACAGGTCCTCTAGCAAAGCAGTCGCGCTTGGTACGGTCAGCATCGAAAGTCGTTGAACACGGCGAAAGTTTAAAAACATCACAGTACCAAAACTATTCATTAGATTTTGACTAAGATAAAACATATAGTTGTCCTCTATTATGAGAATTTGTACTGCCTTCAAGGGACAGCTAATTCTGAATATTAAAGATGTTAAAGCGTTTTGAAGATTTCATAGTGTTCAGCTACTTTTGTTGCTGACTGTACCACTAGAGCAACGAAGCACTGAAATTCAACAACGATAGAACATATTTCAAACACCAATTTAAATACGAACCTTGCTCCACATAATTTTTACAGCCATATCATAATCCTGTATCACGGTTATTGCAACGGGAAGATAAATGAGCATGACGCCACTTTAGCACCTGCCAATATGCATAGCAATGTTGCACGCGAAAAACAACAGTGACGTAATGCGATAAAATTGTTATTCCAGTTATAACTGCTGTATGATTTTAGAAATAATCGGACACGCAGTTGTAGGGTTGGACTGGAATGGGTTCAAAGCGTAGTTAGTATACAATGTCAAAATATAACGTTTCGTAACAATTTGCCGAAACGCTAGGATGAAAGATATGTTTCATCTTAATCTTTCCTGATGATGGTAATGACTTTAAGTATCTCTAATGTTATGTGTATTGTGTATGTATCTATCTTTGTGACAGGAACTCCAGCTCATTAATACGATGACTTACAACGGATTTTGTTAATGCAGCGATGAATGTAAAACTGGGTTAGTGGAAATTTGAAAAGGGAAACTGTAAACTAACGATTGGCAAGTTCTTATGTCAATTTTAGAGCTAGACGACGCTAGAACGATTTCAGAGACACTGGGGTTTCTCGTTATTCTGGTCTAAACTAAATCTTGATCTTTATTATACATACATACATACATTCACGCCTTTTTCCTACAGGGGTAGGCAGAAACTAGAGACCGCCACTGGTTACGATTCTTGCAAAGCTGTCAATTTAAAATTTCAAACATATTTGTATATTGAAATAAAACTACTTTTTACGGATTTTATTGCGTTATATTGATATTATTTTAATCCCGACGTTTCGCGATACGATACGAACGCGATAAAATCCGTAAAAAGTAGTTTTATTTCAATGTCTAGTATTCGCGTAAGTGTCAGAAATCAGCATATTTGTATATTGTTTATTTGTATATAGAAGATATTCTTTTATATGTCAAGTAATTAAATAACACTAACCATCCTAACGTAAAGTGGATGCCACTTCCTGCAACCTACATCAATGTCATAACACTCCATTAATTTCGGGAAAACTGTGTTTATGCAGGGCACTTACCTACATTCACCACGACAATACATTCTATTTCAATGATATGAAGGTCGGTATTCGGCTGCGTACACTTGACCTTGTGGTGTGCCTAGCGAGTGAAGCGCGGTGATAGATAAATATAATCTGAGATTATCCGACGGTAGCAGGCAAACAGGCAAGGAGTTACAACTAGGTTATTAGGCTATTTTGCCCAGTAGGCCATTTTAAATATTCTACCTACAGGTTGTTTTTCAGCACGTAGGCAAAACTCTAAAAGACTGGGTAAAACATTATATTCCTTACGGAGTCACGGCGCGTCTGAAAAACTTCGAGCTAAAAAATATTCTGCAGAATATAGTTTTAGGGCCCCGTTTCACCATTTTTGGTAAGTGCCTGTTAAATTACTTGGCAGATATTTTCATACAAATTTTGTTCCATTTTTTATTTCAGGCGATACGCAGGCCCTTTTGTATAGGCCCATATAGCTTCGAGATAGTTACTACACTTAAAAATTAAATCAGGTAAAACAGGAAAAGTTAAAGTAATTTGCATTCTCTGTGCTATTTTATACATTAACGTTAAAAAGTCAATGCAAATGCTAACTACTTAGGCATGTGCGGAATGGGTAGTGGATAGGAGTAAAACAAAAATAAATAATTTTAATTGCTACTGTTTTTTTTATTACCTAGACCACAAATTGAGCTCTATTATACACAAAGTTCCTAAATATTTAGGTAGTACAGTTTTAGTATTCATAACTCATTAATCATTGAACAGTAAAATTGGTTTGTTCAGCCAATTAAACTTACAAAGTTAAATGATTGTAAGCGGTGTGTGTAATATTACTTTATGAGCTTTCATTATGGTGACATTTTAGACATACCTAGTTATAAATAAATATACCATCATACCATCTGGTGGTCTTCGAGACTCGAGTGAACGGGTTTTTTTCCGGGGTAAGCATGCACGATTGTCGACCGCAGTTTTGTTTACCAACAGGCAAATTAGTATAGTATTAAATAAATTAAATTATTATATTATATATTTGGACAACTACAAAAGATTTGACAGCTGCGTCAAGTTGGCCTGAATTTAGACCCTAACATAACTCTACACTCAGGTATGCAGTGTTCCACAGAATATTTCCTTCGCTATTTAAGCGATTCCAATTATGGGATACATGATCATTTCGAATAGTCAGAGTTGCGTGCCTTGGATTCGAATTGGGGCCTATGACTTGACAGTCCATAGTCAATACCTATAACTATTTATGTAACCAAAATTTATTTATTTACAGTGGAAAATTATGTTAAAATATATGCTTGCTCTTTTGTTCGCATTGTCTTGGCAGGGGCGCACTACCGTGCTCCCAGATACATACACGTATAATTTGCACCTATTTCACGAGCGCCGGACAGCACTATTACATTATCTGTTACTACGCCAGTTTCACGTCGAAGTTTCCTACTCTGTGGCATGGCATAGTATACGAACTGCATGCAAAGTATGTTACACGTAGCATTTAGCTAGTCTGTGGCATCAAGGAAAGTTATTACCATGTAAATAGAAAATGTCAGAGTAACGGGAATATTAAGTAAGTACTAAGTGCTATCAGTAGGCCATTGTTTATTGTATGAGGAGCTTACAAATCTCTCTGTTATTTGTATGGAAAATCCTGTCATACATACCACCACGCATGTACTTAGGCAGAAGCGTAGTAATGTAAACTCCGAGCTGCTACTGAAAATTTCATAGGAAAGCCCAATAACACATTGCTTGACCCCGGAAATCGAACCCAGGACATAGAGCGTAGCAGTCGCGATTTCGACCAAAAATCTACCGTGGTAGTTAAATATCCTATTGAAATCAAAATTCTATCGAAATTAAATAAAACCATTCGGTGTTTACGAGTACGTTTATTTTTGAGACGTTTTCGTTTGATCCGTTTTCAATGAAAACTCCGTTCGATCCATTATTGAATGCGTAAAGTGCGTTTAATGGGTGCGGCTAAAAATACTCAGGTTAACGGCAAAAAACCCAAATATAAACATCCTTTTTTTTTAAATATTTTTCTTTGTTTCATAAATAAACCTTTTATGGGAAGAGCGGCAAAAATGAGGTCGGTGAAACAATGTTCCCGGTTCGTTATACATTAAATGCTTTTCCATAACAAACATGAATGACGTCGTTGAAATAGCGCAATGTACTGCAAACAATAGCAAACTATGATTACATTGGCACACGATCAAGGGATTTTACAAAGAATAGTATTTCTTCATCAGAGTAGGTACCATTTTGTTCAGTAAAGAGGCGCCGAGTTTTCAAAACAGAATACTTTATGTTTTTAAATAATGATTGATGTGTAGTGCAGGGCTGTCTCCTCAAGAAAAGATTACCATATAAGGGAACGCGAAATATTTATTCGAAAATAAGTATTGTTGTTGAAGATGGAAAAGTGGAGCTAAGAAAAACTGTAGCAGCCCTATACAACAGTGTCGAGTTAAATGCGCATTGTGATATGTAGGTAGTAAACGTCTGGACGATGGCGATGTGGGTTATAAAACAACCACGTACCGTATGCAGCTCATAAATACAAGAATTCCGCGAAGCGACGGGAATAGTTGCCACAAATACATGTTTTGGATTACAATATAATAACAACTCTATGATATTATAGTCTATGGCTCGATTTGTGTTAAATAGTGGGACTGGTGAGTTCCATTCTCTGTAGATGTGTTACAAAACGAACTGGCACAAAAATTAGTTCTAGGAAACTTCGTTAAAAAGTCGTTGAGTTACAAATAGTCCAAAAAAGATTTGGGCCTGTATTCGATTTTTTATCTTAATAAAAAAACATTCATTTACAAAATAATAATATCAAACAAATAACACAATAAGATCTATAGTTTCCTAGACTAAAAAATTATAAATGAACCAAAAATTTAAAATAAACACTTTGACAATAGACTTACATTATTCTGTAACATCTTAAAGCTGTAGCATATATGTATCAGAAGCTTTTGACAAATGGACTTTCATTTATTTCTCTTCTATGAATATCAAATTGCAACTTGTCTAGACACACTGAAATCGCATCGTTCATCCTTGATTAATTACACTAGTGTAGGAGTATTTACTAGAAATATATCAAGGTATGTCGCCCGAGCTAGAGCAGTACGATACCAGCAATGAAGGGTTTGGTTACAGGCTTATAGCTAACCGATCACATGTCCTTTAATAACCCTACACTGCTGTAGTGTACAAGGCACCGATTTATACCGCATGCAAGCTTGCTTCCTTGTCTCAGCATGAAAAAAAATACCATTACTATTTCCAAGCAGAATAGTACTACATAGTACATACCAGCTCGCTGTCTTAGTCAGTGTTGTTTGTATATGTCAGACAATATATGAAACAGAGAAACGCAGATAGAGAACTGGCAAAGAAATTTCATGAGCCACTTAAAATAATTTAAGTATAATTTGGTAATTATAGGTACTTGAAATAAAATTTAAGTATCTTTGTGCTATTTCTATAAGGCCTAACCATAACATAATAATAATAATATTCATTTATTCGACAAAACCCAGTCTACAAGCATATTTTAAGTCTTGTGTTTGGTTATTTATGTGTGTGTGAGTGATACATATATGTACATAACATACAATTACAATCATACCTGTATTCGTGTCATGTTTACGCTGTACACCCCCTGTTCACTTTTATGATTATTGTAATCAGAACAAACAAAACTCCGAACATAAGAGCATTACCCGTCTGCTTTACCCTTCCGGGAATATAGGCGTGACGGTTTGTTATGTTGTAACTAGCAGTATCAATTTGTAAGTGCATCAAATATCTCCCTTGTACGTCACAGGAGAGCTGAACTAAAACCGAGACTTGAGTAATTGGACAAGGCAAGGCGAATAGAGCCTGTATCAATCACCTAGAAGCTATATTGCTAATAAATTCGCCCGTCTACAAAGTCATACATACATTCTTGTAAGGTCTTCGTGAATAGAAAGTTCCAGATTCAGTACAGAGACGGTAGAAACAAAGCGATACTGCAATTTTTTATGTTGTTAAAAAGAGATGTCGCTCTACAGGTTATATAGCGCCACCACACAACTGAAAAATGATCTCGTTAACACGTCGTAGTACGGTCTTAGGCCTTTGTTTTCATTTGACCTAGATTCAGGAGACAATAAGTCAATGTATGTGCATAATATACCTTATTATCACACTTTAGTAAAAGAACAGGCATATAATATATGTTACGGGCTTTAAAGGTTTATCGGTATTTCAAAATTACGACAAGAATAAGTAGTATGATTTGAAATTGGGAGCCCACTCGAAGGCAAGGTTGCAAAACAGAATATTAATATTATGTTGTAGTACGCCATCAAGTCTGTATTTTCCAAGGGTTAGGCAGAGATTTAGCCGGGATTTAGTACACCCACAGTCCGTCGTTACATTTTTGATCTAATGTAATGGAGTAACCAGAGAATTACTGAGATTATCCTACATTATGCTAGACTTAGGATTCAAACCCCAGACATCACCCTCAGCAGCAGTGGCTGCTAGACCAACAGGCAAATTTGTTCAACCAATAAAATAAAAATGAAATTTGTTTGACCAATAGGCAATCAAAATTTAACATCTTATGTCGTAAATATGTGGTTAGGTAGTACCTATGTAAAGTATGAAAACAATACATTCTTAAAGACCCTAATTCTGTTACTATGTAACGCGTGTTAATCTACCACGCATCATTTAAGATAGTATATCAATTTTACCATCACAAAAGAGCCGTCAATATGGGGTTCACCAAACGCCAGATTATTTACATACTAAACTCGTCTTCCTCCAAACCGTCATTGTGGCACCGACAAGCGTTTCATGGCCTATTACATATGCAAAACACTGAGTGACTGTAACTGAAAAACGTTTTCCTCGCACAATGCTTGTTGAATAATAAATACGTTCGTATAAGTAGCACGAGTGAATCACTTCGTCAGATCAATTGTCTTTATTTTCAAACCAGCAATACCTGTCCGCTTTGTTGGTCGTTTATTTGAAATACTGAATGTGTGCAGTAGCTGCAACACTATATTAATGCTGCCAGGAAAATAGATTGACAGGTAATTGACAAGTTAAAGCATTTGAAGAAACCATAACTAAAATAAATTACCAGTAATTTGGAAAAGTATGAATAGAAATATTGTTAACTTTTATTTGAAACTAGATGTAATATAAATAGATTTCTAACGTTTACTATACTACAAGATATAGATATTTTACACGATATAAACATCTGTTATAACGATTCAGATAAATTCCGCAGCGCGTTGTGAATCATTTCGTTAACGTAAAAGCGAGGAAGAATGAAATATTGTGTATAGCCGCTCCCAATGCATCACCATCAATATATGTGGCTGTAACACATCTTTAATGTATCCAGTTGTCTAATAAATTCGTGAAAGGGGCCACTACGGCACGAAATGCGAAGGCCTGACCAAATATTCGTTCTTCGTGGGTTTGGACGGGCGCCAAATATCAACAGGTGTACCGAAGGCGGCCTGCTCAAGGGTGGGGTCCCTTTACTACTCGCCCCCACGGCCTAGAATGGGATTAGGGTTGTTAGGAAGGATTTGGGTTGAGCCATCAACAATTATGTTTACGTGCCCACATGATTAAGTATTTTTCTGGACCGTTTTGTCACGGCATTTTCCAGGGTTATCACGGCTGAAGTAAAATGCTTTCTTTGAAAAGAAGTTACTAACGCCAACTTTTTACTCTAAATGAATAAATACTTAGTTGTTAGTCCAATATACATGTCGTCCAATGTACAAAATACTTAGTTGTTAGTCCAACTAGTACTAGTTTCGAGACCTTTACAAAACTTTAATCTGTCTAAATATTTTGTAGCAAACATTTTCATGTTTATTGTGAGGTGTAGAATTCTGGATAATAATGTCTACAAATATGCGGCTGTCAATTGATTTACGACCACAAAAGAGCTATGCGAAATAAAAAGAAATACTTTCGTGCGCATTTGTTACTGTCACATCGCAAATCTTGCCACCAAATATCAGCGCGTGACACCCCTAATATACCACACATACCCAGTTCCTTAATGCTCTAGACAGCTCGTTGTTACCGCCGCCATGACACCTATGTCTAATTAACTACACAATACCTTTAATTTCTTCTAAACAATCATATCTCACATCTTTGTTTTTCTTTACAATCTGAACATGAAATAAAACAGCTGGCTTTTGACTAATTAAAAAGTGTTTTTAGTCTGTAAAGAAGCGTTTCATAGCGTTAGGGTTGATCCAGAGCTACAGGGATACGTTGACGTCATAATTATCCAGCATTTCCTCTATAGTATTTTCTGGGGATTTTTATATTTACAGATTAAACAGAATAATGTTTAATCTTGTTTTAATAAAACCATGTACCTATGTTAAATTCAGTATATAATTTTTATTAGCTTCAAGCTATGCACCAGCGCCGTCAAACTGGCTTCCGATTCATTGATCTGCAATCTGAAACCTACAACAACATAATAGACTATACAAAGCGTCGCATGCGCAACGTTAGTCATAACAAGGATAAGCTGTTTTACAGATTATTTTACATAACATACCATCACGATTCAGGCCTGTGTTACCCTGTTATAGTAAGCGGGACTTTTTTTATAATAAACTCTATTGTGGCGTATTAAATTCATGTTTTCATAAAAATTGTTTGTGTTTACGACTATACTGTTGAACGAATTCCGATAAAAATCTGGCAAGTACCTTTACGTATTATGTTTATATGTACTTGCCAAATTTAGAAATAACTGCTGCGAGACACTCCCAGGTAATTTTTTTGTTGAAACACGAACTATGCAGAATATACATCGAAGCGTTCTTGGAAAAAAAATATAAAACATTAAAAACCGTATCTGAATTGACACAGAAACATTCATCATTGGCCCTAATTCATCAACGGAACCCATTAAGTAATTAGAGCGGCCATCTTGTTCGCTATGAATATTTAAAAATAATATTTTAGTTTCTGATTCTCTATTGTTTTATGTCTTATGTAAACTAGGGGGGAACGTATGCTCTATACTTCTACAGCTAAGGACTTGTATGTACCTTTACCTACTAGGCAACGCAGTATTTGCTAGCTACTTGAGCTTGAAAAGCTTGGACCCTGTATTCAACATTAATACCATGACGGCCGTGGCGTATCTACGATTTATAAAATTATTTCAATTATAAGTCGTTTTTGCCTGAAAAATCATCTTGCTTTCGTTTTGCCCAATTTCAACCTACTAAAGAAGGGTTTGAATATTAAAATGGACCCTATACAATTAATTACCGATCCTCATTCAACCATCCTCGAGTTCAGTGGCAGGGAGTAATCAAGCTTGAAGGATCATGAATTGAGAGGAGCCACGGTCACGGGTTTAAATAGTCGAGTGATTCCTTTTTTTTTTCTCCATAATAAGGTCCGTAATCGTATACGGTCTGTTTTTGTAACTGGCATATGTTTTATCGATTGACACAGTGTTGACAGGGGCGGAATGGGGGGGGGGGGTCACTGGAGCACGTCCCCTTGTAGATGGTTCAAATAAAACAAAGAGCTGAGGTCTTGTCATTCCCGGCAATCTGACAGTCCATAATTTCTGATACTTGTGAAGAAATAAATCCTGTATCTGCTGTCGGATGACACTAGGCACCGAGTTCTGGTGGAACGTGAAACCACAAATAACAGCCAGTATTTAAAATAAAACCTCGTCTTTAAAACTTTTTTCTTGCACCAACCTTTAATTTTTTACATTCAGTGAAATTTAATATTATGTAAATCCTAATTATATTTCGCACTTAATTATGGGCAGATTACTAAGTAATTAATTTTCACCGAGGCCGTCCCTGAGCGTGGCCTACTTTTTCATTTATAACTACGTAACTACATTTAATTTAACAAAATGATTTTTTTTATATTCTCTGTATCTTTTTCTTTTTTTACAGTAAATATAAATTTATGCTTCTTCATGTATACCAATCATGTCTATTTGTACGTGTATCTATTCTTTCTTCACACGAAAAAAGGTACCTACATAAAAATAAGGTTGTGCGTTAGTTAAATAAATACTACTAAATAGAAATGGAGCTCAATAGTTATAAAGTCTGTAAGAAAAGTTTTCGTTGCATTTTAAGAATACAGATATTGGATTCTTAAGCTAAGCGATGCAGTCAGCTATTCTAAAAACTGCTCTGTAAGTTCCCCAACGGAGTTCTCTATTACTGGCTTTAGTACTATTGCAGTTTCAAGCGGTGAAATGGACGCAGTTTTGCCGTAAAACCTCGCTAGTAATATGAGCAGTATTTTTTCTCTTTTCATGATAATACTTACCTTCTTATTAAATTAAAAAGTAGTAAATTTGTCCGAACCCAGGCAGGTATTTAATACATTTCCAATAATTGTATTTCAATATAGTCACAACAAATTAATTTCAACCTACTACTAATATTATAAATGTTAAAGTTTTTGAGGTTGGATGGATGTTTCTTACTCTTTTGTGCAAAAGCATGAAACGAGATTTTTATGAAATTTTTCAGAATAACACATCACTAAATAGTATAAAACAAAGTCGCTTTCTCTGTCCCTATATCCCTATGTATGCTTAAATCTTTAAAACTACGCAACGGATGATTTGATGCGGTTTTTTTAATAGATAGAGTGATTCAAGAAGAAGGTTTATATGTATAATACATGACCACGCGGGCGAAACCGCTCTGGCGGGAAGCTAGTAGAATAAAAAAAAACGGTTGCGAGTGCAGCCGCGAGTAACGGCTAGTGTGATGTATTAAAGCAGCATTTTTAAACACCATTCACCCATTCACAATATCCCGAATACACACCCACAACAATCTTATATTTATTTATTTTTAACTATAACCTAACCTAACCTAAATTAAAAATTTAGAAAACCCCCGACACGAAAAGTAATTTACTATTTTGTGGTGGCAGCCATCTTGGATTTGAAATTTATCATAGTGCATAGTATTCTACTAGTCAAGCCCTTTCATTTGATACCCATATTGAGGGAGTTGTGAAAAAATATGTAATTCGATATTTTGTGGCGGCGGCCATCTTGGACCGATTTTTATCAAACATAGCTAAGAACACTCCCGACTAATTCACCTTTCAAATAAAAAAATCAAAATTAAAAGCTAGCTAGGGAGGGAGCTACGATGCCACAGACAGACACACACACACACACACACACACACACACACACACACACACACACACACACACACACACACACACACACACACACACACACACACATATACACAGACACGTCAAACTTATATCACCCCGTCGTTTTTGCGTCGGGGGTTAAAAACGGTACAACACCAATTACATTAATGAAGAAGTCTTCTAAAGTCTAACATGGAACAGTATACACCCTTGCATACATTGCCTAACAGAACATTAAACATACACACATTATAATTTTCCGGTCACCCACAAACACATCACATTCAGGATTGGCAGTGAGAAGGGCATTATGCATCTCTACCATCTAGCTATTCTTTACATTTAAGCAAAGAAGAGAGTCTTGCATAAAGAAACAAGATGGCGGATAAGATTACTATTTGCAATAACAATAAGCAACAATATTGCACCGCAGTCTGTTCTTTCAGTCTCATCAAACTCTGAAATCTAGTACTAGATAGCGAAGCATGAAATTCGATCTCTCTTTTTATGTCTCATCTTAATTTTGTTCGTTCAAAATCATTTTATTTAGTTTTGCTAGAAAATGTGTACCTACAGTTCTCGCCAAACTGATTGTCCGGGTTGATGTTGGAGTTGAAGCCAATATTTTTCTCTCCGATTTTTACGGTCGGGTTAAAGTTAGCTCGTGCCAACTTCAACCCGGACAATAAGTTTGGCGAGAACTGTATGTAAATGCATACTTTATAAGCTTTTTCGATCTGGTCGGCAAGCACGGTTGAAAAGCAAGGCATGATAATGCTTGGTTTGATTCCATATTGTCTGACTGTATTTTAGGTTTCGTTACCCGAGGGGTACCAACGGGACCCTATTAGTTTGTCTGTCAGCGGGCTGTATTATATGAAATTTCAACCCTCTACCTATTACGGATAGGTAGAGAGTTGAAATTTAACAGTATTCATTTCTAGTGCCACTATAACGACAAATACTAATTTTATTGATACTAATTAAAAATAGTACAGATATATGATATGTATGTGCGGTTTTTTCTAGCTTTAATTGGGTAGCACATAGGAGATTGTTTGTGCTCAGCATATAGTAATAGGTGTCGCTATAAAGTACTACTAAGTACTGCCCGCGACTTCGTATGCTTTTATCTGACGATGTAATATGTATGCTATTAACTTTAAATAAAGAAATATTTTTCACCGTAATCTGATTTCTCGTTCACACGGTCCACACTGACAACATTCACACGGTTTCTATTGCTTTATGAGTATTATGATGTATTGATATGAAACGCCAACACCAACACAAACACTTAATGTTCATCACACAAACTTTTGTGTCCTGTGGGAATCGAACGCACGATGGGTTCACCAGTGTGGTTATCGAATCACTAGACCAGGCGTCGTCGTATGGACATACTCTACTAATTTTGGCATAAAATTTTGCGTAGTTTGTTGTAGTAGGTATCAATATCAAAAAGTTCAAATATCGGTAAATAGTTACGGTACACTGCTGGCGACAGATCGGATCGTATCGCCATAGGTAAATAAACGATACGTTCGCCGAATGTAATATTTTGGTGTTGCATTGCAGGCAAAGTTGGAACCGACGACGTGTCAAAGCGTGTAGTATCAATATTTCGATATGACGATGACAGTATTTTTTTAGTTGACAAGTTGCATTTTGAAATTCGAATCGACAAACGAATAGAAACAAAATGTATGGAAATGTCACAAGCTTTCGACAAATCAATGTCATTTCCCTACAGTTTCTATTCGTGTATCGATTTGAATTTCAAAATCTCTAGACCCCCTGGACCTGTTTTACCACCTCCTGATAAGTTCCCGTTTAATTTCTTGGCAGATAAATTCATACAAATGTTATTTTTTGATAGAAGGAAAAAATCGACTGTACGATTCAAACTGGTCTGCGTCTTCTGGTTAAATACACCAAATTTTCCTTCACATCTAAATTTTCCTTCGCGATGTTGACGTGTCTGAAAAAAACATACAAATGTTCCATTTCTAAAATCCGGTTGTTAGAGGCCCGAAGTGTCAGTATTTTTTAAAGATATAAGTATCTATCCTTATAGACAACAATTTTCTGTTTCTCCATCCTCAATCCATTAGTAGATTGGCTTCATCCTGACTATATTAATTTGACGAAATTTTCCTTCCGTCAGGAATAAGAAAACCCTCTAATGATTTCGGAAACAATGTTAAAACATTTCTATTACAAAGCCACGCTTTGCATGTTCCCGTTTTTCGGTGAAGTGTGACGAACAGAGATACTATATTCCGTCTTTACGTGTTTGTAGAGAACAATTAAAGACAGACAAAGACAAAGGAGCGGCAATTAGTAGAAGAATGGAATATTTCACTATTTGCCGCTCGGCGCCTAAAATAAAACGTGGGTGAACGGTATTTGTTTGATCAGGACTGGTGCGCGACACGATTGCCATTGGGGTTCGCGATTAAAGGGCAATCCACTAAATTGTTCCGAGTGATATTTGTCTAATCCCCTAGCTGGGTATGGAGGTGAGAGTGAATTCAGGTAGAATAAACCACATCATTTATGCGTCCCGGCGAATTCCTTTTTCCATTTGTGTAAATGGAATTCTGATTGTTTTACTGAAGACGTTACATTGTAAGTGGGTGGATGGAGAGATTAATCTTTATGTACTATACTCACTTTGTTATACAAAAAGTGTTTGTAGACAAAATATCTTGTTAGACAAATAGCGATATTAAACAGTGATTTTTACCCATCACACTATTGTTGTTTGGTAATTGATAATATGGGACTTGCCTAAAACTGAATCATAATATGATTCGCCGTAGAAAATTACTACGGGTTCTAAATATAAATAGATTTAGTGGAGTATTTGGACATTTTAGGCAGAAGGGTACTTCTGTAAATCCACAATTCGTCGATATGTTTAGGTTCCATGTGTCACCCGTTAGGTGACAACCGAGCAATAATTCGGACTGGGCAGCTACTGGGAATTAAAAAAAATACCAACAACACTACTCGCTAGTGTCTTTAGCGTGGCAATCGACAGATCTAGACGATACTTATCGTCAAATACCACTCGGTGTATATTTCACTTTATAGCATTAGCAGTAAAACTGACGTCGTGTATAACTTTGTGAGGAATACGACACAATATTCTATTGATACAACGCAGTATCCTTCACCGTAAGTTGAAACGCATGACAATTCAATTATTATTGCGCTAGTTCCGTAGTGGCCGACGTAAAACATACTAGACTAACAACTATTAGATGACATCTCGGAGTTGGTTTATTACAGCGTGTAGTGCAAAGTTGTTTTCTATTAGTTGTCCCACACGGGATAGTTTAGATTTTGATATTCCGTATTCAAATCTCAAATCAAATTTCAATTGTTTTTCGCATTTTGTAGGTATATGTAATAATCGCGTGAGTTAAAAATTTATTCCTTTTCGTATTGATTGATAACGAATTATTTTTTAATTTTACAAAGCATTATTAATTGAAATATGAAAATTAAGTATTCTGATGATTTTATTACCTATTTTATTACCCTGAAATCGTGAAAACATAATTCGAGTCGAGTCGAGTAATTGTCGAGTTATGGGAACATACTTAAATGTGTGGATTTGAATATTTTTTCACGATTTAAGGGCTGGTCCCATACTAAAAGTTGTTCATTGCACAATGATGAGTAGATTAGTACATTTTGGATTTTTATTAGAAAATGTAACTTTATATAAGCGAATGCTTAACATACACTTTAGACATGACAAATGTATGCAAATAATTATGGTAATGGGGGAAGAAAAATCCACAAGTGTAATCGGTGTAAAACTTGTAAAAGCTAAAGTAAGTGCATTCGATCAATAGGATTTTCATTATATTTTTTGGAGACTAATAATAATGATTAAATGTAGACAATACTGCTGTAAAAATGACAGATAGTGCTGCTAGAACTTGCAAATACAAATACAACAAACAGATGCTTTTTTGCAAATATATTTGGCATTACCAACAACACATGATACCTCTGGTGTTGCAAGCGTCCATAGGCTACGGTAACCGCTTACCATCAGGCGGGCCGTATGCTTGTTTGCCTCCTTAGTGGTATAATAAAAAAACATCTATGCTAGGGAAGACACACACAGTTCAGGTGTATATATTCCCATGAGTCAACAAAGGAAAATGGATTAATATTGTGTTTGCTGACGGTAGCTCAGCACTGTATCACTAGTTACACACTGGCGTCTGTCGTAGTGTTTGTGTTATATACTTGACTGACTACTGCGCATATAGACAAGATGCAATTTGACATTAGAATCCACAAAAGAAAAGAAACAAAGTATATGGAAATGACACAAGCTTTTGATAAATAGGGCTGTCATTAATGTCATTTCCATACATTTTCTTTTTATTCGTTTGTCGATTCGAATGTCAAATTGCAACTTGTCTATCTGGCTTGTTTTACTGTCTTTATCGTTAAAATATTGACGGTTTATTGCCGAAAGGAATTTGAAAGGTTTCTACCAATGTTCTTACCAATAAATAAAATATAGTGTCTTGAAGCAATACGCAATTCTTCGTCTGTGATAAATAATTACTTAATCGTTTTTAGAATTATTGTTTGACTATTTGAATATTGGTCTGGAATAAGTTCCGAAACGAATCAACAGATTTCAATGAAAATTTTAGGAATTAAAACAGGAACTAGTTACCTACTTACAATAAAAAAGGGTTAATATATATTTGTGATATCTTAGGATAGTCTTGATAGTTGGTTAAACGAAGAATATAGGTCACATAAATGTACCGCCTTTTTCATGAAATACTACTACAATATTGTTTTTTTTTTCACGTTATTTTTTATTTCCTTCGCCTACATTCCTTATTCAATTTCCTTTGCGGAGAGGACTAAATTGTCTTCCCTTGGGGTATGATAAAAATGTCGAATAGGCAAAAATTACGAGAATATTGGCGCAAGTTGTTCACCACATAACTAGGTACCTAGTACCACGATTTGAAGGGCGGTCCCTGGAGACAACTTGGTTATAAAAAGGATTATTTACTGCCTGAATAAGATGGTCCATACAAACTTTTGACCCTTATTTTATAAAAAATAACTTGGATTTTCTCAAGGGAAAAAGCAATAGTTCTAATTTTTCCGAGCGTCTAATTCCTGTGTGATTTAAAAGTACCTAAGGTATGTGAAGGGTTGTGAGGTAGCCGCATTCTCAAACCAACAATAATTCAATCACAGATTCCTCAGGCAGAATCAGGCCGCTTTCAAGCTTCGATTGTAATTTTTTTTTCTAGCACGGTTCGTCCCCCTGCTGATCAAAGGTCTCTTAATTATCAATACCCAATATTAAAAACATTAAATTAACATTCACTTTGAGCTCAGAAAACTAAAGAGCATAAGAACTTTCGTAGATGTATGAATAAAGTGGATTGTTGGGGAACGAATGAATAAATTAAAAGGCAGCCTTTTATTATGACGTGGTCGTGACGTCATATGAACAAAGGGTGTTTAAAAATAGGTAAAGAGCTCTCAGCGACGCCTGCGCCCCGTGCGTGCTTACATCAAGTGTTTAACGATAGTGGAATTTAAAACCATTTAAGTAATTAGTAGACGGATTTGTCCAAAGAGTGTAATGCCGTGGTAAAGATTTGCTTTTTAACCGACGGGAAACCGGAGGAGGTTCTCAATTTGGAGGTTTTTGCTTTTTTATGAATGTTCACCGATTTCTCTGGCAATTGTAGGTCGAATTTGAACTGGTCTCCGCTGCAGCTGGTTCTGAGTAGTGAAAATTGTGTTATTTTATATGTTTTTTAAAATTGTTTGTAAGATAAATTGTGACTAACATTATGAGTCATGTTACTCGAAATAAATGATTTTATTATTTACTAGCTTTCCACCAGCGGCTTCGCTCGCGTCTTATAAATTTTTCCTCTGTTTTTGCAACATTTTTCATCGCTACTCCGCTCCTATAAGTCGTAGCGTTATGGTATATAGCCTTCCCCGATAAATGGGCTATCTCACACTGAAAGAATTTTTCAAATCGGTCCAGTAGTTTCGGTGTCTATTCAATACAAACAAACAATCAAATCTTTCCTCTTTATAATATTGGTATATTTTTATTGAGTTATTATTAGTGAGTGTTTTTTCGAGTTGAGTGACTAAGGTTTTTTACCCGACTGCTGAATGAGGGTTATTTAGAAAATTATAAATTGTGACTGCATAAATGACTCATTCAAATCGAGTATGTTTGGATATGGAGTGTGTGACGGATAAACTTCTCTTACTTAATAAACAATGTTTTCTATGATCTCGTGCTCCCTAGTGCTGCGAATGCTCTCCGCGTACCAGATTATGAACGAACGAGAAATACGTGACTAGTGTTGTGAACAACATCGCATGATTTCACTTTCTGCGACGCAAAGAGATTGAACTGTTAATAAAGTTCCCAGTAAATATAGTGCCGTATACTGTGATACTGTGATATTAAAAAGTTTTTTATCTGTATTTATAAACGGAAATCGTGACTAACTGACTAACTAATACATTTACCATACAGTTTAAATAGATTGGGTTGTTTGGTACACAGATAGGTCTTATGCCGTGGTCCTGGTCATCCGCTAAGAACAAATTTTTGATAATTCAGCCCTTATATTTGTAAAGGGGGTTCAATCGTGACACGAGCCAAGCCGCGTGCGAGAGTTAGTGATAGTGATAATATAAATATTTTAACTTGGACCACCTCCACCACTATTATTAATAATTACCATCATTTATACATAAAAATAATTTCTTACTATTAGGCGCGCGTACACGCAAACGCCGACCAAACGATAAAAATTGCGTGACAATAATTATTTTCACTTTATTATTAGATACATTAATTAAATCAAAATGGTTTTAATGAAATTGGTCTGACGCAGTGGTTACTGGTGAAAATTTCATAGTAAAAGAGAACAACATTGCTCAACCTGGGAATTGAACATTGGAATCCCCGAACTGGTAGGTAAGCAATTGCGCTCGCAGCCACTAGAGGAATTAGGGAGAAAGTTTCAAATTCAATTTGAATTTATTATGATTTCTAAGAGATAAAAATGAAAAACAACTGTACATTCAGTCGATCATAGAACCTCCTCGGTTTTTAGCCGGTTTACTTAAATATATACATATTGTGGGGAGATTTTACACACCACCAATGGGTATATGTAGTAATTCACACTTTTTTGTAAATACATACATATAAAACATAAAAAACATACATAGCAGCTATATGAGCCAAGTAGGTACACAATTTTTCATTTTAGGTACTAGAAAGATTAACGTACCTACGTTGCAATCAGCAGCTATTACCTACCTATTTAATATTAATCAATGGCTTCACAGAATCGACAACAAATATCGATTAAAATTTCGTATTCATAACATTCGAGAACAGCGCTTAATGGACGCCCTTTTATAATTAATGCTTTTGTCACTTTTGTAATAGCGAAAGCTTTTAAATCAGTTTAATTGATAGAATATGGAGGGTGGCTTTGTGAGCAAAAATGTGTGGTTGTGTTGATAATGTTGTGGTGAAGCTTGTTAATGTGTGTGTGTAGAGTAAGCTTACATTTAAACAGATACGTTTTATTTATTATCTAGCTTTAGCCGACGCAATATTTAAAGTACGCTTGTAAGTTGTAATAGAGGTCCCCTCATCTACCTACAACCCCTTTTACCCCAGTGCATTGTGCTGAGAACGGCCACTACTACCAGGTTTTAGTAAGGTAAAAATCCCACAAAACCCGTCCTACCCGCAGGCCGGCTGCCTTTTGAAGGTTTCCTTCTTGCAATGAAAAACAAAACAGAATGAGTCTGCTATCAGAATAACAGAAGTCAAATAAGATGGCCGACCATCTTATTTGATTTGAAAAAAAAAACACAGCCATGCAGGTTTCCCAAGAACTTGCGATGCTTTGCAAGAAATTATATCTGTAGACACTCAATAATAAACACGACTTGTAGGTCATCCCTTGTTATGATAAGTCTCTAGGTATAAAATTATCGTCACTAAACATTATTTTCCAAAGCCAATTAAGCTCATACAAAAATATCGTGTCTACAAAGAACAAAAAAAAGAGGAACGAAAAGAAAAGTTCGAACAAAAAATACTTCAAATCATAAAATACAATTTTCTTGTGTTCTTATTCTCGCTGCTTGTAAATAATGTCAGGGACAGCCGGGGAAGGATGATACTTCACTCACATTTGCGAGCGGGTATGAATGTAAATGTAAGTTGTACGTACGCACGTAAGGACAATGCTACAGTGTAGACGGAACGCAGAGTAATTTAGCGGCTAATTTGAGTTTAAGATATCGGGTTGTTGGACAAAGTAAATCCGTCACATTTTTGTAAATTCCATACTTTAAAGTAATCGCGTCACGAGCATTAAAAATATAATATGTAAATTCGCAATGACAATAGGCTCGTCCCCTACTACATAGGACTTACCTTAACATACAAGCGAACTGTGGGTTAGTTAGTTCTGTGTGTGTTGTAGTGTGTTCATTGTCTTCTGCCTAACCCTTCGGGGAATACAGGCGTGATGGTATGTATACATGTATGATTGTATGTATGTAAATTCGCCACAGGTACATAATCAATCGATCAAATCAATCTGGGAAAAGACTATTACGTTTTAAATGTAGTAGAGTGTACAATTGTAATTCGTAGCATTTTATTCTTCGTCATTCTTTCTTGACCGCCAATCTGGTTCAGAATTTTTCAATAAACCAGCATGATTTTTTCATCAACTTGAAAACTTTTTTTAACTAGTTTGGTAGGTATTTTAAATCCGCTCGCATTGGCACTTCGGTTTATGCCCAAAGTAGATTTCACGGTATCAAAGTTATTTCATAGTTTGCAAGTATTACCTTATTTATCATTCAGCAGTATTACCTACTTAGGGGGCAATAACCTGTGTTCAGTAAGAAGATTAGGTGGGTAGCTACTTACCTAACATATATTTAAGCCGGATACAATGCTTTGTTGGAAAAACTTAAAAAAAACAATGAAAATGTAAAATTTACTGAATGACTTCAGTCAATGGTGGTGGCAGTAGGTCTCAGGGTAGACCGAAGCGAAGCGCATATCAAACCGAAGCGTGCCTTATCTTGCTCGATAAAAGACAAATGATACATTTATCACGTATTACGTAATAGTTACTACGTCATACCAGGCTGACCGGTTATTGACCTGCTTTGTGTCCGTCACCATAAAACAAGGAACTCGCGTTGTCTGCGTGGGTTCATTCTACTTACGCGTGTCTTCCGACCTTTTTAGTTTAAGAGGTTAATGGTCAGTACATACTAATTGCTTGTCAACTTAACCTTACACGTTTTCGGCTACAACTTACCTACTCTGGTAGATAATATTTATAATATAATTGGTTTTGGTGTCCAATGTATACGTACATTAGTAGTGTATCTATCTATCTATGTATCTTATTTTAATGAAGGAAACAATCGGCTGGCGGACAGGATTCGAACCTGCGTCTTCTGATTCGGTACACCAGACGCTATGACCGCTAAGCCACCGCGAGCCCTGCTCGCGTTTCGAACTTGTAATCCTAGCATGAAAAATGCTTAAAAAAATACACAAAGATCTATGTATCTATCTATATGAAATCTGTATAAAGATATATAAAACAATTGTTGTTCGTTAGTCTTTCTAAAACTCAAAAACGGCTTCACCGATTTGAATACTTAATTCTTTTTTTTGTTCACTATAGTACAGGGGTTGTAGTAATTCACCTGTATCCAGCCGAGACGGGCCGCTAGCCAGACAATAATATTAAATAAAACTGATGACTTTATTTATTTAAACGCACGAATCTCTGCAATTACCAGTCTTATTTAAAACTAGCCTTCCGCCAGCTTCTTCGCCTGCTATTCCACGGGAACCATACATTTTACCGGGATAAAAAGTAGCCTATATGCTATTTCAGACTATAAGCTAACGGATCTGGATGAAATTTGGCACAGAATGCCAAAGTTACTCTTTCACGCTAGTAGTTTTTGCGTGAAATACATACAAACTTCCACATTTATATTAGTGGGATCTTTTGTAGGTATTTGAAAAACCTCAAAATGTACGGGTAAAATTGCGGGCACAGCAAGAATGACAAGGCCCTAATGTGTGTAAAATCGAGACGTATGTATTTGTTCACGACATTCAAAACCACAATATTTTCCGCCGTGTTTCGCATATCGTTAGCGTGTCACTGCTCAAAGAAACAGATTTTTAATTAGACCGTGGTTTTCCGACAAACACAAGAAAGGTGAATTTATTGTTAGATACCAACATTACATTTCGAAAGTGTAGTAGAGTATTATTATTTATACATATGTAGTGCCTACTGAAAATTAAACCATTTTCCCTAAAGACTTTGTTGTTGGTATGTGAATATAATTATAACGATGCCACTTTGTTTACCTATTTCAGTTAATTGGTATACCATTCTCTTTGATCCCATTTCTAGTCAAATTCAGTAAGATTCCAAGACTTCGGGGTAAAATTATTCTTGTATTGAAATAAAATCTTCTCTACCAAAACAATTTATTTGTTTGTTAGGACACAAATGTATTATACACTCTAGATTAGTCTAGATTCTATCTCTAGTAAGTAGTAAGGTGTATGAATTCTGAAGACCATTTAAACAAACAAAGAATCCCTGAAACAAAAACAACAAAGCTTTGCATAAACAATAACTTTGCGTAAACAATAAACTAATTATACCTACAAATAAATAGAAGAACTCCCCCTTTTTAAAGTGGGTTGTAAAAATCAATCAGATAATCCGCAAAGTGCATAAAGCCAACGAAGTCAGGAAAAAAATTAAATTATATAGATTTAGTACAGGTTCCAGGTACTTAGTACTCGTAACATCAAGATAATCTAAGCTAAATAATTAAAAAGGTTGATATCATCTCTACGTTAATATAAAAAAAAACAGACCGTTCTATAAGGAATCCGTACTTCATTGCTCCAAGCGTATATTTTTCTTAGTAATGCGGTCAGTTTTCACGAACCCTGAGTAATATTACTTATCCTTAGAAAATGAAATTGTAACATCAATTATGTAAGAGATTTTTGTTTTCCTTTGAGTTTTATTTTTCTTACAATCTTTTTTTATAACTATTCTTTATTATAACTTTGCCGCTCAAGGAACCTAGTAGCGTTGTTACAGTGAGAAGAGCTCGTAGCCCTACTATGGGTTACGCTCGATAGTCGCTAGCGACGGGCGTCGCGTAGACAATTATTTCGTACGCATCGAAACGCTGTAATCTCATAGCAGATTTTAGTTCCTTACGTAACCGTTAGAGGCGCTGCGAGGATTTTCTATACAAATATTTTACGGCGTCGCTAGCGAGTCTAGTGAGACAAACTCATGGTCGAGGCACAGATGATAGATTATGTGATTTATGAAATTGTAATTTGCATTCGTTTTTAGTGCGGTTAAACGTGTGGTGCGGTAAAATCTGTTTATATATCCATCATAGGTTACATAGAGGATAATAAAGAATTTATAGATCGGTGAGAAGTGAAAAATAACTCTCAAGAAAATATACCACAGAATAAAATAAGTTTACATACAAAGCTACCCTTTGTATCGTACTGCTTAGAAGTTTCACCCATACTTACAACCACGGAAATAAACTCAATTTCCCGTAACTAATGAACTACTTACAACAAAGAACGTTAAACATAAGAACGTTGAAGTTATAATTAAAAAACTTGCCCCGACTTACGCAAGTAGCCTTAAGCTAGAAATTATTGAAACACTCTGAAACTGATACAAAGATTATGTTTATTATATCGTCATGGTTTATAGGAAAAGTTTCTTACTTTATGACCAAACTGATATGAAGATTTTTGGAGATGTTTAGACGCATTCTGCCATCTTGAAGGATATTCGACAGAATTGTTTGGCCTTACAAAGCGAGTGTCAATAATAAAATACTTTTCGAAACGTTTTACCCCATAAAGAGTTGTAAAATGTAGAGATACAGACACTTGCGTATTGGTGAATATTTTAGAAGGACTACCCTCGAACGGATCATCTGAAGACCTAAAATGGAGCAAAAAGTACCAAATACTTAGACGCTAGCGTCTACTATACCGTTAAATCTTGGTAGACCTCCGTTTACAAAATTTCAAAATTTTCTGCAAACTATGTCGTGGACCCCACGACATAGTTTGCAGAAAATGTTTCCAAAACCATCGCTTATCCCTGTTCTTTTAAAAGGAAACTTGTAAATTTTTCGGTGTATGTGTACTATTATGATGTGTATATTACTTGGCTGATTACGCTAAATATTATAAATAATCAGCCAAGTGTGGGTTTGCTGAGGTCAATTTTACTGTATAAATAGGATGTAAAGATTTTAATAAAGGAGTGATTAAGAAGAGGCACTCATATTCACTGCAATTCTAAACTCATAACGTAACTCTTGTATTGTTTCCTATTTCTTTTTCTAAAGCATAAAAGAGCCGATAATAACCTGTCTCTCTTCTTGTTGCAGATCAAACAATGGTATACCAGTTCAGTGTAAGTGTTAGTGCCAAAGTGTAGTGCCAATATGGGGTGCACCCCAAGTATGTTGCTCGACCACAAGAGCCGACGGCGCGACAGCACAGGGTCCCAGGAGGCGGCCCTGGCTAAAGTGGCTCCGACCCCAGTCTGCAACAAAGCAGTCCAAGCTGCGAAGGCCCCCAGAGCCTCCTTAGAGTCCGATGGCTTCAGCATCCAGCTTTCCAGCAAGAAAGACAGCTATGTCTCCCAGATGGGAAACAATTTTGCGACGCAGCTGCATATAAAGAGGATATCTGGTGAGTTTTCTTTTAAATTTGAAATTAAGAATATCAAAACGGTTAGGTATTTCGATAATACTTGTGTTATTAAATATTTGCATTGTTATAAAAAACCAGTAACTAAGTAACTAGTAACTAAGTACCTAGTAAAAAAAAAAAAATTGGCGACTTTTAAGGCGATTTATACTGCTTTCGTGCTTATTTATAATATAGGTATTTGCATAGCATACTATGTTTATAATATTCTCCTTCGTTTGAATTTATAAACTACCAATTAATACAATAGTTACAGTATATTGTGTTATTTCTAACAAAAAAAAAATATTTCTTATCAATAATATTTTTTATATTATTACTAAGTGCCGATACTGACATGGATTTCGCAAACTGTTCCGACTGTCCTATTATTATTATATACACGGATGGAACTCGTTCTCTCCTGAAACACTTTTAACAAGCATCGCTCTGTAACTTTCCAACATTTTACATACAAACATTTTCGGTCAAAAATATCTGAAATTATTTTTCCCTGAACTTTCTCAGCGATGTGACTCCGAACACTGAGTGAGTTCTGCTTTTCAACTTTGAAATACAATCCTTATTATATTTTATACAAAAAGAGACATCACAAGGTAATATATATATAATTATATATATCTAAGTAGGTATTTAACAATGTATGCCGTAGTCTGTCGCCATGAAAGATGTTGATTAGAAACGCGTAGTTTTAAATTGTGTAAGAACTTACAAATAATCCAAAAAACATAAAAACATACCATCACGCCTGTATTCCCTTAAGGGTAGGAAGAGGTGTATTATTTTTTAAGTCGACCTTAAAATATAAAATGACAGTCAATTTAAAAATAAAATCATAATTATGTTATATTATAATTCTAAAATATTTCCACTCACAATCATCATTATTATATGACATTATTATATCATTATCAAATTCGAGCTCATGTAATATGTTATGCAAGTAGGGGTGGTTTTAGAACTTTTTTATGACTTACGCAAATGTATTTCTGACCTAGTATCATCATACGACGGGTTGAACTCCCTAAATTATGGATGTTCATGTACAAACTGAGTGCATGCGGACCGTCGTTTGAGAACACGTTACTGGAGTAATATTAAATTTCTATATTTTACCATGTCGTGATAGTCGCTACCCGCCAGATTAATGAAAAAAATGACCTAAATTTATATTAAATTATATGCCAAGCAAGTTAACGGCAATTTGGAGTTAGTTAAACAGGCCCTTAGTCTAGCTACGATCTCTCTAAGCTACGTGTAGATTCTAGAATCTGATTAATAACAAAGCCTAACCCATATACTGTCCCACTGCTGGGCACGGGTCTCCTCTCAGTATGACAGGGATTAGGCTATAGTCGACCACGCTGGCCTAATGCGGGCTGGCAGACTTCACATGCCGTCAAGAAAATCTCTCAGTCGGTTTCCTCACCGTTAAAGCGAGTGATATTTAGGTTCGCACATGATTTCGAAAAGTCAGAGGCGTGTGCCATTTGAATTGGCTTCGAGACCTTTGACTTGGCAGTCCTGTGGTCATTACCCCTAGGCTATCAATAGCCCTAAGCAAAAATATGAGCGAAAGAGAAACAGGACGTCAATAATGGCATTTATTAAAGTATAGTCTTACATTCTAACCTTTGACGTAAGGCCTAAACAACATCTTCTCAACGTCGTTTGTATCCATGTCTGGTTTCTTCTTTCCCTCGGCCGAATTTCTGTCTGCATTTCTTAATCTAACCTTGGGTGGTAGAAGACTGTTCCAGTTAACACATTGAACAATGTTTGTGTAAGGGCATTCTTCTACGTATTGATCTAATGCAAAGGCCAAAACTCTGTCAGACGGTCCTAAGGCAGAACTGTCTACACGTCTTCTGCGGGCTGTTGTGAAGGTCGTAAACTCTGTGAAAAAGAACAAAAGAACCTGGAAACAGAAGATTTCTTTGTTAACTTTTGATCATCTCCATCATGTGGGAACGACTCACTTCTCAGAATGAGTGGTTTGCCCACAGAGATAGGCAAAAAAAGGATACCGGAAAATGGATAGTATTTAAAGTTCTTTCGGGACCTCCAAAAAAATGAATAAGTGGTAAATCTAAGACAAGTTATTTCTTTTGGAGGTAATTTCTTTGTACCGTGCGCATTTCGTTCTTTCTTTCCTTTACTTAGATACGCTGTGTGTACCTACGGGACGAAATGTTCATAGAGAATTAAAGTTTAAAAAATCTAAAACATCCATCTCGTTAACATTTTAAAAGTAAATCCCAATTGAATTCTATGCCAACTTTTTTTTCACTAAGCCATACACTTAGCACTTAAATTCTTCTTTCAAACAATAAAAAAATCACTTACATAAAGCCATTTGCTCATTGTTTTGATACGTGAAAATGTGAAGTATAATTAAAATTAAAAGTATAACGGTGACTATTAAATAGTCTCAGGTAATCACAAACATTCTAATTTTCTATTACTTACAATAATTAATTTTCTCTTTTAATCAATTGATTTGGCACGATCAAACTCATTACAAAAGAAATATAATTGGAAAATGTAGTTTTGTTCTGGTAATTAATTTATAGGCTGATTAATATTTAAAGCTAAAATGGCCTTAGAAAATTATAGATATTTTGTAATAACCTGGTTGTAAGCGAGACTGCTAAGCTAGAGGTTCTGGGTTTGATTCACAAGTCAAGCAAAATGTTACTGTATATTTTTTTCAATTTTCTTCTCTAATTAAGACATAGGAAAATAATCTGACGGCTCGAGTTTTAAGTATTCCAACCTGTGTTTCAGTCCATCACCTCAATGATTATTTCGACTAGATAAAGTTTTACAATTTCATATCTAGACCCATCTGAAGCATGAAGAGCATGTTAAGCCGTCAGACCCATATATCTCACGCATAACAATAGTATTGGTACTGAAAAGTACGAAAACCATTTGCGTCTGACAAGTCTGACAGCTGTCAATTCGTATAAAATAAAGACTGGGGCCATGTCCTAACATACTTGGGGAAAGCAAGGAATGCTAGGATGATAAGATCGTTTTGAGGTCTAGAGGTGACGTGGTGATTGCGATTAGGTACAGTTCTCACCAAGCCTATTGTCCGGGTTGAAGTTGGCACGAGCTCACATTAACTCGTTCGTAATAATCGGAGAAAGTAAAATATTAAATTGTAATAAATGAAAATGAAAGCTCAAGTCGTAGGCTGTAGTTTTAAATATGCGAAGAAAGAAATATATTAATGCGATATATATTTCTTTCTTCGATTTTTACGGCAGGGTTAAAATTAGCTCGTGCCAACTTCAACCCGGCCAATAAGTTTGGCGAGAACTGTACGGGCCCTATGACGTCAACGGAGACACTGCATTCCTTTCTGCTTGTAGCGTAGTAGTTGCGCTACACGCAGCAGTTAGTCACCGATAGTGAAATCATTCATTAAGGCTACTGAGTACTCTACAATTTGCTGCCTGCAATTATTCCAATGCGTTCATGAGTCGCTGGCAGTCATAATTGCTATCAGGCGGCGGCAGGCGCTAACTACCGGCCAGACTCATTAATTAGTTTAACGTTCACTGTTTAATCCGTCTTGAGGTGAAGTGACTGCAGTTAAATCAATCAGAAGTTTAATAGAATACGTACAAGAGGGTAAGATAATTTGCAATCTCCGAACGAATCGTATGAAAATGACAGACAGGTTTCGATAGGTCAAGCAGACCTGCGGCATTAGAGGTTCTGGGTCCGATTCCCGGGTCGAGAAAAGTATTGTTGGGTTTCTCACGATTTTTCGAAATGCCTAGCAGCTTGTTGATGGCTCGAAATAACACACAAATAACAATAGACTCGCCCGTAACATGGGCTCTACATATACCGCAGTACTGTAATGGCGTGATGTATGTAAATCTGCATCCATAAAGAAGAAAGAAAAAAAAATCTTAATACTTAACTAGCACTAATTTTAGATCACTATAGGTAAGTATTTGATATTTTATTGTTTTGGGATTATAATTTTTAGGCCACCAGAAATGGTTGTCACTTTCAGAAATATTATAAATTACTAGGTACCTAATAACTATAAGTTCTTGTTTATCCCTTGCCCTGAGGGCACAATCTGGGATTTAATGTTTCGACTTTCAACCTCCAGAGAGTTGTAGGAGGTATAATAGGTACTATATTTAAATAAGGCTCACATTTAAAACCGTACAGACAAAACTTAAAGCCAGTCATTGCTGTTTTTAAATTATTTAACATCAAATTTTTATATTTAATGGAAACAGGCGTTACTTTGCGGAATACTAATATTTTTTTTAAAACTTCATCATTATCGAGCAGAGCCCTTAAAAACTTCTTAATAAAAATGGTGATGTAGTATTTTGATATTCTAAAGAGCGTTTATGTACCTACTTAGAACTCTATGATAGTAAACGCAATAATGCGTGAGCTTACTTGGCAAGAGATTTCGTATGCTGATTGTAGCCATACACAAATAAAAAGACTTGCCGACGTCTGTGGTCTAGTGGTTCGAGTACCGGACTGCTGATCACGAGGTCTTGGGTTCGATTCCCACAGGACACAAATATTTATGTGATGATGAATATAAGTATTGTGTTTGTCTGGGTGTTTCCTATGTATAATAAGTATGTATTTACAAAAAAAAAACAGTATGTAAGTATTATATCCATTGTCTAGTACCCATAGTACAAGCTCTGCTTAGTTTGGGACTAGATGGTGCTGTTTAAAAATGTCCCCAGAATATTTATTTATTTTATTATTTATTTATTTAAAATAGAGTGACGCGTCTTTGTAAGTAATCAAACTCATCAAAACTCTCAAACAATTGCACCCTATTCCAAATGATAGATAACAATATTAACCCTCCCTAACTTATTGCTAACTTAACAAACAAACAGACTGACATGGCCTGAAACATTGCACAAGATTCATATACATGAATAACTTTAACAACTATCTACACACAACTTTCTGCAGCTCACACGCTATCAAGTTGTAGGTACCTAAGTTCGGTCCAAGCACTTTAAGTTGCTTGCAAGGCACCTATTTGTATGTTAATTCTATGTAACAACTATTAAGCTCGTGTTTTAAGTTACCAACTTAAGTAATATGCAAAGTTTTCAATATAACACTCTTATAAGTTAGGTAAAAACTTAGTACAGTGCAAAATTCGATAGTAGTATGGAGATGTTGGTAAATGTATCAGCATCTTTAGCGACATACCTACTCGTATTTGATTTCAATAATTTATTATTAAAACTTTACCTTATAAGTTACTAGCTTATGCCACGCAGCTTGTGTTACAATACGTTATTAATTTTCTTTTTTGTTAGAATATTCTCCGGTTCGCACACAATATTTTACCAAGGTTTCATTGCAATCACTCGAGCCAATTTTGAGTTTTTGCGAGAATAACGCACAATATAAATATACCGCAAAAAAATCTATAAAAAGCAGTTCCATGTTTAATATTCACGTAAAAAAATAGTTTTGTTATTGGAGACCTGAGTACAAAAAAGGACGGTAAAAAACATCTTTAGAACAGCAACTTTCTGTCACGTAGAGTCAAAACGCTATTTCCAAAACGCAAGACAAAGGTAACCTATCTCAATAATATGTGCATTATATCAAGTGAAGCCTCCTCCAACCTTGAAAGTTCGGGAGTGATCCCCCATATTTTGGGGCGTATTGTCTTCAAAAACTTCACCGCCTAACTCCGTAACTCATAAGATTAGAACTGTCTTCCCAACTCCGCGCGACGTCCATTGTATTCTGTTATCGTCATATCCTCGCTTTCGTATAATTTAAACAGCCCCAATTGTATCAAATCCTCTTTTCAGAAGCTCCGCTTTGTTATACACGCTTGTCGTACACATGGAGACAAATAAAGCCTAATGATACCATGTAGAAAGAATATATACGCGTGTATTCCCCGAAGGGCGAAGGGTCAGTATGTATCTGTCACCGTAAAGTTGTAAATAAGTACCGCTAAATTATACGTCTGCTTAAAATTTTTCGGTTATATCTTTATTTGGTTCCAGTTCTAACCTAACCGATACAAATGATCAGTGTAGGTATATGCAAGTATGATGCGGTTCACAATATACTTAGACAATAAATAGTCTTGCGAGATAATTTTTACCCGACGACACGGCAAAAAGACGAAGGTAGGGTTTTATATTAGGCAGTCTATGCATCTTCCTATTTACGTATGTTCCACTACAGCGCCTAAAGTACTCATCAGATTTTTTAATCTAACGTATTCACAATCTTACGGTGACATATCCAAATATAATAATCATAATGTCTGACGCCCGCGTTATGCGATTATTTTTGGCTGCTCTTACGAACAGCAGATGCGCTGACTCAATTTATGGGCGATTTACTATGTGACGTTGATGTTAAGCCTCATTTAACGATAGTGTAATAGACAGTGCAGTTTGCAATAATATTTAGACTTCATCTTTTAAAAATAATTATTTAAATTAATGCTTATACTTTTATGAATGCTCTCACTTGCTGCGCATTTCCCAAAAAAAACAAAGAAATTTTCTGCCAAATTCCAGGTTTCTTGGTTTTGAAGTCTATAACATTTCGTAATTAATCAGTGAGTGAGTAGACAATCATACAAGTATTAGTTTTCTCCACCTGAGTAAAATTACTGGTTAGAAAAAAACTGTTGCATTCAAAGAGAAGGTAAGTACTTGTTTAAGATTGATTCCTCAAAATTCTATAGACTGTGATTGGAAAACACCGGCGTATTTTTTGTTTAAATGGTTGCGTTTAAGAGTTCATAAATCAATAATTAGACGGTAAAACATTTACATAAGTACCAGAAATGCACCAAACGTTCAGAATTCGTCATAGCAATATCGATGACACAGGGCTATGGCAAACGAGGCCTATGGTAAATAGGTAGGGTGGCCGCTGCTGTCACCCGTGCGTCATACCCTGATAACGATAATAGCTGATAAGGCCATTTGAAGGATCACGAAACCCTCTCACTTGGATTTAAAGCCTTACGTACTTTATAATATAGTTTGTTATCCACTGGATTGAAAGTTTTTGACAACAAACCTACCTCCCAAAAGTAACTACGCGTTCAGAAGTTTTCGTAATCGAATCAATTTGTTGTTGTTTTGCTTATCAATCTATTTATCTATGTAGGTTATCTATTGTCTGTTGATCTAGCTAGGTAAAACTTGTTTGTAGAGAAAATATATCATAGACTTTATTGAAATTAAATGATATTTATTTATGTATTCTTCAGACATGTACGAGTCAGTGACATTAGGTTTTTAGGGTTCCGTACCCGAAGGGTGCTAACGGGACCCAATTACTAAGCCTCCACTGTCCGTCCGTCCGCGTGCGTGTCTGTCAGCGTGCTGTATCTTATGAGCCGTAATAGGAAAATAATAATAATAATAATAAATTTATTCAAACCTTTGTTACATAAATTGGGTATAACATAGTACATACGGTAAAAACTTGTAACAATCAAGAGAACATTAAAACAGTTTTAACGGTGACCCCCAAACTAGACAAGAATTGAAATCTTCAGTGTTTCTATTTCTAGTGCCACTATAACGACAAATAGTGCGGAACCCTATATGTGCGGGTCCGACTAGCACTTCATCGATTTTGGCTAGATGACTGAGATAAATATTCGGAGCAAAGACATTTAATACAAATAAGTATCTTTGATTCGGAGTGGATGGCTAACCTTCAGGAATTGTAGAGACACCCGAAGAAAAAAAAAGAATCTAGAAGACGCTGATATTTCCTATAAGACGACCTTTGGTTGTGAAAAAAGACGCCAAAACAAAATAGAAAATCATGGTCTCTTAAAGTCCAGACAATATTGATATTATGCTACATTCTCCTATTGAAATAATGTTCTGTATTCAGAAACTAAAGTTTCAATTTGTAAATTTCTTTTTTTATCGTTGCGGCAAAAGTTTGTATAAACCCAAATTAGCGTCAAGTTCAATCCACAACGGAATCGTGTTGTGGATGTTATGATTTACAAACATCCAGACTCTGAGCAAATATTTGTCTGCGACAGTATCCCAATTTGCCGACGCCCAACAACTCGAAACGGATTGAAATGGAAACATTATTAAACTCTAGTGGATGTTTTCCAATTACAAATAAAATTCAAAAAATTCAAAATTCAAAATATTTTATTTCAATTAGACCATATAAATAGGTACTTTTGAAACGTTAAATTAGTTGCACGGTTCCAAAAAAAGTAGGTCTTATGGAGAAGAGCCGGCAAGAAACTCCATAGATACTCTTTTTAAAAAAATATGTGTGGTAACAGTAACAATTGTTGTGAATAGTAATGAGGCTGATGCAGCTTGATGTGTAGTTGCAGAGATTTTAGAGTAGGTAAGTATTACAATTGAAATATCTATAGATGAGCTTATTATTTAGTAACTCATCCCGGCGAGGAATGTTAGACCAAAATATTAGAAATTCACTCAATTTACTTATATTTTGTCTGACTTTCCCTGTAACACTCCTCTTTTTGGATTTAAGAGAGATGGAAAAACACAAAAATAGGTATCTCTCTTTGTTCCCATCTTTAGTCATCTTGAGTCCCATCAATTTTAATTTTATAGCGCTATAAATAGGTAGACTATAGTACCGTACACATGTACACATCAATATGTACATCTTATCTTATCTTACTTCTTACTATCTTTCTTACTTACTAATCCTATCCTACTAATATTATAAATGTGAAAGTTTGTGAGGATGGATGGATGGATGGATGGATGGATGTTTGTTACTCTTTCACGCAAAAACTACTGAACGGATCTGGATAAAATTTGGCACATAGATAGATTATAGTCTGGAATAACACATAGGCTACTTTTTATCCCGGTAAAATCTATGGTTCCCGTGGGATAGCGGGCGAAGCCGCTGGCGGAAAGCTAGTTTCAAATATAAGCATGCCTCTCTATTGTACGGAAAAGTCCGCGTACGCTGGAAATATTTAAATAAACCGTGCCTACAAGTATCAGCCTAATTGAAATTTCCATTAGTTAAAAGTTCAGTTTTTGTCAAAACTGAGAAGGGTTCTTTACATCACCATTACATATATTATTATAATAATATTAAAGATATCTTTTTGTATTTTTTTAAGCATTTTCCATGCTAAGATTATAAGTTATTTTTAATGAAGGAAAAAATCGGCTGGCGAGCAAGATCCGAACCTGCGTCTTCTGGTTCGGTACACCAGACGCTTTAACCGCTAAGCTTAGCGGTTAAGCAGTAGACCCAGGTTCGAATTCTGCTCGCCAGCCGATTTTTTCCTTCATTTTACTAAAAAAAGTTTTAAAGATTTCAATTCAAAAAGCTCATTCGCTTAGTATACCCGCTAAGCAAAATGGTACTAAAATTCTATTCAAATTACACCTGGTCGCGCCATACTTTCCATAATTCTCGGATCTGCATGGAAATTGGGAGTCATATTCATTTTTAATGGTACACGGTAGCAATAAGGTGTAATTACAACGGCCATCGTTATTTGTTACTGGAATGCTGGGCGCATACATGAAATTTTAATTAGAATTCCGGATCGGGGAGAGATTTATAGCCTATTAAATACATTTTATTCAATATTATATTTTTCCCGCGGTTTAACTCTCATTTCAAAGGCCACTATTTCGGGATAAAATACTATAAAATAAACTATATTTTATCGCGTTATATTGATATTATTTTAATCCCGACGTTTCGGACCCTTTACAGCGCCCATAGTCAATGTCTAGTATTCGCGTAAGTGTTAGAAATCAGTATATATAATGATTCCTAATAGCTAGGTATATGCAAACCTAAGAAATGTTTAAAGGTGATAAGTATAAACGCTGCTCATAACATTGTATAAATAAGTAAGCTAACTATTTGATCAAAATGTCCATTATTTTTCAAAGTTTTGGCTACACGTCCTTATCGACACAGTTCATTTACTCTTCTTTTTCTCTCAGGTAAATAAACAAAAAACATTGTCATACTGTATTATTATTATTCATACTATCATACCCTTAACCCTTACCCTTCTTGCTATTGTATACACACCAACAATCCGTAGTTTCTGCCTATACCTATCTCAAAAGTGAATGTATGTATGTGTATCGAACAGTGTTTATTTAGGTTGTAGGCAACCGTCCACTACCTAAACACTATTGTTATCTTAAGCCCTATGCTTATGGCTAATCTGGGCGTCGGGTGGCGCCAACAAATTTAGGACATTTACACACGGTGACTATTGCTAGTGAAAGCGATGAAAATGTTATGCAATAAAACACAAGGTGGAAGGGACATCGACGCACAAACGTCGTGACAACGTTTCACTCAAGGTCCAAAATAAAATGACCTAGGTCATTCATGTAGAAAATCATCGGTTATTACAAATATTGACATTTTTGAGCGCGCAGTGTATTGCTAAAAACGCGATTATAACGGTCCGTGGTGAATGTTGTCGCGCGCGCGATTCAAAATAAAAAAAAATTTTTTTTTAATTGTAAATCTAATTTGAGTAGATAGAAATAATGTTTTCTTACACGTTCAAGTAAAAAAAGCTGCAGAAAAAACTGAAAAATTGGTGAAAAAAGTTACGGAAAATTTCAACGCAGGGGGGTCCAGAATCATTTACTGAACTCATGGTATTTGGATGTGCGTCGATGTCCCTTCCACCTGTGTATAAAACTTAATTTTTAAGTCCCAAAATTTATCAAAACGTAGTCACCCTACTATGAATAACTTAGATACATTATGGGGCCTACCATGAAATCGCGAAAAAATTTTGCTATATAATACATCTAGGTTCACTCAACTCGTCAAAATCCACATGAAGTAGGCTAAACATGAAATAGAATTACTGTAAATCGTGCTTGAAAATCTATGCAAGCGCGATTCAGCATTCAACTGTGCGTTCCGCAATTCCATTGTGTATACATTGATTCCGCTTTTGTACTCCCTGTATTACAGATTTATGCCGAGTACTACTTATTTCTCGTCCTTAAATGACAAACTGTATTTAGTCAAAATTTGGAATGATTTATTAAACAAATACATAAAAAAATAGGCAAACTATGACAAAAGGTTTGATCTATCCTCATTACATAAATATCTATTCCCCATTTGTTCATCACACATCATTTTCCCAGCGATAAACAAAGACCCGGTATATAAAACAATAAAAATACGCAGTAGGTACCTAATGATAATCGAAAGTGCTTATAAAAAGTGTAATGAAAAATCCACTCATTACGACTAGAGATGGGAAGCCCTCACATAAAAGTTATGGCCTTCGATTGTTCTGACGCGATTGTGATAACACGCCGTTGTGGAAGTGAGGTAATACATGCTGTATCTAATCGGCTTTAGTCGGTTTAGCGCGTAAACATACGAGGTGGTGAAATTGGTCCTTTAGATAGAAAAATGATCATACGAGTACCTATCTTTTAAAAGTAATTAAATCATATCTTTTAAGGACTTCTTTGTCTGGTGTACCACTATTACTAGAGATGGGCAATGTGCCTGGGCATTTTGGGCATACATTTATTTATGCCCTGTAATTGGGAACATATTTGGGGTCATTTTAGGCATGAAAAGCCATAAATGCCTGAATGTATTCCCAATTAAGGGCATAAATAAATTTATGCCTAAAATGCCAAGCATATAGCCTTAACTATTAGACCGCATTGCCCAATATTCGGCCTCTAAGCAATAATTTTCTAACATTATTGTGTTTCGGTTCGAAGGGCTTGAGTCTTATTAACACCTGAGGTCTAAAGAATTCAAGGTGACAGTCAATTTATTACAAAAAAGAAAACAAAACTGTAATAATTCTTGTAAATATCCACCCGTGCGAACCTGGGACAGGTCACTAGTTTCTATAAATTAATAGGCCGACACTATTATCTCAAGTCGGACATAATTTATTGAACGGATTTGACGCTTAACAAAAAAATACACTGCATCAAGAGCTTATCTTGCCGCAAAAATTGAGACCAGGAAAATGGAACACAAAATGCATTAGGTATGACCTACTTTAAATTAACTTGAAAGATTTACCGAAACAGGTTTTTTCCTGTTTTGTTTTAAATGGTAGTAGACATGGGCGTACCCAGGGGGGGGCAGGGGGGGGGCAGCTGCCCCCCCCCCCCCCTGGAACTTGGATGCCCGCGTAGATAAAAGTTATAGTAAGATAAAAAAAACCTTTCTAGTGTTGTGTGTAGGACGGAACAAACTTGTCCCCCATAAGTTACATAACACTGGCAGTGACAAATTGTCAAAATAGAAAAATATTCACTATTTGTTAACAATTAGTTGCTACAAAAACGATTTTGTTGCTCAAACCGATCTTACACAATTGACAACAATGATAACTTTACTTAAAGATAGCATAAAAAATAGCTAAATACCATATAATCAGGGAAACAAATAGACCAATATTTGTTGCTGAAGACCTCATTAAAACAACAATTTAAAAAATAACCAGTGAAATATAATTCAGTTGTTTGAGGTAGCAATTATTATTGAGCAACAAATCTTTCAAAGATCAGATGAGTTTCCAATCGGTATACTTATAAACCGCTTAAGCTAGCTTAACATTAAAATTCTTCTCTCGACGTGACAAACTGACAATATTGATGCCTGAAAGACATTTTCTTGCTCGACGTGAAAATAGTGATGCCTGAAATCACCAAAAAAAATAACCAGAGATTGGATGAATATATCTGACCGGTACTCTTATAAACCGATTAAATAATTTATATTATTTGTTTTGGAAAAATAACGAGACGAGACGAGTGACGAGCTTATAAAAATACCGTACAAGTTGAGCCGCACGGAGGTAGTAAGAAACTAATTGTAATTACCCCCTTCACTAACGTAACCCAGCCTCTGCGAGGAGAGTGGCCTCAATTCTTCTAACTTAACCTGTCCAAGGTGGGTGGCCCAAATTTTCGACTTCTCGTTTGCTGACTCTTAGTCATCAATTTTCATTGCTACGTTAAGCAATATTGTTTTTCTATTTATAAATCCCGGATAAATCAAGCGTTGAGTTAGCATGACTGGCTTATAAGAATACCGGTCAGAAATTCATCCGATTTACGGTTCTGAGTTTTGTTGATGACATTCCGGGCAACAATAATAAATTTCATCATCCGTCATCATCTGACGTCAAGTTCTATTTTTTTTTTGCTGACTCTCCAGGTGTCAATAACCATTGCAGCGTAGAGGAAGAAAACTATTTTATTTGATTCCGGAAAAAAAAATAGACGAGCATGACCGGTTTATAAAAGGATACCGTATGGTCAGAAACTCTAAGAAAAGCTCCTCAAAGATACTTTCTATGCATCAATTTTTATGAATACCGGAAAAAACGATTGTTGATCCAGCATGACCGGTTTATAATGCATCAGAGTCACCAACAAAATTTAGAACCGGAGATCGGGTGAATTTCTGACCGATATTTGTATATACCGGTCATGCTAGCCAGTAATTAAGTAGATCTGCAAATAATTTATTATTTATTTATTTTGGTAAAATCGAGCGTTAGGCTAACATGACCGGCATAAGCGCACCGGTTTTCAAATTCATCCGATTTCCAGTACAAAAATTTGTTGCTGGCTCTAAGCTCGTCCCGCGTGGGGTCATAATATATTAGGTAGCAACAAATTAACAAAATATTTCGGTTTATCATATTATTTACTCTGATATAATTATTTACGTATAGCTAGCATTGTTGTCGATTTTTAGAGATTGGTATGAGTAATTTATTTAAAATTCTGCTGAAATTCCACGTCCTCTTTTATGGAGATGGAAACCGTTGGGTAGAGAAAAATTTCTCAACTGCCTCCCTGGGCCAAAAGCTGGGTACGCCCATGGTAGTAGATGAGTTGATTATGCAAATGTACTCAACAAGAAACCATGGCACTCGGGGAAATGTTTTTAATAACAAACAAAAGAAAATAAAATCTCTGATTAGGCCTACATAATCGTCAAAGATAAAATTACACCAAACGCTTTAGTTAAAACTAAGCTAAAATGAATCCTCTCCCACACTTTTATTCAGTGACGTCATTGCTTCTGGTTGACGATATTATCTTCTTCTTCTGTAAGTATAAAAGGAAAAGGATTGGGCTGAAAGGAGGTCATTGAAATCAGCCCAAATGATGTACCTAAGGTACACTAATTGGAAAAAAATATCTGTATTACGCTGGTTAAAACTCTAGTCATACTTTTTTTAATGTTGACTGGGGGATGAGAAAATAAACTTTTCATTTGAGAAAAATCACGGCATTTTGGCACTATATTATCAGTTTCATAGTGATTTCATGGTAATAACCATCAACTTGACAGCTGTTATGTACCTCCAGTACAAATTTGGGCTGAGTTGTATGGGCTTTTGATGACCTCTTTTGGCACACAGATAGATAGATAATAAATGACGTAGGCATCCGCTAATAAAGGATATTGGGAAATTCCCAAGGGATTGGGAAAAAATAATGGACGTGAGTAACACCGCGGGTGTCAGCTAGTGATAATATACACACAAGTAGTGACAGTCACATCGGAAATAATATAGTTTTTATAATTAAAAAGTATTTGAATGTACTGTATATTAATTAATTATGGAAACACACTGACCAAATTACTATTTTCGATTTTAAATACGCATACAGTATTTTGTAATGTAATTTGTTTTAATGTTACATATTAAGATAATTTGTCACGTGATTGTGACTATCTTACGAGACAATTTGTCATTAAGGTGCCATTCCACTGCAACAACAGATTTTTTATTAATTTTTATGTACATTTTTTTATTTTTTATTTAATCGATTAGATGTAATGACGTAGTAACGCAATTTTAAGGGTTGCAGTTGGCTTATCCCGCACATTGGCTATAGTGAAGTTTAGTTGGTAGAGTATTACGTAGAGTAGTACTTTTATTCTAATAAATTATAGTAGTAAAAAATAAAACCCTCCTTTAGCAGTCGGGTAAAAATATGATTCTTTCTCTCAGTTGGTAATGGATAAAGTATTGTGATTGTACTTATTAAATACGTAAAATTATTTATTATTAATGTTAAGGATAACGCGTGTCACAAATATAAGTAGGTTGCATTGCAGAGTATGCAGGAAAAAAATACGATAAAAATATAGTTGATGACTTAATTTTTTGACAGCAATCAGCACCTTCAGTATACCTACTGTCATCAAGCCCATTTGTCGTCGCGTTGCTGCACACAAACCTGATCTCCTCTTAGAACAAAAGGGGTTTTTTCATAAAATTATTATCCAAAATAATAATAATAAAATACGTTTAACTGACAATGGAACAGTGAGGCTGTACCTTTATTAATAAGAAAACTTTTCGATATAAAAGAGCCCTATTTGTTACCGAATGATCGAGTCAATGATCACCTTGATTATCAGCCAAGATTATCAGTTTGTTCTTATAATTCCAATTTAAGGCAATCTCGGGGAAACCAGATACGTCTAAAAATTTAAAGTAGATACTGTATTTAATTAAGCACTATCTAGATAGTTTATGTGGGTAGGTAATTATTACTTAAATCGTACTGTTCTCCATAATTTCTTCTACTTTTCATAATTAAAAATAAAGCTTCCCATTCACACTTACTACGTCAGCGACAAACACCTACCATCAATTCAAATAGTATGACGTCACATGACGCAACGTAAGCTACGTATCTTCCAACTTCTTCAAACAATAGAACACAAAAATGGCTAATCTCAAGGAAGCGATTACGATAATCGATAACGTTCATTGATAATAATCGACGTTAAAATCGACCGAGTCGACCTTCGTACACGAGAACCGCGTAAATATGTCAATGTTTTTATATGCTCGCTAACTCGTGTCTAACACGATACTGTGATATTAAAAATGGTGGGTAATTTCTCACATGGAATAACTTGTAGTTCATGACTGTGTGTCGCGGCCAGCGCCTGCGCTTATCAGTCCACCTCCGTGTAACGCGCAATGACGTCGCTGCTCTATTAATTAGATAAAAAAATGTAAATTAAGTAGCCCGTCGTTACTAAATATTTGTGAACACACTTCACACCTTCAGTGTTAAATAACGTAACGCGGCACCACGTGGGGAATCGTGACGTAGTAATGTCACCGTCTAATTACTATAAATTATTACACCTAAATAAAAAGTACTACTTACTTAAATCAAAACAATCGGATGTCGTAACAGTTTAAAAACAAATGAATATTCAATCGAATTTCGAACAGTGTCAGAATAATTTGAATGTTTGTCTTGAAAATAATTTAAAAAAAATGGCGTGTTCCAAATTTAATATAATGTGCAATAAAAAATCAGTGTGTTGTAGTGCGCAGGCGTTTAATGAGCACAGACTGCTGCTGCTTTGTTTACGGCTGTGTATCGTGTTACAGTAGACGATAACGTGCTGCCTAGTCAGTGATATTCAACGCGTTTGATGTTCGATAAACTGTCCTAACTGCTACCGCGTGCGGCTTCCATATTCAAATTATTTATTTAAATATTACATCGATACAGTGAGTGGACGTCACTAGTGTGGTGCTACAATTTGTGACATAAGTCTTTGAATCTGTGAACATCGTTAGATTTAACACTTACGATTTTTTTTTGCTTAAATTTTATGTTTCATAGTGTATTAAATTGCAAAATGACGGACTTGCAGTGAAAAACAGTATGTTTGTGTGACAGTTTTTTTAAAGGATTTTTACAAGATGGATATTGACAATGAAGATTCAGGTAAAGTTTTATAAGCATATTGTTATATGACATGAATTCAAAAATATATTTAATAATTACTCTTATCATGCTGAGACTAAAGTCCATGATTTGACCTCTCAACCACCGGGTACTAAATCTAACCACGTATTTACAACTCGATCTGCAAATACAATATTTTTATCACTGATTAAAACTAGTTGATACCTATGGTTTCACTCGTGTCCCAAAAGAACCGTACCTATTCATTTTTTTAAGAAATGGGAGTATTATGTCCTTCCTCAAAATGCAATCTGTCTTCTTACCAAATTTTATCATAATTTTCTCAGCGCTTTAGGCGTGAAAGGTTGACAAACAGTACAATAATATAGAACATTATTTTAACTGTACAGCTATATCAGTTCAAAACAACAAAACAATCAATTAACTACCTATGACGACATATGTCTGTTACGTCACAAATCATGTTACTGGTTTGTTATCTGTAGGTGTTATTTGAAAATAGCCATGTCGTTACAACGCTTAAATTAATAAATAATAAAGAGGAAAAAGCGATATTACTATTGTTATTTAATTATTCATAACGAAAACAAGAAGCAAACTAAATAATACAATGAAATTATTAGTTTGAGAGAGAGTTTTCAAGAAAACTGACAAAAAGCAATAAAAAAATATTTCGTAAAATACTCGTATTTATTTTCCATTCCATTTTACAAAACATTTTAGCAATATAATATTCTAGAAACAAATCATAGCCTGTATTTCAGCGCCAGTCCCCTCGAATTTTTAGACTAGTGTTATAAAATATTCTGCGATTGGAATAAAATATTATAAAAAAATATATATTATTTTGAAAGAAAAACATGGAAAGTATTAAGCATGATTGAGCCTCCATGTTTTTCTATGTATTGGGTACAGTGGTCATCTCGTTGTTGATTATTACTATATCCTTCAGCCATCGATAATTATTTTACCTATAGGAAAAGGATTTATAGGAAAATCTTACTAATATTATAAATGTGAAAGTTTGTGAGGATGGATGGATGGATGGATGGATGTTTGTTACTCTTTCACGCAAAAACTACTGAACGGATCTGGATCAAATTTTGCACAGAGATAGATTATAGTCTGGAATAACACATAGGCTACTTTTTATCCCGGTAAAATCTATGGTTCCCGTGGGATAGCGGGCGAAGCCGCTGGCGGAAAGCTAGTATCACTATAAAGCGCACAGCGTCACAATATTTATATGTATTAAGTTGCTCGAATCGTGTAAATCTTTATACTTTAAGTCTGACTGTTTACAGCCTAATATCCTAATATTTAATACTAAATGACTAGGTATTATTTGTATCACATTCTCGAAAACGGCTCTAGTAATTTGAATGAAAATTGTAATATAGTGGTTTACGGAAAAAATGACGACGAATTTTTACGAAATATTGATCTACCGTAGCCATAGCCGTCCTTTAAAACTATTTTAGAAGGTAAAATTGAAGGAAAACGAGTAAGGGGGAGACCTAGACGAAGTTTTATAGAACAAGTAAAGGAAAAAGTGGGGAGCGAGACGTATCAAGAGGTAAAATGGAAGGCAGAAGATAGAGAACAGTGGCGATTGCTCCACCGGCAAGAGCTGAGCTCTTAAAGGAGGTCATCAAAAGCCCATGCAACTCGGCCCAAATTTGTACCGGAGGTACATGACAGTTGTCAAGTTGATCGTTTTTACCATGAAATCACTCACTATGAAACTGATAATAATCTCCTGTAATGACATTCCGAAACTGACACTGACTGTTTTACTATGAAATAACTACGAAACACATAACAGGGTGCGAAAACGGCGTGATTTTTCTCAAATTAAAAGTTTTTTTTCTCATCCCCTAGTCAACATTAAAAAATAGTACGGCTACAGTTTTAACCAGCGTAATACAGAGTATTTTTTCCAATAAGTGTACCTTCGGTACATCATTTGGGCCGATTTCGATGACTTTCTTTATGAAAAAACTATGTCTCATTTCTTGGAAATGACTAATAATAATTATAAATATTTTCTCAATTTTCACCCGAACAGAGCTTGGCCACCCAAGTGCTTTTTTTTCAGGTCAACAAAATAATCGTGGCTGGTAGTTTCTTCGACTCAAATAGCACATAATGATTAATAGGGCCTTTCTTGGAATAAAATATTCAAGTAACGAGACCTTAAGTAGGTACTTAGTAATTCTTTATGAGCTATAACCACATTCAACGGAGTAACTGAGAGATATGGCTATAGGTAGATGGGTTATATCATAATATTCAGAAGTAATCAGTTACTTAAGCAGCTGTTTAACTTGAAACCGCGTTTCTTGCTAAAATAACTAAAATGACGACACATTAAGTAGAATTACGAGCGAAATATGAAACTTAATTAAATTCTTGTTATAGTACACTGAATACCTTACTTATTTTATTAATTTCTTGTGTAGTGTGACCACGTGGAAAATCCTTTGAGTGATTATGTTAACGTTGTAAGATGTAACTTTAATGTTTTTATCTATTTTAATTACACTGAATGCGCACGATTAATTACACTAATATTATGATAAATATACCAGCCGCCTGTATCGCAAAAGGGTTACGCAGAGATGTAGGTATTGACGTATATCTCCATATCTTTTAGGTCCTGCGTGATGTAGTACTATTACCTAATTATCGATATGCACCCGATAACCGATGTGCAAGTAGGAATTTTCAAATAATATATCTTTATAGAAACAAGCGTACTAATCTTTACAGTATAAAACAAAGTCGCTCTCGCCATATTTGTACGCTTAGATCTTTTAAACTACGCTACGGATTTTTATAAAACAATAACCAAAACGAGTATAGTGATATTTAAGTTAAAGTTTTGTGACGTAGTTATCGGTATTTTAATCAATTGACATAATTAAAAAATACATAATTAAGCAACTGCATCATAAATCGGATCCAAATTTAAATCGAATTTCAAGCAAATTCATAACTTTTCCAGTAAAAACCAGCTACTGGCAATTGAATCCCGAGTTTCGAAAGCGGGCGCCATTTTCCAATATTTCCCGTATGCCCCGAGGCTAATATTTACCTGGTGGATGTAAAAAATAGCCGATCGTATGACGGCAAAATTCTCTGTAAAAATATCCATCAACCGGCTGAATAATGGAGAGTCTTCCGTAGTACAAATATTTATTAACACTGACTTCATTATTCCGTAAACATATTCTCACTTCCGTGGTGTGTGCGAATCGTGTACGTCAATTACTTAACGTCAGCTTCAGAAAAATTGTTATTGAAAAGCCATGACGTCTTTAAGAGCAAGCCTGTGTAACAAGCGAGCATGCATCGCATGACTGCGGTCGACTAGAATTATGTCGACTCTCAAGGCGTCAAAATCATAATTATTATGTCACGAGACGTACATTAGCCCCAAGATGGGACAAACGATACGTTTTTGACGAGGATTTTGACTCGTGGAAGGGATAGTTTGAGTAGATGAGTTGATCTGAGTCGCTAGCAAAGGATAGCACTAAGCCAAATTCACCAAATAATTCGCCATTGCGATGTTTAACCCACTATATTGATACACGTGTCAAAAAACTAACTGACGTTATCAAAATCACACAGCTAATCGCTGAGTCTGGAAACATGAAATTTTGTACGAAGTAGCGTATTCATCTAACACAGGATTTCGAGAAATTGCCACATGATTCCCCGCAGGTCATAGACGATATATGACATAGTAACGATAGGTAGTATCAATATTATTATTTTTAATCGCATGTATTTCAGTACCATTTTTGTTTATCAGCATTATAACTCGACGCATTATGGGCAAAAATCAATAAAGCATGTTTACCCGAATATTTAGATAACGACCTAGTCTGTGTTTTTATGTAGGCGTATATGTGTATCACATCACAGCTACTGGATAGTGTTATCTATACATAGAGATACAATACAACCGTATTTATTATATACCGTAAAAAATTAAAGGCCTTCTCTACTTATGATTATGAACAAATTTTATTATGGGACCAAGCTTTAAATCGCGGGAAAAAATCAACTGTTCCATACGTTTTGTTCATTTAACCCGAAAAAATTGATTATATCTAATATTTAGCGTCTTTACAATTAAATATTTGATGTAAAAATTAGATAAATAATTTAAGGTGTAAAAATAATAAATTATCTAATGATAACTTGTTATGGGTAAAGAAGATACGATAATAGCAATAATTACTTAATTAACTAAACAGTTCTTGTAAAATTTTATTTTGTATAACATATAGCTGTAGGTAGGTACATTTTTTTTTTAATCAGCTTCCGTTTGTTGTCTGTGCGTTTTTATCGATGAATAATTATGGCATACTTATATCTAAATTAAAGGCCTTTTATTAAAAAAAATACTAGCTGAAGCGAAGCGACTGGGTTTCTAAGATAGTAGGAACCTGTATAGAAATTCAGTTTTAAAATATAAACACTCAATCGACATTACAGTATCTATGAGATATCACTTATCTATATCTATGTTCTATTTCAATAATATAGATATACCTAATATGGAAATAAAACTATTTTCAAGTGGGCATCTGGTAAAGACAAAAAAATATAATTTATAATAAAATATTTTTTTATTCGAGAAGTGGCTTGTTTGAAGCTGCACTAGGGTTGAGAGTTTGCCCTAACTCTGATTAGTTTTATTGATAAGAATTCTAAATAACCCTTCGCTTTCCACGGACGGGTCTCCGTCGGCACATAAGAATTTTCACACAAAATAAAAAGCTACAATATAATCAGACTGACGATGTTGAGTACCTAGCAATAATGTGAGAGGAATTCTAGCTCTGAGATGGAAAAGAACATCTACTCGATAAAAAATTGTCAGCACGTTAGTCTTAATAAATTTAAAAACAATTAGGGACATCGTAAACTAATAACATCAGTAACTAAAAACAACTGTCAAAGTAGGTACCTACTAAATGTCAAGAAATTGGTATTAAATCTCTACGATTTGCGATAAAAGTGTCTTGACGATAAGATGACATTGACAAGCTGTCAAAGCATTTGACAAATAGAGAGGATAAAATTCGTTATTTAAACTGTGTCGACGGTTCCTTATGTACATAACACTAATTTCGCTCTTCCCACAACACAAGTACCTGCAGACGTTGGCGTGCAATTCAAACTTGTATGCAGCGCATCTCATTTCTCTGCCTTTAATTTATCATAGAATTTTCGCCGAGTTTTCTCGTATTGGACGTACTGCTGAACATAAACAAACAAGCTCTCTCATTTTATAACGCTTCTGTTTAATAGTACCTACCTACTTATTCATTCTGTCTATGTTTATTAAATACTACACGTCATCTATAATTTATTATGATAATATAATTTTCTTTATTGACGTAATGTTTCATTGTGCTAGCAGTCTCAAGTTGTCTTTTTATGGTTTATAAATGCCTAGCTTTCCACCAGCCGCTTCCCGCTGTAACTGAGAGGAGACCTGTGCCCAGCAGTGGGACAGTATATGGGTTGATTATTAACGTTATGGGGAAAGAAAGGTTACCCGGATAATTGGAAAATTTGGAATTGTTGTATGAATTATTAAATTAAGGACATGACAAAGTCTGTCAAATCAGCCATTATAGATAAATAAAACAACGGAAAGTACATAGGTATGAGTGGAAGCAAACCGCGTCGTTCTCCAACTTTACAAACACGTGGTATACCGCCAAACAGCATGGCGACAAGTTTCCGGCAACACGTGACAAGTCTGGCAGATCAACTTTAGTATCGGATTGCCGTCACAATTTGCCGCTAAACCGCAACTGGCACTCGTCGACTCAACTCTGCCAACTAATTGCCAGAGCAGTTGACATCTGACTGTTATGCTTTGGTTTTGTATCGATTTAAACGAGACAAACGACTAGGCTTGACACTAATTGATAAGTAATTCTGTAATTATCTTGTCCATTTTGAAAATCTGGAATGTATGTCTTCTTGTACAGATGAGGAAACAAATTAATCGAGGCAATGAGAACGACAAGCGTGTGATTCTTCACGCACAACAAAGTATATAGTATTGCATTGCTGTATTGACTTTGATCCAGATGTTGTTGGTAGCTATAAACTTCTTGCTAGCAAATTTCGTTAGTTCCTACTGTTATCAGAAATAGCTGATTAGCTTTTAAAAAAGACAATTAATATATTAAATATATTATTTGACATATTTACGCGATAGTATCACAATCAGTTTTCACTACCACTGTTTTATTAAAACATTATTATTTAGTTTCATCTGAATCAGTTCAGTAGTTTTCAAGATTAGGGCAAATATGCAGACAAGTAAATACTTAAGCATACTTTTTGTGTATACAGTGATAACAATGATTGTGGGAAAATAAGGCGTTTGGGAGGTCGTTTGTACAAATAAACGTCATTGTAAACAATGTATTCACGTTGAAGAATTATTAACGAAGTCTGAGTCTCTGTAAAGAAACTATGTCTAGTCTGCAATAGACTATTGAATTAATGCGTAAATATCATTTACGCATTAATGTAAGCTCTTTTATTGCCTATAATGAATCATGCTGTGTACAATGTTGTTTACCTTAGACCTTATTTAATAATTAAAAAAAAATTAAGTATGGCCTAAAACGTCTTGCTCAGTCGATTATATCCTCATAAAGTTATTTTTAACAAAAAAAAATACCCAAGAAGTCTAAAAATCTTGACAACCAGTCTATCTTTCGAATATTTTTTTATATTTTTGGACATTTTACACAGCAACATCTAGTCCCAAACTAAGCAGTTTTTGCTATGAGTACTATAAAATGGATATGATACTTTACTGATACTTTTTTTTGTAAATACTTAGGGGTATTGGGTACCCAAAAATTGGGTAGCGGAATTGCTGTTCCTAAAACTTGTATTTCCACACTCGCCCCTAGACCACAGAGTAAGTAACAGTAGTAACCACTTAGACCCAAAAGTTTTAATCACATGTACCTAGATATTTAATGCAGTGTGACTATTTCAACTATTTTAACTTTTTTATTGTGAGAAAATAGAATAGTATTGAATCAATTCCGGTAATTAAATTATAGCGTAACCTTTAAAAATCAACTGTTTAATGTTAAGTCTGCTCTTCAAGATTTTGGGATAAATATTGAGTGAGTGTTCATAGTTATTTGTTATACAAGAGTGCAAACGCGCGGTACACGCGGTTAAAAAGCAACTTTGCACTCTTGTATAACAAATAACTATTATTAATAAAATTATAATTGCGATTATTTCAATACATTAAAATCTAGAACTAAAAACTGTAGCTATTGAATTGTTATCGACATTTAGAAATAGCATTACTTCCTCATAATATACGTTATCAACAATTTGGGCATTGTTGGCAAGGGTGTCTGCCACAGCAACAATCCCTTCGATATTTGAAAGTCGTTTAAACGACTTCGTACCAGATTTGCACATATTTGTTCTGCAGAATAAATAATCATCTATAGAATAAATAATCATGTGCAAATGTTGGTTCAGAGATCTTTATCTTGCTCAATATGACTGCGGCGACCCAGATCTATCTTATGTCCTACTCCCTGGTAGCACTAAGGATGATCTCTACAAGCGGCCAATTTAAAAACTCTTTAACCATTCATTGGCAAGAAGAAACGGTATAAGTAGCTTTTAGGAAAAGAAAACAAACTGTAATTTTATGGTGTATATTGAGAACCTATGGTCAAACACCAACAAAATTTCGGACCAATTAGAAATTTTATGATAGAGCATACAATCAAAGATATGTATGTATGTAGGTATATTTTATAGTATGTACTTCTAGAAAAATCAATCTCATTGATCTAATCTGCAAAGTAGAAAAACAAACAGCATAAATATAAAACAACTGATAACTGCTACAATAAAATATCCGCGATACAGGAATGCCTGATAGAAATAGAGACGTTACGTATGCGTTACGTCGTCGACGTGATGGAAGCGAGCCAAATGTCACACAACAAACCATCAGATAGGGCTGTGCGGAGTGTGCGGTGCAATATCGATTGTTTTTATTAACTCACGTAGAACCAGACCAGACCTACACTGGTGCAACTAGATTCGTGCTCCATTTTACGTTTTTTTGATAAAATTTATTTAACTCTGTCATTTTGACATCAACTGTCAAGCTGTCCCATAATTAACAATCAATCTTAGCTTTGAAAAATGTTGTGTCAACCAAAATTCTAATATTCAAACGCCGAAGCGATACTCGGGCTAGAAGGATGTTTATTAGTTGAATAATTTCGCATTGGCACTTCTACAGAAGAAGCACTTTTCCATTTCCAATTATAAACACTAATTTACGAACCCTCTTCGCAGTACCACTCACGACATCATAAATATTATACATAATCTAACAAAATACTTATGTACCCATTTGCTACCATCAAACTAATTGCTCTGTTTACAAACCTGCAGTTGCCAACCCTAGATACACAGTAACATGTTATTTGTTGACGACAAGGAGGTACGTCGCGTCACATTATTACAACGGGGATGCTAATTATTCACTTATGGCTTGATTGAACCAGTCACATAAGGGAAAACGGATCACTTGCGTCACAAATTCATAAAGTTTAGCATGTTTGCGCGACATCCTTAAACAGTGGTGCTATTTTTGAAAGATAGGTACTTATTTTTAAAATAATTCAATGTTATATTTACCTAGATATTATTTTTATTTGCATTCTTAAAATTCAACAGTGTTCTCTTTTAGGAAATCTATTTTTAAATGATATTTTTTATTAACCTTGGCAGTCAGTGTGATTCATTCTGAATCGAATCGCTGAGATTTAGTCGAAGAGTTGTAGACTTCTACTAGACTTTTGGTTTTCAAGGGTAATAAAGGTTTATAGACATAGGAAAGTAAAAGTAAAGCAAGGTATTTCACTCACTCATAAAATCAACAAAAACAACAAAAGAACATTAATTATTTTAGCGTTTAACATGATGAAGGTAAATACAGAATACCGATCTGTTTTATTAATTATAAAGGTTAACTTTGAAAGTTAGAACCCACACAACACCACATAATAATTTTCCGCTAGAAAGTTTAAAAGATTTATCGGCATAAGACTTATGTTTGCATGACGAATAGGTTTATATATATCTCAGAGATACATATCTACTTATTATTATATCGATGTCTGTATACACTCAAAATATTAATGAAAATTCTGCTGAGAACATGCCAATGGGATATTGATTTACTAAGACAATGTCATGCTCTTATTTATAGCAGAGTATGATATGATTAAATAAACTATGTCAATTTATTACTGAATAATTTATTATTTAATACTCTTCGCTGAAAAATAATTAAGATTTCGGTTTTCTTCAGAAGCGACTAAATATTGCGGATAAGCAGTGATAGCTTAGGTATATGACCACAGGATTGCCAAGTTGTAGGTCTCGAGTTCAAATCCAAGGTATGCACCTCTGACTTTTATCCGTTATCATGTGCGATGTGCGTATTAATAATTATTTGTCACTCGCTTACAACGGTGAGGAAAACACTTTTTTGACGGCGTGTGAAGTCTGCCAACCCGGACTAGGCCGGCGTGGTGGACCTTAGCCTAACCCGTCTCAGTCTGGGAGAAGACCCGTGCCTAACAACGAGACGATTAGTAGGTTACAGTAGGCGCAGCTGTCAATCGAATTAGACGCAATACAAACATAGGAATATTTGTACTTAAGTACCTATTATATGAAGCAGGACCTGTACCTAAGTAAGTTATTATTTTAGATGCCCAGCTAACTGTAAATTAACTAAATTCTCACAAATCACTAAGTTATTTACACCTTACAAAGACTGCGAAACCTCCACCTTTACACAAACCAAACTTCGTCTTGAAACCTTAAAAATTCTCAGCGCCGCGTTTTAAATCAAACTACTCGCAACCTGCACAGTGTTGCCATACTCCACAACATTCACTTACGAGGCACTGAGTAAATTTAAAATGTTGCCGGCTTCAAAAATTGCATTTCCATACGGTCTGAGCCGGCTGACGGGGAAAAATCTGCCCTGTATGAAGTTGATCCGATATAAAGGGTGTAGACACGATTGCTTCTGTGTGTTACATTGAGCTGAAAATTATTTGGCTATTTAACTATATGTTGCTTGGCTAAGTCGACCGTCAATTTATTATTATCTTGTCTTGAATATACGCAACTAATTAATAATCATGGTTTTGATTCTTAACTTGTAGATAAAGCTGTTTTCTCTTTAGATAAGTTAAAAAAGCCAAATGTACCAAGTAGCTGGTATTTTATATGAATAAAATATAAATATTCTACAGATACTTCTTAATTATGTTAATAAATGAAGACCGTAGTTGCTATTTCTCGTGGCTTGAACGCCTAATAAAAAAATCCAATCAACAACAATACAGGTAACACGCAAAAAAATCTGATCATAGATAGATATAATATTATTTATTGTACACCAAAATTATAATTATATGAAAAAAAACAAGCTTAAATACGTAGGTACAATTAGCGGTCTTATCGCTAAAAGCAATTTCTTATCATGCAAGAAAAATGATAATCATCTTTAAATATCATATTATAAAGTATGTTTTTGTAGCAGCCTGTATGATTCTGCCTTCCATGATTCAGTCAACTACGTCTCGACTTTAACAGGGATCGCCAATATTTTCCAAGTGACACCGCGAAGGTAACGCGGATATGCAATTTACTATTCAATTTGCCGCTACAACGGTGTACACAACCTTTTTAGAACTTTACATTACACAAAGTGAACGAAAATAAAAACACAAACATGTTTCGTGTTTTAAGTAAATGTTAGAAGTCAACAAACTGTAATGGGAATTTTAGTACGTACTATTAAAATAATGAAAATAGGAATAAGTAGAACCCAATCGACAGATGTAGGTATCGATAAAATCAGGATGCTGAATTGGTTTAAAAACAAACTTAAAACAAGTTGAGTTTAAAGTTTTATTACGGTGTAGCTTAATCATTTTTGTAAGTTTGAATACTTTTTGGACAACTGTATTTTATAACGAAATCTATAGTAAAAAAGTATTTGTGACTTAAATAGTATAAGTACTTAAAATAAAAATAAAACACGTTTATTTATTTAACAAATTCATGACTGAATAAGAATGGGACATTCTTTTTCTTACAATGTTACTCAATATATCCCAGCTTCCTCAAGTAGGTAAAACTTCCCCTTTTCAAACAGATCCTAAAATAAACTTTTCTCTTATATACTTAAAACAAGGTGACGACGACGACAAACCGACGACGCAAAAGCAACCTTTTAAAATATAAATAATAATGCTTTTTTCGTTAATCCTGTTTAAAAATAAATTCTCTCTCCTGCTATAAATTTAAGGAAAATATGTACTGTGTAATTGTGTAATTTGTACGGATTAGCTTCAGCAAGGAGAAAATGAAACAGAAAAACTAATTGCGTAAACATCGACTATATCATTACAAATACAAAGTTAACGTTAAAACAAATAAATGTGCACGTTCGAATCCTGTCCGCGATTCGATTTTTTCCTTCCTTAAAAAAATACAAAAAGGTAAATTAACACTGTTTTTTTATGTAGATCTACTTGTTCACGAGCTTTGACTTCATATCCCTCTTTTTAAATATTCTAGCAATTATTTTATTAATAATAGGTACGTATAATTATCAACATTATAAATGCGAAAGTAACTCTGTCTGTCTGTCGCACTTTCACGCCAAAACTACTGAACCGATTTAAATGAAATTTAGAAAAAACACTGCCTGACCGGGGTATCGAACCCAGGGCCTCACGCTCAGCAAACACCGCTTACGATCAAAAAATAAAAATGAACCAATTTCAACAGATCCAAATTAGTATTATTTTACAGTCAATACATTGTCATTTAACATCAACCTGTACCAGCCGACCATTATTCAAAGGATTAATTTAGCACCATCAATGCACGTTTGTTTGCTATTCTTGAACGTAGAAAATAAACACTGGAGCGTTTCCTGCAAGCCATTTGAAATGTAAATGTAGCTCATTCAGGTACAATTTGAACTGCCGACTGCCGTGATGGTGGGCCTGATTTGAATATTAAATCCTGTAGAAATTTTCTTTGCTGTCAACGTGTCATTATTTAAACGTTCCGTTTAAAAGTATTAGAATTTCTTGTAGTTATTTAATAACCGGTTAAACGAAGTAGGAACAGGTTCGAATATAATACCGCACTGCCATTTAGATCAGCATTTCGTAAAAGGCGAGAAAAGATGTGACGTGTTCGATGGTAGGTCCTCTTGGGATTTGAGTAGCGACCGTCCTTACGTTGTATTCTTTCGTAAAGCACGTGTGTTTGGGCGATGGCTACGTCCAGGTCACGTCGAGCTACCACCAGGTCATTTGCCGACATCTATACTAATATTATAAAGAGGAAAGATTTGATTGTTTGTATTGAATAGGCTCCGAAATTACTGGACCGATTTTAAAAATTCAATCAGTGTTAGATAGCCCATTATATATTATACCATCACGCTACGACTAATAGGAGCGGAGTAGCAATGAAAAATGTTGCAAAAACTGGGGAAATATTTATAAGACCACGCGGGCGAAGCCGTTGGCGGAAAGCTAGTTAAACATAAAAAAGAACGACATAATATTATGATGAATAGGCTGCCCTATACAGTGTATTCCGCTTATAACCGCTTCGATTTATAAACGAAAATACTAGGATTCTCCCCGATGTTACCTACGTTGAAAATTATGGTGTTACCAGTGGGGATCTCCTTAAATCCCATCTAAGAGGGTGCTTACATCACAAAAGCGATAGCGACTTCGGCTGGCCGTTGATAAATCGGTCAAGTGTTTTTCGACTCCCTAGATGTTTTAAGTATCAGAATTTGTCATTATAACGTTATCAACGAAATGTACGTAAACAAAAATAACTATAAAGTGCAAATGTTGTTTAAAATCAACAAGACAAACAGAAAAGGTAGACAAGTCCAAAACAACGATCCAGACAATCCAATACGATCTCCATTAGAAATAAAAACATGTAACACTACTATACTGTTCGATAACCGCATTACTAACAGCAACAAATTAGTCTGTGTATATCTGACTTGTCTGATCCATTAACAAATCCGTGGATTATTAGCATGTCGCGCGTAACACCATGTTTATTTGTCTAATGTACTGCTCGATAACTGTTGGCTCTCCGCCATGTTTCCATTCACTCCCGCCAAAATAATATTGCTTTAAATTATCGAACGTGTATCGCACTTGTGTGCGTGATTGTATGAACTAAATGAATCGCTGAATCAAAACATAAACACGTTAACATAGATCGTGGATCGAGATTACCGTTTGTAAGCTAGAGATAAAAATGTTTTGTTGAAATAAAGGGAACTAACATTTAGTAATTCTTGCCACACTAAAAGTCCCGCGTTTGTGTGTTGTCTTGTGATTGTGGGAATGCTCCTCACTTAGCAAGTATAATTTTCACATAATTGGACTAGCACTGACGTTTTTCTTTGTTCCTTGTAGTTTTTTCAGTAAAAAAAACTAAGTCATTTATAAATAATAATAAATAAAAAAATGGAACAAAATTTATGTAAAATTATCTGCTTAGCAATTTTTTAAAATAGTTAAATTTAACTGTAAGCTGTGAAACAAGCCCGTTAATGTTGACATTATAAAGATGTGCTATATTTTTTTATATTGACGATGAAATCACTTCCGACTGCCATACGAAAGTCAAGTAATTTTCTGCACACATTAAATCATTTTTATATATTAACGTAATAAATAAGAGCATAAAATGAGCAAAATCAATTTCCGCGCCACCTTTCCTATAAATATAATAATTAAATATAGATAATGGTGTAATGTGAAACGGATGCGTCGCGCATGTGGGACGCGTCAACGGCAAGGTCGCCATAAAATCTAAGTAAGATGGCTATTTCAGACCAGTCATAGCTATTTTATATGTAGTTCCTTGTAAACTAGTTTTATTCAGTTTCGAGACGCTAAAGGTGGGTTATTTTGCACCTGTGTTGTTTATTCATCTATAATTTAACCCAATTTTACAGGCTATTAGATATACTTGACCATCTTTAATTACAGAGGATAATGGTCGCTTTGGGTAAAATACAGCAGCATTGTTAGACTAAAGCCGACCTCAACATAGTTGGGAATATTCTAAAAGGGATGACTCGTATATGATACGGTTATTCTAGAAGGATAGTCTTCTGTATAGCGCTACCCGACAGATAAATTCAAAAATGGAACAAAATTTGTATTAAATTATCTGACAAGTAATTTAACAGGAACTTACTAGGCTATCCAGACATGGTGAAACAGGCTCAACCTTTTGAAATATTATATATACTCCAAATAAATTATTATAGGTACCTAGGTACTTGACTCTGATTCCTACAAAAGCGAATACCTACAAAGGTTCTTTACATTCATTCACATTGTGAATTTTTTTAGAAAACAATTATTAAGTACAAAAACGTATAATAAACATAAAGATATTGTACTTTTATAAGTCTTTCAATAACAATGTCACCAGATTCCATTGTCAATCGTCACAATAAAAAAAACTGTTTGCTTAACAATCATCAATCATTATTGTTTTCTTAATTGCAAAAGTATTATAGGCAATCAAAATAATAGCGATTTAATTAACTACAATATCTATATTTGCAAACAAAGAAATTGCGCACCTACCTCTCTGAAAGTAGGTACTCATTTACGTTTTAGACCTAGAATTTAGGTAAAGAAAATTGTTGACTGAAAATTAGGTATAGTGATTCTCATATGTCAAATTGACAGTGACAGTCTCATGTGTACAGGCATTTACCTGCGTATGCAAGAAACTGTGCCCCGATCATGAGTTTTTCTCACTAGACTCGCTAGCGACGCCGTAAAATATTTCTATGGAAAACCCTCGCAGCGCCTCTAGCGGTTACGTAAGGAACTAAAATCTGCTATGAGATACAGCGTTTCCATACGTACAAAACCTATCGAAAGCCATTCGATAGAACTCATGGTTGAGGTACTGAAAGAAAATTCGCGACCGTGACGCGACGGGTGGCCTCAACAATCATTGACAACAATACAGCCGGGAGACTTTGCTTCTATCATCATGTTATCGGTTGTTTACGTCAGATCGCATGATAACGCTCCGTCAAGAATACCACAAAGGTGTTTTTTGTTAGTTTTTATGCTGTGGTGAAACAATCGTGGCGGCTTTTTGCTTTATCGTGGAAATGAAATCGTGACGTTTCTGTGGCGATCATGTATAAACATAACAAGGTTCGCAAGGGTAAGTAACTTAATGTTATTAATATTTTTATTAAAATAATAATTTTCTCGTTTTGTTTCTAGAGGGTTTTTTTTGTTTTTCGTGTGGGATGGAGATACTATTTAAGCAAAGCAAGATACTTAATCAATCAAAAATCAATATGATGTGAGCAAAGAAAATGTAATTTTAATTCTAATCCTAAGATGTATTATTATTATTAGCTTCTTAAATATAATATTGGTGCTAATGAAAGATCTTTTAGTTTCAAATCAATAACGGTATTGAAAACCGTTTTCGCAAATATATCGGTTATATTATCGTCAACTTTTACTAGTAGATCAACACTATTGCGCAGTTTACACCAATAACTAATTACGGTTTCCTTTCGGACATACGAATAATGTTTAGGGAGGTATGTATGTTTGATTGAAAAACTGTTGTAATTGTAATTTCTTTCTGTTCTAAGACAAAGGAATCTCTTTGCTATTCTCAATGAAAGAATACGACCAACAGAAGGTAGAAACCAAAATTAGAAAATAGAAATATATAATTATCCTACTTACATCCATGCTATATCAGCATCAAATAGGTACTTTTACCTAAGTGTGTCATGTAATTTATACTTCATTCAATTATGAGAAAGATTTTACACAATCTCGGCATAGATTTATAAAGAATCCACTCGCATGTGATGTGAATTTGTTATAGAACATTAATCAAAATGACGAAAGCATCATGGTTGTACATGTCATAATTTCCCGCGATTTTGCCTTTTTGTATGGCCAAGGTATAAATCTCATCCAGCCTTGTTTTGATCGGATGCAAGAAGGTTCTACATTTAAATGAAAACTTTTTACTCCGTCTCACATTTTCAACAAAGTTTACGTCACATCTACTCACTTTAATTACCCTAATATATTCTCAACTTATACGACACACGTAGACACACTATTTCGCAGATTTATACCCTCAAGTGGAGTGAACGGGCTCGTAAATCCCTTTAACAGTTGGCCTACAAACGACGCAGTAAAAATATTCATTAAATGTGGTTTTACACAAGAGGCGTTAAGATGGCCGGGTGTGGTTTGTGTTGGTTCATGTAGAATTTTTGAACTTGAGGACTAAGATTATGGTTATTACTAATAAATAAACTAAAAGGCTAAGGGCCTGTTTCAGCCCCGCCTGATAAATTCCCGTTATATTACTTGGCAGTTAACACATACTTGATATCATAAAAATTTTGTTCCATTGTTTAATTTATCTGGCAGAGGGGCTTGTGGCTAAGTTATATATAAGCTGATCAACAGATCTACAAGGTTAAGCTACGCTTGCCGAGGTCAGTCTGTGGATGGGTGACCATTCTTAACACACGAGACCCCTCCGTGCCTCGGAGAGCACGTAAAGCCGTCGGTTCCGGTTGTCATACGAACACCTATGACAATCGTTAGTGGTAGAAGTTAAAAAAGCCTGACAACCAGTCTATCCTTCGAATATCGGTATTGCCCAGAAATTGGGTTGCGGAGGTCTGATGGCAGTCGCTCCGTGTAAAATACTGATATTCAGCCGCATCTGGTTAGACTGGAAGCCGACCCCAACATGGTTGAGAAAAGGCTAGGAAGATGATGTTTAATTTATCTGGCAGTTAGCGAATATCCAAAAGTGGTGAAACAAGCCCCAAACATCACCTTCAGACATCACGTACGAATGTAATTTTAGTTAAATTTCCACTTACCACTTAGAAACCTTATGAGAACTATTATAACGCACCGGCTTTTCGCAATTACTAACAAGAACTAAAGGGTTTTCTTCCCCTGGAGACATATTTAGGAAACAGAAAACCCTTGCTAAATAAAAGCAACGTTTATCTGACCCCTAAAATTTTTAAGACTAAGTACAACATTCTAGGATACATTTAAATTAATTTGACATTACTTATACTTAATTCTCACATGCATGCATTATAATAAACTCGATTTAATAGAAAATGTCGTGACGATCAGTCAATCATCAAGTCACCGTCAAAATAATGCTGTATCAATGTAATTAATTATTTAAAAAAAATGATAAAATCTGTCTTAATCGCCATGTAAATAAATGAATGGAAGAAATCCCATGACGTCTTTAGTAGACACTGTTGCGTTGTGAAATTATAAATAAACATGCTATGACGCCTGTATTCCAAAAGGATAGGCAGAGGTGTACTAATGTACACCAACAGTTCACCGGTATGGTTAGGTCCTACGTATTTGAGCAAGCCTTATTGCCATTGGCCCAGCACACTCCGAGCTGTTACTGAAAATTTCATAGAAAAACATCCTCCTCGGGCGTAGTAGTCGCGCTTAGAACCACTAGGATACCCAGGAAGTCTATTAAATTATAAATCCTTACTAATATTATAAATGCGAAGGTATCTCTGTCTGTCTGTCTGTTGTCTGTCTGTCGCGCACGCCAAAACTGCTGAACTGAGGTATACAGATAGTCTAGAGACTGAGAACGGACAGAAAGCTACTTTTCGAAACGAAAATAGTGATGTAAGGGCTTGAAATAGGGGATGAAAGTTATAAGGGATACCCTGACGACGCGGGTGAAGCCGTTGGCGGAAAGTTAGTACTTATGTAATAAAAAATATTCCGTTTTACTTTAAAATTTACTCTTACCTAATCAAATTATTAAATAGTTAAATCCCATTTTTTTTCTCCAGCATCGAGGTTGTATTTTTCCCCAAAAAAAAATTAAATCATTTTTCCAGGATGGGGGTCATTTTCATTGAAAAAGAAATGACAAATAGAGGCATAGCATTTGCCATGTTACCTCCTGATTGTAAGAAAAATGACCCCTAACAAAATGTTTTAGTGGAATACGAGTAGGTATATATATAAGTAGCAGTTGTTTTTCTCTTAGTGTTTGTAATACGTCATCGTATGTAGAGCAGCATTTGTGGTGAATTACATGCCGGTATCTTATCATGCACGCGCTAGCTGACAATACCACCATGCTTATCTGTGAAACACTAACCTCAAATGTATGATAATAGAAAAAAGTACTCGCCACAACATGATGTTTATTTTTAGGTATTGATCAATTCAATGTAGACATAGAAATCGTCCTTGTCAATCATCAAATATCGGCGGCATTAGAGTGTCATGTATCTTTAGATACATTTATGTAGTATAAAAACAAAATTCGCTCCCGCTGTCTGGGCGCTTAGATCTTTTGAACTACGCAACGGATTTTGATGCAGTTTTCAGCAATAGATAGAGTGATTCAAGAGGAAGGATTATATGTAGTAAGACTTGCATATTATAGTAGAGAATGCACCCGTGCGAAGCCGGGTCGTGTCGCTAGTATAATATTTTTATAATCTGTATAGAAAATTAAATTTATGCGAAATTTATAAACTAAATATAGTTTTATATTACTGCCTCGTTGGTCTAGTCCCAAGCGCGACTGTTACGCTAAAGGTCATGGGTTCCAATCCCGGGTCGAGTAAATTATTGTCTTTTTTCTGTGGAATTCCCAATAACAGCTCGGAGTCCGGATTTGTGCCCGGTTGATAGCAATAGGCTCGCCCCCTATTACGTTGGACCTAAACATACCGGCGAATTGTGGGTGTATATTAGTAGAGCTCTGCCTAACCCTTTGGGGAATACAGGCGTTATGATATTTTATATTTTTTTGAACAAACACGTCTGTTACCCAGAAAGGTTGGGTAGACGTGCCCAACCGCAGTTTTCAGATATGTTTGAAGTCCCCAACCAAGTAAATCTCGAGCCAGATACTCAATAAAAGTAGCCACTTTAGCCCCCTTTTTTATTGTCATAACATTCTTCTTGATTAAACACCAACGAAGAACAAAATCCGAGCGGAGTATATTTAAACTCCCAGGAAACTCGCATATAAAATCATATTAGTTCCGCTTTACTTTGAGCCGGGTTTAAAGTATAGCCAACTCCATACGCTGTTTTTCTTTGCGGTTACTCCGGCTAAATCCCCCAGCACTTCGAACAACATTCAAATAGGGTTGTTGAGGGAGTGAAAGTTCATAAAAGTTTGGATAGACTGAATTTTCTACAAATTTTTCACATACTTCAAGGCGCATACTGACGGCCCGAGAACCCGTATTTCTTATGTAATGACGTAATAACACAACAACAGTGCTGCCAGTTGCCACTGACATTACCTTTGCATAAGTAAATCAGTGTTTTCTATATGTATAAGGTATGGTTTGTTGTGCGTAAGATGGACGAAAAATTAATACCTTTTCTTTCTTTATATATAAAAATACAAAGAAAAGCTCGACAAATCAAATTACAGCTCTACTTTGTGAAGAAAGTATTTCCATTTATTCTCTGACACCACCACATTTTTACGCCAGAATTCTCAGCAACAACAACTGTCCGTGATATCTGACAACCCTATTGCAGCGTCTCAATCTGATATTGAAATATGGCTTCGTCTCGAACATAAAATGCATTTAAATGCAATATAAAGAGAAGCCCGTATTTTCCATAGCACTTTGTAATCATATTGTATTCTGTTTACCATATGAGTAGCGATTTAGCTGCAACATAGTATGGATCGTTCACAATATTACGCATTAACAAATGCAAAGTGATTGGTGTAATGAACCAGAAGACGCGGGTTTGAATCATGCTACGTAAATCATCTTTAAAAGTCGAAATCATATTCAAGATGATATTACTAGGCAGCACTTTATGAGCCTAATTTTTACATTTTAGACAGCCCCAAAAACGCAAACCCTTTACCTTACCTTTTAGTTATAATTATAACTGAGAATATTGCTCAGTTAATATTGCTCCCCCATTACATGCCTGTACATGTACTACAACTCTACCTAAAAATGATGGCATAATGCATTCTATTCTATAACAAAATCGTTATTTCAATACATTTGCAATACGAACACACTCTTTGAAAAATATACGACGGCGCCATTCACAACAGAATCGTGATTTTAAATTTAGGACATCCTGTCGTAAAGCGCTATGTTGATGTTACACGATATTGTTAGCGCTTGGAATGGAGTGTAATATAACCTTATACCTACGTCCGATTAGCGTTAGCAAGTAAACAAGGAGACAAGCTTGAAGCCTGAAATGGTAACCGCAGCCTATAAATGCTAGCAACACCATTAGTATCATTATAGCGTTGTCATCTTGATTAAGACCTCAACCTCAAACATATTATTATCATTTGCCCAGTAAATGTACTATCTACTACCATTCAAACCGAAACCGAATAAATGGTATTTCTTCCTTCTTCTAAACACAACAATGGTGCACCTCCTATCCTGTCCTTTGTGCCCCGCAACCTGCAATCAAAGCTACCTCTGCGCTGCCACTGACGATGCTGTGGAAGTGGCGAAGTTTTGGGCACAACAAATTTAATTTAAAAAAATCCTACCATCGACACGAAGAAGAAGAACACAATAATGTTGTCTGGTGGTAGGTACAGTCACGAGTGAAAACATGTGAACACTAAAATAAGTGCTAAAGCTATTTTCTCCTTAAGTGCTGATAGAACTTTTGTATACACATTAGGTATTTACAAACTAATACTATAGTGACATTGGTGCTATCTCAAAGTTGCAATCGTTAATGCGTAAAAAATCGCTTTAGCACGTTAGGTTTAAAGAACTTTATTTTCTCAAGAACATTATAGTTCACTTATGAGCATAGTAGTATTTTACATAATTATTTAAAAATAGAGATATAACAATAGTTCGACCATGGGTAGCTAAGCTAATGACTCATAAAAAATTATTTATTACGTTTATTTATTTATCTTATTCTTAATGTACAAAGAGTGTACAAAGGTAGTCTTAATGCCTTAGGCATTCTCTACGAGACTACTATATGTTTATATGGCTGTGCTCGTAACTGTACATACACCAGACAAACCCAACCTACCACCATCGAAACTAACTGCGTGAACGTTCTCGAAAAAATTGTAATGACGTATATTTCCATTCTATAAAACGTTATGACTACAGGAACCACATGCGCAGTATACCGCTTTATATGTGTTCTCTAGTAATAAGGTTTGATGCGGGTAAGAACTTTACAGATCATAAACATAAATACATTTTTATTTTCATCATAAAAATGATTCAGTGGCCGTACAGGGAATTAAGTCCTTAAAAGTTTATGGTGTTTTGGGTACGAGTATCTCACATTTACTTGCTCACTTCTTAACGGGTAGGTATACAAGGTGGAAGGGACATCGACGCACATCCGAATACCATAAGTTCAGTACATGATTCTGGACCCCCCAGCGTTGAAATTATCTGGTATTTTATCATAGATTTTTCAATTTTTTCTGCAGTTTATTTTTTTATTTTTTTATTTTATTTTTGACCTTGAGTGACACCTCGTCAAGACGTTTGTGCGTCGATGTCCCTTTCATCTTGTATAGATATGTGAAAACTCAAAACAGTATTAGCTTAAAGATCTATTTGGAATTTATGAGATGTGTTGGGCAGGATGTTCAATGAAAATTGTAGGATTATATAAAAACAATTTCAATTATATTTTTTCATCCCACCATCTCGGAATGTGTATTTTTACTCTTCGATATCTGAGTGCAAAAGCCGTTTTTATCCTCTAGAGAGACAAAGTAAATTGAATTTAGAACATCGTGCTTTTACCCCCCCTGGCGCCGAATTTATCATACAACTTTTTTTTAATTTGTTAAAAACTTAGACTTGGAACCTTCCCTAGGTGCCGAGTCTAAACGCAACAAAGTATCGATATATGTCGAATCGCTATTTTTTTTAAATATCAGTATCGATACTGATATTTTTATTTAAAAATATCGATATATTGGCGATATATCTTAAAAACCAAATTATAAAACAACAAATCAAGTCGATCAAAAACAAAAAATACATTAAATATAATTTGTTAAAAAGATGTTAGTATAAAAAACGTATTCCTTTTTGGGATTTTATAATCTTAAAACTTATAAATGTTTATTGGTCTGTAAAAATAGAGATTTTTATACCTTTTCGATACTTTGAATTTTATATCGATGCATCGATATATCGAATTATTAAATATAACTCAAAAATATCGATACATTAAAAAAATGATATCGATATATCGATGTATCGATATTTTTTTAATAAGCCTACCGGAACTTTCTTGGTGTACTTTTTTAAGTCACTAACACCAACATTACAATACCTAACAAAATTACACTCAAGTAATTGTAGCAACGTTACTTTCAATTTCTCTTAATTATACCTAGTATTATTTGTTATAATTTAAAGAATAAAACTAAGAATAAAATCTGTAAAACTTACCTATCATATAGTATTTAATACCTAAACTGAAATAAAAGTATCTTGTGGTTGTAAATGTTTTTATGTTTTTAGTCATTTCCTCGCTGAGGTGGAATGAAAAGTTACGTGTTGCACTCGAGTGCAAAGATTTTTCACCTTGTGCTCTTTTAATTCCCTCGCTGACGCTCAGGATTCTAATTTTTGAATCACTCGCTCCGCTCGTGATTCAATTTTAGAATCCTTCGCTTGCCCGGTCATCAAAATTGAGCACGCGGTTAAAAAGCAACTTTGCACTCTTGTATAACAAATAACTATTACCTATGAGAATTTTATTATTATGTATTTTCTGATCATATATGTATAACCTAACCAGAAATACTACTTTTCCTCTTTCTGCCGTAGCGATTAACAGTACGAAATTAATATACTAAATGCGGCGCCCGCGCAGACTACTCGCCGCGCCGACATCTCGATATGGACATGACGAGCTCATTAAGCCGATAGACCGTTGACCGACAACTGCCCTAAATACTGATATGACTCGATCGGATCACGATGATTAATATGTTTAAAACTACTTACAGCAAAATAGAACTAATTTATCTTACGTGACCATTGGCTCGGCCAGTTATTCCAAAACCCTCATTATGTAATAAATAGTGCGTATTGTAATGACAAAGATATACCTATATTTTACAATATCATTAATTAATCAAGTTCTCAATCAAGGGGGCTCGTGGCCTAGTTGTAACAACGCTGATCTACCGATCTGCAAGGTTAAGCTACACTTGCCGCGGTCAGTCTGTGGATGGGTGACCATTCTTAACATATCGAGACCCCTCCGTGCCTCGGAGAGCACGTAAAGCCGTCGATCCCGGTTGTCATGACAATCGTTAGTGGTAGTCAGAAGCCTAAAAAGCCTGACAACCAGTCTTTCCTTCGAATATCGGTATTGCCTAGAAATTGGGTTGCGGAGGTCTGATGGCAGTCGGTCCGTGTAAAATACTGATATTCAGCCGCATCTGGTTAGACTGGAAGCCGACCCCAACATGGTTGGGAAAAGGCTAGGAAGAAGGAAGAAGAAGATTCATTAATCAAGTTCTTTGAAAGCAATAATTATACTATTGCGTTTTTGCGCTATGTATAAACAGTGTGATATGATCTAAATTATTATTATTAATTGTATCTTCTAGTTGTAAGCAGCTGAATATGGCCAGAGTATCTTCTCGAACTAAACCCTGGGTTCCATACCTGGTGTAATTACCGTACCGTCCTAATCTAATAAAACTGATAGATAGGTAAAAATAAATAAATGACAGATCACCGTTCAATATCACACGTGACATGCACTCGACATATAATTAAAGTCTGGTGAAATCAGTCTTCCGAACAGTTTAGAGGTAACAAAATTAAAAAGTTTAGCAACCTCTTTTTGTGTTTCTTATAGGAAGGTTACACGTATTAAAATCAAATATTTTTTAATTGTAGTGTTTCTTTCATATTATTAAGGACAACAACTAAATTTTGTTCCGGTGATAGAAAAAACATTAATGAATAAAATATGAAGATATGGCCTTCCTGTCTAGCTCTGTCTGAAAGTTGCACAGAAGTTAATCAAAGTTGAACTTTAACTTTATCAAGAAGTCTGATAAGTTTAATACTTTTGATTTAAATGCCAACCGCGCTGCACTCAATTTTATTTGCGGCTGTAAACTTCGCTATTAAGCTGTCTGCAATATCGTCATCACTAGTACACGATGTAATTTAGATAGACAGATAGACTGATAGATTAATTAACTTTTATTGTAAATTCACTTTGTCTGCTCTGATATATTTTATAAACTGGTATTCTAATCTGTAAGAATTCACAATAATTTTCATTTCGAATCCGCAGTGAAAACTCCATTGTGTACTATGCTGTTAAATTCTAGGAATAGAGGGCTACATGGGCGTACCCAGGGGGGGGCAGGGGGGGGGCAGCTGCCCCCCCCTGGAACTTGGATGCCCGCGTAGATAAAAGTTATAGTAAGACAAAAAACCTTTCTTTCTCTTCTTTTTCTGTTGTGTGTAGGACGGAACAAACTTGTCCCCCACAAGTTACATAACACTGGCAGTGACAAATTGTCAAAATAAAACAATATTCACTATTTGTTGCTTTTTGTTAACAATTAGTTTCTACAAAAACGATTTTGTTGCTCAAACCGATTTTACAGAATTGACAACAATAGATAGCATAAAAAATAGCTTAATACTATATAATCAGGGAAACAAATAGACCAATGTTTGTTGCTGAAGACCTCATTAAAACAACAATTTTTAAAATAACCAGTAGAATATAATTCAGTTGTTTGAGGTAGCAATTATTATTGAGCAACAAATCTTTCAAAGATCAGATGAGTTTCCAATCGGTATACTTATAAACCGCTTAAGCTAGCTTAACTTTAAATTTTTTCTTGCTCGACGTGACAAACTGACAATATTGATGCCTGAAAGACATTTTCTTGCTCGACGTGAAAATAGTGATGCCTGAACTCACCAAAAAAAAAACCAGAGATTGGATGAGTATATATTATCTGACCGGTATTCTTATAAACCGATTATGCTGCGCAAATAATTTATATTGCTTATTTGTTTTGGAAAAATCGAGAGCGACGAGCTTATAATAAAAAAAAAATACCGGCCAAAAACTCATGCGATCACCGGAAGATGTCCTAGTGCCGATTTTCAAGGCGTCATTAACCAAGTTGAGCATCACAATTATTATATTGTATTTTATTGGTTCCCTAAAATCGAGCGCTAAGCTAGCATGACCGGTTTATAAGGATACCGGTTGGGATACTCATCCGATCTTTACAGTGGCGTATTTACACTAGGACCAAAAGAGCCATGGCCCGGACCGCCAGGCTTCGAGGGGCGGCGCTAGCCGAACGGAGGTAGTAAGAAACTAATTGTAACTATCCCCTTCACTAACGACGCCTGTCCTAAGTGGGTTCCCTCAATTTACGAGCTCACTTTTACATAAGACAACTGGAGGTAGTAACAAACTAATTGTAATTACGACTCTAACCTAACCTGTCCAAGGCGGGGGTGGCTCAAATTTTCGAGCTCGCTTCGCTCGCTCTTACATGAAACACCAGGAGCTAGTAGACAAACTCATTGTAGTTACTCTTCTAACCCAGCCTGTGCGAGGAGGGTGGCCCCAATTTTCGAGCTCGCTGCCCTCGCTCTTACTTGAGACACCTGCTGGTAGTAAACAAACTAATTGTAGTTACTCTTCTAACCAAGCCTGTCCTAGGTAGGTGGCCAAATTTTCGAGCTCGCTTCGCTCGCTCTTACTGTGTGAGATAACTGAAGGTCTAGTAACAATATAATTGTAATTACCCTTCTAACTTAACCTGTCCAAGGTGGGTCGCCCAAGTTTTCGACTTCTCGTTTGCTGACTCATAAAAATCAATTTTCATTGCTACGTTAAGCAATATTTCTTTCTATTTATAAGTCCCGAATAAATCAAGCGTTGAGTTAGCATGACCGGCTTATAAGAATACCGGTCAGAAATTCATCCGATTTACGGTTCTGAGTTTTGTTGATGACTTTCCGGGCAACAATAATAAATTTCATCATCCGTCATCATCCGACGCCCGGTTCTATTTTTTATGCTGACTCTCCAGGCGTCAATAACCATTGCTGCGTAGAGGAAGAAAACTATTTCGATTTCAGAAAACAAATGAGTTAAACTAGCATAACCGGTTTATAAAAGGATACCGTATAGTCAGAAACTCTAAGAAAAGCTCCTCAAAGATACTCTCCATTCATATTTTTTTATGAATACCGGAAAAATCGAGTGTTGATCCAGCATGACCGGTTTATAATGCATCAGAGTCACCATCAAAATTTAGAACCGGAGATCGGGTGAATTTCTGACCGATATCCCTATATACTCCATGCGGCCATGCTAGCCAATAATTAAGTAGATCTGCAAATAATTTGTTATTTATTTATTTTAGTAAAATCGAGCGTTAGGCTAACATGACCGGCTATAAGCGCACCGGTTAAAATTCATCCGATTTCCAGTTCTAAAATTTGTTGCTGGCTCTAAGCTGGGGTCATAATATAATAGGTAGCAACAAATTAACAAAATAATTCGGTTTATCATATTATTTACTCTATATATATTTACGCATAGCTAGCATTGTTGTCGATTTTTCGAGATTGGTTTGACTATTTTTTTTTATATTCTGCTGAAATTCCACTGCCTCTTTTATGGAGATGAGGGAACGGGGGTTAGAGAAAAATCCCTCTACTGCCCCCCCCTGGGCCAAAAGCTGGGTACGCCCATGGAGGGCTACGTTTATTATTCGATTTGCAAGGTTTAGCTGCGCTTTCCATAGTCTATGGATGGGTGACCATTCTTAGCTTATCGGGACTCCACCACTGAAAATTAAACATTATCATAATATGTAAAATCTTTAAGACAGAGCCTGTAGATAAGATACAAAATGTATGGAAATGACACAAGCTTTCGACAAGTCGGGCTGTCACTAATGTCATTTCCATACATTTTGTTTCTATTCTTTTGTCGATTCGAATGTCAAAATGCAACTTGTGTTGGCCCCCAGTACTAAGTGTAGTTTGGTGCCTAAAAACAGGTGAATGTTTAAAGTCAGATTTTAATCCCTAAGTGGTGTCTCTCTATGAATGATGATGATGATATTTTTTATACACTATGGGCTTACCTTTGACCACTACTTTGCCTGTTGGCAAGCAACTGTGCGCTCCACGATGGTGCACGCTTACCCAGTAATTACCTATCCACTCGAGTTTTGAAGACTGCCAGATGATGATGTTGACGATGAAGTAGTGTCTCCCAGGGTGGAATAATTGCAATCTATCTCCTTTCCAAATTTTATCAAAATTCATAGATTTCGTGGTTAAGACGTGAAAAATTAACAGACAAACACTAAAAGTAATTTTAGTATGGATTTCTGAAAATGCATAGAAATAACTCGTTAACATGTCATATGCACACTCGTTTATTGAATCGAGTTAGCACATTAAGTTAATGTAACCTTAGGAACCTAGCCTTATCAATACTAATATATTACAGTCTATGGCTAATCTCGATGCGAATTACACGTCTGTGTCAATATTTTTTTTTATCTTAAAGAAACGGAGTTTTTACTCGACTGTTCTATTTTTAAAATTATTATTTTTTGTGTATTTTTGTGTAAAAATCCACATCTGGTATATTTTGGCAGTGAAGTTTTGTGATTAATAAATCCATTCAATGGATCGATTTCATGTCAAATCGTATTAAAATTAAGTGATACTAAAGTGGTGCGTGAATTGTTGAGATTTTTATATGTCTAGATCTAAATAATTATGTTAAGAACGACTGCTATGTTATTGTAATTTTGGTAAGCGTCTGCAAACTATACCGTTTACTGCATTAGTGTGGTGACCACATTTTTCAGTTTCATTTCTCCATGTTAGACTACAAGTAGTCTAAATCTAAAAACCTAATTTCGTAGCCGACTGAGCAACACAAAATTCATTATAATACGAGTAAGTATCAACAAACTGTCTTCAATGGTTCATTTATATCCTAACAGAATATTTATGGTTAAAATACACGACCTTACTGAGACTTTCGTTGTCAAAATTGATTAAGTACTTTATAAGTTCGTGGTCAATAAATTTTACTAATACCAGCTATAATCTGTTCGAATACGTTCACCTGAGGTTAAATATTACTAAAGTATAGTAAAGTTAGTAGGAAAACTTTCTAAGACCACTTTTCTAAGACAGGGAGGAATAAAAAGGCCAATTTTGAATAATCGTTTTATAATTATGATATAAGTACTTTAAAATTTAAGAACAAACTTGCTCAAGTTCTGTTATGGCTTCTAAATATGAATTAAAAATATAAAGGGTTCATTTTAGCGTACCTAAGCGTCACAGTATAAATAATCTGCTTCTATCTCGGTGTAATAGAATGACGTAGATTTTACAAAGACCTTGAATTAACCTTATATCGCCTTTGAATAATATAGTAACATAGAATAGTAATTAACCACGTGTCTCGAGATAAGCTTGATGATATTTATAATAGTGAATGAAAACATCAACTACTACCTATTGCTATCAGCGATTGCAACTTGTTGCACTAAAAAAATACAACAGTAAAGGCCTGTTTCACATCCTCTGGATAGCCGCTAACTGCAGAATAAATTCAAAAATTTGTTAGTGATACAGCTGCTTTAGATAGGCTACAGTTGCCGCCCACCATCAGACCCTTCCCAGTCCTTTGCTTGAGCTGGTCCGTGCCGAGTAGCTTTAAATTCGTCCATAAATAATTTCAATTCTGATCCAGCTGTCCCTAGCTGCCAGCAACGCCCTCAGCCGAGGTCCTAGTCCCGTTAGGGGACGCCCTTAGCTGCTGTTGCCTAATTTATAAGTAATGTCCCTGACTGGAGACACACGGTGCCTCGACATCGCCCCCAAGTCCGTTTAAGTTTTTGAAACTCCTTCGAGTCAAAAACTATGTCCGACTTAAAAAAAAATACCACCCACCAGAAATTCTTTCTTGTCAACTTGTCACATTTTAAGTAAATACCTACCAGGAATATCCAACCTACTATACTAAGTTAAGTAAGTAAGACACAGTTATTTTCTTTTTTTTTTTCTTGAAAAAATCAGCAATGTGATGTGACCACCGCTGAATGACGTCACACGTCATGGGGGACCCACTGAAAATCAGCGCAGTAGCGACTCAATACGCTGCCACATTACGCTGAGTGGGGGGACCTTATTGTTATAAACAACGGCGACGTACAGTTAGGTCTATTGTTGGTTTATTATAACTATTTTTATTTTTTCTACCTATACCTGTCTTATGTATGTACATGTCGCTGTTTTTGTAACAATAAAATCTGTTAATAAATACGAGCTAACGAGCTAGTTCTCGCCAGTCAAACAACGCCGGGCGGCGAGCTTAACTAGAGTTAGTTGCGTGAATAACGGCCGGGATTAACTTTTATGTTGAACTCCACTTTTATTTATTTTTATGTTGTTTGACTAGTTACATAAAATATAGGGTTAGTTTACCCATTTAGTGTAACCATGAAATGTTGGTGACCGGAATGGAGAGAAAGTTCATTGTAGATTGTAATTAGCTGTATAATATCATTACTATTCTTGTCTACTGACATCCTCGTTGGTCTAGTGCGATCTAAGCGCGACTGCTACGCTAGAGGTCCTGGGTTTGATCTCCGGGTCGAGCAGTGTTGTTAGGTTTTCTGTGAAATTCCCAGTAGCAGCTCGGAGCTTGGACATGTGCCCGGTTGATGGCAATAGGCTCGCCCCCTATTACATGGGACCTAAACATACCGGCGAAATGTGGGTGTACATTAGTACACCTCTGCCGACCCCTTCGGGGAATACAGGCGGGATGGTATATTTTTTAACTGATGCATGCCTGCCCGTAGATAGTCTGAGGTTTGATTCCCATGTCGCTTTTTGAGCACACTGCTCTGTTGGTTAATTAAATTAAATCTGCTAATTTTCGCAGCTCGGAGTCTGATTTCTTAATGGGACTTATCAAAATTATTCTAAACGTACCCGTAGTTTTCAAGTTGAATCAATTTACACTGGCTACATAAGTTGTTGGCATTTCTGATTAGCGATATACCAATCAGCATCATGATTATCTGTAGTCTAGATCTGTCATTCTAGCTAACTAGATACTTGGATACTTACTTGATTAAAATATTAGTACGAGATTAGTTAATATTTATTTGCGTGTCTACACCTTGTGCTTAAGCTAAATTTCCATAAGATATGTAGGTTTTAGTTTAGGTAATCACAATTATTATAATTTCTTTTCACTTATGTATTTCCAAGGCTAATAATAGTTTTAAAAAATTATTGGTTGGTAAACGGTTTGTAACATAGGTAGGAACGTCAAATATAAAAAAATCTCGATGTATATATTAAAATGAAATGGATTTTCTGTCAAGCTCAGGCATTTTGCACAATAATTGCGACTCGTCAAAATATTAATTTTAACATTTTTTTAATTCATAATAAGGTACTACGGTTTTTAAATAAATTCGATGGCGCAGACTAATACGATTACTTAAATTACATGTAGGTAAGTGTTAAAAAAGAAACTGTTTTAAAAAATGCAATATTCCAATTTTAAAATATGTTCGCATTCTAAGACACATTACAATTATTTTTATAAAGAGGTATATTTAAATATTATTTCATTAAATCCTCTTTGCATTGTAAACAAGGAGGTTGGTACCACAAAATAAATCATTTCGCAAGTGGGAGCCGAGCGTGTGCACAGATAATAGCGCAGTGATTAATTGAGCCCACCTGGCCGCACCAGTTGCTATTAAGCCTTATTTGAAAGTAGGTATATTTACATGACGTTTGGACAATCGTGTTGTTATCCAATGACTAAATTTAAGGTATTATTGCACCGGTTAACTTAATTGTAGCTTTATTTGCGTTTGGTTAAAAGACAGAAAGACATAAAAGTTCAAGTAAGTAGGTACCACTAAGTACATAACATCAACCTCAACCCATACAGTTTCCTGTTCCTGTAGCAAAAGTATCTCTGTAGAGCTTTTATTACCATGGATCTTTGTGAAAACCGTTTACAATATAATTCTTATGCGCCAGTTTTTGACTGAAAGACCTACATCATGCACCACAGTCTACCTACTGATTCGCAGAGTCGGATCTATACTGCATACCTTTTGTGCAGTCATAGCTTTAATTTGGATTTTACCCAAAAAAAACCACTTGATAGTAACCTTATCCGATAAGCTTTCTCCGGGATCCACAGCATGAGACGCTGCTACCATTGCTACTGCCTCTGGCAAAACACTGAACTCGGCACGTGCCTTTTGGCTATCGTCCTCCAAAAAATTCAAAGACTGAATTTAGCTATTTGAATGCGCAATGGAATGTTTCGAATAGTAACAAAATGTATGAAAATGACACAAGCTTTTGACAAATCGGGACAAACTTATGTGACAAACTTATGTCTTATCCATACATTTTCTTTCTATTCGTTTGTCGATGCGAATGTCAAAATGCAGCTTGTCTAGCCCCCCAGGAAGGACAAGCAGAGAATATACCTAGTAACAATCTAGTATATAAAGTACTAGCTTACTACACCTAGATACGAGGAATGTCCTCGTGCACTTGATACGGCTGGCCGATAAGACGCCACGGCCCAATGACGTCAGCCAGTGATGTATGCACAGATATTACGAGACAAAATAAAAAAAATATAGCAAAGACTAGATAGCGCTCGACGTCATTTACTGTATTTGTTTTGCGGTTGAATTTAAAAGTGCTTGTTTGTTCTCTACGTAAGATTTTTTCATTTTATGTAGCTGGAACAAATCATCGGTCCATTTTAAAGCCGAATAGCTATTGGTCTAACTTTTGTAATAATTTTACATTAGAGAAAAACTATTTTATATTTTTATCTTAATTAAATAATATTTTCTGCGATCAAACCTCTCATATAAACGCTTAGTTTTCAAACTCCAGTTTTGAGGGCAGCTGAAGTTACTAAATAGGTAGGTACCAAGTATAAGTGGTGGTCTTCTTGTTGCGTGCCTCATGAGACATTGAGCCTAGTATAATAAAGTATAATTTCCAATATCATGTAATTGGACGAACACTATACCAAGGTTTTGCCATCACGATTCTTTTTTAAACAGCTTCCGCACTAAGGATGCCCTTTCTGTGGGGTATTTTACAAACATACAATTAACGGACGCAAAGTACACAGACTAGAAACAAATATCCGTGTATCACCCAAATATTTGTCTGGGTGGTGGTGTGTACGATGTGATCCAGTCGTGATTCTATGCAGATCTGTCCTGTGGGCCCAGGGGGGCTAGACATGTTGCAATATGACATTCGATACAAAATCTATGGAAATGACACAAGCTTTCGAGAAGTCGGGCTGTCACTAATATTGCAAATGTCATTCCATACATTTTGTTTATATTCGTTCGTTGATTCGAACGTTAGATTGCAACTTGCTCCCCCCCCCCCCCCATTCGTAATAGTTTTTGGGTAGATAACCGAGCTAAGCTCTACACATACGTAGCATCTCATTAGCCTAGCAGCCTTGTTAGGTTTAACTGTGAAACTCCCAGTAGTAGCTCGAAGTTTACATTTATACTAGGTTGATGGCAATTGGTTCGCCCCCTATTACATGGGACCTAAGCATACGGCGAACCGTGACTGCACAGCAGTACATCTCTGCCCAACACTTTTTGTCACTTTTTAATGTACAGTTCTCGCCAAACTTATTGCTGACTTGAAGTTGGCACGAGCTAACTTCAACCCAACTTATGACTTAAGTTGTCGTTTATATTTATTATATTGCAAAAAAAATTCTCTCTCCGATTTATCTATTCTATTTAGTATCTATTTTTTTTATAATTATTACCAAACGTCAAGTTCGTCACAACACGTCCATATTGTTTTCGTATCTGACAATCGTGCTCGTGATGCAGGCATTAGGAGGCGACCGTACCACTCGCACCGTACATTGATAAGTGACAACCTTGTGCTAATTTCTCTTATTATTACCTATTACATCGGAACTAGAACGATTTGCATGTTCAATGCGCTCGAGTTGTGTACAAGAAAGAGTAAAATACGAGTATGTTTAAAAGGATAGACTTAGGAAATTAGAGTTATTGATGACAGATGATAAATCCTACTGTCTTCCTAGGTTATATTACAGACATTAACGAAAGTCATATTTAAATAAAATTAGTAGTTTGGCACCGCCTCCAAATTAGTTAGAAATCATAATGTAAATATGTACCTACCTGTTATTTTATGTTTTTTAGTTCCTAGGTGTTTTTTGAAGGCGGTTTGTTTTTTGTTAAAAAAAAATTTTTTTTTAAGTTTTTGTGGAATATATATGTATTTTATTTTGTACCTATTATATTATATGGGGAGGCCAACTGCACGCACTGCCCGGCACAGACAGCGAGGTTTCGGAGAAAACCAGAATATCATCTACGTATACAGTTTTTTAAATTTGCGTCTATTTTTTTAAAACCGCTCACCGGATTTCGATACAATTTATATGGAACGAAACTGGAAGCACCAGCTTTCGAATAAAAAAAAGAATCATAATATATGAATGTTTGTTACTGATTCGTGCAAACACTACAGGACGAATTTTGATGAAACTACAGTATATTGCCTTAGAGTGAAACGGCGTCCTCATTAGTCTCGCCTAGTCCTGAGTTTAATTCCCAGGTCGAGCAAAGAGTCCAATGAAAATCTGAGTAGCTCGGACACTGATTTATGCCCGCTTAGTTGCAATAGGCCTGCCTCCTATTACATGGAGCATATATCGGTGAATTGTGAGCCTACATTAGTACAGAACTGCTTATCTCTTCGGGGAAGACAAGGACGTGATGGTATAAGTAGTTATGTATGTGATTCTTACATCTTTATCGTTCATCAACATTCTCCACATGAGTCAGCGTCTTAAATGCATCCACAACAATGTGGAGAATGTCAACACCAAAGGATTGCCAACACCGTTAAAATTAAAACAGACTCCATAAAAATATTTAGTAATTACAAATTTCGCAAATATCGCCGTAAGGCCGGCTGAGCTTCTGACATTTTGACACGTTTAAAATTTAATGAGAAGAATTATTAAGATTGTTTTTGACGAATAAAATTGCCGACAGCCCTGTCTCAGAACCATGATAAAGTAAAATAACAGATGAAATTCTAAACTTAAATTTGCTGGTTTAAGGAAAATATAAAAGTCGCTTATGTGGGGTTACTCTTTTGTGCTGGAGTCTCATACTGTAGGAAGTACGTTGGCGGGGGGGGGGGGGGGACTTGTAGGTTGATACAGTATCTAATACATTACATGTTACACCTTCAAATTACCACGGACGTAGGTACATTGCTTTAGATCAATACAGTTCGGCAAACAGCTTGCGCCATTGTCTGACACATAGTTGTAAAGCGCTTGGGTCTGTGTGTTTTTTTCTAACTCCTCTTACACCACGGTACATCATCATAATTATCATATCAGCCAAAAGAAGTTCACTGCTGAAAAAAGGGCTCCCACATTGACTTCCACATGGACCGGTCGTATGCTGTCTGCATCCAACGACCTTTACCAGGGCGTCGGCCCATCTCGTTGGAGGCCGTCCCACAATGCACTTTCCAGTGCGTGGTCTCCACTCGAGAACCTTTCTGCCCCAGCGGCCATCAGTTTTACGAGCTATGTGCCCCGCCCACTGCCACTTCAACTTACTAATCCTTTCGGCTATGTCGGTCACTTTGGTTCTACTGATCTCCTCTTCACTTATCCTCTCCACGGCACACTAACCGGAAAATTGTCCTTTAAATTTTTTATGACCGACAGGAATTCAGGATTATACAAAATATGACCTACCTACCTATATAATATCGTTGCCATAACTACGAAATATTATAATATGATTTATGGGTTTATGTGGTTTTCGTAACGGTGCGGCGCGCGGTAGCCCGTAACCCGCGCGGGTCGGATTTCTCATTAAATTAAATTCTTGTATAAACAAACGCGGTAGAGTCAGGATGTAAGAGGTAAACTATACGGGCTTAAAGTTACTTATATTTAAATAAATTGGATACATACTCAACCCTTTTCAACCCCATTGTTACAAGTTTTGACAAATACGTTGAATAATTCGAATCGGTAATCGTTGAATATCTACTATATAAAAATAAGTCGGGTTTTCCTTCCTGACGCTATAACTCCAGAACGCACGAAACGATTTCCACGGTTTTGCATTCGTTGGAAAGGTTTATAGCAAAGAAAATTCAGGAAAAATTTCAACAGAAAAGCGGGTTAAAAAGGTTATCAAGACCACGCGGGCGAAGCCGCTGGTGGAAAGCTAGTTGGTTATATAAAAATAAACGTACACTATCTTTTTGTATTTTTTAAGCATTTTCCATGCTAAGATTACGTACACGTTAAAAAGGATCGCATTTTATAGCGTTTTCTCCTAGAAAAAAAAATCGAGTGGGTTTTCCACGATAGATATACTTATATGTCAAAATGTCAGACGCTCAGCCGGCCTTACGGCGATATTTGCGAAATTTGTAATTACTAAATATTTTTATGGATTCTACAAACTAGGACTACAGAGTCATTATATCTATTTCGTAGCTCCAAGAAAGGCCTCAAATGAATCAAAATGAACTAAATGAAGCTTGCAATACTTCGAGACTTCGACTGCAACTTAATTAAAATCTTCAAGCGTACGTATCCATGAAATAGAAGTTTGAAAGATAGTATCTTCTGAAAACATTATTAGCTCTCATTCGTCTGTAGCTGTACACAGAATCCGAAATTAACTTGCCGAATCCAAGCTACCGTATATTGCGGGTCTTAATTAAACCCGAGTGGGAATTCCCTTAGTAAGAAAGAAAGAAAAAACATTTATTTAAAACACACAGGTGAATTGTAATTGGGTGTCTCCTATATATAATAGGACCTCTTTACATATGAATATTGACAGCCATATTTGTATATGGCTTTGTCATTAGCACGCGGCCATTGTGATCTATACAATGATCTTATGTTGGCTCGCAGGTACAATAAAGGGTTTAAGATGGTATCTGTTGCAAGATTTAAACATATTTTCTTTATCAGGGACATATTGAAAATCAGAAGTGAAACAGTAAAATTACAATATTTTATACGTAATAAACTTATATCAATGTCTCGCAAAAATCAATCAACGCTATCTCTAAAAAAACAAAAGAGTGTGTCAAACCATAATGCCAAATAGACATTCCCCGCGCGAACGCGTATCGTCCAAGCAAAGAGGTTAGGTCACAGTCCGCCTCTTATACTTAAATACTTCTTTCGGATTGTCACATGGCCTTTAATTCACTCGGCACGGCATCGTTCTGGAAGCTTTCATTTTTAGGCTGCTATTTTAATTGTTCAGAATAGTCGCCCAAAGATACAAGGACAAACTCAAGTGACAGATTTAGTAGACAGATCACAGTCACATAATCTGTGACATCACTACTTACATATAAATTAAAGTCCCCCTCCGGTGTCGCGGTGAGTTTGTGTTTGTTTGGGCTAATCTGAGAAACTACCCGGAATACGGAATTACGAGCAATTTCATTGAGCGCACAAATCTGAATCCTATCCACCTATATTAGTGTGTATATTTTTTTTTACATTATATATAATTACTATATATAATTTTATATAATTATAAAAAAAATAAAATTTATATACTTAATTACTATATACAGTAGTTGAATGTAAGATAAAATATGACTGATACATGAACAATATTATTGACTCTAGTTGTTTATTACGCCAATTTCACGGTATTCATTTAGTGCGGATAATTTTCCTGGAACGTCCTTTGTCAGACTACCAAATCAAACCTACATTTGCTTTTCAGAACCTCTAGTCGTACCTAGTCACCATTACTCCGACATTGTTTCCTCCTCATGTGAGTGTCTCCAACTTTGCTTTAGCTTTAAAATCTGTTTACTACATAAATCCATGTCACATAGTGGTAAAAACGGTCTGAAGGGCAGTTTTAAGTATCTCTAAAAACACACTAAAACGAAAATGCCTCAGTAAAATAGGCCACCAAGCTAGAATCTGGAATAAACAAGGTCAGGGTCACCTAATGGGATGCTGTGGCGGAAGTGGCGCAGATCTAATAAACGGTAGCATCTCATAAAGCTAATTACTGCGAGACTCGGCACATGACGTCGAGAAATTACTATAGATTTTATAAGTATAGGTATTTATAACATGGCGGCTTTTTATTTTTCTACCATACAATAGTATTTAAATAAACTATAACAATAAAAAATAGCCATCCTCCTGCCCTTATCCCTAAAGGATGATAATGATGAATATTATAGATCCACATCTCTTCACTAACTCACCCATCTATTACTCATATAAAGCTGGAGAGCTTCATGGATCGTCTTAATTCTTCATTTCATGCATGTTTGATAATAATAAGGTCGAATCTTGCATTAATTATAATACTCAACATGACATAAACCAAGCAATATTTCTTCAATTCATTAGATAAACATCAGCAATCCGGTACAGAGCGGTTAAAGTAGTAAATTATTATTATAAACACCAATTAGTTGTGATTGATGTAATTTCATCATAAACGCAGGGGCGAGCCATCGATCACGCTGCCGCCGTCTCGATCCAGACTATAAACTGGTTCGAACAATAGGCGACTCACCGACTAGTTGCGCTATATGGAATGACATACGCAACTCAATATGGCATTTGCAGAGCTATAGACGCTAGATGAGACAGAACTTTCTAATTTATGTTTGTAAACCTATCATTATCATCCCTGGTCCCAATGTTTTCTCCAGGCTCTTCTTATTGTAATGGCCGGCTAAATAGATGTATATAGTCGTACAGGTTACTATAAATACTTTACTATCTTAAAAAATATATGTCTAATTTCTTAGAGCTTCACGATTAAAGACAAAACGCTAATCAGTCAATGGAAGGGTGATTCAGTTTGCACATCCGAACCCCTCGGTGCCTCGGAGAAAGTTGTCATACGAACATTGACAACAATCGTTAGTAGTAGGCAGTTGAAAGACCGAAAATCCAGACCAACCAACTGTTAATATCCTTAAACTTATTGGACTGTTCACGGAAGTCTGGTGGTTGTTCGTGTAAACTACTGCCTGAAAGCCTGGAAGCCGACCCCAAAATATTTGGATTCGGTTATTTGTAACAAATACTTTTTATCAGAAAATTTAAACTACACATAAATCTTTTTCCAGCAGTTACAAAAGTTCCATAACAATTTCTTACATAATCAGGTACCAGGAACTAGGCGTCCGTGTATGCATAAAAGATGTTCTAGTAGGTATTAGCTTCGCGAAATTAACTTGCAAAATGGCCGACCTGCATACAACGTACTAGCTATCTTGCCGGAGACGACGTTATTTTCTCCTGACGTTCAAATTGGCGGGAAAACGGAGTAGGTACGTCGGCGCGTTCGTTTTATAACCAAATAGTTACTTCGCTGGTATTCAATGTGTGTTCTGATTAATGTTTGAACTTTCAAAGACAATTGATCTCTGATTGGTTGTAATGAATTGATTCGGATATTTAGTAGGGACTTCTTTTTAGATTCCGTTACACTCTTTCAACATCTGGGTGTTGTAAAAGAATATATATGGAAATCTTAGTTGAATTTTATCAATATTAACCACTTTTAAGCTCCGTCTTACATTGATATAATAAATTCTGGACCCAAGTTCTAATACCATTACTATGCAGATACATAATTGAAATAGCAAATAATTATAGTCTTATAGTAATAAAAACGTAGTTTCCCCTCGATGTTTGATCTAACTATCTTGAAGGTTGGATCCTGCATCCCTAGGTGTCGAGCCGACATTTGAAGAGATCCAGTGATTGCTAGACCACAGCGACGGTCGACTCTTTTTGTCTTAGACCTTTTTCGCATCTGAGGAAAAAATCAAGAATTTGTTCAAAGAAGACAAACCTCCGAAAGATACCGCGGTAATTTAATCAGGCTACTCGTGAAAGTTGTTTAGACTTAGGCGAAATAGTATAAACGGACCTCCTACTCATAAATAACTAAACACAGCCTCGTTGCGCAATTAACAGCCAAGCCAATGTCCATGGTCAAGTAAAACAACATAATGTAGAGAAAAACTGTATTATTGTTTGGAAAAAATATGATGAATGTACTGTACTCTATGGTACTGTATGAAGGCATCTAATTGCTTACAAAATAAATTGTAAAAAAACATTACCTATGTTTTCTAAGAATTTATTTGTTTAGATTTGTTTATTTAAAACATAATTGCTTACTAAAGTGCATAAATTAATAGTTTTATCAACAATATCTTTCTCTCTCTTTATTAATAGATACAGTAATTCCATGAGAGATTAGCTGAACACTGGAACTTACAAAAAGTATCTATACAATTAAACTACTGTCTGGTCTGTCTGTCTTTTGTTAAAGGGAATATAATGAAATATTTATAGTAGTCTAATTGGCTACTCCACACATTTCGGTGTCGTTGCTCCCATGACATTTAAAGCCCGAATCTCGTCCACATTCCACACGTAAATATGTACGCAATTTGACCCGCGTAATTCTAAAGAGCGAAGACCACAATTTGTCAACAAGTAACATTGGTAGTGTATCACGGAACCTATCAACAGGCTGTCGGCTGTATCCCTTCCAGTGGGTTAATGTATGCTCAGACCACACTCGTCCTACATTCACCCCCCTTCTTCGATCAACTGTCTCGGCTTGACGGCCATTACCTAACCGACCGCTTGCGCGCTCTACAAACTCCACACCACGACACCAAAATATTGACGCACTTAATCAAATCATCGGTGTATCTTAACACGTCGTGTTATGGTTGAAAACTTAATAAAAACCGTATCCAGCGAGTGCAAAATTAATTTAGCTTTATCTACTCTACTCGCTGTTTACAGTCGGTCGTCCACGTTCGTCATTTAATTAATTCGATATTTGAACGCGGTAAAGTGCTGTCATTTCTTTCGGACGGTGTTTTTTTAAGCGGGGAACCTTCGTGGTCATTAGTAAAATTAAAAAATAATAGTTACTTTCGTCCAGGCAATTCATGAAATACTGTTTGTGTTAAATTATTCATTATGTAGTGAAATTAAGAGAAATGTGTTGAGGTGAAATATAAATGTGTGTTGCTGTATATGCTGTTGCTGTTGTATGCTGTGTTCAAAACAGTGACAATGGTGTGATATAAATTATGTGATGATTATGATGTTGGCTGGTGAGGAAGCCAGCATCGAATTGGTGCAAAGATGGCTTCAGAGACGAGGCAGCGATGACACCGACACAGGTTATTAACAATTATAAATTTATTTATTTTGGTACAATCATAATCATTTAAAAAATGCACTATACTTTGTAAAAAAAATAAGACCTATGTGGGTACTTTGTTTATTATAATATCATTTAATTTTACCTAAGTATTTTGTTTCATAAGAAAATTTCAACTCTAAGATCAATGTCACTAGAGTAATGTCAGATTTTTATGTATACCTATTCTGAAAGTGCGTATACGGCATGGATATCTTTGTATGATTGCCAATCATTTGTTTAAATCCGGTAAAATTATGTTTTACCAATTTTTTCTTAACCTATTAAAAAAATACTTGCTTTCGAAAGGCTTTCTTTCTGCAAGCATTCTGTTAAATCAAGCAGCGTATTCACAAAATCGCAAGATAAGATCAAAAGCATAGCTCGCTGTAGCCCACGGAGGATACAAGATACAAACCACACCCAATTCCGGGAAACTTAAACAAAACTCACGAAATAGCGTTTACGAGTGTTGGGCACCATTCAATTGAAAGATGAAAGAAAAAACATTTATTTATTTATTCATTTATCGCAATTGCAGCACTATAATACATAATAGGTATTCCCTTCCTGTCCCAAAATAAGCATTGAACTTGTCATCTGTTTCACATATCTCCACAATATCAGGACTACTACCTATTCTGTGACAATATCTGATCTATAGATATGGAACATCAAACATCTACTTGATAGAGATGTTACAACGAAAAGAAAGGCAGGCAATCGATGTGGGGGACTAGACAAGTTGCAATTTTAGATTCGAATCGACAAACGAATAGAAACAAAATCTATGGAAATTACACAAGGTTTCGCAAATCGGGCTGTCAATGTCATTTTCATGCATTTTGTTTCTATTTGTTTGTCGATTCGAATTTCAAATTAAAACTTGTATAAGCCCCCTGGGCTACTAGTACTATTTTCTTTTGATGACTCATCGCGGGGCACCGTGATTCATTGTCCTTAATAATTTTGTTTGTTGTTTGTCGCAGGCAGCTCGAGCGGTTCGCCGGGCGCACGCGCCGGCCGTCGCTCGTCGCTTGCGCTCACGCCGGAGGATGAGCCCCTAGTCGATGTCGCCGTAAGTTGCTGTTTACATTATATCTTTACAGGGTATATATTTAAAACCAAATTCAATAGTATTAGGTCAGTGTTTGGTTCAAAATGGCTTATAAGACAGCGTTGTTGACTGTGCATCGGAGAAGGTACAAAAAAATAACAAGGCATGGCAACGCATCAGGTCTATATAAAAGGCAAAGGTGACTGATTGATTGACTGATTGATCTAGCATAGCCCAAACCACAGAACGAATTGGGCTGAAATTTGGCTCACAGATTAGAATTATTAAAATCCTATCTGAAATTGGGAAATTGTCTCGTAATTGGGAAAAAAATTGTTGAAAGCTAGTAACGCTGCTGGGACCAGTTAGTTCTTATAAAAGAATAACTGTCATATTTTCAGATTTTAGTAGTTTATCAAACGGTAGAAATGTCATTTTGTTAAAACGCAAACAACCCACACACACAAACACGACACACTCTTGTAACACATCAGTGTGGATCCACATAAATACAAACTGTGCACAATTTAAAACAATGAACATTATTCACTGAGCTATGCTAATGTTTATGAGGTTCAACTAATTTTGTCATTAACATCTTACCTCTGCATCGTTAATTATTCAAGACTCGAAGTAAATTAATTCTGACTGCGGACAACTTTAACCTCTTTTGATACGAGATATTTATATAACTCAAGTTTAATTATTCATTAATGAATTTGCATGCATTCTTGTGTAAAAGAAAATTAATATTTATTAAATATCAAAGGTTCATTCGCCTTTACGAATCATAAATTAGTACTTAGGTAGTCAGGCGCTTAATGGTACCTAATTAATTAATAATACGATATTTGGTCCAGTAAAGTCTGCTTAAACTGGTGAATGTACGGTCAACAACGAAAGTCGATGACTCATAAAGGAGATGAGAAAAGTCTGTCACCTGTGAAGCCAAAAAGGTTTCAGTAAAACAGTTACATACAGGATGGCGATACCTGCACTGCTATTAAACCTAAACGTAGTGTCGTATTAGTAACATATTACATGTTAGACATAATATATATTTATATATTTTTTTATGTTCTCGCTATCTCTGGATACATACGTAGTACCTAGTATAGCTACGATAAGTTCAACGTCCGCGCTGTCTTTGCATGCGAAATTAAAGAGCTTGTGAAAATGAAACGGAGGTCTTCGAAATCGGCCCAAATGATGTACCGAAGGTACACGTATTGGAAAAATACCCTGTATCTATCTAAAATAATCTGCTGTCAGTGTCAGTTTCGGAATGTCAAACGCACGCCACGGCAGCACAATATTATCAATTTCATAGTGATTTCAGGTTAAAAACTGTCAACTTGACAGCTGTCACGTACCTTCGATACAAATTTGCGCTGAGTTGTATTGGCTTTTGATGATCTCCATTAAGAATATTTTTTTTATTGATCTGGGTTACCTTTCTTATCTGTAAAAAAACGCCCTAATTTTATCGTGGTCTGATTCACCTGCTAGAAGCATACAGGTTATTAAATCTCCACCCTGTATAGATACTGTGGAGGCTCTTGTCCTCCACAGGTTCGGATTAGGGTATTGAAAATTAATATTCTTGATTTATCGTTAACTTTGTCTAATTAGGAGCACTGAATCAAGTTGACATGTCATTGTGTCGGTCACACAACTACTCTATAACATTCTACGTCAGTTATTTCAATCATAATACGAATGCTTGTTAACGGCCAGTAATAACTCAAATATTGGTAGCGACCTTTGTAGTCTCTACAATACCTATACAAAATTCATTCATTGTTCTCTGTATTATTTACAACCGTTTACTACAACAAACGTCATTAATGTGTGCCTGCATTGTACCCCACTTGTTGACGGCACTGCCCTTAAATGGATCCAGAATATTCCGTTCTGAGTTAGCACTCGGCAAAAGACCATTATTATCCTGTTATTGTCTCTGTCTCAGAAAATGCTAAGTTATATTAGAAGAAAGAAAGAAAGCAAGTTTTATTGAAAATACACAATCCACACAAGACATTATTACATAAAACAAGACAAATACAAATACAATACAATGTTTTTTAGTGTGTGTACCTAACACACACTAAAATAATTTCGTTTCGCGGAAATCGCGGCTTGCTAGCGCATCTCGCTCGCATTATTTATTGCGAACGTTGTCCCCCACACTAATATTTTCTTCTGTATCTCGCGAGTGCTCGTTGATCTAATGTCTCAGTAGCCTAGTGGTTCTAAGCGTGACTGCTTCAGTCAAGCAAGCAAGTGTTGTTGTTCGATTCCCAGGTCGAGCCTACTCGGAGTTTGGATTTGTACCCGGTTAAAGATTGCCATAAACCACCTGGTTATTCCACCCACAAATTCAACTGCTCGCGAAAGGCTCGCCCCTTATATGGGCCACTTTGGCCCTGCCTAATTCTTCGGAGAATATAGGCATGATGGTGCATGTTATATCCGTTCAGAAAAACTGTAAGCACTAGTTTCAAAAGCATAACTCCAAAACAACGCAATACAATCATTAACATATAAAAAATGATGACACCCAATTTTACTCCCATTAAAACATCTCTTAATAAAATTCGCAATAACGAATTCAAAAGGCTGAAATTGGTGATTGAATTCTGGCGCCGGACGAATCAAAAGGGTCAAGGTTCACATCCGCGTGTGGCAGAACAGCTCAGTTAAGATGGCGTTCGCAAGATTGAGTCCATTTGTTGTGATCGATGATGTGACCGTTTTTATGAGCTCTTGATTGGTACAAAAACTTCTTAATGCATAGCAATGGACTGAAGAGTTACGCGAATCGTTTCTTGTGAGAGTTTTTATACTAGTGATGTGCTGGCTGCCATGTGATGGCCGCGATTCCACTCGCGTCCTTTTCTCTTTTTGCTCAGCTCTTAAGAGTCATAGCGTGATGTTAAATAGCCTATAGCCTTCCTCAATAAATAGGCTATCAAATACAAAAAGATTTTTTAAATCCCAATGGTAGTTCCAGAGATTAGCGTGATCAAACAAACTTCACCTTTGTTATACTACTAGTGTATAGATAGGTGGGTTTGCGAATTGGGACCTTTTCCTATAACTTGTTTTAAAGGTAGACTGACTGATATAGAGTAGACACTGAGTTAGGGATGTACGGTGGTGGGGACAAAATAAAAGATCCCACGGGGTCGAAGTGTTGCAAGGTAACACGTAGAGGACAGGCAGAGGCGTATTGACGTACAGCCACAGCTTGTCGGTATGTTTTAGGACAAATAGGGCCAGATTTTTGTCATTTTCGGGCCACAAACCGGAACACAAAGCTAATACTACTCATTTCATATGAAAAAGCTCTACAAGCTCTCTGTAACACGTCTACTTGATTTGAGAATAATATAATAATAATAATATTTATTCAGTCCTTTGTTACAGAATGTTACACAATGGTTTAGGTTTACATTAATGAATATTGTAACGATATAGAAGTGTCTTGATGATTAAACGGTGACCCCCAAACTAGACGACCGTCTGTATCTTGGAAGCCAGAGTTGCAGTATATAAAATTATTATATAAAATTTAAAAAGATAATCATAATCTGTAGGGTATGGACTGGTTTTGGTAATCAAGTTTACACTATCGAACCCAAAAACTAAAGGTGGCGACCACCTACAAGTTACGACTAACTCATTCTTGAGGTCGCACCTAGCATTGGGACCGTATATGGGTTAATAAAGTGTTTTCCTACTCGATATATTTCTTTACACTCTTTGTCACTCCAGACTTTAAACATGACGGCACTTTTATCTTGTTATCATATCGATGTCAATCACGCCTTGTCACACATTCATCTTTGAAGCCCAACCCTATTAATTACTGATCGCGTTTAATCAGCGTGTCATTTGTTTTGTAACATCACAAACCGCAACATTGACGTCAATTATATCTTACAACTAACAACGTAAGATGTCAATTAGTAATTCTACCATGCCACGACTAAATTATGTACAGAATTGCAGAAAATATAAGTTGGTTAAGCAATTGTAATATTAATAGTTGATTCTGCGGTTTAATTAGGTATTACGACGAAATTTATTGATAAATGCTTATTTTATGAATTTGTTTAGGCATTGCAATGTCAATGATTCTATCAATAACCGGCTTAGTTAGTTTTAATGTCCTCCCAATTGCTCGGTTGTTTTTTTTGATATCTTGAACGTAATGTAACAAAGCCCTTGAAATATGTAGCGTCAATTAAAATAGCAAAATCAATTCTATAATAACTTAATCTACGATTGAAAATAACTCACAATTATAAAGTAATCAGTGCGACTCAAATCGATAAGTGTTATCATTGTATCAGTCAATACAATGATTCTTTATGTTTTAGTTTGATATTAAACACCGCGTGAAGTAGTCACGGGGGTTGTACTCATTGGACTTAAAACACGCGTTAATTAGTGATGTAACCCTCAAAATATTGTGTGGTATAAGTGTCTTGCCATGTTGCATAAGCTGGAGCAGGTTAAAGTTTTAATAAGTGCACATCTGTTGAATTTACCAATTTAATCAAGGTGCAATCGGTGCCACTACTGCTTGAAGAGTATTTTAATGCCGATGTGTCGATAAATTGCATTGAGTAAGTTTTTTTACTTTAGCAGGCAGAATTTGTGACGAAATCAATTAAGTGTACCTAATATCATCATTATCAAGCAGCAGGAACTATACATTATCTACCCTAATCGCTAATGTTTCGATTGGCACTGATTTCAATTGGAACAGATTTATTAGTCCAAAGTCATAATGTAAGCGATTATCGTATAATCGAGTTTATCTGTTCCTGTTTACCCTATTGAAGAATCGAGTAAACAGCAAAATGGATAAAAATACAGGAAATGTAATGGAAAATCAACAGTCTGCGGTTAAAAATAAAGACTTGGGATGTTGGGCGCGATTCAAGAGTTTGTTTGAAGACAGAGGTTTCGATTTAGAGTACGAATATCCGTCTCGGAACCCCAGACCTATCAGTTTGCTCGGTGAAACTCAAGAGACGGAAGGTTATAGAAAAATAGAAGAAAGAAAAGCGTCTATTGGCAAAGATAAAAGGACAAATTCGCATAGTTTGGAGACTATTGATGGTGAACTGAGTGGGGTTATAAATTTCTATGAACAGTTCGCGACTTTAGGTGATGATGCGAAGGACGAGACTGATGTGTGGAAGAAACCTAATGTGCGTCATCGAGTGTCAGTGAGACCCAGTGTTCTATTGACAAACATTGCTGAAGAACCTGGTGATGACGACGATGAAATTGAAGTGGTAAGTTAAAACTAACATTTCACACCTGCCCAATAGAAAGCTATACTTACCATCCAAAAAATCTTTGTGGAACGCAATAAATGAATGAATACTGAATACTGAGCTAAGTGCTATACAGAGGTGTACTAAAGTACACCCGCAGTTTGCAAGTATGTTTAGGTCACATATGTCTCCCAAAAACAAAAACACAATATCGATAAAAACTTGTTCGACCTGGGAATAGAATCCAGGACGTCTAGCGAAGCAATCACGCTTAGAACCACTAGGCTAACGAGGCAAAAGCGTATTTGTATCTTTTTAATCCATTATTACTAATCAGTTATTAAAAATGTCTTATCGAAAAGTAATTGGTATGCAATGGGGTATTATAAAATATGCTAATTACATATATTTTTCCGGTTTTTTGTTTAAGTATTCCTGTAGAAGGTCATTCATTACTTTTGTTGGTTTGTGTCCTGTGGGAATCGAACCACTAGACCTGAATTTAAATTTTGAACTGGAACATACTGCTAACAATTTTAACGCATTATTTTTCGGTTGTAACATCGTTTGGTCACAGTAGTTTAAACCTAACTTCCGATACAAAGACGATCGTGATCGTGAAATTCACAGCTTTTCGACAGTTTAGAATCTCGCGATATAGATTGTAATCTAACGATGTTCACAATCTTACGGTGACAACCTCTGCCCAACCCTTTAAGGAATACCTACCGATGAAAAATCATAATAATTTTTTATATAATTTTTTTTATGGAAAATAAAACAACTTAGATTTTACATAATTCCGATCATTGAATTGTGCAAGTGAAACTTTAAAACCAGTTTTTTCTTATTACATCTCAATGAGAGACCAAACGAAACTTGTTCTCAATAAATTATCTGCGCGTTCATGACAGCTTAACCTGTCACTGCGAGCGTGGATAGTTCTGAATTAATCTGATAGCATGGGCGTAGACGCCTCTGGCAAGATCACAAACGTCGGTACAAGACTTTCTCCATAATTGGATTGTTGCTCTGATATGACAGGATGTGGAGCAATTAAGCGGCTCATTGTATGCTGATTGTGATTTAGATGTTGGAGCATTTAGTTAAATCACTGCCGGAGTACAAAGGGTTATAATAATTTATTTATCCAGAATTATCAAAAGGTAAAATATTCTATAAGGTATATCAAATAATTATTTAAAAATAATATTATTTTTAATACAAAGTAGTGTATAGATTGTTTGAAAAGGGAATATTATTTTTCCCGCGCAAAAAAAAGGCAATATCTCTCTGTCTATTTTAAGTACAGTTCTCGTCAAAATTATTGTCCGGGTTGAAGTTGGCACGAGCTAAGTTTAACCCAGCAGTAAAAATCGGAGAACGCAACCACGAACGCAACAAGTGCCAACTTCAACCCGGACAATAAGTTTGGCGAGGACTGTATCACAAACCCATGCCCTTTTTAGAACAGACAGGTGAAACAAATGAAGTTGAAATAGGTAGGTATCTATTTCAAATTCAATCTTGCTAATGTCCAAAAATATCTACCCAAGTATTAAATACAAAAACTAATAGGCATTGTAATTAATTATTACGGAATCATTTAAATTAATAAGGGTACAAATTAAGTATTTGTAAACAAAACTGACTACAATAATAATAAATAATGAAGTGAAAGTTAAATTAAATTACATCTAAAGCATTAAAGCATCTCCGGAAGCAGCATTAAAAATCAAAATGTCTTTTTAAGTAATTAATCCAATTATTTAATCGTGAGATTGAAATGAATTTACTACTTACCTACTGATTAGGTATTATAAGTAACTATTCCTATAACTATATCTATACTAATATTACAAAGAGAAAAGATTTGATTGTTTGTTTTTATTGAATAGGCTCCGAAACTACTGGACCGATTTGAAAAATTCTTTCAGTGTTAGATAGCCCATTTATCGGGGAAGGTTATAGGCTATATATCATCACGGTACGACTAATAGGAGCGGAGTAGCAATGGAAAGTGTTGCAAAAACGGGGGAAAATTCATAAGACCACGCGAGCCAAACCGCTGGCGGAAAATTAGTTCTAAATACATAACTTTATTTACAAGCTCTTGATACATAATTAACTCTCAATAGCGTGACGTAGCAATGTTTAGGTACAAATTGTATATCAATTAACTTATAGATATTACGAGAGGAGTCACGCGACCGCACTTACTTTACATAATAGGTACCTATAATATTATGAGATCATTAATTTATACAATTATGTGTAATCACAATATAAAATTACAACACACTCACGTTTGTATCCTCAATGGGTAAGAAATCAAGCTATTCAAAGTTTTTAATGCAGGATTGAATGGAACCGCTGGGTTGCATTCAACCCAATCTGTAAAATTTCATGCTTCATTAAGCATGAAATTTTACAGAAATGTTCCTTAAATGATATACCATGTGTGCACTAAGAGAGAATTTTGGGAAATTCTCACGTGATTGGGTAAAATTGGGTGAATGCGAGTAGCACCGCGGGTATCAGCTAGTCTTTCATATACGCGGCAATTTATCACTCAAGGAAATGTAAAACTTAAGGTCGGAAGCGGGACTAATGAGCATGAGGTATACAAGTTTCTAAGAACCAACATAACATGCCATCACGTTTATATTCCTCGAAAGGTAAGGCAGAGGCGTGCTCGTATTACACACAATTCGCGTATCTTTTGGTAATTTGATAGGATACGCACCTATCGCCCTTACCCGAGTTCAAATTAAATCGAACCGCTACTGGGAATTTTAACGAGTACCTAAGACCAATGGCCAAACCATATGGCTCCGCCTAAAAATCAAAGTCAAAGTCAAATGTTTAATTTCAATTAGACCATATCAATAGGTACTTTCGAAAAGTCAAACTAGTTGCACGGTTCCAAAAAGTTGATCTTATGGAGAAGAGCCGGCAAGATAACTCCATAGACACTCCTTTCAAAAAATGTTGCTTACAATATTATGATTTTATTTACAATCTTGTTTTGGATAGCTCCTGAGAATAATGCAGTTTGCATAAGATTTACCTATTAAATATTATTTAAAGAAAATAGTAAAATATTGCAATAGCAAGTATGAGCTGACCAGCCCCGACAGACAGCACCCGTTCACGAGCATGACGTGTGTATCGGCGTCGTTCTACTCAACCATGTTGCAGGGAATAAAACGACCCGACACACAACGCCACCATCAGCAGGACATTTAAGCGAGCATGACAAACTCAAACTGCTAAGCAATGTACAATAAAATAACAACTAAAATTAAAGGCACTTACCAAATGCAATATCAAAAACCTGCACGATGCTCAGACTTTACAGTTACCATTTTATATCATTAGAAAAGCATATAGGTAATGTGTAATATTATTGAAAAACAAATCATTTATCTGAATAACTGCATGTCAAAAATTATAATAAAATGCTAATAAATAATAAAAATATATGTCATCAAAACTAATATAATAAGTGCGTATATATTGACAATGTCAAATTGTATCGTACAGTAGATTATAATAGTCAAGACCGAGCCGAGACCAAGAGCCGGACTAGCATTTTGCCAAACCTTTTTATCTAAGAGATAGTCTTCCAATCTTATAGTAAGCTTGCCTGAACAAGGTAGATTTAATTACATTCTTGAATTTATTTTCAGTAAGTTTTAAAATTACGTCCGAAATTCTATTATAAAATCTTACACTGTACCCCATAAATGACGTATGGACTTTAGCGAGACGGAACTGTGGCTGCATTAATTTTGATTTATGTCTAGTATTATAATCATGCAGTTCACATTTTTTAGAAAAATCAAAATCGAACACAAAATCTCACCATACATTTTGTTTCTATTCGTTTCTCGATTCGAATGTCAAATTGCAACTTGTCTAGTGACTGTCAGATCAATAAAGTACGTCATCACGTCACAAATAGGTTATGTTTTTTAATTCAGAAAGCATTCTCCGCAGATAACATTAATTCGGCTCCACACATTGAGACTATACATTCATAATTATATCGAATGCGAATATTCGATTACAGTTGTTACAATGACATCGGACAAAAGCGAGCCTGCGGCACAATGGTGAACATCGGCACACAATGGTAGACATTGGCACACAATGGTAGTCGTGGGGCTGCTGTCCAATCACGTCGCATCCCTGTCTGACATGTTGCCGATCATATGGATAATTGTGTACTCGTATTGTAAAATAATATCTAGCCTTTTAGAATAGACTAGTTTTCCGCCAGCAGCTTCACCCACGTGGTCTGTGTATGTCTTACAACTTTCATCCCCTATTTCAACCCCTTACAGCCCTTTTTTCGCATTAAAAAGTACCCTATGTCCTTTCTTAGGCTCTAGGCTATCTATGTACCAAATTTTATTTAAATCGGTTCAGTAGCTTTGGCGTGGAAGCGCGACATACAGACAGAGTTACTTTAGCATTTTTATAATATTAGTAAGGATAGATTACCTATGGTAACTCTATAAACATCATCACCAAAAGAAAAAGCTTTTATTTTGGACCCCTCACAAGTTGTTACAAAATCTATCAAGCTAGCCTTTGAAAGATAGAGAAAAACTGGGAACACGTAGTACCGTCGGTCTCTGTTATCGTCCATATACCTAAAAGAATTGTTAGCGTAAGTCACAAGCCAGAAAAGCCTGCCAATAAACTGCCAATCTCGCCAGATGTGGCTAAATGTTTGTGTTTTAACATAAATTAGTATTTTTATAGTTTTTTATTTTCGGTGACATTGATTTTAACCTCATTGTAAACCTTTTTCGCTTCGAATTACATCTTAAGATTGTCAATTCTGTATAACAGTTCGAATGACGGCGGAAGGAAGGAAGTGGAAGGAAGGTGGAAGGTCGTATGCGCCAAAACGGTTTGTCTCGTTTAAAATCGAATCTAAAATGTATTTTAAAAAATCCAATTACAAATTCAAAGAGTCTGTTGAAACTTATCTATACAGAAAATTTGAACGTTTAAATCCGTTCCGTTTCTTTATAAAATAAGAATCCATGTTTTTGAAGAGCTGTCTTCAAAATTTCTTTTTCTCTGCAGTAAAGTTTATCCAATCGTGTTTCTGTACTACAAATTTATAGCTAAAGACATGAATAACGACATATGTAAAAATCAGATCCGTATGTTTTGTAATGGCTGAGAAATATTAAGAACCATGACCCCCAAATCTTTAATGCGTCGTCTTAACATTTTAGATCCATAGATCGCGACAAATCCAGCTTAATCTTGTAAATCAATTAATGAGCGTAGTTATTACTTAGCAACTAGCTCCATTAAAGCTATATAATGACTGCATGAGCCCCTCTAGGGACAATAATTCACTGAATGAGGTACCCACACATAAATACACACACCTTTTCCCATGACGCTACAGGACACCGCAACCTTGCAATTTGCATCTAGGTGTAATTATGTTCCATCTAGCTACGCTACACGCGTATTAATTTATTATGCAACCGCACGTTGCAAGTAAAATTGCATTTTAAACCGATTTATAAAAAGAGGAGGTTTTTAATTCAATTATTATGATAAAATAACTATTTACAATAAGGCATCAAACTCCTCCGCACCGCTATCAGCTGGAAGGGTGCCTTGAAGGCTGGCTGCATTACCTCGTTGTATGGCAATACTGATTCTCTGACCAAAATAAAGGCCAGCCTTTGGGTCCCAGGAAGCGACGAAAAGGCGTTTGGCAATGCCCTCAAAAAGTGAATGAGCACTCGGAGTATTATTATGTTTTTTTGTGTGTATGTTACGTGATATCGATCGGTGACCGATTTAGATGTTGCTTTCGATGATGTGTTGATTTACTTAGATGTTTTTATTTATAGAATATACTTATATTACTTAGTTGGTTTTTACCAAAAAAGTTATACGAGTAGTATTGAAGATCTGCGGGGTAAAAAGTCCCTTTAAATTAATCATAATATAATTCACATTCACAAAACAGTTATGATTATATTATGGGTTTTAAATATGAATTGATTGCAGAGGAATTGCTCAATGTGGCCATTTTTAGCCACCTGAAGTGTTTATGACGTATTTTCCCGGCCTTTGTATGTAGTTTATATAACGAAGAGGCGCCAGCAAATCTTTTTAATTTACCTAATTGGACAAATCAAATCGATTATTGTGCAGTGCGTCCGATAATTTTAAAATACCGTTCCTTGAAAAAGAATCGAAGTAACAGATCAGAATCTTACACGTCGACATCGTGTCGATTAGATCTTATCACATGTACTAATTTGTATCTAAACTATAACGTTATGTAATGTCCTTGTTGTAGACATTAAATGGTGGTAGAACTTCAGGTTTTATAATTTTGTAATAACAGAAATCGCTTTAACAAATTCCATATTCATTCTGTGGTAATTTCAAGTATGTTTATATCCCAATATGCTCTATATTCAGCAATTTTCAATTCCAGCAATCGCTGTAGCGCAGTCTGGTCTAGTCATGAAGGATGCCACGAATCGTGGACATGGGGTCCTAACATTCTTCGCCGGTTTTTGCTACCTATCGCCAAAAAATCGAAATGCGTTTCTTAGGCAGGTGGATTTTCCGCAACCAAAAACGGGCGTATTTATAACCTTTATTTTCATAAATGCCTACAACCCAGACAAGATAGGCCGTTATGTCGGACTTTAACACCTATACCACACAGGGTATATCTCCCTGTTTACCTGGGGCCTAAGGATTAGCGAGCACTTCCCCCAACAAGTATTCCCACCGACACAAATGGGTCGTCTATTTCAACTAGATAACAGATCAAGGATCCAATCCAATGCCGTCTGGAAAGATACTTGCGTACCTTCCTATGTCCTTTTTCTTTGCACGACATAGTACTTACTATTTAAAAGATTTGTTTTAGGAAAAGTTTTCTTTTAATACACTTTACTTTGGTAATGCGTGAACGATGCAGTAACCGCCTTCTGTCAAGCGCGCCGTGTGCTGATTTGTCATCGTTCTTGTAAAAAAAATAGCCGCATTCATTAGAGATTTGAATTATCTTCATTTATCTAGCCTGATGCCTAACCCTTTACACTTTTAGTGTTAGGAGTGGGCGAGAGTATTCATAATAATATAGCTCCAAATATCACAAATATATGTAGGTAAAGCTAAAGATAGCAACGTATTTCCAATATTGTTTCTATTGCCTTAATAAGGGGAAGGCCCTGATTCATAAAATAATTTATTGTCCTATAAAAAGTGATACCTATGAAGATTAAAGTAAAATCAATTCGAAAACAAGTAAAAACTCGTGTCATAATTATACGATAATTATAATTACTGACGACGTTCGAGTACCGGACTGCTGATCACGAGGTCGTGGGTTCGATTCCCACAAGACACAAATATTTATGTGATGAATATAAGTATTTGTGTTTGTCTGGGTGTTTCCTATGTATAATAAGTATTTATTTACAAAAAAAAAAGTATATAAGTATTATATCCATTGTCTAGTACCCATAGTACAAGCTCTGCTTAGTTTGGGACTAGATGGTGCTATCTAAAATGTCCAAAGATATATTTATTTATATTTATTAATATTTAATTATTTATCGTAAGCGCTGAATCTATATACCTAAGACTTGTTTATTACCTGGCACGTTACCTTAACACAGATTATTACTTATTTCTTGTCATAATGTACTTCCTTATACTATTATTTATAATAATAATAATGATAATTTTATTATGGTTGCAACTTATTTTAGATACAATAATAAAATGTACTTAAAAAGCTATATTTTATTTGTTTTAGTACAGAAAGATAATTATTTAAGTGAACTGATTACTAATTTATTAATTATGAAATATCATCGTGAATCGCGATTACCCGTAGGCCGTAGCAAATCCTTGGCCTGTAGACAAGTTGCAGTTTGACATTCGAATCGACAAACGAAAACAAACAAAATGTATGAAAATGACATTTGTGACAGCCCGATTTGTCGAAAGCATTTCCATAGATTTTGTTTGTCGATTCGAATGCTTGTCTAGGCCCCAGCAATTTTCTCATTGAGTGAAACGTTTTTAACCTGTTTCTGGTTTATGAGGATATCACAGAACTCTTACAGTGCCGATGTGCTGTGGAAAGTGGGAACCCGCAATATTTCAGTATAGACTATTTATATGTACAGTCCGTACAGTCCTTGCCAAACTTATTGTCCGGCTTAAAGTTGGCATGAGCTAACTTCAACCCGGCCGTAAAAATCGGTGAGAGATAAATATTGGATTAAAATCATTTATATCGACAGCTTACGCATTGAGCTTTCGTTTTTATCTATTATAGTCCAATATTTTTATTTCTCCGATTTTCACGGCCGGGTTGAAGTTAGCTCATGCCAACTTCAAGCCGGACAATAAGTTTGGCGAGAACTGTAGATATACATACATCTACGTAACAGTCGGTGAAAGAAAAATAAAATTCACTACAGCCAAAGTTAAACTTACATCCGAATTATGTAAATAAACCTCAGAACCCTTCTGAGTATGAAATGCTATTTGGCATGCATTCATTATGGACGTCGATGGTGGAAATATTGCACGTGACGTACTCTAATGGAGCGTGCGTGCTTAGTCTAGACTGTCGGCAGCGTGACGTTGATCCGTGTAGAGAAGGTAATTGATCCGCTCGGGGAGCACTATGAGGATCAACAATGAGAGTAACTATGTTGGTAGGCATTCCGTTTGCTTGTATTTAGATCAGATGTAGTTTTTGTATCAGAAGCCTGAAGTATACCGGGTATTTTCTTTTTTTTTTGTTTTAAGAAGGTAGCTGCCGTACTAAGTAACAAGCTCCGTGTCGCGATGGACTTTCTCAAATATTACAAATACAAAGGACATACGAAACAGACAAATATTTGTCTCAAACATTACCCTCCTTCGGCTTTCGGATAATGATGCATTTACAATGTAGAGTAAATTGATGTATTGTTATATAGAAAAGGCCTTCAGATAAATTATGTAACAATCAAAAGTAATTGCTACATGCAAGGGTGCTACTGGAACAATCCAACTGCCGCATTCAATTTAACTTTGCAGACAGGGTAATCGATTCCCATTACAGATACGCGAATGATGGGCAAAAACTTTCTTTCTTCTCCTACATCTCTAATTTGTGAGCTTTCCGGCCATGCCTGTCCCGTAAGGGTCGTGGTTGTAACATGTATTGAAGAATATTATAATTATACTTACAGTATAACTAGCGACCCCTGTGCAGCTTTGCCTGTATTTCCCTGTTATTAAAGTTTTCCTCGTATTTTTTACGTTTTTCACTTCATAAGAACCTTCCTTAGACTTTATCAAACAACAACAACAGCAACAGCCCAATCGGTTCAGCCGTTCTTAAGTTTTGCGCTTAGCAACGCATGGGATTCATTTTTATTTATAAAAGATAGATAATATTTTTTTTTTTTATTGCGGCGACCCGTAAGTCCCTCCCGACTCTATTTAACAAAAAAATCTAAACACAATATTGTTTATCTTTTTAGGTTCGAATCCTGCCCGCCCGCCGATTTTTTCCTTCATTAAAAATAACAATCTTGTTTCATAAAATTAAATAGCGCCGCAGTTGATATAGCGCCACTATTCCGCGATCGAGACCGAAACACGTAACACTCAATAACATATGTTTAGCTTCGTATGATAAAGATCTGAAACTATAATCTTCCTTGTGATTAGTATTTTATCTGATATAGAAAATCAGTTAATACTTTTGACGCCATTAAGAACCGGACAAATAAAATAATTATGTCTGACTAGGAAACAAATAATGTAATAAGTTATCTAGATTTGGTATATTTAATTACCAATCACGTTTGTGTATCTAAAAGTGTAATAAATAAATTTGGATCTAAAAATAATCGTGTGTCAGGCCTACTATTTTATTTGTATTATTTGTTTGCGGCTATGTAGTGCGACATAAGTAGATATATTGTGATCGCCGCTTGAAGGTCTACACTTAGAGTTCACCGCTAAACCCTAAATAAAGTATCAAGTATGTGTCAGGTCTAATCCTAGAAACTAATATTGATTAAAAAACTTAATAGACATCTTTTTTTTACACTAGGCCATTGTTTTGATTTAGGTCGACTTACTTTTTTTTTACTTTAATAAAAAATAGTCTAAGAGCCTGTTTCACCATTCACCACCACCTAGTATGTTCCCGTTTAACTACTTGGCAGATATACCTACCTATATATAATTTTTAGACACATTGTGTTCCATTTTCAAATTTATCGCCATGTGGCTAATCAGAGGTGGTGAAACCTACACGTAAAAACTACAATAAAGTACAGTTAGGTACGAAAGTGCCTGTAAATAAAATAAAGCTTCTGTACTCCAGTATATTAGTTCGTTGAAATTCGAGTATTGAAGGATTTACACCGTTGACATTAATCTTGCTCGGCGCTTGTGTGCGTGCGTGTACCGAGGAGTTCAGGGACGTACTCGGAGCGCGTGATTTCTGTTTTATTTTTTATCCAAGATCAGAGAATATTACCAGACAACAGTCCCTAGCAACAGGTGGGTGGAATTAATCATAACTAGAAGATTTTTAACACGTGTTAGTGACGCATGATGTGTTGAGATTATGCGTGGTTTATAAGTTTCGTCCGCGATCGTGACTCATTGTACCGCTTCACTCAAGTAAGGTTGGTCCTTGGATAGTATCAAATTTTAAATACATGGGTATAATTGAAATTGCTTTCGTGAAATAGGATGATTTATGTGAAGAAAATGTATCGTATTATAATTCTATATTTACATATTAGAAAAAAAAAACTTTGCTATTGATTATTAATTTTACATAATACTACACTCAAATAAAAGCGTTTTATTATCGATTGGATTTTGTAGGATGTGTTTGAAGGATAGTTGAGGATAAAGTTCTTTTATTTCCAAAACAGAGTGATCTAATAAAACTCCATCACTATAGCAAGAATCGCGATGTTTTCGCGTAAACAAATAGACTGAGTGTTAGCAAATAGTTCCAAATTAAAATTTATTCCGTCGCTCGGCGGCTGCGGGCGGGCGGTGCGGCCCACCAGACACGTCTGGGGTCGGTCGTCGCGTCTTCCCTGATTTATATCAACGTGAATTAGATAGCAGTTTTTTTGTTGACTGTCCTATCAGGTGTCCTAAACGTGACTTGGCTCACGTTACGTTTAAATTGTTCTTAAAAATAATCGATCCGATAGATGTCTCATTATGTAGGAGTAACGACTTGAAAACGTTCTCAATAATTATATGTTACTAAAGGCCCGTGCGCAGCTTAGCCTGCGTTTCCCGGTGGTTTAAAAAAAATTACATACAAACCTTGTCCTGACAATAACGAACACAGCAAAAAAGGAATTATCCAATTTGGTGCAGTTTTCGGAGTTATGCGCGTACAAACATTTCGGCGATCCATTTTTAATATATAGATTATTATTTAGTAAGTTGATCCTATCCTTATGAAGAATTTATAGAAAACTTGGATACGATGCGATAAAACTTCATGATTCCTAAGAATCTCATATCAAGCCATGCAAATACTTTAAAAAAAACATAAGTTAATAGAAGATAGGTAGGCGTTCCCAATACGTTTATGGACGACCATCGTTGAAACGGGAGTAACAAGACGTAAGAATATTGAAAATGCTAGTGGTAGATACAATAGCGTACTCGGGCAATAAGCTGTAGCTTAATAAAGGATACAACGGTAAAATAACAAAACGTAAACAAACGTATTTATTGCAAGATCTCTTAGTATTGTTCGGTATGAATAAAACCGCAACAGTCAAGTACCTAGGTACTTATGTATTGTATTCAATGGAAAAGTGTATTATTTCTCGGCGTTGTGAGAAAACGTAGTAAGACATATTGTAATATTTGTAATATTAATACCTAATATTCTAAAATCTGTTGTTTTGACTTCTGTTGCTCTAATAAAGACCTGTATACATACAATATCTATCTATATATTATATAATGTACGGACATCTGGCATTGAAGCGATGAAATAAAATAATATCCTAATCATATTCTAGTAAATTCAAAATATTTTTATTTCAATTAGACCAATATTTTATATGTATAAGGTACTAATATTAACAAAATAATAAATAAAAATAAAAACCAAAATTTCCGCACCTAGGCGTCAAAGTACTCCTCAATCGCTGTCATCTGGTAACGTGCCCAGAAGACTGGCAGCATTGCCACGTTGAATGGCAATGCTGATTCTTTGGCCCAAAAATAATCCAGCCCTCTGGTCACGAGTAGCGTCGATAAGTCTTTTTGCAAGGTCTTTAAATAGGAGGCGAGCACTCGAACCCCACGGCCCGAGCGTTTTGACCCCAAACGGCTCAAAACTATAGTTCTAGTAAATTAAATGAAGGGATATTTATTTCTGCAAATAGATCTTTTCAGACACTTTTACAGTCAATGTTTTGCGGTTTTGTGCTAGATGGCGTCGGTTTGTTTTTCTATTCCACGAGGGATTCGTGGCGAAGTTGTATGTGGTGGCTTCATGTAAAATACTAATGTTCAGCCGCAACTGGTTAGACTGGAAGCCGGCCTAGTAAGAAGAAGATTCATAAACTGTTGTATATGTTTTCGTAATACGGACACTTTCAATCATCGCTATAGGAACAGTTATCAGCTGCGGTTCTGACGAAACAGTAACGGCTGATTATGACACTCGCAGCGATGACAGGACTATGACGCAAAAATCGATTTTAATCTTTTAAAATGGTCTCGAAATCATGTCAGTCATCACATACTTTAATATTACGTCAGTTATAATCTAAGAATCAATGAAAAACAGACGACTTTAGCTTGTTATCTGCTGCGAAAATGACGCATCGTGGGTTTTAAAAACAACTTTTAGCTGTTCGGTGTGCGTGTGCGCGCTTGATAATAGAGATAAACCCCTGGTGTTGCTAGCGACTGCCTCGTTGGTCCAGTGGTCCCAAGCGCGACTGCTAGAGCTGTTTCACACTACGTTTGATCCGAATCCGATCAGAATCCGTGAAAATACGGTCCGTTGTACTCGTAGAAATATTTGTATGGTAGTTTACACACTAGATCCGTTTTCTGTCATCCGATTTCTCTAGAAGAATACTCCGGACCGTATTTTTAGGGACTCTGATTGGATTCGGATCGGACGTAGTGTGAAACCGCTCGTACGCTAAGATTAATTCCCAGGTCGAGCAGTGTTGTTGGGATTTTCTGTAAAATTCCCAGTAGTAGCAGCTCAATGTCTGGATTTGTGCCCGGTTTATGGCAACTGTCTCGCCTCAAAATACATGGGAGCTAAACATATCGGGGAACTGTGCGTGTACCTACATTAATACACTTCTGCCTAACCTTTCAGGGAATTCAGGCATGATTGTAGGTATGTATGCTTTGCTGCTAGTGTGTAAAAACTTCGGTTACCACTTACCTTAGTGGTACAGTTAGCATCAAATATATCGGCACGAACGTACTCTTCATAATTATCTAAACTACTGAAGAAATTAAACTTTATCTCAATGTGATAAAGTTTATGTCAGAATGACAGTTGGCGTGTAGTGTGTGAGAAATAGTTTAATCTTCTTAGTTGTTCAGATAGTTTTGACCAATTTGTATGTCCAGTTATACGATATCTTTGTATATTTATTCACTAAAATTAAAATACTTGATAAAGAAAATAGAACATTTTCCACTGACGCAGATTTAATTAAATCCTAAAGAGCAACAAAGGAGAAGTTGTTGTTTGAGCTAATCTCGTTGAATTTGCATTTGAAGTATAAAAACGGAATCATGTTGGTAGATGCACCCTGTACACAAAAGCTTCCATTTCACTCGAATAACTCTACTTAGTCTCAACATTGTTGTAACTTGCGGACCCGTTAGACTTATTTTCTACCCGAACATTGCCTGAGGGTGGTAGGGGTGTGTCATTCTGGGGTAATATATTATGTATACTATACATCCAAAGACTACTATGCCTTTCTATGCTTCTGATCCAAAAATTAAAAAAAAACCGCTAATAAAATACTCGATCTCGGTCGCAGAGTGAACGCGTGGATGAACATCAGTATACCTTTGCGAAACCCTTTGGGGAAAAGACATGACGGTATGTTATGTTATTGTACGCATACAATAAAATCCAGGAAAATTCATGACGTCATGTCATTATTTCATTAAAGATAATTCGTACTTTACGGATCAAATCGATAACGTTAATCAGCAATTCAGCACATCTAGGAATAAATACAGCGGTAATCGGATCTCGATGTAACTTAATCTTCCCTACAAATGAATCGATTATACCTACTAAATAAACTGTTTGGGACATCTCTAAACGGAACTAATTTTCCAGATAGCGGGCGTTAAGGCTCATTACTATTCGATCGCATAATTATTTGCCATCATTGCATCCTTGTTCAATGTTGGGACCAATGTTCTCTTTTAACCGTCTAAATAACCATATTTTACACGAAGTGAAACCCGACCCCAACATGGTTGGGAAAAAGGCTAGGAGGAAATGACCTAACATGTCCACGTCCATGTGTAACATCCTGAACATGAACTGGTTGCCATCTTGAAGCGTTTTCTTAGCGAGCTATTAATTATCTATATCTATATTACAAATTTTGTAGAGCATTCTTTTTAAAAACCTGTAAGAACGTGGAAGGAAATGTATTTGGCGCAGCTAAATTTTACCCTGTTAAGTGTTAACAAATCAAATGCTGTATATCTATCTGTCTGTACATAAAGAACACTGAGCCAAATAGGTCCAATCCAGCATTTGGTCAAACCACTAGTGCTTGACGCTGATTTTCAATTGGACCATTACGAGGTGTACCTAACGGATTAGTTAACAGTCTGTGTACCTAATAAATACAGGTAAAAAAATATTTATGTATATGTAATGTTTATTGCTTGCAATTAATACAAAATTATTACAAACAAAATTATATATTTAAAACAAAATTATTACTTGCAAATTAAATTATTTTTAGCCTACAATTCATTCAGTTAGGTGTTTAAGTTACTTTTGACGACGTCTGTGGTCTAGTGGTTTGAGTACTGGACTGCTGATCACGAGGTCGTGGGTTCGATTCCCACAAGACACAAACATTTATGTGATGAACTTAGGTGTTTGTATTTGTCTGGGTGTTTCTTATATATTATAAGTATGTATTTACAAAAAAAATAGTATATAAGTATTATATCCATTGTCTAGTACCCATAGTACAAGCACTGCTTAATTTGGGACTAGATGGTGCTGTGTAAAAATGTCCCAAGATATTTATTATTTATTTATTTACTCATCGAATATTCTCATACCTACATAATATCTAGCGCTAGCAGGTCTCATGTCGCCAGCATAATGCGGTACGAAGCATAATTGACATTCATTAGCTTTTGTTTCGAACGGCAATGAATGGATTGTCGAACGGATCCAATGATCGCTGTCAACCTATTATGAAGGTACCTGTGCCCAAAGCGGACCCGAGATATGGAACGTAAATTATTGTTTAAATGCTTCTGGTGTTGCCAGTGGCCATACGATAGGACTGCTGACTATCGTCTGCCGAAATATAGGTATCGTTCATATAAATGAACTAACGAATGAATATAAAAGCTAACCGCATCAAATAGGCACTCGCGCGATCCCGCCGGCGGTCTCCCGAGACATCCCGCACTCTCCCGCGGGATCGCTATCCCGGGATCCAGTAATGCGCCCTCATTCCCGCGATCGCGTGAAGATTATTACCCCGGGGATTTCTTAGGGCGGATGGCACGCTAAGTTTATGACCGTCCCATATAATTTTATAGGTTCGATAAGGCGACAAACTGGTTGATAACGAGCTATGTACGCTTGTTTCCGTATTGTTGATAAAAAAACGTTTACGATTTGAAGATTTGTAGTTCCGTTCAAGTTTATGACAATGGATACGATCGTCAATACCACGATACGTTTACGTTGCATTTTTGGCATTTTTGCCAGTTTTTTAATTCTTTATAGGTCATGTGACCTTGTAAAAATCGAACCCATAAAGAATGAATTTCGAGAAGACTCTGGGTGTCTGTTTATCTTTATATACGAATATAAAGTTAAAGTAAAAGTAAAATTAATTAAAGTGTGATGCAACATGATTATAAGGTACCTAATTCACTATCCACGGCACATAAACATAAATATATGACTAGAAGAAAAAGAATATGAGGAAGAAAAAGATTATGATGTGCTGTGTGGCTATGTGACTTCGGAAATTAAATTTTTACAATATGGTAAACCAAAATTTTCTAACAATAAATCGATACATTTTAAAGATGGAAGAAGTAATCTCTCTGTGGTATCTAATTTTATTAGTTAAATTTGGTTGTATTTAGTCGGAAAATGTACCGAAAATCTGCTTATTTTTCTTCAAATTTTGTCAGATTTAAACGCACCCTAAGAAGAATCTTAGACGCCCTATACTTCAATACATTCATCTCACTCGACCCATTTTACATGTTTCAGAAGATTTGATTGATCGGATTGAAGCGAATCAAATTACCCAGATGAAAAGCCCGTCTTAAGCTTCGCCCACGCTATCCCTACTAATATCTAAATAAACTCTGTCTGTCTGTTACGCTTCACGCCTAAACCACTGAATTGATTGTGATGAATATACAGAGACAGATTGGACCTTGGATAAGGGCAAAGGCATACTATCCTTACATATTATAAAACAAAGTCCTCCGTCGCGTCTGTCTGTCCCTATGTATGCTTAGATCTTTAAAACTACGCAACGGATTTTGATGCGTTTTTTTTTTATTAGATAGAGTGATTCAAGAGGAAGGTTTATATGTATAATACATGACCACGCGAGCGAAGCCGACGGCGGAAAGCTAGTTAAAGATAAAACAATGAAACTTTGTATTTAGGTACTTGATATGAAATAAGTATACACTACTTCAAGAGTTTTTAAATTTTCGACCTACAATGGGTTTTTAATAGGGGATAAAAGTTAACAACAACAAATAACTCAATAGTGCTTCTATGTCTGATTGAGATGGACGAAATGTATCTTGGCTTTTTGAAAATAAAAAGATTATTACCATTATTCAATAGAATAAAGTAACTACTTATTCTACGCGGACGAAGTCGCCGGCAAAAGGTAACATCAAGCACGTACCTATACACCAAGTCCTTGACCCTGACCTTGAGGTCGAGCGTAAAAGGATGACTTATAAGGTCGAGATCTTTCACGCGTACTGAATATTATATGTACCAATAAAACTGAATATACCCACAGTATGTATTTTATAGAGGACGGGGGCCGATAAGCTTCAGAATGTAATACTTTTATTTCTCATCGAGTAGTCGGAATATAATCATCACGCTTGTATATATATTATATAAACCTTAGGCAGAAATGTATGACCCATGTTCACCGATTTTATACACACTAGTGCTCACGAACACTATACACTATACTTTCTTAGTTATTATAATATGTAAGTAGTTTTAAGAGTCTTCTTAGTATTTTAAATTGGTTAAATTGAAATATAAGTGTTTTGGATGTGTAGTCTGTAAGCTTATATTTAAATAAATAAATAACAGAGAAAAAGCGATTTTTCCATGAGTAAACGATTGCAACTATGAGATAATACCAATCACTATAGTATTGGTTCGTTAATACTGTGTTCGTAATATCACAAAAGTTCTATCAGTACTTTTGCAGAAAATCGCTTTAGCACTTTTGTTAGTGTATATGTTACGGTACCTAAATCTGATTAATTGAAAATTATTAATATTTTTACAAAATTATTAATAATAACCACATGTTTTGGTAAATGTGAATAAACGATCGAAATTTATTACTTTTAGTAGTAATTATTAATAATTCACGACACATATTGGTAAAAGTTATAAAATTAATAAAAACCCAATGTTTTTTGACCAGCAGGTATTTATTTATAATATTAAACACAGTCTTACAATTATATTAATTAGAGATCACACAAACAAGGCAAACTAAGCAAACAACAAAGCAAGAAAGTCTTTCGTGGAACTTGGGGCACCCCGACTCGGACAGGTTTTTTTTTTAAACCACCCGGAAGTAGGAGCCCCGCGAAGCGGGGCTCCGTCAACTTGGCCACTTATTACATTTATCACTACTAGGGTTCAATTATTAATAAAAACCGACAAATGTGATTAATTTATCACTTTAACCTCGACTGTCGGTAATTATTAATAATAATAGATAATTATTAATAATCTTCAATTATTCAGTCTTACCGTAACATATACATGTTTTTGCTCGTGACTGTACACCAACAGTTCGCTGGTGCCCGGTATGTTTAAGCCCCATGTAATAGAGGGCGAACCTATTGATAGAAACGGTACCATTTTTGCGACTAAAACCGCCAACATGAGAAAAAGTAAATAGCAAATCGACTTTATGCTCTTTAATGTTCACGTCATATTACAGGTAAGTATCAATATCAATAACATTACCGGTACCCAGTAAATTGACTTACGTACCTATGTATGACAGGTATCTCCAGAACTTTTGCGAGACATCTATTCAATCATGTTGACTGGGAACATTATACCAAGGAGAACTTTCTTATTGAGAAATCTAATAAGATATTAACACTGCTATGATAACTATTACTTACTTATTCGTATTCATATGCATTTATTGGCATTTGTCGTCTTAGATAGTAGGTACATGTATGTTTAGAGGGCTAAATATCAGTATTTTACACGAATCGACTGTCACTATAGATATTGTTATCCCAATTTCTGGACACATCCAAAGGATACCATATCCATACCATACCATATCCATACCATACCATACCATACCATACCATACCATACCATACCATACCCATACCATACCATATCCATACCATACCATACCATACCATACCCATACCATACCATACCATATCCATACCATACCATATCCATACCATACCATATCCTAAGGAATATGGTATTGTCCAGAAAGGACCACCACTTCACAGACCATATGACAACCAGGGCCTCAAGTCTGCTATTTTACTAACACTTCAATAGTGTGTCGATAGAATAGTTTTACACATTTGGTCTATCTACTAAATAATAAATAAAATAAGAATACAGGAGCCATTTTAACAACACTCCAGCGAACACTATTGGTAGGATATTGAATATTTTGCAGAATACCCAATCTGTCAATATCTCAATAGAATCTCAGTAGTGTGTCAGTGGAATGGTAATCATAAGTAAAATAGCAGAATTAGTGCCCGGGACCCATGGCTCTCCGCGGCTGGATCAATTGATTACCGTAATTTTAACTAAGCCGGCCAACCACCCACGTTATGTCGTCTTTGGTGAGAGTTCTATACCTAACAGTGAATCAAATGTCATGTGTTAAGTTGTCCTCAATGTATATTACACAGCAGTATCTCTCTTTGCAGAACAGGTCGCCGCCGCCCGCGCACATCCCCAATGCTATGCTGTACGCGCCGCCGGAGCCGCTAGAGGTAAGCCAATAATAAAAAAAACTATTCCGCCATTTTGTGGTGGCGGCCATCTTGGATTTGAAATTTATCATAGTGTATAGTATTCTACTAGTCAAGCTCTTTCATTTGATACCCATATTGAGGGAGTTGTGAAAAAATATGTAATCCGCCATTTTGTGGCGGCGGCCATCTTGGACCGATTTTCATCAAACATAGCTAAGAATACTCCCGACAAATTCATCGCAAAATAGCAATCAATAGCAAATCATTTAGGCTAAAATGTTGTTATGCAAATCATTTAAGAAGTTCAAGATTTTCGTCTATGTCTGATAAATCTTTGAAAAGACAGTATTCTACAAAATAGTCCGCAACGTACGGGGAGGCAGCCCTGGAATTACTTTGTAACATTCCTACATGTATCAAGTGTAATGGCTTGCTTGATTAAAACGTCTTGTCGGCAATAGTCCTTATGTAATTCCGAACTAACCTACCGTACTGGCATAAAATATTCATGTTGCAATTAAAACTAATAGCGCAAAGATTTCACAAGCTAGCGGTTATACGACACTGCTTGCGGTGACAATATGTCGCGAATTTGGGTTCAGTCGTGTGGAATTTCTGAGTTTTAATAAATGATTAATTATAATAGATGTATTTCTCGGTGAATAAATCTTGACACTGACAAGTCAATGTTTTAATATTTTTAAACTAGATAGCGCTGGTATTTGCTAACGACTTCTAAGATAAAACGTCGAAACAAGCTCCTACTATTACAATTCCATACGTGCCTTTCGTTAAGTCTTAGTTAATGCTTTTAATGAAAGAGCCATAACTGCTAAATATTGTAAATGTCAACAAAATCGCGGTAGTCGTATCTAATGATCCGCCTGACTTGCTACCGCAACCATGTGTAGGAATTAATCTTAAAAAGATTGAATCTTGCTTAGTTCGTAGGTAAAGTTCTCAAAGCATCAATAAAAAGTGAATCGCGAGAAGGGAATCCTATGTCCTGCCTACTGAACAACACAGACTTGACTGAAAAATTGACTCTAAATTCCTGCATTACATGCGGAACCAATTGAAACAATACAGATGCGCTTCACTGAAACATTATAACGAAGCAACAACATTCTCTTTGTGGTGCACTGTAAAAGTACCTATTGCACCTGTGCTTTGGACTGTCATTAACAATTAACACTGGCTACACCGCTAATTAACATATTTTAACACAATCTGTGGTGCAACGGTAGTCAAACGAGCGAAGTTGAAAGCTGCAAATAAAATGACCGCCTTTGTGAGTATTTTGCTTTTTAATTGTTTTAAATTTTATTACAAGATAAACATTTGTTCTTATTTACTCGGCGATACCATAACAATTACAACCAGTCCTTTCTCCTGTGGGTTTTTTAAAAGTATCTTATGGCAGCTTTCTCTTGTATTCTCTCTTCTTAGCTATGCCTCCAAGATGGTGGTGGGGTCACCTCTCACTTTTGCACAATCTTCTTTTTCTGTTGGAATACAAAGCAATACTCCAAAACAGAAGAAAAACAAGATTGGACAAAATTTTTATTGCAATAAATGTGCGGCAAACTATCTCCGGATATTGATCTACATACAGATACAAAACAATAACAAATTGTTATTATTGTAATTATTTTCTTCAACCGTTTACGTATATTTATAGCTGTGTGGTGTTTTTTCCGTACAGCATACAGGGTTGGTGATTCCATCCATGTATATTAACCATCTTTATTTTGAAGACACGTTAAAGTAATTAATAGTAGTTCTAGTAATTTGCGTGCAGTCGCGGTTGATCGGACAAAGCCTCAGCATTGAATTCAAATAGAAATGCAATGAGTGATGCTAAAATAGATATTTTCAATGCTTGTATTTTCATCAAAGGGCCGGATTACGTCTTTTTATTGATTCAGGCGGTCAGAAAATCTTAAATGAATTCTTTAATAACGGCACCTTTTGAAAATTACAGCCCTATTCAATAGCCCGGTGCCTTATACTTCCGATTGCGTTCAAAAGCCAGTCTTTCAATATAAATTTTGAATGGCGGTGAGTCCTTTTAAATGCTGACAATATTTTTTAATTAACGAAGTCTTCGAATTTTAACGGTATTACTTAGGTACTGTTTTCCCTATTCACGGAATTAAGAGTCTAATGTAAACAATTAAGACTTAGTAAATGCTTTCGTTGCTAGCTGTTAGCCAAAGACAATGAAAGTTGAAAGTCTTTGGTTGTTTATTTATGTAATAATTTTTTAATCTAATGTTTGTTTTTTCCCGAACGAACCGAGATCCGGATAACTTCTTGCAGGTCCTACAAATATTTGTTCCACCTCGAACCTACTGCCTGTGGCGCAGAAGGCGATTTAACCAAGGCCGTTTGGTATTTGACCTGCAAAAACTAATTTTTTTGCTTCAGTAACGCTCATTAAGTTCCTATTATGTTCGCTTTGTATTCCAGCACAAGCTATAATTTCACATAGTATTATTTGTCGACAGTTACTATGCGTGTTCCCGGAGCGAGCATCGCGCGTGTGCTCGGCGGCATGCTCGGCGGTGGGGCGAGCGGGCGGCGAGGCTCGCTCGGTCCGGACCGCTCGCGACGCGCTGGACGCGCTGCGACGCGACACGGACGCCAGGCAACCGCACGTTATCGTCGTGGACGCGCGGCAGCCGCAGACGCTCGACGCGCCGCTTCTGGCCAGGTTGGTGTTGAATGAAACTCAAGATCACAGATCTTCTCTACAGCTTCAGTTATATCTAAAAAAATATTAGTCCAAGTATTATTATTATTAGAACGGTTGGTCCCACTGTAGGGCAAACGCCTCCCACCCTACCCTCCTTCCACTCCTCATTGCTCAATGCTCTATGAGCCCAATCTTTTAAGTAGGAATCCAGTTCGTTCCGCCATGTCCGTCTGGGCGTCCTACGTCGTTTAACGCCTAGTGGACTATATTCTGTGATCTAGCCCATAAGTCGTCCGAAATACGATTATGAGAACAAAACTTAGATCTCCTCAGCTCTGTATAAGTACAGCAAACTGCTAATGCGCCTGGCCGCCATTTTGGTGACGTCAAAATGACGTAACCGCACTCAGTATCGTTACCACCACCTGGCCGGCAATTATGGCGGATGACGTCACGTGAATGTTTATTAGACAAGGTTCTAGCTCATTAGCAATTTGCGGGACTTATACCTACAGCATAGTTTTTGTACCCTTATATTACTTTCATCACACAAAAGCAAAATTTCGGCATCAATCTTTCATATCCTATTTTTATACTTAATACTTTTATACCCACAAAACCGACGACCCACAAATCCGGCCAAACAGGCATTAACATAATTATGTACCTAAGTTGATACCGTCCGTAGTCAATTTTCATTACAACATGGAATCAACTTGCGCTGGGCTTTGTATGGAACACAATTATGTCCCGTCGGCGACCACGTTAAATTGGACGTGCCGCCGCCGTGACGTGCACTACGCACCGACAAATTGAAGTGCACCCGGCCCTGCTCGGTGCAATAAGACTACCCTTTATACATATGTACCGTGTACTGTGGTATGTAAACAAGAGAGCTTATTTTGATTAGACTTTTAACATAGGTACAGAATTTGTGGAGGGCTGACCAAGTTTTAATTCATTTCCGATAAACGAATAAGTCTTATTTGTATTCAGAGACGAAACTAAACGTAAACTTACGTTTCCCTATGTCAAATTGTAATACAAATTTGACATACGGAAGCGTTACGCTTAGCTTCGTCTCTGAATTGTCTAAGTGTTCAGTTCGGTTCTATGTATTTGCCAGACATTGTGCCCTGTCTTTACGCTTTTAAATGCTATCGTAAAATTTTCCAATTCTTGACTCATCGTGAGGTCTTCATAGACTGTAATGTCCCAATACGGAACATACCATAACTCTTGTACAGCGTTCTACGTATCACCCGAAGCGAAAAGACATAAAGAATGTTTATAAACGCATCGTGCTTTGTACCTTCACCCCACAACTCTGCGTAGCCCTTTGATGAATTAAATTAATACGATGTCATAGATACAAGTATAAATAGAGCAGGTACTCCGCATATCCTCGCGTATAAAGTATGCTTTCCAAATATTTTCTCAGTATATATTGATGTTTACTCACACATAATATAATATTGACAAGGCGCCTCCCGCGTATTTTAAGATACGTTTCCCCGATTTGCTTAAATATATTTATTTTATTTGCATGTTTTCCCTGGATGAAATTATTCAGTATCAGTGAAAATCTTATTTATGTTATGTATCCGTAATCCCGTAGATAAGTAGACTAAACTAATAGGTAATCGAATATCCATAATATCAAACAGTAAGTTGGGTTTATTATCTATAGAAATCCCTAAATTGATTCTGAGGCATTTGTTTTCCAATAGATGTTGCTCACGTCACCTGAAGACGTAAATTTAGAATGTGAAGAAAGATTTCGACTTGGCGAGTAGGACTCGCGGTGTATGGAACCAAAAGACGTACCTAGGTTCGAGTCCGCTGCCTGCGAGTCGATTTTTAACTGGGAATCTAAGCACGGAATATGTTTTAAAAAAAAAAAAAGATCTTTAAATTTATATCTTTAGAACAAGTCTACCACACTATTCCGGGTACAACTGTAGATAAGAATACTATCAAGCAGGTAGGAAGCAATGCTGGGATTTCAAAATTCTCAAACACAATAAATCCAAATCAACTAGAATGTAATCATATTCAAGTCCAACCGCCTGTTTCAACACTTCCTAGTGAGTCCTTCCATCCAGTGCTGTTAATCTAAATTACTTGGCAGATAAGGTTATACAAATTTTGTTCCATTTTTGTATTTATCCAGCGGGTAGAGCTATCCAGAGGTGGTTAAACAGGCCCTTAAAAGTCAAAACAAAATTTGTCAGAAATTAAATTTAAATACCTCGATACTGAGCATCATCATCATCATCAATTTTAATGAGGCTTAAGCTTTATTGAAGCTATAACGTACCAATGAGAAGGAAGTAAGCGCCCCCCCCCCCCCCCCTTCTTTGCACAATATCAATTTCCAACTTGTGCTAAAACTTCGAACTTCAGAGGTGTGAGCAATTAAAAGTTTTGCTTGTTACAACTAGACTGACTTGTGAGTCGATTGTATTCCTCTGAATGAAACTCCCGCCAGTCAAAAGACGGTCTCTCCACTGCTGCACGTTCAGAGACACCCGAAGGTCGTCTATCACAAACTTTATGTGCATTCCAGTTCTGTGCAGATGTATTTCTACCAACTTTACTGCGACTCCAAAAATTCAAAGTACGATTTGACAGGGCTGTTATGTCGCAAAAGAATTCGAGAAGGAAAAAGCTACTTAGTTTTATTATTTTCCATCGTCTTGATCTCTTGAAGTCCTGATATGACAAAACGCATCTTCTTTTTAGCACCTTTCACGTGTTAAACATACTAAATCCTAAGTCCCAAGCAATTTATCAAAATAACACCAAAATCCAACACTCGATTTTCTCAGTAATTCCAATATTCTGCTTATCAGATTACGTAATTGGACGCAATTGAATCCGATATTTATTCAATAATGTCTAAACGTCAGAGAAGCTCACTCAAACCTCATAATCTCTTCCAACTTTTCATCATTAGCATTCTGACAGCTGTCACTACGACTCCCATTCAGGTAATAAATATGAAAATCAGAATATTAAATTATATTTACGACCTTTTCAATGTTTGAAATGGGTTCTGTCTTCTAAAATTTGAAGTTGAGAGATCTTATTAATGTTGTTTTGGACTAAGTGCTAACTCCGTTACCGTTATGCTCCAATATCCTCTCCTTTAAATAACTCTAAGAAAAAGTTCCTTAGGCAAAAGCTCTAGATCAGACCCCTTTAAATAATCATTTAATACTCAAAACTTTCCAACGACCAGCCAATCGGTTATTGCTCATTGCCTCCAAGTTGCCAATTCCGGATGATTACCACTGATGGAATAATGAGTTTGTTGTTCGTGCCTTACTGGAACGAGTACAACCTTGAGATACTTCGATCACAAGCTATTTTTATACCGAATATGAATGATATTGTTGGTCCTATCGTTGCTTCGTTCCGTTGAAGTGAATTACCAGTCAATCATGAATTACTACGTTATCTTTCTCAGGAACTGCAAAAGCTTTTGTTGAGTGCGGAAACTCCTCGTGGATCTTGAGGTGATGTGGTATATCGGTCTCGTAACGACTAACGGTCGAAATCAATAATCTATCTGTAGATACCTTACCTACTGGAGATCGAAATTTACCACATGCATAGAAGTAATGTCAAATTTCTATCTCAATTATGGAAAACAATCTACAGATAGGTTATTAATTTCGGCCGTTAAAGCCGCACTTACCTACTCTTAATCTATAGCCGTGGAATTCGAAACATTCAACAAATTTTGCAGAACTTAGGTAAATTCTCGTGTGGTAGGGCTAACGCTAAGTACTTAATGATGTGGCAACTTTGAGTGTAGTGTAACTTGGTATACCTAGAATTGGCATACACATCAGATCATGTACCTACCTCTGTTATTTTTTATTTGTCATGTGTGATTACATAGATCAATTACCTACTTAGACTTTTTCCACCAATATGGCGATTTAACGCCTTCTTATGTCCATTCATCGTTTACCCCTCGATATTATTTCGCATTCCCCTCAGCACACCAGACTCCCATTAGCGACACCAGTGTATTATCCCTTTCACTAACTTGTATGCGAAGGCCCGGAATTCAATTCACGTTGAGATAACTTTGCTAAATTCCCGCACTGGTGGGATTAGTGACACTTTCTTTAAGAAATCTCTTTGACAGATACTCAGCTAACTTAAAAGAGTTTGTTGCTATAGTTAGGAAACTTCATGCTGTCTAGGTAATTAGTAAGTAGGTACAAATTCAAATGCGAATTCATTTATTTGCTAGAATGTAGTTGTACAAAGTCCCATACATTCTACCGTTACAATTACTATAGTGTGCATTATTTATGTATAGATACAAATTCATATTATGAAATTAGTTTATTTCCTCACGATATGTCATAAATTCATTTAGATCATAAAAACTTTTTTCTTTTAACCATTGTATCAATTTTGTTTTAAATTTAATCATAGGCAAATCTTTGACGTGACTAGGTAACTTGTTATCATACTTACATTACCCATTGTATCATTGGGTCTGGATTGATCAATACAAAGCTTTACTTAGGCATGTCAATAGTCTCGCCTCTTATTAGGTACAGTCAGCAACGAAAGTAGCTGAACACTATGATATCTTCAAAACGCTTTAACATCTTTAATATTCAGAATTCACTGACCCTTGAAGGCAGTACAAATTCTCATAATAGAGGACAATTATAATGTTTAAGCTTAGTCAAAATCGAATGAATAGTTTTGATACTGTGATGTTTTTAAACTTTCGCCGTGTTCAACGACTTTCGTTGCTGACCGTACATGGAATTTAACATACCGACAAACTGTCCATTATATTTCATAACTGCCTTACCTTTCGGGGAATACAGACTTGATGGTGGTATGTGAAAGATTAATTAACTAGTTACCTCGTTTCATAATGTTTTGAAATCTAACAAAAGAAAAAAATCTGTTTTTTATACAACGTTGCTAAAGTAGCTTAATTATTATGTTAAATATTGTAATATTATCTTCGCCATTACGAAGATAATTCTGGATAAACATTAAATATTCACCAGAAATCTTGTGGATATAAGCTCTGATTCGCAAACATTGTATAAAGGCATTACACTCAACAAAATATTTCCTAACACGAAGGCGCGGAAGAGACGCCATGGACGGAAAATAAATTATGTCGCGGCAGTTATTTCAAACATTTCATTTCCTCACATTTTTGTACTGGGATGCATTGCTAGGAAGTCAACGGAGACAGTAAATGTCATATTTTGCACGGATATTCGATCGTGAGTGGAAAATGTCTATACATTCATACATTCCATCCACGATCTGTAAAATCTATGCAATATATCCCAAAGTTTACGCAGAGGATCGATGGTTGCTAGGTATATAGATCCTTGCAAATAAAAAACTAGACACTTATAATACACATTCGTATAAGATGAATCTAAAGCTATAAGTAATTAATGTCTGAAATATAATTTTTTGATCAAAATATATAAATTTATATGGTCGACGCGCGACGCTTATATCATGCATTCGTCTCGTAAACACACGAGAAAGAGCGAGGCAAAACAGTAGACATAATTACGTCGTGGTAGGCATGTCAGCCTGGCAGGCGTATGTCTTATTCACTGGGAGACACAAAATTTAGGATGAAATTGTCGCTGATTTTAAACTATATTACGAGAAACGAAAAACCTTTTAGCACGGCTGGTAATATGAAAAATTAATGGCGACGATTTAGTGACACTTCGGAATACTTTTTAAATATTAACGTTCATTGGAAATGACTGTAAGTGTAGTCGCGAAAGAGGATTTTTTCTATTATTTATTTACTCAGCAGAAGGAACAAAGACTTATTTCTTTGATTTGATAAAAGTCGTCAAGTCATTTGAATAAAGAATGTTGAATAAAAACTGGATTCGAAAAACAAATTTAAGTATTGTGTTGCTGTGTTCCTTTTACAAATAATTTTATTGTGTCTATGGAACTGGAAAAACTGTTTTTGTTTCAATTATGTCAAGAGAGCACGCAATCAGCTCGGGTGAACCTATTTAGATGCATGCAACCATATCGCGACATGCAAGCGCATGGCACCCAAAGGACAGGAAAGGATATTATAAGCATGCTTAATAATGTTAGCGCTAGAATATTTAGCTACGTATAAGTACTTTTGTGCGTTTTTTTTTCAAATTTACTAGTGTTTCTGGCGTGGTAATAAACCTACATCTTCGAAATTCGAAATCTCAAAATTCCATTTTTAAATCGCCTGTCGTGCGTTAGATTTTTTATTTAAATGTCAGCTTAATCAATCAATCGTAAGTAATTTTTCTTTTACACGAAATTTAACTGAATTAAGTTATTCAGTGAATACTTAATTTCTTTTTGCTATTTGGCGTTTAAATAATTTTTAGGTTGATAATAGGTAGGTACAAAAATTTTAAACTTGACTCAAAAGCGAAGTCTAGACCTTTTTCTTCTAGGCTTCAGCCCCATCCATTGAAATCGATGACTCCGTCGTATCTCACGAGCTTATAACTGCAATTTTATTGCATCAAAGCTATTTGTGCCCTAACCAATGGAATTTAGATTGAATTTTTAACGGCCAGTGATCATATAGTTTCTCAAGCATTCAATTTTGCAAGGTAATACGTTAGTTGACCATAGTCATAACTTTACAGGATTTTATTTACATGTAAACATTACAATTTGCGTTTTTGAAATAGGTTCAAAGATTGAGTTCAAAGTACTTTTGGATGTGAGTGAAACCGGGGCAACAGTTATTCATAATTACGGACAAAATTGAACCTTGAAATTAAACATTTCATCAGTAATTATTATTATTATTAATCAGCCATTATCGTCCCCCTTCCATTCCTCACGGTTTAAGGCTATTTGGGACCAAACCTTCCAGAAGGAAACAAGCTCATCCCGCCATCTTCGTCTGGGCCTCCCGCGCTGTCGTCTACCATGTTGTGGTGTTAACAGTAATGTATACCTAAAAAAATTATTAAATTATGGATTTAATACACTACATAATTCAATTCAATACATCACAAGTCCGATTGATCTTAATTAAATCAATTAATGTTGCATAAGGACTTGCTAAGTCAGTATTCCGAAGCTATCGTGAGGATACTTCAACTTTGTAAGTACTCGACAACAAAGATATTTGAGTTATTGCTCTCGAATTGATTCGACTAAAACAACAAACTTCGAGAGTGCACGAACAAAGGACTCAGGCTAATATTCAGAGACGCAACTAAGAACTAAGCGTAACTTACGTTCCTATCATAAAATTTGACATACGGAAGCGTTAGTTTACGCTTATTTGTCGACTCTGAATATTAGAAGCCTTAGAATACCTCTATGTAGATATAGCTATAAGTAGCTCTGCGGTTTTACCCGCCTTGCTCGGCTCCTAATGTTAAATACCTTCCTCAAGTATTGGGCTATCAAATGCAAAAAGATTTTTGCAGATCCGACTGGTAGTTCCAAAGATTAGGGCGTCCAAACAAACTTGTCAGCTTTGTTATATAAAAGTACTAGCTTCCGCCTGGGCTTCGACCGCGTGGTCTGGGTATTTCCAGTAACTTTCATCCCCTATTTCAACCCCTTGCAGCCCCTTTTTCGCATTAAAAAGTATGCCTATGTCCTTTCTCAGGCTCTAGACTTTCTCAGTACCAAATTTCATTTAAATCGGTTCAGTAGTTTTGGCGTGAAAGTGAGATACGCAGACAGACAGAGTTACTTTCGCATTTATAATATTAGTAAGTAGCCACAAAGGAGTACTAATGTAGGTATAAGGTCCACCCACAGTTCGTCGATAAGGCGGTCCGTATCCTTATTTGTCATCTTTAAAAAAAGACTGATAATTAAAAACCCCATGTAACAGACGAACCACGACTTTCTAATACAATTAAATAATAGCAGACGCACACTCAAGACAAAATGAAATTGAATTGCAAAAACCTTTAATTAACAAATCCGTGTCAAATAAATCAAGTAGACACACAATGAAGTCAATGAACCGGGCTAAAGGAACCTCGAGTACTCATTTAGCTGAAGGCGCTCACCGTGTGACGTGGGCTAACCCTTCGACAGGCGACTAATGAAATGGGGCAACCCTGCAACCTCTGTTTGCGTGGCAGTCAAGTCTTCTAATGTGTACAAGTAATTTCCTTCTACCTGTATTTTCTTGTCGTGAAATTGTATTAATTTGTAATCTATACTTGTATACTAATATTAAGGAGGAAAGATTTGATTGTTTGTTTATTTGTATTGAATAGGCTCCGAAACTACTGGACCTACTTGAAAAAAATGTTCAGTGTTAGATAGCCTATTTATTTATCTGGGAAGGCTATAAGCTATATAACATCACGCGACGACTAATAGGAGCGGAGTAGCGATTAAAATGTTGCAAAAACGGGGGAAAAAATCATAAGACCACGCGGGCGAAGCCGCTGGCGGAAAGCTAGTCACTACATGGTATAAAACAAAGTCGCTTTCTCTGTCCCTATATCCCTATGCTAGTTTGTAATAAAAACTAACTGACCCGTCAAACGTTGTCCTTTCCGAATTTCAATAATTCATACAAAAATCCCATACCTAGATAAAATCACATAGTTTTTAAATGAAAGGTATTTATTTCAGTGCAAAATAAATACAAGATTGTTATCCTCTAGATACAAATATCAGGCATATTTCTAAATAATATGTTCCGGGGTAATTGAAAGTTAATTAATATTAAGCTTTAAGCCCGTCTCACAGTGCGTCGAGACCTCGCCGTGGGTAATTATGAAATTCCGTGCGGAAACATTGTAAACCTTGTTTAAATACAGTTATAATTTGTGCTATGTATTGTTTAGTCAGTCATAGCATACTATCAAGCCTATATATGATGTCCCAGAAGGAACAGCAGAGTACTCACCACATCTAATGTCAATAATGTTTTATATCCCGTGTCAAAACAATGTTGTCTTTGCTGAGCTGGTCCTCGAATCCAAGTTTTCACAATCAGCAGCTATCTTTAGAGACTTTTAAACCCATGTGACAGACTGAAAGTCAACTCTTGACAGAGAGAGACAAAAGTCGGATATGTACCAAAAATACACACTTATACACACTTAGTGAGTTTTTAGAACTTTCGTACCGAAAGACCAAAATAATGTATTATAAAAAAGTTATTACATTTACTTATGACGCATAACTGTATAAGTAGTGTATAAGTCTTACTTTGCCTTTCCATAATATTATTAAATTCGACTGGCAAGCACATTTTCCCTGGTCTTTTACATTTTCACGAAGCTTAGTCAAATGCTAAGGGCTCATTAGAAATCATCGCTAGGTTAAGTAAACTTATGGTACGATTGAGACACGTAAAATTGATTTTTGTTTACCAAATAATTCTATTTTCATACTTGATCTTATTCATAATCTTGTTCATAAATTTGCCCACGTGAAGTTTTTAAATATTTTGTATAATTTAGTTTTTAAAACGTTTTTGTAAATACTATCTTCGCCATCTCTCTCGTTGCTCTCTTAAATTACCTAGTAATTTAATTAAATACAATTAAAAATTTAACTAATTACGACCGTGCTACCACGACCGAACATTATCACCTGCATCGCACTGGTTTTAATTTACCACCCATCCCACCGCGGAGTAAGCCGTGTTTAATTAAGTAGGCGCCATGAGCGGCCTATGAGTCCATGACCTGTTTACCCGGATTAGGATAAGCGCCCCAAATTAATTTAGGTACATTTTACTAGCTGTGTAACCACTAACCGGGGTGTTACCCGGGTTTATCTATTTTTTCCAAATACTGAGGCAATTTCCCAAAATCCTGTCTTAGTAACCCTTGAACGTCTCCTGTGCATTTCATGCGTCTAAAACAATTTCGTATTTCCTAGAAAAAACCTATAATACTACTCTATCTTGGACTCGAACCCAGGACGATACACTATTTGACCATTGAGGCAGTTTCTTAACGTTTATAAATTCTATTTCTTCCATATTCCGCAAGCTCCATTTCATACTTACAAGTACAAAGCGAATTATGTACGCAACAGCGGCTTTGAAGGATTCCTTCAATCGCGACTGATTTTGCTTACCCGACTACATTTCCGCCTGATCGATCTCTATTGTAGTAAACCGGATACCGGGATGCCAAGTCATAGATAATATAGACGAGGAAAAAGGTGTTATTTCTTCTATGTGACGAGGACTATATAATATGAGAATCTTAAAGAACTAAGAGGCTAAGGAGCTAAGATACGGTGAGCTCGTTCTGCGTGAATCGGATTGCCAACAATTAACAAAAAATTAGGGTAGCTGTTAGTAATTGAAACGTCAAGACGCCTACCACCTTAGTCACCCGTGATCATGGACGCTGTAAATGGTCCGAAATGTCGGATTAAAATAATATCAATATAACGCGATAAAATCCGTAAAAAGTAGTTTTATTTGAACTAAGAGGCTGTTTGAAATTCAGCTAAAATATTCTTTCCTATTGAAATGTTCACAGCTGATATCATCATTATCAAATATGCACATTTTTTTTTTATATTTTTAAACGATACTTTATATCGTTATGTAGCCGTAAAAAAAATTCCAGCGCCTTAAAACTAAAATTAAGTAACAAAAAATTTTTATTAAATTATGAGACAGATATTCGCATTTTAAACACCCGCGATTTTGGCGCGCTTGCCGAGACGTCAAAGTCTACGTTCTCTCAACCAAACAACCACGTACAACAGACACTGTTTTAGTAGACTTTGACGTCATATTCCATTTGACCGATAGTGTGGCGTTTCAAGTGATTTGAATTTCCAACAGTTTTTTTGGACTTTTTAATAATTATTTTCTCATCAAAAAAGAAATAATATAAAAAAATATCTACATAGACATAATTCTAAAACGATAAAGTTCATATAAAAAAAATATTTGACCTTTTTTTAAGTCACACGCATATTCCCTATTGTCCCACTGCTGCGCACTGCGGTCTTCTCTCAGAATGAGAGGGTTCAGGCTATAGTCCACCACGCTGGCCTAGGTATTGCAGGTTGGCACTGGACAGTTAACGCGCTATCAACATCAACTATGTACATGAATGCTTATGCTCTTTACACTGCGAATAATGACATCGTAGGCTTGTTACCGATCAGGGGGCGATCGATATTATGGGGTGAACGTGGCTACTGATACATTTGAATAAAATGTCTTTATCTTAGTCAATAAATACTGGTTTGTTTGACTGTTTTCTTTCGATATGTGGCTTAAATTCAAACAGAAAACACGATCATATATCTAAGAAATATGTACTTAGAAATTTCACTTAATAATATAAAATTATGTTTGTTCCAGGGCAATAAGGGGAACGAAGAACACCCAACACATAATTCTCATCGCCGTCGTGAAGAAAAGGTATGTTTTTATATAATACACAAAGAAATTTAATACATTAAGCTTGTTACATTGTTACTTCGAATTTCTTTTATCTGAGACAACTTTTGTTCTGGAACGAAAAATATGATAAGGGTCGGTGTACACATTCTCGTGTAGCGCCGTAACATCTTAATGTGTTATCTATACCGTACTGATTTGCTATTAGTGTCTATTTGTACATATATTTCGTTGGAGATTGTATGTATTAAATAAATACTGTACGGTACTGCTTACTAGAAAGAGTCTTTTAGAAGACAATATTTGGTTCTTTGGCTCTTCAAAAATGAAAAAAATCTATTACTTGACAATTAATGTCAATATAAGTAACTAGAATAGAATAGAACAAATAAGTAGAATGAAGTTAGTAGAACCTAATAGATTTTTTTCATTTTCACGGACAATTCTAGTATGTAAAACAGACTTGTTTAGACACTGAAAATAACTCTGAAACAAACGTCGTAAATAGTCAAATACATTGAATTATATACTTCAAAGATACTGAATATTTTATGTTTTATAATAAAATATAAATTAAAAATAAGCACTATTGGAAATGAAATTCTATATTTTAACTTTAAAAAATGGATACCAACTTGAGGTCGGCTAAACAAATAATATTATCATGAAATGACAAGAAACTAACGCTTCGAGCTATGTGCAAAATGTAAAGTGACATTTATTGCGATTGCGAGTGAACTAGTGATCGTGGATGGGATGAAGATATGGTCTACTTTCTTTAGGTTATTCAAAAATATTTGAAAAAACGAAGAAATGGAGGCAAAAGGCTTGTTTGTTGAGGAACTTTATGATGCATCTTTGGATTGTTTGCCGTATTATGAAGTGCTAACGCCATCATTGTTACGTTGCAAAAAAGAGATGGTGCTACCCAACTTGTATAGCAGCATCTCTCTCTCACACTGGAACGACGATGGCTCTAAAGCCTCATAATAAATAACAATTACAGCATTTTTTTAATGATTCAGTAGGTATATTACTGACAAATCTCGTGCCTCCTCTCAGAACGGGGTCAATGAGGCCATATTCCTAGACTAGCTTAGCGGGTTATGAAGCTTTGATTGTCTGCAACTATAGAGCCGGATTCTGGGTAAAAGGTCCCGGGGGTTTAATTTGCGAACGGAATAAAAATATTTGTATGGCCTACCAATACTGACTCCGGGTCGGAGTATATGATTAGAAAATCCTCGTAAGGAGCAACGTACAATTAAAATCCAATATTAACCATACACGTAGTCGGATTTATAAAGAAACCGTTGAAACGTTTCGCTCACAATATCCGCACAGCAATCATTCGCATTCTCATATCTCTCTTCGTCTTTTACTTTTAATGGTATTTGGTATTCGCTGCTGAATTTAAAGCGTTCAAAGAATTCAGATATGCAAACTATCGTTCGGAAATACGTACGTCCCTACGGAACAGATATTTCACAAATTCATTATGCAGATTTATGATTGCAATCCTTCTGTCATGAATCTAAAATCCAGTGTTATCGATACAATTATTTAAATCGATTCTGCAACTTTATAATAATTGGAGAATGTTCATTGATTGTGGCTTTTTAGCAATTATGATTATGTAGATCGATACGTGTAGCGAAGCTGTGCCTATCGCGATTCGATTAACGCCTTTCCTATCATCCTTACCAGAAGCACACGTGTAGCAAACTCGCGCGTGCGTCGCTTACTGAATGGAAAGAAGGCCTAGATAATCATAAAAGTCAGGTGATCTCTAAGAAGTACGCGCAAAAGTCTTGATCGACTCGACAGCAAAAATCTGTCACTGATTCAATTATAATCAGTCGTCTGCACTCATCCTTATTGGTATAGAAAATGGAAAATTCTTCATACCTTTTATATAAAGTTTGGAAGTCAGGTTTCACAAACTTCTCGTGTAACAGATACATTACAAATTCGTAAAGTTTGAAAGCTTCGTTAGAAAAGCGAGCTAGTCAGAGTAATCGATACCACCTCTGTAGTCGCACGGACTAAAATGCTTTAATTAAATTACTTTTTAAACTGACTTTAACGGGTGTTGGGTAGAGTAATTTATGCCCTTAGGTAATGTAAGCTGTATCGATTTGTAATGAAGATTGCCGTCCCGTAGGGGGGAAGGTTAGGGTTCGCCTGCCCTTATTAGCATATGCAAAAATGTTAACGTTTGCCGAATAATAAGGTGCCGTAAATAGTAGTTGCACACGCTAATTGGTTGACGTTATAATTATGTGTGTATGAGATTATTATAAATATCATTCTAATCATCATTCTTCTAGCCTTTTCCTATCTATGTTGCTGTCGGCATCCAGTCTAAACAAATGCGTAATATCAGTATTTTACACGAAGCGACTGCCATCACACCAATATCCTATAAGTATAGGATAAGGATAGGTTGATTGTCTGGCTTTGCAGGCTTCAAGTATAAGTTTTTATAAATGATCGTATATTATGTCAATCAGGGGGGCTAGACAAGTTGCATTTTGACATTCGAATCGACTGACAAGATGTATGGAAATGACACAAATTTCGGCAAATCGGGCTGTCACTAATGTCATTTACATACATTCGAATCGACTAACAAAATGTATGGAAATGACATAAGCTTTCGACAAATCGGGCTGTCAGTAATGTCATTTACATACATTTTGTTTGTCGATTCGAATGTCAAAATGCAACTTGCCTAGCCCCCCTGGACGCATTAGTTTAATTGATTTCCTTAAACTCCTTACCTACCGTACCTTATGTAAAATAAGTTTAAACCGTTAGAGCGGTAACACACTACGTCCGATCCGAATCTAATCAGAATCCGTGAAAATACGGTCGGGAGTAGTCGTAGAACTATTCTTCTATTATTCTTAGAGAACTTCGTACAAATAAATACAACTCGAATAATACAAAAAGTCATAAAAACAAAAATGCATACATACCATACTCACACAATATCTTACTTTCGATCTTAATATAACGTAATAAAAAATTATATTGCAGTCTTGCAAAACATATTTTTCTCCATTTTACTTAACACCCCTTCCGCTGTTAGTATTCTGTAGACCCTGCCTCGGGCACAGGTTATGCCTTATCTTTATCTGCGGCACGTAAAACGTTACTTAAAGGTTAACTTTGCCGCTATAATACTTCTTATGTCTCGCTCCATAGCATCAGTTGGAGGGTTATAAAGTGCACAAAAACAATGATATTTTTTTTTACTTCATTATTTTTAAATCGGCCGTTGGTTGTACTGTTTTCTGTCCTTTTCTGATAAAGCTACTACATTTGAAGATGTAATCCTTGTGTTTTCCTTTCTTGTTCTAAAAGAAAATCGAATTGTAACTTTTAACGTAAATACCAATCAGCAGCGACTTCGTTAAATCGGCAATACAATACAACAATAGCACCACTAAGCCGCCACATTTTTCTTCCGTAGTTTTTTAAATGAAATGAATAAAATGGACCGAGTGTTTCCTACCTTAAAACAAGGATTAGCGAAAATATTTAAAAGAACTCCCCTCTTTTGGTAGGTAGTAGTAAAAAAATAAATAATCCAACTTCCATTTTAAATATCGAACGTTCCAAACTCCTAGGCCAAGTTAAATTTCGTTATATTCCACTACCTCATGTCTCAATCAACTGACCACCCATGTAAAGCTACCTTTGTAAACAGCATCTCAAGCTGTCGCCATTTCACTTTAACTTTGACAGGACGAGACAAACTTCTCTAATATACAAGTACCCAGGTACCCTGTATTTCATGAGTACATTACCGTCGAAACTTACGTTTTACGGCGAAACTACACTTTCAATGCAACTTCTGAACTTCGGGCTATAAAGTATAAACTGAAATATCCTTTAAAATTTACTGGTGAGGTATATTAAAGCGTCCTTCGTAAATGTAATCAGTCAAGAGTGTTGAATTTTGTGAATTGGTTGTATAGGGACTTGATTAAATTCCTTTGCCGATTTATACTAGGCAGCAATAGTAACTACTAAGTCGTATCCGATCATTTGACAAAAAACAAATAACAAATTCTCATTTGAAAAATAACATTTGACAAAATTATACTTGGTAAATTTACTATTTTACAAACTATTGTTGAATAAACTACTCATTAGACAATAATTATATTTACTAAAAACAAATTAAACAATGACTGGTTAGGTTAGGTTAGAACTGCGACCGAATTCTACTTATTTCGCTTAATTCAGGCAGAATAAAACATTTGCGAAACCTGTATTATGTCAAATGATTGTTTTTTTAAAGTAATATGTTTGCGAAATGAAAGTTTGTTAAATGATTAGTTTTTTAAACGTTGTTTGTAAAATGATCTTTTGTCATACGTTTTTTTGTAAAATAATAGTACCTAAACCCTACTAAGTACCTACGGTAATCGGAGTTACAAGTCCTTCCTATGTGGAACAAAGCAAAAAGAGGTTTTATATACAATAAAGTAAACAACAAAATAATAATTTAATTAATACTCAGGGAGTTTTTGTAATAGTAAGGGAAAATGTTATAAGGACCTAAAAATAAACACCACTAGTTTTAACCCTAACTCCCTAAAAGAGAAATTCAAATACGGGCAAGTAAACATCAGTTATTTCGAGAATCTAAGCCCGCCAAATAAACAGGGTTAATTCTAAAAGCATTCTGTCCGTCCAATTTTGGCGGACGCCACCAAAAATTCCATTAGCTGACTGCCACCGAACCAATATCCAGCCAGATTTGGTCAAAACGAATAACAAGCGAAATTTAGTTAATTAAGGCGAGCCGGAGAGGGTTGACAGAGGACTTCCCGGACGTGACACACCCATAAAACCAGGATGTGACGTCAGTATAAATGGTGATGCAATTTATTGGCTAGGCAGGTAATGTTGTTAAATTCCAAGAATATCATATCTTTGACCCTCCCATGCCATCCCTCCCCAACTTTAATTGATAGGCGTTATTTATGTATATAGCGCATCATATCAGTATCAAGCATTCGCCAACGAGAAGCATAGCCCGTAGGCTATCCTTAGTCTAAACCTACAATTAGCCGAAGATAAACATACTTTATATAGCACCTGTGTTGCAACTACAATACAATACAACTACAAAACAACTACATAGCAAAAGTGTACTAACTAGTATTTAAACTGATGTATTCCAGGAATAGCAATGATTTGAATAGCAATTGACGTATTCCACGAATGGCAATTTCCAATATTATGGACTAATTTGGTCAATTGCCATTCGTGGACTATATTTTTGTATTTAATTTTATTCCACGAATGGCAATTTCGTCATAGTAGCTACTAGTGAAGTGCTGTAATTATAATAAAATATTTTTTTAAATTGTAAGTGTAATATAATAAAAATAAATTAACCTGGAAAAATGTTATAAATTATTGTAACGTTTTCAGGAAGAGCTTATCGTAAACGCAAGCCATTGAGTTTTCAAAGAATCCCTCTCTCTCCAAAGACAAAATAAAGAAAGAACATATCTTCCAAGAAAAAAGAAATATCCGCTAACGAACGAAAAAGCAAACAACTTAATTCCAATAATGAATACGTTTATTTTTCAAGAATGAATTGAAATGGAAAAATAAGGAAATTCTTTCCTCTACGACATACTCCGACTTTTTTCCCAGACATACATTATTGGAGATAAAATAAAAAAAAATGAGTGTATGAAGGTTTAGTTTGGGCGACCTACAAAATTACCGTGTATACTAATGAAAAAAAAGCAATATGAAAAAGAATGGTACATAATAGCTTTTTTGGCCAGAACCAATAAGACCAAAAAAAGTAAACAAAACGTTCAAACTGAAAATTATTAAATACTTTTAATTGTAGGTTAAGTTTATTGTCAACACGCATTAGTCTAGTGTGGTGGACTATAGCCTAATCGCTCTCATACGGAGGGGAGACCTGTGCCCAGCAGTGGGATAGTATACGGGTTGATGATGATGATGGTGATGATGCCTTCATCATCAGCTCTGCCTTGGCCTGTTAAGGCAGTAGCAGGCATTTAAGCCGATTGCAACACCAGCGTATTTGAAAAGACAAAGCAAAAACAGCTCTTTTTTAATTACTCCTACTAACTTCTTTAGCCTTTCGGTCAATAGGTAACTTGTCGACTCCAGCGGCCATGAGTCCTTCGACAGATATGCCACTTGTACATTTAATATTTTAGGTCTGGCTTTGATATTACGACTACGAGACACGATACATTATTCAGCTACAAATATCAACCACAAATAAATAACATTAGGATTTATTTCGGAGGCAGACTTTTCCAACAATATAACTCGATAAAGTTACCGAAATAATGGTCCAAACAGCAGTTCCGAAACCTTTGGGCAGCGGAAACACCTTTAGAAGATATAAAGAAGTCATCATTACGATCGGAAGTTCGTGACTGAACCCTGCCAGGGCTGTCCGAAATATAAAATACGTATTACGCCTATATTAATAATACCTAAATAACTTGCTCTCTTCGGCGAACTCTTACTAAGTATTTTTTTTATAATTTAATTGCAATAAGTTGAGTTAATTAAAAACTTTAACTACTTGCTTATAATATAAATTATTTTAAAGGAATTTAGATTAAACCATTGCTGACCTACTTCGTAAAGAGCCGAGTCCTACCTACCGACCTACTTTAACAAAGTTTCTGATTTTGTGAGAGGATGAATGCAAGTCAATACATATTTTATTAGATATAATTTAATTTCCTATTTTGAACAATAAAAAGCCTTGGTTTCTTTTATTGATTAACCTGTCAAAAACAATTAGGTAACAACATAATAAAAAACAATTGTTACGATAGGAGGGTCACAGATCTATATATTTGTACAAGTAAAAAAATATGATTTCCATCGATGCCAGCCCTATTGGCAGAGGTAAGGCTGACGAATAAATGGCGTACAATTTAGGTGACTAATAAGTTTTTGTTGGTCTCCCTCATTGCGGCCATCTTAATATTAGGGACGTGTTACAGAGTTGTGTAAAGGTATGTTTATGTAGCCGCGTGATGCTTTTAGCCCAGTTCCGTACGTGTTCAAGATGTACTTCAAACTCAGGTACATTGTGGCACTATTCACCTAGATTTTTAAACCGGCATTTTGTGATGTTACGTGAAACCACTTATATGATTAATAATTTGTTATTATTTACTCTATACATAGCTAAAAAAAATCTGTAACATACGCAATTAAATTGGACGAAAGACTTTCGTAATTTTTCGTAAATGTGAAAAGTAATTTAAAAAAACCTCTTTCTTTTATCGATTTATCCTCATAAATCCACCGAAAACCTATCTTATTTTGGTAGATTATTCCAATCCTCAAAATCCAAGGTCTAGCTACTCTATAAAACCCGAGCAGGCTTGTGTAACGGTCTCAAAGGAGCCTGCAACGCGAGATAAGTAGGAAGCTGCAACTCGAGACGAAATGTACCGGGCTTGGGCCAATTAGTGAACGCTGAAAATACCCTGCTGACTGGTTTTACCCTTGTATCTCACAACATTTCTGGGTACCTACTCCATTGAGTTAATATGTACATATATCTAGCGAGCAGTATGTACTAAAGTAGAAGCATTTTTTGTTTGTATAGAAACGCACCCAGTGTATACAAATGATGTCGCTACATGTAATTTTGTGCTGTTGGAAAATATACCTCAAATCAACTTGAACACAAGAACGTTTTCTATTTCAATTTAACAGTGTAACACTGTGGGTTTGTGGCAGTTTAACTCACGTCAGAGATTATACCTAGTTGTTTTCTGGTTACTTGTGTATCTAATATCTATCATTCATGTCAATACACAATAATACTAACACACATAAATATAAAAAGTAAATAAAATACGCAAAATTTACGTATCTACGTAAAAACACCTACGTAAGTAGGTACCTAGTCGTAATAATAATTATATGAACCAAGGGTACTTTGAAGCCTTTTATGTCAAAATTCAATTGTCTTGTTTATGCAGAAGAATTTTAATTATTCCCGCTATGCAGCAGTTCCGTTCTTTTATATTGCTTTGTTTTTTGACCTGCGCAATCTGACCTAAATGAGATTTCCTTTCCTGCGTTCTGTCGTGTGTATTTCGGCAGTTTGAACAATCAAATCAAAAAAAATAAATCCAAAAGGTATATGGTACAATAGCTTCTTATTATACCATGCCATTAAGTTGGTAATAGCTCAAAATTTAAAATTTTCCGACCACATTCTAAATACTGAATTTTAAAATGCAAATAAAGCAAGTAATTTTTATTTTCTTAAATAATAAATAATCCGCTGACGTTTCATTATTTTTGGCGTTAAAATCCATAGAAACGACTTAGCCCACATTTTTTATTTTAATTAGTATATATGATAGCAGATGACTGGTAGGACTGGTATATTCGATTTTGTATCCAATTTTTGTTTCAGAAGGATGAGACTGAAAGGGATTATGACTACGCAACGAAACTTTCATACAATGTTTAAAATGAAAACATTTTTTACATGAAAAGGTGTTAGCATCTTTGTTTATGGAACATTTTGACTTAATGGATAAATTTTCCTTTGCCTATCAAAAAAATTAACCATATATTTTTATGTCCAAATCCAGTATAAGCGGATCTCGCATTTTAAAAGCTTAAAAAATATTTTCGTCATTTTTTATTTTAGCGTACATTTACCACACACAACCTGCAATAATGTTGTTGATCTCTATATAAGTCTATTATCTATGCTTGATCAAATATAATCGACTTAATACTAAAATTAAAATGTTCATTAGTCTAAAAGCTATAATTTATTGAAGTGGCGGGATGTTTAGCCACTTACTAAATTGAATTACAAAGTATGCACTGAACTCTAGATAAATATGAAAAACATTTTAATATTTGACTTTAACCATTTTGAAGCAAAGCTGGGCCGTAAATTTCCAGTAGCCGCTCCAACCCAATTAGCCTGAAATTAACTACCCAGAAAAATCCTTATTCGTGCGGCCGTTTAAAAAATTTTTACTGTCTGCTTGCAAACTGTAAAGTTGATAGTTTTATATTTAGACAAAAAAATCGCAACATAAACAATTTTTCTATGATGTCACAATTCGAGAAGGTATTATTTTCAAACCTGGATTTTCTTATTCGATCTTTGTCAAAAAAGCTAATTTGCATCTGCCTGCGGAGAACGCATTCTCAAATACCTAGGTATAATATTTTCTTTTACAAAATTTGTAATATCGACTAAACTATAGTAACGTTTACTGTAAAAATACAAGTATGAGGGCCTGTCTCACTATGTCTGGATAGCGATATCCGCCAGATAAATGCAATGTAACAAAATTGTTATTAAATTATCTGCCAATTAATTTAACGGGAACTTACTAGGAGGTGCTAAAACAGGCCTTAATTCTTTTATTAACAATGTAGGCAGTCCAATCTATTATCGGAATCACTGCAATATAGCCCGTATTGGTTTACGACCATGATTTTTAATGCGGCATAAAGCTGATGCCACATCAAAAAGTTATTATTTATCACATAAAAGCCGTGACGCAAAACAAGTAACGCATTTCGGCATTTGACGGCGTATAAAAACGACTTTTTGCGATCAACCGTTCAGAGGCAGATTTGTATTTGATTGCAGTGTGCTAGTGTTGCTAGTTAAAAAAAACATTATTCGTTGGAATAAAACTACGTTGTACGGATTTTATCGCGTATCCAATAGAACTACTTTAAACTGATAGTTATAAAATCTGTAAAAAGTAGTTTTTTCAAATTCGCGTTAATGTCAGAAAAATTATGATTAAGTGTGTATTTACAGAGAAAAGAATGAGGACTGAGTAGGTACCTATTTATTTATCTACTACTTATTAAATAGTAGTCGATAAACATTTAAAACTTAATCACGACTTTATTCCATCGTCACATTTCCTAAATATGTGTTATCTAACAGCCATATAGAATATGTTATTATATCCATTGTCTAGTACCATACCATAGTACAAGCTAAGTATGTTTAGTTTGGGACTAGGCCGTGCTGTTTAAAATGTCCCACAAATATTTGTTTATTTATTTATACGGGCTTAATAAAAAAATGTTTAAAGAATACCCTCGAGCCTCGAGGACGAAATCTAAGCCCAAAATATTCAAAACGACAGAATTGTCTCAAATCTTATTGATATTCATCCCTCATTTCCCCGAATTCGTCTTAATATTCCAGTTTTAGTAGCTACCGTCGCTGTCCTCAAATCTACGCCATGTTTAACAACTGGTCCCTTCCTTATTTAAGGGCCAAACTGGTCTAACTTAAAGTGGTTAAAGTAATTCGACGTAATAAAATATCCAGTGACATTCCCTTTGATCTGAATTACAGAGAATTTGGAATGATAATATAATTTATGAGAAAGATTTTGGCCTTGTACAATACAATGAAACCTCAGGCTCAAATCCAAACGGTGAGGGACTAAGTACTAAGAATTACCTAACAGAAAAACTTAATAACACTTTGACTCGGAATCGAACAGTTTCACTTAGAAAACTATTGAAAACTTAATAACATCGACATGTTTTTCGGCTTTTATGAAGAAAATCCGAAAAACATGGGAGTCTTTATAAGGGTAGAATCCAAAGCAATTATCTATAGAATGTTTGATTGTTTGTACGCTCATCATGCCAAAACTACTGCACGAAATTGGATGCGATTTTCACAGTGGTATTGCTGAAGTTTTAGATTAAAAGGTGCAGGTTTAATTTTAATACAGCGCCTAGAAGCCAAGTTAGTATTTAATTATAGTAAATACTCCTTTTGGGACATGAGTACCTAAAACCGCGGGCATCAGCTAGTCTTTTATAAAATGGCAACCCTAACCAGTATTAAATAAGGTCGGAAAATGAATTGTAGTTAGTGTAGACAGGCCAGCGTGGGGGAATGATACACAATTTAATTTTGAGTCCAGATAAATTGGATTTGCGGATGGCACCGTCGCTAAATAGATTGTTAAGTGCAAACTGTATCGACAAGACGCTCGGCATGCCCTACAATTTACAAGATAATGTTTTCTTCCGTTAGTCTAGTTGCTAGATAAATCTATTGCCACTTATGTTACGGATATTCATCTGTGCTTTTTACAAATTAAATAATAACACAAATTATTGTAAACGGGTTTTTTTTACATGTTTTTAACAAATTTTTTGTTCTCAAATGTTTACAAACAAACAAACATTTACAAACAAAAAAAATTACAGCACGTTAAAATCTTATCGAAAGGATTGAAATTTATCCGGGCCCTAGATACAATTTAAAACAATTAAGGATATCTTAAATTAATAACATCATATATTCTTCTTAGTTGGGCACTCTTGTCAGAGTGGTCGTAGTAATAACGATGGTGTGCATTATGTGTGTGTAAAAGTATGAGCACATAATATATATACAACTGTTAATTATATCTCGATGATTTACGATAAGATTATCTTGACGATATGATGACATTGACAGCTGTCAACAAAGCATTTGACAAATAAAAACTATAAAACTCGATATTTGAACGATGTCGCCAGTTCCATACACTCGCACCACTTGAAGGAAACGACATTTAATGCCTCATTCACCACCTCTGGATAGCTGCTAAACGCGGGATAAATTCAAAAATGGAACAAAATTTGTTAAACAGTCCCTTAAGCTAATCAGTCACGGCATCACCTTCAGTCAGGGTTAATTTATGAGTCCCATATCCTGCGTGAGACACGTACCTTCAATCAATAGTCTATTCCAACAATGTTACGTTAATGATTTTAGGGGCCACCAACATTAATTAATACCTATTTGATAGGCCAAAACGTGGCCCAACCTTGTTAGTTTACAGAGGTCGCAAAGACAAATTGCTTATTGCTTAGGTATAAAGGTGACTTTCCACCGGCACTAATTAAAAATGGTATGGGAAAATTTTAATTCTCGCCTAGCGCATCTTTCCATGGAAAGAGCTAGATTTGCGAGGATTTGCAGGACAAGAAAGAAGTGAAAATCATTCACATACGTAGAACTTGCTTTTTCCGCGGTTTACCTCCCATCCCAAAGGACTATTTGATACAAGAGCTTGACTTTGTCCTCCCTTAGAATGCAATATTTCACCATTCCGAAGTATGTCGAAATCTGTTCAGCGGTTATATTATAAAATGCGATTGTTAATATTACTAGGTATAGAAATTAGGACTAGAATGGAATATACCGTAGATTTGCTATTAATAATTTTGTTTGGGCACGGGCCCGCGAGCTTTTAATCCTTTTCCACCGAATTCTTGCCTCGCTTCAGTGAAAAAGCACCTTAAACATTGTTTTGCCAGGTCACCTATGCAATACATTAATGAAGCTATTATTTGTCTTAATGATTAATGTATGGTGTGGTAGTAGTATAACAGTTTGTCAAAATGACGAATGTGCATGTAATGTGGTTGCTCACACACCGCTCATCGCCCCATTTATAAAATTATGATCAAGAATATTAATTATGTCTCAACTGACGTAAATTAAGTCTTAGTACAGTATCTGCAATAAGTAATATACAATAGCGTTTTATCCCATATTTAAACTCGACTCCGATTCAGCAAAAAATCTAGGGCCTAGAAAAGTTGCAAGAAAATGTATGGAAATGACATTAGTGACAGCCGTCAGACAGCCCGACTTGGCGAAAGCTTACGTCATTTCAATACATTTTCTTTCTATTCGTGTGTTCGATCCAAACTATAGATTGCAACTTGGCTAGGCCCGCTGGTCGAGTTGGACCAACGGTTGGCACCAATGACTGCCGAATACAGGCTCTTTGAGTAAATCAACAAACAAAATATGAACCACTAAGCATTAATTGATTGGAGGGAACCAAGTCAAATTGCTGGGCATAAGACTTAACAATGGAGGTCTCATAACAATAACAAGACCGCCTTTGTACATAAAGCATAAATAAACAAGTGATGCTGATGTCTATAGGCTATGGTTACCGCTAACCATCAGGCGGCCCATTTAGGCATGTTAAATACATACTAAAAACAACCCTTCTTCGGCAGTCAGGTAATAAAAACTTTTTTAAATCTGTCTTTGAGTAAAAAGCAAAGGGCACGAAAGATCAAAAATATTTTCGCACTTGCTGTCATTGAGCCTTGTTTTAATTTATTTATCACTAGCGAGTATTTTTTAATATTCTGTTTTTTACAAAAGGAATCTGAGACATAATGGTAAATTAGTCAGATAAAATAATACTTCAACAAAAAAGGGTCTTATTTTTCTAAAACACAATACCAGCCATGAATTAATTATTGTAGCCTCCATTTTCTTTTAGGAATTTTAAAATCTTTTGCTGAGGCTCCGTACAGGATGAGTAATAAAAAATCCATTATGGATATTACCTATCTTTTACGATGTCATGGTACGTTGAGTATATGTATAAATCAAGGATTTTTTTTGTTTAAAAGTTCAGAAAATATTAGATACTAGCTTCCCGCCAGCGGCTTCGCCCGCGTGGTTTTATATTTTTTTCCCGTTTTTGCTACATTTTTCATTACTACTCCGCTCCTATTAGTCGTAGCGTGATGATATATAGCCTATGTTACTCGGGGATAATGTAGCTTTCCAAAGGTGAAAGAATTTTTGAAATCGGTCCAGTAGTTTCGGAGCCTATTCATTACAAACAAACAAACAAACAAACAAATCTTTCCTCTTTATAATATTAGTATAGATTTCAGTAAAATTCTCATAGTTCTTCACCAACCAGTTATGTAATGCTGGCGCCAACCATGGTAAAGTTAAATGTTATCTAATTGATTTATTAGTTAAACGTCTGGGTTTAGTTCAGATTTAACGTACTCGTAAAATTGTTATTTGTGTCTAAGATGCACGGATATCTTTACTGCCATACATTAAAATAGCGAAAAATATTACTTGTAATTATAATAATACACTTGAAAATTCCATAAATAGGTTAAGAGCTCTTTCGACAACATTTCCTCGATATCGCAGCCTACGTTTTTATTTCCTTGTAAATTTTCCAGGAAGCACAAGCTTCGTAAAGCTGCTTAAAAATATTCTATTCATTAACTTAATTACTGAAAGTACCTAACTTCACTCGCCGTTGTACATTAGGTCTTATTAAAATACGTTCATTTTGTGTCGACTATTTTTCTCGACATCATAAAAGTTGTTACAGTGTCGATGTAATTTCAGATTTTTATTAAACTCCGCACAAAGTTTTTATTGTGAAAAGCCAGTTAACGCAGAAATGACGGGGAAACATTTTATTTTCACTGAATACAGTTTTATCTTTTTTTGTTGTTCGGTTAATTTTACTCATAATTTGTAATTTGATTTCAGTTACTCCTTGCGACTAGTCAAAGAGTTTTTAATGATGAAAGGAAACTTGGAATAAAAAAGAAAAAGCAAATAATGTTGCCAGCCACTGGCTGTTCTCGGTAATACCTTTGTCAGTCGCAGTACTGTGCTGTTTGATTATAATAATAGTAGCAATCCTATTGTTTGATCCCGGACACTGACATAACCAATTACTTTCCTTTGTCGACATCCACTGTATGACACACGAGTTATCAGAGTATCGCTGTGTTACCTACTTCACTAAATAGATAGACAGAAAAGGAACATTAAGAAAAAAAAGAAAATATATAGGATTCCTCTGTTCTTTTCAAGGTGCTCCCTCACTTGGAGCATTCGCCTGTAATGTTACAGAGTCCGAGCATTACATCAGTGAGGGTGGACAACCGAGCATTACAGTGCGTAAACTGTAATGTTACAAATTCGAGCATTACGTAGGGTGAGGGTGGAAAACTGAGCATCACAGTGCGGAATGTCTGTAATATATCGATTGGAGCGAATGTTAGTCATACCAGGGACGCAATACTGGAATGTAATGCTCAACATCGAATCTGAAACGTTACATTACAAGCGAATGCTCCAAGTGTATATGCGTTCTCCCGTCTTTCATGGTTATACGGTGTTTGCGAAACTTCTTCATTCTCTCTGTTAGGGAACATTTTATTGCGGATTTTATTAATCCTGTCCATCTAGTAGGTTCGCGAGAACGTAGGCCTTCTCCTCTCCCGTGCACTACTACTAATGCGTTAATTTTGTATCGTGTCGTCGTTTGTACTACACGCTATTGCGTATCACGGATATTGTATCCCAAACATCTTGAGGATTTGCACTTGCACAATCGACGCTTTTCTTACGTTGATCTTGCGAACATCTATGTTTGATGCGAAGCTCTTTGAAGTGTTTTTCCGTTCTTCTATAAAATTCTCAGTCAGTTAGGCCCGCTTTATTACCTACATACTCATACGAGTTAAAATACCATCGTACTCTTTAAGAAAGAAAAATATTCTATTCTGAACTAAATGTAAACATGTGGAAACTATCCATTAGTATCGGGAAAACATGCATATTGACTGTTATATATATGTTATACTAGCCTTCATTCCGATTTTGCAACATTTTATTCAATTTTCAATCATTAATAAATATTCAATTTTCAATCATCAATATTCAATCACTACTCCGCTCCTATTAGCTAGATATATAGCTTAGCTATATCCAGCCTTTCTCGATAAACGGGCTATCTAATACTGAATTTATAATATAAGTATAGATTATTTAATTATGAATTAATCAAAAAAGGTTAAAACCACAAATGATGTCAATAAGCGAATGTTTCGATTTAACTTGTAAACCATACCGTTTCCTTTCCGTTCTGGTTCAGCTTAAATTACTTTTTAATATCGGAAAATTGCTTCCGAGAATCACGTAGCGCGCTGAGGGACACAATATGTTATCACGAATGAAAAAATATGATTTCATTTCTCGTACATCCCTAGTGAGCTATTTCGTACACGTGTTTGAGCAATTTGTTTTTATAATGTCTATGGCAACTATTGTCGACCTGTGTTGCACTAAAAAATGTGTTTTTTATGAATTGAATGTATTTGAAGTCTGAACTACCTTTTAGCCCGGTGGTTTTAAGCGCGATTGTCGCGGTAATGGCTTCTATTAAATTGTTTGTTTTTCTATTAAATTCTCCGTAATTCCCGAAATTGGATTTATACCATGGTTCGTGGCAATAGGTGCGCTAATAGATACTAAAAATAAAAAATTTAGTTTTTAGCATTATTAAATAATTCCAAAAAATGCTCATCGATTAATGGTATTTCGTAACTAAGTTGAATCACAATTCAATTCAATCGCAACTCAAACAAATAATTGTAATTGATACGAGTATAACTTGAAGTTCGAACAAATTGTTATTTAATTAATCATAGTACGTTAATCGAACATAATTTTATTGTCATTCGTTTCGGACAAATATTAACACTGGGCAATAAAATGATCGCTGATGATCTATCATTGAGATGCTGTGATTATTACTCTGCGTTCACAAAAAAAGTGAGTTTGTCAAAATAATAACGGCTTGGGACCTGTGGAAATGTGCAGCGCATTTCTACACATCTTACAGAAGATTACAGACATTCGGTATCTGAATTCTTAAAACGCTTCTGTTATACAATATCTAAGAGTAAAAACCGAAAATAAAACATTGTTTATAAAAAAACAGAATAAATGCGTTGCAATATTCTTAACCGATCCGTCCTTTTAATGAAGCAATCCCTTTTACTGGCTATAAAGGGCTCGTCGACCCATCCGTGTGACCTAAAATGTTTAAAGATACTTTCAAATACATTTATACCTATATACTTACAGTATATTGTACGCCAAACATACTAAATGTATGTATTGCTAGCTGTTGTCCATGGCTTCACACCCATTCTAAAATACTTTTTACGTGTTATTCTGATGTACCTATAATCTGTTTTTGCGTCAAACTTTCATATTTACAGGGTGGCGTTTTAATAGGCTATGCGACTAATTATTTTTTATGGCCTCATGAAAAAGATGACCATAAATACATAAATACAATGTAAATTGGTTCAAAAATAACGAAGTTAAAAGCATTTTAATTTTATGCTAGATAGAGAGCGCACTATACTTACAAATGACGTCAAAAGTAGCATGCGCAGTACTAATTCTACACCAACACTCGTTTTGCGGGAAAGGGACAGAGTATCCCCTCTCAATCCCCACCAAAAACTTTTAACGCATTTATCTTTTTCTTGGTCGATTTATTATTTATTTTCAATATACGAAGTATGCTAATGATATTTTTCAATAAGCGTGTGATTATTAACAAATTCTAACATCTTTATGTTAGAATTTGTTAATAATCATTTGTATAATTTGTATCTTTTTTCAATACCGTGATAGAGTTATTAATAATTTTCACAAAATGCTTTGCATCACTGCTGTATATTGACTTACGCGGCAGCGGACGCGCGCTTTTTAGGTATGTACTCGCTACAGATAAATACCTAGTATAGCTACAATTACTTCAAGGTCTGTGTTATGTCTTTGAATACAAAATAAAAGGGATTGTGAAAATAAAAAAGAAGGTATGTTTTTCTGAGTACCTAATATATCGTGGTCTGATAAATAAAATCTAGGATAAATATATTGCACAGTATGTCACCCGCGGTTTTATTCAGATTCCAAAGAAGTTTTATGGGACAAAAGGTTATATCCATGTCAGCCATGTCCTTCCTCAGGGTATAATCTATCTCCTTGTAAAATTTTAAGGAAATCCGCTAATCGGTTTAGACGTGAAGATATTAGACAAACAGTCGTTTTATGCACTATACCAGTATGGATATACCCTGCCTGGACTGTTGATCATGGCCACTATATGTATAACACGCTTGCGGACGGGTATATCCCTTCTAAATAACCCTTGTTTTCAGCAGCCCTAATACCTACCTGCCACGTGTAAAACCTAACTTTACTTTCTTGACAGTGAACAAAGCCTTTATACAAACTATCGCATCAAAACGCCGTCAAAGTCAAACTTGTTGACAGTTTAGATACAAGGCTTTTGACAGGGTACCGGGATCAAAAGGATGGTGAAAACATGCCAAAACGTAGTTACCTTTTGTAAAACATGCCAAAACGTAGTTACCTTTTGTAAAACGTGCCGTGGTTGCTGACTATAATAGTGTGCGCTTTTGATGTCGAGAATTTGAGCGACTATGACACGGAAGCGTCAATAGGAAAGTGTGTTTAATTTTTTTAAACCTGCATAACTGATAAAATTTTTGGACAAGTTGAGCCTCAAGCTTGAACTTGAACGAAGAATAAGTTATACCTAACCAGGTAGGTATTTAATTCGTTGTTATTACAAAAGTTTGGGTATAACTATACTACTTGTAAGGTTTGAGAATATGAGGTATTCCACGTATTCCAATCACATAATCTCGGGGAAATATTTCATATAAGTATGAAAGGAAATTACTTTGGCAATTTCGTCTCGTTTCGTTGAATGCCGTACTTATAACAGTCTGATGTGACGTCAATCGGGAACTTCGTTCGTTTATGATTATTTTTTCAGTATATATACAAGGTGGAAGGGACATCGACGCACATCCAAATACCATGAGTTCAGTACATGAAAAATTGATGAAAAAGGTTTAGCTCAGTTTTATTCGCGACTTCAGGGTTGGTCGCATAGTAAAAGTGGTTCATAATGATGAATACCTAGTAATCTTTTTTATTGCAGTAGGTATAATAAAAAATAAGGTTGAATAGATAGATTCACTAAATAGAGCTCGGCTGAGAATACATCAACTGTTTCTCACAAAAATACCAACCATTCAAAATACAATTAAGTACTTGGAAAATCCATACAAAGTAATTCTTAGCTTCTAGCGTGCACAATACCATCGCAAAATGTTGCCAGTGTAATCTCCTCGTTATCATTGTCCAAAGATTATTATAATACGCAACAAAGGCCGTCACATGCCGTCAACAAAGTGAAGGGTCAACCACTACGGGAGTGGGTAACCACTGTGAAAAATCTTTGACTTGATTTTTGCTGAGCTCCATTTTCGAACCACTGGACTGGAAAACCTTTCCACGTACACTTTATACATCTCGCTACACATTTTTTATAAAAAGAAACTTACAACAGCGAAGTTTTCATGAAAAAAGTTTCGTTGCAAATCTAGCGGTAATAATGAGTCCTTTAGACTGTTAACGCCTTTGAAGTGAGCAGGTAGAGGGTTAAGATTAGGAAAAGTGACATTACCATTTTACATTGGTATAAAAGGATCGGATTTAGCTTTTATTTATTTATATTTTGGGAGACGATATGATACGACAAATGATCACAGCTTTTTATTAGTGTGAAGAAGCATTACAACGTTTTTACAAAATAATAATTTACCAAAAAAAAAAAAAACATACAAGTTTGTCAGTTCATCAATTATATATGATAACTTTTTATACAATTGTTTTATACTTACTACTCTTATTTTAAAGTGATTTTTTCAACTGATTGAGACTGCGTTTTTATTTATTGGCGTATCTTCTTGTCCGCCCTGTATATTAACCACGGTGAAGCTCCAGCTCTCAAAATTAATATTTATACAACACCGTTGAGCTGCAGACTTCAGAAATAGATTTGTGTGACCAAGTATTAATAAGGAGTATATCTTGTGACTACTAATTCGCTCTATATTAATGTATTGTTCGAAGCTTAGCGTTGCCTAAAAGAATTGAAAAGCATAAAACAAAATATTCCTGTCACCTTTCTAATAGACAATTTACTGAATTCAAATCAACATAATATTGGAACATTGTCCGTTGGGCCATTACACAGTATTAGTACATAGGTACATATTCAAATTTATCGATCCATGCTCCAGGCAATATTACATACATACAATTTAAATATCACAGCATCATTTACCGTCAAACATATGGAAATTGATTTTCGGGCAACATTTAATGTTTTTTCCGTAACAAAAAAGTTGTTATTAAATTGCGGGTACACGCTACCTTTTGTGTTGTGCGCTCCCTGTATCCTGAATAGGTAATCAATGGAAGCCTTCGATGCCCTCAATACGTACTTCAGACTATCTTTTGTTCCTTACTTTACCCTGTCTTGCGTTAAGGATCCTCTTACAAAGAATATTAAATATAAGCTGCCATTTTAAAAGTATTTTGTGGTATTCTTAAAAGTAGATTTTTTGTGATATCGTCATCGTGGGCTATTAAAAGTATGGTTGGTTACTTATAGAATTTTTTTCTATCGATATTCGTAATCGTAATTTTGTATTCAACATGGAGTAAAATTGCAATCCCAAAAATTGCAACGACATAAATTAATTAATTAATTATGAATTAAGTTAAGAAATTAAAAGTGAGGTTTAAAGTTTAGTTTTTTCAATATCATACGTATTTCCATTCTAATTGATCCTAACATTATCATGATCTATTAACAGATGTTTGACGGCTTGTCTGTGATGATACATAAGTACATAAGCAAATCAGTTTGAGCTAACTTTGCCCGTTTTCAACCTTATCTCCCAACGTCAAAGAAAATGCGTGATGAAAAATCTTTTGATGAAAAATTTTAAAGTCCCCTAGACCTGCAAATTTGTTGACATAAACATAGCAAGAGTAAACAAAATCATTGGTAGAAACGTATTTATTTCATCAGAAATAAGAAACAAAGAGCCATAATTGGTGAGGCCCATTGTTTACGTTTTCTTTTCATAATGTCGATCAAACAGGCACCCACAGGCCTGAAGCATTATCGGTCACACACACTGTTGTACACAAAAAATATTCTCAGAAAGCTTACCTACACAATTATATATTTTTCCGATGCCATGGAAACGTAACGAAGCGCCCGCCGGCGGGGTGTCTCCGAAATAAGTTATGTCTAGAACATTTATTTCGAGAATATCTCTTTTGGATGGCCAAATCCGTAGCAAAAAATACTCAAAGGAGTCTCGTTATAACTATAAGTACTGTATAGTTTCGGATTTAGCCATCGACACCTACTTAGTTATACATACTAGACGTTAATTAGATTTAAAAAAACTGGTTTGAATTGACGGCACACTGTGCTACAGTTGTGGGTACGATTTCCGATTGATAAAAAATTATACGGCTTGCTAGATGTTACTAACGCTTCCAAGATACGGGAAAATCATTTATTTCAGACTAAGATTCGTTTATGTAATGCAAATTAATGTAATTCTGTAATCCCGTAATCCAACAACAAAAGCATTCCACAAAACCAAATTAAACAAAACTTTCCAGAACATTCTAGCTATAAAACACAGCTCTGTCTCCGTTATCAAGATTAATTGTTGTATGCAAATAATTAAGCCAACATACGTACTTACAACAGTTAAATTTATTATTCACGAAGGATATTCCGTGTGAGCACAAATCCCAGCAATTTGTTTTGATAAAGTGAAGTGACAATGAGGGTAGGTTGGAGATTTGTGTCGGCTATCGTGGGTAGCATGACGCGGCTGGAACCCGGCCGATTGTACCTCAGAGACGTCTGGGCGAGACATAGTCTAGTCTATTAGAGTTGTATCAGCAATTCAGCAGTAGTTCAACCTTTTAATCTATAATATCTGTTAATATCTATAGAACTATACAAATAAATAAAATTGAAGTAGCTGTTTGTAATTTCAAATTAACAAATGTATTTTTTTATATTTTGTCTTTCTGTCCGTTTATTCCTGCTAATTACTGAAACGGCTGGAGCTATTTTGACGGAACTTTCACTGAGCGAATTCAACTGAATGTTTTCATGGCGAAACTGAAATTGTCTTTACTGATGTCAGTGTTTAATACAAATAGTAATATTCAATAAAAATAAATTGTTCTACAATTAACACAAATAGCACCATTTGATGATAAAATTTTCAAAATAGTGAAAATGTACATCTTTATCGAAAAGTGCAGAAGAAAAACGCTATGTGCCCCGATTTCATATCTTCTGCTCGATCCACTTCCACATTTGGTTTTAGAATGAATTATTTATACCTAATACTCATGAAACTCATCAACGAAACAATCAAATTGTGTTGACGTCCACGCGGACCACAACCAACCAATATTAACCGCATAAACCACTGCAATTTGTGTATCCGTACTTTTATTAAAATGACGGGCGTACTGAAATATTTTATTACATAGAAATATTGTCATCTCTCTTTTTGAATTTGGATGTACAGTCCTCATTTCTTTTATTTTTAGAGTTCTGCTTTTGTGTTTGGTGCGATCGCTAATTTTAGCGACAGAAAAATACATCCCCAGAGTTAAAAACCTTATTTTAATTGTTGTCCTCTCTCTTATTCTATCACCATTTCCCTTGAGCCTTTTGAACTGGAAGCTGACCCCAACACAGTGGAAAGACCCTACTGTGTTGGAGCTAGCTTCCAGTCTAACTAGGTGCGGCTGAATGTTAGTATTTAACACAAAGCGACTGCCTAATTTCTGGGCCATTCCGATATTTCATGCACAGTCTAGTCTGAAATTTTTCTACGTTGCCTTCAAGATCACACACACACCAAGAAGAGCCAAAAGAACAGTAAGAAAAGCCAGAGGTCAGCTTAAACTGAACCTTTGCAGAAGAGCCTAGGGGCTAGACCAGTTGCAATTTGACATTCGAATAGAAACAAAATGTATGGAAATGACACAAGCTGTCGACAAATCGGGCTGTCACTAATGTCATTTCCATACATTTTGTTTTCGTTTGTCGATTCGAAGTGCGCGTGTATGCGAGATGCAATGTATAGCTTAATATAAAGCCGTTTTTAAATACCTGAGTATCTATCTCTTAAGGCCTTTCACAAACTAGACTGCTGAATATTGTCTTCTCTCTGACACATTTCGAACGGAGCTGAATAGGGTTACAATGCTCCCAGATAATATTGTTGCGGACTTGACGCTTGGCCATTGAGGCAGGTTCCTTCAAACTGATGGAGTGATGAAAGGTTTCATATTACGATGCTGAGGATTACATCGTGTAAATTACATAATTTATAACAACTGTATATGTATAGCTGTGGTGATGTTATATGTTATATCTATACTAACATTATAAAGAGGAAAGATTTGATTGATTGTTTGTTTGTTTGAATTGAATAGGCTCCAGAAGTACTGGACCGATTTGAAAAATTCTTTCACCGGTGGGAAGCTAAACTATTCCCGGGTGACATAAGCTATAATTTATAAGAAATACCCAGACTACGTGGGTGAAGCCGCTGGTGGAAAGTTAGTATTGTATACTATAGCGAGTTTTTTTTTGAGTCTCTCTCTCTCCTCCACAGCCTCCCCATTTCTCCTCTCACAGTTGAGAGTTACAGAAGAAAATAAACCCGAATATTTTAGGTCCTGTATTGTTATATTGTGTGCTATATTTTATTGTTTTGGTGATTTTTATTTTCTGTCTTCCCCTCCCTCTGCCCCTTCACCCCTCGAACAGTTAAGACAGTTACAATGAAAAGAATAAACTCGACTGTTTTAAGCCCTTGATCTCAGTAAAGTTAAATTAGTTATTAAACCAAAAAGCACTAGGTACTGAAAGCTACATTGAAAGGACGGAAGTTATTTATGTAGACTTTCATAGAACTTTCCACGAACTGTCGAAAGCATTCAGGGAAAATCAGCTAAATGCAGTCTACAGTTACTTGTGAATGCTGAAACTTTATACACTCAAGCACCTTTGATGTACTGAGTCTGTAAGCCACGTAATACTCAGCTAGGTATTAAACGTAACTCCAATTTAATATTTATATGAAATGATGAAATAATATTTATTTTTGCAAATAGGTCTAGTAAGGACACTTTTAAGTCAATGTTCTAAATTATTTTCTTAATACTGATTTCTGACACTTACGCGAATACGACATTGAAATAAAAATACTTTTTACGCATTTTTTTAAACTAGATGGCGTAGGCATTTCTTCACTGACGATCCGATTTCTAATATCGCCATCGCTAGCTCGCTACCTATGATAGAATATTAGCTATGAAATATTTATATTACAAAGATTTTACAAACTTTGAAACATGAGCAGCAGGCTTAGCCATGTTTACTATCCATAATCAGAAGACACGCCGAAACAAACTCAGAGAATCATGGTCCTTTTTAAAGTCCAGACATAGTAACAGTATTCATATAATATATGAGTGACACAATGCAGGGATATGTCTGAGAAAGACCTTTTAAAGATAGTCTTGCGTTATAACTTAGTAATTCAAAACTAGGCTTTGCGATGTAATTATTTTACTAGTATTAATTTATTGAATTTTAAGTTCAAAATTTAATAAATAGAGACGGAATATTATGAAGTGCATGATAGAAGCCCCGCGGCGCACCCTGAAAGCAGATAGGCACGATCCCTTCAACACATTGGGTACAACGGGGTCTTGGTGCGATAGAATGCATAATGTAACTATACATATTATTATATGTACATCTGTTTTATTATTGAAAGATTACTTTGTTAATCTTAGCCACCACGTAATAAATCGGTAAAGAAAAACATGATACATTTAGACTTTTTTCTTTTTTAAGGGAGGTTTCAACTGCGTGTGCGATTGGCAAAATTATTAAAAAAAAAATGTAATTTTGTGTCTCTTTGTTGCAGCGCTTACCTGAAAGACGACTTCGTGGTGTTACCTTACCTGGATGCTGGCTTCAACAGGGTGAGTTGTATCTTTTGATTTGCAACAACTACGACTGCATACCATCAGGTTTGTATTCCCTGTACGCCCACAGTTCGCCGGCTTGTTTAGGCCCCAGGTAATAGGGGCGAACCGGTGAACCTATTCCTATGCACACACAAATCCAGACTGGGTTTTTCCGTAAAACCCAATAACACTGCCCGATCCGGGAATCAAACCCAGGACCTCCAGCTTGGCAAACGCGCTTGGGAAAGTCAGGCGTTTTTAGTTCGCAGATAATGTTGGCTCCGTTACAAGTTAAAAGCCGTAAAAGATGCAATCTCGCAAACCCTACAATATTGCGCAAGTAGTTTCAGGTTTATGGGGGATCCTGATGGCCATTTACCGTGCACAAAGGAGTAATCACTTACTATCAGGTGACCTACTTGCACATTTGGCCCTCATGCTACAAAAAAAACTGGGGGCCTAGACAAGTTGACATTCGAATCGACAATCGAATAGAAAGAAAATCTATGGAAATGACATTAGTGACAGCCCGACTTGTCAAAACCATGTGTCTTGTATCATTTCCATACTTTTTGTTTTTATTTGTTTGTCGATTCGAATGTCAAAATGCAACTTGTCTACAGGCTCAGGGGGGCTAGACAAGTTGCATTTTGACGTTCGAATCGACAAACAAAATGTATGTAAATGACATTAGTGACAGCCCGATTTGTCGAAAGCTTGTGTCATTTCCATACATTTTGTTTGTCGATTCGAATGTCAAAATGCAACTTATCTAGCCCCCCAGGTCTGCAGCTGAGAATGACACTGCTTGTCATAAAAATTTAATTGATTCATTTAATATAATTATACTGAATTGATGTCAAATAGAAATCTGAAAGATAAATTGGACATCACAGACAGTGGCCTCGGTAGTGGCTGAAGCATCCGTTGTACTAAATCAAAGGACAGAGGTTCGAAACCTGTCTAAGCCCGTTTAATTAAATTTTGTTTTACAAAATTAAAAACTTAACATTTTTCTTTAAACAAAATTAAAATTAATTTTTTTTTTTATTAGTTCTACGTAAAACCTTAAACAAAATTCTTACATAAAAACTGCCGCCTTTTCTTCAATAAGCACATTTTGTACCATAAATAATAAAGTTTTACATTTTAAAACCACTTTTTTCTTTGTTGGAATCGTGATGAATAGTTTCTGGATATTGGATCATTTTATTCGTTCATAATAAAATCGCTTAACGGCTGACAATGAAATATCTACCATTATTTATTACGAAACATTTAAGCTCTATAGAAATTTAAAAGCTGGTGGGCGAACGCAAATAATGTTTGTGTCTTGCGTTAAATACATTTTTTCTTGTAAATAAAGTACCTAATTGAGCAGATGACGGTGTTTGAAATAAAACTAATATAACGCAATAAAATCCGTAATAAATAGTAGTAGGTAGTATATAATAAAATTCATTATTATTTAATATTGTTATAGAGTAGTTTTATTTCAACGTTTAATAATCGTGTAAGAGGCAGAAATCATTATTAATTTGGCAATCATTTTTAACACACTGAGGCCCCTCGGTCCCTCGCAGAGCTAGTAAAGCAGTCGGTCTCAGTTGTCATACTCCGACTAACACTCTATTACACCTATGAAAACTATTAGTGGTAGTCAGACAAAAGTTCTGACAAACTTTCGTGTAAAATACTGAAACTAGACTTAAAGCCGACTCCAACACTGCAAAAGGTAGAAGGTATTGTATAATGTAAGTCTAAGTAGTCTTCTGAGATATATTATTATTCAAGAGTACAGACAAAGGTTATTATTAAAATCTGAAAGCTCAATAACCAGACAACACAAAACGCGTCACTCGTCGTATGAAAAAACCATTCAAAAACATTTTTGTATACCGTGTGCCAATCATTTCCATTTGTACTTGGATTTGCGAACAGAATCTGTATAACAATGCATTTGAGATGAAACTTTCAAGAGTCGTTGGTCTATTTTTATTCCCTACAACAATTGAGTATGAGTTATAACACATTTTTGTATTATTAAACGGTCCCCTGCGAAATCGGAAAATGCAAAACAAATAAATAATCCAAAACTGAAATTGTACAAGCAGGCACAATTAAAAAAATAAGTTTAATTATCATGATGATGAATCATTTAAATATAAATGAATTAAACTTTTTCCGAAAATGTGTACCTATATTTCTAAAGTTGGCCTCGACTATAGTTAGTTATATGACAACAATAATTGTATAATAAAGGCAGAAAATACAAAAAGAAATTATTCCATTAAAATAAAATCACGACTGTAAACTATAAAATAAAATGAAACGATGAACATGAAAGGCCGTGTCTACCCTTGTACATACAACAATAATATTATCATAACAGTGGTATTTGTTACCCCGATCCATATTTTACCTAGTTTCCAGTCAATAACGACAGAGAACAGGGTCGTAGCTGAACCGACTTGCGGCTTACAATTACTTCAGTGAATAGCAATGAGTTTATGTAAATGCAAGCCACTTATCCTGAGCGCCGGCTTTAAACTGCCCTAGTAATACATGTAGTAAAAAGCTTTTGTTTACAAATGGGTTGCCAGTTCGTGAAATCGCAATTGATGTTAAACATCAATTGCGATTTCACGAAAATTATAATTAATTTAAAAGATACACAAAGCCAGACCTAGACCTATTCATGGTCCAACATACCAAACCACCTCCCCAATAGCAACATAATATCTGACTATTTTCCGCACAAAAAAATGGCAGATTAATTTTATTAATCACACAATATAATTATTTTTGGCTCTTGAAAGTGTGAAAATTTAATAAATTCATGTTTTTTCCACCGACTAAATAAAACCACGTACCAACCTACATATTTCTTCATTTGTTTTTAACTTAGCTTTAAATGAAAAAGTATAGGACAGTGAAACTACATCTTCAAGTAATGCACTTTTCAGTGTTTCAAATTGTCGTAATGGCGTTGTTAAAGTATTCATATTACCTATTGTAGACAATTCTCGCTTGCTTATTATGTAATTTTACCTGCAAGGAATAAGTTTTCACAGGAGAGGAAATAATGACAAAGAACTCTGTCGCTGTCGCACTGCTTTTGTGAAACATGTAAATGCAACAAATTTGTTATCAGAAATATTATAAGTTATTATGTTGTTTGTAGATTAATAAGCGACAGTTTGGTCCCTGCTAAGAGGTCCTGGATTCGATTCCAGGGTCGAGCAATGTTGTTGAGTTCTTCTGTAAAATTCCCATAGATAAGGGAAATCAGGCGCGATGGTATTTTATGTTATGTCCTTTTATATCTTTGTTTTGCTTATCGTTTGTCGTGATCGACTGAGCAGTATAGGTTTAAAAGTATATAAAATCCCGCACCTATCTGATCTATTGTGCAACAGGTGATGGTAGAAACAGTGAGCGCCACAGCATGGTGTGCCGAGGTGCTGCAGTGTCGCGGAGCAGCTGCGGCGACGCGTGCGCAGGTGGCAGCTGTGGCCGCGCTCGCCGCCGCCGCAGACCGCTGCCGGGACCTAATCACAGTTACCGATGACCAGCAGAGGATACTCGTAAGTACATAAAACTGCAGTAGGTATTTATTTACTTAGAAATGTAAGATCTGCCGGTTTAACTGAAAACAGCTTTATGTAGGTACTTCTGAGAATTCTATATACCTGATGGTACTAACCGATATAGAAAAAGTGTGCATTATGAAAGCCTCCACAATTTCCATAGGTTTTATATGTATTGGTAATAAAGATACCGACCAAATCTAAATGTTGAATAAAAAACAGTTACACCACAGATTTTGTCGAGTTAAAAAAATGCCAATGCATCCTTATTTTCTCCACATTGGAGCATAGTTAAAATTCTATAATCTATACTTACTTACTAATAATATAAAGAGGAAAGACTTAATTGTTTGTTTGTTTGCATTAAATAGGCTCCAAAACTACTGGACCGATTTATAAAATTCTTTCACCATTAGAAAGCTATACATAAGGCTATAATTTATAAGCAATACCCAGACCACGCGGGCGAAGCTTAACCTTAGCCTCAGCCTACCTTGAAGTGTATTAGAACAGTCAAGTGGCACATGCGCAGGGGCGCGCGCGCACTACTAGGTATGCCTCTGTCACCAGTTAATACTCGTTAGTTCCATTTCGTGTTAGTAAATCAAAACAGTTACAAGATACCTTGTCATGTGTACTAGATTTTCTTTGAACATATTATGTACTAGCTTCCCGCCAACTGCTTCGCCCGCGTGGTATGTTATTATAAATATAAATCCTTCCTCTTCAATCACTCTATCTAAAACAAAATTAAATTCTATTTAATTCTATATAAAAAAAACCGCATCAAAATCCGTTGCGTAGTTTTAAAGATTTAAGCATACATAGAGACAGAGAAAGCGACTTTGTTTTATACTATGTAGTGATAAATGAACCAAAATGCAGTTGAAATTTTTTGAAGAAGACTGTTCTTCTGAATGTTACTCGTAACATCAACATAAACAGCAAGTCCTCTGATAACAAACAGTCGTCGAATAACTCAAAAATAAAAACTAAAGGCTTAATCTCGGTCAGGGGTTGGACCTACATAATCGCACACATACACCAGAGGAGACCAACTAAGCTATTGATATCGAATTTTTCTCCCAAATTCTACGTTTGAAGGTGACGATGAATGATTTTTAATTTTTTTAACAGTTAACTAACAAGTCCTGGTGCCGCGTGCTGGGCTGGCGCGGAGACGAGGGTCCACGACCACTATCGGAAACTGCTGGGGGCGAGGCCCTACGCTTGGCTTCAAGTGGTGCACGTGACTGGGAGGCACCCGTCACGCTGCGCCGCCGCGCCGCACCCGACCCGATCCTGTTGCCCTGCCGAGGAACCACTATAGGACTCACCAAGTTTGTAATTTGCCTTACTAATAATACTATGCTGGAATAAATTTCATAGAAAACACTCAGTCCATTTTGTACATATACTCGATGATTAATATGGACTGAAAAAATAAAAAATATATTCAATGTTTAAACACAAACTCAAATGTTTAAGAATAAATTTAGAATGCAGTAGCAATGCATACCTTCAGCTCACATTCCTGTGGTCACATACTGACCACAGCCGTCATGTTCACGATGCGAGATACTTAACCAAGAAATTCATACTCCTCACAGTACACTTTTCCGTAGTTATAGTTTTATTAGGTATCATAAACTTTGTTTAAAAAATGCTACCCACTTTTTATCTTAAATCTAGACCTTGAGTTGTTCTATATTACATAAAGGAGCAGCTCGACATTTTGTCAACGCGTTGTTCTGAACATTTATTTATTTATTTATTTGTACCAGAAACATTGAAATAATTTTGCATCATGTTTTTCTGAAAACTGCTTTAGTACTGGTGGTGGTTGATTTCCATCAATGCTTGCCAATTTTTGTATCTTCCATTGTTTAACTTTTTGATCTCACAGTACATTTAAAATTAATTAGTGCTCCCAGTTCTCGCAAAAACTCTCTTATACAGATTATATCTATACCAAAGATTACGAAAAGCCAGATTCTATCTATCTCACCAAATGATATCTAAATCTAAAACGGACAACTTTCCCATTTATAATAAGTAGTATGGATGGATGTTGTCTGTAACATTTCTATCTGACCCAATATTTTCTTCCTCACCCAGGAGCACTTCGCACATAGTATTCGTGTGTGAGTCGACGCACGCGTTGGAGAACGACCGTGGCCGTGGCTCCCTCCACTCCATCCGACGAGGCTCGCTGGACGTTCGCTCTGTTGCTTCCGATGGCTTACGGCGCACTTCGCTTGCTAAGCTACAAGGATTGCCGCTTGAAGCTCCGATCACAAAGGTAAATCCTTAGAATTAAAAGAATCATCATAATCTTCGGCATTCCAACTAACTTTTCTATGTTAAGGCATCGCTAATTTGCCAGTTTTAACATGTACTATATACCCGTTGTTACAAATTGGTATCGTAGCTTAATGTAGTAAGGTAGGTAAAGTTCAAATATTTCAAAATATTGCTTCTGTTTTAGATATTTGTTTAAGTTTTGAGGCAATATATTTCTCTATCCACTAATAGTCGTAATGAAATGTAGTGGCATAAACGTATGACCATCATTATCATACCGTTGTTTTATACGTTCTTTGTTAAAACTCTTTACAAACATTCAATAAAGAAACTGCATTGATTCACACTGTCTTTATGACGAGCAAGGATTGACACACATATATATGTTAACAAACAGTGATTAATTTCATATTAATAACACATCCTCTATGTGACACAGATATCGGAAAAGTGAAACATCGCCCGATAATAAAACTGTTTATTACTCCAGACCATTTTTCATTAACATTTTTAAAGGACACATTGAAGCTTCTTTTACGTTTTGTTAATAAATTGTAAGTGAAGTGAAAAAAAGTCTATTACAATTTCTTTTCTCAGGTGATATCACTCTTATCTGCGGCAACCGAGGGCGCACCTCCGTCGACTGTGGCATGCATTGAGAGGGCTGTTGACATGCTTAGGACCTCCGAACTCTATTCACCTCAAATGAGGGATGACTCTAAAATGCGCGTTGAAGACCCTATCGCTACAGACCTCATCGGAGCCTTACTGTCGGTGAGTTGAAATCCTGTAACATAACTTGACAATAGTAAAGCTTTTCCCCAAATAGGTATACTTTGTTATTGTTGTATATAATTCAGTGTTTACTGTTATCTTACCTAAACACATAATGGTGTACCACAAAAGTGTAATAATTCTAAAATAATAATCCTTATTGATGTTGTGGGTTCACATAACGACTACAGATAATAAATATTTATATTAGGTTTATATCGATGATATGATGGTTTACAACACTATTTAAATTTATTTTATTTTATTATTTTGTTTTTTTATATGTAAAACTTGTGTAGATAGTGGCGATTTTAGTATTTATGCACGTAATGATGTTTATGTATGTACTAACATTGGTATTTATTTGTTTACGATCCTGTTCGCCTGGGGAAGAGGGAGCAAGTGAACACAAACCTATTCTTTATGGTAGGAGGTTTGCAATTACAAGTCTGTCTATGTCTATACCTTCAAACATATAGACTCTTTAGATAGTACATAGATCTTTGTGATTCATGCTTTCGTCTCTAATTACACAGGGCTCATTTTTAAAGGGTATTTTGAGTAATTTTAACTAAATTGATTGGTATGTTTTCATTTAGTAATATTTATCTATTTATTGTATATATTTACATATCTAATTATACTGAAAGGGTAAGCTGATGATCGTTTTAACTGGCTCTTTAAGCAATAGCTAAACTTTTGCACAGTGGAAATATGCACTTAGTGAGTTATTTACTAAACACAGCTTTGATATAATGATGATTATACTTAACCGGTATACTAATAAGGGTACATTTATATCAGTAGAAACATACTTAGGATTAATCAGCTTAAAATGAACCCTGGGTAATATTATTTTATTTCGATCTGAGTTCTGTTCAACCTTCTCGTATCTCGTTCAACTATGTACCTATATTGTTTCGCACTATTTTCTAACAAGCCTCTAACAATTCTTAGCATATATCATGTAATATTTTAGAAATACACCATAATATTTCAAACGTTGAATATTACTAACAATTACTAAAATGACAACTACTAATACTGCTAAATACTGTTATTTGTTTTTGAAAAAATATTATGATTACTGAATATTTTTAATGTTACAGTTAATTTACTGCGTATTTACTCGATAAAAAAGGATAGCATGCCAATAAAACAAACATCTCGTAAAATAATCTAGATTTTTAAAGCATGGTTTAATTCATACATGATTAAAAGAATACCACACACGAAGAAACACAAAAAATATATACACATTTAAAAATGTTATTTTAATTACAGCAAGGGCCCACCAACGTGTTGTCATCTCGACGAAGCAGCAATGATTCCACTGTCGTCAGGTCTCAAACCAACAGGACCAATATCAAGCACAAGGTAACCCTCTTAATATTAGGTTTATAGCCAAATTCTAGCACAAATGTTTAGGTACATGAGTTCAATTACTGCGAACTCTTAAGCAAAGTCAAATACCCATGCATGAGAATTATCAAACCGGCAAGCTGTGGTACATTATATATTAGTACACCTATGCCTTACGTTTACTTTGTGAAATACATGCGTCATTGTATGATGTTACAGTTTATCTTACTCCGTATTCCAAGTATTTATTCATAAATATATGCGTGTAAAATGTTTTACACATATTGCACATAAAATCTCGTCGATATAAATATTTTTCACCGCGATTTGCGTTTCCGATTCTGAATTTGCGGCTGTTATTGTAGAGAGATGCAGGTAAATTCTGTGTAGAGATGTAAATTAATTCTAATATTTCCTGGTGATAACGATAATTAGGTAATATTCCATCACCAATTGTTGCATTGATGCTTTGAAACATCTGCCGTCATTTTTTTTTAAAACCTTATGCTACGGAATCTTTTAAAATGTACAATATTTTAACAGGAGAACATTTCCATCTTCATCGTGAAATGGTCGCCATCTTTATACTTCACAAACAATTTTGCACAACTCCATAAAGTTATATTTAGCAAACAGAAATGTGATCAGAAAAGCTCAATATCGAGGTGTAGGCAGTGCCTACTTGTTTATGAACATCATGGACGATGTCTTCTAACGGCGTAGGTCAATACCACACCTTTCCTACATTCGCTTGCGTGGGTGTTTGCACGTCTCGAGTTCTCGATTTACTTTAATTGATTTCCACTATATTTCCTATATATATATATATATGACATCCTATCTACTTAGTATTTTACGTGGATTTAGGATTAAGTAACTCTTTTTATTCTTATACAAAATCTTTTAGGTTTTAATCATTAATCTTTTAGGTTTGAATAATTGAGATTTCATAACTTTTTAAGAAAGAATCTTTAACCAGGACAGGATACCATAAAAACCATAACCACAGCAAGGACAATTTTAGGATTCAGGAACAAGGTAAAAAATCTGGTTTTTCGTAACTTAAAATGATTGCTCCTACTAATACGATTTCAATGTTTTGGGCGCCACATGGATTGCAAAGGAGATAAAGGACGCCTACCTGATTCTTGTTATCATCTATCCTTATGCTAGTTGTATCTATAGTTTCAAGCTTCACATACGAGTAATTTTGGGTATTGTTTTCCAGACAACAGGTCAGCTCCGCGAGCTTTTGGACACGGCTCTAAGCTGGGACTTCGAGATCTTCCGACTGGAGGACTTGACTCGCGGGCGGCCTCTGGCGCACCTGGGACTGGCGCTCATGGGCGGCCGCTTCGACGTGTGTGCCACGCTTGAGTGTGACGAGCGCACGCTGCTGCACTGGCTTACCATCATCGAGACCAACTACCACGCCGTCAACACCTACCATAACTCCACGCACGCCGCCGACGTGCTGCAGGTACCTATGACAAGTGCGGTTTTTAGTCGGTATTAGTCCAACATACATGGAAATCCATGAGGATGTTTCACACGCATGTTAGTAAGTAGTGCCTACATAGGTTTATCAAATCATCCACTGCCTGATGTCACTTACAACAGTAGATCATCGAGCTGTAGGTACATTTTGATTTGTGGGGAATTATATTATGTTGTATAGTGATTAAAAGAGCTTTTTGTTTCTTAGAAAAATGTTGCTCGCACTTTCAATTCAATCACGGGGCAGCTATAGGTAATAAGTCTCTATTTTTATCTCTAGCGTCATCATTACGTTATCCTGGCAAGGAAAGAAATTAAACCAAATCGGGATCTTTTTTTATTGTAATTAATAGAAAAAGTTTTGGGTAGCTATCTATACAAACATCCAGAACTGTAGGTAGGTCAAAAAATTGTTAGGTGCGGAAATCAAACCGCTACTCACGTGTCAGTCACTGTGTAGTACGCGCGACATAACTTGGCCGGACTGAAGTTAGCTGATTGTCAGTGTTTAGTTGCGCAGTACAAAATTTATAATCTAAACGGCTTCAAACGGCCAACTTCACCCTGGCCAATATATTCCGCGCATACTTTACCAATGATGCCGTCAATACTTAAGGTGATAATGTTCGCAGGCTGTGGCGTACTTCCTGGAGAAGGACCGGCTGAAGAGCGTGCTGGAGCCGCTGGAGGCGGCGGCGGCGCTGGTGGCGGCGGCGGCGCACGACGTGGACCACCCGGGCACGTCGTCGGCCTTCCTGTGCAACGCGCGCCACCCGCTGGCCGTGCTCTACAACGACGTCTGCGTGCTCGAGTCCCACCACGCCGCGCTCACTTTCAAGCTCACACTCAGTTAGTACAACCCAGCTTTTCTGCTTTCTCCCCTCATCATCAACCCATATACCTACTATCCCACTGCTGGGCACGGGTCTCCTCTCAGTATGAGAGGGATGCCATAGTCCACCACGCTGGCCTGCGGGTTGGCAGACTTCACATGCCGTCGAGAAAATCTCTTAAGCATGCAAGTTACCTCACGATGTTTTCCTAATAATTACGCACATGATTTCGAAAACCAGACCTTCCTTTGATTTTCAATTATCATACTCTAACTACTAATGATCAGGCACTCCTCTCTTTCATATTATATACAAAATTTATCTTCCCTTGTCACTGCAGACGACGACCGCGTGAACATATTCAAGAACCTGGACCGCGACACGTACAAGCAGGTGCGGCACAACGTCATCGACATGATCCTGGCCACGGAGATGACCAAGCACTTCGAGCACCTCGCCAAGTTCGTCAACGTGTTCTACGCCAAGTCCAGCGGCAGCAAGGAGGATAATATGCACACCGATGTGAGTACCAATCCACGCCATCGGATGCGTTTGCCTGATTATTCAAGTCGTGGTATGGAGTTTAATAATCAATTAATTTATGTTAACTTTACACAACTTTAATCTATATTCATCGTCAACCTCACCATGATCCTCAAAATCATCACTATGAACATCGAGATCATCAGTATATATGGTTAAAATAAACATACAGCATCGTTGTTATACTTATCTTCACCATAACCCTCATTATCATCATCGCCGTCATTTTAAACGTCTTATGATCATCATCTTATAACTCGTCATCGTCATCACCATTATGGTTATCATCATCGAAATGAACGTCATCGACTAATCATCATCACAATCATCATCATCTTCAACATTATCTTAGTCATTTATAATCAAACAACAGAAGCCTCGTGGACCTTGATTCAAGTACCTAGTGCCTGTTTCATAGCTTACCGATAAGTTCCCGTTAAATTAGCTGACAGATAACACAATTTTTGTTCCATTTTTTTATTTATTCGACAGTTAGCGGCTATCCAGAGGTGGTGAAACAGGTCCTAAGTATTTCATTTCATTTTCAGCAAGAGCCCCTGGCGCTGGACACTACAGCGCTGTCGCTGCCAGAGAACGTCGTCCTGGTGAAGAGGATGATGATCAAATGTGCTGACGTGTCCAACGCGTCGCGACCGCAGAAGTTCGCCTTTGAGTGGGCTAGGAGGTAAAACCATTTTTAGATACACTCATAAAAAAGTCTTGTATGTTGGCTATGGGTTACACTTAATTCTTTAACCTCTCACACGCTTAGAATGCAACCTATGCGAAAATGTGCAGTATGCAGGTGCATATATGACTATTATTGCCATCCTTTTCGTTTCCCTACAATTTTTGCAAATTAGAGCAGGAAAAATATAGTTTTACGAATTTCCATGATAAAAAAATCGCCATTTTTTAGTTTGCACATATGGTGTGCAAACTACATTTACCGGGTTAAATAATAATAAATCTTTATTGTTATCCATTAAAGTCACAAATACATAGAAGCCCTGTCTCCTGAACTAGGCCGATAGCCTGTATCTCAGGAAACAGTTCCTTCCCTAGTTACATGACTCAACTAATGATAGGATACAGATGTTACAAGTAGGTAGATAAAGTAAAATAATATAAAAAGAAGATATTGTTATAGAAAAACCTGTGCGCGAAGTGTGTACTTTTGTGTGTTTGTGTGTGTGTGTGTGTGTGTGTGTGTGTGTGTGTGTGTGTGTGTGTGTGTGTGTGTGTGTGTGTGTGTGTGTGTGTGTGTGTATGTGTGGGTGTGTGTGTGTGCGTCTGTGTGTGGGCGCGCGCGCGCGCGTGTGCGTGCGGGTGAGTATGCAGGTGTGCGTGCGGGTGAGTATGCAGGTGTGCGTGTTAGCGTCAGCAGAATGAGAGAGCAGATTCAACTTTATGAAAATATATTAGTTGTTACCAGGTTTTCAATTTTTTCATAGTCTGAGTTGTTGAGCCAATTTTGTAAATACTTTTTAAAATTGTGATTGCTTAGAATATGCATGTTTGTGGTAGCAACTTTATTGTATATACGTGGAGCGGCAGAGTTGTAATGCCGTTGTGCAAAAGTGGATTTTACGGGAGGAACTGGACATCGAAACCTTCTTTTGGTAGCTGGCAGGAGTTGCGGAATTGTTGTGCGGTGATATCTGCGAAGCACCTCATATAGGTAAATTTTGCGGACTGAAAGTACACCAGTAAGTTTGTAGACATCTGTTGTCGGATGACGGTATGGGAGAAACATAAGGACTTTAAGGATCGCGCGTTGGGCGCGTTCTAGTTCAATTATAATTGTCTTGGCCGCTCCACCCCAGGCACAGATGCAATAGTTGAGAATACATTCACAGAGTGCTTTATATGTTGATATTAGAAGTTTAGTTGGTGCGACGGTTCTAAGCTGCTTAAATATGTAAATCAATTTCCGGAGTCGGCCACTGAGACTCATGATCTGCTGTTCCCAATTTAAATTCTCGTCTACTAATATCCCTAGGTATTTAACACAACTGGATCTCATCAATGTATCACAAGTACAGGGACTTTGAGCATCACAATTACCATGATGGTATAAGTTGCAAGGAAAAGTATGAATTTTTATACTAAATTGCTGTTCAGGACGAGAAGTACTGGTCTTGGTAAAACATAAGTAGGTTGTTTTAGCAGTGTTCAACGTTAAAAGATTTTCCTCAAGCCATCTTGTGACGCTTGATAGGCCCCGCTCTGTTAGTGTCCGTACATGTTCCCAGGAGCGTCCATGAAATAAAATGACAGTGTCGTCCGCGAACATAAGAGTTTCAGCATTGGGTATGGCGATGTTGGCGAGGTTATTTATATAGGTTAAAAAAAGCGTCGGACCAATCGTACTTCCTTGTGGTATGCCGAAAGAGCAAGCAGCCGCTTCACTGGTATGCTTATCAATCCTAACACGCTGCTCCCTACCCGCAAGATAGTCCTGGAACCACTGTAGTACGTGGCCTCTGACACCAATGTAACAAAGCTTCGATAAAAGTATGGGAATCGAAACGGTATCGAAGGCTTTTTTTAAGTCCAGGAAAACCCCAATTACTTTCTCTCCCGCATCTACGTATTTAGTTATTATTGACGTCAACTTCAACAGGGCATCGTTCGTCGACACTCCCGTTCGGAAACCAAATTGGTGGTCATTTAAAAGTTTATTTTTTCCTAGGTAGTTGACGAGTTTTTTGTTTACCAATTTTTCAAGTATCTTCGACAAACAAGAGAGCAATGAGATTGGTCTATAGTTTGAGGGTGTACGTTTGTCATCTGACTTGTGAATCGGAGAAACAATTGCTATTTTAAAAATGGCTGGAAAAATACCTTGTCCTAAACTAAGATTGCACAGATGGGTAATAGGTGCTGCCAGTGTCATGCTGGCCAACTTAATTAACTTGCTCGGGATTTTATCGAAGCCAGGCGCACTATTCGTTTTCAGGGATGCTATAATATTGTGTATTTCTTGTGGGTCTGTAGGAGTAAATGTCATAGACCCCGGTGAACTGGGTTTCGTGTTAGCTGTTAAACTGTTGGCCAGCTCGGCTACGGTTTTCTTCAATTTGCGAAGCGTCGCATCAGCCAGCTCACTACCAATTGTTGTAAAATATGTATTTACTTTATTTAGCGACTTTATAGGTGTGTTATCAATGCGCAATAATTCGTTTGGTGGCTCCTTATTTTTTTTCATATTACAAATGTCCTTTATTACATTCCATGTTTGTTTTAAATTTTTACTATTTTTTTCAAGCTCTAATCTGTAGTACTGCTTTTTTAAAGATTTTATAATTTTGTTGCAGATATTTCTATACTTTATGTAAATTTGACGTGCCTGTTCACTATTCGGTTGTTTTCTCATTATTTTATGTAATTTGTCTCTTTTACGAATTGATCGTACAACGCCCATGGTAATCCATGGTTTCAGTGGGGTTTTTCTTTTTGGCCTGATTCTAGGTTTCATGCAATCATTTGTAATACTTGTAATTGTGTTAACAAGATATTTGGAGGCGAGGTTGACATCATCTATTAAATAGTAATCCGACCAGTCTACCTCACCAAGTTTCATATGCGCAGCGTTTAAGTCCAAAATCATGCCCAGCTCAGCAGTTTTAGTCTTAATAGATTCTGCTTGACATATACTTAACAGGATGGGACTGTGATCCGTTAGCTCAGGAAAAACTAATGTTTGCCATTTTTCCTTTGTTCGAATCATGAAGTGGTCCAAGCAACTGCTTATTCTGGTTGAATAGGTTATGCCCTGCTGGAGGCCATGCGATGCTAGCAGACATAGGTAATCACTTGAGCAACCATTACACGTCAATGTATTGATATTAATGTCCCCAGTAAAGATTATGTCCTTGTTGCGAATTTTTTTAAATAACTCATCTAATGCTGTAAGGTATGGTTGAAGATTTGTATAGCAAGGGGGGCGGTAGGAACAGACAATACTAAACTTGTTAGTCTCTAATATTAGGCAATTGCTATCTACCATGTCCGGTTCAGAGGCCATGATATATATTTCTGACCGAACATAGGCCACTATGCCATCATTTTGGTTGAGGTTCTTTCGGGTCATGTACATATTGTAGTCTTTTAAATAGGGTGGCACAGCCCCTTTTTTCGTCCAACACTCTGTGAGAATTATGATGTCTATAATTATATCAATGGTTGTTATAAACGCAAGCAATAGGTCAAAATTACAGTAAATGCTGCGTATGTTTAAACATAAAACACGGAGGGAGTTAGTACCTCTGGAATTATCTAGAACCAGCCGACATTGAGATGAATCTGTGAGCCTAACACAGTCAACCTTGCCTGTATTATCAAGCTCATTAACTATGTTAGAATTAAAGAAATTAAATTTTTATTTAATAGTAGAAAATGACACTTAAAATGTGTTCGGGAATGGTAATATGGCTGAGAATTAGGCGTTATTATAACAAGGACAAAATACTCTATGTGTTCAGAACCGATTAATGAACTGACTAATAGCGTCGATTGAACTGTTGTTGTTGTTGAACCTGCATATATAATATGTTTGTTTTTATGTCTTGTCGATTGCGTGTACGTGCGTAAGTGTGTATGTGTAGTTTGCTTGTGATGACTGGGGAGAATATATGATTTAAGTATGAGTAACTTTGGGATAATAGAAAGCGCACAGACTAAAATACTAATTAATACATAATGCATTAAAACTAAGATAATATAAAAATGGGGCATGCAGTAATCGGAAACTAGTCATACTTTACTCAGTTTTTTAAGGTCACTTTCAGTGTCAATCCTTATTTGTGGTGTTCCTTCAGCTTTCCGCATGAAAACCCGACCATGTGAAGTCCAACAGAATGCGTAGTCGTTATCCTTGGCAAACATTCTGCTCATATAGAAAATTTTCCTCGCTTGGGTAGTAAGAGTTTCTGAGATATATATTGGTGTTGAAGCGCCTTCAATTGCTAGATGGGCTGTACCTAGTTTATTGTCTTTATTCACTCTATTAAATTTTTTCAAGGCATCAGTTACTTTTTCTTTTATCAGACAGCTAGTGAATTCCACGAGGATAGGTTTGTTGGTACCAGATGTTGTGTTGACCCGAAATATATCTCGGATGTCTCTTGTTTGGACATCAATGTTGAGTACATTGCTTATTTTTTCAACTACATCAATAAGGTCCGTCTTAGTTTCTTTCCCACTTAATTTCGGGATGTTTCGCAGCTCAATACCAGCAGATTTTTGACTTCGTTCAATATATTCCAATTTAGTTTCGAGGCTCTGTATATGTTTTATTTGTTCTCGCCTTTCATCCTCCAAGGTCTTCAGCTTCTCAGTAATGTCATCGTACTGAGATGAAACGTATTTAACGGTCTTGCTTAGTTCTCTGTTCTCATCTCTTAGTTCGTTGATAGATATAAGAATCTGATCAAATTTACTCTGCTGCGTGTCGGTCCAACTTTTAAGAAGGTTCAGGATTTCTGTTTTGAATGATTTAAGCTCATCCTTGTATTCTTGATCATGTTTGCGCTTTGGTACACGGGTGCTAATGTTGCAGGAAAAGTCGTCGCTGTTTTCACTATCCCGACCACATAAAGCTATGTTTGGTTCAGACTCATAGTGATGTAACGGGTCCTTTTTTGGGGGCGAAGAAGACGCAGCCGGTGGTGGAGTGCGATTAATAGGCATACTGGCGATCGAGACGTAACGAAATGCGTAGTAACACTTGTGATAGATCCGCCAAGCGACTCAGGGCGCTGTCCGCCTGGTGTTGTGACTGACTGACCGATGTGGCCAGTTGACTCCTCCCCCTGTCGCTTGCGCAGGCGGAGTTAGAGGTGGCGTCAGTGTACAGCGTAGTCCGTAGGCGCGGTTAGCGCTAATGAGCTCTGTCCTTATTCGGCAATTACTCACGGTGAACTATTTCACAATTTGCTCCACACGAGTTATGCGCGCCTGGTAGCCGAGTACGATTTAACTGAATTATTTTAGTTAATTTAATTAAATAAAAGACCACGAAATCAACTTAAAACACGTCTGTAGGGTACAGAGGTCCGGAGGGAAGGGGATCTTTGCTAGGATATCTTTAAATGCTACAAGCTTAGCATGCAGCATTGAACTTGTATAGGAAATCTAGAAACAGGGATATTTCAGTAGATATTAAAATAATTCCCGGTACCCTCAGCTCATCATCAGCTTATTCCAATTCCTTGTAATCAACCAAATTCTCGTACATTCCAGGATCGCGGAGGAGTACTTCCTACAGACGGACGAGGAGAAGGCGAAGGACCTGCCCGTAGTGATGCCCATGTTCGACCGAGCCACCTGCTCCATCCCGCGCTCGCAGATAGGCTTCATCGACTACATCATCATTGACATGATGGAGGCTTGGGCTGGTCAGTGCACCTTACAAATAATTCTGGCAATTTTATAGTTCCCTTCCAGGTGGAAATTCTTTTGTTCGACAGTTGTTTTCCATGGAATTTGTCACGAAAACAAAGTACCTACCTAAGAAGTTTCAGTAAAAATATTCAGACAGCTTGAAAATTTTCAAAGGAAATTCGTCTATGTTACCACCGCTCCAAAAACTTATCTTCATGTACTTATTCCACAGCTTTTATCGACATGCCAGAACTAGTGAACCACGCCCGCATGAACCACGCGCGCTGGCGCGAGCTGGACGAGGCGGGCGTCACCACTCTGGCGGACGTCCGGCGAGCGCAGCGCCAGAACACCATGCACGCGCCGCTCAACAGCGCGCCGCAGCCCACCGCCGAGGAGTAGCGCGCTGCCGAACAACTGAACGGAACTTACGGGTGACTGATACGGACCGCGGAGACTAGCGCTGGACGATTTAAATAAGGAATCGAGTAGACCCACCCGCTGATATCACCATTTTGAATTCAGAATATCAAATTATTTTTGTGAACTCCGGGGGTGATCTCCCGGTGATGCGCGGGTGGACCGAGTTTGGATGTCAACGTTATAAGTCTGAAACGGATCATTGGCACTAGGCTGCCAGACGGATGTGTCCGATAATACGCTTATTTTATACTTATATATCCGTGTTAGTGTGGATATCACTGAAATTATAATTGTTGATATCTACTTTTTTAAGTAGTTGTATTTATTAGATAATATTGAATCCAAATATTTACTACATTAATGTATCAATGGATTTTATTATCTGTCCACAGATGGCATGATATTGCCTGGCTTTGTGTACTTAATTGATACTTCAATCCGATAAATGTTTACTAATTATTTACTGAAACATTAATCAGTGTCCCTGAGCTTATAACCCTATATGTATAGAGTCAGGAGACAGCATATTATGACTATTATATTGTGATTGTCCTTTTGACGAAAGCCTCTTTCTTATAACATTAACGGTGAGGGGCTTAATGTATTGCTTCAACCTATACTGTCACACTAATCGTGTCGTCTGTGGAATCACTAGACAATCGGCATAATCCACTAAGTGTTGTATTCAAGTTGCCATATACACGGGTAGGTATTTTAGTTTATTACATAATGTATGTAATGTAATAATATTTTACAATGTCCGTGATATAACTGCCATGCCATATTAACTATTGGCCATGTTTCATTCATTAGCGCTGTCAACGATCATATCTCACTGCATCCCATGACAGTATATTCACCACACTAACATTTTAGTTACCTACTGATAGAATGATTGATGCTTTGTAAGGGCATACATATTATTATGAATTTTCAATCGAACGAAATGTTACTTACTACTTATACAGAATTTGTATTAAAAATCTGATGCAATCTGGAATTCTCAGTAGGTAGGTCTAAACCCCACGAATTCCCTAATAATGCCCTTACTTTTAGAATCGTATCAAACATAAAAAGTATTTCTCTACTTCTTATATTGTTATACTATTGAACAATTGGTCCATTTATACACTTGAGCTTTCAAAGAAATCCTATTTTTATATAAAAAAACTTTATGTAGTACACTTTTGGCCTCAACCATATCAAAATTCCAAATTTGTCGAATGATTTTGATAAAAAACTGTTGAATATTCTACCTGGACTTTTTCGTTTCATTCCTGGGGAATATTTTATAACATTTTATACTTAACAATTATAAATGTTAATGTTATTTATTAATAGATATATTAGAACACTTGAATATTTCTTTAAAAGTAATTTATTGTATTCGAATAAGGTCTAACGTAAATGTAATAGCGATTATTGAATTATGTATTCGTCTATATGACGCTGGTATTTAAGAGATGTACTGTAGCTGATAATACGATTAAAATGAGATCATAAAATACGCTTCCTTGTGCTCAATGTCATACATAGCGGTCTAATGTTAATGTTATACATACCTACTTCAATATTCGTCAACTTTATACATAATATTATTACGTAGTTCGATTTGCTACTCCAATATTATACTGTATTTGATTAGGTCGCGGTGTTCAATCTTATATTATTATTAATTAATACGAAATCTACCAAAACGTACTTTTTTCGCCTACTAACAAATTCTAATGATCAAATTAGTTAATTTTTGTTATAGTTAGCTCAATTTAATTAGATTTAAATGATTATAAATTCTTGATTTGGGATGTCTAAGAGTTTAGAAAGTCCGCTTGAGTTGTTTGGATATCTTTATGTTAATTTAGACGAATCAAGACCTAATCCAACAGATTTCTATTTATATTGAGTTTAATGTAAGTTGGTCATGTTTGAGAAGTTGATAACTATTAAGATGCCGGGGGCTGGTCCCCATGTTTAAATGTGGAATAGATAAAATTACATTGTTGTGAATTTTATATGCGGAGACATGTGTGCTATGCATAACTTGTATAAGTACCAATTAATTAATGTTAATATAAATGAATAAAGATACAAAACACTTCACAAAGAAGTGAAGTAACATGTTAGTGTCATTTATTTTCGTTTTTTTACGCACAATTTTGGTTATATTTTGTTACATTTTCCATTTTCCCAATAAAATAAATAACAAAATGCGTTTAATGCGAATTAAAAAAATACAATGATGTCCATAAAACATTTTATTATAAACAATAATTATTAAAAAAAAACATTCTTTATATAACTTAATACAATTGCAACATTGCGGTATCATAAATGCAATTTTCTTTACACTTCCGCTCATATTTTAACTTGAAAATGACGTAATGTTTGCAGTTACCCTTTTTACGACATACAAGAAAAAGGTTAACATTTAAACATTACTTAACAGCAAATAATATATTACTTTGAGACATAACGTGAAATTCTGTACAATATTATATATTATTTGAAGTTCATCTGAGTAACTTTCAGTTATTTAATCTACTTTTAAATTGTATACAAAATCAGATATTCGTTAAAAAAGCTGGAATGGAAGTTTTCTTTCTACAAGTAACTTTTATAAATATAATATGACATTAAGACAACACCATAGTAATTCGTTTATGTGCACAATAAATAGTTTTGACCAAATAAAAAACCTAGGAAGGTAACAAAAGTGAAATAACGGATGATTCAATTCACAATACAAAATACTTGATGATCAACGAAAACAAAATCAATTTTCTTTCGTCCAGTTACGTAAACAAACATATCTAGATTTCATTTGGTCAAAAACTGAAGTAACATAGTTTATATAATAAAAACTACATTTATTTAGTCTCACCCTGTACATGAAATGGATTTGAGGCCGTGGACTCGACGAGGAACTACGGCGAGGCCACAAAGGCATTACTAAAGGACGTTATTTGAAAAAAATTTATGTTTCGAAACTGTCAATTCATGTTTTTTTTTCACAGTCCGCTCTTCCCGGGGCCACAGCCTAGAAAGTTCTAATTCTCTCGCGAACTTATCTAACTGAACACATCAGACTATCACCATCCTCGATTACCCTCGTTTCTTTACATACAAACTCCAAATCGCTCTAAGTACTAATTTAAAAGTTTCCGTAGATGTAGAAATGGTTGCTTATCAATTCGTTTTATATTTAGTAACATATCGTTCAGCCATAAAGTTCAATTCGGCGTGACAATGAACGTCAGGTACTTACACGCGCCTTGAAAATCGAATTTAGAGATATTTTAATTTACACTCATATATGTATATCTTTAAGGTTTAGAATCCAAAACACATCAAGAACGACAATTCAATATTAATACACTTATTTACAAAGGCATGTTTATTAGCCAAGTCCTAAGTAACAATGGGGACTGACTATATTTTTTCTATATACCTACATATTTCCAGTCACATAGCGAAGTAGTATTATTTTCCTCATTTTACAATAATAGTATTCGATTATTATCAAATACAGTATTTAAGACAAATGTACATTTTTACCAAATACCGTGTCATTTTACCCAAAGAAATATTAATAAAAATAATACGGCATATATCAAAAAGAATTCATAACAGTTACAGTCAAGTGCTTCACAAATATTTTCCCTTTTCAAGTACTTTATTTATTTATTCATATTATATTTTAATATCTGGCAATACACATACACAATATTATATTTTAGAACATGTCCTACAAATCTTTAAAGAATTATTATGTTACAATTTTAAAGTTTAAATCAAAATCGTTATTGAGAGAATATACAGAAGAAACTAAAAATATTTCATCCACCTGCAAAATCAGTTGAAATTATACATATTTTGATCAAATAAGACAACAGTCGACACTTCCAGATTATAAAAAAAGATGCAATTATTTTCAGTTGAATATTTTTTACAAACATTAGACAAGTACAATAGCTATTTGTAGCTCTCGTTTCAACATAAAGTCGTCGTAAAACATTATCCCAATAGCTTTAGCCATCACTAAAGATTTTTCCAGGAGTTTGCTACAATTTCGAATAAAAACGGTCCAATTTTATGCCCTACGGTCTATTTTTAAACGAAAATGTTCCAGCACTTTTGTGTAAAAATTAGACTCAAGCACACCGAGATCGCGAAGAAAATATAACATAACGGAGTACGATGAAAGAGGAATCCTTTACTTCACCCTGAATAAAACCTTTACCATTACATAACACCTATTTAAACGTCTAATAGCACTACACTTCAGTATAAAGGAATTCTCAGATTGTCGATTGTCTCTTTCCCACTAATAATAACAGAAAGAGACAATGCTTTTACTTCCGAGACGTATAAGTATTCGAAATACGAAATGTAGTGCCGGTACAGATTGTAAAGAATGATTCATCACCTGAATTTACTCAAGTGGGCGCTATATGGTGGGAGGTGATCAGGTCACCTCCGGTCGCCGTGTCGCACCGCTAGATGGCGATAGGCTTATCGCGACACTGCTCAACTACGTAGTTAGTGAAGCGCTTCAGGAACTTTGGATACTCTCGCTTATAGACTGCTCTGAGCACTCCAGCAGGCGCCCAGCCTCCTGGATTCACTAAAAGATAAACAGGCATGTTAGTTAATGACGAATTTTCCTATTTATACAGTTTGTGTTGACTTATCAGTATGACTGGCGATTTGAATTCACAGTTACTTTAACATACAGCTGAAAATTTGTATTGCTAATAGGTGCGCGCTGCTGCGAGACGACTGGTGAGATATTATTTCGCTATACCAATTTAAGCATTATGTCAAAAAGTTTAACGTTGAATTTTACTGATACGGTTGTTATACTATTGCAATAAGTGTATTATATAAAGCATTTACCTGTGCTGCAGTAAGCGATGCTCGTCGTGATGTTATTTCGGGTGGGCTGTTCACCAGCTGGGTATGTGGTGCGGCACGCCAGACATACTGTCACGAAAAGGCGAATACACGCGCCAGTATTTGCCTGTAACGTGCAAAATTATGACATCAGACAAACCCTATCTACAAACCCATTCTTATATTTAAAAGCAGGGCCGCATTTAAGGAGGGGCAACAGGAGCTACTGCCCCGGGGCCTCCACAAAAGAGGGGCCCCCACAATAGAGACTTCGAAAAAAAACTTAAATTCCGTCTACCTTTGTACAAACATGATTATGACTATTTATTGAAAAACTCGACTGAAAAAAAAATCCTTTTATTTGGATAATAATTTGGGGCCAGGGGGGGGGGGGGAGCTCTACTCCTTTGTTGCCCCGAGGCCTCTACATCTCTAAATCCTCCTCTTAACCCAGCCCTGTATAAAAGGGACCACCTCCATTGGTATCACTATCTGTATAAAGTCCCTTTTCCTTCTATTGCAGACAAAATACAGTCTTTAACATGGTTCCGTTTAAGCGTTTAAGATTGTATTTTTTACGTTACATTAAAAGCAAGCCAAGAATATTAAGTAACACAGAAAGATGAACTACATTAATAATTAAAATAAAATCATGTTTTCTAATATTTACGTGAATGAAATATTAAATAAATACATATATTGACTCCCGATTTTTCGGAGCATCCATAGTCAGGGGTAACAAGTGTTGATTGTCTAAATCTGATGCGGATAGTCTATAATCTTCCTAGATAACTCTCCTTTCTAAAAAGCGCATTAAATTGACCGCACCATTGACTGCCCTCCTCTCAATTTTCGTATCTTTCCTGGCCATCCAAAGGACGTCTGGTAGATATCGCTTTTAGCGATAAGACCGCCATTGTACCCTTAGTGTTTAAAAATTGTTGGGTGTTGTTTTTTGATATGGCGTACAATAAAGATTATTCTATCTATCTATCTATCTAAAATCCGTACATAAACATAGACAATCTCAGTGCAGCGGAGGAATATAATCCCCCGCTGATTTGTTGATGAAATTGTTGTAGGTATGGTTGTTATTATTAAAATATAATGTATTACCGGATAGTCGGCGTTGGTAGTGGAATGATTGGTGACGGCGTAGGTGTTGTCGCTGGCCTGCCGCACGTGGGACCAGAACAGCGCGTCCCGCTGCGACGCCGGCCAGATGCGCTTGAACGTCTGGTGGAACACCAGCGCGTCCGACGAAATCTCCTCCACTATCGTCATCGTTTCTAACGTAGCTGTAAAACAACAAACAATTATATCTATACTAGCTTTCCGCAGACAGCTTCGTCCGCGTGGTCTTGGTATTTCTTATAACTTTCATCCCCTATTTCAACCCCTTACAGCCCTTTTTCAGCAGTAAAAAGTAGCCTATGTCCTTTCACAGGCTCCAGACTATCTGTGTACCAATGTTACGGTGATTACCTTACTTAAAAAAACCTTATAATTTAAATAAGTATTGCGTTGCTGTTTATAATATGAGTGGAAATGCCGCTATGATTCATGATAACAGCGACAGTCGACAGACTGTATGTTTTATTGTATTATATTACATTAAAATAATATTTTTGCTGTCAAGATAATCCCACGAACAAGTGTTTTATAATTTTATATTAGAATTCTCAAAGGCTTGCTGTACAACTACAGTGGTCGGCGAACGTCAACTGGGCGCTAAGTCCCAGAGTTCAAACTGCTACTAGGAATTTCACTGAAAAACCGAACAACACCGGGAATCGAACCCAGGACCTCTACCGTAGCAATAGTAAGTACGACAAATGAGGCAGCCAGCGGGAAACGGCATAAATAAAAAAACAAAGACACAACATCGTATGAGTCACACTCCCACAGGATACGCACAACACAACGTTATTTCGGGTTTAATGATATAACCGATGATATATAGCCGCAACATGTCTGTACTTCAAGGCCTAATTAAAGGCGCAAACCCACCGCCACGCACGTAGGGGCTACGCACGTGCGTCAAGCTCCGCTTTGCAAGGAAATGTATAGAGCCGTTTCCACTGCAACCCACGGACACGCACACGCTCCGCACGAATTGACGTCATGACACACGCGTAGCTTGCTCGGATATGTCGCCCACGTAGCTCAACGCAATGCACGCTGTGTACGCGGAACACGAATTCGGGTATAGCGTGAGCTGCGGTGGAAATGTAGACCGTCGTTGTCAAATAAATGTACTCACACAGCTAAAATGCACCGCGTGGAGGCAGACAGCGTGCGCCGCGGTGGGTTTCGGCCTTAACTTTAATTACAATAATAATACTCACTTTCCCACTCGTATCGGTACCGCGGGTTGAAGAAGTAATGGCACATCTCGCGCGCGGTCACGCCGCGGACCTTGTGCATCGCCTTCAGCGGGTCTGTCACCATGCCATCCACTTCCATCTCCCTGACAAATCGCAGAACAAAATTGACATAAGACTACTGGAATTAAAACCTCTTTAAACTATCCCTAGAATAATGCTAAAGAGATTGCGAACTGGTCCTTATCGACACTAACGGTGACGACCTATAATTACGGGCTTACATACCAAATACCATCACGACTGTATTCCCCTGTATTAGAGGCGTACTAATGTACATCCACATTTCGTCGGTATGTTAAGGTCCCCATGTAATAGGGGGTGAGCCTATTGCGGGCACAAATCCAGACTCCGAGCTGCTACTGGGAATTTTACCAAAAACCCAACAACCCTGCTGCACTGCACTAGACCAACGAGGCAGTACAGGGGTAAGCGTCTATATCCTCGAAGTTAAGTTGTGAAACGTATTGATTATTGTGATAAAATTTAATTTTGATTGATTGATTGTTATGTGATTAAATATCAAATTCGTAGATAAATACATCAGACTTCAAGGAGCAATATAAAATGAAACTGTGTCCCACCACAAAGTCCCAGCATTTTGTCGGATACTGAGCCGATAGCTTTTCAAGAGAATATTAATAATGATCCACCTTTACATTACCAATTTCTGAATAAAGAAACGAAGTAACCTATACTAGGACCATCTAGGATTTTGCGTAGTCTTGAGATACAACGTGAATTTGTAACAGACCGTTGTTGAGAACCGTATATGACAAGGCTTGGGATGATATAAACTTATTCGATTACTCCTACTATACACATTCTACCTCACACAGACCTTTCTGTCTAATATCTTAAGGTTGATGATAAGGACTCAATCTAGAATTTCTATACCAGTCGTCTACTTACCTCCTGTACATCCTCATGTCGCCCTCCTCGGCAAACAACTGCCACCCGATCTCTCCGCCGACGCCTTCAAACGCCGCCTGGATCTGCTCTGTCGATATCCTGTCGATCTGAAAGCATCAATACCAATATTATCATCAAGTGGTTGAAGTTTATTAGGCAAATAGGCACTAATTAAAACCAATTTGAAGACATGAGTGAGAGAAGGAAACAACATTATCTCTATGTCACTCATGAAAATTTTTAGAGATGACTAAATCTGGCACAGTAATTAGATGACCTGTTGATGATAATGATACGCAGCTTCTCGAGATACGTTGCTATAATAGCACATTTCATTACATTTCTCTCCCCTGATTGGAAACACCCCTAATCGCTTGCAAACCTAGAAAATCCTCTTTAAGGATTGATTATAAGTAGCCTGTATCACAGTTATCAAACGATGTGTGTTGCAAGTGTTAATATATTATCTGCTGACATCTGTAAAGTCATTAGATTTAATGTGAAAAAGATAATAGAAATGTTTCCCTTATCGGACCATTAACCCAGAATATAAATACCATGGCATTTTTATGACAAATGACCTAGACTATAGCAATTTCGTGTTAGCATTAGGGACATTTTGGGGCACCGCTTAACTGGATCAGGCTTATTAGAACTTCTACAACAACTAGTTCTTCCAAATAGTAATCAAAACATTACAGACTTAAGACTGGCAAACTTAAATTTAAATTGACCATGATTTTAGCTCTCATATTTATTATCTGTGTTCGTTAGGCAACCGGGACCAGCGGCTTTACGTGCTCTCTGAGGCACGGAGGGGTCTCGCTGTGTTAAGAATAGTCACCCATCCACAGATTAGGTATTCATCCACAGAGATTATTATGTTATTTTTTATTTTGACGCGAATATTTCGTCTTATTTCCAGCTGAAACAAGAAGTTGTAATTGAAGCTGAAATAAGAACAGTAAAATCTGCAAAGAACTTTGTAATGATAATTCTCTTACCTCTGACCACAGTGGATGCACAGTGAGCCGGTTGTCGATGGCCGGGGGCGGCAGCTCGACCTGGTCGCGAGTGTGGACGCTGGGCGGCACCACGCGCGCACACCGCTCCTCCTCCATCTTGTCGAAACCTGTCTCCACTGCATCATAGAACTCGTCGTCCGGCAGTGTGGAGTGAGGACCTTCCTGTAGACAAAACAAAAATTGCTGTAGGGCGTGACTATTCCTGTGTAATGTCAACGTGCAATAGAGGTAATAAAACCTCTTTCTTTTTCATGGCTAAAAAAATGTACGAAGACTTGTTTTGTTCAGCAGCTTATACATTTTATATTATTAGTCTACGAAAATGTAAAGTTATTTAAGTGTAAAAATAAAACCTCCACCACACATTCGGTACTCCAAAGAGAAAAACTCGGGTCTCAATGTAAACCCAGACAACGTCCTCAGTAGCTGATACATAGAAAAATTAAACAGATGAAATTTACATTTCTAAATACGAACGTTTTCAGCTTCTACATTTGCTCGTATATAGTTAGCTACAAAATTAGGTTACCAGTCTAACTTTAGTGAGTTAAATTAGTCAGACGAGGCCAGTCAAGCAAATAAACGAATGAAATTCCCCAAATAAGATCTGAAACACACCAATATTAGAAATGGTAAAACGAAACTCGGTCTGTATGTTCACGACTAAACCTTTTTATGAAAACTGACACTTGTCCGAAGCATCGACGTTTAACTGCAAACGAAGCGACATAAACTGTCTGTGTTGTGGTAATTTCTGTTTGATCGGTGTTCATCGATTTGTACCGTTGACAGCTTTGAAAGGCAGCTGAGGACGTTACCACCGTCTACCCGCGCTATCTACCGATAGGGTTTCGGACCATTGCATATAACCGTCATGGGACAAGGGACGCGACGTCTAAATACCAGCCAATCAAAGAAATTGCGAAGAATTAACTGGAAAAATTAAAGTTATATTTTTGTTGCAGCACAGAAACGTAAACCGTCGTTGCATGATGTAGGAGCATCATCAATTATTAATACAAAACGCAAAGCGAACATGACAACAAAGTGACATCCGTAGCCTCTAGATAATTGTATTCCACGTCGATCCGACCTACTTACATACATACTTGCATTCGTAAGGACATGCTAGTAAATGAAATTTGGTTGATTGCGTATCTACGTAGAGTCCCGCCTCGCATAATTTATTAGTTACGTTGGTAACCCACAGACTGTCTTGCTCGACGAAACAGGAGAAGCATTAGTAACTAGCTTGAGTGTTCGCTTCATGTTATTGCAGTATCGTCTTATCCTACTAATCGCATTCGGAGCGGAAACCCCGAATCGGTGTCGACCCTGGCTAAATTATGTGCGATGAGTTTCTTGCGAATAGTTGGGGATTGCGGTGTCGGAGTGGAAAACGAAGAATCTGGCAGGACTCTATATAGGCAAATTTCCAGCACTTCAATACATTAAACTGACATTTACTGAATTATAGTACACCTCATATTTAAAAATAACAAATCGCGATGCATAATACAATAATAACAAAATTATTTTAATACCGTTAGGCTTGGAAATACACGAATATTGAAATCTATTTCCATGATTACGAAAATATTGATGATTCAATTGATAACTATTATTATAATGTCATTGATGACAATCCTAAGTTTGAATGACGTTTATACACTACTTATGTTTTTAAAATGAACAGTCAATTCAAAAAAAGTATAGATAAAAATCGATGTAATGATGATTACATCTGACAAAAACAGTTTATTTACGGAATAAACACCGACAATTTGAAAACAAGACAGTGTGCCTAATAGCGAAAACGGACATAAGTCTCTCAAAAAAGGCACATCTTTTTTAAAAGCATGTAAATTCGCATCAGTTCCCCAAAACATGTGTAAAAATGTATCGACTAAAATGGTAACAGCGTCATGTCGAAGGCTGGTTATATTGTATAGGTAGACTGAATATACCATCATCATCCATTGACTCCAACCGTGACCACTAAACTGGCTAAACAATGCTCCAGTTTACATCATGAAATCATGCGTGAAGGACTTTGCAACATAGTCGAATAATAAGAGAATAACTATGTATAAAGTTTATGATATTCATTTTTATTGATAAGCTATAGTTACATGCAAGGCTGTATAGTTTTTTGGTATGAATAGTGAACACAATTACATATTCGTTGCCGTGTACTTTGCCAAAAAAACAAAAATTACGTTTTGTTGTGGTTGTTGTTATGCAGTGATGTGACAACGAAACTTACTTTTGTATTCTCTAGGTGTTATCTTATGTAAAGCCATCATAGATTGCGTTATCTACCAAAGGGTTTGGGTACACCACCAGAATTTTGACACACTGCGTAATTCAAAACAAAGATGCAGATGATGTAATACGTCTTTTGTCGGTGTCTGTTCAATGGGAGAACACATCATCATTGCGTATGGCATTCATCCTGGGTGGATTAAACCTCTATATCTAAGTTTTTTAGCCAGTTTGCGTTTGCGGCGGGTGTGATAGCAGATTGGACCAAGGGCTGATCATGATGATGCCCGAAGTCTGGTAGCGAACACAAAAATTCAAGTTACAATTCTATAATTGTAGAGCTTATTAGAGCGAATTCATTACAGTATAATTTTATCATACGCAGTCGCTTTTACTGTCGAATGTTTAATAGACTTAATATAACTTTTTCCGCAAATTCCCTTCTGCTTTTTTTAAACAAATTTTATTAGCAGACAACAAAAACTTATGAGAAGTAAGCAAACCTTTTAAAAACCCGACATCACATCTGCTCTATTATTTTACCTTTACGAGGGAAAGCTTTTACAACAATATACATAAATCGTAAAGTTGGGAACATTTCACCACCTGTTTGTTAGGCGATTCCCCTGACACTGTATGTAGGTTAGACTTGCTTTTATGCCCTAAATACGAACAATGGACAATTTGGCAAACCTTTTCCGACCTCGATTGGTTGAGTCTGGGTCAGTAAAGTAATTAGTGGACTTGTGTCTGTTCATCTATTGTTTTTGAAAGTAACTATAGCCTACTAGTTATCTGTTTGTCCTCATTATTCAAATTTACGTGCGATCGTGTTGGACTCAATATAATATGAGACCCGTGCCCATCATTGGGTTGTCCCAATTTTGTTGGGTTGTCCAATGATTGTTCATGGACGAATTATTTACATATGAAACAACTGATTACAATTTCATGTTCTGTATAACTGATTTCAATTAAGACGATACCATAACTTTATGTTATATTCTTATGATTAAAGATATAAACCACATCAATGAGAATTCTCAGTTATTGTATTACCTTAGATTAAATACAGTATTTTACAAGTTCCGTATGGCATAGTCATATTGTACAACTGAACCCCTCATTCCAAAACATAGATTAACTAAGAGACAGAAGAGGTATTTTATATTGCCGTCTTACTTTATTGACATCAAAATGACAGACAGTTAATTATTTTGGTATCATTATAGAGGCGTTTTGGAATATGACCCTTAAAGTTTTAATGAATTCCATGCAAATGAAAAACTTCATGCCGCATCTGGTGAGGCTGTAGATGGTAGATAAAACTAATGACAACTATATAATTTTATAGATCTTCTGTCTGACTATAAGTACTTTACTAACATCTTAAAACATATTCTGAAGACAGCAATTGCAGTAAAACCCAGTAATTTGTAAAGTGAATTGTATAATTTATCTTTATTCCTATTTGTTTGTACACATTTTACTGAAGAACAAATCTTATGTGGTACGCAAATGACAACATTTACTTTATGGCGTAAAGATAACAAACAGTGTGATAAAACTTAAAACGTGGAAACTTCCTTAGTATAAATTACGTTTTTGAGACTTCTAAATGACATATTTAGCTTTGTTATGGAAATCAGTTTAAAATTATAATAACTGTTATTACGAATGACTTTAAATCTTTAATTATTCATTTTTACGACTTCTGAAATCGATTCTGCTGAAACTAAATAACGACCTAGCTCAATTAACGGATTCCATTGCGTGTTTGTTTTAGTTCTACAATTTTATATAATTCTAAATACCATTCGTGCTCTACCAAACATTTTGAATTCCAGCTGAAGGGTATTGCGGCGCACCCCGTTATGGCGAGGGCGCCATTCGGCCAGTGACGTCAGCATGGCACTCCCCAGTCCCCATAGAAACGACAAGCTATGCATAGATATCCCTTGACGACTCGTAAACGTAATGATGTCTATTTTCGGACTCAATTCCGGCAATAACATTATCATTTCAGAACGAAATAAAATGCGTGAAATGCACTGCAGTTGTAGAATCTTTAGAGGTAAACATTGACTACACAACAATGTACTGAGGAATCTCTGTTCTCAACTCTCCAGTCACTATGCATCAAAAATATTATGCTACATATAAGCCAATAGTATCTTTTGTTAGTGGACTTTCAGTAGTATTTAAATCTTTTCCTGCAGCAAGATTACTCACAACCGTAATTCTTCTTAAAAAAATGTAAGGGTGTTTTAAATTATTAATGCCATAAGTATCTAGGTAATCAATATTCATTTATATTGACATAAGTGCTTATGAGTAGGGTTAAATTTCAGCCGCCTGTGAATGATACTTAATTATGAATGCAATACCTAGACGCAATTATATACATCTTCGTATATTGATGTCATGTCTACACGTCGACTAATTACATTAAAGTACTTCTTACGCTAGTTTTCAGCTAGTTGAGACAATTCTTTTGTACATATTTACGAGTGGAGATAAAACTTCTACTCACAGTAACCCACCCATCTAATTCGCCGTGGTAACGTCGAAAAGTTTTTCTTTATATTGTCGTGTATGGTTAAAGGAAGCGCCCTGAGGTTCATATAATCAATCTATTAACCGTCCCTCTGTCGGGAACAGGTTAACTCTATACTCAGAATGAGACGGGCAAAGCTATAGTCAGCCACACTAGCCTACTGCGGGTTGGCAGACTTCACACGCCAACGAGAACATATTTCAGGAATGCAGGTTTCCTCGCTATGTTTTCCTTCACCGTTTAATAGAGTGATAATTTACGCGTGCCTTGGATTCGAACTCGAAACGACTTGGCAGTCCAATGGACATTAAGCTATCATTCTAGCTTACCATTAGTCAAAGCATTCACTGCAACATTAAAAAGAAAACGCTATAAATGTCCCTTTCGTTCACGGTAGCATCCGAATTATTCCGAATCACAAAGTACAGTGCCAATGCGTGATTCAGACCATTTATTGTAGGTATAAGCGTAACGTTTATATTATGATAGTGCCAGCACGCGAAACGGGCATCAATTTCGAATATTTTTATATTCATTGAGCCGATTTTTTTGTTGTTTAGAAAGTTCTTTGACATCTCTGAAATTTGTCTGCCAGTTGTCATAGTAAAATTCGTCACTACGGTTGCTGATTATAAGATCAGCTACTTTCAATTAAACTAGTATCTGCGTTTAGTGGAATAATCTGCGATAATCGCAGTCTGTATCTTTTACGTAACACGACTTGATATCTCTTCACCGGAAGTCACGTGGCCTTTAAACAAATGTATGTCTGGTCACTACCTTGATTGCCTCTTGATACTAATCGAGACATTGGTCAAACTCATTTTATACAAGAACTTTTCCATTGTCTCCGATGTTTTTCCGAAAATAACAGAGCCTTTTCTTTTAACTGGAATTCGGATTTCAATAAACAAAGAAATATAAATAATACTCATTTCTCTAAATATATCCTTCTGGATAGGTTCTTTAACCAGTCAATGTTTAAATATATTTTTAAATCCTAGATGGCAGCAGTCATTATCTGTTTAAGCATCTACTTATTAACATTAATTTCAAGCCATGGCTGAGTAATAAAACCTCCTTCTTTACACTATAATGGTGTACATAAATAGGACATCTTTTGACCTTGATATTCTTATATAAATGAAATCTGACAAACAAAACATGTTTCGTATTTATAGCTCAAATTAATATTACCAATAAAATTCTCCTAAAGTTCAACGAATCGATGTCTTATCAGCATGAGTCACCTGTGTGCTGAATTATATTGTTTTGTACCACACATCCAGCCAAGGTTACTGTATTACATCAACAGTGAGACCGCTGCGCCGTGGAATATTCACAATAGTGCTTTGTTCTGGGATAAAGTAAGGGAATTAGCACCACAAAGGATTTAGACGTACGTTACATACATGACCATTAGCACTACACTAAACACTCATCGGTGTTATCGTGTTATGAACACAGAATTTCGGTTTTGGTGATAATTTACTACGAGCGGACCTCCCAAATTGTGCAAACAGGAGAATTAATCGTGGACGAAGCATAAGAAGTAATTAGGTATGTACGAATCGTAGCAAGCGGCAAATATTTTCGGGGAATGCTTTGGTCCTATTGATTAGCAAAGCTAAAACGCCTATGTCGATTAATCATAACTTGATTGATTGACTCACGTTTTTAAAAGTGCTAAGCATTATCTACGAATTTTAAATATGAAATAATTCCAGAAATTTTAATTTCAGCAATAAAACTTCTCATAATATTCCTTAATAAATTCTTTTAGACTGTTCTTTTAATAGTGAAGGTACCGAATATACATAATTATTATTATAATATGAGATCCAACATCTGGCCTTTTCACATAGGTACATAACACATGGTTCTTCACATTTTAAATCCAGGTACTTAAATTCAAAGTTCGTTGTTAATGTCACATTTGAAGAAAATAATTACTACTGTAATTATGTTAGAACAAATCCCTTTATTAAGAACTTATTACAGAGTAGAACATTTTGAGCATTTAATAAAATTAACACGAGAAATATTCTAAAATCCATAAATCATTTACCAAGTTTACCTGTAGTGCCCCCTGCCAAGTAGTTTTGGGATTTTTATAAATATTTTTATTATTTATTGTAAGGATTGCGCCTAGTAAGCCGTACCATGCAATAATCAAAACAGTAGCAATAATGAAAATGATAATTGTAAGTGGACGTTCAGTACATCGTTTCGTAACTACCGACAATTAATACATGGAAATCAAAGTACTTGTGTCATCACTAATTTATCTTCCTTAAGATATATAACTAGGTATAGTATAATGGCAGCTGTATAGTATAACCACGTTGACGAAAAGTTTGATTTGGTGAAGTTCCGTTTTATATAAAAACTCATATACTTCTTATCATAGTTCTCTCGCACTGAGACTCTTCCATCCGAAGACATATTCTCTCTACCCAATGAGATCATATCAAATGCTACTGACGACGCTACGTTACGCCATCAGTGGCTCAACCATGAGTTCTATCGAATGGCCTTCGATAGGTTTTTAACGCATCGAAACGCTGTAATCTCATAGCAGATTTTAGTTCCTTACGTAATCGCTAGAGGCGCTGCGAGGGTTTTCAATACAAATATTTTACGGCGTCGCTAGCGAGCCCAGTGAGAAAAACTCATGGTCGAGGCACAGAGCTACCCGTTACGGGTATACGGGAAGGTGACGTCATATCGCCAGCGGCAGACGTCATGATGAAGGGGAACCGAATGTCTGTGTTTATAGGCAACGCGTCATTTACGAACTTTGCGATACAAACCTCCGCTGCGCAATGATAACGCAATATATACTATAAATAAATATAAAAGTTCAACCGTTCATACTTTAAAAATCACAAGAACGATGTATAACAACAGTGCTAACAAACACTAAAACTTTGTTTAACATAAACATAAAGTTTATCGCAATGTCAAAGAATACAAATACTAAAACGTTGTCAGCATGGAATAATAAATTAGGAATAAACAAATCAAGTCGTGATATTCCCTTAATGTAAAAACAAAAACGAATAAGCAACGGGAAAGCGATAATGTTGCAAGTCAACATACATGAGCTACCTAAATAACTGCATCTGCAGTGATTAATGACACGAGCAATTTTAAAAGTTAAAGGACCAAAAATTATTTAAGTATAGACTGACGGCTGCATGTCGATGTAATTTTGGAACAAGTTTAACTCAGCGAAGATTTCATCAGAGAAGAATAGACTGACGGTCTTAAAGTAGGTGTAGCTGTTGTAATTCACGAGAGAGAGCGTAATGACCATAAACTTTTTTAAACAAAAACCATGCTGTTTCTTTCTGTTCCTACAGCCAAGACAATTAGAAAACAGCCTATGTATCTTAATCTGCTATTAGAAATCTGAAATATCTAGTAATGTTTTGATAGTATGATTGTATAAAAGCTCGTGTGTGTTATAAATGATCAATACAGAGAAAGGAACTTTCCACGGGAATGAAGCCTTAAAAGCGTGATGGACATCAATTATACTTCAACACACAAATGAAAGTGCCCTCATCAATTATACTCAGCTCTACCGTGGCGGACTCTGATTGGATGTGTTTTGTTATAACCGCCTATTTCATATAAAACACACATGTTCATGAAGTATTTTGAAGATCTCTGCGCGTTTTAGTAAGGAGAATTTTAGCTACACAGCTGCTGGCCTAGCCAAGTTGCAAACTAACGTTCAGATCAAGAAACGAATAGAAAAAAAATATGGGTATGAAATTTGTAAACGTCCAATTAGTGGAAAGCTTATATCATTCCCAACCTATGTTTCTATTCGTTCGTAGATCCGGACGTTCGATTGCAACCGGAGTAAGCAATAAAGGCAAGCCATTACAGTTAACACTTCGTATCCGATTTCCATGTCGGAGATAAAAATGTATTTTTTTATTTGCACTCCTGCAAGATGATGTCAACACACAAAACAGTAATATAATGAAAAAAGTTAATTGAAGGAATGTCATCATGGAACTCATGTTTCACACATTTAATAACTTGATAGAGTAAATTATGGTCTCGTCAGCTTTGTAAATGGCAACAATTGAATTAAATAGTGTAGATCATTTAACGCATTTGACTCTTTCCACAACTTCAAAGCATGAACCAAAATTTACACAAATGTAGTCCTTGTAATGAGAGAAATAGATGATTATGAAATGATTGGGGGGATTCGTAGTACTATTTAAACGAGACCTACGGTATGCAGAATGTGATCGGCGCCAGACTGCTTGCTTAGGAGCACAAAAAATAGTAAAAGAAAATCTAGAACCTTCATTCGGTTAACAACTGCTTGTTCGCAGCGTTCTACAAGTAGAAGGTATACATAAATCCTTGAACGAAAGTAAACAAGACTGTTGACGAACTTTTCACTGCAGACATCACTCACGTCAGGATATCAGAAAATGTTTTGACAGGAGAACGTTGTAAATTAAGTTTACCACGAACTCGTCTACGGTTACAAAATCGATAGAATACTGTGTTCACTAACCTTCAATGGACTAAACCGTTTACACTAAATCGGAACCAATTTACAGGCAGAAGGTGAATACCAAACGCTTGAAATAAATGATCTGTGGCAAGGTCATGGCTACCGGCGATATATCATGCCATAGAATGAACTCCGTGTTGAATGGTATGTGTAGGAGTGGAAGAATAGAGACCAACCAAAAAATATAAAATTATGTAGCGTCATAAAAATTAATAGAGATCCAGTTGGTCCAAGTTACATGTTTTATATTTATATCTTGAGAAACTTGTTATTAATTTATAGAATTATTTCACAATTGACAAGAAATCATCTAAGCTATCCAGCACACATCAGAGTTGGAAAATTAAAGAAATATTAATTCCAAAGATGTAACTTAACACTCTTTGAATATACCACAGATAAGATAAGCTAGAAATGTTTTTTTTTTTAATTTCATCTGCTTCCCTAGAAAAGTGATATCAATAGGTTAGTCACTTGCTTATGCTTATTCCAGGTACTTTCTATGCGTAACTTGAAAATGCAACATATTATATTCCTTCATCATATTCTATTTTTAAAAACACACGTCTTTAGTTTATGTTCTACTTGTATGAGTCACTAGAATTAGCCAAGTGGGAACACTGTTAATCCGATTATAATGCTGGCTGGTCATTGTCTTATAATCGCATAAAGATATCTAATGGAAATAAATCGTGTGTGAGTTTATTGATAATTAATTAATTATATAAAATAGTGCAAGGTAAACTTGTTTGTAAAGTGAACTAGCCAGATGGTCGGGTGATGTCATATGGATCGCTGTAGGGTGACTAGGCTGACTTTATGACATTAATGGCCTGTTACACAACTTATTGATAAGTTGCCGTTAAATTACTTGGTAGATTATTTCAGAGGTAGTGGAACAGGCCCTTAGGGCTTTTTTCACGATCTCTAGCTAGCCGCTACCCGTCGGATAAATTAAAAAACTGAACAGAATTCGCCCAATAATTAATTTCTACCCAATAATTAAAAGTGAATTTAATTTATCAGGACGGAGTGAAACAGGCCCTTAGGGTCAATTTGCGTCGCCGAGCTTCCGTCGCGTAATTTATAGTTTCAGCATCTCCGCCAGTCAAATGTGTGCGATTTCAGATATTTGTATGGAATTATGTATGTGGGGGAATCTTCCCTCGCGTTACGCCGACCAACCTCGGCGGGCGGCAACTTTAAAAATAATTGATCACTTATCACGTGGTCAAAGAAAGCGTTCACAGATATTAATCCGATATATTTCCAGTCTCCAAATCAAAGTCACGTTGTCTAGAGGAATAGTATCAATTTCAATTTTTTATTTTTATCTCGTCATTAGTTTTATTTATCTAGTTCCTTGAGACTGACACTAATGGATTTAATATAAAATAAAAGATATTATAGATAGATTTAAAATAAAATAGTAAGGAGATTTTCTTTAGTATGAGGTAGCAACGAGCAACGCCTAATACTGACCTTTACGAAATGGTATTTTACGTATTCGAAGCCATACATATTTAATAACAGAGCAATTAGAGCACTATAAAAAAATATTTACGATCGCATGCAACAATTTAACACCTCTATCGAGTAGAGTAGAGATGTTAAACTTAAATGGAACCTTTTTAGTTTAGTTACTGTTTACGAAAGTTTAAATAGTAGGATTAAAAGTTAAAGCCAAATATAACTAGCTAGCTATAACTATAGATAAGAATGAATAACTTACGTTTAATTATAGGGGTGATTAGTGGGTTTCGTCATTCGTGTAAAATACTGATATTAAGGGTTTTGCTGAAAACACAACCGAACAAGGTAACATACAGCTACATATTTCGGAAGTACTTACTACTAAGTATATTAGCATCAAAAGATGTACTAATTTTGCCAAACACATGTTAATAAAACGCCTCGCCGCGTTACCAAACGCTTGTCTGGTTACGTAGCGTATGATACAGTGTAGTTGGCCAACACCATAAATACAATAACATAATAGCGACCGATCAATGACAAGTTGGTTACGGTTATTGACCTGTACCCCCACTCCAGTTCATGCACTCAACTTAAATAATAACCTTCGTAGTACAGAGTACTAACATTACTAAATACATGCTAGATATTCATATTAGAATTTGCCGATAAATGCCGATTGTAGTAAGAATAAATATTTACTATTATGTAACAACAGATATTCTTATATTATTGAAGACAAGAAACAGGTTAAAAAAAATCAAATTAGACATTTTGCACCGACATCTTAAACATATTAAAATTTTATTTAAACACAATTTCTCCACAAAATGGCTAACTATAAATACATTTTGAACCAATAAACGCTGTTATTATAATAATCCATGAATTCCATTTTAATATAATAAATGAATGTAATGAATTCCTTTTGTGATATGTAAATACTTTAAAAAAAAATTAGAGATACCTATATCAAGTTTACTAAAAATATTAATAATTAGTATCTTCTAACAGATTACAGTATTTTATTCTAAATTGTTATAATTTAACAATGAGATTATTAATAAAATCATCAATAAATCCTACATTCAAAGTGTATTCACTGAAATGTCTTACTCTGAACTCCAACTTCGAGTCTTTCGACCTACAAAATAGGGCATCTGACAAACTTAGCTGCAAGAATGGACACATTCATCACCTGCGCTGGCTACACTTGGCACATTATCAATGGTCTATTGTCCTACACCGAGCTACTTACTGGAATCATACGACATGTTGACCTAGGCGCCGTGCCAGGTGGCTGTGCACTTCTAGGGTTGACACAATTAAGTTATTAATTAATACACTTTAAAAAAGAAAAACCACTTGGGATATATTTACAGAACCTATGTCCTGAAACCGACTGAGTATAATGTATAGTATATAGTACACTCTAATATTCTCTATCAGATAAAAATGAATGGTCAAATCGGTCATCATAAACTAAAACGTTATGTACTTAACGACTTAGACAAATTGAAAACGTCACCTTATTGTAAAGTCAGTCAATCCTATCTAATAGACTTCTCCATAGAAAATGACTATATTTGGAACTGCACATCTAGAATCAAAATTTTATAAAGACCTGTAAAATGATATTCATTCCATACAGAAATTAAATTTGACTTTTTTAACTTAATTATCTGGCTGGCAAAAATGTTAAAACAATTATATTAATATTACCTTTAATAAACTTCCTTTACTACGCATCAATTTAATTATTTCTGCCTAGTTCAAAATAATCACATGTCAAGTTGACACGACAAGGCTACATGATTATAAGCTGTAAACAGTGGTAGCCCTAGAATAGTCTCAAGTATTTCGTGTTGAGCTATAAGCACATGAACGCTCGCACAGGCGGCTTAGTCTGGTTGCAATGCGATAATTTCGGATAATACGGTATGTTTGGAGTTTTACTTATCTGCCGGCGTTTCAGGTTACCTCAGTGAGGATTATGTACGTCATGAGCATAAGTAGAACGATAATGGCGATTAAACTTAATTGATAAAAGGAAAGAGGCTAGTTTGAATCGTAGTTTTTGGCGTATCCACCATATAATACATAAACTAATGCATTTTTTCAATATGGGAAGAACTACGAGGTCGACTGAAATCACAGTTAGTCATATAATCTCTCCCTCGTATTTATTAAAAAAGTGACTCATATTTCAAATCGGGAACACGTATCCCGTCCTTATGAAATGACGAATTCGATACATAATATGGATAAGGTACCTACACTACCTACTACAAGAAGTGAGTAATGAGTAGTTACTATCTGCTTCTCAAAAGTCACTAGTAACTTCGAGAAAAATTACTCATTATCCATATCAGCTTATACAAAACATCGGGTAAGCTGTATGACGTTCTGCAGGATAAACACTAATACAGTGACTAATCCAATTGTCACTATTAATGACTTCAATATCAAAATTATCCAATTCATTGCCAGTGGTAATTTTCTACCGGAATTCATCGGCACTAGCCAATGTGTATAAATCTTTAAAGCAAAAATTCCACCGCCGATTATTTTACTGTCATTTTTTTTATTTTTTTTTATTGAGAAACGAACAATATTAACTGTAAAGTATGAGTATTCTGCAGGCCTTGATGTTTTTTTTTTATAGTTACCCATTGATGTATAATATAAACCAGCCTAGCCCTGCAGTTTGAGTTTGTCATGCTCACTTAAATGTTCTGCTGATGGTGGCGTTGTGTGTCGGGTCTTTTTATTCCCTATAACATGGTTGAGTCAAACGGCGCCGATACACACGTCATGCTCGTGAACGGGTGCTGTCTGTCGGGACTGGTCAGCTCTTACTGCTATGGCCATTTTCTTTTCTATTTTATTAATCCTTACACATCAAACTGCAATAGACTCATATATTATTCACAATAAAAAAATGTTACTGTATCACTATCTTTTTTTAAAAGAGTGACTATGGAGTTTCTTGCCGGCTCTTCTCCATAAGTCCTACTTTTTTGGAACCGAGCAACTAGTTTGACTGTTCAAAAGTGCCTATTTATATGGTCTATTTGAAATAAAATATTTTGAATTTGAATTTGCCAATGTGTGTAAGTCTTTAAAGAAACATATCACATTATCTATGCCTCGACCGCAGTCCAATCACGTTTTACGTAAGGACAGATCTCCGATGATGACAATAATATATACTTATTTACAAAGTACTGCGGCACTGCTATGAAACTAACAAAGAAATGTAAGCATAGTAGGTGTCATAACGTACAATTGCAGATAATATTTACTATTCACGTTTACCCAATAAATGTTTAGCATTAGCACCATAAACTATAATTATTGCTCTTACTCAAAAACAAGTTGTGTAGCTACAGTTAGTGTAGTCTGTAAAAGTATATATTTCTGTTGAAGTCATGACGAATGTGATCACCATTGCCATGGAAGGCAAGGAAAAGGTGATGTGTTTTTAGTCACGAATCCAACATACAGGCCTCCCCAGGTAGCAGACGATTCATTATTACGCATTTAAAAACTATAAATAAATAAATATCCTGGGACATTTTTACACAGCACCATCTAGTCCCAAACTAAGCAGAGCTTGTACTATGGGTACTAGACAATGGATATAATACTTATATACTTTTTTTTTGTAAATACATACTTATAATACATAAGAAACACCCAGACAAACACAAACACTTAAGTTCGTCACAATAAATGTTTGTGTCCTGTGGGAATCGAACCCACGACCTCATGATCAGCAGTCCGGTACTCGAACCACTAGACCACAGACGTCGTCGACTATGAAACAATATTGTGCATATCTTTTCACAAACTATAGTCTAAAATTGCAAAATGCAGTGTGATAAGTAACTAGTTCACTGCTTTCCGCCTGCCACAAAAGATAACAAATCAATAATTTGCATTAGCAAAGGGTATGCTAACTCAAATACATTATCAATTATATACATACAATCACGACTGTATTCCCCGAAGGGTAAGGCAGAGGTGTATTTACCTATACCTTACCTTTTACCTACAGCCAGCTCGCCGATATGTTTAAGTCCCATGTAATAGACGGCGAGCCTATTGCTATCAATCGGCCACAAATCCTCCGAGCTGTTACTGGGAATTTCATAGAAAAACCCAACAACACTTTGTTCGGGAATCAAACCCAGAACCTCTAGTGTAGCATTCGCGCTTGGGAAAACTACACCAACGAGGCAGTTATCAATTACGGTAAAGAAAATGGTCTTTAGTATTATCGCATGGCTTAGTGGCATTTAATTCTAGCCCGGTCAACTACACCCTGAAGGTTGTTAAACAAACACCCTTTTTCCTAGTAAGAGATAATAAGTCCCTTTTGATGCCCGAATTTTATAAAGTCTGTCAAAATCAATATTAAGCGTTACTTTCCACAATTTCGAAATCTTTTTTGAAAAATAACAGCGTCGCAAAATTTATTGATAAGCAGAATTTTAAACTGATGCAACACCTCAATCGTAAGATTGGTCTTTTCGTACTTTTAACTCAATTTGTAGATGAATTACATAAGTATCATTATCGTCTATATTATAACCGCGATGAATTAGGTATGTCCGTGTCGTAAAGTATATTCCTACAACATAAACGATATCAGACGATTCGCAAACGTATTACGTAACTTCAGCGTGAAGATAATGAGCGCAAAATAAAATACGCGCTCGTAGGAAGTAAACGTAACAAAAGTATACATACATACTCCTTTCACTTTCTTTTTATTTTATCGTTTTAAAATTAGGGAGCATAGACAATAACTTGAGCATAGACAATAACTTTAAAAGAGAAGCTGACATCCCAGTGCGGATATGGTCTTGTGGTCCTAAGCGCGACTGTTACGCTAGAGCTCCCGGGTTCGATTCCCGGAGCTGACTTTAAGTACTGAGACCAATCTGCACCTCAGGAAACACATTCCCCTATCGGTCCCGTATGACTTGATATGTTGGTACTAGAATTAAAAAACCCGATTACCTTAAATTAGCTCGTTCTTTTATTGATAGTCATCATGTCTAATGTCAATCATCTCCTCACCCCCAAGCTTTAGGTCTTAAAAATCCCCATATTTGTATAGTGGTGCATATTTGTCGCTGCGGACCGTACCTTCCCAATGTACCTATTATGCATTTAGATTATACAATAATTTTGCTTCTAACTTCTAAAAGACAATCTATCATTAGGTAGGTATATTGTGAACCTTTGACATTTCATACCATTTTGATGTTCAATATCTGAATACATAATACATAAGTATTATGTAAGTAGACCAAAGATTATCTTGGACGCGGACGGACGCGAAGTTATGTATTGTTTTATCAAACGCCATTAAATTACAATAAGTATAAGTATAATCTAATTTTCACTCGCTTACCTACTAAAAGACTTTTTATATCCTGTGTTATTCTGGTGTATAAGCTAAATTACTGTAGTTTCATCAAAATCCGTTCAATAGTGTTTGCGAGAAAGAATAACAAACATGTGGATGGATAGGATAATGTTTGTGAGAACATCCATCTTCAGAAACTTTCACATTGATATTAGAAGGATTTATAAATGCAAAGCTTAATCTTCAGTTAATGGACACACTATGCAAACCTGTATTTCAGCCCTCAATTACAATCATGATATAGAAGATCCCTTATTCCTACTGCTGAGCAAAGGTGTGTGAACACACCTCACAGCATTGTGAGGCCATGCACACTTTCCGGGCAGAATGGCCTCACATAGTCGACAAGATTAATTAATTTATTTAATTTTGTCGCACTACTGGAAGAGATACCAGTGTTGTTAGTAGGTCAGAATGGTACAAACTAGATGTGAGACGGTTCTGAAACCGGCTGCTGTCGACTGGCGCATGCGCATACCTTTGCGTATGCCGCACCATGCAGACAGCACAATGATTGGCCTTTGACTTTGACTTTGCTATGAAGGTATTTTTTATTTGACTCAAAAAGTATTGTCAGCTGGACAATTATGGACATAATAGGCAGAATTATGTGGTTTCCTTTGCCTGACGGGAACGCAATTGCAAAACGCTTAGTAAAATCTATATTAATGTCTTTGTCAATTAAGTGAGACAGCAGTGACAGCACTAGAGATAATACCCAGTTTAGTCCTTCGTACTTAATATATAATTATTTATGTATAATTATAAGACCATATAATTATACATGCCAGAGTTAGAATAACTTAAATACAATTTACACGTCAAAACAATGTATGCTTAGATAAGGATGTGATAATATTTCAGAATAGTCTTGCTTGTTGCATTTGCTTGGATTTGTGCACCTACAGGAAAACGACTAATTTGATACTATATGATGTGAAACGGATGTGGTCCAAATCAACATCCGGTTTTAATACATCCAAATTGTTATAAAAAGATGATGTATTGAGTAGGCAAGCGCGGCCCTGGGTTGGATTCCCAAATTAACATACATAGTCGAAATTGCCACGAAAAAATGATGTTTTTGTGGCAATTTTATTTATTTAATTCTTGATGTACAAAGGCGGTCTTAATGCCATAGGCATCTCTACCAGACAACCTTAGGGTGGTGGAGAGACGATCACGGCAATTTGTCTGTAGCAACTCGGGAGTTGTATCCGATAAATGGCAATAGTATTGCCCTCTATTTAGACCATACTGACGTACTGTATGTTTAACTATATCAGTACTAGAGTATACCTCTGCGGTTATATATATACAAACGTGTTGGTATTCAGAACGCTTATCAATACGATAACAATATAAAGTTGTAGGTTTTAAATTCACAATGATGAAAAATATAACTTTTATTAACTTACAATTGTATGGCACAAATCAATCAAGGTTATTTTTTATTATCAAAGAAAGCAAATAAGGTTGGTATTTCTTTCTTTTGTAAAAAGCATTCCAAGAGAGTATGCCCTTGGTTTTGTTTATGCTGTTAAGCTGGTAATAACTGGTGTATTTCACCTTGCACCAAATAGCATAAAAACTTATACCACTATGTATGCCTGATATAAGTACCAAGATAGCTTGCAGAACTATCTACTGATTAAACTGCATGGGTCTCAATTCCCGAATATGCCGAAGGGTTGGCAGGGTGTACTAATGACCTGATGTAAGTGTAAACATAGCAAACGATTGCTATTAACTGTAACACAAATCCTAACGGCAAGCTGCTACCTACCACCCGACTCGACCTGGGAATCAAACCCAAGACGTCACGCAGCCGCTCTTGCGGCCACTAGACCAACGAGGCAATTAATTTTATTAATTAAAAACTAAGAAAGTTAAAAGGCAAAAACATTGTAGGTCATGAAATACTTAAAATCTATTAAAACAGGTGGCTGTCTCGATGTAAAAACCAATAACACTTGCTCAAACAATTCATGAAAACTTTGTCAAAGTGACCTAGTTGAAAGGAAACCTATTTAGAAATAATACAATACAACTAGTACATCATGTAAACACTGCAACACAATCACACTGAACTATAACAATGCTGACTCAACATACCTGACGCTGAATCTTCTTGAAAATTTTAAACTTCATAATATCGTTTAATTATCTCACTTTAACACAATACAAACATCACTGAACTTAATGGAAACTAATTTTATATCAAGGCTAGAGATAAAAGCACAGAAATAGCGGCAAAGTCAACGAAACGCGAAAGTAAATAAATAAAAACGAAATTATGTATTGACGGACGACCGTTCGTGTTGGCGTCCGCGCCCGTAGTGACGCTCTGTTCTGGTAGAAAATTATTCTGTTCACTATACGATACAGCAATAAAACGTTCTATACTATGCTTCGTAGACATAATCGCTAAGTAATTTTCTCTTCTATAAAAACTTGGAAAGTTGTCGTGCAGTCTTAGGATAGATTGCTATCACTTGTATCGATATAATGTTATCAAGACTTCATAAGATGTCGTTTAATAAGTTAATTATTGGTAGTAATACAAATTGATGTAGATGTCCTGATATCATGTTGGGTTTTTTATACACTTCTAACATCTTTTGATAAAGGTATAAAGGACATATTAACCTGACACGGATCAATTAGCCTCATCTCTGAAAACTCAGTTGTATACTTACCTGAGGACTATGATAGAGGTAACCACGCAATCTTTTTAAGCTTTTAAACATAATTTTGGAAGTTTTGTCAGGCTTGCACATTATTGTTAAAAAATTTGCGATACTCCTTTACAGTAAAAGCAGTTTTGCACTTATTTACAGCTCTTTATCATTATTATTACTATCGATATTTCAAAAATGTTTACCCAAAGGATGCTGTAGCAGAGCCAACAGTTACCTATCATCAAAACATTGCATCTCTAGCCAATACGAAAAAGTTCTGATAGTAATACATTGTCAACGACACAGCCTTATAATTGAGTAGAGTATAAAATTAATAAACAGTATTATAATCGAATTATTGTGTAATTAATACTCATCTAACAGGCATGAGAATGAGACATTGATAAAATAGTTTTTTATTAATGGTTATATTATGCAATGAGTTCATACATTGTATTCCACCAAATCAGGCGAGTGATATTTTTTTTTTGTTATAATTATAACGTATAATATAGCTGATTTCTCTAGTTTTTCCATTTATTGTTGCTCTTTTGTTTTCTGGCTTTCTTGTTTTTTTTTACAATTCCCTGCCCTGTTACCTGCCAGGTTTCCGGTGACTATCTGCGAGAGTCTAGAGATCTTGTTTTGGGCCATGAAAGCAATAAATAACAGTCCATAGTTACTTCATCATGCAACAGTGTGCCAAGTCCCAATTTGTACCACAACTAGTACACTAATTGTTTTTTCATTGAATATAATGTGTCATAAAACACAGGTGTTACAGGTCTTTATATTTTATGACCACACCACAAATATTCTACTCTCATTTGTACGGCAACAAGTATCCATACCATAAATTACGCTCGTCATGTAGTGCGAACATAACATCATTATTCCTGTAGCGTATATCATACAAAATGTACAGACTGGATGGCGACACGCCGCCCGCCCTAATATCATCATCTCTAACATCATTTTCGTCGCCAACGTCGTGCCCCGCTCTAACTATATTATTTCAGAATTTGTGATTTGAAATGCAGATACGAAGGCCACTAGAGCTGTACTCGTGTCGATATAAATTATAAAGATAACTTGAAAACGACCGTGATTGAATAATTATAAAGCAGAGTTAACACGTTATAATTATGTAACATTAATCACTTTAAAATAACGTAGAAAACTAACATATCGAATTATTATTATGCTGATTTTAGTTGACTAGTAGTAGTCCATAATACCATACGTCGCAATACGAAGATAACGTAATTTGATTTAATTATCACATACTAATTGAATAATTAATCAATCCGAAATTGGACGGGTCGATATACAGAAGATAGCAATACAGGCAGACATTTTACCGGTAGGCGTAAATAACGTACGCGTACCGGTAAAGAATACTCACACAAATATGAAATAAGTACTTACCTCGTGGTCTGGTCCTGGTTTCGATGCCAACCTTGCTTCCGTCAGTTGATTCTTCAAAGCCCTGTCAAACGAAAAGATATTTTACATCTAAAATATATCATAATTAGTTTGTTTTTGCAAATAAAACCTAAAATTGATACAATATATTTACTAGGTATTTCTTCAGTCTGTAGCCAGTAACGCCATCTAGTTTCTAAGCCGCACATTATGGCCACCAAAATGGATGATCATTGCCAATGCAACAGTAGATCAGAAATAAATTTATTCATATAGTTTTAGTATGTGTGCCGACGTTCATCAATTTTTTTCCAATCCCGTGGGAACTTCCCAAAATCTTTTCTTGACGGATGCCTACTATTTGTGTGCGTATCTGTCTGAGCGGTGCGTTAATAGATCAGTCAGTCACACACCTTTCCCTTTTATAAATTTACTAGCTTTCCGCATTCGGCTTCGCCCGAATGTAATTTATAGCCTATGTTACTCGGAAACGGTGTAACTTTGTAACGGTGAAAGAGTTTTAGAAATCGGTCCAGTATTTTTTGAGTTTACTCGTTACAAACATATGTACATAATCATCAATCCATATACTGTCCCACTGCTGGGCACGGGTCTCCTCTCAGTATGAGAGTATAAACATACAAAAATACAAGTCTTTTCTCTTTATAATATTAATATAGATAATGTATCTTCTTCTTCCTAGTCGCTACCTCATGTTTGAAGGGCATGACTATAATGGGATGTTTTTATACATCCTTCATCAGACTGCTCTCTCTAAGGAGGCTGTTGGAACGACCTTACAAAAGGCCATACACTTGGCACAAGATAATGTATACAGACAGACAACGAATTGCTATTGTTTTTTTACAACTTACATATAGAGCTCCTCGGCCTGCCTGGCCTGCTTCTCCCTGCGCCGCAACAGTTCCGCGCAGTGCTGCAGTGTGGTGATGGTGGCGCCACACGTCGCTCGGAAAGACGCACTTGTTGCGCGTACCTCGTTTGTGTGCAGGCTCATATCGTTACCTAATAAATAGACAAATTATTTCACTTTTTATTATTAAGAATTCCGCAGCTTTCGTTTTGAAGTCAATGTTATAGATTTTTTTTAGACAGACATGTTTTTCTACCACTATTTTTGCATAATTACTTTGCTACTGCATATTTCTCAACATACACAGGCGCTGTTTGCAAGCATGATGCTCCTGGCCTTTTTAAAAAAGGGGACAACATAATTAATCATCTTCCTACCCTTGTCCCAATTTATTTGGGGTCGGCGCGGCCTATCCTTTTCCTCCATTCATCCCTATTAGCCGTCACCAGCTCATTCACTCCCTTTTCCATCATATCGACCTTAACACAATACATCCATCTTTCTTTGGCCTTCCTCTATCCCTCCGTCCGACATTCAATGTCATCACTCTTTTCGTCACATGCGTTCATCCCCCCTCATTACGTGCCCATACCAAGACAAACGATACCCCTTCAACTTGTCCGTCACTAGCGCCACTTTCAAACTTCCTCTAATATACTCGTTCCTTATTTTGTCCATTCTAGTCACTCCACACATCCATCTTAACATTCTCATCTCCACCGCATGTAGTCTTCTTTTTTTTATAGCGACCAATAAGGTCGTTATATTATGTCTTAGACATAAAAATACTAAAACTATACCAACCATCGGCAAGTTTCACGGCATCGATGGCATCAGTGACGTCATCGCTGATCTGAGGGTAGGTCGCGATGCACTTATCAAAGTACTGCTGCAGTTGCACCGCCTGCTTCGAAAGCAGCTCGTTGTATGTGTCCAGCTCTGCAATCTTCTCCGCCAGGCGGCGCGATGTGCGACCTATGGCCGAAAAAATATGACAGTTAATCTATGCTTGTTTTTATTTTTAAAGGATTTGGCTGAGATTGGCTTGTGGACACGTTACTAATAACTACGCTGATCGTTCGATCTGCAAGGTTAGCTGCGCTTGCCGCTGTCCGTTCGTGGATTGGTTAACATTATTTAAACATTGAGGAGCATTGAAGACAAGGAAAACCTCCTTGGCTTGGAAAGCCGTTGATCCCGGATGTCATACGACGAACCCAAAAAGCCTGAAAACCCATCATCTTTCGAATATAAAAGTACTGATATTCAGCCGCATCTGGTTAGACTAGAAGCATGTAAGGCCTAACATTCCAGCGTACTGTGTTAAAGGGTTAGGTAGAGGCGTACTAATGTACACCCACCCCCTGTTATATTATGTAGGTTGTATTGATTTACCAAAAAAAATAATAATTCGTCAAACCAGTATTTTTTTCTCGTGTATATCCTTCTACATAGGCAGACAGATAAGGATTATTACATTTTAACTTTATTATATTTAAGCATTGAAATTCTGTTTTTCCCCTAACATGACTAATAAAAACCTAATTGATATCTAACTGCTTCAAAGCAGTTCAAGCATAAACAGTAATGTAAAAATAGATCAACAATTTGCTTTTTCATATACTAACTAAACCACAGACCTCTATTATTTTCTGTATCACAATAGATTCCTCGTATGACTAATTTCATATTTGTATCCACTTTATCATAAGATGATCACCAAAGTGGTCGTGGTTATTGGGATTTTCTATGAAATTCTCAGTACAGACTCGAGTTTCAATTTGTTCATGTTTACTAGCATACCGGCGATAGGTGACTGAAGGGAACATTAAACACCTCTACCTAGCCTTATTTCGGAGAATACAGATAAGATGGTATCTTAAATAATTATAAATATTATAAAGTATTAACCATGAGAGCCAGTTGATTGTAATGAAGTAGCTGATCCATGTCTTCGGAGACCACCTCCATTTGAGCTGCTGTCTGAACTGGTCCCATACCCCGATTCTACCTGAGGAATTAACAAACTGGTATTAAAACTACAAAAATAAGAATAAATGTGTATTTTGTAAAACAATTTTAGAAAGGCACTTTTTTTTAAGTATACCTGTCTGTCATATTCATGTCAAGGATGTAAGCGTACAATAAAGATAAAACCTATTTTAGTTAATACTTTAACAAATTAAAAAGTGTTTCACTATGAAGGTAAGTCATTAACGGTTACAATAGAATGATAATTACTAACAGCTAACTAAATTAAAATTAATTTGCATTAGTAATGAAGTGCCAGAGCCAGCATTCTGTCATTAGCATTAAAAAATAAGAAGAAAATAATTACAGTTCTTGATGTTTGCTACATTCTATTGATGACAGATATTTTACTGGACTGAAATTTCAAGATATTAGGTCCATAACTAGTTAAATTTCAACTGACTGTAGACTTCTAATAATAATAAATTATCTATTGTGTGTGTAATTAATTTCTTGACAGGATAATTATGATTAATTTAACTTTCGCAGTTATAATTGGATGATAATTTAAGTTCATCATAATATAATAACATGTTATGCAAATATAGGTTAAAAGAAATTCACAAGTGAACACAAAATTATAATCTTATCAATAATCAATAGAATATAATCTTAAAATTACATAGAGAATGATATCAGTCAGACCTTATCACTAGCATTAGTCACAAAGCTGATAGTATAGACTATTGTAAACCAGTGGAATTTGATAACAATTGATACATAGTTGTAGGAAATATAGTCCCACTGGTGACTCATGCGGGAAGATGGCCAAAAGACTAATTACTGAATATGACTTGACCCTTATACAGAACAGGAAAAATTATAGAGCAGCAAACCTTAGGAGTACATCTCTATGAATTTTAAAATGGCTTTTAAAAATGTATAAATAATCTCTATGAATTCTAAAATGAAACTTTAGAATTCATAGAGATGTACTCCAGCTCCTTTTTAAAACTTTGCGGAACTTCTTTTTGCGTTACATACTGTTTTAATTATCAAACCTGAACATAATGTGACTAAAGTACTTGTATACACAGTTTTTATCATGTTCCTGTAAATTGTTCATGAGTTATATTATACCTATCATCATTATCCTTTGTAAGTACCCTCTTTTTGCCCCATTATTGAGCAAGGCCTACTACCGTTTTAAATTTTTTTATAGTCCACAATTTTCTATCTTAGGCATTGTCATAGCATGTCAGCAAAAAAACATTATTACTATCAAAAAAGCCATTAGTATTTGAACAGTGTATGCTTTGAAGTTCGCAATCATCTGCACACAGTGATAATAATTATATTTCAAGGTTGTACACAAATATAATATAAATTCATATCAGAACATTGTAAGTACAATGTGCTCTGTAAAAACTTGTTGAATGGCTGTTTGAGTAATGTGATTAGTGCTTGCAAATTTGATAACATGATATTCACATGTACATGCAAAATGCCCCAACGGAATCATGTGTATTGATTTGTTATAAATGTCATGTCAGTAGTAATATACGGAACATCTTTATGTTTTATTTGTAAACTGAGAATAAAACACAAGATAATTATATACCTACCTATACCTATATAGTTTAGTAAGGATCAAGAAGGTCCCACAATGCAAAAACAATATGGTCATATTCTATAGTGTCTATAATTTGTAACTTTTTAGGATACTCTAAATCTTTCTGAGTGAAGTGACTCTCAAGGTTCACAGATTTTTTTATAATGTAGAAATTGGTGTTGCAAGAATAACTTTACACACATCTATTATGTCGTCTATCCTAAGGTAGGAATGTAACTACAGCCTGTGATGCTATTTATGACTCTAGAGGTAAACAAACACTTGTTTCAAAATTCCAAAATATCAACATAGTTGCAATCAATTAAACAAGAAACAACCAAATAAGTGGCCGGTAAGCTGTTGACATGAATCTTTTTAAACATAGAAGAGTTTATGTACTATTAGTAGTTATGCATCAACTATTTACAGCAGTTGGCAATATACTTCACTAATATGTATAACATTTTTAGTATCATTACTTACTTTAAAAGATTCCAAAACATCAATCCACTGCTGTTTCTCTTCTGGGCTCGTTGCTCTCAAGTACCAGACGCAATCATTTACAGACACATCAAATCTGCAGTCATCAAATTCATGAGGCTGAAATAATAAACAACCAAGGTCGAATATCTGAATTTATAAGATCACATGCTTAGATTACTTGTTCAGAAGCAGAAACCATAGCGACAGAAAAAAGACGCAACAAGGACAAATTAATCTTTTTATTGGACTTTGCCGATAAAATAACTGTGTTATCACCTTGACTTTAGCTTTTTTCAAACATAAGGCACCACGGCATCCAAGATTACTCTCCAATTCACTCTTGTAGTAGGATAATGTGGAATCCTTCAAAACAATAAACCTGTCCTGCCATCCGTGAATGTAATTTGTCCATTTACTCAAGTATCCGCGAAGTTCGGGATTTCCGCCATCCTCTAAATCCGAGTTATCACTCACTGTTATATTTTCTTCAATCATATTGTAAATGATTAGAATTAATATTTACATTAAAATTCTACACAAACAAACAAAACGAAAAATAATGAATATCAAAAACTCGTTACATGGGATGATACACAACGAAAATAAATTGTTGCTGTTTTTGATTGACGATTGACGTTTCGACGCCACAGACATACACGATTTCATAATAAATGATGTGCACAGAGAACGAACGAAACATTTTCAAATAAAGTAAATGAAAGAAATCATGTGACCTCCTTTTATGGAAGGCATATTGTTATTTATTATTTCTAATCTAATTTATTAATTCTAGTTACCTCTGGTCGGTATTATTTATACCATAACCACACCAAAACAAAAGAAGTATCAGCTTTCGTAAAGTTGTAAAATGATGACTTCTCTCTCATTGCATGGTATATACGATGGTACGATGAGGGGAGGTCAATAGTTTAACATATAAATATCAAAAATGTTAATGTAAGAAGGTTAATTTTATTTTAAATGTAGCTTGTTATGTTTCCGGGCGTACAGAAAGTTTACTAAATAAAAGTTACAACGCACGACACGATTGCTGATTGCTGTGTTGCACGACCGTGTACAAGACGCTATATAGCTATCCACAAAATAAAAATCATTACAAATGTATTATAATAATTTTCTAATGATTTTCAAAACTCTGTTTCATCAATCGTTTCATATTTTTACGATAGAAAATGTGTGGTGGGTTATTTGAACGCATGATTGTATCATGTTTGTATATTTTGAACGTTTCTTAAATCTTCAGTTTGACATTGTCAATTGTCATTTCAACCAAGTGGGCAAGGTGCCACAATTTCCGGAAACAAAAATCTTTTGCGTATTGATTTTAGAACTCACGTAGTTCCATTGGTGGATATGTGTTAACCGCCAAAAGTTTATATTATCGACCAATAGCGCAACGCCATTCTACTAATAACGCGCCATATCCGTTCAAGATGGCCGACAAAACTATGCCTATTTTTGTTCCATCAGAAAAACCTGTGAAAGTAGTAAAGTGGAAAGTAAAACAAGGTGTTTTTGTATCGCAAGGACAAATATTATTTTTATACAATGATTCATCAGGTCACAGTAATGAATTGAAGAAATATAAGGCTGTTCGTGCTGGTACTATCTCATCGATCAAGGTGAAGGAAGGAGACATTGCAGAGCCTGGGTAAGTGACGTCACACAATTAAATGCGCTTTAGAATAAAATACAAGTCATTTGTCATGAAAATACATAAGATAATTACAAACAATTACTTTAATTATATTGCATCGTTAGGCTTCCCTTTTACAAGTACTTACAGTGCAGTTGCATTGTTTGCGCGGTAAATACGAATGCACTTAACGATTCCCGCCTAAATTGTAACCTAACAACAATTTGTTCTGTAATGTGTTATTTTATTCACTATTTATTGATCTGATAGTCATCTAAATAAACACGAACAAGAGTCTAACAAACTTGTTTATTTTTTTAATGTGTGAGTACCTAAATTACAAACAATGAAAATAACAAACAAACATAACCAAACCATACAAACAAACATACTTTTTACCGAATTGTATCGTTCAACAACATGACCTACAACTAAAATCTACAACATGGCTTAATATTATTCTGTTGAAAAATTATTTCAGTGGAGAGATAGCTGAATTAGAAGAATGTCGGCATCCTACGGTAATGAAGGAGATGTGTGCGGAATGCGGTGCAGATTTGCGTACAGACGAGGTGACAAACAGAGATATGGCTGTGGTGCCCATGGTACACTCTGTACCTGAACTGAAGGTGAAAACAACAGTCAATATACAGAATACACTCAACATTTAAAGTTGATATTGTTTATTTTGACATAGATATTGTTTATTTATTTATTGTACTATGTAGTTACAGAAAACACTTAATTAACATAACATACATAGGGTCCATATATGTTATGTTAATTAAGTGTGTAAGGCTGTTGCAAGTATTTCTTAATAATATAATAATACAGAAAACTGCTAAAGGAAACAGCTACTGTATTGATTGATAGAGCAACAAGAAAAAACACTATGGCATCGCTGGTTTATACAGTCCATACTTTTTGAGATATTTCTAATAATAGTTGCTTGTAAATGAATATATTATGATTTTATTATGACAACGCCCTGTCTTAATCCTTCTGAGTAACAAATCACAGATGATGCAAAATCTATTTGTTTTATGGGCCCTAGTAACTATACACAGTACACACTTAGCTGAATGTAAAGACATGTATGCTTATAAATCATGCACTTTCAATATAAATGGTTTTACTGTAGCTGGATTAGATACAGGTTGCAACTTTTGTAACTGGTTACAACTTCACTGACAATCCAGATAGCAAAATATTTAGTCCTTCTGAAGACTTTCTTTTGTTGAGCTTTAAAAGATAGACAGATACGAGGACTACAATATTATAATGCTCTTTCTTATTTCTCGAATTCCTAATGTTAAATGTTAATTGCTTTTTCTGTATCTTTTCAGGTGTCTGAAGAGCTGGCTCGGAAATTAGGTCGAGAAGATGCTGACCGCCTCTTGAAAGATAGGAAGCTAGTATTGCTTGTGGATCTGGATCAAACACTTGTTCACACTACTAATGATAATATACCACCTAACTTAAAGGTAAATTAAATTAAATTCCAAACCCCTAATATCACAAAATTTCCATAGAAACTAAGCAATAGTGTTTAATGTGTAAGGAAGAAGGTTCAAAGTTTTTGAACTACCTGAAATACATATGGTTACTTTTTGATATACCATCACAAAAGTGAAATTAATATATTTTCAGTTCAGTTTTTTATTAATATATAAATGTTTCCAGGGCGTCCTCCACTTCTTCCTGCGCGGCCCAGGCTGTCCCGGTCGCTGGTGTCACACGCGACTACGTCCACGAACTCAGGAGTTTCTGGAATCTGCTTCCAAAAACTATGAGCTTCATGTTTGCACCTTCGGGGCGCGGCAGTATGCACACGCCGTTGCCGACTTACTCGACCCTGAGAAGAAGTATTTTTCACACAGGATACTGTCCAGAGATGAGTGCTTTGATGCTAGGACCAAAGCAGCAAATTTGAAGTAAGTGCATGGAAGAAAACTTGCATTTCTATCTGCTATAATAAACTTTATTTCCAATATTATTAATCGAAGATTATTTTCAATATACTTTTCAGAGCATTATTTCCTTGTGGTGACAACATGGTGTGTATAATAGACGACCGCGAAGACGTGTGGCGGCATGCTACAAATCTGATTCACGTTAGGCCTTATTCATTTTTCCAGTCTACAGGAGACATAAATGCACCTCCATCTGGTAAGAAAAGAACTTTATCACTTTAGGGGCGTTCATAAAATACGTGAGATGTATAAGGGGGGGAGGGGGTCGAGTCAAATCTCATCTAATCTTACGTTGGAGAGAGTCTCGGCAAATATCACGTAATTTTTTTTCTGATTGAAACAAAAGAATATATACTATTTTGGTCCATTTAATCCAGATTGTACATGCTTAAGGTTCTCTTAAGCATCTTAAGCGCAATCGTAATACCTTTAAGATCATTTACTAATTCGTTCGAAAGAAAATAATTTCATTCATACTTCGACGTTATACATCTACTGACTGTCAAACCACCATATTTGTTTTATACCAAATAGCTCAATTTAATCTGAATTTACTGTACAGTGTAGCCCGTCCTTTGTTTTCGCGCCACTGTCAGCCGAACGTTTACGTAAGCTGAGCGTTTACGTAAGAAACCCACATTTTGAAAAATCTCACGTTTGATTGGGGGATGGGGGAGGGTGTTGAATAAAATCTCACGACATCTCACCAGGGGGGATGGGAGGGACAAAAAATTTAATAAAACACCTCACGTAATTTATGGACGCCCCCTTATATGGTGTTACTGTTGTTCTTGCAAATGAAGTAACAATTTGGCATTAAGTCAAGTATTGTGTTCAAAAACATAGGCTCATCCCCTATTACATGCGGCCTAGGCATAATATATATACATTAATATACCTGTAAATTACTGACAGAAATGATTTTGTTTGTTGATATCTGCAAAAATAAAATAATTTTTATGTGTGTAACAGTTGACGAAAAGCCTAAAGAAAAACTATCAAGTGGCAAAAACGGTGCACAAGCTAATCAGATGCCTACATTGGACGCCGAACCTGAACAAAAAGAAACATCAAAAAACAAAGAGAACAAGGAAGAAGGTGGCAATGGTAAAATAGTATCTAAAGATGTAAAGAGCAATAATACTGAAGACAAAGTAAGTGAAGAGGCTGATCAGGAGGGCGACGAGAGGATAGCGCAGGATCCGGCCGAGCCGCGGTGGACGGAGACGCAGGATGGCCTGATAGAAGTAGAGGATCCAGATGACTACTTAATATATTTAGACGATATACTTAAAAGAATACACAAGTAAGTACATCTTAAATGTCATATATTTGCATTTCCTGGTCAATGTAACAGTTGTATACCGTAATGCCGTAACCAACTGCCATGAATCGTGAATCACTTGCATTCTTTTTACATTTCATTTACAACTTTTTAGGCATTTCTACGATCACTACGATAAAATGGGCAAGAATCAAATACCCGACCTGAAGGCAATAATTCCAGAGGTAAAATGTGAAGTACTAGCTGGTACGAGTTTAGTGTTTAGTGGCTTAGTGCCGACACATCAGCGGTTAGAGACGTCGAGGGCATATCTAGTGGCAAGAAGTCTAGGCGCTGAAGTAACACAAGATTATTCTGATAAGAGTACGCATTTGGTGGCAGTGAGAGCAGGTAAAAATTTAAGTTAGCACTGCAATTTCCAAATGATACAAAACTTCTACTGTATAGAAAGTTCTAAAGAACTTTGTTATTTACAGGAACAGCAAAAGTGAACGCCAGCAGGCGAATGGGTGAGGGTAAAACGAACAAATTACACGTAGTGACGCCCGAGTGGTTGTGGACATGCGCTGAGAGGTGGGAGCGAGTTGACGAGAGGCTCTACCCTTTACAAAGAGGCGGACAGGTACAGTAACTTAACACTACTACTTAACTAGTGATGCTTACAATAATTTACAACACGCGACTATATAATTGTCTTGATCAAAATATCATAGCTTGGTTCTGATTATAATAAGACTGTCACTGCACAAGTTTTTTGATAAATTAAGTGATGAAGTACGTTTATTAGACAAAAACAGAATGATATTGAAATAGTTTTAGTACCTAGTTAAAAAAACCCGTGCGTGACCAACCTGCCACCTGCCACCTGCCCACAGAGCAGCTCGCGGCGCCCGCCGGCGCACTGCAGCAGTCCGCCGCCGGCGCCGGCGCCAGTCGCCGCGCTGCGCAAGCGCACGCCCTCGGGAAGGTTCATGGACACCATCAATCCGCTGCTGTCATTTTCAAGTGATGATATCGCTGATATGGACAGAGAAGTAAATAAAACTATATTTATTTTTCTTATAATACGGAAAACCGATTCCTCTATTTCATTGATTATTTGTATGGTGTTATAGGTGGAAGACATATTCAATGAGTCTGATGAAAGCTCTTCAGACGATGACAAACCAGGTGATGATGAAGAAAACGCTTCTCAGGATAGACTAATATCAGTTAGCGCGGAAAACAGCATGCAGGACAGCTTATTAGAAAGGTACAAAAATAACAAACAGGTTTCCGACTTAGGTCGGGTCATATTCTGACAAATAATAATATAAAAAATAAATTACTGTTTTTCTTTTCTAGGTTACAAGACTCACAAGACGCAACAAATGACTCTGAAATGGGTAAGTATTTCTTTTTGCTATATCAAATATTTCCTCTTTATAATATTAATATAAATTAGATTAGTCTACAAGAAAAGGGAGAGATTAGTAGGTTTTAGGTTTTATTGTAAGCACGAGAAGCCAATATATTCCAACAAGTGTACTGTGTGTCTACGTCTGTGCTCTGGTTAGTGTAGTTTTAGTCTCATCTGCCAAGTTATTTCACTGGCTACATTGCCATTTCACGTACTTTGCGTAGTGTTCCAAACAGTCTGGAGTCTGTAAGTAACACAAACTAGTTATTTTTATTTCACACATAATAAACTAACTGTTTTGTTTCACACATCGTTATTGTACATAACGTACTAGACAGTATATGTACTATTTTGCCGTCAACTATGTCTCTAGAGGCAGAATTTTGTTTCATTGTCGCACACTAAACATTTCATTGATTCGCGTTTACAAATACATAACTGGAACTATCTCATATCTAGCTGGGTCATACAAATATTTGTTCAGTATGAGGATCGAACCCATAACCCGTGGCGTAGATGCCGATCGCTCGAACACTACGCCAATAGGGCCGCGTCTTTTATATTTATGAGCCTTTACATTTTTAATTCTAGGCGATGAATCCCGGCCACGCAAGAGACTACGAAGATCGTCACCGCCGTCAGACGAAGAGCCACCGGATGACGACGACAGTTCGTGGAACCGCATGGGTGCGGCGCTGGAGAAGGAACTTCTGGCGCAGGACTGATGCCTTCGCCCGATACAATCTTTACAAATTATGAGCCAATGGCGAAATGAAATAAATGCTCTTTTCTCTAATTTCTATTTTTTTTATTTTACTGCACCTTGGCATAAAAAACATTGTTGGAATTGGAAGGAAACATCGTTTATGTGCTTACGAAAGTGTCTGTTGTGTACAACAGCTGTACTTGCAGTGTTTACATTTGCTAATGTAAACTTTACATGAGTGAAACTTACAAATGTAAGGGTAGCCTAAAAAATAATCATCTTCCTAGGGGTAATAGATGTCAGGGGTGGTAGTAACTCAATAATTGTGAATAAATATAAATAAATAAACTTATACGAAATAATATTAAAATGGTTTAGTGGAAGTAGGTAGCAGACAGATGTTGACTTTATGGTATTATTTTGTGTATTACAGTCATTTCTGCCAACTAAAATAGTATAATATAAGCTAATATATAATAAACCTGAAGAGTTTGTTTGCACAAACCAATCTTAGGAACTACCAACATTTTATATACCTAATATCATCACACAACTTAGCGAGCTGATATATATTATACTGACGACGTCTGTGGTGCAGTGGTTCGAGTACCGGACTGCTGATCACGTGGTTGTGGGTTCGATTCCCACAAGACACAAACATTTATGTGCTGTACTTAGGTGTTTGTGTTTGTCTGGGTGTTTCTTATAATATACTAGCTTCCCGCCAGCGGCTTCGCACGCGGGGTATGTTATACAATACATATAAACCTTCCTTAAGAATCACTATCTATTAAAAAAAACCGCATCAAAATCCGTTGCGTACTTTTAAAGATCTAAGCATACATAGGGACAGACACGCGACGGAGGACTTTGTTTTATAATATGTAGTGAAGTATATATTTACATAAAAAAAGTATATAAGTATTATATCCATTGTCTAGTACCCATAGTACAAGCTTTGCTTAGTTTGGGACTAGATGGTGCTGTGTAAAAATGTCCCAAGACATTTATTTTATTTATTTAAGGATGCAAGTGAGGCTAGGGGTCAGGTAGTTAGTAAAATAGTAGTGTAAATGTTGTTGTGTACATCATTCCATTTTATGGTATACTCCGTGTGCCCTGGAGGTGTAGTGCCTGTGTTGATAGATAACAGTTTCCCATAATATGCTGTAATAGATTTATAATGTGAAATAAAAAATATGTTAAACCATATTTGGCTCACACAAATGCATTATTATTATGTATCTACTTCTTCAAATAATTTGACTTGAATTAATGTTTATTTCATAATTTACAAAGACTAAGATGCTCCTTACATAATAACTCCGGTAACAACAAGAATTGGAAATAAGACATAGTAAAAGCTACGTAAATAGGTACTAAATTTTATTGCTAATTATCACACTATACAATAATCTAACAATCTATATGGCATAAGGATCATTTTCATCAAACACATGGAACTTTGTATATGTAGGTTTAGATGTGAAGTCTTTCTTTCCATCTTGCCAGCCTCGCGCCGGAGCTTTATCATAATTAAATGTAGAATCTAATTTTCCATACAATTCAGCTTGCATGTCCATATCTTCTCTATACCTTTCTTTAGCAACCTTCTTGCCTGTGATAGGATCAGTTATATCACCAAATGGATATACAACCTCTTTGATTTCATGTGTAATTAACTTTGTAAGTTTTTGTGGTAATGTTTGTATGAGGACAATATCACCAGTGTTGCACACTTTTTCAGGATCATGGCAGTAGTAAAATTCGTCCTTTCTGAAGTACTGAAAAAGTAAGTAATCAGATTAATACCAGCTGTGACATAAGCACACCTTTTGAATCTCAACTTTTGTGTTAATGCAATAGATACAAACCATTAATAAATTCTCATCCAATTCTAACCTCTTCACTCTAATTTTAGCAGCATTTTGCTTGACAGTCGGTACACATTGACCTAATAGCAAAAACTTCCGTGCAGCATCTGCAACATTACGTGCCATTTTTAATTAATTTGTAAAATGCACTAATTTAAATAAAAATATTTTATAAACTGAGGTCAGTGCTAATAATTGTGCTAAATACAGACAAGTGTCAGACTGTCAGAGACACAGCTGACAGAGAGAGCTAGAAAGGAACCAGACCAGGGTTGGATTCAGACCCTCAAAAAATTATGCTACATGGACAATAAAATAATACTATTTGTCCAAAATTATACTACGTTTGACTTTTCACTTTTTTTTATCGTAGGTATTTTTAATGTTTAATTTTTTGACGTTTTACTTTTTCCCCACAAGGGTAAAAATGCATTCGTAATTAAATTTTTTTCGTAAATCGTAAATATTTTTTTATTCAGTTGAGGCGTAAGGCGTATTAATTACATAAAGAGATTTGCATTTTTTTGTGTATTTGTAAAAAAGATAACAGAATTTCTAATAAGATAAAAGAAAAACGAGCGCATATAGTATTTTGATGGTACTCCAAAAGTGACCAAATAAATGTGCAATACAAATAATTTTTGGCGACAATTTTTTTTTCCAACGCTAATACTCAGCCAAAAGCCGCCACTTTTAGCAACGAAGTCGCTAAATTGGCTACACTACGCTTGTATTTAGTAATCCTGATTGGTGTTGCCGTACATACAGAAATTCCCGACATTGTAGGATAAATATTAATAAGTAAAAGGGCTCACTTAATACAAATCGTTCAACATCAAAATTATGCTATTTTCGCGTAGTATAGTGGCATTACGATACTACATACTACACACTATCAAATAATGGTACAAATAGTATTATAATACTACGGAATCCAACACTGAACCAGACTGTCTAGTGTCACTAGTGTCAGTTGGTCAAGCAAAAGCTCTGCAAGTAGAGATGGGCGACGGGTAAATACTCGTTGGGTAAATACCCAGGTAAATTCCCATATGGGTAAATATCGGGTATTTACCCGGGTATATACCCAAAAGGTGGGTATTTATTTTTCTAAGAACGAAGTATTTAAATATGTTCGTAATGACTTCTTAGAATGTTATGGGTTGCAAAACTAGCAGTTTTCACTGCACTAGGATGAAGTTAGTTGTGTAGTAGTTTTTTTAATTCCTGATAAACTACTCTATGACGGCTAAGCAAGAAGAGGTCCTGGTTTTTTTCCGAAGTCAAGTAGTCTTTTTGGTTTTTCTATGAAATTTTGCTCGGGCTTGCCCCCTTTTACGTTGAACTAACCCTCTGCCTAACCCTTCAGGAAATACTAGTGATAGTTTTTTCTTATATCACAAGGGTGGCAAACGTTTATTTGCCGCCCTTGGGTATAAAACAATGGTATAAACAATTACCACAGTCTAAGGAAATTTCCAACACCGAAGCATCAAGCTGAAAAAACCTCTTAACTTACTTCTTGTAAAATCTCATGCTCTAGTCTCCAGAGAAAACCTCCGCAGGGATTCATTGTTCTGCTGTTTTCAATTCACTGTCCAATTGGTGGACGTACTTAGGCCTCTTTTAGTGAACACCACAGAGCCAAAATCATCCATTATCTCTTTTCATCCAGTCACTGCCAGCTGCCAGCTGCCTTTCGCAATTCGTCAGTCCAACTAGCCGGCGGGCGTCCCACACTACGTTTGCCTAGACGCGGTTTTCACCCAACCACTCGTTTGCCCCAACGGTTATCGATTCTCTGAAAGACTTGAACAGGCCAATTGCGTGCTTAATCCTTTTTGCTTTAGAGCTATTTCGGTTACTTTGGTTCTTTGACGGGTACCTTCATTGCGATATCAATCCCTTATAGAGATCCCGAGCATAGCTCTCTCCATAGCTCACTATGCCACTTTAAGCTTATGGGACCAGTTTCTGACCTTAGCGTACGTAGGAACCATACAACTAAGTTGGCAAACAAGCATACAGCCCTCCATGGTAAGCGGCTACCGTACCCTATGCAACATTAGGGGTATCACCCGCGCGTTGTCGAACCGGTAAAAATCTTTTTAGACCCTTTTTGAAGAATCCTGTAGTCCCTTGGGAGACCCCCAGTGGGAATCTGATTCCACAACCTGAGTGCACTTGGAAAGAATCTTCTCATTGGTCTGGTCAATCTCAATTGGTCTGGGCTGATATTTCAAACAGTTCCTCAGAACACAGCACAGTTATACAAACGGTAGAATACACACTTATACATCTTGTTCCACAGATCCCTTTCCACCAACCCACCGGATCTGTATCTGATACATTCTCCATATAAATCATTTTCCCCAAAAATCTTCCTTAACCCTGATCCACCATTATAATTATCTAAATTTAAAAGTCTGCTCATTTCATCCAAGAGCTGCAAGGCTTTCGATTTCCTTACCTAAAGCCTTACTCAATCCTAGACCTTGCGAAACGACCTTGGATCCAATATAATATTATAAGCAAATACAACAAATCTATATCTATATATGTGTATAAAAGAAAGTCGTGTTAGTTACACTATTTATAAATGAAGAACAGCTGAACCGATTAGGCTGAAAATTGGTTGGGAGGTAGCTTAGAACCAGAAGACGGACATAAAGGATACTTTTTACTACTTACACCATGACAGCTGATGACAAACTTCAGCAATCCGAATAAGCTGTACGAAGATAGTAGGTAGGTATTGGTTTTCGTCACGGGGGGCGCTGTGCAATGACGTTGATGTTCTGAGAGACTTCGGAATACTAGGGTTGCATAAAACATGAAACGTGGCCTTGTGTGCTGGTTCCGATAGTATCTACCCGTGTGAAGCCGGGGCCAGTTGGTTAGTTAAATATAAACTGAAACGTCAGTAGTATATTTACTACATTTAAACTTAACTAGATTCTGTGAAACCAAGAACCTATATCCCAAATGACATGCCTGATTTGTGAATTGATACAATATACAAACAATACGTTATCCCAGTGCAGTTTAGTAATAACTAGCATTTTGAAAACTGCTAACTTTGCAACCATTTTTGCACCAATAACATTCTAAGAAGTAATTACGAATATATTTATATACTTCGTTCTTAGAAAAATAAATACCCACCTTTTGGGTATTTTCCCGGGTAAATACCCGCTTTTGACCCAAAATAATATTTACCCGGGAAAATACCGGGTAGAATCCCATCTCTATCTGCAAGGAAACATTTGATTTTGTCCAGTCTTTTTTGTCTTTGTTTTAATCATGGAAGTATTAAGAAGTACATTTTTTTTTTTAGTTGTAATAATTATAAAGTCAAAACTATTTTAAGTTTTGATCATAAAAAGCAGCTTCGCATTCGCAGTCGCTAACTAGAGTATAAAGAGAAAACAGATAAAAAGAGCCTATCTGAAAAATGTCCAACGAAAAAAATAAGTCAAATTATGGTGGCGCTACGGTAGCAAGTGGGTTAATTTTAACAACGATAAAGATTATAAAATCGGAAAAAGTTATCTGATAAAACAGTCAACAGAAATGGTAAATTTTTCAACTGAGCGCACCGTTCGTTTACAACTACTAATGAATCTTGCTACTCTAGCGCTAAATTGTACTGCTTATCGCTGGACACTTTTTCAACTTGTCCCTACAGGGTACAAGGGAAAATACATCCGTACGGTCCTCTAACATCTTTATGTGCCGCGTTCGATTCCCAGGTAGAGCAGTATAATTAGATTTTTATATAAAATTCTCAACTTGGAGGTTGGATTTGTGCCCGGTAACATTAGGACACCTCTGCTTAAGTACTGCAACTTTTCCAGCATAGCACTGTATGTACAGTTCTCGTCAAACTTATTGTCCGGGTTGAAGTTGGCACTAGCTAACTTTAACCCGGCCGTAAAAATCAGAGAAAGAAAAATATTAGATTGTAATAAATAAAAACGCAAGCTCAAGTCGTAGGTTGTCGTTTTAAATCATTCTTATCCAATATTTTTTGTTCGCTTGTTTAGTTCATCACAACTAGCGGAGGGTTGCTAAAAATAAGGTAGGTTATAAAAGTAATGCCACAAATATTGCAATTAATGGATCTTTAGTATTATACTGTACCTATTCTAATTTATAAAAATCAAGCATAATAAAATTGCAGAGATGTAACTCTCTTATGCTATTAGGATTTAAATGAAAGCATTGATGAACCTTATACATTTTATTATTTTATAATACACATACACTTACTATACTAATGAATTAATGAAAAGTAAATACAGATAACAATAAAATAGGTACTGATTAGTTTGATACAAACCCAGAGTACAAAAAGTCGAAACAACTATAATTTCCCTTTATAAACTTTATAACTACTTATCTTAGAACTATATCCATTTAAAATTATCACCTTTATAATTGACTTGCTCAATAAAGCATATCACAAAAGCTGGCCTCAGACTATTTACAAAAATGTTTACTCCTCACATAATTGCATCTCCACAAACATTCACAGATATCCTGCACCAGCTTAAGATTAATGATTAAATTTTTATGCAATACAAACTTCAGTAACAATTCAAAAGCTAAATAAGCCCAACACCATTTTGACAAACAGTTGGAAAAACATAATGTTTATGCAGGAGCCAATTTAGTTATTGGTTTTACAATAGTCACCAATGCAGCAACCGATGATACTGCTCCTAGTAACCCTACTGTGCTTGGACTTAATCTTGTAAACCCTAATGCAGTAAGTGGAATAAATAAGTCACAGGAGTTTTTCAAAGTATCAATGAAAACATCTTTATGACAAGTCATTAGCATACACATGTATTTTATTCCACCATTCCAATCATAATTTGTGATTGAACTATTTAGAAGCTCTGTTGGTCTCAAAAAGGTGGATTTATGCAAATCCATCAGATGAACAATCTCATAAAGATCTCTGGCTAAGTTTGCAATGATTGACAAAAGCCAAAACTTGTTTGCTGTTCTGTTCCATTTTTCTGAATCTGTTTTTAGGAATCCACTTTTGGTGAGCCACACTATGTGGTCCGAGTATAGAAATAAAGCATGAGCAAGTTTGCTTATAGTTAATGTTACTCTTAAAATAGGATCTTCAATGTTCATACTATTTAAGGCAGTGTAACAGATGTCTATGCATCGCCCAAGCCTCAAAACTGAAAATATAAATAATTAGGTGAATAGTGATTTTAGAATTATTTTTAATATTACTCAGAAATTTTTAATATTATTCAGAAAGAGTACACAACAATAAAAAAAATTGTACAAATAGGTAGGTACTCATGGAAGTGAAGAACATTTGTTAGTTGTTCTGTAATTATTTTGGACACAAATAACCATTTTCTCCATCTTAGTTTATCATTCATTGTAAATTACACATGACAATGGTTTTTATTATTTCCAAGAACTTAAGATTTAATTAAGATGCTCTTATTGGAATCATTACTGTTCAAAAGAAGAAATGCGGGAAGATAAGAATGATAAATTTAGATGTGACCCCTGCTTTTAAATAAGTATATTATGCCTTCTTCTATAGAAGGTTAAAGGCTGAATTGGTATAAATTTAATTCTCTTATATCTAAATATACTTACTTTTCCGGAATGAACTAAATGCGAGTTCCAGATTTTTTATTCTATCAATTGAATATTTATTAGCATTTCTTATTTCCAACTGATGCCATACTAAACGACTGGTATATTGTATGAGTCTGAAAACCATAAACAATAAAAATTAATCATTGGTCATAGGAACTGATGTTATACACATATTCCTATTCATATTGGTATCAATTTACATAACATGTAAATAATAATGCACTTTGAAGAATGACCTGATTTCTTCACCAGTAAGCCTCATCAATATTACCTAAAGAATGAATAGTAAACAAAGCAATATGTAACAGTTCACAGTTCAAACCTGGCCAATTTGTCTCTTCCATTTGATTGGTTATTTACTTTTATTATAACGTCCATCCTTGTACCCTTGAGGTTTCAGATTATTTGCTAGGTGTTGTAATTCTTCAGTAGGTAAGTAGGTAATAAAACATTTGTTATCAATTCTGTTCACGTACTATCGCGATACTAATAATCTAATTATGGCGTGAGTCCATAAATCGCTTAGCAAATAACACCGTTTTTTTTTAGTTTGAACCTTGAATTTACAAATTGTTATTTTCTCTACAAATTTTTATCAGATATAGCACTATGGTAAAACTTTTATGTAACAAAGTTAGACCGTATTGCAAGTTATTCAATGTGTGATGATTCTGAATTGAAATAAAATATTTACAACAAAAACAACAACTGAAAACAAGACAAGAATTACAACAACAAACCGAACAAGAACAAGAGTATCAGTCAACAATCAACACACAGTTTTTTTTTTTTTCTCTCATGGCAAACACACAGATTAAATTTTTTTTTTTTTTTTTTTTCTCTCATGGCAATAGATTGTACTTTTTGCCAGTGTCAGGTTAAAAGTTAGGGAAACATTTACATATCATAAAAACATGTTATTTTCGGAATTTGGAAAATGAATCAGAGGAGTTGGGTAGGATTAAAGAGGATTACACATTTAAAATATACTTACATAATAATATAATATAAAAGATACATAAAGGTTAACTTTATAATTTTAAATTATTGTCAGAAATAAAAGCTGATAGGACATTATAAAACTTACATGGATTTAATAGTAAGCAGGACAAACGGGTAGGAAATGGAACTTTTAAGGTAATAAGGTTATCATAGAAACAGGAACGATCAAACAATGGACAGGAAAAGAAAAGGTGATCCAAATCTCCCACATCTGTTCCACATTCACACATATTAGAATCTACAATATGCAGTCTGAATAGGTGGGCAGGTGTGCACACATGGCCTAATCGCATGCGCGTTATTATGCTAGCAGAGGTTCTACTACAATCTATTTTAGTGAACCAAGGTTTATTTGGGATGTTAGGTTGCACATTAAAATAATGTTTACCTTTCAATAGACTACTTTCGGCTAAAAGGTTTTTCCAAGAATCAATAAGGAAAGATCTAGGTAGTGAGATTAAATCGTGACAATAATTAATGTACGGGTACATGTCTCCACATGTTACTGCTTCTTTAGCTAAAAGATCAGCTTTTTCGTTTCCTTTTATCCCTTTATGACTAGGGACCCATGCTAAAGTTACCACATAATTACGAGATTGGCATTCTAAAAGCTTTTTCCGTATGTAACAAATAATGGGATAGCATGGTTTCATATTCAAAGGGTATTTTTGGATTGCTTGTAGGGAACTTTTTGAATCAGTATAGATCACAGTTTTCTGAAGTTTCATTATAAGTATATATTCTAAAGCTTTAAATATGCCAAAACATTCTCCTGTGAATACCGACGCTTCAGGAGGAAGTTTGATTTTCTCTACTATGTTATATTGGCAGTGAAAAACACCTACACCTACATTACCAGTATCACATTTTGATGAGTCAGTAAAAATATAGTGAAAGCCTAGCCAGTTACTATCTCTGTTGTAATTAAACAATGTATTTGCTTCTATAACATTCTTGTCAATACCTATACTATCACAAACATTCGGATTTAAGCAGTTTCATAAGTAAAATTAAAAATAGGTAAATTAAGCGACCTATATACGGGAACATTAAGGGCTATAATTTTTCTGTAACTAATGATGAGTGGATAGGGAGGTTTGTGATACCAATATTTGTTATTAGATTGCATATTTTCATCAAGTAGTTTCAGTTGATGAAAGATGGGATGGTTGGAAAACTGATAAGCTTTGAATAAAAAATTATCACTTAGATATTGTCTCCTTAAGCTAAGAGGAGGTTCTGTGCACTCAACTTGCATAGCGTTCACAGGTGATGATTTCATGGCACCTAGGATAAGCCTTAATGCCTTATATTGGACAGCATCTAATTTTTTGAATGCTGTTATGTTACCGCCTTGTAATAAAAATGATCCATAATCAAGCAAGCTTCTTATAAGGGCATTATATATTAATTTAAGTGAAGTGGGATGGGCGCCCCACCAAACACCACACAGACATCTCATAATATTTATTACCTTCTCACACTTGGACACGACAAAATCGCAGTGCTCATTACCGGTAAGTTTAGAGTCTAATATAACACCAAGAAATTTTGTATGAGGTTTGATAGGAATAGGCGTGTTATCATAAATTATATGAAAAGACGGCAACACACGTTTTCTCGTGAAAACCACTACCGCACTTTTTTCTACCGATAGTTCTAAACCGTTATCATCCAGCCAGCATTTCAGTAAAGTTAAAGATTGATTTAAAATATTACAAGCAGTCGTTAGGGAATGATGAGTGGAGTATAACAGTAAATCATCTGCATATTGAAGAATACTTATGTTATTTAGAGATTGTTCTAGATCATACGCATATATGTTATAGAGAAGAGGACTTAATACAGATCCTTGTGGTAATCCTTTTCTCACAACTCTAGTTGATCTAATACCATCCTTCGTGTCTAAGTGTATATACCTCTCTGTTAACATGGCAGATATAAATTTGACAAGGTTTTCAGGAACATCAAGCTTTATGAGCTTATCTAAAAGTTTTGATATAATTACGTTATCATATGCACCATGAATGTCCAGAAAAGAAGCTACAACAAAATCGTTTCTAGAGTAAGCTAAACGGATATCTGTCACTAGAATGCCAATACTGTCAGTTGTGCCCTTTCCTCTTCTAAATCCATACTGACTGTGGGATAATTTATTGTATCTTTCAATATGCCACTCCAACCGGTTTTTAACCAAATGTTCAGCCAACTTAGCTAAGATAGAGCTTAAGGCTATTGGACGGAATGATAAGGGATCAGAAGAAGGTTTACCAGATTTTAATATGGGAATAATCACCTGTGACCGCCATGATATAGGAACTTCGCCAGATTGTACAATCTTGTTAACTAAATTCAAGTAATAAGTTAGAGTCGTATCACTAGAATTTACAAAAAATGAATAAGGGATTCCATCATCTCCAGGTGAGCTATCTTTAACCTTATCTAGTACTCCCTTTAATTCCCTAAGCGTAAATGGAGAGTTAAGATATTCATCTAACACCTGTCGATTTATAAATATTTTATACGGCGGTTCTGTTACAGATGGAGGGGCGAGATTGTCTAAAAAGGCGTTAGCCATAGAAGGAGGGAATGAGGAATGAGATGAGACGTTAAACGCTGAACGGAAACGTTTAATATTACGCCAAACCTCAGAAGGATTGGTTTTGGGCGCAAGCGATGTACAAAAAGAAATCCATCCATTTCGTTTCTTTTGTTTTAGAAGTTTTCTAGTGCTATTTACAGTTATACGAAGTTGATCGTAGTTTTCAGAAGACATACATAGTCTGTACTTTTTCTCAGCTTCCTTGCGTTTTTTAACAGCTTCCGTGCATTCTCGGTCCCACCAAGGGGGAGAAGGAATTTTACCATTAAAACTTCCTTTGATAGGAAAGGTTTGATCAGCAGCTTCTAGTAAACAATTCGACAAGGCTTCAGAACAATTTTCATTTTGAGTAATTTCCGGTAAATTAGAAATTTTCAAATTAACAAAATTTTTAAACTTATCCCAATCTGCTTGTGATAATCTATATTTGAGACGCGGTTTATGAACAGACTCATTAGACTTTTTTATTGGGGTAGATAAAAATAATGGGAAATGGTCACTACCATAGCTCGAGGCTAATGTAGTCCAAGTTATTTCTGCAGCTAGTCCAGGATTAGTAATAGAAAGGTCCACAGCACTTACTTTTTCATTAGGTTTAGTAAGACGAGTAGGTGCCCCTGTATTTAAGACACATAAATTATGGGATTCTATGATTTGAAGCAAACCTTCACCATTACTGTTTGTAATTTCACTTCCCCATGAGCGATGATGACAATTGAAATCACCAAGTAGAAGAAAAGGGCTAGATAAAGAAGAAATCAGTTGGTCAACTTCATTTTGTAAAATTAAAGATGATGCATGTGGAATATAAACTGAAATAATTGAAATGTTATTATATAATTTTATGCCTACCATATTTACATTATTTACATTATGTGGAGGTAAAATTAGTTGTATATAGGAAATTGTATTATGTACAAGGATGCCTACTCCACCATAACCATCTGGTCTGTCCTCTCTCAGACAGGTAAAACCTGGAATTCTAAAAAGAATTCCAGTCTTCAACCATGTCTCTGACAAGACTATAATTAAAGGATTATATTTATTTACAATATGAATTAACTCAGACTTTTTAGATAGTGCACTCTGGCAGTTCCATTGTAGAACCCTTAGATCCATTATTATTTGATATTAAATTATTAAACATTTCAATTATGACAGCAACGTTGGACGGTTTCAATGTAGAATTTGATAACAAAGTGTTAAGTAATGAAATAATTGTTTCAGTTATTTTATCATTTTCTATGGTTTCATTTACATTCTGTTTAAAGCCACAACCATTTGCTGATGTTGAAGGCATGTCATAGTCTCTAATCATGTTATTGTGAGCAAATTTGTCATATCCATGAGTTACTTTTGGTGGTGAACGCTGCTTTAGAAAAACAGTTTTTTTATATGAGATATTTTGAGAATTTTGAAGAGGGCTAGCATATGTGGTGGTGTCAACAGGGTTATGGTTTCTTGCAACATCAGCATATGGTTTTGAAATTGGTGGGTGAAGTTTGCAAGCCTCCATATATGAAATACTACTCTGGGACATAGTTAATTTAATTTCTTTCTGACGATTGAATTCAGGGCAATTTTTATTGGTAGCATAATGGTACCCTCTGCACATTATACACACTGCACTGCTTTCTTCAACATTGCAGTTTTCACCATTGTGTTCATTAGAGCATTTAAAGCATCTAGGACGAGAGCGACAAAGAAGTTTGGTGTGTCCATATCGGCAACAATTAAAACATTGAATTGTTGGATAGGTATAAAGTTCTACAGATAAAGCATTATAACAAATAAATATTCTCTTAGGAAGTACTTGCCCATCAAAAGTAAAAACCACTGACTGCGATGGTTTCCATACCACGGCACCATCAACATAAACCTTATAATTCAATCGCCTTATTTTAATAATTTGTCCACATCCAATTGGAACAGAAACATTACTTTTTATTTCCTCTAGTGACCATTCAGGTGGTACACCACGTACTATTCCTAAACGAGTTATATTATAAGTAGGAATGAATGCCCGAAATTTATTTTCTTCTAATTTATGATGACAAATAAAATCATTAGCATCCTGAAATGCTGAAAAAGATACAGTGCATCTATTACGCCCAATTCGTTTGACACTGCCAGTAATAATATTCTTAAAATTATTTTTTTTCAAAAAGTTCCCGAACGTAATTGGGTGCAGGTATGAGCCATCACTAGGTGAAACCTCAATCCTTTGCACATGCACGACATATGGAGACGCATCAATAGAAAGATATGCTTTACGACCTACCTCACTTAATTGTATGACTTGTGGAACAGAGTGATTATCTTTTAATGAACTATCGGTATGTGAAACCATGGTAGGCTCTTTAAAAGATTGTTCGGCGAATTTTTCGTCTAATTTATTACTAGAACAATTACAATCATGTTCACTATTGCCATTTAGTTTACCAAGATGAGAGTTCCTCTTTCTCTTCTTATTGCAATGCTTGCAAACTTTGTTTGTCCTTAACCTTTTACGAGTGCTAGAGCCATCTACACTACTTAATGACGCATCAGTATCCATTTCGTTGTCATTAGATGCTATAACTACATTTAAGCCCACTGGGGGACCCAGGCTAGAGCCCAAGTCCCCCGACAAAACACTGGGGTCGGGGGGCTCGCTCATGAAGCTCCCATATATAAAATATTTACAAAACTTACCACGTAAACAGCAAAATATACACAAATACTATTATTTGACACTAACTACTAAAATATTTACACTCTACACAACTCAACTGACGAAATTTTCAATTAAAAATTAAAATTAAAATTTCCGTAGGAAAAAATATGACCGCCCTGTTCTAATTTTCCCGCGCTTTTTCGATTAAATTTTAATCAACAGTCATTCAACGTCTGACAAGCTTCAAGCTTCAACAACAGGGTTGGATTTGGGCATGTTCAAAACGTTAGTACAAAAAATTGAAAAGGATAGTATTTGTATAAAAATTAAGAAATTAAATCAGCACAATTACCAGTTTTGCGCTACCACCATGAATTGTGTTGCCAGTTTGTGTCTTATCTTAGTAAGGTTTATTTACTGAATATTCTATAACAAAGACAAGACTTTTCGAAGGGCACTCGAGGAGTGACTGAGTGGAGACGTGAGATATGTGATTTATTTTTTATTTTGTGGTTTTTTAAATATTGTATTGGTAGTAAATGGTTTTTATATTAGTTATTAGTGCAAAGTAATGAAATTATAGTATTTTTCGTACTATCCTTAGTATATAGAATGTAGTAGAAAACATGAAATTATAGACAAATACTGTAATTATAGTACGAAATGCAGCCCTGGCGAGAACTGTAATAATTATCTATGGTTCGGCTGAGGTCGGCCGCAACCATAGATATTGGAGTATATTATATAATTATCTATGGCCGCAACATGGATTTGCATGGAACTAATATGTCAAACTTCGTTACACTTCGTATTGTATACTAAGTATACTTACTACTTCCATGTGGATTTGTGTTTTTAAAGCTTGATTAAATACCGACTCATCGGATTCGCATTGGAATCGGATCGTATGCAATCAATCTAATTTTTAAAAAATCGCATGAAAATAAAACTAACGAAAAAAGCAAACATTAAAAAACGCAACACAAATAACATTCAGCTAAGATCGCCAGTAAAAATTTAGATGTACAGTCACAAGTAAAAGCATGTACATTTACAAAAAGGCTAAAGCAATTTTTTCATGAAATAACTATTGCAAGTTTTTGATTACACCAATGTCACTATAGTATCGGTTCGTAAATATTGTGTTCGTAATATCACAAACGTTCTATTAGTACTTTAGGAGAAAATTGATTTAGCATTTTTGTTATTATATAGGGGGAAGCGGGGTACATTGATGCATGGGGCACATAGATACGGCGCTCATTTAAACTAAACCAATGGTAGTTTACCATTCATTTTCTCACACATAAAAACCACAGACGCACCCAATAAGCTGCCGGAAGATCGCCGCCGCTCGGTCGTTTCGCTGGACTCGACAAGCAAAAATATGTTTTTATAGGTCGCGAGAAAAATTTCGTCAACTTTAGGAAGTGCATAATTCGACAGTTTTAATGTTGTTTTTTAAAGGCATCTACATTATGCAGTCAATAAATACTGTGAATTACCCTATAAAATAATCAGTTTTCCATAGTTACTTCCAGTATTTATTTAATATTACTTTGAATTTGAAAAAGTACTTCGGGGCACATTGATACGGAGGTCAATGGGGCAGATTGATAGCTGTATTAATGTACCGAGTAAAAAAAAAGAAGAGAGCTACTGCTAATTCTGATACTACTGGACCCAGTTAATATTCTAGGATATAAAAAAAATAAAAAAAATAATTGATACTAAATAAATGTAAAAATTAGTATATACAAAATATATATACTTAACGAAGTTAATTTGTGGTAAATAAGAATGAAACTGTGATTAATTCATAAATAAAGTTGAAACCTAATCAAACTATTTATTTAATTTCTAAATAAATGTATATAAGCTATGTAAGAAGATATATAAGCGAATCAAACTGCCCCGTACATTGGGTAGTTTGATACAAAACCCATTTTTCAGAAAAAGCCTCATAAAAAAAATTACGTGCCTTTTTGCAGTGAAATGTATACCTACGTTTGTACCCAGATACATTCTCGACCCAGAATAATAGTTTTTGTTGCAATAACTTTATAACTATCTTTTTTAGCGACGAAACATTACATACATACGATTACATTTATCCACACTTTATTTAAATTATTTTGTGGTTGGTTTAAACAAAATAAAGTTCCAGATCGTACTTTGACTACCATACCTACCTCCATTACATTATGTGCAAAGTGCAAACCCCAATGTTTGGATCAATGATTGGAAAATCAATTGGATTGGATCGTGTGCCGGATTGGATCTTCGAAAAGATCGGATCGGAGCCGCATCGAGAGAGATTTGAGATTGGTCGAGTGGGTCACAAACACGTCACAAACGTCAAATAAAAAATAAGCGAACGATACCATAGATATATAAATATTATAAATTTATGAACGAAACGAAGCTAGGGATGTAACTTCCAACGAAAAACTTTATGTAATCGATTATTTTTGTTTGTACTAAAATAGATTACTAAATAATCGATTTTTCCTTATTTTATAGAGATATGAAAATAAACGCATGAAATATCCATAATCATGACTTTACTTATCAAAAAATCACAAGTAATACCAGTAATACCAATAGAGTAAAGTAATTGTTGTATTATTAGTTATAATTAAAATTTATAAATTAAAACAAAAAACGTTAGTATTTTTATATAATTATTACATTTTCTACGTAAAAATAAAACATTCAGAGTTGACGAAGAAAACAGATTCTGTCTGTTATTCAGAAAGTCAGAAAAACAGTCCTTGCCGTAAAATAGTTCAGTAACACTGACAATATGTAAAGTTTGATTATTTTTTTAAACTATTATTATGAGAATTAATAAATAACAAATAAATATCCTGAGACATTTTACGCAGCACCATCTAGCCCCAAACTAAGCAGAGCTTGTACTTGACAATGGATATAGTACTTATATACTTTTTTTTTGTAAATACATAGATACTTATAATATATAAGAAACACCCAGACAAACACAAACATTTAAGTTCATCACATACACATTTGTGTGGAATCGAACCCACGACCTCGTGATCAGCAGTCCGGTATTCAAACCACTAAGCCATAGACGTCGTTAAAACTTAATATTATCTAATAAATTAATAATACATATTTAAGCTATTATTCAGAAATGACGCTAAGCGTAAACTTACGCTTCCATATGTCAAATTGAAATACAAATTTGACATACAGAAGCGTTACTTTACGGGTATCTTCGTCTCTGAATATTAGCCTTAGACGATTATGGATTTAAAAACTCAATAAAATATTAGTATTGCTTTTCGACAATAGATATGATCATTTATAATAAACGTTTCATTAAAAAAACGTAATAAAATAATTGATTTCTCCGCATAAAACTTGTTAGTTTAAATTGTTAGTTTTAATAACTTCATAAACAAATGCTACTGTTAAAAATCACAATTTCAAATAAATTGATTTTTTATTAATAGATTTTTTTAAACATAAAAATCGGTTCATTTGAATAAAAAATCGATTTATTCATAATTGATAATTTTTTTACATCCCTAAACAAAGCGAACCGCAGCGGAGGGAGCGGAGCAGGCCGCTGGGCCTGGCTGGCAAAGCAAACTACGGCAGCCATATTGGATTCAATTTTCGTTCTTCGATGCGTGTGTGACTCAGTCGTCGCAATTTCCATTATTTTTACGTATTGACTGTCTTCATATTGTGATTATCTGTAAATTTTGTGCAGAGTGGAGGTATTTAGTGATCGAAGTGATTGAAGTCGCTAATTTCGTTGTGGTAAGACTAAAACAATATTGTGCGTTGGGGTGAAATATCTTCTGGAATCAAGCGACATTTTGAAGTGACGTGTAATGTTGTGCATTTCAGATAGTGGTTCGTCGTACTGAGCTTTCATGATTGGATTACCGCGTAGCGATAGAGATAGAGATCGAATAACGGTGAAAATTCGTAACATGAAGAGAAGTTCGTCAAGGGACAGTATGCCGCGATCTAAAAGAACACGCAGTAGTATAGGCAGGTATGACGATAGCTCCGATGAGCGTGTCACTCCTGAGCGAGTGCGCCGGCGGGTGCGCTCGCCGAGCCCCCGGGGGCGGTACGTGTCGCCACACCGCGATGACTACGTACGATCCCGTGACGTCAGGGAAGATTCGGCCCGCCCGTATTATAAAGTGCTCTGTGTCAGTGCACTGCACCCAAAAGCTTCTGATGAAATCGTTAAGGATACTCTTTATAGGGAGTATAAAAAATTTGGTGACTTTAGCATAAAGATTTCTCATGAGTTAGATGAGAGAGTTGCCTATGTTTGCTTTCGAAGTGCCGAAGACGCCAGAGACGCAAAACATGCTAAACCAAGAATTATATTGTATGACAAGGTTGCTATTGTTGACCCTGTGTATGAGCCTGTTCGCGCAGAATACAGAAGCAGGCCGAGAAGTATCACACCACCTGATTATGAAAGGCCCTATTCATATGCTTGGTCCCCTGTGCCTGAGAGACGTCGACCACCCCCAGATGATAGAGCTTATGGTATTCCTCCAACAGTACCTCCCCATCATAGAGATTTTCGTCCTCCAATGCATGAATACCCCATGGCTGGGCCTCATGGACCCCCAATGCATCATAGGCCACCAATGCATCACCCACCTCATCCCCATTACATGCCCCGTCCATACATGCCTCGCCCACATCATCCACCATTTGAGAAAATGGAAAATAAAAAAGACAAATTCCCTAACTATTTACATCATGTCCAGCCAGAAGATGATCCATTGGCTACAAGGACTCTCTTTGCTGGTAACTTGGAGATCAACATATCAGATGAAGAGCTACGTCGTATCTTTGGGCGTTATGGTATTGTAGAGGATATTGATATCAAACGTCCCCCACCAGGTACAGGAAATGCATTTGCATTTGTTCGCTATCAAACTCTGGACATGGCTCATAGGGCTAAAGTAGAACTTTCTGGCCAATATATTGGCAAATTCCAGTGTAAGATTGGTTATGGTAAAGCTACACCTACTACTCGTGTATGGGTTGGTGGTCTAGGTCCTTGGACATCTGTTGCCCAGCTAGAGAGGGAATTTGATAGGTTTGGGGCTATTAAAAAAATTGAATATGCTAAAGGGGAACCTCATGCATACATTCTGTATGACTCCATTGATGCAGCTCAAGCTGCTGTCAAGGAGATGAGAGGTTTTCCTTTAGGTGGGCCTGAAAGACGTCTGCGTATTGATTTTGCGGATGTTGGTACTGGGGGTCCATATAGACCAAAACCATATGCACCCCCTGTAGGGGAAGATGGTAGACCTGTCGAAGGTTACGAAGGATATGAAGGTTGGGAGGAAGGTTATGCTTATGGGACTCCTGGATATAGGGGTAGGGGTGGTCATCGTGGTAGAGGGCGAGGGATGTACCGGGGAGTATATCACGGCTCAGCTGAATATCGTGATGAAGAGTGGAGACGCGCACCAGCAGATACTGAGTATGAGGGAAGAGTGCGACGCTCTGGATCCCGTGAACCTGGTGTGGATCGCTCACGCTCGCGCACACCTCGCCGCCGATCCCCAGACAGTGACTCAGATGGGTCCCCTCGTCGTGGTGGTGGCATGCTTGCGTCAGCAAGAACATTGCCTGAAGTTGTACGCAAAGCTGCCACGATATGGAATGGTGCATTAATCTTAAAGAACTCCCTATTCCCAACTAAGTTTCACCTCACTGATGGTGATTCAGAAATTATTGACAGTCTGATGAAAGATGAAGATGGAAAAAATCAGTTGAGAATCACACAGAGACTGCGCTTGGATCAGCCTAAACTAGATGATGTTCAGAAGCGCATTGCCACATCCAGTTCGCATGCCATTTTCTTAGGAGTGGCAGGGTCAACAGCTTCCATTACAAATGAGGACACAAGCATTCAGACCAGGCCAATGAGGAACTTAGTGTCTTACTTAAAGCAAAAAGAAGCAGCAGGGGTTATCTCCCTCCTGAATAAGGAGACTGAGGCAACAGGCGTACTGTACTCCTTCCCTCCTTGTGAATTCTCCACTGAATTGCTTAAACGGACCTGTCACAATCTCACTGAGGAGAGCTTGAAGGAAGACCATCTGGTAATAGTGGTGGTAAGGGGTGGGTCGGCCTAGCATGAGCCCTACTGATTTTCAAATCAGGACAGGGCACAGCCTCAGGAGAATGAAGGAGGACCAGTAACTGTAGTGGTGATGGGTGCTTCTGCCTAAATTGAACTGATTTATTAGATTTACATATTTTGAGTTTACATTACTAGCCTAAGTTCTTTTAAAAGTTTCCTTGTCTTCAGAAATATAATTATTATGTATACTTGTGATGTGTAGTGATGTGAGGTGATGTAAATCTAAGTTCTGTGAAAGTTTCACATAACTTGTGCAAGTGCTGTGTTAGCCTTGTAGTGACAGCAATAATTAATTGTTATTGCAAATTGTAGATGAGATAGTTTTGCTAGGGTTACAGCAAATATTTTTTTTGAACATTTTTAAGTGTATATTTATTATGATAAAAAGTTATAGTGTATACTTATTCAGTGTATGTTAGGTGATGTGTAGTGTAAGTGTGTGAACTTGCAAATAGAATATTTCATCTTATGATGTAGTTTTTTTAAACCTTGTGAGTTGTGATCAGGCAAGTGCAGTTGTTAATACCAGTGACTGGTTTGTGATATGTGCCCTCAGTGATAAAATCATCACATGAGTGAAAAATATACCTAATGACTTACAAGTCACTGTTCAATAATATAAGTGGAAGCTTCAACCCTAAGATAATACAGTGAAGCATTGTGTTTGTGTTGTGGTCCATAAAAGACTAAAATATGACAATAACAAAGTGTAGGTAAACATTGTGAACACTCACAGGGTGTGTTAAAAAAGACCAAGTTCAATTTTTTTTATGGTGATCTAAAGAAATAGTGATTCAGTTAGATAAGCAACAACCAATTTTAAATTCACCAATTGGTAAGTATTTTGTGGGTATAGAGACATCTCCTATGCTTTTGAAGCTTTTATCCCTGCTGAATGTGAGATCCTAAACTTTGTTCCAGTCATGCTAATCTAGTCTCTATGAGAAGCAATTTCACCTAATATAAACTGATGTCAATTTATACAAATTGTTTACTTTTTACTATACCATAGCCAAATTGAATAAAATATGTGCTGCAAAGAAAAATAACATATTGTAGTACTATCATAACTTACATTACAGGACTCAAGATAATAACATATGTTTGCATGTATGTATAATTAATATTTCATTCTTTATCATCATGCAACAATAACATCTTTTGAATTTAAATGTTGAAAATTTTACACACTACAGACAGTTATGTAGGTACAGTAAGAGGTCATAAGTCCATTATCATGTCAAGGATCGTATTTGCCTGCACGTTACTGCGCGTATACATAAACTACCTATAGGTACTTAGTGATTTGAAATTTAATACCATTATCTTAATATGCCGTCGCAACATCACAGCACTGAATGATCATTACATTGCTCTCTTTCCGACTAGATAATTATGAAAGAGATTCGAGATCGTCTATGTATGCAAAATGTTTGCTATAGAAAAAGGTCGTAAGTGAAACTTGTTTTATGCGATAGACTTGTAAAAATGGTAATGGACTTATGACTGCGACCGTACAGTCAACAAAAGAGATAAGGTAAGTATATAGGCGATCTGTTTTTTGTTTGACAATGATTGTGATATACCTAAATATTTTTTTATGTTTATGTTTCTAAAGATTTCTTATGTTAATAACACCTGCATTTTGACACATTTTGTGTAATACATTATTACACAATCTTTGTCAAAACACTAATCTGCATGTATCTTCTTATCTTTTTGCTGACTGTACATATCATTGATATCAAATATCGAAAGACGACACAGTACTGAAATGATCAAAACAACAGTATCTGTCGGATCTGCAACAATTACCTCTTTTGAACATGAACATTCTCAACTTAATTATCAAAACATTGTATAGACCTATGAATCTAACTTGTAAAACTACATGCACATTATTTTAGATGCCATTAGGTGTAGAGCAATGAATAAAACATAATATGTAGGTAGTAGGTATATAGCAAGTTTATTAGAAACATAGTTATTCAGCCGCAGAGTCGTCTGAGAGATAAGGCGCTGAAAAAAATGACGTAAGTATTGTCTGGAGTGGTAGGTAAGCTATCCGGAGGTGACGAAACCTTGTCATCAGTATTACCTATTACGTATTGGAGAGAGAGAGAGAGATTCGACTAATCCTGAGCGCCCCACCAAAGGGAACTCCTGCCTCCACCACTCGTTTACAGATACCTAAAGTAGGTAGTGTGAAATTATAAATGCTTCACAGGAAGTGGATACTATGCAGTGTGAAGAAGCCATCAAACTTAAAGGTCACGGCTTGTGTTTACGAGGACTCTGTATGTATGACTGATAGCCAGCAGTTCTCCAGATAACCAGGGGGCTAAAATAAACCACTTTGTCGACACGGGCTGATCTCGCGTTGTATCTATATCTAATAGAATTCGTACGAAGAAGGGTCAGCTACTGGAAAATATAGCATGGTGTGCAGCCTGTTCAGTATCAGGGGGCCTATTTCCGTGCAACGACATCTGGTTTTACTGGAAATGTAATAATGATAATATCAAAAGTGGCAATTTTAGCCCCCCGGCTATTGTTTCAGGGTATACATTTAATAGTTGCAGCAATGTTCTTTATATTTTACGTACAAGTACATATGTACATATCTAAAAACAATTACCTAGTACAGTTCTCGCCAATCTTTTTCAACCTTGCCATAAAATATCTGATCTGAAGACTGGCGCTGTACCTGCAGGGACTTGGTGGGTATGCTGTAGATGCATTTTGTGAGTGTTTACCTTTTTTCTATTAGGTACCTTTGTGTACCCTTGTGTGTCTACTAACAAAAGCGTTTGTACGTGTGTACTTACCGCTTTGAATCTTTTAATTTTAGGTCCAAAGTTCAACGACCGAAGATAAAAAATATCCGTCACCAAGTCGCCAAATGAATGATTGCGGTTACTCACAATCGTTAGTGGTATTAGGTACTTGTTTTTTCCTGTAGTTGTGCTTTGCCAATAAACTTTTCTTGAACCAAAAATAGTGTTATTACTTACTTAAGAATAATTTTACCTTCATTTATTTACTTACATACATTACACATAGATTGTTATTATTACATACATTACTACCTACTTACGTGCCACAAAAATTTAAGGTCAAAAACATGACTTGGCACCACGCACCCGCGTTGCTACGCTAAAGGCACATAAATTCCATAGGTCCTGGGTTCGATTATTCCCGGTTCGACACTGTTGTTGGATTTTTCTGTCTGTAAATTTCCAGCAGCAGCTCGGAGTCTGGATTTGTGCCTTCCACGGCGTGATGGGGTATGTAGGAATATCGTACGATTAGGCTAAACAGTTGATGCAGAAATGATGCGTTCAAGTGCTATTTTCAGATAATACCTACTTAGTGCTCAAGGTGTAAAAAACAAAACAAAATTTTCATGTAGGTAGGTGCTGATTGGCGAGCTTCCGCTAGATGGCGTAGTTGCGCCCCCGGTCGTGGGTTCACGTCGACCAGTGTAATTCTGTTTTTCTAATAGCAACACTATTAAAACGGATATGGAAATGCGGGTAGCATTGGACATCATTAAGTGCATGTTTAGTACCAACTACTACTAACATCATCTAATGAGTTCCATCACTGGATTGCCCACAGAAACCCGTCATAGTGATGTAACTAGTACTGCAATACTGTGGGGGTTTTCTTCCTTAACATTGTTGGGGAGGCGACATCGTTATCGAATTCGTACCGACTAGAAACTGCAGCTCATGGCCATGGGATTCGTGAGATTCGGCTGCGACATAAGCTGTAGTCAACTGGACGCCTTCAAAGGGGAAGGGCCTTATATCCTTGCATGCTACTCGAAGGCACGGTGGACTCTCAAACCAAGTTAGAGTCGCCCCCGCAGGCTTCTTGCCCGCCTGGATGAATACAGACAATACCTATGCGCGAGGCGCGTAGGGTAGTCTGATGATTCATGGATGATTTCCTGTTATTCTTTTAATACTACAGAGGTTATATTAGATTCATAAAGTAGGTACTTACTTGTAGGTAGGCTTACTTAAATTGGCAACAGCTTTTTGAAACATATTCATTTGTCAGTAGCAAGCAATAGACAAGTTGGTATCACACAAGTTCCCGTTTTTTAAACGACATTGAAAAATCGTTATCTTTACTCTAGAAAAGTTTTCATTGAACGATGGAGTCGAAGAAAAATAAAAAGAGGAGCTCGGAAAGTAAGTATGCGGACCCAGTTTGAAACTAGATTTACCTATCTTAGGCAGCCTCTAGAAGTTCAGTTCTAACAGATCAGATGAACTGTTCAGTTAAACGTACGTGAGTATGCAAAACAGAACTGTTCGAACGACGTGATGACAATATTTGGAAATGTACCGATGTTTTTCATCTCTCCAGATATTAGTCATGGGAAATCTATGGATGCTCGTAAATCTCATCAGGACAGGAAGAGTGAAACTAACTACGATGAATATTTGATGGCTATGAAACGCGTACACCATCGACATTCCCTGATGAACTTGATACCGGCTGAAATTGAAACCCCAAGGGCACGCCGTAGAAAGCAGAGCGTTCAGAAAAGAGCAATGTATGACAATTTAGTATTATTAGGTAGATACGTACAGTTCTCGCCAAACTTATTGTCCTGGTTGACGTGGGCACGAGCTAATTTTACCCAGCCGTAAAAATCGGAGAAAGAAAAATATTAGATTAGTAATAAATAAAAACAAAAGCTCGAGTCGTAGGCTGTAATCCAATATTTTTCTTCCTCCGATTTTTACGGCTTGGTTAAAGTTAGCTCGTGCCAACTTTAACCCATAAGTTTGGCGAGAACTGTACGGGAAATCTTCATGGATATAGTTTAACTATGTAGGTACCTAGGTGTTATTCCTAGTGGTAGCGCTGCCAGTGAGAGGTACCGGTTTCGATTGGATTTTCTATGCAATTCTAAGTAACATCTCGGAACTTCGATCTATGCCCGGTAATATGGAAAAGAGTGTATTTTATTACATGGGACTTCGAGGACACAAGCGTGATTTATAAAATAGCCTACTCGAGTTTTTGTAACTGAAGAAGTTTACAAAATTAAATACCTATAATATTACTAGCTGTTCCCCGCGTGTTATTTGCGTGGGTATCTCCCAAAATCCAGTCCTAGCGCGTGCTTATATACCTTATATCTATTTGCCAAATTGCAGCCCAATCCGTTCAGTGATTTTAGCTGTGCGTTGATCGATCAGTCTATGAATCAGTCAGTTTCTTCTTTCCGTCAGATTGGGCAATAAAAGTGGCTGGGGTTCGATGAGCGAGGTGACGCGAGTGGGCATCATAGCTTCAATGGTTCCTGATGAGATCATCTACAAACACTGCGACTATTCCATAAGAAATTACGAGACGGCACTGATGTTTTGTGATGTGTCTGGTGGGTCTTATCTATTTATTTAATAAAAGAAAACTAACAGCTATACAAGATAATGTTAAATACTGCTACACTGGCTACAATAATTAAGGTCCTGTTTTACCTCTGAATAAATTAAAAAATAGAACAACATGTATGAAATTATCTGCTAAGTAACAGGCCCTTAGACAATTACAGGTTCTCACGGATAGTGACAGAATAGGTACCGAACTAATTTTTAAGCTCAATTATTATACTTTGTAAATTTCGTTTCGAGTTTTTTAAAAATCGTCATCGTAGCTTTTAACGCATCTCTTATTTCGTACTAGCTCTTGGTATTGGTTTGTTCCAGTACTCAGAGTAAGAGTATAACATTTTTACTTTGTTTGATGGACTTGCTTGTTATGGGGCCTAAATTTTACCAGTGAACTAACATTATTGAACATGAGTCAAATCAAATCAAATCTTTATTGCGTATTTTAGTATGCTTAAGTACTGGCGTAATCAAAAATAGTAAATGTCTTTAAGGTTTCACAACCCTTTGCGAAAAATACACTACCAGCGGTCGAGGAGGTCCTTCACGACTCACTAAAGTATTGAACTCTTACATTGGAGCTATAGTCCAGGAGATCTTGACTCATAACGGAGACGTTCTCAAGTTTTCTGGCGATGCATTTTTGTCGATGTGGAAGAAAACGGCCAGACTGTCTATGCAAGAAGTTGTGCATAATGCTATTGACTGTGGACTTATTATACAGAAGAATTACGGCACTTTTACCACTGATGTTGGAGTAGTGCTCAAAGGTACTTACCTATTACATATACTAAAATCAATTATTTTAAACGATAGGATCCTTTGTACCTAGCAGTAGGCTCAATTATTCAAGTAAATTTTGGTAACAGGATAGGCATAATGCAATGAAATGATTAAACCTACCTTGATTTGCTTTTTCATACATACATACACAGCTTTACGCCTGTTTGCCATAGGGGTAGGCACAGGCAGAGACTATAGACACCTTCCACTTGCTACAATCTTGACACGCTACTATTGCTTTTGCAATAAAGTATTGGGAAACATTACTTAAATTTAGTAACTCAAACCGGAAGCTTTTAGGAATTTCGTTGTATGAATTTTCTTTTACAGCTGTATCAGTATTTTAAGATTGCATCGAGACTATTCGAGACAGCATTGCTTAGAGCCTTTTTTTGACCATTTATTGTTTTCTTTAAACAGTCAAAGTTGCAATCTCAGCCGGTGTATCCCATTTTGCGATCATCGGGGATGATGCACTGTCGAGCACGTCCAGCTACGTCATCGTAGGGCAGCCGGTGTGGGACGTCAAGACGGCGCAGTACATGTCAAAGTCAGGGGACGTGCTTACCGCGGCCAGTGCTTGGATGTATGTTAACGAAGCCGAGTATTGCACGCAGCCCTGTGGAGATGGACGGCATACTAAGGTGCGGGATGTTCAAAATAATTTTGGTACCTATTGGTACTCAGAACTTAATAGATATGATAGATTAGATGAAGATGTTGTCTTTCTTTAACTCCTAAAACCTTGTTTTTTACGTATTTAGGTTTTAGGAGTCGGCGCATCCTGGAAACGAGTTGAAAAAATAAATGATTTAGACGAAAGAAAATGTAAGTATGTGTACCTAGTATACCTTAGACCCATTTTACCAAGAAAATATATCGCAGCTAAGTATGAGTGCAATTTTACGGAACCTTACATTGCGCGAGGTTCAACACAACACGCACTGGTTTTTATTTTAAATTGCAATTGTCTACGGTTGACTTTGTAAGGTCTTACTGCCTCTTATTTAATGAAGCTTTATGTACCTAAATACCTACAAGTAGACAAGGGTAGAGGGAGTGGGGGGGGGGGGGGTTCACCGAAGGCTTGACCCCGTGTATTTTAAAGGCTAATTTTGGAGCCTATCCAGAAGCCTGGTTGGACCAGGGACCTGGAATGACCCCCATCCTGACTCTAATGGAAAGTCCTTAGTAAAATTATTATACAGCCTATTTTTGACCTTTCTTCAATCGAAGGTCCTTGCAAGAAGGTATTACGTAAGTCGAGGAACTATTTCAAAGGTGTATCTTTGTCCCATTTCAGATTCGGTAACTGTAAGTGTTGGTTATCCTTCAAAGAGTTCTGTATCTTACACAGAAGTTGGGCCTAGCACGTCATATAGGGAGTTTTCTCGTAAGAACCTTTTTTTACCGTACCTATTTAGATGTAAGGATACAGTAGGATGAACAGCTCTAGTGAATATGAAGAATAGGCTATCTGTAGTGATTTTAGTCATCGGCTGTTTATTCATAGTAATCCTAGCTTAAGTACTTCTTACGTAGGACTTCTATTAAACTTTAAGCCCATACAAGAGGATTTAAATCGTCTTATTCAATGGTATAAATGTAATAAAATGGAATTAAATTCCAAAAAGTGTCACTATTTAAAATTTACTAGAAAGAATGAAATTATAAGAGCGGAGTACTTCATAGGCAATGATAAACTTAACATTTAACTCTTCGGGGAATACGAGCGTGACCGTTTTTTATATACCATTAAGATGGCAAAGAAGCATAGGGGGGCCGCCTGATGGTAAGCGGTTACCGTAGCGTATGGACGTATGGATGTTTTGATTTCAATCATAATAAGGTATGATTCACCAAAAAACTGATGTTTCAGCCCCTACCAATGACATTATACAGGGTGTTTGGTAGAACGTTGAACATACGAAAATGGTGGTTAGTTGGGGTCATCTGCTACCCACTGGGCCCAAATTATTTAACCTTGGCCGCAATGTTTTTTTTTTATTTTTTTTTTATTTCATAGAAAGTTATCAGTTTTTTATCAATTTAAATTCGAATATCTTTACTTGTGATGGGTAAAACAGGCAGGATGTTGTTTTGTATTAATGTCTAATTATATTCGAATTTTAAATAAAAAAAACTGGTAATTTTCTGTGAAATTAAAAAAAGTAAAAATGAAAACGGTGCGGCCAAGGTCAAATAATTTGGGCCAAGTGGGTAGCAGATGACCCCAACTAACCACCATTTTCGTATGTTCAACGTTCTACCGAACACCCTGTATATAGTTTAAAAGATTTTCCCCTATTTAAATCTTTTGTTTAGTTCGACCAGCTGTAACCGCAGCTTTGAACAGTTCCTGGTGGTCTGGTCTTCGCCGGTTCATGACGAAGCCCGTGCTACGTGCAGTGGACAATGACGAGCCCATGGACTTCCTGACAGAGGTCCGCCGCGTTGTCGTCGTGTTCCTCAACATCATTACCAGGAGTGTCACTCCTGACGAACTCATTAAAATTGTTGATACTGCTTATAAAAATGTTTCGAGGTATGTAGATGGACCTTCTCTTTCTGAGTTTTAAATTAACATGTCAATTCCATGAACGCAACAGCGTGGGAATCACTAAGATTGACATTTTGAAATGCACTTATGCAGTAGGTACACAGGGACAATTCCATGAACGCAACAGCGTGGGAATCACTAAGATTGACATTTTGAAATGCACTTATGCAGTAGGTACACAGGGACAATCTCTAATCCGCTTTTAGGTACTGAGTCTGACGGACTTGTACGGACTGCCTCGTTGGTCTAGACCTAGAGGTCTCAAGCGCGACTGCTACACTAGACCTGCTCGTCCAGGGACGAGAAAGTGTTAGTGGGTTTTTCGGTAAAATTCCCAGTAAGTAGCAGCTCGTAGTCTGGATTTGTGCTCGGTTGATTTGTGGCAATAGGCTCGCCCCTATTACACGGGACCTAAACATACCGGCAAACTGTCCGTATACAATTAGTACCTACACCTCTGCTTAAGTCTTTAATTGTTCGGTAATAAAGTCCCCCCTTCGACAGTGCTTAGAACGGAAGTTGGCTTTTATCGAAATAGAGAAAAAATTGATCCGTTCACGAGGAATTGCGATTACGATACAAAGGTTTTATAATTTTACTATAGCGTGACGTCAGAATCAGGTGGGCTAGTGAACAAAGTGTCGATGTTCGACAAAGACATGATGTTCCTGATAGTGTTCGGTCTGAGGGGGCTCAAGCACGAGGACGAGGCGCGACACGCTCTCCTCTGTGCCTTCCAGCTCAAGGAAAAAATGGTGGATGAAAATATTATTAGCGTGTCCATAGGCGTCACTTCGGGTAAGTTGATGGTGCTATCTATATTAAATGAGTGTTTTTCAGTCAAAGAACGCGTATTTAAGAAGCTATTTGAAGCTAGCATTTGAAGATCTCAGGATAGGTTAGTAATTGACTAAAGTAAATCCTGGATTTTAGGGTATTCATTTATTCTATGACAAGGGTCAGAAAAGTATGGAGTGTCAGATTGCTAGAGACCGACTTTTAGCTCTTTTTTTTCACCCTACTTGGGGCACGCGCCCTAGTAGCCCAATGCCCCCTAGATCCGCTTTGATCCGCCAAGAGTGAGTTCTTGTAGCTTCTCAAGATGGCTTATGTAGATTCAGAGGTATTGTAGGCGACTGGTTTTAAAGGTAGTTCTTGTTTTCTAAATAGGTACGACTTATTGCGGTGTTGTTGGTCACGTCTTACGAAGGGAATATACTGTCATAGGACCTGCAGTTAATAAGGTACCTAATTATCTATTAAATATAATATAAAGCTGGAAATAATAACCTGGACCGAAAGATTTTCCTACTGGATATCGCAGTTCGACTTATGCTCCATAGAAGTACTGTAGAATTTCGGATTTCTCCAAGCAATGTAGGGAAAACTATCGAGAAATATTAGTAAGGGTTTCATGCCAGCTGCCAACCCGTACTAGGCCAGCGTTGGCAGCCAGCATCAGCATCATCATCAGTCTGTATTCGTCAACTACTGAACGTAGGCATCTCCTAGTCACTGCCAGCTTCCGCATGTTGCTCCACCAGGCTACCGCGGCGGGCGTCCACTACTCTTACCAAGACCGAGGCTAGAATCATTGTGAGAGGAGACTCGTGTCCATTAGTGTGCAGAAAATGGGTTGCCGATGATGTTATTATTTAATTCAGCCAATAGAATAATTCTTAATGTATAAACCTTTATAGCTTTCCGTTTTTATCACTAGGCTGCAAGGTTGATGATGATATATCCTGATAAAGTTACATGCGATAAGGAGACATTCCTCAGGAGCAAACTTGAGCAAGAGTACTTTAAACAACTGGAAGCAAAACCTTTGAAGGGCATCGATAAGCCTGGACCGATGTATGAGTTTAACAGTTCAGGGTTAGTTATAAACACTCGCATAATACTTACAGCATGATACAGTAAAATAATAATGTGTGATTTTTGCACCACCTCCCCAGTTCACACTCCTTCAATCCATCTTAGTAGGTCCCCATTAGCCTAATTGAAGCTTAAACTAGCAATTTTGTGTCGCAATTCGGCAAACCTATTTTATTTTTATTATTTATTTCTTTACCTACTAAGAGTTCCTTCATCGTTGATTCATCCACGGAACAGAATTATTTGTGATACATCCGTACCTAATAAAGAGTACATTACAGCAAGTCAATACAGGCGCTAACTACATTGAATTCAGATATGAATGAACCGAGAGCCTTTACCAATGTCCTTGTCACAAAGAAATGCACGATGCACGTCGCGATTACTTCACAGATATAAATTGCGCCAGGCGCACCTAAAATTTGACGATGCGACGTCTCTGTGCAGATTTAATGGAAGTATCGTTCTTATTTCTAGCTTACCATCAGGCGGGCCGTATGCTTGTTTGCTAAGGTGGCAAATATGGTATAAAAAATATACCTATATATGTACTTTCCTACCCAGGTGGCCGGAACGCCCGCCCGGCAGTCAACATCCCATTCTCGGCCGCAACGATGAAATACGGAAGTACAAGATAGCTCTTCAAAATGCTTTGGAACAACAACACAAGACTTTCACGCGGTACCGCGACCACATATACGCAGTAGCTTTTACCGTCAGTATTGATTACCTTTTACTTACTAGTTATTAAGTACCTAGTTTTGCCGAACCCCCATATACCCCCTTATTCGCTTCATAAGAACCATCCTCGGACTTCAAGACATTACGTATTATTTGGAAAATAGAATTAGTCGAATTGCTCCAGCTGTTCTGGAGTTTGGTGCAGCACGTTTAGGGCCTGTTTCGCCACCTCTGTATAGTCGCTATTAACCGCGGGATAAATTCAATTACTTATGGATGGAACTAATTTTTATGAAATTACTGCTAAGTAATTTATCGGGAACTTATTAGGAGGTGGTGAAACATTCATTTTTATTTAAATAGTTAAGTTGTAACTATAGCTACGTACTTTTTTTTATTTTAAAATTTCTGGCTTTATTCACTTGTGGACCATTTGCCGTGCTTCAAGCTCCAATATTGTGGTACTTATTTGCAGGGACCCAAACTAGTGGGAAAGACTCGTTTAGTGGAAGAATGTTTGAATATCACTCCTGATTTTCTACGAAAGAACAAAATTGTGATGTCTGTCAATGATAAGGTGGGTTTCTAAACGTTTTATTTCTGGAGAGGCGAATGGACCGTCCGCGTCGTCCAGGCCAGGAGTGCCTAGTCGACTGTGTTGTTTCGATCTAAAGATTTAAACGTTCGTTCTATTCGTAGTAGGCGCGTTGTATGGTGTAACTTATGTCTTGTGTGTCCTGACTGTTTGACTTTTTTGCCATGCGGAAAATTCTCGTGCATCGCCTCCACTTGGGAAGTCGGCAGGGTATGTCGGACTCATGCCGACTAAAATCCGCGCACTTGCCCTAAGTGCACGGATTCCCTTGCTCTCTAATTATATACATTGGGATCAGAAACAATCGTCATGAGTACGACCGTGTGAATACAACCTGTTGTGTTGTGTTGTCCTGTGTGTTGTGTGTCCTCATTGTTGCTTAATACTTCTAGGTACCGTACCATCTATTCCGAGCCGTCATTTCTAAGCACTTCAGTAGAGGAAGTACTGTTAGGACAATAAAAGAAAACACAGAAAATAAAATTAGATATTGGTACGTATATTTTCTGATATCTATGTAATCTTATTATACCTAAGTACCTGTAACCTGTAGACCGCACTGTTAAAGGGTAACCAAATGCAAAATACTAACATATCTATGGCTATTCGGACTAAACATCATTCATATTAGAATTGGTTGCAAAGAGAACGGAGGAGGTTCTCAAGACGGCGTGATTTTTTTTGAAAGTATGACCACGCATAACTTTTTTAGTGATTTATTCTGTGTTGCGGTGTCCGGATTAAAGGGTATCGGGATCGGTAAGCTCTCAGTGATACAAACGCCATAAAGGATATACTTAGATACAGCTTAGTAGGTTTGCGCGAATTTCTCCGTGTGAGTTCTTATTGCAGTTACACATAGAGGTTTATATAGTCTTTGCAGTTACAGCAGTTTTACATGCTGCGGTAGGTACAACTAATGATCTCTTTAACAGTGACTGACGATAGATAATATTTTCTAATTGTTTTCTTTTTCTTATTGCCATGCTAAGCATCAACATGGAGAACACGACTCCATTGCAGCTTTATGCTCTTAACACGATATTCGACTGTCAATTCCCGCTGCCAGAATCATTTACATACACTGGTGATATACTGACGGAATACTCCGTTAAGATAATGGTGCAGGAAATCTGCAAGAAGGTAGGTAAACTAGTAACTAGGTAATTTTAATCATCGGATACGGCTAGGCTAATAATACGGCTGATATGTAAATCTAGAGAACCAAATCCCAGAGCAAAAGAATTTCAAGAAGACAGAATTGAAGAACAAAGGCCTCGATTAAATGTCATAGCGGACTTTGCTCTGGAATTCTGGAATAATAGTGGTGCTCTTAATTTGACATTACTTAAACCATACTTTTTAAGTTCATAAACCAACTGTCCGTCGTGGCGTTGCTAGAAGCACAAAATGTGGACAACGAGTCTTGGCGCTTGATGCTGGTTCTATTGGAAACTAAGATGCTGTTCTTTATAATGTCCATCATGGACGTGGATAATTTATCAGGTAAGACTAACAACCTGTGAGTTATTGTAGGAGAGAAATAACCAAATGATGTATTTTTTCGAGTTTTCGTTATTTGTTGTACATTAATATTTGAATTAGGTACCTTCTTCCAGCTGTGGCGAAGACCTGCCTATCGAACAACATGATCCTGACGATTCCAGTGATGGGTATCGACCGCACTTATCACGCTGCCCTGGCCTGCCAACTACTCGATGTGCAGGCCATACCTGCGGACCTAGAGAAGTACTTTAGTTTTTTTTAGTCACTCGCTTAGTTTGTTCGAGGGTCTATCATTGAGTCAGGAACATGCGACTCCAATTTTTTATAAAACCAAATCAAATGTGGACAGATATTTTTTGCTAGTTTTTGCCAAGTAGGTGCCACTGTCGTCCAATAAGTGGTATTTATTACCGAGAAATTACTTACAAAGATATAAGATGCAGTATTATAGCCATTTGGTTTGCTGTTGGTTATTTGTTGTTGATGGTGCTGTGTTTTAGGGTGATAGAAAGCGCTAGTGGCGGCATGCCAGGTTGGGTTCAAAACTTCGTGATATCACTGGTACAAAGAGGTGCCTTGACCATAGTCACAATATCACGCAATGAGGCCCAGAAGAAGACTGGTGTAGTGATGCCTACTGCGGCCCTGCTGCAAAAGGTTATAGATATCGAAGGTGATGAAGATCCCGGAAGGCGCCATAGCTTTCAGGTACTTGCTCAGATGACTGATGAGTCTGGTGATCCAAAGCGATGCCACTCATTTTCTAGCCTAGTGGCAACGCGGCTGCTATGTTCGAGTTCCATGCTTTGATTCTGCGTCGAGCAGTGTGTTATGTTACGTACTGGGTTTTTCTAAGAAATTCTTAGTAGCAGCTCGGAGTTGTGATTTGTGCCCGGATAATAGCAATAGGCTCGCCCCTTATTACCTACGCCTCTAGAACCTTCCAGGAAATACATGCGCGATGGCATTTTATAATGTTTATTAATTAAATTATGTTGTTTTTCAGAGTATCTATAGCATGATGAGTTCAAGCATAAGTAGGCAGGAAAGCCAGCCAATGGTCCCAGACATGGAAACCATACAGATGGCCGTATTGGCTGATTCTTATACCTTCGAAGACTTGAAGGTGGATATGGCTATGGACGGTATGCATAATTATTTTTTTTGTAGTAATAGTTTTTGTTTTGATTTGATTTTAGTACTTACAGCAGTGCAAATATACTATAATCGAAAAAATCGAAAAAAAAAATGTATTTCGTGTTACAGCAATAATCCTCAAAACATACGACTCTTTGACTCCATTTGAGAAGATGTTATTAAAATGTGGCTCTGTGCTGGGAGACGTGTTCTCTCGACGTATGCTGTTGAATTTACTTCAAAGCGATTCTCCTAGGAAAGTTGCACAAGGTGAGAGAGAGATGGAAAATGTTCTATTCCCTACTTGGTTCATTCTTATACCGCTGCTAAGATCATTGTCAGTTTCAATTGAACACGCCTGTATTCCCCGAAGGGTAAGGCTAATGTACACCCACAGTTCACCGGTATGTTTAGGTCCCATGTAATAGGGCCAGCCTATTACCATCAACCGGCATAAATCCAGACTCCGAGCTGCTACTGGGAATTTTACAGAAAAACCCAATAACACTGCTCGACCTAGGAATCGAATCTAGGACCTTTAGCGTAGCAATCGCGCATGGGACCACTAGACTAACGAGTGAGGCAGACTGATCTGATGGAACTGATGGTCCAATAACTGATCAAATTATTCCATTATTGTAGCTGTGGCAAAACTTTTCATAATAAGAGTGCTGGAGTGTGAAGGTGGTGACTTCACCCACGATACGTCGTTGGTGCTGGTGCACCCGGCACCCGCGCTGCCCGACCCTAAACCTCCATACTGCGCCTGCCTGGGTACCAGACAACCGCGTAAGTAGTATTTTATAAGATAGCACGGCAATAAACAGGTCAATAACTGTTGACAAAAAAACAAAATGTCATTTCGTTATCGAAATCCCTATTTTTTAAATAGTTATACTAGTTACTATTTAAAAACACAAAAAGTGCACTAAGTATCTAATTTCGGAGTTTGGCCTTAAGCACAGAATAGGTATTACCTATTCTGTATAAATAGTCTTATTTAAGTAGCTGGTGCGGAAATGCACACGGACTTCAGCAAATAGGAAAAGCGGAATAGGAAAACGACATTAACGGTAATTTGCTGAATCTAACTGGCACGTATGATCTAGCTAGATACTATAATAATCAACCCAGTATGGAAGGTCCTCAACCCATCCTCTCAGTATGGAAGGGATGGGGGTATAGTCCACCACGTTAGCCTAATGCGGGTTGGCAGACTTCACTTGCCGTCGAGAAAATCTCTCAGGCATGCAGGTTTCCTCACGTTGTTTTCCTTGATTATTACGCACATGATTTCAAAAAGTCAGAGGTGCATGCCTTGGATTCGAACTCGAGACCTTTGACTTGGCAGTCCAGTGGTCATACCCCTAGGCTATCATAGATACTACTTAAGTATATTATGTCCTCCTGCTTTTTCTTTTTGTGCCACCATCTCTGATTGTGGCCCTGGTCACGCCTTCGTCTGCCAGTTCTGCCACTAACACTAAGTATAAGACGTATGATTTATGGATAATTTAATTATGTTTCTTCAGCGAATTGTCGAGATCTACCAATGTACGCGTTCTGCGGTTACATGAAGTTCCGTCATTCTTTGTTCAGAACTACCACCTACGAATTACTGACTGAAAGTCAAAAGGTAAGAAGTATCTGCGAGCGTAAGATCTAAGGTAACACCTAACAGACCTCACCGTATATACATAACTATATAGATAGAGAGATAGATTGACTCTCTCCTTCTAATAGTGGAAAAGCTGGAAGCTGCCGAGACAGGATAATGTAGGTAATCGTACTACTTCCTACCTCTTAAACTAATTTGTACCATATATGAACCACAACGTATTACATTTCGTCGTCTATGTGATGTGCGAGAACCTACCATAAAGAAACATTTAACTGATCAATTGAACACCGGGAAGTGGTCAAAATGGGCTCTCAAATTTTGATTTAAACATACTAACAAACTAAGTTGAATAAAAACTTGTAAAAATATGTAGGTAATGTAACTTATCATGATCGTGGTAAATGTTTCTGATCCCATGGCGATGTGAGTGGGCGATATGAGTCCAACATACCCTACCGTACCGCCTCCCCAGGTGGTGGGGACCCATGAGAAAAAAAAGTCATATAACTTTTAACGTTTCTTTACCAGCACGAAATGCATGCCCGTGCACTGCTGTACTTGGAGCGCTATACGAGGCGATGCGGCAGCTGCGGTGCTGGCTGCTTTACGAAGTTGCTCGGGTTGCGATGTGATGATGTACGTACTACAACGTACCTACATAAACATAGCTTCAAGCTTATTAATTTATTTATTTCCCATAGGGGTAGGCAGACACTATAGATTTTCAGTTGCTAAGTACAATCCTATTCTGGCACATCGCTTTCCCTTCATCTATGCTTATCAACCTCCGCATGCATGAACGTCGGTTTAGGGTGCTCTTACGTCTTAACTCTAACAACGATGCGACGAATATGTCATGAGGATTTTGATCTGGGACTCGGTCGACCATTTGTAAATTAGTTTTTAACGACATTACATTACAGATATTTGTTAGAGCCCACTTTTGGAGCTTATCTTGGCTGGACTTAGAATGTGACCCCCCTTTACAGGAAGGCCTTAATATTTTTTTTTTAATAATAAACCAAATAATAAGTCCTAGCAGGACCTAGACTGGATTGTGCAACCAAGGACCCAAACCCAGGTCTCCTAAGCCCTAGCAATCGTGCTTAGGACCACTAGACTAGACCACCAGCAATTTATTCCCGGCTCGTTCTTCTTCTCATGCAGGGTCTTATTGAGGAAACAGAAGAACTAAAGCGAACGCGTCTTCAAATATGTGCACTAAGTGCCGAGGCTAGGATGGCCGGCGAAGAAAAGGATAATTTGTACTACGCGAGTAAGGATACGGTCTCCGATTATACGGTACGGTAACCTTACTAGTTCTTCTTCTTACTCGCTACACTCTTGACGTAGTGGTCGTGGTCGTCACATCAGGGGCGGTGGCATGCTTCACAATCCGTCGCCATTCCTTTAGCACTTCAGTTTTTCTGGTACACTCATACAGTGGACTATTCAATGCAGCTTTAATCTGGTCTATCCAGCGCATTAGTGATCCGCCTAGAGTTCTTGTGCCATCAATTTTCCTTTGTACATTACCATTTAACTTTACAATTGCAGGGCCTTTTCACGACCTCTGGATAGCGCTAACCACCGAATAAATGGAACAAAATTTGTATAGGAGCCTGGGAGGTGGTGAAACATTGGCCCTTAGTTCCGCACAGCGGCTCGTGGCAAAGCACTAAAGTCTAAGGATGGGCCATCGAGAATTCGAGATTAAGACTAGGATCTTTGTAGAAGTCAAACTAACACTAACCTTGTTTTTTTAAGACTGACATGCCGTGGGATCTTTCTAGCTACGATTTGCTAGAGACTGAAGGCAATTTGATGAGCCGTGTAATGGGTATATAATTGTTTTATTTTATTTTATACCTACACTCGATTTAGGTCAAGATATGCATAATAATGAAAAAAAACCATCGATCATTAGTGGAAATTCCGCAAACGGCGTCGCGTGGCCACAGATCATACAAGTCTATCACTGACACAGTGTAATCTCATGATTTTAATTTTTTATTCGAATACCTTCTGATTTAGGCAAATGATATTTTGTTTACCTGCACGTCAATCAATTCTCATCATCTTTCAGAAGCAAGTTTGTAGCAAAAGATTCATTGCCTTATCATTAAAGTAAATCTCTACCTAAATATGATAATGGATCTTTGTCTCCAGAAAGTCGTTATCCACGACCGTCGAGGCAGACGTATTCGAAGCACAAGCGCGTTCGTTCCTTTTCTTCCTTGGAGCTGGAGAACTGTGAATGTCTGTCGATCCTGCAGTGTATCTACTGTCAGGTCATAGACCACTGTCGCGGAGCCGGTATGTACTTAAAAACACTTTGTTGGAATGGAAACCCGAAGACCGTTCAGTATAGAGTTTCGGAGATGTTGGGAAATGTAATAACTAATAAATAATATACTTAGTTAACTAGATGCTGATATAGTTTTGACGAGAAACATCTGTAGTTCTGTACCTACTTAAATAATAAAGAAATAATAACAAGTTTTTAAGTATGGTCTATTCGTATTTATTTATTTATTTTTCAAAGGAAGACCAACAGCATATAACAATTAAAGTAAACAATAATTTAAGGTAACAGAAAGCCAATAATAGGTGCTTGTGATTTATTAAGACGTCACTCGAGCTTTCTCTCAAACAGTTCTCTGGCTTTACATTTAAGAGACTTGCTCAATCATCGTTATCTTCATCGTTGCCTTAATTACGCCTAATGCTCACATTGCTAATGGCTTGGCCCGGTATCCTATGTTTGGTTTGCAGGTGAATATCAAAAACTATTTGAAGCATATTTGGAATACACCGATTTGTGCATTAATGTTAGCACAAACATACCACAGGCGGTTCGTCTGCTGTTTGAAGTTGAAGAATTTATCAAGGTAAACAACCATGCTGTCACATATTATTTGGCACTAAGTAGGTAATATTACAATCAATAGATGCATGTAGTTTTAGTAATAATGTACTGAACTAATCTTAATATAATTATGTTATCATGAGTTCTTCATGGAGGATGCCGCTTGATTTTCAGATTTATCAGTAATATTTTTCTATTTCAGAAGGAAAACTTTTACCCTGCTAACCTCAACAAGAAATGGGTGAGAGATTTTACCCTGGCGAGCGTATGTTCAATGCGGGGAGTATGCATGCTCGAGTCTGGGGACCTAAGCGAAGCCAGGAAGCAGCTGCTGAACGCTATGAAATTATATCGCCATCCCTTTCCCGTTAATAAGTAAAGACATGTTTTTTAAAATTAGTTATTGTTAACCCCCGACGCAAAAACGACGGTGTGTTATTTTTATTTTGTATCTAACTCTTAATTTCTTGTAACGCCACTTTTTATTTGTCTTGATAAATCTTAGGTACTTACCAAAGTCTCACCCTAAGCGGAATGGTATAGGATCGCAAAGACGACGAAGAAACAAAAATATTCATTTTTATTCGATTTCTTATAATTATTGTATGCAAAGGAGATAGGCTTTTTGGTGCTTATTGAACCCTTTAACCAGGATTCACTATAAACCAGTTACTGTTACCGCAATCTTCTGCAAAGGTTATGCTACCTTCAGCACCTTTTACATTACAGGTATTTTTGAGAGATATTGAAAGCTGATAGGAAAACAAATTTCAGGCACATGAGAAGATTCTGTAACTGGGGAGCGTCTTTTCATCAAGTGATGGCGCTTTACGTGTCTCCGAACTTGTACATAGCGAGGGATAGCGGCATCATTGGCTACTTCTACGAGGACATCGCCAGGACGCTGAATAGTTTGTACAGACTATTCACGGTAAGTTCATGTCGACTGAAACTTGCACTTGCCTTCCCTGATGATGGGACTCGAGATCACCAACAAACCACCCACCCACACTCACCACTTGCTAAACTTTGCGGGGGATACTCATATCGTATTAGCCTAAGGGCATGCTTTGCATAGTAGACACTAGACATGCTACTTTTAGCATCAGCGATCGGCGAATTTGCGACTGCATCGATGCTGCATCAAGTTTTGGCGACTTAATGCGTTCGATCGCAGTATCGGAATCACGCGATTTAGCGACTAGTGCGCAACATTTGGCATTTTTAGGTGTGCGGTGTGGAATGTTGGTCGCTGCATTTTTACTGAATATCGTATTAGTGAACTTACTACTTATTATACCAATAGTGTCCATAGAGTTCATTTGCGAGGAACCTTCTTTGCCTTTTCTTTGGATTTGTACTGCAACTAGTTACTACACTACAAGTTTTTTCAGACCCTCTCGTTTCCAGGAGGCAAACGAGCCAGCAAATGCAACTTTAGCTGCCAAATGGTGTCTGAAATTTGCTCTTCGAACCAACTCCAATCTTCGCCTTTTGTGTGTCAGCTACGCAAACATGATTTCAGATTATAGGCAGAGACAGCGAGTAAGTACCTAATTAGTTCGTTATTTGGGTAGGTACCTACTTAGGTAATCATGCCGTGCTGCCTAGAATCGAATCTATCTGCTATAAGAAATAAGAACCGTATGGCCGCCTAAGAGGATGGTAATTTTTTTTAAACATAGCTATTCCTAGAAATGAGTTTTTTGGAATATCTGGGTACATACTTTTTGACCAAGTTCCGATAACAATCATGGATATTCAACTGGTGATTTAATCTATTTAAACTGTATCTTGTGCAGTTTTCAATGTGTCAAAAGCTTGAAAAGCGTGCGATAGAGGTGTGTCGGCGCAAGCGTGGACAGTTGGATGTCACCGAAGTACCGGCCGTTTCCTACTTATACACCAGCATTTTTCTCTTCTAGTTAGTATTTAATTTTTTGATCTTTAATAATAATAAGAATACGATAAATAATAACGATCTAGGACCAATTACGCTAAGTAAAGACACGACTTTAATTAATGTTTCTAACATACCGACAAGATCTTCGACCGGCATATCGCAGGTTTATCTTAAAACAAAATCTTTTAAAGGGCCTTTGCCAGAGGGATTTCAAGTATTTCAGGCAAAACATGTCTATTGCAGCATAGAGTTTGAATGAGTTTAATCACATATAACACTTCACGTGTAAAGCCTCTTTCTCTACATTACAGCGTGGACTATGGTAAGAAGATGGAGAGCCTTGAGTTCGGGTTGACAGTGATGCAGATGCTAACCAGCCGGACAGAGATGGACACGCGCCAGTCTTTAGTACTGTGCATGCTGAAGCTATTGCTCAGCGACCTCAAGATACACGATATGGTTGCCATTATGCGCGAGTTCTTCTACTTGACAGACCATTACGATTTATGCTGTAAGTTTTATAAACAACTGACTTGATTATGACATGAAAGCACCATCTTATACTTGAGTAAATTATATATCTAACCTTCTTAGTGCTTGCTTTCGGTTGAGAAGTAGAAAGTTTGTGTTCTGAAGGAGCGATAATGCTAGCAGTTCGCATGCGAGGCGCATGTTGAGGATTTTATTCGTCCATTTATTTGAAGCCCACAATTTAGGAAACCATAATTTATGTGTCTATGTAAAATGTTCATGATGTTTTTTGTAGCGGAAACGTGGTACTATTATTATGCTATAGTGATTCTCCTCGACACTGGATATTGCGTCGAGTCATACAGTACTTGTGAGAAGTTTTACATGAAGAAGGGAGAGGCGTTATTCAGAGCTAAGACAACAGAAGCCGCTTGGAATTTCTTCGTCTGCATGTGGCTTGTGTAAGAAATATAAACCTTTATGATAATTATCTTCTTGGTGCTTTATATGTAGGTAAAATCAAAGCATATATTTTTATTTGTGAATATTTCAGAACGATCCGAGTAGGCGCTTGGGAGAGGGCCATCTTATGGGAGGAAAAGATCAAACAACTTCTATCCATGAAATTGGACAAGCGCGAGTTCAACATTATGATCGTCATCCGTCTCGTGGAGGGTCTACTTATCACGCTCGTGAGAGAGGTAAGAATTCATTAGGCTGCGTGATTACGACTGCGTAGCCCTAATAGCCACGTGTGCCTATTAGGGCTGAGATGATGTGATACGAAACACCGTAACCGTACATCCAATGAGAAGGAAGCCTTTCCTTCTCATTGGATGTTGATCCAGCTTTTGAATTAGTCTGACGAATGCAAAGCGTAGAACACGCGTAGATGACACCTACACTACTCACGCTAATGTGCTACCGCGTAAGACAGTTAAGTACCTACGTTAAACTATGTTGTGGTTACGAATATTAAAATATTCGTCTGTTTATTCCGGCATATATCGAAACGGCTAGACCGATCATGTCAGCATCACTACATAGTATAAAACAAAGTCGCTTTCTCTGTCCCTATATCCCTATGTAGGTATGCTTAAATCTTTAAAACTACGCAACGGATTTTGATGAGGTTTTTTTTAATAGAGTGATTGAAGAGGAAGGTTTTATATGTATAATAACATACCACGCGGGCGAAGCCGCTGGCGGGAAGCTAGTTTTTATATATAAAAAACATTATTTTTGACAGATGGACAACAGAAATATCAAAAAGATTGTGGTATTGGAGAAATCACTCAAAACATTGTTTCAAGATACGTACAAAGCGTGTGAATGCTCTCCTATTTATAAACCAAGGTATGGAATATAATATAAAACTCAGTTTGTATAAACAGCTTAGTAACTGCAAATGGCACTGTTATCACTATCAGTACCTAAGTACCATTTGGTTTCGGTGCCAGGCATACTTACATATTTACATCTACATAGAACCCAGGATAATGATTTTGTTAGTAACAGTACCTAGTTGTAGTAAATTCATTTGATCCTGTTATTTTGGGACCTTTCCGGTTCCGGACCTAACTACAGTATGATTGGCGTCTCGGAACATGTGGCGAGTCGCTGCGCAGTAACGAATTATGTGACAGCGGGGTAGAGATATGGGGTCCTGCGCAGCGAGTAGCTAACTTCCATCGTGCTGTACCAAAGCTTATCAAAAAAATAATAAAATTACAGATTCTTCCTGATGTACGCCTACTACAACTACATAAGAGGAAGAATGCATAAGGCCTATAACTATCTGAATAAGGCTCGCGACATATCGCGGCAGTACTCTCATCTAGTGCTGATATTCTGGGTTGAGCATACACGCAGTGTAAGTGGCATTTCATTCATAGCTTGATGTCTTTGAGCCCCAAGTACTTAATACTGGTATTCTAATAAGGCGGGTCCCTTAGCCCGCGAACTTCGAAATGTAAAGGATTTGAAAAATTGCGAAAAATTAATGCAATTGAATTTGGCGGGCTAAGGGACCCGCCTAGTAAAAATTTTAAGCGCATGTGATTCACAAATTTAGCCAGGTCCAAAACGGACGTATTTGTGTCGCGGTATGTTTGACCAAATTAGGTTGAAACAATTTATTCAATTTGGACCAAGCTGCCAAGGTCATACTGAACCGCAGAAGGAATCAGTCACTTTAAATTTCATAAAAAGACCGCCACTAACTATCTGGTATGATTGTCTCATAATTTAGAATAAGTAATATAAAAGACATAATGGAAGGACCTGGGGAAGCCTTTGCCCAGGCAGTGGGTCAGTAGGTAATGACTAAGAAAAAATAAAGATGGCCAACCTACCATGAAATGGATGTGAGGAGTGGAAGGAAGGTAGGGAGGCCTTTGCCCTGCAGTGGGACCAACCGAGCTCATAATAATAATACCATACCATAGAATAAGGTACCCTACTTTGTCTATACCACGGCCACGACAAGTCGAGTTGGTCAGTGTAAAGTAGACAAATAATAACACGGGCGACCTTGTTTGTGGTGGCTCTCACCATAGCACTAAACAAGGATAAATTATGGAATTACAACCATTTTACAGTTCTCGCCGAACTTATTGTTCGTGTTGAAGTTGGCACGAGCTAACTTTAACCCGGCCGGGTAAAAATCGGAGAAATTAAAATATTGGATTAGAATTATTTAAAACGACAGCCTACGACTTGAGCTTTCCTTTTTATTTATTACAATCAAATATTGTTACTTTATTAGTACTTGCGATTTACAGCACTGGAAAGGAACACTGAACCCTAAGTTTGTCGATTTCTGGAACGAACACATTGAGCTTGACAACTTGTTGGACTACAGAGATTTTGACCCTGATAATGGAGTAATAATACCATATACTCTGCCATTACCAAAGGATTTAGAAAAGTAATGTAGTTTATGTAGCGATTTGCGAAGGAATTTTTTTTTGTTTTAAGTTCTAATGTGAGGCCTAGCGTTGAATTAAGTTTTAAAGAAATAATTTCGTTAACTCCTCTCATTCTAAAAAAAACATAGGTACCTATGCCTAGTTGTTTGTGTGGGACAGTTGATGAAATGACAATAATTTTAGTTCTTTTAGTTGGATATGATATGTTTTATTGTTGTAATTTTTTATTAATAAAATATTACTTAAACATAATTTGAGTTTCAATTAAAAACCAATACAAGATAGGCAAAATATTTTTATTAAATAATAAGATTTGATAGCTAGCTACCAGTTAGACTGAGAGCCGATGTAGAGGAGCTAGTAATACCTAAGACACAGTCTTTTTCGGCATAGATAGCCGGCTAAAGATAATTATTGCTTTATCAATTTTGGCAACTCTTAGATTAGGGTAGTTAACACAATTGTAGGACCTGCAAACAAACGACACTGAACCTTATGAAACCAACTTCTTAGCAGATTATACCCATCGTTACCCCAAATACATTTTTATTTATAGTACTAACAGCTAGGTACTACTTCCTTAAAATAAGATATTTATTTACATCATCAGCCTGTATTGGTCCACTGCTGGACGTAGGCCTCTCCTAGTGAACGCCACAGAGCCCGATCTTATTTACAATACATAATTATGTACATATAAATAGGAATACACCGAGACATTATGTAGTTTGGTTCACAAATTCCACTAAGCTAGGGGCGCAGCTCCCACGAACGACATAGTGTTATTTATTCTATAAAAAATTATACCCTCGTATTGGGCCACCCTGCAGTCGGGTAAAAGGGCCCTCAACAATTTTTCATACATTGCCCTTTTAGCTCTAGTTACATGGTTTTTTCTTTTCTTTCGAGGAAAAATCTATTAGTAGGTATACAGACCGTAAGTATACAGACCTTTGGTATAAAGACCTTTGGTATACAGACCGTAGGTATACAGACCGTAGGTATACAGACTGTAGGTATACAGACCGTAGGTATACAGACCGTAGGTATACAGACCGTAGGTATACAGACCGTAGGTATACAGACCGTAGGTATACAGACCGTAGGTATACAGACCGTAGGTATGTTTTTAGTTAGCAGACATTTACATAACATCTATGAGTAGACAAGTACTTATGCCATGCGACGGACGCGACTGAGCACCTGAGCGATTTTTTATTAGTTCTAATTCCTACATTACGCATCGCGAGTCGTTGACCGCCTGTTTGTCTACTAGTGATACATTTCAGTGTGAGTTGAGACCCTTAATCAAGGATGTGTTGCATTGCCCTCAAAAAATAGATTTTAATTCGGCAAATATTTAACTATTAGTACAGTTCTTGCCAATATTATTGTCCGGCTATATATCATCACGCTACGACCAAAAGGAGCGGAAAAGTAATTTAAAATGTTTCAAAACCGGAGGAAAAATCTACTTCTACGGGGCCGAAGTGGCGGACAAAGGCTAGTCGAAGATAAAAATGTTGGAATAAAATTATTTTAAACGACAGCCTACGACTTGAGCTTTCGTTTTTATTTATTGTAGTCCAATATTTTTCTTTCTCCGATTTTTACGGTCGGGTCGATGTTAGCTCGTGACACTTCAAGTCGGACATTAAGATTGGCGAGAACAGTAGGTACTAGTGGTATTTGGTAGATACCCTCATCTACTCCGGCCCTTCAAATTGTAATGAATGCACGAAATTATTGAACAGCATTTTTTTTATAAATATCAATAAAAGCATTGTAACAGGAAACAATTTTACATTCTAATAACTTATGATGGAATGAGAATAAAAAATATACAAAGGTATCACAATAACATAATTTTATGGTAAATAATAAATATAAAGTACAATATTTTTAACGTGGATTACAACCAATAGGGCGTAGGCACGGTATTTTAAAACTAAGAACATGTTTTCTTACATACAAACTTCTTGTTTGGTTCGACATTTCGTCATGAAGCGAGACACATTAATGAGTTATGAGTTATTAATTATAAATTATACATTATCCAAGTCTGTTGCCCTTCTATTGTTATCAATGAGACATTATTTATTAGGATTCAAGTAGCAAGCTTCTTTGTTGCCTTGCGCGATGTCACCAATTATTGCTTGTATTACTTAAAAAGATTTCTAATAATAGTTTGCATTGATTTTTATTTGTTAGTTAACAGAAAGTAAGGATAACATAGCTTTATAGTCATTTATGTTCTTAGCTTTAAAATGTTTTGTAAGCAAGATTTTTTTCAAGGCAAAGTAAAAGCTTACTATTTCATATGGTTACTTGGTAGTCTGTGGAGTATTATTCTTACATGTTACAATAGGTTTAAACAGTATCAAAAACTTATGAAGATTACATATTCAGATCATGACTATATTTTCAACCAGTGATTTACATTTTCTTTGTTAGTCACTAAAACAAAAACACTTAAGGCCTGTTACACCATCTCTGGATAGCCGCTAACCACCGGATAAATTAAAAAATGTATCAAGATTTGCATGAAATTATCTGCCAAGTAATTTAACGGGAACTTACTAAGAGGTGGTAAAATAGGCCCTTAAAAAACCTGTATGGAACAGACATGACATATCTAAGACTAAGTATTTATTGAATAAAAAAACTTAACTGTTGTTTATACAACTACTAGATGTTTGTCCCGCAGCTTCACACGCGTCAAGTTTGAACCTCGTTACACCATTTTTTTTTGTTATTCTGTTATTCGGGGCGAAGACAAATCCAACAAAGCAAAAACCTTGCAAATCGGTCCAGCAGTTCTCGAGTTATAAGTGTTGTTACAAACCCGACTTTGTTTTATATAATAAGATTCACAAGTTGTCAATTAAAAGAAAAAACATTCAATCAAAATTGTATTGAGATTAAAAAAATAATTAAATAAATTATTATGTTGGTTGGCTCAATTCAGTGTCGCAAATTTTATTTGCACTAAATAGGTGCAAATCACTGGTATTTACATACTTCTTTTCAATGACTTAATACCCTCTCAAGGGAAGACCTTACACATCTTACACATCCAACCACCATGTATATTTTTAAATTTCTTGGGTGACATAAATAAATAATAATATTTTTCTGTGTGGCCATAATATGAGAAATTTGAGACTTCAATTAATTGAGAACTATAACCCAGTGCAGTCAGTTTTGTAATAAGGATTCCTATGATAACTCCCCTCCACTTACTGTATCTACTGCAGCCTTTTAATTATTAAAAAAAATTTATATTTGATGCAACAGTTACAAATGATGAGCTTTTGGCAAGATCAAGAAGTGGAAAAATATTATCACATAGATCCCACTTAAAAAACCAATCTTGTTTCTGTATTCAAACCTATGGTGACTCGGTCTTTTTCATACTTTGAAGCACAATCATATATTTATTGCAATAATTACTCTCCAGATACTCCAGGTACAAGCGCTCAACAGAAAAAAAACAGAATAATTGAAAAACATTACATGTAACCTCTTTTTTGCAATGTGTTACTATTTTGATGACAATTTTTTTCATATTTTGTATAAATATCCACATCTAAACTTGGAAGATAATATACAAACATTTTAAAAACCTACATAGTTAAAATATCACCCAGTCACTGTTTTTAAAAAGAAAAGTTTAACAGACTTATTGTCAATTTTTCACTCTTTGCTTTAAGCCAAACTATGAAAGTAAGAATTCTTTTAAACATCTTGGCAGTGGTAATGCCTTAATCGAGCCATTACTCATATTTTGTAGTATTGCATCTCTGCAGACGCTTTGTAATGTTTTCACTGAAAATAATAATAATAAGTTTTTAATGTAAAACGGAGAGCAGAGAAAAGACTTAGCAAATAAATACTGACATTGAACTACTTTCACCACAATGAGACAATGTGAATGTAAGTTTCATAAACTGAATTTCCAAATAATTGTAATCAAATAAAGAACCTTACCTCCATAGAGTTGAACAATCTTCACTTGTTTTGTAGTGCCATATACATCAACAACTGCATGTAAGGGCCCCTGTGTGTATGGGATTGTTTTAGTGCAGGGCCCTTGGTCTTCACCATTTATTATAAAATGCATTTCAGCAAAATCTTGGTCATCTTTATTTACTTTGGCACATGGGACAAACATGACACCTATGCGACTGCCAGAATCCATAGGTAGGATGCCCTGTGGGGTACCATTGTGTGATAATGTTTGAGGTCTGAGCACCATCTTAGATACGTATCCTCGAGGCGTCTTTACTATGTGTCCATCGCCTAGCACGGATACGCGGGGCTCGTTCTCCCGCCGCCCACTAGCTACTTGATTCACAAGCTCTACAAGTACATTGTTTTGCAATTTTGAAATAGGAAAAATCCATGACATACCAGTATTTGCAAGATCAGGCAGTGCATACTGTGGCAGTCCTTTATCACCTAATGCAGCCGTTTGAGGATCGAGGAATGTCAATCCTAATCGCATATGACCGCTCCAACCGCGTTCAGTTTTTTCAATTTCCACCAAAAATATCTCACCAGGTAGTAGGGGCTTTTCGCTAAAAGTTAAACCATGTGCAAAGCTTGCTTTCCTATATGCAACCGTGTTATCGTCAAATAAAATAATATTTGACCCGTGATAATGGTGAAATCTAGACAACATATTTATAGACACATTTGCTTTACACAATTATAACTTTATGAAGAATACACCTCCAAATTTAACGCTTTAATCTGTTAGACGCTTTTCAAGGAGTATTGTTTTTGTATTGAACATAAAAAGCTAAACGAAACCACAACAAAACTTGTCGTCCATCAGTCGCTGTGGAATCTGACTCTGACAATTCTGACATAAACATGACAGCGGGACAGGCGAGGAAGGTTCTCTTACTGACACTGTCAATCTGACATTGATAGTCAGGCAAGTCAAATGAATTTTGTTTGACATACTTATTCACAGACTAAATATTAACATAATAGTTGAAATAAATGTTGACAGCATTAAAAAATATAATAACGCTCCTTTGCAGTCAGGTAAAAAATGGAAGGTATCAAAAACTGATTACTGATGGTACAGTTCTCGCCAAACTTATTGTCCGGGTTGAAGTTGGCACGAGCTAACTTTGACCCGGCCGTAAAAAACCCGAAAAAGAAAAATATTGGATTAGAATGATTTAAAAGGACAGCCTAGGACTTGAACTGTCGTTTTTAATTATTACAATCTAATAATTTTCTTTGTCCTATTTTTACGGCCAGGTTAAAGTTAGCACATGTCAACTTCAACCCGGACAATAAGTTTGGCGAGAACTGTAACTTCGTAAGTGCCATGGTACAATATTAATGTACGCTCCATAGGTAAGAGCTCATCATCGCCCATTTGGACCCAAACACCTGCTTATTTAGAGGAATATTGAATGTGTTTTGCCAGCCATTTCATTGTCAATGTCAGCCCGTATTCGTCCATAGACTGCTGGACGTAGCCTCTTATAATAAGTGAAACCCACAGAACCTGATCATGAGCTCTTTTCATCCAGTTTTTGCCCGCAGTTCCCGGCCCCTAAGAGCCCTAATTACGTGCGCTTTATGGAAAACCCCTACAGGAAGACTGTTCGAAATCTTAGAGGTGCGCCGTGCCCTAACATTCTTAGAGAGAGACCCAAGGTTTCCAGAATGACAGGATGTGCTGGTATGACCTTGATGGGGCCGTTAAGGTCGAAAAGCGGTGTCAAGATCTTCAAAACACTAACTTATCAAAGAACAAACGATAAACGGCTAAACTGCGCACAGAGAGCCAATGTCTTAATTATAACAGCATTTATCCCGGTATCCCCTTGGGAAAAAAACCTGAATATAGGACTAAGGCTGATATTCAGAGATTTTTTTTTTTTTTTATCTTTATTTATTATAGGGACTTTTATTCTATAACAAGAACATGTCAGTCCCATTATTCCTATCACATTAATAGAAATTAACACATTTTAACTAATTAATAACTAACTACAAACTAAGGGAGTCGGATTTCACAAACATCTTAAACAAGTTCCTTGCAGCACTTGATGATGGATTTGCCAAAATAGGAAGAAAAGCTCCAACATCTAACATATTCAGATTATGAACCCGCACAAATAATTCCCTCTGCCTCTTATATTTAACACAATCCATTAATAAGTGTTGGACATCATCCAGTACTCCACACACTTCACAGTTTGGTGAATCTATCTTTTTCATTAAATAAGCAAACTTCTTAGAGGGATAGTGTCCTGAACGCAATCTGTGAGCTATTACTAGATTCCGCCTACTTATATTAATATTCATAATCCACGGAATTCGAGGAGGTTGACATTGTATTGTTTTAAACCAGATTCCTTTAACTTTACTTCTTTCATTAAAATATTCTTTAAACATATCGAAGCATTTTCTTTTTATTTGAGCCAGATATTCCGTGTGAAATAATTTTATATTATAATTAATACCATTTGTAATTGCTAAATTTGCTAACTTGTCCACCTCCTCGTTACCAACTAAACCAATATGAGATGGAACCCATTGCAATCTCAGGATTTTACCTTGGATATTCAAATTATATATTTGCTTTAAAATGCCATAAGCTATCGATGCACCTCTGAATCCAGAGGCGCATCGAGCTATATGTTGCAAAGCACTCCTACTATCTGTAAATAAAACCACCCTATCACTACCCCAATTGCAAACACTTTTTATACCCTCTGAGATAGCAATGAGCTCCATAGTCATGATCGATGCATCACAATTATTAATTTTATACATGGCCGATTTCTTTCCGTTGACATCATAATATGCCGCGCCTTGACCTATACCATTCTTAGACCCATCAGTATAGATTTTGTGCCAGCTCTCATATTTATCATGCAATTCCTTAACAACCTCAGCATAAAGTATTGTTTTATCTATGTTTCTTTTCGCTATTTTAACACAGTCTAGATTATGTTTAATGACTTCTTTTTCATTGATATATGCAGTCCAAATATCTAGTAGGAACATATCCAACGGATAGGAGGAATGGACATCGAAAAGCTTGCAATCATTATATACTGTAACAAGCAGAGGTTTTCTTTTGTTACACCAATACCGACTGATTCCAAGATTGGCAAAGTCTTCAATAAGTTTATTTGTAATATCATTATTCCAAGACATCAATTTTATGCAATATTTGTAAGCTAGATATGATCTCCTTATATTTAATGGCGGTATACCTAGTTCAGCCTCCATAACATGTATTGGAGTACTCTTAATGAATCCACCAACAATTCTAAGGGCCTGATTTTGAATTTTATCAAGTTTCTGTAAATGAGATTTCGCACTACAGTCATATAAAAAGGAACCATAATCAATTCTACTTCTTAACAAACTAATATAAAGATTGCGCAGGTGTTTCGGATGCACTCCCCAGGAAGGGCCCGTTAATACTTTAAACAAATTTAGTATTTTTGTAGTCTTCAAATAAATTTCATTTATGTGTTTACTCCATAACAATGATCTATCTAGCCAAAAGCCCAAGTATTTTATGTTATCTACAGTTGGGATGGTGTTGTTGTCGATTTTCAAATGTATATATTGTCTTCTACGTGTACGACTAAACACACATACTTTAGACTTGTTTGTAGACACTTCTAGTCCAATGCTGTTTAGTCTGTCTGTTATAAATTTCAAATTTCTTTGTAGACTACATTCACAAGTACTTGGAAGTTGATGACTAATGTAAAAGACAAAATCATCAGCGTATTGGGAAACCATAATTCGTGTGTCATCTAAATCTCGACATAAATCATAAGTTGTCAGATTAAACAGCAATGGAGAAAGGGGATCGCCTTGGGCCAGGCCCATGCCAGTCCACCTTGAGTCTATTGTTTTATTAGTGAAACGATTTTTAATAGTTAAACATCTTGCACTTAAGAACGATGATATATAATTACATATTCTAAAGCCTAATTTTAATTTATCTAAAGTGCTTATCACTTTATCTATAAGTACATTATTATAAGCATTTTTTATATCTAAAAAGCAAGCCACTGTTGACATCTTATTTGAAAAACCTTTCTGAATATGAGAAGTAAGTCTAACCAAATTGTCTATACTAGACTGCCCTCTACGAAAACCTGACGTATATGGAGCTAAAATTATGTTTTTTTCCACAAACCATTCGATCCTTTTTAATATCATATTGTGAAAAATTTTGCAGAGACATGAAATAAGTGAAATTGGTCTTAACTTAATTTCTGATCTATTATTGTCAGCTGCTTTTGGAATTGGGATAATAAGAATAGTTCGCCATTGATTTGGAATAATACCAGATATAAAAATTTTGTTATACATATTACACAAGTAGATTTTTCCAGCTTCCGGTAAATTATAGATCATAGAATATGTAATCCCATCACTTCCAGGGGCAGTATCCTTTTTTTTTAAACATTTATTTAACTCTGTCATTGTAAACGGAATTTCTAACAGTTCATTACTATACTTAATATTGTGTTGCTGATTTGCTGCTGTGTTTGGAGTAAGAGAATATAATAATTGCTTTTGATTACATTCGGGAACATAAAATGTAGGTTTCCGGTGGTTTTTAAGCCAACTCATCCTCTTCCACATGTCTGACACTGATGTACTTTCATGAATACTTGTACAAAACTTATTCCAATTTTGTGACCTAGCTCGATATATTAATGCGTGAGCTTCTTTATGTTTTCTTTCCAGTACCAATAAATTGTCAGGTGTAGGATTTCTCCTAAAATTCTTAAGAGCCAATCTTCTTAAAGCTACTGCCTCCGATATTGACGGACCCCAATACTCTTTTGGTACAAACTTACAGGCTGGTCTACTACAAATCTTTATTTTAGGAATACTCTTGTTGGCAGCTGTATTTATTTGACTCTCAAAAATATCGTAGGTATTTTGTATAATATTTGTATCATGATCATGACAATTTGAGAAAAACGACTTAAGCTCATCACGGTAAGCTTTCCAGTTAGCTTTTTTAAAATTACGTTGTTCAATGACTTGAAAATACTGTTTACAATTTAATTCAATTTTAATAATCAAGTGGTCGCTTCCAAGATTTTCATTAAAAACCTGCCATTTTGACTTAACTATTAGATCAGATGACGCAAATGTGATGTCTGGTGAAGTTCTTTGTATAAGGCCACTAACTAATTTAACTCTAGTTGCATCCCCATTATTTAAAGAAATAAATCCAGAATCTAATGACGAATCTAATAATTGAATCCCTCTTTGATCAGTTTTATACGACCAATTGTTATGATGTGCATTAAAATCACCTGCGATTAGCGATTTATTTGAAGCTAAGGAGAAAATGTTATCCCAATCTGATTGTTGAGTATGTATTGAAGGGGGGCAGTAAACTGCTATAATATTTTCTAGATCGTTACAATTAAATATCTTAACATAAATTGTTTCAATCCCAGGATTGTTTAAGTTAATAGTACATTCTTGTGATTGCAATGACTTGTGAACCAAAATGGCCACCCCTCCGTATGAGTCATATCTATCTTTTCTATAGATGTTATAGCCACGTACATGAATATCAGATTCTGGATCTAGCCAGGTTTCACTTATAAAAGCAATATGAATTTTTTCTTGTGATAAAAATGTGTCAAAACTTAATAATTTTGGCTTTAAACTTTGAGCGTTCCATTGACATAATTTAATCGTGAAGTTTGAGTTTCTATTATCCATTAAAGATATTCAATATTGTATTGATTAGTCCTTCCCCCGAAAAGAAACTGGCAAAAAACAACTTACATTCATCATAGATAATTTTCAACAACAAGACAACTTTTTCAAATAGTGTTTTGTTTTTACATAATATAATATCTTTAAGCCTCTGAACAAGTCTTTGTATGTTTAATTTCCTTTCCTGTTTACTCTGTACTTCTTCCGCTGATTCTTCCCTTATAACTGGCCCGTGGTCTTCTGTATAATTGTAGTCATCTGTTTCCATTTCTAATAAATTTGACTCTTGACCCTTAGATTTCTTTTTATTTTTCACAATATCTACATATTTTGTTCTACTTTGACCTCGTCTGTCCTCGCTTTCTCCTCTACCACTATTATTGACTTCGCATGTCGATGTCGATTCATTAACCCCAACTCTCGGTACTATAATATTATCTGATTGACTGCGCAAAGTTTCCTTCGGATTATGTTTATTAATTACTAATTGACTGTCTTTGTTTTTTATCTCAGTTTGCAGAAGAGAAGCCAACGCTTTTTTGTAACTCATATTCTCTTCACTCATTATTAAACGAATCTTTTTTTCTTTTAAAAATACCGGACACGATTTGTCTAAGGCCATATGTGGACCTTTACAGTTAGGGCACGCAAAAATGTCAATTTCGCAATTTACATGATCTTTACCACATTTAGGGCAAATAGACTTTTTGAGTGGGCAAAATTTTTTTATGTGACCGAATCTCCAACAATTGGAACACTGATTAACAGGAAAAGTATAGCGTTCTACTGGGAAACTACATCCATACGCATAAACATGTACAGGACATGAAGGGCTTTTAAAGCCTATTCTCATTGTTTCACTGTCTGTCCAATTACCATCAAAGTCGACGCGTTTCAATCTCCTCACTGATAATATTTCGGCTGAACTACTTAGGCACTCCAAAAATTCTTTTTCTGTAATATCCAGATCTACTCCTCTTACAACTCCATATGATGCCACTATTTCGCCATTAAACTGTGCCCGTACTCCAAGTTCTATAATTTTTTTACATTGAATTAGATTTTCGGCTTGTATCTTATCATTTAACTGTATAACAATTTTGTAAGGGTTTTTATAATTTATTCTGGCAATACCACTTATATTTTCATTTTTTAATAATTTTGCTAAAGCCATCTGCTTAGGTAATACCTCTAATGAAGTTAAACAAACTTCGAAATTTTTACTACTACCCTCTTCTTCCATTTTCTCCAACGAATTTAACAAAATTTGAGACTGCTTTTCACTGATCTGTGGATCACTTCGCATTGGTCTTTTTGGTTTCCTACTATTTCTAACGACAGTCGTATAACCTTCTTCACTGCTTCCTTCACTTGTTTCTCTCAATCTTTTCTTCGCACCACTTTCATTGTTATTACTATTTTTACTGCATTCCTCAGCATAACTCATTCCTTGTAATTCCTGCTCGCATTCTTCAAGTATGTCCGAATCACTTTTATCCTCATCATCACTATTTACTTCCGACATCACTATCAATGATATGGATAAAAACTACTCGCGTAAATAATTAATATAATATCCAAGCGGTACAATACGTGCGCACGTCACGATGACAGCTGTCGAATGCGATATTCAGAGATGAAACTAAGCATAAACTTAGGCTCCCGTATGTCAATTTGTCATACAAATTTGACATACGGAAGCATAAGTTCATGTTGAGTTTCGTTTCTGAATATCAGCCTAAGACAGTACAGTAGATGATGGAAATTTGTTAATCTGTGCTTTGTCCTTTGTATTTGAGTTTGAGTTTTGCTTTGTCTTGTCTTGTCCTTCGCCTTTGATTGAAGTTCAATTCATAGACAACAACGAAAAAGTGAAAAAAAAAATTAAAATGTCACTATCTGGTAAAGTTGTCACGCGCGTTTTTCAATTAAATTTACGAAATAATGTACTAAATAGTAGGCACAGAACATGTTCTATTCTTTTAAAACAGTCCTTACATCAATATAATACTTTTACTATACCAAAATCGTTTGGTACTAAATGGAAATTATTCGCCGACTTATCAACAAAAACAGCTCTCAGGTAAGGCGTTTAGTTTTTGCTCCCTTGGCTCAAGTTTACTTTTGCAGCTTCACATAACTCAAAATTTCAAAGGGAAGGTCATGTAATAAATTCAACTAAAAAGCATCGACGATATTTGATTGTTCCGTTGCTGCGTCGTTTTATTATTATTTATTTATTTTTAATAACTATTTGTAAATGACAGTACTATTATTGTTACATGAACTAAACGCAACGCAAATAAAAATTGTGCCGCGTCAAGGTATCGTTTCTGTATTTATTCCTAATTCCAACTTCAGTTTTAGTGTAAGTAAATTCTGTAAAAGTTAATACACAAGCTTTATATTACTGAGATAGAAAGTTTGACTGCATCGAGAGAATATTGAGTAAGTTGAAATGTAAGTTTTTCTTTTTATAGAAATTCAGTAGTGAATCTAACCTTTTGTAAACTGCACAAAGTACAAGTACACAAAAGTTTCCTCGTCTAGATATTCATCATAAATTTTTTATTACTAACAATTAAATACCTAGAGTAAAATATTCTATTGTTCTTCTAACACATTATTTTATTGAAGGTAATATGCAGTGTAATAGCAACTTTTCTATTGCTTATATTATGCCGATTGAAGCACAAAATAATATTATGCCATAACTGTATTTCTATTGAAGGATTATGACCTAGCAGTTCAGTGATCGTTGCGTAGGGGTGCCATCCATTTCGGTTTCCCCCCAGATTTGTCTTAGACTACAGGGTGTCCAGGAAGCATCCCTGCAAGGTTTCATTTGTAGTCCAGGCAGTTGTTGTAAAAGTTTACAAACTCATAACACATGTCAGATTCAGGCAACCCATATAATAAATAAACATCTGTGTAAGTATAAGTACTTACATCAATGTTCTACAATTAAAACTATTTTTATTATACTGAGTAACTTTAAGGCTAATATTCAGAGACGATGCTAAGCATAAAGTAATGCTTCCGTATGTCAAATTGTCATACAAATTTGACATATGGAAGTGTAAGTTTATTCTTAGCATCGTCTCTGAATATTAGCCTTAGTCGGTGTTCTAAGCTAACACTCTCTAAATTATAATTCTAAGTCCAATTCTTGTCCTGGTTGCCAGATATTAGAGACCAACCATATACTTGATATATATGGCTGTATCCACAACTTTAATTTACCAGTGCTTGGTACAGGTGTCCCTTTGATTTTGTCAATTAACTATTCATTTATAACTACTACTACTTAGCAACCGACTTACCCATCACTAGTGGCTGTCTTTAGTTGTTATTATTATAAGTTTTATTTATTATTTTAGTGTCCCACTCAAGTTCATTCCGCTGATTTGGTTGGTGGTGTTATTGGAGAACTGTAAAGTTGGCTAATGAATTATACATTACTAAACCAGTGTTTAACTTGCATTTCTATAATAAAGTATATTTCATTAACAGTTTATGCAGTACATAAATTTAAGTACACCTACAAGAATAAGTGCCTGTTTTGGTCCTCTAGATAGCTGCTTACCGCCAGATAAATTCAAAAATGGAATAATTTGCATGAATTTATCTGTCAAGTTATTTCACGGGAACTTATCAATGCCTCGACCATGAGTTTTTCTCACTAGACTCGCTAGCGACGCCGTAAAATATTTGTATGGAAACCCTCACAGCGCCTCTAGCGGTTACATAAGGGATGAAATTCTGATATGAGATTACAGCCTTTTGATGCGTAAAAAACCTAGATAAAGGTGTAAAACTCTCTACTTGAGCGAGTATTTCTATCATTAATTATCATTTTAGAGCCTGTTTTACCACCTCCTGTACCTCAACCATGAGTTCCATCGCATGGCTTTCGATAGGTTTTTTACGCATCGAAACGCTGTAATCTCATAGCAGATTTTACTTCTTTCATAACCACTAGAGGCACTGCGAGGGTTTTCTATACAAATATTTTACGGCGTCACTACCAAGTCTAGTGAGGAAAATTCATGGTCGAAGCACTGTATGTACTTGGTTAGGAAAAGGGATAGTGTGTCATCACATTGAGAAAAAAATTCAATGCTGCCAATTCATTTAAACATATCAGCAGTGATCACAATTAATAAATTCTACAGTATGGTGAAAATGCAATGGCTGTTTTAAGTTCAATTCTCTTGCTGGGTACAGAGCCGCCATTCTTCTTTAATTTAAAAGCTCAGCAACTGTTGGCAAAGAAATCACTACTGTTCCCTATCCTCTGCTTTCTGTTAAAAGTTGTAGATATTATCCTACATTTATTTCGAATTTAAGACTTCTTAAAGCCAATAAAAGCTCACGCATCAGTCCAGAAATACTGTGCTTACAGTCTTCAATCTTGACTATAATAAAATATAATACCATTAACATTTTACTGGAATAAAAAGTAGACTATATTATGCTATTCCAGACTATAATCGTATCTGTGTGCTAAGTTTAATACAGATCCGTACAGCCGTTCTGGCGTGATTGGGTAACAATCAGCCATCCATCCATTCCACCTATCCATGCCATTCAAACTTTCCCATTTATAACATTAGTAGAATTGTGAATACTCTACAAAGCTGTAGCATTTCCCAGGTCGATCTAGAGGCTATGTCGAGCCCTGGGGGTCCTTAGCACTGTTTTTAGGGTTCCTCCGCCTTACTAGGTAGAAGGCCTAAATGTTTCGTAAAGCTTGTTTGTCAGTGTATATCATCATCAGCCCGTATTCGTCCACTGCTGGATGTAGGCCTCTTTTAGTCACACAGAACCCTATCTTCATATTTCAGAAAGTTAATTCTATTCGGTTATCCGAAATTGCATGCAATATAAACACAGCTAGGAAGTACCTGGTTATAGTTTAGTATGATTCGATTTGTGGGAATGATGTAGATGGATAATATCACAAGTATAAAAATCACATAAATTCGGCTGTAAAAATAACATATTATTTAAAACGTAGACTAAGGAACCCGACACTGACACTGTACGTGGTTCGACACGCACTTGGCCAGTTATTGAAGAACAGGGCCACTGCACTCTTCCTCTCCAGTCTAGGGTGTTGTTGCGTGACCGCGTCCCGCCCGCATTCAGTTCAGTGGTAATTCAGTCATCATCTAAACCTTTGTATTAGTACTCGAGAGCCTCCGATATTTCGCCTACGTCAAAGTCTATACGGCCTTTAGACTTTACCTTGAGCCGAAATCGGTTCCAATGAAATCAGACATATTATATAATATGTATTCCGATTTCTGGCAAATATGAAAGTGGGCCAACAACACAGTCTGCAAATGATGGTATGAAGTCACCTGCAACATTCTGTCCTCTTTATACGAATAAAACTGGCAAAAAATAGAGCCATAAAAATAATGTCACTTTGAAGTGTAGCACATTCATCAATTTCGACAACAAAACTATTGTGAATGTTCTTTGAACAACTTGTAATATCTATTTCGTAAACAGTTTTATTTGTGTGAAAAATGTCGGCCGATGAGGGGGTCCAATCACTAAGCCTGATGAGTTACGAAGCATACCGCATAGATTCATGTTCATATGATAGTCAAAATTCGTACGTATATTTATTTTTCGTAAGTTGTACTCTGGCCGTAGATCTATTTGAATAATTACTATGTTTTTGAATACCTTAATATTCCGCGCTGTTAGCATCGCGCTTCGTGTGCGGAACTCCTTATTCGCGACTGCAGCGTGTGGACGAAACAATGAGCTATTTCCTAATTAACATGAAATTAATGTTACATATCAATCATTCAATCAATCAGGATCTATTGTTTAACGTTGCAGAACTAAAATTTCATTAGAACAACCTCACACAAAATATTTCTTTTTTATTGAACTAAAGATGTACTCATCGGCTTTCTTTTTGTATTTTTTAAGCATTTTCCATGCTAAGATTACCAGTTATTTTAATGATAGAAAAAATCGATCGTGCCCGCCAGTCGATTTTTTACTTCATTATAATAATTCAATTTGGCTTTTCATGGTTGGTCAAAAACGACTGGTCTTCGATATAATTTTATTTAATCGAACAATAAACTGAATGTGTTCTAAGCACTTATTCATTTGCGTATTTGCGAAAAATCTTTGCTTTTGAATGATCGATATGTCTGGTACTATTTTCGGAGAGCTTTTATTAGATCGATTTAAAACACAACCCTATCAAGGGTGGAATTCAAAATTGAGCTCGGCTCAAGGGCTGTCATTCAAGCTCATATACTTCTCTGCGTTTCGTGCACCCGCTATGCAGCTAGCCTAACTTTCTAATCTTGTCAATCTAGACAAAGAGTTCTATTGATCAACTCTTCGTGCCAATCGTATTCGAAACTTAGTGCTGTGCGGACGTGTCTGATAATGGCCGGCAAAATATGTATTTTATTATCATGTTTTGTTATTATTTTGTGTTTTAGTCAAGTCAGAACCATGGGTGCCTTGAGTCCTCTGGATCCGTCTTCATATTCGCGCCCGGGTAAGTTAATTGTTTTTTTTATACATTAAGTAATTGGTTAATGGGAAGAACTGTACACATGTTGCGTTGGTATACTAAACATAGGTTCCATCGGTGAGCCTACTGCCACTAAGCGGGCACAAATCAAACTTTGAGTTTCTAGTGAAAAACAGTCGCTTATAATTTTACTGACTTGCTTTTTTTAAATTTTATTCACTTTTTTTATAGAAAAGGCGATCATAAAGCATATATCATTAATTCTTAACGTCGATTTCGAAAAACACGTTCTGGCCGGACAGGCCACGATTAATTTCGACGTTTTGGAGGACATCAACGATGTGGTAAGATATTGATTAAGTACTCCACTTTTTTTCCGGCAACGGCTGCTTCCAGCGTAGGCTAAATAGTTTTAGTTGCGGTTGCGCATCATGTTTCACAAAACTTAATCTGTTTATTGAAACTAGCGGTTGCCCGCGGATTTACTCGCACCCCGCAGACTTTTTTATATACTATGTGTTATACTGGTATATAATATGCTCTAATAATGAAAAGTTTCATCAAAATCCTTTCACTTTCAAAATACTTTCAGATAATACGTGAAAAATTAACAAACATCCATCCATCCTCACAAACTTTCACATTTATAAATAGGAATTAGGATTAGTAAAATGCATTTGGTGACGGTGAAACTACGCAGACAGCCAAATATTAGTGTCTGTCTATTATCGGTTTAGATAGTGGATTAAAGTACATATTGATACGTCAATCATTATTTCTGAAGCGATCACTATTCAATGATAGCGTCAGTTATTCTATAATAGGACGTATTATTTCAGCTTATTACTGTCCCGCAGCTGAGTAAAATAAGAGGTTTAAACTAAGATCAACGAGGCTAGCTTACAGTCCTCCTAAATGTGCAAGCATTTTTTTACCATTGAAACATGTTACAGCCAATTACTTATCAGATTCGTACTTGAACTCATAATGGACGCGTGTGTTCCGGATAATCCGGACTACGTAGTAGAAATCTGGGTGCTAAATCCGTATGGCGTGTTATTTCTGGTACTACTCAGAAGCCAAAAAAGACTGACAACCAGTCTATCCATCGAATATCGGTATTGCCCATATTGGGTTGCGGAGGTCTGATGGCAGCCGGTTCGTGTAAAATACTGATATTCAGCTGCATCTGGTTAGACTGGAAGCCGAACCCAACATGGTTGGGAAAAGGCTAGGAGGATGATGAATCTCTGGTACTACTGATCATATTCTGAAAATCATTTCACTGATAGCTACACTATTCCTGAATATAGGATATGTTTGTGATCAAATACTCGCAAATGACGGTTGCGGGTTGAAACTGAAATTTTGTTAGATCTCAACCCAACCCAAATCAATTGAATATTATTTTTCAGATATTAGATATCAGCAATCTTAAAATAGAGGCTATAGAAGCGGACGACGGGTCGCAACTTCAGTACAAATTGGGAGAACATGTTGCTAACTTTGGGTCTAAGTTGACTGTATTGTTGCCGAAGCAGCTCGCCAGCGGAGAAAAGTAAGTTCCACAGTTGACTGTTATTATCTAGTAGCTAGAAGAAATCACAACAATGAATATTTACTTTATAATAACAGTTCTGTTATATCGGGTTTTTGAAATAAGAAAATATGTTCAGTTGTTCGAAAGCTATGTGCGCGAGCGTGCAAAAATTTCGTCGATTCATTATTATTTATACCTAGGTATAAGTAACGACTTATAGGTAGGGTAGGGATAATTATTTGTAAAATAAAAATTATTCAATATAAATATAAAATTAGTGATAAGTATTTTCACTACATCATATTAGCAAGATTATCAAGACACTAAACGGGCTGCTTACCTGATCATTTAATAAATAGTAATCTTCATCTACTTATCTTATAGAAGTTATGAAACTTCATGTCCGCTATTCATGTATTCTAACTAGTTATATTTCATTCTAGAAGTAACATAAAAATATTGTTGTCTCGTTGAGTGTCATTAATAAGTAGGTAATATGCATGACATTAGTACATGATGGAAATTGAAATAACAATGACATGTTTATTGCACCACTTCGATCTATGTACGTACATTTGAGACAAGTTCTCTGCCAATCGAGGTCGTCATTTTAATGGAATAATAACTGTGGGCAATTTTCGATTAGCAAGATAGCTCTTGTTATCATTGTATACTCGGTCAAGTGTGAGTAGGGTGACCTGCTTGATGGACTAATAATATCTACGCCAGTATTTTAATTTTACTTTTAAACAGGTATCATTACCCATACGAACTTGGATTGTTCCAAGTTCGTTCTGGTCCCTCAACCATGAGTTCTATCGAATGACTTTCGATAGGTTTTTTACGCATCGCGATGCTGTAATCTCATAGCAAATTTTAGTTCATTACGTAACTGCTAGAGGCGCTGCGAGGGTTTTCCATACAAATATTTTACGGCGTCGCTAGTAAGTCTAGTGAGAAAAATTCATGGTCGAGGCACTGATCGTTTTACTTTTAGTCTAAGAAAAATACGATCTTGGGTATGGTTTCAACATGATTGTGTCCGCTGTCCGTCCGTAAGTACAGTGTACGCTTTAGCCAACCAAGCTACTAAGACTACTGACTGCCTATGGATGTCGAATTTTGCGTCCATGTTCTTAAGTTTTTAAGGTGACGTCGGCAAGATGTTATCGATTTTACTTTAGATTTTTTACAAAATCTCAAGTAGCATGTATTTTTATTGTACCGCTGCACGTACATTTTGGTTTGGCTATACGCGCCCAGGGGAAGGCGGCAAGTTTTCTCAAACTACCGACAAAACGAAACGAGGTTTCCTTCGCGGTTACAATTACAAGTCCTAACACTTTCGCGCACCAGTGAACTAAATATTGTTTGATAAGTGATTCAAAAGCTGGCAGGGGCCGTTCAGCTTAAAAAGAAAATAAGTAGCGTACAAACAATAATGTAGTAACATATCCTTTTTCTTTGGAAAGAAAAGATGAAACAAGCAGCGAAGAATGCTCCAACGAAGATTGTAAAATTGATGCCAAAAACGTGTGTGACAAGTACACTGCTACTCCAGATGATTTATCTTTGGTGTATAGCGGATTTATATACAAACCTTCAATGAATCTTCTAGCCGGCTCGGAGGACGGGACTACATTGACGAGCAGTATATCCACGAGTACCGACGAAACGATAATATGTTGTAGCAGTATGCCCGTAGCGAACTATGAAGGAAATAGGTTAGCTTCTGCAAGTTTCATGGCAAAGACTGGAGTTCAAAGTTATGTGTTTTCTCGGTCTTGTGTGATCTGCATCACTATATACGCTATTTAAACTTAATATAAATTTGTATTTAAACTATTTGAAATTTTAATAAAAGATTTGAATTTTTTAATTGTTTTTTTTTCTTTTATTTATTGTGACTTCGGGTTCCAGTCTTCTTTGTTTGCAGTATAGAAACGTTTATTTACACCACTGTGTAATGTATTTAGTGTCAGTAGATTTAGCGGTCGCAAAATATTTTTTTGGGGTTAATATAGTGTAGCGTATTCGGTGCCCGGGAACTATTTTATTTAACAGCTCTAAAATAAGGAGGCTGTTATTTACAGATTAAAGCTGATTTCGGCTTCAAGTATCTGCTATCGGGACGAAATTTAGCCGTACGAAGAAATCTAATTCAACGGTCCGGACAAGATAATGTCATAACATGGTGTCATATAATGTGCAGTAAAGGAAAATAGCGTAGCGCTCAATCAAAACTGGCCTTCTTAGATACAAAAAATTGTGAATTAGCTATAAATCTCATAGGATTAAGATAAGAAGAAGATCGTAGATTGAAATAAATAAGATCGTAGATTGGAATATATTTTTTATCTTGGGTTGATTATTTTTATATTTGTTTGTTGTCAGGTTAACGATCAGGATAAAGTACAGCACCCACCCCGAAGCGTCCGCCTTGCAATGGCTGGATCCAGAGCAGACGTCGGGCAAGAAACACCCGTACCTGTTCAGCCAGTGTCAAGTAAGTTTGCCTTGATGGAGGCAACTGTTCGGACCATGGTCCTTTGACCGTGACTGATAGCCAAGGGAAGGGAAGTGCGGTGCGGCGGTCGGTAGGGTTCTGCCGGCTCCAACTTTTATCTCTGGATCGGTATGGTTAAACAGTGCTTGCCGAGGTCAATTAGGGCCTGCTTAACCACCCCTGGATAACCGCTAACTGCCGAATAAATTAAAAATGGAACACAATTTTGTATGAAATTATCTGCCAGCTTATTTAACGGGAACTTATCAGTAAGCTGTGAAACAGGCCATTAGTATTTTGTTTTAAAACATATAATAAATTAAGGTACATTATTTCACCGTATCTACTCAGTATGTAAATCACGTTATTTGAACAACACAGAAAATACATACACATTATGTAGGTACCCAACATATCAGATCATTATTCTCATATTTCAGCAACACACTAAAACTGATAAATGGCATTAGTACCTAATGCATGAAAACGATTCATTGTTTAATATAAATAATAAAACAATAGAGTTTTTATATAACGTGTGATAGAAGTGTTTCTGAATAGTATTATGATTTTAAACTTTGGAGGTTGAGTCAGAAACATTCCATTAAAAACGTTATCAGCTGAAAACTTATCTAGTATAAGCACAGTGTAATAAATCTCTAACAGTGAGACGACTCGGCCGTCTAGACAGGTCAACGATGAGGTGGGTTGCGGGGCAGAGCGGCGTCCCCCCACCGCTTTTACGCAGGCGGCCCGTCCGCCCGACATACACTGCGCGTCGGTACGGAGTTTCAAGTGTATCGCCATCGCGCTGTCGTTAATATTATTAAATTTATTTCGAATATTGCCGATGCGACAATTTTTCAATAATAATGCGTTCTATTTGTGCAGTTTACGGTTGTTTGCCGACATCGTACAGCAGTAATAAAGGAGAATTGAGATTTAATCGATTTCCAAAGGATGAGATTCGATAAGTGCCTCCTAACCTTTTATATATACCTACCTAAAGTAATATTATCTCTACAGTAAACAGAATAAAGTATCTATCCGCCGCCACCGTGTGTTTAGGTACTTACTAAAAAAAATATTTTAACTTTCCAATGGGTTTTGGTACGATTTCCACATATAATAATAATAATGACATTTTTACTAGATTTTTTAGATAAGTAAGTACCTATCGTAAGTAGGTATGTACGTAGGTAGCTAAGTAGGTACCTATCGTTGGTATTTTACGAGATAATAAGTAAGATTTGGCGAATCTAAACTTATTTATTACTTTATTATGTATGTACCTAACCTATATTCTATGATTTTTACGGCCGGGTTAAAGTTAGCTCGTGCCAACTTCAACCCGGACAATAAGTTTGGCGAGAACTGTACCTATGCCGGAAATAGCGTAATTTCGTAATGTCTATAACCCTTTATTCGATGATGAAATTTGTTCTAAAATGAACTTACAAACATAATATCACCTGTAGGAACGTAAGTACTAGCAAAATGTTTTTTGTGACAACCCTAAGCTCTTCTCAGTGTCTAGACGATTGTCGGCATTTAGCGCCCACACAAAGGAGTTGGATCACTATCCGTTGTTACATTATGGTATAAGTATGGAGATGCAAGATACTGGATCTGTACTCAAAATACTTAATTATTATTGTAATAATGGGTAGTGTTATTTCAGAAAAAAAATTATAAAATACATAGGTATACATACCTACATACTTATCAATTATAATAATAGCATTTTGTAATATTGTGGCGAGAAAAAAAAAATATTATTAATTATAATAGAGGAACAAAGTGTATTTATTTTCGTCTAGGAACTTTTTCATTCCATAATTCCATTCTATCTTTTTTTCTATTTCTATAGCCTATACACGCGCGTTCCATCCTGCCGTGTCAAGACACGCCGGCTGTCAAGTTCACGTACGACGCTGAAGTGACCGCTCCCGAGGAGTTCACGGTGCTGATGAGCGCGCTGCGGGGCGACGCGAGGAGTAACAAGACCAAGTTCAGGCAGCCCATGCCGCTGCCCTCCTACCTAGTAGCTATCGCGGTGGGCGTACTGGAGTCCAGGAGTCTTGGACCTCGGTTAGTTTCTTGTAGTACTGAGAACCTATTTAACTGAGATCTATTTAAAACTTGAAATAAGCGCTTCTGATTGTAAAGAAAATGATTGCCATTTTATTTAGTTTTCTTTTAGTAATTTTTAGATCCACCATAATTATTTTATGTTTAATTCTTTTTTTGAATGAAGGAAAAATCGACTGGCTGGAAGGCTCGAACGTCCTCTTCTAGTTAAATACACCAGATGCTGAGCATGGAATATGCTTTAAAAATTCCAAAATATGAAATAAATTCTATTTGCAACTCTTACAGATCAAAAGTATGGTCAGAAAAGGAAGAGATTGAGCGCAGTGCGTGGGAGTTTGCGGAGACTGAGAAGTATTTGCAAGCGGCCGAGAAGCTGTGCGGGCCCTACGAGTGGACGGCGTACGACCTACTGGTGCTGCCGCCCTCTTTCCCCTACGGCGGCATGGAGAACCCTTGCCTCACCTTCGTAACACCAACGCTCCTAGTAAGTCACACATGCATACCGAAATATGCCAGATTAGACCTCTTTATGCAAGAAATATATGAATAAAACCAAAAGGCGAATCCACTCAATTATATTACTATAATCAATAAATTATGTTCCTAATCTATAATTTTTTTTTTAATAGGCAGGCGACAGGAGTCAAGCTGACGTCATAGTCCACGAAATAATGCACAGTTGGACAGGGAACCTGGTGACCAACAGGAACTTTGAGCACTTCTGGCTCAACGAGGGGTTCACCGTGTTCCTGGAGCGGAAGGTCGGCGCCTCCCTCATCAACGACACGGCGGAGGCAAAGAAGAGTCGTGACTTCCACAGCTTGCTCGGCCTGCAGGAGTTGAGTGAATCGGTAAGTACCTTTTATAGTATATTATTGAAAATTATCAATGTAAAACTTTCTTATGCTATGCTCTTCTCGGTTCAGCACCTTCCATCACTCTCTACTGAGAGTGAATTCCTGGACCTCCTTACATATTGCAGCAGCGGACTTATCCCCTTGGTTTGTGCTTTGTCTTGGCCTACCCCTAGCTTTTCTAATCTTTTTTCAATCTTGCATTTTGTGATGTTTTATATGAAACTCTTATTTCAAAAGTAATTTCACGTATTTTACTACTAGAAAAACACCAAAACATTAGGTGTGGTCCGAAATGTAAATGTTACACAGACTTGTTTAGATAATACGAAATTCTTGGCGGGCGAGTCCAATTAACGCATGACCAATAAACACGTTTATATATTCTGGGTGGATTTCTTACTAAGCATGACCAGCTTGAAAATTAGCAACTTCCTTATTTACAAGCATGAAAATTTAATTTTATTTGTGTAAAAAAAAACAAGTATACAAAAGTTGTTAATACGAAAAATTACAGGTGTCCGTGTTCGGCCCGACTAACCCACTAACGAATCTCGTGGTTAACTTAGAAGGGATCCACCCAGACGATGCGTTCTCGCGCGTGCCCTACGAGAAGGGATCCCTCTTCTTGCGCTACCTGGAAGATCTTGTCGGTGGGCCCGGTAAGTGCTAAACTATGTGTGTTCTAGATCAATGATCAGTTGGGCGCCACCAATCCGCTGACGAGGATGGTGGTAGACTTGAATGGAGTTCATCCTGATGATGCTTTTTCGACGGTCCCGTACGAGAAAGGGTCTCTGTTCTTGAGGTATTTGGAGGATCTACTCGGCGGGCCTCGTAAGTCTGGTTCAAATAGTGTTAATCAAAATACTTATTCAGCCTATTATTTGTACTATTTTCTGGAGTTTGGCCTCGGAGAGAACACAATATTAATATTGCAGATTATAAGAAAGAAAAGTTGACAAGTTTTATCATAATTATAAATATACTTCTTTGCCTAGTTACACTTAAGGGTGGAGTCCATATCAACACAGAAATATAACTATAAGAACCACACACACATCATGATTTGATTAACATGAATAATTTACATAAATGTTTCATCACAAAACTTATAGAAAAACCATGCAGTCTTATATTGCAAATAAGTTGCTAAATTTTCTGAACCTTGCAGAGATATTCGATGACTTCCTCCGCTCATACCTGTCGAACTTCAGCAAGAAGTCACTGGACACCGACCAGTTTAAGGCCTACCTGCTGAACTACTTTAAAGACAATGACAAACTCAAGAGCGTGGACTGGGACGCGTGGCTGTACAAGAGTGGCATGCCGCCCATCATACCAGAGTAAGTGTTATTATAGTTTTGGGAGATAGCCACGTTAATAGGATGGTCGACCTCAAGTTCTCCACTCAAAAATCTATTGCCTTAGTCACTGGTGACTAAAGACGATTTTTATGGTAGGTAATTTTGGGTTAAACAATATCAGCTATTTTTGGATTAGCTTTCAAACTTGTCAAATGCTCTTGAATATCAGTGTTTTATATGCGTATTATGCATTTATTAGAATAGGAAAGGATTACTAGGCCAAATCACATTTCAATTTCTTGCTCTTTCTTTTCAATAGGCTATGGAAGGTAATGTTTGGGCTGTTCTCAGAATTACAGCTTCATCCACAGATACTGACGACGTGCTGTAGCTTAATCTATCTAATGATTTATTGGTTTTATGAGTTATGGTTGTTGTTTCGAATAATTTCCCATTTTTTAAATTAAAAATCTTGTGCTTTCCGCAGCTACGACACAACAATGACGAAGGCGATATCGGCGCTTCTCGTGAAGATCGACGACCCGAACGCAACGATCACGCATCAAGACGTCGCGTCGTTCACTCCGCACCAAATGATACATCTGCTGCAACAGCTGGTCGACAGACCTGCGTTACCGCTGGAGAGGCTCACGACTCTAGGAAACGAATTCAAGATTAGCGGAAGCAAGAACAGTGAGATACTCTACAGGTTTGTTTTTTATTTATTATCTTTATAATATAAACATTCAGCCTTTCTATGTTAGTGCTAGCAATCTTTGAAAAGTAGTTTACGATTTTGCACGTGATTTTACAGGAAAAAATTACTGAACCACAGCATATAGTTTTTTTCTAGCCCGGTTCATCCTGTTCTATTACTGTACATACTGTTCTTCTCTCTTTCCAAGCCGTTTTTCTGTCTATTGCCAGTCTCTCTAGCACATTATTTTCGCAGTCGTTAAGTAGTGTTAAATAAGTTATTATTTTTGATATAATAACTATTTCTTGTTACAGATGGTTGAGACTGTGCGTGAGGAGCAGAGATCAAAACAAACTTAGCGATGTATTCAACTTCTTGAACAGTCAAGGACGCATGAAGTATGTGCGTCCTCTGTACAGGGACCTTTATGCTTGGGAGGATGTCCGAAACCAGGCTATCGAGAATTTCCGCAAGAACGAGAAATACATGATGCATGTATCTGCATACACCTTGAGAAAGGACCTGCATCTCGATGAAAAGACTACGGAATAGTATTTTTTACACATTTATATTGTAAGATAGTGTAACTAGATTTTTATGCCATAATATTGATTTCAATAAAATTATTATTTTATGATGTTACAGCTAAGTTTTATTTTCCCATGCTTTCAGTCTACGCTTCTCTATTTACAGTTCTCGCCAAACTTATTGTCCAGGTTGAAGTTGGCATGACCTAACTTTAAAACATAGGATAAAGAAAAATATTAGATTGTTATAAATAAAAAGGAAAGCTCAAGTCGTAGGAACAATTCAATCCAATGTTTTTCTTTCTCCGATTTTTACGGCCGGGTTAAAGTTAGCTAGTGCCAACTTCAACCCGGACAATAAGTTTGGCGAGAACTGTAATTAGATACTGAACTTTGTAACGCTACTCCAGCGCCATCTGTTACCAGTAGTTTGCAACTTTATTCTACCTATGTAGTAAGAGAATCTTCCTGTTGGCCAAGGACAAAGTATGATTGGACTATGTATAATATGCATTCGGATAATTTCAATTAATATGGGGTTTAATTATATGATTTGGAATAGAAAACTTTTATGCTAATCGTCTAAAAGCTTCGATTCAATAAACCGGTACCGTAGGTGCAACACTACACAAACAAGCTGGTATCATTATTTGTAATTTTGATATTTGAATGTGTCACTCTAGTCTCTGAGATTAAAAAACAGACTACGGGTTTACCCGATTATTTGTTCTAAGATTGAACAACCTCATATGCATCTGATGCATCATTGAATCGTTTATTTTGAAATAGTCTAGATTCTGCCTACCCCTTTGGGAAAAAGGTGATTTGTTGATGTGGCAACGCCCTTCATTATCACGAAGATGTCCACTGTTGAATAAATCCTTATATTGGATTCAATTCAACGACTTCCAGCGAGCATTACAGCGATTCTAGAACGAAATAGAAATTGTCAAATTTGTCAACTTGCTGAGAATGACACTGACAGACATAGGTATGACGACATTTTGATAACCTAAAATATCAGCTGCTGTTTGTTCGAAAAAAACAACTTTTTCAATAATTTTTACAGGCATTACTTGTTGAAATACTATGTCTGCAGCCAAAAGAGTGCAGGTAATATTATTTGAATCATTCCCTGTAAATTATGCAAGAATAAACATATCAGACATAATCTAACACTTACAGTATTATTTTCACAGCAATGGGCCACTTTTGCTCGCACTTGGCATATATTTGACTGCAAATGGCAGGATCCCTATGAGTCTGCTAATATTATAAAGAAATATCTAATGGGTTTGCATAAACCTATTTATCATCCTATGAATGACTGTGGTGATGTAGTGGTGTGCATCAACAGCCGGGAAATAGCGTTAAGAGGCGACGATTGGCGTCAAAGAGCATATTTCCACCACACTGGGTACCCTGGTGGAGCTACGTGGACGTTGGCATGGGAACTACATAATAAGGACCCAACAATGGTTAGTAAATAATAACATTTCACACAATGTTTGCTGTGTTGTATGTAAATCCATATAAAGAAGAAATCATCATTGTTGGTTTTTGATAGTTTTTTTTTATTTAGTGGATTTTTGGGAAACTGCATAAAAGTAATCGACAAACTTTTCAATTATTGGCATTACTGAATTAGTTATTATTAATGGATTAGGCATGATAAAAGCAGAAATAATAATGGTTTTAAATCATTGTGCAAAAGTGTAAGTACATGACTGTGTTTCATGTCAGTTTATATTGTGTGGTTAATTTTCTTGTTTATTGACTGGCTGGTATTTGGATCTTCTCTATGAAGCAATGAGTTTTGTCAGTTGGTGGCAGACTGTAGGAGAATCCTGGTTTTAAAACCTAGTCCCCATTTTTAATTTCTAGCCTAGCAGTCACTAATTCATTTGGAATTCTTAGTAACCAAACTTTAAAAGTAATAGGGAAACATTTATTATAGAGAAAGTAATTAATACCTCTGATTTCGTTTCAGATCATCAAAAAAGCAGTTTACAGAGCAATGAAAGGCAACCTCCAAAGGCGGCACACTATGGAACGACTCTTTATTTACCCTGGTGAGACTGTGCCAGAGGATGTCAAGCAAAATGTCACAAACCAAATCCGGCAGCTACGCCTCGTACCCACCCGACTTGACCACATACCGGAGGAGGTGGCCAAGTCTTATCCCAAAGTAATGGACTACCCAGAAGACTATGTACTAAAATAAAACCTTTTATGTGTTGTATAAATAATTATTAGTAGACTAAGTTTAGATTGTACAATAAATTTATGAGGCAAGATAGTATTTTAATCAAACTAGCATTTTTAACTTAATTAGCTGAATTAACTGAACTATGGTCAACTAAAGTTGTTCACTACTACACCTAATCAATCTGCCGACGTCATTGATTGGTTAATGGTATATTGAGAGACGAATGAATTACTAACGCGCCTGTACATGATTACATTTTTGATCAATATTTTGTCGAGTATATCGATCGACTTGATCGATCCAGTTGTTGTAACCCGCTTATCGAACACATTCAAAGTTCGAGGCTGCTACTTAGAATATCATAGGAAAAACCCAATAATATACTCGAACTGGGAATCAAATCCACGACCTCGACTGTAACAATAGCGCTTCCGAGGGTAATGAGGCAGTCTGTTACTACATAATTGATAGTAGGTATAGATAAGAATAACAGAAAGTGTTTTTAGTTAGTTTTATTTAAGTACAGGAGTTTTGTTCTGAGGCCGGTAAGTTTACTATTTGTTTATAAATCTTTTTTAAAGTATAATATTTTATATGTAATCGTTAGCAAGTAGATGGATATAAATAAATAAAGGAGATACAAAATAGTTATTTGTTATTCATATAAATTCATTTATATCATTCATTCATCATTATTATTATTATAATAATAATATATTTTTGCGAGACTTTGTGAAAGGAAAAACATTCAATTAAAAAAAAAACATTAAGCGATAATATAATCATTGCTTAAGTATTTAACAAAAAGATATTAACGTAGCATGGGGTTATCGTAGATCTTGCCGGGGTACCTGACAGGTGCGTCGATAACTCTTACGGCGTCCTGGGCTACCGACTCAACATTGTTCTCAGCAACTGCGGCGTCAATGTTCTCGGCGACTTCGACGACTTTAACGGCATCAGCGGGGATCTCCTCAGCAGCAGCGACTTCGGCTTCAATGTTCTCAGCGATTTCAACAACGTTCACGGCCATAGCGGGGATCTCCTCAATAGCTAGAGCAGCTAGTTGTTCAGCGGCAACTGGTGCGGCCGCAACGTCCTCGGCTACTTCGACGACCCTCACGGCATCGACGGGAGCAGCAACTTCCTCTCCAACGATTTCAGGGAAGTCTACAACTTTTACGGCCTCAGCAGAAGGAGCGAGTTTTTCGGCGGAGAATTGTGCCACCTCGATGTTTTCAGCCACTTCGACGAATTTCACAGGCTCAGCGGGAATCTCTTCAGCAAGATTAGCGACTTCCAGGGCTTCGAAAGCTGTGTCCACATGGGCGACCTCGGCGAGAATTTCAGCGGGAATCTCCTGAAGCCGTAGGGCTTCCAAAACTTCGACAGGAACAAAAGCAGGCCTGATGTCAACGGGCTGGGGCATGTAAGGCATGGCTTCCATAGCGGGCAGAGGCGCCGCCGGTAGCTGTACAGGCTGAATCACAGGGGTGGCTAAAGCCACAGACACAAGCGCGAGCGCAATGAAGACCTTCATATTTGCTGAAAATAGAAAAACAAATTAAGAGTTAGTATGATGTTTTTTGTAATTGTTGCTATCAATATGATGAAACACTACTTAATTTGTATCCATCGTAAATTCTCGAAACTGAATCTTATCTTATTGGAAAAGAGGGCAAGTGTTTGACAATCGAAATCAAGTTTACGAAATACATGATAGCTAGATTTCTTCTGAGTAGATAGGCCTCAATGTGGGTAAGTGCTTCTCTTGAAGGCAGAAGCCATCATGCTTTGTTGCTCAATATTATCTGACTATTTATAACCACAGCGTGAACTAATCATATATGAGAATTATTCCTGTAAAAAGATCTTGATAATTTTACAAGTAGGTACCTGAATGTGTCAATTGTTTTTTTAATACTAGATGAGAGATCAGAGGTTTCAAATTGTATTAAATAGTAAAGTTAAGCTCAGCCAAAAATTTGCGTAGCTTTTGAATCGTAAATACGCCAGAAATTCACCCCAGAAAGTCCCAAAAATATGCGAACGACCCAAAATCTGTAGATAATTTCCCAATAAAACAAATATCTCTTTATCAGGGAAGTGAAAAACCTGAAGATTGTGATCTGTACACTAAAAATAATATGAGTAATGCACTTACCTGTTCGTGTTATTGTCCAACAAATAAACAATATCTGTTTAATTAGATTTACTTTATATATCTAGTGGGGCGTCTTATCTTAATCTTGCGATAACATTATCATGTGAATCTGATTTGTCCACGTGTTCTGATTTAAAAAAATAATTATTGGGTATTTTGTGATTAAACTATTAGACGAAGTAGGAAAAACCTTTTGTGTTGCGGATGTCTGCAAGTCATACCTACATACAAAATACAACCCAGTCTGTAGTATCGTTTCACCAAAAAAAAAAATCATATTAAATAATTAGATATACTTGCCGAATTACCTGTCTTATATTCACGTACCTACACCTGGTTAGACTGGAAGTCGAACCCAACATAGTTGGAAAAAGGCTAGGAAGACGATGAGTAGCCAGGTTAGCGTATCTATCTAATAATCATGGGGAACTGGGGAACATGGGGAAATAATCCCAACAAGAGGACTAATCGCCCGCCTGGTGCCTGTAGGCGTCCCCGAAGATAAATAGAAATATCTATCTAAGTAATAAATGTTGGGGTCGGCTTCCAGTCTAACCAGGATGCAGCTGAATATCAGTATTTTACACGAAGCGACTGCCATCAGACCTCCGCAAGTCGTGTGCGTACGCGCAGCGGAATGTTGTTGAATTTAAAGATTTTAATTATGCAGATATTTAGTGTATGACGGCGTATAATTGTGTATGGTAAAAAAAAATTTGTGCACGCAGCCATTGTTGAGAAATTCACCAAAAACTGATTCCGCTGGGCGAACGTTGTCCTGGCGGAACTCATTTTAATCCATAGACTTTAGAAGAAAAAAGATGTGTCCAAAAATTAGTGTGTATTGGTGTGTAATTGTGTATGTATGAATAAAATTTGTGCATGCATAAACTTCGGAGAAATTCAAGTTTCCGCTACGCGAACGTTTGACCATTAGCTAGTTTTCATATAAAGCGCTTACATAGAGAGCTGTAGATTTTTACATACATTGTTTTGAATTTGTGTATATTTGTTTAAAAAACAGATTTAGAAAAAAACGTAGGGCTTAAAAGATAAAAATATAAACGTAAAATACGCTGATTAGGTCTTAGTTCTTAAAGTATGCACTTTGGGGTCTAGATTTTCACGTTTATACAAACCTTGTAAGTGTCTGCAACATGTTGCCAAGTATCAATGATGTTCCGTTAGTAATTAAAGAGTTATAGGACAATTTACCATGAATAGATCACTGTTTACAAAGCAGTCAAATATCACGACGTTCTAAGGGAATTGCATAGTAAAATGTATGCCAATAATTAGTGTATTCATTCAACTATTCACATGCAAAATTTCATGTCATTAAATTCAGTAATTAAAGAAAAACAATTATAATACTGACGAAGCATCGAAAACCTACATAAACCGACCAAGTTCAGATGGCTACATAAAAGCGGCCGTGCCATATATCTAAGAAACGTTCTTAACCTTCCAGTATAGTATTTATTAATATGGTACAGTTGCGTACACAAGTGTTAGGAAAAAAGATAACAATTGCATTTCTTGATTGAAAAATATTTTTTTAATAATAACGCCACTGTCTACGATAAAAATAGTGTAATAAGCTACAATATGATAAATATTTACCTAAACAGTAGTACTTACATGTGGTAATTATTTAATTTCCCTAAGGGTCTATAGTTAGAATCCTGATCCGTGAAATCTTTAATAGAAATTAGCTGTATGGATTTTATTTATCTTAGATAATACAGTAGAATCCGTTTATTATGACATCGAAAGGAATTGACAAACATGTCATAATAAGCGGATATGTATATCTAGATTATATCTCAAGTCTCAAGCGCATACCTACTTAAATAAAGTACCTACGTAAATAGTACCTACTTTCTGTCATAGTCAAATACATTTAAAAAAGTAGGTGTACAAAAATAAATGACCTATAAATTATATCGAAACAACAATTGTGTTATCACCTGTACCAATTCAATACCGGTATTATACTGTAAATTTTGGGATGTTACCTAAATATATGGCACGGCCGCTTTTATGTAGCCATCTGAACTTGGTCGGTTTATGTAGGTTTTCGATGCTTCGTCAGTATTATAATTGTTTTTCTTTAATTACTGAATTTAATGACATGAAATTTTGCATGTGAATAGTTGAATGAATACACTAATTATTGGCATACATTTTACTATGCAATTCCCTTAGAACGTCGTGATATTTGACTGCTTTGTAAACAGTGATCTATTCATGGTAAATTGTCCTATAACTCTTTAATTACTAACGGAACATCATTGATACTTGGCAACATGTTGCAGACACTTACAAGGTTTGTATAAACGTGAAAATCTAGACCCCAAAGTGCATACTTTAAGAACTAAGACCTAATCAGCGTATTTTACGTTTATATTTTTATCTTTTAAGCCCTACGTTTTTTTCTAAATCTGTTTTTTAAACAAATATACACAAATTCAAAACAATGTATGTAAAAATCTACAGCTCTCTATGTAAGCGCTTTATATGAAAACTAGCTAATGGCCAAACGTTCGCGTAGCGGAAACTTGAATTTCTCCGAAGTTTATGCATGCACAAATTTTATTCATACATACACAATTACACACAAATACACACTAATTTTTGGACACATCTTTTTTCTTCTAAAGTCTATGGATTAAAATGAGTTCCGCCAGGACAACGTTCGCCCAGCGGAATCAGTTTTTGGTGAATTTCTCAACAATGGCTGCGTGCACAAATTTTTTTTTACCATACACAATTATACGCCGTCATACACTAAATATCTGCATAATTAAAATCTTTAAATTCAACAACATTCCGCTGCGCGTACGCACACCCGCAAGTCCGCAATAAATTTCTGGGCAATACCGATATTCGAAGGAAAAAATGGTTGTCAGGCTTTTTTATGTTTCCGACTAACACTAGGGATTGTGATAGGTGCTCGTATGACAACCGGGATCGACGGCTTTACGTGCTCTTCGAGGCACGGAGGGGTCTCGATATGTTAAGAATGGTCACCCATCCACAGACTGACCGTGGCAAGTGTAGCTTAACCTAGCAGATCGGTTGATCAGCGTAGTTACAACTTGGCTACGAGCCCCTCAGTACCGTAGTAATTCAAACTATACTTGAGAGCCATAAAATCGCGCACCCCTCGTAATTTGGTTTATTACTGATTACTGATAAACTTACTTACTGTTAAACTGCCTTGACATAAAAATGTCAAGGTGTGCGATTTTATTGCTCTCAAGTGTAGTTATTAGATACAAAATTATATTGAAAGCGTTGTTCTATCTAAAGGCCGATGTCCTTTTGTTTGCGAAGCCACTTTTGCTGATGATTTATTAATCTTTATTTGTCGATATCGAGCACCGATTGTTAGCAAAAGATGAAATGTAATATTAGGAATGTAGTAGCTATATAAATATTTTGCTAGTACTAGTTGCTCAATGTACAGCTATTTCACTCGGTGTTCTATATTTTGTTATTCATTTAAGATTTATTTTTATTTTCGTACAAAGGATTATAAGATTATATTAAGGATTATATACGTACAATAAAAATCAATTAAGTTGATAACTAATATCAGTAACTACCCTAATTAGTTTCCGATTTTTTAAAGAAAGAGTAAATACGACTCATTTTGGCACATATTTTGACACAGATTCTAGGAACTTTCGCAAATAGATTTTTAGCACGCAGAGAGAAAGGTAACAAGGGTACACCGCAAGTTGCGTTGTAGGTACTCGTAGAATAGATTTTTTTTGTTTTATAAATCTATCATTTTATAATAATTCAGTTCTGTACGGGTGTTTATCCCCTAACTCCTCCTAAACGGCTGGACCGGTTTGGTTGGAGTTTTGTTTGTATATATCAATGGGTTCCGCATGGTTTGAAAACACACGGTAGGTGGCGCTGCTGTAACATTACATAAGTTTTTTTAATTCACCGGGAAACGTAGGCGAAGCTGCGCACGTCTAGGGACCTGTTTCACCTCTGCAATAGCTGCTAATTCCGGATAAATTAAAAATGGAACAAAATTTGTAAGAAATTATCTGCCCAGTAATTAAACGGAGGTAGTGAAACATGCCCTAAGAATTAAGAAGGTAATAAATAACGCAATCATATTGAAATGGAAACCAACATTATATACTTTATTCATAATTATTCATCTCTTCCATTACACCAAATTACCACTAAAATATATTTGGCAATATAAAAAATAAGGAATACATTAGACTCGAATTTTTCTTCAATCATACTACCTAATATTCATATCTAAGGTAAATATTGTGTTACGGTCAGAGTAATGAATTTGGACAAATATACATTTACACGTTCCGATTATAAACTACAACATTGCCTTTAAATGAAATATCGACTTACGTGGATATTATGTAACAAATATATTTTGGAAGAAATCTAATCGTACCTACAAGTTAATATATAAAAATCTCCAATTTAATACTTTGACTGTAACATACGCATAACCATTCTTTTGGAATACAATTCTAATTTATGCAATATCTAGTATTCTTAAAGTTAAGTTAAAAAACAAATGACTATATAAAAATATACAATGATGATAACAAATTCTTAAGACATTTAGCGACGAAATTATAGTGAAGCGGTGAGTGGGCGTGCTTACGATAGGACCTATCTTTATCAATAAAATATCCAAAAGTTATAATATTTTGAATATCACATAATGTGTGAGATACTGAGGAATTTAAAAAATCAAACTATCTTCGTGAAATGTGGAAAATCTATAGGAATACTATAATAAACTCTACATAAACCAGTTTCATATCTTTGTTTTCATGTGTTTTATCATGAAATAGCAATATCTGAAATTTAAAATACATAAGTTATTACTCAATTAAACATTTCCTTAGAGGTACGAATAAACATTGTCTCTTGAGAAAAGAGCATAGCATTATTGCTCCATCTCTCTTTAATAACAATGATTATCACTCCCAACCCTCGCTACTGCACCCCTGATCATTTCCTAGCTAAACACGACACAGGAATATACCACGTCGTCTAAAATAATAAACTAAATTGAAGCCTGACTGATAGTGCGAGTGCGAAGCAGACAAATGCATGTTGATCATTAAGTGTAGATAAAAAAACATGTCTATAGATAAAAATAATTATGTTTTTGAGCGTCTTTCGTATCGAACAACAGACATTATCAGTACCTTACACTAACCCTTTTACTTACTAATAAATGCTGAATCAAGTTATGGAAAGTCTATGGTTCCACAATTGGCGTAGCATAGGTCGTTGTTGTAATGCGGAAATCCTCACGGATCAACTGGCACGTCTCGAAATAATTTTGTCGACGCTTATCTCGTACCGAAACTATGACTGGAGGCGAGATATTGCCACGATATAATTATATAGCGGCATGTATGTTTTGGCATGGAAAAAGAGAGGGGAGGCTTTTGCTTAATTCTGGGACAGTTCTGCTAAAATAAAAAAATGTATGTTAGCCCCCTTAAAGGTATACCGATTAAAATCCACATTTGCCATGCTACATTAACTCGGGCTCCCGACCATAGGTTTCGTGGCATGAGTATGATCTGCTGTGCACAGCCCACCCTAAAATTTTGACATTGCAGATAACTAGAACCTCTAAACATTTAACAACTATGCCAATATGCTCCACTGACGTGTTTCATTTCATGAATAACATCGATAATTCAGTGTTTATTAGTAAAGGGGCAATAGTTTTGGCTTTAAGCCAAATATTTTGGAGTACAATAAGGAATTCATCTAGCTACCTACGCGGTCTCCTCGCCCTTTCTCTAGCATACCGGGTAATCTTAAACTATAAAAAAAAACGGAAATGAACATAGTTCAATGAACAATATTTTTGTTAATTGGTGGAAAATATTATTACGCAAAATACTGAATGATTTTAGTGTCTAAATTCTACAGGAACATAATTAACAATAAAGAGTTAGTAATCGTTTATAAAATCGCAGCTTAGGCTTCAATTTCCACTAAATATGAATATGTGTATTTTTTTTTACATTATATAAACGCAGAGATCACTTTGATGAACAAACGTTTTAATTGGACCTTTGAAAATCATTGTATCTAGCGCGGACTGAGATGTGCAATCTAAATTGAACTGCGATGAATTGAAATAAGTCTTATATTTGCATAATATAATAATAAACGGTATAGATTACATGTACATGTGAGACTTATAAACAATTGAATGTTTATCAATGCTTAAAGTAACATAGTATGTTCATTTATTTCCAATAACGTTAGTAAATGAATTATAGATGCCGAGATTATGCATATAACATGTGAATTCGTTTATTTAAAAATATAGATACATAATTTGGAATGTAGAAATTTATTTGGCATTAAAAATCCGCTTTATTTCTTCAGAAATTACTTATCTACCTACCAGGTGACGTATTCATACTTTACACTAGATTTAGATTCATGAATATCGATATTTATAAAATCGATTCTTTACCAATTATTTAATTGGTATTACCCATAAAATTAGATTTAAATCTAAGATTTATTACAGTTTTAACCCTCTACTAATAAACGTTGTATAGCAAGGCTGTATTAAAACACAGTCGTTAGAATGATTGGCATTGAATGAACAAAATAAGAAAATGTGTATTAACAATACACAGCTATACAAGCTTTATTAGTAAATAAATAATTATGTATGTATATATTATAAAGATATTTATAATTATATAATAATTAGGTACAGTTCTCGACAATCTTCATATCAAATCGGAGGAAGAAAAATATTAGACTAAAATAAACAAAAACGAAAGCTCAAGTCGTAGGCTGTCGTTTTAAATAATTTTAATGCAATATTTTTCTTTCTCCGATTTTTACGACCAGGTTGAAGTTAGCTCGTACAACTACAAGTCGGACAATAAGATTGGCGAGAATTGAATGATATTTTGTTACAAAAACACATTAAAATTTTCCATAGTACAGAACATCTGTTTATGGTTATACAAATAAGGTCTCTAAATTGCCATTTTTTTTAATCACTACAACATTATTATCAGCTCTAGCAAACACTGCCCATCACTGGAATATTAGTTTATATACATATTATAATTATACATGTGTATTAAGGCAGTGTCTGTCTGTATGTTTCATCTCAAAGACTACTGAGCAAATTCCTATACAATTTTAACAAAAAAAAAGAGGTGAACTAAAAATAAACTATTCTAGTATTTTGCTATTGCAAAGTCGCAAATGGCGACTCATTATATTAAGCATATTTTTAATAATTTCTGGAAGTATGCTTGTGTATATGAATGTTTGTTTTACAGTGAATAAAGGAAGTGCTAAAATACACCCTCATTTTTTATTTATCGCAAAAGTATTTTTTCTGGAGTCGCAAACACAGCCACTGTTCCATATTCCGTTCCATTTATGTCCACTCAAGTCTATAAAATCTTTGGAACAGATGAGTTTGTGTTTCGCGCTATATATTTTTAATAATTTTACGGTAGTAAAAACATAAAGACGATATTAGATTTCGCTAGATTTTGATGTATTTATTTAATGATGTGATACTAATTTTGATAGAAGACAGTCAAGTGTCACTGTCAAAATGGTATAAGACGCTTCTGCAGATTTTCTCTTGCACTTTAGCACTCCATTTATTCTCTACTCTGCTTCAGATTGCAATCCCATAATATAGAACCTCATACAGTACTGTATAGGTTCAATCCATTGTTTTTTAACCTTATTTTGCCCACATTCAGTGAGAGTGAGTGAGTAATATTTTTTTCTAATCCCCCTTTTTGTAATTACCGTGTCACGAATATGATCTCCGATTATATTTAAACGTTTATCTCAATACAAATTTTCATGGGGACTTCTATTGCCCCCCCCCCCCCCCAAATAAATAGAGGGGGAGTTATTGCCAACTTTCAAATCTATTTATCTGAAATTTCTTCGTGTTAACAAATCGTATGGAACCGGCTTTCAGATCATACGAGATTCTACATTGCAGGATTGTAATGGCTAATGGTTCTATACAAAATAATATAATGGAAGGTAGTATGAAATTCATTTACTAACGTTACCCAAGCGGGCTCGGCCGGCGGCGCGTCAGGCGGCGGGCGCGCGAGGTCGCCGTCACTGCGCCACTCATTTGATCGCTCGCGCCTCCGGCAAGAACGCGTCCCAACACCTAATTGCCTGTCAACAAATTATTCAATATAGTTATATTAATTACGCATATAATTTTACACCCGCCGCCGCAAACTGGCTGAAAACCTTGGATATAGAGGTTTGATCCACTCAGGATGAATGCTATACGCAACGATGGCTGGTAATGTACCTGTGCCTGATGCTTCATGTGCTCGTCGAGGTAGCGCAGCAGCGCGGCGCGCAGCTCGGCCAGGCGAAGCTCGTCCCACCGCTCCAGCTCCTTCTTTATGACACGGGATATTGTGTCGAACTCTTGCTGACCGCGTTCTACCTTCGCCTCCCACTGCGAACAATGGTAACGTCACGCCAGCCAAAACAGAACAAAACAACTGAGCATAGATATAAGCCCCGCAAATTGATAATGTGCCTGGCGGCCATCTTGGTGACGTAAAAATGACGTAACCGCTCTCAGTACGCGTTAGCACCACTAGCCGGCAAGTACGGCGGATGACGTCACTTTGAGGTTAATTATAAAAGGTTCCATCCAGCCCATTAGCAACTTGCAAGACTTATATCGATAATGATAATAAAAAACTTATTGTTCACCGGATAAAATTAGTATTTTTTGTCTTTATAGTAGCACTAGAAATAGAAACTGTAAAAATTCCAACTCTCTACCTATTACGGTTCATGAGATACAGCCCGCTGACCGACAGACGGACGGACGGATGGACCAACAGCGGATGATTAGTAATAGGGTCCCATTGGCACCCTTCGGGTACGGAACCCTAAAAAGAATATTGTATCTATAAGCCTTATTATAAATTGTCCCATAATATTGGCGTGATTGTAAGTAAGTACTGTAGGATCGGAGCAACAAATAAAAACACAATCCTTGTTTTATTTATATGTTTCGTCTTTTGCCTGCACATACATCACACCTCACATCACGACTCTCCGCTATCTTCCATTTCCATTTTCGTTCCATTTCCTCTTTCTTCCCCTTCTTACCATACGTCGCTTTCACTCACACCTTTACATTCCATTACATCGTACAATACTGACCTCTATAATCTCATTGGCGGCTTGTTCGATCTTCTCCGGCCGGTTGGCGAGCTCGGCCTTCGCTTTGTTCTCTCTCCGCTTCGTCAGCTGCATTTGCGCGTGTTGCCAGTTCTGGAACACCTGGCAAAAACGGACACTCAATTAATTATCATAGATATCCGTCGCGTGGAAAGGAGGAGGGTAATATCGGATAAACATCTACACATCAAGTAATATATTTCCACTATATCGCATTCGCATTGTGCCTTACCGTACAAGAGGTCAGCTTATACTAAAAATGGATAGTTTGATATGCAGTCTTCTGTATATACCTTCGGCTTCAGCCTGTATACAGGGATTTAATTACCGGCATACTTCAACGTAGTGTAGTATTGGTAACTTATAACATGCTAGACATAATTTATATCTATATGCTACCCCCCACCTACCACTCATACTGAGAGAAGACTCGTGCCCAGCAGTGGGACAGTATATGGATTGATGATGATGATGTTACCTCTGATAAGAGTGATTAATAGTTAACCTAAATTCCCACAAAATAGGGATGTCGGAAATTCAAAATAATCGATATTTAAAAAAAAAATCAATATCGATATTGATATTTTCAAAAAATATCGATACATCGATATATTGGCCAACTTAAAAACCAAATTATAAAACAGCCAAAAAAAACGGAATTTTTAATCTTTTAACTTAAAAATGTTTATTGGTCTGAAAAAAATATCGATCTTGATACCTTTTCGATACTTGGAATTTTATATCGATACATCAAAATATTAAATATCGCTCAAAAATATCGATACATTGAAGAAATAATATCGATATATGGATATTTTTTCAACATCCCTACCACAAAAAGCTATGCATAACTGTCGCGAGCGGTTTTATGTACTTGCTATCTCTGGATAGATAAATAACTACTAAAGCTACATTAAGTTTTTTATTGATTGATATGGGTAATAAATTGGGTCTGATTCACCTGCAAGAATGACATAGACAATTAAATCTCCACCTGTATATGGCTATTTTAAAGATCTAAAATGTCTATAAATACTACAAAAAAGTAAAATTTGTATATAAGTTATACATATTTACCTTAACCCTCTCATGGAATACGTCTTTGATGGCGCCGATAAGTCCGAGGTAGTCTTTCACATGTTCTGCTAGCACGTAGAAGTCCGTGTTTGACTGCTCTAGTCTTAAGTGCTCTATCTGTTAAATAAACACGATGTTACTAGTAAGGACCTGTTTCACCACTTTTGGATAGCTATTAACTGTTGTTGACTGGTAGATGGCCATGTTTACATGGCATCTTAGAAGTAGGGTAGGTGGCCATATCTACATGGCATCTTAGAAGTGCGGTAGATGGCCATATCTATATGGTATCTTAGATGTAGGGTAGGTGGCCATATCTACATGGCAGCTTAGAAGTAGGGTAGGTGGCCATATCTACATGGCATCTTAGAAGTGCGGTAGATGGCCATATCTATATGGTATCTTAGATGTAGGGTAGGTGGCCATATCTACATGGCAGCTTAGAAGTACGGTAGATGGCCATATCTACATGGCATCTTAGAAGTACGGTAGATGGCCATATCTATATGGCATCTTAGATGTAGGGTAGGTGGCCATATCTACATGGCAGCTTAGAAGTACGGTAGATGGCCATATCTACATGGCATCTTAGAAGTAGGGTAGGTGGTCATATCTACATGGCATCTTAGAAGTGCGGTAGATGGCCATATCTATATGGCATCTTAGATGTAGGGTAGGTGGCCATATCTACATGGCAGCTTAGAAGTACGGTAGATGGCCATATCTACATGGCATCTTAGATGTAGGGTAGGTGGCCATATCTACATGGCAGCTTAGAAGTACGGTAGATGGCCATATCTACATGGCATCTTAGATGTATGGTAGGTGGCCATATCTACATGGCAGCTTAGAAGTACGGTAGATGGCCATATCTACATGGCATCTTAGAAGTAGGGTAGGTGGTCATATCTACATGGCATCTTAGAAGTGCGGTAGATGGCCATATCTATATGGCATCTTAGATGTAGGGTAGGTGGCCATATCTACATGGCAGCTTAGAAGTACGGTAGATGGCCATATCTACATGGCATCTTAGAAGTAGGGTAGGTGGTCATATCTACATGGCATCTTAGAAGTGCGGTAGATGGCCATATCTATATGGCATCTTAGATGTAGGGTAGGTGGCCATATCTACATGGCAGCTTAGAAGTACGGTAGATGGCCATATCTACATGGCATCTTAGAAGTAGGGTAGGTGGTCATATCTACATGGCATCTTAGAGGTACGGTAGATGGCCATATCTACATGGCATCTTAGATGTAGGGTAGGTGGCCATATCTACATGGCAGCTTAGAAGTACGGTAGATGGCCATATCTACATGGCATCTTAGAAGTAGGGTAGGTGGTCATATCTACATGGCATCTTAGAAGTGCGGTAGATGGCCATATCTATATGGCATCTTAGATGTAGGGTAGGTGGCCATATCTACATGGCAGCTTAGAAGTACGGTAGATGGCCATATCTACATGGCATCTTAGAAGTAGGGTAGGTGGTCATATCTACATGGCATCTTAGAGGTACGGTAGATGGCCATATCTACATGGCATCTTAGAAGTAGTGTAGGGTGTCTATATCTTCATGGCATCTTAGAAGTAGGGTAGGGTAGATGGGCAGATATGGCCACATGGCAGCTTGTCGTGGCGTGTTGGGCAGTACGAGTACCTTCTCGTGCAGGTCGGCGGTGTGCGAGAGCGCGCGCGAGAGCGGCGCGTGCGGGTCGGCGCCGGACAGCGCGGCGCATGCGCGGGCGGCGTCGTGCGCGCGCGCCGCCAGCTCGCGGCGCTCGCCCGCCAGCGCCTCGCACGCGCCCGCCATGCGGCGCAGGCACGCCTCCAGCGCCTCCACGCGCGACGACCGCTCCTCGAACCACTGGACAACAGTCCAAACCATTATAATTATACACTAATGTCATTTTATTAATCATCATCGACCTCTCTTTTAATGAACGCCACAGAACCCAATCTTTAACTCTTTTCATCCAGTAACTCTGCCAGATGACTTTGGCAAGTTATTAAATAAAGTTGTCCCATACATCCTTCTCCTTTTAATATTACTTACACATAAATTAAGTTTATAGGTATACATTGACTATTTCTTTCTTTATTTCATAAAAATATAGGAACTTGGAACTCTGAGACACTATACACAGTTAAGCTCATTGACAAGACAGTTCAGAGCACAATAGTTAGCAGTGCCTGCTAAAATGTTTTCATAAATATCGATATTCTGGCGATATTGTCAGTACTCACCGGATCTGACTCGTCCATCCTGTATGTAATCTTGTTAACGGTCTCCCCGACTTTGTTGAATAGACGCAGCACCCCGGCGCCGCTCAGCGCAGACGTACTTGTTGCCTTGGGCAGCTCTGTATCTGTATAAACAATAGGACGACTTAAAAAGTGAGTGTAAAACTTGGTAACTATAACTCCTACGAAATAGAAACAAAATCACAATATAGTATACACATAGATACATACATCATTGACGATTCTGTGTGAATTTTGATTAGTATTTTACTTTAATTAACACAAAATATAGACATGATGATACCTGAGAACATCAACATCGAAGACTCATTCATTCATTCATTTTTTCATTTTTGTTTCAAATCTGCTTTTGACTTTGAGATAACTTGGCCATAATTTTTTCCATTTCCGCAAATTCAACTGACCTGACTCAAGGAACTCCCTGAAGTCTGGGTCGATGCACAGCACGGGGTGCTGCGCCACCCTGTTGAGGAAGCGCTCCAGGGCTGCGCGGCGCCGTTCCACGAATTGGGACTGTACGCTTCCCGCCGCTGTACTGCCGTTGGCGCTCTCCGTCGATGGTGTTGACGTCATCTTCAGCTTTGTTGTGCCTTAGGAAATAAAAACAACACCGGATTTTTTACACTTTCTAAGTTATCAATTTCTGCAACTATCGTTTGTTATGTTTGAAATATGTAGTTGATACAAAAGATACTGCAAAAATATTTTTTTACGCATTTTCTTATAGAGCAAAAATCATTGTCTACCCACCTACTATACTCTTCTCCGGCGCAGGCGGTATGATCCTGCCCGATCTGAGATACTTTTCAGTTAGCTTCTCATGTAAGCCGAGGAAGTCGCTGAACCTTCGCAGCACTGCGAAGTCGTGCTTGCTGAATATAGGCATGTTGGTCTTGGTGAGAACCCGGTACGCTACGTACGAGCTCATGCCTTCGCCTATCTTCTGGGGCTCCGTTACCGTGATGATTATGTTGTTGGCGCGCTCTGTGGCTATCTGGAAGTTAAGTTTTTCTTTACAAACCTCTCCTATACTAAGATTTGCCTGATCGCGTCGGCCAGGTTCTCTAGTTCTTAAAAATATTTGTTACTTTGATTTCTAGTAATCAAACTCACGAACAAGGGTCAGCGAAGATCGAGAGCAGCGTAGTGGTGACATTTTTTTATGACACTCAAAAATAAACTTTAAACCTATTCATGTAAAGTGCATAAATATTTGCTCACGTGGCTTCGAGACCGCGGGAGTATTTTTGGTCATGTTCTCTGCTGCGCAGCTTTCGGTCTGCGCTGACCCCTATAGTGCAGAAGTCATTCATCATTCATGCTTAGAGAATAAGGGTACACGAAACGACGACGATGAACGACGACAAATAGTCGTCATATTAAGTAAAGTTTTTCGCTAAAACGCCACAAGGTATACGTATCTATTAAGTACAAAATAATGTTGCTAAAAAAATACCTACATTTCTATATTTCTCATACCTATATTTCTTCTAGAATACATTTACGCACGCAATGTTTGAAACACATGCGAGCCGAGATGGCCATTTGAATTTCAGTGTTAATTAATTTGGGACTAAACAAAATTAGGTTTACAAGGCTAATTAAAATAAGCATGGTCGTATACTGTCGGTCAATATGTGTGTTCGTTCTGACGTAGTAAGCCGATTTAATTCGTCGCGATCGAAGCCATAGTGGGCAGCGAATTATAGACAATATAATCTTTTTTTGGCCAAAACAGCGATTGAATATGATAGGTACCTCTTCCATCATTGGGCTGCTCAGTGAAGTGGTGATTGACGGCGGAGCATCGCTAATGCTGACCTTCTCAAGACCTTCACGAGCTCCATTCATCTCTGGGTCAAGGCTTACTTCCTGCAATAAAAAACAAATTGTTTAGCTTTTTACTAGCTCTTTCTTTTGACAATCTGTGACAATCTGGTTATATGCAATTAACTAGCTGACCCGGAAAATTTTGTTTTGCCATAGGGGTGGGTCACCCTTATCATTAAATTGAAATCCAGCCCTTTCGGAGGGTTAGGTAACAAACACCGCGACACGAGAATTTTATATATTAGATGACTATTATTGAGGTAAAAGTACTTACAACATTCCATTTTATCACTAAGTGACAACAAATTGGAGGAAATAAGCATAAAATAGGTGGGACCTCCCTCTGATATCTACTATAGGTAACCAGTTATTTGCAACTTTTAGTTTCAAAATGCAAATATAATTACTGACACAGATATTATAAGAATCCTTATTGCCTCTATGATTGGATTGAGCTTTGTTGAACACTTCAAATAATTGATTACAGACACCATAGAAACTCTAAAAAATAACATTAAAATAAGAAAAAAAAAATTAACTGTAGGAAGATTATCATAAAAATACAGTTCTCGCCAAACTTATTGTCCGGGTTGAAGTTGGCACGAGCTAACTTTAACCCGGCCGTAAAAATCCGAGAATCAAAATTATAGGATTGTAATAAATAAAAACGAAAGCTCAAGTCGTAGGCTGTCGCTTCATATAATTTTTATCCAATATTTGCATTTCTCCGATTTTTACGGCCGGGTTAAAGTTAGCCCATGCCAACTTCAACCCGGACAATAAGTTTGGCATGAACTGTACATGATGATAATAATTATCAATGCTTGTTTGAAAACAGGAAAATATTCGAATTAAATATTATATAGTTACTTTTACATACCTGTTCTACCTATCTATATTATTAAAGCAACATACCTACCAACCATGCAACAAAAAAAATGTATTTGTATAGATATTAGATACAAACTGATTTTGTGAATTCCCCACATGATTAGAAGATACCAGATCAATGCTGGATTGTTTATAGCATTGCAAGCACAGCTACTATGATTAGAAAATCAGCAAGTTGGATAGAATCACAGTTGTAATTTAAGTTATGAGATAGCTGGCAAGATCCACAACTCCACAACAAAATGCATGGGAATAATGGACTATTAGATCTTCTCAAACTCTTTCAGAAAGGCCAGTCTGCTTGTAAAGTTGTTGACAATCTCTCGGAGAGTGCTTAGGTTAAGTAGTTAGTAGTAATAGTACTAGATTACTGAAGTTCTTAGTCCTGTAGAGCCCAATAAAGTAGTGTTCTAGTAATCAGATTGAAATTTTTGTCTTTTGATAGCACACATGGTAAATGTCTGTGCATGGTCGATGTTAAGTTTATGCTCATCATCCTGTTTGATATTATGATATTATATTGGAATTACCTGCAGAAATGTAAACACAGGTTTGAACTCACAAGCCATTGCAGTTACTGAACTTTTTACTATCTCAATAAAACAAAATGACAATTTTACTGATAACTATAGTTAAAAACAACAGCCAGAATTATTAGATAATAATAATAATAATAATAATATCCTGGGACATTTTACACAGCACCATCTAGTCCCAAACTAAGCAGAGCTTGTACTATGGATACTAGACAATGGATATAATACTTATATACTTTTTTTTTTGTAAATACATACTTATAATATATAAGAAACACCCAGACAAACACAAACACTTAGTTCATCACATAAATATTTGTGTCTTGTGGGAATCGAACCCACGACCTCGTGATCAGCAGTCCGGTACTCGAACCACTAGACCACAGACGTCGTCAAAATAATAATATGAAGGTGACTAATACAAATGATAATACACAGAATTTTTGTACTGAGCTATACAGTCAGTAATTAAATTAAGTTTCAAGGATGTTTCAAAGATAAATCAAGTTCTGTAGAATCTGTTTATATGGGAAAAACTAGTTAGTTTCAACATTCCTGCAAATTTTGCCTGATTGATAGTAATAAGCGATAATTAACTGTATTATAGGTAGCATCACCAAGAAAATAATACGTTTTTTTAATTCCACATCGGGCATAGGGGCGTCAACGTTCTGCCGGCCGCTGGTGGGCGGACGCGAACACAACAAGTTATTAAAAACAGGATTCCAATAAGATACCTGGACCGCAGACGCGAAAAGATCTTCGTCATCCCTGTTATCATTGTTGATATCCACTGTACTAAAGGGCGGCGTGTCTGGTTCTTCCGACATGCTTAAATTTCACTAAAATTAGACACGATCGCAAACGATTGAACAAACAATAAAGGCGTCTTATCAAATTTTTCCCGAAAACAGCGAGATAACTTTCCGAATCCAAGGTTCGCTTGACAGAAATGAACAACCCCCGTGTGCGATTATGACTTGGGATGTCTTACAATTTTTAACATGTTTAAATACACATAAAAGTAAATTTAAGGAGGATGAAGAAGACAAAAGTAGCTTTTATGTTCAAAATATTGCGATTTTTATTACAATACCTCGAACGAAACTATTGTCAGATTTTATAGTGACGTATTCACTTCTGTTCATAAATATAGCTTAGATAAAGTTTACTGTCTCCAAAAATTACTACATTTGTAGCGATGAACTGGGGATTTTTCTACAGTTTTTTCATAATAAAATAATCATCTAAATCTAAATTGACATTGTTTAATTTAAATCCTGCAAGTAGTAATAAAAAATTAACTGAACAATGCTATGTAAACGCAACGCAACTGTCTGTCACACACATCAGCCAGCAGCGTCAGGCGCCGTCAGAGCTCAAATCAGCTGTCAAATCACAATCAGTAATCACAAAATAATCCACGAATTTGTTTTGCTAAGGTAAAAACAATAAAAACAGTTTTATTTACATAATTTCCTTCACGGTTAAGTTTATTCTTATGAAAAATAATTTCTGTTCTCTTTACCTTTGTAGCTAGCTAGTGAAAAGACGTGTCTTTTCTTTCATTTCGTATTTGTATTGTGATACAGTTGTGATCGTCATAGAAAATGAGTGGGTTGGATAAGAAGCCGCAGAAGATACCGCAGCCGCCAGCACCTGCGGCTGGTACTGGCAATCTGCTGTCAAGCGTGGCACCTCCTTCGCAGCTGCCTAATTTTGTGACTGCCAGCCCCGTAATCCCAGCTGTTGAGGTAGTAGGTGTCATTTGTTTACAAATTCTATAATGGTTTATGTTGGCTCTATGGCCTCTATGTATAGAAATTTGAAAATAAACGCCTTTACATGTTATTTTTTAAATGCACTTTAAACTTTTTAGTTGCCTAAGAGCATAATAAAGGTGGACATTGGGTATGTTTTCATATTAAAATATAATCTTATTGATACTATACTACTCAGAGGCCTAAGGCACTTAGACTTATTTATCACCTATGGGTAACTAAGTAGAATTATGATTTTGTTAGTGATGTTTCATCTTTTGCTCCAAATATTTCATACTCTTATAAGTAATATAAGTCTTATTGGGTGCAGACGAGTAACTCACAATATAAAACCTATCCAACAAGATTGACAGTATTGTATTTATTCAACAACCAATACTTAAACTAAAACAAATAATATTTCCAATATTTTATGGTTATTGCAGCCACCATCAGCTGGACAGTCTCTGTCAGCCCCTGTGCCAGTCCAGCCAATCATAGTGCAGGCAAGAGAAGAACCTCCACAACAGCCGGTCCCTTCAGAGAAATTCAGGTGATTATGGAAAATTACATTATAAACATGCATCAGCTTATAAAAAAAAACAAAATTATATTTTATGTACATTTTGAACATAAATATCTCTACAACCACCAGTGTTCTATTGAATATTGATCCCCAATGGGAAACAATTGTTTTTTTATTTTGTGTTACATACACTGATACACTCATACCCTTTCCCTGTATGGCTAGGCAGAAACTACACAATGCTACTTGTTATGATACTTGCATACTTCTTTTGCATCTTGGGATTAATCACTGGTACAACTAGCCATCAATACAACTTTTTAAAATATATTTTGTAGGCCAGGAAACTAATATTGTCTATGAATATTATGAATCATCCTAAATATCAATACTCATTCTTATCATGATTTCCTGTTTCTGAAACATTACATAACCTTGTAAATTTATGAAATCATTTATATGATAACCTACATAGACAATATTATGTTAAAATAAAGATGGGCTGAATGTTAAATAACCCTCCTTTGGCCAAATTACAATATGTATAATATATTGTTTCAGTTTAATATTTTTTGTGTTGTAATAGCTTAGAATTTTTTAAATTAATATGCTTAGTAAAATTATCTACAATTTTGGCCATGTCCTAAATCCATTATATATAAAAACTATTAATTTTTGCATTGTTTAATGTTTAAGAACAAATTAAATAAATACTTACTTAGTACTCACAAAAATCAATCTTAGATAGCCTGTTTAACGGGGAAAGCTATAGGCTATATATCATCACGCTACAACCAATAGAAGCTGAGTAACACTTAAAAATGTCGCAAAAACGGGGGGAAATATGAACTTCTATGAGAACGAAGTCGCGGACAATGGCTAGTGGTTATATAACTGTATTTCCTTGATATTATGTTCCAGCCCAGCAATTCCTCTGAGTAAGGGAGAACCCCTGATGTCCATAAGGTCGCCAGAAGACTCTCAGGCCACACAATCGCCAGAGTCATTACCAGATTCCACATCAGAAATTGATAAACTCGGTAAGGTTTATGATTAATAATACAATTTACAAATATAGGGTGGTAATGATAATAAAAAGGATATAAGGTCCGAGGAGATTATATTGCAAAAATCTGTCAACAAGCTTAATATAAAAAAAAAGTATATTCTGTCAGTTTTTATTTCCTACCCAATTAATATTTTTATGGGTGCCTTTTATTACTCAGTGATATTTGTTTTATTGATGTTTATTTTCATGGTTATTTACCGTTTTATTAGCATTAACAAAGGAATGACCATTTACAATACGGTCATCCTCAATGAAGGTTATACATAAACAAGACAAATGGTCAATACAAATCTTGATTACCAGGTGATATAATGCCAGGGAGCGGGTTGTTCACGTGGATGAAAGGCGCAGTCTCCACCGGCGGCCTGCTGCAGAGGGTAGCAGAGAAGGCGAAGAGCTCCGTAGACTCCATGATCACAACCCTCGATCCTCAGATGAAGGAGTATCTTAGTGAGTATCATCATATCGCATTTTTTTGCTAATTGTAGGTCTATAAAACATTGAGTGTAAACAGTAATACAAACTTGTAATTTGGGGGTAAAGGTAGGTTCATTAAGTACTGTTGGTAACTGGACGTTTTTTAGACTTCCTAAGTACTAGGAGTCTAGCCTATTGTCATAATTATGTCATAGGAGGCGAGCCCATTGCCATTAACCGGGCACAAATCACGAACTCTGGGAATTTTATAGAAAAATCTAATAATACTTTGCTGAACCTGGGAATCGAACCCAGGACTTTAAGATTTTTCATCCGATGATTTAATGTTAACTTGTTTCTTTTCTCAGGAAGCGGAGGAGATCTCTTAATAGTCGTCGCATCAGAAAAAGAGGCTAAGGTCTCACCAATTAGAGAAGCATTCCAGACTGTTTTCGGCAAAGCCAATGTTGTGTAAGTATTACATTATTTTAGTAATTAATTATCTCTTGTGAGTGTCAATATCATATTTTATTGTGCAAAATATTCAATATGGTAACATTATAAATACCATATCTAAGGGCCGCACTCAGAAACGTCAATTAACGTTAATGAATCGTCAACAAACATCATCATAATCAACCTGTATTCGTCCACTGTTGGACGTAGGCCTCTTTTAGTGAACGCCACAGAACTCGATTTTCAGCTCTTTTCATCCTATATTTTAACAAACAGTGGCTACTATATCTTGGCTTATTTTTCCATATTTGAGTTTTTTTTAATGAAGGAAAAATCGACTCGGCTGGCGGGCAGGAGTAGGAGTTTTTTTTCTTCATTAAAAATAACTTGTAATCTTAGTTAGTCTCAGTGTACTAAGATATACTGGGTCTCTATAAGCTAATGTTTCATTATACTAAGTGATGTCTCTGAGTGAAAATTAACTTAATTGTTATATTGCCTTTCGAATGTAAATTAAAACATCTGTAATACTCGAAATACCTTTTTCAATCACGATTCCTTTCATATTTTAATAATGTTAAAGTTTTAAGTTCGACGACGTCTGTGGTCTAGTGGTTTGAGTATCGGACTGCTGATCACGAGGTCGTGGGTTCGATTCCCACATGACACAAACATTTATGTGATGAACTTAGGTGTTTGTGTTTGTCTGGGTGTTTCCTATATATAATAAGTATGTATTTACAAAAAAGTATATAAGTATTATATCCGTTGTCTAGTACCCATAGTACAAGCTCTGCTTAGTTTGGGACTAGATGGTGCTATGTAAAAGTGTCCCAAGATATTTATTTACTTATTATTATTATTTAAGTCGCAAACTTAATCAAAAACCTACCTTAAAATCACTGATTAAGATACAATTTCCAGTGGCTACGCAGCACAAAGCGATGTGACAGCAGAGCAGCCTGTAGGCTATGCCGCCGCGTACGCAGCAGCCAAACAACGCATCGCCCACATACGATCAGTGCACGGTGAACTCAACAACAACGTGCCCGTTGTAGCGATTGAGGGCTATCTGCATGAATCCGTCACTGACAGGTTAGTACTTCGAAGGTACAATAGGGTATTTTATATGTTTTAAAAAACTGTTCTTTCTACGTTAATCACTGATATCTAAAGACTCTATACACAATCTTCTTTGACGTTAAATTACATATACACCCCAACTAGAGACGTCGCTTAACCTTAATGAATCGTTAACAAACAGTGGCTACTATATCTTGACCTATTTTTCCATATTAGAGTTTGTTGTCAGTGTACTAAGATATACTGGGTGTCATTAGCTAATGATTCATTAGGTTAAGTGACGTTTCTGAGTGCGGCCCATAGTGCAAGAAAAACGAAAACAAAAAAAATATTTAAATATCTCGCGAAAACGCTTTTGATAAAAATATGACGCGCAATGTCATCTTCGTCACCACGTCACCTGCTTGTTTATGAAACACACTTTATATCCAACTGTTTACAAGTAGTTGACGTCATCAACCATTCCACCAATCACGACGATCACCCGACTAAAGTAGACGTGAAAATCATTTTTTTGTGGATTTCTTTCGTTTCGTTTAGCTGTTAATTTGAAAGGAAAAGAAATAATATTGTATTCCGATTTGAAGGGCAATGTAACCATTATAATTACCGGGTATTTGAGCCAACTCAACCCTCTTGTGATACAACTAGTGTTGCTATCGTCGTAATTGAACACAAAACAATATAAAACTGAATTCTACCATACTATACTGCTACTATTCTGCTTCGACAAATAAGTCCATCACAGATTAACCATCATAAAATTCATTTTTTCTAAATAAATAATTCATCATCAACCCACTGTCATACTGCTTTGCCCGGGTCTCTTCTTAGAATGAGAGAGATTGGGCTATATAGTCCACCACACTTTTCTAGTGCGGGCTGGCAGACTTCACATGCCGTCGAGAAAATCTCTGAGGCATGCAGGTTGCCTCACGATGTTTTTCTTCACCGTTGGTAAGCGCGTGAAAACTGCGTGGCTTGGATTCGGGCTCGAGTTTAGTGGTCATATATATACCAAGGCTATTTTTGATTGTATGATACTTAATTTAAAAATGAGTCAGTAACAACAGGCTTTTATTTCTACAAGATGGTACGACATGTCGTTAATCATCTTGTCGCAGCCGTCGCTCGGCATCGAGCTTCAGCTGCAGTCGCAAGGCACGCCAGTCCCGGCCGCAGCCGTGGCCGCCGCCAGCGCCGCCACGCCGAAGGACTATGTGCATGCGCAGACTGGCTACAGCGTCACCATCGGCTCTATCATGGGCGCTAGCTTACAGGTAAGTCTACTACACAAGACATAGGCTTTCGTAAAGTAGAAGCCTTAGAAAATAATTTATAATCATGATACAAATAATATATGAATGGTTTTTTTTCAATATGAACAACAGATGGTATATTAAAAAAACTAAGGGCTCTAAAAATATCCGAGAATCTTGGGAGGGCCTAGAAAATATCGTCGAAAATTATCGGGTGACTAGGAAATTATCTCAAAGGATTTTGGGAGTGTTTAGATAATAATGTCAATCAATTTTGGGAGGCTCTAGAAAATAATGTCAAATAATTTTGGGAGGCTCTAGAAAATAATGTCAAAGAGTTTTGGGAGGCTAGAAAATAATGTCAAACAATTTTGAGAGGCTAGAAAATAATTTCAAAGAATTTCGGTAGGCTAGAAAAGGACTCAATGTAAGAAACTATGGTGTATGATCAGGTACCCCACACACAATGGCAAGAGGCTTGCACGGGCGTGACGCGGCGGGAGCTGTTGCACCTAGCGGCGCGCTCGCTCGCCGGATCATACAAGCGGCTGTTGTCGGTCTCCGCCGCTGAAATATAGACTGAATGAAGACTGGATCACAATTATATATGTACAGTAAGTACACAACAATCCATATAATATCTATCTTAATATTATAAAGGCGCTGAGCAGATTTCGATTAAATTTAGTAATCTATGTCATTGCATCTTAACAAATGCTACTTTATGGCCTGTTTCTCAACCTAGTAAGTTCTCGTTAAATTACTTAGCAGATAATTTCAATTCTGTTACATCTATACTTATCTATACTAATATTATAAACCTGAAGAGTTTGTTTGTTTGGTTTAACGTCCTAATCTCAGAAACTACTGGTCCGATTCGAAAAAATACATGTCAGTGTCATCACGTTACGACCAATAGGAGCGGAGTATTAATTAAAAATGTTGCAAAAATGGGGGAATAAATTCAACTTCTACGGGAACGAATTCGCGGGCAAAGGCAAGTTTTTTAATCTAACCGTCGGTGAGCGGTTATCCAGAGGTGGCCGTTAATGTAATAAACCCGTGTTTGTAATTGTTTATAACACAAATAAAACCTTTATCAATGTTTTTTGAATTGGATCAATGTTATGTGTGATGAACATTTATTATACCTGTATATTTATACAGACTTAAAACTTAACAGCCCTATGTTTGTCCCCGTAACAGTTAGGTACATATCTATATTATATACACAGCCGTAACTATTTATGTGAACACAACTAATCTAAGAAATTAGTTCCAAAGTAATGTGACATTGTAAAGCTAATAAATGTATGTATTTGTTTCAGGGACGCAAGAAGAATGTAAAGAATCTATTGATTTCGTAAAATATACTTATATTATAATGTATAATTTAAGAGTTATTATAATAAAATTTTATTTGGGGACAACTGTGTTTTCCTTTTATTCACAGAATAACTATAGTTACTATGAAAAAAAACCACTTCGCCCCAGATACCCCAATGATCCCTACGCTTCGCCCCCAAATATCCTATCGGGCTCTCCGCTTCGCCCCCAAATATCTTATCGGGCTCTCCGCTTCGCCCCCTAATACACCGTGGGTGCCTGCGCTCTCGTTCTCCTGAGTTCACGTTGATTTTAGGCCATGGGATTAGCGAGCAATTAATGTAAGGACACAAAGTCAACCCTACTGGTTTAAGGTTTTCAGTGTATACGTAGGCAATCATTTGTGGCTAGCGGTTGAGCTTTGAATTTTTATGCATCTATACTAATATTATAATAAAGAGGAAAGATTTGATTGTATCTTTGTATTGAATAAGCTCCGAAATTCTGGACCGATTTAAAAAAATCTTTCAGTGTTAGATATCCCATTTATTGGGGAAGACTATAGGCCATATACCATCACGCTACGACTAATAGGAGTCGAGTAGCAATGAAAAATGTTGCAAAAACGGGGAAAAAAATTATAAGACCACGCGGGCGAAGCTCCTGGCGGAAAGCTAGTCTTTAATAAATATTTGTTGATTCAGGAATCGAATATTATCTTAACGCACCACAAAGATCGAATATCCTTCACATATCATAATTTTAATAAGTGTTTACATTAGTACCTGATTACTAATGAGGTCATTTACCTTACGCTACGTCTGCGTTTGTCTGATGTGAAGATGTTCATAACGGTACAGAAAACGTGAATGGACCATAACTGTTGATGCTTATATGGAGAAATAAAATATAAAAAAATCTAGTTTTTGTCAAAGTGTCATCTTGGTCAAAAAATTATAGGATTTTATTTATAATTTTAGATAATATACCATCACGTGTGTATTCCCCAAAGGGAGGTAGTAGACGAGTACAGTTGTCGCCAAATATATTGTCCGGGTTGAAGTTTGCATATGCTAACTTTAACCCAGCCGTAAAAATCGGAGAAAGAAAAATATTAGATTTTAATAAATATAAACGAAAGCTCAAGTCGTAGGCTGTCGTTTTAAATCATTCTAATCCAATATTTTTCTTTCTCCGATTTTTACGGCTGGGTTAAAGTTAGCTCATACCAACTTCAACCCGGACAATAAGTTTGGCGACGACTGTACTAATCTACACCCACAGTTCACCGACATGTTTGAAACCTGTATCAAATTCAAGACAAAGAGAGTATCAGTGGCGCTTAGGACCACAGGGCTAACGAAAACGTGAAATCAAGTTGTTTGTGACCGTCGTTTTGGTCTAGCAGATATACCTACGGTAGATTGGTAGGTACTTAGAAGTGTTTTGATATTTTAAATCTTTTTAGCGTAGAATTGTACTGTGAGTACCGGTTATCAATACGTTTTGTTGTGACCAAGGCTTTGGAATTTGCGCCAATTTAAGATCAGTTGTCTTTTATTCTAACACCCACCTTGTAAACAACATGAATGCAATAAATATATGATTATGATATGATTATGATTGAGCTAAGTTTCGATAGTAATAGCGCTGCGCTTACTGTGGAACAAAAAACCATAATAACTAAATGTCTTAAAATTATGGCATATTTTGCATTATAATATTTTGGTGTCAGAGGCTTTAAGTAGGTACCTACATGGGCGTACCCAGCTTTTGGCCCAGGGGGGGGCAGTTGAGGGATTTTTCTCTATCCCCCCCCCCCCCCGACCATCATCTCCATAAAAGAGGCGGTGGAATTTCTGCAGAATTAAAAAAAAAATACTCAAACCATTCTCGAAAAATCGACAACACGTAAACGTAAACTATACGTAAACATATTAGAGTAAATAATATGATAAATCGAATTATTATGTTAATTTGTTGCTACCTATTATATTATGACCCCACGTGAGACGAGCTTAGAAATCGGATGAATTTGAACCAGTGCGCTTATAGCCGGTCATGTTAGCCTAACGCTCGATTTTACCAAAATAAATAAATAATTAATTATTTGCAGATCTACTTAATTATTGGCTAGCATGACCGACATATAGGGATATCGGTCAGAAATTCACCCGATCTCCGGTTCTACATTTTGTTGGTGACTCTGATGCATTATAAACCAGTCATGCTGGATCAACACTCGATTTTTCCGGTATTCATAAAAAATGATGCATGGAGAGTATTAGAGAGTCAACAACAAAATATAGAATCGGTGCTTTTTTTAGAGTTTCTGACGGTATACGGTATCCATTTATAAGCCGGTCATGCTAGTCTAACTCTAAATTTATCTGGAATCAAGTAAAAGGTTTCTTCCTCTACGCTGCAATGGTTATTGACGCCTGGAGAGTCAGCATAAAAAAATAGAACCGGACGTCGGATGATGACCGATGATGAAATTTATTATTGTTGCCCGGAAAGTCATCAACAAAACTCAGAACCGTAAATCGGATGAATTACTGACCGGTATTCTTATAAGCCAGTCATGCTAACTCAACGCTTGATTTATCCGGGATTTATAAATAGAAAAAAAATATTGCTTAACGTAGCAATGAAAATTGATGACTAAGAGTTATGTTAAGTTAAAAGGGTAATTACAAGTTAGTTAGTTTGTTACTAGACCTTCAGTTATCTCATACAGTAAGAGCGAGCGAAGCGAGCTCGAAAATTTGGCCACCTACCTCGGACAGGCTTGGTTAGAAGAGTAACTACAATTAGTTTGTTTACTACCACCAGGTGCGTCATGTAAGAGCGAGCGAAGCGAGCTCGAAAATTTTAGCCACCCGCCTTGGACAGGTTAGGTTAGAGTGGTAATTATAATTAGCTTGTTACTACCTCCAGTTGTCTCATGTAAAAGTGAGCTCGTAAATTGAGGAAACCCACTTAGGACAGGTGACGTTAGTGAAGGGGGTCATTACAATTAGTTTTTTACTACCTCTGTGCGGCTAGCGCCGCCCCTCGGAGCCTGGCGCTCCGGGCCATGGCTCTTTTGGCCCTTGGGTAAATACGTTACTGTAAAGGTCGGATGAGTATCCCAACCGGTATCCTTATAAACCGGTTATGCTAGCTTAGTGCTCGATTTTTAGGGAATCAACAAAATACAATATAATCATTCTGATGCTCAACTTGGTTAAAGACGCCTTAAAAATCGGAATAGGATATCTTCCGGTGATCGCATGAGTTTCTGACCGGTATTTTTATAAGCTCGTCACTCTCGATTTTTCCAAAACAAATAAACAATATAAATTCTTTGCGCAGCATAATCGGTTTACAAGAATACCGGTCAGATATTCATCCAATCTCTGGTTATTTTTTTGGTGATTTCAGGCATCACTATTATCACGTCGAGCAAGAAAATGTCTTTCAGTCATCAATATTGTCAGTTTGTCACGTCGAGCAAGAAAATTTTAAATTTAAGCTAGCTTAAGCGGTTTATAAGTATACCGATCGGAAACTCATCTGATCTTTGAAAGATTTATTGCTCAATAATAATTGCTACCTCAAACAACTGAATTATATTTTACTGGTAATTTTTTAAATTATTGTTTCAACGAGGTCTTCAGCAACAAATATTGGTCTATTTGTTTCCCTGATTATACAGGGTTACAGGTTAAGTCGACCTAGATCCGTTAAGGGCGTGTAGTACCCATCTTTTCTGACATATTTCACTATAGAACACCCTACCCCAAACCTAAACGTTTTCAAGAAAATCGACATTTAATTTTTTTAATAAAAATTGCCGATTTTTTGCCATTAATTACAATATTTTGAAGTTAGTGCATCTTATAATTATTATTATTGATTTTTTACATGCGAATTAAGATGCTCTATGAATTTAATAACCATAATCCTACGTAGGTTAACTAAATACTTTGTTCTGAACGATTGAAAGTTAAAAAAGTTAGTAAAAAATTAAATTTAAATGTCGATTTTCTTGAAAACGCTTAGGTTTGGGGTAGGGTGTTCTATAGTGAAATATGTCAGAAAAGATGGGTACTACACGCCCTTAACGGATCTAGGTCGACTTAACCTGTAACCCTGTATAGTATTTAGCTAATTTTATGCTATCTTTAAGTAAAGCTAGCATTATTGTCAATTTTATAAGATCGGTTTGAGCAACAAAATCGTTTTTGTAGCAACTTATTGTTATCAAAAAGCAACAAATAGTGAATATTTTTTAATTTTGACAATTTGTCACTGCTAGTGTTATGTAACTTGTGGGGGACAAGTTTGTTCCGTCCTACACACAACACTAGAAAGGTTTTTTTTATCTTACTATAACTTTTATCTACGCGGGCATCCAAGTTCCAGGGGGGGGCAGCTGCCCCCCCCCTGCCCCCCCTGGGTACGCCCATGGGTACCTAATCAAAATCCTAACGACTGCGGCCTTTTCGAGCGCCATAACGATTAAAAATAACACTGAACCTTATCGTTTTTGTGTCGTTAGCATTCCTCATATCCTGATATGTTTGGGTTAAAGCCTAAAGGTACAGGTAGGGTTTAGTGTTCGTTAATTTAGCCTGATTTAATTTTAGTAAACCACCATTTCAGAAAATGTTGTTGCTTACTGTACGGGCAAGGATTATCTTGAACAAGGCATTGCAATTAAGTACTTATTGCGCTCTAGTGAATGTGGCCCGCTTAGCTCGGCAGGCGGTGTATTCATTTGTACCACTGCGATATATTTACTGCCTGCTGTAGGTACCTCGTGGTGTTCCACACCAATGCCTTAGCATCTACCACACGTAAAATGATGGAAGTTGAACTACTTTATAATTTTATTTGTCTTTTCCCAAATCCAAATTTCGAGCTCACTCGCTCAACTAAGCTTGAGGTGAGAATTAGAGACCCTTTCTTGAGAGAACAAAAAAGAAGTAAATTTATAAAAAAAGTGCATTGCAATTGGTACGAGGTTGAAACAAGTTTTTTGGTTTGCATCGATTTGTTTTTAATGATTACGGCTAAAGGCAATGTCCTATAGGAACGCATTGTGTTTTTTCTTTTTCTAAGATCATGAGTGTAAAGGAGTAAGGAGATGTTATGTTACAGACAGGTCTTAGTGCCTGTTTACATGGAATAAGTTTTTAGGATTCTTGTCACGATTTAACAAGCGAACGATTGTTTATTCTTTGTTATAATCTAGAATAAGCAGAATAGCGACAAATAAAAAAAAAACATCCTCTTTGTCGTGCCAAGACTGATTCAAGATGAGTTACGCGAATTCCGTGTTGGCTAGCTGTGGAGGAATCGGAGGCTGATTGTGTGAAATATTATACCCAAAACAAGTTCAGCTTTAATATAAAACGTGATACGTGGTGAGCTCGGGGATATATAGGCTCATTTATATAAAAAATTAGTCCTAGGTTGATAAGGTTTCATTTATACATAGGTTATACAACAGATTAAATTAATAAACGCCCATTCACACGATACATTTTTTTGCCTGTTGGATGCAATAAAATTGAGGCAACTAGCTATTACATTGCTCCGTGTAAATCAGCCTTAATATTTCAATTATAATCCGTTTTTTTGTGTTATTATGGTTGGTATTATTTTACCTAAAGAGGTGTACCTACGCCTACTTACAGAAAGAGGCACTTGCTGAAATAGCATTGCATTTCCATTTTCAAATTACGTTTTAACTCATCACTTTATTCATTCGTTTTGATGAGTTTTCTAAACATTTTTCATTAAGAACCTAGTATCGAAAAAGCATAATATATGAATGCGATGGGTGGCGGCACTAATGTTACTATTGTTCGTGATAATTATTTTCTTGTACAGTGCATGTTAGAACGCACACTTAGGAGTATGTACGGTTAGCCTAACAAGCATTGAATTTTCAGCTCTATTGTGGCGGAACATTCGATTTATATTTGTGTATTCAAGGTTAATGTGTGAAGTTTATGGTGGAAGTTTTAAATAAATAATTGGAAGTTCTTGTTTGAATCTGTTTAGTGCCGTGCAAGTTGTGTTCGCTGCTGGTCCTTAACAATAATTTTTTTTTTAGTATCTTGTGTATTGAAAAAGGTGAGTACCTACTATCTATTAGCTAGTAGGTATGTATTATTTATTATTAGTTTTGATAATATTGGTTACGCTTATTTTTATGCAGGATCTACCGACCTACTCGTTTGGTTTACGTGATTCTCAAAAATACTTATCTAGTCCTCTTAAAGTAGCTGGCATGGATAATTTCATACAAATTTTGTTCCTTATTTGAATTTATTCGGCAGTAAACGGCTACCAATGAGGTAGTGAAACAGGCCCTAAATTTTGTTAAAAGAGCGGTACCAACTTTATAGAAATTAAGTGGCAATTTCGTATTTAAAAATACCTATTGTAGAATACACCTATTTACCTATCGAGAATTATTTATTTAGTAAAAAACTATACATAAATCTGATAATAAATTATTATGAGAATTAAAATTTTATTGAAGTACATATTTAATTTTAGATATTAGTAAAAAAAAATTTTTTTTTAATAAATCTTACACATTTTCACTCCAGCCTTTTCCCACAGGGGTAGGGGGTAGGGGGATCTTATTATTATTATTTTGTCATTGCGGAAAACACCAACCACCAACCACCAACATAGACCAAGTGGACCCGGACCTAGGGCAGCAATAATTAGGGGGCGGCAAAATTTGGTTTATTTTTTTTGTACTAAAACAACTTTATTGTTACTACACATTGTTCATTGTTACTCATAAATAAAAAAACTAACCATCGTATCTAAAGACACTGCTTGATATTATTTTGTCATTAACAATTGTTTTGTATTCGATTTTCATTTAGTTTTATAGAGCATAATAATTTCTGGTGCTTTATAGGATAGGGAGGCTTTCTATAGGCTTAGGGCCCTTAGGGCAGCAAAGTTATCAAATCCGTATTTACTTACGTACTTATTGTTACTATTCATAATAATTATATTAGGGGTCATTTCTTCACAGCTGAAAATGAAGGTATTGGCGTTGTTTTTGCTATTCGTGGCGATGGTCAGTGGCTATCCAGTCGTGAAGACCTGGACCTTAAGAGAACTGTCTGAAGCGATCGAGACCTCCACAGCAGAACCTGGAATGATGCCATACCTTGAAGAGGCCCTCAACACAATTATGCTTGCATTGTATACTGGAAAAGATGCGGTATGTAAAATTATACGCACTACACACATTACGTTCCAGTATAATATGACTTCTCATTGCATGGAAAAGCTATAACATTCGAGGTCATCTTACACTGGATTTTTAGCTTATGTGAAGTAATATCTATCTTATTAATCAGGTGTATTATATTGTATCGTGTATAGTGTAGTATGTTTTCTGTATGGCTGCAGATATTTTTATAATATTAGATGCGGCTGCATTAAAACTATTTTAGGCAGGGGTTTGAGTACGTTTAAAGGTTGGTTAGGCACAAATTAAAAGAAAACAATAGGTGTAATATCATATTTCTATATATAATATCAACCTTATCATCCTCCTCCTTGTAGCTTATCCTTATTTCTATTTCTATATATAGTATGTCTGTTGCAATAAAGTACCTTTTTTCCTGTTTGTTATAAAACGGGTTATTATTAAAACCGATGTAAATCGAGAAAGCTGCTAAGAGTAACTGCTAACATATTACATGTCTGTCCCCGAAGGGTCAGACTGAGACATTGACATACTAATGTTTGTATGCCTACCCAGAGATTGCATTGTCAAGGTCTCATATAATAATAGGGAGAGGGGATGAAAAGTAAAGGCGCTTCGACCACTAGGCTAACGATAAATTCTATTTTATTTAGTAACTAGCTTCCCGCCAGCGGCTTCGCCCGCGTGATCTTATTTTTTTTCCCCCGTATTTGCAACATTTTTCATTACTACTCCGCTCCTATTAGTCGTAGCGATAGCCTTCCCCGATAAATGGGCTATATAACATGGAAAGAATTTTTCAAATCAAATTTTTGAGTTCATTCGTTACTTACAAAAATACAAATCTTTCCTCTTTATAATATTACTAGCTTCCCGCGGTATGTTATTATACATATAAACCTTCCTTAAGAATCACTCTATCTATTAAAAAAAACCGCATCAAAATCCGTTGCGTAGTTTTAAAGATCTAAGCATACATAGGGACAGACAGACGCGACGGAGGACTTTGTTTTATAATATGTAGTGAAGTAAAGATTCCTCTTTATAATATTAGTATAGATAGAGTCATATTTGGACTCGTTATTATTATCGTCTGCGGAGTAAGTTAAAAGCTCTGTTAATACTCTGTGAAGATATAAAAAAAAATAAAGCGTCATTGTACTCATCATTATGAATAACTTAATTTAAAGGCATGCACATTTAGGATCAGCGTTTCATTTTGGTTTACTCGTCCAGAACAAAATGTATGGAATTGATCGTTTTCTTGTGACACTTACAGAAACTCATCAACGCTGTAGTGCCGTCGCCTTCTGGCGCTTCTAAATGGAGCGTGGGCGAGCTGACCAAGGCTCTTGAAAACCCTGAAACGAAGTCAGAATACAGGCCGTCGCTTTTGCAAGCGTATGAGTTCGTCAAGGCTAGGAATGAAACTGGAAATATTCAGGTATACTAAGTAACCGACAGAATACTTCTATGATCATACGCCTGTTTCTCTTATATCAAGAAATGGGCTCTGAGTTTCTATGCAACTCAGACAGCGCATGAGCATTGTGTCCTCCCGAGGCCGCTAAAACTCCACCTACAATCGCCCTCGGCGCCAATAGTTCTGTTATAATTGGTGAAGCTATAAAAGCATACTGACAGGGGCGAATCCGCGAATATCGGTAAAGGCCGAAGAGGCTCGGGCCCGGGCCTAGGGCGGCAAAACTTTGTATATTTTCTTTTGGTAAATATTCTTCTTAGTCTTTGGCCATTGTTACTACTCATTGTTTATTGTTACTTACAAATAAAAATGTTAAGCATCAGTATCTAAAGACGCTGAGATAATTTTATCATTAACAGTTCGGTTTTATTAAGTTTACATTTTATTTTTCTAGATCGTACACCTTTCCGTGATTTATATGAAGTGTGAGGGCGGCAATCTTCCATAGGCCTAGGGCGACCAAGGTCAAATCCATCCCTGTAATCCGCGTCTGCAGCTCACAGTAATAGCTTTCTGCACGATCTCACCAGGACCCTATGCTCCAACTTCCTTGTTATTCTGCAGGGCATTCTGTGTATACTACTTATTCTTACCTTTTTACAGGATTCAGTTGAAGTAGTAATCCCAGCCTTAGACATATCGGCTTGGAGCCAGTCGGATCTCACAGAGGCCCTTAAGAGCCCCCGCACCAAACATGATCTCGTTCCTTACTTAGAGAAGGCATGCAATGTGTTTAAAAAGGCGCGTGAAAATGGAGAAAGCCTTGTAAGAAGATTTAACTATCTTATTACTGCAATTCAATTTAATTAATTAACATACCATCTAGCCTGTATTCTGTAACAAGTAAAGGTGTTCAGTGCCTCGACCATCAGTTTTTCTCGCTAAACTCGCTAGCGACGCGGTAAAATATTTGTATGGAAAACCCTCGCAGCGGCTCTAGCTGTTACGTAAGGAACTCAAATCGGCTATGAAATTACAGCATTTCGATGCGTAAAAAACGCAATTCAGTAGAACTCATGGTTGACGTACTGTACTCCCACAGTTCATTGCTACGGGTCTCAATACGGGGCTTGCCTATTAACATTAACCGGGCAAATACAAACTTCAAGCTGCTACTGGGAAAGTCATAGATAAACCCAATGACACTTTTCTCGATCTGCGAATCGAACCAATGACCTCCAGCGTCCGAATAGCGCTTACAACCAGAACCAGACATTATGCAATTATTAACGAAACATATTAAATTTCAGGAAAAAGTCTACATGGTCACTCCCGTTGGTCTGATCCCTCACAAGGCAGACTACAAGTTTCTTCCAAAGGCCTCGAAGCGCTCCATAAAGAAGACTAAACCAAGGGGAATTAAGGGGTTATAAATTAGGTACCTAACTTATTCTTACTAATATTATAATTGCGAAAGCAACTCTGTCTGTCTGTCGCGCTTTCACGCCAAAACTACTGAACCGATTTAAATTTAATTTGGTACGCAGATAGTCTAGAGCCTGAGAAAAGACATAAGCTTTTTAATGCGAAAAAGGCTGTAAGGGGTTGAAATAGGGGTTGAAAATTGTAAATAATACCCAGACCAGGCGGGTTAAGCCGCTGTCGGAAAGCTAGTAATATTATATAGCAATGTTGTACAGTTCGCGCCAAACTTATTGTCCGGGTTGAATTGGCGCTAGCTAACTTTAACCCGGCCGTAAAAATCGGGGAAAGTATGAGATTGTAATAAATAAAAACAAAAGCTCAAGTCGTAGGCTGTCGTTTTGAATCATTCTAATCCTATATTTTTCTTTCTCCGATTTTTACGGCCGGGTTAAAGTTAGCTAGCGCCAGCTTCAACCCGGACTATAAGTTTGGCGCGTACTGTAAGTACCGCGGGATATTATTATGTTGGTAGCTCTTGCTGATTATACATAATATGCTAATCTTTGATATAGATTACTTATGTTATCTTAGTAAGTTTCACTACTATTATGTCGTGGTCGGCATCTAGTCTAACCAGATGTGGTTGAGTCATCAGTATTTTACATGAAACGACTGCCATCCAACCTGTGCTACAAAATTTCTGGGTTACAATATTCATGTATAAGGCTTATTAGGATTCAGACGATCACTATTATTATATATATTATACTTATGCTCATTAATGATGAATTTGTAAGAAAATAGTAAATCGTAATCGAAAGAATTTGTAAAAATATTTTTAAACAAAAAACAAACCGCCTCCAAAAAAGAACTAAAAAGCAAAAAATGATTTCTAACTAATCATAATTATGTAGTAAGAGAGTAAGAGTTTCAAAAAGAGTTTCAGAGAGTAAAAAAAGAATCATCACAATCGGTTCACCCAGTCGAAAGTTCTGAGGTACTTAACAAACATAAAAAAAACCCTCGAATTGAGAACCTCCTCCTTTTTAAGTCTGTTGAAAAGATGATGGTTACCATACTATTATAGTACTTAATTAATGAAAAATCGGGCTGATGATGATGATGATGAGATTTTTAAACGCATTTTAATCAATAACTTTTTTTTCAGGTAAGTACATGCCGACATGTAGTCCTCGAAAGTTTTTCAAACTAGGTATCTAGTGTGATAACGATAAGATTGTCTTGTGTGCAGTACACAGTTTTAAAGTGCTTTATTTTATAAATTTTCTATTAAAATGAGTGTTTTATTTTCGAAGAATAGGCATTACTTTATTTGCTACAGCATCTGCAGTAACTCAGCTAAGCTTAATATTTGTATTATTAAAAAAATGAATATTTTTGGACATTTTACACAGCACCATCTAGTTACAAACTAAGCAGAGGTTGTACAATGGATATAATATTATTTTTTTAAATACATACATTTAATACATAAGCAACACCCAGACAAAACACAAACACATATCATCACATAAATATTTGTGTCATGTTGGAATCGAACCCACGACCTCGTGATCAGCAGTCCAGTATTCGAACCACTAGACCACAGAAGTCGTCATTATGAACTATTATTTTATAAGTCATCCTTTCTAAAACGTTTTCGTATTGCGTATTACTAAATGATCAAAAGGTTAAGAAACAAATATACGATACGATTACGTAGCGACATCTATCGGGCTACATTAGAACTTATACGACGCAATAAATCCTGAATCGCGCAAGTAAAGTTTACCCAGCAACATGCATATACATATACACCGGCATACCACCCGTCTCGTCGGAGGATGTTCCCTTTGGATGGAGGGGCATCACACCTCGTCCCTCCACAAATATTATGCTATTTCGACCCTCTAAATACAATAAAAATACATACAAAGTTTTATATTGCGACCGGTTCCTCCTTTTTTCAGTACGTAATATAATGATTTATGCGCACAGTTGCACAGACAACTAAAAAAAATACGTAATAAGAAATTAAAACCCCAGATTGAGAAGCAATGGTGTAGCTCAAGTTGATACGAAAGAAGACTCAATTGAATCAATCACACATTGAGCAACCCATTAATCGCACTCCTCCTCCACCTCTTAGAATGAGAGGGGTATTAGTCCACCACGCTGGCCTAGTGTGGGTTGGCAGATTTCATACGCCCGCCGTCGATAAAATATCTTTCAGAGATGCAGGTTTCGTCAAGATGCTTTCCTTCACTGTTGTAAGCGAGTGATATTAATAATTATTAATAGGACATACCATACCATCACGTCACGCCTGTGTTCCCTGGAGGGTTAGGCAGAGGTGTACTAATGTACCTACACCCATAGTTCGCCGGTATGTTTAACATACCATACCCATTTAGGTCCCATGTAATCATGGGACCTAAATGGGTATGGTATGTTCTATTAATTCCCAAGGGCGCGAACCTATTGCCAACAACGAGGGCACAAATCCAGACTCCGAGCTGCTACTGGGAATTTTACAGAAAATCCCAACTATGTACATTTGTAATGATTGCCATGTACTTACTTATTAGTGACATTTTTGACATTATCACCGTGTTAACCGTGTCGAACTAACACAATGTATAAGTACGTACTTTTTAAGCGTTGTAATTGAAACAACCGGCATTGTTGCATAGTTTGATATCCACTACCGATACTAATTCACTGCCAGTATTAGTAACCTAGGAAATACAGCAAGATCCTGATTGATCTTAAGGCCTGTGCAGACAAGGTATACTTTTATAGCCCGTCGGCTTGGAGGATTGACGACTTGCAAAGGCAGCTGGCAGTGACTGGATGAAAAGAGCTGAAGATCGGGCTGTGTGGCATTCACTAAAAGAGGTCTACGTCTAGCAGTGGACGAGTACGGGCTGATGATAAACTGTATTGAGTAACCTACATAATTGATTAAAAGTACGAAAGTACGAAAAAGTCCCCCGAACAACAGAGGACATCGATAAACCGGGCCAGTAAGTTCTTTTCGGCATGTTCTCGGCGGACATTTTATTCACGATTTATAGTCTGCGCGGAACTAGTTGGCCGCGCCTTAAGTATTAGAATGGCGGGATGGAGGGGCGGGGTCACCTGCGCGCCGTGGGTCGGAGGGGCGGGGCGCTTGCGTTTGTTCACAGTAACCCGCTGCCTCACCCCCGTTCCTACCTAAGGCGCGGCTAACTAGTTCCGCGTGGACTATAGGGATGTTCGTCCTCTGCGGAGCAAAGTTTCTCGTCTGCGCAGGCCTTTACATAACGAACACTACCTAACTATGTAGCATTTGTATATTGGATGAATCTGAAGTTGTAGATGAATATTCAGTTATACATACATCATCATTTTCTTGCCTTTTCCCAATTTATTTGGGGTCAGCGCAGTATGTCATTTTCTTCCATCAATTCCTTTCAGTATTCACTCCCTTTTTATTCATCATCCATCTTTTATTCCCCTCTTTGTCTGCATTTTTTATCTTCATTCTTCATCTACATTTTAAAATCAGAATGTGGCTATCTGAATGGCCCTACACATTCAGCTAGTCACATTCGAAAATGCAATTCTAAAATGTTTTTTTTTTAGTTGAAATGGTACCTGTATTAGCGATATTGTTTTGGTTACTGGCTATTAGAAGCAGTTCAGCGTACGTAATGTCCTGGACTCTTGCTGAAGTTGATGATGCCATACGTGAAGGATCATCTTGCCGTTTTGAATTAAGGTCGTTCGTTGAGCAGTATAATGAAGACATGGTATGTGGCTATATATCTAAAATCCATACTGATGTTAATATTGCGTACGTAGGTATGTCTGTGTGTCATGTTTCTTAAACCGCTGAAAAGATTTCGAAAATAAAACAATGTATTCAATGAAACAAAAAGCCCGACTGCGTTAAAAGTTCTAACTAAAAATCCAAAAACAAGCCTTGAATGTTGGAAAATGTATTGCAGGCGGGGACCAACCCTCCTTCGGCAGTCAGGTAAAAATTGGCTAGGAGATAGACTCCTGGGGAAAGACAGATTGGCCAGCCGTGTAGTTTGGCAGACTATCACTAAATCCATCTGCTTATAATAACTTGTTTCAATGGCCGATGTGGAGTTACTCTTATGTAATATTGTTTCTCTTCCTTTTAGTATCCGAATCTTATTGAGAATAGCTTATTACCATCTCCATCTGGGAATGACAAATGGACATACGAAGAACTGGAGGAAGAATTTAAACGCAACCCAGATACGTTCCCTGACGACGTAAATGTCACTGCTTATAAGACAATACTGTATAAAGCAGAGTTTTATGGGATGTATAAAAGTAAGGTAACGCATAGGTACTTTTTTTAATAAAAAATACTAAATATTCTAATAAATACCAGTTGAACTAAACCGAGTCCGAGAAGATGGGATACTCCGGATTGTGTTATCTGGATAGTTGTGGATTAGAAATAATCATAAATGTTTCCTTGTGTGATGAAATGTATCCGGGTTTATCCAGTTCTTTTGTTTAGCAGATCCCTGTAATAAGATGCTTTATTTTCCCGAACGTCACTGACTTCTGACTATGTTTTCTGTTTGTGTAAATGCGGTACGAAATTTGAGCTTAGGGGTCAACTTAGGGGGCTTAAAAACATTTATTACATGCATACGAAACAGTGCTAAGAAATAGTTGAATAACAAGTGTATAAGCTATAGAAGATACCAAAGATGTTTTATTCTTCTATGACGTCATAAATGTCCTATTGCCTCTCTAATTTGGAGAAGAGAGCCGGGCCTAGCAGTCCACTGCTAGCCACGGCTGACTGTTTCAACAGTCAATGCGTTGAGCATGATGATAAATAATAATGTCATAATATATGATGCCATGAAAAAGGGTAGCGATATTGCTTAAATGCCTCATAGGCTGGCTCATATGACACCTTCTTAAATGTATTTCTTCAGGAATCAGTGCTAGTACTTAACCCTTCAATAGCGATTCTAACTTGGCCGTTGGAAGATCTGGGAAAACATATCGATGGGCTTGGACGACCCCTAGATCCAGAATTTATCGACCTGCTAAAGATTCGTCGCGATGTACTGTTGGATGCCATTGAGTCCGGAAAACGTTGGGTAAAATTATTCATTCATAGAATCATGCCATGCTCCCAGGGTTGTCATAAAGTAAAAAAAGCCAGTCTATTGCCACAGTCAAAATTCAGGGTGCTACTGTGAATATCCTGAAAAAAAAAGCTAGAAATTTGGAGGCGTGCTTTCGACTACTGCAGGTGGGCCAATGAGAGACGCTAACGTCTATAGGTCACTCAACTTCTGCCAATGTGCGTTATAACAAAATCATGTCCACTGTATTACTTCGGTCATTCTAGTCGGCCTCCACCAGAAAAATATAAAAATGGAACAAAATTTTTATGGAAAAAAAATATCTGCCTATTAATTTAACGAGAACTCACTGGGAGGTGGTGACACAGGCTCTCAGTTTTATATAACTCATTATAATAATAATTAGATTAGATAAAAATTTCTATAACTCATTATAATTAAAATAGTAATATTTGCAGGATTCTATCGGCATAGTGACATCGCCTGATAACTTTGACGAAGCGCTCCAATCAATCATGGTTTAAAGGTTTTTTTTCTAATTTTATGCAAGCCTATATACTCTCTCGGTACCTATCTATTAGTTTATTATAGCTATAAAAATATTTTTTAGTTGTATGTAAATATTTTTGTTTGTTTGTTATGGTTACTTTTAATTATTTATTTAGTTAAGCACTTATTTATAATGTTAGTTATTTTACTAGAATTTGTTTGAATTGTATAAAATTTTCCTACAATAAGTAAGTAAAACTTCATTTAACTTCACTTTTTTTTTCGTAGGGCTTTGGTCCTTAATTACCCTCGTATAATGTTTTATTTTTAATCAGTCTGCTAACCTGCACTAGGCTACCGTGGACTATTTCCTAATCCTTCTCAATCTCGCAGGGAGCTTTTGCCCAACAATGCTGAATGATAAATATAATGAAGGATATCTGACCTAAAAATAAACACCTGTTATACAAACAAAGAAATTGGCCTTTCAGTGGCCAACTTTACTATTTCAATTACATTATACCTGGTAGGTACCTATATCAGAATAACATATAGGTACATAAGGTATATAAGCATTTAACGCACGGATTATCTGCAAGAAAATCAACAATTCCACAAGCCAAATACCTACCTACATAGAATTGGGGGTATACTAAGAAATCGAACCATCGTTGATGAATCGGATTCTTCTCTACCACGAATAGGTATTTAACAGATGGATTCGCAATTCGACGACTGGGTGCAGCATTAAGTTCTTGGGTGTGCATGTCGATGGATAAAAGGGAAGAGGAAGACCAAAGAAGAGATGGATGGATTGTGTGAGAAAGGATATGATGATTCGACAAACGAATTTAACGATGAGATGACGGCTAATAGAGAGTGTAGAAAAAAGGACATACTGCAACGACCCCAAGTGAATGTGGACAAGGGCAAGAGGACGATGATTAAGTTCTTGGATGTTTGACAATTATGTAAATATTAAGATCACAAAATATCTTGTCGTTATTTCGTTTTGGACCGAAGTTTCGACATGGAATTTTTGTAGTAGACCTCCTGTATCGTTCTTTTATCGAAATAACCCATCATAAAGTTGAGCTACATTATCTGATCGGCAAAGAGTAACATGGTGGTCGTATTTATCAATAATTATATTGATTTATTAGCCAATCTTAAGGTCACTATAAATATAGCTTCATTTGAGCTAAGATAAATACTTAGGTACCAAGCAGGTAGATAAGCAAATATTTTTATGCATTTTTTTTCTAACTTGGTTCTACATCCACAGTTCGCCGGTATGTTATAGGTTCCAAGTAATAGGGGCGAGTCTTATCGTCATTCACCCAGCCTAAATCCAGACTCCGGGATGTGGTGAACCTTAGGACCTTTAGCATAGCATTCATACATACGACAAAAACATTAATTCAAGATAATTTTTATTGGGCTAGGTTTATAATGTTAATAAACGTGATCGTTTGCTTCGATTTATCGAAACATGTGAGACGTACACCTGGCGATAATATCTAATGACAACAAAGGTTTTGTGTACCTATTGCTATACATATAATATATAAAAACTGAGATAGAAAACGATTGACAGCTTTTGGTATAAAGTTTCATCATCATTATCTCAGCCTATTGCCATCCACTGCTGAACGTCGCCTCCCCTAACTCCTAGCCCTTTCCCAACTATGTTGGTGTCGCCTTCCAGTGTGATCACTTGAAGCTTAATATCTTTATTTTATACGAAGCGACTGCCATGAGACCTTTGCAGCCCCCTATCTAGGTAATACTGATATCCTAAAGATGGACTAGTTGTCAGGCTTTTGGGATTACCACTAATGGTGTTAATATGGCATCCAGAACCAATGGAATAAAATAATATTTATGTAAGTAGATCAAGACACTTGTCTTGACACACACACAACGTACTTTTACGGCATTTCCTGACAGTCGATCTCTGAGATGATCTTCTGAATCTGAATCTGAATCTTATTTTTACCCGACTGCCGAAGGAGGAGGGTTATGTGTTTGACGCGTATGTATGTATGTATGTATGTATGTATGTCCGTTCCTATGTCGTAACTACTCAACGGCTCAACCGATTTAGATAAATGACACCTCATTAGATTCGTCTTGATGGCACGACTGTCACTGGGTACATGAAATTTAAAAAAAAACAATATGGCGGATATTATACGCTTTAATGTGCGAACTGATTTTGAAAATGATCTTTAGTTGTATCAATTAAATCATCATTTAGGATCTATCTAGTGATTCTATGATGATTTATAAACTAAAAAGAAGGAAATAAAATCAATTATTAAAAGAAACAAAAAACCCGACTGCGTAAAAACTACTAACTAAAAATCTAAAAACAAGCTCTGTGATGTTGGAAAATGTATTGCAGGCGGGACAAGCAAAGAAACAATTTTGTTTATGAACGAACAGCTTGTCCCGCCTTAGTTAGTAGTTTTTTTTGAAGTCCAGACATAATGGAACATTATTTGAGTGGCACAATTTACGGCAATTTAATAAGGGGATTGGAGGTAGGCCTCCAATGTCTGAAATGGCGTATTGAGGAAAGGACCATATTAAACCAGTCCCAACTAACTTCGTGTATGTATGAATTATTATCGTGTGCTCAGTCATCATGAATAAGCTTTATGTGCTCTAATATTGTATCTATAGGAGTTGTAGATAAGTAATGTGATAATAATGCCATTAGATCATAAAATGATGGGCATAGATATTAAGATGGAGCAGGAGGAAGGCCAGTGTGGTTTTTAATCGGTATGAGTTTACGAGTACGAAATTACCCTTCTGTCTCTTATGGAACTTGAAAATTTGAAATTAGAAACGAGCGTGTCGTCTACTGGAGATCATCCGCTTTATCACAGCTTAAATCGGCTTAGCAACATCCTAAGTTCAATTAATCCCGTTTCATCAATGCAATTTATTGAATATAATCGGTTTTTTATTATTTTGATATTGTAAGTTTATGACGTGATCGAGATACAGTTTATTGTATTTCGATTAAGGAACAGTATAAATATGCGTAGTTCGGTAAAATTTGTCAAATTACTACGACGGTAGGTAAGTGAGAACAAATGAGTTGTTTTAAAATTTTTGTAATTTAGATAATAAGTATCAAGAATTTAATTACCCACTAATATTACAAATAACATTGTGAAAGGTACTCTTTCGCAGTAACTATGTCTGTTTGACTGTTAATTTTTACATATAAACTGCTGAAAGAATTTTTTAAAATATTTTCTTCAATAGTCCTTTGGAATTCGAGTGAAACTTCGGGCAACAGCGAGTTTAATTTAACAATAAAGTATTACTTAACCTATGTTAAACTATCTGGATGCTTGTTGCATCCCTTTCGTAAACATTTTAAACTTTGGAATACCAACCAACCTAATATTTTATCTAAATACGACATAAAGACATCGAGTTTCTTCAGATACGTTTTCAAGTGACTCTTATTGTTTCTTTGGCCATTACTGTCCCACTGCTGGGAAAAGCTTCCCTTAGGTCTTTCTAGGTAAAATTTACTTGTTTGTAACACTCACTTTTTCGCAGTAGCAAAAAAATCTTATAAGATGAAATTCCTCGCTGTCTTCGCCGCTTTGGTCGCCGTGGCCGCCAGCCACTCCACCTGGACCTTGTCCCAGCTGTCTGAGGCCATCCAGAACCCCAACACAGACCCTGCCCTTCTGCCTTACCTTGAGCAGGCTCTTGACAACCTGATGGACTCGATCTACGCTGGAAGCACCGTTGTAAGTAGTTTGATTAGTTATTTTTAGATTTACCATGAGTTTAGTTATGAAAAGACGCTTATGTATATATATTTCTTCCAATTCTAGTACCTCCACTGATCGCTAGATAACTTTCCTCATAAAAAAATAATATAAAGATATATCATTCACTGATCTGATGATTAGTTTTATCCACTGTGATGTGGTTTTGCCGGTTCTCGAGTCCAGTACCTGGGTTTTAGGGGCAAAGAAAGTTTACTACTTACGTAGTTACCAAAAGGTTTGCAGCTATTGTTATTTGCTACAATGAAGAAGATAGGGGCTCAACTATTAAATCTTTGATTTTCAGGAAACTGTGGCTGTGACCATCCCTGCCGTCGACCTGTCCACCTGGACTCTGCACGAGCTCTCCAACGCTCTCCAAAACCCTGAAACTGATGCCGCTCTCATACCTTACCTGGAGGCGGCCCTCAACCAAATGATGGATGCCATCGTTTCTGAACAGCCCATCGTAAGTGCAGTTTGATAGGACTTTTAAATGAGTAATAGGATAATACGCTAAGAACTGTTAGGTAGGGTTCGAAACTATGGACTCTGATGTACTCTAATAGAGTACTTAGTAGCTTAATTGGCTACTAAAGCGTCTACGTAAGCAGGTACACATCTTGCCTGTGGTAGATGTTGCACGAAATTTAGGTAACTTGCTAAATAAAATAAAAAATGTTTCACCATCTCAGCAGCTAACCACCGGATAAATTCAAAAATGGAACACTTCACACACACACACTCAACTTCTTCTTCTTCTTCTAACAAATTTTGTATGATATTATCTGCCAAGTAATTTAACGTGAACTTCACAGGACAGTCCATTACAGTTTGATGATAACCAAAAGGATGTAATTTTATTTCATTACTTCAGTCTGTTATGCCTGTCGCCATCCCCGCCATGGACGTCACCTCTTGGACCCTCAACGAGCTCTCCGAGGCTTTGGACAACCCTGCCACCAACCCCGCTCTCATCCCCTACCTGGAACACGCCTTGAACGAGATTATGGACGCCCTCATGTCCGGACAGCAGATGGTACGGATACTTCAGTTTTTATAATATTTTTTTCTAATGCTAATGCATGGCATAACTGGACTGGACTGAAGTTAGCCGTTTAATTGCGCAGTATACAAATAATAACGGACACAACTCAGTGCGCAATAAAACGGCTATCTTCAGTTCGGCCAAGTTATGTTACGCGTACTGTATCGGTTTGTAATTACCGTATTTCTTGAATATACTTTGAATTTCGAAATGATATGACAATTAGTTAGGTGGTAGAACTATGCTAGCATTGTCAAATAGTCTACCGCAAAGCAATATACTATAGCTACTGTATTATAGTATTGTTATACTGTTCCGGTTTTATGAGTAACTAGCTTCCCGCCAGCGGCTTCGCCCGCGTGGTCTTATAATTTTTTCCCCGTTTTTGCTACATTTTTCATTACTACTCCGCTCCTATTAGTCGTAGCGTGATGATATATAGCCTATGTTACTCGGGGATAATGTAGCTTTCCAAAGGTGAAAGAATTTTTGAAATCGGTCCAGTAGTTTCGGAGCCTATTCATTACAAACAAACAAACAAACAAACAAACAAACAAATCTTTCCTCTTTATAATATTAGTATAGATGTAACCAGTGACACTTCCAGATAACACCACGTTAGTGTCTATAGGCTGCGGTTATTAGGAAACCTAGAAGCCTAGCCCTAAGCAGTGTTTACACAAGGATCAGTTCGTTCGCCACTCGCGTCCTAGTGTAACTTCGGCGACAATCTGACATGCATATTTTTTTCTGTTTTTAGGAGACTATCGCCATCGCTATCCCTGCTGGCCTCGTCCCCGTCGTCGGCGCTGACGCCGCCGTGGTCCCCGCTCCCGTCGAGGCCCCCGCCGTCCCTGCCCCCGCTGCCCCCGCCAGCCCTCTGGTCCAGATCATCATCAACGTCAACCAGCAGCAGGAGGTAAAATGCATGAAGTATTGAACATGTTGCAGTAGTAGTTGTAAATCAAGCAACGCACTTGAAATCCCTCCGGTGTTGTGGGTTTCAATGGGTAGCGGTGATCACTTACCATCAGGTGAGTCGCTTGCTGGCTTGTCTCCCTCTACTATATAAAAAAATCAGGATATATACCCTTCGAGATCGGCTTATGCGCCAGCCATAATAATATATTCTGTTTTAATAGAATATTTTTCTATACCTACTATTTTTAGTAGGTTAAAATGCTAATGATTCTTTTACCTTCCAGGCCATCGCCGTCACTCCCGTCGCTGTCCCCCAGCCCGAGATCAGCCCTGAGCCCGTCAACGTTGTAGAGGTGGCCCCCGTCCCCGCTGAGCCCGTCCAGGTTGTAGAGGTGGCTCCTATCCCCGCTGAGCCCATCGAGGTTGTAGAGCAGGCCCCCACCCCCGTGGAGCCCGTCCAGGTTGTAGAACAGACCCCCGTGGCCTCCATGCCCATTGGTGTCGTTGTTCCCGTCGCCCCCGCTGCATAAGACCCTATTAAGTTATACACCAGTCCGGTGACATCCTAATTTATAATTAGGACGATATCACCCTGTGAACGACATACAACTAGAATAAATGGAAAAATAAATTATTGAGAACAGTATATTTTATTTATCGTTTTATTTGCAAATCTAGTCTTAGGGCCATACTGTGTTGTGATATCACATGGCGCCATACAAATTCTACACAATCACTCGTTTTGCGGGAAAGAGACAGAGCATCCCTTAAAACTTTAAAATGCGATTTTAATTTGTTTCAATATGTATTTATGCCTAGTAATTTAACGGGAATTTACGAGGAGGTGGTGGAACAGGTCCATAGTCTAGTCTTAAATCTAATGCCTGCCTTAGGTATTTTACCATAGGTGTATATAATTTTGTTTTATGTAAATATTTTAAGTTATATAAATGAGTTAGCTATGTTGTTAGCCCATAAATTATGAAGTAAGTATATAATTATATTTCCTACTATGCATCGTATTGTAGGGTTAGGGTTTTCGTATAGAAATTAACATCATGCTCCTGCCTTTATTCCAATTTGTTTAGGGTTAGCAAGAGTTTCTCTTATTATAGGATCCATCTCTGCAAGTCTCTGTAATTAATTGATCAAAAGTAAAGTGCTTCATCGAAGCCATTGAAATAGTTTCAATTTCATAAAAATACCTTGTTTAGTTAATTCCAAGCGAGTGAATTGAATTGATAGCTATTGATTCGAAATTTGCATTCAATTTGTTATGAATTGGATAATAATTAGATGATAACATATTACTTTTATACTAATTTATCTTAAAAAAATACATTTTAGTATTCCCGAGGTTTAACGCAGTGATGTACAAATGAACTGCTGCCTCGTTTGTCTAGTGGTCCCAAACGCGACTGCTACGCTAGAGGTCCTGGGTTCGATCCCCGGGTCGAGCAAAATGTTGTTGGGTTGTCTGTGAAATTCCCAATAGCAGCTCGGAGTCTGGATTTGTGCCCGGTTTATGGCAACAGGCTCGCCCCCTGTTACATGGGACCTAAATATACCGGCGAAATGTGGGTGTACATTAGTACGCCTCTGCCTACCCCTTCGGGGAATATGGGCGTGAAGGCATATTGTTATGTACAAATGTACTTGTACATCCATAGTTCGCAGGTATGTTTAGATCCCATGGTAGGTGGTTCCCGCTTAGAGTCCTAGTGAGGTAGCTTTTTTAGCCGACTGCCGGGAAGGTTATGAGCCATTGTAGAATATACTTAAACCTATCTTAACAAAGTCGGGTTTGTTACAACACTTATAACTCGAGTACTGCTGGACAGATTTTCTTAATCTTTGATTTGTTGCATTTGTCTTAACTCCGAATAATAGAATAACTATTAAAACATCAGAAAATTTAACAAAAAGAACTAATGGGGTGTACCTAACTGGACGGAGCGAATCTGCGAAAAAAGCTAGCAGGAAACAGAGAAATAGGTATGAAGTTATGTATATCATCTAAGTAATTCATTAACAATGATTATATTATAATATAGAATAATAGAACAACGTTGTCAGCGAAAGCTAGTTTAATGTAAAAGCTTGAATAATAAGTACTCATTATAATAATAGGTACAATTCGATAACGTCATTTCTCAAAGCTTTTCATATTGCTGCCGATCTGCAGATGAAAGCTTTCTAAGCTGTAGGAATCATTAATAGTTTTCAGAAACACTTATTGCTTACTGGAAAATCCCTCACCGATTTCTAGGTTTAAACGGTTCTAAGCTAGCCGGACGCAGCAGATTTTCAGTTGATATTTTCAGTCTATATTTCAGTTCTAAAAAGCATTGAGTTTTAATGCAACTTTTAGCTTATTACTAGAATGTACCGTACCCCATTACATTTGACATTTTGATGAATCTTATTATGAATCGCGCACAAGTGCCGAAACGGGTCCACCTCGCATTGAGGTCAGGTACTGAAAAGTATTCTGCCTTACCTTTCAGGAATCGTTTTATGAACCACTAGCTTTCCGCCAGCGGTATCGCCCGCGTGGCCTGGGTATTTCTGAAATTTATTTAACACAGCACAAGACAAACATTTTTAACAACAAAAACAATATAAAAAAACAAACAAAAGAAAACGAATATAATATTTAAATTATACCTACTTAATGGCATATTATTGTGTGCCTCGCGGCTTGCCAAATAGGCCCAGTTCAGCATTTAGTCAGGCCACGAGTGCTTGACGCTGATTTTCAACTGAGCCATTGCGCGGATGATAATCAGCCGTGTAAATAAATAAATTATGTAATAAATAAATAAATAATTCATAAAATACAGATCATTATAAATATAGTGTAAAAAAAACAATTTTATGGCTTATAAATTATAGCCTATATACTGCTCGGTAAGATGTAGCTTTCTAATGGCGAATGAATTTTTCGAATCGGTCTTGTAGTTTCGGAGCCTATTCAATGAGTAGAGTAGAACAAACAATAGAAACAAATCTTTCCTCCATACTTAGGAGTATTGATAAAAAGTAACTTGCTTTTATTAAAGCTACGAGTTCTAAATATGAATTGATTCCGGAGGAATTGTTACCTTAATGTAACCTTTATAACCCCCTACTCAGGTGATTTGATAAGGGGACGAGATAGGTAACGTTTGAGAGAACGTTGGATTCCCAATGGTGCTACTATCTTATCTAACTGTGGATGATAATGTCTTTGGAGACAGATCTTTGACTGCGTCCACTGTATTGTCCTAGGATAAGAAAGATAATGATAATACCTAAATAGACCATCTATATATTCCCATGAGATTCGTACCGACGAGCACGGATTAATTATGTATATAAAGAAAAATTGTCCGAATAACTGATCTAAGAATGCACAGCTCAAACCACTGAACTAAAACCACTGGGCTGAAATTTGGTACTCAGATAGTTATTATGACGTAAGCAACCGCTAAGAAAGGATTTTGGGAAATTCCCACGGTATTGGGAGAAAATAAATGATCGCGAGTAACACTGCACAGTCAAATATTAATCATCCACTTAAATCTGCAACATTATGTCATTGAAAAATATTATCGGAATCGACCAAAAATATGTCAAAACGGCCATTTCCTTCCATATCAAAGTTTGTTTGTTGATCACAATCTTATCAAAACTTGTGATGTATGTATTTCTTGGACATTTTACACGTAATTACAAATTGTTGGAAATTTTGATGCGTGATCTTAAAATTCATGTTTTCAATGATGCATGCACGATGAATGGTGAGTAAATGTAGTCACAGTATGGACTTTCGTTATCAGGGCTGTCAAAAGTATTACCACTTACTATAGCTACAATTACAGCATTGAAGATTGATGTTTATTTTAGCCTAACTGGACCTAGAGACTCAACATTATTTTTGTTTGGGCTGAAAATACACTGGCGAATTTGGCAAAGCTTTTAGGCACACAATGATCTTTAAACGAGCAGACGAGGCATCGATGGAAGTCATCACTGCCTATAGCGATCAGGGGGGCTAGACTAGTTGCATTTTGACATTCGAGTCGACAAACAAAATGTATGGAAATGTTATTAGTGACAGCCCGATTTGTCGAAAGCTTGTGTCATTTCCATGCATTTTGTTTGTCGATTCGAATGTCAAAATGCAACTTGTCTAGCCCCCCTGGAATAACAAAGGCGTTGCTGATGCGTTAAATCCCCTTCAAACCGCAAAGCAATTTAAAGGAGCAATGAGTGAACAAGATTTCTACAACAGACTCCAACTAGCCAGCCAATCGGACCCGAAAAGACCACTAATTTCTCTTTAGCCATTAAAAAAAATGTATGAAATATTACAAAAAAACTCAGCAGTTAATATAGTTCTTATCTTTAGACCGGGTTTGTTTCAAGTTGTGCATCCCTTTTTCAAACTTAGAGCCTAAAAAACTTACAGCAGGGCACTTCCTTTTATGACAAAGGGATACCTAAAATTGAAAAAAAAAGTACTTAAAAAATGAAAAAGTGAATATCTATCATCGCGGGTGTACAAAAGTAAAGTTTTTTGTTTTGTTACATAACATTACGGTAAGTACATTGACTAAATATGTGTACAGAAGTGAATGTATCGAATGAAAATAATTACTGTCAGGTTATCAATCAATCTAGTGGACCTAAGTGTGATTGCTACACCTGATGCCCTGGGTTCTATGAAATTAGCAGCACCCCGGAGTCTGGATTTGTGCCCATTTATTGGCAATAGACTCGTCGCCAGTTACATGGAACTTTAACATACCGATTAGTACACCTCTTCCTTACTCTTCGGGGAATAGGTACCTACAGCTGTTTTTTATGATGGATATTTTGCGTTAACGAACATACATTTTCACATAATATATCAAAACAACTGCACCCTGAACAAATATATTCCGTGCGAGAATTGAATACAATTACCCGTAATGATAACAGAAAAAACAAGCCCTAAAATATGTTTTCAATTCAGTAGTTATAACAGGTGAACAAAGTCGCAAGTAAGGACTAGTATCACATGATCTAGCGACGCCTCTTCAAAAGATTATATATTATTATCAATTTGATACTATGCACTTTCGCAACCCAATGCATGGGTATTTTACCAAAATAATATTTGTTATCACTGGTTTGCATCATGTGCGAATTTTTGGCCATGGCTTGCGAAACTTATCATTTGACTGATTGTGTGCGGTCTTTTTGGGGTACCGTATTCATATTATGAAAACGTTCCATGGTACCTACTTCATCTAGAAATTTAAAAAAGGGATCTTAAAAGTTTTTATCTTATAGTAACTAACCGTCTTCAAGCCTTTTGTGGTGTATCTTTAAAACCGATACTAATCAAATTAATATGGGATTTTAATTTATATAGGAGGTTATATTCTATCGGACATAAAATGCGCATTTGACGGGTGTTCATAATTCTACGGCCCGGATAAGTGGGTTTAGTTGGGTAAGTGGGGCTTTTATCCAGTACGAGTCCGATACGACTCGCCGCCTCCCCGTGTGGCGGGTTATCCTGGAGATTTTCTACTATTCCAAGAAGATGCACTTCGTGACTGCGTGTAGTTCTATCTTCTGCATTTATATTAAACACGGCACCTACGGCTATTTAAGTTATAATAAGTGGTTTCATTGAAATTTGTGAGAGACAGAAGACAGACCGAGGACGTGGACCGCAAGTAAAAAGTAAAATAGTGGTTTTTCTAGGGACTTTTCGATTCAGAAGAAATTAATCCTGCAACTTTTTATTGCAAAATAAGTATTTGCATTTTTTTAAAAGACATAATACAGCAAATACTTGTCACTTAGCACTTATGGAAATATTTGTATATTAATGGGTAGTATAAGAATTCAAACGGCACAATAAATTGTACGCCTTACTAAGATGCAATAATAAAAAAGTTATGTATATTCCGTTCTATGCTCAGATCGAGCTTTCTCGAGAATTATGTAAAGTGTGATTACAAACTACAAGCTGTGTAGCCAGATAACGATTTGACAACCGTGCACGATTGCTTGAAGATTTTCCAACATTTTTTCTACGGAACCCAAAGGGCATTTTGTAGGTACAGTTGACGTATGACATGTCGACGTGGTCAGCCCACACCCTATCTTGACAGACAGCGATTGGGTGTGATTTATATACTGGGAACCTGTCGAGCGACGTCAGTATACCTCCAAGGATCAAGGGACTGAGATCGTGCAATTTACATGTAAGTTTTCATAAGTGCAGAGTTTTCTTTGCATGTTCCTTTTTGTTTAGACACATGTTTCTTGTTGCGTGGATACGTGTTGTAATGTTTGTTGTACTTTTATATTGATACGTGATTGCAAATAAAAAATATACTTCCTTGATATTAATTATGATTTACTAGATCTCTTTATGGCTGATATACAATGTTATTGGTTTAATCCGTCATAAATTAATGTCTATCACAATCTGGCTCAACTTTTTATTATGATAAGGCCCTTTCAAATTTGTTTTGGAATATTTTTCTATTGTTATTTCTAAACTGGATTGACTACAATTAAGAATGGGATCTTGATGATTTGGAACCTTTTTTGACTAAGTCTTAGTACTTGAATTTTAAATAAATTTCAATATTTTTTCTTCATTAAGATTAACTGTTACAGGATATAGTTAATTAGAATATTATTTTTTATCTATTTTCCCTTTGATATAAGTTTTATCCTAAATTTCCTGTTATGTTGACAAAATTGTGTGAATACTGTAATGCTATGTTATCTAAAGTAAATAAACTCATAGATTACGATAAAGCAGTACATCGCTGATAGTGATTCATGTGTCTAGGTAGAAATATTACTAGGTAACTTGCCGCCATATTCTTTACTTTATTCTACAAGACCAAACAACTGCCATTCATCTTTCGAAACAAACCCGTAGGAGTCTATGAATACGAAACCTATAATTTGCTGACTGTACTGTACCCAATTAGAGAATAATTCGAATAGCTTACGTCGCTATGAACCAAGATAGATAATTCTCAGGTCTAGCGATTAATTGACGAGACCCTACAAAGTTACTACTTCTACCACACGATCAAAACTCTCTTGAGAGAATTGAACCGTTTACTAAATTGTAATTTTAATTTGTCAATTTTGTTTGACATGCAATCAATCATCTCTATATTTTGCCCGACTTTTATAAGTAACACAGTTTTTGTTCTTTAGAGTATTTGGACATTGTTTCGGTTGTTAGTGCATTATATGCAGTACAACAGCGTGTAATTGTGACGTTGGCAACGAAACAAATGAGTCTTCTCTGCAACGGATCCAGATACGAAATATTTCAAATCATTTCTCTTTCAACAGATCACAAATCAAAATGGCTCTCCCCACGGTCACACTTCGCGAGCTGTCCGACGCGACCCAGGACAACACTCTAGGACCTAGCACGAAGAAGGTCGTGGAAGGGCTTCTTAACGACTACATGGACTTGCAATATGGAAAGGAGACACCATACACGACTGGTAAACAAGTCATCCCCTCTGGTACAACTGTGGACGATGTCGAAAAGTCAGCAGCAGACGAGAGTGCCACAAAGAAACTCCGCGACGTCTTTTCTCAAATTGAGAAGACGGCCAAAAGTGGAGACTTGACTCCTCTTTCGAAGAACGACGGCACTTGGGACCCTAAGCTGACGCCAGTGTTAGTCCTAGTAACCCCTAACCCTTAGAATTTAAGGTCTAGAATATGTTATGCTATTTAATTTTTATCTTATTTGTACTGTATTTGTTTAAAGATTAAAGTTATTAAATAATATAGTGTTGTGGATTTCTTACCGTGCTATTTAAAAAGCTTTTAGAAATATTTGTTACAACAGTCTTTCTTCTACTTTGTTCTTGTTACAACAGTCAATCTTAATGCCCTTCGCCTTGTTGCTACAAGGGAAACTCGCCTTAGAAATACATTTCAAGACACTTGAACGTGATACTTTTCAAGCGCCTTTACTAAGTTCATAGCTAGTACCAAGATGTCGCTATATGTGGTAAAACATATTGCATTGTTTTACTCAGGCGCTTGATACAATTTGTTACATAAAAAAAAATAGAATTCGTGTCTATTTTCATAATTTACGAAACTGCCTGAGTACCCGTATCTATTTGTATTTACCACATCAGGCATATTTCTTTTCGAGAATGCGTTCCTAGATTATGTCTTCCGAAAATGCGTTTGGTAAGACATCACTGGCCGATATAGTTCAAGTAAACGATGATAGATGGAGTTGTTAGTCTACTATTTCTGAGCAAGTCGGAATTTGTAGGGATTTTATTGTTGTTGTGGAGAAGGTTTTGAATTCTATCATCATGCTTGAAGAGAAAAGGCAAATGCTGTTTTTAGTCGGTAAAATTGTTTTTTTTTTATCTTGAGGCTCTGAGTAAGTGGTCGAACAAACTGTTCACGTCATGATCGTGGTGAATGTTTCCCATTCCATGTCCATTACGCATAGGGCAATTGATGGCAATTGCGGTTCTTAGTCGGTATCAGTCCGATATACCCTGGCGCCTACCAGGTGGCGGGGATCCATGATCTATGAAAAGTTTGAACAAAGTGTTATCAGGGTTATATGAAATTCTCAGTCGCAGCTAGGAGAGCTAAATATACGGGACCTAAATATACGGGAGAACCGGGTGTACGTACATTATTACACCTCTGCCTAATCTTTCAAGGGATACAGGCGATGGTATAAATAAAATCAACCTTCGTAGTAGCCATTACACTATAAATATACTTAAACAATATGTTCAGTTTATCCCGTTTGGTTTGCTTAAAGTGCAATTGTACATGGTCCTTGGCTATGGCTTTAATTATAAAGAATGTAAAATTCAAAATTCATAATATTTTATTTCAATTAGACCATATAAATAGGTACTTTTGAAACGTTAAACTAGTTGCACGGTTCCAAAAAAAGTCGGTCTTATGGAGAAGAGCCGGCAAGAAACTCCATAGATACTCTTTTAAAATATATATATATGTGTGGTAACAGTAACAATTGTTGTGAATAGTAATGAGGATGATGCAGCTTGATGTGTAGTTGTCTAATTTAAAGTTCCTAAATCACTTAAATGTTTCCTGAGACACTTTTTATTCATGATACGTTAGAACCTGGTATACGAATAATGTAAACAAAATATATATTAGGTATGTTAAAATTTTACTTTAGGTAGTAGTAGTAGTACCTATAGTAAAATGTATCTTATCAATAATAGACTCCAATAAATTAAAACTAGCATATAAAGTAGCTTATCTTTTATTACTAGATTGTACTCAATATTATTTACAACGGATTACCAAAACAATGACTGGCTATCTATCATTTTATAATTTAACTTTTGCACATCAAATTAATTCGGCATATTGTGGAAAACCTTCACGGAGAACACAAGTGAGTCTTTGATCAATTCTTTCTGAAATCTTTGACAAATTTGACGGCGTGTCAAAAACTTCAGTATTCAGATTGCAGTTCATTAATTTGGTTGATCAAAATATTGTTTTAAAAGATTATACTAATTTTAGGTTGAAAATGAAGGTGCTATTACTGACCCTGTTTGTCGCGGCTGTGACCGCCGTACCCCTGCCTAAGGACAATGGAAACCCCGTGGAGTTCATTGTGAATGGAGTCCCAGATGGCGTGCCTTTGGAGATCAGCGATATTTTGGACATCAAGGTTAAGCAACACGTTGGTGGACAAGTGGTAGCTGCTACGAACCTGCTGCACCCTTACACTGCTGTTGGTATCGCCGAGGCTGCTGCTGCTGCCGCTCTAGAAGAAGCCCAAGCTCTGCCTACGCCAGTTGTTCTGCCCGAGGCTGCTCTTCCAGAGGTCGCTCTCCCCGTTCCTGAGCCCGTGGTCCTGCCTGCCCCAGTCGCTCCTGAAGTTGTAGTCCCCGAGCCTGTGGTACTGCCTGCCCCCGTTGCCCCCGAAGTCATTGTTCCTGAACCAGTTGTGCTTCCTGCCCCTGTCCTCCCAGAAGTTGTTATCCCAGAGCCTGTTGTGCTTCCATCTCCCGCTGCCCCAGAGGTGGTTGTCCCTAATCCTGTAGTATTGCCTTCTCCTGCTTCCCCTGAAGTCTTTGTCCCTGTCCCTGAGCCTGTGGCTCTGCCTGCCCCCGTCGCCCCCGAGGTTGTAGTACCTGAATCCGTGGTGCTACCTGCACCCGTTGCCCCCGAAGTTGTTATCCCCGACCCTGTAGTGCTGCCTGCACCCGTTGCCCCCGAAGTGGTTATTCCCGACCCTGTGGTGCTCCCTGCACCAGTTGCCCCCGAAGTGGTTATTCCCGACCCTGTGGTGCTCCCTGCACCCGTTGCCCCCGAAGTTGTTATCCCCGACCCTGTAGTGCTGCCTGCACCCGTTGCCCCCGAAGTTGTAGAACAGCCAGAACAGCTGCCCGTTGCTGCTCCTCAGTACCCTGGTGGTGAATTGTACAATGACGGACTCGTCCAAGTTCAGTACAACGGCCCCGAGGAGCCCAGCGTGCTGTCGACCCTTCAGTCCTGGCTCAACATTGTCCTGAACTACTTCAGCGACTCGGTCCAGACTTCCCAGACGATCGTGTAAGCTATTAGACTTTAAAATTTTGTACTAAGAATACCTATATCTGAAGATGTTTGTGGTAGTTTTATTTTTCGATTCTTGTATTGTTTCTATGTGTTAATCTTTATTATCTTTGTTATGTGTATTACAATTTTAAGGAAAGAAGTTGAAATAAACTATCAAATCATTTAGATATTAATGGTTGTTTTGAGTTCCTGATTTTATATAACGTAGCTTCCCGCCAGCTTTTTCCCCGGGTTTGCAACATTTTTCATTGCTACTTCACTCCTATTAGTGCGTGATGGCCTATATAGCCTATAGCCTTCCCCGGTAAATAGACTATCTAAAGCTTAAAGAATTTTTCAAATCGGTCCAGTAGTTTCGGAACCTATTAATAAACAAACAATCAAATCTTTCCTCTTTATAATATTAGTACAGATATGTACGTACTATCATCACTCTGTTACCCCTGAAGGGCTAGGCATACATGTACTGCCATAGCACTTCATCGATATGTTTTAGGTCCCATCTAGTGTAATAATGAGTCAGCGTATTGCCATTAATTTGATATAAACTGAGCAGTGTTATTGGCTTTTTCTAGGAAATTTTCAGTAGCAGCTCGGAGTTTGGAGTTGTGCCCAGTTTGTGGCAATAGGTTAGCCCCCTACTATATAGCAACCTCTTCGTGGCACCGGTTATTGAAAAGTTGTGCAGACCACTTATCGTGGTATGGACATGTCAGGCGTAGAAGTGGAGAGCATATTACCAAAAAGGCATGACCATGAACTTTGACGAAGACCAAAGAAAGGATGGATGGATTGTGTGAGAAGTAATATGTCCACAAAGTGAATAAAATTACGGAATGACGGCTATATAATAGAGATGTATGATACTGCGCCGATCCCAAGTGAATTGGGATAAGAGCAGGAGGATTATGATGAAATCCTCTGCACAAGCCATCAGGGAATACAGGCGTTATGTTATGTTATAACTGTTAAGTTGTGCACCTGTTGTATTTAAGTTCAGAAAGTTTATTGACGGCTAACTCCCAGAGTTATGTAAAACACTAACATTTAGGGTAGAGTTCATGAAAATCGCAGTAACAAAGTGGCATGCGTTGTTATAAACTATACAAGTATTTGCTGAACCGACTCAGGGGCTTGCACGGGCCTCCAACTCGCTCCAACTTCACTTAGGCAGCTCGTTATAACAAAGTTGAGTAGTCCCAGTTACAAAATGATGGCCACTATTATATTTAATGGTTTAGTATGCAACGCCTAGGAAACTGTTTAAATTTTTGTGTACTTCCAAGAATACTAATGCTGGGGGATGCGGTTTTAAAATTAGTTCCTGCTTCCAAGAATCTTTTAGATGCTGTTGAGAGGAATTGAAGTAATACTATTATGTTAATGAGCACATTAGCAAAGAGGTGCGCTTAAATAGAGTGGTTCTTAGGTGACACCAGTTTTTTTAGGTAGGTCTACATTTTACCCATTTTCAAAATAGTTTTGATGAAGAGACTTGAGTCCGAGTAACTTTGAATTGGCGTGAGGAGTTTAGCGATCTTTTTTTACTACTCCTAACTATCTCGTTGATATAGTGGTCCCAAGCACGACTGCTACGCTAGAGGTCCTGGATTCGATTCCAGGGTCGAGCTGTGTTGTTGGGTTTTCTGTAAAATGTCCAGTCTGGATTTGTGCATGGTTGATGGCAATAGGCTCGATATATTGGGACCTAAACATACCGTTGAACTGTGGGATGACTTAACCCTTTAGGGAATACACCCGTGATGGTATGTATACTAAAATGATATCTACATAAGCTATAATTTATAAATATATCGTAGACAAAGTCGCGTGCGGGTGCTAGTCTTCCATAATCACAAGTCGTCAGGTGCAGGTTCGGGCCGGGCACTGCGGTGTAATCGACCACGCCGCGGCCGCTCGGTGGCGTGCAGAGCGCTCGCGTGTCACAAATGCGTGCCACTTTCTACTTTGTTTGTGATTCTTAAAAAACCTATTAAAACCAACACACCACTGACCCACGACCATCGGAGACTACTTGTATGTATATGTATTTGCCGCGATATTTGGTTAGATTTTTTTAAAGCAACGTTTTGGTCGAAAATCTGTTCGAAGGGAACGTTTATTCAACTCAAATTATTTTATGATAGGTAGGTACAGTTCGCGCCAAACTTATTGTCCGGGTTGAAGTCGGCACGAGCTAGCTTTAACCCTACCGTAAAAATCGGAGGAAGTAAAATATTGGATTAAAATGATTTAAAACGACAGCCGACGACTTGAGCTTTAGTTTTTATTTATTACAATACAATATTTTCCTTTCTCCGATTTTTACGGCCGGGTTAAGGTTAGGTCGTGCCAACTCAAACCCGGACAATAAGTTTGGCGAGAGCTGTACAGTACTCGCGGTAAACCCTGGCGGCCGGAGTGAAGTTAGCCGTTTAGTTGTGCAGTACACAATGTTTTTCCTAAATATGCCATTGTGCATTCAAACGGCCAACTTCAGCCCGGCGAGCTATGCAGTGCGTATGTGTACTTAATACTTTAAAAGACATGAACAGCCTGATGTTTCGGTACTGAACCACTTCACCACCTGGTTGTGTGTTCGGTTAGATGGTCATGGAGGTCGCGGTCCATCCGTGGATGGGTAAAAGTTTTGGGACTCTTTAACCTCTTTACGCTACGGAGACGTGTCGGCTCCGGTTATATCAGATACTAAACTTAGTTATTATTAGCGTGTCATGTGATGGATAGTGGAACAAAAGGTTTTTTCAATAAAAACAACCGTGCAATTCATATTTTATATTTAATGTAAAATATGAATGCAATCAAAGAACCACACAAAAATAGTAATATGGTTAAATCGAAACATTTATGAATGTGCACATGGATAATATAGCTAATGTACTTAAACTTAGCAATTCTCAGCGCATGAACAGGCGCACGTTCCGTTTTACACAAAGAAACAAGTTTGTTTTATAATTAACTAGCTTTCCGCCAGCGGATTCGCCCGCGTAGTTCGTGCATTTCTTATAAATTACATCCCCTATTCCAACCCTTACAGCTCTTTTTTCGCATTAAAAAGTAGATTATGTCCTTTCTCAGGCTCTAGACTATCTGTGTACCAAGTTTAATTTAAATCAGTTCAGTAGTTTTAGCATGAAAGCCAGTCAGACAGACAGACAGAGTTACTTTCGCATTTATAAAATGAGTAAGGATTAGAAGGGGGATGAATTGAATTGATTTCAATTCAATTTCTTTTGAAATTGATTTAAATTCAAAATGTTTTTATTTCAAATATTATTTTTGAGAAATGTTTTTGTCAAAAGCGCCTGCGACTATCACGAGAATTCATGTTATCTGTCGTAGCACGTCGTAGCGTTGACGTAGCCGCGTAGTTTATTGTAGCACTCGACTACGGAGGCCCGCGCTACAGATAAAGGACAATGCGCCTTTATTGAGGTCTTACTTTTATTATTAACAGAATATTTCTATAAAATAGGTTTATAAAAAATTCGTCGTTTACTCAAAATAATAATTCCAATTCCTACATAAAATCAAGGCTACGATAATTTGATAGCTTATTTTTTATTAAAGCGTTTGTCGAACTGATTCAGTTTATTACTACTGTTAGTTTAGATACTGTCCAGTTAATTCATATTATAAAGGTACAAGGCAAAGGATCAATAGTAACTTTTAAATCGACTTTGTGACCTAGAAAACGACTGTATCGCGTTTTCAGAAAACCGTTGACCGCATCGTATTCGATCGAGTTAACTTTTTACTTTCACGAAACGTACGCGCCGTGAATCGATAGGGAGTGCGGCCGTCGCGGCTGCAGGCAGCGGCACGACAATTATTGTGCCGGCGGTAGCGCGAATTTAGGGCATCGGCGCGGCGGCGCGGACAACCCCGCCCGGCGCCCGGGCCAGTCCGCGACGCGCCCCGCGCCGGCCGCCCGTGTGCCGAGTCCGCGCCCTGCTCCTGCCATGCGCCCGCCGCGCGCGCCGCGCGTGCCGCGTCCGCCGCGCCGAGCCGGCGTCGCACGCGCCCCCACGCCCGCCTAGCTCGCCTCGCGGACTTAACATGTTGCCAGTGTTGTGATCGCGGTCACAGGTGAGCATTTTTGAAGTGAAACTTTCAAGTTTTAATGTGAAATCGAATGAACTTTGCTTCGACGAGATCGATATTTGTTGGTGAGTCGTATTACTGATACATTATTTATTATTGGACCTTTAATTTGGACTGTTAACCCTAATAATAGATTTAGGACGGCGTGTATTCTCTGCGCGGGGTATGTAAATTTTCTTTAGTGAAAGTTTACGAGCGCGATATGGTTATGTGTGATGGCACGCGGGATAGCCTATGATGAGTATCCTGACCTACTTCAATAGTGCAGATCGATGACGACATCATTTGACGTAACGATACATTGGTAGGCACAACACTGGCCCTTGTATATACAATAAGGACCGCGCGGCCGCGCTGCGATAAAGGTAAAAGGTCAGGAAGTCCAAACTATAGTTCATTACTACTAATACTGCAGATGTCTATCAAAATTATTAATGTACCTAGCTAAATTATTTATAATATTCCTTTTAAATGAATATTATTTAAACAACAACCTACATCAAGAGATAATACCGAATTAACAATGATATTTTAAATGTGAAACTCATATTCAATAATGTTTATAATATTCAATTAAAAAATTTCCAAACTTATTAGAACATTAAATAGTTGCGCCCTGTTTCGCTCGCTCACTTTATATTAAAGTTCGGTCCGGTCAAAGGAATTCTTACTCCGTATACATTAACACTACATCTACACACACATGCACACATATTCAACACAAAGTTGTTTTCAGAGCATCCTTTCAATTTCCTTGTTTTCGACTTCAGCGACCACGGGCTGAATGAACACCAAAATACACTCTTTCTATTTTTCAAAATGTTATTTCCTAACGTTTGTTTGGCGGCGGCCGATCCAGAGATTGGACAAAACTGGAGCAAACAAAGAAACTTGTTTTGAACCTAGGCATTCTACACGAGGCGTATAATGAAAGAATATTTTCTTACTTTGCTAGAATTTTTTCTGGTTCAGCGATTAATACTTATTCAAATTTATTCTTTTTAAATGAAGTCATAATTACAGCTTCTAACTTAAAAAAAATCTCCGGAGTAACAACGATAAGCACTTTAAAAAAAAATATTACTCTGTAATTATACTATTATATTAAATTATGTTATAATTATATTATATTATGTAATTATATGATTATATTATAATTTCCAAAAGATTCATAAAAAGAATCACTCGCTATTGCTTTGGCTTAGAAAGTACAACGCATGAAACCGAATCCCAATGCATAGCGTTGTATCAAAATTTAAATCGGTAAAGAATTTTCGAAAACATCTTTTAAAATTTTATTATATAAACTCTCAGCACCCGTTTGAATACCTATTTGTTATCTAAGTAAATACAAACATACAATTATTATAATTAGGTATATATTATTCACCTACCACATTTTAATGTCGTTTAAATCGTAATATTTTTTATTAACTGTGCATCGTGGGCGCTCATTTTCCGCACCACAGTTTCATTAATGGTGTAAGAATGCTTAGAGGACGAACAAACAAAGAAACAAATAATTATTCATCATTGAAACTGCATAACACCTACTCCCGCTATATATCTCTTTGTCTAAATCTACAAAGTTTTCCCGTAAATCGTCAATACTTTTCCAAAGCTTTTCTTAAACACATTATGTGGCTCCATTCAGGCATATTTAATTACCAACTAGGTATTGTTATTAACTTAAAATTTAAACAAAGACTCTAAGAAGACTTGTTGGGAAATTTATGAAATTTTCCAAGTATTTAATTAGAAGTTTTGTAAGAAAAACAAAACCTCCACGATCCGATTCATCAGAGTAAAGTTTGGAAAGTTCAGTGAAGCCGACACTTTATTGGTTTAGTCTCAAATAACTGCTAATTCAGGGAATTATCGGATTACATACCATCACGCCTGTATTCCCCGACAGGTTGTGCAGAGGTGTACTTTTGTACGTATACAGTTGAAAAAATGAAAAAAAAAAAAATGAAAAAATATTTATTTAAACATACAAATCAGTCAATTAAAAAGCTTTAAACTGAGATTAAGATAAGCATTAAATTTGTACATCGACTTTAGTCACTAGGTGTATTTGCCATGGTCCCCACACTAGGCAAGGCCTGTATCGTGGGGGACTATATGTCGTGTCGTCGGTATATACACATAACATATATCGTCGTATAACTAGGCATAAATCCAGACTTCGATCTGCTACAGAAAAACCCAATAACAATTTACTCGACCTGGGAATCAAAACCAAGACCTCGACAGTAGCAGTCGGCCTTAGGACCACAAGGCTTACGAGGCAGGACTTGAGTAAATTATTTATAAAAGGAAAGGTGATTGACTGCCTAATTTATCAAAGCGCAGCTCGAACCACGGATTGGGCTGAATTTTGGCACACATTGACTTGTTAAAGTGTGCTTGAAAGACCCATTTGCAAAAATAAATATTTACTTTCAAGGGATTTTGGGAAATTCCCACGGATTGGGAGAATTTTCGAAACGCGGGGTACAGCTAATTATTCATTTGGGATTATAAGATGATGTTCCTACCGGCTTGGCTGGCTCCCACAATGACTCGGCATAATACCATACAAACAGAATCATACTAAATAACAGTGCTGAGATATTTTATTTGACAAGAGTCCATTGAATCCCCTTAGTGTCGTTAGCTATACGTAGAAGGCCGTGATGCAGCTTTCATCCAAGCTGCATCATTGTATCTTTAACAAGACACTCAAATATATAATACATTCCATCACATTCACAGTTCGCCGGGATGTTTAATAATTTAGATAATATGGAGCGAGCCTATTTCCATTACCCGGGCACAACTCCAAACCCTACTTCCGACCTGGGAATCGAACCCAGGACATCGAGCGTTGCAGTCGCGTTGAGGACCACGAGGCTAATAAGCATTTTATTTTTACTTACCAACCTACCATGCCTTTGTACTTTGAATATTTTTATAAAAAAACAAAATTTGTAAAAGTAATCCTCCTAATTGCTGTTAACTAGTTATGCGCCTGTACCTAGAACAACGGCAACATTGCTACGTTGAATGGCAATGCTAATTTATAGATTACTAGCTTTCCGCCAGCGGCTTCGCCCGCTATCCCACGGGAACCATACATTTTACCGGGATGAAAAGTAACCTATGTGTTATTCCAGACTAAAATCTATCTCTGTGCCAAATTTCAACCAGTACCGTACCGTACCGTTCAGTAGTTTTCGCGTGAAAGAGTAATAAACATCCATCCATCCATCCATCCATCCTCACAAACTTTCACATTTATAATATTAGTAAGAATAAGATGTGACTACCTCGGCTGCTGAGTGTGAGGTCACGGGTTAAATACCCAAGTCGGGTAAAACAGTCCGGACTTTGTATTTGTATCTGGTTAATCTCAATATTTTTACCGAAGTAATTTAAATACCTGTCGTGAAAGCACGTTTCAACAATCATTTCACGATAACTAAATTTCCGGGAAAATGAGGTAAGAGTTAGGAATAAGTGACTAACTTATTTTACTATAAGCAGTTGTTTGGGATTTTATTACAACTTTCAGCGTTATTTCACCATGATACAGATATAGCACGTGCCCCCGCCCTTCTCGACCATTGCTTCTTATTGGGAGGTTGCTAAACATTACATTATATTTTCTCTTCGCTTGGCGAGAGAGTGAGAGTAAGAAGTTGCCGCTCACCATGCGTCATATGAAAGCTCAAGGTCACTCGCGCAGAGAGCTATGCTTGGTATTTCTGAACGTGACGAGGAAATACATACATGAACCAAAGTTGTTGACATAGCTCAAAGAATAAGCAAGCTGAGTGGCAGTGGGTGGGGCACAGCTCGTAGAACTAATAGCCGCTGGGGCAGCTTGTTCTCGATTGGAGATCACGCACCGGAAAGCGCAGCGTGGGTCGGCCTCCAACGAGATGGAGGGATCACCTGATAAAGGTCGCTGGGAGTAATCGTATGCAGGCGCTATATATATAACTGGGCAATATCAACACGTTCTTTTTGCATTGATAATGGAAAAAGTAATTAGTATCTTAGTTTCATAATCATTACATTAGCAAGCTAGATCTCCAAACCTATCAACAAAATATTTAAACAAATAAACCAACCAATAGCAAAAAGCGCAAAATATGAATGATACAACATAATATCGGAAAATATTTTGTGTATTTTTGGAAGGGACAACCAAAGAAGCGTATTATATTTGTTTGTAATTAGACCAAGCTTGCGGGGACAAGCTATTTGTAATATTACAATTTTTTTCCATCATACCGTTGAATAAAAAGATGTGTCAGTGTATTACAAGATTTCTCAATATCACTGATTAAATATCTTACTATAAATCCATATGCACATCGCCCTATCCAGTTTATCCAACTGATCACAGCAGGGTGTTAGCTTTCAGATCCGGTGAGCTTATCTCCGCGCAAAACCCCTAAGTCGCGTCGTATGGGCTGACTGGAACGAGCCAACCCTATTTGTGATCCGAACTTTAACAGATTAGGACTCGCCATCACGCTTGTATCCCCTGAAGGGTTGAGGCAGAGATACTACAGATGTACACTCACCGTTCGCCAGTTTAAAGTTCTATTAATAAATGCCCTGTTGTTGACAAAGTACCGAGGTTTAGGGGAATTCTCACGGGATCTATCTCGTGATCAAAGCGGGCACAGCTATCTTATGGAAACCATTGATTATAAAGGTGCAATGTACCGTTTCAGATTTGATTTTGAGCATTACATTACAGTATTGCCTTCTTGACATGAAAACATTCGCCTGTAATGTAACATTAGATTCGATTTTAAGCGCGTCCGCCACATGCTCAATTATAGAGATGCGCATCATATCAAAATATTACACATTGTATCATCAAGTTGCGCATTGAATGCTCGGTGCTTTTCACTCACCAACGTAATGCTCGAATTTGTAACATTACAGTTTGAGCACTATTATGCTCGACTCTTGCTCTCTGACAACAAACGCTTTAAGTGAGGGAGCACCTTAATCTATTGAAATGTATACACTTAATTCTTTATCGGTTAGAGCTATACCTTACAAAATATAAAATTCCGCGTACTTAAATTCCTTATAAAAATCGTATGTTACGCATAACTTATCACTCAAGGCACATCGGCTCCGAACTCACGCGCCACAGCCTAATATTAATATACAGTAAATTTTACACCCTCCCTAAATCCCCCGGATTGATTGCTGTAAAACTGTTAGGGTGTGTATGTATACTTACGCTGTGAAATTTACTAAAAGATTGAGGCTGAAAATTTGGTAATAAAATGAACTAGATGAGAGTCATCATCGTAGGCTTTTTCCAATACTTAAATTGCGTTACACTGACTATACTTTTTATTTTAATTTTATTTTTTATTTTAATTTTATTATTATATTTATTTTCACGAAGCGACCCTATTGTGTCATCAGCAAAATTTGTAATGGATGTAGCAAGACTATAACGAGTGCTAAGTTGCGTATATTTTATTTGATGTGACCGGTCTCAAATCCAAACTCTTGAGCTGTTAGGTACTGAGAATTTCATATAAAAACACAATACTTAATACTATGCTCAACCAAACAATAAAACCCAGGAACTCAAGCGTAGCACTGAAGTTTACGACTACGAAACTAATGAGACAGTTAAACAATATCAATACAAAAGTAACTCACAAATTCCACATTTGTTTCAGGACAACACTTTAGAATCATTTTGAACTACAAGAAATAAATATAAAAAAATCCAAGGAAAACTATGGGCTATCAAGTTTATTTATTGGGCACCCAACTTAATATTTTATGAGCAATAAAGTTAATAAAAATCAATAACAGCTGGCTATAAACAATTTATATGTCGTCTAGCCGATGTGGTTCAAAGTTGTGTTGAAACAGGTACGACCTTAAAACCTTTTGGGGGATTGTAAGAGTAGGGAAACCCGCAGGCAGTGTTGTGACACTAGATAGGAAATTCAACGACACTGTTGATAACAACACGTAGGCCATAGAAACATTAGTTCCGTGAGGGAATCGATCTAGTGACCGATTCATATCTAATCTAATTAAAACTGCGTAAAGACAGTACCATACCACCGTATTCTCCGAAGGGGTAAGCAGAGGCGTACTAATGTACACCCACATTTCGGCTGTGTTTAGGTCCCATGTAATAGGGGGCGAGCCTACTGCCATCACCCTTGCACAAATCCAGACTCCGAGCTGCTACTGGGAATTTCTCAGAAAACCCAACAACACTTGACGTCTGTGGTCTAGTGGTTCGAGTACCGGACTGCTGATCACGAGGTCGTGGGTTCGATTCCCACAAGACACAAATGTCTGGGTGTTTCCTATGTATAATAAGTATGTATTTACAAAAAAAAAGTATATAAGTATTATATCCATTGTCTAGTACCCATAGCACAAGCTCTGCTTAGTTTGGGACTAGATGGTGCTGTGTAAAAATGCCCAAAAAAAAAACTGCTGGACCCGATCGAACTTAGGACCTCTAGCGTAGCAGTCGCGCGTGGGACCACTAGACCAACGAGGCAGTCAAAAAAATACTGAGACTATTTAACTGAATACGTATCTACGCTTTTTATATTACTTAACTGCTACACTAAACATGCAATACTAAAATTGAAATGAAATTCAAACTGCAGGTTTACGAATAAATAGTTCCAATATTGTACAAAGATCTATAAGTTTTGTCACTCTAGTATGTGGGAACAATGGCCACAGACAAAAGGTCACAGATAAGCTAGCAATGTAAACTCACTGCATACGGTATGCAGATCCAATTTTCTAATAGAGTAGTCGGCTTTAGAATAGAATACTGTTCCTATTTTCACTAGAGCACAATAAAATGCTATTTTTATTTTGGAGTCAAAGAAAAGAACGTAGCCTTTCGCATTGAGGTTATAATGATATGTAGGTAATAGATACGGTTTACGGTTTAAGAAATTTATTTCACTCAAAAAGAATACAATTATTCACTTCTATGAGGAAAAACATATTAATATAACGAATATTATATTATAAACATATTAATATTATATTAATATACGATATAACGAATTGTGTTGGTGCTTCATAATTTTATGACAAAACTAGCCTGCCAGCGGCTTCGCCCGCGTGGTGAAGGTATATCTTGTATCCCACGGGAACCATACATTTTACTGGGATAAAAAGTATATGCTATTCCAGACAATAATCTATCTCTGTGCCAAATTTCATCCAGATTCGATCAGCCGTTCTGGCGTGATTGCGTAACAAACATCCATCCATACACCCAAACTTTTACATTTATAGTATTAGTAAGATAAAAGCGAGTAATATACATGTTTACTGTGTAAGTGATCCTTATCTTGAATTTACCACTAACAAGCACGTAGTAGTGGCACAGAGTTCAAATCAATAGTATCTGCAACGGGTGAATCCTGGCTTTACAGAGTTATAGCTACTCACGAAAGCCTAGTACGAGAATACTTAATACAGCAGTGGTTATCAGAGAAAAGTGTGAGTTCACTTAGCGAAACATGTAAGCACGTTTACAGTGGCTGGTGTATCTTATACATTAATCTTTAAGGTCGGTGAGTAGTTTTCGCTGACTCGGCAAGTTCCGAGTTTTCGTAAATATTACGAGGCTTTTATTGTACGAGGGTTAAGTAACATGAAACGTCATTTGGGTATGTCAAATATATTTTGTTGTAGCTACACTCTTTTCTGAATTGAAATGATTGAAACAGAATGGTTTTATACTCTTTGTGTCGAACTCAGTCGTCACGTCTCAGTCACGTCACAACGTAGTCATCATTAGCTAATAGAGACCTAGTATATCTTAGTACACTGACAACAAACTCAAGTATGGAAAAATAGGACGTTGATGTCAATGTCAAAATCTCATGGAATAGCTACATTATTTTATTTAGGAAGCTACATAGTTTATCTCTAGTCTTAAGGCTAGCAACTCATCAGCAATTCCTGCGGCCAATGTCCATGGGCGGCCATGCGTTTATGGAAACCGTTCCAGTATTCGGAACTCCAGTACCTTTGAGATAAAAACTCCCTTAGTATTCAGAAGTCCAGTATTTATGAGCTTCGGAAGGGATTATTAGCATTAATTCACATTAAGTAACATAAAACCATCAGCCCCGTCATCTCCTTCGTGTTAGGTTGCTTTAAACCCTTTACAAAGAAATAAGAGTTGTTACGAAATGCAAGTTGCCATATACAAAATGAAAAATCAGTGTTGCTACAGTAAATAAAGAAGTACAGCAATAAACAAAGTGATATCAGAGTAATATGAATAAATGTAATGTACCTAGTTTAGCTACCACTGTAAACATGGAAACATATTTCTTGGAATATGCATTTCCTTGTCAAGGAAATTTGCAACTTGAGGAGGTAGTGGGATTGTGTGTAGCACTATATACACTAGATCTTGTTAGAGAGAGATGTTCCTGGAACAAAGGATGCGCAGACAAACTGGATGTTCTCGGAAATCAACTATCCAGTTCTATCTGTTGCATACATCCTGTCAATTAAGGCATATATCTCAGAAAATCCAATAGGATACGTCTGTGCTAGTAACAGCTATTCATTGTAGTCTTAGCCCCTTGATATCGCAATTTTAGTTTGCATTGCATTATGAATAAATATAAAAACAATAAATCAAAGGTTTAGGCAAAAGTGTATTAATTCGACGTACATCCACAATTAGGCCAGTGGTAATTAGGAGACAGGTACGCTAGAGGATGGATTTTCAAAAAATCCCAGTTTCCCAAAATTTGGATTTGGATGCTGGCAATATCCCTTATATAAATGTGAGCGTACCGCAGCACCCCTCTGGTTATTCCTTTGGAAATACAGGCGTCATGGTACCTATGTTATGATTAATTATAAACGATGGTATTGACACAACAATGCTTACAATCCTAAACGCTGTTATAGTTGCCGGCAAATAACTTGACCCAAAATGGCGGATGGGCAAACTTTCTCCCTCTCCGTTGTCGGTCGCAACTGCAGCGTTTACGTTAACGATTCACGACGCACATTACATATTCCGATATCTGTTCCTAGCTCAATGTTTTACGATATATACTCGTACATATTACATACAGTTACCCTCCAGCTACCAAATCTTTTCTTGACGCGGACTCGCGGATGTTTTGTGATGTTAAAATATGCACAGGGTTGCGAAAGCTCCTTCTTCGTTCAGTCTAAGTTTGGTGTGGTATTTTGTTTGGATAATTACATTGGCGTTATGTTGAGAGTTAGCTTTGTTCATAAACGTGTTTACTCCTTTTTTTACATAAGTTTTGTTGTGGAGCAAGGCCGGATCGAGCTAAAAAAGGTCGAGAGAAAAAAGTCGAGCCAGAACAGGCTGCGAAATTAACTTATTTAGCTAGATAATTAGTTAGGATTAGTCTTCTTATATCACACATTTTTTTCTATATAACAAATAACTTGTCCGTGATCGATCTAGGCCCAGATCAGCGCTTGCAACCTAAAAATAAATAAATATTCTGCTACATTTTTACACAGCACCAACTAGTCCCAAACTATGCCGAGCTTGTGCTTGTATGATGTGACTAAAACTAGATGACTCATGGACCTGGAATATCTATTTAATATTTGTTCCGTGCGGCAATCGAACCCACTACCAGTGCTGTGGCACAGAAGCCGATCGTTGGGCCGCCGATCTTTAAATTATGCACTATATACGAATTACTTTAGGCAACTTTAGGCTAGCCGTACGTCGTACGTCCACGATAAATAAAAAGAAAGCACAATAAAAAAAACATAAACGCCTACAACTGAATTAAAAAGAAACCCAGCAAATAACAAAATAAACGCGTTCAAGAAAGTGTGCAACATTAAAATTCATTATTTTTTGTTTGGCCGTTTATACCCGTCAGGGTGAGTAGGGGAAAGGTCGACTGTGACGTATTGTATTATAAACAGACCGGTCCATTTGTAAGACCCCTAACTCCCCTAAGCTTGGGTAAAATAGAGGCTTCTATGATAACAAAAAACGGAAATATTGTATACATACAATGTATTCTTATTTTGTTACGATTTTCCTGTATCACCGTTTATTTCTATTTTATTTATGCAGGTAAATGTATTTAGAGATTTGTTACCATTAGGGCGGTATTGTTTCTTATCGGATCCTTGTAAAGGATCCAAAATACCTGTTGTTTATCCAAAATACCTGCTTGACTTGTTCATTTTGTAAGGTATAAAAATAAGGCTAGGATTGGGTATTATTGGGTAACAAAATTAATCTTTCGTGTAAGTTATAGGTTTGCTTTAGGGGTTTGTTATTTGGTGACATAATACCTAATTAGCTATATAGCTAATACTAAATATTCCATGTCTTGTAGGTACTTGATTTCAATATAATTTTCGTTTATATGTATATAGTCTTCTATATAAAAAGAAATGAATCACTAAATGTGTTGCTGAGCGCAAAACTCGAGAACGGCTGAACCGATTTGGCTGATTTCTTTTTTGCTGTGTTTGATGAAGTCTGAGGAAGGTTCTTGTGGAGAGAAAAGACGTAAAACATACGAGGGAAAAAGTAAAAACAGGGAAACGCAGGCGAAGCTGTGCTAGTTTGTCATGAAATAATGCCGGTAGACTCTAGTCATATTTTTAAATGATCTATCCATGTATTAATTTTCCTCCCGTAGTGGATATGATAACGTATAGGCTGGTTACCTGTTGCCACTTACCCCGTAAAGTTTGCACTACATCTCAGTTGAAACGTTTAGCGAATATTTGACTAAACTAGCCAAACTTAAAATTTTCAGCATTTTTGCACATAGCGCTTAACTTTGCATATTTAGTTGGTAGGAGGTTCCGTTTAGATTTTTAAATAACTAAGCAATAAGCATACTATAACGCCGATAATCTCCAAAGGGCTAGGCAGAGGTGTCGGTTCTAATGTACACTCACTGTTTGGTATGTTTGGATCCCATTATAGTGCGAGAATATTTCTACTAACTGGCCACAAATGGCGACTCTGGGTTACTAATGAGAATTTCTTAGTAAAATTCGATAGTATTTTGCTCTAAAATAGAACTTAGAACCTGGGCTCAGTAGCCGCTTTTGACTACTGAATCTATACCACAAAACACCCCACAATAGGAAAACCATATATTGCTGATTTTTTTAAGACTGCTATGTTTGGCTTGCATCTCACGCCAGTGACGTCACATTTATGCTGACGTACATTGCGCAAGAAAAATTACACGACGACGTCATAGCAGCGACGTGGGAGACAAAGCTGAAAGACATTATGCATTCCGAAGAGGTGCCAAGTAGAGCCGTGGGAATACTTGGATGAGAGAGTACCTTTTGTGTGATACTTTGATCTTAATTGGCACGCCATAAAAGCGTTTTTTAAATGTTTTACCACTTTCTAGAGCGTTCCTGTTATTTGCCATATTATAAATTTTGTTGGTTCCATTTTTGAATTTGTCCGGCAATAAGCGGCTATCTAGAGGTGGTGTTTATTTCCAGATTCGTATCTATGTTTTGTTTTTAGGAATCATAATACTCAATAATACATAGCTTCACGCCTATTTCCCATAAGGGTAGGCAGAGACTATAGATTTCCAGGTATTTATTATTTATTGTTAGGTATCTCTTACAATATAATACATTCTGGAATTTAACTCGACACTGCGACTGCAGCCGAGCCAGTCTTTGGCTAGGCCGATCAGTGTTATTGGGGTTTTCTATGAAATTCCCAATAGCAGCAGTTTGGATTTGTATCCCTATTATATGGCACTGAAACATACTGGCAAACTGCAGATGTATAGCAGTATATCACTACCAAGCCTTTCAAGAAATACACTGCGTGAGTGTTATAAAGTTTTAAAATTTTTGAACTTGCTTCTTTTCTCCACTTTAAAAAACTAACTACAGTAGACAACTATTAAAACTTATATGAACTAATCATTTCCATCATAAAAAACTTGTCTATCACGCCTTAGGGACTTCGTGTAGGCGACCTCCTTGCGCAAACTCGGACTTTGCCGTTAAAAAGTGGGTATTTTCGGAGGTACCTACATAAAAATAAATTGGGTAAAAATAAGGTCGTTTGATTGAAGATTTGTTTGCCCAAGAATAGTTACGTCTTCTCGTGGGACTTGGTTTTAATAAAAAGCTATTTCTAGCTCTTGCCAGGCACTTTGGTTTTACTACATTTGAAATTTATAAAAACTTAGTTAAAACGGCCTGCGTCCTTTAGGCAAAGATAAAAGTAGAGATGTTTAAAAAACTTGGTCGTCATGACCAAAGAATTACTGTCAGTTATATTGTTGACTTCCAGTATTATTCTGGTATTTAGTTGTGTGCGACGGATCAAATATCTCAACACGGGTCTCATCTGATGACACGACATAGGACACAGTGCAATTTATATGTTTAGGAGCTTTATTCCAATATACTTCTTATATAGTACAGAATAAAAATCACAATTACACAGTTACTTAAATTCTTTACTCCCTACATTCCGTCAGACATCATTTGAAAATATGTTCATTTGTTTCTGCGGGATGAAGGGCTTAGGAAGTTATGAGGAAATGTTACTCACCGCAATATATGGTGCCCTGGTACTTTATGATTCACGTTGATGGAAGTAATGTGTACAATATATAAAGATAGCAATAATGTTAGGTGACAGGTGGATTGCACATTACCAGAATATTACTGCCTGTAAAAGTCAATGGGACTCTTCGCCTTTTACAACTTTCGAGATGAGAATTTGTCGTTTATTAGTTTTCGGAGATAATTCTACTATATTATATTTAGTATACACGGCACTTATTTTAATAAGAAAATTATTTTAATAAGTGATGGTGTCGAAAGTAAAAAATAGTGCTACATGACAGGGAAAGGTTTAGAGCTTAAACTTAGCTTAGGTACTTAAGCCAAGTGTACCTAAGTTTTCTCGGTGAATTTACCTAGACTAAACGAGTCCCAAAAGCAAAGTAATGCATAGCAGTCATCGTGGTCCATCTATAAAAGCAGATGGAGGCACAATCGGAGGATTTAGTGGGTGCAAGTCCCACACAACCACTCCGGTTCCCTGACGGTATCGTGTGCGCACAGGCAATTTCTCCGCCCAAAAAGCTAAATTCACTGATGTAGGTAGTATTATCTGAAATGTGAATTATGCTAAAATATTGAGAAGTATTAGATTTCACAGAAACACACTTATGAGCTATTGTATGTTCTAGCGATACAAAAGACCGAATATATTTCAATTGAAATCAAATTTAACTTCAGCTTGAAATGTTTATATTGCAAGTTAGTTCTACAACTCAATGTATCTATGCAATGCTTTATAGCTATTCTCGTTAAAAACACGTCCAAGTCTTCTGGCAAAGTGTATCTTGGTTTGCCGTCTTATATCGTAGCAAAAGCAGTAAAGTACAACGATCAAAAGTTTTAACTCCATAGAGGTTTCATTTACTAACCTCGACTGTATGTCCCAACACTCTTTGACAACTTTAGCAACGAGCAGACAATCTGCTGTTGAGGTTAGATAATATAATTATGTTTTATTATACAACGTATAGGCACTTTTCCATTGCTTTAGTGGTAATAAGATGATCTGACCTTGACCATGATTTACAGAGTATTTACAAAGTAGACATTGGGCATGATTTAGGTCGAGCAAAGAAGAACAAGTTCATGCTTGAATTTTGGATTTACACCCGGTTAGTCCACTGGTGGAGGTATATATCTCATGGGAAAAATAGGCTATAACTGTAAGTAACTTGGAGTAAATGTAAATGAATTAAGGCTGTAGTCTTAAGCAGCTAAAAAGAGAACCTATATTTGGATGAGAAAATGTTGAAAAAACAGTACAGAAATTATCCGATACCGTTGAGTAGTCATAATCATAATAGCAAGATGACGCGCAAATGTGTGCGTAAACAGGTAGGGTTGACTTTGTGTATGATATGATGTGGTGTGTACTGTAGAGACCACAAAGGTCGCTCCCAATATTTGGATACGACTGGCAAGTTAGCAAGCATTCATATAAAAATAATATAATGACGTAAAATGTACTAGAGTAGTTGTGTCACAGACACAATGACATGTCAACTTGATGCAGTGCTCCAATAAACAAAATTAACGAATAATCAAGAATATTAATTTTCAATACCCTAATCCGGTACTGTGGAGGACAAGAGCCTCCACAGTACGATGCTATTTTGTTTTGCGTTCGTTCGCTTGCTGGTCCTTGCTTTAGAGACAACGGACACTACAATAAAGTAGGGAAAGAAATGGGGTAGCTAGGGTTAGAGAGGGGCGGAAAGGGGTGTATCGTACATTATTCTATTTATGCTACCTGAGCACAAAATAATTTTAGATACTACTATTTATAAAAATAACGAGCAACTCACAGCAAAAAAAGCAAGTCCTTTTACTTTTTAACCTTACACCGGTTAGCGTGTAGTAAACCGTCTAGAACGAAAGCACGATGAAGAACGGAAATGAAAAGACAAGCGAATTGCAATTAAGGATTAATGAGAAGATAAATGGTAGCTCGTTTGGAAGCTTTATTTTTTTTTTGCTTCTGACTGTACTTTTGTATTTCACTGAACATATTTTGAAAGCTTTATTAAGGTGTCATGACTTTGAAAGACAGGGAAATTGGCCCATAGAATAATTATCAACGGCTTGAATTTGTTAAAAGTAGACAATTTTGAAGTCACTATTAGCTCACGTTTAAAAAATATCCTATATTAGTAAGTGTCATTTGCTGTCATTGTCAATGTCAGTCATTTGCTGCATAGTTTTTTTGTGTTGGATGCAGGATTCCAATTAATTGTTTTGCCGGGTACAAGATCTTAAAATTTTATAAATGGGTAGGTACTTAAGTATATCAATCGTATATATACGTATTTTATATTAGTTGTCTTACATTTGAGGATTTCCGTGTTGTGTAATGATTGTGACAAAATTCTTAAGGTTCACATATTTAGATCATCGAAAACTAATATTTGAATGTACCTACCGGTTCTGCCTAATCTGTATGGTTTTTCAATAGTGGAAGTGTAGACGTGCCATTTTTTGCCAGTTTGCCAGCGTCTCAATATTTTCTAAACATGGAAAACATTTACACATACATACAACCCTGTGCCTGCATCAAAGGACCTGGTTTTCTGTAGTACCGGAACCATTGAACGCACCCTAAACGATCTCAATGCCTTTACACAATTAAATAAAAATAAATGTTTCTGCTGCTGACGGTCATAAAAACGACATTTGTGTGTTAAAAGACGAAGGCAGCAGTATAAATACAGGTTAATCGCTTTCCCGATACCGCATAACCGTGAATAAGAATGTGCCAAAACGACTCCTCGGTAAGGGTCGATATACACATTTTTAAATACAGTGGACGCCCGCGCGATTCATTAACGCGCGTTAAGAAATTTTAAGCAGCGTGGATTCCTTGAGCGTTAGTTTGAGTTATTGGAAACGCGTGTTATAGTGTCATGGAGGCTAGTCCTACTTACCTCTATAAGAAAATCTGCCTTAGTTAAAAGCTAAGCCTGCTATTAAAAATAAGCGTTGGATGGCGGTCACACATAAACACTTAAACAATCTATAGCCGATATCAATTATCAATAATGCAATGGAACTAAATTTGGTAGTGTGAGAATTCCAAGCTTCCTGCCGTTTTAAGAAAAGGCAGTCGTTATAGTAAGCCAAAATCTTCAAACCCCTTTCACCTTATTTTTCATTTCTTTATTGAAAGCGCGTATACAAACATAAATCTCCAAAATCATGGACAAATTAATCAAAACTGGAAAACTACGTGTTCCCAGTGTACACAATACAAAACTGTCGACCCACATAAAAACCAATTGTTACAATGTAATCGCGTTTTCTGACGTCAAACGCGCGGATTGTATAAAAGTCGTGTGCACAGGCCCTAATAATATTTAGTCTTGTGTACACGGTGGGCGGCGGGACCGGAAATGGCACGGGCCGAGCCGCCGGTGTAGCTGCGCCCTTACCATTTGTAATTAAGTTTTTGTTCGTGAAACCTACGCTTTATGTTTTGTTTATTTTGGATGATGATCAAGTTTTCATGGGGCTTTCTTCGAGGAATATGAAAAGGAAAATAGATCTTAGCACAGGTTATGCCTGCCCCCTTTGCATTAAGCTGCTTCTAAGTATTTTCTAACCGAGAATCTCCATAAATCTATGGGCGTTTGGATGAATGCGAGGATAATGGCAATACTGTCGCTCCTATTCGTACCCTACCAGTACACCTCTGCCCTACCTGTATGATACAGGCGTGATAGTATCTTATGTTCAAGAAAACTGTATACAAACTTAACACATCGCCGAACTTAAAACATATTTTATTTCGTTATTAATATTTCAATAGATAGCCGAGTGTGCGTGCGTCTTAGCTGTGATTACCTCGGGGAGGGTACGCTCATGCATTCCTAATGCTGCCAAACTACTGTAATGTACTATATAATTGTGTAGAAAATCGTCTACATATAACATACCCCTAGTTTCTAAAGGTTTATACTTACTGGTTTCTGAAACTTCTCCCATGACCATATACTTATATTTTATCAAGAGGAAAGATTTGATTGTTTGTTTGAATTGAATAGGCTCTGAAACTACTAGATCGATTTAAAAAATTTTTTCGCCATTAGAAAGCTATATCCATATCGAGTAACATAGGCTATAACAAATGTCCAGACCACGCGGGCGAAGCCGCTGGCTGAAAGCTATATATAAAAGGAAAAATATTTATCTTCTATCTTGTACAAGAGGAGTATCAATGGAGTATCGGGTTCATGGACATAAGACCAACATTTCGGTTCCAGGCAACTTGGTTTTTGTCCGTTCAAAACTACCGATATTACCGATTTAGTATAAAATTAAACAAAACAAAAAGAAAGAAAATATTATATGACTGTTGCAAAAATAATGTGAATTTAAAAATACCTGAAGGTTGAGTTTGAATATACACCTAACACATTTTTAAATTCCCTAAATACTTAATAAATAGCCTTAATCAAAATTTTCCCGACAGTAAAAACGGTATATCAGGACCCCGGTCTCTTAAAGAGTTATTGACGAGCGGGCGCGCTGTGCCAATTTTGTATTTATGTTGCCCGGCAGGGTGTAATCGGATTTTCAATACATCATGTAGGCGCCTGATCGGGCATTAATAGGCATTTATCCCCCCGTGTTTTGTTACCGTGTAAATGAGGCTAAAAAATACCATTTCAATTTATGCCCAAATAACTTTACGAATGGGCGGGCGCTGTCCTGGAAATATTGAACACAGGTTTTATGAACAAGTGAAATATTTACAAATTGATTATGATTTTATAATGTTAAGTATTAATAAACTTGTATCGTTGTACAATGTACATTGACGTTACGTGACGTTTACGTTGAATTAATTAAATTATGTACCTGCACATTAAAACTGTTATTCCGTAAACTGACTAGATTTGTATCCATAGTGTTACACCTAGATAAGTAATCGTTCTAATTTGCAGTAAGATAACTTAACAGTAACCTTTCAGCAACAGAAAATGGTCGCCGTAGCTGAGACCGGCATGGATTCAATCTTAAGCATGCAGTTTTGTTAACGTGGGGGTGTTATAGCTCAATGTCCCTTATCGGTTCATAAAAACCTAAGAACGGTTCGTGTTCCTACAAAGTATTGCATTGCTTCATGAACTAATTTCGCATTTCTATGAAAAACAAATCCCTTCCTATTCAATGTGGAATGTCTCTCCTATTTCTATAATCAGTAAAAAATGCGAACACGATCGCCTTGCTGGAAATCGCGTGAGTGCCACCAATGACGTCATAACGTCATTATCTTCACATAACCTTGCCGGGGTGAGCAGATACGGTGATATAGGTTGTTTACCCGCAACGCCTCCGCTTGCAAACTTCGATGTTCTCAAGAACGCCTACTTACTAAGATATGTATGATGTTGGGCTCAAGAATTTACTCTCTTTGTGTTTCATTATTTTTTTACCTTCCGTGAACTCTGGTCCCCTGGTAGTAACGGGAATCCCATTTATTACGGTAGGTGTTTTTAAAAAACGTTTTCCTTATTCCTTAGCTACGTTCCCTGTTTATTGATGTAGCATGCGAGGTTTTACTAAATATGTAAATTTAGTCGATGCTAATAATGTATAGAGATATGATGGTGTTTATCTCTATAAAAGGAATCACAGGTCAATTATAATTACAACTGCAACTTTATTTAACACACACTAACTCTAAAAACCAACAACGAGTCCTTAAATACTACCTGGGCCTCAACCCCACTCATTTCGACCCTTTTGGGTTCCCACGCAACGGTCATATCCCGAAGACATCTGCGTGCAAGATGCAGAAGGCGTCATACAATTGTTTTTAACTCTTACAATGAACTATAACTAAAATCTACACAAAAGCAAACTAACAAAAGAAATAACCGAACAACTGTTTCCGGGATACTACATTCGGCTTTCTAACCCATAACCATAAACTTAAATTTAAACAAAAAGACAATTATTATTTCCGATTCCACATTGAATATGTCCAATAATAATATTTTTTTGCCGAAACTTTGGTATATCACATACTTCATTTAGAGATTCTGAGATTTCATAGAAACATAAAGTAGGTATCATCAACCCATTAATAGTCCAACTGCTGGGCACAGGTCTCCTCTCAGAATGAGAGAGGTTAGGTTATAGTTCACCACGCTAGCTTAGTGTGGATTGGCAGACTTCACACGCCATCGAGAATATCTCTCAGTCGTGCTGATTTCTTCACGATGTTTTCCTTCACCGTGTTTTGTGTGTTTTGCTGTGAGTGATAATTAATTAATTATTAATAACTTGGCGCAACCTGCAAATTTAATTCAGGTTGTACGCTGCCGACTAAAGTCCCTGGGTCACGACCAAAAGTTATATAAAAATAATTTTTAAAAAGTATTAAGACCCTCCAAATAGTGGCGCGTATTTTCAAGAAAATCACAGCTTAAACTCAAGCACGTTACCGGTTTTCGAAATTTGTGGCGTAAGTCTACGGTATAAAGCATTTATTTCTTTAACAGCACATTTTTTAAATGCTTTTAAGAAAGCATGCTCTTATATTAATGTGTCTTCCTGCAACATGTTGCGGGAAATGCTGGAACTAAAGGAAAGAATGTTGGAATTTCGTTTTTGTAGTACTAAGTAATAAAGAACTACCCACTGGGGGCCTAATTTGAAATCCAACAAAGAAGAATAATAAGAAAGGGAATATAACAAAATAATAAACTAAAAAGTATTTAATACTAATTAATTACGCAAAGAAACTCTTTGATATCATACACCTACATTCATTTATAGAATAAAAGTCCCTATAATAAATAAAGATTGAAAAAAAATAACTACATTCATCATACATCTTGACACACGCACCGGTTGAGATCTTGACACACGCACGTACTTGACATTTGAAGGATTTCACCAATGAGGTTTCGCTTTGCGCTTCCAGTATTCGCCAGCTTTATAAATCCCTTTTGTTAATGCTTGTGAACTTAAATCAATATCTAAGTTAATTCCAACATCATCGGGGTAATACAAACTTTAGACTTCCCATCCGTATCACGAACAAAGGACCAGGCAATCGGTTCAACCAGCTTATTTGACTTAAAACAAACTTAGCGAGTGTTCTCGTGGTTTAGTTATTAGGAGAGTGTTTTGACGACTTTAGTGAAGGCAAGTAAAGCAACTCGCTGTTGTTAGTGACAAAGACAGTTCGTAGCGTTAGAGTATGAAGAATACATAGAGCGCAGTTAAATAATTTCCACACAACATAGTATCTTCTGCGACTAGTAAGGACCTAAGATGTACCATGCCTAAGTAAAAAAAATATGCTGAGTATGTTCAGAGTAATATTTATTTATTATTATCAACCCATTAACTGTCCCACTACTGGGCACGGAACGACTGTCAGCGTTAAAGGATTAGGTTTTATGGAATAATTTGCTGGTCTCACCGTCATCATCAACCCACTAACTTTCCACTACTGGGCACGTCCGTCCGTTAGGCCATAGTCCACCACGCTGGCCTGGTGCGGATTAACCCGACCGTACCTTCAAAAGAAAACAATAAGACGAAAACTGAACTAGGTAGGTGCTTCTTTGTGCAAATGACTTCTACAGCTGGTAGTATTAATACTTTAAAGTTACTCTCGTGATTAATGAGCTCCGCATCGTGTTGTCATTGTAATTGAGTGATTTGTTCCACGTCTTCGCTCTTTGTTTCGACGTAAACTTTCTGCGTATGGTTCACATTTATCATTTTGCGTTTGATTTATCGAGGGTACACGCAGTTCTGATATTTACGTGTACATTATTAGAGTAGAAAACTGGCGGGCTATTTTTGGCGTAAGAGAGTGATCGAAATGTTGATAGATTGGTATTGTTATTGAATGGTTACTCCACACCGAAGTAAGTAGCATGTGTGTACCACAACATACAACATAATTTTGTCATAGTATCTCTTTTCTCTGTCTGCCGTCCTCCTTGCCTAAGCAGTGGGTGTCAATTTCTTTCCTTTATAATAACCACTACAGCTGTTTCTTGGCATCCAGTAATATAATATTACTTGTCTGCCATTTTCTAAGGTTTTATGGAACAAAACTTTACAGAATATCAGGTTATTATACCGAACTAGTTCACTGAAGGGTCGTTATTGCGCTTCTCGGAGTTTCAACCATGCTAAAACAAATGCAACTTGCTTTAAAATTTATTTCGTATCTCGTTTGTTCTTGCGGAGTTTGATTTTCTTGCAAAATGATGTAAATACCCTATTTTTATTAATTTAATGAATTTATCTAGGTACCTACTGTAAAATTACACAATTACTGATACTATAGTAGGTAGGTACCATTTATTGGAAATTAGCCTTTCGTAACTAGCTTCGCCCGCGTGGTATGGGTATTGCTTACAAATAGCCTATGTTACTATGGTAAATATCCATTAGTTCCGAAGCCTATTCAATGCAAATAAAGAAACAAACAATCAAATATTTCCTATAATTGCGATAAAACGAAGTACAGGTTTTTTTAATTGATTTTTTTTCAACTTATTTTAACCATGACTACTTACCAATGAAGCGCTCATTATTTCGAAAACACTAAATTCATTTGCATCTTGTTCGGTTGGCCGTTTGCGCAGTCACCCGCTACCAAGTTCCAACAAATTACGTACGTACGTATTCACATCTTTTCGGGAGCAAAACTGGGGTTATTTTATGTTTTTCTATTAAAAATGAACACAGCATTCGAGGGTTATTAATTTATGTACCGAGAAACCCGCTGGGAGTGTGATGCGGTGCGCCTATGGTTCTTTCTGTTGGCGTTAGGGTTGACTCGACCGTTTTAAGTATTTTTATGCGTCGTTTTGTAGAAAGTGTTATAATGTTATTCTAGGAAATTCCCAGTAGTAGCTCAAAGTGAAGTTTGGATTTGTGCCCGGCTAGCGGCAATAGGCTCGCCCCCCATTACATGGGGCGCTTTTACTGGCGAAATGTAGGTGTAAATTGTACACCTCTGCCTAGGTCCTGGAGAATACAGGCGTGATGGTTTGGTATGTCAAAGATATACCTAACTATAACAGCATAGGTCAGAGGTCAGAGGTCAAAGTATGACGTCATAGCACAACTATTATACCCTCGCTTTGTCTACAAAATGTTAAAGTTGAATCAGAAAAGCATTAAGGTGAAACAAACAGCTGTCATTAAACGTATACAGGTTGTTTCGGAAAGTAATAATTGCTGCTTTCAATGCCTGGGCTGTATACAGGGTGTGGGTTTTAGAGCCACGGGCACTTTGAAATTCTCAAAGCGGAATGAGCGGTATGAAACAAGAAGAACCGGCAAGAAAAAAACAATTACCTACAATATGTAGCTTGAATGTATAACACAACCATCATGCCGTTATTCCAATAAGGGTTTGGCAGAAGTATTTTATGTTTGTCGAATTAATCACTCATCCCAAGACAAAGTCCCACGTCGCGTCTGTCGGTCTGTCTGTTGGCGATAAACTCAAAAACTACTTAACGGATATTCATGCGGTTTTCTACAATACACCTAGTGATTTATGAGGAAGATTTATGTGTATAATTAGTTAAAGTTTTTTGTTAATTGGCTGAAATATGATGAAAAAGATGAAAGCTGCCGCTGAAAATTCTATAAGAACCAACGCATTTTTCTTTGACAGTAACTACAGTTAGTTTGGATGTTAAAATAATCTCTATGATCCCTCACTCTAAAGAGGGTCAGGAAGCTTATCGGACTGTATGTCATGAATGTGATAGAAAATTCCATTACCAACAACATCGCTTGAGTTATTTCTTTCTTTTCCCTTGAAAAATGACTCTTACGAACCCTTACGGCAACAGCCGACGAAATTCTGAAAAGAGGTGATAAATGAACTCGGTGCTAAATCAATAGAACATAATAAGGTACGTTGACTTTTCAGTGAGTAGTCCACTGTGAGGTTACTTTTTATATTGTATGTAGAGCTTAATTTGAGATCAGTTCAAAATGGAACTGACTTGAAGGTCCTAGGTTCAACTACCAGATCGAGCAAACCGATATAGGGTTTTTAAGGAAATTCTTTGGTTTGTGCTTGGCTTTAGGCTCGCGTCTTAAACATTTCGGAGCGGCGTAATGTGGGTGTACATTAGCACACCACTGTCTAACCCTTAGGAGCATACAGGCATGATGGTATGTTTAAAATTAAATTGCTTAAAATGTTTTTGCCGCCATTTTAAGAATTGACCAGTTTCGGATTGCGGTGGTTGGGTTCCAGATCCAATTTTGATTCAAAAAGCCAAAATTCTCACTTATAAAACTATACCATTCCATAGACCACGAAAATAGAACAAGCACCATAGAGTACCCGCAAATCCCAAAAAGGTCGGCACACACGACAAGGTCCCGTCGTCGGGTTATGACAGTTATTGTCAATATCGTTGCATATTTGGATCAGTGCCCAACGCCCAACTCCGTTCCAAGTTTGAATATTTAGCTGTGGAACGTGTCACGAAGTCGTGATCGAGAATATCTTGTGGTGCAAAGTAGCTGTCAAATGTCTATTATATATGATATTATGGATGAGACTCTGTTTAGTTTTAATGGGCCTTTGAGAGCGTGTCCACAATATTATATTGTAAGTTATTTGGTGGGATTTTTTATTGACTCTAGGTATTAAATGGTTTCCCGGGTTTTTGTATGAATAAGTGGTGCGAGTATGGAACCGTCAACATAATTCGAATGTTAATAGTCAGGTATAAGATGACATTGACAACTGTCAATGTCATTTTACCGTCAAATTAAAACTACATTGGAACTGTGTTGGTTTCTGTAGAAAACTAGAGCCAGTGTCGGTAATAAAAGTGTGCTCACTAAAGAGGCTGAGTTTATGTTGTTGGCAACAATAATTATTGTTTTCTGTCCATGTTGTAGCGTTGGCAATACATCTACTAGCTTATGTAAACCGGCAATAAACTACATTTACTATTTTTGTGTCTGGTTTGAAATAACATGAGTCACTCAACCTGTCTATGCCTGTCTATCAACGAAACTGTTTGACGTAGACATTTGTAAAATGCTATTCGAAACTCCAAATGAAAACCTAAGTTTAAACATGCTTTTATTTTGTTTGGATTTCTCGGGTGAAATAAGAGAAATCTAATTAGATCTCATGGAATATAGTGATTCGTAATTAGTTAAACTATTTCGCTGCAATTGCAGGCTGCACGTGCAGTCGGCGTAGCCGTTCGGAGATTGGATTCAGGTCCGATTTATGGCAATAGACTCGCCCCGTTTTACATGGGACCTAAATATACTGAAAGGCGGTGAACTGTGGGTTTATACCTAAGTACACCTCTGCCTTATCCTTTGGGAAATACAGGCGTAGTGGTATGTTTATATAAAATGTTTTTTTTTGTGGTAAGGACTGCAATTTAGCCCATGTAATTACTCGATAAATTATACAACTGTCTCACGATGACAACGCGCTAGTGATACTACTGGCCGGTAGACAAATTGTAATTTGACATTCGAATCGACAAACGGATAGAAACAAAAGGAGGTCATCAAAAGCCCATAAAACTCAGCCCAAATTGTACCGGCGGTACATGTCAGCTGTCAAGTTGATAGTTTTTTAAATCACCCCCCAGTCATCATTAAAAAAAGTACGACTGCAGTTTTAACCAGCGTAATACAGAGTATTTTTTCCAATAGGTGTACCTTCGGTACCTCGTTTGGGCCGATTTCGACCAATCTGGCTGTCACTATTATGTCATTTTCTAACATTTTCTTTTTATTCGTTTGTCGATTCGAATGTCAAATTGCGACTTTTCTAGCCCCCGGTGTTGCTGGGGTCTATTGGTTGCGGTATCCGCTTAAGATGGCCCATATGCTTTTTTATACAAACACTTAGATAAAAACAATTTACGAACGATTTTTTTCATATAACAATATACTGTTAAAATAAAATATCTAAGTACTGCACCAAATATAACATAAAATGTATTGTTTTGTGCTTGCTCGACTTTTTAAAATCCGAGCGGTCGAAAAGCAACATAATATTCATGTTTACACAAGGAGGGTTTACCTTCAGCCCCTGACACACGGTGGGTTCAGTATAAAGTTGTCGGTTCGCGGATTACATTGTCGAATTACCTTATTGCTCGAGGGGACGGTTGGCGCATACCGCCGGACGCCGTAGCGGCGACTTTGTGACCTTTAGGCCGGTAATGACCGCTATACGGTATAGATTTAATTAATTTACCGGCGTGATATTGCTTTATTATTTAGTAGGTTATACTTTGTTACAGAACATACAATCCAGCGGTTACGTAAGGAACTAAAATCTGCTATGAGATTACAGCGTTTCGATGCGTAAAAAACCTATCGAAAGCCATTCGACAGAACTCATGGTTCAAGTACTGAAATCTAAATTCCGAGCTGCTACTGAGAATTCCTTAGAAACTACAATAACACGTTGCCCGAAGACGACAACACAAAAGATCCCACGGGGTCGAAGTGTTCCTGCCTATGCTAGCTCCCATAGCAAGATAAGATAACATAGCAAGAGTCGTTCTGTAGTTTTTGCCAACCTAGGGGCCTAGACAAGTTGCATTTTGACATTCGAATCGACAAACGAATAGAAAGAAAGTTTATGGAAATGTCATTGGTGACAGCTCTATTTGTCGAAAGCTTATGTCATTTTCATAGATTTTGTTTTAATTGTTTGTCGATTCAAATGCCAAATTGTAACTTGTTTAGGCCCCCTATAAGGAAATCGTTTGAAATAGATTTTCTTTTTCTAATAAGTTATAATACGTCAAAATTCTACACAATTTGTCATCCAATAATCATGTGACGTCATCTATGACGTGGCTTTAAAACATTGCTTGTTACCAATAAGTAAAACCAGTGTAAAACAGCAATTTACCAAATTGCTATTCATTCAGTGTAAAATGACTAAGCAGAAAGTTTGTTTGTTGGACAGTGAGTCGCAAGTTACCCTTTGAAGTAATCAAAACAGGGCAATGTGTTATTTACCGACGTTGTGTGTTTTACTAAGAATAGTTGCTAATGACCATACAAAAATGGCTGGTGTTTTTAACCAACTGGGCAAAGTGAAAGGTGTGTTATACTTTTCGTATATCCCTTTGTCTGTGGCCGAAGCAGTGATAGCCTAGGTAGACTGGATTATCAAAGTCGATCTTGAGTTCGAATCCAAGGCACGCACCTCTGACTTTTCATAATCACATGTGTATTAATAATTGATTATCACTCCCTTACAACGGTAAACGAAAACATCGTGAGAAAAACCAGCATGCCTAAGGGATTTCCTCGATGGCATGTGAACTCTGCCAACGCGCACTAGACCAGCGTGGTGGACTATAGCCTAATCCCTCTCATTCTGAGAGGAGACCCATGCCCAACAGTGGGACAGTATGGGTTGATGATAATGATGATGTGTGCGAGTTCAATTCACAAATCCAGCAACAATTAACCACTCTACTATAAGCGCTAAAGTAACAACATGTCTACCTTAAAGTATTTTCATAAAGCATTTTTCATTGTACGTAGAAAATTTTATTTCGCTAAATATTTAAACAATTTTGCTCAGCATGTCTGCGGGGCCGCCCTTGAACAGGGTTGGCATGTGAAACTTTTTTACTTTAGACTTAGGACAAACTATAGACAGCTGTTTATGAGAGTTTAAAGCTGTTAGGTACCTCGAATAGCTAATAATATTCTCTGAAGAAATAGCCGTTTAGTGAATAGAAATTGAGATTAGTTTTATATTTTATTGAACATTTAATGTTTAATTACTAAGTAATTTGATTGAAAATCTGTTGTATTCATTTAAAGATAAATGAACTAATGATTTCGTAAATAATTCTATTGAAAATTTCAAGTAAATAGTTATCAAAGACTAACTTCCTATTCATAAATATTTGGTTGATTCATTCCAATCACAGGTACTAGATTTGAATAGGTACTGGAATACTCCAACGCTTTCAGTACTCTGTGGTGGCAACCCTGCCAAATTCTCATCGGGTTCCAAGGCATCACTTGAATGCCTTGTTGACTGTAGCGCGAACAAAACCGAGTATTCATCCATCCCGCTTGTCTTTGCTACGTTTTCCATGGGGCCCAAATTCAATTGTCCCTTCAGGAGTACTTGATGGGCATTTCATTTCCTTTCTGCAACCTTATATTGAAATATCTCAATAAATATGAGTACGGTAGGTAGATCCGGCTCGTGTAAAACAAGGACTAGAGAGATAACCAACAGTTATGTGACGATGTACTGTGCGTACTTTTTTGTCTTAGACTTCTCTGGGAAAAAAAAATTTCTAAATGTTTATTTTATTTATATATTTCTATGGAAGATTTACAGCTTAATGGAAAAGTAAATAGTAAGATAGACTAAGAGCCAATTACAAGTCATCGCGTATAGAAATCTATATAAATAATAAAAATGAATCGCCGAATAATTCTTCTTTAGGCTTGGGTGTATTTTTTTAAATCCGAGATTTGATTGTTTGTTTGTATTGAATAGGCTCCAAAACTTCTGGCCCGAAAATTCTTTCAGTGTTAGAATAGCCAATTTATCGGGGAAGGCTATAGGCTATATACCATCTCGCTACGACAAATAGGAGCGGAGTAGCAATGAAAAATGTTGCAAAAACGGGGGAAAAAAGTTAACAAGACCACGCGGGCGATGCCGCTGGCGGGAAGCTAGTATTATATAAAGAAGAAATATAAACAACAGTCACTACTACTATGTAGTGCGTACATGTTTGAAAAGGACTCTCTGACTGAGCTTAAGCGCTGAATTTTAAGCTGTACATTTTTAATGAGAGTGATTTAATCAACTGGCGGCCCTTTAATCAAAGAAACAAGAAGTGACGTCACTTCAAAAGAAAGAATCAGTAGACATTTTTCACTGGCTTCGCGGAAGACGCAATGGACTCGCTAATTATGCAAATCTCTTTTGTCATAAGCTTATTCTATTACGGCAAAAATTGAAGCTTTACCATTTGCCGTTGGAATTACAACCTAAATTCGTGGTGTTACATTGTAATTTTGTTAGGTTGTTATGTAGTTAGGACATGCTGTGGCTCGGGGTCGTTGAGAGGTCGTTCCCTTCTATATTGGCAGCAGTTTCGTTATTATAGTTATCGAGTCTAGAAATTCAGTTCGTCTAACATATTATGAGGATGTGGAAAAGCCAGAACATTAATTTATCAGAAAATTACTTTGAAATATAAAACACATCAGTTTATTTTTTGAAAAAAGGCATACCTACTTATTTGTTTTTAAATTGGATGTTACCCGTGGTTTCATTCGCATTCTATAGTACCTACTTTTTCCATTACCTCTTTTCGGAATAGGTGTGATGCTAGTAACAATATTCGACGGTATTAATGGACTTTTGGTTTAGATGAAGTTAGCCATATTGGCGGACTTTGGATGAAGCATACTGTCTGTCTACTGTCGCAAGTTTTCATATACCTATTTTTCAAAGCGGGTTTGAGTCACAGTGTGGACACCCATCTAAAGAGCGACCGGGGCAAGCACAACTTAGTATGTTGACCGATCTCCGCGGCTAAGCTTTGGGCTGTAAACCTATTAAAATATATTATATGCTTAATTTTGCAGACTAATTAGTTGCCCAACATTATTTACAATAGCAGGATTAAAAATAGACGTTGAGGGATGAAAATGAGGCTGTAATCCTCCCCAGAGCACCTATTTATGAATACAAATTACAGCTCATTGCTTTTCCATACTAGTATTAAATTATGAAATAAAATTATTAATTTTGTGCTCAATTTATATTAAACTTTTTACTCGCATTCGACTTTTTGAGACAAAAGGTGACCTATAATCCTTTCTCAGGCTGCAATTTTTATCGAAATTGCTTCACCGCTTTAGGCTGCCTGCCCACTGGAGCGGGGTTAGGTGGTGGAACGGTGAGCGAAGTAAAAACCACCAATAGATTTACACAAAATCTCCGCTCGTCTTCATTTATTGGTGGGTTTTTACCTCGCTCACCGTTTCGCCACCTAACTCCGCTCGAGTGGACAGGCAGCCTTAGGCGTGAAAAGGAACAGACAGTTACTATAAATAAAATTACCTAGGTCATTAATGTAGAAAATGATCGGTTATTACAGATATTGACATTTTTGATCGCGCAGTGTATTGCTAAACACGCGATTATAACGCTCCGCGGTGAATGATATCGCGCGCGCGATCCGAGTTCCCATTTAATGTGTAGCATCATAAGAGCTAGGCTTATAACTAGGTAAAACTACTATGTACCAAAGAGTTAGACAGAGAAAAATTACTCTTTATAATATTCATTTTTTTATTCTATGTATTTGTTTCGACTTTTAACCTTAATTCGTGCAAGTTACGATTTCAATTGGAACGTAACCCACACGGTTAAAGGTTGGAAGTCATCGCTCCCACACTGCGGCGAGTTGGGTTTATTATGGCCATAAATTATTTATAACTTCACCTTCAATATTAGACCATAAGTTACTAAGTTGATGTTGAATGGCTCCCGTCATGGTGTATTTATGTTAGAAATTATGTTAGCTTACTTATAGATATATATTTACCGTGTTTTGGTCGCAAGCAGGTCGAATCCCGGGTTGAGTAAAATGTTAATTAATTTTCTGTATAAAATGGTAGCACCTCGTAATTTTAATAGTCTCGCCCTCTAATACATGGGAACTAAAATATACGGGAGTACTGTGGGTGTACGGTCGCGGTCATAAGTCCATTACCATTTTTACAAGTCCATCGCATGAAATAAGTTGCCCTTTCGACCTTTATAAAAAAAATGCATACATAGACGATCTCGTATACCTATCGTACTCTTTCGTAATTATCTAGTCGGAAAGAGAGCGATGTAATGATCATCATGTAGACGCGCAGCAACGTGCAGGCAAATACGATCCTTGACAAGATAATGGACTTATGGCCTCTTACTGTACACCTTCTGCCTAACGTTATGAGAAATGTTTAGGAAAAGATTAATTATTAGGGTTATGCCTAGATGGATACTGTTAACATTATTTACCCATCAGTATATATAAAAAGTATAATACAGTATGGCCGCCGGGGCAGAAAGGTTCTCAAGTGGAGACCACGCACCGGAAAGCGAGCGTGGGACGGCCTCCAACGATATGGAGTTATGGACCGACGACTTGGTAAAGTCGCTGGGAGTCGTTGGATACAGGCGGTATACGACCGGTCCATGTGGAAGTCTATGGGGGAGGCCTTTGTTTAGCAGTAGACCTTTTTTTGGCTGATATGATGACGATGATGATGCATAACAAGTCATTAAGACTTATCGTTGAGAAGCTTATGCATGACCGACCGAGTGAAAAGTTTTTCAACTAGCCCCGCCCTATTTTACATTGCCTAATTTTTACATACAAGACGTAAACGTATGTATGTAAAATAGTTATAGTACCTACGTGTACCTTATTGCTGGACTGCAAATGGCCTTTTGGTACGATAAATATATAGATATAGAAGACAAAAATGTTTCTAGTCTTGTCGGGCTTTTATTTACGTGAGTTTTAACTTTAGATGTCGTGTACTTGTGTATGTAACGTTGAATGTTAGTTCGAAACGTAAAACTGACTTAAATTCTACCAAACTACAGACTAAATCATTACATACAGATTAATAATAATAAAACTGCTAAACTAATCTAAATACTCGTACAAATCATTTTCACTAATAAATAGTATTTACAACAATATACTTTACAACTATGTAATGTATGTGTACTTCAATATGTTTCTTTAATGTAGTTACCTACTGTAAAAAAAACATTAATGATGAGGATTTGAAACTTTTAAAAACTGAAGTTCCGTAAACATAACATGATGAAAATGTTAGGTAAAAACCACGATAAATATCAGAATATCAGAATTTTACGAGTAACTTTATTTAAACATAACTAAGTAAATTTTACTTTTTTAATAACCCCCTGTGGCTAACAACATTTTCCCGCTACCGTGGACTGTCCGCGTCGCAGCGTGGTCACTATAATATTTTTTCCGCATGGGCGCGCATTGTAGCCACACGATCGATACTTCCCACGACATCCGCTCGCTATAATGAGTATGATGACGTCATAATTATAATTAAGACTATACACGACGACGAATTTAACATTATTTAGGTTTTAAAACACGTGCAATCTTTAGAACATGGGAAAAATATAAAATTAAAAAAATATATTTTTATTCAAATTCGCCTTTGTTGTATTTTTTTGTGATCGTTTACAATTAAGGCTTAGTTCAAGGCTTTGAAATTATCGAAATATTCGAAATTTTAGTTTTAGACCGATTTAAGTATTTTAAGAACAATTATAACACAGATTCAACTGATTCAACGAGAGAGGGTCCTCGAAGTATAGAAGCGCACTCAAAGTGGGTCTCATTCAGGTATTGTTGCTTGCACCGCATTGAGCTCGGAGCACACAGTGGTGCAATATTGGAAGGCCGCCACTGCTCTATAGTGACCAAAGCTTAGGAAGCAGTTCACAACTTTATAAGCTGACCTACCGCAGACATTTTATTATCTGACTTAAAAATGGGAAAACGCAATTCGTTTATTTTTTTATTGCATGAATTTTTGGTGATAATCAATACTTGAGGAATTTTTTTTTGCTGTATAAGTGGTAAGTAAGAATTATTATCAAAAACTTTATTTCTTTCGAGCGTAAAGGATAATGACTGAGGAAGTTTCTAAATATTTTTTTAAAATATTATAACCTGAATACTATAATTTCTCATACCGATCCCCAGCCGTTTGCCAAAATTATTACTTAATTCTTTTGTAGGTACGTCATAAAGTAGAATATTTTAGTGATAAAACCATTTTTGAATACATATCTTATAAAAACCACAGCACAAAAAAAGACAGCGACCGAAATAAAACCTCTATTTTAAAGCTTTCTTAATCCTTAGAGAGAGTACTCTTCCGTGGTTTGGCTTTGGCTTCGAAAAAATGCAAATTCTACATGCGGATAGAGTTGGCCAGTTACATATCGATCGTTATTCCCAGGGGCCCACAGGTGTTGCCATACGCCGCTGGCGTCTTACCAAACCAGGTCTGTTACAATTTGAGCGAGTTCCTTTTTTAAATTCAGCTTTTAAAATATTCTTGGTAACCAGTGTTGCCTTTAAGGAGTCTGATTATTTTCTTTTTTTTTTTTTATATAGAGGGTGAGATGAATTGGCATTTGAAATTATTTTTAAATATAAACCTCACACTCTCGACACGAGAAAATGTATTGCTTTTGAACTTTTGAACCTGTAGGTACATGTACGGTCTAATGTTGTCTGTTACTAATGCATAATCTATACTATTATAAAATTGTAAAAAAGTCATTTCTGTACATTGAAGATATTTAAAAAAAAACAATTGGGTTAGAGTATATAAACGATCGCGAACCCAAAAATGTGATTTTTAGAATTCTTGTCTGTTTGTCTGTTTGTTAGGGGTTGGCGCTAAACCTACTGAATAGATTTGAATTTTGTATTAACTGTTGTAAAGGATAATTTCCAACTTAAAAACTGATGTAAAGCTTTTTTCAATTATTAGTATAGATCCTTAGATAGAGCTTGACCTCTCTGTTGTATGCAAGCCCATAGAAAGAAGAGATCATCATTGCTGGTTTTTTATTTTTAATTTTCTATTTAAAAGTCCATCGTTCAACTAAAAAAATGAGGTATATCTTATTCCACTCGGTTGCGTAGATGCTGAGATAGAGCTTGACCTCTCTGTAGTATGTATTCCTATTGATATAAGGGATCATTATTGTTGGTTCTTTAATTAAGTTGTCATATGCGCAGAAATCGTGATTGTTGATTAGTTATAAACGTTTTAAGTGTATAGACTTAAATTAAACAATAGTTGTAATGTTTGGTTAGAATTACGAGTTATTGCGACTAACTGAAGCTTCAGTTTTCTTTTGGACATATTTTCACAAACAGCATCACCTCAGTACCTCATAGAGTACCTCAGTACCGAGACTAATTGTCGACCGGAATCGAACCCACAATATTCATTGAGCTTAGCGCCGTTATAACTTAGTCACGAGGCCCTTTGTACAAACCTCTAAAACACTACTTCAAAATACAAGTTTTTTATCAATGGGATCAATTTCTAATCCTAATTTTGTTTCTACATCCACGTAAGCGAAGCCGCGGGCAAAAGCTAGTTGTTATTATAAACATCTAAGGTCTCAACAAACTAGTGATACTTCTAACACAGCTCAAACTACTGAATGGATTGGACTGAAATTTGGCACACAGATAAGTATTATGACGTAGGCATCCGCTAAGAAAGGACTCTGGGAAATTCCCACGGGATTGGGAAAAAAAATATGAACGCGGTAACAATTAAAAAGTAACAGATAGTTACAGCGGTAATTGTAACTATCTGTTACTTTTTAATTGTTACAGATAGTTACAATTAAAAAGGCGTAATCGTACGTATATCATTAAAAATGCATCAAAACCGTATTCATACATACACAAAATTGCGTGCAAATGTCTTCTATTATATCGACAAAGGATCACATATATGGACGAATCTAGTTTATTTACATAAATATACTTTCACTGGCATTCTCTGCGCGTGCAGTCGATTTATTATGTTCATAGTATTTTGAGTGAACTGCACATTTTTCTGGCTGGCGGTGCCGCGCGCGCGCACTAACTTGCTGCATGAGGCGCCGCTCGGCACACACAACACGGGCACTCCGCACTCTCAACCTCATTGCCAATGACGTAGACATATTTTGTTGTGCTCTGAGTGAATTCACTAGGATAGCCGTCTCTAAAATTTGTTATTGTTAATGGTAGGACTAATATATTGTCTTATTAGAAAATTGTTTGTTTTGTATTATGTTTGCTACACTATTGCTACCTGTAATTAAGAAATAAATAAATAAGTTCAAAGTATCGAATATTTTAGTATATTGAAAACCTTGTATATATGTCAATGCTTGTGTGTTTTTAGCTGAGAAAATATAGTACTACTAATTACTAATAGCGTCTCAAGTGGTTTCAATACTACCATTATCATCATCCTTGCTAATGGTCGCGGGAGCTGCAGATCGAGTGCAGGTGGTCCGTGCGATGAACTTCACATTCAAATGTTCACGGTCGTGTGTTTGTTTCGGTGTTTCTTCTCAAAAGTTGTCAATTAGGAAATTCAAATTCAAATGTATTTATTTACTCGAATATGGTAGTGTAGCAGGTCTATTAGGAATATACAAACATATTCTTCTGGAAATGCTGGCCTTAGCGAATTAAAAAATACTACTAACTTGTATAAGTGTCTTTGAAGATCTACTTACAGAAAATATCATTTCATAGTTTTATAATCGATTGACCTATTAAAACCGGAGCGAGATACACCTCCAGTTTACGGGGAAAAGTAATTTTAGTCATTTTTGCTACAAATATTTATTTTATTATTTTTTACTAGAATTCTCTTTGAACTTTGCAAACATGGATGTAATAAAAACGGTTTCATTTCAGGATTCCTAGTAAACAGTTTCTTTCCTATTTTCATGTTGGCAATATTCTGCAGGATATATTTACAACAAGCTGCTGTCCAGAGAATATTGAAAAGGTTGTAGAAAACTAGTGAAACTAGAACACAGAAAAATAGGACTTTGTTTCACTAGATATTGAAATATTTCCCTTGACGTCAGAACTTTTAATTGTCTATGGCAGGAAATATTAAAAAAAAGAAGTCTATTGACCGGGTGAAACTCCGAACTGCTACTTGAAAATAAACTCAATAACATTTTGATGGACTTGCAAGATTGTTTTATAGAAAATAAATATAATCATTTTTAGCACCATCTAGTCCCAAACTAAACAGAGCTTGTACTATGGGTATAATGGATAAAATTATCATTTATTTTTTGTTAATACATACCTACTTACAAATTAAGAAACATCCAGACGAACACAAACACTTCTGCTTATCACAAATATTTAAGCCCTGTGGGAATCGAACCCAAAGTGCAGATCTATAACACTGCTCGACCTGAGAATCGAACCCAAGAACACATTAGCAGTCGAGTTTACAACCACTTGACTAAGGTGGGTTAGAACAATCGCCTAATCGACTACATTATTATTTGTATAGGCAAAAATAATTCAAAGGTGCTAGTTCATCCTCAATGTTAAGTAATTAGGAGCATACGTTACACCATCCCTCGAGGGTACCCTTCCTTTTAAATCTGTTATCGAATATGTAATCTACATGGCACCTGTGGCCCGACGTAATCCGTCTTACATTTTCAACAAACGGATAATCCAGTACTGCCCTCTAGGGTCTCTTTTCAACAGAATTTAATTCAATTCACAGTCATTTATTACGTAAAATGGAGCGATATATCTTTTTTCAGACTTCCAACTGTCAAAGTAAGGTATCCTGAAGTTAATTGATGTGTTTAAACTGATCGGACATTGCGTCGACTGTCGTCTCCGAGACGTTCGTAAATAAAAGTTGGTGAACTAAGTTTGTTGGTGCAACTAAATCGGTTAAAACAAAAGTTTGCGGTGGATCCGATAAATAAAACGGTTTTGGTTTCGACCGTCTTGCAGTCGGTAAACACATTGGGTAACCATTTTGCGATGTATTGACTCAATTGTTATAAGATTCCAAACTCAATAATATTAAGATCTGTCCATTATAAATTGCAATTAAAATATTTAGTTTTAATTCCGCTTATGCTGAGATGCAAGAGCACTGCCCTTCCGCCCGCTAATTATGCACATGCAGGGAGAACTTAGTTGTTAGTGCAACATGCAATCTCAGCATAAGCGGAATTAAAACTAAATATTTTCATTGCAATTTATTAACATGGATTTCCGCAAAGTAACGCCTGATTCCATTAATTTTGAGACCACGAATTGACGTAAAGTCGTAAGCGTGACTGTTACTCTAGAGGCCCTGATTTCAATTGTCAGGTCGAGCAAAGAGTTTTTCTGTTATTTTCAAGTTTGTATATGTATATTCCCGACATAACAATAGGCTCACCCGATGGGACCTAAAAATACCGGCAAACTGTGGATGTATATTTAGCCTCTGCTAATCTGCTAAGGCATGTTCAGTGGTTAAGACCACTTTTAGCTTCATTGATTACAAAGCCAGACTTAATTGATAACCCTCTCTTTTTAAAGGTCGACTAAAAGTTGTGTTTTCGACAAAAACATACATCTTAGCAAGTAGAAAGCGATCAATGAATTATGATTACACATCCCTATCATTTGCCATTCTGGTGGGCGGGTTTGTCGGCTGCAAATGACTACAAATATATTCGGCAAGCAAGGGAGAGCATCAGCGCTGCTAATTTCCGCAAGACATTCATTTTTTTCGTTCTTCTACTAATGGCCCCAGGAGATTGTGTGCTTTGGGGATAATATGTGCGTTGTCATAATATTTATCTTGTTACATATATGTACATATGTCTGAAATGATAGATGGATTCTTGGGTAACTCTAATTAGACAAGGTTATTTGCGCCATTGCCTGTGGCGAGATTGGTCGACAATATACAAAAGTCCCGGGTCCAATTTGGATGTAAGTGGCGCAGGATTGGGGTAAATAGTATTGTTTGAGGGAGGCACCCAGCAGCAGTAGCATAATAAAGGCTGTGTGATGAGGCCAAGAATGAGCTACATAACACAGATAAAAGAAAAACTGAAAGTCGCGACATATAAGGAGGTCCAGGAGTTGGCTCTCAACAGAGAGCAGTAGAAGACGCTGCACCGACAAGAGCGTAGCTCTTAAATAGACTCATTAATCAAGTGGTGGTAATCGCGACTGCTGAGCAATTAACAGATCTTGGGTGCAATTCTCGGTCCTGATGGGAGTCTGGTGGTTGCACTGGGCCACAGTCCGTCATGGTCGTGATGAATGTTCCTGATCCCATAGCCATGATGCAAAGGGCAAGTGCGGTTTTTAGTCAGTATAAGTCCGACAGCCTCCTTTCAAGGTGGCGGGTATCCACGAGGATTTTCCGCACCCAAAAAAGGTCGGGCAAAGTGTTATTTGGGGTTTTTTGTGCCTTAATAATGGCAATACCCAATCCGACTACCTATGTATTGTGTGTAAAAGGGGGGCCACAATCCAAACCACCAAAACCTCACGTTTTGGTGGTTTTACTGATGAAATCAGAAAGTAAACCTTAACAGAATATTCGCGGTATATTTTTGGTGTAAGTTAAGTTAATCGAGTGAAAAATGTGTGAACGTAGCTTTGGATGACAGCGTGGTAATCTGTCATACTTGCGCTCAGCAGAAAGCTTGAAATTGATATCATGCTCTGAATCCCAGCTTTGTTCCGACTTACTGCCACGTTGAAATTTTTTAGAAGAATATTAAGCTAAGTTCCGGTTCATCTATCATGTTGTATTACACGAACAATGTTTACCTAATAAATGATTTTTTTTCGAATTGCAATCTCAGGAATAGCTGTAACGATTTTTTTTATTAGTTATAAATGTGAGTGCGTTTGCCAGCACCTCACCTGCTGGTAAGTGACCATGTTGCCGAGGATGGAGCACGCAAACTCAAATAATGACTATTCACTCTCGCCTTGAAGGTTCTTAAATTATATGAATCGGGAAATATAGCAGCCGGCAAAGATTTCAATGAAACTTAAAATATGGATGGTTTACGGGGGAAAGGACCGATTAAGTTAGCTTTAAATTTTTATCTTAATTCATTTTCTCGGTCAAAGCAACAAATGGGTTATATACAAAGTAAGAACATAATTTGGATTAAATAAGTAGGTACCTAGATCAAGCTTCCGGGGCTATTGGGTTCAGCTCAGGATAGATGAACGTTTACTGAACGTCCTGAATGAAACTCAATAGATCAGTAGATAATAATCTTTATTGTACACCATAAAAAGAAGCAACATGCAACAAGAAACAAACTAAGGGTACAATGGCGGTCTTAGCCCCAGTTCTTATTTGAGGATTGTTGACTGATCCATCAGTGTTATGTTGGACATTAAAATAAAACCTACAATAGATTAATCTTTGTGTGACTTGGTTTTGATACAGTAGTAGATAGTAAAGCAACCGATACGAGGATTTGACCTAAAAAATGTTTTTATTAATATTTAAAACATAATAATACTAATAAAATAATAGTGATCGCTTGTTAAAACACGCATATGTTGCGGTTAGGCGGTTGTTGAATTTCATATTATAACAAATAAAAACTTGTTAGCATATTATTGAAATTCAACGTAGCATATTGTACAATTTGGTCGCATTATATACTTATACAACCATCTGTTACCTAGTTCAATGCGAACAGATATTGCAATGTCGCATTAAAAAATTTTTGACGCAGAATTTGTGAAAATTCCTTTCGTCCATTCCGTCATTGCAAGCGATTTTTCTAAGCTAGCTCGGAATTTTACGGGATTTTTACATAACCTTTGCATTCTTCGCCTGAGGATTCCCTGAGGCCTGTATTCCTTGAAGGGTTTGTCAGAGGTGGTATTTTTAGGTCAAAAGTAATAGAGGGCAACCCTTTTGCCATTAATCAGGTACACCTCCAAAGCCAGAACAAACTCTGAGCTGTTATTGAAAAGTTCATAGAAAAACCCAATAAAATCTTGCTCGACCTAGGAATCGAACCCAACACTCGTGCGTTGCAGTCGCGCTTGGGACCACTAGACTAAGGAGGCAGTCAGGATTTTGATACTTAAATAAATATTACCACTTTGCTAATTTCAAAAAATGTCTGGCTTGTCATCTTCTAATGGGCTTACTGCGATAACGTCTAAAGTTGTGTAGACTCCATACGGTAGTACATTTTTCCGAGCCCAGTTTTTTCGGCAGTTAGTAAAATCTTTATGATGAACCTTTTGATATGTTTTGTATACCTAGTTTTATACTTACCTACTTAAATATAAATACGTATAGCGCTTGAGCAGTTTAAGTAGATATATATCATTTTATTTCCACGGTTGTATACTCTGTTTTATTCCGGTCGCTGAAGACCCTTTTTATGTACAAAGGAAGATATCGTTAAGGGTTATTTAACTCTGAAAGCTTGCGATTTAAACGCGCTGTTAAAATTAAGCGTTGACGTTCCTTTATGGACGTACGCTATTGACGTTACAAAGTAGGTATATTATATACAATATAGTGTATACCTATATAATATCTATTATATTCCCCGAAAAGTTAAGGCAGAACACTCCCACAGAAAGAGTTTTAGGTCCCATTGTAGGTAATACGGGTATGGCTAAACAAAGAGATTAGTCTAAAGGTACATGTAATTGGTATTCGGTAGTTAAACTACAATTAATAAGAAGCGTCGCTTTCTCTATAGACTCCTGATTAGTTATTACTGTTAAATAATTAAATAATTACATTATTAATTAAATTTTATTTACATACATTTCCACTACAATTATTTTTTATTTTTAAAACAAAATATAGTTTATCTCCTTGACAACTTTTATCTAAAGCATTAACATGAAAAGTTGATACGATTTCTATGCGTTGTTTCAGCATTCAGACAGAATAACTTTCGAATTTATAATGTTAGTATGGGTTGTATTATTTGTGGTTAAAACACCTTTCAATTAAGTACGTTAATCTATACAAAGACACTGCGGTACTTTTATGTCGTTGTTTATTTTTGAAGAAATTTCTCGGTTTTGGTGCGTGCGTTAACCGCCCACGCGCATCGATCGCCGACCGACCTTCAGGCGCCATGAATGGTCTTGTTTACAAGCCCTATCACTACATGTCTACACAATAGAACAGTAGCTTAATCAGGATTTAAGTGAGACTAGACGCTAACTTCTCAAAAAAAGGAAAAGGAGGAAATCTTAGGAAAACCTACTTTTCCGAGAGATACTTAGACCCATGGGGGTACACAGACGTTTCTGCCCTTCACTGTGCATGCGGCGTCTCTCCGCAGACAATGGGCCGTCTTCCATCTTGCCCCACATGTCCTATATAAACTGTACACACGAAGATCTGATGCTCGCGTCGACAAACGCAGTCTGCGTTGCTGAATTTTGGGCCAGACAAGTGTGAACCCATATTATAAAATATAACTATTGGCCATCGACACACTAAGAAGAAGAATATGGGACTTAAAATGCTTTGGTGATCGTGATGATTTTTTAGTTACCAAACCCTTCACTTAAGGTAACATTTTTGGAATATTAGATAGGCTTGCGTTGGACCAGCATCTCACCTGATGTTAAGTGATGAGGGTCGAGGATTTAGCATGCTTGGTTAGAAGTGACCTCACCTATATGTTGAATACTTCCAGGTATTATGTGACCGGGAGCACAGACTCCGCAAAGAGTTCTAACTACCTACCGGTATGCAGGCATCGTTCACTTTAGCGGTCTTTAGTTATACATAATAGCGATTTGACATTAGATGTAACTTAGCTAGGGTGACGTCCGACCTATTTCTATTGTCTACTATTTGAATAGAGTTAGATATTGCCCGTCAGCTAGTCAGTTCTATGGGGCGTAACTTCATATTATGATATATTTATTACTGGATTTGACAAGTGTTTTAGATTATTCCTTAATGTTATAGTGATCTCACAATAGATATACTTATGTCTATTAAATTAACTACAATTCCTATGCTAAAATATTTAGCATTTTAATTAGTTACTATTATTTCCATAAATACAAAACTAACGGAGGAGGATTCAAGATAATACGCTGACGGTGGTCAGGCCCCAGAGAAAGAAACTTCTTTCTGCAGTTTGAGGATAAAAAAGAAGAGTGATGCAGATATTTATGTAGTCATTCATTGGATTAGTATACTTTGCTTCCATCTTCTTGGAGCCTACTTAGATATTGGTATACCTATAGAGAAATTACCTAGAGTCAATAATAAGATTATTGACTCTAGGTATTTTTTTTACATTTATGTAAGAATGTGACTACAGTTATAATCTATTTACATTGTGTACAACAGTCTATTTTTAGCGCAGGGTATCGGCACCCAAAATTACCGATCCGAGTACCCAAATTATCTCTAGAAGACCCCAAAATAAAACGTCTTATTTTTTACGTCAAAACCGTTCTACCAATTTTTCGCCGCAAAACTTGATTAAAAGTCCAGTAATTAAGTGAGTCGTTAAAAACTGGTTGTTTTTCGGCGCGAGGGCGGTGGCGTATCCGTGGCTTTGTATCGGTAATCACCCCTTTGTCTCGTGCCCACTCTGCCCGAGCCTCGCAGCGTGGTACTACAAAATTAGCCCCGTAGCTTTGTACGTCACAACACTGAAAAATGAGACACCCTATCTCTGTTAAATTCTTTTGGAATTTTTAGTAGACAGAATGCGAGGTAATTTGCTATCCCTTTCATATTAAAACACTTCGGTGTCCGACCTCTCACCTTCACAATTAGGTTACCGTCCGATTTAAAATCGATTGAAGAATTTTACTGGTTGTTGTATAATATTTAAATTATTCCGTCAGTATAGATAAAGCTTTTGTTTTGTAAGTGCTGACATTTTAATTAAGTTTTGAAATAATTTTATGTCGTATTATGATTTGCGGGATTCTTAAAAGAAATGAACACTCCCTTCATCATGCTTGAAGAATGAACACTCCCTTCATTTCTTTTAGGATTAAAACACTAGACACATAACAAGCAGAGTCAGGAGTACAATCACATATCGATAGCGTGTCTAGAATTCCTATGAGAAACTACCGTTTGGGGAAAACAGGCGTGTCTGTTTCGTTGTGACGATTTGTGTAATGATTTCTAAGTACAACGGAACGGTCCGATTCAGTTGATGCAGATATTTTCTCTTTGACGTATTTCCCAGTACCTATTTAACAATGCATTTTCGAGAATATTCCTCTAAAATGTTGCGAAAATAGAACAATAGTCCTACCATATACATCAATTTATATTCGCAATCCTTTTATAAGTAACGCAAAGTAAGACTTTTGGGTGTCTGACTAATTCTGTCAATTGATCGATTAGTATGAGAACTGAGACTGTCAGCTTTACATCCCACAAGGTACGGCTATAGATATATCGGGGTCTGGATAAACATTGAATGATCACCCATCCACAGATTGACTTCAACAACCTGCAGATAGTTGATAAACAAATTTTGACCTCGGCCTCAAAAAATAAACCACAAGTTTATAGGAATACATGAAATATAAACGAGGTTCTAGTTCCCTACTAGTGTTGGGTAGCCATGATGCAATTTGCGGCTTGACTATGTATCGAATACTATTTGCATAGTCACGGAATTCGATGAAATGAATAGTATTTCCATTGTTAATCACAAAGAGGGCCAGATAGAATATTGTTTGGTGATTTTTTATGGGTAGTCATAACTTATAGTAGTGATGCGAACTTCTTAGGTTCGTTATGTGAAGTATGAACTCCTTGCATGTGTCAACTGATAAATTGTCAATGAATTATAGTATCCAAGCAACGACTTTGTTAATGTTACGAATTATATGTTCTGTTTTATAAGCTAAATAAAACCAAGATCTAGTTTGGTTTTGTCTTTATATGTATCAATTTATTTAGCTTATAATTTCTACTGTTTCATAATGCCTGACGAAAAATATCCACCACCACCTTCTAGCCTGTCACGCTACCTACGTCCAGAACGTTTCGATGCTGAGCCTTCCACCGTCGGATCCGACTTAAGATGGACCCATTGGCGGTACTCATTTGAAAATTTTCTTAGCGTAGAAGCTTTATCTGCGACTGAAGAAGTCAAACTGAAGGTACTTATAAATCATATATCGCCAACAATATTCAATATTATAAAGACATGCTCAAAATATAGCGAAGCTCTCAAATTACTGAATGATACGTTTGAGAAACAAAAAAATATCACACTTGCACGTCACCAACTAACCTCTAGAAAGCAGCAACCCGGCGAATCTGTGAGAGAGTACTGTCGAGCTCTTACTTCCATGGCTTATGATTGCCACTTCAAAGCAGTGACAGCTGAAGAATATCAAAGCGAAACAATTCGGGGTGCCTTCATTGCGGGTTTATCGACGCAGAACATACGAGAACGATTGCTTGAAAAATCAGAAATGTCGCTGCAAGAGACTGTCAATTTAGCTATATCACTCGAAACTGCAGAGCAAACGTCTCAAGCACTACAACCCCACTCCGTACCGTCATTTAACGCTGTGACCGTCACTCCAAAAATCAAATCAAATCAAATTCTTTATTTTGCGAAATATGGGTACATGGGTTGTTACAGTTTGTGAATTTCGTATCACCATAATCTGCTGCATAGCATGCAAAAATTAATAAAGTTATATAGACATCAGATATTAGATAAATAAATTAAGTTCAGCCCAAGCATAATGAATTGTCTAAGTAAAAAAATATAATGTCAATGGTGTTATTAACATAAATAATAAAAAAAATTAATTACACTGATGTCAACTTAATGCTAAAATTATATAACAATTATGATTAAATTAACTTATCGGATAAGTATTCTGTGACAGAGTAGTACCCCTTTGTCAACAATATCTTTTTTACCCTATTCTTAAAAACTTGAACATTTGATGTTTCCAATACTGAAAATGGCAGATTATTATACAATCGCGGGATCATACAGAATATGCTGTTATTAAAAAGCGTACTTTTATTGGACGGAAACCGTATTTTTTTATTATGCCTGCGACTACTTAATTTTTCGAACATACTCATATTCTTTCTAGCAAATACTACAACTTCTAGAATGTAGATGCATGGGAGGGTAAGTAGATTAAGTTTTGGGAAAAGGGGTCTACAACTGTCAGTCTGCTTTAGCCTAAAGATTGCTCTTACGCACCTCTTCTGTGCTATAAATGCCGCTTCTTTATTTAAGGAGTTGCCCCAGAACATTATCCCATACCTCAGGAGGGGTGTGACATGACCGTGATAAGCCGTTAAAACTGTTGATGTACTTGCCTTTTTGGATAATATGTACAGAGCATATGAGAACTGGGAGAGTTTTGAACATAGTGATTCAATGTGTGTAGTCCATTTCATACTAGAATCCACATGTATACCTAAAAATTTGGTTACCTCTACTTTTTCAATCTTAATGTCTGAATAGGCAATATCCATGTCAGTCAGTCTGTTTATTCTGTTTCGAAATTTCATATATTTCGTTTTAGTGAGGTTCATTTTCAAGTTATTTGATGTCAACCATTCAATAATATTAGACAAGGTAAAATTAATATCTAGTTCCATGCGGGTACTGTCATTTCCGGTGAAAATGATTGTGCTGTCATCAGCAAATAATATGGACTTGTGGTCAGTCACTTTAGGCAAATCATTTATGTAAATTATAAATAAAAGTGGGCCTAATACGCTGCCTTGTGGAACACCAAACTTAACTCTACTATATTCTGATGAGTAATTGGTTACTATTTTTTCTGATGGGCATATTCTAGTAATTTGCGTTGATTGCATTCTATTACTTAAGTATGATTTTATTAAGTTTAGGACGTTACCGCGGATCCCATATGCATAAAGCTTGTCCAATAGTATGTCATGATTAACGTGATCGAATGCCTTTGTTAAATCCATAAAAAGTGCGCAAGATTGTATACCTTTATCTACGTTAGCAGCTATAGTATGGAGGAAATCATAGATTGCCAAGTCTATACCTTTATGTTTTCTGAAGCCGACTTGTTCAGAACAGAATAAATTATTTGTGTCAAAAAAGTTATAGATATTTTCATGGATTACCTTCTCGTAGATTTTTGAAATAACAGGAATAAGAGCAATAGGCCTGTAACAGGACATGTCATGTTTATCGTCCTTCTTGAAGAGTGGTTTAACTATAGTATATTTTAATTTTTCAGGAAAAACTCCATGAAGTATACACAGATTGATCAGATGGCTAATAACATATGATATTTTACTAGAAACACACTTCAAAATTTTGACTGATATGCCATCATATCCGGTACTATTCGTGTTTTTCAAGTTTAAGATGACTGCATTTATGTCGCTCGGTACAGTGGGTGTCATAAACATTGATTTTGTATTATTTGGGATGGTGACTTTAGAACTATTTGTGCAAAAGGATGTGGCTTGACCAATGTAAAACTTGTTAAACGAGTTGGCAATTTCCCTAGGATTACTTATCATGTTTCCATCAATACATATTTGTGATATATCATCTTTAGGCTTGTTCACTTTTATGTCGTTTATGATGTCCCATGTAGCTTTACATTTGTTTGGGGCCTGATTTATATACTGAGCATTTAGAGATCTTTGTGTTAATTTAATTACTTTGTTAAGGCGAGATGACAAAGTAAAGAGGCGATTTTTTGTAAGACTGTTAGGTTTTTTTCGGTACTCCCATAATAATTTCCTTTTGCGTTTGGAGCACTGTCTGATGCCTTTGGTAACCCATTTCGGCCGCACTTTAGCAGTTAACCGTATTCGTATTTTGGGAAAACATAGATTATAAAATAAACAAAATAAATCATAAAAGTGATTGAATGCTATGTTAGGGTCATCGTTTTCTAAAGCATCATTAAAACTGAGTGAGTTGATACATTCTTTAAACTTCTCAGTATTTTCTACGCTGTAGTCGCGTCTTTCGACATACCAGTGTTTTAAAGAGCAACTGGCTTTGACCGGACATGTCAGTATTTGGGCTGTATGGTCGGAAAGCGCGAACTCAAAGATCTTAGCTTTGCAACTCTTTACGTTAAATGCGAAATTGTCAATACAGGTCCCACTTGACAAACGGGTGGGCTCTCTTATAGCTAGCTTGAGATTATAGTTATCTAGAATGTTAATAAATTCAGTTGATACTTTGCACTTATTTAGAATATTAATGTTAAAATCCCCACATAGAACAATTTTCTTCTTAGTGAAACAGAATCGACAAAGTAATGATTGAAGTAATGAAAAGAATTTACAAGTGTCTTCATTATTTGACTTTGGAGGCCTGTATATACATATAATATATATATTGTGGTTACTTAACTCTATACCTGAGCATTCCATAATATTTTCTAGGGAGTATTTATTTATTTCGATGATAGGTTTAAATTCAAGAGATCTGTGTACCAAAATGCATGACCCGCCACGCCGGCTTTTTCTAAAAAAACCTGAACCAAAAGTATAGTTTGCAAGATTTAACGTGTATTTGTCACCAATGATCATATTATGTTCAGTAATACATAATACACCCAAACATTTTATTTCATCACTAAGAGATTCGAATATTACAGACAACTGATCTGATTTGGAAATTAAGCCATTTATATTTTGATGGAGAACATGAATGCATTTATACACGAAAAAAATCATTAGTATTGGGCAGAAAACGACTAGTTTCATCTATAGCAGCGTCATTCACGCTGTCAGTCTGACTACACCCGTCCACAAAGGTGGGGGAATTTTGATCCTGCTTTCTAGATATATGTTTAACGTAGTGATCGTATTTTAATTTGTATTCGATACGTAAGATTTCTTTTAGTAGCATTTGGCATTTATACAGAACAGAAAAAGGACGATTAGTCATAAAAACACTATAATTCATATCGGCAAAGATGGCAGATCTAAATCTTGAACAAAGAAATTTGAATTCATAGTTAAGCCTCTGTTCGCTTAAATATCTATTGTAAGGGACCTCCGAAAATATTACATTACATTTACTTATGTTATTTAAAAATTTATGAACAGAAAATAACGACTCATCCAGGCGTTTATCTTCTATACCACCAAGTACTATAATAAAGTCTCCATCTGTCAATTTACGTAGATCATTTTCCGATGTAGACAACAGTTGACTTAAAGATGCACCACGTTTCCACATACAAGTCACCAAATATTTCTCTCCGACGAGCTTTTGTAATGTCGATCGTGCTCTAAATCCTTGTTGATCCGCTAGAATAATAATTTTTCGCCTGTCATCAGTAGATTCATTAATGGAAGTTTCTTTTTCTAGATTATTGCAAGCCTGCTGTGTTTGTGTGATTTTTATAGGTATATTCGTCATGACCTTTTCAAATTGCCTTGTGCTCTTGCTTTCCATCACCCGCAAGTCGGGTTTACTAGTATGTACTGTACCCAACACCAAATCTAACAGCCACGACCTCACGCGCTGTTATTCCGCCAAGACGGAGGTGTTTTTTTTGTGGGGGGAGCGTACATCAGAGATTGAAATGCCCCGCGAATAATGCAGAATGCCAACTATGCCAAAAGAAAGGCCATTTTGCAAACGTTTGTCGGAGTGGTGGACAAAAACAACAAAACATCAATGCTGTCACCGTCGGTGAGGAGCCAAAAGAAGCTCCGGCAAATTTACTTTCATCCATCCCGGATAATTCATTAGCATCCATCTACGCCGCTGCACCTACTAGCTTACGTAAGGCAACAATTTCTATTACTATAAACAATTGCAAAGCCGATGCGTTAGTAGATACTGGTAGCTCTATCAGTTTCATAGATAATAGCCTAGTGGAGGTTATGAAACTGAAAAGAAGACACTGCTATCAAGCTGTAACCCTCGCTTCTCTCAATAATATATCTTATGTCAATGGTCTATGTCACGCAACTATCCAAATTAATGACCATGTTTACAAACAACAGCCATTACTTATCGTCAATAACTTATGTGCCGACGTCATCATTGGACATGATATCTTGAAAACACACTCTTCTCTTGAATTGCAGTTTGGTGGTAATAAGAAATCGCTAAAAATCTGCAACGTTCTTGAAGCCTCTGTACCTCCTGCACAAGTATTTTCTAATCTTTCACCGTCTATCAAGCCTATCGCTATCCGATCCAGACGTCACTCAGAAGAAGACCAAACATTCATCTCAAATGAAATTTCTAACCTTCTCAAAGATAAAGTAATTGAACCTAGCATTTCCCCATGGAGAGCCCAAGTTTTAGTCGCTGGAGGTGGTCATCATCGAAAACGTCTAGTGATAGACTATTCTCAAACTATAAATAAATTCACGGAATTAGATGCATACCCTCTTCCAAGCATTGACTATATCGTAAATGCGGTATCTAAGTATAACGTCTTTAGTCAGATTGACCTAAAAAGTGCTTACCATCAGGTACCTATCCTTCCTAATGAAAAAATTTATACAGCCTTTGAAGCTTGTGGCAACCTTTATCAGTTCACACGCATACCGTTTGGTGTTACTAATGGTGTCGCCGCGTTTCAAAGAACGTTACACTATATAATCCGATCAGAAAAATTAAAGGGTACGTACGCCTACTTAGATGATGTCACTGTCTGTGGGAAGGACAAGGAAGAGCACGATAACAATCTGCATAGGTTCATGGAAGCTGCTAAGAAGTACAACCTTACCTTAAATAACAGTAAATGCGTGTTTGAAACGGACTCAATCAATCTACTTGGCTACTCAATCCACAATAATACGATCAAACCTGACAAAACACGCCTAGAGCCGCTCCTGAACCTTCCTATCCCCTCAGATACAGCCTCCCTAAAGAGAACTCTTGGTTTATTCGCCCATTACTCGAAGTGGATTTATAATTTCTCTGCAAAAATCAAACCCTTGGTTGATTCTCCTTTGCCTTTATCTAAGGAAGCGATTGAAAGCTTCACAAAACTTAAATCGGATATTGCACACTCAAGTCTTGCTTCCATCGATATAAAAGAAACATTTACTGTCGAAACTGATGCATCCGAATTCGCAATAGCCGCCACACTTTCTCAGAAAGGTCGTCCTGTGGCGTTTTTCACACGTTCACTTAATGACTCGGAACGACGTCAACCATCAATAGAGAAAGAAGCGAGAGCAATCGTAGAAGCCCTCCGAAAATGGCGTCACTACCTAATCGGTCGTCACTTTATTCTTATTACCGACCAACAGTCTGTTTCTTTTATGTTTAATCAAACTCACACGAGTAAGATAAAGAACGAAAAGATAGAAAGGTGGCGTCTAGAACTTTCCTGTTATAAATACGACATAAGCTACCGCCCTGGCAAACAAAATCTAGCTGCCGACGCATTGTCCCGTGTTTGCGCTTCGGTGAATAACACTAATAAACTTGCCGAACTACACAATTCCTTGTGTCACCCTGGCGTTACTCGGATGATTCATTGGGTCCGTTCTAAAAATCTTCCTTTCTCAGTTGAAGAAATAAAAAGAATGACCGCTAACTGTCCTATCTGCGCTGAAATAAAGCCCAGATACGTGAAAAATGAAGGGCGACTTATCAAGGCAACGGCTCCATTTGAACGATTAAATTTGGATTTTAAAGGACCGTTGCCATCCAATTCAGGGAACAAATATATTTTAACTGTAATTGACGAATTCAGCAGGTTTCCATTCGCATTCCCTTGTAAGGACATGACCTCGGGGACTATAATTAAGTGTCTCAAAGAACTTTTCTCTCTATTCGGTACTCCAGCCTACGTCCATTCTGATAGGGGGACATCGTTTCTATCAGATGAATTGAAAATATTCCTAACGAGTCTCGGTGTTTCCTGTAGTAGAACTTCTCCTTATAATCCCCAAGGAAACGGCTTAGTGGAGCGCTTGAATGGCACACTATGGAAAACAATACAACTTCATCTCCGCTCTAAGGGTCTAGATAGTAGCAACTGGGAATCTGCCTTACCAGTGGCACTACATTCTATTAGATCCCTGCTATCTACTGGGATCAATACCACCCCTCACGAACGAATGTTTAATCACCCTCGTCGCTCATGCAATGGTTCATCAATGCCAACGTGGTTGATGTCACCAGGGCCGGTGTATATGAAGAAGAACGTCCGAAATTCCAAATACGATCCAGCCGTTGAGGAAGTGGAATTATTACAAAGCAACCCGGACTACTCGTTTGTGAGGTTACCTGATGGACGTGAAACTACTGTCTCTAATAGATCATTAGCTTCAATTCCAGATAATGAGGACACATTCCTAGACGCTGAAGATGTAGAGGAAATACGTGATTCTGATTTGTCGACGGATAACATCGAGAACGTACGGCCGATAGAGGAACAACCGTCACCTGGCCCGTCGACTGAAGGCTCGCAACTACGCCGCTCTACTCGAGAGCGTAGGCTCCCGTTCTACTTGCAGGACTATGATGTCTCGTCCTAAAAACACATGGGGTGAATGATGCGAACTTCTTAGGTTCGTTATGTGAAGTATGAACTCCTTGCATGTGTCAACTGATAAATTGTCAATGAATTATAGTATCCAAGCAACGACTTTGTTAATGTTACGAATTATATGTTCTGTTTTATAAGCTAAATAAAACCAAGATCTAGTTTGGTTTTGTCTTTATATGTATCAAGTAGGGTGTTAGAGGTTATAAAGAAAGCAATCAAAATTTCCGCGAGAAAGCGGGTAATGTTTTTCATCTGTTTTTATGTACGATATTTCTTCCCTTCTTCTAAACATAACTCCCTCAAACATACACGCTTAACTTGAGAATTTAGAAAACTTTTTTCCTGCCACACAAGCATGATGATGTTCCCGACACATTAGGTATATCATAAAATCATCATTTAAGTTACTATCCAATTACGATTATTCGACCGCCTTTTTGGGTTGCACTGTCCTACTGCGATTCAGAAATATGCACAGTACCACAGGATAAATAATAACAGAATGGCCACTCTCCGCCCCTCCCTAATGTCAGATACCTCAGGTCCCCCGCATCCTGCCGGTGTTCTTGCCGGACTGCCAACAAACCCTACGCACCTTCACGCACACATTTGCACGTGTACAAACGTAATTTCGACAAGTTTTACATTTGGTATTGTAGTGTGCAGCGGTATCGGAAAGTTTGTATAGAGTGCCACAAGTGTGACAGTACACAGTATAATTACAGTGAAATATTGCACCGTACAACGCATAGTATTACTGTGGGATTACTTATATCATTGAATCATTGCACACAATGCTACCTATCACGTAAATTGCAGCACAGTAAACACTATAAATTCGTCAATTCATCCATTCCGATGCAATTCTAATCCGTCTCTAATTACGGTTCAGCTCGATATAATTAGAAATAGATTAATGTTCTGTTTGCACTAATTACATTGGATTTCCAATATTTATTTTCTTTGCTAACATGTACAATGTACAATGTTTCTTGTTTTATTTCGACGTATTTAGACTCGGCAAGTCATTCAAACGCGTGCCGTGGTTCATCAATCAGTATTGATGATGTTAAGTCTGGTTGTTTGTCGGTATTTATTTGTGTGATACTGTTTCTGATTCATCTCATCAGCTGTTTATTTTTAATCTAGAAAACAGTGAATCAGATTAATTACATAGTATTTTATACTTCTTATCGTCGTAGAGTATTCATGGCGTCAATGAAACCATTTTTACTCTTCTTTAGAAAGAGCTATTACTAGTATGGATGGGCTGTGGGACCAACAGTAAAAAAACGCAATATAATATGTAGGTAGATACTTACAGTTACTGATGATGAACATTACCCTCCTTCGATAGTCGGGTAAAAATATCATACCATCGAACCATATACTGTCCCACTGCTGGGCATGGGTCTCCTTGCAGTAAGAGAGGGATTAGGCTATAGTCCACCAAGCTGGCCTAAAGTGAATGATAATTATGCACATGATTTTGAAAAGTCAGAGGTGTGTGCTTGACAGTCCAATAGTCATATCACCAGGTTAGCACTGCTAAATAATATGATAATAGTTTATAATATTATGCTTAGATTTTTATAACAAATCTAAACAGGTAATTTACCCACAGAAAATCCTCTAAATACTTTTTTTCTCAAATTTAACAGTAGGAAGCCAACTACTGAAAAAACACCTGCAATAAACATAGAACTCTCACTAGCACCAGCTTAGGAGGTTAAAGACATGAAATTAATCCTGTTTGCGAGCACAATAATGCGCAAACAACAATGTTATTACGTCAGAGATGGCTGCGGCCGCCGACTCCGCATTGTGGCTCTAATAACGCTGTTCAAGCGTTTAAAGCTGGACCAAAACTTAGCTTTGGACGCAACTAGCAACATTGCGAATAATCATAAACGAATAGACTGCATATTAAAGCGTAGGTAAAACTGTACAACATTTAGGGCCCGTTACAGAGCTTACTGATAAAATCCAGTTAAATTACTTGACAGATAATTTCATACAGATGTTGTTAGAATTTTTAGTTTATCCGGCGGATAGCAGCTAATCAGAGGTAGTGAAATAGGCCCTTTTTATCTTATCTGTCGTCAAGAGTAAAAGAAGATATATTTATTGCGTGTGCAGAAATGTACGAATAATAAAAAATTAAAAGCTAATAATCCTAGCTGAGCTTACAATACTATGTTTTATTTTTAGCAAAATATACATGTATTTAGGTATACAGGGAGCTAACGAAGCTGTAGTAATCATTTCACCCCAAATACAGAGTCCAAAAATTTGTTTGATTACCATACACGCTTGTTACACGTTAGTCTGGAGGCACCTGAACGTAAACGCGTTCGTAAACGTTAGCCGAGGTGATAATGTTCCATGTTAATGTGTTTAACATAATTGTGAATACCAGTACCTATACGAGTACCTACATACATTATAATTGTGTTTGTGTGTAGGAAGGTAAACACAGTAATTATTTCGGGCTTTATTAGAAGATTAGGAGAGTTAATGAGTCATTATTTTGATATTTTACGTACGTACCTACCTACGTGTTTTGTTTTCTTTTGAAAGATATTACAGCTAAAAGGGGATGGCACAAAAACCAGAGCTTTTAAATTGTGCGAAAACCATTTAAACTACCAGATACTTACCTTTACACATAAAATATCATCAATAACTAGTTCTTAACGGCATAATACTTTTTACACACTTAGAAACATCTCGACCCCAATTATTTTCTCAATTCGTGAACTGTAAAGGCGACTGGAGCGGCTAATCTTTTACCTATTCGCTTCTGTATCCCTGTACTCAGACACCCAGATAATATTTCAACGCGAAGCTATCATCAATACACCCTACATGGTTTGTATTCTTCCATGTTCGTAAATATCCCTGTCCAAGAGAAAATGGAATAGGTATCTACTTATTTACGACGTTCGGATTTCGAAACATATTTGGGTCACAATAATCTCGTGTGTTTAGGCAAGGGAAAAATACATTCAGCCGCGGAGTGAATGGAAAAATAAAACCTAGGCGAAGGCGATACATCCATACAGCCACAGAGCCAGTGGATAAAAGAAAAAAGTTTCTCAAAAAGCTTTTTAAAACTCCGTCTCCTGATCTGGGATGGAATAAAACAAAGTGCATTAGATGCTTATTTTCTCTAAGTTGAAAGTCAAATAGGGTAAAATGGGTTAATGGTAATCGAAGGCAGTGTCCCGAAGAGCTTGTATTGGAGCACGATTGTGGCCCTTATTTTCAGGAAGTTAAGCTACTCGTTTATGGCCGACGAAATTACGACCTTTTTCAGTAATTTTAGTTACTGATTTTTCCTAACAAGATTAACTATTTTAGGAAAATATAATTGAGATCGGCATAAAATGTTAGTTGTTTTCGCTATATTTCTAGGCATCATTGACTATTTCTGCTGGTTTCTTTTTATAAATATACCTACTTATTTCCATGTAATTTATTCTGAAATTATATTGAGAACAAAACACTCACTGAAAGTTAGACCTTATTCTATCTAATTCTAATTAAGGCCCTGTTTCACTACCTCCTGATAAGTTCCCGTTAAATGACTGGACAGATGATGTCATACAAATTTTGTTATTTTTTTTATTTATTCGGCAGTTAGCGGAAACAGGCCCTTAATCTATTGTTTTATCATTAATTTATCAATGCCTGCCTATTTGGGATCAAACATTGTCTTTGGTCGCAATTCCTTAGATAAGTGAAGTATTTTACTATATCTACCTTTTTAGTCTGACTACAGAACTTTTGCCGGCTTTCTAGTGGTTATCTACATAGCTGGGAGCCACATAAATAACGAGCACAGTAAGAGCATCCAGACGTTTGTTGGATGCAAGTTCTTTACACTTTTATATTGCATCGCTTTACAACGCTGGGAGTTGGGATGCACGAACTTCGAGATATTGGAAAGTTATTGACATCGATTCTAATAAATTCTTTGGTACATCTGTTTGACTTTGAGTAAAGTTTGCAGATATAACTACATACCGTAGATAGATGTACACATAAGTTAATAATAATGTTTAAGAAAAAAACGGTACCAGGTTTTTTTAAGGTTGTGTAAAGTTTGTGAAGACTATCTTTTAAAGATCATATTTTATTTGTCTAATAGAACTATGTAGGAAAATATCTGGAATGGTCTTTGATAGAAAGATATACAACATACAGTCACGACTCGCGAGTAAAAACATGTATACACCAACAAAAGTGCTAAATCGATTTTCTAATAGTAAAATACAATTATAGTACTTTTGTGATATTACGAACACAGTATTTACGAACCAATACTTTATTGACTTGGTGTTATTAATAAATAAATAAATAAATATCTTGGGACATTTTTACACAGCACCATCTAGTCCCAAACTAAGCAGAGCTTGTACTATGGGTACTAGACAATGGATATAATACTTATATACATTTTTTTTTGTAAATGCATACTTATAATACATAAGAAACACCCAGACAAACACAAATACTTATATTCATCACATAAATATTTGTGTCCTGTGGGAATCGAACCCACGACCTCGTGATCAGCAGTCCGGTACTAGAACCACTAGACCACAGACGTCGTCCACAGTTGCAATCGTTCATTCATGAAAGAATCCCTTTAGCCCATTTGTGTTGTTTTTTAATAAATTTGCGATAACTGGCAAACAAATAGATATAGCAGATATTCTGTTTCAAAACAAACACTCGAATTTCATTTACATTCTTGAATTTCAATCTACATAATGATCCATAACAGTTTTCGAAGATCTTTCAGCAGGCCTGGGTAACGGAAGTTATTTCCTAACATCCAAAGTTGGGTACTTACATAGATTTACACAAATATGTGGGGGAGGTTTGCTGGGGACTTCCGTAGGAATCTTAGAGATGCTTCGAAACTATTTGATGGAAACTTATCGTCCGATTAGCACCTCATTCACATTGTTGGGCAAGAACTTTGACTATAGGATAGGAAAAATATGTTTTGGCTAACATATTTTCATGGACAGCCTTTCGGGGACAAAAAGTAATGGTAGTTTCTCGTCTCTGATCACGTGAAGTAGTAGTTTGTCTTATTTTATTACAAACATTTAAAAATATAAATTAACAGTGACCGGGTGTATTGGTTACATCAAATATAGACGAACATATTTACAATAACTATGAACTAATTAACCTGCTTTAACATCACACTATTATTTTTAAATCATTTCTAAAAGGGTGGGTTGCCTTTTGTATTGGCAATCCATGTTCACTAGACTATACCTGCTCTAATTTTTAGTCGATTGTTGGCAATTAACGTTGTGGCGACCTCTCAAGCCTGCGGGATTATTTCGAAAGCCTCTTGACTCGGATACCATATCGATAGAGGGTTTATCGAGTTGGTATCGAGTGTCCTCTCGGGGAAAGTGATTTGTATTGAGATTTAGCTTACTATTTGTGTAAATGTAAAGGAGCTTATCTTCCTTATTAAACTAAAATAAATAAGGAGGGATGACCAATGCTAGAGATCGGATTTCTGTTTACCGTTATATCTTTCAAATAAAGTTTTTTTTTCGTGACTGATTTGCCATTTTGTTTCCTGTAATTTTATTTTTACATCTGCTCCAATAGCCTTCTGCCCTTAAGGGTTTGAATCCTTCACTAAAACAGACATTTCAATTAAATAATAAACACATTAAGGTACCCTGAGTTTAATTTGTCTTTTATCTTGGATCAAACAAAGTTACATCACAAACAACTTCTGCGGGTTATACGATATATTGCGTACGAGGATCGAATCCGCAACCCCTAACAATAGTTGATCATCAGGCTATTGGTTCAATCGTGATTTCTTATAAAAGAGGGTAGACATAATTTTTTTTGCACCTACCTAATTTATTTGTCATCTACCCGCATGCTTCAGTCACCATGCAACCGTGGCGGTTGCAACAGTGCCGCTATGTCAGGACTTACAAAATTAAAAAACAAATTAACAAATCAAAGAAAATGTTTCGTTGCTATAATAGTACTTATGAATAGTTGTTGCTAAGTGGTGTTTGTGTCTTCTGCCTTGAGTGTGGTAAGTTTTTTTTTATATATTTCACCAATTCTGATAGTTGTAGTTGAAAAATATTTGACTGACTATTTTTACTAGACTATTTTGTTTATTATTTTTAATAATGTGTGAATAATATTTATTCTGCGATTTCGCTATTTTAAAACAAATTGAATACAATCTAATATTGGTGACGGAAAATAACGTTTTTTCATTAAATTCTCTATTTAAAGGTTTCTTTGTAAGATGTTTGTACAATCCTTTCCTTCTTTAAACTTTATTGAATCGACAAACGCGAATTCGTAGTCTTCTTCACGCACTGTAAGTGCTTTTAGGTTTTAGACCTTGGTCTTTAGAGTTAAGCCTCAGTTTAGCTTGTGTTGGTATTTGATTTAAACAAGGGCTCAGAGGTTCTTAGTAAACATTCGTATTCTGCTTATCAACTGAAGGAACAGATTGACTGAATTTACTTGAATAGGTTTCAGAAACCGGGTCTTAACCTTTGTTAAACCAGTTCTTTGATAGTATTTTAAAGCAATTAAGATCCATTCATCCATTTGTATAGATCCTGCTGTAGTCCAAATGTTTGGCCTGATTATCTTTTATCATCGCTAATGCCATATCGTCACCCATATACTGACCCTGGCTTTGCACGGGTCTCCTTCCAGAATGAGAAGGGTGAGGCTATAGTTATATAGTCTACCACGATGTCTTGGGGACAGATTTACTGACGATGTATTCCTAAAAATAATTATGAATACGCACAGTCGTTTACTATTGCGAGCCTTTGATTCAATCTCGAGGTCTTTTGCCTCATGATACAGAGAAGGGGTCGTGAGGCTTTCGGGACAGGTACCACGGTTCTGGATTCCAATATTATTATTATTTCCTTTATTCATCTTTATACATAATTATTTGTATTTTTAAATATTTTTATAAAAAATAGAAAATATAAGACATTTAAAAATATTAAAAATAGTAGCCCACCGGTATCGGGAACAGAGTCCAAGCTACCGGTGGTCAGGGCTCCAGGGAAAGGAACCTCCTAACAATACGTGCCGTATCTAGGAGTACCGCTATTATTATTATTCAGCCATTATCGTTCCACTGCAGGGCAAAGGCCTCCCACCCTCCTTCCAATAATAAAAACAATAATTAGTAGTAGTATTTTGGGACCACAAATAAAATACACAAAGATGTGTTTGGCAAAGTAAGTATGGTCAATCAAAAAAATAGAAGTTATTTTATTTAAAAAAATATTTTGACATTTTCTTTGCTGAAACACGATTCAGGCCCTTCACGGTGTGTGTCACCCGTGGCCATGGACGATCCGTAAAAAGTAGTTTTATTACAATATCTGATCGCATAAGTGTCAGAATCTTTAGGACGTTTTCTTCTAGTAATTATTTTAACAGTGTAAAACATAATATGAATTTACACTTTCACCAACTGAAATATCTCTGAAAACAACGCCAGCTAATCATCAGCGAGTAGGTATTTATCTGATTTATAACGGTGCGTGACTACAACCATTCCTCAAAAGTGATTTTATGGCCATCCGTCCTCATATAAATTTCGACTTTAATCACCAAGTATTAAAGTCCATTTTCTAACGTCTAAAATGTTAAATGTTGTCATGTTTATGCAATATAACCCTGGAATTAGGAATGGCTAAACTAATCAAAAGGCCATTATTAATTCGTTGTAGTGAACATATATTTTTTTATATTTTACAATTGTTGCTGAGTTATAGACCTTTGTCTTTGATTCTGACGCTTTTAAAACACTTTTGACGACGTCTGTGGTCTAGTGGTTCGAGTACCGGACTGCTGATCACGAGGTCGTCGGGTTCAATTCCCACAAGACAAAAATATTTATGTGATGATGAATATAAGTATTTGTGTTTGTCTAGGTGTTTCCTATGTATAATAAGTATGTATTTACAAAAAAAGTATATAAGTATAATATCCATTGTCTAGTACCCATAGTACAAGCTCTGCTTAGTTTGGGACTAGATGGTGCTGTGTAAAAATGTCCCCAGAATATTTATTTATTTTTATTTATTTATTTACTTTATGTCCATAACAACTGTTTGTAGACTAGTGATCCTAAAGCTGGCTACATACGTTACGACATATCGTAGCGATTAATCTGTGCAAGACTATTTGCGCAGATTTATCGACCGATAACGAGCGATTTGTCATACACACGATCGATAAATCTGTGCAAATCGTCTATGTAGCGGGCTTAAGCGTGACTGCTACGATAGAGGTCCTGGGTTCGATTCCAAGGTCGAGCAGTGTTATTGGGTTTTCTACAAAATACTGAGTAGCAGCTCGGAGTATGGATTTGTGCCTAGTTAATGGCAATAGGCTCGCCCTCTATTACATGGGACTTAAACATACACATACCGATGAACTGTGGGTGTTATGGTATGTTTTATGACAGTTTTTTGTTTGTTTTTTGACGTCTGTGGTCTAGTGGTTCGAGTACCGGACTGCTGATCACGAGGTCGTGGGTTCGTTTCCCACAAGACACAAACATTTATGTGATGAACTTAGGTGTTTGTGTTTGTCTGGGTGTTTCTTATACAATATTATAAGTATATATTTACAAAAAAAATGTATATAAGTATTATATCCATTGTCTAGTACCCATAGTACAAGCTCTGCTTAGTTTGGGACTAGATGGTGCTGTGTAAAAAATGTCCCAAGTTAAACCCTAAAATTTCAATGTATCTATCGAAGACGAGTGCCTTTACATTTTAAACATCAAAATCTTACTCTCAGGATAGAATAGGAAACTAAAACAGTAAACCATAAAACTACTTCATATAACGGGTTGGAAGATCGATACGACCTTGAAACGACCTTGATAATCTTGGGGCCTTGTTAAAATACAATATAACATTTGGAACGGTTAGTGCGGTAAGCAGAGTTGTGCCAAACCTCGATTTGAAAGATGTTTTGGCGTAAATATTGGCTGAAGTTGATTAGATTGCGATATATAGTGGCATGTTGCCAGATTCTTTTACTATTTAGGGGTAGAAGTTTTGGGCAACCTTTATTCATAACCATAATCAACCTATTTACTGTGCGCAGGTTTCCTCCTCTGAGAATGAGAAGGGTTATGCTTTAAACCAACACGCTAGCTTAGTGCGGGTTGGTAGAATTCACGCAAAACCGAGAAAATCTCAGGCTGCAGGACTGCAGGTTTTAACCGTTTAAGCGAGTGATAATATTAAATAATATGACGTATGTATGTCATGGTATTGATTATTACCGTGCGTCTACTTAAACTTTTAATTAGGTCCCTGGTTTTCTCATGGCCCTGACCTCCATAGCTATGGAGACGGTTAATGTTTTGTCTCTTATGTAGGGCGTGCTATCTATTCATCTTGGAATTGGTGGTTTTTATTCGGAGTCTCTCTTAGGGATAAAATTCATAACGAGGTTATCCGTCAGAGAACCAAAGTAACCGACATAGCTAAAAGGATTAGCACGCTGAAGTGGCAATGGGCCGGTCACGTCTCTCGGAGAACCGACAATCGTTGGAGTAAACGAGTTATTGAGTGGAGACCGCGTCTAGGCAGGCGTAGTGTAGGACGCCCGCCGGCCAGGTGGAGTGATGACCTGCAGAAGGTAGCTGGCAGCAACTGGATGGAAAGAGCTGAAGATCGAGCTCTGTGGCGTTCATTAAAGGAGGCCTACGTCCAGCAGTGGACGAATACGGGCTGATGATGCTGATGAATCTGTGTAAATCGGTGTGAAAAGGATCACAACCACACCACTTAACATACCATCACGCCTGTATTCACCGAAGGTTAGGCAGAGGCGTACTAATCTTCTTTTTTTTTCTTTTTCCTAGCCTTTTCCCAACCATGTTGGGGGCCGGCTTCCAGTCTAACCGGATGCGGAGAATATCAGTATTTTACACGGAGCGACTGCCATCAGACCTCCGCAACCCAATTTCTAGGCTACACCGATATTCGAAGGATAGACTGGTTGTCAGCATTTTTAGGTTTCTGACTACCACTTACGATTGTCATAGGTGTTCGTATGACAACCGGGACCGACGGCTTAACGTGCTCTCCGAGGCACGGAGGGGTCTCGATATGTTAAGAATGGTCACCCATCCACAGACTGACCGCCGCAAGTGTAGCTTAACTTTGCAGATCGGTTGATCAGCGTAGTAACAACTTGGCCACGAGCCCCTCCCTCACTAATATACACCCATATTTCGCCGGTATGTTTAGGTCCCATGTAATAGGGGGCGAGCCTGCGAGCTGCTACTTGAATTTCACAAAACACCTGATAACACTGCTCGGCTCGGGATTCGAACCCCTGGGTTCTTCTTCCAGCGTAGCAGTTGCGCTTGGGACCACCAGTGACTAGAACAACGACGCAGTCTAATCATAATATCATTATGATTGTGATGATATCATTTGGTAAATTGATATACAAGGTCTAAACTTACGTTTAACGCAGCTTAATAATAACAACGCATACTGTGTACATAAATATTTTACTCTCAATGGGTTTAGAGCAAAATAATCGCTGGGAAATTCTACTTTTATTTTTTGCGCCTCGTAAGTGTGTTTCATTTGAATCAAGCATTTTCCCGCAGCTTCGCTCGCGGGAAAGTTAGAAGTTAGTAGGGAAGAAAGCGGGAAAGTCAAAGTTTGAACGCCGCTAGACCCCGTTATTTTTTTCTGTGAAATTTTCTGATGTTGTAATAGTTATTCTGTTATTTTTAATGAAGGCAAAAATCGGCTGGCGGGTAGGATTCGAACCTGCGTCTTCTGGTTCGGTACACCAAACGCTTTGACCACTAAGCTACCGCGAGCCCCACTAGCCAGTCGAAATCTTCCTTCACATTCTAATTTACGTCTTAAAGGTGACGTAAAAATAACTTGTTATAAAGAACTTGTAATCTTAGCATGGAAAATGCTTGAAAAAAAATACAAAAAGATAGTTATTCTGTTATTCGGGGTGGAGACAAATTCAACAAATAAAAGATCATGAAAATCGGTCGAGCAGTTCTCGAGTTATAAATGTTGTAACAAACCCGACTTTGTTTTATATATTAAAGATATCTAAAATTTTACATACCTACCAATACAAGTCATTTTGTCCTTGTAATTTTATTCTTTCTTTCGAACTCCACTAACATGGTTTCAAGTTCCTCAACGTCAGTTTCTGAAGAAAAAAATCCACTATGGTATCGATAGATTTATTGTGAAGCGAGTGGTGGCTAATCCTCGTCCATGTGAGTGCACCGCAAACAGCGGCTTTAGCTTACATTTCCGTCTTTTGGCTTTACTTGAAGCTTTCACACGCTTTCGTACAAATGACATTTTAAAAATCTGTTATAAGACGATTAGCTGAAAGGTCGAATTTTGTTTTATTTCTTTTTATTTATATATTAGCTTTTCGCAAGCGGCTTCGCCCGCGTGGTCTTGATAACGTTTTTCCTCGTTTTTGAAACATTTTTCATTGTTACTCTGCTCCTATTAGTCGTAGCGTTATAGCATAATTATATCCTATAGCCTTCCCCGATAAATGGGCTATCTAACACTGAAAGATTTTTTCAAATCGGTCCAGTAGTTTCAGAGCCTATTCAATACAAACAAACATACAATCAAATCTTTCCTCTTTTTAATATTAGTATAGATTTAAACTTTTCCCACCCGGTCGATTCCCTCATTACTTACACAAATATTTATGTGATTAACATAATTAAAAAAAATAGGGATCATTGAAAATAAATCACATTGCTCCGACCCGAAGAAGAATACATAACGATGCAAAATAAAAATAAAAAAGAGCAAAAACTAAAATATTCAGTCTCAAATCTCTTGCATTCTGATCAAACGGCTCTTACAGAAAATTTATGGTCACTACGCGGCCCTGCATACAGCTCTTAAAAGGTCAAGCAAATTGACGACGCTGTGTTAAAATTCATAAAACGTTGCATACTTTCATTTTGTCACGGAAAATTCAAATATAAAAGTTACATTTGCTTAAAGAATATTAATTTGAGCACATTTTGCAGCGACAGATATTTCAATAAGACGTTTCAGTTAGCTTCTTAATCGATGTTTGGATAATATGTAGCTTTATGATTGTCTTCGTCTTGGTGAGGCGTAGATATTTGATGCCCAGCTGGGGACAGTATTAAATTAGTAATTATAATTAACTAGCTGATCCCCGCAACTTCGCTTGCGTTTGAACCCCGTCACACCAATTGGAAAATTGGTCCAGCAGTTCTCGAGTTATAAGTGTTGTAACAAACCCGACTTTGTTTTATATATTCGATATTGATAGTTATTCTCAGCACAAAGGTGGTTATAAAATCATTTATTTAAACATAATTTTACAACTAAACATATATTATGTGAGTATGTAAGCTTCTTTTATGTCAGTCATGCTGATCATGATTTGATCTTGCTTGTAATCCAAGAGGGAAATGGTAAAACAATAGACAGTATTATTGTCGAAGTAAAATATTAGGTCAGATCCATGTTGTTCATGAAGTGCGTGCTAAGAGTCACTGACCCCATTAACCAGGGGAGCATGGTGACATTTCGGTGCATACACATAACATATAGTTATCATGATAAAACTTGATTATCTCTAAAGACAATGGGCGTCGTTATAATCCCATAACGGCGAAAATATTTCGTATTATAAACACTACTATTATGGCTGAATTGTCGTAGACAACGAGTGTTGTATGGTACTCTACATACCATCAAGCCTTTATATCTGAAAGGTTAAGCAAAAAGAAGACTAAAGAAGTTTTTTTTTTGGTCAACACCAATGAGACTAAGAAACAAGGATAGAATAAGGAAAATAGCGAGCCTATTGAGCAAATTGAGAACACACACTCAAGCTCTAAAACCCAATAACATATTGCTCAACCTGGGACGTGAACCTAGAACGTCGAGCGCTTACGACCAAAAAGCTAACGAGGCAGAAAAATATCATGGAATTAAAAAAAACCATTTAACTATCAGACCACGGTCCAATTGAGGTCACGAGACATAATCCCTACATGAGCGCGTCTCCAAGGCACGTAGGCCGCCGCCCCTTGACACCACGCCACACTGTAGGGCTCTCGTCACGCCTCGAGAGTCAACACTAGCGCGCCGACAAATACCCACGAATTTCCCTTTGTTTGACGATGATGAACTAAAATGCGTAGCAAGCGGATTTTTAAAAAGGATTTTTATGTTGTGTGGGATGAAATTACTGTTCACACAGAACTTTGGACATAAACGTAAGCGAAAAATCCTAATCTCTGGTGATGTTATTTGTTGAAAATGTTTTCGAGAACATCAATTATAGTCAGTCTTTCAGGCTTAAAAACTTTTTTGCCAGAATTGGATCAACTATCTCATCATCATTATCAGCATCATCAACCCATTAACTGTCCCAATGCTGGTTACGGGTCTCGTTTCAGTATGAAAGGGATTAGGCCATAGTCTACCACGCTGGCCTAATGCGGGTTGGCAGACTTCACACGCCGTCGCGAAAATCTCTCAGACATGCAGGTTTCCTCACGATGTTTTCTTTCACCGTTAAAGCGAGTAATAATTACATGATTTCGAAAAGTCAGAGGAACCCGAGACCTTTGACTTGTCAGTCTGGTGGTCATACTCCTAGGCTATCACTGCTTCAACTATATGTGTGTCTCAAAAATGTTTGTTTGCCGCGGAATAAATCCGCGCGTAACACAGGATTTGTTTGGGGGTTTGGAGTTGGGTTTACTCGTAATTTTTATCAATATAAGAACAACGTAAGTGCCTTATTAGTTTGGTAGTCGTAAGTGACACTACACTAACGTCTCTGGATTTCATCTCCGGGTCGAGCAAAGGGTTTTTTCCTGTGAAATTCCCCGCAGCAGCTCAGGGTTTGAATTTGGATCGCTCTCTATTACAATGGCACCTTAAATACTGGCAAACTGTAGAGACCTACAGTATTTTAGGTAGGTAGTTTAGGTTTAGAGAAAAACTGTGACAATATTATTATGATGATGATATGATTATGATTATGATTATGATTATGATTATACTATGATAGTATCTATATAAATATCTTCTGAATAACATGATATTATTAGCAACACATAATATTGTCACACTTTTTTTCTCTCTCTCTCTTTCTCTACATCAGCATAATGCATTGCATTTGCAAATTTACTTACGACGTTTTTCTTCAACGATTAAACGAGTGTTCATTAATTATTATAGGCTTACTGGGTAACAAACAATTGCGAATAAAATATGGTAATTTTATTCCGAGTTGATCTTCTTGTAATACAAGCGAAACCAAGCTTAAACGGGGTTTAGGAGGCCGTGAAGGGGTTAATCTTTCATGGAGTAATTATTTGATTGCATTATTAATTAACTATCTGTTCCCCGCGGTGTTACTCGCGTCCATCCAATTTTTCCCAATGCCTTTGGAAATTCCCAAAATCCTTTCATAGTGCACTATGAAAGCACCTACGTCACCTAAGAAATATTTTGTCAAAAATTTCATGCTTCTACACCTAGATGTTTCATTTAATTAGTTAGCATCAGTCTAACCCTAGAGGTTCTGGATTCGATTCCCGAGTGAAGCTAAATGTTGTTTAGTTTTTCTGTGTAATTCTCAGCACAGAGTCTGGATTTGTGCCCAGTTGAGGGCAATAGGCTCGCTCCTACATGGGTCCTGCACATACGTCACACATATTGGCGTACTGTGGGTATACAGTTGTACACCTCTGTCTAACCCTTCGGAGAATACAGGCGTGATGGTATGTTATATCATGTCACGTGTATTTGGAGCACAACAATATTTCTTGCCGTGGTAAAATATTTGCCAGTTCGCTGGTTTACAGCAAAGTTCTCTTACAATTACTGATACAGATTAACGTTGTGTATCCCACTGCTGGGCAAAAGACCATCTCTTTTTCACGACCACGGCCAAAATTTTCGGTCACTTATGTATAAACAAGTAGCTTTTCTCCACGTTCATCTATTTTTCCCAATTCCGTGGGAATTTTTCAAAATATAGTTATAAATTATAGCCTATATGTTATACTGACGTATAAACAATAATACTGTAAAGTTTTAGCAAAATCCGTTTGGTACTTTTTGCGTGAAAGACTAACAAACATAAATCCATCCATACATCCCCAGAAACTTTAAAATTTATAATATTAGTAAGAGAGAAACCCTTAGAATAGAAACTTAACTCCAATATCCGTTTATAATGGCCGAAAAATAACCATAAACAAAAAAAAAACAAAGACAGAAAAGTAAAAAAAAACAGTTCCACGGAACATTCAAACCTGGTAATACAGTGTAGTAACATACCGGTTTTACTTTTTGGTACATTCAAATGCAGGCATAGCAGTAATGAAACCGCATTCAAACCAGGAACACCGACAACTGAAATAATACGCGTTATAAAGAATAATCACCATATTCTGCAGTTGGCACGTCTGTTTTAGAAGTAATGTTTGCAACGCTCATATAATAAGTTCGTGGTTCATTGTTAAAAATTGTTTAAAGTTTTAAAAAATTAACCACGCTACGGGTGCTACGGCGTAGCGTCGTAGCGGGCTACGATTTCGTAGCAGGGGACCGACTGGATACTATTGTTTGAAATATAATTAAATTCTTGCATAACTTATTATTATTACGACTAGTGGCCTGGATACCGCGACAGGTTAGGAAGAACTGTAAATGCTTCTTCCTAGAATAACTATTTACTAAAAAAAAATAATTAATTAACACATTGGTCGACCTGAGTCGAATTCAGGTAGGTGCACTCAGGATTAGAATGTGTGTACAATAGTACAAAGGGGTTGTCTATACAATGATTATGTTACTATATTGCAGGTCATATTGCAGGTCTACAGCCACTATTAAATTAATTGGCAGAGGATCGCATCCCTGAAAGCTTATATTGCAATTAATTTCAAAGTCGATCGAGATGCATTTAACGTATAATTAAATTTTGAAGATGACCCAGATATTAGTGAGTTTAAAAGTCAGGGGTGTGCCTTTACAATAAAAAATAAAAAAATACCATTACTCGCAAAAATCTATATATGACATATATACATATCATCACGCCTATATTCTTCGAAGGATAAGACAGAGGTATACTGCTATAAAGCTCGCCGGTATGTAATAGAGGTCAAAAGTCCAAACTCCGTCTTGCTACTAGGAATTTCACAGCAACACCCAATAACATTTTGCTAGACTTGATAAAGAAACCCAGAACCTCAAGCGTAGCAGTCTGGCTAATGACCACGAGGCCAACAAAGCAAAAAGTATTAGTAGAATTTTATCCATTTCATATAGTACTAAAGAAAAATAAACCCACGATTTCGAAACATCGATTTCATAAATCAAAACAAAAATCAGAACATTCGACATACACCAGACCTTTAGCCGAATGAATAACATATTCTACTCCATTCTACTCCTTACAAATCCGCCAAGAAATCACCGCCATTTTCCCTTTCTCTCGAACCAATGGTGCCCGAGGGTATTCATTAATCAAAACCTCGCTATTCTGATCTAAGCAGCTACATACTACATAAATGGATGATAAACAAACGGATAGCTTATGATAAATAGCCTTAGATTTAACCGCAAAACAAACATGGCTTTACCACTCTCAGATTTACTTGCGAAGCTAGTTGAATTAGCTTTTCTTCAGATTGTGCTATTCATTAAACAATGTTGCCTCTACAATAAAATGGTTATACCTGTTTTTATGAGTAAATTTTTTGCAACGAATAAAGAGAATAGAAAGCTTTTGCCCTCATAAAAAAATGGGGAAACATATTATTAGTGCCTGAGTGATTGAACTCTGCTCGGGTGAAAATAAAGAACATTTTCCCAGATAGAAATAGCTACGAGTGGGTACAGTCAACCAACATTATAAGTATACGGGCAGATAATTACATCTGTGTCTTGACAAAGATTGTGTAATAATGTACCACGCAAAATGTTAAAACGCAGATGTTGTTAGCTGCAACAACCCAAACCATTGGGTATATCGAAACAAATATTTAGGTATATCACTATCATTGCCTGTATACTTATCTTTTTTGTTGACTGAACATAATTTTTTGCAACTTTTATCGAGATCGTTACAATTCTTTACGAGAACTTGATTACAAATATACAAGTATTGCTCATCTAATTGTATATACTATTTGCTAGTGGTGCAGAATTTGCTGTCCATTGTGAGTACCCAGTTGCGATCCAAGTCGAGCAGTGTTTTTCTATGTAATTATAGTAAATTTTGTAGCATATCATAGTAAATTTTTTACAATTTATAAGTTTTTATATCGGCCAAAACATACGAGAAAATTGTAGGTTAAGATATTCCCCCTTTCCCTATTTTATTTAAAATTACGCTACGTCAATAAGGCCTCAACAGACAAGCATCGTGAAATCTTTTCAGCCAGTGAACGTTGATCATTTTCGCGCGAGATGAAACGATAAAAGGCTCGAGATTCCCCAAGAGATATTTTGATTTGACTGTTTGACATCGTCCGAGTTTATCTTGGTTAATCATTTGTCCGCCTACACAATACGGTTTTTTTACAAAGTATTAAAACGACGTTCCATTTTCAAATAAAATTTTGAAAAAAAGAAAAAAAATTCTTTGAGCAATTTGAAGGAGGTCGAACGTGATTTCGAACAATAAGTGTTCTGAATTCAAATTGGTGTCACTTTGACTGTCAGATTGAGCGAGATGAAAGATTCCATTTAGGTACCTACTAAACAAATGACAAACAAAACGCAAACTCAATATCTTGAGGTCGAATTTTAAAATGTCTGAAAATGTTTAGCTACAAAAATACCTACTCCTACTACCAACAAATACCTACTTGGGATAAATGTTTCTACAAGTACCCACCCCGTCTCTTTGAATAAACTAAAGTATTCATGAGTAATCTCATTTTAGTTAGTAATTACGTGGGCACCGGCGTTTGGTTCAATATGAGTGGCGCTCGAGACCGCAGATTGTCGATCCAAGCTTAGTGTGTGGCTTATTTGTGGTGTATCGAGCGCTTTTGATAACAACACTATATTGGCTAATAAAATTAATTAGCATTACGATAAACATAGTTATAGACATATAGGCTTTGAGGTCGTACTCTGCTGCTATACCTGGGTTGATAGCAAAGTATTGCCGAATAGTTTGCCGCTAAGTAAAATGTGTGTTTGGTTTGAAGCGTAATCTAGTCAAAGAAATTCACCACCTCTGGTCGGGCGTTAACCGCCAGATAAATTAAAAAATGGAACAAAATGTGTATGAAATTATCTGCCAAGTAATTTAACGTGAACTTATCAGGAAGTGGTGTAACAGGCCCTTAGTAATATCTCAAGAGAATCACTGGCCGACAAGCTGCGGTTGCTGCTTACTATCAGGCGATTTGATCCATCCAATCATTGGTCATAACGATCATTAAAAAGCTCAACAATATCAAAATCAATGACTTATAATTATTCCACCTTAAACCTATTCCCGAAAAAGTTTGGTAAAGATGCACTGATATAATAATATACATCCACAATTTCTCTGGTACGTTTTGGACTCTATACATATTTGCCGGGCTGTTTTCTAAGAGAATGCCTAAGTAATAGTAATACTTTGCCCAAAATCCTAATCTTGGTGCTTCTAATACGCGTAGTCGTAAGCGATGGTTCGGAAAACATCGCCAATATTCTGCAAACTCGACGTATAAACACGTAAGTGTTCGCGCGTTTGATATCGCCAAATTGATCGGAACGAGTACACAGTAGGCGACTGTCGCTTTCGATATCGCTAACCTTTACGATACTCGTACAGGGCTTCCATATTTTTACTATATGTTTACCTTTATGGGTGTTTGAAATTGATTGGATTGAAAATTGCGCCATTAAAGAGTTATAAAAATATTTTATGGTTCATTAGTTGGGTATATTAATATCATAAACTTGGATAAGCAATCGATAAGGTTAACGATGCACGCCGACAATTATTGTCAATAGTAAAAATACGATATCAACTACGTATGAGGTATGTTATGTTTTATATGCGCAAAGCAGTTGACGAGGTGTCTGATGGTAAGAAGTTATCATCGCGCCAGGACACCAACACCAGGGGCATTGCTGATGCTCATAAATGCCCCAGGGTAAATGATATGTAATGTCAATTATGATGTTTTACTCAGTAAGAAGTTCACGCTCACGCCTTTTTCCCATAGGGAAATATCTTTTTCCCATAGGGAAATATCTTTTTCCCATAGGGAAATATCTTTTTCCCATAGCCACAAACTCCAACGCCACAAACCAATGAAATTAACCTAAAATAAAATATATGGATGACTCCAATCAAAACCTTAAAATCAACCCAACTTACAACGGGAATTCTTTTTCACACGTATTGACAGTTGTTTAAATAAAGAAAGAAAAATTAGTTTACTTCCACTGTAATTAATACAAATTATCATCTAGACAATTATATTAATACAATTAGGCTAATACCGGCCCGTAATAGGCAAGCAACAGGGGCTCTGCAGGCAAGCTTATCACAATCCCTTCCGGGGCAACTCTGCAAACATAGCCCGGGCATTATATGGCAAATTGATTGCCCGATACAATAGAGATACTTTTGATTGCTCCTATCCGGCGAAATGCGATTATTTCTGCTTCAAAACGGCTTTATTGGACGCTTTGGTTGTTATTGGCTTATCGACTTTTTGAGTAAGGGAACTCAGTGTATCGTTTTTGTTTTAGTATGTTTTTCTTACTCTCGGTTGCTTTGCAGCCAGGGTTTTAGGGATCGACACAACCACGGCACAACTTGCCATCAGCTAGCTCGTCTACTCTCGATACTAAATCTTGCCTGCAGTCGAATATTTCTTTCACAAATTTATAACCTGATAGAACCTTTCTTGTAGCCATTATTGCACCCAGACTATAGCCACTTTTAATTCTCAAAGAAGACAAAATTACCTACTTAACACCACAGTATAACAACAATGCCCATTATTCCATTAACCAGTAAATTCAGATCACCAAATCGGTCGTAATTTTTCACTCAAACAAAGCCTTCGAACCCCTTCCAACCAGTTCGTAATGTATCAAGACGGCTAAATACAATCCATTCTACGGTTCCCTTTTGTTAACTGGTGTACCGCCAATGAATCACGCTATTAACGTTCCTTTACGCGCGTAAATCTCGTGCGCGTAATATGGCGAATTTACGCGACCGTTGATGTCAGGTAAAAGGCCATCGGACTGTTGCAATAAAAAGTAATGAGGTTTTTATATTGTATTTGAACTCTGTGCTGGCTGTGAACTGATTATGAGGGTAAAGGATTAACACAAAAGAGGTTTGTTACGAGTGTGAAATTTTTAATTTAATAAGTTATTTTGGAAGGTTCTAAGTTACAATTATATTGAGGGAAACATCAGAAAATTAACATTAATATGCTAGCTAATAAAACATTTACTTAGTGTACAAAATACAAAGGAAAAGTTAAATAAATTGACGGGCCTACTATATTATCATAGAAGGCGATACTGTTTCCAGAAAAATGGCAGCATTGCCATGTTGAATACCTTTATCTACATACGTCACGTCTGTACTTCTAGAAGCTTTAAGAAGAGGAAGCTGCATTGATGTACAAAATAGTCAACAATACAGTGACTGACCGCGGGCGCAGTTTTATGTTACAAATTCGTTGATCAGTGTGGCTCTACTTGGTCACGATGTGAGCCACTATTTATACAACTGCGGGTATTTTATTTGAAACTAGCTTCCCGCCAGCGGCTTCGCCCGCGTGGTCTTATAATTTTTTCCCCCGTTCTTGCAACATTTTTCATTACTACTCCGCTCCTATTAGTCGTAGCGTGATGATATATAGCCTATAGCCTTCCCAGATAAATGGGCTATCTAACATGGAAAGAATTTTTGAAATCGGTTCAGTACTTTTTGAGTTTATTCAGTACATACAAAAATATAAATCTTTCCTCTTTATAATATTAGTATAGATACATTCTTGATATAGTAGTTTTTATACGATATAAAAGTGTTTAGTACTACCATTATTAAAGTAATTTACTGTCTGATCCATGGCGAGGAATGGCCACTATATTTCTTTCATGGGTGGTGTAAAGAATCATTTTATGGAGCACGGCAGTAAAGTCCCTTTATCACTACTACTGCCAATTTTAAAAATGTGGGAGTTTTGGATTGTATCAGTGAATTTCAAAATAGAATACGTACCCAAATTAAAAAACGATATAAGCGAACCATCACGCTTTTATTCCATGAAGGGTGCGACAAAGGTGTACTAATGTACACCCACAATTAACTGGTATGTTTAGGTGCCATGTAATAGGGGTCGAGCCTATTGCAATTAACCGGATGTTTAAACCAGGAATCAAACTCAGAGGGAAATTACATTATAGGTACCTATAGAATCTATAGATGAATAGAGGGCTTCTACTGAGAATTCCATAAAAAACCCAATAATACTTGCTTATTATTTGCTTGAGTCGGGAATCGAATCCAGGACCTATAGTGTAGCAGTTGCCCATGGGACCACTCTGACCAACGAGGCAGTTAGAAGACTATCATGATCATTAATTGTTACAATAATTTTTTTTCAAACAATAATTTGAACAGTGTCTCAAATTTACGCATAACAATGTATTACGAAATGGTACCGTCAGCAGATAAAGCGTCATAAACATTACATTTTAAATATGCAGTAAAACGCGCTGGGACCATTTGCTGGCATTTTGCCTACGAACATGATTCAATTGCTTTGTGATGGTTAGAATATACCAACGGTATCTTGCTACCTACAATTTGGATATTTTCGCTAAATATTTTCTGGTGTAAGTTAATTTAAAGGTCTGTTCCACCATCTGTGGATAGCCGCTAACTGTCGATTAAATTCAAAAATGGAACAAAATTTGTATGAATTTATGTGCCATATAGTTTAACGGGAACTTACTAGGAGGTGGTAAAAGAGGCCCTTTAATTCCAAATTTAAAATGAAAAAAGCAAAACAAAAAGGGGGTCATCGAAATTGGCCCAAATGAGCCTACCGAAGGTACACTTATTGGAAAAAATACCTTGTATTACGCTGGCTTAAACTCTAATCGACCTTTTTAATGTTGACTGGGGGATGAGAAAAATAACTTTTAATTTGAGTAAAATCACGCCATTTTGACACACTTTTATCTGTTTCATAGTAAAAACTGTCAACTTGTCAGCTATCTGCTGTCAGTGTCAGTTTAGGAATGTCAAACACACGCCATTAAGGCACATTAATACCAGATTCTTAATGATTTCATACTAAAAACAGTCAACTTGTCAGCTGTCATGTACCTCCGGTACAAATTGGGGCTGAGTTGTATGGGCTTTTGATGGCCTCCTTTAAGTTTCAGAATAAGATAAGGGCCTGTTTCACCATAGCCGCTAACCGTAGGATAAATTAAAGAATGGAACAACATTTATATGAAACTATCTGCTAAGAAATTTAACGGGAACTTATCAGTAAGCTGTAAAACAGACCTTATGTCACATTATATTCTTTCTAAATTAAAAACATGATTTTCATAAGCGAATGCACTGAGAAAGACGAACTTTTCTCTTTGTAAAAATACTTCGGACGCGGGAGAGCTACACAATGGCACAATGATGATTCGCGGAGCTCTCTCAATAACTGTGCCTTTACTAGTGTGTACTGTGCCCATTGTACTATGCACTATCTACTATGTATCTACGTACATACGATCTGGTGTGCCAGATATTTTGCCGTGGAACGATGCCACGAAGGGTCTGGGAAAAGAGTTTGATGTTGTGTTGTTATAATGGAGCGCGTAGTGGTGTAGTTATATTTCAAATAAGTTGTGTAACTTGATCTGAAAGATAAAGACTATAAAAGAAAGATCACGATTAAAAGAGACCATGATTCTTTGAGTTTGTTTCGACATTTCTTCTCAGAGATCGTCTCTTAGTAAATGACGGCGCTATCTAGTTTAAATAAAAGACTTGGAAAAGTGTCGTTAAAAGACCCATTTTCAGATATAAATACAATTTCATTATATCATTTCATTTCAAATAATTTCAAACTATAAAAAAATTGTGGACAGAACGCAAATTCATAATAAACTGAATCTATGAAAGCACTGAAAGTTTTGATGAATTCTCTTTTCATAACCCTTACATAGTGGTGATAATACTTGTATTACTTAAAATCTAAACTTTACGTTTAAAATATTTCAGGTTTCATTATGGTACAAGGATGACATGGTAGCTTTTCCTTTACCAAGTTCTTTATATAAAGATTTAAAAAAATATTGTAGTAGCTAAATTTGTACGTTAGCATCTGCCTCAGCAAGTGTACGCAAAATGTATGTAGGACTAGAACCCTCGGCGTAAAGGCAACACTAATGGAATTGCGACGAGTACCTACACAAGGATTTCATAGCAAAACACCGAGAGCTGCTACAATATTCATCAGGTTTAAGCCGCGGGGAAAAGATAAAGTAACTTTTAAAAATACTTTCATAACTCCAATTCATCTGATGTAGTTCCTCGCTCTGTTCAACATTTTCCACTTTTATTTGACTATGAAAGTAGCGGCGCAATACTCAATGAATCAGCGTACGTCAGCAAAATTTATTGTAGGAGTTGGTAGCGTGTATATTAATCAAAAAACTACTCAAAGACATTGAAAGAAATAATTTATTTTAAAAAACTGTACAAAGGAAACAATTTATTGAAAAAAAAACTGCAATGAAAAACTTATACTGATTGACACAGATAAACACGTACAATTCGCAGTCTCTTCATCAAACAAGAGCGCTCAGTTTATTAGACGTCTGCATTTTGTTTACACAAGACCGTCTTCATAAATAAACAGATTTATTCAAAGAGGCAAGAACAGAATTTATGTAATACGTATAGCACGTGCGAAATAATTGTGTGTTGTGACTTGTGAGTGGCCTCAGTCGAGTGATGCACTAAACATGTTTTTGTTTCAGGTGGCAGTAACATTAGAGAATGGCGTCATCGGTGCGCAAATAGTGTGTGTGAGTGCGTGTGGGTGCGCGGGGCGATGTGGCGGGCGCGCGTGTAGCGCCCCCCTCGCGCGGCATGGAGGAGGACGAAAGGCGGCTCTCGTTCCCGCCGCCGGCGCCGCTCAACTCGCCCGGCGAGGAGATCGACGGCTCGCGGCTGCTGAGCGAGATCGTGCGCACCCTCGAGGCCACCAACCCGGAGGCGGCCGCACCGCTGGTGGCCTCGCAGTCGAGAGATGCCCTGCATGTGGAGGGCGAGAAGCCGCGGCGGGAGGAGCTGCGCATCCCGCTGGAGGGCGTCACGTTCGCGAACGAGGCCGTCTCGGGCGGTGGGGACCGCGATGGGCCGCGCGCCGCCGTCACGCCGTTTACGCGCGAGTCGGCGCGGCGCGCGGGCTCTCGCGGGGCGCAGCTGGTGCGCGAGTTCGGGTTCATGCCGCGCCGCCGCCTCAGCGTCGAGGACGGGGCGAGGCTGCCTCGCAAGTACGAGCCCTTCCCACCCAAGCTCTATGGACGACCGCTTGAAGAGATCGACAACTTTATTTACGATGAGGTCAGTTTTTAATTCATATTTTACTCCAACTGTACTTCTATACAACGATTTATAGTTATCTATGTAGATTTCACAGAGTCACATTTTAAATATAGAGAAGCGCCTCGCTGCAGTTGTTCCATTTCGCTGTCAATTCTCTTGACGCATAATAACTCAAAAGTTGCTCTTAATCATGAGTCTTTGTACGTTTCCTCTTTATGGAAATGCACTGGAAATAGCACAGTTTTGGAGGACGTAGTTTCGGTTAAATTTTACATAATGGCTATGCAGTTTTGCCACCGGTAATAATAGGGCAGTTTTTGTCACCTCGCATACGTTGTGCACTATGATAACAAAAACGTATTTAGAATGATATGAAACCGCTACGTGTACACTAGCCTATTTTAATGGATACGCATAACTCGACAGTGGGTTTTGATGTGACATAATTTACACTCAATACGAAAGGTACCTTTATCTCTTTTACGTCGAATGCTAATAAAATGTTGTCATGTAAAGATAGAATTAGCAGATCCACGGCATTGTGTGATTAAGGGTCTGTTTCGCCACGTCCTAGTAAGTTCCCGTTTTATTACTTGGCAGATAATTTCATACAAATTCTATTCCATTTTTAACCCCCGACGCAAAAACGCGCGGCGACCGCGACGGGGTGTTATAAGTTTGACGTGTCTCTGTGTGTGTGTCTGTCTGTGGCATCGTAGCTCCCAAACGGATGAACCGATTTTGATTTTGTTTTTTTTATTTGAAAGGTGAATTAGTCGGGAGTGTTCTTAGCTATGTTTGATGAAAATTGTCCAAGATGGCCGCCGCTACAAAATAGCGAATAACATATTTTTTCACAACTCTCTCAATGTGGGTATCAAATGAAAGGGTTTCACTAGGAGAATACTATACACTGATAAATTTCAAATCCAAGATGGCCATCACCACATAATGGCAAATTGCATTTCGTGTCGGGAGTTTTATAATTTTTTAATTTAGGTTAGGTTATTTAAATTTATCCGGTGGCTATACAAACTTTCCAATACCGCTGCACACTACAATACCAAATGTCAAACTTGTCAAAATTACGTTTGTACACGTGCAAATGTGTGCGTGAAGGTGCGTAGGGTTTGTTGGCAGTCCGGCAAGAACACCCGTAGGATGCGGTGGACCTGAGGTATCTGACGTTAGGGAGGGGCGGAGAGTGGCCATTCTGTTATTATTTATTCTGTGCTAGCGGCTGAAATAGGCACTAAATATTCTTTTATATCAGAAGCTAGCTCGTTCTGCCATGTTAACGCGACACACATTTCTCAATTCAATTTACAGCGTAACAAATTTTCACTATCCATAAACAGTAACAAGATATGAACGTATTATAACAATATATTTACACGATTTTCCCGTTGTTATGGCTTTTAAGACTGCCATAACATCCACAAAGGGGCACTCAATGTGGCCGGCTGCCATTTTGGTTTGACCCATAACAATCTATCAGTCCAAGTTAGCTGAGGTTGTAAGAGGGATACCCTTAAAACCTCAGCTAACTTGGACTCTGAATTTAAAGTAAAACTTATATTATATATACTATATAATTTAGCTCTAAAAATAATTTTCACCGCCGAAAATCTTCGCCAATGATTTTGATAAAATGGGGAATAAAAATACTCTAGCACTGGCAAACAGACAACCCACAGTTAAAACCGGTGGAGCTAGAAGAATGAAAATGTGTTTCTTTTATAACATTAGGAAGGAATTTCGAATTATCGCGGGCAACACCTCAAAGATAAATAAATCTAATAAAACTAAGCTATATAACATAATTATCATCATCATCAACCCATATACTGTCCCACTGCTGGGCACGGGTCTCCTCTCAGTATGAGAGGGATTAGGCTATAGTCCACCACGCTAACCTAATGTTGGTTAGGTTGTATATAAAATATATATAACTTATATTTATTTCTTTAAATAGTCAATTGTAAAGGTTTTAACATATTATTACATTAGCATATTTAATTTAATTTTGTACACTATATCATTATTTACTATAGGAAAAGGTCAGTCACTTTTTCCTATAATAAATACTGATACAGTGTCGCCTAAAAAGTGTCCGATTTGGAATAATTTCAGGAAATTCCCACGTGATTAGGAAAAATTAAATAAACGCTGTGAACAGCTAGCATATAAAAATATTTCCAGCAATTCTGAAACAGTGGATCCTCTTCCTTAAAGGCATCCGAAGCACGTAGGGGTCGTTTTGTAGTGGTTTGTTGACCGTTTGATAGGTACACGTAACAAGTGGTATACGAAACGACGAATCGTAAAAAATAATGAGTTGACGCCGAACGTGTTGGCGCGGTGAGGCCGTAGTCCCTCGGAACTGAATGTAAAATGTAATCTATACTGATATTATAAAGGTTAAGAGTTTGTGTGTCCGATTTAAAAAAATATTTTAGTGTTAGATAGCCGGTTTTACGAGGAAGGCTATAGGCTATATATCATGACGCTACGACCAATAGAAGCGGAGTATCAATTAAGAATGTTGCAAAAATGGGGAAACAATTCAACTTTTACAGGAACAAAGTCGCGGGAAAAGGCACAATAAATATTGTAAATTAAAATTAAATATTTCTAAAAACTGTGCGAAGAATGAAATAAAGTTGAACGCCACATAAAAATAAGTGTATCGGCTTCATAAAAAAATATGACACAGCACCTACCCATCGTGTTTGCCCAACAAAGATGGCGGCTTATCGTTGCTGGCCCCACGAACTTATCAGATCATCCGTTCCACTTGTTGCACTCCTTTTAAATAAGTGCTTGGACGTCTTTTATCGATAAATGTGTCAAAAACAACACAATATAACGAAAGTTTTATATAGAGTGTGTTTTATTTAAAAAAAATAAAACATTGAACCTCGATAACAAACCTCAAGTCGTAATTCCTTGTTTTTGTGTAAACATTAAACATAAAAAAGATGTATTAATTCTTGGGTAATAGAGTTTCAGTATTGCAATCAAACAAATTCTAAAAAAAGAGAGACGATAAATATTTTCATCCTTACTAATAATATAAATGCGAAAGTAACTCTGACTGTCTGTCTGTCGCGCTTTCACGCCAAAACTACTGAACCGATTTAAATGAAATTTGGTACACAGATAGTCTAGAGCCTGCGAAAGGACATAGGCTACTTTTTAATGCGAAAAAAGGGCTGTAAGAGGTTGAAATAGGGGATGAAAGTTATAAGAAATACCCAGGCGACGCGGGCGAAGCCGCTGGTACCCTATAATTATGGCTCTGTGGCGAATACGGGCCGATGATACGCCTATATTGTGTAATATAGCAAAGGTGCACTTTAAAACACCCATAATTCAAAATCACAGTCACAAATCTACATCTACAGTTCGCCGATATGTTCCCGATATGTTCGCCGATAGGTCCTATGTAATAGGGCGCGAGCCTATTGCCATCAACCGGGCACAAATTCAGAGACCAAGCTGCTTGCTACTTGGAATTTCACAGAAAAACCCAACAACACTGTGCTCGACCCGGGTATCGAACCCAGGCCCTCTGGCGTAATAATCCCGCTTAGGACCACTAGACCAACGTGGCAGTAAAATTAATTTCAGCTAAGTACACAAGGTGGAAGGGACATCGACGCACATCCGAATACCATGAGTTCTGTACATGATTCTGGACCCACCCTGCGTTGAAATTTTCCGTAACTTTTTTCATAATTTTTTCAATTTTGTCTGCAATGTTTTAAACAAACATTATTTCTATATATTCAAATTAGATTTATAATTAATAAATAATTATGTCATTTATTTCGGATCGCGCGCGCGATAAATTCATCGCGGAGCGTTATAATCGCGTTTTTAGCAAAACACTGCCCGCTCAAAAATGACAATATCTGTAATAACCGATCATTTTCTACATGAATGACCTAGGTTATTTTATTGTTGACCTTGAGTGAAACGATGTCCCTTCCACGTTGTATAAATGAGTTTTTAAAACCACACTGTATACAGAATTGAAGAGTTGGCAGCGTTTCTTTGCTTCATCCACTTTGGTAGTGCTCTTGTCACAAGTGGGCAGTTCAGACTTGAGGGTATTTGAGAGACTCTTGAACAGCCTTCAGCTTTCCAAAGCACTGGAATGGACTGTGAAGGACCTTATTGGTTTTTGCTTAGTGTTTCTTTTTTTGTATTGAAGTCTACTTGTATGAATAACTTGCGATTTGCTGATATCGTAAATTTTAGGTCGCGACTGCTATGCTCAAGGGCCTCGGTTCGATTTCCAGGTCAAGCAAAGCGTTAATTTATTGAGTTTTTCTATGAAATTCGTTATTAGCAGCTCGATTCAGTTTGAATTTAGGCTGAGAAAATGGCACGACGATGTCTACGGTCTAGTGGATCGAGTACTGGACTGCTGATTACCAGGTCGTGGGTTCGATTCCCACAGGACACAAACATTTAATTTTATGTGATGAACTTAAGTGTTCGTGTGTCTGGGTGTTTCTTAGGTATATACAAAAAAAGTATATAAGCATTAAATCCATTGTCTATTACCCATAGTGCAAGCTCTGCTTAGATTGGGAATAGATGTTGATGTGTAAAATGTCTCAGGATATTTATTGATTTATATTTATTATAGGATTGTCCCCTACGATGAAATTATACTAACTAGTACGATAATCAGTACAACTTAAAACAAAAACCATTGTAAAGCAAACTATGTATTCTTTACTAATCTAAGAAAGAAAATATCTATAAATGATATATTGTATGAATTGTATCAGCGAGCGACGGCGCGTCTACCCGTTTACTATTCCCGTGCCGTGACCTCGGGCAATAAATAAAAAAAAAACCTCTTCTAGCAAATAGCCAAACTGTCGTAAAAGTAAAATTGCCCGGTCTTCGACGGAAAAGTCACAATTGGCTACGTTTAATTTATTCCGGGAACTCGGGTGTTTCTGAATGAGCTGTTGGCCCGTCAAGTGTGTTTACAACGGCTAGAGTTGCCACTAACGAAATAATGCAAAAATCAGAAATGTTGTCACAAAGTAATGTATGGTCAGGAAATTAAAAAAAATATGTAAAAAAAATATAAACATTCATCACTCTATGAATCTATGTAACGGAATCTTTGAACGTGATTTTCACGTTTTTCATCTCTTTCAAAACGACGGATTGATTTGAAACGTTGCACACTTATCAAGGACCGATAAGGACCGATAAATGCAATAATTTGTATTGTTTGTAACACGCATAAGAATGGAATTTTATTAAAAAAATATACTATTATAGGAGTTGTGGTTGTGATAAATTAAAGGCACCTTTACAGTACTGTGAATTTATTTCAATTCTCCACAATGTTTACAACATGGTTTTGCACTTTATTTATGTAACTACAATCCTACAGTGAAAATTAAGAAGGACACGTGGTATCGCAACTTAATCTTCCTATACACACTCTGAAAGACTGCTAGGCTATCGAATAAGAGGTGCTTACTGAATACGAGTGGACTGCGGGGCTATGGCACTCGGATCCGCCTAGTGTACGCCTCTGCTGGCTTTATATAGTCGCCGCGTGAAGTAGTTGTCGCTTGTACGATGATACGGTGACTGGTTCTTTGTATGTGTGCGTGCGCCGGCGGTGATGCTTCATTGTATTGAGTTGTCTAGTAATTGGTATGTTACACTATTTAAAAAAGATATTTAGTTTTTATTTATTGATTCGTGTTGCATAGAATCAGTGTCATAAGTGTGGGTCTTGTATTTTGTACTAGTTTTTCTTTTTGTTCTCTAACACTTTTATGGGTTTTTCATAGTCTTATAATGTTGTAGTAATTGTGTACGATAGAAAATTGTGTTGTTCTAGTGTGTAGGTATACATTTCGTTAATATTTTCTCGCTCTCTTGGGAAATTACTGAACTTTCTTCACTTTAGAATTACTAAAAGCTAAGATATAGGCACACTTTCTACAGCTTTTAAGCTAATCTTAGACATTTACTAGGTTTATATCGAGGTTGACTAACCAGAATGCGCGAAGTTACTCAGTTTCATGCATACTCGCTGTGCTTCTCGGTTTTATCCACCATTGGGGCTTTAGGGTCGTAGTGTGATGTTGTATAGCCTGATAATATTCCTCAAGAATTTGCCTTGTCGTCCAATTTTGAACGTAGACCTCGCCTCAAGGAGCGTCAACCATCCCGGTGTCGGGCAGCTCGCGTCCATCCGCTGCCAGTCACCTTCTTCAAATTGTGTCCATCGTGTCGCAGGGCGTCCCACACTATGCTTGTCCAAACTTTCAATTGCCAAAAGATTTTTTCTAATCCGACAAGTAGGTACCTAGTTCCGAAATTATTGCGTTCAAACAAAAATCTCTTTTTGACTGTTAATCCTAAACGCCTAAAATAGATTTCGATAAAATTAGCAAGGAGATAGACTGCATCCTGATGAAGGACATACGGTCCTTTATGTTAATAGACCTTATGGAAAATTATTAAAACCACGGGCATTGTCTAATAACACAATCATTCAATTAAATTCCCAAATGAATTTTCCATGGCCATATCTTAGTATAAATAAAGTCAGGCTTTCGAGTGCAGATGAACTTTCACTGGCCAAATGAACCGTATAACAGTTTGGCATACAGCCAAAGTTAAACTTCAATACCATATACATTAATATGAATATTTACGACCGTCGTTTTTAACAGTAAGGTACCACCGTAATAAAGTCTCTATAACTAGGTTGAATGTAAACTATCTGCCTCCTGCCCTTGTCCTTACTTGGTCAGCGCAGTATATATTTTTTCTTGAAGTCAAAGGTTTCCGATCCAGCCCCTGTTGAAAGAGGAGTTCGCTCAATAGAGACGTTTCAAGAGGAAAGAGGTTTTAATGTGGTATTAACAACGATATTATTACATACAATGTCCAAAAATATTTTCACGTAAGATCTGATTTTTTTCGTTGTTACTACAAAACCTTTTCCTTCTTGAAACGTCGATTAAGCTAAATACGGTCAGAACCTTTGAAGAATAAAATTGTACACAATGTCACATTAAATAAAAGGAAAAATGGTCCCTTAGCCTTGTGTTGTTTCCTGCTGCAAGAACTTAAAAGACCCAAAAAACTTTATTGAAAATTGTATGATTATTGTACAGTATTTTATTGAGAATAGTCTGCACAAAGACCCAGCTTCCCGAGAGGCTTTAATTTCTATTACTTATCTTGCAATAATGATGATTACATGACGTAGCTATAGACACGCATATAAAATTTAAAAACACTGGTTTTTTTTCATATGCAAACCAATAACTACCCTAATCATTTAATTATCGAAAAATGCAATTTCAATACTTGAATTAAAAATAGAAATCAATTGGGGTAAAACGTAAGAAGCATAATCGTAAACCACGAGGAAACCTCTCAAAGGAAGATAAAAGGAAGCTTTAAATGTAATAAAGCAAGAAGCATTTCACGCAAAATTAATGTAAGTACAGCTTATGCAGCTCACAATTCGATTTAAGCTAAGAAACTCGCTCAGTCGCTCAATATTTGTGAGTTTTATTTCGCTAGAGGCGCCCGAGTCAAGCGTCGGTGTTAACGTTAAATTATCAAAAGCAACTTGCAGCCTCGCTGGCTGTCTATGCCACAGAGGAGAAAATTCAGTGAATACCTAAGCTTTGAAAACTTTTTACGCAAAATGTCGAAACACATAATTGCAAAATTATAAATCAGTTAACATCTGAATTTTAGTGGTAATTCCACTGATCCAAAATAGCGAATCAGCAATCAAACTCGATGAAAAAGTACTCTACTTGTGTCACGTAAACACGCAGAATAAAATATTTGTATAACATTGCTTTAGAAATGGTACCTATTTAATAAAATTCCGTTACTAATATTCTACACTGTGACTACACTTTAAAATACAGTTTACGACGTCGAGTGGTTCGGTGGAGCGAATAAATCCTAGGCACGACAGCGGATGGGACATTATTTAGTTGAGAACTAAACAGATAGCGATAGTTAAAGTACTTTATTGTTCTTCTAGTTCATATTTCATGGGATTTAGGCTCGACGGTTTCGGCAAAAATTATGTGTCTTGTCCTTGCGAATTAGCTATTTGTCAACGTTTGTTCTTTTTTTGAAAAATTGGAAAAAGGACACTGGATTATGTACTTTTTCGTTGATGAAGGAAAATACTAAGCATTTAAATTAATGAATGAACTCTTTGTTGACAGCTTCGAGTAAGAAGACTTACTTTTTTTATTCCTTTCCACTGGGGATACAGCCCGCCAGTGACGTGTTTTACAGGAAACTGGGATTTGTTCAGCAAAAATCCTCTGTGGACGGCACAGATTTTATATTTCATTATTACTCTGAGCTGTAGACGGTCGTGTAAAACAAATGTCAGCGTCGCTCCCGGCCTGTTTTTATTTTGTTGAGCAAAAATAAATGGTATTCTAAGCACGGATAAGCTCATATTTGACGCGGGAAACGGGAAGTTAATCTTGTCTCTGGTAATGTAAATTGGACTCATTTTATTTTATGGAAAAATAAGGGTGTGTGCAAAATACACAGGTGGACTCCGATGCCGGAGTTTGGGGTAGTACCAGCATTGTTTAATAACCGCTAATGATACTTATTATATTTTTTCCTGGGGGGCTAGAGAAGTTGCATTTTGACATTCGAATCGACAAACAAAATGTATGGAAATGACACAAGCTTTCGACAAATCGGGCTGTCACTAATGTCATTTACATACATTTTGTTTGTCGATTCGAATGTCAAAATGCAACTTGTCTAGCCCCCCTGAGCTTGTTATATTACTACTACTATTATTATATTCTATACTTACTAGCTTTCTGCCGGCGGCTTCGTCTGCATGGTCTGGGTATTTCTGATAAATTATAGCCTATAAAAAAGCTTTTATTTCTTACATTACTAATTTTATTTTAAACACAGTTTTATTTCAATGTATTCGCGTAAGGGTCAGAAATCAGTTTGTTAAACACAGTTTGTTATACCAATTTATTAATATTATTATTTATGATTTAGTAGCAATTTCTTTTTAATATCTTAAACTGGTTATTATTATTAAACAAGAATCCCACGCTGGGTAAAGGCCACCTCCAAATTTGCCCATTTCGCCCTATCTTGTGCTATTTGGCTCCAGTTTGGGCTTTTAATTATCTCGTCTTCCCATTGAGTTATTGGTTTTCCCCTACTTCTTTTCCCTTGTAGACCTCTCCATAGGGTTGCTTTTACTGTCCATCTCGGATCTACAAGTCTCGCTACGTGACCTGCCCATTTCCATTTTTTATTTTTGTGCATAGCTCAAATTATAGCCTATGTTACTCGGTAAAGATTTTTTTTTTATTCTGGGACATTTTACACAGCACCATCTAGTCCCAAACTAAGCAGAGCTTGTACTATGGGTACTAGACAATGGATATAATACTTATATACTTTTTTTTGTAAATACATACTTATAACATATAAGAAACACCCAAACAAACACAAACACCTAAGTTTATAGTTTAGTTTAAGGTCGTCAAAGATGATGTAGCTTTCTAATGGTGAAAGAATTTTTCAAATCTGATCAGTAGTTTTGCAGTCTATTCAATGCAAAAAACAATCAACTCTTTTCTCTTTATAATATTAGTATATTAATATAATATAATCTATATTATATTATCGAACCTACCTGGCTACCTACCTATTTTGCACACAACACACCAACGGTGAACCACTAGAAAGCTGCTCACTAAACTAGTGGTGAGGTTAAAGGATTCTCTGCATGTGACAGTGCCAACCAATTGCTTCGAATGTCCACGAATATTTCAACTGGCAACACTTACCGATACGGAGGGGCGGAGAGGAAGAATGTGTGCGAGTTAATGGTGCGATTTATACACATATATCTTGTTTACTTGTCGAAGGAGTTTGATGTGGGGAAAATGTTTAATTATGGCAACCCATTTAATGCGTAAAATCGTGATTATGTACTAAAGTGATAAAGATCGTTTTCCATGATCCCCAAAAATTATAATTATTTACGGTTTCGTTGAACCGTGATCCTGAAAAGGGTCGTAACTATAGTTATTCTATCATGTCTGTTAATTGTCGCTTGACAGGTTATTTTTATCCGGATTTTCCTGCAGTAACAAAAGTAAAAAAAATACAACAAGATAAAACCCCATAAATTAAAGTTCGTGATCAAGAATTAATACTTTGACATACCAACTTAACGTTCTGCAAACGAAAGAAAAATTCAACTACAACTTCTAAAAATAATCTTAAGTTGCAACACGTAACTGAAAACGAGGAAATACCTGCACATCGCAGTATAAATCTAACAAGAGTACTGGGAGTACGGACCTAATAGATTTCCCCCCATTTCTCAGCTAAAGCTAGCAAAGTTTAGGTAACACTTGATTTAAAGTGCAGCCTATACTTTAAACCTTGAGCTTCTTTTACTTTTTGCATTTTAATTGGGGCTCTTTTACTGAAGTGGCCGGATCACTGGACCCTGACCACAAATGATTATTACAACCAATAATAAACGTACTGCTGAATGTCCACAACGAGACAGATTGCATTATTTATAAATAAAAAAATAATATTGGGGCTCTAATCGGTAAAGCGCTCACGATGAATAAGAATGATAATTTGTAATCACGTTTAGTTGGCAGATGAAATGGATGCGCGAAAATTATTGGCAGCAAATGTAGTAGAAGCGAAGCGCTTTAATCGCTTAATGGGTATACTAGAATTGCCACAACTAAGCCTTATCGTAAAATAGCTTACATTTATGTGGATACACTTACGACTTTGACTATGTTAATCTGTGCTCGTAAAATCAACTGAATTGTAGTCTGTCTACAGAGCCTGTAACAGGGTAATAAAACTTGGGATACTACAAATTATTTGTGTTTAATGGAAGACTTCATGATAGCTTTGGGACAATTAATATAATATGATGTCGTTAGAGCCTTTTTCGAGAACTTCTTTGATTACAAAGAAGAATAAAAAGGCAATTTTCGAAAGGCAAAGTAGCCCGCGTGGAACAAGTTGGCAGCGCCTTAGGTATGTGAGCGGTGGGACGGCGGGGCTTGCAGTAACCCGCCGCCTCACCCCCGTCCCTACCTAGCACGTTTCCATGAAGTGGAATGGAGAGCTGGCAAGAAACTCCATTATTATTATAATATTATTAATAGCCCAGTTGGTCTCACTGCAAGGCAGAGGCCTCCTTACCCTCCTTCCTCTCCTCACGGCTTATGGCTAAATGAGCCCAATATTTAAATAGGTGTCCAGTTCGTCCCGCCATCTTCGTCGGGCCCGTGTCGTCTTGTGGACTCCATTCTTGGTGCTAAGTCTAGAACAAAAGAAACTCCATAGACACACTGTTAAAAATATATAAATATAGTATGATAGGCGAAAAAAAGAAAAAAAAAAGATTGGATAACATTTGTAAAGAAGCTCAAATCCATTGTTCCAAATTCTCTAAAGTTTCAGTTCGGTATAGAAATAAAGATAAAAAATAACAATAAAGCAAGCAATTTGACGGCAACACATTGCTTGCCACAATGACAGCTTTATAGGCTCTTAAAAGGTTTATAGTAGGTTTATAGTAGGTTTTAAATGGCGGATTCAAATATCCGCATCCCGGGATTTCCGTATCCTCATTGCTGATTCATATCCACTAGAGATTGTGGGGTACAGAACTAAGCATTGGGTTTTACGACTTAAATTTTTCACCTTTAATGAAATAAATAACTTGTGCCCCGTTGTACCTCATGACCTTATTGTTATTCGTTAAGATAAAACATTATATTATTAAATACTCTTTAAAAAAAAGATGGTAATGGTACTAAAGACCAGTAGTATATTGGATTTTCGTGTTTTCTCTCCTAACTTTATCTAAAAGTGAATAGTGTCTTTAGGATGTACAGTAGAGGTCATAACTCCAGTATCATGTCAAGGATCGTATTTGCCTGCACGTTACTGCGCGTATACATTGTATAAACATATACTTAGTGATTTGAAATTTAATACCACTATCTTAATACGCCGTAGCGACATCACAGCACTGAATGATCATTCCATCGCTCTCTTTCCGACTAGATAATTATGAAAGAGTACGTTATACGAGATCGTCTATGTATGCAAAATGTTTGTTGTAGAAAAAGGTCGTAAGTGAAACTGATTTCATGCATGTTGTTTGACTTGTAAAAATGGTAAAGGACTTACGACCGTGACCGTACATAAATACATAGCACATACACTTACGCCTTTTCCCCACACATTTGTATATCTAATTTTGAAGCCACGTGCCACTTTTGTTTACAATTTATTGCCGAGAGCAAAATTAGCATCCATTTTGTAAATTAAGTTAATTATATAAATTTATCTGCAGCCTTTTACCGACTTACATTCCCGTCACGTTTGCCGATATTTCTATAATTTCATTTGCAAGTTCCGCGCAATGTAGTCATTGTTTCTGTTGGAACAGAAAGTAATATTAAAACAAAAGCGGTGCGCGCCACGCCGGAAGGTTGTGGGATCTTGTTCCAAGCTTTAATTCATTCCGTGGCAAAGGCAACTCCGTGGAATATTAAACAGATACTCCATTCATCTTCGTTCTGCGACCCAGATACCTTCAAAGTCTCTGTAACACCGTAAATATGGTCCATCAGCTCGAAAAGTGGGTGATCTTTTTTCTTCTTTATCAGAACGCTTTTATACTGAGATTGTTAAAGTTATAAAATTGCTTATAGATATTTTTTACTTAAAGGTAATAGTTTTGTAAATATTTTGTTGTCATAATTATACTCGTCTTTGTCCACAAATCAGTGTAACGTTGAGAAATGATCTGTAAAGAAAATTAAGAACAAGAACGCCTATGAAGGACGCCTTTCATTTTTGTAAATAACAACTTAATAAAAAAAAAACTTCGCTTTAAATCCATTTCATTCTGCGCTAAAGATCCATTTTTATATTATTTACAATTCATCAGAATCAGATACCTTATACTATAGCTGTATACATAAAAACAAAGATATTTACAGTTCATAATACAGTTTGCAGCTAATCCTGTTTGGTTAGTTCGCTATCTGGCAAACTTTAATTTTAAAACACACTTCCAGTTGTTGACCGCATTGCCACGAACGAAGCCAGTTGTACAGATTAGCTGAATCGCGAGGGATTCACCCGGCGACAATGAATGCTGCAATGTAAAGAAATGTTAAAGTAAATTAAAAACAAATCCTACCCAGGAAATTATTGTGCGCTAGAGCTAAGGAATTGAATCGAGTTCCTTACGTTTGTTTTATTATTAAAGAAATGGGAACGAAGTCACTTAATATTTCATTTATTGTGAATAAGTTTAGAGTATCCTTCGAATATAGGTATTTCTCAGAAATTTAGTTGCGGAGGTCTGGTAGCAATCGCTTCGTGTAAATTACTTACATTCAGCCGTATTTGGTTTAGACTAGAAGCCGACCTCAAAATGGTTAGGTTACGAACTTAATTTAGCGTTTATTTAAAATGCAATCTCGCATTAATGTTAATATAATAACGTATCGTCACGCATGCATTCCCGAAGGGCTAGGCAGAGGTGTACTAATGTACATTGTACAAGAGTACAACTGTAGGTACAACTCACCATAATGTTTATTTAGGTCCTATATAATACTTAGGGGTGAGCATATTGCCAACAACTGGGCACAGTTCAAAACGCTAGCTAGAGCTAGCGTTTTGAACAAGCTACTGAGAATTTCATAGAAAACCCATCATCGCTGCTCGGAGAATCAAACCTATGACCTCAAGCGTAGCGCGGTGTTGACAGACTAGACAAGTTGCATTTTGACATTGGAATCGACAAACGAATAGACAGAAAATGTATGGAAATGACATTAGTGACAGCCCGACTTGTCGAAAGCTTGTGTCATTTCCGTACATTTTCTGTCTATTCGTTTGTCGATTCTAATGTCAAATTGCAACTTGTCTGACCATTAGGCTAACGAGATAGTTGTCAATAACACACTAAAAATAAGATCTAATTTTCCTTACGACTATTAATAAGTATGTAGGCCCGCCAACATGAAGGAAATGTTGGCGCGAAAGATACTATCTACCCGTCTGTCGGTATCCGGTGAGGCTTATCGGCTGAACTTAATTCACGGCGCAAACAAAGCCTACCTTTGTTTAACGCTGCCTTGTTGAAGCTATACCAGTGTTAATTGAAATAGTCTTTATCGTATGCTGCATTAAGGTACAAGTGCTGTAGGATTAGTACGCGTTTTATGCAGTGTTTGAAGTTAATCCCTTTGAAAGGAAAGTGAAACTGTTTGTATTTGATTATTGTGCCCATTGTTGGCCTTTTATATAGATTAGATATGGTTTTTTATGTGTATCGATAGTTGGGTTAAATGTTGAGTCAAGGCTTTTTCAGTATCAATAAACAATACTTAGTGAGTATTGTTAAGTACTTCGCTATGAAGCTGTAGGTAAGTCTTGTAATTGTTGCACTTATAAAGATAAATTATTGTTTTTATGTTTGTAAATGATCTGGTGTAAAAAAATGTTGGCTAGCCAAATAAATAAAAAAAAAAGAATAAAAAAGGTACCTACAGTCCGGGAGACATAAGTCTAATCCAAATTTCAAAGTGCTATTTCACTATTTCTGAGAAAATATTATGTATAATTGAAAAGCTTCTTGAAATATTTTGTGTAGGAAAGTCGGTATAAGAAATGTACTATTCCATATAAAACAAACATAAAACATGTAATTTTGTGTTACATAATAACCCATCTAAATCAGCAAAGAAAACCACCAAGCAATGTAATTATCAACTAAAAAAACCTATAATATATTTCTCCCTAAATCTACAGTTATCAGAATACAGAATAACACAAGAAAATTCCGAGGTTACATTTCGAGGAAAGAAACCTATGTAATTATTCCAACAGATTCTATTAAGCATAAAGTTGAATCAAGGATTATTAATGCTCCAAAAGATTCGGAGACAGATAAGGAGTAGACTTTCTCCACCCCAACTGTCTCCCTCTGTTCATTCACCCGAAATGAATTTATTCGTAACGATTGGGATTGGAGATTTTGTCTAAAGGTAACATTTGACTTCTTTTAAGAAGGGTCGGAGGGTGACAAGCGATTCGTAATGATAATATTTATATAAACTGCTGTGGTTGTGCCAATATGCTTTGATCCCGTTTTTTCGTAATCCCGTAGGTATTTCTCAAAATCTTTAACGGATGTTTACGTTAAAGACTTAAGCTAATATTCCGAGACAACGCTAACCGTAAAGAAACGTTTCCGTATCGTCGTTGCGCGTTCAAAAGTCACTATGTGTTTTTACACACTTTACAGGAGACGCAAAAAAATTATTTTGAATGGAACTTTCGATGTATGAATGTCACATAGCTACATTCCATAACTCTTTAAATATTGCATTTATCACATAGCTATTTTTACAGTATGTGTGCATTGAAATAACGATTAAAACTGCATAAAAAACGGAAAATTACTAAACAACACATAGCGACTTTTGCACGCGCAACGACGCTATGTCAAATTTTTATTACAATTTGACATAAGGAAGCTTACGTTTATGCTTAGTTTCATCTCTAAATATAAGCTTTAGTAAATTTGGCCTTTTTTATAGTTTTAACAAGCCACCGGGTGGCCTAATTATGTTTATCATCACCACCCATGGAATCTGCAACACCAGAACATTGCTGAGGCGTTGCGCTGAACTTTCAAGTGTATTTAATAGCACGTAAATAGCTCTATACATTTGTTTGACCAACACGTCCGCATCGCGTGAATGCCGCAAATAAACTGAATGATGTCCGCCGCGCGGTTTTAAACTACCCTCAAATGCTCCATTGTTGGCCTTCCATGAAATTGCGGCTAGCAAACATAAGTATTATGTAAAATCCGCTATTGAGACCGGTCGACGTTTCGATTATTATTAGAATAGCTTTGGTATCTGCTTTTAAAATAGTAATCGTGTATCTAACTTATAACGTATTATCTAACTTAAGAGTAGATAAATGAGAGTGAGAATATATTCGAACAGAAAAGGCCACTTTCTCTTCTTCCACTTCCCTATAATAAATCTAATTATTCACAATAATATCGCAAACATCGCGCATAAAAATGTGACCCAATTGTGCTACTTCAGTAAAAATAAAATATGAGCTTCTTGTAACAACTATGAGTCCTAGTAATGTTTTATAACGGCCGGATCGGTCCCACGTTGGGCGCCAATTTGTCAGTGAACACCGGTTGAATTAAAATAACTTTTTCTTTGTTTTCCAAAACATTTCTGGCTAATAAGACTCTTTTGAATAAATTGGCGATGTGTGAATTTACTACTCGTGTTATTTTATTGTTTTTTTTTCTTATTACTTAATTAGGTGCTGTACTCCGCGGTTATCATCAAAAGTATCAATCGCATGAGTGGTATAATGTACGGCCAAAGAAAATTCATTTAACGTAATTGTTACAATAAAAAGACATGAAAATATTATTGCCACTACTGAATGAGCAAACCAGAGTTTATAAAAGATTATTTTCAACAAAACCCTATATTCGCCCACGCATCCAATGTAAATCTAATATAATTCGTATTCAACACCAGATGGCGCTCTAACACATAAAATTCTCGTGATAAAACACGCGTCTACCCTAAAACAAACAATCGCACATTATTTACAATTAGTTTCTGTGAACAAAAACTCCCGATTCAGGTCGGCCTTTGTTCATATCACCATTGTTTGGCTATTGTCCCACATTTCTGTGTATTTGTATGTATTTACAATACAAAGTATTCTATTCCCTTGCTGTGTAAATATTACCAGATTTTTCTCGCAGAATTTCTTTATTCGTGGCAATATTTTTAGTAGGTATTGTCAGGAATAAAAAGTTTAATTTGTCAAATTACAAGTTCCTATATCGGATATAAATGAATAAATCATCATCGACCAATTAATCGCCCCACACTGCTGGGCACAGGGGGGCTTGACAAGTTGAATTGCACAAACAAAATGTATGTAAATGACACAAGCTTTCGGCAAATCCGGCTGTCACTAATGTCATTTACATACATTTTGAATGTCGAAATGCAACTTGTCAGCCGCCCTTGTCTCCTCTCAGGATGAGAGGTTTTAGGCAGTATTAGGCTATAGTCCGAGTAGTTAATGAATAAATATATAATAAATATTCTGGGTTGTTTTACACATCATGATCTAGTCAATAATTAAGCAGAGCTGTGTATTATGGGTGCTAGACATTGGATATAATACTTTTTTATTGTAAATATAGAGGTACTATATTACGTATTATATTATGTGTTCTGTGGGAATCAAACCCACGATCAGCAGTCCCACAATCGAACCACTAGACCACAGTAAATCTGATTGATGATGACGATGACAAATTATATTCGAATAACTTGTTATATCATTCGACTGCCGACTTTTATAAAAGCTACACATTAAAGAATTCTATTAGCCTTTTGTAATACCGCCTACAACACAATATTTCGTAATGTAGGCGAAAGTTATGGACTCAAACAATTTAGCTAATGAATTCTGAATGTTGTTAGTGTTTCCTATACAAATGTATATACGGAAATGTTACGAGTATTTATGAAAATGTCAGGGTGAAATTGGTAGAGCGGAAAGAGGTTAAGACTGCCTTGTAAGCATAGTGGTCGTAGGCTTAGAGATCCTGGGTTCAATTCCCAAGGCGAGAAAAGTGTTGTTGGGTTACCTATGTAGTTTTTTTTTTAAACTTTATGCACAAGTTTGTACAGAGGCGGACTTAATGCTATAAGCATGTAGTTCTGTAGGTGTTTACTACAAAACTGTAACTGTTTCATTGATGTAGTGGTAGAAAACACGAGTGTTCTAGAGGTTCTGGTTTCAATGTTCGGGTTGTTCAACCTGTGGTTTGGTTTTTCTATTAATTTCTGAATAGCAGCTTGAAGTTTAGATTTATGCTCGGTTAATGATATTAGGCTCGTCATCTACCGGCGAATATGGGTGCCAACATACAGGCAAATTTGTGTGTGTATTAGTACACCTCTAACCCCCTTTGGGGAATACAGGCGTGATGGTATGTAGAAAGATGTTACTAAAAATATTGTTTATGAGTAAGAATATCCTCTAATACTGCCTCACTGGTTTGCTTGAACGCGAATGAAACCCAATACGGTTTAATTCCCAGCGTGGGCAGAATGTTATTGGGTATTCTCAGAGAAAAATCTATTTGTGCCCGGTCGAGGCCCACTCTCGTTGTTGCTACGACGTAGCCTATGTAATGACGTCACAGCTACGCAAGCCTGCGTAGCAATTTTACCTCGTCGCATAATTCGCTCTCCCTTGACATGCAGCGACTATATAGTATTTTAATCATTCAAATTAAATAAATAAAAGGGATGAGTCAAACTCAAACTTCAATAGAAAAACCCAACAACAATTTGAACAATCAGAGAATCGAATCCTAACGTTGTAGTTGCGCTTTCGACCACTAGACCAATAAAGCAATACCAGTTTTAATTCTAACCACATATTAAAGAATATTCTTTATTACACACCAAAAACCAAAACTCGATAGATATATAGAATATTCTTTATTACATAAACCAATGTAAGGTACAATTTAAGAACTACTAAATTATTTCTCGCGCCTTTTCAGTAGTGTGAAGTAACACACGCCTACCACGCGGTGCTGCCGCCGAAGGCATGCATGTTTCATGTTGCAGTTGAGTATGTGACGCGGCGGTAGGTTCACTAGACACGGCACTGACCTACTGTGCTCAACTCAACGTCTGGTTAAAAATAGGTAGCTGTACGAACGGCAACGGATATGCTGGGTGGCGATTTAATTACCGGCGCCCTTCTAGTAGACGACGGCCTCCAACGAGACGGAGGGATGACCTGATAAAGCTCGCTGAAAGTCGTTGGATAAGTGGCAAATAACCGGTCCTTGTGGAAGTATGACGGAGGCCTTTATTCAGCAGTGGACCTTGGCCCTCTGTAGACTGATATGATTGATGATGATGACCGTCTTAGCAAGTGAATCAGACCACGATATACTACCCATAACAATAAAAAACATATCTAACTAAGTTTTTCATTTTTACAATCCCTTTAATTTTATAGGTGAAGGCAGCGCGGTCGCTGAACTTATTGTACTACTATAAATACTATAAATACTAGATATAGCGAGTACATAAAAAGCGCGCGTCCGCATTGCCACCCCACAAAGTCTACCACGGAGGCCTATTACAAAACAAAATTGTGATAGAAAATATTATAGAATAAATACACATAAATACATAGGTAGTGGAATATACACTGCAGTCTACGGTATATTCCCCTATCCTATACTATCTTTAGACTCAAATGAATAGTTTTCAGCACGTTTGGAGTAAGCTCAGAAAGTAGTCATAATGTACACAAATACTCAGAACATCTATACTTCTATACTACTAACCAACAACTTTATACATTATGGAATGCAATAAAGAATTGAATTGAATAATATTATAAAGAGAAAACTCAAAAACTACAGGACCGATTTCAAAAGTTCTTTCATCATTAGAAAACTACATGTTTCTCTACTAACATAGGCTTTAATTTATATAGACCACGCGGCAAAGCTAGCGGAAAGCTAGTAAAATATAAAAAGATAAATCATCAAACACTGTCTCTTTGGATTTACAATTGCCATTTCCAGTAGCACCTTATATCGGTGTCGCGTCTTTCAGCGCGGCCTCTGGAGCTCGGAGGGAGCGCCCCAATTCTTGTTTTCAATTTATTTCCACAATTTTATCGGATAAGTAATGTTTATTTTTACCACGTGTTGCGATACTTCCTGCTTTGAGTATTGCAAATGGATCGTTACTGTGTGGGTTTATTTTGTGTATTTTGTAATTCTGATTATGTTATGTAGGTACTCGCATGATTTGAGTCCTCTGAATGTTAGTGAATGTGAAAGTACATTCATACACTCACGCCTTTTTCTACTGGGGTAGGCAGAACACCACTAGCTACTTCTATTCTTGTATACTTCTATTGCTTTGTCCATACTCATATATCCTGTTATACACACGCGCGCGTTGCAAGTACGCATTTGAAAATGAAAGTAAAATCATAAAGCTAGTTTCTACTTTGACGGATACAAAGACATAGGCCCCTTACCTACTCAGTATGTGATCTACAGGCTGTAGGATAGGTGCAGACACAAACCAAGCGACGGCGCGAAGATATCTATCTATACCTACAAAAATAAATAAAATTGAAGTGTCTGTTAATTTCAAATTAGCAGCTTTTTACTAAATGTATAATATGAATATACAAGCTTTTCCCCGCAGCTTCGCTCGCGTCAAAGTTTGAACCCCGCTAGACCCCGTTATTTTTTCTGTGAAATTTTCTGACGTTTTAATAGTTATTCTGTTATTCGGGGTGCAGACAAATTCAACAAATAAAATATCATGAAAATCGGTCGAGCAGTTCTCGAGTTATAAATGTTGTAACAAACCCGACTTTGTTTTATATATTAAGACTAGCTTTCCGCCAGGCGGCTTCGCCCGCGTGGTCTGGATATTTTTTGTAACTTTCATCCCCCATTTCAACCCCTTACGGGACTTTTTTCGCAATAAAAAGTATATATATATCCTTTCTCAGGCTCTATTAGGATTTTTACTTTAAAAATTATAATTTTTTTTATGTTATTAATTTTGATAAAACAAATAAATTTGTAAAAATGTTCGAATACTTATAAAATATAACAATCTTTATTATGTTGTAGGAATTTAAAGGTTAAAAAGCATGAATATAAAATAAAAAATTGATACATTATATATTTTATGAACATTAAGCTCGGTCTTCGATCTGGTGTAAGTTACATGGTGTTATCTATTATCTTTTTACAACGAAATAGAAATACTACACCTGCCACAGTATTTCTTTGTAACAATATTTTTTGTTTTTTCTTCGGATGCTAGAATCAACAGGTTACTCTGTGCGCTTACTCTGCAGCATGCCACATACTCTGCCCGCGGGAGAAGCAGCTTTCCCTCAAATCTACTCCCGCTACCAAGAGTTTGACCTTCAGCTGTGTTTATGGTCATTGTAAAGCAGACTTTGACGGGAAACTGCACTCTCTTGAATTCAAATCCTAGGAATAAATACATTCTCTCCTCGAGAACAACTCGTCAGTATAGTTGACTCGATTACATTGCAATTCTTGTTTTCACTTGAAATCTGGTGCCATTGCATAATTTTGTGTGTGTGTGTTCTCAATTTTATATGTTCCACCATTTCCTATTTTAAGAAATGGGTCCTAGAACAGTCCACAAATGAGACCGCTTCACGCGCTTTTACTTCTGAGCTCTACTGGTAAATTCTGTCGGAAATCGCCTGCCGACAATACAGTAATCCCCTTTAAGAGCCATAGTACTCAAATACCAAACTTCTGCCATAGTACTTTGTTTGGGTATATTGCAGAGTGGGGTTTCAGTTTGTATCAAATCGAGAAGACCTTTGAACGCAGTTTACCAGTGCAGTTTTACCTCTTTCCAACAGCGTGCAGCAATTCCGGACGATGCGACCGCTAAGGCGATATCAAGATTGCTTTTGACTTTGGCCGATGTAAAATTCTTGCCGGTTACACGAGGAGCACTCAAAAAAAAAATCACGACGTATTATTATACTGGAATTTATTAAATCTTTGTTTATTGAATAAAGAGCCTTCAAATACTTGACATTATTTACTGCTGAGGAATTGAAATATCATGTGTCAAAATTTTTATTTTTATTTAATTTAAATAAAAAACTCTAAGGAGTATTGATATCAACTTCGGAGCAAAATAACTTTTTACCCCTATTTAACCCAGTAAGGGGATGAATTTTAATAAAATACGAAACACGTCTTCCTTCAATTCTGTTATAGAATGTATATGCAAAATTTGAAATAGATTGAACCAAGGAATCACGTTATCCCATACAAACTTTGCCCCCCTTTTTCACCCCCTTAGGGATAGAATTTCGAAAAATCCTTTCTTATCGGATGCCTACGTCATACAAAGAATACACCCTCCAAGTTTCAGGTCTCTACGATCAGCGGTTTAGGCTGTGCGTTGATCCGTCAGTGAGTCAGTCATTCAGGACAAAGCATTTTATATGTATAGATATGTAAAATAAAGTACGTATACAGTACTTACATAAAAAAATCAATCTTTGAACGACTGGACCATTTTGACGGGACTTTCACTCGCAGATAGCCAATGTTATAAGGAGTAACTTAAGCTACTGTTAATTTAGACATTTTACATAATGATGAACGTGAGCAATAATAACGCATCGAAACAACTAGTTGCAAATAAACGAGAAAATATGATTTGATAGACAAATTCGATAACAATTTGTTAGACTGTATTCGGAGCAAGGAGAGAGTGAGATCCACTAAATCATTGAGACTCAGTTAAATCCAAAAAATACGAATTTCATCATAGTATGTGGGGTCACGAGGTCAGCGTGGTGGACTATAACCTAACCCCTCTCATTCTAAGAGACAACCCGTGCAGTGGGACGAACAATGGGTTGATGATGATGGTATAAATCATGTCTTTACCCAGCACTTAATAAACAGAAAAAACGTAACGTGAACAGTCCAAATTGAAAGCAGGAAGCTAAGAAAGTTTAAATTAGTTTTGTGAGGTTCAAATGCAATTTGAATATATTTTCAGTTGATTCTTCCTTGCTCGGAAATGAACACTTCTTGTTACATGCAATGGAGCAGTCAACAGCTAAATACCTCATGATGAAAATCGAACATAAGGTTGCATGTTTTTTATATTAGGTAAATCTTTTGGAAATACACATGTACACAGAACTGTTATTAGTGTTATTATTATGAATGATTAATAATAATAATAATAAATGTTTTTAAATGTTTTTATTTTTTTTGTTTTTTATAAAAATATTTAAAAATACAAATAATATGTAAAAAAATGAATAAAGGAAATAATAATAATAAATAATAAATCTTTTATTGCCACTTTTACAATTTTTCTTAAAACTATGTAACAATGTATTGATCACATAATGAGCTTAAAATTGTAATAGATATCCTTTAGTATAAACCTCTGGCATCCAAGCTAAGATCAAACTTGTATTATGGGTGCCAGGGTTCTCTCTCAAGTGATTTTACAATAATTTCAAAATATAAGCGACGTTTGAGATTACATTAATTTATTTATAATATAATTACATTAATGATTATGAATATGTTCAAATTATATGAAAATACTACGAACCACACACATACAATTTTAAAACATTCATTTGAATATTATACTCATCTAATACAAACTTTGTTGAAAAAAAAAACAAATATTAACTCAACCGAAAACTGTCTTAGTAAGCGCGATTGCTACGCGGTCCTGGGTCCCATTCCCAGGTCAAGCAACGTTTTCAGTTTTTCTATTCTCTCATATTCTTTGCACACTATTACTATTAACGTAAAATTCGAAATTTATTTCAGTTTAGTACCTACACACTTTTATTCAGTACAATATAATCCCGGAATGCCTGTAACATGTTTTGTTCAAATACACAAAGCTTTTGATGGAACTAAATATTATTATGTTCCATGAAATAGGAAATTGAAACTAAATTCCGTGAAACCTGAAAGCGTTCGCAATATTCCCATGCTGGGTAGTCCTGTATGTACACCCATGCGCGTTAATCCTTGCCGAATCAAAGCGAAAATGCATTTGAATTTACAACAATCGTGTTCAACTTAATACTGACATTATTGGCAATATGAGACGTACCTATCCACAAGCCAAAATATTTAATGTATTTTTGTCATATAATTTAATAAAATTATGTACTTGTTATAGCAATTATACTCTAAATGGCTATTATAGTCATGTTGTGATTCATCATCAACACATTTTTGTCAGTCAGGCACGGTTAGAAAGAAGAAAGACATATATAAACGTACATACATATATAAAGATGCAAGTTTCCTCACGATGTTTAATTTAATAATGAATATGCATAAGACTTCCAAAAGTTCAGTGCATTTCTAAATCACTCAGACCAGTAAAACGTATATTTCAACTTGAAATATAAAAAAGGCCGCACAGAAATTATAATTTATACCACAATCGAATAATGTACTTATTTGAATATAAACAGTTGTACCAATTGTACTGTATACAAGTATATATATAGCAGTACAGTAGCTACGTATAGTACACTGCCGAGTCTGCCGACGCCTCCAGAACGGGCTGATCCGACCTGAATAATAAAATAGCAGCGAAGATTTGATTTGTACGACTTTGTTCGGCGACGAGCGATCGACCCACTTACTAAGACGAGTCGAGGTTGTAACTCGAGATTAATTTCGCTCTCACACCATCATCATGCCCGTATCCTCGAAGGGTATAGCAGAGGTTTAGCAGTTTATAACTCAAACAATTTGACTGCAGAGTATCATTGACCTCTGCCACTATCTTTCCTGAAGAGACGGCAGGGTATGTCCGAATACTAACGACTAAAAACGGCCAAAAGTTTCAAAAATCCAAAAGTTTTTTTAGCCCTTTTCCATTCGCCATTTACTTCTTCTTCCTAGCCTTTTCCCAACCATGTTGGGGTCGGCTTCCAGTCTAACCAGGTTGCGGCTGAATATCAGTATTTTACACAGAGCGACTGCCATCAGACCTCCACAACCTCATTTCTGGGCAATACCGATATTCGAAGGAAATACTGGTTGTCAGGCTTTTTGGGGTTTCTGACTACCACTAACGATTGCCATAGGTGTTCGTATGACAACCGGGACCGACGGCTTTTAAATGTGCTTTCCGAGGCACTCCGATATAATGTTAAGAATGGTCACCCATCCACAGACTGACCGCGGTAAGTGTAGCTTAACCTTGCAGATCGGTTGATCAGCGTAGTTACAATTTGGCCACGAGCACCTCCATTCGCCATTATATCTTTTAAAATTTGTATGCTTAAAACATAGAGGCTTAAAATAACTCTAGACAGTCTATACATTTCCAGAATAGGTAGATAATATTATTTTCGTAGTCGACAGTAGATTGAAGTTATCGTAATTTCAATTCAATTGTAAAAACATTAATTTAATTAAAATCCGTAACTGATATCCAATATTGAAAATTGAATTGAACGAAAACACGATGAGAGTGCAGTTCTCATAAATTGTAATTGAGACTTCAATTTTATTACACCAATGTTTACAGCGGCCCACTGTGCAATGATCGTGTACCTATGTGAATTTTATGGCTTACGTGCTACTATGCTATAACACTAGGCCATTAGTTAGGTGAAGCCCAGTAAATAGAGGCAGGAAGTTCACTCCCAAACCGTATATTAGCTTCAACACACACGAACAACATAAATAAAATGTTTACACGAGTCATGCTTCTTCATATCAGGAAAACTTAATCGGAACGGATCCCAGGAAGGAAGACCCTTAAACAACTTAAACAAAGCGAAACAATAAACAAGCTCAAAATTCAAAATATTTTATTTCAATTAGACCATATACATATGGTAAATAGGCACTTTTGAATTGTCAAACTAGTTGCACGGTCCCAAAAAGTGGGACTTATGGAGAAGAGCCGGCAAGAAACTTTTAAAAACAAGCAACAGTAACAAATACATTTTGTGGTGAACAGCATGAGTATAATGCAGTATGATGTGTATCACTAAAATTTAGTCACTTGAAACTCCTTGCTTAAACACTTGTAATACTAGTAATACTTCAGGCAATTTTTTTTTAAGTTTCGGAATCTGATTGGATCCCCGGAAGAAAGATCCTTGCACAGTGGAAAACTCCTTGAAAAGTCCTTCCTGAATAATGTATACTATTTTTCATTTAAATAACACCGTAGAACTACACATAATTTACAAGTAAATTCATTTTGAAAAAAACTGCCAATGAGATAGATTGCATTCTAGGAAGGAAGGACATAGGTCACCGTTTGTCTCAAAAAGTTCCTTTTGAGGTCGAGTAGAGTACACACGTGTAGATTGCTAGTAAATTAATAAACCTCAACAAACAAAATGACCTATTATAATGTTATTGCACATTTGTTATAATAAAAAAAAATGCACACAAAACGACAAAATTAGCTAAATATTGCTTATCCAATAAAACGAAGCTTATCTCTACAGACATCTGATTTATTCCGATAAAGATAAATCTGTTTGCAAACGACAAGAGATCTAAACAGAGAGATTTATTTAATTGTGTACACGGGGAATCGACGTGACGTTAATGTTGTTGGGAGACGCATTTCTTGGATTATACCTACATTGTTGTTTTTTTTGTAGAATGTTAAATTGTATTGAGATTTCCGTGTTTTGTGTTTCGGTTTTTTTATCTGTTCGGTAGTGCGAGCATCGAACCGTCGACATCGATATATATTTCATTTTATTGTTTCTATTTGTCAAATAATGTTTTGACAGCTTGTCAATGTCATCTTATCAACTAGAAATTGTCGTAAGACTAGATTATTATGAACTGCTCAGCATAGAATTTATTATTAACTGAGTATTACTAATGTTACTAATTTAATGTCTTTGTTTAAAAATCTATGGACCCTTTCGAAGAGATGCGTGCCGACAAAATTATTTGTTCGTCAAATTCCGTAGTTACATGCTGCCGTTTACGATAAAACTATCGATTTTTAACAAAACATTGTAACTAACGTAGATAGTAGATAGTATAGATAGTAAATACTTTCTTCGTGTGAAAATAGATATTGTATATTTTGAAACGTGACTTCGTGAGGGAAAATTCAATATTTGGCAATACGTTGCAGTCGAGTCCAGTCCAGACCAGTCAACTGGCCGGTAATGTGTTTTGTTGGCAATGTTTATTCTATAGTGTCAAGACAAACTTTCCTAAAAGCATCGCAGCTAGTCGACACTTGTTTGGTTTCAGCCGCTTTGCATTCGACGCAACAAACAATTGCAGACAGTTGCCAGCGTTCAGCGTTTGCAACTGTTAAACTGTTTAAATTCTGGCAGTAATCTGCTAAATGCGTTAAATTGTACATAAATATTGTTTAGATGTCGTTGACCATCGCTCGATTTCAAGGATAGAGGGTTTTTTTAAATACCAAGTGCCATTTGTACTCGTATTTCCTAAAGGAGAAGAAAGAGATATAACTAACAAAAGTAGTTTGATTACGCCTCAAAAAATAGGAGGCGAAATTATTGCCATTAACCGGACCGATATTTTCTGGGGACGGGATTAATATTGCAACTTGATGCAATATTAATCCCGTCCCCAGAAAATTTGTATTTTTTTTAATCCGTAGTGAATAGGAATAAGGGAAGGAGGATTATGATGATGCTCCCTATGATGCAACTACTTTGTACTTCACCCTGACCCATCATCTGAGGTCAGCTCGACTCCTCCATATTTTCATAAACATGGATAAATACAAGCCATTTCAGCTTGAACTATTTCAATACCAAAGCAAATTTGCACAACTGGCTTGTTGGCACTATGTGAGGTCTCAGGTTACATGGTCGAGTGGCCAGACATACATCACGCGTCTGCCAAGTGATATATTGGTTACTGGCCGCGCACTGGCACGAACGCTGTGCTAGCAAGCTCGCTTGATTTCCAATTTGATTGGGAAATAAGAAATTTTAATAAGCATTTACATGATTATGTAGCTATAGATTGAACATGTATGCTCATACATCTCATATATGTATCCCAATCACATTACCAAATAAAAATATATGTAATATATAAAGTACTAGCTGATTCCCGCAACTTCGCTCGCGTTTGAACCCCGTTAAAAATTTTTTTTAGTTATTCTATTATTCGGGGCGCAGACAAATCCAACAAATCAAAAACCATGAAAATCGGTGCAGCAGCTCTCGAGTTATAAGTGTTGTAACAAACCCGGCTTTGTTTTATATATTAGATTTATTAATTTAAATGTGACGACACTATCACCTGCTGCAGTATATTTCGCATCTGTTATATATGTTTAATATAAATAAAATTATGTTAGTAGGGTATTAGTAAAACTTATTGATTTAATATTGTTAGTATGGTCAGTCTTCTTTCATTGAAACGTGGACCCCTTTTTTGTCTGTCCAGTCGTTGTCTGACACCTGGATAATGTCATCAGCCCACCAATAAGGCGAATGCTGGTAGACCAATCCCTGACTCTTTCCCTGTGGACCTTTCCACCGTGTAGTTTCTATGGTCCATCTTTTATCGGTGTAACGTGCGATATGTCCAAGCCACCTCCACTTTAGTCTGAGTGCATGTGTGAGAGCATCTGTTATTTTTGTTTCGCATCTGTTAAGTAGATTTTATTCTTTCCTTTTTTAGATAGATGGCCATTTTGTCAACCTTATATGGAAACAGGACGCCATGTTTATAATTATAAGTCGAATATCGTAATGTTATGTCGTATGTCACCAACATCTGATAACCGCGGCATATGGCGACGATACGACCTTAGCCGACACTGCCAAGTCTGGAAAACTTGCCAAATGTCCATCCTAACATAATTTAAGTGACATTATAGTAAATTGTTATGTTTACGTCGTAATTTATACTTATATCCTGTTATTGACTGCCTCATAGGTCCTGAATTTGATTTCCGTAGAGCTAACTGTATTTTTCTGTGAAAGTCCCAGTAGCAGCTCGAATGTGTGCCCGGATTTGTGCCCGGTTGATGGATAAAAAAAGGTTCCCGTCAATAATTATATTTTAACACATTTTTTCCATATTTATCCGGTTCATAGCGGCTATCCAGATATGGTAAAAACAGGCCCTACGGCTAACTTGAATAATAGGGATTGTAACAAAATGCCCCCCAAAATACAAGAGCTAGAAACTGAACTAAAATCGTGCATTAAGCTCAAAGTGAAGTGCGGACGGCAAACTTGTTGGTAATTCGATTGTTTTCGACTAAACTAGAACGGGAAATAACATTAGCCCCATTCATTAATTCTAACTAACGTATTTTATTTGTTATTTAGTTTCACGGTAGTAAATGACTAAGATCTTACGGCGTTGGCGAAAAGCCAAATACTTTTGGCAATAATGCAAAACTAATTCGCGGAAGTGAAAGTTGAAATAACTTTGTTTTATTTTATTGAGGACCACAAACATAATATTCCTTCAAGCCTATATTCCCTGAAGGGTTAAAATGAAAAAGAGACTAGCAACATTTTTACATAATATGCGTTCACAAAGAACGAATAGTCTAACGATAAAAATTGAAATAATGCACGGTTGGTATTGATCTCGCCCTACGATAGCGTTGTTCTAAATTCAAAATGACTACAAGAATTAAGCCGTTTTGTTTTGAAATATTAGCAGCAAATTCAAAATTTTGATTAATGGTTCAGCCAGCTTAATTTTTTTACCAACATAATGAAAACACAACATGATTTTATCATATTATCTATCACGCGTACTGCCTAGGTATAGAGGCAACACAATAATTTTCACAGTCATAATACACAAACAGATTTTTTGTATCACAAGGGTGGCAAACAAGCATGCGGTGTAGCGGGTATCAAACCCACTATCCGTGGCACACAAGACGATAGCTCAGCTACTGTATCACTGCCGACAAATTCTCTTTTACAATTTTCTTTTTCTTTCTCGTAAATGGTAAGATATTGAATAGTAATTTACATGGCTCTATCGTTAAAACACGGCTTCGATATTTAATAAGAAAATATTGGAATGCAAATACATAAGACCCTTTTTCAATTTACCTCCGTAGCGAGGACCGGGCTCTTTTTGTGTGCCGAGCTATGGAGCAGTTGTTTTTAGGGGCTTGCCTAATAATGCCAGCTCCGATATTTATATTAGGTGACTGGTAGAAATATTTGAGGGCATTTGTTACAAAACATACTAACAGCTTCTAAAATTCACGAACACGAATATTATATTATGACATAATTATAATTATGCAAAATTTAAAACTTGCGGCAACCCGTTTTCATTCAGTGAATTGATTTGAAAAAGGTTTTAAAAATATTTAGGCCTTACAAATATTTGAGTAAGTAGGTAGGTAGAGTTTTTTAATAAAATCCGGAATTTAAAACTTATTTTTATAGATTTTATCGCGTTATATTTATATTATTTTCATCTCGTTATAATTTATTCCCCAAAACCGTATCCCGTATCCCGTAAATAGCATGACTATGCTGTGTACGTCTATAGATGTAAAATAACACTTAACGTCTAGAGGCGTCCGCGAAAAAAGTTTTACTAGTGCGAAAACATGTTAAACAGCAGTTGGTCCCAGTATAATAATACCTACATATATATATATATATATATATATACATATATATAAAATTCTCGTGTCACAGTTTTAGTTGCCATACTCCTCCGAAACGGCTGGACCGATTTGTATGAAATTTTGTGTGCTTATCCGGTATCTATGAGAATCGGCCAACATCTATTTTTCATCCCCCTAAAATGACCCACCCCTATATGGCAAAACAACGTTTGCCGGGACAGCTAGTATATATATATGTGTCCATGTATGTTAGTACCAGTTACTGATAAATACAGTTAAAATCGTCTCCATTCGTTACCAATCGTATATTCGCGTTCCGTAAAGCCAGGAACACATAACCGTAAATTCAACACAGGACGATAACTCAAAAGGCTCGGCCATTATCTATTTCAGTCATTTTTATTTCGGACATTCTGTGTCGTATCGTATTTTGGCTGAAAATTGACATCTAAAATGTTTCATATAGGTAATAAAATTAGCGGTATCAATATTAGTTTTGTTTACCAACGTGCGTAAATATAAAACCAGAATATATGCTTCAGCCTAATATATCTCATACTGAGAGGAGATCCGTGCCCAGCAGTGGGACAGTTAGTGGGTTCATGATAATGATATCCTTTTAATACCTTGCCTGTAAAATATCTACTGAGTGTTCATATGAATGTAGTTGAAACTTACGAGCTACAACTGCATAATTGTTTAGATGATTTATTGTATATCCGTGTGTCGTATATTATATTATGAACTCTCATATAATCTATAAAAAAGTATCTTGACACAATATGGGATCACAGATAATCTATATAAATAAAAATGAATCACACAACGTATTGCTATCGCGAAACTCGAGAACGGCTGATTTATTTTTGTTGTTTTTGATGAAGTCTGAGGAAGGTTCTTATGGAGAGAAAAACGAGAAAATATGAGGAAAAAAGTAAAACAAAACCACTCTGTCCCCAGCTGTCAAACATTTGACGTCAATCAATCAAAACAAAACAACAAATCAATGTTACTCTGTTTTAGAGAAATAGGGCAGAATAAGGTCTGGGACTGCAAGTACGTTTATAAAATTATGTAGGTTTAAACGTCTATAGACGTTTGGAATAAGTAATCAACACTAGGTACAATGTACACAGAGCCATTTCAATATCAACATGGCTGCGGCATACAATGCAGTTACATGTGAGCGTCAATTAGTTACTGGGGCATGACCGGTCATCCCGACAAACATCTAGAATTCTAGACAGGAACTCTCTACGGATACGGGCACGTTCTCGTTTACTCACAGCTATAGATATGTAACAAATTTGAAAATTTTCATTGCTCAAATGACGTCAGAATGTTAGTATGCAGCATGAATAAAAATATATTCGTAGTAAATTTTTTACGGGAATTTTAGACTGGAATATTCGACGAAAAATGGCATGTGATATATGTGTTCTCAAACATAAAAGTTTATGTATAAATAAAGTATTGATTCACAAAAAAAAATTAACCATAAACTGACTGGCTGACTGATCGATCAACGCACAGCTGAAGCCATTGGGTCCAGAAGAATGAAATTTTTTACCAATGTTCAATATGACGTATGTGTGCATAATACATATCATAATAAATAAACAAATCAAATTTTTAAAAGGCCCAATTTGAGCGGTTCTATGAAGTGGTTTACCATAATTTATTCAAATCCATTTCACAATCGGATTTACTGCCTATGTGTAGCCATATTAGGCCTTTTGATAAAACAAATTTCATTACGGGCAACGAAATATAACATTAGCTTATATTAGGGCAATGTGAAAAGCAGTCTTTTGTTGGCTCTTATACAGTTTATTTTCGGTTACAAATAATTTGCGTCCTGTATCGTTTGGGGTCAAGTAAAAGGTGACTGGGTCAAGATAAGCATCATAATTTGTAATGTTTTCACACGAAAGCGCCAAAAAAGCGTGTGTGCGAATGTTTCTCACGCGTAATTATATAATATTTCCATAGATCATGTCGATATAGTTATGTCGTCACATTATCTCGCAAGATGACATCTCCAACATAAATGAAATTATGTTAATTATAACATTAACATTTTTATATCCAATGATTTTTGAATTCGTACGCGTATTAAGTATATATGTATAAATTGTAATTTTGTAGGACTTGACGTCTTGTAAAGATCTACTTTCATATAGCAACCTAATTCAACATAAAGTACACGTGCCTAACCCCTTTTAATACACAACCTTCTATTCCGCTTTATCTCAGTTGCAAGTCTTTCAGAACACTACCCCCAGACACCTGCTCCCCTGGTACTCGATACATGAGCGATGCACTCAATCCTAACGCTTTATGAATGGAACCCCTAATTCCCCCCACAAAATAGAAAAGGCAACATTGAAAATACATTTTGATGCCTCTCTGGAAAGTTTTCCTGAAAGTCTTTGAATATTTTTCTTACAATATTTTATGTACGGGATATTTTTAGAACGTCGTTTGAAACTTTTAAAGTAGTTGTAGAATGTCATAAAATTCTACTTGAATATCAAGAGACGCTTGAGACGGTGTATTTTTTATATAATACCGTTTTACATTTTCTTTCTTATAAAACCGCCGCCGCGGATTCCAAAGATCCGTCAAGTTTCAAGTATATACACTTGGCGGAATAAATCTTAAATTCTTAATGATCTTTGACAATATTATGAAATATCTAAGCTTGTTGTTGTACATTGTACAATTAAAATTAACTTAATCAAAAAATATCTCCAGTATCTGTGTATACACGATCAGGGTAATTATTGCTAAACCTAATGACCGTATCAACGTTAATCCGTTTACCGTTCATTAGGTCTAACTTACAAGATATATAATTATTGGATATTCATTTACGTAATGTATCGCCAATAACAATTTTGGTGTTTACCTATTTATATAGTCTAGGTACATAACGGCCTGAATTTTACATCAAAACATAAACTCATTGCTGGGCGTCTACCAGGAGAACATCAAACAATGTGTTGTAAGTAATAAAGTTTATCTTTGCCATAAATCGTGCAGTCTACACTATGTGCAAAATAGACTCCTAGCAATAAAGCAATAGATAAAACAATATTGTAAATCTTCTTTCCTCTTTTTTAACGGCTTGTAAAGAGGGAAGGAGTTGCCCAGCAGTGGGACAAATTGCACCGACGTAATGAACTATAATTTTGACTCTATAAAGATTTCAAACTAGTTCTAATTTAAAAAAAAACATGTTTCTATGCATTTTTCTTCGGTTAACGTATCTTATTTTATAGTATATAACCTCAATATGTTGGGTAATCTTGTAATCTCAATGTATTAACCCAATACATTTAAAATATAACGTGGCTTACTTTATTCATTTTTTTTCTGACACCTTTTATACGTTTATCCTATTAAGCTGTTTCATTTCAGTTTCCTTTATTCATAATCATTTATGAATCATAAAATTTCAATAAAATTAAAAGCGGTATAATAATTTATGGCAGTTAAACGATCGTAAATCAAGCTTTTGCCAAGCTATTATGTTGAAAAATAGCAATCCTGTTTGTGTGAACTTCCGCCAAAACGTTTTTATAGCTATTAAAAAGTTTTCAACCATAATATTTGATCGAAGTGACCTTGGTAAATATTTTAAAGTAATATATGCGCATGGTTGGCACCCCTGACAGCCATTTTAAAAAGATATTGCATTTTAGGTTGGCTCTCCCGCAACGGTTTGACACAAAAAGGTTTAATTTTTTCTGGCTCTCATGATCAAGTTGGCAATAAGCTCATTGTAAAGTCGTAATGGCCGCCCCCGCCACTTCTAACGCAATAATTAACCAAAAAGATTTGTGTTTTTTGTAAATAATTTCCTGTTCATAGAAAACCAATTTTCGTAAGTTTATGGTAATATTGCTTATATCTAGACAAAAGTTTAAAGGTTTTTTATTTAGAACATAGTCGTCACTTCAAGTGTCTTTCTCTTCAATGTTCAAAACGGCATTTACATTTTTTTGAATATCGTCTGCAAAGTCATTAGTCCCAAAATACACCATCCAAATGTGGCCTTACCTTTTTACCAAACTGCAACGAAGGTTACTGTACTGTAATTGTACTTAATCTGTTTTTATTTGACGAACATTTGACTAAATAATATTTAAATAGGAATTTGGATATATCCTTTGAGAGACAAATAATGTTACCCAGTATCCTATTTACTTCTATACTTACATTCATTTATTTTTTAAATGTAATTAAATATCGTTGCAATTTCCAATTCTCTTTACTAATTGCTTGTTTCGCCTCGTAAGTGTTTTATTAACAGGTTCAAATACACATCATAGTTTCTTGAAACCACCTGTTATTAATGCAAGCCATAATTACTATATATAACTATATATTATTGTAAGCGCCGCGGTGGGTTAACTCAAGTAATTAAAGTCCGTATAAATTCAATTAGATAGTTTTTACTGATTCTACAATGGAAGAAAATGTATGAGAACAATTTTTTTAGGTTAATACGATACCCAATACTTTTAAAAACAAAAAACTTTATCCTCTCCCACGATTAGAATGCAATTTTAGAACGTCGTTTGAAACTTTTAAAGTAGTTGTAGAATGTCATAAAATTCTACTTGAATATCAAGAGACGCTTGAGACGGTGTATTTTTTATATAATACCGTTTTACATTTTCTTTCTTATAAAACCGCCGCCGCGGATTCCAAAGATCCGTCAAGTTTCAAGTATATACACTTGGCGGAATAAATCTTAAATTCTTAATGATCTTTGACAATATTATGAAATATCTAAGCTTGTTGTTGTACATTGTACAATTAAAATTAACTTAATCAAAAAATATCTCCAGTATCTGTGTATACACGATCAGGGTAATTATTGCTAAACCTAATGACCGTATCAACGTTAATCCGTTTACCGTTCATTAGGTCTAACTTACAAGATATATAATTATTGGATATTCATTTACGTAATGTATCGCCAATAACAATTTTGGTGTTTACCTATTTATATAGTCTAGGTACATAACGGCCTGTAAGTCCGTATAAATTCAATTAGATAGTTTTTACTGATTCTACAATGGAAGAAAATGTATGAGAACAATTTTTTTAGGTTAATACGATACCCAATACTTTTAAAAACAAAAAACTTTATCCTCTCCCACGATTAGAATGCAACCTATGCAAAAATTTGCAGTAGGTATGCGGGTGCATATATGACTATTATTGCCATCCTTTTCGTTTCCCTACAATTTTTGCAAATTAGAGCAGGAAAAATAAAGTTTTACGAATTTCCATGATTTAAAAAAATCGCCAATTTTTTTGCACTACATTTACTGGGTTAAGGTAAGTTTTAACTTAAATTCAAATATGGAATACCTTATGTCAAATTTTAAAACAATTAAAACAAAAAGATTCCGTAATATTTTCACAGCACCATCTTACTCTTAGCTTAATCTATTTTCGCCTGTAAGACAATTCAAGGTGTAGGTACCACTCATTAAACAAAAAATATTTATAGAAAATCGAATGCTACACTAGGAGATCTTGAGTCCGATTCCCTGGTCGAGCAGTGTTGTTGGATTTTTCTGTGATTTTCCAAACAATCGATTGCAGTTGTTGTAATATAGGCTCGCCCCCAATTACATGAAACCTAAACATACCGGCGAAAACCGGTTTGAGCGTTCAGCAGTACACCTCTCTCTAGCCCTTCGGGAATATAAGCATGATAGTAAGTTACTTAAAATACGAATTTATTTTACTACCAACTATAAATAAAGCCGTATTAGACATTCTACATACCCATTTACAGTCGCGTTCGTACGGCAACTCGGCATGGCAATGGCAACTCGGCAATGCGACATGGCGGGTGACGTCACTACGCTACTACCCCACTCCCCCTAGCACGGTAATGAGCCGCCCGGCCACCTGCTCGGCCGCTTTGACCACATACTTGGAAATTATATTTCCTACATTGTATGAAATATTTCGTTTATGTTCTTTAGTTTAACAGTTTGTTGGGAGGCATTTCCGTACTGAGTTTTGAATTGAGAATCCTCATTTCCGGAATTTAGTTGTCTAATTTTATTAATAGTAGAGGGGAATTATATTTTGAAAGTTATACGTATCATCTTCAACGAAAAATGCATTGTAGACCAGTGACTAAATGTAGGAATACAGTTTCTTTTAATTTGTGTATTTACTACTTAAACTTTTCACTTGCTAAAATTCTTGGCAAAATGTATCTTTTATACTGCAAATTAATTTAAAAAATTTGTACAAAATTATACGCGAATATAAATGGTTTTCATTTGATTTGAAAAGTAATCTTAAAAGTTGTGACATGAAATTGATTTTCATGCGGTCTCTATTAAATATCTGTTGGCAGATTCTTGTTCTATTGCTATCAAATGAGAGGGTTTTATTAGAATGAGAGGCCATACTCAAGTTTTTTTCTTCATATATGCGACATAAATCCAACAACCTCATATTTCAAAACATCATCAAAGTAGGCTTTTATAAAAAGTTTTAAACTGTTTTTCTATAGACAAAAAAGAACTAGCCGAGAATATTGCTTGATAGTCCGTGTGACAGGCATCCGCATCAGCCTCATGAATGAATCAGGAGACTCGCCCACCCGACGTAAATACGGTCTCTGTGACGATCGTCGCCGTACGACAGATTGAAACACTAGTCTGCGACTAGTGATCCGTATTCAATTGATTCTAGTGTCAACGTTTTTACAAATAATCACATAGTTTTGTTGTTGTTGTGACGAGTTTACAATGAATGTATGGAATTTAAAAAGTGTGACGAATCGACAATATGGCTAATTGACAATAACCCCTTGAAACATCACGCCTGACAAGTTTTATTTGGAATTCTGGGAAATATGAGTGAGCGATGAGAATTGCCTTATTATGGGCAAGGTAACAACCCTAGCACTAGAGGTTGACAACTTGATAGTATATGAACTCTGGAAATATATGTAAAGTTCTCGCCAATCTTATTGTCCGGCTTGAAGTTGGCAAGTTCTAACTTCAAACCGGCCATAAAAATCGGATAAAGAAAATTATTGGATTAAAATGACTTAAAACGACAACCTACGACTTTTGCTTTCGTTTTTATTTATTAAAGAACAATATTTTCTTTATCCGATTTTTACGGCTGGGTTGAAACTTCAAGCTGGACTATAAGTTTGGCGAGAACTGTACGTGTATTGGAAATACCAAAAAATGCGTCTAATTAATGTTGACTTGAATGGGCTATTACCCTTATTAAACCCTAGGCTGAATAAAACCGTATAAAAATATTGACAAGTTATAAGATAAATTGTAGTTTTGTTGAGATATTTGAGTATTTCCTCTACAAACGCTATTAAGAAAGTCACCACAACTCGCAAATAGGTCTAAAAGTTACTAGTTTTTAACCCCCGACGAAAAAACGACGGGGTGTTATAAGTTTGACGTGTCTGTGTGTGTGTGTGTGTGTGTGTGTGTGTGTCTGTCTGTGGCATCGTAGCTCCCGAACGGATGAACCGATTTTGATTTTGATTTTTTTATTTGAAAGGTGTATTAGTCGGGAGTGTTCTTAGCTATGTTTGATGAAAATCGGCCCAAGATGGCCGCCGCTACAAAATAACGGATTACATATTTTACCACAACTCCCTCAATATGGGTATCAAATGAAAGGGCTTCACTAGGAGAATAATAATACCCTATAATAAATGTTAAATCCAAGATGGCCGCCACCATAAAATGGCGTATTACATTTCGTGTCGGGGGTTTTCTAAATTTTTAATTTAGGTTAGGTTAGGTTATTTAGACCTCTACTAGTGATTTCCATTTGCAGAATTGTTCCTTAAACGGCTACATGACACTCAAAAAACTTTATCACCGGAAAAGGTCATTCCAAATCCGGGACAATATAGATTTGTCGGGGAGACGACCGCTGCCGGCGGCCGTCCGACGCTGATTGATGATATGACAGATTATCCTTTCAACGATGTCGGGTAATGATTATAAAGGGTCCGCTGCGACGGTAATGATTTAATGTGAAGGTCGGAATTTAAACCTGTGGAAATCGTGTTCCGTTTTCAAATACAGAACTCATTGGATAATCATTTTTTCATTTGAATCTTGTTTTATTCGTGTGCCAGTTTATGTTGTTCAATAATTTTGCCCTCAATATTATAATGTAATGTGATGAATGATGATACAGATGGAATTAAATATTGTAATACCAACGCTCACGGCAAGGCAAATTAAATTAAGACGACGCATTGAAGATTTGGGGGTCATGGATCTTAATATTTCTCAGCCATTACAAAACATACGGATCTGATTTTTACATATGTCATTATTCATGTCTTTAGCTATAAATTTGTAGTACAGAAACACGATCGGTTAAACTTTACTGCAGAGAAAAAAATTTTGAAGACAGCTCTTCAAAAACATGGATTCGCATTTTATGAAGAAACGGAACGGATTTAAATCTTCAAATTTTCACTATAGATAAGTTTCAACAGACTCTTTGAAATGGTAATTGGATTTTTTAAAATACGTTTTAGATTAGATTTTAAACGAGAAAAACCGTTTTGGCGCATACGACTTTCCACTATAAGCTAGTTTGCACTTGTTTTTGTATGGAGAATGCCTCCTGTCAGTCCGCCACGGACTGTTATCAGCGCCGGGTCTGTGTCAGATGAGCTCCCACGACCAGTATAAGCTGACCTTTCAGCGTACGGGAAGCCTATACAATGTAAATGCTTATTAGACTGGACTTTATAAATTGACAATCGGTAAAATAGAACAAAGCTAAATGGAGTCGTCTTTGGACTTATGCGAATATAAAAAAATATTATCACATTTAATATATTTTCAATATATTTCAGGTAACCAGGTCTATAAATCAACATACAATAACGTTAAAAAAAATCAAAATTAAGTCTAAAAAATTAAGCGACTGGGAACTTTCATGGAAAATGCTGCCTTATCCGTTTGAGATATAAAAAAATAATGTATGGTAGAATTGTTTCTTTTTTATAGGCCTATAAAAAAGTTCCCGATACCATAAGTGTATCTTTTAAAAATAGCTGACTATACCCATTCTAATATTTTTTTAAATGGTTACATTATTTAATGTGGTCTATCTTTAAACCATTGAGGGTTTTCTTCGACTGTCTTCCGTCTCCATCATCAGGTCACCTTTAGATGTCCATTATGTTGTAAGGTCATTAGGACTACATAACTGTGCTAAGTTTCATCACAATCGGTTCTCAAGTAAAAATCTGAAAGGGTTCATTTCAAGGGTAGTAAAAACATATCTATCTATAACATATGATATATATATATATATATATATCTATCCACCGACAAGAGCTGAGCTCTTAAATTTATGAATGAATGAAAAACATATACAATTATGAATATACAGACGAATATAAAACCTGCTCCGGTTCTTCGTCGGTTAAAAAAATTAATGCATACCTATATGTTCTGCTGTCTGTGCAAAGCTGGGCAGATCGTTACTCGCTAATAAATAATAATATAAACTAGAAGGTACAAGTAAGTACCTGGGCTTGCGAGCTCTGCCTGGACGAAAGTTGGTTAAGACCGGACCAAACGTTAGCCCGAATTCCACGCATTTATTAAATTTACATAAATAACACGGCATCTTCCCAGACATTAAAAAAAATAACAAGTTTAAGCTCTGGTAACTCTGATAAAAACTATTTCTATACACTTTTACACACTACAACTAAGCCTATTAAGTAATATAAATTTCTAATAACAATGTGTGATTCTAATAGGAACGGTAGACCATTTTGTCTTATTCTGGTTTACATAGGAAGAAAAAATACCGAATACCGACACCAATTTTCATATATTACTTAACATAATATCACATCCGCGCCTGTATTCGTCAAGGGCTATGGCGATAAACTGAGATATACTAATGTAACTAAAAGTTTGCTGGTATGTGTAGGCCCCATGTAAGAGGTGGTGAACCATTTGCCATCAAATTATTACCTACCTACAAACCCAACCTTAAGATGTACCTAGTACATCCTAAGCTTGGCTTTGTGACTGATTACATAAAATGACTGAATGATCATCGTCTTAGCTTTTTCTCAATTATGTAGGGATAGGCTTCCAATGTAACCAATGCCGCAGAATACCAATATTTTACACGAACACGAAGTGACTGCAGTTAGACATATATGCTTCTAAATTTCTGGGCAGTACCAATATTCGAAGGATATTCGAAGTTGTCAGGCTTTCTTGGGCTTTTGACCACCACTAACGATTGTCATAGTTGTCTGTATTCGTTCGTTCGTTAGGGGACATTTTATACAGCACCATCAGTCCCAAAATTAGTAGAGCACTAGACAATAGAAATAATACTTAAATAGTTTTTTTTTATATATTCATAAATACTTAAGAAATACCCAGACCAACACAAACCATTATTTTCATCACACATATTTGTGTCTTGTAGGAATCTAGCCCTTGACAACAGGGAAAGAGCGCTTTACGACGTGCTCACCGAGGCACGGAGGGATCTCGGTATGTTAAAAATGGTCACCAGTATAATTATACACGCACATCATCACACAAAACGGCTCATAACTCAGTTATGAGCTCCAGAAACGACTGTATGTGTTGCCATATTTAGAATTTTATATATTTTTTTTAAGAATCTTTTGTAGATAGCAGCAGTATGACAACCATGAAAATTGTAAACCATTTTATATTATCGACTTATAAATTTATTAGCATGCTATTTTGACATGTTACCTTTAATTAGAAATCTTAAAATATACATTTAATATTAGGTACATAATAATGTAATTATGTAATTTTTAATTCCTAGCGGTCCGTCCCGACTTCACACGGGTAGACATTACCGGGACTAGCATACAACTACTACCGTACTATAGTAGCTCCTTAGTAACACGTTCTTACATCCATTTTTAAAACGCAGACATACTTAATTGAATTTTTATCAATATTTTTTGTTCTCAAAATATATGTAAGAAGCCTATAGACCGTCGGTAAACAAGTGATGGGTGCGAGATTCTTGGGTTCCTGATGAATACCTACCTACGCGATGCCGCGCCGCCGCCGAGCGCTTTCTTTATCGCGGCCATGTTTGAGTTAGTAATAAACCAGCCTTACATTAGACGCACTCCATTCATATTAGTTCCGCAGTACTACCATACTTATGAAGCGGATGGGTAACTTCAATAGTTGAGAATAGGAAGGTGGTAGCGTCCCAGATTCTAAGGGTGACTGGAATTAAGACGCCAAGCGAGCATGTGAAGTACGTAGCCATATTAACCAAAAATTGTTCTGTCCATCTGGTCCTGGAACTAATTATTATTATTATATAATCGTTGACCTCTGGGAACAACCCCTTAAAATATCCATTTAACATTAAACAAAATAATTGTTCAAATTAATATTCTTGCAACAAAAATAAAGATAGTAAGCGCGACTCTATGACGTCTCTGTTCCACAGCGCGAGCCTACGATCGCAAACCACGAAGTATTTGCGGGGTGTAAGCGGATGGCGCGGTGCGGGGGTCCGATTTCAGATTCATAGTTTGTCAATGCCTCGCCTTAAAGCCTAAAAGGCGTAGGTACAACTTTTGTAAGTAAAATGTTATAAGTCCTTTTTTATTCGTATTATTTATTGTTTGTACTATTTAACAATAAGGAAAGTACATAACGCAAAAAAAATATTGATTTAGAAAAAAAATGCATTTTTATAATCTTCCAAAAAAGCCAAAATGTAAAAAAAAAAGTATTTATGGTTATATCAATGGAACCCACAGCAATGAATTCAAATGCCAAACAGTAAGAGAACAGCCACTCATTGCCATCGTTTTGCACCGAAAAATACCCACAAACAATGAGAGGGTTATTTTTGTGAGGGAAATGAGAAATGCCCCTTTATTATACCAGATTGCGGGGACGAGGGACCTTCGCTTGAAACAATTTAATCCGAATACCGGAGATCGTTGGTGAATGAGGAGGACGGGCCATCATTAATAGTGGAATCTCAAGCTGGAATGCCTGTTAAAGGAGTCATTAAGGTGTAAGTTAAGGCTGCGTGTCCACCAGCGATGTGCAGGGAAGCTAAGCGGTGGGCAGGGAAAAATCTGCCAACATTAGCGATTAACACAGAACCAAACGCAGCCTATTGGTGAAATTTCACAATTTCACAACAAAAATCTCTAGTGGACACGAAGCCTAGAACACCATTTTATACAAATAGTTTTCTTATCATCAAATTATTGATTAAAATGTTATAATGCTACAGATATATGTATATTTAAATTTTCTAATCCAATAAAATTTTGTTAGCTTAAAGTTATTACATAAAAAACGCTATTTTAGTGAGTATATATTTATGTAGGTAGATTGAGTAGAGATGTGCAATTTGCCTGGAATTTTTTTAAATTTATTTATGCCCTAAATGACGGGCACGAAAAGGCAGAAACCATGGTTTTTCGCTCGTTCTTGCCCATCTCTAATAGGTTCATTCACTGTTAGAGATGGGCCAGCAAACTACCTTATAAATAATAATATACGGTAATCTTTATATGTTATATGTAAAGAATATTTTATGCTCATAACTGGGACTGTTTTATGTTCATGACTGGATGACCCGTCGGCAATTAAACTAAAAAGAGTTCTCAAAGGAGTCACGAGCAAGTAGCCGAGACGTGACAGGTGATAGCCACTGGCGCCAGCAAGCGCTAAAAGAGGCTCCGTCTGAAGAGGTTATGTCACTTAAAAAACTTATTAATACCTCTTTCTTGCCCGAGTTGTAATTATCCACAAACATTTTTGTAGTCTGAAGTTCTTTTATGAAAAAAAAAGTGTGAAAACGTATTCGTAGAAAAGTACCTAAGTACTCGTAATTAATTGTATGAAATACGCACCTCGAGTATGCAAGTTAATAAATAGAAAAATGCATGAAATAGTTTTCCCGGCGAGTTATTAAAAATTGCTCGGAAGTAATTGAGTTAAAGTGGTGGATTTATGAGCGCGTTGAGGGTGTTTTATCTCACACTACCCTACTTTATGAAAACGAAAGCTTATCTTTATTAAAGAGAACTTTCTAGAACTTTCTTTACTTATATTAAATGATGTTTTGAAGAACAGAATGAAGGCAAATTGTGAATCAATTTTTGAAAATTCTGCTGATCTATAAATGTGCAATGTTAAGCTACACATGGCACGGACAACCTAAGGATGGGCGACTATTCCTAATACATTCCTAAGACATCTCGCATCTTGTGAAAAAGTTATGGATTCTGGAGGGAAAGTCGAATAATCAATCATAACCAAACTCGGGGTCACCATTGTAGAATTAACTCCTCCTATACTTTTTTGTAATACATTACATACTATCACGCGTGCACCCCGAAGGGTTAGGCAGAGGTGTACTAATGTACACCCAGTATGTTTAGGTCCCATGTAATAGGGGGCGAGCCTATTGCCATCAACCGGGCATAAATCCAGACTCCGAGCTGCTACTGGAAATTTCACAGAATAACCCACAACTCTGCTCGACCGGGGAATCGAACCCAGGACCTCAAGCGTTTGGGTCGCCTAGACAACGAGGCATTTTTTTAAATACATACTTATAATACATAATATGTATGTAACACATAACAAACTTTCATAAAACCGTAGACTGTAAGATCTATTAGGCTGATATTCAGAAACGAGACCCAACATGAACTTATGCTTCCGTATGTCAAATTTGTATGACAATTTGACATACGGGAGCCTAAGTTTAAGCTTAGCATCGTCTCTGAATATTAGCCTTAGTATTCGTAGACGTTTGAACAGATATTAATCAACTAAACAACATCTGTCATGAGCGTTTGTTATCTGTATGCGTTCGCTTGGTGTTATAATCACAAAGCGGGATTTCAATGTTTCACGTTACATAATTAATTGATCAAAACGCGAACGTTATGCTACAATTCAGGTGAAGCTTCGTTCATTACAAGTATTAAATATTTATGCGCTCTACCGACAGCGAAGAAAATTACTTTACATACCTACCCTCTGTTATGAAAATGTGGTGGGTTATGCTATTGAATACCTACTGTTCGAAATTTGATTGTTGTTTTTTGTGGTCTTGTCTAGTAAGATGATTTCATAAGAATTGTGTTCTATTTTTGAATATGGATAGCTGCTATCCAGGCAATTATATTTATTTGTTTTTTATCTTCGATCAATAATAGATTTTTATAGAGTAACTGGATTTATTTACAAGAAAACAAATGAAAATCAACTTATACTTAAATAATAAAATATTTTCTTATTGTATAAAATATAAATTTTAAAAAACCCTAACCTAATTATATCGATAACGATATAATTAATAATGTTAATACTATAATGTAATTTCTATAGTTTTATTGAAAAATTAATACTACAAATACTTATTTTTTTTATCAATCTTATTAGTTCTCGTAGATACATACTAATTATTAAATAATGATCAAGACACTTCAAAACCGTATTCAACCAACACAATAATAGAACAGACACAATAACAGATATTCATCAGTTCATTTTATTGTTTGTTTTGCTAATTACCATTTCTGTTTTGGTATTCTATAGTACTTTAAGTCGGTGCTTCAGTTAATATCTTGTGGTTTCTGTGCTCCTGGTATAATGAAAACGCTGCGCTTTATGAAATTGCGCGTAAGAAACAGCCGTTCAATGCTCACCTCTATTCATCGGAGGAGCAATCACGGTTGTGGCTTTTGAATTTAGAATCTCGAGTGCGTGTTGCCGTCTTGACCTACTTGCTTGATGTTATGACCTCCTGGTACTTTGCTCTCTTCACAGATTTTTATCTTTTACATCAAACTTGAAGGTCAAGTGTGACTTACGCGCCTTTTTAATTTATGATTTTTGTTTCACTTTTTACTCTTCAAGTATCCATTGTTTTTCAGAGGTTGGTATCTTTTGGTAAAAGTTGTCCCGCAGTGCCACCCACATTAATCTAGTTCTACCTACAAATTAAGAAAGATATAACAATAGAACTTACATATCATGGGCTCAATAATGATTAATACACTTCGTATAGTTAGTATTGAGCAAAATTTGAATCTGGTTTGTAATGTATATATTATATATCTAGAACAAACAGGCTCAATAAACATGGTGTATGTTTATTGAGCCTGTACACACCATAACGCAATAATCTTAACAAGAACAATCTGAGCGGAAATTCAAATACAGTGTGGAAATTACAAGTAAACTTTATCAGTAGGAATGGTATTAATTAAGGAGGTATGCCGTAGATAGGTTTGCTTCTATTTCAATCCGTGTTTGTTCAGGGAACAGGTACCGTCAGCCTCTTCGACTTTATGGGACCCTAGTACCTGCTGTAGAATATGTATTAAAGATAAATAAATTATACATAATTCTGTAGTTTCTGTATACCTGTGGGAACAAGTCGTAAGTATATGTATGTACGTAATTACCAATTACATATTATGTCGGTAAATGTATAAATTAATTAATATTCTTCTTTGATGAATAATAGTACTTTTGTAATGTAACTTACATAATTACAAGTCTTGCGTTGAATTATACTTATTAAATTAAATTTACTTAAGTCTCTCTATTATTTACAATTCGAATCAATTAATATTTTAACGTTTTCTTTAAAAATGAGTTTTCATAGAGAAATGTATATTTATTGCGTTCATAATTACGAATGTAAATCGCCCTAAAAATGAAAGATTGATACTCGTATTTTAACAGGAAAAATATTTACTGTGGAAAAAGTAGGTACGATTTTTAAGTAGATATAATAAATATTTATTGGTGGGCATTAAAATATAATATCGAAACACACTGGCATGGACGAGGAGATTGAACCATCGAAGCAAAATTTAATAACCTTAGCATTGAGCATAAAGTACTACGTACTAGAGTGGAATGAATTTAACTTGGCAATATTTTCCTGTTTTTTTGTGAAATGTGAACGTGTGCCGTGGAATGCATTTACTTACTCTAAAATATGAAATAGAGCTCAAGAACTATCTCAGCGTACTCTAAGTAAAGTTCTCGCCAAACTTATTGTGCGGGTTGAAGTTGGCACGTGCTAACTTAAAGCCCGCCGTAAAAATCGGAGAAAGAAAAATATTAGATGTTAATAAATATAAACGAAAGCTCAAGTCGTTGGCTGTCGTTGATTCTAATCCAATATTTTTCGATCTCTGATTTTTACGGCCAGGTTAAAGCTAGGTCGTGCCAACTTCAACCCGGACAATAAGTTTGGCGAGAACTGTAGACTAGCACAGGTTTGACTCTGCCATTCCATACAACGCTCTAAATCTTACTCTAATAAGTAGTACCTCATCACTTTAGAGTGCCGGGTTTACTTCAGTTCTCCATTAGTTGTAACATACAAACTCTGCAACCTAAAACTTGCTTCCTAATCAGATATAGTATATTATATCTCAATTGGCCTAAATAATAATTGTCGAAGGGGCTGGTGCGCGTTCAACGGTCGTAAACTAGGATAATATTAAAGCTTCAGAGTTAAAATGAGTCTACAACTTTCAGTATAGAGTTTAGTTTAAATTGTAATACGTTTGCAATTACTCTACTCACTGTTTTACGTTGTGTTGACATCTCTCTCATTATTTGAAATGGCAACTGTTTTTGTTAAAAAAAATTGTGTTTGAAATCCAATTTGTTGACGTTATCATAATAATTAACTATCACTTAAGGTTAGATGATGTTATATTTTTTCTTTTACAAGTTGAACTTGTAAAAGTGTTTCTATGAAATTCATAGTAGGTAATTGATCTGTGCCCGGTTAGTGGCAATAGGCTCGCCCTTCATAACGTGGTACCTAAACATAATGATGATCTGTGGGTGTACGAACAATGGAACATATCCGTCTAGCCTTTAGCCAGTGGAATATAGTACTATATTAGGCATGTGTACTACATATAAACCTTCCTGTTGAAACACTCAATCTATTTCTGAATACTGCGTTAAAATCCGTCACGTAGTTTTAAAGATCTGAGCGCACAAACAGCGAAAGCGATTTTGTTTTATACTATGTAAAGAAAAAATGGGAATATGTTAAATGCATTGGTAGAGCACCAATACAGGTGCTCAAACGAGAAATACTCAGATTTTTCGTGAATATCCAATTTTAAGTTATTCAAAGCGTTAAGTAGTGGGTTGTAAAATTACGTAAAGCCCATCATGTCGCCTGTGTTTTACGTGATGCTTCATAACTTTATGGGACGAAGTTACCTCCCACCTGCGGCCGAATTAAAATAGAACCGCTTGTAACTCGTACCCCTAACTTTCTGTTTTACTTGCGAAATTTCGGCTAAACAACCTATTTTGTACCGCTTTGAATAATTCCCGCGATATTTTATTTAAAAAATAATATCCTGGAAAAACAAGCGTTTTAAACGACTGTCTTTGTTTCGTTACTAAAATTGAATGAAAAATTCAGTTTTTAGGGGTTGTGGCAGACGAGAGCTTATAAAATAGCCGCATCCTTAAGCACAGCCTACGTAGTCTGGGAGTAAATCGGGTGATAATACAACCTTCGTGGTTTTTAGATTGTAATATTATGAATCTTAATTGTTAGATGTTTTATTATATTAATTAAATAAAAATAAAAAAAATGCGAGGTACTACCTGTTTCTTTTTCACGACTAAACCGGTGAACAGATTTCTATCTACATACGTAAAGAAAAAGCTTGTACCCCCTATTAAAACACATTGCATTGCATTGCACACGGGGGAGTATGAGATTTGACATAAATAATATCGAGTAGGAGTGTAGGAAGATAAAGTAATTATGTAAAGAATATTGGAAACAAGTTTTTATAAAGATATATTATCGTCAAATTTTGCTCCGCACACGCTGGACATTCAGCATCGTTATCAACTCTTGCAAAACGATAAAAGAAGAATATACCTACAGAATACAAAAATTAATACAACAGTTCTTAAAACAGTTTAAAAGCAGACATGACAAAGTTTCAAAAGATATTGAAAGAAAAATAAAACGAAGAAATATTTTTTGTCGCTGTGAAATATTCAAGCGATCCTCCTCTTCGCTGTTGTTGAAGCGTGCGAAAGACAGCAGCGAAATTTATTTGCTTACCCTGCTATCTTATTCTGCGCTTCGCTCTGTAATTATTATAAGTTCAAGAAATGAAGATTAAGTTAGGATTGCAAATTATTAATTAAAGTAAAATAGCATATTATACTATCACGCCTGTATTCCCTGAAGGGTTTGACAGAGATGTACTGCTTGTACACCCATTCCCATGTGGGTGTGAGCCTGCCTAATTTTATGGAAAAATCCCAATAGCACTGCTCGATCTGGAAATCGAATGTTTATTAGTATTGTAGTCGCCTTTTTATGATCACAAGGCTAATGAGTCTGTTAAATTGAAGACGGTAGGTATTTACATTTATTACATTGTGGAATGCAATAAATATTTGAAAGAGAACAAGCAACTAAATTGTGAGTGGCTTAGTAGTAAAGTACGGTTTACTATCTTTAATAAGTATATGAGCGATGTTGGCCCAATGATATCACTATTGACTATGGAGTATCAAGTCAAAGTTATGCTAATTCTCGACTTTTCATCTTGTCGCTTATAAGAATAAGGAAAACATCTTGAGGAAATCTGCATACCTTTTCTTCTACATAGGAATCGAAATCAGTCATCGCGCACAGCAGTTGCCATTGCGGCTTTTGACATTAGCATTAACATTGATTTTGACTTCGACATTAAATAAACAGCTTAGCAGCATTTTAATGAACAGAAAACCTTCCTATACCCTGTTGCTTCGACTGTAGAATATGTCAATCGCATATAAATTGGTCGAAAATTCCATTATTACCGGATTTTACGATGCAACTTGCGGCCGCCCCGATGGCGATTTAGTGCGACCCATAAAAAGCCCTCAGTGCGACCCTGGCCTCTATAAAGACGCTGCTGTTTTAACCCTAAAATAACGCAGTAAAACATTTTAAGACCGAGTGTACACAGCTACACATCAAGGTATACGTAACCAGTCGACCTCGCATTGTATAGGCTTTCCTTACAATGAGAGGTCAGCTTATACCGGACCGAAAAGTTTGTACGTGCAATGCAATGAAAATGACTACAAGTACCTATTGCATTAAATATTTTCATGTTCCGAAAACCGACGACATTTAAAAATATTTTGACCATCTTAGTATTAATTTTTCTAAGCTTTTAATACTTAGGTACTTAAAATATTGTCTTAGGAAAAATACTCATGAAAATAAATAGAAGTTAAAGCTAAAAAAACAAACTGTTAATAATGAGAAAATGATTTGTCTATATATGGGACTACCAATCTCTACCTATTCCTTGCTATACGCTCCACATGGTAGTGGGGGGTTGGTCCTTGACATCGTGTCAAGTCAAAGTCAAATCTTTTAGTTGCACGGTTCCAAAAAGTGGATCTTTGGAGAAGAGCCGGCAAGAAACTTCATATACACTCACAGATAGATATAAAAAAAAATTGGTTACAATATTTTACTACTTACTTACATTGTGGAATGCAATAAATATCGAGTATTGAGTATTTTATTTATTCTATTTTACAATCTTGTTTTGGAATGTTATTAACAAATTATTTTACAATCGTGCGTCTATATTCTAAGTTAAACCAGTACTAGACTCAACTACTAAACTGACCTATTTGTCACTGACACTTTGATGAGATGCATGATCTTTTTGCCTAAAAGGGCACGGAAGGATTGGAGTACAGGAGTGCACGTAGTTAAAAATGGCGTGAAAATGTGTGCAAAAGTGATATAGTGTAGTGTTGTGTTTTTTATTGTTGTTGCTTAATATCCATGTTGCTCTTTTTGTGAATTCTAAATTATAGTAATAAAATAAGTTAATATTTTTTTGGACATTTAGTTATACAGTTATATATTGTTATTATATTATAACATAACACAACAATTGTGTGTTTATTTTTTGTGTTTTTTGGTGTATAATACAGAAGTTATCCTATCCTATCCTACTTCCTACTAATATTATAAATGTGAAAGTTTGTGAGGATGGATGGATGGATGGATGGATGTTTGTTACTCTTTCACGCAAAAACTACTGAACGGATCTGGATAAAATTTGGCACAGAGATAGATTATAGTTTGGAATAGCACATAGGCTACTTTTTATCCCGGTAAAATGTATGGTTCCCGCGGGATAGTGGGCGAAGCCGCTGGCGGAAAGCTAGTATATAATAAATCAATCAATCAAACGCACGGCACATTAGCATAATAAAAATTATACTTATCAGTTTATACATATTATAAATACTAAAATTATTATGTTTATGTTCGAGAAATTCTAGGTATCGGGCTATATTTGACTACTTTTTATTATTTCTTTTTATACTTTAAATTATTATAATAATAATTTGTCTAATGACTCAGATGATTAAGGCCTACCTCAATATCCCAAAATTGAGCAAAGGCCATCCCTCTTTTTTATGCCTTTGGTTGCACGTGACTACACCAGTCTAGTCTGTTTGGAACGTCTTCATCATCAACATCCAAATCATTCCGCCACCGACGATGTGGAAATCCTCGTCGTCACCTTGCAGTAGGATTGCCATTACTGACTAAAAACCGGACAAAAAAACGACTGTAATGTCTTTCTCTGCCTAGAATACAACAATTCTCGTTAACACGCGCTACTTGGAAAACTTCCGCTCCCAAAGCGGCAGTAGTGTACCATAGTGTAACTAATAACAAGTGACGTATACATCACAATGTTAACCTGTGGCAAATGACACCAACTTTACAGTTTATCGTCCCAAAGGATGAGACGTGGCAATTAACTCTAGTCGACTGTCTCAGACCCTTTGTTAACAATTTGAACACACGTGCTCATTTGCTCAAGTGACTCGATGCTCGAACTTCTACGGGAGTCACTTAATCGTCTTGTTTCAGGATGTTAAGTAAAAGTAGGTTATTAAAAATTAAAAACAGAAGGCTTTTAGCCTCCCAGATCTGTTTTTAAAGCAAATCCAAATTCTAAAATTTGTATGTCAATTAGGACATATATAAATAAGTACTTTTGAAAGGTCACACTAGATGCACGGTTCACGGTTAAAAAGTAGGACTTATGGAGAAGAGCCGGCAAGAAACTCCATAGTCACTCTTTAAAAAAAACGTATGGTAAGTTAAAGTAACAGTTGTTGTGAATAGTGTTGAGGATGATGCAGCTTGATGTGTTGATGCAGACAATAAAAGGTGGATATTAGGAGAAGCAGTAAGAGCCAACCAGCCCCGACAGAAAGCACTCGATCACGAGTATGACGTGTTTATCGGCGCCGTTTGACTCAACCATGTTGTAGGGAATAAAAATCATCAATCCTCATTTGGTGAATCGAAATAAGCATCGGGTACATGCGAGGTACAAAAAAGTTGGGGTACAAAGTATTCCAATTTAAACGTGCTACTTTTTGTTGATTTTTCAAAATCTATCTGCTAGTGAAAACATTGCAGATCTACCCAACGGTTCGTGAGAGAGGGATGCTTCTCCATCCCTCTCCTTCACAGGAGCATTTACTTTTTATCCATTTATCCGTATTTCCGTTGGATAATGGTAACGGAGGCGGTGCCAAACTACTTACTAATTTAATTCAAATATGACGTTCGTTGATTGTCTGTTTGGCACCGACTCAAAATTAGTTAGAAATCATAATGTAAATATGTTATTTTTTTTGCTTTTTAGTTCCTATATGGTTTTTGGAGGCGGTTTGTTTTTTGTTTATATGGAAACCCTCGCGGCGCCTCTATCGGTTACGTAAGGAACTAAAATCGGCTATGAGATTACAGCGTTTCGATGCGTAAAAAACCTATCGAAAGCAATTCGATAGAACTCATGGTTGAGGTACAGAAACTCATTACTTAACCCTCCCACACTGCAACTGATTACTCGCGAGTTTAATTTTCAGTTAAACAGAGCGAAACAATTATTTGGAACGCGGTATTTATACCGCGGTAATTAAAACTGTAGCCGGCTCCGTGGCTAATGGCTAAAGACCGACGGGCTGGTGGCAGGTGACTCGCCAATTAACAACGCTAATTTGCTGGGCTCATAATTGTTGTTACACAAGCCTTTGTGTTGCTTATTGAGATAAGAGTAGAAGTGACTAAGCTTGGTAAGGTAGTGGAGCGATATGATTGGACTGTACATTTTTGGAATTTCCTTGTGACCCGTAGTGTCAAATTACCAAAACATTTTAATAATGCTTTCTAGTAGAAAGGTACTATTACTCGGCGAGCAATCTCAAAGAAATTTTCTGACCATTTGGTACAACTTTCCTAACGTCAAAAAATTCTTCCCTGCACGCACTCAAGCATTTTCTTTAAGAACTGAGTTTTCAAGCTGACATCACAACGTGATAGTAAACCAGTATCTACTACTAATACTAGATTGCCGCTTGCAGACGGCTTGATGATTAGACATAACTTTAGACAATAAAATAATGTTTGTATCCTTGTTCCAGACTTTCTGCGTGGTATCAAAGCGGTTCCGCAAGAACTACATCCACCGGTTCACGGCGACTCGTTCACTGTTCTGGTACTCCCCGTGGTCGCCAGTGCGCCGCGCCTGCGTGTACTTCTCCACCAACCAGTACTTCGATTACTTCGTCATGGCCACCATACTGTTCAACTGTGTCTTCCTCGCCATGTCGGAGACCATCGAAGAGGCTGAGTAAGTCTTAATTTATATCCATACTACTTAATAATATTAATGGGGAAATCATCATCAATTCATAAACTGTCTCACTGCTGAGCACGGGTCTCCTCTCAGTATGAGAAGGATTAGGCTATAGGTAGTCCACTACGCTAGCATAATGAGGGTTGGCGGCCTAATGCGGGTTGGCAGCCTAATAGGGAAACAACTTCGTTTATCTTGTTACTTTTTCTCGCCTACACCACTGAACGAATTTTTTATAAAATTTTGCATCCCAGAAAAGGACATAAATGCTACCTACTTTTTTCTCAAATGGTCTTTCTTTTGCAATTGGAGCCTGTTCTGACCGGACTTACAATCTGTGAGCCCAAAATCAGAGGCTAGAGTCGTCCTTGCCTAAAACTTATTCTCAATATTCATTATTAATAGGTATGTACTCCAAGGAATCAGTGGGCGACCTAGCCAAGTTGCAATCTAACGTTCGGATCGACGCACGAATAGAAACAAAATGTGTGGGAATGACAAAAGCTTATGTCATTCCCATATGTCTTGTTGCATTTTGCATTGCATTGCAACTTGGCTAGGCCCGCTGGACAGCTAAATGGAACAGAATTGTATTCCCATCAAATGAAATTCGAGCATCAACTCAATTTTATTCGAGTTAAAAATATTAATTAAGAAAATAAATTTTCTTAAGCGAAACGTCTCAATGGAATGGAGCTCCCACTAAATCTCAGTTAACTTTATTAGCCCGTGTAAGCTGTTGGCAACTGGCCCACTTTATCATCATAGTTTTGTTAAATAAACTTTAAACTGTGATATAATGTAGCTTGGTGTATAGCGATTTAGTCGTCCCACGGGTGGGACGTCTCGAAATATAGTCCAGTTTCGACATAATACTCGAAACTCATAACAATCGAAATATAACCTAGTATTTTATTGTATTTTTATTAATAACTTTCTAAGAAAACTATCAGCTAAAATAACTAAAAACTAAACTGAATAATAATAATAATAATTTATTAAGCAAAAGAAAGAAGAAATACATTGCAGGTTACATTTTGCAAGGTTTGAAAAAATATTTTTCTACACAATATTATGAATACTGGCCCCAATGTAGGATGCTAGGATGTTCCTGTGTTATTGGGGCCAACCATTCGTCTGTTATTGATTTACGAACTGTTGGGAGGCTGAAAGGTATAACTGCAACAAGGTGTGTGAGTAGGCGTATGTTTAATGTGTGGGGGTGTTGCGTATCGGGGTAAATAATAATATGAAGCTATTAAAAAGTCTCCACAAATTTAAATTATTTAAATAAGAGAAAACTCCTAGTACTACGCCGAAGTATATAAATTACATACTATCTAAATTAAATAACAAAATAGTACCTACCAGTTGGGTTCATATTAAAAATAAAAAAACCCTGCACTGAAACCGTTTCTTTAATGACCAACATAACCACGATTTCTATACATGACTAGCGGGCCCAGCCAAGTTGCAATCTACTCGTATAGTTAGCTTTAGATCGACAAACGAATAGAAAGAAAATGTATGGAAATGACACAATCTTTCGACATTATCTTTCTGTCACTAATGTCATTTCCATACATTTTCTTTCTATTCGTTTGTCGGTTCGTATGCCAAATTGCAACTTGTGTAGGCCTCTAACTGTATTTTGAATCGGGACCTTCCTTTTTGTAACGAAACCTTCATGATTTATAACAGAACGGCACAACGTAGTTTGTAATGGTAAACTTTATTGTTTGATTAACAAAGAATTAGGTTAATACGCTCATAACAAGTTAAGCTTTGTTGGCTCGGTAATCGGTATGCTGCCGAGTTAGAGTGCTGTGTAAAATCGTTGCTTACTTTATTAATCGATATTAAAGTACTATAATTTGTATTAATGTTCGGTATGAAACAAGAGCGCATCGTGGGTTAGTTATAACTACGCTGATCAGCCGACATACAAGGTTAAGCTACGCTGACCGCGGTCAGTACGCGAATGGGTAACCATTAGTAACATGGCATCAACCACAAGCCTGGGATAAATGAAGCCTATCAAACGTCATCTTTATCCAAAAAATCAATTATTGTTTTCAAAATTCAGTGTAGTGCAAAAACTTAATAATATTATCCCCTACCAATTTCACACTTCCTAACTTTCCGAGAAGCTAGTACAATGTTCATGAGAGCATAACTTAATCACCATAGACAATACAAAACAGGTCATGCGCGTAAAGGCGTAAAATGGCCTCCCATTGTCTCCTGCAACGGACACTGTTCAATTTATACAGTATAATTTTCACACGGTATCATGAATACAGTCTGCCGTAGTCCTAAGGTTTGCAAACGGTCCAATTGTTTGCCATCAAATTATATTTGCTTTTATTCTTACATACGTAAGGTTGATATTCTTTCGTAGGTACTAACAAGCTTGCAAACGCTTGTCAAGCGGGATTTTGTCGCGTGGTTGTGACAGATACCAATGGCTTAGTGAAGTATACTAATGATAAAATACTCTGAACGAATTTATGTTCTAGGTTATGGTTTTTAGAGTTCAATTTCCATATTATTGAGGCGAATGTAAAAGGTGTTCCCGGAAAATTGGGTTTGTTAGCTACTTATTCATAAGCTACGAAGAACAAGTCTGTAATAAATCATTCAAACAAAAAGGGTTTAACTGTATTAACAATGTACTCGATAGTAAATTAAACATTGTAATTTTAAATAATTAAGTAAAATTGAATAGTGTTTTGTTTCAATCAATCGTTCAAAGGTTTTGTTTCCCTTTTTTGTACATTCCCCAATTTTGAGTCCCTATAATTTTGATCCGTGTACCTGTACACTGTATGAAAGTCACTGTTTATGGTTTTGAAAAAAAAACCCCATAGGAACACGGTTGTGAAAATTAAATAATGATTGATAAAGCATAATGATAATGTAATTTACTATTATGTTTATCAATTTCAGTTTCAATGTTCTAAATACATTATTGACGTTCAATCATGCCTTTACGATCGATCCTGTTGGCACTATATATCGTTATACCGAGATGCTATGGTACCCCTATTTAGAACCATTGGCGAAATCACAAGAGTTAGCCCTATAGCCTGTGGACCTATGGGGTTAACGCCGAGTTTTATGTTTTAAACTTCATTTGTTTTCTTTTTCATAACTACATTAGATTTTTGACACCTTTTTTATGACGCTAGGACAAATCAACATATAGGTGGTGTATGTAGGTAGTGGTTACCGTCAATAAACCGTATTCGCTCACTATCCATCATTATTTACGGTTTCTTATTTACTTCGGCTGTTTGCACGATCGATCAAAGTCGAGACTCTCATAGGGTTGCTGGTCGAGCGAAGGTAATTTTAGAAGCTTGCACCTTGAAGACTAACTATGATTATTGATTGAGTGACCAGTGAAAGAACTTAACAAGGGTTCATTTTATGATACTTATGTATGAATACAGGAACTGCGATTTGACGACATATTCTGTGGTCTAGTGGTTCGAGAACCGATCCGAACCGATCACGATGTCGTTCAGGTTCGATTTCCACAGGACACAAATATTTATGGGATGAATATTAGTGTTTGTGTTTGTCTGGATTGTCTCTATATGTTATATGCATGTATTTATAAAAAAAGTATAAAAAAAATAATTTCCTTTATATAGTGCCCATAGTACAAGCTCTGCTTAGTTTGGGACTAGTGGTAATGTGTAAATTATATTATTCAGTTTTATAGATTATGAAAAACATTCAATATGTGTTATCATAAAAATAACGCAACTAACACTGTCTGGTCATATGCATTCTAAATATTCCATTTGTAAAGTTCCCGATCAATTAATAGTCTCAAATCCTAAATGACACCAAAATATATCGGCGAAGTTTTCTTGTAGCAGACATCTCTGTGATAAGATTCATGTTTCTTGAAACATGCCTTAAACAAACAATGTTCCAACTATGATGTTATAACAAGGCGTTCATATAATGAAAGTGTTCAAAGTTTTTAAGAGGTTAAGTTTTAAGTGAAGGCTGGTTGAGCGCTGCTTCGTGTATATGATGTATGAAACACTTCTCCTTAACAACTCATTTGTTCTGAATAAACATCGTCAATTCATTGAAGCACTATCTTTTAAAGCAGGATATTTGGAAATGTTGTAAAGTAATATTGTTAAAGGAAACTAATGATTGCTGACCATGACTTTCTTAGTAGTAACTCAAAGTATGGAATATCTACGCTCGCTCCTAAATATGCCGACGAAATGTGGGTACTACACCTCTGCTTAACCCTTCGAAGAATATAGGCATGATGATATGATAAAAATATTCAATTGATTAAGTATATCCTATATGATAATATTATGTCAACTGTCGGTAGATACGGTTGATAGAGCGAAGTCGTTAACGGTAGTTTACAATGTAGGTACATACTTGTAATACATCTGTAATCGCGGTCTGTTTACCGATTGTGTAATGTCATTACCGTAATTGCCGTGTGTGGACAATAAACAAACAGGTGTCGTAATAGGGTGCCGATAACAACACTCTAGTTTATGTCATTAATTACATGGGTTTTATTTTATACGATCGCGTTCTCCCACGATTGCGGGATGAGACTACGGATGCAATTGAAGACAATTTTAAACAAGAAAAAAATCTTATGTAAACTTTTTCAATTAAAATCTCCTTTAGAACGAAGACGGTATTGAACATTCAGATCAATTTTTTTACATCCCGATAGTTTCTATCACCATACTAAGTTAGAACTTTTGCATAATCTATAATTATGTCATTGAAAATCATACAGTATTGGTATTATTGGTACAATCAAGTTGAGAACAAGTTGTGTAGTGTCCAGGGAGAAAGTCCATAACTCATCCTCAAAACACGCCTCCAGGGAAAGTTATTCAAATAAGTTAAATATTCTCACATACTATACGTCAAAGTTACAAACTGGCGAACATGTTCAATACTTTCGAACACCTACCCGATAATTTATATACGCCTTCCCAATCGCACCACAAGAGTCCTTTTTTCACTTCGGGCACACTGCCAACTTCGGCCAATTTCGAAGTGAAGACGGGCGAAAGAAGACATGAAAAAATAAAGCCAGTAACTTAGTACGGAACACCGAGACTCCGAAACAAATGAATTGCGGAAGGTTTAATTTAAAATGGACTTAAGTACCTCATTTTGTAAATGGACTGCGAAGGAGTCAATACGACAAGAATGTTCGTATCTAGATTTAATCCAGCGATTTTTTTTTTAAGATTGTTCAACTAAGAATATTTTATAGTCAAATGGTTGTCTTTGATTGGTTAATAATAATTGCATGTGTAGTTGGGTAGGATACTTCGGGAAATAGAGTATCTTAAGAAAGCCGGTCAGTTGAGTAAGATAATATCATTATGAAGGCGCCATTGCGATTAAAATAATATAACAAATAAAAACAATTCGTATGTAGAGCCAATTGATAACAATTACCACCTTCCCTTTTTTTTTCAATGGGGATCATGTTATGAATCATCAAAATTGAGTTATGTGTATGAGTTAGGAAAGGCCTTTTTCCGGCAGCAATGTGTATGTAAGGTTACGTAATCAGTTGCATTAATCTATTACCAATATCATTAGAAGCACCATTAGCCAACATGAAAAGTAAGCATTTAACTAATTTATTCGCGACACAAAATCCGTGCATTTGCACAACGACTCAGCGTGTTTAATTAGGACCATCCATTTGCGAGACTGTTTGCTAGCCTCCACAACACAGGGGAACACTCGGAGCCCTTCAAGTAAAAACTTTGGCTGACAGTCCCGAAATAGGATTACGTTTTTGTGATAGATGTGATGTGTAGTCAATACGTGAGTGGAAGAGTGAAATAACTGGTATGACAAACGTACAACATGGGGGAAAAGGAAGGGGGGGAAATATGCTTCCATTGATGCGCTGTATATTGCAAGAAATCTGGTGTTTTTATAAAAAAAAAATCTATATTTTAAATCATCCCACTCATATAACATGAGTATCATCTATCAAACTAACCTGACTAATCGCTCACATTAGTTTATAACATCTTTTTGATTCCTGAAGGCTTGGACAGAGAAGAAAGAAACATTATTAGAACCCAGGACCTGACCTGAGCAACCCTTTCGACCTAGATGAACGATTTCGATTTCGAACGCAATTTCGTTAACTTTAACTGGGTGAATGAAAAACTAATATAAATCTTCTACAGAAGAACACATAAAGGAGTGGTGAACACCATAACATAATGTTACCAAGTGACAAGTGTAGAAAGGCAATAGAAAAATATATTAATGTCAAAGTGATTTACTACCTCACAGTTCATTCACAATACACAAATAGTTCTTCTATTTGGTAAATGGTCCATATTATGTTCTCGTAGAAAGTTTTTTATGGAGGTGAAAACAGTATTATCATGTTTCTGAAAAGCACTAAAAATAATTTAAACCTCGGATTATAAAGTGATATCACTTACAAGTGTATTTGAGTACCAAATAAGTGTATTTGGGACAATGATTACTACAAATATAAAACACTACCTATTACGATAGATATACTATTGTGATGTTTCTAAAAAGGACTAAAAATACTTATTTATAAGAGTGTATAAATATGATTTCGAAAAGAGACCTTGTTTTCGAATTTCGAACTTCAGACTTGGACTTATCGAAGCCTTAGAATATTAGGTACCTAGACACAATTTCGAAAAGAGACCTTGAATTCGAATATCGAACTTCAGACTTTAACTTATCAAAGCCTAAGTATATTAGTACCTAGACACAATAGAGCGGCACATGCTAGCACAACTAAATCCTAAGCGTTTTTGCCCGCCACAGTCTGCAGACAATCGTCTATTAGACACGGAGCTATCTGTTTTTCTGTCTTCGCACTGCAGGACACTTAATGGAACAAAAACGTCCATTTTGATTCGTTTTATTTGTCGCAGAATGAGTTGAACGTCGTAAAAAGGTCAGTGACATAAACCACATTCTCTTATTAACAGTAGAATTAGACTAGGATTAGGGTTTATTACAATTAATGTTTATTTGAATATAAAAACATATAAATTATTACTTAAAAATGATCCAAATACGTGAGAAATAACTTTGTTATTCACGCTATTGTGACTAAAATATGATTGTGCATGGCTCTATTTTGTAGTTTTATGTAAAATTGTCCTAGAAGAACTCCCTTTTGACAGATGTGTAGGCAACAAAGAGAATTGAGAAAAAAACATTATTATAGTCCTCACAAATTTGCAAAATCAAGATTATAAAGAAATAATATCATAAAAGCACAAGTTTCCATTTTATCAACTTATAAGCTTTTTCCTATGTATTTATTATGGAGATAAGAGAGTTAGGGATAACCACATAACGTTATATTATTTTGGGTCAAGGGTGAGCTAATCTCTGTGTGCACAACGGGCTATTTTGTGGGCTATTTTATTTACCTTTCTGTATTTAATTAATTGTATGTGCTTAATTTAATCTTATTTATGATATTTACCTTCGGACTTTATTCGTAAACAAATGCAGAGAAAAAATATTACCTTACGGCTGTAATTCCCTAAGGGCTAGGCAGAGGCACAGTTCGCCTGGAATGTAATAGGGGTGACCCTTTTTCCGTAAAAATTAAACGACCTAATTGGTGAGGTCCAAAAAGTTCAGTTGCGTACTCGAAAGCGGCGCGTGAGTATGACGAGATGTATGATGTAGACGAAGCAAAAGTAGTATGCAGGAATCGTACCAAGTGCCGTTTTGTAGTTATTGCCTACCCCTATGGGCGAAAAGGCGTGAGTGTACGTATGTATACAAGATACAAATTAGATTAAGATTACTTACTGCAATTATCTTTTTGTATTTTTTTAAGCATTTTCCATGCTGAGATTACAAGTTATTTTTAATGAAATTAAATTAGAATGTGAAGGAATATTTCGACTGGCGAACGGGGCTCGCGGTGGCTTAGTGGTCAAAGCGTCTGGTGTACCGAACCAGAAGACGCAGGTTCGAATCCTACTTACTGTAATATCAAAAGAGTATTCTTGGAATTTATGGAAGCGAATATCAGAGATAGTTAAGTATCATTTAGATAAATATTAATAGTATTTTAATATTAATTTACACACCCAACGGTTAATTGGTAGAGAATGCCATATGTACTACATTTGTATGTAAAGTTTAAATCTTTATAATATTATAAATGCGAAAGTACCTATCTGTCTGTCGCGCTTTCACGCCAAAACTACTGAACCGATTTAAATGAAATTTGATACACAGATAGTCTAGAGCCTGAGAAAGGACATATGCTACCTTTTAATGCAAAAAAGGGTTGTAAGGAGTTGAAATAGGATGAAAGTTATAAGAAATACCCAGACCACGCGAGCGAACCCGCTGATGGAAAGCTAGTAAGTAAATAAATCCACCGCTCCGACATACATACAATGCATTGAAATCAGTTGTATGACACTCCACGAACAGACAGACAAAGGCTTTGAAAGCATCAAACAGACTCAGAACACTTTGAAACGTGATTACAAAACAACTATTTTCTCTGAAATCCGGAACATGTGTTGAAATATCGGACACCCGATACCTTCATGGTAATAAAACGTCAACGTCGAGTGTACGACTTAATAGGGTGACCAGTAATATGTTAGTTAAGTTCAAGTTCTTTATTGCGTTCATGTGTTACTTATGTGTTAGGATCAACATGAAGCCCGGCAAGGGCACAGCAATATAATAATAAGTCAAAATACATCATGTGGGAAAAGGCGTGAATGTAATTTATGTTTGTACTAGCTTTCCGCCAGCGGCTTTGCCCGCTATCCCACGGGAACCATACATTTTACCGGGATAAAAAGTAGCCTATGTGCTATTCCAGACTATAATCTATCTCTGTGCCAAATTTTATCCAGATCCGTTCAGTAGTTTTTGCGTGAAAGAGTAACAAACATCCATCCATCCATCCTCACAAACTTTCACATTTATAATATTAGTAAGATGTAAAATATTGTTTGCGTAGCGGTGATGTTCTCGTAGCACCTACGTCATAGCAACCTCGTAGACCTTACTAAGTAGTTACAGTGTTATGAAATCGTGAACGATTCTCATTTCCGATATTGATACTAGGGCACTTCGCTCTTTCTCAAAAGAATCGCATTGCGCGTAGCATCGGGTAACAGCCTACGATGGCATGCCGTAGCAATGACGTCACCGCTACGTCGTAGCAATCGAAACGAGTATTTCTTTGTGTTTTAACAAAGTATATCCAGTATTCATTTCATCAATAAATATGAATATAAAACGTTTCTTTTTCTAGCACGATAGATTTAGCCACGGAAAAATTAATGAACAAAAATGTAGATTCAAAATTCGAACATAAATAAACCAATGATTACTTTCGAACACAAACAATTTCGATTGCCAATCGGCGGCATGTTTATAATCTGACGTTTATCCGGGTGACGACTAATCCCGCGGCGGACATGTTGCGGCGTGACGTCACTGCCGCCTGTCGCGTCATGTTCAGTGATCGTTGACCGACGTTTATTATAAAGCTTCGCGTTGTATGCCGACATTTATACGAATTAAATGAGACATATCGTAATGAAACTCTGTGAAATGTTTGGATGAATGTTTTGAACATTATTCGGTTGGATTTTGGCGTCGCGATTTGTGTGTTTATCTTTTCAAGGTTACCTCATATTGATTTGGACATTCCTACGGTTCCTTTTACTTTACTGTAATGCTTTCCTTTTGTCCGTCTTTTGTTTTTCTAGTCAGTTAAGTTCGGAGCTGTATTAAACTATCTATCTATGTATTTATTTTATTTTAACATATACATTTCCCGAAGGATTCGGCAGAGTTGTACTGATGTGTTTTAGTATATTTAGGTCCCATGAAGTGGGGTTTAGGCTATTGCCTCTATCATACTTATTTGCGTATAAAAAAAAACAAAATAATGTATTTCAGTGTGACTCACCCACAATTTTATAAATAGAACTTTGTCCGTTTACGGGTCATAGTAATGTTTTCAGCGGCCGTGAGGCCTGTAATTATGTAAATATTAATATAAAATTATATACAACTATAGTAGGGTAGTTTAAAACTACAAAACCTTTAGTTAACCTATGATTACCATTTAATTCTGTGTCATGGTTAAAGTTATGTTGAATTCTTAATACCTTCTTATATTATGTTCTCTGAAATGCCTTTCACTGGTGTTAATATACCAATGTTATAAAAATAAAATTTGATTGTTTGTTTGAATTGAATAGGCTCGAAACAACTGAACCGATGTGAAAAATTATTTTACCGTTGGGAAGTTACACTATCCCCGGGTGACGTGGGTTACAATTTATAATAAACATCCGGACCACGCCGGCGAAGCCACTGACAAAAATCTACTTAAAAACAAAGTTGACCAAATAATTAGCCTGAATTTGACCAATGGTATCTGTGGTACCTTTACACATTCAAAGATTCCGTCTATACAAGGTGGAAGGGACATCGAGGCACAAACGTCGAGACAAGGTTTCAGTCAACGTCAAAAATAAAATGACCTGGGTTATTCATTTAGAAAATTATCGGTTATTACAGATATTGTCATTTTTGAGCGCGCAGTGTATTGCTAAAAACGCGACTCTAACGCTCCGCAGTGAATGTTATTGCGCGCGCGATCCGAAATAAATGAAATATAGATTTTATTATTATAAATCTTATTTGGGTAGATAGAAATAATGATTTTTTACACGTTCAATAAAAAAAACTGCAGAAAAAAAATTAAAACTTGATGAAAAAAGTTACGCAAATTTCAACACAGGGGGCTCCAGAATCATGTACTGAACTCAAGGTTGATGGATGTGCGTCGATGTCCCTTCTACCTTGTATAGCGTCAATCCATCTCCGTGTACTATAGTATAAATACGACCGTCTCTATCAGACGTAAAGCGGGGAGCACAACTCTACAACTTTGGTATAATCAATATACCTGTTGATCAAAGCGAGCGATAAAACATGCTACACACTAATATTAGCCGGTGTATTAGCTTCAATACCGCAGTGCCACAATGTTGGCTAAACGCGGTAGGCTTGTATAGACTCCATCATAGAGCTTACGTATAAATAAAAATGAATCGCCGAAATATTTGTACGCGCAGAACTTCCGCAGATTCAGCAGCAGATTCACTCACTATATTTTTCTATTTAGTCCCAAACTAAGCAGAGTTTGTACTATGGGTACTAGACAATGGATATAATAATTACATACGTTTTTCTTTGTAAATACATACTTATATAAGAAACAACCAGACGAACATAAACACACTTATGTTTATCACATGACATTTGTGTCCTGCGGGAATCTTATCATTTCTAAAAGTTACATATGCCTTGAGAGGAAGTCGAGACCTATGACGACAGTCAAATCCTCCCTCGACCATAAATGCTACAATTTGTCAGCATTAATACACATTTAAATAAACTACATCACATTATGATAATAGATGTCGAGAGCGCCATATCTTCGGTCTACAGTCACATCACGTGGCAACACTTTGGGGAAATGTGTAGTGCCTAAAGGCCGGCTCACACAATACACCAAAAGACAAAAAAATATAAAATTTAAACAGTTCTAACACTTGAACAATTCCTTTCCAACCAACTCATATTGGACTACTTAGTCATGGGTCTGGAATACAAGACGCGCTCTCTGACTTTTCAAAATCAAAAAATTCGAAAACGGCAAAACTTCTAAAATATTGTTTTCAGGTGTCTGAAAATGGGTGGATTCTTGCAACACATATCATCACTTCAGCCTACTGATGTCCACTGCTGGACATAAGCCTCCTTCATGGCGCGCCATTTCTCCCGGTCCGCCATTTCTCTTGCAACACATATGCTTAGATAATATGTAATTTTTTGACGAAGCACAATCACGGTTAAAAGGCCTCCGAAAAACAGGTTCGACCTACAGTGTGGTGTGGAGGCCACAGAAAACATTCACCACACAATGTTTATGATTGTGATGTGATTATTCAATAAAAATGGACATAAATAATAATAAAATTTATTTCAAATTACATGTTCCATTTTAAATTTATCTGGCAGTTAGCGGGTATCCAGCGGTGGTGAAACAGGCTCTATATCTTTTTGGTAAATAAAATTATTCTTATTCTTAAGCATCTCGTCTCGCATACGTTCTACATACATATTCTGTGTGTGCTAGCCTTTACCCAAAACTTTGGAAAGCTATTGGGATACCTAGAACTTTATTTTCACTTACATTTGGAATAACGTGAGGAATGAGATTAAAGACTTTCTTTGCGAATAACGTGATAGAGAGGACTGCCTCGTTGATCTAGTGGTCGCGCTAGCGACTGCTACGCTTGGAATTCTGGGTTTGATTCCCAGGTCGAGCTGTGTTGTTGGGAATTTCTGAAAATATATAGCTAGAATTAGACTCCGAAGTCTGGATATGTGCCCGGTTGATGGCAATAGGCTCGCTCCCTATTACATGGGACATACACATTTACCTAACCCTCAGGGGAATACATAACCGGCTAAAATATAAATTAAATATTTTATTTGCATTTAAAAGATATAGAAACGTCTTATCAAAATAATTGATATCTTTTATTCTGCTTTTAATTTCGGCCAATGCCTGTCAATGAAATAGAAAAACCTTTTTTCGATTTCGCCGGCTTCATTTAACCCTGCTAACGTCGTCACCTTAAGCTGGTATTAAAGTGCATCTCATTTAGCATTCATAGCGCAACGTGCCTAACCACCCGTTTCCGGAAATCCGGTGCGGATTCTCTCTCGGCGCCATGAATATCTGACAGCTTAAATTGGTTTGTTTTCGAACCGGATCACAGGTGTTCCTTTTTCGAATTTCAATAAGATGTAGTTTTTTCTAAATTGGAAAAAGGAGGTTACACATATATTATGGGGCGACGCGACAATGTTATTGCAAAGTAAGATCATAGACAATATTGTCTTTTACTATTAATTGACTGACTTATTACTTACAGACTCTGTAGGTTAGAGTTGTGGAGCTGTATTCAAAAATTTTTTCTCTGCAATAAAGTTTATCCAATTGTGTTTCTATACTACAAATTTGTAGCTAATGCGTATGTTTTGTAACGGCCGAGAAATATTGAGATCCATGACTCCCAAATATTTTTATAAGTATTCTATTTTATTAGGTTAACGTTCCGAGGCGAGGCGTTTTTAAATTTGTTTACGAGTTGTATTACCTTATCAATCTATAGGTTTAGGTGTCTCTGACATTCTCAGTAGCAGCTCGAAGTTTGGATTTGAGCCTTGAGAGATTGAGGCTTGCCCCCTATTACATGGGACCTGCGAAAATTTCTGCCTAACCCTGCGGGGAACACAAGCATGTTATGTGAGCTGTATTTCTTTAAATCTGATAAAAAATAAATATTTGTAGACTGTTTTCCTCGTACGCAACTCTTACAATTTTAGTAGGTACCGTATAACCCTGTACACAATTGTAATAGGTACTCGCACACGTTTGCATCAACCAACAATACGACAGCTACTTGCGATAGTGCAGCAGTTATAAATTACACAAGCATCAGTAAATTATACCGTTCGCAGCCGGAGACAGGAGACATGTGCTGCAAACGAACACCCGTACGTAGGTACAGTCGCGCTCACTAACGAGATCATTTATAACGGTGACGTAAACGCAAGTAAGCGACTAACATGATTGATTCATCCATCACTGATGCGGGCTCTGATTTTGTTAGCGACAGTATACGTATCGAGTATTCGCAACGGTAGAAGTTTAAATTCGAATTTGGAGTGTCTCGCTCATACCGAGTTATTGATAGTACCGAGTTAAGATGTTAATTAAGAGTTATAGTAATAATAGATGTATGGAGTTATAGCCTAGTTACTTAGTTAAAATGTTGAAAAATAAAGAAACAGAATTGTAGATAAACGGAAACTGTTATAAATAGTAACTAGTAGTAAAATAAAAATAGTGTAAATTTCATAAACCCATGTGTGATCCATGGATTTATGAAATTTGTTATATTTTAATTAAAAGAAATGAGACGGTCACTGTTCTAAAATAAATGCAATTATCTTTGTCGCTTACAGAAAGTACTTCCGTTATCTAGACAACAAAAAATCGTTGAACCTAGGCCACCAAATTTACTTTTAGAGGTCTCTAAAAAATTCTAGTTTCAATGCTCGTAGAACTGATGGCCGCTGGGGCCGAAAGGTTCTAGAGTAGAGACCACGCACCGGAAAGCGCACCGTAGGACGGCCTCCAACGAGATGGACCGATGACCTCGTAAAGGTCGCTAGAAGTCGTTGGATGCAGGTAGCATGCGTCCGGTCCCTATGGAAGTCAATAGGGGAGGCCTTTGTTCAGCAGTGGACCTCCTTTGGCTGACATGATGATGATGATGAAACATACAATATTTACCTCTATGTACAAAAACCTTTGCTGAAAATCGTTATCCTGCTACATAAATGCCGAAAACTGTGCCAACTGCCACATTCACTATTTTAAACACGCCGAAAATCAAAACACTATCTCACGGATATTTTAATCCATTGCGAAATTCTCAGTAATTGCCTTCAGGGATAATTTGGATTAACCGGTTTCGTCGTCAAGCACGATCAACAAGTGCTTGACAGAACACGATAGCCGGATATTGGCAGCTTCCTACGTGAAGCTTTTATTAAAATACCGGTTATTTGACGACGCTTAATATATTTACCTGTACCGCTAAATATATTTTGGAGTTGTTCTCGAAATCAGGTGAATTTAATAATAGTTGGCAATTGTCATTTTGACTGTAAACAGAATGACGAGATTCAGGAATGTGGGCTGAATAACATTACAATATTGAGATGTGTTTTGTCATTCATTTAAAATAACGCAATTGATGTATAATATCTATTACATACAATTTTATAATAAACAATATTTTATGTTATCATTTCGGTTTCTTAATTATCTGTTAATTTTAACTGTTCCAAAAAACGAAAGTTTAGCTATACCTACCGCTTAATTAAGTATACAATTATTTTATTAGGTGCAAGATATAAACCATCACCATCAATCATCGTTATTATCCCACTGATGGCTGCCTCGCAAAAGAGAGAGGTTGGGCTATAAATACCTATCTTGAACTAATAATATAAATAACTAATCCCTAATCGATTTGTTCCTGTTTTGCCCCACAGACTTTCGTCCCACTCAAAAATTCCTATTTTGAACTAGATTTTATTCCTGTTTCGTCTCGAAAATAATATTTTTTAATAAAATATTATTTTATGCTCGTTTTGTCCCACTTTTTGTTCTTGATTTGCCTCGAGTAGTAATTCATGTATTTTATAACATGTTTTGTACAGACAGCATAGAAATCATTACACATATTTTAACTAATCTTATTTTTATCAATGTTTTATGAACTCAACATGTTTTGTAATACTAGAAACTTAATTAAAGGCAACGGGAGCCTATTTTTACCCTACTACTTTAGCATAACGTTTATATTATTTTTGCATACCATTGTTGTTAGTAGTAACTAGTTATACCCAGTATACCAACACCAACTATCTATAGCTTGGGTCATATTTATTTGGTTTAATTTAGAATCACATACATTTATAAAAACTAAATATGACTACACAACTTGTAATATTATTGGTTTTAAAACTCAACTCAATATTATCTTAAAAAAACATCAAAGTGTGTGCCTGCTAGACAAGCAGGTAAAATCATGAACCTGAAATAAAAGAATAGGATTTGCTAACCGCAACCCTTTTAGCTCAAACCCAACAAGCTGACCAATCATGTCATTGCATTATCATTTACAGTAATAATTATGGTGACGAGCAATAACCACATAAAATAAGTGTTTGTGAAAGTATGACGTCTTAAGTAAGAGATCCCAGTGTTTTATTATAATTTAGATTGTTATATATATATATATATATATATACATATATACATTATACGATTATTGGAGAGATTTTAACTAAAGTAAAATGTTATTACCATTTTGTTAGTTACAAACATTAATTTTAAAATGTCTCTCCTAATAGAGCATTATTTATTACTTTCAGGGTAGCGCGTTCTTTATACTATGGAAGAATCAGATAACATTTGCTTACCATCCACTTCTCAAATTATTTAAAGTTTTATACGGTCCAAAAGAGACGAACCTAGCCTCTTATACGATGGATATGAATACACAAAAAAAGATATTAATAAAAAATCTTTACAGAAAGTGGGCCTGGTTTTATATTTTAACCATTATAAGTAATGTAACTGATCTGTGATTCTGATTAAGATTTAGCAATTAAGACTCTTTATTATCTAATGGTTATACAATTTTATTTATACATCCAATTCCAATATTTACCTGCCGCTTCCTCCACCTTTAGCTTGATGTATGAACATAGATTCAAGATAATTTTACTAAGTAGTCCGTTTACGGTATGTTTTCCAAGGACAATTTTATCGTTCTATTTTTGAGACAGCCTGAGATAGTTGTACCGCAATTTCAAGGTTTATGAACTCCTTTCATTCCATTTTTTAACCTCGGCTAAGCTATCGTTATGTATGTATAAGATTGCTGTAATTTACTTTTTTTTCTGACTCTACTAAAGTAGCATTTTAAAAAGTGACCCGAAACAGGAATAAAAAATAACGTGGGGCAAAACATGAATTTTTAGGAATGTGAGACGAAAATCTGGGGCAAACCAGGAACAAATCAACTAATCACAGACCGCATATAATTTTTAAATTCTCCTCCACAAATATTTATTACACGGATATGCCTAATAATAATTCAGAATAGGCAATAAGTTAGAATAATATACGACCTTACGATCTCATAGGATATCACGGGTTTTGCCCAGGGGATGGCAAGACATAACATAATATACGAACATGGTATCTCTACATTCAGGAACAATGTGAAAAATGTAGCCATATTATTTTTTAAGGTTAAGGGCGTGAAACAATCACCGCTTACTGATAAGTTCCCGTTAAATTACTTGGCAGATAATTTCAAATAAATGTTGTTCCATTTCTTAATTTGTCCGACAGGACGCGGCTATCCATAAATTCAAATTCAAATTCAAAATATTTTATTTCAATTAGACCATATAAATAGGTACTTTTGAAACGTTAAACTAGTTGCACGGTTCCAAAAAAAGTGGGTCTTATGGAGAAGAGCCGGCAAGAAACTCCATAGATACTCTTTTTTAAAAAAATATGTGTGGTAACAGTAACAATTGTTGTGAATAGTAATGAGGATGATGCAGTTTGATGTGTAAATTCAGAGATTAAAGAGTACGTAAGTATTAGAATTGAAATTAGTGCCATAGCAATTAGAGCCGACCAGTCCCGACAGACAGCACTCGTTCACGAGCATGACGTGTGTATCGGCGCCGTTTGACTCAACCATGTTGCAGGGAATAAAACGACCCGACACACAACGCCACCATCAGCAGGACATTTAAGTGAGAATGACAGGCTCAGACTGCGGGGCTAGTTATATTTATGTAACATCTAAGCCTGCAGAGTACTCATACTTTACAGTTCATATTGTTAATTTCTCAATAATAAAAGATTTACGGTTAAAATATATCTCAATTTAAAAGTTCGCAGGTAAAAAATTAAATGTTACAATATAAGATATAATTAATTGGTATAATTATTGCAATGTCAAGTTATAAATTATTGCAATGTCAAATAGTAATAATAAAATAAAAATAAAAATATATGTCAGCCTGAAATGTTGTAATTATGGAGTCAATAGCCCGGTTCATTGGAACAGTTCAATCCCAAGCATTTTTGTCGTCTATATAATCTTTCACTGTGTAAAAACCTTTAAGACATAGCTTCTGCTTGACAACAGATTTAAATTTGTTCAAGCTTAGATTTTGAATATTGCTTGGGATTTTATTGTACAAGCGTATACACTGGCACTTGAACGAATTACTTATCTTCTGGAGCCTAGTTGAAGGAACAATAAATTTATTTTTATTCCTTGTATTAATATTATGTATATCACTACGTTTTTTAAAAAGATTAATGTTCTTATGAGCATACAATAAATTTTCATAAATGTACTGTGATGGAACAGTCATAACATTAATCTCCTTAAATTTATCCCTCAGTGAATATCTGGGACTTAAATTATAAATTGACCGAATAGCTCTTTTCTGCAGTACAAAAATAGTTTGTATGTCGGCCGCATTTCCCCACAACAAAATACCGTACGACATCACACTATGAAAATAACTGAAATAAACTAGGCGCGCAGTATCTACGTCAGTTAAGCAACGTATTTTTTTGACTGCGTATGCTGCAGAACTGAGCCTTTTCGACAACTTATCTATATGTGGGCCCCACTGAAGTTTTGAATCTAAGGTGATGCCTAAAAATACAGCAGTGTCCACAAGCTCCAATTCTTTGCCATTTATAAGTACACTGGTTTTCACCTGTTTTACGTTAGGTGTTGTAAACTTAATACATTTCGTTTTATTTTCATTTAAAAGTAAGTTATTAGCATTAAACCAGTGTACTACTTTAGAGAGAGCACTGTTTACATCGTCGCTAACCATTTGTTGACGTTTGAATTTAAACAATAGTGATGTATCATCAGCAAACAGGACTATCTCATGATTATCCCTAATTAGATAAGGTAAGTCGTTTATATAAACTAAAAATAAAAAGGGGCCAAGAATTGAGCCCTGCGGCACTCCCATAGTAACTACAGACCCGGAAGATCGATTTCCGTTAACGTCCACTCTCTGAATCCTATTACCCAGGTATGAGATAAGAAGATTCAGAGAAGTGTTTTTAACGCCATAGTGGTGTAACTTCCTGATCAATGTTTCGTGAACCACGCAATCAAAGGCTTTAGATAAATCGCAAAAAATGCCCAAGGCATCGCATGATTCCTCCCACATGTCAAATATATGACCTAAAAGTTCAACTCCGGCATCGGTAGTTGAACGACCCCTCGTGAAACCGAACTGTTTAGAATGTAACATTTTATTTTTGTTAAAGAACCTTTGCATTTGTTCTAATAAGAGCTTTTCGAAAATTTTACTAAAAGTAGGCAGCACGGATATTGGTCTAAAATTAGTGGGGTCAGTTGTGCTGCCTGATTTAAACAAAGGTATTATCTTGCTGTTTTTCATAAGATCAGGAAATTTACCAACGTCAATACAATCATTAAAAATAACGGTTAGGGTAGGTGCCACAATGTCAATGATTGATTTGGTAACGTCAACAGAATTACCCCAGAGGTCTGAAGTTTTCTTCACATTTAACATATTGAATGCTTTAATTATATCCTTACAGTTTACATGATTAAATTGGAATTCATCATCACTAGCTTTTATATTTTCCATAAGTATAGATTCTGCAACAGTGGGTGATGAGTTTAAGAATTTAGTTGTTGAAACAGGAATGTCCGAGAAAAACTTTTCGAATGCTGTGGCTACTTCTAAATCTGATTTAATTATACTATCGCCAATATTAAGACTATAATCACTACTTTGTTTACGAGCCCTTCCTGTTTCACTGTTGATAATATTCCAAGTCATTTTAATAACATTACTGCTGTTTTTAATTTTAAGACTTAAATAACGCGACTTGGCAATACAACAAATTTTCTTAAATATTTTTGAGTAATTTTTGACATAATTATTAAATTCTGGCGTGTTAACATATGTTCGCTCACTGTATAGCTCATAAAGTCTTTTCCTGCTTTTATGGATACCAACAGTGGCCCATTCACTGAAGGATGCTTTACCGTTAACTGTGATCGTCTTGGGGGTAAAAGTAGAATCAAATTCCGTACAATAAGTATTAAAAAAGGTAGTATAAAGTTTGTTTGGATCATTATTGTACGACAATGTAGGTAATTTATTATTAAGTTTGTTTTTAAATAATTCCAAGCGATTTGCAGTTTTTGGGTTCACAGTGATACATTTTTTGGCGATAATTTCATTTTGATTATAAACAGTAATTAGCTGCCCACAGTGGTCAGAATCTAATAAATTAATAACTTCTTTATAGTGTGGTGTTATGCTGGTAAAAATATTATCTAAACATGTGGCAGTAGATGCAGTAATTCTAGTAGGCTCCAGAAACAAGTTAGCCAGATTGTATGACAGAAAAAGATTTTTTAATTTGGTACAGGTACTTGAATTTTCTAATAAATTAACATTAAAGTCCCCAGATATGATGATGGATTTGTTTGACTTACAGATCTTATGAAGTACATCCTCCATCACCCTTTCATAGGTGGTGAAACAAGCCCTTAGGATGGTAAACAGCTAATTGTAGTACATTGTACTGAAAAAAAGAAAAAAAAAGTTCAGTTTAAAATATTAATAAATAAATGTACCAATATTTAGCAATAAAATAAAGTTGTAAGTAATTGAAAAGGAAAACATTCAGAGCGATAACGCGGTTTTAATTTTATATACATTCTAATGGATTTGCCTTAAGGCTATGGTTGTTTTAATAAAAAGTAAGGGCTTTTGTAATGTTTCTTTTTAAAAATATTTATAAAGGTGTTTTATTACCTACTCATAATCCTCATATTAATTCATTTTACCGTTCCACTATCGGACAGGGGTCTTCTCGGCATGAGAGGGGTTAAAATTAGACCTTAAACTTCTACCACGCTGCAGGTTAGAAAACACAAAAGTTGTTATATAGTTTGTACCATGTTTTCCTTAACCATTTTAGTGGGTACGCAATATGGATTCCATCTTGAGATCTGTCACTTGAAAGCGGATGATCTTATCACAAGACATAATTACTTTGCCATTATCATTCTACATTTGACATTAACCTGAGAATAATTGGCTTAATATACATAATATTATTTTTATATTAATATCTTGTTATTCTAGGTTTAAATTACTATGAAAACGCTGTATAAAATGTCAAACTAAACATTCCACTACCTAGTCGTGGTTAAACTCGTCTATTCTATCGTCGGTATAATTAGATTCCGTGCCGCTATACGAGTCCAGTGGTATAAGTAATTCAGTTATACAGCGTACCACACTTTAGGCACATCACTAATAATACATGTACGACACTCATTTGACACGCAAGATAAAGGAACTTTACTGAGGAAAATCTATAATATTGAATGTTGGTTAGAAACTGCTGTTGAAATAATGTTTGTTCTCCTTGCTGATTTTTTATTTGATGAAACCTTTTTTCAAGATCCTACTTAAAACGTCATAATTATAAGACACTGGCAGTCTGCTATAAAAAAATGTGCAATGCCATTAAGTTTTTACTTTTTATTTATTTTTTATCGTGCTAAATATGGCTTTCATAATTATTTTTTACAGTAAATTGGCCAGTTATTTATTTCTATTAGAATTCAAACTTTTTATAAGCAAACCTCCTTAGTGTTATTATGTTGAAGTCAGTCAAAAAAGGTTTTACATGTGCCATTTTATACAGTATCGGAAGGTTTATATTATTACAACAATTAAAAGCAACTTTTGACAATACCTAAAATAATTATGAGCTCAAAACCGTACCGTAACCGAGCCGTACTACTGAAGGCTATTTCTAGTAGCTTATTAATGTATCGCAATGATTAATTGGAGCAACGATTCAACTACATAATTAAAGTAACTTGTTGGAAAATAAATGATAACGCATACATGACTTAGCTGTGTATGAATATGGAGGGTTAAATACATCGAGGTATTCTCTATAATAAATAAGTTACTCAATATACACGGAACAATATTTTACTTACCACCGATTCACTGCGTAAGTGACTGCGCTAATGACTGCTACTGGAGGAAGACTTGGAGACATTGGCCAAAAATTACAGACCTTAATGATGGCATGTAGGCCTGTAATTTTAGTGATGCGAATCCACAACCCATACAGCATGAAAATACCTCGAAGCCTCTAGCACATTTTACCTCAATGTTAAAACTTTACTCCTTCATTACACTCCGGTTCCGATGCCAGTGCTGTTAACGACGACATTGCATGTCTATTTACTTGCTCGCCAGTGTATGTAGGAAACAGCTTACGACTCAAACACGTAGTTTCGTGGAAACAATCGTTTATTACTAGAATGGATAGGAAACAATTAAACACTCGAGTGGAATGTGGCCGCAGTCTAAAATATATTCAGCGCATTATTCTGGCGTCGTAAACATACGGACTGACATGGAGAATGAAAATTTCCATGAGTTTAGCCAAAATTGCATGCTATTGAGCACGTTCCTCGACTTGTCGTATCCATTCATTGTAGTCGGAATAAAACTGAAGCTGTATTTTCTAGAGTTTTGTTTTTATATCATTGACTTTAAAACATTTTTTTTATAATCGGGCTGCTTGCCACAACTTTTTGAGGTTTTAATAAAAAATAATAATTATAAATTAAGTACTTACAACTACCTAAATGGCTGTGTATCAAGAATTTTATTAGATACCATTTTATTAGTTGTTGTTCTTCTAATTTCAAATTATTTTTATTGCGATTTGTTTTTTTTTTTCATTTTTGAGACATTTTCAAAAACCGAATCGCGCAAGGAAACAAACAAAGTAGGTAACACAAAAAAGCTATAGACGAAAGGATAAAACACAATTTTAATAAAGAATTTTCTATTATCACCTGCAGGCCATTAATCACGCACGTCATTCTGAAGACAATTTGCTAAATTTACTAAATTTTATTAAATTAAAATTCCCGCGCGAATCGAAGATGGCGGCCGTCTTCCTAATTTTGTTGACCCACGAGTAATGAACCGCTTCTGATGTGCCTTATCAAATTAACCAAGAAATTCTTTAAAAATTCTCTTGAAATATTCGATGGGATATAGATGGGGTTTCAGTGAAGTCATGCCAGATTTTACGACGGTCGTTTCGGTGTTGAGAGTTTGATATTCGCGGTTTAAATTGTTATGACAACATTAAAATTTTATCAGATTGATTTTATTCTTGGATATAATATTATAGGCATTGAATTAATGGCTCAGTAAGTTTATTCAAAGTTTCAAACTAAATGAGATTTTTTTAAATTGTTACTACCTCATATTCCCAGGCCAGTTATCAACTGTGGGATGATAATGTATTGTTATATTCTATAATACATTCATTTAAAACGATTGATTATATTACAGATTTAATCAATTGTTAGTTTTAAGCTACGTTAGATACGACTGGGACTAGGGGAAGTCTATAGAGGCCTTTGTTCAGCCGCAGAAATGATGATGATTTAAGTAAGCTCATGTAAATGTCAAGTTCATTACAAAAGAGAGAACTAACAAAAAATGACAGAAAAGACCTTATTTCTGAATAATTATCGCTTTTTTAAATACATTTCCTACCTGTAGGCGAAGTTTGTCCGATAAAATAATATGCAAATGAAGCAACCCCAGTCTCCATAGTTTCGGTGAGAGGAAGGTAGGTAACCCTTATATATAAGGTAAAGCACTTTAGGTAAACTAATCTACTGAAATTTAATCACAAAATATTAGCTCTGGTGTAGGTACCCAACCACTTAGAATGATCAAACATCGTTAAGGTTTTGGGTATGCTTAAGTTTTTTCTTTGTAAGGGCTACACAGAAAACCAGAAGCACTATTTTTTTAAAGATTCGTTCTTCGAAATGTTACTCGCTGCTAATTCATAATTTTTTTCCCAACCCTGTGGAAATTTCTCGAAATCATTATTAAGCGGATGCCTAGTCATAATGTCTGTGTGCTGACTCTTAATCGAATCCTGTCCTATCCTGTCGAATCCTGAATTTTTTTTTTTTTTAGGACGGATGTAGATTCTAGCTCAGGAGCTTTGGAATCTTAACCGGGCTTGGCCTGTCCTATCCTGTCGAATCCTGAATGAGCTGTGCATTGTTTATATATACAGAAGAAACAGTGTTGGTACCTATCTATGCACCAAAATTGCTTCATTGGTCAAGTGCAAACTATAGCTTAATCCCTCTCCTCATATTGACAGGAGAGCCCAGAATAACAACAGTAAATGACTAAATAAATACGATGACTTGCACTATAGTAACTTACCCAGTATATCCATTTGACCACCCATCCGTAGCGTAATTTTCGCGGTGACCAAAAGATTTTAGGCCATAAATGCTAATTAGGCCTTAGAATATGACGCCTCGCCATGTGGCTCGGTAACCCATTACGGAAGGGTACAACCCGACCCTTAGTGAGGGTTCTACTGGGATTATACGGATAAGTATAATAGATACATTCACCGGTGGAAATTTCGCAAGGGAAGAGTGAGGTCGTCGTCAACTGGATATTATTAAAAACCCGCTTTTTGTTTGTTCGTTCGAAATGCGAGTTTCTGTTGCGGGTTCGTCGTTCCAATTATTTCTTGATTGCAGAATCTAGAAATAACAGGAACCACCACCAGGTAATTCGAGTCTACTACCCTATAGTAATTTGAATTATGACCCAATAGTAAAAGGCTCGTTATCTCGTGACTCAATAGTCACTAATCGAAGACACGAAAAATCCCAATAACACATTAATCCTTAAAGATTTTCTTACTAAACTGTATCCTCTCTTTCAGGTACATTTTCCTGGCGATCTACACGGCGGAGATGATAATTAAGTGTATAGCTAAGGGGTTCATATTAAATAAGTACACATACCTTCGTAATCCTTGGAACTGGCTAGATTTCGTGGTCATCACATCAGGGTACGCCACCATCGGCATGGAGGTCGGCAATCTAGCTGGATTGCGGACCTTTCGAGTGCTGAGGGCGTTGAAGACTGTTTCTATAATGCCGGGTAAGTGGTCTCCCTGGAGATGATTTTTGAAGATTTGATTTTACAAGATACTCGTTATTAAGCTACCAAGATCCCTCATTACCCTTGACGTTGAATATCTCATTTACATCACGGCATAGTATCATATAGCATAACCTAAATTAAAAATTTAGAAAACCCCCGACACGAAATGTAATTTGCCATTTTGTGGTGGCGGCCATCTTGGATTAGAAATTTATCATAGTGTATAGTATTCTCCCAGTTAAGCCCTTTCATTTGATACCCACATTGAGGGAGTTGTCAAAAATATGTAATTCGCTATTTTCTGGCGGCGGCCATCTTGGACCGATTTTCATCAAACATAGCTAAGAACACTCCCGACTAATTCACCTTTCATATAAAAAAAACAAAATCAAAATCGGTTCATCCGTTCGGGAGCTACGATGCCACAGACAGACACACACACACACACACACACATACACACACACACACAGACACGTCAAACTTATAACACCCCGTCGTTTTTGCGTCAGGGGTTAAAAATATAAGAATTTGTGGATTTAGATTTCAAGGATATTAAAAAAGTATTCAAATTTTAATAAAAGCGTTATTAACTTGTCCATATACAATTTTTTAAATAACATGGACATGGTGCTGCCGCGCTGCCGGTAGCCGAAACATTGTCAGTTTAGTACCGTCAAGGTATCAGACAACATTTTATGAAGATTAAGTACTATGCAGAAAAAAAAACAATCTTTAACGCCTAATCCACCTTAAATCCATTACCGATTCTATTTTCCACGCCGCAAGAATAGAACACGTATCTTAGAACATTAGCTACTGAATTTATAGATAGAATAGGAGTGAAATCACAATGGAACTAGTCTCGTTCCGATTTGGCGCAAGGGAATTTAACTCCCAAAACAAACGAGTAACAGGATCCGATTCATTGTTTGTTTCCAAGGGAGACGACATTCAACACGTTTACTTAATGGATCATTAAACCTTATTTGACTTATCAACACCCTTTATAGATGGTAAACTGTGATATTAAGATGAAAAGACAGCTAATAAAGAGTAATTAAACAAGGAAAAATGTGACAGACTTTATCTTTATTAGGAATCTGTAAACAAAATTCCGAGATGAGACAAAGATGAGTAAATAGATATTGTAGAGTATCTTTGTTTAGTTACTGGAAAATACGCAAGTAATTAATAAAGTAATTGCTGAGTTTCTGGAGGCTCATGACAATTGTTTTTACAGTATCATCTTTTCGAAACCGTAGACCATTTTGACGTAATCGAAATTTGAAAGAGTACGCCGAAATTCCATTATCACCACTCATTATCACAAAAAGGCAGATTTCATTCACTTATTGTGGAGAACACACTTTTCATCATAAAACATTATTATAGTGTGTGTATATCTTTTGTCTTTGTTTTATGTAATAATATCTTGTGTGGATTGTGTTATTCCAATAAAATTCGCTTTCCTTCTTCGAAAAATTCAAAACCTTAAAGTTGGAAAAGTACTTCACTGTTGAAGATTCTAGAAAACTCCCTAACTGATCATTAATATCATGACTCTAGCAACTGATCTATTCACCAGGTCTAAAAACCATCATCAACGCACTGCTGCACTCGTTCAAGCAGCTGGCAGAAGTAATGACGCTGACCATCTTCTGCCTGATGGTGTTCGCGCTGTTCGCCCTGCAAGTCTACATGGGGGAGCTGAGGAACAAGTGCGTGAAGAACCTCGTCGTGCCACCAGGAGAGAACTTCACTGACGAGGCGTGGTCCGCGTAAGTGCTTTTTTTTATTGTGATAGGGACAAAGAAGCATACGCAGCGCTAGCAATACCAGTGGGGTCAATAGCGCGTTAGCACTTTTGATACCACTATATTACACTATATTGTTTGATGGTAGCGTTTCTGCTGCTGACGCTGCCACTGACGATGCTGTGGAAGTGGCGAAGTTTTGGGCACAGCTTTAATTTAAAAAAAACCGTCACGAAGAAGTAAAATAGCGCGTGTTAATCTCAAGACCTCAGTTTTCGAGCATCATAATTATGCCGAGTAATTTTACTGGCTAAATTACTCATTAAATCTGAACACAATTATGTTTGCACATTAATGCTAAGCGGGACATTTGGAGTACCGATGCCATGGAAGTTTATCTACTAATTGAGCGATATCTACCTATAGTAGAGGCGAAAGGCATTTAGATATATATTAAACAACCCTTAAAAGTGACTGCAGAACTCATTACGGGGTTAAATCAAACCCCAATTTCCGGAAAAAACTTATCAGTTTTTAACTTACACAAAAGAAATCTAGGAAAGCTCGCCAATTAAAAATACAGTAGCTTCATAAAATAATTACGTTGAAACTCATTACGCTTCATAAAACGTGTTCAAAGACACCCTAGTACAATATCTACGGCAATAATTACAATCATGAAAGTAACTTCCAGTCTGATGAGCTTGGTTATCTTTCCGCCATGTTGCTGTAAAAATTCGTCAATTGGGAGCTATATTCGTGCAGCTAAGGGTTCCGCACCGCTCTGTTGTTTATTTAGCTTATTAGTTGAGCTATATACAAGGTGGAAGGGGCATCGACGCACAAACGTCGTGACAAGGTTGCACTGAATGTCAAAAATAAAATGACCTAGGTCATTCATATAGAAAATGATAGGTTCTTACAGATATTGACACTTTTGAGCGCTCAGTGTATTGCTAAAAACGCGATCATAACGCTCGGCGGTGAATGTTATCGCGCGAGCGAACCGAAATAAATAAAATAATGATTTTTACCATTCCTAACCTACCTCAAGAGTAAGCCTGTTCAATGCAAAAGGAAATTTTCAAATACGATTCGTGGTTTCAAAAATTCGCAAGATCAAACAAAAACGTCTTCAGCTTTATAGTTAGTATCAAATCAAATAACATAGGTACTGTTCTGTATCTATTCTACTGTCGAGGTATTAAACAACTGGAACGAGTGAAACGAACTGAAATTCGAGCTCAACTTCGCTCTAACGTGCTGGCCAAACACAACAATGGTCATACTAAAATTATCTACGTACGGTACCCTAAAACTATGAGTATTATTTAATATTGTACCCGCTACCGAGAAACGTTCAATGAACTATGTAGGTAAATATAACTTTGTGAAATGCTTTATGAAGTTCATTTAATCGTGAATGTAGTTTTTCCATTATATCTTTCACGTTATGAAATCAGATTTTCTGGGAAATGCATACGAGTAATGGAAAGCATAATTTTAATAGTACATTTTCGTTTAAAAGTAATTAGTAACGTTTTTAATCACATATTTTCTGTGCGTCCAGAGCATTCAAGTGCCTAGTGGTCCTAAGCTCAACTGCTACGTTAAACTTCCTGGGTTTGATTCGCAGGGCGAGTAAAATGTTATTGTGTTTTACTATGAAATTTTCAGCAGCTCTCTAGCAGCTCCGAGTTAGTTGAGTTGTGCCCAGTTAATGGCAATAGGCTGGCCTCATAATACATACCTATACATACCGGCGAACTATGGATGTACATAAGCACAGAATAAATAATAACAGAATGGCCACTCTCCGCCCCTCCCTAACGTCAGATAAAGCCAACAAAGCCTACGCACCGTCACGCACACATTTGCACGTGTACAAACGTAATTTTGACAAGTTTGACATTTGGTATTGTAGTGTGCAGCGGTATCGGAAAGTTTATGTGGAATGTCACAGGTGTGACATAAGTACAGTTCGCGCCAAACTTATTGTCCGGGTTGAAGTTGGCTCGAGCTAACTTTAACCTGTCCGTAAAAATCGGAGAAAGAAACATATTGGATTAAAATGATTTAAAACGATAGCCTACGACTTGAGCTTTCTTATTTTTAACCCCCGAAGCAAAAACGACGGGGTGTTATAATTTCGTTACAATCCAATATTTTTCTTACTCCGATTTTTAAAGCCGGGTTAAAGTTAGCTCGTGCCAACTTCAACCCGGACAATAAGTTTGGCGAGAGCTGTACACCGCTGCCTAACCCTTCGGGAATATCGTAAAAGATTAGTTTACTACCTTCAGCGACCTGATTATCTATTTTTTTTTGTCCAGGTGGATTCAAGAGCCATCCAACTGGATGGTAAACGCAGACGAGGTGCCCATCATCTGCGGCAACCTGACGGGCGCCCGGCACTGCCCCCCTCAGTTCACCTGCCTGTGCGTGGGGCCCAACCCCAACCATGGGTACACCAACTTCGACAACTTCCTGTGGTCCATGCTCACCACCTTCCAGCTGATCACCCTCGATTACTGGGAGAACGTGTATAATATGGTAAGTTCTTTTCTTTTGGTATTTTTGGTGTGTGTGAGTGTGTGTGTGTGTGTGTGTGTGGCAGCTCCCGAACGGATGAACCGATTTTGATTTTGTTTGTTTATGTTTGAAAGGTGAATTAGTCGGGAGTGATCTTAGCAATGTTTGATGAAAATCGGTCCAAGATGGCCGCCGCCACAAAATAGCGGATTACATGTTTTTTCACAACTCCCTCAATATGGGTATCCAATGAAAAGGCTTGATTAGTAGAATACTGTCACTATGACAAATTTCAAACCCAAGATGGCCGCCACCAAAAAAATTATTGTTGTTTTTCGAAAAGTTGGAGAATATTTTTTGTCCCCAAGAGACAGGCTCTGCCTAGTTTGGGGTCCACCGTCATTGTAAATGTTTATTAGTTACAGACAGAAATTCCATGTAAAACTATTTTTAAGACCAAAACTGTAACAATGGATCAATACATTCATTATTATTATTATTTATAACATCTTGCGGATATGCGGAGGTATACTTATATTATGACTGCCTACATGTGATTCAAATTCACCCTTTATCATATAATTCTCATCTCAGGTATTATACTACAAAGCAAAGCATGACATTGATATCATTGTTACTGGCTTACACGTTTTGACTAGACAATAATATCGTGTTTCTCGATTTGCAGTTGATATTGCAACGTTATTAATATCTCTACGATCGATAGTTACCTATTTATTATAAACAATATATTATGATAATCAAACTCAGACGTAAGCGATTTAATTATTCGGGAATTGCATCGTTGCCTAATTACGAACGTAATTTTAAATCTAAACTAAACTCTATGGTTTATTTATTTGATTTAAATATTGATACAGCTTTGAATATGGGGAAATAGCTCTATTTGCGGTTTAACAAATCATTTCAAATGATTTTAGTGCAAATAATAACGTTATATAACGTCATATTTATGAAACATAATACTTGATCAACTATTATGAATCAAACAAACTCTAAACAAGCTATGCTCAAATTTAATTTTAATGCCTTTAATCTAACTTTGGATAATTTATAGGTACTTGTACTCTCAAAAAACACGAGTCATACAAAACATTTAGTTTTACAAAAAAAACCTATTAACATCTACATTTATCAAGCATGCATGTAATAAACCTTTCAAACGCTCCAACAATTTTGAGGTCCAGAATTTTATTACAAAGGGTCTCCCAGACTTCACCAAATGAACTCAACGTGAGTTGCGGCCGTGGTCATAATGTGAGCGGTCGTTTACCGCGCACCCTTAATTAATTCTCGGAGAACCGCTTTCAAGATAGCAGTGTGACTGAAGCGTTTTCTAACGGTAAATTTCGCTGACGTCATTAGAGAGTAATGACGTATTTTCATGTGCTGTTAGAAAGTGGAATATGTGATTGAGTTTTTTCAAAGAAGTCAGGTCGGTTGAGAATTATAGTCAACTGACTAGGAGCTAAACAGGATAATAATATTATGAAATCTCCAGAATAAATTCATAATTACAATTTGATTTTCATAATTATTACTCTCCATCAAAAGCCTTCTTTAGCCCCCACTAATTGAAAAGAGGTTGTAATGAGCTATTAAAAAAATCTAAGTACCTACTCTATGTCACTAGATACAAAGTAAATTTTGATCTTGTGCTAGCATATTAGGATATAGAAGCGCATCTCTATAGATAAAGTTGCTGAACAAAATTAGAACACTGTTTAAAAAAAGAAACAGTCAAAAAAGGTTTCCATGAATGAGACTGGCACAAGTTAATTAACTATGGAGATCGAAAACACAAAAGAGTTACTACTCTTCTGTGTTTTAAATCAGACTACGGGGAAAGGTGATATTAAAAATATTTCGCTACCCAATACAAAAACAACAACAAAAGCATCCCTTTGACTACTAACAAACTACTCTGGCTACAGCTAGATATCGTAGTATCGTGAAAGCTATATCCATTTATCATCTACGTATGGCAGCCATTTCGAATTCACACGAAGCTGAATTCGGATATCTCGGAAATCGGAAACATGGTATTTGCAAGGATAGATTGATATTGAACAGTTTAACCTACTAATAGCAATTTGTATCTCGACTCGGTTTCTTTTTTACCAGACTATCGACCTATATCTATACTAGTAAGGTATTGTGGTGTTGTATTGGGTAACCTCTGGCTCTACTGAACCGATTTTGAAAATTCTTCACTGTTAGAAACGTACATTATCCCTGAGTGATTACTGATTACTACATTTTACATTAAATTGTACTAATACTACCCAAAGCGAAGCGAGGACGGTTCACTTGTAGTATTCTTGGGTTCGGTGAAATTATAACTCTTTAATTATAAGCAAAGGAATCTTTAATGACTTAATAATTATTTTATTTTTCTCAGCCTAATCAGTCGACATTCTTTGTTCCGGGAGAGAGGGCTAGCTCACCGGCTGTCATCATGATGACATCTTTGTCATTGACATCTGACGTTTGACATTACGTTTTGATTCTATTACACACTAATATAATATTAACTAGCTTTTGCCCGCAACTCAATCCGGGTGGAATAGTTACTTTGTTGCATGTGAACTTTCATCCCAGATTTCAACCCCTTCAAGCCTTTTTAAGGCTTGAGATACTTCGCAAGCCTTAAAAGGGCTTGAAGGACAAAGGCGACCTTTGTAGCCTCTGCTCTGTCCTTCTCGAAGGTCTAGTCTATCTCTGTACCAAATTTGATCAGAATCGGTTTAGCGGTTTAACCGTGAAAGCTTAACAGACAGATAGACTGAGTTACTTGCGCATTTATAATATTAGTAGCGATTTTAAATTTAGGTTAATATTATTAATATTAGGTACTTACCAAAGAGCATTAAAATCCGTTGCGTAGTTTAAAAGATCTAAGCGTACAAACAGCGGGAGCGACTTTGTTTCATAGTATGTGAAAGTTTTCAGGTAGCTAATGTATACTATAATATTATTTTTTTTGGGGACATTTTTACACAGCACCATCTAGTCCCAAACTAAGCAGAGCTTGTACTATGAGTACTAGACAATGGTTACTTATGTACTTTTTTTTATAAATGCATACTTATTATACATAGGAAACACCTAGACAAACACAAATACTTATATTCATCATCATAAATATTTGTATCCTGTCGGAATGGAACCCACGACCTCGTGATCAGCAGTCCGGTACTCGAACCACTAGACCACAGACGTCGTCAAATACTACCATGTACCATGTATACATGTGCCTAAGCAAACACAGCACGTGCTTATCTAACGCGCGGTCGGGTACGGCCCTAACACTAATAATTTACTTTGAACAATCTCCTACAAGGGTTAAGGAGAAACATTTATAGGGATGGCTATCTAGAGATCTTCTAGTGTGTTGACGTTTGTGTTCTCTGTGCAAAGTGAAAACGGGACACGTTTTGACAGTGAAACAGTGACGTCACTAGCTTTTTATAAGCCCGGTGCGTAGCTTCTATAATTGCGCCCTCGAAAATTGTGGCCTGGGCGGCTAGTACGCATCTTTTGATGAATTATTATAATGTAAATTGCGTACAAAAACGTTGTACATATCCAGTATTGGTTCACCTCGCATTATGTAGGCTTTTCGAACAATGAGAGGTCAGTCTTGTACTGATTATTAGTATTAGATAGACGAATAGAAAGGACATTACTAACGAAACCATAATTTACTAGTACATTGTCAATAAAAACAAAATGTCAATTTGATATCCAATCAAATCTTGATAAAAAAGTAAGTAATTAATCAATTATTAATTGCCATGTTCATTACACATGACATCTCTACCCAACTCCTCGCGGAATAATGCGTGATAGTATATATGTATATGTTATGTTTGTCTATATATTGTATATGATTCGTTGAAGCAAATCTCGTTTAGATGTCGCGTTTCACGCACATCAACTCACTCATATGCACGTAGATATTCCCAAAATTCCATAACATTATAACACATTTTCAATGCAAACCGGGAGTGTTATATGTAACGATAATAAAGCTGAATATTGTTGGTGATATATCTGTGAGCCGAGATACGCTGGAATCGCGTTGTTGCACCCGATATACGTGAATGATCGCCTGTTAAATATTTACTAGTATTTAACAGGCTTTGCAACAGTGGCGAAGATTGTTGAGCTGTATTGGATAGCTTGGCTGGTCGTACTAAGGACGCCTTTTTGCATGTACGTACAAGTGCTTATTGCACGGTTGCACGTTGTATGTGATTTTGCACGAATTAGACTAGTGCAAAGTCAAATTCGTACAAAATCACATCCAATGTGCTGACTAATTCTACAGTAGCGACGAAATAACTACAAAACCGACCGTATAGAAGGTATACAAAAGCGTTTTATAAGATTTTTATGCTATCGGTTACATATTCCCTATCATTCAGAGAACTATTTAGATATTTGTAAAAAAAATCACATTTTACCTTTAAGGAACCGTCGCCAATTGGCTGACTGCACGTTTTTATTGAAAATTATATCGAACGAAATTGATTGTCCTGATCTTCTACATAAACTTTATTTTAATGTTCCCTTCAGATATGTTCGGTTTAATCCCCCTATATCAATCCCTCTTTCTTCTTCTAACTACAGGCAGAACTCTTATATTGTGCGAGCAAGCAGTGATTTTAATAAAATATGCAAAGAATTCTCTCTTGATCCGTTTGTAACAAATGGCTCAAAGGTGAGAGCGATGCTGAACCTTAAGTTTTTTAATAGCTAAGTTTGTATTGTATTTTTAAATAATCGTCGTAATGGTCTGCTATTGAGTGTTCATTGAATTTCAGTAGTAATCTCCACTACTACCCGTGAAAACCTGTAATTGGCTTCCTAATGCTTATTCTATTTCTTTATGATACATTTTGTAGCTGTTGGTTTTACTACCTTAATAAATAAATAAAAACTAATTCCAAGCGCCCACGCAGGTAAAGCCACTTAAATAAAACTATAAGTAAAACGTTACCCCCCTGACTGATTTAAACCGAGTTTTTATCGTAAAATTAACCACTGCACAACAACTTGCACACAGCCTTAGACACGCTTATTTATTAATTCGTAAAAATCTTGCCACAGGAATAAAACGCTTGTTTTGGTCAAAAGTGGTATCTTATTAAATACGCATCCCCCATAAATATATACAGTAATATTAGATAAATCAACTTTACACTAAGTACCTATAGCTTTTCCAGGATCCCAGGACTGTACAAGACAGTGCTTTCTCCAATCGTGCAGCAGTCAAAGTTATATTCCAATTTACACAAAAGACGCAAAGACTTGCAGAGCCAAAGACACATAAAATAATCTTTAATAGCTTATTCGTCAAGATAAAACTTTAGAGCAAAGAGATTCTTTTTTAAATGACACCAGTCGCTCTCAAGTAGTCATCCGAGTGACGAAATGAATCCCTCTTCGTTTGCATATCTGCAAGTTCAAGTTTGAAGCAAATGAACCTGACTTTTGAAATAAAAGCTATCTCTCGTGGACTTCAATCAATGCATTAGAAGTGTTTTAACTCGAGAGGACTCGAGAGGACTGTCAGTTGAGACCATTAGGTATATAATAGTACCTAATGTGTGTAATAGTACCTTCTCTATTGTGTGCGCCACCACCTCACCGTGCAAGTTCATACCTACACAGCCGCGAGACAGTAACATGTCCATGCGTAATTTATATCTTTTGTTATTAAATAATTGTTCTAAATATATTGTCAATACTAGCTTTCCGCTAGCGGCTTCGCCCGCGTGGTCTGGGTACGTCTTATAACTTTCATCCCCTATTTCAAAGCTTGTCGCTGTCTTTTCTCAGGCTTTATCTGTGTACCAAATTTCATTTAAATCGGTTCAGTAGTTCCGGCGTGAAAGCGCAACAGACAAGAAGAGTTTCGCATTTATAAATATTAATAAGGAAGTAGGTAAGGATTTAGATAAACTTTTTGGTATATGATATTCATAATTTTTCCTATGACTGTGGTTTATGAATTGCAAAGGCTATTTAACTACAGGGTGACAATTTAATTACCTGCATCCTTCTAGCAGGTGAATCAGACCACGATACATATATTCAATAACAATAAAGAAAAAATATCACTTTATTTTTTTTCTCAATTCCTTTAATTTCATTTGCAAAGACAGCGCGGACGTTGAACTTATTGTAGCTATATTAGGTATTTATCTATCCAGAGATAACCAGCATATAAAAAGCGCGTCTACTGCCGCGTAAGTCAATGTACGGCGGCGATACATAGCATTCTGTCTGCCGTAACTTTGAAGCAACAAAAATCAGACGAACTAGTCACAGAAATAAGTTTGTATAACCTGCCTACAAAATTTAATTGATATTGATATGTTAATACTCAAAATATGATGATCAAACTTCGTTCATTTGGGGCGCGCTGCCAGAAACACGTCTCAACAAAACATCTTACCTCAACGAAGCAAATTAACTTCCTGTGCGTACTATAAGTGGATAGAAGTTTCTTACCCGTAAAGTTAGCGATATTGGAAACTGTTTCAATAGTAATTAATGTCACTACAAATCAAGTAAAGCAACGACACACAACCCGTCCCACGCGCGTCTGTGTAGTCGTCAAATACAGGGTTATTTTTTAAACACTACTTATCTAAAATTTAAGGGGTCACTGTATCCATCAAAACAATGCTGAAATCTGGAAAAGAATTTGTCGAGTTGAACGAACTTCTTTTTGGTCGATTTTTTAAAATGAAATTGGGTTTGTTTCGAACTTATAATTATATATTTATTTTTCGCGATTTCAGAATTGGACCTGTAGGACTTTTATCATAGTAAAAGTTGTTGATAAGTACATGTTAAATGTTAGCCAGTGATATAAAAATAGCCTTGTATACATAATTAATAAAGATCATGATTTGGAAGCACTCCTGGAAGCCAAGCCTCAAGTCTATCACATATTTCCCTTATGCTGTTTAACTCCATGGGAAATGGGAAGGTAATATGAAAGGAGTGTTACTTTTATCCTTTAGCTGTTATATACTCTGAATATACATAGTAGTTATACTAAAATAATGAAGTCATGCTTTGTTAACAAGGTATTAAACTCATGTGTTTTGGGCTTTTCCTACTGTCAACTTCGCTGACTTAATCAAATATATCAATACTTCGGCATCGTACGGCTAATTTAATGACGTCACAAGAAATTTACAGTAGGGCCAGGAAAACAGCTAGAGACGAAATCTATTTCGATTAGACTTATTGTCTCCCACTCCAAGTAAAGGATAATCAATATCGGCAGTATTCCCCAAGTGTTAGACAAAGGTGTACTAATATTTGACAGCTTCGAACGGAGTGATATCTGTCATATTTCAGCCAATTTACACAAAACGACAAATTAGACACCTAAACTTTCCTCTTAGATCTATCTATTGCTGAAAACTGCATTAAAATTGAAAAAATAGCGGGAGCGACTTTGTTTTATACTATGTAAAGATGTAGGTACACTAACACATTTAAATTGTTAACAAATTTAAACTCCGAGCTGGAGAGTATTCTATAGAAAATCGCACTATCGCTCGACCTGTGAATCGAACCCAATACCAGACCATACAATAACCATTTTAATAGGCAGTATCTCGCCTGTTTAGTAGGCAAACCCAATTCGCTTTGATTTTAATGTCAAATGTAGGGTAACTACATAACTGTAAGTGTTACGGATGTGTAGAGGTAATGTGGGTTAATATCCGTTGCGGCTTTGAAGTATTTCAGCACAATTGTTTATTGCTAGGTAACTAGGTATTCAGTTTATTACAGGTATAATAATATCTATACTAATCTATACTGATATTTACTTATACAGAGAAAAGATTTGTATTCTTATATTAAACTCAAAAACTACTAGACAGATTCACAAAAATTCTTTCACCATAGCTACATCTTTCCCGAGTAACATAGGCTTATAATTTACTAGCGACCCGCCCCGGCTTCGCATGGGTTTGAATTCCTTGTATTTTCTGTACTATAATATGTATGTATTATACATATAAACCTTCCTCTTCAATCACTCTATCTATTAAAAAAACCACATCAAAATCCGTCCGTTGTCAAGCGACTTTGTTTTATACTATGTAGTGATGAGACCACGTGGGCGAAACCGCTGAAATTATTTTGGCAGATAATTTCATACAAATATCGTCCTATGTTTAAATTGAGCAGGTAGTTAGCGGCTATCCAGGGGGGGCTAGACAAGTTGCAATTTGACATTCGATTCGACAAACAAAATGTATGGAAATGACACAATCTTTCGACAAATCGGTCTGTCACTAATCTCATTTACATACATTTTGTTTGTCGAATCGAATGTCAAAATGCAACTTGTCTAGCCCCCTAGGGATGGTGAAAGAGGCTCATAAATCTATCTCTCTTCTATTTTAATTATTATTTTAAGAAACTAGGGGCCTGTTTAACGGAGAGCGTGAGGTTTCGATTGTCCCGTCATGGTCGTGCTGAATGGTTCCTGATCCCAAGACGCAAAGGGCAAGTGATTGAAAGTGCGGTTGTTTAGTCGGTATGAGTACGACGTACCCTGCCTCCTCACTAGGCGGCGGGGATCTTTGAGTATTTTCCGCACGCAAAAAAAAAGGTTGACCTATATTGTTTTCTATTCAATAATCCTTAGTAGGACTAGGAGCTCAAAGTTTTCATCGGAAAAGCCAATAAAACACGTTTACCTTACGACGCGGCCGTTTCCAGCCCCAGTTTTGGGCCGTCCGCGTCCGTTTTAGCAACAACCGGAAATGGTAGTGACAACACTATTTACATAAAACCGTTTACATTTGGACGGAGCGGAGCTGCAAAAAATCTGAATAGTTTACTGGGTTTGGATAGAATAGGAATAGATCGTGCCAGTTAGTTGGGATGCATTAAAAAGAGCTTCCATGATGTACAAAATGATTATCAGGCGTCGGCTGCTTTATCAATTCACTCTGGTGGTCTGGTTTAACTCTTTAATTCTAATGTGTAAGTTAGTATAAAAACGCGTGTCTTTTTAACTAAAATGGCTTAGCTGAATTCGGTTAGAGCGAAAAAAAATTGAAAACGTAAATAAACTACCCCCTATTTTTAATTTATTATTTCAAATTTCAAAAATTTTATATTCATATACCTAAACACGTGCTCTCCACTCTGAACTCCACAATATCTAGTAAAAAGACTGTTTACATAAAAATAAGTTAATTAAAATTAGGTGTGAGTATGGGCATGTGTGTGGGTGTGTGTGTGTATTGTGTGTGCGTGCGTGTGTCTGTGTGCGTGCGGGCGTGCGTGTGTGTGTTATGTTGTGTCTAATATTAATACTTATACTGCAATCTCAGGTGCTGTCGTCATGCGGTCCGATGTCGGTGTCGTTCTTCACGGTGGTCGTGTTCTTCGGCTCGTTCTACCTCATCAACCTGATGCTTGCCGTGGTCGCGCTCAGCTATGAAGAGGAGTCGCAGATCACGCAAGAGGTAAGTTATAACTATAATACAGCCCACATAAAAGCTGAAGCAAGATGCGATCTTGTATAAGAATATCTTTATCGACTGTCGTCGTTATTCTGTGATTAGGTGACAATTGAGCCCCTTCGAGAATGAAAGTCTTCACTAAGCTGTCGGTCCCGGTAGTCGTGAAATTTTCTAGGATAGTCAAAACACACTTTTTGTACCGGGAAAATGACACTGTTTTTTGTAATGGTAACGGTACTATCAAGTTGTTTGATGACGGAGGTTATATGATGAATAGGATGATAGGATAATTACCCAAATAGAGTAAATAAATGTATTTAATAAATATCTAATGTAACTACTTAATTGCCTCGTAAGCCTAATGGCCCTAAGTACGACTGATAAAATCCATAAAAAGTAGTTTTATTTCAAAGTCTAGTATTCGCGTAAGCGTCAGAAATCAGTACGTGATGGTATGTTTATGTTTATACAGGAAAGAAAGAAAGACTTGAACGAGCACCGCGATGACTCCACATTCAGCTTCGACCCCACCTCGCTGGCGGTGCGGACCCTCGCCAAGGACTCGCGCAAGCACATCGACGCGCGCAAAGGCTTGCTTTTGGCCTCATACTCGCGCAAGCGCACGAGAAGACGCAAACGGGGCCGCAGCGCTATACATCACGCGGCTGCGGTCGCTGCTGTGGCGGAGTAAGTCAAAACACAGTTTTTACTTTATTTGTTATTTTAATGAAGGAACGACTGGCGGCAGGACGTGCCCTGCGTCTTCTGGTTAAATACACCAGACGCTATGACCTCTAGGGCACCGCGAGTCCTACCCGCCGTATCAAAATTTTCCTACACATTCTAAATTTACAAAAAATAAAATTTTAAATTAAATATTATTCTAGTTTTCATAAAAAAGTTACTCATGTCACTTTGAATGCAATTTACAGGAAATAAATCTCGATTGAGCTTTAGATTTTTTAAATGTATTTTTATCTTCAAGATACGTGGCACTTTTAAAAAATAATCTGAAGCCCTTGGCACTATTCAAACAAAAAAAAATTAAGAGTCAAACTTTTGTGACTACAATTCTTGAGCAGAAATTTTGACCATTAAACTCAATTTTGGTCATGTTACATCTGGCCTAGGTGTACCATATTTTTAGGGGAAGTAGTTGACATTATAGTTATCCCTTACCATAAAAAAACATTTATAATCATACAACAGTAAGAGAAGAAACACAGAAAATCAATGTCAGGTGGAAATTATTAAAAAAACATTGAAATCATTGTAAACGGCCATTACGACCCTGTATATTAGATACCTCTTTAAGTACATAGGTAGTTAAAATATACATGTATTTTATTTCTTCATTAATTGCAGTAAGGTACTGTTTCTTGATTAAATTTAATCATGAGTATATAGCCTATCAAATATCGTCTGCGGAAGCAAATAATTACTTCTAAGTATTGTATATGAGTTCCAGCTGCTAGCAAACAACGTTCCAATAACTCTCATAATATTGTTTTCATAAAAACATTTCCAGGAATAGGAAAAATGCCAGCTCTCTTCCAAATTCCAATTTTCCTATTTGGTTCGATTTCAATAGCTCTCGAAAGTTTTGATAACATTTTTTCTGGAGCTTATTTTGTTGAACCTTATTTAAAGGTATTTCTCATATTGTTTGTAGGAAATCAAAGCAATATGAAATACCAACAAAATATTCGTGCAAAGAGAAAAATATATGAGAAAATTCTTATGTCCGTCATAAAAATGGCAGAGGCTATCAGTTTGCAGTGACTGGTCCGGTTTAATGAATCGCGAAAGATATATACACGTAACACGCGATCGAATAGCGATCATGTGTCAATCATTTGATTATCATGACGTATAGTCATTACTGATACAGGAAATATGTTTTACTTGACAAAGGCTTATAGCTTATTAGCTTATAGTTTTACATGCTGCAGTTTTTAATAATACAAACGCTTTGCTGATATATTTTTTTAAATAGGTCTCAAGAATTTTCGTAGAGAAAAGAGTTTTTATCTTCTTACGAAATTAATGATTACCAGTCTGACGCCACATGTAGATGCGAGGCTAGATGGTGAAATTATTTATATATGAATTGGATGTCTATGGGAAGGTGTTTTTTTCTTTAAAAGTGCACATTGGTTATATTGGAACCCGTATGGTTCCAGATGGAGATCATTTGTCCAGCCGTGAGACACAACATTAGTAATTGTTTGATTATTTTGTTGTTATTTTATTACAATGTTTATTTTTTTGTCCCGGAGTTGGCCATCAAAAGTATTTTATTTATTTTATTCATATTCAAACCGTCAATTTTAAATAAAAGTGTGGAAGATTGTAGTGGTGTCTCCGTTCATTGTGTTTTATTATTAAACAATTAATCTTGCCATAGTAAAGTAAATTATGTAAAACAATTGAATAACAAATGCAACAGCACTACAATACAAAAGTACAAAAGTACCTACAATACAAAAGTACCTACCTGATGCTATATAAGCAATATTTTATACAATGCTATTCTCTGATATGGCTCCCTAGAGTCAGAACTCCGACACTAGCAAGAGGTTATTCTCTAACTTAAATAAAACTTTAAACTGCATATTTTGTTTGAAATACTCCCATTTCTAGACGAACTTGGCACGAAAGGAACTTTCAGAAATATTGCGAAAGTGAAATGCGAGGATTTAATTTAGAATCTGTGATATTCGAATAAGTACTTACCATTCGAATGCCACTAACTGTTGCACAGTTTTACACGCGACCCAAACAGACTATTATTGATACCCATTCTTACTTCTTAGGATGCAATATATTTCCTTGAATTTTTTTATCGAAATCTGTTTAGGGTTTAGGCATGCTATGATGAATGACAAACAGTTATTTTCGCAATTTTAAAAATTGGTGGTGGTGGAAAAAATAATTTTAATTGGGTATGATTCTTAATGACGGTTGTACTTTTGTGCTAAAAAAATATTAGAATTAAAAGAGAATATTTAAATTCTTCTAAAATCCGGCTGTTCTTATTATGTCTAACGCCTAACATCTTTGAACGAGAAGCAATTCCTTTACCAAATATAATAACTGGGTGAAAAATCGATGATACTTCTAATTGTACTGAACCATTCATATTATTCATGTCATCGATAAATCTATTCCAATAATAAATATCAAACTCATTTCATTTTAATATCTGATCATTATTACGTAGGTAACAGGTTACCGACTAAAATATGAAATACCATAGGATACCCTTTCAGTTTTATTTTTCTATAAACAGCAAATGAGAAATGAGGTTTCATGTTCAGACTAAGTAAGCTCTACAAAATAATATTTTACATTGCACTAAAATTGCTTTGGTTTTATTAATAAAAAAAAAAAACAAAAACAAATCGTTCCAAATTCAAACTTGCCATGGGAAATCAAGTGTGACAACGACAATATTGTCCATTGTTAAAAAGTGGTTGATAGGCTGTCGTTGACACGCGTTATATGAACGTAACTACATAGATGCTATAACAGATACGATATAGCCGCTGGAACGTCAGCTGCCAACTGAAGTATATCACCGATGCATTCGCTTTGATATTGAGCTCGCTTTTAAACGAGATTCAGCGTTTTGCGGTACTCGGTGCAAGCGAAATTGTTCCGCTTACATCGTTCTCATGGCTGATGGAAACGTTTTTATTTTAAAAAGTGTTTGTTGATTGATGGATTTTTTGATATGGTTCTATAAAATTCACCATCGTCTACATAAAATAATTCACGCACCAATATATAAAGTGGAAGTCTATACAAGGTGGAAGGGACATCGACGCACAAACGTCGTGACAAGGTTTCACTCAAGGGCAAAAATAAAATGACCTAGGTCATTCATGTAGAAAATAATCGGTTAATACAGATATTGAAATTTTTGACCGCGTAGTGTATTGCTAAAAACGCGATTAAAACGCTCCGCGGTGAATGTTATCGTGCGCGCGATGCGAAATAAATAACATAATGATTTTTTAATTATAAATCTAATTTGGGTACATAAATAGTTATTTGTTATACAAGAGTGCAAAGTTGCTTTTTAACCGTGTGCTCAATTTTGATGACCGAGCAAGCGAAGGATTCTAAAATTGAATCACGAGCGGAGCGAGTGATTCAACATTAGAATCCTGAGCGTCAGCGAGGGAATTAAAAGAGCACAAGGTGAAAAATCTTTGCACTCGAGTGCAACACGTAACTTTTCATCCCACCTCAGCGAGGAAATGACTAAAAAAACATACAACCACAAGATAGTTTTATTTCAGTTTAGGTATTAAATACTATATGATAGGTAAGTTTTACAGAATACCTATTCTTTAAATTATAACAAATAATACTAGGTATAATTAAGAGAAATTAAGTAACGTTGCTACAATTACTTGAGTGTAATATTTTTGTTAGGTATTGTAATGTTGGTGTTAGTGACTTAAAAAAGTACACCAAGAAAGTTCCGATAGGCTTGTTGAAAAAATATCGATACATCGATATATCGTTTTTTTTTATGTATCTATATTTTTGAGCAATATTTAATATTTCGATATATCGATGCATCGATATAAAATTCAAAGTGTCGAAAAGGTATAAAAATCTATATTTTTTACAGACCAATAAACATTTATAAGTTTTAAGATTATAAAATCTCAAAAAGGAATACTTTTTTTATACTAACATCTTTTTAACAAATTATATTTAATGTATTTTTTGTTTTTGGTCGACTTGATTTGTTGTTTTATAATTTGGGTTTTAAGATATATCGCCCATATATTGATATTTTTAAATAAAAATATCAGTATCGATACTGATATTTTCAAAAAATATCGATTCGACATATATCGATACTTTGTTGCGTTTAGACTAGGAACCTAGGGAAGGTTCCAAGTCCGAGTTTTTAACAAATTAAAAAAAAAGTTGTATGATAAATTCGGCGCCAGGGGGGTAAAAGCACGATGTTCTAAATTCAATTTACTTTGTCTCTCTAGAGGATAAAAACGACTTTTGCACTCAGATATCGAAGAGTAAAAATACTCTTTCCGAGATGGTGGGATGAAAAATGTTTTTTTGCACATTCAAGTAAAAAAAATTGAAAAATTGATGATAAAAGTTACGGAAAATTTCAACGCTGGGGGGTCTAGAATCATGTACTGAACTCATGGTATTCGGATGTGCGTCGATGTCCCTTCCACCTTGTATATGGTCTATTTGTTTAGCAGTGGAACTCTTGGCTTTTAACATGATGAATTGATAAACACTAAAAGAAGACTTCATTATCGACCTATGTAATGTCCCTCTCCTGGGCATGGCTCTCAGAATGATAGACACTATAGTCCATCACGCTGGCATAGGACGAGTTGGAGACTTCACATGCTTTCGAGAAAACCTCTCAAGAATGCAGGTTTTCTCACGACAGCAGCCAGTCTTAAAAACCAAATAGCATTATGAGTCAATGAACTTCTAATTTGTATCAAACAAAAACTACTAAATGAATACGTAACATCGCTGCACCAAACTCATCACACTCAGCTCTGCGACTAGCTTTAAAGTTGTCTCTACATCTACAAGCGCGTCACAAAACTAATTACAAATCTCGTGATACTACAGAGTAATTATACGAGGAAAATAAAGTGACAAACAAAGGAATGCATTCAAAGAACTGGAGCCGGCTAACAAGATTCCAGCGGCTGGATTATCACGGAGTTAAGCTCGGTATAAGATGAGCGAGAAATTATCTGTGGCAGCCACGGGACAGTGACAGAGACCAACCGTACCGCAAAAATAAATATCTGCGTTCTAGCGATAACATTCAAACGAATTTCACGATTTGCTCGAAATAAACTATGGAATTCTGGATGATTTATAAATCAGTTTGCTTCGTTAGATTGAAGGATATTGTGATGGATGGAGATCTGAAAAACCGTATACTCTGGATTGTTTAAGACAATCTCCGAAAAAATATTGGATACTGTATCATCACGCCTTTATCCCTCAAAGATTTAGCCAAAGGTGTTACACCCACAATTTGTGTTGTGTGTGTTGGCATCAGCCCGTTGGTATGTTTAGGTCTCATGGAATAGACAGAAGTATACTACTGTACCTACTACCTGTTTGGGAGTATGATTAAGCCTGAATAATAAACACTACTTAATAATTTTACACTGTTTAAGAAACTGAATTCAGAAACGCGATTATTTACAAAGACTTGGGAGGAGAGGTGCTCGACGGAATCAAATAAGCAAGCTCCCCAACAAACTTTCTTAGTAAACAAGTTTACTCGCATCCGCTAAGAAAACTCTGAGATAACTGAGCTGAAATGCATCCCCGTATTGCATTGGCACATGCTTTGTTAAAGTTAGCTGATATTCTTCGTATAAAAGAGGAATGACATTTGGCAGCGACGTTTGATCCCGATATAAAAGACTTATAAAGTCAGTTTGCTATATAATTTACCAAAACATGGAAAGCAAGACAATGTTAGAACTGTTTGCGATGCAAATGTGACGATCCTTATTGGTTGGTGGGTTTCGCAGACTAAGCTCAGTAGCTACGTTCTAAAAACTGATTATGGTCTAAATAGATTCCAGAGGAATTACTCCATCATCACAGTCAAATTCATTTATTTTAGTAAATGGCTATGGAATAACCACAAGGTATTACATTCTCAACCATATTTTGCTTACCCCCACTTGAATATTTTTTCTAGAACCTCTCCACACTGTCTTCCCCGGGGTCTTTATCTGCTCCTTTGGAACTCTTAAACGACCACAAGAGAGGGTCACCGCCCGCGTCGAGATCCTATAATTTAGAGAAATTTCTTAGTGATGCAATTTCAGCCTCCCCGATCTCTATTTCATTAAACATAATGATTAGAATCTCATCATTGATATGTAACATACATACGAACAATTGGAAAATAATTTCTGCTCACAAGATAAAAATAGAAAAGTCAAAGATATGCTCGTTACTGCTTCGCCTGTGAAATTTTAGTACAAAACCGTTATCTCGACTGATCCAACAGTTGTTCAATTATGAAGCGTAATTCGATAAAATCCTAACGATTCCCGATTTGTAGCAGGTTGTAAGCCCTGCAGCGATAATGAAAAATCTCATTTCGTCGGAGCGATTCTAACAAGCTCTGTCTGTCTGGCTATTGACTCCGACGTCAAAGGACTAGGTACAGACAAACGAATTGATAGATAAACTTAACTCTTTAGAGTAGAATACTACCTAAAATGTATTAGTTTATTTAAATAAACATATTTAATAATCAACCCATATACTGTCCAACTGCTGGGCACGGGTCAACTCTCAGTATGAGAGGGATTAGGCTATAGTTCACCGCGCTAACCTATTGCGGGTTGGCAGACGTCACACGCTACCGAGAAACTCTTTTAGGCATGCAGGTTTTCTCACGATTTTTCCTTCACCGTTAAAGCGAGTGATAATTACGCACATGATTTCGAAAAGTCAGAGGCGCGTGCCTTGGATTCGAACTCGAGACTCCTCCTCCTCCTCCTTTGACTTGGCAGTCCAGTGGTCATACTAGGCTATCACTGCTTTGTTTTGGAGGCTGGTCTTTTCATATTTTGAAACTTTTCCGGTTCAAAAGAGGTAGGGCACAGCCATTTATGGCTCAAATCTCGAGCAGCCCATCTGGGGAAGTACCTCCACCTTACAGAAAACTGCAGCCAAATAACACACTTTACTGTGTGTTGTGTTTCTGCAGTGAGTAAGGTCGCCAGAGCTCCTAAGGATGCGCTGCGGTGGCAGCAAGAGGAATATTCCCTCAAACTGTCGGCGCAGTAAAACCTCTAAGAGGGTTTTCGGTTAGGCAACGCGCGAGTGATACCCCTGGTGTTGCAAGCGTCCATAGGCTATGGTAACCGCTTACCATCAGGCGGGCCGTATGCTGGTTTGCCACCTTAGTGGTATAAAAAAAAGTACACAAACAACTTCCCGTACCATAAGTATGTACACCAACCACATACATAACAACTACAATAAAACGGACTATTAATCTAGAAAAGCCGACGACAAATGTAGTTCCTGCAATCTACAATACATATTTCCGTTTGAAAGCCACACTCACCTGACCCAATTCCGGAAACTCGGAGTCAACATGTGAATTTGCATGGTAATGCTGTTTGCGACGGGACCACTTACCATAGCGAGCGGTGGACATGTTAAGGCCCGCATCTATTAACGGCTTAACTTGAGAGACTATACATTTTTGAACATGATACCACGTATGGATTTCACAACATGGTATCGATGTCGTTCCAATTGAAATTGATCTATACGCAAATGGTGTTTGTCAGTCGGAGATTAAGTTTGATTTACAAAGTGTTAATGTTGTAAATGTTAATTGTGATGTGTATGTGCAATGATATCGATTTGAGTACATTTATAATTATACAACAAAAAAAAAACAAATGCTGTATACTAAGCATGTTACAAAAAATTAACGTTAGTTAATAACATTACCGATAATATAACGTTAATAATGACAATTAACGAAAAAAATATCATTATTTTAGTTAACGTTGGTTGCGTAGGCTATTTATATGAGCTCGCTCAACATTAAAAATATACCCAACGTGAATATTCAGCCGAACATTCGACTTATTGTAGTTATCACGCACAAAATCAGCCCTAGGGCCCCGCAACTTCTAACAAACAAGTGTTTACGTTAAAATACAATTAACGTTAGTTAAATTTAACGATAATTTGCAGTAAAAATAACGTTAAATTTATTACCGTTACTTTAATATTAACGGTAACTCTGAAAAAAGAGGAGGATGAAAATTTTACCGGTAAATAAAGCCCTGAATCATAGTTACTGGTAGATACTGCTTATCTCTACTGATCTGTATTGTTACTATCTACAGTATTTAAGCACAGTAACCTTGTAACTTAGGTATAAAAAAAAAACTTTTGTTTGAGCAGCGCAATGTATTCATTTTTTCTAAGACAACTGTCTCCTATAGCTGTAAAAACCGATGATTGTTTTCCAGCGACGCCACCCGGCGGTCGCGGTCGCGGTCTCGCTCGCGGTCTGTGACGCCGAGCACGTCCCCGCCGCCGCTCCCCGTGCCGCAGCCCCCACCGCCACCGCACACCCTGCACCCAGACAATGCATTAGGTGCCACGTCATTTTACTTTACATACAAGATGTCTTTACAGATGTAAAGGAGGTTTAGGTTCTGCTACTAAAACTACGGTAGTAAACTTGATATTTTAGTATTCTAATTAATTCAAGGATCTGGCAACAAGAGCTCGCAGATTGGCCGGGAATCAAACCACATTATTTGAGCTTAATCTTTGAAGGTTTCTTGTTTAAATCACACTTACAACAAATTTTAAACAAACTTAAAGTTGATAGAATCCTGCCTCAAAGGTTTTTAAATCTTATTAAAAACCTAGAACACACTGGTACCCACATGATTGTGTAGACGAGTTTATTATTCAGCTGTGCCATTTATATCGTCTTGCTACACTAAAAGCTTTCATAATTCATAATAACATGAATCTAGAGATACATTAGCTGAAGATTGATTCACCGTCGAATGTAAATATAATATTCTAAAAATATATTCATATAAACTCTTTTCAACTGCATTAACTAGATATAAATGATGAGAGTTTTTTATTCTAACATTTGAAATATAACTACATTAACTATGATATGTATATGTGACGAACGTAGAATAATAATTAATGCAAACACATTATAAACGCGATACAATCCACTAGTCTGAATATACATCAGTCATCAGGCGCCTTCAATCAATCTATAGGCTTCAAGTAGTTTCAGAAAATAGAAGACAATCTTATTATAGAAAACATTGAATATATTTTCTGGCCTCCTCTTGTACCTTTAATATTTATTTACTAAAAATTTATATATTTTAAACAACGCCTGATGATGCAGAAATAATTTTGTACCAGTTGTAACTCGTATAATACACGCATAAACGCTCATACACAAAACACTCACACACCCACACTCTCACACAAACACACACATACACATATACACACACATACACACACACACACCACACATACCCGCCGGGTTACACCTCATAGTCAAAATATAGATCATATTGTATAGTAGTATCAATTATTTACATAAATTTATATGTCACTATCTATGTGAGAGGACACTGATTTCTGTAATACAGGCCTTTGGAGCCTAGCTCAGAAATCAGGGACCTCAATGTTAAATTTTGTACCTTTTTGTGTGAATAAAATTATTATTATTATTATAGTTCTTTATAATTTCCCAGGTCGAGGAGCACTAAGTGCAGCAGGTCGACAACTAAGTGATCACAGCAACAACAGGGAGTCGTCTCTAGATGATTCAGGAGTAGTGGATGACCACGACGACGGCGAGCATACATCGGATGACCAGGCACCGCACCCGCAGCCCAGGAGGCATCTGCTGGTACCGCAGCTGCCACCACCGCCAAACCACCCACCTACACCGATGCCGATGCCTATGCCTATACAGACGCAAATGCCGATGCCCATGCAGATGCCCACACCAATTCCCGTGCAGATGCCTATGCCGATGCCAATGCCGATGCAAATGCCCACACCAATGCCCACGCCGTTGCCTACTCCAATGCCAATTTCGATGCCAATGCCCATGCCCCAGATTCAACAGGTATGTATCAAGTACAAAGAATTCGTTTATAAAAACGAGTATGTCAACAATATAGTGGGGTTTTTTAATATTTTTAAAGTTAAATACCACCTTCCAAAGACATCCGTAATTTCAGGTAACCCAAGAAAAGCAAACGCGAGAGATAAAACACAAAAAGCCAATAAAAAGCGAAAAACCAGCAATGAAAGTGAAACCAAAAAGACCTGAGAAAAGCATTCAGGACAAGTATCCGCTGAACCCTGACTACCTCAATCAGATCGTGGTGCTAGGTAAATTCTATTTCACACTTTAGCACAGTTTCATCTTCCTACAGTTTTTCTGGTTGAATAATGCCGTCAAATTTATACACTGAAACTTTTGAGAATATAATAATTGAGGAATAGGAAGGCAATATAAATTATCTATTTGATGGCACTACACAACCTAATCCAATTTATTGGCACGGCTTCAACACAGAAAAGCACGAGACAAATAACACTGAAACTAAACGATGCTGCCACTATGTATCAGAATGAACGCTTTGCAAACACGAAGGGCTATCAATAATAATATGACAACGAATGCATTATATAGGAGTTCAGTACAGTTATTGAAATTAATGAACTTGCAAAATTAATTTTGTAGATTTAGATGACGGATGTAAGTTTATTGGCTATAATTTTGCATGGTATTCAATATTCCTTGTCAAAATTGCGACACTAGGAACTCATTTCTTACAACAATCTATAAAACTAAGTGCTTGCGTTCTATGCAACTTTCTACTTTTCTAAATTGAAATTACGTTGTACAGGTTAATTTTAATTACAAAATTATTAGGTAGTTTGTCTTTAAGTATTTTTTCTTCTAAAAATTCTAACTATTCACTCTGTTTCAACTCGCATTTGCAACAGATGATATTTTCTTTGGATTTCAGAAGCATTATGTAAGGTTCCATTTTGATTATTGAACAATGCTCGATTATGTGGATCATTTGATTTGGAACAATATCTACACACGATAAATACACATAAATTCCTAATCAAATGGTTTCACGTTAATATTATTTGGTAGCTTTACAAACACTAATCCTCTAATAAATACTTCATATAGTTTGTCTCAATGTTGATAAAGCTACCAATGTTGTAGATACTGCAAAATATTACATTACGCAAACAGTTTTAGGTACTGCTAAATAATTTTGTCATAGAAATAGCTATTCTATTATGACAATTCTCATTTGTAAAGAGATTTAAAGATAGAATAGTTGTTTCCAATGACTGGTAACATTCACCAGTAGCTTCACTTCTCAATGAAGAACACTTCGTTGAGCATTTTAATACGACACGGTTGCAATCTCGCTTCTACCCTCATTAATATCGTCAGGGGCGGACTGGCCATACAAGCGCGCGCCCGACCTCCCGCAAGCGGAGACGACGAAAATTAATGAGCTCAGTTTATTGGCAGCCACGCACAAATCTCATATGGGCAATTACGAGCAAAATTGCACTTACTTCACAGGTTAGTAAACACAGACGCAAACGCTTCTACCCCCCAGTCCACCCCTGTCCCCACAGGAAGACTGCAGGGTGACTGCGATTGACTAGCTGTCGTCTTGTCATAGCTCAAGAATCGCATTCAAGTCTTTCCAATATTACATGAAATTACTTTAACAAATACTTAAAAGAAACACTTGTGCATAACTTCTATGCGATTCGTATTTGGAAACATCAAAATTCATATCAGTGTTTTGTCGAACTTTCAGTTTAACCATTGTACCGGTAACTGCACCGTTTGTACACATAATTGGCATTTCAAAATTTTTCGTACTACCATGCTGGTTTTCCTTGCAATTTAATGCAATTTTCCTGCATATTTTCTTAGTCCTAACTTCGCTTTCAGTGCATGATGAGTTGTTTTTATAAGTGATAGAATAATTTAGTCAACGAAAGCTTTGCATCAAAGAAATTTGAATTTGCCTCACTATGCTTTCGCTTATTCTAATTGATCTATTTCTTCAATTCTTTATATCTTCTGTTTGTGACGTATCTTGTGTATTTATTGTTATTGATTATGTTTGGATACTGTGTTAACTGGTTTGAATTTCCTGACAGATGAGCTCGTGGACAGGAACTGTGAGTGTTGCGTCACTTGCTGCATAGACTATGAAGGTTGGCTTCAGTTCCAGAATTGCTTGTATGGGATCGTGAAGGACCCCTTATTTGAGTTGTTTATAACAACTTGCATTGTTCTCAATACACTTTTCCTCGCGTTAGAGCATCACGGGATGAGTGAGAACGTTAGATCGGCCTTAGATATAGGAAATAAGGTAATTCACATTTAGACTACATTAAAATAACTTTGATACTTTTTAAAGATGTTATAAAGACTTGTCTACTTATAATATCATAGAAGTATCAAAATTCCAACAGCAAAACTTAATATCCATATCGTAGTGATACTAAGGTCATTCGTTTTTTAATGGTACAATTTCCACGAAAACGCTAGTATTGGCACTAAAGTGGCGTTTGTTTGATAGCCCAAACTGCCATTATTTGTGGTTTTATGTGATAATAAACCACCAATTTATGTCGATTATCCCCGACGGCCAGTCGTAGAAAGTTATTTGGACACTTAGCGCTGTGCTTGTAAAAAAATGGCTTGTTGAGAAAATTAATGTAAACTTATGGCTACTGTCTTAATAGACAGTAGCCTAAAGTTTACAAGCATGGCAGCAGCTAGGGTTTTTTTACAAGCATAGGATAATTCCTATACTCGTAGTTAATAACTTTTAAAATAGAAATCTGTATTTAAGTAACTTGTAAAGTTTTGATTTTCTCGTTAGCATAGGTGCATAAAAATGAATGCGTCATATTATGATTCACACGAATTCTACAATTCGAAAGCTACACAGGCTTAGTGTGGCCTTTTGGCAGTCCAGTAATGAACTCTGATAAACTTTACATAAACAAATGTAAACCAAAATCAATATATTTCAGGTGTTCACGTCAATATTTACATTAGAATGTATTATGAAAGTGATGGCGATGAGCAAAGACTTCTTCGCGTGCGGATGGAACATATTCGACCTAATTATCGTATCAGCAAGCCTTCTAGATCTTATATTTGAGCTCGTCGATGGCCTATCTGTGTTACGAGGTCTTCGTTTGGTAAGTTTTAATAAAACAAATGTAAATCTAACAAAAGAGAATGTTCTATTTTCGTATATCCAAATATAATTCCACTATGAAGGTATTGTATTCTTATTTCCTAAACGCCAGAGAAAGGTAATCTTAAAGATGGAAATGATAAATAGTCTATTTTCCAACTCTGCGTTATAATACGTGTTCATTTTCATCGTATTCTAATTGTTTAAATGTTTGTTTTAGTTACGAGTGTTAAAGTTAGCTCAATCATGGACTACAATGAAAGTGTTATTGAGTATTATAATATCTACAATCGGTGCTCTTGGTAATTTGACGTTCGTGTTAGTGATAGTTATATACATATTCGCTGTGATCGGTATGCAGCTGTTCTCCAAGTCATATACACCTGATAAGTTCGACCCAGATCCTGTGCCCAGGTATGACATCACAAATTTTAGCATGATATGTTTTATAAAAATGTTTCGTTCTATTTACATGTATATTTTCTTTACCAATATTTATTTTTTGAAACATATTTGTGTTGTTGTGTCTATTAAATAACCATCGCATGTCCCTTTTAATATCGTTACCAGCATATTTTTCTCTTTCTCTAACAAATTCCCCTGACTCATCAACCAATAAAGGTGGAACTTCAACGACTTCTTCCACTCGTTCATGATGATATTCCGGATCCTGTGCGGCGAGTGGATCGAACCTCTCTGGGACTGCATGCGCGCGGAGCAGGAGACCGGGGCAGAGAGTTGCTTCTTCATATTCCTGCCCGCGCTCGTTATGGGCAACTTTATGGTGCTCAACCTTTTCCTCGCCTTGCTGCTCAACAGCTTTAATAGCGAGGAACTTAAGAATAAAAAAGAAGTAAGTACAATGTCATTATTATAATCAAATAACTTGATTCTGTGGGTTATTAATCGATCCTTCATAGGCTTAGGCCTAAAAGTTAGCCTATGTTATAAAAAGTTTCCTCTATTAATTGTGGGTGCCTTTCTAAATCTAAATCTGATGTATGAACAAACGTTGTTAATTTGAATACCAGCAATTCTTTGTTCCATGTTCGAACTAAAGCACTTTGAACAGGAGCGAATCAAAGTACATAGAGAACCTATATTATCAAATTCCAAGGTAACGAGAATTTTTGGATAGCGATAGAAAAATGCTACCAATGTAAATGCTTGCTGACACTTTGCACGTAGAAGAATTAGAAAATTCTAGGCCCTTTTGCGGTGCCTAGTACCTATAGATGCTATCGCACTATCGTTTACTAATCGTGCAAGGTAGGCGCTTGTCGACAGGCGGCATGCCATTATCCATTCTTCATTAGCGAGGCGGCCCTGCGCATGTGTGCGATAAACGCTACCTACACCGAGCTGATATTAACGAACCTTCAGAAAAGCAAGGGAAAGTGAACCTTGTACGTAATTACTACCTGAAACGTTAGGGATAGAACATCTGGCTATATTTTTATAGAACATTAATTATATTAAATAGTCTTAAGGAAAAATTGTATCGCAACAAAAGTACAACTAGTGATGTAATGTACCACGATGTATGTATCACACGTTCTTGCAGTAAAAAACTTAGTGCTAAAAGAAAACAAGATACATAAATAAAATATAATTTCATTTTCTTATGCTTCACATACTTAAGACTATAGAAAAAACTTACATAATTTTCAGGAAGTGGGCGAGGATTCAAAATTAGCTAAAAGTTTCGATAGAATACGTTCTATAGTAAGAAAAAAAGGTTTCCTTATATCGAGAAGTAAAGAGACTGACAAAAAATCTAAGTTAGAAGAGCTAGTTAACGAATTTATGACACAACAACGCGCCATAAAGGAGAAGAAGGCGTCTATACCGAGTGAGCAGAGGTACTCAGCATCGATACAGGAGACCACCCTGTTCCCACATGACAATATTTATAATCATAGTTATCAAGAAGCATTAAATAGGTACGTATATTTTAACAATTTGTAGCAAAAACTGCTATTCATGAAGTAGTCTGTAATAAAAAATTGCACACAAAAATAATTAATCTGTGCAAAAAAACACAAAATGTAGCCTTGTGTAAGTCTTAGTCCTACTCTATTGAAAATGTTTCAAACAAGTTCTAACTTAACAAAAATATTTCAGACCAATATCAGTCGGTTCCGACCTCGCCTACCCACAGCTCTACCAAGCGAGCAACAACTTTAACCACGGCAGTCAGGAAACTTTAAAAGATGTACGAGACTTGGCAGTGGAACATAAAATCACTAGCATTAGGGAAGACTCTAAAGAAAATCTGGAAGACACGTCGCCTACAGAGCCAGCTGCCGCACAAAAGTTGTTGAACCAATCGTCTTCGGGATATCACACACAACCCTCTGACTCAAAAGGTAAGAAAAGAAAACAAATTATTCGAAAAGTTATGTACGTGCCGTTTAAGCACGTTTTAAATATCTATAAATAATATATTCCAAATATCTTCATTCTTTATCAGTAATCTTTAATTCATTAATTATAAGAGAACTTTTGAGACAGAAATATTATAAGTATTTCTATCTTGATTGAAATACTTAGGTTATACTAATTAGAGTTATTCGTATAAAATTATACCATAAAGATTACAATCAATTTTCAGATGATAATGAACACTATGAAATGGCACAATTATCAAGTAGAACAACGCCAGAAAAATCTAAGAGGCAAGGCAGGGAACCACCAAACATGCTATGTAAGGAACCAGTAAAAGAAAACAATGACGAAGACATGAAGCATCCATGGCAAACTTTAGTCTCATATGTAGATGAATTAACCGTAGGTGGGAGGAAAAACTCACAGGGTCAATATATTGATGCGATGGGAAACTTCCCCGGATTTGGGAAACAGAAAGAGCCGAAAGTACCTGAGAACTGTTTTCCACGTCAATGTTACGATGCGTATGTATTCATTCAAGAATGACTCGATGCTCAATACCATATTCGCTTCCATTTCTATACTAGGAGTATGTAGTTATCCAAGTCTTATAATTAACAAATTACTATTGATACATCCTTCTTCTTTTGACATTAATCTTCATGCCCTTACAAGTTGTGTATGTCTTTAACTTCTTGCACTTTTTAAAAACCTAATGCATCCAGTAATGTAACTCATCCAACTTTGTTGCTGTGACCATTGCTTTCCAACATTAATCTTGTTACCCCCACTTGATGCGGAACCAAGGAAACAAATAAAAGGTTCCAGCGATGGAAATAGAATTTCGCGATCCGTACGTATTTACAACATACAGAAGTCTAGGTAGGTAGCAGAATGTTGATAAGATGCTTGTGAATCGAATGCATACGCTGTCCTTTTAGGAGTTCTTGTTGGGATGCATGTATTGAAACCAACTTGGGTCAACGTTGGATGTTTCTACGTACCTACATCCTGCGGTACGTAGACACTCCAGCCTTCGAGTGGTTCGTGCTGGTGCTCATCTTCGCGTCGAGCATAACGCTCTGCTTTGAAGACATCCACCTCGAGAAGAATAAGCCATTGAAGATAATACTGTACTGGACTAACCTGGGGTTCTGCATGATCTTTATCATCGAGATGTTTCTCAAGTGGATAGCGTTGGGGTTCTTCAGATACTTCACCAGTTTCTGGACCTTACTAGATTTTACTATAGTATTTGTAAGTATCAATCATTTCTTTTTATTTACGCTTTCAATCTTCTCTTTATAACGCTTTAATTCCGCTTTCAGGTTTCAGTATTCAGTTTGTTGATAGAAGAAAATGAAAATCTGAAAGTGTTAAGGTCGTTAAGAACTTTACGTGCATTGAGGCCATTGCGAGCGATATCACGATGGCAGGGAATGCGAATCGTAGTGAACGCCCTAATGTACGCGATACCTAGTATCTTCAACGTGTTGTTAGTTTGTTTAGTGTTTTGGTTAATATTTTCTATAATGGGAGTGCAATTTTTTGGTGGAAAGTTCTACAAGTGCGTCGATGAAGAAGGGGAATTATTACCATTAGAGGTAAGTAACATGACAATAATTAGAATTCAGTAACGACTACAAATCTTATAATTTGTTTATTATTTTTAGATAGTGAACGATAAATGGGAGTGTTACTATAACAACTTCTCGTGGATAAATTCCAAGATATCGTTCGATCACGTTGGGATAGCGTATCTGGCGTTATTTCAAGTTGCCACGTTTGAAGGCTGGATGGAGGTGATGGCTGATGCCGTGGATGCGAGAGGAGTAGACTTACAGCCAGCGAGAGAAGCTAATCTATACGCATATATTTATTTCGTCATCTTCATCGTATGCGGTTCATTCTTCACCCTTAACCTGTTTATAGGAGTAATTATAGATAATTTCAATATGCTCAAGAAGAAGGTAAATTATTCGGAATCTGTAGTTCACATCGTAATGTTTTTAAATGATTTTGTGTTAATTTTAGAATTTTCCTTTCAGTACGAAGGTGGAGTTTTAGAAATGTTCCTTACAGAGAGTCAAAAACACTACTATACTGCAATGAAGAAGCTCGGTAGAAAGAAGCCCCAGAAAGTAATTAAAAGGCCGAGGAACCAGTTCTTAGCGATGTTCTACGATCTCTCGAATTCGCGAAGATTCGAGATCGCCATTTTCGTTTTAATATTTCTGAATATGCTCACAATGGGCATAGAGCATTACGATCAACCACATTCTGTTTTCTTTATATTAGAAGTTAGTAATGCGTTTTTCACGACAGTATTTGGTTTAGGTATGATACTATTTTATATTACAAACCTCGTAGCAACCGCGCCAAATCCTACATTGTGAGAAAATCATTAATTAGCTATCATTTATTACCTATCAATTTAATTAATATCCATGTTGGAAACCAAACATTCATATTAAATTAAACAAATCTAAGTCTTCCATTATTTCTTCCGGTATGTGTAAGAACAGCTAATCAATATATAAAGATTAGGGATTTGGCGCTGGTACCTCTAACCCCATAACCTTCATCTTTGATCGAATCATACCTTCTAACTCTTACAGAAGCGATAGTAAAAATAGTAGGTCTTCGGTACCACTACTTCACGGTGCCATGGAATGTGTTTGACTTTCTATTGGTGCTGGCGTCGATCCTGGGCATCCTGATGGAAGATATCATGATCGACCTGCCGATATCGCCCACCTTGCTGCGAGTCGTCCGGGTGTTCCGAATAGGGAGAATTTTAAGACTGATTAAAGTGAGTATTTGGTACTACTATCACTTCTATATTCTTCTTCTGGTCCTGCACAAGGAGGATTTCACTAATAGCTGTTAAAGAAGCTATGGCTTTTGAACAAGAACAATATTTTTTTTTTATATGCGATAATTTTTATGCTATCAGAGATGGATAGTGCTAGAAAAGAAGAGCTTGTAATGATAGCGATAACACGTCAACGTGTCTCTGTTCATTTATAAAAAGTTCAACTGTCTGATTTCTGCATTATACCATCTTGAGCAAATACCACTGTCAAGCAAAAAACCGAAAACTTATGCTCTTCTTTTCAGGCCGCTAAGGGCATTAGAAAACTCCTGTTCGCACTAGTAGTGTCGCTGCCCGCACTGTTCAACATCGGTGCCTTGCTGGCACTCATAACATTCATCTACGCCATCATCGGCATGTCCGTCTTTGGACACGTCAAAGAGCAAGGTGCGCTGAACGATATCGTCAACTTTCAGACCTTTGGAAGAAGTATGCAATTACTTTTTCGGTGAGTCTCTCCCGTCATTTTATATGTTACTCTTTTCTCAATTCTCCACCATCTATAATCTTAGTTGGGTTCCAGCTAGACTTAAATTTAGCATTTATGATTTTGGGAAACTATTACCTCAGAACGATGTAATAGTTAAAATATACTAAAGGAGTGATTACACCACTGGAACATTGATCTTTTTTGAGGTGATAATGTTGAGAATGTATCATATTTTTTATTTTTAATATCTGAATCTTCTCATTTTCAGTTTAATGACATCAGCCGGCTGGAACGACGTTCTAGAATCTCTCATGATCCAGCCTCCTGAATGCGAGTTGGGTGAACATCCTGGCCAGAACGGCAACTGCGGAAGCCCACTGCTGGCCATCACTTACTTCACGTCGTTCATTATTATCAGCTACATGATCGTTATCAACATGTATATTGCCATCATTCTCGAGAACTTCAACCAGGCGCATCAGGAAGAAGAGATTGGTATTGTTGAAGATGATCTGGAGATGTTCTACATACGGTGGTCAAAGTGAGTCATATATATAATTAGGTATTAGATAATTATCAAGGCGTCTGGTAAGGTCCATTTTTAGTCCAACTAAAAATCAAATTTAGTAGGTTTTTAGAATTAGCATTTGTAATGGAATTACCTGCTTTGATTCTAAAAAAACCTTAAAAAAATTAACTAATGAGATCAAATGCTACGAATTCAACAACAGCCTCCTCATAAAGCTGAGTTTTCTGTATCAGATTAGTAAGACCGTTATTTATATCAGAATTTATCAATCTCCAATATCGAATTAAACTGCTGTCAATTACCACAACTCGCCTATCACAACACTAAACTTGTACGTAACCATTCAATGAGTAGCACTTACAATAATTATGAGAGCCGTTTACCATTACGATGCTTCGAACGGTCACTTTGAACACAAAATGACATCGTAAAGAAAACTCGTCAATCTGGCCATACATCTCAATTAAATGTTTCAAACAAAACCCCTATTAGGTATGTAAGTACGGTTAATATTTTTCTGACGTTCTTAGAATAAGATGGTGATCGTTTTTTTGTTTCTGAAGTGGTTTTTATTTATCTTTACTTTGTCTTATGTTTTCTTCCGTAGACAAAAGATTGGTAACTGTTGTGTTATGTTGTGTTGTTATACAAATTAGCCATCAAAGGAAAGTTGGCAATTTCCTTTCAATTGCGAACTCCTTGTTACCTATCTTCAGTAGCTACATGCGTGTTTCTCCTTTTGAAAATCTAAGAAATTAAAAGATGACCGTTATTGTTTCCAGGTATGATCCTCATGCAACTCAATTCATAAGTTTCGCTCAACTATCAGACTTCATAGCCTCCTTAGACCCTCCGCTAGGCATCTCTAAACCAAACACAGTGGCTTTAGTCAGTTTTAATCTACCAATCGCGAAAGGAAACAAGATTCACTGCTTGGATATACTCCATGCCCTGGTCAAACACGTGTTGGGCCATGTTGAAGAGACGGACACGTTCAGACAGCTTCAGGAACAGATGGATATTAAGTTCAAGAAGCAGTTCCCTACGAGGAAGGAGCTGGAAATTGTGTCCTCGACTAGGATATGGAAGAGAGAGGACAAAGCGGCCCGGACCGTGCAACGGGCTTGGAGAGATTACGTGAAGTAAGTATGAATGGGTAGGTTAGATAACTTAGTGTTTATTGCCGTAAATACAATATATAAGTTACAACTTTGTTTTGCATAAGTCTTGCTCGCGTAATTTTTTTTGGTCTTGTTTTGTCAAGAGCCATTATTAGTAAGCCTAGGTATAAATTTCGCCGTCAATATTTTACGCCTATATCAATTTTGCTCCTCGAATTTCCAGACGAAAGAATAGAAGCCCCTCTCCAGAAGAAGAAAGCACAAAATGGTCCCCCGGCGGCGGCTGGGGCGGGCGGCTCAGTGCGCTGCTGCACGTGCGGCGCGGCTCGCACGCGTCCAGCCGCAAGTCGTCGCGCGCCTCCGACGCCTCCGACATCAGCGATCTGGGCGGCGCCTGGCTCAACCTTCCGCTACTACTGTTACCTGGCGCCGCGCCAGGAGAACAGGTAGGTTACAAGAACCAAAATGCCCATGAGACGGCGAGACCATAAAAGGGTTGACAGCGATTAGGAGAATACTTACTAAACGAACATTTCACACGAGTAGGTACCTACCAAAAGTTAAACAATATCAAAATATACCGTAAATTTTTTTTAATCTAACATCAAAATTCTTGAATATTATTAGTGGCGTAGAATATGATTATGACGCTGACTCATTATTAATTAATCCATCTTTTTACAGTAGATTTTTTTGTAACTTATTAGGAGTAAACAGCTTCTTTTTGACAACTGTTCTACCAGCGGCTTCTACTCGTACATCTATGATTCGGTAATCTGGTGTTGCGAATCGTATTTTGGCTTCATCTTCTTTAGTTTTAACGTTAGTTACATTTCCTACGGTACAGCCGAGTGGTTCAGAATCTGCACCGCCTCGAAGGCGGTCGGTGTACGGACTGCCTATCTTCCTGAGGCATCAAGACGCCATGGATGAAGAGACCGGCCCGAAACGAGCAGGTTCATATGTAATGTTTTGCTTTCCGTGTCTCTTCCTCAGTAGGTATTGTTAGATGCATTTGCTCACTGTCGTAACTGAGCAACGCGTTGCTTAGCGTTGAAATAACTTCTAACATACCATCACGCCTATATTCCCCGAAGGGGTAGGCAGAGGCGTACTAATGTACACCCACATTTACGCCGGTATGTTTAGGTCCCATGTAATAGGGGGCGAGAGAAATAACTTCTCTCAGAGAAATAACTTTTCTACAAATATTTTAACAGTCCTACATATAGGACTGTAGGTAGATGTAATCCCAATGGCAGTGAACATCTCATATTTACGTTTTGTAACGCGTTAACCAGGTACGACACAGCCTTATCTAGGACTGAGTGGTTAACCACCAGTCTTCAGATAAGTATTTTTATTATTTTCTCTTAGTTAAATGACTCGGAAAGTAATCCTAACCTTACTACTACCAAGTAGTTAGTTAGTTGTGGAGCGTTACTGCTACTTTTTAACTGTCTTGTGCTTGCCTTGCCTCGTCATTAGCAAGAAGCCAGAACTAACCACTCGGTCCTAAATTCTAGATACCTTAATTCATTTCATCCAAAATTTCAACACACGAATACCTGACATTGGCCATTAATTCACGTCTATCAAGTAAAAAAATTCAAATGAGTTTATATAAATAACCTCTTTAACGATTTTAGATGGCGTGTTTAAAGATGGTAATACAAGGCTAACCCCCTTTAAAAAGTATCCAGGATTGTGTGAGCTTGTGCATGCTTTAGCAATAGATACCCCTGAGATCTTGCTTTCGTAGCTATTATGTGTAATATTAGTGTTAGCATGGATAATGTAGTGTGTAAGTCTGAGTAGTTCGTTCCCCTTTATATTTTTTCCTTCACTTTCAACGCATCTCAGGAGTCCGTAAGTACAATTCTTTTTTACTTAATTGTAACCAATTAAAAAGTAAAGATGTTAAACACTGTGATCACACAACTCAACACTTTAGAGGACACGTCAATAACACCAGCTGTCGTAGTTCATCATCTTCATAATTATCAGCCAAAGAAGCTCCACTGCTGAACAGTCTTTCACTAAACTTTATTTTCAAAAGGTCCTTGTTATTTGTCTGCATCTGAAGTCCCGGGCATCTATGTATCTCGATGGAAGCCGCTCACCACTCGGGAATATTTTTGCCAGGCAAACCTGAACTACTTATTGTGTCCAGCATTACTACTTACTACTACTACCTACTACCTAACCAAAGACTAGCCTACTCAATATCCGTGAAAACTCGTTTGTACCATCTTCCTGGGCATACGTGTTAGAATTAACTACACTTCTATCAGTCTGGTTGTGTATCAGCGTCAGAATCGAAGCAATAAGATGAAAATAGCCATCACAACCATCACAATTGTTGCACTCAAGCAAAGTCACCTAGCCAAGGAATAATTAGATCAATAATCATAAACCTTGTGCAGTGTCTCATTCGTGTACGTGGGCACAGGTTCCCTTCGGCTGAGCTCGAGGCGCAGCTCGATGCGGCGCGTGACGCCGCCGGCGCGGGCGCGCACGCCATCGCCGCACGCCAACAGCGAGGTGAGCATCCTGGTGACGGAGGCGTCGCCCGACGCCGCGCCGCCCGCCGCGCCGCCCACCGTGGTGCGCGTGCTCGTGCACCGCGAGTCCGACGAGCGCCCCAGCTGATCTCCGACTACCGAGCTCGGCCCGCGAGCTCCGGACCCCGAAGTCCCAGAATCGGACGTTCCCGAATGACTGTCCATCCGGCAAAGTGTTCCGGCGACGAATTGTGATTTTTTAATGTAACTAGTCCCGTTTGCGGTTATCTTTATGGTACGTTGAGATAGATGAACCCATTTTGTCGTGGCCGCCAGTAAACGTTATAACACGGGAGATGTAATTTTTTTATTTACTGACGGAATTTGAAATGCGCCCATTTATCTCAACACTTAATAAAATAGATAATTAAATACAGTAATAACCGGAAACTTCCAGAGTCGTTGCAATAAAGTTTTCATTAGTATCTCGTCGAATTCAATAAGCTTTACGATATGGAACTGTGGAGAAACGCCCCACGCAAGTTGCAATTCACGCTGTTAGAAAACATTCGTTTGTAGACGCTTCGATAGATTAATGTTGCTGAATCCGGTTCTTTGGATCGTACAAAAGAAGGATACAGCTTTTTACTTAAACCATCGTTTCGGACATCAGCCCCTCAACCATGAGTTCTATCGAATGACTTTCGATAGGTTTTTTACGCATCGAAACGCTGTAATATCATAGCAGATTTTAGTTCCTTACGTAACCGCTAGAGGCGCTGCGAGCGTTTTTCATACAAATAATTTACCGCGTCGCTAGCGAGTCTAGTGAGAAAAACTCATGGTCGAGGCACAGGTCAGAATTTTTCAAGTACTAACATTATTGATTGGTGCGTTAGAGAAAACATATTTAAGAGAGAGAAATATAGAATTTATATTTATGGCCTAGCAGCAAATAGTGTAAGTGAATGACCCACTAAGCTTCTACTCACGTCGTTGTAACAATCAGACATTGACACTCAATAAACATTTCTAGATTTCTATGTAATCTCCTTCCATGATGTCGATCTTGTCCTTCTTGGACGATCCAGAGTTCGGTAAGACAGCAGTTTTTATGAAATTTAATATTTATTTAAGTAGATATACGCTATCCAAAACCGGTGTCAAGTTGGTTGTAAATCGATTTGTTGTTGTAAATAGTGTTGTGTATGAGAATGACTGAAGTCACCATGTCGAATTGTCGATAGAAATAATACAAGCTCACGAAAACTAGCCACACATCAAAAAAGCATATAGCAAGCAATTTTGGTTTTATGATTCAATTAAACAGTATTCGGAAAACAAAATACCTGAGATAGTAATGGACCATTAACACTACCCTGAGGAACTCCTTAACGATTCAATTGTGTATATACTTAGTTGTTTATTTATTACAGTCGAACGTTTTTAAAGAAAGCTACTTCCTAACTCTAACAGCCAAAAAATCATTCATCATAATTTGTAGGTTTTCTAGAAAGTATAACTTTTTTGTAAATGTTGTAAGTATGTATGGTGCTATTTTGATGTGTGGAAAGAATTAATGGATACGATCGCTAGACGATTTAGCGCCTCAGCCAGTTCAGGCTTTTAAAATAATGTTTAGGTACAGTTTAAAATGCCATTTATTGTTGGACATTATTAGAAATTAAGTATTTGCAAATATTGGTTCAATATAAGCACTAAAATGGACGATAATTGTTATTGTATTGAGTGTGTTTTATATAATTTGGGGAAAAGCGTGCTTCATATCTTCAGTATAATTAAAACTACTTTATTATTCAATGATAACAATTATATATATTATCATACTCTCATGACGTCATTTATATAAACACGCTTTAACCCATAGTCTGGATAAACGTAATTTATGGAATCAAGCTAAGCATCATTTAAAGATTTATAGGAAACACGAATAATCAATAGTGTTGTTTCTATTAAACATAATGAACATTTTAAGCGAAGCTTTAATTAGGTAAAATTTGGTAAGGTTGGCACCTCAGATTACCACCAGAATCCGAAAGAAAACCTCTCCTTCATTAAAGTTTCCAAGGTTTTGCTGGCTGGCTTGGTAATTTAAAAACCGATTTTAGGGGCTACTTTTTTTATTACCTATATGAAATCCTGTTTTCTTCAACAGCATTATATAATTATATATTTCTAAATACTTCTACTAGTCTATATGATCTCGCTAGAGCTTTAATCTTTTGACATGATACTAGATTAGTGAAAGGGATTCGTATAGTCCCGAAGGATTATTAGGTATATCTTTGTATCTGACAATGGTCATAAGTAATTTTAATAATAAATATTTAAAAAAACACGAAATAAACATAACTTCACTAAAATAACTTTAATAGTTAAAGGTTGCGAACTTAAAACAATCCTAATGATGTAATAACGATGCAATGTAATGAAACTAATGTTATGAAAGTAATAGATGCAGTATTTTGTTTTCATAAAAGTGTCTATTGAGAGAAAACAGATTAATAGAAAAGAAGACTTCAGTGGACAATAGTACTAATTTGTTTTTTCTATTACTGCAATGCATTTGAAAATGCATTATTTAAATTACTCAAAAAGAATTCGAAGAAATATTAATTAGGTACACTCATGCACAAAGGTCTGACATACCTCACGAATATTTTTGTTTTGAATCACGACTGACAAAGATTGTAGTCACAACGCTAGAAGCTGCTAGTTCTGGTCGCATGCTTTTAAAATATAAATGATACTGCTATAGCCTATAATAAATGACTAATGAATGCTATTTAACTTTGAGAGATATCCTGGGACATTTTTTACACAGCACCATCTAGTCCCAAATATAGATAAAATTTCCTTTTTCCTTTCTCGCACAAATGTCAAGCATAATATAAATAGAACAAACAGAATTGTACAAAATGGGCAAATATTCGCACAAATCTCAATAGTTAAATTACGAAGTTAGATTTGACATTACATTGATATTATTTATAATATCTAAATATAGAAGACAATACATTTTTAGTCAGATTTGTAATTATGTTTTTTCGCTGCTTATTCCCCATTTTGTAATACTTATTAAATGTATATTTTATACGATTTTAAGTAGACCCTCATTTTCTGTTTATATATGTCTCGTAACTCGTTATATTTATTGATACTGATTATTTATTCTTAAGCGAAAATTTGTTAATATTTAGCCCGTCCACGTGTTCCTTTTGGCAATTGTTTTATAGTTGTAACATTAGCTGCTAATAGAGTTAACAAGTTGCTAATTTTTAGGCGCACCAAGTGCTTTCGGATTATATTTTAGCTGCATTTGAGTACAATCGGCCCGAAAAGTGATTATTTGTTGATCAATAAATTATAAACACGTCACTTTTTGAACCGATAGTACAGGTATAACAAAAATTTACTTAGGATGATTGTAAAGCATTCAATTAAACATGTTGATGCATTGATTTGAAATAGTAATAAAATCTATAGATTTAGCTTTTACTCTGAAAGAAAAGTTTAAAAAGAAAATTTTAAAATTTCCCTAGGAGTATACTAGGAGCAGGTACATTTTAAACCCCAAATATTTTCTATAGTAGCATGGACCAACACTTCATTTTATTTGAAAAAGTATCTCGATTTACTATCTAATTATATTCTTGACCAACTTTTGAATTCATTTTTACTTAGAATTTTCGAGGCCTGTATTAAACTATGCTAGAATTTTAGATGCTTACATCTTGTGACATACTAGTATTTGTACCACCTCGCTTTGTAACAAGTTTTACACAATTTGCTTTAAACCCTTTGATCTTGACAACCCACACTAACAATAATTAAAAAATTTGAATTCTAAGAGGAGGAAGCATGAAAAATAATGTTCTACTAGAATAGATATATTTCTCAATATTGTTCATTACTATGTACATAATAAAGAGAATGCAATAATTTTTCATAATTTTACCTATAGTTATATTATCTTAAAGAGGTTATTAGTGGTTAATTTAATCTATAATTTTAAATATGTACGATGTACATGTAAAACTATTGTAGTTAGTGAAATTGCAATATTCAAAGCATGTGTTGGGCATGATTCGATTTGTGTAACATATGTTTAAACTGTATGATATGTAAATAAAATCTTTAAGTGAGACCTGCGAAATATGATTTTCTTCCGAGGTACAAAATATAAATTAACCATGTTGAAAACTATGATTAAATGAAAATAATAGAACATAAAGTTTATTTTATTCCATACCATAACATGAAATTCATGAACTTCCAAAGTACCACAAATGATTAGAAATCTGTTTCTAAAGAACTCAGGTTGGGATGGATTGCCATAATTTTTACTAGACTATGGGGACATGTTGAACACAACATGACAAAAACGAAACCAATGCAGCCAGCGCTGTGAGGCACAGTTAGTAACCACATCATCAAGTGTAACATTAATGGCTACATAGCCATAATATAATTGTAATCCCTCTTATTTCTTCCCTACATGTAACTACAGTTACATAAAAAATACCAGAAAATCAAACAAATGACTTCATCATCAGCCAAAAAGGATTTATTAAGGTGTGGCTATTGCTATACAAATATCATGATCCAAATAACTCAAGCAAAATGAAAGAAAATGGCAATCTAATAATCATAATATATTAAGACCTATTAAACTTCATGTTGTTAAATTAACAGAAAATAGAAAATACTAACATATTCACTTGGTTGACACTCTGGTGCGACGGTTCCATGAGAAATTAAGTCCGTAGTTCTTAGGCCTGACTGGTTTCGCAATCTTAGGTACATCAAGGTACCAGATCCAGCCGTTCTTCTCACAGTGTTCAATAGCCTCATCAGGACTTTTAAATTGGATCTTCATATTGGACAATGGATCTCCAGTGGAAGTCCATCCCATCAAAGGGTTTTCCCAACGCTGGCGGTTGTCAAACTCCATCTCCCAATGCTGGATGTTGTTAGTGCCAGTCTGCATGGCATTCTTGGCAGGCTGGTAGATGCGCACACGGCGGCACTTGACATGTTCTTCCGGCACACCAGTAACAGGAGAGAGGTCCACCTGAAGATTGAGAATTAATGCCATTATGATAACTTTTTAAAGGTTGCATCAATAGGGAAGCTGTTATTACAGATGAAGGCATAAAAAAATGTATAGTATATATAACTAATTCATGTGTATGACAAGATGTATGAATGGCGGTGAAGTATGGAAGAATTTAGAATTACTTGTATTAGTATCAAGCGGCAGTCTCTAGTTTCTACCTACTCCTGTGGGAAAAAAGTGTGAGTACATAAATGTGAACATATCAATCAATCTCCAAAGTGAGAAAGGATCATCGCTATCATTAAATTTGATCATTGTATGTGAAAAAAATATGAGTGACCTTAGGGGCGGTTTGTTTACGTCGCCCTACAAATAAGGAGGATCTATAAGGGTCTGTAAATGCAATCCTAAAGTTATAAAATTAACCTACCTTGGCAGGGACCGTTATGGTAGATTCCAAAACCGCCCTTTGTCTTGACTCCTCAGGTAGCGACAGCGCAACTTCATTGTCGATTTTGGGTGCTTCGCGGAGGCAGCTAGGATCCCGATCTTTCCTGAGACGTGATCCTGTGGTTGAAAATGCTGGCAGGCATCTGAAAACAATGTCTTACTATTATATCATAACAATTGACATCAGACCTTATGGTAGAGACTTGATTTAGATAATGATGGTTCTATCAATTAACTTACCTTGACAGCGGAGTTCTAGACAAACTCGCTGCACGGTTTATCACCTGAAACATGTTAATTTTACGTAACAACCACTATGAAGACAAAAATTACGTCCCAAACCAGAGAAACAGAACTGAAAGTCTAAAATAAAATTGTCATTTGTCAATTGACTCATTGTCAAACTAAAAACGTCAAAATCGTACCTAGTTTTTTTTTATTGGCCAGTGTGCCGGTGATATGGCCGGTGTCGACAATAATTCTGCCGATGCCGAAGTTTATTAATAGGGAAGTCGTGTGAGAAAATAAATAACAGCCAGAAATAACAAAAACAAAAAAATGTTTCTATTTACGTTAGAGTATAATTTTATTTAGACCGCGGCGAAATGTAGTAACATGTTCCAGCATCAGCTGCATAATGCAGCTGATGCTGGAACATGCTTTAGTTTCATATAATGCAGCCTGCATTATATGAAACTAGAGATGGGCGATGGGTAAATACCCGTTGGGAAAATACCCAGGTAAATACCCGTTTGGGTAAATATCGGGTATTTTCCCGGGTATATACCCAAAAGGTGGGTATTTATTTTTCTAAGAACGAAGTATATAAATATATTCGTAATTACTTCTTAAAATGTTATTGGTGCAAAAATGGTTGCATAGTTAGCAGTTTTCAAAATGCTAGTTATTACTAAACTGCACTGGGATAACGTATTGTTTGTAAATTGTATCAATTCACAAATCAGGCATGTCATTTGGAATATAGGTTCTTGGTTTCACAGAATTTAAGTTTAAATGTAGTAAATATACTACTGACGTTTCACTTTATATTTAACTAACAAACCGGCCCCGGTTTTACACGGGTACATACTACCGGAATCAGCACACAACGCCACGATTCATGTTTTATGCAACCCTAGTATTCCGAAGTCTCTCAGAACATCAACGTCATCGGTCATACACAGCGCCCCCCGTGACGAAAACCAGTACCTACTATCTTGGTACAGCTTATGCTACCCTAGTACTTTCCATCGGATTGCCTAAGTTTGTCATCAGCTGTCATGGTAAAGTAGTAGTAGTAGTAAAAAGTATTCTATGTTCGTCTTCTGGTTCTAAGCTACCTCCGAACCAATTTTCAGCCTAATCGGCTGAGCTGTTCTTCATTTATAAATAGTGTAACTAACACGACTTTCTTTTATATACATACTAGTCTAGCTTTTTGCCGCAGCTTCGCTCGCGCTAAGTTTGAACCCCGTTTTTTTTTTATTCTGTTATTCGGGGCGAAGACAAATCCAACAAATCAAAAATCATGAAAATCGGCCCAGCAGTTCTCGAGTTATAAGTGTTGTAACAAACCCGACTTTGTTTTATATATTAGATATAGATTTGTTGTATTCACCTATAATGTTATGTTGGATCCAAGGTCGTTTCGGTCGGTCGTTCGCTCCCGGGTAAATATTATTTTGGGTAAAAATCGGGTAAATATGTTTTATAAAAATAATATTAACGTCAGCAACTCTATTGGTGGTATCTTGAGTCTTATTTCCCCAGTTCTTTCAGTGACAACATTGCCTTCAAATCGAAACGCAATATTAGATTAAAATAATATTAGCACATTGCTTAGTAAATTGATACATAATAATTTATGGAACACTTAAATAACTTATTACAAGTGTGATTTTCGATTTGGTGCAATTAATTAACAATATGTCATCCCCGTGAAACGTAATAATAGCAAGTATTTTGAAAAAGCTAGCTTTGCTACACTTATCACCCGTAGAAGTTATTACAAATATGTTAAAATTATTTCGTTCTCAGAAAAATAAATACCCACCTTTTGGGTATTTTCCCGGGTAAATACCCGATTTTTACCCAAATTTCAATCTACCCGGGAAAATACCGGGTAGAATCCCATCTCTATATGAAACTAAAGCCTAATGTCAAACTGTCAAAATCGTGGAATGTCAAACATCTCAAATGTCAGTAAATGTCAAACTTTTGTCTTCGGTTCGCCTTCGCGAGTTCGCGTCAGCGTCAGTTTGTCTTGTGTGAATGTTGCTTGCGAAAATCGTGAAAATCTAGTAGATCTCCGCTGTTTTCCAGAAAACTGTTTTAAGCTTATGTAATCCACTGTTGCTTACTGTTATATTGTATGTGCTACTTTTTAAATTGTTGTACGTGAAAAATGATGTGCGACAATTCTTTCGCGTTTTGTAGACTAGAAACAGCTGTTTTCATGTAAAGGTACGTTTTATGCAATATTATATCATTTTACCTTAATTAAACGGGACTTATCACCTGTTTGTTGCGTTCCTTCTCAAGGAATATTGTTAAATATTGTTGCTATGTAAGGTACCAAATCGCCGGTGTCACCTATCATTCGACCTTGAAGTCTTGATATAAAATTGTTTTGCCTACAATACGAATCTAATTTACTTTCACCGGTAGTAAATCGACATTGATAAGTATTCTTTGCGCTTCATTATTTTTGATGTTCATGTATTATGTACTATTTCTTGATATTGAAAATTGTTGTGTAATATTAACAAAAAACACTACTTACCAGCTTTCATTGATCATGAGCTTACCTGCTAATTAACTAAGTTCTGGTCACACTATTTTTGAAATTGAAACTAAGATTACTTAGTGTAAATCAATCAGCCTTTACCCGTTAACTGTTAGTCATCTGCTTACTTATTCACAATAATTAAAATAACACCCACAAAGTCTTTCTAGGGCTGAGTATTTAATTGACAGCTATAAATCTAAAAAAGCTTGATCTCGATTGAAAGCAAGTTGGCAACTTTTGTTTAGTAAACAATTGTGTTGGTGACAAAAATCTATAATAATATATTCAATATTATTATAGATTTTATAATTAATATTCACTAAAGGAAAAAAAGGAGATCTTGACATCAAAAAACAAAGATGCTTAAACTGTTAACCAACAATTTCTTATAATTACTGTAATAATATTTAATTCTATTTCAATTTTTATTGCAGATTGCCACTGATCCAATCATGTCCTGCTGAAGAGAGGACCGTAGCTCCTGCGGGAGCTACCGCAGGGCTGGGCTCTACATTGTACCTGTTGATTGCTCACTGATATTACAACTTTCATCTACATATCTCGAAGCCTCTTTATACCAGATAATATCTAGTCTAAATATAGCACAATATCTTCATTCATTATTGCTGTTCTGAGGATCATTTAAAATGAGTAAGCTCAAAATAGAAGTGGACTGCACATCTCGGTGCAGGTCCAGGAGTCACGGACAGGCTCTAACAAGTGCCATTACCAAGAGATCAGTCAGTGATGAAGCCCTGGCTAGCTTTATCAGAGGGACTTGTGCTAACTTTGTCAAGGCTTTTGATTTTGAGGTCAGTATGAAAATATTTTTAAAATAAGAACTAATATTGAAATATTAGTTTAATATTTTATTTAACTTGCAATTTAAGTATGTTCAGGTTAAATTATGTAACTGAATTTGTTTATATTTTAAAAACGTACAGTTTGTGAGGTTGTCTCTGGTCTACTGAACTAATTTTGAAAATTGTGTTAGAAAGGTATACATTATCCCTGAGTGCCATAACTACTTTTTACATTTATATTATTATTATTATTATTTATTATCAGCCGTTACCGTCCCACTGCAGGGCAAAGGCCTTAAAAATTAATTAATATTAATTATTATTAATTAATTTAATTATTACTTTTTACATGAAACAACAAAATTATAACAGGCAGTAAACCTTTTATTTTCTAGTCTAATTTGTCCTACTGCTCATATGATAAGGATAATGTTGTTTTTGATGTTGTAAATAGGATTGGTATTAAAACTGTACACAAGAAATTGAAAACCAACCAAATCAAAAACTATGACTACTTTGTGAATGAAAAGTGAATTGTATGTGTAAAGTCCACTGGGACAGCTGTTACTAGAGTTATTCTCTAGAGCTGTCCCTTTAAATTAAAAAAAAAAAAATTGTTTCGCCCATAACTATAAAAATAACTAGCTTTCTGCCAGCGGCTTCGCCCGCTTGGTCTGAGTATTTCTTATGAATTTGAGCCTATTATACTCGATAAAGATACCATTCCAATAGTGGTAAATTTTCAAATAGGTCCAGTAGTTGCGAAGCCTATTTAATTCAAACAAACAATTAAATCTTTCGTCTTCATACCTAATACTAGCTCTTCGCCAGCAGCTTCGCCCGCGTAGTTCGGGTAGTTCTGATAACTTTCATCCCCTATTTCAACCGTTTACTGCCCTTTTTTCGCATTAAAAAGTAGCTTATGTACTCTCTCAGGCTCTAGACTATCTGTGTACCAAATTTCATTTAAATCGGTTCAGTAGATTTGGCGTGAAAGCGCGACAGACAGACAGACAGTTACTTTCGCATTATTGGTAAGGATTTGTAGAAATCTGAATAGTATGCTACATAACACTTACATAATTTTTATTACAGGGTCGCACAGCCCTCCACACGGCTGCTTCCCGCGGCCGCACCGCTCTGATGGACTGGCTGGTCCGCCATTCTTCTGAAGCCTTCATTAACGCCCGCGATCGTGAGTCGGGGTATACGCCGCTACATCGGAGCGTGTTTTACGGACAGATACGTGCTGCTGTTGCTCTCATGAAAATTGGTAAGATAACTAAGAGATACTATAATCATAATGAAAATTGATGAACATAGGTATAGTCGACCATAAAATTGCATTACCACTTTTGACAAAAACTTCCGTCAAAATTAAATTTACTAAGGCTACTATTATCAATCTGTCACTTGGTATTGTGAGCAAAAATAAACCTTGTTGTTTTGGGATCTGCAAACGACATTCACTCTAAGGTAAAGCAATTTTATGGTTGACTATACATACAATATATTGAGTCCGTTCAGGCTCGTTTTGTTAGATATTTGAGCATTAGAAATGGTCTACGTAATACTATTCCTGAATATTCAGCTAGATTGGAACATTATAAAATGAAAAGCTTAAAGGAAAGACGTGACATTGCTGATCTGATGATCCTTCATAAAATTATTAGTGGATCCATAGACGCACAGTTGATAAATTTCTTTAATTTTAAACTTAACCAATGTGTTATGAGGCACCATCGTATATTTGTTGTACCCACTTCTACTCGCAATACCACATTTAATAGTCCCTTAACACGTATGGCAAGGCTATTTAATGAGATATCCATGAAGTCAAACAACTCCATTGACCTTTTTTCTATGAAATTTACATCATACAGGCACTTCTTGTTGAATAGCCTCTGTGATACAGCTATAAGGGAATTGAAACCTCAATAAGTTATCATGTTGCTAAAAGTTTGATTATTATATTTTTTTATTTCAAAATAATATATAAATAATGTATAACGAACAGGATAATAACAGGTAAGTCTACCTGTTATTATCTTGTTTGTGAAAAACTACATAATTTGTTAAAATTAGTTTGAATTATTATATAAAATGTACCCACATGTTTTTAGTATCTATGGAAGGGAAACTATGTCTATGTCATGCATACCTGTGATTTGTGTAATTACTTTATATTAAACTCTGTAAACTCATTAGTATCTAAGGCTTTGTGTGATTATACAGTTGGTGTGCTTATTGTTAAATAAATAAATAAATAAATAAATAATATAAAAGAATACATATTCATACAGAACCTCCTCCATTTATTCATCTATATATATTTTGTTGCAATTACGCCTTGATCATAAAATAAAGCCTTTTTAGCTCAGAAAATGTTATGTGTGTCACATACAGATCCATGTTCCATGGCTTTAAAAATGACTTAATTTTTTCAGGTGTCAACACAGACATAGTTGACAAGGATGACTATAGGGCGTTAGAACACGCCATGCTGGACCGACAGTACATGTACAAGCACGAAGGCCCCCAACCGAGCGAGGTGTACGTGTGGGGGACTAACTGCAACTACACCCTCGGCACCGGCACGCAGCAGCAGAGGAACACGCCAGAACTGCTCACCTGCTTCAACAGAGCTAACACTTGCGTTAAACAGGTAAGTGGGATGCAAGAAGTTTATATTATTTTTATTTTTTTACTAGCCCATTTTGTCCCACTGCTGGGCCTTAAGGCCCCAGTCTAGCTGTGCATAACAAACGAATTCAGTATATTGACAGTTCGCGGGCACGAACCCCGCGAGGCACCCTCTGTATCATCCTGTGATACGTAAATTACAAAGTGTAGAGCAGTGCTACGAAATGAAAGTTGCTCTACTTTACAAAATAAAATATTTCTATTTATTTTTAATAAAGGAAAAAATCGGCTGGCGGGCAGGATTCGAACCTGCGTCTTCTGGTTCGGTACATCAGACACTTTGACCACTAAGCTACCGCGAGCCCTAACCAACCGTAGTGTACCGTGGTGTACCGAACCAGAAGACGCAGGTTCGAATCCTGCCCGCCAGCCGATTTTTTCCTTCATTAAAAATGACTTGTAATCTTAGTATGGAAAATGCTTTTAAAAAATACAAAAAGATATTTCTATTTAATTATAATGAACAACACTACTGTGGCCTGTGGGATTATACCCTGAAAATCTGAAAAAAATATCTGTCGTTTGAAATAATTTAAGTACTTTATGATTTATGGACAGTAGATATTTTTAGTCGAGGTTTTAATTTCGTTTTAACAGACATGAAAAAGAAGGAGGTTGATTCACTATAAGGTCAAGTTCCAGGAGATGGTTTGCTTTGGAGTAGACCTTTGTGTTTTATTTCTTGATCTAAACTGGTTAGAGGAAGAGCAAAATTCAGAGCGAGAAGTAAGAATTTGACATAGAATACACTTCCACGACTGCTATAGCCGTCTGGATATCATCAGAGGTGTGTAAACTCAGCTTTCAATGAGCTAGATGAACCAGATCACACGGGTTTGAACCGTTGAGCTTATAGCTCAGCAACAAAATGACTTATTGTATTTGTAAATCCCTCCACAGATTAGTCTTGTAATTCTGTTACAAATTTCTTTTAAATTAAATGGGATTTTTGTTAGCCATATTTCATGTAAATCTATTCAGCCGTTCAAAAGCAGCAGCAAACAGCTCATGTCCTAGTTGGGATTAGAAATGTTTAACACCAAAAAATCGATCAAAAGACTTTTCTTCTGGACACATGAAGTGGGGTAAATGAAAAACCGCGTGCAACGGTTATCTATAAATATACTCATCTATCTATCTATCTATTCAGCCGGTAAAACCCACTGCTGAGTCAGGGCCTCTTCTCTATTACGCCACTGCCATATTCACCGACAATCGGGGGGTGATCTGCCCTGCAATCGTTTACATCCAGCCAGTATATCATATGTCCATCTAGCTCGTGTATGTACACCTATAGGCACCACCTCACCTTCACTTGGGGTCGGCGCAGTGTCTTTTTCTTACGTACATCGTCGTCATTCTCACACTGTCTATTCATCTTTTCTTTGGTCTTCTTCTTCTACTATATCCATCCACATTTATGTTAAAAACCTATTTCGTAACTAGGCTCTCTACTTCTACGCATCATAATATGTCCATATATCGTAGATAAAAGGGTCACTGCACAACTGTTCAGTACTTTTCACACTCACTTTCAAACTACGTCTTTCTCACTTTCTAACTATGGTCTAATGACCCGATAAAGGTAGCTGGGACAATGGTCCACTGCAGGACTAAGTACGGAAACCGAACACACAGGACTTCATCATCATTGAGAACACAGGAGTGGGTTTTCAATGATGATGAAGGTCGCTGGACGTCGTTGGAGGCAGGCGGCATATAACCAGTCCTTGTGGAAGTCAATGGGTGAGGCCTTTGTTCCACATGCACAGTGGACTTCTTTTGGCTGATAATTATAATTATATTAGGATAGTAATTATTCAATTTGTGTGATTCAAACCGGGGAGGGTCATAGATAATTTTTTGGGTGTCTGACAAACTTGTTACCTAGTGGTAATAAGTTAACGGACCATAGTAACGAACTTGTTTCCTAGTGATAAAAAGTTAACGGACCATAGTAACAAACTTGTTACCTAGTGGTAACAAGTTAATGAACCATAGTAACAGACTTGTTACATTTGCACATTACTGCTAACAAAACAGTCTATGTCTGTTATTAATGTAAAAAATGGCGTCGAGTTGTTTCTGTACCCAGGTGTTAACTAGGGACAGAAGAATCGGGACCATAACGTTAGACGGACATCCCAGCGTTTAGGTGTCCAATAAATGCCTAAACACACCGCATTTTTAAAACAATCGATCGATTAAACTGCTTGTGGAATAAAAACGCGCGTGATCGGGAAACGCGCGTCGGAAATAATTTCTGATAAATTGACATAAAAATAATGAAATAGAGCAGGATTCAATGCCCGATAGTACGCTAGCAAGGTTAGAGAGAGAGCAAAATTTAGAGCGAGAGGTACAAATTTGAATTTGACATAGAATCCACGTCCAACCGCTACGACCGACTGGCCGCCTCTGAAGAAATTGGCTTGCGATTTTCGTTTATAAACCGTGCCTGTTGAAAACACTATAAAAAATATTTGTGAAGCAGGTACACATTTTTTTTAAATTGGTTGTGTCATTTAATACACGTACTTTAAAATGATCAAATGATTGCATAATAATTTTTAGTTTTTGTTATGAAAAAAACCGTTTGTTTTGGGACCAAAAACAGGAAAATTTGACGATGTTATGACACTCGGATTAAGAAAACTATAGATATTATTAAAAATCTACTCAGCGCATTTTGAAGACGGCTATCTTAAGATAATTTTGCGCTGAGTAGATTTTTGAATTTATTCTTGATTACCCTGATTAACGTGCACAAACATGACTCTAAATGGCGTTGGGCGCGAGAGCGCCATCTTTGACGCCCGATTTATATAACATAAACTAACCAGAGGAACGTGAAAAAAATACGTAGATAAAGCTAATATAACATATATTCTATCGCGATAAAAATATATGACACTATATCCTTCCTTTCCTTAAAAAAACGTTGCGAAAATGAGCTAATAATTTGACAACTGCCAAATTTTGCTAGACTGGGGCCTTAAGGCCTTATATTATTGAATGAGGTAAAAAATATTTTAATGAAGGAAAAAATCAACTCGCGGGTAGGACCTGAACCTGCGTCTTCTACCGTGTAGGACTCGCGGTGGCTTAGCGGTCATAGCGTCTGCTGTATTAAACCAGAAGATGCAGGTTCGAGTTCTGCCCGCGAGTCGATTTTTTCCTTCATTAATATAACTAGTAATCTTAGCATGGAAAATGCTTAAAAAAACCCCTGGGAAAGGTAAAGATCTTCTAAAACGGTCCCTCTTGATGGAGGATCGTGAACAAGTTTGCCCCAAGCAAACCGATCATGTTTTCGATGCGTTCTAAACTAGATCTATCATCACTATCCACAGTGCAAATGTGCTCACTGCTGAGTAGGTCCCTTTGCTTTATACCTTTGCTAAAAGAATCCAGTACAACTAATTTATTACTTTTTAAGAAAGCTTCGAACTTACACAAGGGCACACGTTGCTACGCCTATGAACAGAAATTAAAAGAGGTTAGAGGCTCTCCAAGGTTCTAAAACTTACTAGAATATTAACCTTCTTTTGCATCTTCTAAGAAAACTGGCATACAAGAAATGTGACAACTTGTCACAGTACTATCAAATGTAAATTTTGGAAATAACCTGTACATTTCAATCAATTTTTAATTATTTTAAGTAATCGTCCAATATTACCAGAGTATGCACACGATTGGCTTGCCACGAACATGTTTAGGGTTCACAAACCTATTGTTCTTCATGTTAGGTTTAATCGGGTTCGTGATTTGCGTTTGGTGCGCCGTCAACACCGAATTCTTTCGTGATGTGAACTACACTGTTACAAAGAGCTCAATGGTCGATGTGATTGCGAAGTTCGTCAATTTGAAGCTGTGGGTGACACCCCTGTCGACGATACTGATGCCAATAGCCCTCCTAGCGATGATGACGTCATGTTGTGGAGTGTTGGGCGCCGGATGCAAAGTGAAATGCGCGATAAAGACGTACATATTCCTTGTCAGTGTACTCTCTCTCATTGCGTTTTGGATATTCTTCATATCAGGAGTCTACAATATTTACTCGAAAAACGAGAGCACGCAAAGATCGATGCAGGCAACGATTCAATCGTACTACGGTAAAGAAAACGATTTCATCACGTACGTTTGGGATTATGTAATGGTGAAACATGAATGCTGCGGAGTGGTTAACTACAAAGATTTTTCTAGAAGTCAATGGCAAAAATTAAATCCGAATAAGATATATCCGATCCAGTGTTGTAAGCTTGCCAACGTGAGTGGTCTTGTACCGGTCTCTAAAGGTTGCTCCACCACCCTTGATCCCGACGTACAATCAAACAAAGACGTCGGATGTTTCTACGCGCTCAGGAAATCAATTCTCCTGAATAAAGGGAAAATTATATTCTATATTATTCTAATAGCCTTTATGTATTCAATGCTGACACTTTTCGGGTATTGTATAATAAGAGGGGAGCCATTGTTGGGCGCAATGGCGGGAAGATTCACGGAGCTATTGCCTTCGAAAGTTCGGGATGATGCCAACAAAATTATACCAAATGCGTCTATGAGTAACATGGTTTATGTTGGAGAGCAGCCTAAGAAAGTAGTGAAAGTCGTGTCGGCCGTGAACCCCTTTCAATCCTACTCGTTCACTCCGAACGCGTACAGTCGCACTGAAGACTACCGTACGCATAATATGAGACCATGACGTATATATATTCAATACATATTTGTTTAATTAAAATATTTGTGTCTTTATTTCTGTCCGCCGTAGTTTTGTTACTTTTTTTCGTCGAGTGCCTCTCCATATTCCCTACGCCCGCCCTAAGCTACTGAGCCGTATTCCACTGTGTAGCAAAGTTCAGGTTGATATTTGAAAAACACGTAAATGAATATGCTCACAAGATACAGTAAGTTCAGGGTGCAACTGCAACTGGTAAATCAAATAAATCTAACAAATTGCCGATTTTTTAAGTCTAAAATAAAATAGTGTGAAGAGCAGTAATTCCTAATGAATGTAAGATTTTTTTTCTTTTTTCTAAATGTTTATAATTACGATTTTCTGAGAAGAAATGCCGAATCAAGCTCAAAAATCAGGGTCTCTTTTATGTGTAAATATTCATACCAGCGTTCGAGTACGAGTTCTCTTAGAATTAGGGGGTAGGCTATTTATCCCCAAACTGTCCTAGTTGCGGATTGGCAAAATTTAAATTCTTAACAGCTGAACGTCAAATATAAAGTGACACTGTAGATGTTCGGTGGTGCAGGTCTGCCTGGGCAAGTTCCACAGTGTGTGGCTGTGCGGCGCAGGCGAGGCAGGCGCGGCGTGGTGCTGCGGCCAGCAGGCGCGCGCCGGCGGCCCGCACGCCACCGCGCTGCGCCCTGCGCCGCTGCGCCTGCCCGAGCCCTGCCGAGCCATCGCCATCACGCTCAACTCCACTGTCTTCCTCCTGGAGAGCGGCATGGTATGTATCAATAACAATATTGAAATTGTTAGTTCCGATTTCTAGAATGTATTTAACCAGGTTTGCCCTAGATTTTCCAAGTGAAGATAAGAGCAATCCCTCTGAAAAAAATTGTGTAGTAAAATAATTTGATCAGAAGTTAGATTATTGTGAAATCTATTGACATACTTGACCATACATCTGTCCATCAATCTGTTGAAATAATGTATTCTGATAATCATATCCTCGTTCATCCTGACTGCTCAAAATGGAGTGCACTTCTCGCCAGGTGCTCCAATACGCTCTAAACAGTAGTGACAACGTGAGCCAGTCGACCACCAAGACGCCGTCGACCATAAAGCTGGCGAGCATCAAGCCGGTGCTGAAGCTGTCGTCGCCGCTGGGCGTGCGCGGTGCGCGTGCGCACTGCGTGGCGTGGAGCGCACGCGCCGTCTACACGTGGGGACACAACCACGGACAACTCGGACATTCGAATGAGGACAAAGTTGTCGCTACGCCTAAAAAGGTCAGTTTATATCATTTGTTACCATACCATTGTCACCATTAGTCACCGAAAAGTGTAACATTTTTTTTTTATTCCTAAGTTATCTTGAATTCACGGTAACACAATGGATAGACGAGCATTTTAGCATTAATTGGATGAAAACCTGCGCACTACTTTAAGTAAAGAACTGCTTAAGCGTTCTTCCGCTGACAATAATTATCCGAAAGTTATTAGTTAAAAATAAAAGGCAAATTATAATTCGCTCCGCCTTGTAAATTATACCATCTTTAACTGTATTTGAACAGGTAACAACAACTTTTTGTTAAAGTTTGAACAGTTCTTTGCTTAAATTTTATCACAGCTCTTTTCTCTTTCACTAGCACACTTTCGCGGTCCTCCCTCTCTATTCCGCTCGTTCAGTGTCTTATAATAACTTGAGTTATTTCCATCATCAGGTGGCTATATCAATGAACAACAAAGAAGAAGCAGGCATCCAGCTAGTGGACGCCTCAGACGCTGCCACTGTGATCACGACGAGCCGCGGTGACGTGTACTTACTACACAAGTACATTTGCAAGAAAATTGCTATCAAGTGAGTTTGAATACTAGATAGATATACTTGCACGAACTTTAGTTAGCCTTACAACTAGAGCCTGAAAAGTTGTTTTTACTGTATTAAAGATAGGTAGGATGTGAAAGAGAAATTCGATTTCACAGGCAATGGGACTCGGTAGCTTAGGAGCCATAAAAGGCCAGAGCGTCTGATGTACCGGAAGTATGTAACGCAGGAGTTGATTCTTTCTTGTATATCGAAAGTCCTTGAGGAATGCCAAACATTTCCGTCTCGACCCTGACGTCATGGTGCTTTGCTTACTTGTTGCATAATAAGCGTTAGCGAAACGTGCGGAATGACTGAAATAGAAGATGGCGATCATGCATGCGCACCGTTGTTTATCGTAAAATTACTACTGGTTATTTTTTTTTCTAGCTTTTATTTGCCGTCTACTGCATCAGGGTGAACTTGGCCTATTTATCTCGATGATCCAACACTTAGTTTCAGGCGTTTCTTTTCTACATATCTAAACTAAGTCTTGCCAAGCTAGAAATTCAAATTATATTTTTTCAGGCAAATAAACTTGCGCCAAGTGTGCGTAGAAGCGAAGGTGAGCGAGCAAGGCGCGTACTCCCGCGTCACAGTGCTACTGCTCACTAACGTAGGACAACTGTTCATTTGGCAGGACACCACCAACAAACTGACAAGGTACTTATTTTTTTTTAGGTGAGAATGCACATCCGATACTTTGACAGGTTTGTATGGAGAGGTTCTAATGTTTATAGGCCCTTGGAGGGATTGATGAGGCATCGACCTGGATCGATCCACGACTACACTAATTAGGACTACACCTGTGGATTATTTTAGGACTATAGTAAAATATTTCAACTAACATAAACGCATCTATGAATGTATATTGTTAGTACAAACCTAATTAAAATTAAAAGAATAGGGAGTGCCAGTGGCGCCTAAAATGGTGCCTAATCTTCGTGTCAAAGGTACAACTGTACCTGAAGAAACTTCTTCAAGTTATATTTGGTTTGCCCAAAAATTCGCCACTTCCACAGTCACGTAATAGCTCCCATAAAATCAATAAAGTCGTGTGCATTATTGGGTTAATTTAACGTCAAAAAAGCTTTTTTAATCCCACTACTATCAATAGTAGCTATAATAATACATATTATTTTAATACTTTATAGGTGTGTATTCGGGCTTGTTCACCAAACAATAATAACAAACGTGGCACTCACTCATGACGCTCTATACTTCACCACTAAGTATGGCGAAGCCTTCTTTGGTACGATATCGCGCAAAGCCCCGCCCACCACGACGCCGCAGCCAATCAGAAAAGAGAAAGAAAGAGACAACAAGTCAGCGCTTGTCAAGTTTTTAGAAAAGGACGACTGTACGTCTGTGAGGATCGTGAAGATACCTAACATTTATCGAGCTGTTTCTATCGCTGTGGATAGTGAAGGGCTTAATTTTGCCTGTCTGCAGGTTTGTACTTGTTATTTCAGTATCGTATCATACAACAATTTTCCAAAATATATCAAAATTTTCAACCATTCAAACTATGTAAGATTTATGGTGATAGTTTTGGTTTTCATAACTTCTTATGTATTTTTTTTATAACTTATGTAAGTCTATATTATTGCTTCATAGTCTAGCTAGACTAACCTTTAATAAACTATTTAAAAACTGTTTCATTTAAGCGTATGTTTCAATTTTATAGTAGGTATGTTGTTTCAGATAAAACCGACATGCGGTCTTCGGTCGCTGCCGGAGCTGTCGCCGTCGAGCCTGTCCAAACACATGGAATCTCTGCGTGAAAGCGCCACGGAAGATGATCTGCTTCACGACGTTGTCTTCAAGGTAATTATTGCTTGAATAAATCCCACTAATGACTGACAGCAGTTGGGTGCCTTCATATCGAAATCATCATCATCTGCTCTTATCCCAATTTATTTGGGGTCGGCGCAGCTTAAGCAGAAGTAGATAGATAGAGTAAGACAAAAAAAATGATAATCCCTATTTTGTCAAACTAAGACTTTTGTGTAAATGCCATGACGACATCTGTGTCGAGTACTGGACTGCTGATCACAAGGTCGTGGGTTCGATTCCCACAAGACACAAATATTGATATGATGAACATAACTCTGTTTGTCTGGGTGTTACTTATGTATTATAAGTATGTATTTACAAAAAAAAGGTATATCCATTGTTTAATACCCATCGTATAAGCTCTGCTTAGTTTGGGACTAGATGGTGCTGTGTAAAATATCCAAAAATATTTATTATTATTATTATACAGCTCCATAATTCATAAAATATACATATTTCCTACATTCAGGTCGGCACAAAACTGTACCCCGCGCACATATTCATAGTTGCGTCAAGCAGCGAGCACCTGTACAAACTCTACCAAGACCAACTGACTGCCCCGGAGGATAAACCCGAGGTCACACTAGACAACGTACACCCCGAGGCCTTCGAGAGGGTCATGAAGTTCATGTACACCGGCACTTGTGATGTGGCCGAGTTGGGGCCCTGCGGACTTAAGATTAGGAAGGAAGAACTCGTGAAGAAGGAGAAAGACGCTGATGATGTTGAATTGGAGCTGATTGGTGAGATTTTCAAATGTAGATTATTAAGTCAGATTTTAAAAGTTACTAATTCCAAGCAGCTATTCGGGGTTTGGATTAAACCCCTGAGAAATGGTAATTGTCAAAGTTAAATATTTTAAATAGAGAAAAAATATCTCTTGTTTTCGTACCGGCTTCCTTTCGTTTTAAGTACACTGGAAGGTTTAGCCACATCTGCCGAGCCCACTGCCTGTAATGTCCAATTATTATCACACATTATGTCTGCAGGTGACGTCACGGGAATTCAATCTTTATAGTCCGCGCGGAACTAGTAGGCCGCGCTTTAGGTATGTGAGTGGTGGGACAGAGGGGCGGGGTCGCCTGTGCGCGGTGGGATGGAGGGGCGGGGGCGCTTGCTTTGCTACCTAAGGCGCGGCCAACTAGTTCCGCGCGGACTATAGCAAAGTCTGTATCGTAGTTAACTTTCGATCTGTCTGTTTAATCTACTTAAACTATTTTTTATTATACAGAAAACCCATCAGAAATATCTGCATTCGAAGTGTACAATAAACAGAACGACAAGTCGAAGCGGCAGCGCAATCGTCGCAGCACCGACACGCCTCCGCGTACCCATCTGTACTGCGACCCTGTCAAGCTGGTGCAGGCCACCGCCAAGCGGCTGCAAGTCATGACGCTGCACAAACTGCTTGATAAGTTCTAGTATGTAGCCAAAGACTAAAAACAAAAGTGTGTACAAGAAAGAACTTTTGGGTGGTTTATCAATTTTGAACTTTATAGTTAACTAACTTTGCGCCAGCGGCTTTGCCCGCTATCCCACGAGAACCATACATTTTATCGAGATAAAAAGTAGCCTATCCATACATACAAACTTTCATATTTATTTATAATATTAGTAGAATACGTAAGGTCGATGATTTTAAACTTTTAATACATATAATAAATTTTAAGACGGAATTCTTTTCAGTAGCCTTATTTGTGCCCACTGTTGGGCAAAGACCGGCACTCAGATTTTGTATCCTGGTGTGTTTCATACCATATAAATATAAAACACTGGAAAACTAACGACATTCTCGTTACTAAGATATAAATACGTTATTTTTAATGAAGGAAAAAAAACTTGTAATCTTAGCATAGAAAATGCTTAAAAAATACAAAAAGATATATATATATATAAATACGTATTATTATAATCTATATCTATACTAATATTATAAAGAGGAAAGATTTGTTTGTTTGTATTGAATAGGCTCCGAAATTACTGCACCGATTTGAAAAATTCTTTCAGTTTTAGATAGCCCATTTATCGGGGAAGGCTACAGGCTATATAATTATTATCACGCTACGACTAATAGGAGCGGAGTAGCAATGAAAAATGTTGCAAAAACGGGGGGAAAAGTTATCAAGACCACGCGGGCGAAGCCGCTGGCGGGAAGCTAGTGTCAAATATAATAAAAAAACCTGTCATTTCACAGTTACAAAGATGGCTCGATCCGTCTGAAAGAAAGTGCGACGTATACCCGTAACCCATCCCCGTGCTGGGAGCGGGAGAGCTTCCCCGCGCTGGTGGACACCAGCGTGGTAAGCAAGGATGGGGTGGCCGTGCCCGCGCACAAGTGTGTTCTAGCGGCCCGCCTCGAGTACTTCCAGGGAATGTTCATGCATTCTTGGACTGAGGTAATTTGCATTTTGTAAAGTGATCAAAAAAAGTTTTTAAATTAGAACTACCTGTTCTGACTAGACTGTCTCGAAACTAAATTTATGTTATATAAGCCCCGCAAAATTATAATGTGCCTGGCGGCCATCTTAGTGACGTAAAAATGACGTAAAATGGCGTTACCACCACAAGCCGGCAAGTACGGCGGATGACGTCACTTTAAGGTTAATTAGACAAGGTTCTAACCGATTACCAACTTGCGGGACATATAAACTAATGAAGCTTCGCTAAAAATGTTATTTATAGTATATTATTTTTTACATAGCTTCACACTTGTTTCCCATATACCATAGGGGTAGGCAGAGACTATATTATGTAGATTTCCACTTGTTACAATGCTGACACACCATTTTCGCTTATCATCAACCGCCCCATGCATGCTCACATGAGTAGCATACATTATTTTATGTTTTAATATCTCCAATCAGGGTAAAATAATTGTATAATCGTGTTCTATATAAGTATTTCGTTTACTTACAGAGTACGATGCTATCAAAAGTGACTCTCCCAATTAATTACGGCATCCTACGACCAGTCATCGACTTTCTCTACACCGACTCCTGCTCGGAGCTAGAAAACTGCGACAGTATCGACTTCATATGTAACCTGCTGATAGTCGCCGACCAGCTGTTCATTACTCGGCTAAGAGAAATGTGCGAAATAGCACTAGCCAACTTGATTAACCTCAAAAACTGCACAGAACTATGCCAGTTCGCGCACACCTATAACGCAATCCAACTTAAACAATGCTGCATGGAATTCATCGCTCTGAACTTGAACAGTGTCTTAGAAAATCGCTCTTTAGATCTTCTAGAAGAAACTTTACTAGACGATATCACTCAGTATTATTGCAAGTTCAACCCAATCATGTCATCCAGAGTGATCACTCCATTCTTTAACGCTCCTAGTGATGAAGTCATTGAGGAGTTCGCCAAAACTCAACCGGTCAACTTAGAATTAACTGACGAAGATTATAAGAAAGATGACAGTGTTATAGAAATAGTGAAGAAAAAGAGAGGTAGGAAGATAGAGTATACAGAGAGTGAGAAGGAAAGAATGAGGTATGAATCTGTTAGTTCAGTGACGTCATTAGATCTGTCTAACGATGTCTCCGGTGATATTACACTGTCGCTGAGTAAAATATCAAAAGATTCTGAGAAGGGTACGCGAGATAAGCAGGAAAAATGGATCGAAGTGCCTTCCTCACAGCAGAAGCAACAGAAAGTCGTCCAAGCTAGATTGAAAGCTATAAGTATTGCAAAGGATATATTAAACGAAACTCCCACCGAATCATTTACCAAACTCACTAAGAATAGTTCTTCTAGTGCCATGACAATACAAGATAAATCACCGACTTCACCAAGAATGTCGGTCTCGCCCAAAGACTCACCGATTGCTGAATCTGCATGGGGTCCGCAGGGTAATGTAGTTATAAGTCACATAGGGCCGAAGCTATCTCAGAAGCAGAGAAAGAAGTTAGCCTTGCAAGGTAATGAAACACCATCTCAAAGTATTGATGAATACTTTGGTAAGCTTAATGTGGGCAGCCCGCCTGAAAAGCCTAAGAATCCGTGGAAGATCTGTGAAGCACCGGCTGCTAGCAGCAGTCCTCATTCAAAAGCAATTGAGTTCAATAAAATTCTGACGGACCAAAAGAAGCAAAAGGAAGATCACTCTAGAATCATGACCAAGCCGCTTATTTTGACACAGGTATATTATTTTAACTATCTTAACATCCTTATTACAGAAGAGGGTTTTAGAATCCAAATCCAAATCTCCATATCTATCTATTCATATCTATCTATCTATGTATATTATGTTCTTATGCCATATAAAAAAACACGTCAAGTGCGAGTCGGACCTGCACCTAAAGAATTCTGTACCCTTTCTAATTAGTATCAATAAAATTCGTATTTTGTCGTTATAAAAATACAAATTGTAAAAATTTAAACTACTTTTTTATAGTCCGCGCGGAATTAGTTGGCCGTGCCTTAGGTATGTGAGCGGTGGAACGGCGGGGCGCGGTCGCCTGCCCGCGGTGGGACGGAGGAGGGGGGGGGCACTTGCTATTGTTCATAGTAACCCGCCGCCTCACTCCCCTCCCTACCTAAGGCGTGGCCAACTAGTTCTGCGTAGACTATAAGTTCATGACATACAGTCCGTTGACAGAAAGGCAGACAGAGGAAGCTTAAGCTTAAGCTTCAGGTACAGAACCCTAAAAAGCACAGAAAACAAAAAAAAAAAAAATTGTGTTAATATCTTTGAATTTTTTCAGCTTGAAGACAAAGCCATAGAACAGTTGGAAAGGTTCTACAATGTCCATGAAATAGATGATGAATTGATCACGGTGAGACGTATAGAGCTTCAAGTGTCTTCTCCACAATGGTTACACACTGCCCCAAAGTGATAACTGTGCTATTTACACTTTACTATGGTTCTAATGATATAAGATTGTAATTGAAAACTTATTTTATTTTTATTTATATAATATAAAATGTGACATGTGATGTTAATCTGTTTATTTTTTCAAATAACCTTAAGCCTCTGAAATTTAATGCCTGGAAAACATAGTCATGAAAACATCATTGGCCCTCATGTTATCCCACTCCATACAAATTACCTATATACTGAAAGAACACCACAATCTAAGCCTGAGCTGTGTGGTGAACAACAGCTATTCAAAGAAGAACCCATGACGGCCAGACCTAAATTATTTTATAAAAGCTGAAAATTTTTAGGACATATCCCAAACAAAAGTAAGAATGATCAGCAAGTTGTAGTTGGGGATTGCGGTTACTTGGGCAGGTAACAAGTAGTAAATGTGCATTAAATAGTACCTCAATTTGTAGAACATTATTTACATTCACATTTTTTTTTAATATCATTAGAAATCATGTTATTCATTGCCAAACACTTAGTATGGTTGTGACCCCATATGTGACCAGGCTAGTCTATAAGTAAATTAGACATTTGAAAATGGTATAACAGCCTTAATAATCATTCTTTCATCAGCATAATGGTCCACTGCTGGAAGGCATCTCCTACTGAATGCCCCATACCAAAACCAAAATAAACTAATAAACCTGTCAAGTACCTAGACACAATTACAAACAAACAAAAAATAAATTATTCTTGGTTACTGGCACCTTACATAATTTAAGTTTTTAGCATTTAAGGTTCTCGGTGAATCCAGTGGGATTCTAAGCTACAACTCCCTGAACTGTAGGCAATTGTATCTTAGAATTGGTTGTTAAAAAAACCTAAACAAGGCACCATTAACTATTTATTTCTATAATTATTTACAAATATGAACTACCTATTCATAACAACAACTTATTTTTTTGGAGGAAACGCTTTCAATAGCTGGTTCAGTTGTCTATGGGTAAGTTTCTTCTCTCCTGGCACTAGGATACCTTTCTTTCCTTGTTCTCTCTGAGTGTTTATTCTTTCACTGTATTCTTTATAACATCCTTGGAACGCAGCCACTTCCTTCAAACACTGCTGCTGATCAAACTCAGATTTCTTGAAACATGCAAACATTACAGCCATTTCTTGCATACAAGCTGCCTCTTTAAGCTTATCTCCTTTACCAGAAACACCCTTCTTCAACTCCAATGGTAACAACATTTGGAATGGTACGGGCTCTCTTTGTGGCCTTCTCGCACTTTTTTGCGAGGGGCCCGCAAACAATGTATAGTTCAATCGCATTTTCTGTTCCAAAACTATATATCTTATATTATAAAATGAAGATTTAATCCTCTTCGTCTTCTGTTCAATTTTAATGAAAATAGAAGCAAGAGGTTAGAATTAGAAATGGCGCTTCAGCTCCATACAAAATTTTCATTTCATGTGTTGCATAACTCTGAAGGGAGAAAGAGATAGACATATATAGATAGGTGATGTTGGAAATAGACAACAATGCTGTATTTAGGCTCAATTTTATTATTCATACAATCATACAGGAATTACAGGATACTACAGATGTCATTGAAGTTTGACATTGACGTAAATATATTCGTTCGGGAATTGGACGGTAAAATTCATAAATTCGGCAGTACAAAATATTTTTACCAATTTTGGTAAAAATATTTTGCACTGCCGAAAGCGTAAAGACTATTTTATCTGTGGCGCTTACTGAACCCGCAAAAATTATTTTGCTGTATTCCACAACTATACGCAATAACTATACGTAAAAAAATACGTACCATATTCGTAAAATCATAACCAGCCTTATAATAAATAATCAAAGGCTGTATATCTCTCTCTATACATATAAGTAGTAGGTATACAAGTTATGAATAACGTAAACGTAGGTAAGTATATACATACGCACCCTTAGTTAGTTAGCCTTGCTTGTGCTTAGGGGTTATAATTATCCTATTTTTTATGTACCACGCTCATCATCATCAACCTATCCTATCACCCATCAGTGTCCGTACCCTGGGCACGGGTCACCTCTCAGAATGAGAGTAGTTAGGCTATAGTCCCCCCACCAGTTAAAAGTCAGAGATGCGTGGCTTGGATTCGAACTCGAAACCTATGACTAGGCTGTCCAATGGTGAGTGCGGTAAGGGGAATTGTTTCCCATATCGACGAAAAAATTAATTAGATTTTTTTCTGTCGCTGCAAAGAGGGCCTTCGCATTCGGGGTCGTCAGTCACTCATTGGACCTGGCCCTCAGGGAGGGTTGTTCAACGGACGTCTGCGATGGGATCGCGGAGCATGCGAGAGCTATATACTGTTTTTAGCAGTGATCCCGCCACTAAGCGGAAGGAGGTAGGTAAGTAGTGGTGGTAGAGATGGGATTCTACCCGGTATTTTCCCGGGTAAATATTATTTTGGGTAAAACGCGGGTATTTACCCGGGAAAATACCCAAAAGGTGGGTATTTATTTTTCTAAGAACGAAGTATATAAATATATTCGTAATTACTTCTTAGAATGTTATTCACTAATCAGGCATGTGATTTGGGATATAGGTTCTTGGTTTTAAAGAATTTTAGTTTAAATGTAGTAAATATACTACTGACTTTTCACTTTATATTTAACTAACCAACCGGCCCCGGCTTCACTCGGGTAGATACTACCGGAATCAGTACACAACGCCACGATTCATGTTTTATGCAACCCTAGTATTCCGAAGTCTCTCAGAACATCAATGTCATACACAGCGCCCCCCGTGACGAAAACCAGTACCTACTATCTTGGTACAGTTGGTATGCTACCCTAGTACTTTCCATCGGATTGCTTAAGTTTGTCATCAGCTGTCATGGTAAAGTAGTAGTAGTAAAAAGTATCTTACCGTCTTCTGGTTCTAAGCTACCTCCCAACCAATTTTCAGCCTAATTGGCTCAGCTGTTCTTCATTTATAAATAGTGTAACTAACACGACTTTCTTTTATATACATACTAGTCTAGCTCTTTGCCGCAGCTTCGCTCGCGCTAAGTTTGAACCCCGTTTTTTTTTTATTCTGTTATTCGGGGCGGAGACAAATCCAACAAATCATAAAATCATGAAAATCGCTCCAGCAGTTCTCGAGTTATAAGTGTTGTAACAAACCCGACTTTGTTTTATATATTAGATATAGATATAGATTTGTTGTATTCACCTATAATGTTATGTTGGATCCAAGGTCGTTTCGCAAGGTCTAGGATTGGGTAAGGCTTTAGGTAAGGAAATCGAATGCCTTGCAGTTCTTGGATGAAATGAGCAGACTTTTAAATTTAGATAATTATAATGGTGGATCAGGGTTAAGGAAGATTTTTGGGGAAAATGATTTATATGGAGAATGTATCAGATATGGATCCGGTTGGTTGGTGGAAAGGGATCTGTGGAACAAGATGTATTGTGTTTATACCCAAGGGCAGCAAATAAGCGTTTGCCACCCTTGTGATATAAGAAAAAACTATCAAGACTTTCCTGAAGGGTTAGGCAGAGGGTTAATTCAACGTAAAAGAGGGCAAGCCCGAGCAAAATTTCAAACTCCGAGCTGCTACTGAGAATTTCATAGAAAAACCAAAAAGACTACTCGACTTCGGAAAAAAACAGGATCTCTTCTAGCTTAGCCGTCATAGAGTAGCTTATCAGGAATTAAAAAAACTACTGCATAATTAACTACATTCTAGTGCAGTGAAAACTGCTAGTTTTGCAACCCATAACATGCTAAGAAGTAATTACGAACATATTTAAATATTTCGTTCTTAGAAATATAAATACCCACCTTTTGGGTATATACCCGGGTAAATACCCGATATTTACCCAAATGGGAATTTACCTGGGTATTTTCCCAACGGGTATTTACCCATCGCCCATCTCTAAGTGGTGGTGATCTTAGTCGGTATATCCCGCATGCCCGAGCGGGGCGGCATATATCAGGAGTATTTTACCGAATAAAGACAGATTATTTGAGATCAAAATGTTGCCAATGTCTACTCTATGACCCTTTTACATTGACTTATTAAATATACCTAATGTATTACTATAATAAAAGCACTTTTAAAAATTTTGCTTATGGGTACCTAAGTACTTGGGTAATTCCATCACAGCCCAAAAAACGTGTTGCAAAAGTTATCTTTAAAACGTGAGAGAGTACCTAAAGGGATAATACACCCATGAAATACAACCGATAGACGTGATAAAAGTTATAAATAATTGTATCTCAAATCTTAAACACTGGTATAAAATTATATCTGATCTGGTTACTTATAAGTATCATTTATATAGCGTATATAAATAAAAGTATTTAGATAGATAAGTTTATCTTCTCCGCGGCTGATGTTTGTTTTCGTATCTACTCGATTATAATTATTTACATCACAGAAACATCATAATAAAAGGATGGTAAACAAACAAACTAAAATTAGTCCTACCTAGACAAAAGGTCAAAAACCTAACAACCAGTATATACTGGTTGTCAGGTCTGGTTTTTGTCTGGGAAATAAAGCCTCCTAAAGGATAGAATTTAAGAGGATTATATTATAGATACCTTCCTAGTTCTATGCTATCGCGCGGAATAGGAATGCTACATTCGCATTTCGAACGAGATTTCTACGATTGTGCAAGTATTGTAAGAATTAACCGCCTTCGATACAAAAGGGAGAGGTTATCAAATCGGTTGTATATTTTTTTCTTTTCCCGTCTCATTAGTCGAGTTGCCCCAAGCATGGTACTAGAACCACGCATACCACGCGCTTGCATGGGCGTACCCCATTTTTAAGAGGTGGGGCAGAAGTTAATAAATCTTTGTTTATTACTACATAGAGTAGGAAATTCAAAATGCTTTTTATTAACTGACTGATCAATACGTTTTATTTACTGCACTACCTTATTTCAATAGTAACCTGAGAGGGTTCTAGCTAAATCTAGCTAAAATATCGCATTCAAACTTATTTTGTGCTTCGATCACTTTCTATGCACACTGATTACGAGGGTGGCACTGAAAATTTCGGGAATCAAGGAAGTGACACAATATTACTATTTAAAAATGTATTTATTGCTTTTCGAAGTATTCTCCGCGAAATTTGACACATTTTTCCATACGATGGAACCAGTCATTGAAGCAACCATTCCATTCAGAAGTTGGGTCTCCAAAATGGCCGTTTTGTAGGCGTCCACAGCTTCTTCAGGTGATGAAAATCTCTTATCACGCAATTTATTCTTAATTTTAGGGAAAGTATAGAAATCATTAGGGCTTAGGTCGGGGCTGTACGGCGGATGGTCTAATAATTCTATGGTTTCTTGCTCCAAAAACTCTTTTGTTCTGTGCGCGGTGTGAGAACTCGCATTGTCGTGATGGAGGATGATGCGGCGGTTGCAGTTCTCTTTACGGAGTTCAGAAACGACCTGTGGCAAACAAATGCTAGCATACCATTCTGCATTAACCGTTCTTTGTCCCTCAAGAGGAATAGTCGCAACATGGCCGGTTTTGGAGACAAACGTGGCCACCATGTTTTTTGCAACACTCCGTGAACGAACAATTTTTGTTGGCTTTAACTCATTTTCGAACACCCAAACTCGTGACTGGTTTTTTATTTCGGGTTCGTACGCGTATATCCAGGATTCGTCACCTGATACGATGTTGTATACAGCATTTGAGGATCCTGCGTGGAATCTTTCGAGAGTTCTGACGCACCAAGTAACGCGAGCCGCTTTTTGCCCTTCACAGAGCGAATGCGGTATCCATCGGGAAAACAACTTTTTTACACCTAATCGTTCATGCAAGATTATTTGTATTTGACTCATGCCAATGTCTAAAGTTGCCTGAATTTCGCGGTATGTCACAAGTCGATCTTCCTAAATCAGCTTACGCACAACATCAACATTTTCTTGGGTGACTGCAGTTTTTGGACGACCTTGACGGGGATCATCACTGAGCTTGATACGTCCACGTTGAAATTCAGCAAACCAGCGATAAATTGTGGTTTTAGATGGGGCTTCATCACCAAATGCAGAAAGTATCCGATCAACACACTGTTTTTGTGTTAAACCACTTCGAAAGTCATAATAAATCATCGCTCTTGAATTTTCTCGAGTCAATTCAATTTTCTCAACGACTAAACAAGTTTGAAAAGACCTTGTGACAAGACCGAGAACCTTTTTTAAAATAAATAAATGGTATTCGATTCTTAAAACCAAGATGTTTTCAATTAAAAATATTTAAATATGACAGGAACAGTGGAAATATTCCATTCCCGATACTTTTAGTGCAGCCCTCGTACACAAACGGTTAGGACAGGACGGTTTTCTATCATTTTATTCTTCGTAATGTACTAAATACTTAATTGTTGCACGCGGTAATTTTGAAAGAAGGTAGTAGGTACCCAAATGTATATCGCTTAATTTGTCACATTGCTGTCCTTATGTGCAATCCCATGGTAAGATCAAGTAAGATGGGAAAATAAATATTTAAAATGCGCTATCGTGTTTAGCATACAATTTGAACGCCGAAAACGTTTGAAGTACCTAAATAAGTGATAAATTAAATATTACCTTGGTGACGTAATATTATTGCAGGCTCTTCTCCATAAGACTAACCTTCTGGAATCGTGCAACCGTATCCATACCATTCAAATTCTAAATTCAAAATACAAATTATTTTATTTCAATTAGACCATGTATTATACATATAGGCACTTTTGAATTGTCAAATTAGTACGGTTCCAAAAAGTAGGACTTATGGAAGCCGGCAAGAAACTCCAACTCCAAACCATAGTCACTCCTAAAAAAAAATAGGTATATGGTACAACAGTAACAATAAAATTTTGCGATGAATAGTATGAGTATAATGCAGTATAATGAGTATGATTTAAAAAAAAAACAAAAGAAGATAGCCATTGCAGTAAGAGCTGACAAGTCCCGACAGACAGCACCCGTTCACGAGCATGATGTGATTGTTAGACAGTTAGAATCTTTATCTTTAAGTACATCTACATAAATTTGGTTCCCGCTAATGCTGCTGCTCCTGTTGTGTATCTCAGACTCGTGAAAGCAATAAGGAACACAATTCGTAGTAGGTACGTAGGTTCGATAACAAATCGAGTTACAAGTTGTAAATTTTAAGAAAGAAGCGATTATCGCAATATATCTAATTAGATAAATAGTCGAGCAAATCTTAGATAAAATTTTATATAAAAAGTTAACGAAAATATACAATTTCATAGTCGTTTTAAACAGGCCAAAGTAAGTATAACCATATAAGAAAATATGTTTTATTGATACCTATACGTAGAGGGGTCAATGCACCTTATTCAAAGTATTTAATTGTATATTTATTACTTTTATTTGTGATATATAAAATAAATTTATTATAATTATGACTTAAATGCGATATGCTTATATACAAACTTACGATAAATCTTTTTACAGATCTTTCAAAATGAAATTCTTCGCTGCCATCGCCCTCATCGCCACCGTGGCTTCGGCCGCCTACATCAAGCCCACCGCTGTGAGCGGTGAGCTGGCCGAGATCCAGGAGATCGTCGCCGCCATCAACAGCCCCAGCACCAACCCCGCCACCGCCGCCGCCCTCGAACAGATGCTCCTCGATGTCCTCGGAGTCCAGCCCGAGCCCGTCGCCGTCGGCCCCGCCGTCATCGGAGGTGAACCCATCGCTGTTGGACCCGCCATCGTCCCCGAAGTCATCGTACCTCAGCCCATTGCCGTTGGACCCGCCTTCGTTGACGTTGAGCCCCTGCCCGTTGACACGCCTGTCGCCGCTCCCTCCCCTGTGGTCATCGGTGACATTGCCGAAGGCAGCAGCGCTCCTCTGGTCCAGATCATCCTGAACATCAACCAGGCCGCCGTCGAGTCCACCCCCGCTGGAGTCGCCCCCTCTCCCGCCGTCGTCCCTGAGGCTGTCGAGGTCTCCCCCGTCCAGGTGGTTGAGACCGCCCCCGTCCAGGTTGTCGAGGCCGCCCCCGTCCAGGTTGTGGAAACCGCCCCCGTCCAGGCTGAGCCCGTGCAGGTCATCGAGGCCGCCCCCGTCCCCGTGGAGCCCGTCGTCGTCGGCACCCCCGTGCTCCCCTCCCCGGCTGTGGTCCTCCCTGAGGAGCTCAACTAAATAGAATACTCATAAACATATAAACCCTTATACCAAATAACTTTACAATAAAATAGTTTATTAAAAGAATAATGCAATAATTAAAATTTATGTTTTTTATTTATAACTAGGAAAGGTGATATGCGTAGAGAATTATTGGGTAATGTAATGGATGAACGGGGTTAACTTAATAATTCTAAGAAAATCTTGGAAGTTCTGCTGTATCGTTAGAGCTTTCACAAATACATACAAAACCACCTAGACCCGCAACAACTATCTGCAGGTCTCATGTGAAGTCTGCCAACCCGCATTAATCTAGCGTAGTGGATATATCTCATACTGAGAGGAGACCCGTGCCTAGCAGTGGGACAGTAAGGTTGATGATGATGGTCTCTTTAAACAGAAAAATATTAAATGCCAGCTTAATCTGCTCTCTCTAGGCAAAACTATTTATTGTGATGTCCTTTTTATTATGACAATAAATAAATAAGCAAAGGCTGCCTGATGGTAAGTATGCAGCAAACGTTGCCTCTAGACACCAGAAACACCAGCAGTAGCACTACCGCGTTGTCGTCTTGAGAACTCGGCTGCATTCCAAATCGGAACCTTATTGGGTTCCGAATTGAACCCAAGGTTGTTTGTACTTTATATTGCTTATCAGCATAATATTTGGGAATGCAGGTCAGCATACCGCAGCAACGTAGTCCTATCACTTTGAGACGTTCGCTCATCGCTGTATTCATTTATCTTATAACAGGTTTACAGGGCTCGCCCCCTATTTACCTAAACGTACTGGTGACCTGTGGGTATTAGTACACCTCTGCTTAACCCTTCGGGAATACAGGCGTGATGGTGTACGATGAGGTTTACCCATATATAACTTTTAACAAACTAAAGGCTGAAGAACTATTCTAGGTAAAAATCAAATCAATCAAATCCAAGTAAAAAATTCAATCAAACTTTACGCCGTGCCACGCGCGATTGGTGCAATCACTTTCAATCTACAGAGGTTTTACCATGACTAGATATTTTAAGAAAAAAATTATAACTTTTAAACTAATGATTTTCGCGGAACGTAATGTTGCGTTTAGATTAATCATTGGGATGCCCAGAGCCTAGAGCTATAAATGCGATGCAGCCGGTATTATATAACCGGTACTAGTGGAAGTCTATGAGCGATGCCTTTTTTCTCCAGTGGGCCTCTTTTGGCTGATATGATGATAATGATGGTGTAAGTACTGCAATGTGAATAGCAGAAGATTTCCGCCCTGAAGTGATAATGTTATCAGAATACTGCTCGTCAGGTTTAGCAGTTTGGTGGCCACTACCGTTGCGCAATTCCCACCAGAGACAATTTATATTTCACAGATAGGTACGTATTTGTTTACAGTGTCGGTTATATAGACGATCAATTGATTTCACATAAAAATCCAGCAGTTCGGAGTCTGGATTTGTGGTTGGTGGCAAAGATATGGCCACTAAACATACTGGATTTATGGGTGTACAGAACTGACAGCCTATACCTTCGGGACACAGGCGTACCAATATTTTAAAACCACTCAGAGATTTTGGGAGCACAGCAGTAACAGCATGCAGTGATAGCCTTGTGATAATTATGACCATTTGACTGATTATTAGGTTATCTTATGATTATTAGTTTGACGTGTCTGTGTGTGTGTGTGTGTGTCTGTGGCATCATAGCTCCCCAACGGATGGACCGATTTTGATTTTGTTTTTTTTATTTGAAAGGTGAATTAGTCGGGAGTGTTCTTAGCTATGTTTGATGAAAATCGGTCCAAGATGGCCGCCGCTACAAGACAGCGGATTACATATGTTTTCACAACTCCGTCATTGTATTTTTTAAGCATTTTCCATGCTAAGGTTATAAGTTATTTTTAACTGATTAAGTATTAGGTTTTTCTGTGACATTCTCGGTAGTAGCTTAACATTTGGATTGGTACCCGAGCTCGTCCCCTATTACATCGGACCGTTAGGTTAGGTTAAGTTAACTGTGGGTGTACAGTACAATACCTACACCTCAAGCTTATCTTTCGAAGAATATAATGGTAATTATTGGTAATATCATATATAGTGCGAAGTGCTCCACTATTGAACTCACTGCCGGAATCCTTATTCTATATTTATATAAAACTTATAATTTGGGTGTCTTCAAGACGAGAGTGAATCGGTTTCTTCTAGGCAAGCGCGCTCCATCGTATCGTAGGCCACATCTTTGCTTAACATCAGGCAAGTTAGGGCCAAGCGCAAGCCTATCTAAGATAAAAAAAAATGTATCAAAATGGCAGATTATGCGCTTTATTGTACGGAATGAAAACGTTTTTGAAATTCGTGAGAAGGTAGGTAAAGGTAGTCTTTTAGGATATATTGAGGGATTCTATGATGATTAGAAAACTAAAAAGTACCTAAGAAATAAAATAAATTATTAAATGAAACAAAATCCCAACTGCTTTAAAAATACCTGCCTGGCTGCAATATACCTTTTTCCCAACATTGAAGTCACTACTGACTGTCTATTGTTTTTTTGGTCTCATTTTAATTTTTAACCCCCGACGCAAAAACGACGGGGTGTTATAAGTTTGACGTGTCTGTGTGTGTATGTGTCTACGGCATCGTAGCTCCCGAAGGGATGAACCGATTTTGATTTTATTTTTTTTATTTGAAAGGTGAATTAGTCGGGAGTGTTCTTAGCCATGTTTGATGAAAATCGGTCCAAGATGGCCGCCGCCACAAAACACCGAATTACATATTTTTTCACAACTCCCTCAATATGGTTATCAAATGAGGGCTTAGCTAGGAGAATACTATACACTATGACAAATTTCAAATCCAAGATAGCCGCCACCACAAAATGGCAAATTAAATTTCGTGTCGGGGGATTTTCTAAATTTTTAATTTCATTCTTAGTTTCAGATGGTTTCAGTCAAAATGAAGTGTCAAATCCTTGATTTGTTGATTCTCCTTTTCAATTTAAATTCGCCAAACAAGAGTTAAACATATTTTTTGTACATATTTAAGGTAATTATTCGAATGTTGGAAAATGCATTGCAGGACTTCTCGAAAAACATTTCCCTACTTAGGCAATTCGATAATAATAATTTCAAGTTTAATAAAGATCCTCTTCTATACAAGGTGGAAGGCGCACATCCGAATACCATGAGTTCAGTACATGATTCTGGAACACCCTGCGTGGAAATTTTCCGTAACTTTTTTCAATTAAATAGAATTTTTTCAATTTTTTCGATTGTTTTTTTTACTTGAACTGGGAAAAAAACACAATTTCTACCCAAATTAGATTTATAATGAAAATATCATTATTTTATTTATTTCGGATCACGCACGCGATAACCTGGACCGCGGAGCGTTATAATCGCGTTTTAGCAATACACTGCGCGCTCAAAAATGTCAATACCTGTAATAACCGATCATTTTCTACATGAATGACCTAGGTCATTTTATTTGTGACCTTGAGTGAAGCCTTGTCACGACGTTTGTGCGTCGATGTCCCTTCCACCTTGTAGAGTCCCTGTTTTTGCGGTGTGAGCTTATTGTGTACATAATAAGTAATAAGGAACAGAATCTAATATATTCTCGTCCGATAAAACAAAGTTTATGGATTTTAGAGTTGTAAATTAAAGGCCCAAATCGCAATCGCAGTCTCATTGAACAATAATCCCTAATAAATAATTTAATATTTCCTAGATAAACAACAATATAAAACGTTTGCGTAAACTTACAGCACCATAGTCGTGTTAAACAGGCCAAAGTAAGTATTATATATCCATAAATCATAATTTTTAATACATAATATATACGTAGAGGTCAATGCACCTTATTTAGAGTAAATAAGAAGTAGTTTATTTTCTCTTATTTATAAGAAGGCATTACTACAAAACTTATGATAAATCTTCTTTCAGATCTTCCAAAATGAAATTCTTCGTTGCCATCGCCCTCATCGCCACCGTGGCTTCGGCCGCCTACATCAAGCCCACCGCTGTTAGCGGTGAGCTGGCCGAGATCCAGGAGATCGTCGCCGCCATCAACAGCCCCAGCACCAACCCCGCCACCGCCGCCGCCCTCGAACAGATGCTCCTCGATGTCCTCGGAGTCCAGCCCGAGCCCGTCGCCGTCGGCCCCGCCGTCATCGGAGGTGAACCCATCGCTGTTGGACCCGCCATCGTCCCCGAAGTCATCGTACCTCAGCCCATTGCCGTTGGACCCGCTTTCGTTGACGTTGAGCCCCTGCCCGTTGACACGCCTGTCGCCGCTCCCTCCCCTGTGATTATCGGCGAGATTGCCGAAGGCAGCAGCGCTCCCCTGGTCCAGATCATCCTGAACATCAACCAGGCCGCCGTCGAGTCCACCCCCGCTGCTGTCGCCCCCTCTCCCGCCGTCGTCCCTGAGGCTGTCGAGGTCTCCCCCGTCCAGGTTGTTGAGACCGCCCCCGTCCAGGTTGTTGAGACCGCCCCCGTCCAGGTTGTCGAGGCCGCCCCCGTCCAGGTTGTGGAAACCGCCCCCGTCCAGGCTGAGCCCGTGCAGGTCATCGAGGCCGCCCCCGTCCTCGTGGAGCCCGTCGTCATCGGCACCCCCGTGCTCCCCTCCCCCGCTGTGGTCCTCCCTGAGGAACTTAACTAAGAACTAATTAATTAACTAATCTCGAAATGATTGTATCTATAAAAATGTTTTTTTCTACACGTGACATAAGAGATTAATAAAGTATTTTAAGTATGTATATTATATTCGAATAAAATTTTATTTTTTTGTTATTAATTTTTTTATTTCCTTAAAAAACTTTATTACAAGTTATCGACAAAGCTTTGATTGTAACTATTTAAATAGGTATCTATTGTTTGTATCAAATAATCAAAGAAAATACTTAACATATTATAAATAATAAATAAATATCCTGGGACATTTTTACACAGTCCCAAACTAAGCAGAGCTTGTACTATGGGTACTAGACAAAGGATATAATACTTATATACTTTTTTTTTGTAAATACATACTTATAATATATAAGACACACCCAGACAAACACAAACACCTAAGTTCATCACATAAAATGTTTGTGTCTTGTGGGAATCGAACCCACGACCTCGTGATCAGCAGTCCGGTACTCGAACCACTAGACCACAGACGTCGTCAAATCATACTTGTACTTATATTGGATCATACTTGGCTCATAGACCAACTTCTGGGTAGCTGAATGCAAGTTGTTGATTTGTATCCATGCCGTTTGTATGGGTGCCGTTTGTATACGCAAATACAGAAAACGAATCAATAAATAAACAATTAACGCCAAAGTAATTTTGTTTTTAATCCTATCCTAAAATCCTATATCCTAGCCTATTAATATTACTTATATGTAAATAATAATACGCAAAAAACTATTGAACGGATTGATAAAACTTTACATCATTATTGTTTGTACATCAGAATAACAATACAGGCTATAATTTACTAACGATATTTTGGTCAATTGCTTCTATTTCTCGAAGCATTAAACTTTACACAGTGACGAATGTGTGAACGACGAATTTACTGCCGCGGAGACACTCAAGCGGCGCAAATTTAGTAACCTCAATGTGAGTTATGATTTTGAGCCGTTTGGGGTCGAAACTCTCGGGCCCTGGAGTCCGAGTGCACGCCTCCTTTTTAAGGAAATTTCCAAAAGTCTTGTCGCCTATTCGCGGGACCAGAGGGCTGGCCTGTGTTTTCAAATTCAAATTATTTATTTCAGACATGAGTCCATTTTGGTCAAAGTCTTCTGGCAACGCGGATGACAGCGATGGGGAGGAGTACTTTGACGCCTAGGTGCGCCTATTTAGGGGTTACTTTTTATTATTATTATTTTGTATAGTGTGTAAATCCTACTTCCTACTAATATTATAAATGTGAAAGTTTGTGAGGATGGATGGATGGATGTTTGTTACTCATTCACGTAAAAACTACTGAACGGATCTGGATGAAATTTGACACAGAGATAGATTATAGTCTGGAATAGCACATAGGCTACTTTTTATCCCGGTAAAATTTATGGTTCCCGTGGGATAGCGGGTGAAGCCGCTGGCGGAAAGCTAGTATTTTATAGACTAGTTTAGATTAAATTATAGTTTATCTTAAATAAACTTCGATTCCCTTGATGAAATGTATAACTACAAAATACCAAAAGGAAAAATCGTCTGTATGTTTGTCAATGTATATCTTCTTAGCGTGTCGATGGCAAATAAAAATATTAATGTATAAGATTGGTCCAGCCCTAAACTCAGCAACGCCGACCGCGTTTATCGAAGCGATCATCAGATCCTTGCGTGTGGCCCACATGTCCCGTTAATTTGTTGTCTACTTCGCATGCACACTGAAGGGCAGTCTATAAAACCCCATTTGTGAAGATTGTCTTTCTTTACTACGACCAATCTGTCTTCGGAGCCTGTTACGACATTTCCAAGTCAGTATGTGGCCAAGCGGGAAGTTATCCATTTGGGCAGTAAAGAATCAGTGCCTCGACCATGAATTTTTCTCACTGAACTCACTGGAAAACCCTCGCAGCACCTCTAGTGGTTACGTAAGGAACTAAAATCAGCTATGAGATTACAGCGTTTTGATGCGTAAAAAACCTACTAACGCAATTCGATAGAACTCATTTTTGAGTTGATAATTCAACATTAAAAAAAAATCTCCGATTTGAAATCAGCAAACCTGCGTAAGCGGCGGGGGTGCATGTAAACACCTCCCAGGTGGCGCCAACTCATCGCCGTACCGGGAATCTCATACATACTACTAACGTAAAATCCGTTTCTAAGTAATCATCTTTATTTGCCGATAACTTCATTTAATTTTAGTGGGTAGGGGTACCAAGACATCTATACTAATATTATAAAGAGGAAAGATTTGTTTGTTTGTTTGTTTGTTTGTTTGTTTGTTTGTAATGAATAGGCTCCGAAACTACTGGACCGATTTCAAAAATTCTTTCACCTTTGGAAAGCTACATTATCCCCGAGTAACATAGGCTATATATCATCACGCTACGACTAATAGGAGCGGAGTAGTAATGAAAAATGTTGCAAAAACGGGGGAAAAAATTATAAGACCACGCGGGCGAAGCCGCTGGCGGGAAGCTAGTATCAAATAAAAAAATACGTGTTAATTTAAAACTCGATTATTTACGACTCTTTTGCCAAAATATGCGCACTGGTGAAATTTTTTCCTTTATGCCACTGTTCACTGTATGATTGCGAAAACCGGCAGAAACGGCGGCAATGTCGGACCGCGTACTGACAAACTTCTTCTTCTTTTCGTATTAATGGTAAATGGTAAAACTATTTTATTTAGAATTTGTGCCCAGTAAGTGGCCGCTTCAATTGCGGCATCAGTTGCGTTCACTAAGTCCTCAAATATGCCGCGGTGTATGGACATTTTGGGCACTCCAGTGAGTGAAACTAAGACTTGTCTTCAATTGCCCCCTATTGTCACGGTTAAGATAGGACAGACAGACAGGATTCCTGACATTTACCACAGCCCTGGCATCCAGTTCAGCAGCTGCTGGACCCCTTCAATTGGTGAGACCATGCTTCGCGTCGTTATTGTAAACACGCGTGTGCCAAACACACGTGAATGTATCACTAGATCTATATTACCTAAATTTCTTATCCAATCTGGCTGTAAATTTTGCTAAAGAATCTATATCTTGAAGATAATTTCTAATCCTCTGTAGATTCCATGATAAATAACTAGTATATATAGTGTGCGATCTATCACAAGAGCCAACTCGTCAACGAAATCAAATGTAAGTACCTACCTTTGAGAAAGAAATCACTGATGTTGAAACCACTTCAGCATTGTAAAACCACATTTACTTAATGATTATTAACTTGCCGCTTTCAGATTCAAGATGAAATTCTTCCTGGCTATCGCTCTTGTCGCCACCGTGGCTTCGGCCGCCTACATCAAGCCCACCGCTGTGAGCGGTGAGCTGGCCGAGATCCAGGAGATCGTCGCCGCCATCAACAGCCCCAGCACCAACCCCGCCACCGCCGCCGCCCTCGAACAGATGCTCCTCGATGTCCTCGGAGTCCAGCCCGAGCCCGTCGCCGTCGGCCCCGCCGTCATTGGAGGTGAACCCATTGCTGTTGGACCTGCCATCGTCCCCGAAGTCATCGTACCTCAGCCCATTGCCGTTGGACCCGCCTTCGTTGACGTTGAGCCCCTGCCCGTTGACACGCCTGTCGCCGCTCCCTCCCCTGTGGTCATCGGTGAAATTCCCGAAGGCAGCAGCGCTCCCCTGGTCCAGATCATCCTAAACATCAACCAGGCCGCCGTCGAGTCCACCCCCGCTGGAGTCGCCCCCTCTCCCGCCGTCGTCCCTGAGGCTGTCGAGGTCTCCCCCGTCCAGGTTGTTGAGACCGCCCCCGTCCAGGTTGTTGAGACCGCCCCCGTCCAGGTTGTCGAGGCCGCCCCCGTCCAGGTTGTGGAAACCGCCCCCGTCCAGGCTGAGCCCGTGCAGGTCATCGAGGCCGCCCCCGTCCCCGTGGAGCCCGTCGTCATCGGCACCCCCGTGCTCCCCTCCCCCGCTGTGGTCCTCCCTGAGGAACTCAACTAAGAAGTTAAGAACTGATCTACTGATCTCGAATTTATTGTATCGATAAAATGTTTTTTTCTACACGTGATACAAAATAAGAGATTTTCGAACCTAAACAATATGTTTTTATTTATTGCACCTTTTAAGTAAGTATATACAACTTTCTGAATAAGTAGGTAAGTATGTATCTGTTGAATGAGTGAGTTTGATTGATGACAGTGGTAATAACATTGTTTAACATATTAACTACCTATACATAAGTACAATTTTATTAGTTTTGGGGTGTTTCACGTACCTACCCATGTTTGTTTTTATACCACTAAGGTGGCAAACAAGCATACGGCTCGCCTGATGGTTAGCGGTTACCGTAGCCTATGGACGCAACTTCTTCGAGGTTTATAGAGGATTCACTGCGCCGACAGCTTAACGAAATATTCCTCTTGCTGCCAGCGCAGCCCATCCCTAGAAGGAGCTCTAGCAACCTTACTCACTGCAGGAACACAACACACATTAAAGTGTGTTTATTTGGCTGCAGTTTTCTGTAAGGTACTTCCCCAGATGGGCTGCTCCAGATTTGAGCCATAAATGGCTGTGCTCTACCTCTCTTGAATTTCATAGAAAATTTTAAAAGCATCATCAATGGAATTAACACTAACTACTAAACTAATATTATAGTCCACTACATCCATACATAACTATGTCAGACAGGGCTTGATACAGAAAGCGGTACTCCTAGATAAATATATCTAGGGACATTTTTACACAGCACCATCTAGTCCCAAACTAAGCAGAGCTTGTACTATGGGTACTAGACAATTGATATAATACTTATATTTATTTTTTTGTAAATATACACTTATAATATATAAGAAACACCCAGACAAACACAAACACCTAAGTTCGTAAATCATCACATAAATGTTTGTGTCTTGTGGGAATCGTACCCACGACCTCGTGATCAGCAGTCCGGTACTCGAACCACTAGACCACAGACGTCGTCTAATACGATAATAAATAAATAATAAATAGATACGGTATGTATTGTTAGGAGGTTCCTATCCCTGGAGTCCTGACCACCGGTAGCTTGGACACTGTTCCCGATACTGGTGGGCTACTATTTTTTTATATTTTTAAATGTTTTTTTTTGTTTTTGTATTTTCAGTAAAATATTTAAAAATGTATAAAAGTATGTAAAAATATAAATATATGGAATAATAATAAGTTTATTAGCAACCAAATATTACAAACAATTAATGAGCCCTGCCTCCTGAACTAAGTAGAAACCTGTATCTCAGGAGACAGACTATGTCGGTTACTTGTAGATTAAATTATTTTGGTTTGAGATTTAAGCATTGTCACGCCGTATAAAATATGATAAACAGACTGCAACATTGATAAAAAGTTCATTCATTTTGATTGTATAAAGTAGTGTTTACCAACTGAGTATGAGTATTTTATTCTTAGTGGACAGGAGATATTTATAATAATCAATCTATATACTTACTGCCCCACTGCTAGGCACGGGTCTCCTCTACGCTAGCCTCCACGCTAGCCTAATGCGGGTTGGCAGACTTCACATGCCGTCAAGAAAATCTCTCAGGCATGCAGGTTTCCTCACGATGTTTTCCTTCACCGTTAAAGCCAGTGATAATTATGCACATGATTTCGAAAAGTCAGAGGTGCATACCTTGTATTTGAACTCGAGACCTTTGACTTGGCAGTCCAGTGGTCATACCCCTTTTTTTTGCGTCTGGAATTGCTTTATGCACCGTCACGCCGCCCTGGGGATGGCGGCGCGGTGTGTGGGACTCCATCCTGAAAGGACGTATACCCACTAAAACCAGACGGGTGTTCGCCTCATCACCATTCAGCCGGGGTGCGGGAACGTGTTGACATTCTTCCGCGACCCCGGCGGTGACGGGCCGCCTATGCGGCCCCCGGCTCTTTTGGGAAGTTTCGTAAGGTGTGCACCCTCTTCTCCTACCAATCCACTGAGTGGGACGCGGCACACTCCGACCGCATCACCTACTCGGGCCTAGTGCTGGGCGACAGACTTAGTGGTCATACCCCTAGGCTATCACTGCTATTTATAATATTCTTTATTTTGGTAAGTAGGTGACTTTAGGAATTTCCCTTGCAATGCGAAGTCGTCAGTTTCGATTTTGAATCATAGCACGCGCCTCTGACTTTTCGTAGATACCTAATCAGTAAAGTAATTAAACTCATTTTGTATTACCTACTCGCTCGATGGCATGTGAGGTCTGTCTATCTGACTAGGCCAGCGTTGTGGACATCATCCAGGGTCAGATTTGGGTAAGCGCAGACGGGGCTACTGCTCCAGTGGAGCTTTCACAATAGAGCGGCCAATAGAGATAAAAAACTATCCAAAATTCGTATCAGCATCTTTTACGTTTTTTTTCCAAACAGTCTTTTTTAACGACAGTACTTGCACAAATAATTCATAATTATTCCCACGCACAGCAGTAGCAAAACTAAGGGTCGATGATGAATTGGAATGTAAACGAAACATTAAATAATGAGATGAGATAAAAATACAAAAAGTTACAGAAAGTTTCAGAGATTGCAAATTGCGATGTGATTGCCACGTGGGTTGCTCTGTTACTGGTATCCGCTTTAGTTTTAACAGCAAGAGGCTACGGAATCCTTTTCGCCGGAATCAGAACTAAGTATATAAAAGGCACCCAAATAATTGCTATAATCGGTAACGTCTATCGATTACTAAACTCTTGGTAGAACTATAGGTGATCCAGTGCTGCAATGAGGTCCTCCGTGAAGGTATCTGACTGAGTTGGAAAGGGTGTTTATTATTAGGGGCGATTTTAGGCTTCACGCAAAAGGAAGGCTACCTCATTTTACAGAAAATCCAAAGAAGAGCGTAATTGTCTAAAAAAAAAATAACCTCACAGATTTCTTAATTTATTTATATTACATATATTATGTATAAATTTATATCAGCATTCAGTAGACCAATTAAATGATCCTATTGAATCCATTTGATGCAGACATGCAATTATAAGTGAAAAAAATTGCACTGATCCGTTACAAACATTAATATGGAAACATTTTAAAAAACTTTTTAAAAGGAACTGTAGCTTTTTTCAATGGTTATTTCCAATTGTATTTGTCAAAAAATGAATATGATTACGGTTTTATGTAATCGTTACAATCAAATACATTGTATATTTTGTTTAATAAAATTGTGCCGACTCATATGTTTCTTTGACTTATTATTATCTGATAACTTAACATCTTGACCATAATAAAATATAACCAGCCTTATATTTTATCTTTTTTACTTGAAAAGCTTTTTGTTATGATTAGACCTAGAAGTGTGGCCAAAATCGTTCTGATATTTTTTCAAACGTTGCTAGATTACTTTGACAGGACATTTTACAACCTTTTCTAAGGAAAGTTTTGGTATTTACATTGATTCTGTGGAGGGACGAGGTGTGTTGTCCCTCGCACCAAAAGGAGGATCCTCCAACCAGGCGGGTGTTTATGCCTGGCGGGCCACTGCCCGACGGTTGATGTCGGGCGGTTGTATATATACAAGTTGCTCGGTAAACTTCAATACCATTGTTTGATAAGAAATTCATTATTAAAGTATGCTTATTTTTATCTCTCCTGGGCGTGACCGGGCGTCTCCTGGGAGAGACAACTGACCCGTCAGTTCTCTCTATGAGAGAAGGATTACGTGCAAAACACGTGACGGTGGTCTAATGCGAGTTGGCAGACTTGACATGCCACCGAGAAATTCTTTTAGGCATGCAGGTTTCCTCATGATGTTTTTCTTCTCCGTTAAAACGAGTCATAATTACGCACATGATTTCGACGAGTCAGTGAACTCGAGACCTTTGACTTGGCAGTCATATCACTAGAGTATCACTGCTTTTATCTTTATAGCTTATCTTAAATCAATGTACTTATTACAATTTAAATACCCAATTTTTTAACTAGACATGATCTGAGGAGGCAGCTTAAAACGTCTGATTTGGATAAATAACTCAAAATTGAGTTGAGCACCATCTTCATTTTATTGTAGGTATATCAAACATTCAATGCTTAAAATGGAAGGACCCCAATATCTCTGTTAGAACCCCCTTAGTGGTGATATTTCATATTTGCAGATTTCTAGAACACGTTGCCCGGTTGCACGTGACCTGCCCACAGAGGTCATTCGAGTGCAAAACTTACCAGCTCAAGACAAAACTAATCCTGAAGCGATAATTAATTATCAATTTGAATTATCTACGATAATAACCAATATAAATAGTATACGAAAACTGAAGAAGGCAAGTTGTCTTCGACACGCATCTCATAATGTAAGTACTGTGATGCCAAAGCCTAAGTTAATTAGTTTTACAAATAAATCCAGTGAATAAAAATATTCCTATCTGAACTGTAATGTCTCCATCTCATATATAAACCGCTGTTCTTTAACATTATGTCTCCTTATACTGTCTACTTATCTCTAGATGAAATTCTTCGCTGCCATCGCCCTCATCGCCACCGTGGCTTCGGCCGCCTACATCAAGCCCACCGCTGTGAGCGGTGAGCTGGCCGAGATCCAGGAGATCGTCGCCGCCATCAACAGCCCCAGCACCAACCCCGCCACCGCCGCCGCCCTCGAACAGATGCTCCTCGATGTCCTCGGTGTCCAGCCCGAGCCCGTCGCCGTCGGCCCCGCCGTCATCGGAGGTGAACCCATCGCTGTTGGACCCGCCATCGTCCCCGAAGTCATCGTACCTCAGCCCATTGCCGTTGGACCCGCCTTCGTTGACGTTGAGCCCCTGCCCGTTGACACACCTGTCGCCGCTCCCTCCCCTGTGGTCATCGGTGACATTGCCGAAGGCAGCAGCGCTCCCCTGGTCCAGATCATCCTGAACATCAACCAGGCCGCCGTCGAGTCCACCCCCGCTGGAGTCGCTCCCTCTCCCGCCGTCATCCCTGAGGCTGTCGAGGTCTCCCCCGTGCAGGTAGTTGAGACCGCCCCCGTCCAGGTTGTTGAGACCGCCCCCGTCCAGGTTGTCGAGGCCGCCCCCGTCCAGGTTGTGGAAACCGCCCCCGTCCAGGCTGAGCCCGTGCAGGTCATCGAGGCCGCCCCCGTCGCCGTGGAGCCCGTTGTCATCGGCACCCCCGTGCTCCCCTCCCCCGCCGTCGTGCTCCCCGAACAACTCAACTAAGAACTGATTTACTGATCTCGAAATTATTGTATCGATATAATGTTTTTTTCTACACGTGACACAATATAAAGAGATTAAATACTGCATACATTTTTAAGTTTATTGTGATATTCGAATAAAATTTTCATTTTTGTTATTTGAATATTTTTATTTCCTTTCAACATAACATTTTTTTTAACAAATTAAAAAACTATTGACACTTGTCTAGTTAGTCTTATAGGTACTAATCTTGTAAGGATTTTCATGTTTGTGTTTCTAATTACATTAGGTTTTCTTTCAATCATTAGAATACTTTTACATTTATCACGACTACTGGTCTACTGAGATAATATATGATATGGAAGGCTGTTCCCAAAACCACTGACACTAGAAGAAGAGAAATGAGAGTCTGGTGCAACAAATTAATGTAATTAACTACATCTCCAACAAAAAAACGTGAGGGATAGACAATGGGAACTAATCCGATACAGCCAGTAAATATTTTACACCGGGGCGGCTAGGCGACGCAAAGATGGGGTGGATGAGAATTGAATATCGTTTTGCAAAGTAATAAATACTGTATTAATGCAACAATAAATTTCAATGTTGGACCTATGTATTTATAAGGCAAGTAATTTGATTATTTTGAATAATGTCCACATGAAAAGTGGTTGCAGTCATGGCCAGACATGGCGAATATGTTATGAATTATTGCGTGTTTAAGTAGTTAATAGTATTATATCTTTCGTTATTAAATTAATGAGACAATTATGATGTTATCAATTACAGAAAGCCACACTTACACAAACACATCATTATGCCTATATTCCTTGAAGGGCAAGCTAGATGTGTACCAAATTACCAATGTATAGCCATAGTTTACCAGTATGTTGAGTTCCAAGTAATAGTAGGGGACGAGTTATTACTGAGAATTCCACAGAAAAACCTAATAACACTTCGCTTGACCGGGGTATCGAACCCAGGGACACTAGACTAACGAGGCAGTAAAGCCACACGATCTAAGCCAAAAACGTGACCTAAAAAGACAACGATGTTTTAGAGTTCTAGCCCTTTAAACATCTCTTCTGATAACGTGGGCACAAACAAGTGGTCTCTCCAATTGTAAACAATCGCAGGCGCTTCGTCTCTGTCATATTATATCAGTCAGCCTGACAGACAAAGAAATTAATATAATTTTAATAATAATTATTAATAATAATTAATAAGAAATTAATATAATTTTAATAATTTTAATAATTATATTAATAATTATGATTAATTATGAATAATAACATTTTCGATCCCGATTTCATTTGATTATTATTAATAAATTATTAATAAAAAAAATATATTATTAATAATAATTATTAATCATTATTGATAATCGCATTGGGTGTAAACCTGTCATGATAGTGTTAGATTGTAAATAAATAAATAAATGTTTGTATGTAAATCTCTGTACAGGGGCGTATTCCTTATAAATCAAAGGAGGCAAAATCTAGGGAGCGGCAAAACTTGGTATATTATATTTATAGTAAAAATGTTTATTTTTACTACACATTGTTCATTGTTACTCCCGATTATGACAATAGCTATAGGTAAGATAAGTAGGTATCTAAAGACACCGATTGGGTCAATTTGATTAGTTACAGTTGTTTTTTTTTTACTTTAATTTAATTTAAGTCAAAAATAAGTTTAGTTATGAACCAGGGGGCGACAATCTTCCATAGGATTTTTTGTGAAAATCCTCATGGAACCCCACCACCTGGGAAGTCGGCAGGGTATGTCAGACTCATACCAACTAAAAACCGCACTTGCCCGTCCTGAAATCCGTACCCACCAACTTCTAAACCGTTTAGTGAACTCTTTGGTACCTATCTAAATCTTCCCCACTGTGATAACGCAACATAATTATTGACGCATGTACCTACTCCGGAAGAAAGAATTAGTGAGAGTGCAATATAATTTATTATCTCAAGGAATATGTCGAAGCCGTTTTGCTAATCCTTAATACTCAAGCTTATAATTTCAATGTCTTACTAGATAATAATAATAAAATAATAAATATATCTAGTAAGACAACATGCTATGCAAAAAAAATCTTTACTATTTACTACTTACTATATATTTCTGTACAATATGGCGGCTCGGAGTATAAGGCAAGTCGCTGCGCAGCCAGTAATGAATTATTGTGACAGCGGGGGTGAAAGGTGCAGTACTGCGCAGCAAGTAGCTAACTTCCGAGCCGCCATTAAGTTTGAATCGTACTGTACAATAGATTAATTGATTGATAAATGATTGAACTCCCGCGATCACAACCTACCTCATGTGACGTTGACCACACCTCACACGACTACACCTCAGGTGACCACACCTCACCTCCGTGACCATACCACATCTCACCACATGTGATCAAACCTCATCTCGCGTGACCAACATCGCCTCATGTCTTGCACTTAGAACCACTGTCCACTAGGCTTACCTAAGCGCGACGCTACACACAATTCAGTAGCAGATCGGAGTTTAGATTTGTACTCTGTTTAAGGCAATAGGCTCCCCTTTCACATGGAACATTAGACTAAACATATCGGCGAATTGTTAGTGTACTACTTACATTAGTACTTACCCTTCGGAGAATACAGGCGTGATGGTGTGTTGTTTAGTAATTCATCTAAGACCTAACCTAACAGTGGTAAATGTTGTGTATACCTGTAATTGGCTTATGTATCAAACCTTTTCTCTTCCTCCTAGCCTTTTCCGAACCATGTTGGGGTCAGCTTCCAGTCTAACCAGGATGTGGCTGAATATCAGTATTTTACACGGAGCGACTGCTATCAGACCTCCGCAACCCATTTTTTGGGCAATACCGATATTCGAAGGAAAGATTGGTTGTCAGGCTTTCTCAGGCTTTGTCAGGGTTTCTGACTACCACAGACCGACGGCTTTATATCTTTCTTTGTATCAGACCTTGTCTATTGATGCCTATGTACGCTGTAAGTTGGTGTACCTATTTAATTAAATAAATAAATAAACACGCTTTTCGTGCGAATACGGAAGTGGATTTCACTGGATTTAGCGATAAATCTAGATAATGATAAGATACAATAAATTTGATTGCACAACATACAAAGTTTACAAAAACTTTGACGTTTTATCATTTTTAGGGGAGCTAACATGCATACTGCGACTTAATTTTGTCGTCACATTCTCCTGCCATTGTTTCGGCACGAGATAAGTGATGACAAAATGATTAGCTTAGAATGTGTCTATTAAGTCGACTAGAATTATCAGCGTTTTCAGGCTTCTGACTACTTTTTACTTCTTTTTCTTCCATACTTCAACCCGGACAATAAATGTTACTGCGTCATATCAAGCCGTGCCGAGGAGCCAATGGGGATCGACTCCATCCTTCAGCAGCGACAGCAGCGGCCCCACCATCGGGCTACTCCGCCGGCACACTCACTCCCCGTTACCGAACCGCGCACACGCATCGGTCGTTTTCCCTTTTACTTGCGCTTATCGATTATACAGTCTTTTACCAAAGTATAGCAGTTTTATTCACTAGTCGAGACCCCCAGCACACAACTGGAGCGTGACAGTCAAACAACTATCAATGATGCACCCCTTTTTTTATAACTACCGGGCTCGATGAGTTTATAATGCCACCCATCCAAACATACCCATAAGCTTTGCAGTCATAATCACGACTGCTACGTTTGAGGTCCTGGGTTCAATTACCAATGCCTCGACCACGAGTTTGTCTCACTAAGCTTGCTAGCGCCGCCGTCAAATATTTGTATGGAATACCCTGGCAGTGCCTCTAGCGGTTACGTAAGGAACTAAAACTTCTACGAGATTATAGCGTTTCGATGCGTAATAAACCTATCGAAAGCAATTCGAAAGGGCTCATGGTTGAGGTACTAGTCAAGCAAAGAGTCTTCTATGAAATTCTTAGTAGCAGCTCGGAGTTTGGCTTTGTGCCCGGTTAATGGCAATAGACTCGTCCCCTATTCCATGGGACCAAAACATATCTGACAGGTAAACTGTAGAATAGCGACGCCATATTTTTTTATGAAAATAGCCTCCTTAGTCCGATTTGAAAAATTCTTTCAGTGTTTGTATATTACCTGTTATCGAGTAAAGTTATTATAGGCTTTAATCATACTATCACGCTACGACCAATAGGCGCGGAGTATCAATGAAAAATTCTGCAAAATACGGCGATTTTTTTTATAATATAAGGGCCACCCGCACAAAGCCGGGACGGGCCGCTAGTTCATAAAATATGATACGGAATTCAAAGGTACAACGCACCATCATTATCAGATATCAATAATACACCTATTGATATCGGGGTTATAAAACAAAGTTTATTTATTACACGGCAATATAGCCGACGTTAAACCCAGTTAAGTCGGCAGGCGCCGTAAACTAATATCAACTTAAAACAATAAATTTTGATTAGTCTACTGTGACGTCCCGGTTGACAAAAACGTGATCGGGTTCTTTGGGGTTTTCTTTAACCTGCATGGACATCACTACCAAGTAAAGCGATGGCCGAAAAGATAACTATTAATAAGACTCACCATATTGACAATATTTGCTTGATGTATTATAATTTAAAGCTATCTATCGATGTTATTGCTGGTATGCCAAGGCATGAATTATACACCTACCCTAAAGGAACACCTACAATAGGTATCGTAAATTTTAAATCAGGCGCCCACAAAATGGCAGTTACGTTTGTACCTTTTAAAAGTCGTACTGAGTGATAATTGATAGCCATCAAATTATCTGCCAAAAGAGATCCGCTGCTAAACAAAGGCCTCATCCAATGACTTCCACAAGTGGTACTTCCAACGACTTCCGATGAGGCGACCTTTATCAATTCGACTGTCCATCAAATTCAAATATTTTATTTTAATTAGACCATATAAATAGGTACTTTCGAAAAGTCAAACTAGTTGCATCTCATTGAAGGCCACTCCACACGTCCTTTTCACGGAATTACCTTGGTAAGTATGTAGCTATGCACCTTTCAAAGTAGCTGATTATTATATCTCATGCAGTGAAGAATAACATCCTAGGTGTGCAAGTTTTGCACACCTCAAACCTCATTGGCTCAAACCTCACTTGTATGACAAAGCACCTCTCCTGTTAAGAGACCCGACTTCTAATTTTTATAGGGTCCAACCCTGTTTGAATTACAAATTTAGGCAAACGAACGAACGAGGAACGACGTATCTAATCGCGTCGTAACCATGCCTACGCCAAAGTTGCGACCCAAGAGAATGCATATGAGAGTTTTTATTTTTATTTATATTAAAGAGAATCAACAAAAAAAAAAAAAAAAAAATTTAGGCAAACTGGTCATCAAAATCATAACTCACATGTGACATTTTTACAGTACGATTCAAGCTTCGAAAGTTAGTTACACGCTGCGCAGTACCTCTCACCCCGCTGTCACATAAATTCGTTACTGCGCAGCGGCTCGCCTCACGTTCCGAGCCGCCATTAAGTTTGAATCGAATTACATTTGTAAATAATGTAATAACGTAGAAATATGTGCAATGAAGACGGATGTACACGTCATGGGCTGGTTGTAAAAAGTGTCATAAATGATGCTAGAATAACGAAAACTTATCGAAGTGTAAGATAATTTTATCTTTTAACCACCAAAACGCGATTTGATAAGGCTTTCATATAAAATAACACGAATTTCAATCAAATATCATACTGTATTTGACAAGTAAACCTAACACAAGTTAGTATTAACTATTAAATACTTTAAATAACCCTAATTTATTTAATGTAGTCAACCATAAACTTTTTTTTTGAATTGCTCCTTGCACAAAAGTATTGATCTTCGTGTTTTGTGTCCAGATTTACTTAAATTTTTATATTTTAATTTACAGATATGAAATTCCTATTAACTGTTGCTGCCGTCATCGCCGTGGCTGTCGCTGTGCCCACACAGCGCAGTTTGGTGACTCCTGGAGCCGCTGGCGCCGCCCCCATAGTCATCCCCGGAGCTGCCGGAGCTGCCCCAGTCGTCATTCCCGGAGCTGCTGGTGCCGCCCCCGTCGTCGCCCCTGAGCCCATCGCTATCGGACCCGCTATCATTGACTCTTTCGAGCCCATCGCTGTTGGACCCGCCATCATCGACTCCTTCGAGCCCATCGCTATCGGACCTGCCATCGTTGAATCTTTCGAGCCCATCTCCGTTGGACCCGCTATCGTCGAAACCCCTATTGTCCCCTCTCCCGTGGTCGTTGGCCCCATCGCCCCAGGTGCGCCCGCTCCTCTGGTCCAGATCATCCTGAACATCAACCAGGCTGCCGCCGCCGAGTCCACCCCCGCTGGAGTCGCTCCCTCTCCCGCCGTCGTCCCTGAGGCTGTTGAGGTCTCCCCCGTCCAGGTTGTTGAGACCGCCCCCGTCCAGGTTGTTGAGACCGCCCCCGTCCAGGTTGTCGAGGCTGCCCCCGTCCAGGTTGTGGAAACCGCCCCCGTCCAGGCTGAGCCCGTGCAGGTCATCGAGGCCGCTCCCGTCCCCGTGGAGCCCGTCGTCATCGGCACCCCCGTGCTCCCCTCCCCCGCTGTGGTCCTCCCTGAGGAACTCAACTAAACTTTCCTATTATTAATTTTTTAACAATGTGATTACTAAAACGTATTTATACGAAATGACATTATGTGGACTTTCTAATGTTAACTTGAAACGCTTGTATGTCCGATAAAAGATTAAATGCTGAGTTATTTCTTATGTATGACTACTTCATTTATCACATTCCTACAAATGAATCTACTCTTAGTAAGACCGTCATCAACTCTGGTCTTGTCAGAAATTTGTGAAATGTTATTATAACATTATCATTACTAAATACTCACCTGCCAAGCAATTTTACGTGAACTTACTAGTAAAGAGGTGATAAAACAGGTCCTGAGTCTACCTAGTTGTTAGTCTTTGACTTAAAATTTGTAAAAGCTTCGTTAGGTGCCTACTACATATATTTATTCATTTATAACACAATAATTATAATAATGTACCATGTTTATAATTAGGTATAGTTCGCGGCACGTAAAGTTGAACCAAAACTACTCCGTTAGAATTTGGGAGAAAGATTTCGCAGAGCATTTGCGTGCAAAATGTATTTAAAATCGACTACTGCGCATCCGCCATTTTCATTTCTTATTATAATAAATAATGGAACTTGAGTAACTCAAGTACCTACACGTTATTCAAAATTTTACCTGAAATGTAAGCGTGGTATAAATTTTGTAATGGGCAAAATTTACTTTTATTTTTGTGTGTGAGAGAACCTGATCGAGACTAAAGTTGCGTTTCCACCACACCAGAGATGTGCGAGTAAGCTGAGCGGTGAACGAGAAAAAAATTTACCAATCGGATGCGTTTAAAACAGAAGCAAACGCAGCCTATTGGTGGAATTTCTCCTCGCGAACCGCTCAGGGCCGCCGCTCATCGCGAATTTTTCGTGGCTTTGGGGTAATGGAGTGGAGACACAGCCAAAGCTTCCGATATTTATATACTGCGCTAGTTTCCTGGTTCTCTAGATACAAGCTACAAGCAGTAGTTTCTTCATCAACTGCTGCCGTAGCCCCCCAAAGCAGTTGATAAAGGTAACACGTGTGTCTGAGCGTGATTTAGGACCCTACGTCCTTCTAGACACTTTCGCTACCCAAAAAGACCCTCATAAATAATAATTTGTGACAAGGGATGTGGGCCTTATAAAGTTATTTATAACACCGCTGGGCACTGCTAGTTATATCTCTGCCCTTTGGTGCTATCCGCGTTTATCTATTAATTCCCAATCTTGTGGGAAAACACCCTAAAATCCTGTCTTAGCACGTAGGCATCCCGACGTCATAATAACTATCTGTGCGCCAAATTTCATCCCAATCCGTTCAGTGTCTCTCAGTGTTGGGTTTCCGATCAGTCAGCCAGTCAGTCAGTCTATATATATACGCATGTATATACCTATATGTATATATATACTAATCAACAATACGTTCCTTAGTTAATTTTTATTGTTACTTATTCACAAACAAATGCTAAATATCTTCTTGCCCGAATATTCTGGCAATCGCAATTATATTCGGGCAGGATTATTAAAAAAATTTGGACATGAGTAAATAAAATAGTATTTACTTATTATCATTATGTATTTAGTAAATATTTTATGTATTTACTACTACATACAATATTTACTAGGTTTGATGCCTTTGCTGGCCTGTGACTCTTAAAAATAGGTAAAGAGACTCACAAAATATTCACCAAGGAAATTTATCTATGTAAGTACAACATATTTACAAAGACAAGTACCTAATCGTCCTTAAAAATTAAATTGTGTTAGTGTGTGTGTGTGTGTGTGAATGTCAATAGTGTTTTAGTCATCTACATATACTTACTAATATTATAAACCTGAAGGCTTTGTTTGTTTGGTTGAACGCGCTAAGCGTAGAAACTACTGGTTTCATTTCAAAAATTCTTTCAGTGTTAGATAGCCCGTTTATCGAGGAAGCCTATAGACTGTATATCATCACGCTACGCTACAATAGGAGTGGAGTATCAATTAAAAATGTTGCGAAAAGGGGGAAAATATTCAACAACTACGGGAACTATTCAAAAAGTTCTAAGCACTTTTTTTTTTTGACGGATGTATATTCTAGCTCAGGAGCTTTTGAATCTTGGCAGGCTTGGGTTCTAAGCACGTTGTCCCTCCTTATAATATATCCTTGTCTCCAATAACCCGATAAATTAATTATATTTGACATGTCGGGCCCTTTGGTTTGTAGGACTTCGGGCTATGAAGTAAATGGCTACAACATTTTTTTAAAAACGACATAATGATGTAACTAGTCAAAAATAAATAATACAAAACAAAATATTTACATTTTCAGATCTTATTTATTTCTTTGTTTGTTTTAGGACATACAAGTGTTTCAAGGTGTTGGTAGAAAGTCCACGAAATGTATTATCAAACAACTATAGATGTTAATTTAGTCATTCGCAGTGGCTTCGTCAAGTTGGTAAACGTTTAGTTGAGCTCCTCAGGGAGGACGATGGCGGGAGACGGCAACACGGGGGTGCCGATCACGACGGGCTCAACGGGCACGGGGGCGGCCTCGATGACCTGCACGGGCTCAGCGGGGACGGGGGCAGCCTCGATCACTTGGACGGGGGCGGCCTCAACGACCTGGACGGGGGCGACCTCGACAACCTGCACGGGCTCAGCGGCGGACTCTACAACAGAGACGGGCTCAGGCTGGGGAGCGAGCTCACCCACGACGACGGGACCGACGGCGATGGGGTTAGCCTCAGCGGCTTCCTGGTTGATGTTCAGGATGATCTGAACCAGGGGAGTGGGTGCACCTGGGGCGATGGGGCCAACGACCACGGGAGAGGGCACAATAGGGGTGTCCACGATAGCGGGTCCAACAACCACGGGAGAGGGCACAATAGGGGTTTCGACGATAACGGGTCCAACGGAGATGGGCTCGAGAGATCCGACGATGGCAGGTCCGATAGCGATGGGCTCGAAGGAGTCGACGATAGCAGGTCCAACAGCGATGGGCTCGAAGGAGTCAATGATAGCGGGTCCGATAGCGATGGGCTCAGGGGCGACGACGGGGGCGGCTCCAGCAGCTCCGGGGATGACAACTGGGGCAGCTCCGGCGGCTCCTGGAGTGACGATGGGGGCAGCACCGGCGGCTCCAGGAGTGACCAGACCGCGCTGTGTGGGCACAGCGACGGCCACGGCGATGACGGCAGCAACAGACAGCAGGAATTTCATATCTGAAAACACGTTATATTTAATTTACGTGTAATAAAAATATTAAAAAATATTCCTAAGCAAATAATTATGAATTCGAGAGGAGAAGAGATTGTGAGGTTTACAAAATACAAAACTTAATATTAATTTACTTACTTTGCTGCTTGTTTATAGCTGCAAGATACAAAGTATCTATAATTTTCTATTGAGCTTCACGGCATTTTATACGGAAATTTTATCAGACAAGATGATAAAAATATAGGCAAGGGATTATGTTTTATATGACTAAGATAAAAGGTAACAAACTTCGACTTTTTAATAGTTCTTACATACTGTTAGATATTATTATTGTATCGTCGTACCACTAGTGTGCACTTTAGGTAGAAAGGAGCGCACGTCCCGCGCACGCCGTGTGCTATGTATGTGTGCGTAACAAGTATTATTCCCTAAATTTCCTACTAATAAAATAATTTTGTATGCAAATGACTCGCGGTTTGATTGCATGTGTCCCGCTCTCTCCTCAAATACTCAACACATACCTACTTTACTTATTTATTTAAAACATTATTTAGAATTGGTTTTTTTACCCGTTTATTACCTATAACACGAAATTCTTTGCTATTCCACCACTAGAAAACTACGAAGAGGAAGACTAGACTTAGGGCCTGTTTGACCACCTCTAGATAGCCGCTAACTGACGGATAAATAAAAAAATGAAAAAAATATACATACAATTATCTGCCATCTAATTTAACAGGAACTTATTAGTAAACTGTGATACAGGCCCTTTATGACATCAGTACCTAAACTGTTTCTCTAAAGAACAATTTATCCCATTTTTTTTTAATATTTCTTGGGACATTTTCCCACAGCACCATCTAGTTCCAAACTAAGCAGAGCTTGTACTATGGGTACTAGACAATGGATATAATACTTATATACTTTTTTTTTGTAAATACATACTACCTATATACAGGGTGGGCAGAAAATCGTGGATCAAACGAAACAGGGCGATAGTTGGGGTTATTTGCAGCAAAAAATATTTCTGGGGCAGAGCTCTAACTTGATTTCCTTAAAAGTTATAAGTAACTATTTGAGTGTTTTCTGAAGAAAATACCAAAATTAGTAGTAAACAGGCAATTGAACTAAAATGGGTACCTATTTTAAAACAATAAATGGTATCTAGTTGTTTCTAGGAAATGTATCATCACTACAAAAGTGCTTTTATGATAAGAGGTGCCAAGATTTATGAGTATTGGAACTGTTTTCAATACCTTTTAAGTTTCACGAAAAACTATTTGTAACTTTAGAACGTTAGGTACTGTAGAAAAAATATGTACTACCCAAAAATGACCCTGTAGTAGAAAAACTGTCCTATTTAATGAGGATTAAAACGAGGTATAAACACATAGCTGTTGGTAGCTAAATTATTACGTTATGTTCATTTTTTCATAGCAAGGTCAAAATAAAGTAAATCAGAGAATAGTCAAACATCGGTTAAATCTGACTGTAGAATTTATTTCATGAGTCCTTGTGGGAATCGAACCCACGACCTCGTGATCAGCAGTCCGGTATTCAAACCACTAGACCACAGACGTCCTCTTGAACTTAATTACTCTTGAACTACATAATATACCATTGTATATTTCCCGAACGGTTATCCAGTCTCCTGGGGAGTACTAAAGTACACCCGCAGTTCACCGGTAAGAAGAATCAGAAGCGCGTCTATTGCCATTAACCGGGCACAAATCTAAACTCCGACCTCCTACTGACAATAACACAGAAAAACCCATTAACACTGGACCTGGGAGTCTTAGGCTGAGATTCAGAGAAGAAACTTAGCGTGACCTTACGCTTCCGTATGTCAAATTGTCATACAAATTTGACATACGGAAGCATGACATACGGAGGCGCCTACTCAGCTGATATAACTCTGATTTAGGCACAAATTAATCAGCTGTTAGCTATAATAATGTAACTAGTTGCACTGTATCAGCGTTATTGGAGCATTATTAAAGGTAACAGTCGCCCCAAGAGCTGAATAGTGACTGATTATCAGGGTATGTGTTACTTTTTATACACCACAAGGGCTAAATAATAGAGAACTTGTTACCTAATTTTCAACACAAAATACACTCCAGGATATTTGTAACTCTTATACGGAGCTGACAATTCACAAGTGCCAAAATTGTGAATAATTTTCACCCTACTATTATACTATTTTGATATGTTTTGTGTGAACCATTTTGTAAAGTGTATGTAGGAAATAGACAAATGTTTATCGATACCTAAGTGAAACATTGTTTTTCCTCCATGTGCATGAAATTCGAATGGGAAAGAGAGTTTATTGTCAAATACTATATAATTTTAGACGAATATTTTCACGCGCTCTCAAAATATTACTGTTTACTTGAAAATTATAGTATAAAATAGGTTTATAATATTATTATAAAAAAATTGTCTTTTTATTTTTCCTTTGTAATTTGATAATAAGCTGTTTACGTATAAAATCATCACATTTTCCCTTCATTTTCCATTCAAATTCTGTTGTTATTTTCGTTAATTAAACAAAAACAAATTGTTGTTATATTGTATACATATGTTATATCTAAAAAATGGCAGACAAGCAATGTGTACTATATTAACCACAATCAAACGGCATGAGCTGTTTAAGTGTCCACTCGTGGCACATGAATCAGGAACGAACTGTTACGAGTGGTTCTTGTGTTACACAAGTCAGCTACAGATTTATGTAAAGCTTGATAGTGGGTAACATGTACGCAAATAACTGCGCCTTTTTTATATTTCCACATATCACAATATCGTAAACGACGCGATTAGCTACTTACCTACGAAGCGCTGAATAAAGAAGTCTTCAAGGTCTTATTTAACGGCACTAGTAAATTAATCGTCAACGATAGTACAAGTATTCAGCTCTCACTGAGATTATGGGTAACATGTGAGCTAATATAGAGCAGTTTCTTTTAATTTAGCATCATATAATGTTCACCCATAGTGATCATGTAGGCTTTACAAGAGCTTTTATACGATTGCGTGTAACAAGCTGATTAACATTACACAAGTTCCACTGTGTGCAGCAAAAGGCATTATATCTTTGTTATTTGAAACCACAGAATAACTGATTACATTATAGTAGTTCACGTGATCTTTCTTAAAATGCAAGTGGTCTAAGGGTACAGTTGTGGTCTTCAATTCAGAATATAGCTTAGTTAAAATCCACAAAAATCCTTTAAATTGCTTAAAGCTGTATAATACTGAACTTGTTACCTATATTAACGCTGCAAGCGTTACAGTGTGGTGTCGTCGTGACGCATAATAACGTTCTTATTCAGGTGAAAGCTCACTTTTTACCTATTGCAGGTCGAGTGTACTGTAATAACTTTTCATAAGTGCTAAAGTTACCGATGTTACCTCTTGTGACATCTTATAATGCAGTTTTGTGCTACTATGTATGCATTAAATTATGTATTTAAAGCTGTTTTCTGTCTTAGGCATATTCGTTTACAATACTGATTATCTGTGAAAACTTGTAATTGGCCGTATTCTGTTATACATTGTGCATTTGATTGTTACTTAGCTGTAAGTTTTCCTAAAATAATAAAATAAATAAAATTCTAGTTGTTGTTCTATAAAAAAAGTAAGGTAGGAAACAAAACAAAATATTTACATTTTCAGATCTTATTTATTTCTTTGTTTGTTTTAGGACATACAAGTGTTTCAAGGTGTTGGTAGAAAGTCCACGAAATGTATTATCAAACAACTATAGATGTTAATTTAGTCATTCGCAGTGGCTTCGTCAAGTTGGTAAACGTTTAGTTGAGCTCCTCAGGGAGGACGATGGCGGGAGACGGCAGCACGGGGGTGCCGATCACGACGGGCTCAACGGGCACGGGGGCGGCCTCGATGACCTGCACGGGCTCCGCGGGGACGGGAGCAGCCTCGATCACTTGGACGGGGGCAGCCTCAACGACCTGGACGGGGGCGACCTCGACAACCTGCACGGGCTCAGCGGCGGACTCTACAACGGAGACGGGCTCAGCGGCGGACTCTACAACGGAGACGGGCTCAGGCTGGGGAGCGAGCTCGCCCACGATGGCGGGACCGACGGCGATGGGGTTGACCTCAGCGACTTCCTGGTTGATGTTCAGGATGATTTGAACCAGGGGAGTGGGCGAACCTGGGGCGATGGGGCCGACGACCACGGGAGAGGGCACGATAGCGGGTCCAACAATCACGGGAGACACAATAGGGGTGTCGACGATAGCGGGTCCAACGGAGATGGGCTCGAAAGATCCGACGATCGCAGGTCCAATAGCGATGGGCTCGAAGGAGTCGATGATGGCGGGTCCAACAGCGATGGGCTCGAAAGAGTCAATGATAGCGGGTCCGATAGCGATGGGCTCAGGGGCGACGACGGGGGCGGCACCAGCAGCTCCGGGGATGACAACTGGGGCAGCTCCGGCGGCTCCTGGGGTGACGATGGGGGCGGCACCGGCGGCTCCAGGAGTGACCAGACCGCGCTGTGTGGGCACAGCGACGGCCACGGCGATGACGGCAGCAACAGACAGCAGGAATTTCATATCTGAAAACACGTTATATTTAATTTACGTGTAATAAAAATATTAAAAAATATTCATAAGCAAATATGAATTCGAGAGAAGAAGAGATTGTGAGGTTTACAAAATACAAAACTTAATATTAATTTACTTACTTTGCTGCTTGTTTATAGCTGCAAGATACAAAGTATCTATGCTTTTCCGTAAAAATTCACGATGTTTTATACAAAATTATTATCAGACAAGATAACATTGTTCATAAGCTTGACTACACTTGATAAAAAAAATCTAAGCCAAACCGTTAGAATGAAAATGAATGAAAAAATATAAAAAAATGTGTGGATAAAGCTGTTGAATTTGATTTGATTGAAATTGAATCCATAATAATTATGCATTCAATCAAATTATACAATTGTACAGTTCTCGTCAAACTTATTGTTGGCACGAGCTAACTTTAACCTGCCCTTAAAAATCGGAGAAAGAAAAATATTAATGATATATGGGTATCTATTTTAGTACTTGTATTTCTTTTTCTTCTTCTTCTTTTCGTGTCAATGGTAAATCAATGTGTCGAGTCAATTTCGTGTCAATAAATAAGATTATTTATAGTGTTCGAGCCCAGTAGGAAGCCACCTTAATTGCGGCATCCGTTGCGTTTATCAAGTCCTCGAATGTGCAGGTGCATGGACACTTCGGGCACTCGAACTTCCTCAACTTCTTTTTTCTGAGAAGCATATATCCTTGGGTATGACCACTGGACTGCCAAGTCAAAGGTCTCGAGTTCAAATCCAAGGCACGCTACTCTGACTTTTCGAAATGATGTCCGTAATTATCAATCGCTTTAACGGTGAAGGAAAACATCGTGAGGAAACCTACATGCCTGAGAGATACTCTCGACAGCATGTGAAGTCTGCCAACCCGCATTAGGCTAGCGTGGTGGACTATGGCCTAACCCCATATACCGAATATGAGTCATATTACAAAATTGATATGGAATTTTACGGGTTTTGAATATGAATTGATGTAGAAGAACTGCTGAATGTAGGCACATTGAGCAATTCCATTGCCATTATAGCCTCCCAGATTTTTTAAAAAGTCGATGTTACTAAATCTTTTTGATCTGATCGTTCCTGGACATCATAAGGAATAGAAGATAGGTAAAATTATAGTTCCTGATTCACCACGTGTCCTATCCACGTTCCTATATCATCCAACGTCGTAAATAAATTCGACAGCAATCATAAATACAAAATGTAGATATCAGCAGTGCCTGCTGTTGCCGGAAAACTTTTAATCCAACCATTGTAAATCATAAGTTGATTACAATTAGATATTGTTTATTATTTTGATAGAACACGTTTTAGTTACTCGTGCAAAATGAAATACTTGAGAAACGATAGCAAAAAAACAAAAAAAGTTTGCTACTAGGAATGCCATAAAAAAACACCTGGAAATCGAAGTTAGGATCTCAGGACTTGATTTGATTTATTTATATGCTGCTGATTCTATCAAACTACTATCTAAGTATGTACTGTCGTGTACCCAATATATGTTATTGTTACAATATACAACATTTGTTTCTTAAAAAAGTAATTTGATTTACTGCTAACAAAGAGTATTTATATAGTCTTTGACTGATAGCAAAGACATTAAGGGGCCTGTTACACCACTTCCTAGTAAGGTCTTGTTAAATTATCCGGCAAATAATTTCATACAAATGTTCCATAATTGAATTTCTCCGGTGGATATTGGCTGTCCAGGGGTGAAAAACAGGCCCTTAATCTGTTTCACTGCTAGAGAAAGGATTTTGAATATACAGCGGTACATTGGTCCAGTAATACAATCTTTATTATTCATATCTAATGACGGATTCATTACTGAAACTGGCCTACATTGATTGATTGGCCCAAAACTAAATAAAATTTTAATTTGGCGGCATTATTTTGAAATGCTCGAGAACTTCGAGATGGAAATTCAGCAGGCCAGCACTGTAAACACAGGGCTAACACTCTTTCTAATGAAATTGCGCCATATACGGCAACGATAAAAGGATTAAAAATGTGCAAACTATCGGGTAATCAGGATTAACTAAATCAGTTATCACCGCGGATGATAAATTTTCATAATAAAAGGTTGTGAATCAGTTCAAAAAACATAATTGTATTTACAAGTACAACAAATAACAAGTGAGTATTAGTTACATTATTTATTTAAATTCCATATATGCCTCTCAGTAATTCAGGATCTTTTGGAAATAATATCCCACTAAAACATTTACTTTACTCTTATACTATCTAATCACACCTATATTTTTATAACAGAAATGAAATTCCTATTAACTGTTGCTGCCGTCATCGCCGTGGCCGTCGCTGTGCCCACACAGCGCGTTCTGGTCACCCCAGGAGCCGCCGGCGCCGCCCCCGTCGTCACCCCTGGAGCTGCCGGAGCTGCCCCAGTTGTCATCCCCGGAGCTGCTGGTGCCGCCCCTGTCGTTGCCCCTGAGCCCATCGCTATCGGACCCGCTATCATTGACTCTTTCGAGCCCATCGCTGTTGGACCCGCCATCATCGACTCCTTCGAGCCCATCGCTATTGGACCCGCTATCGTCGACACCCCTATCGTGCCCTCTCCCGTGATTGTTGGGCCCGCTATCGTGGACACCCCTATCGTGCCCTCTCCCGTGGTCGTTGGCCCCATCGCCCCAGGTGCACCCACTCCCCTGGTTCAGATCATCCTGAACATCAACCAGGAAGCCGCTGAGGCCAACCCCATCGCCGTCGGTCCCGCCGTCGTGGGCGAGCTCGCTCCCCAGCCTGAGCCCGTGTCCGTTGTAGAGTCCGCCGCTGAGCCCGTGCAGGTTGTCGAGGTCGCTCCCGTCCAGGTCGTTGAGGCCGCCCCCGTCCAAGTGATCGAGGCTGCTCCCGTCCCCGCTGAGCCCGTGCAGGTCATCGAGGTCGCCCCCGTCCCCGTTGAGCCCGTCGTGATCGGCACCCCCGTGCTGCCGTCTCCCGCCATCGTCCTCCCCGAGGAACTTAACTAAATATTAAAAAGACTTATCTCTATAGTTCAACACACACTCAGATGATCTGTTAGCACTACATATAATATGTATAATAACAAGTTACCAACTAACAAATAAACACAATAATAAATCAGATCTGCACAATATTGTTTTTCTCTCAACTCCTGTACCTGTATAGAAATCATGCAGGACCCATGCCATCATCATCATTCATCCAATTTACATGGATTTTAATAACGATCACATTTAAAGTGGAATTTCTTCGTCATAGTGTACATTTGTAGTATACATTTTTATATTTTTACTGAAATTCGATTCGATTAACGAAATTTATTTAATAGTTTCACTTAGCTAAAGTACTGAAATACATAAACGCCTCATTGGGTTTTCTGCGATATTCCTATAGCAGCTTGGGGTTTAGATTTTTTCCCGGTTTGATGGCAATAAAAGACCATGTAAACTCGCAAATTACGAAAATAATAGTTCAGAAATGAATGAGATATCATTATCAAGTTATTTTCGCCATAAAAGAATCATTTTAGCTTTTTTGATATGATAACAGGTAGTAACTTTTAGTATATAAGAGTAGGACACGATTGTAATGCTATCTACTTGATCAACGCAATCAACTAAGGTAAGAAAGATACTTCCTACATTTCTTCAACAATCTTAAATAATTTGTTAATGAGAAATACTTTGTTTTATGTTCACGAACGGAATTTAAAGCTATTTTTGTCAATTTTCAGACAAAAATGAAATCCTTCATTGCCTTCGCTGCCCTCGTGGCCCTTGCCGTCGCCAGTCCCGTGGTGAAACCCGTGACCTCGGACAACGCTCAGTTGGAGGCCATCTTGGAGGCCATCCAGAGCCCCAGCACCGACCCCGCCACCGCCGCCCTCTTGGAGCAGCAGCTGCAGGACATCCTTGCCGTCGCCAACCCTGAGCCCATCATCGTCGGACCTGCCATCTTGGAGCCCCACCCCATCGCCGTCGGACCCGCTATCGTCGAGTTCCCCCTCCCTGACGGTGGCGCTGTCTCCGCCCCCGCCCCCGCTCCCGTTGCCACTCCCGTCGTTGTCCCCTCTCCCGTTGTCGTCGGCCCCATCGCCGCTGGTGAGCCCGCTCCCCTGGTTCAACTGATCCTGAATATAAACGGACAGACCGTCACCGGCCCCCTCGTCCCCGGCCCCGTTGTCATGCCCGTCGCCGTCCCTGAGGTGCCCGCTTCGCCCGTCCAGGTCGTCGAGGTCGCTCCTGAGCCCGTCCAAGTGATCGAGGTCGCCCCCGTCCCCGCTGAGCCCGTGCAGGTCATCGAGGCCGCCCCCGTGCCCGTGGAGCCCGTCATCATCGGCACCCCCGTGCTCCCCTCCCCCGCCGTCATCCTCCCCGAGGAACTCAACTAAATTCTAACGAGTGAAAAGTGATTAAATGATATAGTTAATTTGATAAATTTCTTGTTTTTATTATATAAAACTTACCGTTGGAATGTAGATACTGCACCCACAGAGTGCATACTGCGCATGTTACTTCCAAGTTCTCCCACCAATTACAAGCAAATAGGATTTTTACTCGTACTTATAGATATCTGCTAATAAATGGCTATTGACTCGTTAGTCTCATTTTTACTGCTCATTTAAGTCATTAGTCTAGCGGTCGTAAACGCGACTGGTATGCTAAAACTCCTGGGTTTGATTCCCAGGTCGATCAGTCTCGTTAGGTTTTTAGTGAAATGTTTGAGAAATTCTTTTGGGGAACAAACCTTGTATCGGGGATGGGACTTTACAAACATACAATTAACAAACACAAATACAACCACGCTAGAAATAAATGTTCGGTGGATTATACAAAAATATTTGCTTCTGGTCGGAATTGACCCACGACACTGCGCAACGGTAATGGCGAAGCAAACAAAGTTAGCTGTTCCAGAATAAACTTACATCAGATGCTATCTCGATGAAGTAACTAGTGTACCAAACTACGTAATTCTAGACTAGAAGCAAAAAGAAACCGAAGTAGAGGAAAATGCTTTTCCAAAAACCACGCTTTTCTCAATAAAGCGTTCTAAATTCAAACTTCTAACTCAACGCAATAAAAGATAAAATCAATAAATGCCTATTTTAGCCGCATATTGTTATTGATTGTGAAACCAACAGTAGGTAGTTAAATCAAAACTTATTGGGTAAAATCGTCCCATTGACCCTGGAATCTTGAAATTTGGCAAGAAACAAGTCCCTGCAACTTATAGCATCTGATAACACGTACCTATTTTTTTACCAGGGTTGTTTCAATCGACTGAAACAACCCTGGTAAAAAACCCTTTGTTGAAAAAACTAAATAAATTCATACAATTTAAGTTTGTACAGTGCGCGAGTCAGAGGCCAGCTTGTCCAGTATTTTTATAGAATATATAGTGGTCGCGCCTTAGCAATAGCAAATTTACAAATAAACAAATAGAGATTTCAAAGAAATAAAGCATTTTGAGCAGGCGCTGATAAACATTGATATTCTCTAAGTATCTATACTAATATTATAAAGAGGAAAGATTTGATTGTTTGTTTGTATTGAATAGGCTCCGAAACTACTGAACCGATTTGACAAAATTATTTTAGTGTTAGAGAGCCCATAAATTATCGGGGAAGGCTATAGGGTATATAGCATCACTCTACGACTAATAGGAGCGGAGTAGCAATAACAAATATTGCCAAAACGGGAGAGAAATTCATAAGACCACGCGGGCGAAACCGCTGGCGGAAAGCTAGTAGTAGCCAATAAAATCCAACAATACTGATTCTGATTCTTGCCTGACTTCCTGAAATCATATTTATAACAGCATACTTCTTCTTCATCCTCCTTACAATGACAGTATGCGGCAAAAATAGGCATTTATTGATCGTATCTTTTTATGGCTTTGATTGTCTCAGAAGCTGGATTTTTATAGTTTTCGGGGTACCTTAACCTACATACAGTTCTCGCCAAACTTAAGTAGTGTCCGGGTTGAAGTTGGCACGAGCTAACTTTAAGCCGGCCGTAAAAATCGGAAAGGGAAAAATATTGGATTAGAATAATTTAAAACGACAGATTACGTATTGAGCTTTCGTTTTTATTTATTACAATCTAATATTTTTCTTTCCCCGATTTTAACAGTTAGGTAGCGCCAACTTCAACCCGGACAATAATTTTGGCGAGAACTGTACATACCTATTTCGTTTTCACTTTTTACACGCTTTCCTGAGAAAAGCGCGGTGACAATTTTCTTCTTTTTCGTTTTGCTTCTAGTCTAGAATAATAGACTGGTACGCTGGTACAATAGTTTCTTCGTCGAGTTAGCATCTGATGTAAGTTTAGTATGGAACCCCTGATTTTGTTTGCATTAAGGTGGCAACTTCGCCACTACCGTTGCGCAGTGACGTGGGTTCGATTCCCATCAAAAGCAAATGTTTTTATATAAGTAGTCCGCAGTATATTTCTTTCTATGGTTGGTTTCTATGGTCATGTTGTATTTGTGTTTGTTAATTGTATACTTATTTGTGAAGTCCCATCCGCGATATAGGGTGTGTGTGGGTGTGTTCCCTAAAATAATTTCTCCATCGAAACTCCGAGTTGCTACTGAACATTTCACTGAAAAACCTAACAACACGACAACACTGATCGATCCGGGAATCAAACCCAGGAGGAATTTTAGCATACCAGTCGCGATTATGACCGTTAGACTAATAAAGCAGCTAATAAGAGACTAATAAGTCAATAGGCTTGTACAAGTTTTTGCGTAAATCCTATTTTGTTGAAATTGGTTAGAAAAATTGTAAGTAAGTAGATCTGCAGTATGTACTCTGTTAACTGTCAAAGTTATTAACTATGTGAGTATGGTACTATCGTCGATAGGTTTTTGAATAAAACAAAGTAATTTTATCAAATTAACTATATCATATAATCTGCGAAGTAGTGCATTTAGTTAAATCATCGCAATGGTTCTTTTCACTCGTTAGAATTTAGTTGAGTTCCTCGGGGAGGATGACGGCGGGGGAGGGGAGCACGGGGGTGCCGATGATGACGGGCTCCACGGGCACGGGGGCGGCCTCGATGACCTGCACGGGCTCAGCGGGGACGGGGGCGACCTCGATCACTTGGACGGGCTCAGGAGCGACCTCGACGACCTGGACGGGCGAAGCGGGCACCTCAGGGACGGCGACGGGCATGACGACGGGGCCGGGGACGAGGGGGCCGGTGACGGTCTGGCCGTTTATGTTCAGGATCAGCTGAACCAGGGGAGCGGGCTCGCCAGCGGCGATGGGGCCGACAACAACGGGAGAGGGGACAACGACGGGAGTGGCAACGGGAGCGGGGGCGGGGGCGGAGACAGCGCCACCGTCAGGGAGGGGGAACTCGACGATAGCGGGTCCGACGGCGATGGGGTTGGGCTCCAAGATGGCAGGTCCGACGATGATGGGCTCAGGGTTGGCGACGGCAAGGATGTCCTGCAGCTGCTGCTCCAAGAGGGCGGCGGTGGCGGGGTCGGTGCTGGGGCTCTGGATGGCCTCCAAGATGGCCTCCAACTGAGCGTTGTCCGAGGTCACGGGTTTCACCACGGGACTGGCGACGGCAAGGGCCACGAGGGCAGCGAAGGCAATGAAGGATTTCATTTTTGTCTGAAAATTGTCAAAAATAGCTTTAAATTCCGTTCGTGAACATAAAACAAAGTATTTCTCATTAACAAATTATTTAAGATTGTTGAAGAAATGTAGGAAGTATCTATTCTTACCTTAGTTGATTGCGTTGATCAAGTAGATAGCATTACAATCGTGTCCTACTCTTATATACTAAAAGTTACTCCCTGTTATCATATCAAAAAAGCTAAAATTATTCTTTTATGGCGAAAATAACTTGATAATGATAATATCTCATTCATTTTTATTATTTTCGTAATTGGTAGCAATGAAATAGATATGTACTGTTATTTAAGGTCGACAAGTATTAATCTTCCTACCTATACAATACAACGCATCGTCGTCGGCTGTACCTAATATTATATAATAGAATTAATAAATAACTGATCATCGATCCTTGAAAGCCTTACTGGATACCAGCATCAATCCATCCAAACTTTCACATTTAATAATATTTTCCTAGTTCCTGCATTGATCAAATAATAAATATTTCACGAATATTTGACATGAAGGTACAGCGTTTCTTTTCTTTCTTTCCGCTGAAATTTGGAGCAGCCCGTCTGGGGAAGTACCTCTACCTTACTAAAATCTGCAGCCAAATAACACATTTTATTGTATGTTATGTTCCTGCAGGGAGTAAGGTTGCCAGAGCTCCTTTTAATAATGCACTGAGCTGGCAGCGTGAGGAATATTACCTTAAACTGTTGGCGCAGTGAATCCTCCATAAGCCTCTACTATGAGGTTTTTGCAGGGTCGGCAACGCGTGAGTGACGCTTCGGTGTTTTTTTTTATAAACGTCCATAGGCTACGGTAACCGTCTACCATCAAACGGGCCGCATGCTTGTTTACATATATTTCCAGTTATGTTATATATTTTGTTATGTACATATATTTCCAGTACAGGAGGTCTGGATCTCTCAAAAGCGTCACAAAAGAATCAAGATAACTTGTGACAAGTGTAAAAGCAGCCCGCACGATTATCATGATGTATAAAACTACGGACTTAACATACTTATAAATAAATACTGCATTAATTGCAGGTAACAGATAACAGGGTATCATTCGAGTGTAGGTATTACAATTTTAGGTTCATTCATAATCTGACACTCGATCTGGTAAGATGTATCCATACCAACATTAAACTGTGTCTAGTAGTCTGTTGTTGTGATACCGTTTCACGCCTGAATCGCTGAACAACCTACGATAAAATTGTCTCGGAGATAACAATTGGTCAATAATCTTTTGTGTCAAAAAATTATGTATTCAATAGTCCTTTTGAGACTCGATTGAAATCGATGACGTTAGGATAGTAACTCACTTCTTGTTGATTCTACTATTTAGTTATTTAGTGTACATTTGTGCATACTAAATGTAGGCTATTTACTATACTAATTTGCATGTACATGTAAATTGAATCCATTTTACATCTCAATCAAAGTGGCACTTCCTTTGTACCAAACTAGGCTCCTGCCGTGTACCAAGGAAGGGTTGTGTTCGCGCGTATTATTTATGTATTTTTTTTATTTATTCGGTATTATTTATGTACCTCGTATCTTCCAAACGGCTGGGTTTCGATCGACAGGCTGGATATCGTTATATGTATAAATTCGTTTTAAAAACCCAGTGTCCTTGTCATTGAACTTCTATTCTATTTTGTATCTATTTCGTACTATTTTTGACCTAAACATACCGGTGAACTGGGACCGGGATGGTGGGCGCTCTTTGGGGGAGGCCTACGTTCAGCAGTGGACGGCAATAGGCTGATATGATGATACCGGCAAACTGTGGGTGTACATTTATACCTTTTTTGCGCCTGGATATAATTTTATGCACCGTCACGCCGTCCTGGGGAAGGTGGCGTGGTGTGTGGGACTCCGCCGTGAAAAGGACGTCTGACCTGTGGACCCGTTTGAGTGTTGACACTCTTCCGCGACCGTGTTCATTAGAACCTTTTTTTTTAACGTCTGGAAATGCTTTATGCACCGTCACGCCGCTCCGGGGAAGGCGGCGCGGTGTGTGGGATTCCGCCCTGAAATGGACATATACCCACTAAAACCAGACGGGTGTTCGCCTCATCACCATTCAGCCGGGGTGCGGCAACGTGTTGACATTTTTCCGCGACCCCGGTGACGGGCCGCCTATGCGGCCCCCGGCTCTTTTGGGAGGGTGCGTAAGGTGTGCACCCTCCTCTTCTACCAATCCACTGAGTGGGATGCGGCACACTCCGACCGCATCACCTACTCGGGCCTAGTGCTGGGCGACAGACTTCCCCAAGCCTGCCGCCCGTGGCCACGTGTTCATTAGAACCTACACCAACCCTACGGGGAATAAGTTTATGCGTGTTAATATGTTTATGTGAATGTCAGGGAAATTCCCATTCAACGCATAGTGTTGTCCGCTTTGATAGGGTCAAGTAGTGGAACATAATGGTTATTTAGATAATCTCATGCGTGACATTACCAATGTGATCGACAAACCGCGGCGATTCGATTCTGATAACAACATTATTATTATGTACTTACGTAAGTAGTTTCGTGTAAAGGCAAAATTCATGAATTGACGCGAGATAAACTAACACGAAGGTGAATTTTCATGAATAAAAAAAATACATTTTGGTACTTATGTAATTCTTCTGCGTTCTTTTTAGTGTTACCCTCGTGATACGAATACGGCCCGATTACTCCTTTATCTTTTATTTTTCTTGATTAACTTGGTATGATTTAATAGATAATATCTTGGCACGATCAACGTATGACAACCGGTATCGGTACCTACGTAATCTCCGTGGAATGGTCACCCATTTACAGTTCAAATATTTAACCTAATTACGTGGGTCACCAGTTTTTTATTAACCGTTATTTACAAGTTCAACAGCCAAAATTGTTTACTAATAAGATAAGTTTCAAGTCAACGCTCTGAGTCATCGGTCGACTCACTGAGAATATGATTAATTTTGTCTCTATTTTATATTTTTATTAAGATTATAGATATCTCCTGTAGTTTCGTCTACGACCGACGTCGAGACGAGATAATGTGATGCCAAATTTGTCTACAACCGTAGTTAATATTAGCCTAATTTCGCTATAAGACGTACCTTCATTGTCGATTCCTTCTGCAATAAATTAGCAGCTACTTAGCAGTTTTCTTATGCAGAATGGAATGTCAGATTTTTTTATGAGGATTCAGATTTGAGTTTCCCTGGTATTGGACGGACACCAGCAACATTAGTAGTAACACACTTGTGTTGTCATCTTGCCCTGACTAGCAACATTTGCTCTTCTACCATTCATGCGAACACACATTTTCCTTAGTGGCAGAAGAACTCCCCAAAGGAACTCCTGAGTGGACGTAGTGGAGTAGACCGGAAAGGATACTTGTCGTGTACTTGTATACTTGTCTCTTACGTAACAACCAACTAACGTCACGTCCTGTCCTCAAAGATATCCCGATATAGTTTTATTCTTTTAGCACAATAGGGAAGCATGTTTCATCTAGATAGCTTTGTGTTTATTCTCGTGAAGCTTATCAGTTGATACTGGGTTCAAAGTGTTAGTGCAATCGCTCCCAGTCATCGCAGACATTCATTGTGGAAGATCGAACGATGTATACGGACTTTGTTCATCTATATTTATACTTCCTTAATTAGTTATACGGCCAACGGCTGGGCTAATTAAACAAAAGCGACTTCAAGCATTTTGTGTGACATCAATTAAATTTACATGAAATCAACTGGGAACTCTACCTGTCTAAAATTTGTTAAAATAACAAATTTTATAGAATATCTTTTTGGTAATGGCAGCATGATGGATATTCCTTCCACCTCATATGCTGAAAGCGTAAAGTACCCTCCTTCCTCGTCTCTTCTTAAAAAAACGACTCAAAACACAATTGACGAAGATATCAGGTAACAAATACACACAAAAAATACTGTAAAATTAGCCTGGATAAACCTTTTTGGTTTTTTATCGCTCCACCAAATGAGTAGGGAAGGATGCAAAGACGATAGCAGTGTTCAAACTAGGCGTAGTTTGAACACTGCTATCGTCTTTGCATAAAATTCTATGTCTCAAGTCAAAGAAGATATTTATTCCTCCAAAGGTTATCAGGGTCACAAATAGTGGTAACAAACAAATACAATCTATTTGTTATTATTAGGAATTTACCATTTTCACATTTACTGCAATGACGCAATTCCATCTGGATTAAACTTGTGACGCGCAAAACACTGAAACTGAACGGATGAAGTCCATAAACTGGTATTGATAAGATCGATATCAAATGTATCCGACTAAATCGCATTATTACTTACAATTGATAAGATATTGATGCAGATGCAGTTGAAAACTTACGCCAGGCCAAGCCCAGTGACTTATTATGTTACTGCGTAAGGACCTAGGTGTACCGCATGTCACACCTCCGAACTTGGTCCCCAAAATGGTTTTCTCTAAACCGAAGTGAACTCGTCCGCGATCGGCAAAAAAATGCCATGCGATACTAACAATGATGGCATTAATGTTTCTCTGTATGGCGAACGCGTCTGTCAAATGTCCGGACGACCCTATCTTTATTAATGGCCACTGTAGTCTGGCATTCTAGTTCTCTAGGCACAGAATAGGTAATAGTCCTGCTCTAGGCCTGTTTGGTGCACACCATACGCAGTTGCGCACACAACTTTATTTTTAAACCGTGTCATTTGCTGTTTGGTGAACGCGTCTGTCAAAATGTCCGGACGAACCTATCTTTATTAATGGCCCCTGTAGTCTGGCATTCTAGTTCTCTAGGCACAGAATAGGTAATATTCCTGCTGTAGGTGCCTGTTTGGTGCACACCATGCGCAGTTGCGCACATAACTTTTTTTTAAACCATGTCATTTGCTGTTTGGCCAACGCGTCTGTCAAATGTTCAGCCCTATCTTTATCAATGGCCACTGTATGTGTATTCTGTGCCTAGAGAACTAGAATGCCAGACTTCTAGATCTCTGGGCACAGAATAGGTAATAGTCCTGCTCTAGGCCTGTTTGGTGCACACCATGCGCAGTTGCGCACAAAAGTTTTTTTAATTAAACCGTGTCATTTGCTGTTTGGCCAACGCGTCTGTCAAATGTTCGGACGGCCCTATCATTATCAATGGCCACTTTATATGTATTCTGTGCCTAGAGAACTAGAATGCCAGATTTCTAGTCCTCTAGGCACAGAATAGGTAATAGTCCTGCTCAAAGCCTGTTTGGTGGCCACACAACTTTTTTAAACCGTGTCATTTGCTGTTATTCTGTGTATTGTCTATGACTGTCATTTTTTTTTTTCTTGCGACTTCGATTTCTTTTGTTTAATTCGTCCACCCGTCATAGCTATTTCCTGAATATCGATCTATTCTCATTATCTCTCAAAAATACAATTTCTGTTAATTATCATTTCAAAGATATCGCGAGTATTAATATTAATAATTCGTAGGTATTCATGCATATCTCTTAGGCTTTCGTTTGTAAGAATAAACTAAATTATACCGTAGCTAGATACTAGATAGGTCCCTATCCCAATGGAAGTCAACAACTGCGCCCACCTACAGTTTCATTCATTGATTCAATTATTTTAAATATCGGCGTATCGTACTTAGTAACAAGATTCGGATAGATTATATTACAGATTAGATAATAAGGCTTCGTATATATATATTTAACATTTTATTGTGGCCAAATAAACTATTAATAAAGGTAATTAGTAGAGAGAAATTTAATATGGACTATCGTACGAAACCGTAAAACTCTTAATTTTAAACAGATCGTTCGCCATAACTTTGTATTCCACTTAGGAATGACTAACGGTGTTCTACATTTTAATGTATTTTGTCGACTTCAATATACGGTTAGCTCCTACTTTGGTTTACTGTGAATTTGAGTAAAAGATGAAAGTATTGAAAATTTTATTACTTACCTACCTGCCTGCCTAAATGAGCAGGGGGATTACCCACTGCCTGGTATACTTCAGCAAGTTTAAAATATATAATCGCATCATAGATCTCTTACCGTGCGATGGCTTGGAGGAAGACCAAAAGCAAAATCACTCTGTCACATAGGTAGGTACATAAATAAACAGATCCTATTTACCTTATCATGTAGATATCCTAAAATACCCCAGAGATCAAAATTGAGATCAAAATTGAGATCAAGTTCATGCCAATTTTGATTTGCTTGAACCATAAATCGAAATTAAGATGAAATGATTCTCTCATTTTTGGCTGTCATTTTATTTTATTTATTTATTTATTTAGCAGTGGCCGCTATTCAACAGCACAGTCACCAATCTTTGGCGTGGACCGTGGACCTGTAGCAGCTTCGTGACCAAAGACTACATGTTCGTAACACATTTTCACCTACTTTGTAGACCACCATCTCAAAATTCTGGCGTAGTAACTAAACCAGTCTGGGTTAGCCGCTTCACTAATGCACGTGATAATTTAATTTATTGATAGTTTCGAATATCTTTAGATCAATAGGTGGGACGCCGCGCGCCGCACCTTATTAAACTTGTTGGAGAAGAGAGTAATGTTCGCCCTTTAGGGCTTGTTTACATCTATAGTTCTATACTAATATTATAAAGGGGAAATATTTGATTGTTTGAATTGAATAGGCTCCGAAACTACTGGACCGATTTGAAAATTTATATCATTATTAGAAAGCTACATCTTAATCTAGCTAAATCTGTTTTGTATGTGGAGGATTTATTAAAAGCAGGCTATGCCATGAAAAGACGCAAATAGGCAATCTTGAAAAATCTCTGACGATCAGTCTGCTCTGTGCTGTGACGTGCATTTACCGCATCGATGAAAGATAAATAAATGTATGTTTACTAACACGAATCTGGCTTTACGTAAACATTGTTGGGCGGAAGATTTCTTTGCCCAACAAATAAATATGTGCCTAAGTGCAGGGGAATTGACCCCGTGCCATGAGCCGTAGTTTATCTAGACACGGGGTCGTCTTGACTTTTTTCGACGAGATGAATAGTTAAGTTGATCATTACAGCCTTAGACCTGAAGCACTAAATTGGCCACTTTGGTTAAATCAGTGTGAATCGCCTAGTTGAACACGCGGCTGCATAGCACAACATAAATTTCCATTACAACCTGACCTGTTATTGTACTAGAAGCCTATACAATACAAGGTCAGTCCATTCCGGCAAAATAACAGCAAAACAAGGGTATCCGTGTAGTTTCATGAGAAGTGACAGTACTTTTTGCATTTGCCATACCTACATATTCTTTCGAAGGTCGCAGGAATGACGTATGCGCTAATGATTCAAATGACGCTGAACGCGCAGGAGCACCTCGTGTTTGTTTACGGCAGTAAAGTTCAGACTGGTTACTTAAATATAACCGAGTAAGTAAAAGTACCTTGGATACGGATTCCTTACCCAGACTCACGATATTCAAAGGATATACTGGTTGTCAGGCTTTTTTTTTGACTTCTGACTACCACTAACGATTGTCATAGGTGTTCGTATAACAACCGGGACCGACGGCTTGACGTGCTCTCCGAGGCACGGAGGGGTCTCGATATGTTAAGAATGGTCACCCATCCACAAACTGACCTCGGCAAGCGTAGCTTAACCTTGCAGATCGGTTGATCAGCGTTGCTATAACGAGCACCAATGATAGGTAATGATAGGTCAAAAACGAACGGCTTCATTATCTTAGTGGTCCTAAACCCGACTGCTACGCTAGAGGTCTCGGGATCGATTCCCAGGTCGAGCGGTGTTATTGGGTTTTCCCAAGAAATTCTCAGTAGCAAGGGACGGTCTCTTAGTTTCTACCTACACGCTGTAGGACGCCTTTTGCGTGAGTGTACCTATGTACAGTTCTCGCCAAACTTATTGTCCGGGTTGAAGTTGGCGCTAGCTTACTTTAACCCGGCCGTAAAAACCGGAGAAAGAAAAATATTAGATTGTAATAAATAAAAACGAAAGCTCAAGTCGTCGGCTGTCGTTTTAAATTATTCTAATCCATTATTTTTCTTTCTTCAATTTTTACGGCCGGGTTAAAGTTAGCTCGTGTCAACTTCAACCCGGACAATAAGTTTGGCGCGAACTATACGTATATGTATTCTGAGTAGCCGTTTCTACCTGTAATATTGGTCAGACATTCAAATACCTAGTACTGTCGTAAGGGGCCAAGACTTTTTAACTCCATATGTAAGTGAAACGGCCTTGTCCATTAATCCATCGTAGAGCGATCTCACTAATCAAAAGTAATGGGGGCATTCGTGTTGATAATTGGAATGATATTAGTAGTCGAATCATGCGGTCCATTCCATGCATTCTATAACTGTCATTCTTAGGAATTGACAGTAGGCAATGTTGTAAGCAAACAGGCAACCTTATTACAAGCTTTAATAGCTTGTAATAAGGTTGCCTGTTAAAAACTAACTTGTTTTGTTAGTTTTTAGTCTTTGTCTGTTTTTTAAACGTAAAGAAATATTTAAACAGGACGTAAAATTAAAATGTAAGTCATAAACCATTGAAGAAGAAATTATACTTATTAACAAGTATCTTTTTGTATTTTTTAAAGCACTTTTCATGCTATGCTTTTCTAACATTAAAAAAATATATATATTAACAAGTTTTTGGAAATACATACTAATAAACCAATCCTTTCTTTTTTCTTTTTTCAATTAGTTACCATTGTTTATCATTGTCATGTATCACCTGTTTATATTTGGTGTGAATTAATTAAAAAAAGATTGTTTAAATTATGCTATGTCTGGTGGCTTATCGCAAATAAAAAAATAAAGAGGCAAATTATATAAAAAATAAACATTGTTTAGAATTCTTAATAAGTTTATTGACAAAATGCAGTGCAAAATGGTCCATTTTATGGATTCTGTTTTTCATTTTTTATTAATAATTTTTATTATAATAGTTGCACTAAAATGAAATACCAATTTATTAAAATATATAATTGCACATTAAATTATAAACAGATTTATATAAGTTTATGTTGTTTATATCTATTTGACAGCTTTGGTGTAATGTTTTTTTTTAATAAATGAGATTTGCAAATTGTATACATAGGTAGGAAATAATTTATAAAAAGCGATAGGTATATCATGTATAAAAGGCAACATTAAGAACTGGAACACTGTGCTCATAACTTATACTTAAAATTCTTTCTTTTGTTTACATTTAACCCTCACATACCGTTTAAATAAATTATAGCCATATAATAATTTTAATGCCTCACACACAATTCATAACCACATTTGTATTCAAAATACATAATTAATGACTGAGATATCACCACTAAGAGAAGTCATATATATATTTAATTCATGTATAATTACTCTGTGCAAAGTACAGAGTTTGCTTTCTGCCAATGATTTCATATTACAAGGTGAAAAGGGCAATATAATATAAATGTTACTAATTAACAGTCAGACGTTATATGTTTTACAAACATTGTCCCACAAACAAGACACCTAGATAAGTTTCAATTTCTAACAAATCTAAAAATAATATATTTTAAACCGACAACACCAAGTAGGTCCTGCACCAAGTCACACAAGATTATTTTAATTTAACATAAATATTTCAAACTTTTCTTGCATAAAAACGTCTTCTTAATTCATCTATTTCAACGAGGTAGTAGGTGCGAGGAAACAATATGTCTATAGAGCCTGATGGTTGATATGGGGCTGTGTGATAATTTTTAGTTCTTACATCCATGATATCAGAAAACTTGCTAGGTTCTAAACTCTGCCTTTCGTCCAATAAAGACACAGTTTCATTCAGTGAGTTAATGAGCTTGGCTAGCTTTGAACCAACACTCATGTCATTGCATATGTTTATAGAATACATAGTGGAAGCTAGACCAGATCCGTAAGAGAACAGTGCAAACTTCTTACCTATCAACTGCTCAGGTGATTTGCTAACGAGGTATGAAGCAAGACCTCCGTACAATGATGGAGTATACATGTTACCTACATTCTTTGCTATGTATAGTGATGGCTTCGTTTTCTCATCAAACAAATCTTGGCTGTAAGTCATGAATGCCTTTTCAACGTCTCTGTCAAAATAAGTGTCCTGCAATGTGTAAGAACTAAACTTTGATAAACCAGGGAACTGTTTTTCGCGTTCCTCTGGTGATGCATTGAGGAAATCATTGAAACACACACGAGCCAGTGACTTTTGGACTAGTTTGCTATATGGAGAGTGGAACAACATACCATCTAAGCTCAATAACCCTTTGAAATCCGGGTCAATCTTCCTCATCTTTTTACAGTATAAATTGTAACAATTATCTAAAGCACTGAGGTAGCATTTGATTGATAGCTTCCCATCTACAAATGGGAATTCTGATGCCAAGTCTGGCTTGTAGAAGTCATATGCGTGAGTCATGTATGAAGCACGAACACCACAGTCCAGCACTAGGGGGGCATCAGGACCTATGAGCATGGCCACGGCTCCTGCACCACCTGTAGGCCTTGCTGGTCCTTTGCCATACACAGCGATGTCTCCAGCCACCACTATAGCCTTCCTGCCATCCCATGATGATGACTCCACCCAGTTCACAGCATTAAACAGGGCTGCAGTGCCACCATAACAAGCATTTGTAGTATCTATGCCTTCAATGTCTGTAGCACCTTTATCAGCAAACAGGGTCATGAGGTAGGTCTTCACACTTTTACTTTTGTCAATGATTGTCTCAGTACCAACTTCCAGGCGTCCAATATCATGAAGGTCAATGTTATTCCTCTCGATCAGTCTATGTAAAGCTGTCATACAAATTGAGTTTATGTCTTCCCTGTCTGAACAAAAACCCATTTTGGTTTGGCCGAGGCCGACCGTATACTTTCCGGCGGACACTTCGTCGAATTTCTCCAGTTCCGTTTGGTCTACGTATTGCGAAGGGAAGTATAAATCCATGGCGAGTATGCCGACGTTTTCTACTCTTCCGCCCATATTTGTAGGTAACTTGTGTTAGTGTTTAATCGTAGCAAGTAATTTAGTCGGGACGTGTTAACCGAGCGATGTAACCGGCGCAAACTGATGGCCACGGGTCCGTCCGCACCCGCTGCGTCTCGCTCGGTGCGACGTCAGCACCCAGCCTCACGTTACCGGCACGAACACACCATTGACCTAATACCAATAACCAGCTTTCTTTTGCTCTTACGCGAACGTACGATAACAGTATTTACGTTACGCGGCACTGATTAGTACCCGTTTATAGCAATGTCACGATCAACTTGTCCGTTTTGTATATACATTAATTTGGTAATCGTTTTAATTCAACTTTTAGGATAAATGCCGCTTACATTTCAGAATTTCAAATACAAAATGAAATTTCAGAAATTCAGATTTCTAACATTGACGTATTTCTGACACATGTCATGATGTCAAAATTGTGTCAAGAATTAGCGTTCGGAAACTAACAAAAAATATTGATATACTTTCTAAGCAAATTAAATAAATAAATATCCTGGGACATTTTTATACAGCACCATCTAGTCCCAAACTAAGCAGAGCTTGTTGTTGTAAATACATACTTATAATATATAAGAAACACCCAGACAAACACAAACACCTAAGTTCATCACATAAAATGTTTGTGTCTTGTGGGAATCGAACCCACGACCTCGTGATCAGCAGTCCGGTACTCGAACCACTAGACCACAGACGTCATCATAGAATAGAGAATATACATTCAATATTGTATTACTTAAATCTTTTTCAAGGTATGATAATTTGATGAACCTCGTAAAAAAAGCAAACGTTCACATATAAATTTAGTATGGCTCCAAACTCGTTCTACAATGGGTGAAAAAAGGTAGATCAGAGTGGTCAAACTATCAAGTTAAAAAATATATTATTCGGGCATTGACCCGAAATGAGAGTTTAACCTAAATACAATAAATTATGACGTAGGTACGTATGATGGTATCTAGTTATCTACTACCTAACTACTTACTATATGTATGTATGTATGTATGTATGTATGTACATACATACATAGCTTCACGCTTGTTTCCCATAGGGGTAGGCAGAGACTAGATTTCCACTTGTTACGATCCACGCACACCACTTTCGCTTTATCGATGTTTATTACTACCTAGATGATCAAATAACTGTGATAAATAATAATAGCAACGGCGGCAGCTAGAACGGGGCGTGATTTCGGGTACAACGGTACGGTACACCATTCGGGTGAAAGAAATTATGTTACACTTACAAAAAGGTTTTAAAAGGTTAGATACCTTTATGGTATATGGTATAGCGGGCTGTTTTCCGCAACTCCACGTCAATGCGCGTATTTTGCGTACGGGTGGGGATATTTAATGTTTACTCAAACCACCCTAACTCCTCAAGAAACGCCAGCACATTTCTGATGTTGCTGACGATCTCTCGGAGGGTACTTTTGTTTCCGAAGTACTTAGCCCTGTATGTGGCGACCTCAGTGCAGTGCAAAAGCACGTGAGCCGCTGTTTCGTCCTCACCTAGGCAGGCTCTGCATGCAGGGCTGTCGGTGACACCTAAAACATGCAGATGTTTATTGAAAAACCCATGACCTGTGAGGGCTGCGGTGATTGTCCTCAGTTGTTGCTTAGACAATCGTAGTAATTGCTTAGTGACATGAGAATTAATTGTGGGAAGTGCCTCCTTAGCCTGCCTGCATTTCTCATGATTTGTCCAGTAGCTGTTGTGTAGATTCCTGGTACGTTGTCTTACCAGAGTGCGTAGCTGACTGAAGGGTAGCGGTACTATGGGTTCTGGGCCCACCGCATCCATGTCCGAAGCCTTCCTGGCGAGCTCATCCGCTGCGTCGTTGCCCCGGGAGCCGCTGTGCCCTTTGATCCATTGAATGGTAATGTTGTTTTGTGCACCTACCTGATTTAGTGTCTGGTGGCATTCATGTATTAGACCAGAGTTTATTGTGTGGCTGTTTAGTGCTAGCAGGACAGCCATGCTGTCCGAGAGTATCCTAATGGAGTAGTCTTTTACCTCTCGAGCCGCGACCGCCACTGCTGCTGATATAATACCCATACATTCTGCTTGGAATACCGTGTTGTGGTCTCCTAGCGGAATAGACATCCGCATGTTGAGGTCCTCGGAGAAGATCCCACATCCGGTGCCCGTGCTGGTTTTGGATCCATCTGTGAAGATGTTTAGCTCTGTGGGGTTTGAGCCCTTTATTGTGCGGAAAATCCTCAGATGCCTGCCACCTAGGGCAGCGGCAGGGTATGTCATACTCATACCGACTAAAAACCGTATTTACCTTCCCTTGCTCTATAGGTACCTACGTCATGGCCATGAAATTACATTCACCACGACCATAACGGGACCTACGGGTACCTTACTAATGACATTTCGTCGTTTAGTAATAATTTTTCGAAGTAATTCCATGATTAGGTACCTACCTCATTATGTGACCGGCAGTTTCAACCTAGATATCAATTATTAATCCAAACAAATCGTGCGGAACGCATTATGTAATGTTGTACATAATCTACTTGCAAACTGAAATTTTCAGTGCGCTCTGACTTCACATTGTAAAACAATTTGGTAAATCAAGGTTATCTCGTAGACGCAACTTTACGTACCTAAAGTTGGGACGTGGAATAATGTGCTCCCTTGGCCCCAAATAAATAGTTCGATAAATAATCCATATCATGTACCTAATCATGTAATAGATAAAATCTTAGTTTGACAACCATCCGCCTCTGCAGATATGTGTATACGTTGTTATTTTCTTTAAGAATAAGAATAAGAATAAGAATTATTTATTTGCAAGAATATAAGTACAATAAGAGGTCATGAAATATAAATAGGATCCGTTATACTCTACCAGATGATTACTGGTGTGCAAATATATGGTTGCCATGTGTGATGTGATGCAATGAGACACTGGTCAGCACAATTTTAATTTCATTGGCTGGCAAATATTTCCAATTTACAGTGTCAATTTAACATCACCGCACATGCAATCGTGGTCACAGTTTATCGCCCAGAAACTCCGAAACATTATAATATGACTTGTTTAAAAGAAAGGATTTTAAATGTTTTTTAAACAGGTTGTTATTTAAATTTTTTATAGTCTGTGGAATGTGGTTATATATTATTGGGCCCAAGCAGAATATGCTCTTATGCTTCAGAGCCGTATTAGCCTTTATTACACACAGCCTGCTATTATCCCTTCTACTTCGTTTGTTTGTTTCTGATAGTTTTTTAAATAACGATGGATTATTCTTTACGAAGATCGCTATTTCATATATATAAAGTGAGGGTAGTGTTAATATTTTATATTTACTAAAAATGGTTTACACGAATCTGTTGAGTCTAATCCGAACATTGCCCTGATGCACCTTTTTTGTCCTTTAAAAACTAGTTCCCTATTACATGAGTTTCCCCAAAAGATTTCTTTCTGCTCTAACTACTAGAAGCAAGGTCTTACTTGGGAACGATGTACTAGGCAAGCAGTGGACTGTAGGCGGTTGATGATAACTAGTCTTACCGTTATGTCGAATAAAAGTCTCAAAAGTTTTATTAGCACTCAAATATGAAAGTCATCGCGCATTGTCAATGTAAACACAACATTCTCTAGCCAGACATTGAAATAATTTGGCCGACGCGATGTGAAAGTAGGAGAGTAGGTACACTAACATTTTTGTGTGCTCACTCGTAAGGATAAATAAGCCTATCGGCTTATCCTTCAAATCCTCCCAATCGCATCGTAGGAGCTGAGACGACCTTACCAATATAGTCGAGAGAATACCGTGATAATTTTAGTTGATACGGTAAGTCAATGCTCCTTAATTATGAAAGCAAATGGCGGATCACGTCATTCATTGAATAGCTTTGTAAAAATGAACGATCACAGTTCAGTATGATAACCGATAGATATTAATCTGAGCCTGAAACCATTCCATGCAAGAGAAGAATTATTATTATTTATTATTATTATTATCCAAACAGAATTCTATAAAATTTATAAGGCCAAGCCACTAGCTATACTTTTTATCCTGCCTAATTTTGCCGAAGGGTCTATAGGTCCATAGTGATCAAATTGAATTAAATACCTATAGTCCCAGCTTTAGAAAACATTATGGAATGGAATAAATGATTTTTGAGTTGATATTGTCATCATGCAGGCAGGCATCATTATCATCATTATATCATCATGATTGATTGGTATGAAAAGTAAATATGACGACGTTTCTTTAAAAAAGAAAGTAGGTAGTTAATGCCGACACCCGACAGTAACAGTACCTATAGACAGAAGAAGATAAATATCTATAAATATTATGCCCTTGCAAGACAACGGGACAAAGGAAAATTAAAAGCAACGCTTTTAGACCTTTTATATTATTCTTAAACTATAATGTATTCTTACACGTAATGAATTATCATTATAAACTAACTCATACTAAGAACAGTGTTCACGACTGGGTCTGACACAGAACTAAAGCTACCAGTCTTCAAATCTGCTTCCAGAGCTCCGCCTGCCTTTGATACGAACTTGTAAAACTTTACACCTGGAAAAATTAAATTAATTAAATTTTATAACATTAGGTACATCATCATCAACCCATATACTGTCCCACTGCTGGGCACGGGTCTCCTCTCAGAATGAGGCTATAGTCCACCACGCTAGCCTAATGCGGATTGGAAAACTTCACATGCCGTCAAGAAAATCTCTGCAGGTTTCCTCACGATGTTTTCCTGCACCATTAAAGCGAGTGATAATTACGCACATGATTTCGCAAAGAGGTGCGTGCCTTGAATTCGAAATCGAGACCTTTGACTTGGAAGTCCAGTGGTCATATTCCTAGGCTATCACTGCTTTTAAGTATATACGGATCCTATATTTTCACTTAGTTTATAAATCGGTGAAAACTGCATTCAATTCCATGCAGTAGTTTCTCGTGATGCGAGTACAACACACACAGACAGACAATAATTCAAAAAACTGTTGTTTTGGCTTCTGCTGCTCTAAGCCTCTAATAAAGACCCCATAATCTCGTTTGTTTTTGAATATCACAACAAACTGTAGGTGTGCTTAAACGAATAGTGCAACTCTCTACCTGACATATCGGAGAATACGGGATGGTACAGAGTGATGACACCTATATGAATAATTTTAGTTTTCAATAGAACTTAGTATTGGCTATCTGTTATCCAATCGGTAAAAAGTCGGGGTAGTGGTGTTTTCAAAGGCCTAAAGTGGGCCTAAAGTGGCCTAAAGTGTACTCACCTGATGGATTAATTCGAACTTCAAAATCTTGATCGGATTTCCAAATGCGCACGCTTTCGTCTTTGTACAAATCCTGAAATCCAAACAACAAACGTATTTTATTTAACCTCTTCTTTCAGTATTATTTAATAATATTTTAACTATTTTTATATAATACTATGACTGCTTCTACTTATTTAATTTAAATCATTGATCATTTCAAATCATGCAATTAAATCTAAACGCCTAACATATTCTTTTAGGCAATTAATGTACAATCAGAACTTAATGGGCTAGTAACCGCAATGGTTGCCCTTAATAAGCTTAATCTCTAGTAAAAAGCCGAAGTATTTTTTTTATACCTCTAAGGTGGCAAACAAGCATACGGCCCGCCTGATGGTAAGCGGTTATATAGCCTATGGACGCTTGCAACACCAGGGGATCACTACTCCCCGCCGACAAATTGAGGGAATATTCTTGTTACTGCCAGCGCAGCGTATCCTTACAAGGAGCTCTGGCAACCTTACTCACTGCAGGAACACAACACACAATAAAGTGTGTTATTTGGCTGCAGTTTTCTGTAAGGTGGAGGTACTTCCCCAGATGGGTTGCTCCAGACTTGAACCATAACTGGCTATGCCCTACCTGCTTTATTTAAAGACTAAAAAAATACTTGGTCTATGTAACATAACATAAAGTAAATTCCCGATGTGTTACCAACATAACAGGTAATTGTTGAAAATGTTTTTACTCACATAAATGTGATATTCGCCCTCAGGTATCTGCATCTCGTAGCATGTGAAGTTGGCCGCGTATGGAGTGCCGTCGTCGCGCTGACTCACAAACGCAAGCGCACGCGAACCGTCATGTAGCTCCCGGCTCCAGACCTCCAAGCGAGATCTCTGAGAAACAATTATAATATTATGTACAGCTTCTTGCACTATCTATAGGGCCTCAGATACAGCAGTGAACCTCTTTTGTAATACTAATACTACGACTAATAATACGACAGAAGAGGGCCACAAAAATTGAATTCTGCCTTGCGGTCACGATGTGGATGGGTGAGCGTGACAAAATCCTTCGTAGTAATAGGACTGCAGAAGTCTATTTTGGCCAGTGACTCAAAAACCACCCAGAGTGACTCGTCCACTCACGAACCACTCGAAGGACTCAAGTAGAACTCGATTCAAATAGCGAAGTGACTCGATTAACTTCGATTCGTATGACTAATACGTATAACTACAACCAATATACTGAACGAAGATCACTACTTATGTATTACTAATAGCAGATAACTCACAGAACCCGTGCCCATCTTCTTCCACACCCTCAACCCCTGCTTGCCGAGCGGGTCCTGGTTCACGGCAATGATGTCCTTATTGAGCAGGATCTCTTTGAACTCCGGCCTGATGGTGGCGAGGTCTACGCTCATGAGGAGGGGAGCCGCTAGAATAGACCACACTGCCATTTGGACGCGCGCCTGGTCCACTGTCAGGCCGAAGTTACCGATTAACAACTGTGGAAATAATGATAAAACCTAAATAATATGGACACGATTCTTCCTTAGTAGAATTATATGGTGCAAGCTGCAATTAAGCACATAAATCTGGGTTATTCCCTGTTGCCACCACTGGTAACATTTGCCACGAAATTTGCATTGCTAGTGGTCTTTTTTTTTGTTCCCGGTTGCAGTAAGAAACTGACTGGCCGATTACCCGATCGATCAATGCACAGCTGAAACCATTAAGTCTAGAAGCATGAAATTTTTCACAAATTTGTTATTTATATGACGTAAGTGTGCACTAAGAAAGGATTTTTAGAAATTCCCACAGATTTGGCAAAATGGATTAACGCTAGTATCATTGTGGGGAAATGCTTGTATACCATAATTATGGTGAAAGGATGTCGGACGCGTGATTCGTTTAGAAGACAAGAGTTGTTATGTCAGCAAAGAAGATCATTCTACTCCCAGGAGTAACTGGATTTAACTAACTGGGAGTTAACTGGATTTTTAAGCTCCCAGGAGCTTAAAAATCCAGTCAAGTATGACAAAGGGCATTGCAAACATAACATTCATACAAACGCAAAGATTGACAAGCTACGCAGCCCTCGTTAAAATTCAAGGATCATAACTCGTATATGTCTGTTCCATTGCAGGTCCTTTTTTCTACAGTGCCTCTTCAACTAAGGGCAGCAGATACGACTGAATGTTTCTTACAATCTCTCACAAGGCAAAATAAACAGCACTGGGGTGAGACTGTGAGAGAGAGATAGAGCTATCTGGGATTGATTGCGCCATCTCTCTCTAGCACTGGAACAACTATGGCTCTAAAGCTTCATACTATGGCCCCTGTTGTGAAAAGGCCTGGACTTACCATGTCAGGGTCGTTCCAGTGTCCTGGTCCAGCGTGTTCCGCCAGGCGGTCCTGGTTGTCTCCAAACCAGTTCATGATCTTGGTGAGTGACGCCCACGAGTCCTCGATGTCGTCCCAGTTGCGCCACATGTTGCAGTGCTCCGCTATAGACGCGTAGTTTGGCTATGAACAGAGGAAAAAAATCTCATTACTGATAGACAACGCACGGCTTAAAGGCAAATTACGTACATTTCTTACATCTGTTGCATTCAATAAAAGAATGGCATCGTCCAAATTCTGTTCAAACGGTACAACTTATTATTACATCAAATCATTGCATTTAACAGTTAATTTAATTGCTCCATTTAAAACAGCCTTAAACAAATTCTGTACAGGATAATATCATTATAAAGCCAAGACGGACACCTTCCAGCGTAGTCTGCCCTGACCATGGACGCCATTCCAATGTCTAATATTCGCGTTAGTGTCAGATACTACTAGGATAATAAAAATTTGGACTGAGCACTACGACGGGATTTGTGATATTCCTTCGGGTCTGGGAAGAAATGTTGTTTCAAAAGAAACAGGTCCTGATCACGATGTAACAGCTATAGGTACTCACAAGCATTTTAGCATCTTCCTGATAGGCTGGCCAACTGCACGAGTAAAGAATGGGTCGACCCGTTTCATTCAACATTTGCCCAAAGGATGGATATCCTGGAATATATGATACGATGAAGTTAAATTCAATGATAGCATATTCTTTTTCATTCATAAAATGATTAATTTTAACTCGGTGAAAGGTTCTAGATCTATAGCTAGATCTTTTATTTCTTAAAGGTGTAGTAGCGACATCTATCAAGCTACATAAGAACTTGTACGAAGCGTCAAATCCTGAATCTCGCAAGTCACTGTGCAACTTGCATATATACAACCGCCCGACATCAAACATCGGGCAGTGGCCCGCCAGGCATAACACCCACCTGGTTGGAGGACCCTCCCTTTGGTGCGAGGAACAACACACCTTGTCCCTCCACAAAGGAAAAAATTCAACGATTTTATTTGAAAAAAGTAACGTTTTTTACACCTTTAAAACAGGTGATTACGGGGTCAACGCTCCACGCAGGTCGACTCAGCGAAAATACTATACCTTTCATTAATATTTTAATAGATCTAGACCTAATTTGTTTATGGCATAAAGTATAAATTGAAAACTGCCAGCCTGAACCTACCGGCGTCCATCTCCTTAGGCTCTATGTAGCATCCATCAAGCTTCAGGTAGTCTATCTCCCACTCCACGAAGGTCTGTATGTCCAGCCGCTCGTTACCCAACACTCCTGGGTAGCCGGCGCACGTGAAGTTCCCATAGTCCTCATACATGCCGAACTTGAGTCCTTTACTATGAATCTGGAATATCGATGAGGAGACGAAAATTATTTCTTACACTCACGCCGTTTTTGCGAGGATTCATAAACTTGGCATTCACAAACGCATAAAACAAAAAAAAAATTAAGTCTATTCTATATATATATTCTATATCTAAAGTTTGTAATTCTTCACAATATCGGAGTTTGTTATTCTATTGGTTTCAATTAATAAATGTCTTTGAGTTGAAGTGAGAATTAATATTTTTGAGAAGATAAAACCTTTTTTTATACGAACCTTGTCATAAAAAGTATATAAACACAAATAATCGGAGTTTTCATTTAGCTTTAGCTTCAATAAGGCGGCCAACCGTCCCGTATTCTGCGGGACCGTCCCGTAATGCTAGATGTAATCCCGCTTCGAAATAAGTCGTTTAAAATAGTCCCGTAAAACACCGGATGCGTCCCGCATGTCCCGCATGCCTATTTTTTTACCACACGTACACATTGATTTGAAAAATTTGTGCACGTGAGAGGACATTGATAGGTTGTATTCATATTGTATTGATTGCTTTAAGTTTTTATTTGATCAGTTCCGTTGACAAGTTTTACTCTAGTGATAAATATGATTTAAAAAAATAAATTACTTTTGTACCTAAGTTTTATGTTTTATGTTTATGTAATTTTTTACCGACTAAACGTCCAACCCCCCAAGCATTCAATTTTCAGAAAGTTGGCCGCCTTAAGCTTCAATCGGTATATTCACTGACCCACCATAGCCACACTAATCAACATTGCACAAAACCCCGTGCTACGATAGGAAGGAAATAAATATTTTTGACTGCCTTGCGCGACTGCTACGCTAGAGGTCCTGGGTTCGATTCCCGGGTCGAGCAGTGTTGTTAGGTTTTTCTGTGGAATTCTCAGTAGCACCTCGGAGTCTGGAATTGTGCCCCGTAGATGGCAATAGGCTGGCCCTATTACATGGGACTTAACCATACCGGCGAACTGTGGGTGAACATTAGTACACCTCTGCCTAACCCATCGTGGAATAAGGCGTGATGGTATGATTGAAATAAATATATCCTTTCCATCCTCTAGCTATCTTACTCACATAATCAGCAACAGCCTTCATTCCGTTCGGAAACCGTTGTTTATCGGGCACGATGCGTCCGTCAGGGCCTCGCTTCTTCTCCAGCCAGCAGTCGTCGATACCCAGGTACTCGTAGCCGGCGTCCAGGTAACCCTCACTCACCATGACGTCTGCCGTACGCTTGATTAGATTCTCACTGCAATGGCAATAACACACATCAAATGACGTATCATCTCGAAACATAGCGGTTTGTTACTGATCGGATCCTTTTCCGTAAAAATCTAAGTAAACCTTTAACCTATCAACTGTCCCACTGTTGGACACGGGTCTCCTCTCAGAATGAGAAGGGGTTAAGCTATAATCCACCACTTTACATAAGAGGTAATGATAACCCATTATAAAACCATATACCCATCTCTTAGCTTTAGATTTGGAATAGAGTATAGGTGGATACCAATTTGTCGCCTCTCTATAAAACAGGTTCAGCCTAGTACCTATAGACGACGAACGAAACTGGCTGATAGTTTGCCGCCCCAAACATCGCTGCCAGGGGCAAGTGCGCCAACCTTTTTTTTTGTTGTTTGAAAACCTGCAAAAGTCTTAAGGATTAGACCAGGGTGTGTGGGATTCTTAACCACTAAAACCATCCCACTCACGCATGCACATGATGGGGTGGGATCCCGAGCACTGTTTCCCCTTAAAAAACCTCGACAGAACCCCCTGTGCAATGCCTGACAACGCACATAACTGGGGAAATGCCGCCCCCCTAGATCCGACTCTGTAGATTTTTAACATACGAGTTGGTGATCACCAACTCTCCACGGCCCAGTTAGGTAAGGAATATAGATGTATTTAACGGTAAACAGAGCAGGCCATACATAAACATTTAACCTGCATTAAACATTAGAACGAATGCTGAATTGTCTGTTATGTCTAAAATTAGAAATAGACACAGCGTCTTTGGTAGCTAGTTACTAGCTACTACTTAGGTAGGTATAGACTATACATACATACATACATACATATATACAGCTATATTTCCGATATACATCTGAGATAGGACGACGTCTGTGGTCTAGTGGTTCGAGTACCGGACTGCTGATCACGAGGGTTCGATTCCCACAGGACACAAACATTTATGTGATGAACTTAAGTTTTTGTGTTTGTCTGGGTGTTTCCTAAATATTATAAGTATTTATTTACAACAAAAAAAGTATATAAGTATTCTATCCATTGTCTAGTACCCATAGTAAAAGCTCTGCTTAGTTTGGGACTAGATGGTGCTGTGTAAAAATGTCTAAAGTTATTATATTGGTAGATCGTTACTAATATGAAATGATCAACTGAGATAAACTGGTCACTATAAACTTAGGAACTGTTTTACCACCTGCTAGTAAGTTCCCGTTAAGTTACTTGACAGATATTTTTATGCAAATTTTGTTCCACTTTATAATTCACTAGCCTTTGCCCGCAACTTCGTTCCCGTAGATTTTGAATATTTTCCCCCGTTTTTTCTTTTTTTTTTGCCTACAGTGGCAGACGTGCAGGTGGCCCACCTGATGGTAAGTGGTAACCACCGCCCATGGACATCAGCAACGCCAGGGGCAAAGCTGAGCCGCCGCCTACTGTGTATGGTAGTCTTTTTAGGCCTCGTTTGAAGAAAAACATTTTTTGCAACATTTTTAATTGATACTCCGCTCCTATTAGCCGTCGCGTGATGATATATAGCCTATAGCCTTCCTTGATAAACAGGCTATCTAACACTGAAATATTTTTTCAAATCGGACCAGTATTCCTGAGATATGGCGGATAGCGGCTATTTATTTATTTATTTTAAGGTACATTAACAATACATTTTTCAAATCATGCATCAGGATATAGGTTCTTATATGTATATCTATTACAAATGTACTGCAGATGATATTACTGTTAGATGTGTTATATGTTTTTCAATGTCATTTAAGATGTGTTATATAATATGTTTTTCAATGTAATTTAAATTCAAGGCTATTCAGATATACCTATAGTGACGCAGGCCCTTAGTGACTCATTACGTAAAATTGCGACCAGTTACATTAACCCTTACCTAATACACTCGTCGGGGTACTTTTTGCAGTCCGTGATGCACCGGAACCTCTCCCAAGTGAGCCAGCCCATCGGAGGGGTCAGCGCGAGACCGTTGTCAAGCGCCAGGGTCGAAGACACCCCCACCAGCAGCAAACATATCACCAGCATCTGAACAAGACATAAGTAGGACTGATTTTTGATTATACAGTAACCACAGATAATTTGATAGAAGCCACTAAGCCAATGTACCTTATGTGCCAAATAATCAGTCATTAAGTTTGAAAATTATAACTTTAACATAACATACCTCCTATTTCCCGAAGTTTGGGACCTAAACGTAGATAATAGAAGGCAAGCCTCAAATCCAAACTCCGATCTGCCACTGAGAATTTCATATAAAAAACCCATAACATTTTGCTGGACCCGGGAATCGAACCCAGGATATCAAGCGCTTAGGAACGCTACGCTAACAAGGCTATTATTAAACATGTTTTACAATTATACATAGGTGCAAACGATATTTCTCTAATACTTAATTATATTCTTTATTTTGTGACTTATCGTCCAAATATTCAGTCAAGTTTGTTCCAAATAAAACAGCTGTTTAGTATAAATATAATTTTATAAGTAGTACATAATTATCATCGCATGAGTCACGTCCTGACCTGGACAACTACTTAATAGTAGTCCCTACCATATAAGAATTCTTTTGTCCCGTGCAAGAATCGAACTGCCTTACTACGCTAGAGGTCTTGAACTCGAATCCCTGGTCGAAGAAATTGCTATTGGATTTTTTTAGGATATTCTACTATTCTGGGATTTTAAATTCTAATATTTGTGCCCGGAGCCTATTGCTAACTTGGCACAAATCCATACTCTCAACTTTTATGCCCCTAAGTCCTAAACTCGATATGGGGAATATACATTAATACACGGTCCCTAATATGGGCAAACTATGTTGCCAAGGCAATCAACCTTAAATGCTAAAATAACAATAAAATACAATAGGTATTTACAGTGGTCTAATCTATCTAATCATCTATCGAACTCGCAATACAAAAGATGACACAGTAATTTGAACCTTATGATAACAACGGCACTATCTATTGCTATTTATTTGTAACATCTGCGAGATAACACTATATTCAACATGTATCCAGGTCATACACCTCATTAATAAATATGTTCACAGCTGTGTGGACGAAAAATATACCAGTGTCCCACCATTTTGTTTTCTAACGGGTTTTCTAAGTTTTATTTTGTAATCAATGAGGTACAAACCATTTCGTACTGGCATAGCCTGTAAATCCATACTGGTACTGGTTATAGGAACAAAACAGTTTGAGCAAAAAACTTATTGTATTTATTTTCCTAAATTAGTAGCAAATAAGTTTTTTTAATTATTTTTAACACGAATTTTTAATTAGCGTCAATATTTGAAGAATTATGTTTTCAATCAGTGAGTTGCGATTTACAGAACAATCTGCGATTTGGGATAGTTAGCTCTAGAACATTCACCGCTATTCTAAACTTGCTTTGGTACAGGTCCAGGTAAAGATCATTGATCTACCTATAGATATCTAATATATAAAATTCTCGTGTCACAGTTTTAGTTGCCATACTCCTCCGAAACAGCTGGACCGATTTGTATGAAATTTTGTGTGCTTATCCGGTATCTATGAGAATCGGCCAACATCTATTTTTCATCCCCCTAAAATGACCCACCCCTATATGGCAAAACAACGTTTGCTGGGTCAGCTAGTATATATATAAAAAGTAAGCATACATTCGGGGTCGAGGATATTTAAATACTTATTCAATAAAAAAGGTTTAGCTCAATTTGTTATTAGTTGCGTCATAGATCCAAACATAGAAATCTAATGTTTATTGTTACAGTGTTACGCACCTATCAATTAAAATCATTCCGTCCGGAATTCCGAATAACCCTATCACAATTAAATGTCTCATTAGCACGGGCGTACAGTTCTCGCCAAACTTATTGTCCGGGTTGAAGTTGGCACGAGCTAACTTTAACCCAGCCGTAAAAATCGGAGAACGAAAAGTTTGGCGAGAACTGTAGATCTACGTCTGTGCTCATTAGCAAATAACAAGCACGCAGTATATAATATTAACACTACGATAGCCGATTATAATGAAAATGTGCAAAACAAAAGTGGTTATTTAACACGAGTTTATTTTGAATGTTGCCTGTTACTATCAGATATTGGAATAGGTATTTATTTACCTAAGCTTGAAGAAAGCACATGATAGCGTGGTTGTAATACAACTAAGAATATATTTTTATGTGTTTTATTCGGTGTAAACGCAAGCAAGCGGCACAGTGTATAAATTATTAATATTTAAATATAGTAGCGATTGGTGAGCAGCTTTGCCTGCGTATCAGCCTGACAATAATGAACACAACAAAAAAAGAATTATTCAATTTGATGCAGTGGTTCGGAAACTATGTGCGTACAAACATTTCGGCGATTCATGTTTATTTAAATATACAATACAATAAATCAAAGGTGGGGATCCGTGGGGGATCATGACAAGTTTTTTCTTAATACTTTCATTGAATTCTTCTTATAATTCTTTATTTTAAAAATAAGTGCTCCTGGCCTTACTAACTTGATTCCTAAATCATATGCTCCCTGATATCGGGTCGGGGTCTATCCAAAAACATTAGGTATAGGTAGCCATCTCTTTACATCTAACCGACACGTGCCTATGCTTTTTGATAATTATAAAATATTGATTTGAATTTGTTTGGTTGTTATAAGTAGACTAATGAACTACGTGAGTTACAATAAAGGTCACAAATAATAGATAATATTCTTATTTACAATATAATTTTAATAAAAGATAGCCTTGACACGCAAATATAGCAGGATCGACTTTTAGGCTACAAAGTGTAGCAATATAATCTAGTTTATGCCCGCAACATGCAGATGGAGACACCCAGAATGTGGAGTGGCGTTTCATCAGCCTCCTCGACGGGGTATAAACGTGGACCCTCAACCACTAGGCCCCAATGAAGTAAACCTTACAATTCGCACCCCTGCACATAATGTTTGAAGCTATGAAGTGCAATTATACTTAGATATATTTATTTCTGTAAGGAGGTCTTATTATGAAACTTTTTTAAGTCCTGGATTCTATTGCCAGGGGGAGCAACGTATTATTGGATTTTTCTATGAAATTCGGTACCGTTACAAGCACCGCCGTTGATCGTGAAGGTTCGATTCCAAGGTGTGTGATCATAGATTTTTCTAAAAACATAAAGGCAACATCACGCTTGTATTCCGCGAAGGGTTAGGCAGAGGTGACCCAAATCCAAACTCCAAGCTGATACTTAGTATTTTATAGAAAAGCCAATAAGAGATACTGTTCGGTTTGGTACCTACTAAGAATCGAACACAGGACCCGTGCTTAGAACCACTAGCCTAATTAAATTAATTGTTATACCTAATAAAAGGACCTATGAGGATAGAAAATATTTCTAGCGGTCGCCGGTCTTTAATATCAATAAAAATAATGTACAATGACGTCAGAAATCACCAATTTATCAATGGCATATTAATCGTACAGGTAACGTACATTGGCACTATTTGACCTTCACCTACAGTCCTCATAGCGACTCCAAGTGTAACACAGGGAAGGAAAATTAAAGGATATTATAGGCTGCATTTTTACACTGGAAAATGAGCAGAAAACCTACCAGAAAATATAATAAATATAGCCTATGTTGCCCGGGAAAGATAGGTAGGTAAGAATTTTTTAAATCGGTGCTGTAGCTTTTGAGTTTGCTCACTGCAAACGTACAAAAATACAAATATTTCTCTTTTTATAATATTAGTGGTAGATGTAGATAGAGATAATGGTAAAATTATAAACCTCTGATTACCTCTTCGTGGATACAAGTAGGATGTATGTTAAATATTTTTTTAAATAAAGGTAAGTAAAAAAAGCAAAGGTAACGAAGGTACTTAGCTGCTCTGTTGACACTATTTTCTACAGAGCAACCTTTTTAGAATTCAAATAAATTGAAAACAACACCCAAAAAAGGAAGTTTTTTTATTGGTCTAAGTCCATGTACCTAAAACATGCATAAATTAAGACAGGTAGAATAAGTATTAAAATTATTGGTGGGTAGATTTATTGAAAATTGTTTGAATGTCATTTTTGTGAAAATTTATATTTCAATTATGTACCTAGTATAATATTGTTGTGGCAAATAGTAATTAAATATTTATATTCCTATTATGTCGGCCACTTCTACCTAATATCATTAATTCACTTATGTGCTTATTAACGTATTGTTATTTGTCCATTATAAAAAAAATACCAATAAACAATCAATATTAAAACATTTAAAAAATAGATGGTTTTATGTACCTACCTGATTTATTTAATCCGTAATTATTTGCTCACCTTTAATAACTGCGTTCATATAACATTTTTATGATAAGTTAAAAAACCACTGATTTAATGTAAACAGAAAAAAGTAATTATGTTTTCAAATTAGGAACAGAATTAATGAATACTTACTTAAAATATTCATACTGTCAACAGAAGCGACAATTAAAAAAGAAAACAAAATGCTTACCGCGCTTTTTCCTATTCGCACTTTAAAAACTTTTTTTTATTCAACTTTACACGATAATCAAATTATCAAATAATTTATCACTGGCTGGAATATAATAAACGTCAATATTATCAGAGCGTAGTTTACACTACCGCACCGACTACGTTTGGATGCCAAATGATAAATAAGTTCTCAATGCAATCAATGGCACGAACGCAGCTTGACTTGAGGCTTGAATGGCACGAGCGCTTTTTCAACGCGTTCTATTAAAACCTTTTTTTAAACTATTAAATTAATAATATGAATAATAAGTTTACTTCCGTAGCGCCGCAAGTTACAAAAACCAATTCTCATTGATTGAAAAGCCCCTAAGTAAATAGAAAAGGCACAAAAACGCATTCAAATATTTTGTTCCGTGATGGAATCGACTACGAGACCCGTAGCGCGGAATCTAATCGTTCAGACACTGCGCTATTCGTGTCATTCGGGCAAGGGGAAGGCAAGTGCGGTTATTAAGTCGGTACGGGTTTGACATTCCTGCCACCTCCCCAAGGTGGCAAGGATCCATTGCGATTTTCCGGAACCCCAAAAATATGTTTATAAATATCCTGGGACATTTGTACACACAGCACCATCTAGTCCCAAACTAATAAAATAAATAAATATAAATATCCTGGGACATTTTACACAGCACCATCTAGTCCCAAACTAAGCAGAGCTTGTACTATGGGTACTAGACAATGGATATAATACTTATATACTTTTTTTTTGTAAATACATAGGAAACACCCAGACAAACACAAACATTTATATTCATCATCACATAAATATTTGTGTCTTGTGGGAATCGAACCCACGACCTCGTGATCAGCAGTCCGGTACTCGAACCACTGGACCACAGACGTCGTCTAATCAGAGCTTGTGCTGTGGGTACTAGACAATGGCTATAATAGATACTTATGTAGGTACTTTTTTTGTAAATACATACTTATAATAAATACTTTAGTGTTTGTGTTTGTCTGGGTGTTTCTTAAGTTCATCACAATAAATGTTTGTATCCTGTGGGAATCGAACCCACGATCGTGATCAGCAGTCTCGAATTACTACACTACAGACGTCGTCAAAAGTAATAGATATAAATGGACTTAGGTAAATTATATTTACTTAGGTAATAATAATAATACCTCAATGTTCTAGTGGTCGTGAGCGCAACTGTTACACGGCCCTCTGTTCGATTCCTAGGTCTAGCCAAATGTTATTAGGATTTTCTATGTTGAACAAATTCTCAGTAGCAGAGTTTGGATTTGTGGCCAGTTGACTCCTCTCATTCTAAGAGAAGGCCCGTGGCCAGCATTGTGGGTCGATGATGATGATGATTGCTCACTACCTACACCTCAAATTAGAATACTCTGTGTCTTGGGAAGGAGTACTTACCTATTTATTTATATTTATTAACGACCCTCTAAGGATCGAAAAATCTCGATAAACATCAGAATAACCTCGATAAACAATGTATAATATCGATACTTGACATACATACAAATAATTGGGCAATCTTATCTTACTTACTTTACAAAACAAGAATCACCTACTTACCTAGATACCTATATAAAATATGCCTATGTACTTAATATTTTTATTATGTTGCAGGTTGGATACCTACAGTTACAAAAAAACCGTTGACAAAAAAAATATATAATGTGATTTTTTTAGAACCTTTTTGTAATCTCCTTCTTATGTTGAAAACAATGTATGTATGTATAGTTACCTACCTCTTTAAAAGATTATCAAAACAAATACTCATAAGTCATAGATATATCGTAAAGTGATTAGCAAACAGTACTTATGTAAATATTATGTTATAACTTATAAAGTTATAACGGAGCCTGTTCTGGCTGGTCCCTAACAAATCACTGCCAGGTCGTTAACCCCAACGGGCTTGTGATTTAGATCGGATATTGATAAATTGGTTCCCGACTTGCTTGCTGCGTGCCGACGCCCTGTCCGCCTAGAGACTTGAAACTGGATTTTTGGTTCTAACCTTTTCCCAACCATGTTGGGGTCGGCTTCCAATCTAACCAGGTGCACTATACACGTGTATTTTACACGAAGCGACTGCATCCACAATTTCTGGGCAATAATGGTTGTCAGTCTTTTTGGGCTTCTGACTACCACTTATGATTGTCATAGATAGAATAGGTATTCGTACAACAACCGGTACGGCTTTACGTCTAGCCCGTCTAGGTGATATGGGTCTCGATGTGTTAAGAATGGTCATCCACAGAATGACCGCGGCAAGCGCAGCTTGGTACTTGAAATTATTTTAGTTTTATTACATATAATATAAATATATAGTTATCTAGTGTAGTCCACTCGTCGTGGTATGAACGTGTGATGCTTTGTTACCAGGAAAATGAGCACTTTGGATGAACTGTTCAAGAGAAGATTTATCCAAAGGAAATGATGGTGATATAGTCCTGAATTCCTGATATAGACCTACGGAAGTACTGCGCCAAGCCTAAAATTTGGATAACGAAAGGATAGATATAGATCTCGTACCGTAGATATTTTTTTAATATTTCTGTCGCACACTTTATTTTTTTAAAAACAACTTTAATCTAAACCAATCTATTTTTTATGCTGTTACATTTTTTTTAAAGATATTTTCATTATATTCTTGAAATTGTGTACATTATTAGAAAAAAATGCATTATATGTACCTACTTACATAAATAATATGAATGTTATCTATAACTAAGTAGTCAAGAAGTATACTTATGACAAAAATTCCACATAATTATGTAAACTAAATACTAACCTAGTCAGCCCGCATGAAACACAAATAGTTATTGTGAAAAATGGCGATAGCAAAGCATTGATTTATAATTACTAATTACTAATTTCCCAAGTTACTATATGGTAGCTATATGTTTTTTTAGTTTTAGTTTTACTATATGGTACCTATATTTTTTTTAGGAAAATGTACAATAATTTCCTAGTTTTCAAAGTTTTTACTATATTAATTGCATATAAAATTGTTTAGGAAATATTGAGTTAAAACGTCAATAAATTAAAAGCATTTCGGTATATTTTTATTTTGTAAAGAAACATACAGAATAAACAAGTATACCTATTTGAAGCAAGTATACTTAAATATTAAAAAATAAACGTAAAAAGTTTTTTAGTTGTTTAAAGATATTATGTTGACAGTAGGAGTGTTCTTACTAAAATCACTCCCACTGTCAACATTTTTTTTGTTCACAAATAAAAAAGCTAAAAGCATTCAAAGGCGTTTACAAATTAAAATAAATTAGGGCGCGCACACATAATAATAATTATGAAATTGAAATAACTCTCATGGGGGAAAATATAAAGTGCCAACAATACTACCGTTTACCCTATTTCAACTTCGAAAAAGGCATTACGAAAAGTAGTATAGTTACAATCGGTTATTTAAATGTATCTAATAATTATTTCTTGAAAAATATCTTCTAGTGGTTACATCCATATCGTTGTCAGAACCAAACCAATTTTTCGAAATGAATTTGTAAAATTTGACACCTGTAACAAAAAAACTTTAATAAATAAATAAATAAAACACCAAGTTTGAACTCCCATTGGGGTTGAATACATTTTAAAAACCATGAATAGATAGATGGATGGACGGATGTTTGTTACTCAATCACGCCAGAACGGCTGAACGATTTGAGCAGAGATAGATTGTAGTCTGGTATAGCACATAAGCTACTTTTTATCCCGACAAAATGATTTTGTGTTTTAAAAATTTATTATTATTTATCGACGACGTCTGTGGTCTAGTGGTTCGAGTACCGGACTGCTGATCACGAGGTCGTGGGTTCGATTCCCACAAGACACAAACATTTATGTGATGAACTTAGGTGTTTGTGTTTGTCTGGGTGTTTCTTATATATTATAAGTATGTATTTACAAAAAAAAAAGTATATAAGTATTATATATCCATTGTCTAGTACCCATAGTACAAGCTCTGCTTAGTTTGGGACTAGATGGTGCTGTGTAAAAATATCCCAGGATATTTATTTATTTATTTATTATCCAGATATATCCAGACCACGCGGGCGAAGCCGCTGGTGGAAAGCTAGTAGGTAGTAGGTACATAATAATGTAATACTGAACAGTTAATCTAATAGTTTATCGGACTTCTTACATACCTGTAGGATTAATTTTCACTGCAAATCTCTCATTAACCGTAAATATCCGTAACAGTTCTTCATTGAAAAGATCCTGTAACATGTTAAATATTTCACACGTGTATAAGTAAGGAGTAACTTTTTTGTTGTTTTTGAGGTCTAGGAAATCCTCATGGGTGGTCTGTCAGGCAGTTACTAACTAAGACCAACGCCGTTGTTCCCACTCGCACTTGCGGCGGGGGCTACGGGAACATCGCATTAATCCGCGGCCCCCGACTAGCAATGGCAATTTTTTTTTTTATGTAATTGCATGAACTCTAGTGAAGGCGGAAGCCCATCGCGGTGCACGCTGTCCACGGCCACGCGGCGCACGTTTGCTGCGTGGGTTCATTTGTTTGCCAACGTGAGTCCACGTTTCCACCGGAGCACACGCTATACACGAATTTACATAGCGTGCATGACGTTGAGCCACGTGGGCGCCGTATCCGAGTAAGCCACGTGTGTGTCAATTCGTGCGTAGCGTGTCCGTGGGTTGCAGTGGATACATCATACAGCTCCACAGATTTCCTTGCAAAGCGAAGCTTGGCGCACGTGGGTAGCCTCTCCGTGCGCAGCGGTGGGTTTCCGCCTTAACCTTGGCACACCATATAGTTAAACAAAAATATTAAAAAGCAACAACTGACCTGTACGATATAGTCTTGTTTCGGCAACATCATCTGCTCATGTGTGAATGACATATCAGCTACGTTGTCTCCGAGATTCACAAACGCCAGCGCTCGCGCATCTCCCGACAACTCGCGATGCCAGATCTGAATTTGGAAGTCGAATATGAATTTATCCAATATGTATAGAGTGTAGACTACTATCATCATCATGTCATCATCATCCCACTGCTGGGCCCGTGTCTTCTCTCAGTATGAGAGGGATTAGGCTATAGTCCACCACGTTGGCCTAATGCGGGTTAGCAGATTTCACATGCCGTCCAGAAAATCTCTCAGGCATGCAGGTTTACGAGGCCACAGATCGCTGGCATGTTTGGCGAGCCGGGCACATATCCAAAACACCGTTTTGCTATTGAGAATTTAAAAAAAAACAGTAACATTTGCTCCACCCGGGAATCGAACCATGACCTCGATCGTAGCAGTGGTGCATTTGTTTTTTTTATACATATACCATTTCCTATTTTATAATGCTTCTTTAGACAAGTAGACAAGACAAGTTTCACCATCTCTGGATAGCCGCTAATCGCCGGATAAATTAATAAATAGAACAAAATTTGTGTGAAATTATCCGACAAATAATTTAATGGGAACTTATAATAATAGGAAGTGATCAAACAGTGGACCTGTATAATATGTCTGTTACAATTTTTCTCGATAACCACTGCATCGATAATGATGCGGTATTTTCTTACCTGAATATTATTAGCGTTAAAAATCCTACGGCCCTGTATGCCCAGCTTGTCCTGATTCACCGATATTACATGTTTGTTCAGCAAAATATTCTTAAACTCGGGTTTTATGGTTGCCAAGTCCACGCTCATGATGAGAGGAGCTGCCAGGATTGACCAGACAGACATTTGCACGCGAGCTTGATCGACGGTGAGTCCGGAATTGCCTATGCTCAGCTGAAAGGAAAAATATGCAGATGATTAGATTCCTCGATGTTACAAGCTTAAAGAATATATATTCAGTCAAGCTATTCGTTCAGTCTAAATTACTTAAAAACAAACAATATGTTGTGTGTTTACTTTTGTAATCTATATTAATTTTGTAAAGAGGAAAGATTTGATTGTTTGTTTGTATTTGATTGATTTAAATAAATATTTCTGTGTTAGATTAGATAGCCCATTTATCGGGGAAGGCTATAGGCTAATACTATCACTCTACGACTAGGGGCGGAGTAGCAATGAAAAATGTTGCAAAAACGGGGGAAAAAGTTATCAAGACCACGCGGGCGAAGCCACTGGCGGTAAGCTAGTATATAATCATTCTTGTAATAACTTGTAATAATTCTCGCGTTTGTTACCAAACACCTCCGAAACAGCTGAACTGATTTGTATCAAATTTTGTGTGCATATCGGGTAGGTCTGAGAATCGGCCAACATCTATTTTCATACTCCTATATGATAAGGGTGACCCACCCCTATATGGCAAAACAACGTTTGTCGGGTCAGCTAGTCAGACTATAATAATGAAAAAGTAGAACCGTTCACACGCCTAATTGTATTTTAAATTGTATAGGTATATAAAATTATCAATGACATAACATAATTTACCATGTCAGGGTCGTTAAAATGTCCCGGGCCGGCGACCTGGGCGAAATCGTTTTGATGGTCACCAAACCATGTCATGATATTCACCATGTTCTGCCAATTATTATCGGCATTGCCATAGTTCCGCCAAGTATTGCACTTCTTTGCTATTTCCGAATAGACGGGCTGAAAGAAAAAAAATGAATAAAAAACACAACATATTTAATTCCTGCATATGAATCTCTGAAACATTAATAGTGTAAAACAATAACTATCATTCTTTTCTAAACTATGTTTGATGGTCGGGTTTTAGGATAAGACAACACCTGTGCCTCGACCATGAGTTTTTCTCACTAGACTCGCTAGCGACGCCGTAAAATATTTGTATGGAAAACCTTCGCTGCGCCTCTAGCGGTTACGCAAGGAACTAAAATCTGCTATGATATTACAGCGTTTCGATTTCGAAAGTCATTCAAGTCAGTCTTTCTTACAAATTTTGTTCTATTTTCCTGAGTTTAAACAGGCCCTAAAATATAATAGCTGTTTCAGGTCAAGCGTTCTATAAAGAAATATTGTCAAAGGTGGGCAAAATTAGGTTGAGAACCAATAATGACCATGCTCAAAATATTTTTTTTTTTTTTTTTTTTTTTCCTTGTTTATCATGCGATCAGTCCGTTGACTATGAGCAGATGTGTTGTCAGATCAAAATGTCGTGCAGAGCCAATGCCCCTTTGGGATTGACTCTTTGTAAATTGTAGCCTATTCTAGACTATCCAGGTTCTGGATTTTACGTCTCTTAAGGCGGTTCAGTGAGTCGGGGATAGTGAGCTGAACCGCTAGCGGATTTATGTGGTTCAGGAGCCGTTTTTTATATGTTTTTGAAGCGGATCTTATTTCGTCCTTTACTGTGTTCAAATTTAGGTAATGATGAACCTCAGAGTTCTTAATGAACCAGGGAGTGGCCATTTGCTTCAGAATTGAGTCTTCTGCTCTTTGTATAATATTAATGTTAGAGTCACAAGTGGAACCCCACAGCTGGATACCATATGACCATATGGGCTTTAGGATACACCTGTAGATTAGGAGTTTGTTGTCCAGGGATAGCTTGCTGTTTCTGTCCAGCAGCCAGTACAGTTCCCGGTATTTAATGTTGAGCGCATCCCTCTTGGCTTTAATGTGTGCTCAAAATAATAATAAAATTATCTTTGTACTTACGGCACTTATATAGGCTGGCCAACTGCACGCATACACCATTGGGCGACCGCTTTCATTCAACAGTTTTTCGAACGTCGAATAATGACCTAAACAAAATACAATCTTACTAAGTAATATTATAAACTAGCGACCCGCCCCGGCTTCGCATGGGTTTGAATTTCTTGTATTTTCTGTACTACAACATATAAACCTTCCTATTCAATCAATCTATCTATTAAACAAAACGCATCAAAATCCGTTGCGTTAGATAGGGATATAGGGACAGAGAAAGCGACTTTATTTTATACTAAGTATGTAGTGATGCGAAATAAGTTTGAATGTTTGTTGCTCTTTCGTGACAAAATAGCTGAAATTTTAAATGGTGATGGCATATACCTTGGATTAGGACATTGGCTACATTTTAATCCCAAAAAATTCAAAGTTCCTAAATCCACATGGGCAAAGCCGCGGGTGGCTAGTAGAGGTGTGCGCCGATTTAATTTTCGTCGGCGGCGGCGTGATGGCAAAATTTTGCCGGCGGCGGCGGCGTAACCGGCGTGAAATCGGCGTCAGTACTTTTGAGTTAGATTTCAAAGAGAAGAAAGACAATTCAGGTTTTATTACCTTCTAGTTTTAGAAAAAACAAAATATTACAACATCATCATCATCATATCAGCCAAAAGAGGTTCACTGCTGAACAAAGACCTCCTGCTGAACAGGGACCGGTCGTATGTTGTCTGCATCCAACGACTCCCAGCGACCTTTACCAGGTCTCCGGTCTATCTCGTTGGAGGCCGTCCCATGTTGCGCTTTCCGGCGCGTAGTCTCCATTCCAGAACCATTCTGCCCCAGCAGCCATCAGTTCTACGAGCTATGTGCCCCACCCACTGCCACTTCAATTTGCTGATCCTTTCGGCTTTAACGGTCATTTGGTTCTTCTACGGATCTCCTCATTTCTGATTTCGTAGCGTAGAGAAATACCAAGCATAGCTCGCTGAGTGACCTTGAGCTTTAGCCCATAGTGAGTGACCACGTCTCTGTACCATACGTCATCACTGGTAACAGACACTGGTTGAAGACTTGTTTTAAGGCATTGTGGTATAGTTGACGAAAAGAAGTTGCGAAGTTTCGCGAACGCTGCCCAGCCGAGTCGGATTCGAAGAGTGACCTCTTTCTCGAAATTGGACCTGCCTAGCTGGATGGTTTGTCCTAGGTAGACATACAACAACTTCGAGAGCAGAGCTCCCAACGGATATTGGGATGGGCACGACATGAGCGTTTAACATAACTTTCGTCTTGCCCATGTTCTTTTAAGACCCACCTACTAGGAAACTGTTGAGGTCATTGAGCATTGTGCTGAGCTCATGAAGCGATTTTGCGATATCGATATCGTCGGTAAATTGAAGATGAGATATACTCGTCATTGATGTTGACGCCAAATCCTTTCCTCTTCAGTAACTTGAAGGCATCTTCTATTGCGGTGGTGAATAGTTTCGGGGATATGACATCTTCCTGGCTAACACCCTCTTGCAATAAAATTGCCCCCGTACACTGTTCGTGTACTCGGAGCGACATAATGGAAGTCACTAAACCGACTCCGAACCCAAGTGGGGAGGTGTAATTCAAATCTGGTGAAGTGGGGACGTGACGATGACGTCTTTTCGTCAACTATACCACAATGCCTAAAGACAAAAGTCTTTAACCAGTGTGTATTACCAGTGATGACATATGGCACAGAGACGTGGTCGCTTACTATGGGCCTCATAAGAAAGCTCAAGGTCACTCAGCAAGCTATGGAAAGAGCTATGCTTGGTATTTCTTTACGCGATCGAATCAGAAATGAAGAGATCCGTAGAAAAACCAAAGTTGCCGACATAGCTCAAAGGATAAGCAAACTGAAGTGGCAGTGGGCGGGGCACATAGCTTGTAGAACTGATGGCCGCTGGGGCAGAAAGGTTCTCGAGTGGAGACCACGCATCGGAAAGCGTAGCGTAGGACGGCCTCCAACAAGATGGACGCATGACCTGATAAAGGTCGCTGGAAGTCGTTGGATGCAGGTGGCATATACCGGTCCTTGTGGAACTCTATGGGGGAGGCCTTTGTTCAGCAGTGGACTTCTGTAGGCTGATATGATGATGATGATAATGAAGTGGGGCTATCTCGATGAAACGGCTACAGGGTGTGGTTGTGGAACTGTGCCGCAAACAATGGTGCACCTCCTATCCTGTCCTTTGTGCCCCACAACATGCAATCAAAGGCACCTCGGCGCAGCAACTGACGATAGTGTGGAAGTAGCAAAGTACACCAAATATAATTTTAAAACGTCGTACCTTCGACACGAAGAAGAAGAACGCTTCGATATACCAATAGTCAATGTGGCAGCGCTGCAGATTGCAGCATCGCCCGTTTCAATCGAAGGCTTTCTCATAGTCCACAAACGCTAAGCAAAGTGGCAACACTCCTCGGTCTTCTGTAAATATGCCGAAGCGTATGGAAGTGGTCTATGGTACTAAAACTTTTTCGGAAACCGGCTTGTTCCACGGGGAGAAGTCATCAAACCTGCGCTCGAGACGATTCGTGATGACCCTTGAAAACGACTTGTAGACATGACTTAGAAGCGAGATAGGTTCCTCAATAAGGTGTTATCGCCTTTTTTGAAGAAAAGCACCACCACGCGTCTGTTCTGTGCCTCCGGCGTTGTGCCCTCGAGTATGAAAGGGTTAAATAGCTTCTGAAGGACTTGATTAGGCGTTTATTTGCAATGAAATAAACTTAAAATGACACGCCGATTTCACGCCGGTCTCGCGACCGGCGGCGGCGGCGGCGTGGCGGCGCGGCGCACACCTCTAGTGGCTAGTAAAGACATTAGTGTGCCGGGGAAAATTCAATGCACATTACGCCTCTGCCTAACCCTTCCAGGTACAGAGAGGCGTGATGGAATGAGGGAAAGAATATACGGGTGTAATTTGCTCCCACACTGGGTACCTACTTAGTGAAAAATACCGAGCGGTATACCGCCGGGTATAATAATACCGTACGCTATGACCGCTAAGCCACCGCGAGTCCTAGGGGGCTAGACAAGTTGCATTTTGACATTCCAATCGACAAACAAAATGTATGTAAATGACATTAGTGACAGCCCGATTTGTCGAAAGCTTGTGTCATTTCCATACATTTCGTTTGTCGATTCGAATGTCAAAATGCAACTTGTCTAGCCTGTGTACTCGCCAAGACGAAATCTTCCCTTCCATTCAAAATTTACGTCTCAAGGTGACGTTAGTGGTCAAAGCGTCTGGTGTATGTAACCAGAAGAAGCAAGGTCGAGTCCTGCCCGCCAGTCGATTTTTTGGGGCCTAGACAATAATATGCAATTTGAAATTCGAAACGACAAATGAATAGAAACAAAATCTATGGAAATGACACAAGCTTTCGACAAATCGGGCTGTCACTAATGTCATTTCCATACATTTTTTTCTATTATTTTGTCGATTCGAATGTCAAATTGCAACTTGTCTAGGCCGCCTAGTAATCTTAGCATGGAAAATGTTTAAAAAATACAAAAAGATTGTTCATACTTGTTTTAAAATCCTTTGAACCACCTTCACCAACGTTATGCTTCACATAGTCGACTTCCCACTCGACAAAGGTGGCCACGTCAGCTGCCTCGTATCCCGACGAGCCTTCGTATATACCGAACTTCAAACCTTTGCTTTTCACCTGGAACAGTTACATTATATGTGACTTAGATGGTCAAGCCTTGTGAATATCATACAATATCTTGGTACTAAAACTTCTATGAGATGCAGTGGCGGGTTTAAGGGGTGGTATTGAATGTTATGTTTGACATCATTAGGTACTTGAAAGATACGATTTATGCTATGCAGGATGTACTGGCAGACTAGGATACTTACGTAACGAGAGAGTGCCTTAATTCCACTAGGGAATCGAGTCCGGTCAGCCACCTGACGGCCGTTGTGGTCACGGTTATCCTCCGCCCAGCAATTGTCAATAATCACATACTCGTAACCTGCCGCCAAGTAGCCCCCACTGACCATCGCGTCTGCCGTCCTTTTTATCAGGGACTCACTGCAGAGTAGAGTTTACTTTAAGTAGCTTCAAATACTTACAGTATACCATAGCATCCGAAATTCCGAACACGGACAGATTCAGAAGGCCAATTCGACTATTTTACAGCTTTAAACGCCTTTAACCACAGATTGTAATATTATATGTGATAGTTACTGTATTATATACATAAATTTTACTATATTTTGGTAAGAGGATGATCCAAATTCGTGAAAAAAATACTATTTAGCTAAATATGAAAACGATTTAAGGCCGGACACACACATCCGAAATTTTTATAATCTGAATTCAGATTATTAATTAAGAGAGCCCAAAATTCCATACAAAGTAATGATCGATCTGAGATTTTCATAATCTGAAAAAATAGATTGTGTGTGGTAAGCAATTACTTTCTATGGACTTGGGACTGGGCTTTTAAAATAAGTAATCTGAATTCAAATTATGAAAATTCCGAATGTGTCTGTCCAGCCTAAAGCTATGATTGAGTTCAATTTTTTTGAATTGGTTTCCGAAAGTAGTGAGTTGAGCGAAGTAAAGGAAACAAGTGCCATCACCTACCTGATACATTCCGTCGGATTTCTTTGGCAGTCTTTGTTGCACCCGAATCTGAGCCACGAGAGCCAGCCCATGGGAGGCGTTAACGCCAACCCATTGTCCAGTGCCTGGCTCGGCAAGACCAAAGCACAGACGAACACACATAGCAGTGGTACATACATCTAAAAACAATACACAAATACATTCAGTCATCATCATCATCAACAACTCATTAATTGTCCCACTGCTGGGCACGGGTCTCCTCTCAGCATGAGAGGGATTAAGGCTATAGTCCACCACGCTAGCCTAATGCGGGTTGGCAGACTTCACATGCCGTCGAGAATATCTTTGACGAAGCGAAAGTGGTGTGCCAGGATCGTAGCAAGTGGAAATCTATAGTCTCTGCCTGCCCCTATGGGAAACAGGCGTGAAGCTTTGTATGTATGTATAGCAGAGGCAGGTCAAGTGATAAATTATTCTGAATAATTATTATATTTATTATACTAAACGCGTCAAACCAAATATAAAATTAGATACTGTGGTAGTGCTGTCATATTTTAGGTATTTTTTATTTATACCGTGACAAATTAATAATCTCTTAAACACATTGAAATGTACAAGGAAAGAGGATAATAATATTTCACCAGAATAATTAATAATAAATAATTATTTCATTATTCCAATAAACAATGATAAACGGAAAAAGACAAATATAATGAAATATCAACTATCGTGTTAGGCAGTTAGTTTATTTTAGGAGTTTACGTAGGTGGTTACCCACATAGATTAGAATACCTTTGTTACCCATTACGTATTGACAGTGTTAGGGATTATCCTTTTGTATTTTTTTAAGCATTTTCCATGCTAAGATTACAAGTTATTTTTAATGAAGGAATTTTTAATGAAGGTTTCGAATCTGCGCCTTCTGGTTCGGTACACCAGACGCTCTGACCACTAAGCCACCGCTCGCCCTGCTCGCCAGTCGAAATCTTCCTTCACATTCTAATTTACGTCTTAAAGGTGACGTAGCGACATCTATTGTGAATGCTTCGCAGGTTCGAATCCTGCCCGCCCGCCGATTTTTTCCTTCATTAAAAATAACTTGTAATCTTAGCATGGAAAATGCTTAAAAAATACAAAAAGATAGTTAATAGGTAAGGCGGTATCATACGACATCGAACTAGCTGTAAAGTTAGTCGTGTCGGTTGTGAAGCATTCACAATAGATGTCGCTACGTCACCTTTAAGACGTAAATTAGAATGTAAAAGTGTTAGGGATTTTATAAAAATAATGTTCAAAAGACTACCCGCCTATTCTCATAATGCCTGTGTCAGAATGTATAAAAGGCTTGCCGGAAAGTCACTTCGCTAACGCTCTCTTCTGCTCGAGATCTCGGATAGTACAGACATAATGTAGATTTATTACACTGTGGTGCAGACGTGCTATGTCCGAACCATCGCCGCTGGTAATTGTGTGAGTGATATCGAATCTCTGTCCCATCGTTGTGTATTTTAGCTATGTGTGTTAATCTTAATTAGATCCTATGTAAATTGTTACTTTGGCCTATGGCCCTATTAAATCTTTGTGTTACCAATGTACGTATATTTTTTATTAATAAATTTTCTTCTGTTCTCCAAAAACAGTGTAATTGCAAAGAATATGATATATATCAGTGGTTCCTAACCTTTTCAATATTGCCCCTATGACCTTTTAGGAAAACTAATATTATCCCGCCCGACTTTAAAATGTTGAGCGATGCGGACTAGACAAGTTGCAATTTGCCATTCGTATTGACGAACGAAAAGAAACAAAATGTATGGAAATGACATTAGTGACAGCCCGATTTCGAATCGACAAACGAATATTATTTCTATTAGTTTGTCGTTGTTTTTAGATTTTTTGTTAGTACTTTTTACGCAGTCGGGTTTTTTGTTTCGTTTAATTTCTAACTTTTTAGTTTATAAATCATCATAGAATCACTAGATAGATCCTAAATGATAATTTAAAATGAAAATTGATACAACTAAAGATCATTTTCAAAATCAGTTCGCACATTAAAGCGTATAAAATTCGCCATTTTGATTTTTTATTTCATGTACCCAGTGACACTCGTGCCATCAAGACGAATCTAATGAGGTGTCATTTATCTAAATCGGTTGAGCCGTTGAGTAGTTACGACCGGACATAGGAACGGACATACATACATACATACGAGTCAAACACATAACCCTCCTTCGGCGGTCGGGTAATAATTAAATACACTAAAATACAATTAAATAATAATCAGGCCGTTTTAATTAGATGTCTTTGACATCAATGCCTTATACGTGCAGTCAACACAGCCCGCAATCATAGCCAGGACAGCATTGGTGCTGCCCCTCACCCTGCGCACCAAGGACGCGCACCGCTTGCGCATGGTGGTGTGGTAACTCTCGGTGCGCGCCTCTGCAAACATGCCAGAGGCACTGCAGAAGCGAGGCAACCGCAACACTGCCCTGAACGCATTGTTATACTGGACTCTAAGGGCGCTGTAGCTAGCCTGAGTGTAGTTTGCCCATAGGCTACACGTGTAGAGGGATGTGCAATAACATGACCTTAACATTATTAGTGCAATGAGCAAACCTACGAGCAATCATGTTATCTCTCTTAGACAACGCCGTTCTATACTCTACTACGCTCGCCTAATGCGGGTTGGCAGACTTCACATGCCGTCAAGATCTTTCAGACATGCAAGTTTCCTCACAATGTTTTGAGTTTTCCTTCACCGTTGTAAGCGAGTGATCATTAATTATTAATACGCACATGATTATCTTGGGACATTCTTGGGACATTTTTACACAGCACCATCTAGTCCCAAACTAAGCAGAGCTTGTACTATGGGTACTAGACAATGGATATAATACTTATGTACTTTTTTTTGTAAATACATACTTATAATATAGGTACTATAAGAAACACCCAGAACCAGAATTATGAGAAGTTAGAGGTGTGTGCTTTGGATTCGATGTCGAGACCTACAACTTGGCCAGTGGTCATATCCCTTGGCTATCACTGCTTTTGCACCTCATGCGATGGTGATTGTGGATGATTTCAAAATTTTAATGGGTTGATTGAAGACTGGGATGTGTGGAAACAGGCCCTTAACAATATTTCAAATAATATACAAAGAAGAAAAATAGTTCAAAGCTTCCGCACGATATCAGTCTTGTGTTAAGTTGGACTTAAGTTATGAAAAGTTTTCGAAAAAGTTGCATTGAAAAATTAGATTGTTCCGTAAACTTTTTTACTAATATCATAATGTAATTATACATTGTGCTAATATTATTAATGCGAAAGTAACTCTGACTGTCTGTCTGTCTGTCGTCGCATTTTCACGCCAAAACTAATGAACCGATTTAAATGAAATTTGGTACACACAGAATCTTCAGGCTCTAGACTAGACTATCTGTTCTGATCTGTTTTTTAATTCGAAAAAAGACTGTAAGGGTTGAAATAGGGGATGAAAAAGAAATAACCAAACCACGCGGGCAAAAAGCTGGCGCTGGCGGAAAGAGCTAGAATAAAAATAAATAAAATCCTTATAAAAAATAATGGTAAATTCAACTGAATTCAACTCACCTGGTAGTATATGGCTGTAGAACTCTCGGGAGGAATAGTAACCGATTCACGTCCACGCCAATTTATACTCTGGCTGCTATCAGGATAAATTTGCGAAGCGCTTGGGAACAGCGATGACGATGCGCAACACCCATTGTTTCCATTTTAGGTAAGTCCTTATCTAATTTGTAGGTAGGTATTTCCCTCAAACTGTCGGCGCAGTGAATCCTCCATAAACCTCTATGAGGTTTTTCGGGTCGGCAACGCGCGAGTGATACTCCTGGTGTTGCAAGCGTCCATAGGCTATGGTAACCGTTTACCATCAGGCGGGCCGTATGCTTGTTTGCCACCTTAGTGGTATAACCATCGTGATGACTCGAATTCGGGATCCTAGCATATTGCCTGGGATAAAGTGATACCAGTATCACCAGGAAGAAAAGAATAGAAGAACCAAAGAGTTTTACCTAGTAACTACTACAAATAATTGTTTTTATTATATTTTGTAACCCATGTGCTATTTCTCATCGTAATAGTGTAAAGAACTCCCCATTATTGTTGTATAAGAAAATAAATATATTTAAACATAATACACCTGCATACAAATAAATAAAATTGAAGTTTCTATTTGTAACTATAAACTAACGTATAAAGTATAGTTTTCCGCCAGCGAATAATAAATAATGAAGTTTTAATTATAAATCTAATTTGGGTACATAGAAATAATGTTTTTTTACACGTTCAAGTAAAAAACAATGCAGAAAAAAATTAAAAATTGATGAAAAAAGTAACGGAAAATTTCAACGCAGGGGGGTCCAGAATCATGTACTGAACTCATGGTATTCGGATATGCGTCGATGTCCCTTCCACCTAGTATTATTAAATAATACAAACTATCGCAAAGCGCCATCTATGTAGGCTTCGGAGATATAGCACTACCACTACATAAACTTCTATTACACAAACTTATAGAAGACTGGGTAGAGGGCACTTTTTGTTTTTTTCATTTCACTACTCTAATCATATCAATCAAACAACAATTTTTATCAAAATATTTTATTATTAGATATACATAAAGAAAAGATGAAATTATTATAAAATCAATATTATGTATTTAAGTGTAATAATAATAAATCCAGGCTTGTTTTTCAACCGTAACCGATAAAGCGAAACCATGGAAGTAGTAAGTATACTTAGTATACAATAGGAATGTGCACTTATGAAGAAAAACGGTCTAAGCGAGATAGTTAGGGTGGAGCAACTCATCTCGCTCTATTAGAGTGACCATGATTTTTGTCGTCAAGAGAGACCATGTCAGTTTTATGTTATATGACAGGATTTGTGAAATTAGTTTATTTTTCTTTCTACTAAAGAAAAATATTTGCAGTAAGCATAGGCACTATTGTTGTAATTGCATCTTGCCGTCTGTCGCATAAAAATTGGTAAAAGCGTTGAACTGTTGATCATGAGATAAATATATTTATGTGATAAGCACAAGTGTTTGTGTTGTTCTGGGAGTATGTTATAATAATAATATAAGCCTTTATCCAGACAACTATTGCATTAATTTAACATTGACGACTCTGGTGAGTCGATGACACCGACAACTTGGTCTGTTTGCCCAGCTTTGGCAAAGGCCTCCAATTCTTTCCACTCTCTCCGGTTTACCGCTTTTCTAGTCCATGTTTTCCCGGCTATTGCCTTTATTTCGCCTTCCTACCTTCGAAACTATCTACCTCGTTTCCTCTTTCTATTTCTAGGATACCAAAATACAATATTTTTGTTTTCAGTGCCTCTTAATATGTGACCTGTCTTTTCTGTGTTTTCTTATTCTAGTTGTGACGTTTTCTATTTTTGTCTGTTTCCTAATGGTTTTATTGTTGATTTTGTCCAATTTCTTTATATTCAACATGCTTCTCTCCATTGCTTTTTGGCATGTTTCTAGTTTCTTGATTGCGCTTTAGTAAGTGCCCAAGTTTGGGAGTTTCTTATGTATGTACCAAAAAATATGCATTATACCATGTCTAATGCGCTAAAGAGGGCACCACCGAAGTGTAGTGCGCGATGGCGCCCAGACGTCCACTGTCGTCTCAAAAAGTCAACTGGTCGTTCGTAATCATCAATAAATAATTATAGTCGACATAACTAATATTTTTGATAGTCGTCAAAACATACATGTCCTTTTAAAGTCTGACATAATTTGAAAACATTGTCACCCGAAAGGCCCCTCAACCCACCATTTGTGACGTAAATTTAAATTATATTATTGGTAGACTCGGTCCCGTGTACCGGGATTTTCAGTCTTAGATTTTGCAATAATTAACTTTAAACATAAATACTACCAACATTTTCAGCAAAATGAATAATCATGATTATTTAAAGTATAAGTAGGTTGATAGTTTGGTTATTAAAATACATTGATAATAAAACAAAGGCATCTTATAAATAACAAAGCTCGTTTATTAGTGTTTATACGATTTCACTTAAATAATAAAAAAACAAAATAATAAAAAACAACAGTTAAACAGTGAAATAGTTGAAATTTTTCGATACGTCCGGTCTCGTAGACATTTACGTTACCATTGGTGGGTTAAGTTTGTAACCTGTGAGTGGATTTGTTAGAGCCAGTATATGATTAATTTCCACATCCTTTATACGCAACACCTTTTCACTATTTTATACATTCTTCACAAATAAAATAACAACAAAAAATCACGGAACGAAAATGACGCGATGTCATTGCCATTGTTTTAAGTTGTCATATCAAAATTTCAAAACTAACCATAAACCTAAAAAGTTCTATTATATTTCAAGAATTTACTCAAAAAAAATACTTTTGACTTTTCTTATCTTTATTTCATAAAAAGATATTTTACGCAGTAGTTTATCTAGCAATGTATAACTCTATAATATTTTTTGGATCAGATACCCTAGCCTCGTGGCAAATCTACTAGACGATTTGAAAATTCTTGTATGGCAATTTATTAAAACGAGACACAATCCCCTACCCTAACCTCTCTATCTGACCGTAACGTATTTCGGTTTAAATATAAAGTTTAACAGATTGCAATAAGGTCGGTTTTACGTTGAGTTGTTGAGCCGAGTACGCATTCCGGATGTAAACGAAGTGTAACGAAGTTTGACATATTAGTTCCATGAGCGAAACAGAACTTACGGAACGCAATCATTATGTCACCCACCACACCACATCAGTTTCGTGCGTATAAAGGAACGTCTACCAAACGTAAACAAAATAATACTCGGAGGTGTGTTGACGTTAATTTAAAATCATTTTGAAAAACAAAATACGAGTGATAAATGCGATTTTAACCTCGGTGTTACGATAGTATGAGGATTATTTTATCGCTGTGTTTTTGATAAGCCATTTCAATGCCAGTCCGTCATTAACTTGTTACGGAGCAAAGGCAGGAAATACACAAAAGGAAATGATTACAAGTTAGGACACCGATGACTAATAAACAGTTCACTTTCAAAAATCATGGGTACGCCGTACAAAGAGCTTTTCAAGCTATACGATATAATCCAGAATGGCACAGAAAGGTATGTAAAATTACCTCATATTTTTTACTAAAGTGGTTCTTACTAGTTTTAGCACCTGCCGTTTGCAAAAACCAGAATTTGGAAGTAAGGAATTATTATTACAAATGAATAAAACTCGTTTCAAACATCTGTTCTTAATTTAAAATTGGAATAGTTGTTTTTTTTATTTGTTCATAAGTGTGTTTTATCTGGTTTATTTTTGCACATGCTAGATACCCCCACTGAGAATAATATTGCACCATTTTTTTTATTCTTAGTGCTTATTTTTGCACAACATTGCATAATCATTGCAATCTGTGACATGATACTGCTTTTAAATGGACTCTACAAATGTCAAATGGGAAATTTTCTTAATTAGACCCGTATTGTGGTTCTCATTAGGTATCAGGTTGTTAGTACCCCCACAATGTATCCGAGTGTCCAACCATGTGCATACTTGGAACTTTGGTATTTTGAATAAGTTTTAATTTAATATTAAAGAGTACCTACTTCAGACTTAGAATGATTAAATTATCAAACTATTCACTATTATTATCACTGATTTAATTAATCTTAACATGTTATAATACTACAGGAGTGTAATAAACTTATATAACTTGAAGTATTGCCAAAATACTATATAATATTGTCTCAGAATAAAAAAATGGGTATGTTTTTGTATAAATTTAAAAATATTGGTTTTAAATATTCTCTTTTTTAAAAAAGCTCACCACTACCATATTCTGGGAAAGTAATAATACTACTTACTTTAAAAAACTGTTATTAGTATTACTTATAATATATAGGTATTGTTGTCTGCCTAATTGGTCTAGTGTTTGGAAATACTGCTGCTGAGCATGAGGTCCTGGGTTCAACTCCCAGGTTGAACAAAAGTGTTTTTAGAGTTTTTCTATGAAATACTGAAATAGCACTTTTCTGTTTAAAAAATATGTAACTTTTGGTATGATGAAGTTACATATTTTATAAACAGAAATTAAATATATGAAATTAAATATTTTTTTCAGTATAATTTAAATTACGGTTTGATTTTTAAAAAATATTTATAATTTCCAGGTCTTTGGAAAGCATTCTCAGAGAAACACCGATACAGGTCAATCAGATTATACCTTGCAAAGGCATTGGATTGTTGCACCTTGCTGTTGGCATAGAGCCTGAGGAGAAATCCAAGAAATGTACAGAGTTACTCCTGAAGCATGGAAGCGACCCTAATTTATGGTATGACAAATTAAAATAAACAAAAATAGCCTTTATTTCTATAAGATTCCATTTTTAAAAGGTTTTAAAGGAGCATGACACTTAAGAAAGAAATTACAGACCGCCACATGCAGAGTGTTGCATATTTGTTTTGATTCTTTCACATTCATGACATCATCTTGTCATAAACTTTTTTTAAGAATTTTATTTTTATCAATCATCATCTTCCTGCCCTTGTTCCAATTTGTTAAGGTTTTTTTAACTAGACTACATTTTTTGAAGCATTAAATAAAAATATTGGTTAGATATTATTCTTAAATCACTCATCAATTTAGGTATTTTGTTGGATGAAGCACTTTCAATGATGTTCGTAGCTTAATTGAAGTGTCAGCTATAAAATCACTTATTAATGGTATCTATTCAATGTGTAGTTTTATTTTTATTTGGACTTTAGTGTAAAATTTTGGGTAAATATCGAAAATTCACTAAAATTGAAATATCTCGAAAACTATTGAACTTCGGCCATACATAGGTGGTGTGGTGGTGTTCAATTTGTTGCATTTTGATCCCCCAATCAGCTCCTGGCGGATATACGTCGAATTACAAGTAACCCTGTATAACTGCAGGCAGGACTAGCTATTCATACATAAACAAAGTTGTTTCTTTGCTTGCCCCCCTGCAATATATTTTCTAACATCACAAAGCTTGTTCAACCCATATACTGTCCCACTGCTGGGCACGGGTCTCCTCTCAGTACGAGAGGGATTAGGCTATAGTCCACCACGCTAGCCTAATGCGGGTTGGCAGACTTCACATGCCGTCGAGAAAATCTCTCAGGCATGCAGGTTTCCTCACGATGTTTTCCTTCACCGTTAAAGCAAGTGATAATAAATTACGCACATGATTTCGAAAAGTCAGAGGTGCGTGCCTTGGATTCGAACTCAAGACCTTTGACTTGGCAGTCCAGTGGTCATACCCCTAGGCTATCACTGCTTCGGGTTTTTTTTTTTTTTTTTTTAATTTTCTCTTTGCATTGCTCATCCTAGCAATGACGATGGGGTTACTCCAGTCCACATAGCGGCGATATGGGGTCGTGTAGAAAACTTGAAGCTGTTGATAGGCTGCGGCGGGGATCCCTCTCGGAGGGACCTGGATGGCCACTCCGCATTTGACTACGCCACCAGGGAGGAGCAATGGGAGGTGTTTGATTACCTGCATAATGTTGTGGATCAAACAGACGACACACCTGGTCACAAATGTGCTTATACATTAGACTTGGGTAAGCTGATTTCTGCAATACATATATTTTTAAATAAAAATGCTCAAAAAGTCCCCAGCCTTGTATAAGCTCCCACAAATTGATAAAGTGCCTGGCGGCCCTCTTGGTGACGTAAAAATGACGTAACCGCACTCAATATGCGTTAGCACCAGTAGCTGGCAAATACGGCGGATGACGTCACGTGGAGGTGATTTAGATAAGGTTTCAGCCCATTAGCAACCTGCGGGACTAAGGTTTACCACTTTAAAACCTATATTAATCGAAGGGCCATAGCCATCTTATCATTTTATTGTATGACAGCGAAATGGAAATGTCTGTCTGAAAAAAGTTATAATTTTTTTTTAGATATTTTCAAAATGACTACTTCTACTAACATCTGTCACATCAAACACCCCACGCTTTTTTACAATAATAATTTTAACTTTTTAGTTTGATTTTATATGTATAAAAGTGTCATTTATACTTTTCTTAAACTAATATTTATTTTATCATGTACAAGGTTCTTACGACCTTACCTGCTCATAACCAACATAAATTGACAGCTTTATTTCACCTCATATTACAATTAATGTAAAATAAAAATGTATGAAGTCAAACCTTAACTTTTCAGAGAGAGTATTATTGACAACTGATCAAATTATCGCCGAATATGGACCAATTAATGACGATAACGCTCAAGAAAATGCTCCCAGCGTCCGAAAATCGGAGCTAATCCACAACTGGTGTGAAAACAACAGCTTAGCTATAAACAAACTCTATCCCACGATAATAGGCGACACGTATCTATTGGACAACGAATCAGCACCTTGGAAAAGTACCTGTTTAGATTTCACAGATAATATTACCCTCGATCTCACTAAAGATAGAATATCCAGTGACACCAACACTAGCTTTAAATCCTGCATCTCTAACAAGTTATCCGACGCACAAATAAGTGGTATACATCCTTTACATTTCACCTCAGACGAAACTAGGCAATCTAGTGAAAACTCGAATGTTATGAACAAAAGGATCAGTGTATATGAAAACTTTTCACTGCCTGGATCTCCAAGCAACATTACTCACAAGAACTACAACACGAAAAGCAGTTTGAAAAAACAAAGGAATGTAAATACCAAATGTAGTAGTTTGATCTCAAGTGATTGTTCTCAAGAGTTGGACAGAGTTTTAGCTGTGGTACAGAATAAGACTAATGAGTGGTTGTGTACGAGTAAGGGGGAGGATGCTGGTAATACCAGGAGATCATCAGCAAGCAGCGGTGTGAGCAGCAACTACTTTGGCGGCAGTATCGTGCTGGCGAATGTTCACGAGGAGTACAAGTATGAAGACAGGGAAGAAGATGTGGTGTTGATTGAGAAGAGACTCCTAGTTTCACCAGTCGTGTAAGTTTTTTATTTAAAGACAAAAAACTAACCTGAACCCTACCAAACACACACAGGTGAAACAAAGCTACATCTTTAGAGCCTGTTTCACGACCGAATAAGTTCCCGTTATATTAATTGGCAGATAATTTCATAAAAATTTTGTTCCATTTTCTAATTTATCCAGCGGTTAGCGGCTATCCAGAGCTGGTAAAATAGGCCCTCTCAGGTCGGTTTTCCTTCTAAATAACTGACAAATATAGTGTACTTACTAGCTTACCGCCAGCGGCTTCGCCCGCGTGGTCTTATAATTTTTTCCACCGTTTTTGCAACATTTTTCATTACTACTCCGATCCTATTAGTCGTAGCGTGATGATAGCCTATAGCCTTCCCCGATAAATGGGCTATCTAACACAGAAATATTTTAAAATCGGTCCAGTAGTTTCGGAGCCTATTTAACATAAACAAACAATCAAAATCTCCTCTTTATATTATTATAATAGATAATGTAGCTAAGACACATACTTGTCTACTATTCAAGACAAATCAACTATAGTCCAATAACTATTATTACATTACAGTAAACCTAATTAGTCATTATTTATAGTAATTTTATAAAACAATGTTAATGAGGCAGATCCACAATATTGATCGATTTTATAATTTGTTATCAGTGTATTAAAATGCATATTTAAAACATATACATTTGATCAGTGCAGTCATATTATTTCGTCTATGAACCCACTTCACGTTACGTTAAGTTTCGTTTGTATTGATAACCAGTTATTTTATGCTTATTACAATCCAACCATGTTCTTCAGGCTTTCAGTGGAAGATGGCTTGGAGTCCGTCACTCCTGACCAGACAGTAGTCTCTGTGGCATCTTCACTGCCAGCCTCCGTGCAGTACGACGACAATACCCTCAAAGCCGAACTTATCCGCCTCGGGTTCACCCCAGGGCCTATTCAAGATACCACAAGGAGCTTATACCTCAAGAAACTGCAAGCGTTGAAAGCTACGCCCAGAGATGATGTGGAAGCGTTGACTAGCAACCTGCAGACACTCAATATCAATAATAACCAAAGAAAAAGTAAGTAAATATTTCGAAATTTCACTAAAAAATTAACTTTCTGATGAATTAAAATTTCTATAGAGATTGTTGGTAAAATGTGAAACATTATGACCGTTGGACGGACGGACCATTGTGTTCCTCAACTTCCCCAAATAGATACTTACCAATTGCATATTTCACGTGAACAGATTTAAAAAGTATCTACATTAAAATGGTATTTAAACTTTCTTCATCATGAATTCACCACCTTTTATTTTAAGAAAAATAAGGTGACAAATAATTATGACAAAAGTTATATCAATGTAATTGTTATGACTTTTCGATAATATTATTTTATATTTTTTATAATTTATTATACTTATTTTTACAATGGTTTTAAAATTTAACTTCCCTGGTAAAGAAGGAGCCAAGTTATTTCTGAGCAAAGGTTGGAAATTCTTGGCAGTTTTTCTAATTTTGATCTTACTTGTAGGTTTGATTGTTAGTGTTTTTGTCATGCACCTACAGATAAAAGTTAAACATGCTCTTATGAGGAATTTATCCGCAAGGCGCTCCATGAAGAACTAGATTGTTCCCACCATGTTGTCAATTAAATTAAATTTACAGTCACATTTTGTCAATAGTGTACTTACTTGGTAGGTATAAATTACTTCATACAAGTTCAATAGTAAGACGCCTGTATAGATATGTAATTTTCGATTAAAAAAGGCCCAACCTTATGCAAGTTTTTAAGAAAAAATAGTATATGTGCATTTAATTGAGTAGGTAACATAACAAAATGGGTGCACACAAAGAGCTTTAAAAGTAGAAAAATGTATTGAATGTCTTTGGCTGCACATCTTTAGTAAAAAATACTCATAATTAACGTTAACAATTATTTTCAGCATACAGCATCGAAATTGAAAAGTCTTTGCGAAGTTCTGACTGGATGAACGATCTCAAATTGTACATGGAGCTAGAGAGCAAAGCCCGTGATAACTTCAGTGACAGTAACAAGAAATGGCGCGATGGCGCCGCCAAGACGTCTTTCACGTATCTGTTGCTAGACCCGCGAGTGACAGACAACCTGCCCGTCAGGGCGGGGAAGCAGGACAACCACGCCTCCTGGGTTACGTTTGTTAACTCTATATTTTATGTGGGAAAAGGTAAGAAAATAATGTGTAATATTATGTATGTTCACTCTCAAAGCGACTCCGATTTGAATGATTTTCCGTGCCATATTTGGACATTGCATTATTTTTTTCCCAGTTAGAAGCTAGCCAGTTATAACCTGTATGTTATTCTGATGTATAAACAATAATACTGGAAAGTTTTATCAAAATAGGTTCAGTAGTTTTTGCATGAAAGAGTAACAAATGTCCATCCATCCATACATCCTCAAAAAGTCACATTTATAATATTAGAAGGAAGCAAGATATATTATGATTATTAGATCACTTTAAATTAGGTACCTTTGTATTTTATTTATGTGTATTATAATTTAATTTGCTTCAACTATATTATGTATTATTGGAAATAAAGACCGAGATTAACTTGATGATTGAAGCTGTCTCTAACGATACGCTGTGTGGATGACTGTGCTAGGCTGCAAAGGGACATTGACAGAGTGGTGTGCTGGAGCAAGAAGAACCACTTACAGTTTAACGCCTCCCAAGTGTGTGATAATAACCTTTTCGCGCGCTCATACTCCTATCCTATATAATTATGAGATAGAAGGTACACCAATGGTCAGGGTAAAAGAAGTAAAGGATTGGGGGTACGTTTCAACACGGAGGTACAGTTTCGTGATCACATCATTGGTTGCTGCAAAAAAGCTTATCGCAATTTAGGCTTTATGCACCGATTGGTGCGGGAGTTTAATAATATAAAAGCGATTGTCGCTTTATATAACTGTTTGGTTAGAAGCCAACTAGAAAGTAACGCAGTCATCTGGGCTCCACAGGAATCTAAATATAGGTTTATGCTGGAACGGATACAAAATAATAGGTCTTTACCTATGCAATTGCCGTTCTGCAGTACTGGCCATTTCAAATCAAAATAATTTTTGTTTGGCTAAGAATTCTAATTTCAAATTAATTTTATTTTAAAAACATGGAATTCTTTTTCCAAAAGTAGTCATTTGTTTACTGATTAGTGTTACATTTTCATCGCATTTCAATCTTTTTCGTCATCATGGATACGTTAAAAATTCGAGTAATTATGGAATATGAGTACCGTCGTGGCAGCAACGCGGCACAAGCGGCACGCAACATCAACGACGTTTACGGAGCTAACACTACAAACCAACGCACCGCCTGTTATTGGTTTGCTCGCTTCCGTTCTGGGAATTTCGACCTGAAAAATGAACCTCGCGGTCGTCCGAAGACTTTGGTCGACAGTGACGAATTAAAGACGATTTTGGAAGCTGATGATACACAATCGACGGCTGAATTAGCAGCAGCGACGTTAGCGTCAAAACAATATTGGTCCATTTGCGTCAAATTGGCAAGGTAAAAAAAGCTTGACAAATGGATACCCCACGAACTCAATAATCGCCAGCGCGAAGTACGCGTCGAAACGTGCCTTGCACTGCTCATCAGACACACAATTGAAGGAATTTTGAACCGCATTGTTACCTGCGATGAAAAATGGATTCTGTTTGATAACCGCAAGCGCTCAGCAAGTTGGTTGGATCCTGGTTCAGCACCTAAACAATGCCCTAAACGAAAACTTACCCCTAGAAAAGTAATGGTCACTGTTCGGTGGTCTAGCGCCGGTGTGATTCATCACAGCTTCTTACCAAACGGGGTGAGCATTACTGCAGATGTGTACTGTGAAGAACTGAACGTAATGATGGAGAAACTGGCACATCTCCAACCAGCATTGGTCAATCGTTCGTCTCCGCTGCTCCCGCACGATAACGCGCGACCTCATACTGCAGACGCAGAGCAGACGGTCTCCAAGTTGCAAGAACTGGGGTTGGAAGTTCTCCGTCATCCGCCCTACTCACCAGACCTTGCGCCTACAGACTACTACTTTTTCCAGAATTTGGATAACTTCTTGGCGGGAAAAAAATTCAATACCCGAGAGGCAGTACAAAATGCCTTTGAAGAATTTGTTGCCTCCCGTCCAGCTGATTTCTTTAAGAAGGGCATCAATAAATTGCCACTGCGTTGGCAAAGATGCATTGATTGCATGGGTGATTACTTCGATTAATACAAATAAAAAATACATGAAAAAAATTCGTTTACATTTTTTCATACAAAACGGCAATTTCATAGGTAAAGACCTAGACCTAGAAGAAAGGTAGCAATGTATATAATTTGTTATACTCAAAGTAGTTAATACTTACAATGTAAAATTGTTTAACTACACTATCGCATTGGGGCATAAAAAAAAACCTGTAATGATAGCTGTAAGGTGGAAAATAAATAAATAAATAAAACTTGGCTATAGGTCCAAGCATCACTACATAGTCATGATCTAATAAGGATTAAGCACACAACCAAAATACACAACGATCGGACAGAGATTCGATATTAATCACACGACGACTAGCGGCGGTATCGGGCAGAGCACGTCTGTACTATCCGAGCTCACAAGTAAAAGTGAGCCAAGTGACGTTTTAGCAAGCCTTTTATACATTCTGACATAACGTCAATACGAAAATAGGCGGGTAGTCTTGTAAAATTCATTGTAAAATTCTCCTAACAAACAGTATACTATTTTCAACAAAGACGACAGAAACTCAAAAGTAGAATTCTTCCCTAAAATTAAAACTGGAATATTGTAACATATGAATAATACCAAATGTTGACATCGTAATGATTAATAATTTAATTTGTGTAAATATGTTTTTTATTAATTACTTCTATGTACATCTAAAATTGAATTATTTTATTGATTATTTTCTATATGGTATTCTTCTACTCTGTGTGTGCTGACTACTTTATTATTACTATACTTTATGGTTTTTATATTAAATAAACGTTTTATTATTATTATATTACTAGCTTCCCGCCAGCGGTGTCGCCCGCGTGGTATGTTATTATACATATAAAACTTCCTCTTCAATCACTCTATCTATTAAATTAAAAAAAAACGCATCAAAATCCATTGCGTAGTTTTAAAGATTTAAGCATACATAGAGATATAGGGACAGAGAAAGCGACTTTGTTTTATACTATGTAGTGATAACAAAATGAATGTATTTTTCCTCTTCACAGGAAAGCGTTCCCGTCCATACTCTCATTTATACCAAGCACTGGCGTTATGGAAGAAAGACTTCAAAACCTCCAAAGACAAGAAAGTGCAGCACATTCTAGACATCTGGTCTAACAAGGTAGGCGTTGTGTGTCTCCACATATTCCAGAACGTTATACCAGCGGAAGCGTTCACTTACGAAGCAGCGATGATAGATGCTCTCGGGTTGTCGGTCTTAAAAAACCTTAAGGCTGGTACATATTACGGTGTGGTAGCCTCCTGGCCACTCAAGGAACGTCGCATGCTAGGACAGTACCTTCTCTATAAGGCAATGCTCATCTTCCTCAGTGAAGGTGAAAGACAACTCAGACCTGACGATTTAGACTGATGTAGGATACCTACTTTATTTATATAATGGATATTAAATCATTTGCCTTAAATTAAATAAATTTTTGACGGTATTTATTTTTCGAGTTATCGATATTGATGTAAATTTTGTATTTAAGGGTATTTTAGCAGGTATTCGTAAGCTTTAATGTATTTAGTTTTTTTACAACGGTTTAGTATTTGTAACGTTACAAACCAAAGAATTATTCATGAAGGGTGGAGCTAGCAATGGTACAGTCAACAAAAGAGATAAGTATACAGACATTCTGTGTTTTGACGAATATTGTGATATACCTAGATAATATTATTATCTGCTTTAGGGTTTGGTATGAAGGCAGCTACAAACCCTGCATTTTGACACATTTTCAGTTACATATTAAAACACAGTTTGCCTCATACTTATCTCTTTTTGTTGACTGTACCTGTATAAGTTATAATTATTGTCTTTCAAAGGATTTTTCATTGCAAAACACCGAAATTCGTTTTAAATTTAATGGAACACTTTAATTATTTAAATGGTTAACTTTACCCAGTTCTTATTACAAAATGATCTCTTATTTATACTGAGTGAAGTTTACTGTGCTACCATTTGTTTCTGTCACTGACACTTTTATATTTAAAAAAAACTATTCTGTAAATCTAAATACACAAATGTGCCCTACATATTTTTACTTAGTTATTTCTAAGTAAAATTCATATACTACATTTTCAGTTTTCGATTCCCACAATAATATGACTGATATTCAACTTTTATTACAGCTTTAACAATAGATAGCCAAAAGACATCATGTTTATTTTTATAATATTTTTCACAATATCGTTAGCTCCACCTTAAAACCAACTTAATATTATGCATAGTTAATAAATAACTCACACTGCACTGACATTTTTACGGTTTCACATAAATTATTTTAACACGATTCGCATAATTTTAGATTTACATACGTAATCAGTATTTTCAATAATTTATTTGTCATTTTAGTAAATAAGTATTTATAACTTGTGCATTATTTAAGTTACCACACTGCATTTTAATATCCCGCACGCTTTTATTTTGAAATTAAGTTGCATTTTATATTGCCTAGTAGTACCTGTATAATTGATAATAAAATATACGTCGCTGTATTCTGTGTTCCTAGTCATTAATAACAGTAACTTTAAGCATAATGTATTCAATCATGACGACAATAAGCTTAACATAAATTTTACTGACATTTTTAGCAGGAAATAAAACACATTATTTTAAGAAATAATTTATCTTTATTATTCCTTTTTTCAACGTCTCGAATTCCTTTCTAAGTTAAATCAAACTTGGCTTTAGTTACATCAAAAAAATACACAAATGTTCATTTATATATATTGACACATTATACATACAATGATCATGTATTATACCAAGTCGCGACTGGTATAAAATGATTGAAAGCGTAATTTAATGTCCGTGGTCGAACGGGGTTTAAAAACAAAAGATCATTCAGTCTATGCGTCCGTCGACACTGCACCGAGCGCTTCGCGTATGAGATCATGTTAGCTCCAACCTGGCCATGCTCTCCTGGTAGCTACACGCGTGAACTGAGCGCCAGCGTGCGATACGCCGCATGGACGTGTATTAAATGTAAAGCGAACACGCAGAGAACCAGGCGTCTGTTAGATTGCAACAAAAATACAGCTGTCAGACTTGCTTAGCAAATACTGACTGCCAAATTGCAATTTTGTGCAAAGTTCAGTCACGATGCACATTTGAATTGTGGGGAGTTTTTAGGCGTGTATGACGCCAGCTTTACGTTAGTGGGGTACCAGCAATACTTATTTCTGACAGATCGTCATTGAGACACGTGACGACTGCGTACTAAATAAATAATAAAAAAACGTTATGATTTGTCATAAATCAAGATACCATGAGAGGCTACATTATGAACTGCTTGGCACTCTCACGTTCCATACAGTGTATCGCATGCTCTGCTCAATTTAAACGATCGCATCTCGGTTTAAATCTAAATATTTGCTATGTATTGCGAAATCGCATACTACTAGAAGCCCTAACTGATTACTTGAGCGGTGATAATGAGTGCAAGAGCCTCTTCACACAAATTATCCTACAAATCAACTTAACTTTGATTCCGCACAGATAAGCGTCAATCACAGCTGATTATCACGATGTTATCAAATAGCTCTTGTAAACAGGCCCACTCATCAGCCACCTAGTGCTCATGCACAGTTTGCTTTCACATTCTCACATTAATGAATACAGTCCAATTAAGATAGCATTCTTTACAAGTTTTTCAATTTACAGACATGTTCTAATGACTACATGCATTTCACTGAAAATTATTATCTATAACAATTTGAGTGACTTTTGAAGTAAAGTTTTTTTCTATTGAAATATGCATTAAATGCAGTTCTCATTAAGGTTGATTATGATTATCAATTATAAATAAGTTTCATTTGTTTACTCGACTGTTTACATGTTTGTGTTAACCTCTTAAGATCACTTATATTAACATTGATAATTCACAATCAACTAACATCAATAATGCAGTTGAAATTATAAATATTTAAGTAGAAGATATTTGCTTTGAAGCAACAGTATTAAGTAACAAGAGATTAAAAGTCACTGGTTATCCAAAATTCCTTGTCCACAGACTTGATTCACTCATACCATATAAACTTAGGTATTTAGGCCCCGCATTTTCTACAAAATATTGATTTTGTTAATTTATTACGAAACAGGTACGCGCGTACATTGACTAAAGTGTCATGAAAATAATACCATATCACTACAAATATTTTATGTAATTCTCTAAAACGTGTTTATAAATGTTTTTCTCTACTAAACTTGAAATGCAATCGCCATGTTCTCGTTGGCCGCAGCTGCGCAGGCGCATCGAGTATCCGCGCCGCACACGACACACGCTGTGTACGTACATTTACAAATTAAATAACAACCATATCGTCAGTTAATATAACATACAAAATAGATGCACCAACACAATTAGGTAAGTTCCCCAAGTTAACCAATTGGAAGACTACGAAACAATGGATTATATTCTCGTTAAGTCATTCTAATAGGAAGTCAATGGTGTTTTAAATGCATGGAAAGAATATAGGACAAAGATCGGAGGAGAATGCCACTTAACTATTGTGCAGTACAGAAACTCTAATCCTTGAATACCCTTGTATTTGTAAATACCGGACTATGAGATTTTTTATATTTATGATTAAAAGCCTGACATACATACACACGCACAGCGATGTTCAAACACTCGACGAATCTATAGGATGCTCTCTACATTATAATAATAATAAGTCATTCTTCACTATATCGAGACAGTACGATTTGTGCATGCTACGACTCATATTGTAATGATCACATTGACGCCTTTCAACTTACACTATATTACTTAAACCTTAATTAATATTAAACTTTAAAACTAGATACGCTCGCTTTCGTTTTGTGGAATGCAGATATCATAAATAAAGATCTTACTAGGCTGTATTCGCAATGATATAAATTTTAGACACGGGGCTTCAAACATCAGTACAATGCCCAGAGGGAGAATCGGAAAATTCGATGTTTATATTACATAACCCTTATGGAACACTAACAATCGTAGGGTACTTTACACATAACACTAATATGTACAAAACTAGTTTGTGCTTCCACTAGTAACATATAAAACAAAGTAGACACAGTGCGGGCGCGCAGGTCCCCGCGCGCTCCGCTACACTCAACGTTCACAACATCCATCGGGGAGTCTTCGATAACACAACACTCTTCAACTATAAAAGGTAACTATCGGTCCGGACACATTCTATAACATTCAAAGCGCACATCACATACACATTTGTGGGTTACGCGAGATCACAGTGTTTAAATTATGGCTACTGGCATAGAGAATTAGTTTCGAATCGTAGTTCGTTCGTGACGGCGGCGGCGTCACAGTAAGTCCGCGCGGGGCCGCGGGGCGGCGCTCGCGTCGCCGGCGGCGGCGGCTCGGGCTCGGCTCACTACACGTCATGGCGTCTCTCTCATTTGGGCGGCGTCGGGAACGAGTTGACAACGGCCTGCGTGCTGGCCAGCACGGCCGCCGCTGCAAAACATAATCTTCCATTACTGTCTCTGTTGGACTTTCTACCCTCGACTATCATCTCTCTACGGATAGCTAGACGGGTCGGGCGGGGCTCGCCCGCTCGTCCGTCGTGTGCTATCGGGCCCCTGCAACCAAGCACATCAAATTATTAGCGACCGAGCGCGGTCGCTAGGCCGAGGGGTGTAGAGTGGACGTAATCGAAAATTAGGTAGAATCAACATAAAACCAACAAAACAAATAGTTAGGGGTAGTTGTGACATTGAAAATAAGATGAACTCAAAGTATGCATAAGATATGAATGATGTTATGCAGTGGTGTGTGTACCGGGGTAGGGCGGCGGGTAGAGCGGGTAGCCGAGCCCCACGTGCGTGTGGTGGTGCGTGTGCACGTGGCGCTGCGGCGGCGGCGAGCGCGGGGCCGACTCCTTGGGGGCCTCCGCGCGCGGCTTGCCCTGCGGGGACTTCGCGTGCTCCTGCAAGCGTGCAATATATACCGTTATATATCACAATACATGTGACTACTAAGATAGTTATACAAAATTTAGTAGTCCACGTGCACTTTTAAAATGCAACCACCGTGATTAACAAGAAATAGACCTGGAGGCCTGGAGGAGGCCTACGCCAAAAAGACTACTGATACATAATTATAGTATTATTTTTTTAACAAAACCAACCTGCAACTCATGAATCTTATGGGGCGCACCACCATACGCAAAATTAGGCCCGTGTCCGCCCCCGGGCCCGCCCACGCCGGGCATGAGGTCGAGCTTGGCGCCGCCGGCCGGGCGCGACAGGTCCTCGGGCGCGTGGTAGCGCGGCACGGTCCAGCCGCCGCCGAAGCCGCTCACCAGCATGGGGCTCAGCGGCGCGCGGTACACGGGGTCGAAAGGCAGCGCGCCGTAGTGCGGCGCCTGCATGTATGGCGGCAGGTAGTACTGCGACGTGGGGGGCGGCGGGGGGCCCTGCGTCTCCGTCGTCGGCTTCTGGCCTTCCTGTTTCACCTGGAACAAAGAAAACACCAGTTAACATCCGGAGGTGTTTATGGAAACTCGCTGCCTTAGGTCGTGATTAATAATAAAAAAATGGACCATGGTGTCTATATTTTGTCATCCTCGTACAGTGGAGTTCATACGCAAGCTTGCCATCCATTTGTTTTTATAAGCCTGTAATGTCTCACTGCAGGACAAATAATTAATAGGGATTAATGTTTTTAATCTTGCTTAAGCGGATAAGCACTGCTTAAGTGGTTTAAGTAATAGTGTGACCATTTAAATCTATTGAGCGGCTTGAGGACCATTTTAAAATACGATCCTAAAAATCTGCTAACCTTAGGGTATCGGTTTCTTCCATATGTTGGGTAGTTCGGGTCAGGCTGCAGTTGCTCCGTCTAAAATTAGTTTATGTTAGGCAGGAAGCCGACCCCCAACGAGGTTGGGGAAAGGCTAGCGGTGTTACGACGAGCTCACGCTATCATACATGGTTGCCGCATTGGCTAGATAGAAAACATGGCGGGTGTTAGAATTACGAAGCTAGGTTAATTGTATAACAAAGTGGATATCCAATATTTACTCGTTTTATTTACACTAAAATATGTGTTTGTCTAAGTAAATACCGGACATCTACCAACCATGGTATCCTTCTACAATTAGTTACCTTTACTTCCTCTTTGGGTTTATCGTCCTTGTCTTTGGGGGGCTGCTTGTGTGCAGGCTGCGGCGGCGGTCGGCCCCCAGCGCCACCTGGGCCCCCTGGACCACCACTCGCCCCCGCCGACAGTCCTGGGGGCTTCGATTCATTGCCTCCCTCTTTTCTTCTTTGATCCAAACTCATGTAATATCTGAAAACGAAAGCGATAATCTTTTAAAATTACTTTCCTATAAAAAAACGAAACTTTAATGGTATGATTTTGGGTAAAAATCCGTTTTAGGACACAAGAATGTTCACATTCAATATTTTTTTTACATGTCCAATTACATTAAAAAGTCGATTGTGACAATATTTAAAGGATATAAAGAAAATCTCAACATATTATCCAAGAACTCACCTCCTTAATTCCTCATCCCTTGCATGTGGGGGTCTCTGGAACGCGTAGGGGCCCATCTGTGCCTTCATTTCAATGCTCTCCTTCAATATTTGATGGTTGTCATTCGGTCGCGCGGGGTTTTCCTTGCCATCCGGAGGTCTTTGTTGCTTGTTCTTGTCTAGCGGACTGGGGGTGGTCTTGGAGCGGTCACTGTCTTTACCCTTGTCCTCTAGAGGGGGGCCTGGTGGTGGGCCCCCGGGCTCCACGTTGTAAGGGAAGTTAGGAACGTAGTTGTATGGGTAAAAGTGCTGAGGTAACACTTTTTGAGGTCCGTTGTCGGGTTTGCCGTCCTACGAGACAAAAAATTGGATTAAGATTTAAAAAACGATATTACGACGATGGTAACGTTAACAGATGACGATCAAATTTAACAAGGAGATACCTAAATATCTTTTTGTATTTTTAAGCATTTTCCATGCTACGATTACTAGTAATCTTAGATGGATACATAAATAAGGAGATTTCATCCTTGGGAAGAACATAAGCCTTTGTGTAAAAAAAAGTCTTTGGGAGGCGAGCAAAACCAAAGGCAAACAGCTAGCGTTAAATAGTCTGCATAATTAATTAAAATGTAACAGCAACACAATTATGTCTTTCGCACATCAGTTAATTAACTATCTCAGTTATGAATTCTTCAAGCAATTTGCACTCACTTTTAGGTCACCCTTGGGATCTCCTTTGGAGAGGTCCTCTTTGCCCTTGTCGGAAGACTGAGGGGGCACGGGAGGAGGGTGTGAAGGCGGCATGTATGACGGCTGACCGTAGAACTGAAAAAAGAATACATATTTACTTTAGTTTTTTCTTTATAACCAACTAGAACACACCAACAACCTCGAGGAACAAATTTTTAATGTCGTAAGGAATTCCCAAAATCCTGCCACAAAACTCACCTCATGTTACATGAGGTGAGCCATGCTATGCATGCTGCTCATGCTTCTACTAGAGTCTAGAAGCATGATATTTTGATCAGGAACGGTATAGAATCCAGGTTTCAAGTCTTCTCTCTCTTAATAATAAGTAGATTAAGGTTTCCTTAGCCTTTCGGTAAAAAGTGATAGGAGATTAGGACACAGACTTAGTACACCAATCTTTTAGGAGAGCGTCAATCGCAAATTGGGTGGTGACGTAACATAATTAGTGTTGCACGATTGATTGTTAGTTTGGTAAGATAGTCATGGAGTCCTTTGGTACCTTCTTAAATCATCAGTAATAAAAGAAACGAATTACCTGGTGATAAACCGGGAAGGGTCTATGCGTGGGGTCGTCAGGCGGCGCGTCGGGCGGCGCGGCGTCGTCCGATATGTCGGAGTAGGCCGGCGAGCGCACGCCCGGCGTGGGCGAGCGCCGCGCGCGCCGCTTGCCCGGGGACTCCTCTACGGGAGACTCCGTCGACTTGCGCTCCTCGGCCATTAGCGCTGAACGAGGTTTTACCTGCACATATAATGTTTTCATAAAGATCCTCTTTTATCAGGCCTTTGTTCAACAGAGGACGTCGTTTGGCTATCAGCCATATTTCTGAACAAAGGAAACGATTACTACTTGAAAAGATGATATCCTTTCACGAAGGACGACCTCAGAAGTAAATAACGACTTCTTGCGATTGCTGGACATGATTCAATGCGCCTTGCTACAGTTAATAAGTACATATTTATAATATACAATACAGACGAGATTTACAATATATAGCAGGATTAGCATTATTTTTCTATAGTTATAAATATACCTTCAAAAGACTGAAAATGTGAACTGGTTTTTCTGGGAATTTAATAATCTGGAAATTGATAGGCTCCAGAAATATCATGAAAGGAGAAGATTTAGCAGTTGCATTTCATATTAACCTTAAACTGTGTAGGTTGTAGCGTGGGCAGTGCATCAGGTGGCGTTGCTGCGGGCTGCGGCGGTGTCTGCGGCCGGTCTACCGGCGCGGGCGGCTCCGATGACGTCACAAACTCTTCAGCGAAGCGAGGCTGCTGCGGCGACTCGGCGTCCGTCTCGGGCTTTTCCGGTGATTTCTCCGGTGACTTGTCAACCTTCGCATCGGGCGATTTAGCTGGTGTGGGTGACTTGACGGGTGTTGCTGGCGTAGCCGGCGCGGAAGGCGGGCGAGCGGGTGACGCTGGCTCCGCCGCCGGCTCCTCTAGCTCAGAACTAGAACCGTCCTTATCATCATCATCAGGTGAACCATGTGCGTGCGACCGGTGATATTTGAGGCCGTTCGCATGCTTGTACTTCTTGGAGCAGTTCGGCTCTGGACATTCGAGGAGGACGGGATCAGGGGGAGGGGAAGACGGCGTGGGAGGCGGACGCTTAGCCTTCGGCGTTGGAGGTCGTTCTTCCGCTTCCGAAGTGCGTTTTCTTTTCGAGTCAGGTCTGGGAGGTGTGAAAGGTGTCGGAGAAGGTAATGCTCTTCGTCCTTTTGCGCCGCCATTGCGTAGCTTGCTGTGTACTGAAGAGCGCGTCTCAGTAAAGTTTGTCATGTCGGTGGGCGCAGCGCCGCGGCCGCGTTTCGCGCGACCCTTGGGCGTCCGTGCATCTAACTCCTCCGTTGGGGAGTCGCAAAACCTATGGAAATATAAATTAAACTAAATAATGCGAAAACCGTAATATCCTCATGGCCGAAACTCTAAGCTCGTGGAACATGAATATCAATAGCGTCATTATTTATGAAAACGTATTCCTGGTGTTATTCTCTATTCAGAAATTTCTGTTCACGTTTTTGTGAGTCATTTTACAAATACGTGACCGAATACGTCCATTATACAGTGGTGTAACAGATTGAGGCACTTCTTGTGCGCTCGCAGCGCGTTATTCCCGTTGGCATTAGTATTCTCTCTTCGTGTCCATTAGATTTGAACGCACAGTCGCATAAATACTAACCGCGGTGGCGCCCAGTCGTGTCGCGTGCAGTCCAGTAATGTTCCTACGTAAGTCTTCCCTCGCCACGTCACATTGACTACTAGTACACCTGTAACAATATCACGAAACGATAAATATATGGCTTCTTGTATACGTGTTCTGTCGAACGTGAAATGGATTAGTTTAAACTGTGTAAGAAGATACGGTCTTAACGAAATTGGTGCAGTGAAGTTATCGGCGGCGACGGCAGCCTCGGATCCAATTTGTCACGCGGGAGCACTCATTTGCATATTGGGGATGCAGGAGACGGCGCGCGGCGCGGACGTGACTCCGCCGCATATTTAGACGCGCCGCACCGCGCCGCGCCCCGCGTCACGCTACCTCGCCCGCTTATCGCGCTAGCGTGCCAACTTATGTAAATTTAATTAATCAATTTCACCCCTCTATTCGCGACACTTTTTTGCCTCTAAAGGATATTCCGCTATCGCAATTTTGTTGTATAAACCAACGGTTCATTGTGAATTTATAATGTCACCAAACGCGTTTCAGGACCTTATTGTAATTCAGAGCGATTTAATCTCCTCTTTGTCCTCAAAATGTTTTTCGTAAACAAGAGTAACAAATTGAGATAAAAGTGAGAGTCCCGGACAATCCCTTTTTAATCCCTGGCGAGCTTTTTCGTTGACTCGGTTTTATGTAGCGGTCTCGTTGAATTGTAAATAAGTTTATCTTTAAAAAAAGAACTAAGTTTTATGAGATTGCGTCGCTGTTAGACATGAGTTCATCTGCCGTTCAGTTTATCAAATTCTTGTAAAGTAGGTTCCATTACAGCGGTGCGCCATATTTCTCGGCTGCCAACAACAATTTCATAGCATCCGCACAGCGCACAGGGCGCGTCTCATAAGTTATGATCTCACATACTACTAACATTGTTTGCAGCATATTAATACATTTTTATAGCTTGGCCGCGCGCGCTGCAGGAATTTATGATGTACATTTAAGAAGTTTACATTACTCTACTGACAAAGACACATGGTAAACATACACAACTACATTAACGATAGTAAACAACGAAATATTACACTAAGCTACGTCCGTTACTCGCTTTCAATATATTTGGGTACGACCACACGCAAACGTTATTTGCGTTTGCGGCAAATATTTTAATTTGTGAAGCGTAAAATGCCATTGTTAGTAAATTACTGTGAAATTTGATTTATGAGAGTAGCTGTGATACTCTGGTGGACTATTTAGATTTCCAGTATATACACAGATGTGTTGGCGGCTGGCATAAAGCGGCCATTTTTGTTTAACACATTTGCACGTCATGATTACGACCAAGACCGTCCGTTGGTCGTGATATTTTAGATGCATGGCCTACTTATGATAGAAATTGAGTAATTAATATATAAACCTTAATAAAAATTACTTTGAATAACAAAATCTAAATAACGAGGGCAAAATAAATCTGAAATGTTCTGTAACTAACATTATACCAACAATAACTCATTGTTATTATTTATAAAGCATCTAAACTAACTTTGTTAAAATATATTATGTAAATATAATGAACAAAGGGTTCAGGAAACATTTAATAAACAAGAAGTTTAGTAATCTGTTGCCAATAAAAAGGAACGTTTAAAGGCTTTAGAGGTAAGATTTTCAGGCTCTGTTCGGAGTTTATTAGGAGTTTTACAGCAAAAATAGATGTTTTTGCTGTAAAACTCATCTTATATTATCTCTGCGACACATAAAGCTGGCCTTTGGACCACTCTATTCCATTGTAATAACAGTGTTTTTGTAGTTTTTTGTTGTGTTGTCGTGTGTACTAAGTACTATAGCTACCTATGTATAACATCGAAATAAAATAATTATTTTTGTTGATATCAAATGTCAAAACCAGACATTAGTCAAATCAAAAAGAGACAGGTCGGATGCCAAAGACACCTAATTATATTCTATTTATATAGAAAGACCCTCATAATATCATACAATGTCTAGATTAATTTTATGTGTTTACAATTCCGTCGGAATTTTTATTGGTCTGAGTCAGAAACGGTCCATTAACTTCCAAAAACATTTGAACATGATCCCAAATAAATTGATAGCGAGCTTCAAAAATAAAGTTGTTTCGTGGAAATACAAATATGAATCACATAACAAGATTGACAAGTGACCCGTATAATGTGGGTCCTTCATAACTCGGCGCTTAATATTATTTATTGTTCCACAAAACAATGAACACATAAAGCATTTCTCTATAAGCCATTAGCATAAAATGGTGGAGTTATTGTAACAAGGAGACGTGATCTGTGACTAATGAATGACACAATGGAGGCGACGATTAGTTTATTAATGAACAACCGCGCTGCTAAACCACTTTGTCTACGGTTATTTATGTTTAAAATCTCGTGTCGGCTTTCTATTGTGAACGTATAAATCATTTATAATGTTCACACGCTACACATAAATTCTTTATTGAAAAAACCGCAATGCGATCTATGAATATAAAACAGAAGTCATAAAGAAAGAACAAATACGGAAAAAATAGTACGTAGCCAACTAATAAAACGGATACCGTTGTCAGGAATATTTAAAAAGTAGATCCGAGCAGATGGTGCTCGCAACTTCTTAGAGGAAATCGTTGGGCGCGCTCCGCACTTTTATTATTTAGGGGTGAAATCCCCTTGTAAATTGTTAATACGGCCGACCGGTCACGGAAAAGTTAAATTAGAGATCGTCGGTCCACTGTTTGCCTGCGTGTAATCGTTTCGATTTGTTGGAACGTCACTAATGGCTCGACCGCGTGTTGCCTGTGCCTACCTACTTGTTACGCTGTTAACGACAGGGGGAAATGTTGAAGTTAAAACAGTTTATACATCAATATTATTGTCATACTAGGTTAGAATATTTATTGGAACGTGCGACAACAATCTTTTATGGATTAATTGATGATAAAACGAATCTGCTGTGTTAATAACAGATTACGTTTAAAAAATCTATAGATAAATTTAAGACGTAAGTACATTTGACAATATGGTCCGTAGTCTCTTTATCAAAAAGATCAATCTATTAAGAAATATTTTAGTAAGTATTACCTCAAATATAAGTCAATATCACAACATAAACCACTAAACTTCCTAGCTTTATTATAAACCACAGATTACCCAGCTATCGGAGATGAACCCGCTGATCATTTTACCAGGAAAGCGGCGAGCTGAAATAGGTTCATTTAGGTGGTGCTAATTACACCTCGGCCGCGGTAATCAACAGCCTAATAGTTGTCGTGCCCTCGCCCCCACTTTGCCCCAGCCAACCCGCTTTGTTCACGACACCCCTCTAACTTCCTCGCTCGGAAATCTCTACCTACGTCAATATTTGTATAAGTCATACTGTATAAAGTTAATCTTAAACTTTGAGATTAACTGTGATTAGGGCACGCAATATTTAATATCGCGTGCTTTGTAGGCACGTTTTAACAAAAAACCCAAACTTGATTGTTTTGTTTTTCACCTCCAACGTTTTTTTGTCGACAAATCGATTGAGTTAATAACAAAATAGTTGAGTGGGCGTCGAGTAAAGCGAGGGCCGAGACCGGTGCGACGTCGCGTTGGTCCGAGACTCGGAGCACGGCACTAATCAGACTTGCCCATTGTTTCCCACACCGAGACAAAGTTCCGGCGATTTCATTTACATCCATTCAATGCCGCCGAGTGCCGACCTGCTAAAGTAAACTTACTCTTTTAAAACTGTTGTCCATGTCCATACAAATGCACATGTCGAATGATAAAACTTGTTTAACACGTTGCTCACAACAAAAAGTTTGGGGTTATTACGTGTCAGATACAAAATGCTCCATAATAAGCTCCATAAAAGAGACATAAAACCGAAACTCGAAAACGAAGCATAAATATTAAAATACGTCCACTAATTAGTGGAATGGAATGCACCGCGTGTAGGTACTGGGTAGCGTAGCCTCCGGTTAATTGTTAGCACGTACAGAGCGGTACAGTGAGCCTCGTAAACCTGTCTCTGAGGACATTTTTTGAGTGGCAGCCGACCAGTGCACCACATGCCGTTTGATATAAACATTATTCTGGAGAACAGTTACCGCCCAGTGCACGTAAGTGAATGGGGAAACATCACAAAACTGAATTGTTTCACACGTGAGCCCGTAATAAAATTATAACGCGGTTGGAGTCGCAACTGTAAACAGTATTTAATTTCCGTAAGCTCCTCGGCGCCATTAGCCGAAAATAAATAAGCTTGAAGAGGAAGGGCGTGAATTGCCTCCCCCGCGGGCGCTTCCCCCGTGCGCGTCCATCGGCCGGATAAATTTGGAAAGTGGCAACAGAAGCGAGCAGATGGTGATTTATTATCGTGTTTTATAATAATTACGAGCGGCTACGGGGGAGCGGCATTGTGTTGCGCGTGGTCCTGGCGTCCTGGCCCTCTAATGGCGTTCGGACGTGTGCTCGTATTACATTGTTCTGTTTTATTTTTATCTTAATGATGGACGACCACATCTTATGGATAAGTATTAAATTTACCCTCCCGTAATGATGTTGGGATTGGGAATAAAATAAATCATGACAATAAATAAAACAAGCATTCATACACTATCCGCAACCTTTACTCGAGTCGGTCCTTTTGTTTCGTGAAAGCAATTGAATTGCCGAAAATACAATAGGAATATAAGATATACTCACAGTGAAAATTGATTTCATGATTTCATCTCGAAAATAATCATCATATTAATAAATAAAATGAATGAGATTTCCCCGGCCATTTTGAAATTTATTTACTTGTCCTAAAGAGTTGTGCATTTATTTTACTACCAGGAGAACATAAAAGGTGTAAAGGCTCTCGTATCGGTCCGGCGTGGTAAGGTTATTTAATATTCCGCGATGCTATCTCCGCCTAATAAGCGCCCAGTAATTATGTGGGGAGTCTCATTGACTCCACAGTTTTATGTGCGCTGTGAATATTTTAATATTAATAGCCAGTTGGGGATTGTGAGTTATAAAATTTTATAAATGTACACTGTGAAAGGACGAAATGATTACGGCTGTCATGAAATACGTATTTCGAATGACGAGCCACTAAAAAAATGTAGACGTACAATCGGTAATCACCGAGCCAGGTGTCATAAATAAATTAATATTGCTTCTGTAAGTGGACTCCTTAATTATAATGCTTTATGGGATTTTTATTATTTTTATATTGACGTTAATGATACACATTTATGTATATTTTGAGCGCTCCGAGACTTCGAGCTAAGTTTTATTAGCCAACGTTTATCTACTTACGCAAGTTTTATTATTCAAATTTTATTTATCTTTTCAACTTCAATTATTTTAGCAATGGATTGATAAACAAACTAATTAAGAAAAAAAATCGCCGAGTATTATAAATATTATCTTATCAGGAAACACATAAACATTAATTTTCTGACCTAAATATTTGACGTTGTTTATTATAGCACCCTATTTCTGCGAATTCATTACTGCCGCCCGCACCAACTCCTTTTCAACGCTGCGGTACAAAAACTTCAGTGTTCTAAATCGATATAAGGAGGCTTTATAAGTGCCTCCTTTTCTTTTTTTTAATCAGAAACTCGACGGAGACGCATACGTCGACGTCTTACTAAAGTATCATAGGTAGTAATCGAATGCAAATGCACGATTCAGGAATGCATAGAGGTGAATAAAAAATAAAATCGATTTATTTATTTACTACACTAGCTTTTCCACGCAGCTTCGCTCGCGTCAAGTTTCATTTCATTTCCCATTAGATTGTTTTCGTAAAAATTTCTAATTTATAATAGTTATTCTGTTATTAGGGGTGGAGACAAATCCAGAAAATCAAAGATCAAAAATCGGTCCAGCAGTTATAAGTTTTGTAACAAACCCGGCTGTGTTTTATACTATGTAAAGTAGAGACGATACCGTTTACGCGACATTTGAATTACCTACCTACTGCCTAGTACCTACATATTTTTTATGACATCCTGGCATGTTGTTAATGTCCAAACTCCAAACACCATGGTGTCACTGTTGATATGTACCAACAAACGAATAGATTTAAGTCCCGATTGTCAATGGAGGTCATCGAAATCGGCCCAAATGATGTACCGAAGGTACACTTATTGGAAAAAATACCCTGTATTACGCGGATTAAAACTCGTCGTACTTTTTTTTATGTTGACTACGGGATGAGAAAAAAACGTTTAATTTGAGAAAAATCACGCCAGTTTGGCACACTATTAAATCTGTTTCGTAATGATTTCATAGTAAACACTGTCAGTGTCAGTTTCGGAATGTCAAACGCACGCCATTACGGCAGAATAATATCTGTTTCATTTCATAGTGATTTCATGATAAAAACTATCAACTTGACAGCTGTCATGTACCTCCGGTACACATTTGGACTGAGTTGTATGGGCTTTTGATGACCTCCTATATACAACTAAATAGATGAAATAGAGTTTCACAGAGTTCTTTATTAATTTATAGGTACATCAACAAAAACTACAATTTTGAGGCTAAACCCGAACCAGTTGGAAATCGCGTTCTTTTAGTTATTCAATCAAAGCGACAAAACGCGCATACAATACAAACTTTGTACCGTCATGATGCTGACTGTGAAATAATTATTTTTATCTTGCAATATGTACGAGAAATATTATATTAAGAACTATAATTATTTATCATTGATTGTTATGATGATAATAATGATTCAAACAGAAAAAAAATATGGAAAATAAACGAGGTGATGATATGTATCGCAAAGCTTGAACGTGTACCAGGCGTGCATAAGCGTGCAGAATGTATGGGATAAGCGCGCTACTGTGCATTGCGTTCGTGCGCTAGTAACAACTCACCACCTTCCGTCTCATGCCACACGATGCCCTCCAGCGTGACCGAGGTACCAGGCTCGCAGGGGCCCAGGCAGTCGGGCTCCGTGATGGTGCCCACCGATGTGCCCACGCATACTTCTGCAGTTTCCTACAGACAAAATAATTCACACATGAGTTTTCTTTTCTTCATTTTGCTAAATTTTTACACTTTCTTTAAGAATGTCATGTTCATTACACCGAGATAATAAAACATCGTCATTCATCGTCAAGTTCTATAATTGTTTCCATAATCAAAATAGTCGAAATTTTGTTGGTTTTTAAAATAATTATGAAAGCAACAGTTTTCAGGAACAATTAGAACCGGTACAAAATAAACAAAGAGTATTATGTAACATTTATTAAAAGCTTCCCACTCGAAATAATAAATAATATTGGAACCGCAAACATGTTAAACACGTTTAAAACGTTAATTTATTGGCTGCTCACACAATCCATGTGGCTCATATTATTATTATAATTATAGCGAAATAGGGTTAAACATCCAGTCGTTATCCTACGTTCTACCACATTTAATTAAACAGGGTAATGTTTGTTTTGATTGCCTCAATATTTGACTCAAAGGTTGACTGACAAAAATCTCATAAAAAAAGTTATATGTATGAGAAATTCGATTCCTTTCGGTATACCAACAGTATTTATACGTTTTGAATTTAGAATATGGTTCAGTCAATGAACAACCACTTATAATAGTGTAACCATTTCCGAAACAATTTGTGGGACTTTCCAGAATAACCAAGAGCGTCTCGTATCCAATCTGATAACCATATTAGGCCATGTAGTTAATCCAAGATGTTCTGTATTGAACTGGTAGTTTGATTTTCTGTCTTCCCTCTACCCGTACCGACTATAATAGGTATTCTATCATGAAATTTCTATGCATCCAAGGACTAACTGCAGCAAGCACTACTCAGCATAATATCAAGCTGTCGTCATTAAACCACGACCGCCTTTCAGTCATATTAATTAGATTTGTACAATCGTATATTTGACAAGCGTATTGAAATATAATGTATTGTGAGCTACAGCTCAGTAATTACCGCAGTTTGTTGCCCGTGGATTGTTTCCACTGCAATATTAAACACCAGTTCAATTAATTGATTGATCAAATTGAATGCAATGCGCCGTAAAATATGAAAGCCGATGTAAATTACTTTCGTCGAACAACAGTGTCCAGCAATAACTGTAAAGCCGTTTAAATTTATTAAATTTTAATGTATTATTTAATTAAAGTACATTTATAAAATAATAACTAACTACTGCCATCGGGCAACGTCGGTTTAGAATCTAATTTAAATTGAAATTACTGCTACTTAATGTTTAAAAAGCATAATTATGTAAAAATATTTCATTCTTTCCGAATATGAAAACAATTGTTCCAAGAAGTATTAACATAATATTATTGTATAATTTTAAGCTGATACTTTCTTTAAATACACGTCTACACTTCTTTTAGTTTTATAAGTCTCCCTCACATATAAGAAATGTTAGCACATTTAGTTTATTTAATTCGAAATTATCTAATAGTTTTAACTATATTAACGAACTTTAAGGACAGTTAACAGTCACAGAGCTAAAGTAGTTACGATTTATAAAAATGACTGAAAATGGACATCTGATTGGGCCCCATTTTATGCCGTGTGATGTAGCTATAATTATTATTGTACCCGCTATTGATTCTGACAAGTACCGTTGTATATTATTAGAGTGTTGCTACGATAAAACTAGTTAATATTTTTTACTCGTTATCGCTGTCAGTTCTAAGATCCCTTATCGTGTACCTTGAGTAACGTTCTGATATAAATAATACTAAACAAAAGGTGACAATGATATGACCAACTTATAAATCTATAAAAACTAAAAATTAATCAGGAACTTGAAAATAGTAATGAGTTGACAAAAAGCGTAAAGAAGCTTAAAAGAATAGACATTGTAGATAGTAATTAAAAGTTAACTACATACCTATTTAATACTGTAGCTTCAAATCAAGATATACGTAAAAAACTAAAGGTTTAGTCGGAATAATATAATAAGAGTCGAAATGTTAAAAAATGCAATTCATAAGATAATCATATGTTAACCGTGTCGTAATAATTAATCAATTTGATATTGAATGGCATCGCGCCACGCCCGCACCGCAGTACGCTCAACCCAACCAACTGTTATTAATTAAAACTTATTGTTACCGTTATATTAATTTGATACCGTTCGCATATATGATGTTGAAATTACTTTACAAATGTTACTGTTAAGCTAAATACACGTGTAATGTGTGTGGCTTGTTTGCACGAGTAATTGTAGGGAATGTACGAAATAATATCTAGGTTGTATTTTGACTTTGAAAGCGTAGCAATATTCCAAATAGTAGCAATGTTCCACAGATAACATACACTGTCTTTACAAAAATAGCATAGCATAAATAGTTACACTAATGTATCCAAGGTTTATAAATACACTTTGAATGTTCATTTATCATACAGTACCTAAGTACGATATAAATAACAAATTGAAAAGATAACGTCGAATTTCGAGTGTTTTTCATGATAATATTATAATTTTTCGCACCGATCTCCCCGGAAAATCGTTACGTTTGTCGAGTCGACCGCGGTACCAAGTCGCCGGGATTGCATAAATTCAAGAAGCGTTTACGGCGTAGAACATAATCAAATGAAGCCATTTACATTCAGCGCCCGATATGAGAACGGTGCGACACCATCACCCGTCTCGCTCACGCACACGGTTAATAGCATCACAAATTGCGAACTAAAGCACTCCAACGTTGAATCCGAGAGACGCCGTTCCGAAAAGTACTTTGGAAAAATAACAAAATTTTATGTGATTCGACAGATATTATTGTTGAGCAATAATCTTTTCACGTTCCAGTTTTTAACAATGACGAAGTGCACCGTATCAGTTTGGCCCAATAACAATAATGTAGAAACATACTTATATTTTGCAAGTCAGTATAAAGTATTAAGTAACAAGGCAAAATAAATATTACATCGTCATTGTCAAGACTTGCAGCAGTAATTAATTCTCCACAAATATAATCTGATCTTCCATGATGAAGTCATACGGCTGAATATCTCAACTGCGATAACAGCAAATAATCGATTAAATCGTACCCACGCGACACCTATAAATAAAATTTAACGCTTTATTATTAGTCAAATGACAAATGTGTGATAGTCTTACGCCCCAGCGCGCGGTCAAATGCCGCGCAGCGGCACTCAAGTTCAATCGACCGCATCGCACGGCCGCGCGTACTCTAGAGACAGTACTAGTTTAAAAGATAATGCCACAAACATATCAATATTTCGACACGCCGTATCGCCATTAAATCCTTTATGGATGACGGCGTGAACGTTACAAGTTGAGCCAGTCAAGAGGGGGAGGGGGGCTTTGTGTGCAGCTCGAAGGGGCCGCGCCCGTTCGAAGTTATGAGCGCTAGCTCAATGCTCTCCCGCTAGTTGACTGCAAACAAGAGGGGTCGGGCCTGAACAGCTGCCGTTTTATCTTGACAAACGAACTCGCTTCACGAGCCGAAACTTAGAAAAAACTTTATTACCACGACTGGGAATTGGCATTTAAATAAAGCGCAAGCCAATGGGCATATCGAACACAAACAACAATCGAAGATGAAGAGCCGGCCGCATGCCGATGCCAGTGCGGCCGCAACATAAATACAATAGCGAGTAAATTAATTCACAAAGTCCAAGCACAATTAATATTTTATTTTAATTTAACCTGGCTATTTAGTCAAATATAGTCACCGAGTAAATTTTTCAATGCCACCAGATGATAAGTCAGATATTATGATGTTAAAAATGAAGCCAACTTCCATAAATTAATGTAATTATCGTTTAGTAATTTCACATATCGTAAAGGTCAGTCACATACATCATATTAGAAGTTTAGCATTTGGCCATTAATTTACAACCCCAAAAAAGCCAAGAAGCGGAAAGTACATGGTGTTAAATCATTAAATGTAATGTGGCTTTGATCAGAGAGTCGTTTGAAGATCTACTATTGTGGCTTCAACAGACCACAGTAAGTAATTTGTAAGATATTAATTTTAATAAACGATACGATCCTCCATACCCAACGACAGCAATCACTAGCAACAATGTCCACTCTGCCTGCACACAACTCATAACAGTATCGTTTCCAAAAGTTGTAACAATATGATTTCCGCGCCGTCGACCGTGACAAATCGCGGTTAAATCTCGCAAACTGGTGAATATTTGGCAACGGATACGTCCACTGGAGCACGGGAAACGATTCCCAACAGTGTAACCGAATTACATTCCACTAAACCGAGGGAACATACGTCATTAAAATAATTTAGGGAAATGGCACGTTTTAGTACTCGCGTTTATGGCAGCTTGGTGGATGGGCCGCTCGCGGCGTGCCAGAAGCAATAAATACCGGGGCGGAGCCACCCACCATCTTGTTTATACACCACCTACCCGAGACGGAACATTAATTTTCTGCTATGCGGAATAAGTGGAGACAAAGAGTGTTCGTGTCAGCTAATGGGCTAGAACACGTCAGTGGTACGACTTATAAGAACTTTGCCAAGAAAAGAAGCTAAGAAAATTACGGATAAGGCTAATTGTACCAAGAACTGCGAGGAAATCTGCACTGCCCTAACCATTTTAGTAGAGGAAATTATCATTTAAATTAACTTTCCAAGGTAAAAAAAGCGGCGAGCACTGGAAATAATTATCATACCGTTTTTCTCGTGTTCTCCTTTCAAGCTTCGTGTTTTCAATAAATTATGTAAATTAAAGGTTAAAATATTTATGAGGCAAATTATTTAAATAACGCCGACAGTATTGATATGGGATTAATTTGGTTTCGTAAACAAATTACCTGTAACTAAGACTGTATTTGCATTTCTAAGATAAGTTTCAAATCAAAATTTTACTATGCTTGTTAGCATAAATAAATTATTTACTGTTTATTGTGACCCTTGCTATTAAAGTGCATAGATAGTTCCAGTAGCGTATCAAGAGCGGTAACGGGTTATAAATAATAATTAAGCAACACAGTCAGGCCCCGGGCCGTTCGCCGCCCGGCCGGACTGTCCGCGCATAGCGGAGGGTCGTGGGCACCCTACTCAGGGCTGACACTGCGTAATTAACTTTGTACAATTCGATTTGATGCGCAACTGTTTCAATATTCCTACATTTAAATTTAAAAACTAATCCCACGTTTTCTTTTTGAATTATTTTGGTAGTATCAAATTCAAGGAGTGCACTCGAATTTGTTTTTGTCTTTTACGACATCTATAAATAAAACATTGAGACAAAATTTACTTTGTAAATGCGTAACTAATCTAGAGAATCGCTAAAAGGGTTCTGAAGAATTCATTTAAGAGGGAGAGCTCAGTTTCTCAAAGAAAATACCTACCTTAGATTTTTGATTAAGAAAATTATTTTGCTACTGAACAAATAAGGTGGTATTGTAGCCGTACATCTTACTACTTACTTACTACTATAATTGCTAATTAATAAAGCAACTTGAATCTGTGAATACTCACAGCACTACTAATTTAACAAAATGCTAATCACTTAGCGTGTGTAATCAAACTCACGAAAAACACATAATTCTTAACTATTCATAATTAGTATAATCAAGGAAGTAAAACCCTCATTATCAATGTTACTTTGTATTTAAAAAAAGGTTATAAATGTATTTTGAAACTCAAACGTCCCGTGTCAAAAGCGTGTAAAGAGTTTTAATGCCTTCGGTATTTCCACTCATCAACTAGACAATAATACTAAAAGTAATAAAAAAACTTCACGCCTGGGATGTTGTACGTATCTAACGTATCAGATAATGATAATCGCACGATCCTGTTTATAGCGTTGTTTTTAAATTTTTATATAATTCATGAGAAGAAGACTCGTTCAGTCACCGTTGCATGCATTTATTTGTGTTAGTATATAGTTAAATAGTTTTTATTTTATTATAGGTAGGTTGGTAAAAATGGCGGGTTAGTGACAAAATTCCTATCCCTGAACATCTGGTAGCATGGTAGCACCAAAGAAAATAATTCTTCAAATCCTCTGCATTTTTTTTGTAAGTCGTAAATTCGTAAACCTACCATGTACCATAGAATAGATACCGTAGAGGACCATTTATTTTACAAATACCAACGGTACATATATTCAAAAACTAAATCCTGGCCTAAAACATAATCTAAATTCAAAATCAAGGTTTTTGAAACTTTGGGAATCAAAAACAACTTTCCATCGGTTTGCATTTATTCTCTACGAAAACCAATCGAGGCGACCACATTTAAAAATCGAAGTGGTACAGAAAAACAATCAAATGGCATTTCGTACAACCGCGCTCTCACTCGGAAATTCGAACGGGATTAATTAAAAATAAAACCTCCCCGTCACCCCAGGCACTGTAATTAAAACAGGAATAAATGAAAACAAAATTCAAGTTTCAATTACGATTAAGGTAAAATATGGGTGTAAGATGGGTTTAATCTTCGTATTTTAGGTTTTAGAACATCTTTAACGTGCCCCTTAATAAGAGCCGTCTCTAATTAGCTTTTGAATTAGGCGCCAAGACATGCCAACAACTCACTTCAACTTAATTACACAGTGAGATTTTACTTTCGTACAAACTTGAGTTATTGCGTAAACTACTACAGACAAATAACAAGAAAAACAGAAATAAACAAGAATATCCAAAAACCCGTTATTTTTCGCTAAATGTTCTGAATGTCTTTCTATTTTAACACAATGCAGTTTCAATAGTTGTTATGTTTTGTTTTAATAATTTTACTTATCAATCATGAGGTGAACTTACCCTTTAGACCTATGAACTGAGATATAATCGAAAACGTTGTTTGTTTTTAAGAGTTTAAACTTTTACGTTCTTCGTTTAAAACTTAAAATAAATTTAATATTAGTCATCAAAGGTATGAAAAATACTTTTCGACAATAACGTTAAAAATAAAACCTTGTATTCACATTTACAAGAGTATGCCTTTGAAAAGAAAAATTACAAAACAAATGCGCTCCTATACGAAGCTCGTAAATAAATAAACTTTGAGCAAAGAAAAATGCAAGGAAAATATTTTTTAATATACCGGGCGGCGCTTTGAAACGCTCTCCTTTATTCAAGGGGGAAACTTCGTACCTAAATGGGAATATAAAAGGAGCCAAAGATTTTATGTAATAGGAAAGTAGCCGCTCCCACCGTTAATAGACCATTTACAGAACAGCTCCAGTTATCTGATCTAATTATGCATTTGACTCTAAATAATCTCTTATTATACGCCGAACAATAATTTCACGTCACGATAAGGTATTATGACGTCACAAAAACAAAAACACCAAACCATTAAGAAGAAAAGATTTGCATAAATTACCTTTTAAGAGATAAATTTAAAGTGCAATGAAAATGAAATGGTAATTGAGCCGAGCTCGCTTCTCCTAAAACAAAGAGTTTATTCATTACAAAAGACTCGGTAAAAACCTAAGTAGGGTTGTGCAGCGATTCTTGTCGGGAACTGCCACAACTAAAAGAATGCAACTTTGTTCCGAGCAAGGCGGTCTTTGTAAATGAGAAGCGAAATGCGTAAAGCCCAGCCTCGGCTTGGCGGGCGGAAGCGCACGATGTGACACGGAATAGCGACACTGACACACGACGAAATTGCATTGAATCTGTAACGCCTTTATCGTTGCCAAAGGGACTTTTATATTTCTATCCTCCGAGCCTGTATGGATCCCTGGTACGTATAGAAACGAAATGTAACTGAGGTGTTTTAGACGAAGATAGCGCGGAAACGATTTCAATGCGTGGATTATAATCGAACCTAAATATCCGTGACCGAATAAAAAATTACGAGGTTGTATAAAACATTGGTGTTTAACATATTTATTCATGATATTTCTTGGATAATTTGCATGTAACGGAAGCGTCTAATGAGTTCATAAAACAATTATGTCAATATATTATAGCCTCGAAGTATAATCATTTAACACGAGGAGAATTAACATTTAAACATAGACATACATCAAATATTTAATATTAAATCGGCGCTCAGTGAATAATACGACCGGTTCTAAAAAGCAATCAAATATCTCGAGAAATAAAGCAATAAAAAAGGAGGGATCGTGATTTGGTCGCCGATCGTATTTGGAGGTTAATGTTTTATAAAATAGTATAGGTAGGTACTGCCGATGACTGGCTGAGTTGTGTACGAATCTAATTGCAGACTAATACCAATTATATGTATATATTTGTAGAAGCAACTCCATACAATACGTAATTGAATCCATCGTTCAATATTATCATAGCGTGGCGTGGACACCAAGTGCGCACACATTCGTACGTTACAGGTTTATTTGTATGATCGTACCTATTGGAAAATAAGACGATAAAACAAGAATTGATGGTAAACAATCGATGTTTACACAATTTGTATTTTATCAGCATAGTTCGCATTTGGTACGCAGAAATACTTGTTCCAACTTCAATATCAAGATAAGTTCTTTCTACTATACTATACTATACTAAAATAGCACAACTTGAGTAAAAGATACTTACATTAATAAGTTAATTAATGAATGTTCAATTTAAACTAAAATAACACAGATAATATTTTTTATTATGATCAAAAAGTTTCTAAAAAAACATCTTTTATTATATACCAATTTTTCCAAGTAGTGTAAGTTTTTCAAAAATCCATTAGTCTCGAAGCTATTCTACCTGCCTAGGTTTTTCAACACAACACACCAATTTTTCGTGAATTCCACACAGACGAATGAACAACAAAATAAAAGCGTTTGGAAAACATCGTAATTTTCGTTCAAAGCCATTTAATTTAAGCACAGCGGGCTGGGAGAGAATAATCTGATTTATATCTCTAGGCCGTATTTCTTCTTTATTCGCTGTTTCACACTACCCGACGTAACTTGTTGAAATACACGCAAATTCAGTTAAGTGCTTCTTTATATATTTGTGATAGATGTTTTTATAGTTCGTAAGTGTTTTATTTATAAACTTGTGTGATAAGTGGTTAATTTTACATACAATTTACATTTTAAAATATATAACATCAACATTTACATTTGATTTGTCCAGTCGTGTATGAGTTTCTCTTGAATGATTTATGTGAAAGAATACAATAGGTATTTCTTTATTTTCCTCTTACAAGATTGGGAAATGATAAATTAAGTTATCTCTAAAACTAATTATAAATCTTTATTTTATTGCACAAAGAATAGCAAAGAACACCTCTAGCTAGAGTAGCTTCTTTACTGGAGTGGGGCACAAAAGTTTGTTTGCTGTTCACCCTCTTCCCTGGGGTAATGTAGTAGGGAGCTCCGAGCGATATAGATGACAACTTTGGTAACTGGTGTCCCCCTACATCTTTACAAATAAAAAATCCACATGGAATTTTTATCTGTGCTGTTCACGCCACATGAAGTTGATAATTATTAAACTAAACAACTGATACAACAAAGTAATAACAAAACACGTTGGCGTGGCGGTGCAAAAAGTGTACAAGGAGTGCAGTAACGAGTGCAGTTCACAAGTAACCCGTGCGCTGCTCCGGAGCTGTGCACGCCGCCGCGCGCCGCGCCACGCGGCCCGACGAGACGTGTTATTTATCCCCGTCCAAACGCCCTTTACGAGCACAATATCGACGCTCGATTTTCATCCCGCCTCGGGGAGAGATAAAAGAAGCTTAACGGCCGACGGCTTTGTGTGCGTGTATCTCACCCGCCGCAAATAAAACTATTAAATTAAATAACGTTACGCAGCCACTCCATTTAATAATCTTTGTATTTTATGAACAGCGAGAGAACCTCTGTCAAAATTTGCTTTTTTTAAAACTTGCTGTGTAAATATTCATGAACCGCGACTCATATAAATATTACTCTGAGACACTCGGCACGTTAATGAAACAAGATGCTAACTTCGTGGGGTGGGGCGAGCCTGAAGCTTAAATTATTCCAGCCGCGTCTCGCTCTTGTCTTTGTGCCGTTGCTATTATTTCAAATTATTTTTAATTGAGTAAAAGCAAGCGAAAAACACAATAACAACCCTCCGAGTTAATTGCCCCTCCCGACAAAGTGTTCTAAAAGCTTTTCGAGACGCTACACCGTAATACAAACGTTAAACTGCATGAAAAAATGTTTGTACTTTAGCAATTCTCAAAAATAAAATGGAACGTGAAAATCATAACGCAACAATGGACCGTAATGAAATCTCTTTTTTACGGCTCACGGCTATGTCGGGGCCGAGCAATTTTAACCTCGTTTTCATTGAAATTCACATTTCATCCGAGCAACAAAAGGGTTGGGCTCTTTGCGAAATGTCAATTGTGAGGAGGGTAGCGAGCGACCCCGGCGATGTTATCCTGGTAGTGGCGGACACATGTACGCGGCCGTGACAAACACACAACATCATACGGATGCGTGTGTATACCCACCGGCTGTTCTGAATAATGCATGAGAAGCCAACGAATGCTTTAAAAAGTTAACAAGGTTTTCCGAGCTTTCCTTTGTTCCGCTGCTTACTGTACAAAAACAAATTGCTTCCACTGGAACTCAGTAAAAATTTTGATTTATCTTGATGCTTCTATTGCTTTTAAGCAATGAGCACAAAAGCAAATGGGAAATGTTACACTTTAAAGTAGTGTCAACATAAAAGTACTTACAAACAACGTTTAAAATGTAAACGTTCCAAAATGTCTGTTTCTTTTTTACCGACACAGCGTTCTACAAATGAAAACAATTTAGTGTATTATTAAATACCAGAGAAAAACAAGCTGTGGCGACTGGCGAGTCACGGCGAGTGTAATTTTTAGTTTCCACCACGAGTGACGGATAGTAGCCGATAACACAAGCCCTCCCGTGTTTTTAGCTAATTTGTACGCTGACAATCTGGCCCACACTACACGTCACACTTTTCGACTCTTGCTCTCCTAGTACTTCGTTTGATAAACACTAGGTACTCTACTTTCATGTATTTAAATTTTAATCAATACTAATTTTCGTCTGTATTGTTTCATTCAAATAACGCATGTTCCATCACATGTGGACAGAAAATGATAATTTGCTCTGTTCGGTCACAGGATTATTGCCAGATATCCTATTGATATTATGCAGCACATTCTACAAAGTACATCATAAAACATAAATATGGACGATGTGATGATCACTGCGTCATAAACAGGTCACCAGAATATTATTATCGATAATTCGATACACGGTTATCAAACAAGCTCAGTATTTTTAAATATTTTATCTGCCGGGTGAAAGTTATTATACGTTTTTGTTGATAGCGTGTAAACACGAGGGATTCAATCGAAAAACAACTCAGATAAAAGCGATATTTACGATCTCTCTACGGATTAATAACATTAAATATTAGACTCGACTACTCAAATATGCTTTTCGTTTATCTTATCCAATCAAAGTTAATTGAACGCTCGATCAAATCACAACACTATTCAGATTGAATCACTAAAATCTTTCTTCGTTTTATTTTATCTTCAAAACTTCCCAAGTCAATTGAGAATTTTAATTTTGTAATTATGGCAAATAAACTTTAAACAGTTGACGGCAGTCATGAAACATTTACGACAATATAAAATCGTAATGGATTAACTTGATCGCCAAGTCGCCGGTTAACGACCAACCTGGGGTAACTTCCTCAATAAAATTATTTTCTGTCATCTCTTATTATCTCGACGATACAAACTACATTTTGGAGAATTAATCTACCATAGTCTCAAGACCATAGACGATGTATAAATTGGTTTTATTTTTCTCTGAATTAGTTTAACGAAAGAATTATTTTACCCAAGTGACTTCTGAATTCTATTGATAAACCATTAAATGTTTTTATAGACCTCTTGTGACGAATATCGAATGAAGCGTGGACCTTGGATGTTATTGAAGTGGAATAAAATAAACCGATTGTCCTCTATTTGAAAAAGACTATTATTATCGTAGGAGGACAAACAAGGACAACAAATGTAACGAAATAGGGTTCCAATCTCATTTTCCTTCTCATATGTGAAGATCAAGGTTTCCTCGTATGTTTTGGGATATAAAACAAATATCAAGTAAATAGGTAAGGGTGTCGAGAATCCCGAAAACAGCCAAGTTCTTTGAAACGAAAAAAGCTTTGAATGATAATGAAATACGGGGTGAAGCTGAAAATATAATAAAACTTGTCGAGTTTTCTGTTGAACGCGAACATAATGGCTTCAGTTAAAGCTGTTATAATATTACATTAAATGATTTTGATTCGCATAACGCTGAGAGGAAAAGGTTCATTTCATCACAAAAGCATTTTTTTTGAGTCAACAAGCTAATTGGAATATTATGCGATGTGGACTAAGCATGGACTATCGTTCTTCAATTGTTATTACTATTTAGATTGTCTATGTCATCATTGACTATGTACTGTGTCAGTGATCTAGGGTTTGAAGGCATGGGTAGGAATTTTCTATGAAATACTCACTAGATACATGAGTTCGGAGTTTTCTCTATAAGGTACGTGGGGCCTAAAACATACTGGCGAACTGTAGAAGTGTAGATGTATGGCTGCACATTCAACACACCTCTACGTAATCCCTAACCCTACAAGCGTGATGATGTATCTATGTGATGTTTTTATTTACATAAATTAAGAAACTGTAAAATCATATCTATAATTTTAACGAAATAACATTCGTAACGTTGCATTAAAGCAAACTTATTAATTATTACAAATAAAACTTGGTCGGCTCGTAATTAAGAGTCCATTTTGTGACAGCCTCTTAAAATTCACTCCACGAGCTCAGAGGGAGGCTCAAAGGCAAAATAATTAAAGCGGAGGGTATAAGAAAATGTCGGAGGGAGGAGATCAAAGGAGAGAATTTACCCTCGGGTAAATAATATAGCAGTCTCGCGTCGGATTTGGGTATTTGCTAAGGTTACAATATACCTGTTGGGTACCGCTATTGACATGGTTTACCTCAATCCAAATTAATTATTTAATGAACGGAACTAGTGAAGGAGCGTAGTGCGACAATTATGAAGCAATAACATTGAAGGTATGCTCCAGGGAGTCAAGAAGCCATGAATGTCGGTTGTGAAGCGTGGGACCTATCGATTGGCGGTTTATTCATTTTTGATCGCCATTGTTGATTTTATGGCGATGTTTAGTACCCACGAGATCCACAGAGAATTAATAAACGCCAGTCTCGGAGCCTCTAAAGGCAGCTTTAAAAGATTGATATTTTATTTACGAGATGGGCTTTGAAAACCTGCTAATCTGACTACTGAACTGTATTCATAGTTTTAGAAATTAAGTGCGTATGAACAATTATTTCTCATCAAGGAAATTATCGTGAAGAAAAATGCATGTCTAAGATTTTTTTAACGGCGCACAATAATGTTTGCCGACTCGCACCTAACCCTAGCATAGTGGATTACAATACCCAAATTAATTCTGAGAGAAGACTTGATAATAACCTCTCGATAATACGAATAATCTCGCATATATTGATAGGAATTGTCACAAAATCTTTACTATTCGTCCAATACGTGAAACGTAGACTGCAGGAAGTTGTTTATTATTTATATTATTTACTCTATTACCTGTCATGTTAATATGACAATGTAAGGGAAAAGGTTATCCTTTTACCTTACATAACTCTATTCACCCTTTAGCCTTTATACACTTCTTTTTTTACCCGACTGCCGAAGGAGGAGGGTTATTATACAGTGCAAACGCTAAGTGTGACAAGAAAAAACTCTCAAGGGGCGAAGTTTTCTCCCCAGTGAATTTTTAAATTTCGTACCCTGCGTTGGGTTTTAAGTGTCAAGTGCATACATACATATACTTTATCTCCTTTATCACTTTATCACACGGGTATAGACAAAAACCAAAGACTCGTTGACGAAAAAAAAAATTGATCACTATCTACAATCCTTGAATACTCTTTTTACTTCTTCCAAGTTCATACATCTTGTCATACACACTACACATCTGATTATGTAAAGGACCTTACAAAATTAAATTAAATATCTTTACCACAATTTATATTGTTACCATCGTAGGCCGAACATGTATGAGACTGGCCCAGGAGCGATGGGATTTAACGACGTCTGTGGTCTAGGGTTTGGAGTACCGGACTGCTGATTACGATGTCCTGGGTTCGATTCCCACAAGACACAAACATTTATTGTGATGAACTTTAGTGTTTGTGTTTGTCTGGGTGTTTCTTATGTATTATGAGTATGTATTATAAGTACAAAAAAAAAGGTATATAAGTATTATATCCATTGTCTAGTACCCATAGTACAAGCTCTGCTTAGTTTGGGACTAGATGGTGCTGTGTAAAAATGTCCCAGCATATTTTATTATTTGAACCACACTAGAGAGGCCTTATACCCAGCAGTCGGTAAAATTGGGCTGCGAATGATTAACACCAAGATAAAGATCTTTTAGAAAATAATTTAAAAGATTTAGGGCCTAGTGTTTCACTACCTCTGGAAAGCCGCTAACCGCCGCTGGATAAATTAAAAAATGGAACATAATTTGTATGAAATTATCTGCCAAGTAATTTAACGGAAACTTATCTGAAGGCTGAGAAACAGGCCCTTAAGAAGATTAGGCATTTATCTATATCTATATTTTGTTTAATTTCTCAGAGCCTTAGAAAATAAATTTAATTTAATTTATTTTCTAAGGCTCTGAGAAAATTAATTACTATTAACCCAGCTCGAACATAATATAGTTTGTACAATAATTACCTATTGTTCGAGTCTTTAATACACATAAATTAGAATTCGTTTATGAATTGGTAGTCGAAAAATGTAAGATAGTTTTTATAAAATATGTTCTATTCAACCAAACGTTCAGAATTCAAAGTGAGCGTACTATTAGTTTTTAAGAACCTATCAATGTCATATTCCTCTCACAGTCACTTAATGACACTTGACGGATGCCTGACATGAATCCATCTTAATCACCTAAACACCTTCACTTTCAAAGGTTACTGAAAACACTTAATTATGCAAAACCAAATGTTAATGCCTATAAGCTTAGATGAATGCGTTATAAATCTAAGACTATAAGCATATTACATGTGGATTTCCAAATAAATAGGCACACCTTGTTGTCGTGTATTTGTTTTTTTTGGACTCACCTGTATGTGCGTGGGCGAAAATTTACCCGTGATTGGAGAACCCCACATAGCAACGAACTCACAAACTTACCTGGAAACAATAAAAAACTACACTATAACATCATTCATGTTCAGTAATTGATAAGTAAGATATTTTGTATTCCACAAAAGGAGTGGTTTTAGGTTTATTCTGCGAATTCATTATCTGTAATATATTGTTGAATTGCTCCAGCCTTTTGCGTGGGACTTTTAGACTCGGTTTGATACACATTACATTATACAAGTACAATAATAGCAAAATCGCATTACAACGTCAACCTTTAGCTGCCATTTGGAGCGTAAATCTGAAATGAATGAGCTACCGACGGCTATTAAGAATTCGCCAGACGCGCCTCGACTCATAACAAAGTCACTAAACAGTCTTAAATTGTTAAAAATTAACATTCAAATTGGGGGAGCGCTGTTAGTGGAATTAGTACGACTTTCACTCATAAATCGTCTGGAGAGGGTGGCGAGTACGACGGTTTATTGGCGCGACGTCGACATTCGCCTGCTAATAAATGAAGCAGAAAACTTCTACTTATGTAGTGTGCTGTTTGTCGAGGGCGGAAGACATCACCCGCCAACTTATCTAACCAAAACTGCGTCTACACAGAGCGTCGTAGAGCTCAAACTTCGATGAGGCGTTCTTTTATAACGCTGCCTCTCTTGCTCAGTCGTGCTGAGTGCGAGCGGGATACAGCGACCGCATTATGGGTTTATGAAATGAGCTCCGTTGCCTCATGTTACCCCGACGAAGAAAACGAAATTATGACCGCGGCTTAGGGTTGACACCGGCTTAAAACTCTGGTGTCGGTCGCCGTAGCACACCTACCAAAATGTACCGGAGAAAATGGTTCCTGCTGGTGACGTAGCTATCGTCGATAATGTAGAAATACGACTATACCAAAATTATATTCATATCTCAGAGCAAAATTCTACAGTGGAACACACCAATGAGCTCGAACTCAAACCGAAATAGATCTTAAATATTATTTTACAACGTTTACAGAAGACATCTTTAAAAAAGGAAAGGATCCAATTGAATTGGACAACACGTGGTAGAACAGGTGCTTTCCCAAAATGGTCTCGACAACCCTATCGTAGTCGCGTAAAGAAAGCGGCCATGACATCTCTAATTTTTCTTGTGCAGTTTTTACGAGCGTAAGAGATTCAGGGCAAAAATCTACGTAGAACTCGGTAGAAGCTGGAAAATATTTTTTTATAAATGACTGCGGTTATAGGACGATTACAAGTATTAATATTTACTTAAATATGTAGACATACCTACATATTATCGTATTGATTGTGCGCGATAGTAGAATTAGTGTTTAGTAATCGGCTCTCAAACATCAGACGAGATAATTAGGTTCAATGTGAACGCACAAACCTCATCAAGCATCAATTGCAATCTAATCAAATTGTGATTAAATCGACAGAACCCTTTGATCTCACGCGTTGAGGATCCATGGCGCGCACCTAAATTACTGGCATATGCTAGCCCGCAGCCACCCCATGCATAAATGTATTACATTGCCTTAGCTACCCTAATTAGGGGTGATTGTTGTTAAAAAAGTATTTTAAATCAGAACTTGTTGTGATATGGCTGTGTTGTAATTGTAAGAGAAGAGCTATGCCTATGTGCCTATATCTATGGACGGTCTGTATATGTATGTCTGAAATAAAGAATATTTTACTTTATTTATTTATTATTTATGCTGGTTTTCTTTTTATTTAATTTTCTTGAAGAGTCGGACTATCCAGGATTTGGGCCGAACAGAACGATAGGTTGATCCAATTACTAGGTACTTGCCTCTGCTCTAGTTGTCGTAATCGCTACTGCTACGAAAAAGGTCCCGGGTTCGATTCCCGGGTCGAGCAAATTTGGGTTCTATGATATTCACAATAACAGCTTGGAATTTAGATTTGTGTCTGGTTGCCTGAATGAATCAGCCTGAATGGATAGGCTCATCCGCAATTACGTGGGACTTGCTCTGCCTAAACCTCAGGGCAATATTGGCGCTATGATAATGTTAAAATGTAATTGATTAACAGTTTTATGCTATAAAAATATATCTCGTTTCTTCTCACTTAACTTTTACGACAAAAACCATACCGTGTTTCCAAGAACTAACATATTTTTTAACAATATCCGGTCCATTCTGGTTTGCGCCAAAAAAAACATACCATACAAAGTTGTTCAATGTTGGTTTTTGTTGGATACCTATTGATTCCGTTTCGTAGTTAATAATTACGTTTCATTTTCATCGAACTGTTTGTGCGTTGGCACGAGCCAAACACACGTAATTAAAACACGGCTATGTAAATTACGAGAGGAAAACAATAATTCTTTATTTGCGATAAAAACTTGTATAAGTAAATAAATAATTAACTCCTACATTATAATACTAAAGTTGTATACCTAATATTAAATTATTAAACAATATTTTGTGAATGGTAGGTAATGCTTTGTTTATCTATATAAATAAAAATTAATCACTAAATGTGTTGCTAAGCGCAAAACTCGAGAACGGCTGGACCGAATTGGCTGATTTCTGTTTTGTTGTGGAAGGTTCTTATGTATGGAGAGAAAAAACTTACAAAATACGAAGAAAAAGTAAAAACATGAACGCGAGTAAATTATAATTCACACTCAGACCAATAAAAAAGTTACTTACACGTAGGCTTTTTATTGGCCTGAGAATTCAATATAGAAAATTTGCTAAGGAATAAGAATGCGCTAAGAATATTAATTGATTTCATTGGGGTTGCCGTTTTAGCCGAATATTTTCTATATGTAATATTAAATCATATTCTTTAGACACAATTCTTTTATTAAACACTCAATAAAAAGCATCTAAAATTACAATGTCAATGTTCCACATAGATTTTCAAGTGAAACCATCAAGACTCACGAGATCCTATCTCATAAAAGCTGGTGCCTCGCTAGCTAATGTTTATTTTATCAATTACCACACATTATGTCACGTATGGACTGGACTCGTACACTTCACTTATCAGTTTAATTCATCTCGCCCTTTATTTAAAACACGCGATGCTCCTAATGCTCACGTTAGAGCGAGATAGCATCGTAGTAAAGCGCGCGTGAGTGAGACGGAGGGGCCAGCGTTCCTCAACATGTCGCGTTTAGCGGTGTTAAGGTTAATAGCGCTATTTGTATAGCCAGAGGAGATGTTATCGGCTTGCTGCGGCTGCGACACCGACACGGACATTTTATTGTATACATCGACACAGAATAATTCCAGGCAGCTAAACGATTTGAATACTGTTCAGTTTTAACATGTGTCGTTTCTTCCGTGTTACCTAAAGGAGTTTGTTTTCGCTGTTTATTTTATGCCGTACAAGTATCTTTGACTTTCATTACCAGTCTCGTATAAGTAACCAAACATTTATTGAAGCGCATGATAAGTTTTAATGGAGAAGAATCTTTATAAAAAGAATATTTATACCGTTGAGAAATTACATACAATATAATAACTAAAAGTCAATCGTCATGGCTGTCTGTGCTCTGTTATTAAAGCGACGTCAATAATAATTACAGCAAACGTACCTATTTGTCGCATCATCGTGAATAAATAATAAATCTATTAGTTTAACGAAGGTTGTTTACATGACAGTTACAATCCACTGGTCGGTGTCTATCTACTATGGAGTGTTCGTTTTAGAACTTGTTTAAATACTTAAGATTAGTAACATTTTACCGTTCTTACAATAGATTTTTATAGATCATCCTAGCCGTTAGGGTCAACTTCCAGTGTAGCCTGATGCGGCTAAATATCAGCACTGTACCTACGTGTAGCGAGCGACTGTCATCACACTTCCACAACATGACTTCCAGGCATTACTGTTATCCTAAATCCTAAAAAGACAAAAGCAGCCAAAAGACTTTCCAACCTTTCAAAACGACTTGAATGTCGATTGTCATACGTGTTTTTATAATAATCAGGGCCGACAGCTTTAACGTGCTCCTGGGCATGTAGGAAGTTTCATTGTGCTAAGAATTCACCACCATTTGTCACATATCCATTGACTGCAGTAAGCTTAGCTAAACCTTGCATATCGGTTGATCAGAACTATTGTTAATTAGGTAATTAAAAATTATGATACTTTAAGTAAATTTAATGTGAGTTTATATAATGCACTACAGCATTCTTAAATATCCGAGTTTCAAATAATTTTATGCACATGAAAACAAGACGGAACCACCCAATCGCTTATTTGAAAGTAAAACTACTTATTTAACAGTTATATCAAACATTAAAAACGTCATTATACGCAACTTTAAGTGTTTATGCTAATACAACAAGTTGCTTAAAAGGTAATGACACCACAATTAGGTACTCGAGAAGTGTTATTTTATTATTATCGCTGGAACAAGATGAGCTTGACAGCAAAAAATAACTTGCGACGCGACTCAATAGGATGATTGACATTTCTGTTGTCTGCAGACAGAAAACCTGTTTGGAGCTTTAAAATTTCGTTCTATTACAAATTACAACTAACAATAAAGCCAAGCAACTAGCAATTACACAAAAATATACTTCACTATGCGACTTTCAAAAGAGGTTTTGTAATAATTGCTGCAACTGTATAATTTTCTCTCATGCGATACGATATAAAAATATTAAGTATTTAATCTACGATTAAATGACTTGCTACAGCATTATAATATTTATGATGACAGATACGGTATGAAAGACAAATAGAGCATGTCTACGTTATATTCGAAGCACCCAGGGGATCTTAGAGGCTGTATAAGTACCATTAAGCCGCCTGTAATACACCAAGTAAGTATTTGCATGAAAACGACAAGATATTTGCATATGCAAATTACGTTCCGTCTTTATTTGGGCCGCGGACGTTAACTCTACGTCCTTATGTAAATGAGAGGCCCCGAGCTTTCTCGATAGCCGTATCTTAAAACTTCTATTGTTTAACTAGCCCTTTTAAATCAGTTACCGTGTCAATGTTTTTTATAAACCAATTCCACAAAACAAGTATCTTTTATGTGTACTTGTTGAGAAAATGGACAAAAAATAACGTGAATAGAGCGCTAACAAGGCAAAAACTGTAGTCTATTACAGCGTTTAATAATGCCATTATAATGCAACCGAACCGGCTCTCAAGAAATCGTTCGTAACGGCAGTACAAGAGCCGAGTGAACAATAACGATGGCACCGCTCATTTTTATAGTCGCAAAGGAAAACAATAAAACAAAGAGAGCGCAAAAACGACACCGTACACGCAAGCGAGGCTCTCGAAAAATAGCAGCGGCACACACGCGACGCGCCGCGGTGCCATCCTAGCCCCACGAGCAGTATAAAGCTGCCACACATGCACGAACAAAAAACAGGCAACCGCACCGCACACGAGCATAATAGCGTGTAGCTAGAGTCGGCGCTCAGCTTACCCTCGCACTCGGCGAGGCATTCGTGCGTGAACCCAACCGACTCGCTGTCTACATCATGGCTACGTACTTATTACCGGTACGTGTGTTGCGGACTGCGGTATCCATTACGCCGAGGAAAAAGCGCGCGAACCAACGGTGTGTGTAATTGATTAACAGTTTGAGAACCTGTTGACGAGGATTGACGGACGCCCCGCTCAAACATCCCCTTGCCGGAAAGCCTCGTTAAGCATTTTAAATTCATAATAAATTAAATTAAACACATGATAGTCATAATATTATTTACCTGATTTGATGTGATTAAGTACATGCATTCAAAATTTAGTAACTTACACTTTTATTGAATGTTTTGTGCTTTTTATTGTTCATTCGAACGAAAGAACTTTGAAGTCAAATTTAACGCACGTTTTACGCCGCCCTTGGCAAGATTTCAATTAAATGTTTTATAGCTAGGATAAATTGCTTTACAATTACTTGAAAATTAGTGAAAATAAATATAAGAATGTATCATATATTAAATCTGCTGAGGGGCAATAAAGTCAACGAATTGTGTGATGTAGTAATAAAAGTGGTCGGAAAGAAAAAGAATAATTTATAACAATAAAATGGTGTGCGGAGATGTCGCATTCGGCCGCGTCTGCCTCGCTGCCTGCTCCACCCTACATCAATAATTCATGCGACATCGCGCCATTGAGAAAGTGCTCTGTGATCGCCATACTAATTCAACCATTGAATCACTAAAACATTTATTTGTGATACTCGATTCAATAATATGGGCACATAATGACACACAATATATTCTTTGTTTGGATGTATTGCCAAACCGATTGGATTACCTATAGTTCTATCAAATAAAACAACAAATAATGTCTCGATAACTCACAGATAAGTAATCTGCCTCTATGCTTATATTAGCATCCGAAATCGAAGGCTTCAAGCTAGAAACTTTTTTCATAAAATGTTTACAGTTTACAACAGCTACCTAAACAGTTAGCTAGAAAAGATTAAAAAAAAACATGCGAGATGGTGTTCATTTAAAACACATTCATCCCAAGTGAAGGCGACTGGATTAAATCCTGTAATTTAAACTTCAATACCAGGAGAATACGAAACTGAAAAGGTATTCAGCTCAAAGACTTGAAACTGCCAGATTACAGAAGAATTAGGCACGCAACCTTCATCAACGAGAAATGCTTAGTGACCGGACGTACAACAGGAAAAATACAAATTTTTGGTAACACGTGAAAAAGACCAAAGCTCATGATTTTAAGAGAATGTGTACACTGTACAGTATCTGTCTCTTTAATTTGTTTTTAGCATTCCAATCAAATCAGTGTACACGATATGAATTTCAAGTTGCGAGATGATGCTACGTTTATGTCGCTTGTGTGCACGAGCCCTGAGGGTGGCGAAGGGAGATGGCACTCCCGGATATTCCGGAGGTGTGAGGGAGAGGTGGGTATTTCATCGACTCCAGCTACAAGATGGCAGACGTTTGCGGTTGATAGTTTATAGTTATTGCGAGCGAGTGCGACGTGTCCGGGGCCGCTTTATCACATTGTTAGCGTTGTTATCCGCGTACACCGGATTAAGTGGAGATCACACTCGAGCCCTGACTCACCACTCGGACAATGGCTTCCGGTAATGGCTTTTAACATTTACACCATCTTTAATGTGTTTATCCTTCTGATTTATTACTAACTGTAAACTTTATTTTCTTCGTAATTATTATTTCTGTTCTAAACATAATAAGGTATAAAACTTTATGGCGTTTTAATTAAAAACAACGACTGAGCGCGGTAAGAATTTATTCCCCCCATCTAACAACTTCAAAGGGCGTAGAGGTGTCGCGCGTGAATAAAAATCTCCCGCCGGGATAAAAGTGGGAAAGCTCGGGACGGATCTATATAAATGTTGCAATTCGTGCGAGTTCCTGTGATCGATTGCTCTCACTATCGTCGCACTATTTCAAGTACAAGACATCTCATTTATTCCTGTCATATTCAAAGCGTTTTTATTTTGCTCGAGGAATTTGCTGCGATAAAAACATACGTCTGTTTTTATAAGCGGACGTGAAGTATTATAAACATCGGCGATGTTTATTTTATCTCTCGACTCGAATGTGAGTTTATTGAAATAAAATTCAACGTAAACAGAGATTGGAACTCCTGACCGATGGTGGTTTACAGATGCGGGCTAGTACCAGGGAAGCATGAAGCTGCGGAAGATACACGAGCGAAGTGTCGAGCCTTCCTCCATAAATCCACCGGAGCAAAGAAAGCGTTAACTCTGATTTACCGTCGCTCGCGTCACTCGTGACGGGATTGAACGCGCTGCTAACTTGGTTTATTGTGTACACAAGCGTAAATAAATAAGTAATGGTAAAATTATTACTAGACCACAATATTTTGTTTGCAGTTATTGCTGATTTTGCCTAAAATTCTCGGCGATATGTCTAAGATGAGCAGCAGTCGGGAGTCAGGACTGACTGATTGCAAAATACTGAGAAAGTTGGAAAGAAAGAATTTCTGTGAAACATGTAACACCACAGAGAGTAAATTGTAAATACTGAACCACACATTAATAATCACTAACAAAATTCACTATTTTACAATATTCTTCTTTGTTACTTAATTATATCTATTATGATGATTAAAACTAAAAGCAACTTTTGTTTTAACAGAAAAAGACAAGATGGATCTGGATATTCTGAGTTGACATAAAATCACCGAAAATTACTTTTCAGCAGAATTCAATTAAAACTTTATTAATTTTACAAAGAATCTTCGAAGAAACTTCAATTCGTAGAAACGGTTACGTTGCCAAAGTTAAGAAAATTTAACTAATACAATTTATACAGAGATAAAACTTCAAAGTCGGCCTGGCCAAAACCCGATTCAGAGTATTCACTAGAGAATACTGCAAAAAACAAAAGATTCCGTTTTAATCCACTTAGTAAACAGACAAAGAGTAATAGCATAAAGGAATTCATGTTTGAATACTTTGAATAATAAAATGGTTGTGTGTATAGCAGTAGATTTAACGTGGGCTAGTCGTAATGTATGTGGTAACTGAAAATAAAGCGAGCGATTTGTACCCACTACCGAGTTATTAGTTAAAAGTAGGGCTGGGTAATTAGAAGCACATTTTGCGGGGCCGCGGGCGTGCGGGGCGAGCGGGCGCTGGCCATGTGTCGGACTCGACGCGCTGCGGCGCGTTCATTAAATAATTAAAACGTACTACTCATGTGCACTCACGCTAATAGCCGTTTTAACGTGGAGCCGTGGAAAAAGTCACAGAAAACAAACACCTGGCGGTAGGTAGCCGCGGCAAAGTGAATTACATCACTTCACAACAAAACGCCCGTGTTGCAACAATACTAGGACGGCACGAATGTTTCGCAGCTCGCAAATTACAGTATTAAAAATTTAAAACCACTATTATAAATGCTTTAGCTGTTGTACTTTGTTGTTTTAGTGCTGGGCCGGCCGGATCATAAAACATTTACTATGTTCTACGCGAGCTGCGGCAGATTGTAAAGACATTGTGTGCTGTGACCGTGACGAGATTAGAGTACCCAATGAAATAGACAGGGTATTAACTTATACGACATTCTATCTCATAATGATTACGCAAGTAAGTAAATTAATCTGTCGGTACGTATTGTCATAATGACCTTGTCACTATCAAACGCTCAAGACAAAACATGACCTACATAACAAATAATTTAGCGGTGATTACAGTGATAATATTATGCAAATAAGTGTATAGTAATAAAAACAGAACGCTTTGTTAGATAATATGCTAAGTACTTACTTAGTTTATTAACTGTTACATACACAAAACACCATTATTTTGATGTACAAACAGTTAGGTATTTTCATTTCAGTTTTGTTTTCTGAATAAATTGGAATGTTGCGGTGTTTAAAAAACAAAAGCGAAACGGAATGTTCGTAGCACCGGAATGGGTAATGATTTATTTTTGTGTTCGAGCGAAACGTGGACCACCACCTAAGATAAAATACAAATTCAAGAAATAATTCCATTCACCATTGAAGGCTTGCCCACTTAGATAATTTCATGAGATTACAACTAATAGATCAGATGGATTTTATCTGTCTGATTTAACTAATTGCTTTTTGTAACTACGTTTTCATTCAAGACACTATCGCATTTTATCGCGGTTGGTATACCGTTAATACACTTCAGTATTATTTTGTTGACAGCTTAATTTTATGTAACGCGTAAATACGTTTATTACTATGTTTAAATTGTAATAGGTAGGTAATGTAAGCAGTTTGTGCAATAAATCAGGGCCTGTCTGACTTCTGCCATTATAACGATTTTATTAGCTTCGTATGTATCTCTGTAGCGGAATTTTTGAACGTGATTTTCACCCCTTTCAAAACGACAGATTGATTTGAAACGTTGCACACTTATCTAGGACCGATGACAATGCAATAATTTGTATTGTTTGTCTTTGTAGATAACCCAACTGAAAAGTAAAAAATAAATAATAGATTTAAACTTTATTGCCTCAATATTATGTTCATTAAATCCATACTAATAAAGTAACTCTCTATTTCTGTGACCTACTAAATCGCTGAACCGATTTCGATCAAATTTGGCAAGGACATAAGTCACGTTTTGTCTCTAAAAATCCTTTGTATACAATAGTGAAATCAGGGGAATCTATCCTCGTGTCATTGGACGACCGTCACATGAAATAGCGGGCGGGCCTGTAGACAAGTTGCATTTTCACATTCGAAATTCGAATCGTTTGTCGAATAGAAACAAAATCTATGGCCAACTAAGCCAACTTTTGACAAATCGGGCTGTCACTAATGTCAATTCCATAATTTTTTTTTCCATTCGTTAGTCGATTCGAATGTCAAATGCAACTAGGCCCCAAGCATTTAACTGTGACATTAATACACGTTCCGCAGAATGGAAGTCGCCAGTTGCCGTTGCCGTCACGGTGGCTGATAATCAAATAGTATGATGCGTAGTCACTCGGTTCCAATAGCAATTTCCTGGACAAGCTGCATTGCAAATGTCCGATTTCTGTTCAACAAGTAAGGACTTCTGATATTTATTTTAGTACCTGGATTATTCAATCTGCACTGAAGTGTTTCTTGGAAATATAAGCTGAAAATCCTTTTTCTTTTTAAATAATACAATGCCCTTTTATGGCTGTTGTCTGTATCGTAGACTCGTATTGCGTTTTTAAAAACACAAATTCTAACACAAACACCCAGACCAGAAAAATCAAAGTTCCTGTTTGTAATACAAATATTTAATCCGCGGGAGAATGGATACCGCATCTTGTACAAAACCAATCGCAACGCACAGCCACTGCGTCAATCGTGCAGTCCAAAGTAAATGTTTAATCTTCATAAAATGACACAAGAGCCAATAAATAAAACTTTTTGCACTCAAAATAAAGCGATATTTTTACCACGAAAATATTTTATTTCAAATTAGAGCAATAAATATTGCAAAAGCCATTAGGCAAGGTATACGTCGCCAGCTGCGGCGCGGGCGCGGGCGCGTAGCAGCGACCGACCTCTTTATATCCTCGACGAGACAATAAAATCTTCGTCAATAAACCCTGTCGCCTCACAACGTGACTTTATCTACACTAAAATGAATCAATCAGCCATCAACGATTTACTTTCGGTTTATCGCCTCGTGTTCATACTGGAACGATGAAATCACAGATTCTATCTGCGACTGCGATCACGCACCGACACGGCTCAGACGAAATATCTACACCTACTCTTAATAGACTACACTCACAAACAATTCGTGTCGGCTATTAGCCGCGCGAATAGGTCAAAGCGGCAATAACGTTCGAGATAAGGATGTATCTCACGTCGCCTTGTGCCGGCTGTAATTTAATGTCGTTTCAAAATAGCAGCAATAAATAGTAATTCGCCTCAGTCGGCCGTTATTGTTATGAGTGCTAATGCGCTAAGTCAGCTTTAATGCTGGCCTAATGCGCGGCTGTGTTCGGCTGAATGGACGCTGATGTAAGTCGTTTAGCGAGACCTCCGCGACAATGGCGCGGACATTAAAGTTCACACGCATCGTCGACTCCGCAAACAATGAGACGGTATAACTTTTTTCACCGCAAATCGTAATTTATAATAAATTTACTGCCGCGGAACAGTTGCCTAAGCGTGTAAATTTGCTTTGCGATAACATAAGTACCTGTGTAAATAAGTATGTCGCTTGTCGGTTGCTCATGAAAACTACATTTTGCTGTGTTTTTATAACTGTTTGCGAGTGTTTCTAGCCCATCAAACAAGCGTGTCTAGTTGGCGACATTAACTGGTCATTCCGTAACGTTTCAGCGAGAGGGTGGCGGAATGTGGTCACCGCGCGTTGTCCGTGGACAATAAAGGCAACCATAATAAAGTTCACACATGTCGCCCGCGAACCGCAAACAGAATAAAACTCTCACCTGCCGGGCCAGTTCTGTCTTACCTGCAACAGATAAAATATACAGTTAGTGCTGCACTGTAAGCGTGAAATATTTTTAAAATATGTCTGCCAAAGCGTACCGGGACGGCCGCGGCGGCGGCATGGCATACGGCAATGTGCCTTTGTTATCGTTTAATATATCACACTAAGCTAAGCTCATTCAGTAAACGTGTGGTCGTAACTTGTAGGTACGTGTAGGTATGTAGATCAACTTAGTAGCTAGGTACCTATGTATAATTATTATGATTATGATTGCGAAAGAAAAAACGATAAGAATCATAATTATCATCACCAATAGTTAGGTGAATAATTATTACCCACGATGATGATGTAATTTGTGTTTTGTTTAGTCTGAAAATTTAATTATCAAGCCAAAAACTGTCTGAATGTTAGTTATCTAAACTAAAGGAAACCAAAATAAAAGCAGTGTGTAACTGTACCAGGCGAGCATAAAAACGAGCAGCACGCGATAGTTGGGCCGCCATTTGCATGGCGTCCAGGATATTGCGATCGGGCGCAGCAGCAGAAATAAAGGGAAACGCGGCGCCTTCCGTGCTCGCCGACAAATGGACCGCCGTTAGTGCAGTGCTTTTGTCACCCGGCACGACTCGCCCGCTCCGTGCGACTATTATTAAAACGTCTTTCCGAAAATTACTACCAAACCAACGAGCACACCGAAACAATTTGTTTTAAACTACGCCAGACATTAGCTTAGCATCTCATCTCAATGAGTTTAATTTTAGACAGTGACAGTACTCAAGATATCGATATACACCGCTTTGACGTCATCTAATAGATTTGACGGTCGTTGGAGTCATTCCAACTGAATAAAACACAAATATAGCTGTTTTAGGAGTCTTATTTGCGTTTTATATTCAACTCGCGTCTTTATTTTTTAGCATGAACAAATGTAATCACAAAATACCATTCTGTTTATCTCGATTTATTGTAATGGCTGTTGTCGTAAAATAGGTAGGTACATAATACTGCGAATGTATTACAGTGAAGTCTTTATAACTCTGCGAATACGTTTTGAAGAGCAAAGCTAAGCATCTGTCACTTTGGAAACGGAAGATTTATCGGCACTTCTAGGCGTGTTATGTTCGTTTTACGTTTGGGTCCCGTACATTAGTCGTCAACACGGTTTACGAGGCGAACGTGACACAAATGAAATGTCGCTGAAGAAACAAAAAAGCTAACAGGATATGAAGATATCGATAAAATCCATTACTCATAATGATATTATCGTGAAAGGTCAAAATAAATCACTCTACAATCCATTAATCAATCATCAATCTACGTTTTATCTTTATTAACGCATTCTTTATTAAATTAGCGGTATTTTCACATAATACATTTATTAAGAGAAACTACATAACAAGAAGAAAGGAACTACATCAACTTACATTATTAAATTATAATACGTGTACTACTCTGAATGTAACAAACTAACAATAATAATACCTACTCATTAAACTTTAATTCCTGCAGTCTTTACGCGGATAAATCCTCTTATGCGGAACTTTCAAATAAAAGAATAAAACCTCTTTGTTAGAGCGTTTTAAAATTACCGTGCTCGCTGTTGTGTAAACTTAGTTGCGATAGTCTATGAATTGTTGAAGAAAGTTGGCGTCTTTTCATGTGTAATTTATAGTCGTGTGTCAACGCCACTCATTGTGTGCGAAAGCATGTTAATGATACAAGCATACGAGTTATACGACCCGTTCAAGTGTTTAACTCATACTTGACTGAACTAACCCATTATAGAACTTCAGAAAAATACATTATTTATACATTTCAATGGAAAACCAAGTTTAGTAATGTCAAATGTATAAGGGGGCGTTCATAAAATACGTGAGATGTTTAAGGGGGGGAGGGGGTCGAGTCAAATCTCATCTAATCTTACGTTGGAGAGAGGGGGGGTCTCGGCAAATATCACGCAATTTTTTTTCTGATTGAAACAAAAAAAAACTATTTTTATTACACTTATAATTAAACTTTCAGCAATATTGATTACTAGTCTTAACTAGTCGTAAATAAAGGCACGAAGCATTTTTTTTTTCTTTTTACAATAACAATCCAACGGGTTTACGTAAGAAACCCACATTTTGAAAAATCTCACGTGAGATTGGGGGATGGGGGAGGGGGTTGAATAAAATCTGACGACATATCACCAGGGGGGGAGGGAGGGATAGAAAATTAAAAAAAACACCTCACGTAATTTATGGACGCCCCCTAATTTATGTTATGGTAATGGCAGTCACGGGACTTTGCCCACTAAAATTGTTGTATATTAAGACGACAACGTTCAACTTTTAAATGGCTAATTGTAACTAACATTCGCCAAATCGCCATGTCCGTTACTACTTACTTACATAGTTAATTTGAAAGGGGTTGCTATTAAATGTTACTGCTATCTATAATCGTAATAATCGAGTATGACGTTAGCAATTTAACTTGGCATAGTATTTCATTAATCATACTGATGATAAAATTAAGACTGACTGAGATAATGACATTTTATAGTTTAAATATATTTATAATGTGATAGATTTCTAAACTGTATGAATCACATTTGTTGTTGAAGCATCAAAAGTTCAAAACATGTTTCACGATCTAGAATTATTGTAGTTAATAAGGAAATGGATATTTATTTAACTACTACCACAAATTAATGAGTGTCGCCAGCCTAGTTGTCATGTTGTTGAGAAACATTTTAGTATTCTGTGCCATCCATCTTCGTAATCGAATAAATATAAACCCATTGTTTTGGTAAGTTACCGTTACTTTCAATTCATCGTAGTTTGAAAAGTACTTACGACGACAGATTAAATACCGATATTTAATCCTGTCGTACTGATTTCTTAAAAATCACGTGGTTAGATTAGCAATATAGCCGTTTATTTTTTCGTATAGTATATTTCTAAAACTATTTAAGGATAAAATTATTCATTCATTAAAATTCAAAGCTTTCGGCACAAAAAATGCTTAAAAAATATTCACTGAGTAATTTTGTCATCAACTGTGTCATTAGATTGCTTGTATTGTAAATTGGCAAACCAAAATCAATCAATCGTTTAGACTAGGTGAGCAGAAGAGCATAGCCATTAGTGTCGAAACCGTGCAGTACCAGGGGTCCATCAAACGGAGAGGCAATCTAGTCGGACGTAGCTGCGGCCGCGGGGCCGCGGTCACCGAGCCAATTACTGCGGCGCGTCAACGCTGATTTATGGTATAATGGCCAATCGCGGACTGGACGCCCGCCGACGCCTACATTGTTTAAATGCCCCGGGATCGCTCGCTTGCTGACTAATAAAATAATATTGTATCAAAAGTTCCCCCTAAACAAATACCGGTTGAAAATTTCTCTCAAGCAGATTTTTATTAGTACCTATGTAATTACGTAATGTCATGTTTGTAATTCAACAATATTTTTGTTTAAATATTCATCTATGGACATTCATCATTATGATGATTTTTGACAGCAAGTCGATATAAAAGTCGAAAAGTTAGTTCTGCATAAATGTCATTGTACTTAATATCAATATTCAGATTCAAAATAACAATTTGCATTCGATTTTTGACTAAAATTAAATGTTGCCACATGGTTAAACTAAAATGGGTCCCTACTTTCCTAGTTTGACGATGGAACCCTAAGAAGATGAGATACATGATACTAAATACAGTCTAAAGATTTTACTTAATACTCAATAGAGTCTAATGATTTTGTGAGTCTACTATTCTATTACAAGGGACATAGAATACCTGTCGCAGATTCCATTAGAGATGACATTGACAGACTATACATAATATAAGTATTATGCGATGTAGGTATGTTTGAAATATGGTGATAAAATAATTATGGTATAATTACAGTCACGAGAGAAAACACATAACAAAAGTGCTAAAGCGATTTTTTTATGACGAACAATTGCAACTTTTGAGACATCACCAATGTCACTATAGTATTGGTTCGTAAATACTGTGTTCGTAATTTAGGAGAAAATATCGCTTTAGAACTTTATTTAGTGTCTACACGTTTTTTGCTAATGACTGTACATAATATTTATTTAATAAGCTATTTGTTACCTAACCCTTCTTGAATACAGATCTTTACAAGCCTGTTTATATTCGCGCGGCCCCGCAAGCTTAAGTGACCATTCAACATATAATTAAGTGTTCAATTTATAAATTAACCGGCCAAACAGGTTTTTATAAGACAGCGAGTGTAGGAACTTCACAGGAAATAAATAATCGACAATCGTACGGTGCCCAGTAAACTGTACGTAATTATTATTGCGCGCAACTGTACATAAAATAACGTGAATACGGTGATACTTTATGGTGTAAAATGCTTGATATCTACTTTATAAGGACAAACGTTATAAAAAAAGCTTGGAAAGATTTAAAATGTTTTCCTTCACCAGTGACTTTGGGCCCAAGTTAATCAAATAATAATTACTTATTAAAAAGTCCAATAAATAGCAGTAAAAATACGGTAAAAATACCACTAAAAGTTGATGGATGTAATATACTGTTCGTTTGACTGTTAAAAATCAAGAATACTGAAGTTACGCGACATACGGTGTCTGTATCTTATGGTTGTGGTTGCATAATTGCATATTGAGATGACTGGTGACAACGCCATTTACAATTCATACCTATTCGTCAGGCACACCATAAGTCAGATAGGTACTTAACCGTACTTACATCAGATTTAATAAAAGTTATAAAAGATACGGGGAAAACATTCGAAACACATTTAATAAATTATTTATTATTCATAAATCGCCCCATATTTCCAGAAAGAGTCGAGATACTAAGTGAATTATGGAGTCATTACTCGTTCGGAACTCGGAATATTGTTGTAGTCGTTACTCGTTCGTAACAGAAAAATATTCATTGATTGTATCAAATTACTATTTCCTCTGATAATAAAAATGAAGATTATCAGATAAAACTAAACAATTTTGTTAAAAGCTATAACACAATCAGCTCTATTAAATATATATCTACAAAAATATCGCTTATGATTGGGTTTTCGTTTAAACAATGTTATTGATTATCGCACCTTAATAAATACCTATCTAAGCCTAGCTATTACGATATCTGGAATAGATAAGACGTCTAGAATGTCAGGTCTCACGCCACTTTTATATTAATACTAGCTTTCCGCCAGCGGCCTCGCCCGCGTGATCTGGGTATTTCTCATAACTTTCATCCCCTATTTCAACCCCTTACAGCCCTTTTTCGCATTAAAAAGTAGCCTATGTCTTTTCTCAGGGTCTAAATTATCTGTGTACCAAATTTCATTTAAATCCGTTCAGTAGCTTTGGCGTGAAAGCGCGAGAGACAGACAGAGTTACTTTCGCATTTATAATATTAGCAAGAATTTCCAAAATGTATTATGAGTCATGCATAATAATCGCATATTTGGTAGGTATATCTTTAAATTATAATAAGATTTAAAATGATAACTGATTATGTAAATGCTTAAATATAGTTCCTTACAACATATATGTATAACATAATTAATGAGAATTGACTATAACAATGAAATTGTAACATAATAATTAGGATAAACACAGATAACGTTGGACTAAACTAGTAGTTTTAGCATCTAAAGTGATCTAAACTTTGGGATTGATTCAACCGGTTGGTTGAATAAATTGGCGGTAGTGTTAGTTTAGAATATAAAACTTCAAAACTGTGTCCATCGATATTATAATTTATTAAATTAACTCCTTTCCAACCAATTATTATCATACAATAGCGACAATTTATTATCATACAAAATTGTTCAAAATAATTGGTTAATGTTGTCAACTAAAAGAAAATAAACTCCCCTATTCTGCGTAGGTATTCGATGTTTCTTTTTATCGATTAACTTTTTTGTTACACTCTATAAAAACTCCAATAAACATTTGTCTTAATCTGTTTTCGATTCGATTAATTTTTTGCCGATTTAATAGATTTTTGTATCGTCATTTGTAATTCATGGTCATACAAGTAAGTAGTTCAGCAAATTTGTTATTCAGCTTAATACTGGTATAGTATGTATTATTACAACGTTAAAAGATGATAATACATTTAATAGAAATCGCCATAAAGTATAAAAGAATACTAAAGTATTCTTTTCTCATGTTGCATTGAGAAATGTTTATTTTATTCGGCTTAATGGCCATGCCATTTATATCGAGTTGACATTTTTATGGAAAACTTCCTAACCGATTGGTTCCGAGAAGCACATGTCATGTCTCGATAACTTTTTTTTGTGTAGTTGATCGGTTGCACGCGATCTGACGTGTTGGCGGCCAGTTGCCGGTGTTGCCGCATCTTAGCCGATTATTCACGCGATTTCAATTATCCATATGCCAATCTGTATAATTATTACGAGCGTGTTATAAAAACTTAACTCCTATATGTTTATGTACGCCGTTCGTACGTCGAGTCATGAGAACCGTCTGGTGTTGTGGAATTACGCATATTAGCCGCCGGGAATCGGGATAGGGTTGCCCTTTGTTTAATTACGTCGTGTACGATCCGTAAATCCGATAGCTTAAGTTAAATGGTTTAAATGAGCTTTATCTTTTGTCCGTTTTGTTTGTGGCCTTTTCACAAACTTTAAACCGTATTTATTAAGCAAAGAACTTTACTTAGAATGATTATTCGGCGTAGATAATTAATTTACTTACTGAATAGAACTTCAGATATAAAGTACTAGATACCAATCTACTTATCTGATACTAGCTTCCCGCCAGCGGCTTCGCCCGCGTGTTCTTATAATTTTTTCCCCCGTTTTTGCAACATTTTTCATTACTACTCCGCTCCTATTAGTCGTAGCGTGATGATATATAGCCTATGTTACTCGCGGATAATGAAGCTACATTATCCCCGAGTAACATAGGCTATATAATCTATATCCAAAAGTGAAAGAATTTTTGAAATCGGTCCAGTAGTTTCGGAGCCTATTCATTACAAACAAACAAAAAAACAAACAAACAAATCTTTCCTCTTTATAATATTAGTATAGAAAAACGTGAGCTTTTGTTACCTTACTCCAAAAAGCACTTGTTACGGGACGTCTCTTTATGTTGTTTTCTTTATGACTGGCATACTTATTAATTCTTGTAAAGATTTTAATGAACCGCGAGCATTAACAACAATACAAGTAATAGTACTACTTAGGTATTAATTACAGCGTGTTTTTTTATCTTTAGTTATTATTATGGCATTACAGTGTTAAAAAGTTGAAAGAATTTGATTGTACTTTATAACCAATCTAAGCCACATTAGTTTTTTTTTATTTTAACATTCCGGTCTCAAAACCGAGAACTTTTTGTGCGTTGGGGTATTTTAATACAATAGCTATTTTTTCATACATCCGACAGCAAAAAATAGCAGCATGCGCATGCAATATCCTTTATTATTATCGACCGCACCCATGCTCATCTATACACGTAAAAACGATAATAGACCGACAAATCAGGGAGCGGCCCTAATTATGCCTTCTAAACAATTTTAATTTGCACGCTTGTAAAGCCACATCCCGTAAATAATGAAAAAATGAAATGACAACCCTGTTCACTTGGTATTTTCATTAAAGAAGCCGTCTCATTAAAGACGTGCTATTCGGCTGAGCCCCTGGTGGCAATTAACGCGGCACAAAACTTTATTCAGTTGTCGCTTCGCCGCGAGTCGTGATGGCTGAGGAAATTATTCTCAGCCCAGCCGCGTACTGCGCGCCATTTGACTCGAACATCTCGGCTTGCTGTTACCCTGGTACCTATTACGCTGTATGACTCTTTTGCGCTTTTCGCCTAATAAAGAAAAACAGGATAATTTTCGTTTGGAAACTCTTCTGCGTTCTTTTATTCTGTTGTCAATTAATTAAAGTAATCGTGTTTTCTGGGTGAGGATAGTAAATGGCTTTACTTAATATTTTATAATAAATAAACAGATATAAAGTAACTACTACTAAGTACTAAGTAACTAATGTATCTAACATACTAACAAGATATGGATTTATAATCTTAAATAAATATATATATATATATTCTATTCTGGTCTGTCAATATTAATATACAAATTAATAGGAAAAATTTATAGGAAAACATATCAATGAAGTAGAAATAAAAACGCCTTATACAGTAACTTTTATATTATGCTTATATGGGTTACTTTAATTTCATTTAAAAGAACAAAAGTTAATTACCTAAACCTATCTTGTTTTTAATAAAATTGTAACATTTCTATTCGAGTAAATAGATATTCTCTAGAGTCTAGACAAATGTATGAATTATACAACTGTATACATTTAATGGAATACTTGTACTATATATAACCCGCACAAAATACGATGAATTCTTCGGATCCGACGATTTTATTTAAAAAGATTTTTAGACAGAATCTCCCAATTATGCTCTCAAGCATACAAATTAATAATCCATACCTACCTACAGGTCAAGATGTGATAAATAAAAGAGTTAATGATAATTGTATTATTTAATTTTTCAAATAATAAAATTATATATATTTTAAATAATAATGTTAAATGTTAATGTATTTTGTATAATTCTTCAATAATAATTTGAACTAAGTATGAATACATATAATTAATTATAATGTTAACTGTCATGTTTTCATCCCATTTATTCTACCCGAAATTTCACCACAAGTCTTTCACAAAGGCCATTGTGATTGTGAGACGATCTTCACAAAATTGAAATTTAGGTACAAACACACAATGCCGAAATTAACAACAACAAAATACAAAAATCCTTTACGTACTAATTTATCCAAGAGCAAGAGAGGACAGAAAATTATTTATCAAAATAATTTATTGTTTCCTAAAAACGACAGGCAGGTTTCGAGCGGTACATAAACTACGTAATTAACTCAATTTGCTTCAGCGCAGGGCAAGCTGTTATATTTCATGTATTTATCAGATAGCCCGTCACATTTCGCGTTGCACGCTTGATAAAAATAAAATGTCGGTTTATTTTCATCCGTGGACGTAATACGAACGGCACTGTAACACACTACTCTGCGACGATGTATTTATTTCAACAAAAAATTTACAACAATGCTGTGTCATTTGAAACGATAATTGAAAAGAACGATGTTGGCAGCAGATATCGTTTTCTTGTGTATATACATACCTACTTAATACTTAATGTGAACTGTGACCGACTACTTGCCATGCCATTATAGACTTGCTGCCAGCGGATTCTACGGATGCCTTATAAGGCATCTACGAGTGTCCTAGATAACGATAATATTGCCCTAGATTCATCGATTTCTGTACATAATGAGCTATTTGTGAGTACATCTTGTTATCTCTATTAATCGCTTAATCTATCATCAATGTCATTTCATTGTATTGTTTGTTAGTGACAGCAAGTGGGACGGACGACGTCAAAGGTGTGTAATTTTAGACACGAAATCATTCGTGTCGAATTGTCGATGTGTGGTTATAGGTATATACCTACCTCTCGAAAAATCTAAATGGATCGTACATTTTAATGTTGGCGTAAAGTTTTCTTGTCAACAAATAACGTAGTATAAAATAGGTACCTTGTCTGTCAGTTAAATGATACTTATTCCCAATGAAATAGAAACCAGAGTCGCCTCGCTTTATGGAAACTCGTTGGCGTAGAAATAAACCTCCGCAATTGAGTGGGCGGCCATCACATCTAAATATTATGGATACAATCGTTCAGAATTAGCCACAGAGATTATTTGAAATGTATACTTTAATAATACATTTTCCCTTCTCGAGCAGTCAAGCTGTCATCGTGTCGTTTTGTAGACGATAATTACATAAACATAACGCCTAAACGCTTGATCAACAACATTTCAATTGAATTATTTCCACGTTGTAAATTGATATACTTACTCAAATATTTACCCACGCTCCTAGACCACATTTTGTACGGAGACATGAATAAATCTTTCATTGTAGGGTTATGTAGATTTTAATATAATAAAAGCTTAAAACCTTTTTCATTAGATGATGTTACATGTTTTGAATACAATTATTAAAATTAGGGTAAAATTAACATTACAAATAAAATAAGAGTAGATTGGATACTCATGAATAATTTAAAATATAAAATATAAAAAAAAGTTTTATTTTTATAGCGTGGATGTGATGAAAAGGGCTAGAGGACCACCGTGTATAATAAAGCTGTAATGTTTTCGACGGTGACGGTGTGAATCTAGACGTGAAGATTACTTCGGTAACCCTAGTCTCCATGTTAACTGATAGCCCGGCTTTGCGGCACACCGACCAAACGAGCCGAGAATCCGTGCTCACTAATACTAGGGGAACAGAGCAGCACCGAAAGTATGGAGTGCACATCAACACACACACACGCACACAAACTCACACCGGAACAAAGCACAGAATCGATACGGGAGGCCGCCACCCCGCGTCCCATTGGGGATGAATTTAAATTATTCACAGCGGGTATAACTGCGTGCCGTCTTTAACAAACAAATTACGTATGCGCACCTAATAACGCGATACACGAGGCGCTCGGCTTCTGGGCCAGCGAGCTTTCAATTATAACTTGGTAGGATAAGCGACGCGGGTTGGATTTGTAATTACCTCCGACCGATGCCTGTTCGCCGCTCGGAATTCACTAATTAGTTCAACTATGTCGTAATTACGGGCTCTGTGAAATCGTAAACGGTATTAAAAAGCTTTTAGCTCACTCAGTGAACACACAAGGTAGGTAGGTACATTGTTTAATTTACTTAATTAGTGCCGAGTAATTTATAGTGAAGATTATCACAGTTGTGGAAATTACGCGTGATGGATGGATTAGCGCGTTTAATTATGAATAAATAGAAGTAAAGTTCAAGGATAACTATTAGCTACTTAATTGATTTGAATGTTAATAGTTTGACAACCTACCTACTCAATAAAAACATTTGCAGTGATAAATTGCTTTTATCAGGTAATAAAATATCCAATAAAAATGCCGTAACATGTTATATTATTTTAAATATTCATAAAATAATAATAAAATAATCTAACCTCTAATGTTACATAGCTAGTATGGCTACATAAATCTAAAGCCAAACCAATTAAGCGTTATAATTATAAATGGCATTTAAAAGTACCCACTTTTTTTTTATTAGCCATTGCTGTCCCACTGCTGGGCAAAGGCCTCCCACTATAAGAAAAAAAATAAAAAGAGTGTCTCTTGAACAAAACGACATCAAAAGTATAAATCTAAAAACAATATCACCTGTACATACCTAACAAGGCAAAATGTGAAAGGAAATACCAGACATCGATTAAAGAAAAGGGAAATGCTCGCTTCAATCCCAATCATCTGCCCTAAACGCCAACACAAAGTAAGAAAGTAGGGAGCGTATAAAACGTCAAAAGAGATTGAATATCGATTGTTGAGTCGACAGCAATCTCGAGCTCTCGTCGACGAGGAGACGCGAGGAGCACGCCGGGACGTGGAGGGGCGCGGACCACTTCCGACCACCCGTGACAATTTATGTTATTGGCACCGCGGTGCCCGCCGGCCGACGGTGATACCGACCCACACATGTAATTGTTAGTTGGATACCACAGGATATTGGGGAATTAAACGAGAGCGTTGATTGATTAACCACCGATAACGATTACGGATATTGCGGCGGCTAAATGAAAAATGAAGGGAGAAAAGGGGCGCCTCATGCGCGATTGAATACAGTACAATCAATTTAAAAACAAACGCTGACATCGAAATGAAACTGAATCAAAATGCCCGTAATTGGCTCGCTCTGAACAAGAATAAAACAAAAACATGACGCGCATGCACGGCACTCAGCCGTTTACAGATTAAGCCGAAAAATCAACAAATAATATTTTAATCCGACCCAACAGCATTCTCGCATATCCGGCGGCAAAAGCTCGCTCGCCGCGACACATGGGTGAGAAAAAACCCGAGTTATTATCTTAAGTCGAACCCAACAGAAACCATTAGTAAACAACACGGGCACAAAAGAGGGCAAAATAGCGGCTTATAAAAAAAGCAACAAAAAATCGGCTTTTGATCCCAAGCTCCCTGCCTATATTTTGTTTGTGAAGGTTTTATTAGTCGACGAACTAGTCGAGCGATGCGATTTGTTCGTACAACTTTGTGATCGTGTAGTTTTATTGGGATTAATGGTTTTTTCATCGTTCATTTCATTTTGACGCCCAACGGAAACTGTTACAACTTTAATTGCAGGCTAAAGGTAGTTATATTTCTTTTTCTATATCTTGAAAATTACTGATAACAAAGATAGTCGCAGTATATTATTATTATATATATTATAGCTTGATATAACGATAATTGGAGACTTCCTATACACGACATGACTACTTCCTCCTCTTATTAGTACACGTGTAAATATGGTAGTACGACAAATCAGTTCGTCGTGTCTTACGAGTATCGAACCTTCCACTAAACAAAGATACGCCCAGGTAAACGCCAGCTGCGGATTACAGCAGTCACCGACTAAGCGATCGACTCGATCCCGGATCCAGTCGACTAAATATGAAACGACTCCGCAGTCCACCAACTCGCTCATACAACCAGAATACCGTATAACTAACTTAAATGGGTTTATGACGACTAAGACGGGGGAATTTATTACTATTAGAGAGCGAAGGCAACGTTACGAGTTATTCTAGTGATGACAGATTGAGTTTCGTGTTAATTGAAGTAATAATAGGGGGACGTTCGACTCGTCTCAATATGGCAGCCGTCAATTGGCCAGCAAACATTTCGAGTGGAATAATGTTCAGTTACTCAGCCAAATTGCAAAACCGTTAAATAAGTAACTGTAAACATAAACTGTGCACGCCGTGAACCGAGTGGAAGCGAGCGAAGCGTGAATAGTGATAACTTACAGATCACTGCAATTAATGTTGAATCAATTTGCTTTGCAGAAGCGAATGTTTATTATCGTTTCAATTGTTCATGACATAATAAACGAGGACGTAACAAACCGCAGCCGTGTATAATGCGAAGCGGAAATAATAATGGCATTTGTTAGAGCGGAGCGCGCTGTCGGCGCCGCGGGCCTCGCCCGGCCTCACATCCTAATTACGCCAATAATAATTATACAGTAGCCGCCGGCAGCTGGCGAACTACCTCCTCGTGTATGCTGCTGTCTTGCTTGATCAAGAGCTGAACATTTCATACGAAAAAAAAACAAATGTATACTCGTCTAGTTTATCTGAAATTAATTACTAAAACAACGTATTGGTGGATTTACCCTAATGCGCCGTCAATGAGATCAAATGTATTAGCAATAAAGGAATTAATATTCATTATTATATAGTTATCTTTCTCACTACGTTATCCTGCGCGTATCCTGCCGACACGAACACTGAGCGGGTGAAATAATTATGGTGGTGCATTTATAGTAATTATTGCGATTCGTTCCACGCCCGTGTGTGGGAGTTATGGTGAAGCCCATTTATTTCATTGCATCAATCAATTACTTCGTGTATAGGTTATTAAAATTTTAATTCATCGCATAAAGTCATGGAATTTGGCTGAAGCAATAACGATTTTTGAATTGAACGATGATCCGCCCGGGGCAGGTAACGCGATACGTGCGTTCGACGTACAAATAAAGTTGTTAAAGCGCAAAATTCATTGGAATTTATTACTCACGTCAGAGATGGTTTAATTTTGCAGATCAGATCAGACACGATACATGCATTATGCAATTTTTTACTTACCAGTTTTTTTATTCATTCCGTTTATTTAAACAATTTTTGTAGCCTTTCCAGCCCTTCTCTACCTGTCGTCGCCGTGGATATCGTAAATGGTCTCATAGTGTTAACAAAAACTTCAATCACCAACCCAGACTGCCAAGTACAGCTTAGATAGCTTTATATAGATTTCCTTGGCAGAGCTTTAGATAGTGAATCTCTTATTACGAAGTTATCATTTAAGAGATGGCATATTTAAGTATTATTACATGTCACTAAGATAAATAACAAGTCTTACATAGCTGTTGAGATGTTATCTGTATTTCTGTAGGTACCGGTTGATAACAGCATTATTAAATGTACAAGAACATAAACTCTTTAAGAGACATAAATCCATGGCAGTCAGTGGCAAAAACAGAAATTGATTTTAGAATTGGCGTGACTTGCGGCACAAGCTCCTATATATTTATTTAATGTAAGCGGTGAGCCTGGCAGCCAGTTAGCAGTTAGTTTAGTGAGAACACTGATCAGCCGGCAATCAACATGTAAATTTATTCAAAGCGATCGGTATAATCGAGCGCTGCGGTGCTATTAACCTCATTTGTGACGACATATACATGTTAAATATGCTCTCCTGGTCACTTTGATAGAAATTATATGAATTTATCACGTCTGCCACAGTTATAAATTAATCCTTCTGATCTCTTTTTTATTGAACGTAATTACAGCTTTGGAAAATTGAAATTAATCATCGTAGGCAGAATAAAATGACATTAAGTTGGGAGAGTCATTTCGAATTACATTGTTACGTTAATTTATTTTCTTACACAGCATGAAAGCAATTTCACCAAGAGATTATTTGATGTTTTTTAACATTACACCAATATAATAATGCAAATAACATACCAAAACAAAGAAACTGCCTAACCAGCGAATACTTTCATTTTGAATTTTTAGCACTCACTAATGTTTTTTGCTTTTTCACGAGAAGTTACTCGGAAACGAAACAATAAATCAATTCTGAATTCAACAGTTTATGCAACTTAGATTTGGCAGTTAACTCTTCTTTACAAGCTTTTAGTTTTATAACAGCCGAATGAATAGCTACTTAGTAAACTCTATTTTTATGACGGTTTCACTCTGTCTTTATTTTATTCGTAATCATTCGATCCCCCCAGAACCTTTCTCAGAAGAGGAACTAGATATTAAGATAATAATACATGTTATCAACTTGCCTCAGTTTTTTAAATGCATACATTATCTATATAAATCTATTTCTTTTTATATCGTTAGCTTATCTTTCGCTTCGTTTATTGTTGACGATCAAATATCAATGGGAGAAAGCAATGAAATACGTTTTGTCAGAATAAAAGGCACATTACGGCACCGAATGCGTTGGAAACGAACGAATTGAAAATTACTGACGAGGGTATCCACCCCTCATTCGAAACTCGATCGTAATAATAGTGTATTATACGACACTTTAAGTACCAGGAGAGCAGACAATGGTCAGGGGGTAACACAGATACTGTATAAGCAAATAAAGAGGATTTACTGCACAGTGCACACACCCGGCTTCACATCATAGTGTAAAACGAAAAGAGTAAAAGATAAGTACCTACCTACCTACCTAGTATATTTATTTATTATGAGACCCTTACTAAATGTGAAACACAAGTTCCAAAAAAAAACGTTTCCATAACTTACTTTTATTTGCTGTCATGTTCAAAATAAATTTCAAGCCAACATTCATTATTTTGTAACATTTTAAATATTAACGCTATCATATTTTGATGCCTGTAAGTAGATTAAATCTTGAAACATAGACAGTCTCAAAGTAAAGGCTCCAAATTGATATCTCGTCTTTAATTATCACGCTCACAAACTTTTCCAGTTAGGGGCGAACGTTAAATTGATTCCACAGGCACTTTAGAAATTTTTAGAGCCCTCGACAGTGATTAATGAATGGAATTTCGGAGACTGCGATGTGTTCGCAACCCTCGAGCGAATAATAACAAGAAAAGCAAAAGGGAGCGTCCCTCCATCTTAGATTCACCCTATACATTTATGCGGCACAGTAATTTTGCTTTGTGCCATAAAATATTGCGGACGCGGTATTGCTCAAGCAGCTGTCGTTGATAAAACTTTAATGTAACAAACTAACCATCATTTGATGTGGTTGATCGTGAGGAGTTCATATGAGACGCGCGGTTTGCATAAACCTTTGGCAATAGCTCGGAGTCACGTCGCCATGATTAATGATGCGTGTCGTGCATTCGCTTAAGCATTGTGAAAGATGTTCATTGCATGCAGGTGCACAAGCCGACGAGGATTCTTCACTGGAGGTATTTTATTGACGAAGTTACTACTTTATATGAAGTAGGGAAAGCGACCGGTGAGCCGGTGATTAGCAAGAGTTAACGAGCCGATCCCCATTACTTATACTGTTCTCTGTGTGTACCGCGCATAACAACTTGCATAGACATTAAATTCTCTATACATGACCAGCTTTGCATTTGTATGACATGTGAACACTGATGACTTTGCAGTCACGTCTTGAATGATTTATTTGAGGTTAAGAAATTGGAAATGCAAAAGGGAAACCTACTTTAATCGTATTGGACGCAGAGTAAGAGAGCAGTTAGTAATTTGTGTAAAAGTAAAAATCCTGAATGTAGCTTAAATTATGGAACAATGCTCGACTGTGGATTCAAGTGTACTGTAGAAGTTGGTTTTAGCAAATCTGCATTGAAGATACACAGCCTTATTTGCCACAGAGGCCACAATCGCATTAATTTGTGGAGTGCAGCGGTATTGTGACGTTGGCGGAGAGCGGGGGCCGTGGGGCGGCGGGGCGGCCCACTGGGGTGATTTAATGAACCGATGCGGCAAGCGACAGGCGCGGATTACACCCCACGACCGTTTGCACTCAATCAAGCTCGCAAACAGCCCTAAGCCCGGACAATTAAATACACTGTTTCGAAACAATCGGATGCGCACGCGATAAGACCAATCGGACGATTAGCGCGAGATTATCGTTATCAGCGACGATTGGTGATCGATAGATTATAGCGAGTGTTCTTCACTGCTCTGTCTGTATTATCATAAATTGAGCTGTTCATGCCTTCAATAAACGGTACTATTGATATGGAAATGATGGACGTTTGTAAGAAATCTTAATAGTTCATTGAATTTTTGTGATTATGTAGAAAGAAGCAGAACTTCTTCTAGATTATTTACTGCGGAACTAGACCAACATGAACTTGCAGAACAACAGGTTTGAAGTGGCACTAGCCATATTCGGATCGGTGGGCCGACGAATCAGATAGATCGAAAACCACGTAGGCAAAAAGTATTGTAGACTGATATAGAATGCAGGGGATCAAATGTCTCGTGGTGTGGGTAGAGGACTTAAACTGAATGACCTTGTTATTACCCACTTTTCCTACGCCCCCGATTCCTACTGAAATAGTTCTTGCGCCTTATTAACTAAGGCGCAACTATGGGTATTGAACGTTAATGGTTGTTGATGTCGTTCAATTGGGAGTTGGGTCTTCATTAGCTACTCAGTCAGTAACGCAGTTACGTACGTTGGGTAATTGCTTTACAGTTCAAAGGTAGTATTTCTCTACATTGAGTAAGTAAAAAATTAAAAATTGAAATAGTAGGTACCTTAGTTTCTGTTTTTTGCTTCTTGGCTGGAGGTTGCGAACTGTGCGTTTCTTGCCGTGAGTCGTCAGGTTCAGGTTTGGTAGGTGTGGAGGGCGCATGCGTCGCATGCGAGGTATGGTGCGTGTGTTGCGGGTGCTGCGCAGGCGCCGGTGCCGGCGGGGGTGCAGGCGCAGGTACCGCGGGCGCCGGGGGCGCTGGCGCAGGGGGTTTGCTCTCAATTCGCGGCGCGGGCGCGGGCCGCGGTTCCGGCTTGGGCGGCGCGGCGTGCGTTGCGTGCGCGGCGTGAGGAGCGGGCGCGGCTATCGCGGGCGGGTGCGGTAGCGTCGGCGCGGGTGGACCGGGCGCGTTGGGCGGCGGTGGCACGCGGGCCACGCCGTTGACGTCATGCGGCGGGTGAGGATGGTGGTGCTTGTCCCGCGCCTTGTCCCTTCGATGCCCGCCGGAGCCGCGCTTGGCGGCGGCGGGCGGCGTGGCCTGCGCGGGCACCGACGCCTTAGGTTCGCCGTTCATCTCGTTCGACTTGACGATTTCGTGCTTGGCTTCGGAGCTCTTGGTGCCAGGCTTGGTGCGCTTGATCTTCATCTTGAGCGCGGTGCGCTGTGCGTCGGGTTCGGCGCGCGCCGCCATGCCGCCCGCCTCGTCTGTCTTCTCTATGTCGGCATCGAGGTCTATGATGAGGTCGCCGATGCCGATGTCCCACTCGTTGTCATCGTACTCGAAGTTGGCGGGGTGCGCGTGGGGCGCGGGGCGAGCTCCGCCGGCCGGCGCGCCCTCCCTCATTGGCGCCGCCATGCGCGCCGGCTGCCCGCGCCCGCCCCCCGCTGCCCCGCACACGCACACACCATTGTAGCCCTGCAACAATATTATCATCTCATCCACTCTTCAACAACAAGAACAGAAAATAGATTCCAGACAGCACATGTCTTGATAAGTAATCTTTAAATGTACCACGAACTGATACAAATACATATTTATAAGTACCTTTGTATGTACAAATACGATAAGTGGATAAAGTGGCAGGTAAAGTGTTAAATTGTGATACCAGGAAGTACATTATCAATCTATAAAAACATTCGCAGTATAGCATTGATTGATTGAGGCAATGATTAATTAAATAAATTGTTATCGACAGGTATCGATGTAAGGCTGCGATACAAGATGAAATTTAAATAACAGCATGACGAGCTCAACGGCTCTTGAGCTATAAAAATTAATGCAGCGCCGTAAAAACCACTTAAATGAACATGTCCATTTAAAATTATTCCTTTATAGAAATTTCATATCGTACGAAGTTATAACCAATTCAAAGGGGCAATAATCGTAAAATAGTCATAAAACAGCGTAGATAAGCCCGGTTACTCTCACAAAGCGTAACATAAACCCGGACTAGGTGCGTACTTAGTGCCACAGCTATGCGTATTTATTGCAATTTACAACTGTGGCTATTAGATTCATAGAAGATGCAAACTGCTACGGGATTAGCGTTAGTACTACGACTAAAACATTTCAAATTCACGCAAAACCACCAGTTTATGACGAGAATTTTAAAAGCGAAACGAAATATACATATACATTCCGTGCCAGCGTGCCATTTAGAAATCCATTACCGTGTTATCTATAGAACTGGGACTGTTTTTTATCACACACCCTTCCAACACCCAAACTCACAAAAAAGTTATGTTCCCATGACCATGAAACAAGGCAGACTAGGTATACCAAATAGCGTAGATTATTTCATAAATAACGAGCAAAGAAATAACCGCAATTATTCCAACTACGTAGAAGTTGTAAATGGTGTGCATTGTTGCCTTAAAGATAATTATAATTAAATCAATAAATCTTCAATTTAACAGTTCACTTGTTGGTCCCTACTGTTCAGTAATGCGCAAACACGATAAATAACGTCGTCTTCATAAACAACACATCTGATTAACTGTGTACATTAATGTGCAGCAAATAATTTAAATGATTTTAAACATGGTTCGCTTTATGCCCGAACAGTAGAGCAGTTTCAATTTTCAATATAGGTAATAGGGAAACAGCGCAACAAGGATATTATTTTTACAGGGTTGTTGAATTTAGCAAGTGCGATCTTACACTAATTTTATGTATAACAATTATAACATACCATGGCCCCTGTATTCCCTAAAGGATTAGGCAGAAACATACTAATGTACATGCACAGTTACATCTTAGGTCCCATGTAATAGGTGGTACTGGTGAGCCTATTCTGCCTATTGTAGTTAATCGGACACAAATTCAAACTCCACCAAACCAAACCCAATAATATAGCTCGACCCGGAACTTCATATCCAGGGCTTCGACCTTCGAGCGCAGCAGTCGCGCTTAGAACTACTAGGCATAAGAAGCAGTTTTATAAACTACTATTAACTGCTCATGTTTATATTTTAATTTTAGTATAACATTAGTTTCTCTAAAAACTATAAATAAATGCAGATAACACTATAACACACACACAATTTCTACCCAGTATTTTTTCCCGACGATATCGCTGTCCCCAAGCACTTTTCTCAAGTTCTAAGTAGTGTGGAAAACTTTGTATATGGCAGACAACCCTACATAGACCGGGCAGTTTATTGCGATGGCGACGATGCCGGCTTTACTGCGCCCTTTTGATAACTCCTCGTAACTTTTTTATGACGCGCGTGCTTATGCGAGCCTGGTACAAACGCTACAGCATTTACTCGAAAAGTACATGAAAACCATGCTTAGAAAATGTAAGAGGATAATGTTTGGAACTTGTTTTACAAAATACGTTTATGGCTGTTGCTTTTCGTTTTAAATAGGTGAGCATATAATCAACTCTTGAAGAACATAAGACCAAAAGGGTTTTATGACTGAAATTCATCTCAATACCTATTTTAAACACTCATTTACAATTTAATTGTATATTTTGTTTTGTGTAAATGACAATTTATCACTAAGTGGAATGTTGTCGCGTTCAGTAATAAAAAACGGTATTCCTTTACCTATTTGTAATAGACCAACCCAAAGCCTTTTATAAAATCTAGCTGGGAGAAGAACCAATTTGAGTATTTAACAAAGATCCTAATGTACCCTTACGATTTACAATACTTGTTAGGAGTAATGGGGTAAGCTCTGATTTAAGATTTGTGAGTTAATATGGGTTATTAAATCATGCAAAATGCTGGCCAGTAAAAAAAAGTATATCTAGATGATATAATTATTTATCCTTTATTCTCTAGACGCGAATATCCTGTATGTTCCGGCTGGTTCATTAAAACAAACGTTTCCAAGAATGGCAGCTATACAGTATTATGTTTTCATTAACACCAAAACTATGTGAAATTCCTAGGCAATGCAAAAAAGAATAATCACCTTCGTTATCCTATGCATCAATACTTTTTTGTTTTGTTTAACATTCAAGAAACGTATAAAATGTAAAAATGAGCAGTTTAATCATTACTATTACATTTAAAACACGCTTTTAAAGGGTAAGCATCAGCCGCAGCAGGTTACGGTGAAACAAATTACGTAGCAAGTAACGCTTGCAATTTACTTTATACCCGGACCAATTACATTGGCACTTAATTAGCGCTTCCAGACGTGAACTTTTCATACATATTTGTCCTTCTTGGAATTAATAAAAACCCCTGTGTTCATTATCACGTAAATGGTTAAAGAGTGTTATCTCACCCATTTAATTTTACTACGACATTAATTGGAACCATGTGGGTAGATACTAGATAATTGTGTTAATATCGTTCAGATTATATTTTTAATAATATTTTGTTTGAATACAATTAAGAATAGTCATGGTTTAATTTGATTATTGTTCCTGACTTACAAATCAATCGTGATAAAAATGGATTAGTATAGAGCTATGTCAAGTCTGCAAAATTAATACAAATTGGGATTTGAAGTGTATTTAAAAAAGGAACATTAAATTACATTATAAATTCTTTAACAAATTTAGAATGAATCAATTAAAATGATAATACATTTAAATTGTATTTATTAATGAAAAAACTTCAAGCATTTCCCAATTTTTAGTGATTCCAATCAGATTAACAAGTTAGAAGTTTTCAATAACTAACAATATTTTTTTAGACTCTCCCAAAAAAAACGAAACGAATTCCAAAAAACATTTTAATCCATTATGAAATGATTTTTAATAGATCTACTCGAGTACAAAATCTGTCGGCGCGCAAATAATAAATGGATAACAGAAAACTAATTAATCCAAGTACGGTACATCTCTTAAATTTGTTGATCACGCAATCGAAACTGAATGGAGAATTCAAAGGAATTATTTGACTTCAAGTCTAGGACAGTCATGATCTTAACATAAACCAATTTAACTACTTATCATTTATTTGAGAAACTATACTAGTTATCGTTATTTGATAAACTTTGAGTGTATTGAGTGTGACGCACAATGAACAAATAAAGCATTTTATAGGATTCTTATGGCGGTTACGAAAATAAACATGCTTGTCAAAATTCAAAGCGATTCTATCTTGAAGTACGAATTTTAGTATGTTTATACATATATACAGTGTATACCTTAATGATGTTGGAGACTGGAATAGAACAAATTGAAAGATTGACCATAATTACAGAGAATAGTAGGATACTAAAAAGTATTTTATAGCATCCTTTTATGAAGAAAATTGTAAATTGCGTAATAAATGACAGAAGTATAGTATTAACACCTACATAGTAGCTGGATTATAGAGGAAATGGAATCTAAATCTAATAATTTACAGTGATTGATGATAGCATTCTGAGTGTAGCTTCAATCGATCCACTGTTAGTTTGATTATAAATTTTCCCATGCTATTTTTATGTCACGTTTTAACGTTTTACAAAATATTTTCACTCGTTATCCAAGTATTTGTACATTTCTCTGTCTATTATCTTTTCTTTACAGATATACAGGTATTCGCCCGTAAGTCGAGCGCTTCGATAGAATACAAAACTAGCTTGTTGTAAAAGTTAACAAAACCACAACACGCTTGGTGGAATGATCTAATGATCCTCCTGGCAGTGTAACTGTGTTCCTTCGTGTATCGTGTGTGAGCTGTGAGTAGGTATGTGAAAGCTAGAGCCAAAAGGTATTTCATTTAAAGAGAGTCTCTATCCAAAGACCAAACAAATTTGAGTAATAAACACAAATATTAAATAAGTTAGTAGGTAAATCAAAAGAAAAACAAAAGCCGTTAAAGGAAATTCAATAATTATCACTCCTTTTATTACATAACTCATAAATAAAACAATTTTAGTATAATCATAGACGTCAACTTAAATAACATTATGTTTTCAGAGGAACGAGATGAATTGCTCAGCGGTAGAAATGGGAGATAAATCGCGACGGATTCCATTATACTCCAGCCGTATGTTTGTCAATAGGGCGGCTGATTGGGAGCTCCTCGACGCGCTGCGAGCCTGGTACGCGCGGGTGATTTACCGACCGGCCGCGCTACTTGGCGCGATGCCCGAGCATCGAACCTGGAGCAGAGGTGTACTTTACCCAGAGAAAAATTGCTTGTTGGCCGGAAATTCGCTTGCAATATACCCGACATTAGTTTATTTGCGTTGAAATAAAAAATGTTCCGGGTGGACTTTGTGTAAGTGTTGTAAAGTAAGCTACATCCCGGATTCCCGGTACTGGAATTTGAATTGAATATTTAAAATTACTTACATTTTGGCCGAGGATCAAAATGATTATAAATAAGTTAGGAAAATGTTTAAAGAAAGGAACAATTTCATGACTTGAACATTGTAAAACCCTTGTCACAGAGGTCTTGTAATATTAATATTGACTTTTTAGAATTTTCAGACTCAGAAATAATAATAATTATAACTCTTATAATGCCAAGTGAAACATCAAGGTTTATGGGCTTTACTTCCCGTTTGGTATTTTTTATTTACGTTGTACGTTGCTGTTTCAGTGGTTTGAGGAATTTATTGCCAATATTGGATCGCTTCTATCACAAAGCTTTGTTTCACAAACAACCCTTTCCATGAAATAAAAAATGTTAGTTTCAAAATAATAATAATCCCCTGTTCTATATTATATAAATATATACGTATATTTTACCGTTAATCTTTGGTCTTAGTGATTTGACTAAAGGTTATTCTTACTACCTGGTTATTAATTAGAGTAATAGGTGACTACAGACCTAGTTATTCACAACATTAATCTAACATGCAAATATGTAATTTGTAGTTTGAATTTAATCTACATTCATGAATAGTAACACCGCTTGATCATAATTACTTTGAGCTCATAGATTAAAGATGTTAATTCGCCACTGGAATAATATCCAATAGCCCTAATGTAGCTTTATGAGTAATTGCTCTATTATCTAAGCCTGCTACTAACTACATAATACCTAATTGCCATTATTATACATTTTACAAACTTTTTGTATTTCATATAATACGAGAAATACGACTGTTTATCCAATTATAGGCGTCCAAGACATTTCTGCTCAAATAAATAAGATTATGGTAATAGAAATGCCGCGTCATCGTATCGTAAAAGTTTTGAAAAATATCATTCACTCAGTTGAAATGTTTATTCACATAAATTCATATTTTATTATAACAAGAATGTGAACGCGATATCTCTTGTTGCTACAAAACAAAATACAATGTTTATAAATGAACTGCAGATTAGTAACAAAATGAGAACATAATAAAGTCTTGGCAAAGAGCTCTCTCGCCGAATTAACTCTATCATAAATCTATGCGACAAAATAGAGTTGTCCGAATTAAAAAACTGATCATAAACGAATCTACATCAGTGTTGCCACATGACGTGAAATAACAGAACTCAAGTTAATCCAACATGAATCACGAAGTGTAGCGTTATGTCGGTCACGTAGGGTTACCAAGTAACAAATGAGCACTATTGGAATGCCAAAACTTTTGTGTGGGTGATTGATAGCTATTTTCACATATAATATCTTTCAGGGAAATATTTCCTTTCATACTGAAATGTACCTAAGTTTTGATTTTTTGTTGTTTCATTTCGTGTTCGTGATTGCAGGCTGTGAAATAAGGTTTAAAAACCTGTATTTTCCTTCTAATCCGTTAAATTAGTTTCATTCCGATGAAGCGGTGACTACAATTCAAACAGAAAAAATATGAATTGTACACAGCAGGAAGGATTAATGAACGTTAAATTTCGACGTAGCAACACCTACCCAAGTAATTTCCATAAAAACGATACTGAAATTGAAAATAAAGTAAAGTACATTTAACAATTTGTTTGCAGGCTCAGTTACGAAGGTCTAGCAGCCCTATCTCTCAGATATAATCTCACGAGCAAGCTTAATGGCGTAACTATTCCTATACAAGTAAAATTGTTGCGCGTCTAAATTGCGGTGGTTTATACGAAGCTATAATGAGTCGTGGTAATAGCCCACTGTGCATCATCGTGTTAAACATTTCGAACGGTAATGATATTATTAAAGTAGGGTGAAGCTGTATACTTGAACTACGAAAATCACCGCTATTACGATGGAATACGGGCGGTCTAAAAGGCAAATGGCATGGTTTGATGTGTCGCACTGTACTGCGGGCCGTTTCGTGTTGCTCGCGTGCTCTACACATTTGACAGAACACGAAATAGCTCGAAATTATTTACCGAGGCAACTCCGTTCCACAGATAGTCAGCCTTCAAAAAATAGACGTTCCAATTTATTGTCAACACCTTAGAATTATACATTTTATGAACACTTAAATTGCTTGCAATAAAAAATCTAAGAAATAATTATACATACTACACGAGATACTAAAAAATATATATTTTTCATTTTAAATTCTTAGTAGGTACCTACAATACTTTAATTATTAGGTATACAATTAAAGTATGTGTGATTATTAATTAATTAAGACATAATCTTTATGATTATTTATAATGATGAATTTATTTGTCATACCAAATACAATTTGTAATTTAATAAGGATTTCCTTTGAAACCGATTATCTCATAACATTATCGGTCATGACATCATTGTTGAAAAGATCTATATAATTAAGAGATCCGTCATAACTGAATTTTGATGAGAACATAATAGGCTATATCATCAACAAAATCCTGCTTTCAAAACAATATGAAACTATGCCAAAATCCAAATTTAGACCATTGAGATATAAAATAAAACAATCGGCTATTATTTTCGTAATAATAATGTTGCCAGTTACATAAATAAACCCACTTTCTACAACCGTGAATCCGTTATGGTTTCAAGGAAAAAATAATGGGTCTCCAACAGCGATAATTAGCAAAACCGTTGATATTCACGATAATTGATTTTCCTGTTACGAATATAAATGGAACATGTTTTTTCTAACACTTCTATTTACTATAACTAATAGGAATTAAATATAATTAGGTAACACCAACCTGACCTCTAATTGTACGGAAAGCCTATACAATGAAAGATCAGCTTATACTGGAATATTAGCTTGATGAGTAGCAGTGTGTACACACTATGAATCTTTTCGAGAAATATTTTACAAGGCCGTATTATTTTTGTACCTCGTTAAGAATCTGAGAAATTTTGTTTGCCAATTTTTATGTCAATAAAATTAAAAATAATGTTGGTAACGTATGTGTGACAAACTGTCGTTGATAAATTAGTTGTCACTTATAATCGCCTCTGTCTATTCGCCGGGCCTTGTTTATTCGTTGAAAATTAAACAGGTTTGAAAATTGGTCTATCCTTGATTATACATGGCTAGACAGACACACACTTGTTAGACTATTGAAAGATCTATTATTTATCTATTTCGATTGACCTAATGAGTTGTTGGACGTTGACGTGCGATTTTCATAGTCTTTTTGCACGAAGCATTAAGATCTGTTCTCAACTACTTACAAGATCTTATTTATTAGATATTTATCTTGATATCTGGCATAACACTTACACAGACTAAAGATTGCATGGTTGCGCACTTGCGATTGTTATCAACACAATTTTACAATCAAAGAGGTTTTACTTTATGGTCAACATAAATGGCAGGCGATGACTCTTATTTAATAAATAACCCACTCGTTGTTTCTTAATTAATATTTATTACTGTTTTATAGTATTTATTGCTGTTTTATAATTACGCAGGTATTTTTGCACGGACAATTTTATTGGCCATTTAATAGATTCGACTAAAATCGTTGTGTTCTGGCAATTAATGGCTGTGTTCGCTATTTTCGTATAGTACTCGTAATCGGTTGCTGGAGTGTGAGAAAATTCTAACAAACAGATGTTTGCCTATAATGGTCTATTGTAGACCTACTAATTAATAAGGGAATACAATAATCGTGTGAGCTAACATACGGCAATGTATTGTTTTAGTTTGATCAAAGCTACATAATTAACATTAGGATTGTGTTTATCAAGTTATCGCGAGATTATTAACTTTACATACCTACCTAACAAGAAAAACAAAGGAAAACCAACGAAAAGCGATGCGAGATTAACCCATATCGGAGACTCCCCAAAAGTGGTCATTAAAGATACCCAGAACTCCAAGACACCAGCTTACAAAATGAGAGATGAGCATATAATCCAAATACCTCAGGATTATCGCACATATTGAAAAATCTATCCACGTCTACGCATCGTTTTTGCACAAAAGCAGTCCAATCTAAAAGGTGTAATAAATTACACCCATCCCTTTCATTTCACACACTTTTCACGAGGATAAAGGAGAAAGCTATGTAGGTAAGATAAGGTCCCTAAAGCCTGAATATTTTCGTTGAACGGTGAAAGTAAATTGATTTGGATGAATTGGATCCGTCACCTTGGAGGCTGATGCTAATAATAAGTCAGGCATTCAGGGAACTCAAACAAAAATAAATGGGCTTAACAACTTTTAAAATATCGCCTTACTGTCAGATATTAGGAGCCTTTAATCTTTTTATTTATAACGTCAATAATTTACACAAAAATAAATCTGTCAACTGTTTTTTAAAATACCAACACGTTATTATAGTATATGAGGAAAACATTGAGCTAATGTGTTGATTCGTTGAATGAAACTACACAATACTATGATGATAAAATACAGTCATACTAGTACTATCAGACCGCCTGTATGGGAAGTTATAGGCAGAAGTGTGATGATCATGTAATCCACATATGATATAACTATAGAATATCCAATAACACTGCTCCACCTGGGAATTGAACTGCTCAGTAGAGGTGCTTACGACCGCAAACACCAAAGAGTAGATCGGTATTAAAAAATAATACCAGTTACGTCGCAATCATAAAGTTTTACTTCTAGCTACAAAGTAGAAAACAAAATGCGATACCAACTTTATGACAAGTAAATAACATTTTATGAATAACTTCTTTTAACATGATAATACCAACTCTGTAAATTGAATTAGAATTACCTACCTAAGGTCCTTGAAGGTTTTTATTTTGTGTACGACTTACTAATCAGTTCCTTCATTAAATCTGACTTGTAGGCACCTTAATATTCGATTATGTTCTACAGTTAGTTGACGATAAAATCAGTCTTAATAGAGCTGCTCTAATTAATAATCGACTGACCAATAAATCGATTACAACACTCATAAAACTTTAGTATCTTTTGGCTTGTGAACAATTTGAGCTTGATTATTCTTTGAAATATTTTCATTCGGAGCCATGCCAAAAGAGATCTCCGAATAAAATTTTTTCAACGACTCGATTAGATATCTCGAGTGGCTGAACTCGAATGGCTCTCAATCAAGTCTCTGTAGAATAGAATAACGAATTACTTGAGCAAGGGCATAAGTATATATATAGTTATATAAGGGTTATCTCAAATCTAGTCTAGTACTACAAGCAAATAAAAACGGTTTTAGACGTTTAGACTCCCCACACGATTTCCCTTGAGAAGTATTTTTCTTATGCGTTAAAGTTAGACAAACAGAATGCTAAATTGTATCAATTAAAATTCCTTTCCTCGTAGGTATGTTAGGTTTTTTGTTACCTATGTTTTAATGATGCTGTTAGTTGATAAAGTCGGTTCTTTGTATTAAGTATAAAATGTTAAATATTTAATCATCTCATTCTCAATCTTCTATCTAAACAATAATGATAAAACAATTTTATTGTTTGGTGAGAGTACTCAAGTCGGGCTCTTTTTATCTTTCATAATATAATCACTATCATATTTTATCATAATGTGTATTCTATATGTAGGTATATGTCATATTTTATGTGCCTAATGCTTGTATATATGTTTCACTATTTATATTTTTCAGAATGTTGTCTACATTTCTTGTTTTACATAATTATCTTCTCGTGTTCTCGCAGGTCTGTTGGAACAGATTTCTTCAGAACTAAGCAGTTCCTTTGTATTAACTTTCTTTATAATCGTAAGCTTTCAACTAACTATATTATAAATCAATATGCAATTCAATGTAGGGTGTAATGGATACTGAATTCTCGAATGCGAAGCACAATAATAATATTGTAATTTAATATACATTCGGCATTCCCAACCAGCATTGCATTGCATTCACAATGAATACACGATTATATTACATTATTCCATTGCCGGAACGGTATATTTCCGTTTGCAAAACGAATTTGATAACGTCGCTCGCGGCAATGGTAACACTAACGGATAGTTATATTTGAAGAGTAAGCATGTCATGTCTTACTTATAAAACAAAATGCTTACTTTTTTTTAAGGTAAGGTTTATGCGCAAATCTTTGGAACGAGCCTTGTAAGCAAGCTGTCACAATGATAAAATGCAAAGTGTGAACAACACGCTTTTAAAACGCTTACTCTTTTTAACACCTACTCTTTGGTTTACATCGTAAATCAATAGTAGGTATATGGACTCACATACTTACCGTAAAAAATGATTATTTGTATACTGATTTAGCAGGTAAGTTAACTCGTGTAACACTTTATTTTGTGCGTTGTATAAAAAAATACCACGATTGTCATTTTTTCTGTCTGCGCGTACTTATTGGACTTTGCACACATTTTGTAGGTGCAAGAGCAAAAACATGTATACAAAAGTGCTAAAGTGATTTTCTGCTAAAGTACTAATAGAACTTTTGTGATATTACGAACACAGTATTTACGAACCAATACTATAGTGACATTGGTGCTATCACAAAGTTGCAATCGTCCATTCATAAATAAATCGCTTTAGCCCTTTTGTAAGTGTTTATATGGCTGTGCTCGTGACTGTACTTAGGTAATATTAATGTCTTTATAAAGTAAGAAAATTTAAAGACGCGAAGTTAGTAATTAAGCCGATTACCTGTTATTGGTCACCACACCACTCACCAATCCATATACCTACCTACCTACATCGACGATGTATTTACCTATTCTGAATAATTAATCTTATAAAATTGAATCAATGAAACTGATTGACAGTTAAATAACGTGAATTGAATATTATCGTACGTTTAGCTATTTCAAGATTGGTCTCATAGTAAAAGTGGTTCATAATTATTAGTACAATGGCCCCTTAATTTTTTATTAATACTGTATTAATTATTACCACTACAGATACATATTATAAAAACCTTAATTAACTTTAAATTAAACAGCCAGAGCCCAAACGGATAGTCAGCCATTGTTGGATGGCTACTTTATAATTAATCGGTAATTACCTACTTACGTAGTTATAATATTGATACTAGACGGAAAACTAAATTATTTGTTAATAATATAGGTAATTAACATACACTTTTACTTTTAAAAATAAAACGATAATTTTTCACGACTAGAAAGGAACACAGAACATTATTTTAAACCAGTAAGCCAGGCCAAACGCACGTTCCGCTACATAAATAGTTTTTGTAAAAAATTGGCCAAGTGCGTGTTCCAGGCACATTACCCGTATTCCTCAGGCATTATGAAACTAAATAAGTTTCTATAATATATTTCAATACCTACATATACACAATACAGCGTTTGGTTAATCATAATGTTGTCAAATTATCGAGTAAATTGTATTTCCTGAAAGTTATTTTTATCGTTTTATGGGACAAATTCTCTTTACCCTTCTAGAAATATTCATACAGTTACAAAGTACTAAGTACCTAGTTGGTACTGATTCCCAGATTAAAAAAGTTATCGTTGAAAACTTTGTAAAGATAAATTAAGGTATTTCTCTTTATCATGAACGACGTTTTATTTTTCCTTTTTCAATAAGCCATGCTGCCCTTTCACGACGCCATACACTAAACCATAATGGGTTCCGACCCTCCTTCATGTCTCAAAATAAACAAAAGGGTCCGTTGTTGACGTTCCGGCGACGAAAAGTTTTTATAAGTAAGCTTTTCATGTGCAAGTTTTATTAGCTCCCGAGTTTTAAACACCTTTTGGAGGCAATGTCAAATATATTGTATAATAAGGTTTAAGTAATGTTTTTGTTCCGATAATGGATTTAACAAGATAAACTTTGCAGTATGGGTTCATAAACAGGTCAGTCTTGAGATTAACTAATGATACTGTGTGTTATAAGGTCGTATTCGCCACCGATATCTTAAAAACACTATATTAAATTTTAATTGCCCGTGAGTTTATGAAAATCCTGATTAACCTGGCATCATCGCGATAAAACAGTTTTTCAAACGCTATTTTTTTGTATTGATATGCATGTTTTAATGAAAACAACCGGTTGTAGGTATGTAACTTTATCTTTAATTAGGTTTATTGTTTAAATCTATGCAGTATTTTATTCCTTTAGAACGAGATAGAGCTCCATTGGAAAGATTTTTTATTTTTCTATTTCGAAATTCGCTCAGAGAGCGAACCATCAGACAGCGCACCTCAATACTGCCGCTGCCTGTGGCGGGTTTTAAAACTAAATGGCAAACTTGTTTGAATTTCGAACGTTCATGACTTCATGGTTTGGTTAGAGTACAATCCCTTACTTATCGATCGTTGGTTGTTTATTTAATTATTCTGTGCTTCAGTTATTTGAAGAAATCATAAGTAAGCTAGGTATGTAGTTTCATAGAAATAGGACAAAGGATAAGCTGTAAACACTAAGTACGCATCATAATTTGGGAATACCTATACGGATACCTACTGCCTTTGTTTTACTTGACACCCGCAAAAAATACTAAGATCCTGTTTCAGTACCTCTGGATAGCCGCTAACCGGCCGATAAATTAAAAAATGGAACAAATTTTGTATGAAATTATCTACCAAGTAATTTTAACGGGAACTTATCAGGAGGTGGTGAAACAAGCCCTAAGTGATGTAGGTAGGGGGCGTGTAGTAAGGTGTGAGTGACTGTGCCCCTCTGATCTCTTGGTAGGTATAGGTACCGATCTACCTACATACTGCGAAAAAGAACACTGTCAAAAACTTTAAATAGTTTAACACCTAGGGCTTATCGAAAAAATATTACTCCGTGGCACTGTGTTAAGTAGTTAACAAGTCGAATATTTTCTTGTCAAATAGGTAGGTACCTACCATCCGTATGTTCTTGTCAAATTAAGTAGGTATGTAGGTACGTAGATACCTATCTATACTTATGGGGTTATCAAAGCTATCATCTATCTATTACTTCTTACTTGATGATAACTAATACTGTTCTAGCTAAATCTAAAAGTAAGTAGGCAGGCATAGGTAGACGATAGGTACCCAAGTACTTACACAATAAAAATAGAAGACAAAGCATTGCGAAGGATAATAAAAAATATTGCAGTCTACTTTAAGTAGATTATCTATAAGTAGAACCATACAACTTAACCCATTATGCAAATAAAACAATAACGAGGTAGGTATTACATTATCTCAAAACAAATAAACTCATTAAGCATAATGAACCGCGTTATCGCGACTGTTATCTGAACAAATAAAGATGTACATAATGGAATATCTCACCGTTCCCAAGTTGATCTATCGATGACTCTCGATGGCAATCCAAAAGAGACACAATCCATTCAACACTGTGATGCACTATAGTTTCACTAACACTACGCTAGGTACCGGCACGACCTCAATGCACTATCACTAGACACGCTGGCATCCCGGTAGCGATCCTGGCACGATACTGGCGGCGCTCCGTGATCGACACACCTACGGAGAGACAAAGGAAGCTATCAGCACACACTGCACACTAAAACATGAATTTTGTAGTCACCCGATACACGGCAGTGGTGTGTACAAGCGGCGACAAACAGACGGGCGTCGCAACCGCACGCTACACGAATACTGACTTTACTGACTTGGGCAGGCAGCGATCGCGGCCCGACTGCGGCATTCGAATCGTGATCGTGATGTTCAGCGCGCGGCAACAATCATTTCACACTTCACTAAGTGGATGAGTAAAGTGTAAAATCACACGCAAATACTAACATGAATTTTCCCCCTTACATTTAAATGACTAAAAAGCAGTTTAAATTACTAGTGGTGTAGGTATTATTTCCGTCGTGTAGATACCGAGCAATAGAATAACGAGCATTCAAATTGAAGTGCGAGGAACACGCTCGTAAAGTTTCCTTATAAAGAATGTGATGAACCGGGCGTCACTCGGAGCGCAGTCGTATTCACAAAACTAAAGTTAGAAAGAGAAATATGAACCCGTGCAATACATACAACGTGGCACGAGAGGCGAGGGGGCGCAGGGGCGACGTTGGAACACCGCTTCCAAAATATTACAAAAACATTTATGCATGAAGGGATAACAAAATACCGGCGCTATTATGCCGCTCTGATTTATACATACCTACTGTATTATAATGATGGATCACGTCGACCACTGACGGCCTTAATGGACAAATTATTGAACAGCATGTAATGAGACCGCGTGCTTGTTCACGGGCGCGCGGTAGGTGGTGATAAAACATTTTTCCTGTGTGTGCGTTCGAGAAAACATGTGAGATAATAAAAAGTTATGTTTAAACGTTGGAATCGTAAAGTTTATTTGTGTAATACATTCTTTAAACAAACGTATAATTACAAAGCGTTTTATGGCGAGTTACAGCGCTCGTTGGGAAGGAATAATTTATTTCAATGATTACCTCTAAATGATCAAAATGTAGAAAGCCAAATTGTCGTTACCAAGAATTTAATTTGTGGTTTAGACCGAATTCAGCTGGAGTAGATGCTTTATACCTAAATAAATTATATCAGTGAAAAATAAATAGTTTTCGAAACAGTTATAATTTATAACTTGTACAATTTTATTCTCAAGTTTATATGAAGGCACCTCCCTCCCGTTTTATATTACAAATTGCCAAATTAAGAAGTTCAGCCGTATGAAAACGAAAATACAACGAAACATATTTTACGACAAAACAATTTTTAAAGTACAATTCGGCGTAATAAGTCGAAAAAGTCTGTAAGACAGAGGATCCTTAAAAATAAATTATCCTGCCGTAGACGAGTGCTTTTGTGTCGCAATAGAAGTTACTGACAACAAAGAGATCTCTCAAGCGGAAGAAATTTAATCAGAGCATCTGAGACTTAAATTATTAAAAGCGCCATCTATCTACACACTAAACACACTAAACACACGGCAAACTAACAGATTAGATACAACTTTCCATAAAAACTCCATAGAGTTGAAGCACTGTTATATGGATATGGCTTAAATACCTATAACATTTTACATTCATGCCTTTGATAAAATACAGATTTTAACTGGGTATTCGAAAAGCAAGAAATATTTTCCAATATAACCGAAGTAGTGATGCGGTTCGGATTGTAGAGGCGCAGATATTTCTCATATTCTTTTGTTAGGATCTCTCCAGCCGGCTCTTTGTTGTTTGAGTTATAGGAAGACTTACTGAATAAGAAAAACTGAAGCATTATTCAAAAGTCGCTCTCACAACTGGATACTTTGAGATCCTTAACTACTGAACTTTGCAATTGTATAAAACGCGATGGAGGACTTTGTGAAGACAGTTTCATGATTTTAAAATACTTACTGTGACTATAGTTTATTTATCAAAACAGATGATAATGCAATAGTTATAATATTTGATGTTACAGGGTTTTAATACAGGTAGGCCGAGCTAATCTAATATAAAATGTAGTGTAAGAGTCTGTGAACACCACTCAACTATATTTCTGAGAAACAAATATTCCAAGTAAAATCATGATGCACGAAAATTTATGGATACGGGCATTGTCTAAAGAATTGCTAACTACTTCTAATCTAAAGAATGTTGAATGAAAAGGCAAGTTCCCAACCAGGCGAGCGATTCAATAGCCGAAACGTCTATTGACATTGTAATCTTAACCCGGCGAGACAGGGAGCGTTGGGAACGACCCGCCAGCTGGCTTTCCGAGAACCAACCTTATGGCCGACGGATGAGGCAAAGCTTTCACAGCCCCGGTCGACAACAGAACACACAATGGAACGTATGTAAGAGATACCGGAAATTATAATCGATATGGTCTTACTTTTAAACGCAGGATTGTCATACATCCTTTACTTCACTACTAAATCTGTCCACACAGTACGATCGTTTTATCAAGTTCTTTTCGAGTGCTGTTTGTATCTGTATCCGTGCTGATTGGTTACGGTCTCATTTCATTGTGCGATGATCTATTTTTTCTCTTTTATAAATTCGTGTTAACGTACAAGTTGTACATTGTTAATCAGTGGAGCGACAGCAATTTGTAGCCGATAACCACAACTGCAACGCGACACCCGTACACACGGCCAGCCCACTCACTCCAAAGTGATTGATGGCGCGGTGTCAATTTCATGTTATCGCTGGCACCCCGAACCTGCGGCCGCCTCGATGAGATTATTGCATAAATATACACAGGAGATAACACTATAAGGCCTTACTTAATAACTTGCACAAACATTACTTCGCCGAGCTGCGACTTCGGATTCCGCTTGTTATTTCTTCTCGATTCTTTTGTTCTTTGTAATCTACGATGTTAAAACTTCTTTGAATTTTAAGTCTTTATCTTCCTTATTTATTGTAATAGCAGTAGACCACTGTGACAACTTTATAAAGTAAATATTTATGTCTTGCTTTATAATCTCTTCTCAAAACATTTAATGTACATACCATTAGCATCGATGAATCGATATTCATATTTGATAAGATCGGTACGGAGATAAATAGGCTACAAGAAATAATCCAAGCGCGTGGGATAATCGATTCAATGAACAAAAGCAACTACTCTGATTAGTATCATGTTCGTCTTATTTTGATGTTGTAATATCGTGAATTAGTTACTACCTTTTATGGTGATCAGATCGAAGTCACATTTCGCAACTTCTTTATACTGAGTTAAAGAAACATTTATGAATTGAGATTTAGAACTAAATACCATACAAATAGGTCGTATGAAACCGTATTAGTATAAACATATTCATGGAATCGGAAGACAAGTATTGACTATTCAAAACTTACAATATCATTTGAAATATGTAATATTATGGTTAAGTATTTAGATTTTACATCTCTGTAACGCGCAATACGTTTTCTGAATAATAAAATAGATAACATTTAGAATTGAAGAAAGCTACGTGATAAATAAAATGCCAATTATTCGTATAAACGTTCAATTCTTTCTAATAATCTTGGATATCCTGTAATAAATGTCTATACAAGACAACGTAAATAACAACACATAAACACTTAATAATATTTGGCCTAGAATTCGAAGACGGAGCCTCGAGTGGTTGTGGTACAATGTTTCCTCAGCCCCAGCACAAAACAAATACTAAAGTAAAAGCTTTGCTGGCTTTAACGTATGGCTTTTGAGCACCTCGTGTAGAACTTAATCAATATAATCGCTTTCACAGTGTATTTATTCTCTTTGTTGTAGAACAACGATATTAGACATATATTCATTTATATATTTGTAGTATGTGCGTTGCAATTATGTACAGTTATAATGAGATGTAGAAATAATTTAGGCCTGAGAAATAATAAACCATTGCAATTTGCTACCTAAATAAGTGTTTATTTGTTTTTTAGTTACTGTGCTAAAAATATACTTTAAAAAGTATTTAATAGTACTCGATCAGAAGAATCGTTTAAGTAGAAGTGGTAACGAAATTAAAAATTGTATACATCAGTAAAATAAATTGGTACTCATTGTCACCTGCACCATGTTAATACTACCCTGGAACCGCTGAAGTGGTCGTGAGTACCCGCGTGCACATTGCATGTAAGTCGCTCGTTACTTCATTTATTACCGCGTAAAAAATAACGATGTTTCGTACACATAAACATTCCCCTCTTTTGATTATTTGAAATGACTACGTTCGTTCCAACATACACGACTGTTACGTTCATAATCATTTTCGCCCGCAGGCCGCCGCATCACAAAGAATTAGTAGATTCTGAACGCTCATGAGTGTAGATGTTATAATTATTTACAACTTTTTGACTACGTTAATTAAAATAAGAAAGATTATCAGAATCTATAATAATTCTAGTAACTGTACATACTTTAACGCATATACAATATTAATAAATGTATTGTTATACTAAAATTATCTTGTCTAATATGTAGAACCAAGTGTTTGTTTTAATCACGCCAGAAAGCTGTGTAAATCTTAAATACTTTCAACAACGTCCGCTCATGTTAATTTGTTTAAAGAATGTAAACAGTTTACCACAAATTTTGACAGCGCAGACGTAAAAACTCCCACGCTATTTCTTCTGAAGCCCTCGTAAAACGTATTACCTATATCTGAATTCTGTATTCATGTTAGATTACAATATTTCCGACGCGGCGGTATATCGTATAAGTCGACTCATAACACCAATGCGGGACTCGATAAAAATCCCTCACCAGTCACCGTTCCCTTTTCCCCCTACTCACTCCGCCGAGTTGTTCGCGGTCGTTCGCTCTCATATTCGCGAACACTTTTGATCTTTCTTTTGATATAATATAAATATTTTTTGCCTCTGAGCCTGAATCCATTTTGAGTGAAATGAAATACGAGTGCGAGTTAGAAGCCCCTTTAGCCGAGACGGTCGGGTGGTCGTTCGGTAACCAAACTTGAATAATCACTTGAACAATCGCCTTAACTTAATCTCAGTTTATTTATGTGAGTGGGTAGGTATTTAGTTTTTTTCAGCGTCAGCGCGTATGTAAATACTGTAGTTTCAAAGTGGGTGGTTTGAGTAGCGTAGGATTTTGTTTGTTATTAATTAACGCAATAATTCGGTTCTGGATGGCTATTACAGTGCTTTTTCTTCTAAATAAAAGTAGCACTTTTACTAAGTACTACTAGTAGGCTCGTCCCCTATCACATGGGACCTAAACATATCCGCAAACTGCGGGCGTACATAAGTACACCTCTGTGTAGCCCTTCGGGGAACACAAGCGTGATGGCATGTTATGTAACATCTATTTTTTAAGTCAACTACTACTACTATACTTACATAATATAATGTAACACTATGAATTACCTGTCCAGCCTGTCCTACGTAAAGATAAGGTAAAGGTATCGAAATCGGCCCAAATGATGTACCGAAGGTACATTTATTGGAAAAAATACTCTGTATTACGCTGGTTAAAATTCTAGTCTTTTTTAAACTTTTTAATGCTGACTGGGGGATGAGAAAAAAACTTTTAGTTTGAGAAAAATCACGCCATTTAGGCACAATATTATCTGTTTCGTAATGATTTCATAGTAAAAACTGTCAGTGTCAGTTTCGGAATGTCAAACGCACGCCATTACGGCAGAATAATATCACTTTCATAGTGATTTCATGGTAAAAACTTGACGGCTGTCATGTTTTGCTGTCAATTTGGGATAAGTTGTATGGGCTTTTGATGATCTCCTTTAGATCTACTTCAACTCATTTGTAGTTTTTTTTTGACTCAACTAAAATTAAGTCTTAATTTTGTGGCATAATTAAAAGGCAAGTTTCCAATAATGCTGTCTAAATATTGAACAATAAAGCGAACGTTTGACAGCAATAATGTAGGTACGCAGGTGCACCCACGCGCGATAACTGAATGAACCACAACGACATTATTAAGCCAAATCGTTCTCTTTAGTTTTATGCTCGCCTTGTACTCGGCTAATAGATGCGACAGCGGCACACAGATAACACACATAAATATTGTCTATCTCGACACAGATAAAATAAAATAAGAAACGAGCTCGAATGTTTGATTTGTAACCTTGTTTCTTTTTATATTTCAATTTTATGATTAGATACGCAGCTTTATAAAGGATACATTTTATCTGAGATTGCATGTTTTACAGCAGTTCATAAAAGGGATAATCATAGTTCTTATCTACTAAATATGTCGTGTCGTGTATTTACTCTCTTTGTAGTCACCGAGGTAATTGAATGTAGTGTCATTTTGTTATAAGACGTTATTGATCGGCGACTCATTTGATTTTGTACCTACTTTTATTAATAGCAAACGCGCTGTGGCACCGTGACCGTCAGATTGGTTCGAAACTGGCTTTACTAAAAAAAAAACTCTGGTTTTGGATTGGAGTACCTATGTTGTGGCGTTTTCATTTTTATGTTACGGCGATATGTTTACAGGGGTCCTATTCTTTTCCAAGATCGACCGCCATTAGTGTACAGTTGGAAACAAAATCATAATTATAAGAAAATAAAACTATAAACTTTACTTTGATGATTCAGAATAAGTTGTATTCTAGGACAAACTGTAACCTGTACGTAACTAGCCACTTAGCTAGACAATGAAGTCCACATACCTACCCAGTATTATTTATAATTTTTGATGTTCTAAAACTAAAGCACTTCACCTTTGTAACAAAAACAAACGTTTGAACGATAATTCTACTAAGGGAAGCTAAAAGTTACAAGTAGGTAATTAACGGAGAGAAGTTGTTCATTGTAAGTCCATCAGCAGCGGACCACAATAAGAGGGCTATAATTCTAGCTGGTTCTATCACAGCACGTTCCTCGCCGAACAAAAGCAATTTGTGTCCGCACGAAGTGGCTTTGTACGTGCGTAGCTTCGTAGGTGTTTATTAGCGCCCTCTAGCTATGTTAATACGTACGTGTACTTGGCTATCGTGTACACGGTCGGTCGGTCGCACCCCGCGACCCTCTGAGGTCACTCGATATCGTTTCACTGATCACGAATTCCCGCCGACACGTGCTCTCACGACCGTACTGCTCCATCGCAATTACGATTTATGACCCAATTATTTGCCCCTAAAACTTTCTGATAGTCAAGTATCACTTTCAAAGCTTAACTAATTTGTATTACATTATCTTTTCACTGTTTATATGGCAACAACTTCAGTAATAAGATGTCTGCAGTCAAGTCTACGACCTAAGATACCGAAACCATATTTCGATTAAGGCAGTTATGAATACTTGTGGGTAGTTGGAAACAAAGTAACATTGGCGGAAATCCAACGTCATTTACAATTCTGATTTAGTGTACTGCATGAACAATTTAAAACGTTAGGTATTCGAAGTTTTGCGGTGGGCGAACAAATCTCTATTTTATTTAACAACAAAAGTAAATAAATGGTGGTTTGTTTGACAACGGTACAAGGTAATAAATGATATAGGAGTGAATCACCTCGTGTCGCGTAAAAACTTTTCTTTAGAATGTTTGTGGAAGTGTCTGTAGCATAACTGGCGGCGGTCCAAGAACACGCTCATCACAATCACGCAACACGCCGACATCATTTAACGACAAATTTACTATGTCACAGAAAGTACCCATCACGACAGCTATTCACTATTCTAAACGAGCCCAATGTATGATGTTGATGTCGTATTATAATAAAATAGCGAACGTTCCGCTCCTATTCACAAGTACTAAAAGTGCGTGCACCTCGAGCTCTCGCAATCCGCCTCGTTTATTGACCATTTTAACGAGTGATAAAATATCGCAAATAAAATAAACCGTCGAAACGCTACGTCACTTTTAATAAATATCCTTTCAGCGCTTTTCCATTATTCGGGGGGAGACAAATGTCCCGTTCGGTTTACTCGAGTCGGCATCACGGCATTCCCTCATTAAAATGTCCCCGAGCAACTGCGGTCCCCTCGGTCGCGACTCGCGAGCGATTCGATACGATAATCGATTTTATTGCCGATCGCAATAAAATCTCACAACGTATTTGTTTTAGTTCTGTCACACATTCCACGTCGCGAATCAATCACTGTACTATTTAAATAGCGAGCTATTCATTATCGGTGGTAAACTGAAAAACAGCTCTAATTTGTTGGCAATACGTGCGAGAACTTGTAGAATCATCTCCGATTGTTGTGTGAAGCGGAACCAATCGACGTGGAGCGTATTGCTGCCATTCGATTGAAATAGAATTTTGTTTATGTTCAGAAGGTTGTTGATCCTTTTTCCCTAGAAATAATAGGCACACACTACAATACCTAGTTATTATTTTATTACATTACATTATTTTCTTTATCGTTACCTAGTTCCAAGAATAAAGTTTAGGTAACTAAGTAAGTAATTATTGGCAATTGACACCTTTTCTGTCACGAACACGACAGATAGATAACGTGATTTGCAAAGGTTCTCTCTCCTGAAATTACAGATATTATCCTGCTTTGCAACTACGTGGTATGAGTGGTAATAGTACTACCTACCTAGCATGGTGGTCGGTACCACAGACGTAGATCTCTAAACTGTAGTAGGTACAGTCGAGGACTTAAAAGGTTTACCACTTCAGTCTGTAATTGCTTGCACATTTCAGTTATGGAAGCGTGCTAAAGAGCGTCTAAAATTAATTTATTTGCCTAATTACGGATGCTGAATCGTTTCACTACGTGCATTTTGCTTTGCGTTTCTCCCCTTTTGACATTCAGAAACACATAAAAGACAAATACTTAGTAGGACATCAGACCTTGTTGCGCAGGGTGTGAGCAAAAATCGAATTTATAAACTGATAAAAATTGTGAACGACTGTAGAGTACCGTACTCGTACCATATTATATCCGATGTAACTTTGTGCCAACGTGCTAGTCTACTCAAAATAAAACGTTATTAATGAAAAGGCAACTAAAGGTGTTCTAATTACAATTTCCAAAATTATAACAGTACTACTGAAATATAGATTGATCAAATTGCCCGCTCTTTAACGTCGTAACGTGTAGGTACCAATTTGCAAACAAGCTATTATAGGGGCCGCAGTCAAAAGCGCGCCAATAGAATTAAAATACTATTACGGCACGGCAATACAAAGTTGATTCAGTGGAGGCGAACGTGCGGCGCGCGGCCGGCGCTCGCTCCGCTCACCGCTCGCCTGCTCTGCTCCTGTAATTTGATTTGGAGTGGAGCGGCGGAGCGCGGGGCGCCAGGATCGATACCACGCGGGGGAGTGCGGCGGGGAGGGACAACCACCAGGCGCGTGTTGTTATGGAAACCGTAGCTACCCTCGCGCCTCCAGATTTCGTCGGATGTACCGGTAAATTAAACAAAGGAGATCACCTATATTATTTTCAGGCACTCTCGGCAACTTAATGATTCTGATTTATTATTCTTAAAAATAACGTTAAATTATACTTGGCGTGAATTTTGCGTAATGTCGGCACCGCTATTACTTAATGGGGAATTTGTGGTTATTATATTGCTGACTTCTATGGCATCGTCATATAAAATGTAACGAGTTATTCAAGTATTCAATTTTATGCCTTCGCAGCTCTTAAGAAGTAATAATAAGTGGGTAACTAACTTTTATACCTACATAATATTGTTATAATTTGAAGTATGTACACCTAATAATGGGCAAGTAAAATGAGAACAGAGAATATAATGCGCCTCAGTTATGTAAGTACAAAATAAATAAGCACCAGTGACATATTGCTTTGTAAACATAATAAAGCAGTATTCTTTGAAATAAAGCGTTATTTTCTGCGTACATAATTGTAAAAAGAATAACTGTTCAGAATTGCTTACGTAATATAAACGGAGTCGTGTACAGACATACAATTTACGATAACAACGAATCTGAAAAGCTACTATGACATGGCTTTCACACAAAAGAATATTATCGAGCAACGTTTGTTATGTTTATTTTATATTTGTCTTTATAAATCGGTTATGTATGTCAGTATCACTAGGTAGGATCGACATAATTACCGCGTCACCACATCTGTTACCATTGCGATTGCGACTGAACTATTAGGTTAATTAAATGCCTGTCCTTTCATATCACATTTCAGACAATAATCCAGTCCCGGATTTGTCAATAGGCCGTATTAGATATGAGCGCCGCGCCGGCGCGCCGCCGTCGCCGTGAGTTCATGTCGGCGCGCCGCCGCCGAGTGTAGCACGCGGCGCGCCGCCGCGACTTGCTTTCTCGCGCGCACGACCGGCCCGACCGCGTCCATTCGCCGCGCCTAGAGTTGCCAGGCGTCCGGATAAAGCCGGACATAGTTAGGCTTTTTGATTGCCTGTCCGGCCAATATAAACTGGCTCTGATAGGCTTTTTACATATCGCAAACGAGCGAGTACCGAGCGTAGCCAAGCGAAGGCGAGTCGACTTTCGGACGCTCCCGCAGTCCCGCCCGCCCAGGGATGTCCGGCTTTTTTACCCAAATGTCCAGCCTAACCGGCTGGTCTATCCGGCTATTATAATTGTCCGGTTTGGTGATCTGGCAAACCTAGTCGCGCCAGTGACTCACACACGGTAGTACTGCAGGTCACGGAAACCGTGAATCGTATCACAGTCGAGCGCTTACCTGTAGTAGTACCATATGTGAGCGGAGTCACTAACAATTAAAACAAGCCGCTGAAGGAGATCAGTCAGTTTTTACCACCTGTGAAGTGTCACTACCTCTACATGATGCAGGAGTATACAAGCTTGATTGTGACTGTGGTCTCTCTTACATAGGCCAAACTAAACGAAGCGTAGGGACCCGCGTAAAAGAACACAGCTAATGTCAAACTCCGCCGGTCCGGAAAGTCAATGTCAAAATGCAATTTATGAACCCTTGACAAGGCCCAGCATTACATCAGATTTAATAAACCACAAGTCCTCGCAAAAGTTAACCGATTCCTACCCAGGATGATTCGTGAGGCTATTGAAATTAAAAAACACCCAAATTTCAATAGAGGAGATGGCTGGGTCCTACCACTTGCTTGGAACCCAATTATAGATTCATCATCAGCCCGTATTCGTTCACTGCTGGACGTAGGCCTCCTTTAGTGAACGCCACAGAGCTCGATCTTTAGCTCTTTTCATCCAGTTGCTGTCGGCTACCTTCTGCAGGTCGTCACTCCACCTGGCTGGCTGGCGGGCGTCCTACACTACACCTGCCTAGACGTGGTCTCCACCTAAGAACTCGTTTACTCCAACGATTGTCGGTTCTCCGAGAGACGTGACCGGCCCATTGCCACTTCAGCGTGGTAATCCTTTTAGCTATGTCGGTTATTTTGGTTCTCTGACGTATAACCTGGTTACGAATTTTAAGGGTCCGAAACGTCGGAATCAATATCAATATAACGCGATAAAATCCGTAGTTTTAATTCAGTTATATATTTTGCAGACTCCATAAACTAATAAACGGCATTTTTTTGTATGTCTACTTACGCATAATTAAACATTTTATTATAGGTAGGTATAATATTTTCTGATCCCAACTTATTATTTAGAATACTGCAAAATTGTAATTAAAAAATAATTATGTTGCTATAAAAAGCTTTTTTGGTGACAACAGTATGATTTTCGTTATGATATTTTCAAGAAACCCCTCCGTTATTAAAAACTCTATGGCCCACGGCCAACCACGCCGCGCCGCCGCGACGCCGCCGCCGCCGTGGAAATTTTTTGGCCACGCCGCCGCAGTGAAATTGACCATCGGCGCTCATGTCTAGGCCGTATAGGCCGCGGCCTAGGGGCGGCAGATTTAGCTCACTTCTATTGCTACGTCCCTGATAATGGGGCGGTATTTTTGACAGTGCCTAGGGTGGCACTACTTAAATCTGGCACTGCAATAATCTGAAGTGATTTTAACTTTTTATCTGATAAATATTATGAATCATTTAATAGACATTTCAATACCTCTACAGTCTACATTTAATAGATATGAGTAAAGCTTTAGATTTCGGAAAACAGAAGATAATTATTTTATGGTAATAAGTACTTACTTGCTGACATTAAAAAAGGAACTTTTAAGCCGAGAGCAGTTTCTAAAGTATAATCAGTAGGTAGGTATACGTTTCTATTCATTTTCATTCGCCTTAATGAGCCCGCATAAATAGGGGTGAGATACATTTAATAAGAATAATAAATAATAAACCATCCGCTGTAGGCGCACGATACAATTCAATAGGCCCATTTAGATCGCCTAGACCAGGAGATAAGCAGACATGAAAGGGCGGGCGATGATGCTAATACAGTGCACTTAACCTGGCCCGCGGCACCTTGCGGCCGCGTCCAGCTAAACTGGTTTCAACGTCGACCTTCGTGTTCGTCTCGCTCTGCGCGCCTATGCTGCCCTGGTACCGCCGATCGCTTTGGTTGATTGATTTTGATTCGATTTTATAACAAATCGATCGGTTACATATTATATAAAGTTTTACAAAAAAACAACATAGACAGTACCTAATTGAGACAAGGATGACAAGATTGATTGAATGAAGTGGTTAATTGCGGTTCACTTTTGTCAAAGGCTAATAAAGAGCAGTATTAAAACTAGTTGTAGTGGTGTGTGGTACTCGGTAGATCTAGATACAGACATCGAAATTGTCACCCTGATGAAATAGATTTTTTTTCTTTCTTTTACTTAGCAATTAGAAATGTTTTTTTTCCCCTCATTTTATTTTAATAATGTAAAAGTTTGCAAGCGCTGCGATTCGACAATGAGTTTAGTGCCCCAGCGTAAAACGGTCCGCCGAGAGTTATATAAATCGAACTGAAATGACAATCAATTTGTATTCACGATAACCGAGCGTGTTATCGCGGCAATCTCTGGACAAGTCCTTGTTTATGTATTTTATGTAATACCTAACTACAATGTTGTCTGCTACCCTGGGTTATAATTTAGTCAATTTTATTTAATTACCAGTGCTGAATATAATTTACAAAATACATTATTACATACAGGTTCTTAACAAGTAGAGACGAAATTGTTTTCCGAAATTGTACATTGTCAGTTGCTGAAGTTGTTAAGTAAGTGCTCATCATGCGACTCCACGATTAAATACATCCACGTCCGTGGTCATTAAGCTTTCGAACATGGAAATGGCATGGCAATTCATGGCATCGTAATGAAAGGGGCGTCTCTCTCCAAATGGCGGGGTTATCCGTAATCGCGACAGTATAATCGCGTGAAGACTATAATTGGCTTTAATCAAGCAAGATGGCGTGCAATCCCAGCTTTGGCGCTTAGTTCGGTTGTATCGGTAACCTATTATGGATTAAGTACTTAACTTAATTTGAACTGTTAATTGAAGGTTGATTAAACATAATATAACATAATCCAGTCTAGCGAAAAGACACTATAATATAATCAGCCCACAAGAGAGAACTCCTTGGCTTCCATATTACAAGTTGTTACTTAGTTTGCAAATCAAGAGTCAGTAACTATGTATGTATGTATTTTGTGTCAATAAACATTTTTGGCTTTTTTGGATTTGTATATGCTACTATAGGTACACTACCTACACTGGTGTTCGTGACACACAAATAATAAAATAAAAATTTAAAATAAATACATACTCTGTATATGTATCCATGTATTTTAGAAAACGAAACATAAATAACAAGCGCGCTGTTGTTTCCGCGAAAGTTTTTGCAGTCGACAAAGATGACAAATCTCTGAATACATAATGTGTTTTTGTATAAAAGAACAAAGTGTCATGGTTGTGGAACTTTATGAAAATGTAAGAATAACTAAGATTTTTCACGAAGCCCGGGTAATTGCCCGTTACGTCATACGGCGCGCAGTAATGTCGCTAAGAAATTTCTCTGGGGAAATGGGAAAACAAATGAGAGAGCTCTTATCTACGCATTACCGCCGCGTTCAGTGATTTACGATCCGGCTACCTACTCCACACATGCGAGTCTCACTTCGACTTACATTATACCGGTTTTACCGAGCGAAAAGACATAACCTGGTTGAGAAACAGACGCGAATTGAGTGTTAAACATGCCAGTTGAGACGTTGCATAAATGGTTAGAAATAAACAAGATTGCTGGTTGATCGGCTGTCACACAAAGTGGCGCGCTATCATGATTATAATAAACCTGAGTGGTTGCCAGTGTATTATCTCTAACGCGAATATCAAAAACCATTCGATTCCTCAGAAACCAATTTGCCATAAATTTATATTAAGTATAAGTATGTTTATTTATGGTATAAGCGAATGGCAGTCAATGTTTCTTATTTGAATTATTAGGATGGAAGAACCGAAACTACATTATACATCAAGACACGATGACAATGACTTGGACAATGGCATTCATGTACGACTACGAGTGGCGTTTCCGGGAAGGCCCATTTATAGTTTCCGCAGGTAGGGATTCACCCGAAATGAAAGACAACGTTTAACCAGTGTGATTCATGATAATGACGTAAATATTTTTGTTAATTACCAACTAAAAGGTGTTACGATAAAAATAAGGAATTCTTTATCATTTTCATTGATTTTGAGTTAATCTTTAACAGAGAACATATATACATTTACGTACTCACCCCACCCAACCCACCTAGTATCTATGAGAATTTCAAATGCCATAATTTTTAGAAGATCTATGGTACCCATACCCAAGTATATCGCTTTAATAATAAAACTAATCACCTAATAAAGTTGCTGCCACAGACGTCTCATTGAAAATTTGAAATTACCCGTGGGCTGTGATCAAATGGAGCCCCATTACATTAGCATAGCGTTTAGTTTGAGAACATGTCTTACAGGCGAGCTGTGAGTGCGGCGCGCCGCGGGCGGACGGCAAATTGCCAGTGGGCGGCAACGCGCCGTGATCCCGCGACCCCAACGATAAATATTCTATCCATCGTGAAGATCGTGTACCGTTCCACCAGGGAAAAAAACTTAACCACTTCACAACTATTTCATAAATTGAACTTAAATATTAAAAGGAAATAAAAAGCGCAAGTATTGAAAGTCTTTGAATTCAAATTCAAATTAATCCATCCGGAAACAGAAGGATATGAAAATCCAACAAAAGGGATAAAGGAAAAAATACGAAAACGAATCGGACGAGAGATGAAAGAACTACAAAAAATAAAATAAGACGTCGACGGAGAGCGTTCTCGCTTGGCGGCCGCCGCCAGCGCCAGTTTGTGTTGTGCAGCGTGTACCAGGCGTGCATACCGCGACTGGAGTGTTCAATTAAACCGCGCTGAGATTTAATCAAGTGTGATTTTAATAGAGTGCTGCTCTGATCGACCAAGCAGCAGCCCGCGCGGCCGGACCCGATTGACAAGAGAATAGATAACGGTTTAGTTAACAATTTATTAAATTAATACCTACACTACACAGTACGAAGCCGATATCACTATCGAATCTGTCGAAAACCGTTAAGTACATTACAACTGATAAACGCCGATATAGGTAAGTACATATTAGTTTTAGATTTGAAGAAATAAAGATTGCGCAGTTAGGTAACATTTTGATAGGTAGGTACGAATTGTTAAACAACCGCACATTAGTAAAGGCGTATCGGAATAGCTTGCGGGTTATCACAATTCTATTCCCGAACAATATTCGTGCCACAAAGAGCAAGGCAATAAGTACGGTATACAATAACCAATGCCATGAAAGGGAACAACGTAAGTACACCTAGTTCGTGCACAAAGCGAGCGGTGTTTCGCGGACCGCCCGCAGTGACTCCCGTGGCGCTGCAAGCGTCCAAAAAACTTACAAATTGGACTCGAAGAGCATGCCACAGCCCACAAGCACCATTAACGAGCGACAATGTTTAAAACATTTGCTCGACTTACCACTTGCCGCGTCTTGAATAGCTCATTGTTCCAAATCATTTGTTAGAACCGTGGAAATGAGACTGTACAGTTACTTACCATAAGTATTCCAAGACTTAGGTACATTTAGATTGATCTGTAAAATTTTTAAACGATTTATTACAGAATGACTTGTACGATATTTGATATCATTTCATTAACATTTTACCAAAAACAAAACGATGATTAGTTTGAATAAGATCCTTGTAATATTCCTAAGAAATGTACAAAGAGAAAAATGTGTGTATAGTTACTCAACGCTGTGCTATTGCCCTTACTGAAGTCGGCAAACACAGATAGTGGTATTATGGTCATAATAAATCCGGTTTTCTATTAGCATTAGCTGGCCTGCACGCGCGCGAGTTCGTAAAACACGCTTTTGAGAAGCAATTTGTCATTAGTTTTGTTTGATCGTAAACGATACTGAAATGTTGAGCCGACTCTATCATATGATGTATAAACTAAAATATATTGAAGTAATGGCATTCTTGTTATTTAATGGCAACAATGATTCAATTGTATTAAAATTTTATACGTTGAGCATTTTAGTTCGGAAAAAAAACGTCTGGTATCGGGTTTTGATGCCTTATTTAAGTGCTGCAGAGAAGCCTGTTTAATGTAAAAGGAAATGAGAAAACTGTAGTTACTTAAGTACGCAACCCGCGTATAGCTTGCAATGCCGTGTCCGGTCAGTCTGTCGTCACCCGCCACACCCTCATAATTCTTAACCCCATCGAGTGGGGGTGAAAACACGTAAACGTCCTTGTTTACATAAATCTGTTTTGTTACATCTTTCAAGAAGTTAGGTGGTGGGTGTTTACTTATCATTCTAAGTACCATTGAGCTCGACAACGTAGTTTAGGGCCCTCGAGGCACTTCAATGTCCCTTTGTGAATCGTCACATGTTTTATAAAGATTTTGTGGGGGTGACTTGTTGTTGTCTTGGGTATAAAGATTAGCTGTGTAGAAACGCAGAAAAGTTTTATTACCTATATCCAAATTAAAATGTCTAACTTCCCAACTAAGCTAGATAAGTACCTATTCTATTTAGGTGTATTTGGGTACCTCCTAGTACAATAATAATCATAAAATAGAACCAAATGAATGGACCCGCATGTCCGTACAATTGCTAAGCCATTGGTGATTGTCGACTGTCGAAGCGCGCCTTATCGGCACCCTCTGCGACTGCGTCCTAAATGGGAAAGCAAACAGTCGGATGGTTGTTGACACGGCGCGATTCGGCCGCTTTATAAATATTTCGAACGCGGCGAGCAGCGGCCTGCCATTATCCCATTAGGGAAGGGCATTACTCACTCAGAATGTGAAGCTATTAGACAGTCACATCGCCGTGCCTACCTACACGCTACACAACATTGATGACAACGAATCGGTTTGAAAGATACGATATCCTATGTAGACATTATTTAGGTGGGTAGAATAGATTGGCTTCGACAAATACATACCTAGGTATTTTGCTTTTATTGATGTCACCCAAATATACTAAAGTAGGTATAAGTAGCTACATAGTAGTAGAGTAGATAGGTTTACTGTAGCAGATATTTTGTGCTATAACTGACAATTTACAATGCGTCTATGAAACTTTTTTGCCTAATTGGTTTTATCGACGATCGACCCTCTTAATTTATGCTGAAATGCAAGAAAGCAATACATTTACACGTGTTTTCTATCATACACAAAAAGGATTTGACGACGTCTGTGGTGTAGTGGTTCGAGTACAGCGGACTGCTAATCAGGAGGTCGTGGGTTTAATTCCCACAGGACAAATATTTATCTGATGAATATATAAAAGTACCTATTTGTGTTTGTCTGGGTGTTTCTGGGTGTATACATATAATAAGTATGTATTTACAACAAAAGAAGTGTATAGTATTATATCCATTGTCAAGTACCTATAGTACAAGCTCTGCTTAGTTTGAGATTAGATGGTGCTGCGCTAAAATAAAAATAAATGACAGCCAACCTCCAGCAATTGGAGAGGCACATCGAAGAAGAAGAAGAAGCGCTAAAATGTCCTAAAATATTTATATTTATATAATTAATTAGAAAGAGATGGGTAGGTGTTTAAGGTTTTTATTATAGGTAGGTAAGTATACCTACATACGGTTGATGACGATGATAATAAATAAAGACGTAAGTAGTTGATGCATTTTTAAGTGCACTTTGTATAGCTTTTAATTTCATTGACATAAGAACTATAATTCAAATAATCGAATTGTATAAAAAATCGTGGGCAAATAGAGATGTTTTCTGTAAGTATTCAAATGTTACCATAACAAAAAGAACTATGATTAAAGGTTGTGTAGAACAATGGTTCATTTTGTAATAAGGGTGATAATCTTAACAATATCGTTTGTTAATAATTTCATAGTTACATTTATTTTAATAGTTTACTTATCCTTAAAATACGGAAGCTATGTAACTTCAAAGCACGTGTTCTTTATCTAAGGGGAATCTTACTGACGGCTCTTTGTGTGGTGCCTGCCTATACGCTATGTAGTGATGAGTTGTCTTGACAGTTTCACATTCGACTTTTATAATGTACCTACCTAATAATTATTATATGCATTGCACCAATAAATATTTTGATGCAGAAGATCTGGCAGTTGTTCTACTGGTTATAGCTAGTCTGTGGCCCGGTGTTGGGTTGGCCGTGCCGCCGCATCCTCGCGGTGCGTCGAGCCGACCGTCTACGTTAACATAAGTACATGGCCAGTCCGTAATTCCGTACCATTGCCACAACGTAACGATAACACATCTCACATAGCACTTACCTATCGCTTCACCGGCCTCCTCCACGCTACAATAACAATCCACCGCTTTGTCTTTCAATATACGATCGATACGCACCGACCCTCAACACCGTAAAAGCAAAGTAAATTACTTTTAATCACCATTCAGAACATAAACGAACACGGCCGACCCGTTTCACAATAGTATTCGCCTCGGGCTTCACACAAACACGTAGAGTACACTACACTGCTAACTGCAGATCCAGTGACCTAAGCGATTTGGTTTAATCCTTATGATATGTTAGAAAATATAAACAAATAACACTGGTTATTTCACAGTAGAAACACAAAATTGTCGTATGTAAGAGCGTAACGCACGTCAGCGCCGCCAAGAGTCGGCGGACGACCGCGGAACTCGGTTCGGGCGAGCAACGCTAGCGCTACGTGTCCCCCCTGTCAGTGAGGTGTGCGAGCGAGCGAGATGCACAGCGCAGGTACGGTAGAGTGTGAAGGGGAGCCTACACAGTTTTATGAGGCGGGCGGCATAAAAATGTGAGAAGGGCGCGTACATACAGAACAGACTACGATCGGCGTCACCACAGACTAACTGCTATCTTGGATTGATCCACGGTGAATAGATAATGATTGTTGTAGCGTTTGAGGCGGCATCGGCAGAGCCGCTCATTCATTACAATAATTATCTGACAATTAAACATTGCGACGGAGGTCGTTGATCGTTGCCGTTTAGTTTAGTCTCGTACTCGTCTCACTACAGCTGCTGCAGCATTATAGTCTGGTCAATGTTATTTTTCTGTTGTTTTATTACCTGTTTCCTGCATAAGAAATAATTTTATGTTGTTGAAGAGCTGTGATTGTCAACACAGGCAATTAATTAACTAAATTAGGTATGTTGTAAATTATTGACAAATAAATAGTAGGTGTTAGTAGTATATTAAAATGCAATACGTATGACAATATTTACATTTATTATTGAATGACAACATCTTATCCTAACATTCTTATAATTGAATCGCATTGAAGTCGACATCCACCTCTATATAATACAATTACACATACTTCACCTCAGCAACAAATAAATTAGAACATTCTCCGTGTAAAGTACGATAAAATAATATTATTCGGTAGTAGTCTCGGCAAGGTGAGTAAAGCATCGATATTATAATTATCTTCGAATGCATTAAACATAAACATGAAGATTAATTGCATCTAAGAATTGAATTGAATTGAATGAGATGTTTAAAATATCGGAAGCGCTGTTTTTTAGACGTCACCATCGGGAAAATCTATGAATAGTATTAAAATACTTAGTATAGGAAAGCTGGCGAGCAAAATTTAACGTAATTAATGATATAAGAGTCTAACAAGTCTAGTGTCTTTGTAGCAAAAATATCAATTAAGCCACATAAAAGCATTATTAAATTATTATTGGCTTCAGCTTTGATAATCTGTTCAAAATATCAAGGCTTTATAAATTAAACAAAAAGTTTTGTATAATATACAATTTATGTTGTGATCAGCTAACTGTATGAAAATGAGTTCATACATTTAACAAATTATTTCAATTACAGTTTAGATAGCCAACTAATCAGTAAAATTATTTCATATGATTGGAAATTAAATAATAATAGTTAACGGTGTAATACAGACTAAAATAATTTCGTGTTAGTATGTCTTTTCAAAACAAAAAATAGACAAGATATTACTCCTATGCTTGCTTCATTCGACTTGAATTAGTTACCATCATAATAGAATAAAGGTATACACCAATTTCATAGCTCTAAACATTTTCTATACTTTCCAATTATGTCTGTAAGAAAGACTTATACAGTCCTTAAAATTTGCTAATATCTATGTGTAATGGTGGATCTCCATCCACGTGCGTTTTTGCGACATTTTAGAGTTAGACTCGAGCAAATTCGAACGTGTAGAACGGTAGACTAGTAAAGTTTAGGCTTTAGTGTTCAGCTTCAGCATTGAACAAACAGAGAGTAGCGCTATGTTCAATGGAAATTGCTCATCGGACTTGCCTCTGTGAAGACTTGAAGAGCCACCATAACAGAATTAGCAATTTGACACTAATCTCAAGTCAGTCTAGTGACAGACAACATACAAATGCCAAGGATCTAATGCTTTCATACAAATGGAGCATTCTTTTATTACAAAGTTTGATAAAATTGAACTAATGTAATTTAATTTCAATTTTCCGTTAGATAAACTGTTTTTTTTAATTTTATGAAAGTAGAAAGGGGCAGTTTGTTACATAATACGTTATTCCCTTTTATTCGTAATATGTAACCTAAAAAATACAAAGTTATTACAAAATACTTGCGCATTCTAAAGACTGTATCCTAAGACCTTTATTCAACACTACAAATTCATCTCGTTCAATTATAAAAATCACATCATTTTCATACTCATATGACTCACCGCTAAATATCCAGATCACGTAATACAATACTTTAAAACTATAACTCGTAAAAATGATTCTATAATACAATCATAATCATCGGAAATATTCATCATGGATTCATGACAGGGCAGACAGTTACACTGCAGTGAAATTAGTCAAATAACGGACCTTAACATCTAAAATATTTGATCTCACTAGCTTATTCTGCAAAAATCAAGAATTCAATTTATACACCTACATGTAGGTATTTGGTAAACAAAATGCACGTTAGTCACAATAATATTGAAATGTGTTATTCTGTATGTACAGTCAACGCTACACACGATATAATTATGTCATAGCATATCTTGTACCGAGATATAGGTTTAAGACGAGAAAGGGTAAGAGATGCAACGACATAATTATGTAATTTTTTCTGTAACATATTATAAGTTTGAGTGGAGTCATGTGGAATGTGACTATCGCAGTGACAGTCATGCGCCAGTCAACTATATGTATGTACATGTGTCCGACTGGAATTTCTACTTTAGATGATTCACGGGGCTTCTGGCACCCGTTCAATTTATATGTGCGCCGGCCGACGGACGTCTCTAGTTGCGGTGCTGTGCCGGGCGCTGCGACTTAAGACGGCGGCAGCAGTGGCACCTCAGGATACGATGCCTCCGATTCTTCCTCTGAAGAATGACCGCTGGCATATGAAGTGCGGTCACTCTTTTCCCTCAGTCAGTATCTGCTTATGGACATTAAATAGCATTAGATCTTTTTTATTGGAAAATTAATAATAACACACCTGTATTATTGGAAGGGTTAGGCAGAGGTGTACTAATGTACACCCAGAATTCACCGGTATGTTTAGGTCCCATGTGTTTGGCAAGCATCAATCGAGCATAAATCCAGACTCCGAGCTGCTAATGGGAACTTCACAGAAAAACCCAACAACACTAACCTCGACCTGGAAATCGAACGTCTAGTCTAGCGTTCGCGCTTGGGGCAACAAGACCAACGAGGCATTAAATCTCATTAGATTTTAGATTAATATTTTCAGTCAGAGGGTCGCATGTCAATAAAGTCGAGTAGGAATCTATTGTTTATAATTTGTGACAAAATAATATAGCTAGTTAACACAAATAATAAAATACTCACTTTCTATAATTATCGTCCCTCTCGTTGTCTGCGTAGGGCGCCCAGTGCGAAGGCGCCGTTTCACCATCGTCCCGCTCTGACGTCGTCGTCGAACCTGAACCATATCATATGTATTTGCATTGTAACTTGCATCAAATAAAATCAAAATGTCGCATGTCGCCAAGTTACCTGTTGATGGCTTGATTTTAAGTTTTTCAAGAGATTTGTGAAAAATTATCAAGTAGAAAAGAATTAAAGAGTATGGTGGACGACTGGAGACAGTTGAGGTAAGGAATAGCTCATTTGCAAGAATTGTACTAAGAAAGAGTAGAAGCTATTGAGGTTTTATATAAGTCGTTGGTCTTGGTTTTCAGAATAATATTTATGACAATCGTTAGTGGTAATCATAAGTCCAAAAACCCTGAGAAGTAATTTAATCAGAAATTGGGTTATCCATGTTGGCAGTAACATGTAAAATACTGATCAGCCTACTGTATCTAAATACAATATGTACAGTTCTAAGATAATAACCTCCACAGCTATATAATATACATGTTTTGGTGGGCTCTTTCTCATGAGGTTACATGATGAAGTGTAAAGTATTTACCTATATTATGGATTGTTGTCGCCGCAGCGGTGGTAACTGGCGTGATTGAGAGGTGCGGGCCGTCCGTCATCACGTCATGTGGCGCTGCGGGCGGCGGCGGGCAAGGCGGCAGTGGGCATAACATAGCAAGGTCAGTAAGTGTCAGCGGTGTAGTGTCAAGCAAGGCATACGGCAGGTTAGATACGTGAGTTCTGTTTACCTATTTAGGTTGACGTCACAGGTGGCGCCACTAGCGGCCGATCTGTATTGGTGCGGGCTAGAAATAATGTAATCGAATGTTTCTCCAAAAATATTAAAACAGTTTATCCATAAGTTAATAACGCACGTTTAACAACATTACGAGAAATTGGTGAATTATACTCTCATAACAGAGTAGGAAAACCTCTCCTTCGGTAGTCAGGTAAAAAGATTGCATTCCTATGAAATTAAATTGAGACAGAAATTTACATAGTACAGAAATCCTAAATTCATATTTACAAAATTCTGGTAATATGCATGTACAGTTAGAGGCCATAAGTTCATTATCATGTCAACGATCGTATTTGCCTGCACGTTACTGCGCGTATACATAAATAATAATAATGATTTCAAATTTAATACCACTATCTTAATACGCCGTCGCGACATCACAGCACTGAATGATCATTACATCGCTCTCTTTCCGATTAGATAATTCTGGAAGAGTACGATACACGTGATCGTCTATGCATGCAAAATGTTTGTTATAGAAAAAGGTTGTAAGTGAAACTTGTTTCATGCGATAAGACTTGTAAAAATGGACTTATGACCGCGACTGTACATACACTGAAAAGACGCCCGAGAGCTATTGTAATGGCATACTTTAAAAATTATCAGTATGTAAAACATTAACGATTTTCTGAAGAATCATTCGATTACATTGAAGCAACTGCTTTAGTTTACCTATACAGTCCGACACGTTGACGGGGCGAAGTGGCGACGTTCTTGATTGGGTCACAGATGAGCAAGTTAGCTGACATTCCCGGTAAGCAGTGCGCATGTTATACAGAGAGTACATGCATACCTGCAGCGGTGTAGGGGTTAGCGGTGAGTGCGTACCTATGTGGTGCGGCGCGGCGGGCGCGGACACGGGCGTGATGGAGAGGTGCGGCCGCTCCGGCAGCGCGGGCGGCGGCGACGCGGCGCCCGGCGGCGACGGGCTGTCCAGCGAGATCACCGCGCCGCCCGCGCAGCCGCCCGGCGACCGGTAGCCGCTCGACGACACCGCCTCCGCCGCTGACAACACAACAATCAATCAACTACTCTCCGACCATTCTCACTTCTAGGAGAAAATTAGACTTTTTTTGTCTCAAGTGAGAGAGATATCATAGGTTTTATCCTACTAATATTATAAAATGTGAACGTTTTACGAATATAATACGAACGAACTCTTTTACGCAAAAACTACTGAACAGAACTGGATGAAACATGGCACAGAGATAGATTATAGTCTGGAATAGCATATAGACTACTTTTTATCCTAGTAAATTTTATGGTTTCCGTGGAATAGTGTTTTAAGAAGATGGATATAGACAATTACGTCATCAACATAGAATAATTTATAGGAACATATCCAAACCACGCGGGCAAAGCTGCTGACGAAAAGCTAGTTCATAATAGTCATTGGCAATAAAACATGTACCAAATATAAACAATAGCTATGTATTTTTATTGGTTTTAAAACCGACCACTAGAAGAGGAGTAGTTGTCGTCGCTTTTGATGCTGGTCTCAGACGCAGGCGGCGTGTGCTTGGGCGCGGGCACCTTGCGCTTGAGCGGCGCCTCGTCATCCGAGTCGGACGTGAGGTCCACGGTGGCGCTGGCGGCGCGCGGCTGGCGCGCCTCGCCCACGCCGGCGCGCTTGCCGCCGCCCGACCCGCACGCGCTGCCGCTGTCCACGGGAATCACTTCTACATACGTACCAACACCATTTTTTAAGATTTATATTTTTTACAAAATATATACCATTATTACAAACAAGAGTAGATATTTGCAGCCCAAAGAAAAAAAATCATATTTCAAGACCACTTCAGTCACATCAAAATGTTTTATCCTGGTATTCTGATTGATATCAACTGACCTAGATCATCAGATATGAGTGTGACAGGTTCGGCAGTGGGCTGCTGTTGCTGCGGCGCGCGCGCGGCAGGAGCATGCGCCGACCAGTTACCGTCCGCGTGCAGCTGAATCTCATTGCAGTCACTCAACAGACGCGGCGACGTTAATACTTCTTGGAAGTACCTGGTGTAAATAAAAAAATATTGTCAAATTGCGAAGATTGGTTTACTAGAAATAGTCATAATTGCGAGAATACTCTTCCTCTTTGTGACAGAAAACTAGATACCAATAATTTACTGCTACAAAGGGAAAGATATCCTCCATCCAAGATACTCTTGGATGCTCTCTTCTATGTTCTTTAACACACACACTATGGGGTATCGTAGCTAAGACCCCCATGTCTAGATTTTCCGATGAAACATGTTGGTCTAGCGAGCAATTGCTGCTTTCATCATAAACCTTTGTGGGCCCCCATAATCACATAAAACCTAAATTTCGTCGTAATCGTTTAATGAGAAGCAAATAATGGATTTATTAGATATCAAATTGAAAAATATTACCCATCAACTACTAGGGAGTCATAGGGTGCGGGGCGGTCGCAGACGGGGCACAGCCAGGTGGGCTTGCGCTCGTTCATCTGCAGGAACAGCGAGGCGTCGAAGCACTGCAGGTGCGGACAGTTGCCGGGCCGGCACGGGCACGACATGCGCATCTTGCCCAGCGGACACATCAGCGACACGCGCAGCGATGTCGTCGCGATCTCACTGTCGTAGTCCTCCGACAACTTTTCTTTTACTGTTGAATAATACATTGTTTTAATGTATATTTGACGATGATGCTCTGTGCGTTTGTAACATTACATAATATATATTTGAATGTGTTTGAACTTTTTAAACTCTAGCTTCCACGAGCAAAGACATGTATACATTAACAAAAGTGCTAGAGGGATTATTTCATGAATGAACAATTTGCAACTTTGAGACAACACCAATTATTGGTTCCAATATTATTGGTTCGTAAATACTGTGTTCGTAATGTGGAATCGGACACACTTGTGCATGCTTGCTTTATTTTGTTGCTTGTGTCGCTTGTGTCCTTTTGTTTAAATTTAATTTATAGTCTTATATGGGTTAGAGAGCCATAGGAGCGATCCCGGAAACAGTTGTCCGGTTATTTCTCTTGTTAGTGTGCTTTTGTGAAGATTTAAGTTTAAAGTCAATTGTAAGAGTTAAAAGAATAGCAAAATGCTTTGTGTGCATCTTGCACGCAGATGTCTTCGTAATCGTTGCGTGGGAACACGGAAGGGTGTACGAAGATAAGTGGGGTTGAGGCCCAGGTAGCATTTAAGGACTTAGTTGTTAGTTTTAGGCTAACATTCAGAGACGACGCTCAGCGTAAAGTAAGGCTTCCGTGTGTCAAATTTGTATTACAATTTGACATACGGAAGCCTAAGTTCATGCTAAGTTTCTTCTCTGAATCTCAGCCTTAGAGTTAGTCTGTGTCGGGTATTAGTGTGTAAGTGTTAGTATTAGACGAGTATTTTAAGACGTGACTTAAGGCAAAACGAACCTCTTGTCAATTTAAGATGAATTAAAATGGGCATCTTTTGGGTAGGCGCGGTCCATCTTAGACCACATCTACACTTATCATCAGGTGAGATTGTGGTCAAGCGCAAACCCATCAACGATAAAAAAAAAGTTGCAGTTGTAATTATAATTGACCTGTGATTCCTCTTATAGAGATAAACACCATCCTATCTCTATACACTAATAGCATCGACTAAATTTACATATTTAGTAAATCCTCCGATGCTACAGTAATATCATAAAAGTTCTATTAGTAATTTAGGAGAAAATTGCTTTAGCACTTTTGTTAGTGTATACATGCTTTTGCTCATGACTGTACTACCTAGTAATAAAATATAAAAAATGATTCATTGTAAAAGCAATGTTGTGAAGAATTTAATATCTGTCTGATCATTTCATCCTATAAAATAGTTGTGACTTCATTTTATTGTGAAGCCATTGTATTCTTTACGTTTATTGATATTTGATATAAACAAGTTAATTTTATCTTGAATTGGATTTTACCTTACCTGTATTTCCGAGTTAATACACCGCAATAAATACCTTAATTTAATTTTAATAAAATGTAGATAACTTACTGAGCGACCTAGTGTAGTCGGGGTTCTTTGTGCCTTTGTTCTTGAGCCTCTGCAGCAGCTCTGCCGAGGTGAGCTTGCGGACCATGAACACGCTGAGCACATAGGCGCGCGTGAAGTCCGCCGCCCACGTCACTTGGATCGTGTTCGCGACTGTAGGGGACAATTTCACAAGCGACGATATGTTCACAGGCCGCGGTGGCCGCTTTGGTTCTGGTGTTGGCTTGTTTGTTGGTATTGGATTCTGTTAACAAGATAATCGATCTTTATGAAAAAAAAAAAAACAAATTGTTTATTGGCAGCAAAGTAACTATCAAAGGGCACAAGTGATGGTGAGCCACAAACTAAGCATAGCTTTTAGCTTGGAGCTACAGGAAAAAATAAAAATTCTGGGTAAGCTTTTAGAAATGGCCTATTAATTAATGTACTGTATTAAATTGAAAGGGTTTTGTGCAGACATCTTGGCTAGGCACATGTATGTGCGTATTAGGAAGGGTCCTACAGTTATTGGGGGCTATTGAGTTACTGTTCAAGATGTTTGCCTAGTCTTTTACTACCAGAGTCCCATTCCCATCACAACTGTATTCTCCAGCTTAGGCACACTCGATAGTTCGCCGATAGACGCGTAGACGAGTCTATTGCGGTTAATCGAGCTAATCCACATTACGAGCTGCTACTAAGAATTTCCTTATACAATGTATTATTAGTATTATATTAACATATGTGCAACACTGCAACATCTCTTGAAACTATGAGTACTGATAATAAACAATCAGATACGAAAAAATACCTAAAAGCTTGTTTTGACTGCTAGCACATCATGTTTGCTACTAGTAATAAAATTAGGAAACTTGTGCTTGATTTCATGATTCTAGAAATCTAGATACTGTCGCAACATAACGCCAGTGTTAGTTTTGCAACGCAGATTGGTATAGTTGTATTAATGTAGACATACTTACTGGTAGTGGACACATTTTGTTATTAACTTTGACATTAACACTAGGCGGGAAGTGATCCTCTTGTTCACACGAAGTTTCTAGAAGGCAAAACCTGAGCTGTGCCTGTGAACAATTCATTAAAAAATAAAATCATATTGTAAAAGATTAAAATAGTAGAATGGTTGCAATGGCAACTGCGGGCCTAGCCAAGTTGCATTTTGACATTCAAATCCACGAGAAACAAAATGTATGGGAATGACATTTGTAAACGTCAGATTTGTCGAAAGCTTATGTCATTTCCATACATTTTGTTTCTATTAGTTCGTCAATTCGAACGATAGATTGCAATTTGGCTAGGCTTGCTGGTATATCCATTTACAGAAAAAAAAAACGCAATTGTAGACATGCTAATATAGAGCTCTGAGCTATCATTTCAGAATGACTTCTGTGCCCAGCATTCGGACACTAAAAGGGTTGAGATGGTGATGATGATTATGATAAAGTATGGTATTTACCTGTATAACATAATCAAGTTTGTTGCTGGTTCCGATAATGTCTTTCCCAGATGCAATTTCGGTTGCCTGTTGTGGCGTGAGGTGGAACACATATGTACCTTCCTGCATGCGCCCTGCCTGCATCGGCATCATTGTGGAGGGTTTCATGAGCTCTGCTAGTACGTCGTAGAATGGTAACCTAGGGAAGATTGCAACTTTATAAACATCAGATAAGCTTGCAGTTTCTTAGTTGAGATAATAGACTGCCTTATTTTCTACAAGTATGGCTCGGGTTCTGCGCCATATTTCACAGATTAGATCAGTCAAACAATCTGTCTAAGTTATAACTACGCTGATCAACCGATTTGCAAAGTTAAGTTACGCTTGCCGCGGTCAGTCTGTGGATGGGGACCATTCTTAACCCCTCCGGACCCCTCTCCGGGACCCTCCGTGCCTCGGAAAGCACGTAAAGTAGACGGTCCCGGTTGTCATACGAACACTTACGACAATCGTCAGTGGTAGTTAGAAGCCCAAGCCTGCAACCAGTCTATCCTTCGAATATTGGTATTGCCCAGGAATCGGGTTGCGGAGATCTGATGGCAGTTGCTTTGTGTAAAATACTGATATTCAGCCAGCAGCTGGTTAGACTGGAAGCCAACCTAACATGGTTCGGAAAAAAGCTAGGAGGATAATGATTAGTCAAACCCAAACAACTGTTTGTACAGATTTGGGTGTTGTGTAAATGTTGGGCATTTATATGCACAAATTGTGTGAATGTGTGTGCTGGACTTCTTACTTCTTAAATTTAACGTCAGGGTGTACTGGGAAGGGCGTCAGCGGCGCGGTGGGCGACGGTGAAGGCATCGGCGCGAGCGTGGCGCCTGGCCCGCCGCCATACCCGTGGTACATACTGCTCGGGTATATAGGGTTTTGCCGTGACTGCAAACATAAAAGTTATTGGCGATTCGGACGCTTTGCTAGTAAACTGGCTGTAGAAAGCTACAGGGAGGTCTGAAAAATCATGGTGAGATCTTTTTCCATGTTTCTGATCGTTTAATGAATAACCTATTAACAATTTACTAAATTATCTGAATATGATTTTGTAACAGGGCTGTTTGTTATGGTATTGTGATACATCAATGGCCACCTACTACAACTTTAGAGGGTTTCAATGTCAGTTTTATATTACCGCGACAGGCATAGATTGAGAACGCGAGTCCTGTGTGTTGTAACCGCTGACTGCAGGGTGCTGGTACATGTTGCGTGAGCCGGGCAGCGCGGGCGCCAGGGGATCCTTTCCCTGCGACCCGCTACCCGGGCCCACGCCACCTGATGGTAGCGCTTGATTGTTCCTACAAAATTATGAATACTTACATTTTCCCTTCTAAGAAATTACTCCACACATTTATATTAGGGACAGAACATTACAAGAATAACATGCAACAAAAGACTGCACTGGACATTGGTATTGCTAAATATTTCCATTTATCAAAAGAACCAACACCCAAAGCCCCAAGACTCATGCTTCAAGTGTCTTCGACTCCATAGCCGATGTCTGCGGCAGCACATGGAAACAACAATGTTGACTGTGGGACAGCAGTGGGTGGTCATGCTAACAGCTATGCTTGAGGCAAACGCGACAAGAACGGAAACTTGCCTAGTTTGATTGTAGGGCCTTTGTGAGCGGTGACCATTCTCAGTGGTTTTGAGTCGCGATCTAAGTTCGGAAGACGTTCCATTTTCGGCGGGCGCACTGGTGGCCGCGCTTCCTACCCTCGCTGAAGATCGTGTTTTAACCATTGTTGACGAACGACCATCTCATGTCAACTGAAATTCACCAGTCCAAAAATGGACAAACTATCATAAATAAACTGTATAAAAGTGAAGAGATTTCTGGAAAATGTCTTCTGTGTTGTGAATGAAATGGCACCATGTGGATTCCTTATTTCTCTTACATAGCAAACTGGAAACTGACAGGGAAAGGGGCAACAACTACTGAACATCTGCAATTGAATAATTATCCATTTTAGTCATCAATGGTTAAAACATGTCTTACAGCTTTAATTTAACAACTAGATAAACCATAAAAGTACTTATACTAATATATTGTTTTAAAACAATTGTTGGACATCCTTAAGTTTATAATTTGTGATATTATTCCACTGCAGCTGTGAGGAGCAACGCTAAGGAGAGAAAAGTACATTAACAATTTGTTAACATGAAAGCCTATGGGTATTATGGAGACTGGAACTATCAGTAAGAGAAATAAGGAGTGTCCTGTTTATGAAATTTTCCAGAATATTGACAGCAAATATTATGAAATATTATAGAAAACAAAAAGGAAACAGGACCACTACAATTTGTCATAATTATTTAGTTAAAAATAATACATACTTAAAGATGCCCTAATATATCAATTACTAGAATATAGCTCAAGTAAGTGCTTGAATATTAAATCAAATTACATTGGAACACTGAGGTTATGCAGTAATATTTCTATTATAAATAAAACCTGTTGTAGTACTTCATTTATAACTGGTCGGTAACTCAGTAGAAAATATTTTCACTTATATTAGACACAATTTTGTCTAATAATTAAAGTTAATATGTAGGTATACAAATAAATAGATCATAAGCGTAGCTCAGGTATATATATAATATTTTAGTGCTTTTTGTTTGTTGGGCACTTTGTTTTTGGAAGAAATGCTGTTATGTTTATCAACAATAAACAAAACAAAATGTGTCTGGTTTCATCATAGTTGTAAAAGTAAAGTCTTAATTTTTATACTATATCAAGGGATTCAGTACCAGGATTGTAGTACCCGGTATCTAGGTAAGTACCTACATCTGAAAATCGATAAAGGCCTACGCGTACACTAACATTTATTGGTGCGGTATAAACACGTTTGGCTGTATTTCTAATACTTATGCAAATGAAGGCGTTACGCACAAACATTCTTATGATGCCTGAAATAAATATTTTTTGGGCGAAATCCCACGTTAGGAACGTACCTACCGAGGTTGGCATAAATAAAAAAAATACCGGCAAACCCAAACAGCAGAAATATCTAAGACAAACAATATTATTTACCAATTCGCATGGTCAATTTTAAAGTAATTTGGCTATTCAGTGAGGGCAATTTAATTAAATAAGTCCTCAAAGAAAACGTACACAACATTTTTAAACAATATGGTTGTCACCACCCCAAATCAAAGTTTACTTACCATGATATCGCGTTACCGTAGTCGTAATATCTGCTCATATTTAATCTAATTTATAAAAGTTACACTAGAATATAATTACAAATAAAAATAATAATTTACGTGTTTTTCACAAAACGCCATAAATTGACGCTTACTTCAACACGGCCGCCACGTTGACCATAGACTAAAATATGTTTTTTCTATCATGTGTATGAACCTTTATAAAAAAAACATCGGATTTTGCAAAATCTTTGAATTTTTAGGACCTAATGAAAAAAACTGTATTCAGTAATATTGTCTGGCAAATGACAACTTATAAAACGTAAACAACAAATATAAATTATAATATGCGACGCTGATGGGCTTAAACAAAAATATTGCAATTTATAAAGGTGAGTACACGATAGAGAAACCATTAACAAGTAAGACGTAATTTCCTTATCCTAATTTTGCGTGCTGTGCTAATATTATGTTCGGATACAATTTATAGACAGCGTAAATATAAGTAATTATTGTAATTAGATTAATTAATATATTTTCTTTCAAAAGTTTGTGAAACCTGTGAAATAAAATATACTTAAGGATGTACCTATTATCAAAATAATCATTTTTATGTTTTAATTTTTTAGAAAGTTATGAAGTTTAGTAAGCCTTCTTTAAAATTTAATATTTGATTACCAATGTTAATTTTAATTAAATAGAAAATATTTTAGATTTTTAGGGTTTCAAAACGAATTACGCAATGCGTTTGGAAACGAAAGGCAATATTTTATTTTTCACTAGTTTGACGACACTACGCATTGCACTTTTTAATTTTCATTCTCATGTTGTAGATACTTTTATCAAAACTGTTCCACTAAACATGGTTACATTACTTACATTAATTAAACATCGAGAATTTTAGAACAAAAACCGTTTATGTATCCGAACGTCAACTGTTCCGAAACCTTATTATTCACGTAAGCTGTAACACAAAAAGACATATTAAATAAAATTGTTATAAAAGGCTGACTTTTTAAGAAAAGTAGTTGAGATTAACTTGTACGTACGTATAAAATATAAATTATCAAGTTTATTTAGAAACCAGTTTTGTAAATATAAAACACTTTTTAAACTAAAGCACAATAAATGAGAAAAAGAATCTAGTTTTAAAACGCACACCAAGTAGAAACTTCTCGAAAGCCGATTATTTTTTATGTGGTGTTTCCGTTTCCTATTTGCTTTGGTTGGGCTACTTGTAATTTCAAGTATTTATCAGTATCGATGTAAAATATCGATAAACAGATTTCTATCGTTTGTTATCATAATCAGTGCGTAATTTCGTATCGTACAGTATCGTATTCTATTGAAAGAAGGAAACTTTGTAAGTGCTGGGAAAGAAAATGATGTATTGGAAAAAGCCTTTATACAGCAGCGGATTATGATAGTCTGGTTTAATGAGTATGAAATAACTTACTTCAGATTATTACAACGAAAACATATTTTTTTACCTTTAACATAATTTTTATTATGGTAGTAAACAACATACAGAGATAAAAAAAATCAGATGCAAAAAAGCAAACTGTAAAGTCAGTCATTTTATTTAAAATCGGCTTTGTTTTTTCCCTATTGAGAATTTGCAACAGAGGAAGAATAATTTTAATAATAGCCAATGTGAGATAATTTCATTCACCTTATCCTGCCTTGAACTTTTAACGTTCTTCCGATGACACTCAATACTGTCGTTATACAATTAGTTGATTATTCACAGTGAACTGTTCAGGCCCCAGGACCCGTTTACGCACCTTGAAAGAAGTTAATTGGCTGTGCGTAACATTCAAATTGTTGCATTGCACGAATGCACGTGAATATTTTAAGTTTTTTTATACTAGTTTTTGCAGATATTAGCAGTTCCCCGCGGAGTTACTCACGTTCATCTAGCTACTTTTTCCTAAACGCGTGGGAATATGAGCCCAAAGAGCCCGTTCAGCGGTTTGAGCGTGCGTTGATAGGTCAGTCGGTCACTCAGTCATCTTTTCTTTTTTTTTATATTAACAGATTCTCAGAAGTTACATGATGCACATTCGTAAAAGTAGGAACTTGTAGGAAGTGGTGTGTGCACGAACAGCCTCATCCTGAAGTGCTTTAGAGAGAGTAATTCCTTACGCAATAAAAGACCCTCAAATTCCTGGCACTTATGTACATTTTGTAGGGTAAGCATGGGAGGCTCTACGATTTATCTAGTTATAAAGTTTATCCACAGGTAAATGTATTTTGTGAGCACCACATAGACCATAGCGGAGAAGCCTGAATACCGCGTGAGACGAGACGGGCTCGGTGGACGTCGAGACGCGCGTGCACAGGACGGGTGGCGCCTTCAGGCCGGTCGGTCCACAGACGCTCGGCCAATGCTGCCGCCCGCGGCCACACACGTGATATCAAACCTCCTTCACTAAGTACTGATGACCACACTGTAGCCTCACCACCTTCTACTAGACTGGAGGCATGCTTGAGCCATGGACGATGTTCGTATACACGTTGCCAAGAATTGTAAGGTGCACCGTTGGTTTCTTCATACCACGCTCCATGCCCTGTATTTAAATCCCAAGCATCCTCGTGGGACATTACTGTTCGGATACCCCTGACGTATTTCTGAGACCAAGCAACGTTTCTAACTTGAAGACCTATATTTTGAATGTAATCTCTCATATCACCTTTAAAGCGTTCACTGAGATGGGACATCCAAAAAATTGTGAGATTTGGTAATCTTCCGGTTTGACCTTGGAGGTGCTTCAGCATAGTTCGCGTGAAGTGAAGCCAAAGGTCCATAGAGTTGTTGTTGTGAGTATGACGAAATTGCTCGTCCCAGCATTTTTCGGAAATTTCGTTTCCTCCGAGATGAAAAATGTCTTCAACACCAGTTAGCTGTATAATCTCACTAAACAGACGATCAAATAAGTCGTATACGCGTTGATTACGTGGGTTTAATTGTCCACAGGGTGGCTCGCTGCAGTATTCACTCCAGTTATCCACATCAAGGCAAAATACTAAGTCACCTAGTCCTGCAGCAGGTCCCCAGTTCCAAGCATAGCCTACATGCGCCGGAGAATCTATTTCCAAAAGCACCCGAATTCCCCTCAGCCTCGCCCTGCGTACAACTTTTCTCACATCATCAGGAGTATAAACGTCGCCAGGGGTGTGTGCGCCATAATTGGCAAATTCTGGGATACTGTTTGTGTGCAGCGGAAATGCTTGTGAGTCACTGATATGCCAATGAAATGTATTTAATTTAGAAGCAGCCATTGCGTCAATATTTAGCATCAATTCGTTAATAGGAAAGTAATTATGTGCAGTATCTACCAGCAAGCCTCGATATCGAAAGCGTGGTGCATCATCTATCCTTGCTGCTTCTAACATCAAAAGAGATCCCAAATACGAATCTACCCAAACAAGTTGTAAAAGCGTTTCTAATGCATGTCGAGCCCCACAATAAGAGCGAGCCGCAATATCTGCCATCAGTGCAACGGCTGTTCCTTCTACTGGTCGTACAGACAGACTGTAACTTTCATCAGTATCAATATGCATGCGTGGATCTCCGCTATCGTTGACGACTATACGAACAGATACACTTCGCCACTCTTCAAAACCTCTCGCTCCACTTTCTATCCGCAATAAGTCATCACGAAGAATTCCAAATGCATCCTGTAGATGTTCATGAACTATCCTCGATGGAGCTTGGACCATTTGCAGCTGAAACAGATCAGCGCGCACTGGCACCGCGCTGGTAGATAGGCTGACTGATCCGGTTGGTTGTGGCCAAATCTGCATTGACGAGCAGAGCATGTTGCATGTTTCCAGAGACTGCAACCTCGAAACGTGCGTTGCTTTCAATGGCAAACATTTCTCATTTATACATTCCCAATTCCATAACGGCAAGGTGTTTCTGCGAAAACAAGTATATAACTTCTTTAGATGTTCTATTAAAATCCACAACTAATATACCAACTACATAGTACATACCTACATCTGCGGGCACGGTAGTGCGCCCGCCAAGTTCAGCTAATAAAACAGTCAGTAGATAATGTGAAAGTAGCTTACTGCATGATAAAAGCTGCCTGGCAAACATTTGTTCTAAAAGCTAGTAGGCATAGTAGTAGTATTATATTGTCAGGTACACCTTGAAGAATAAGCCACATTTCTTCTTAATTTATGAATTTCTTTATAATAATCCATGAAACAATACGTGTAAACTTTTATAAAAACGAATAATTCTAGGTTAATAACTCTAGGTTTGACATTTTTACTAGTATCAAAAATCTCAAATCACCAAATGGTTGATTGACATCACACTTTTAATAAGAACTTTTTACATTAAGCTAACCATTTGACATAACTATCAGTCTTGAACTCTGGACAAGGCAAAAGCTCGATTACGTAAGGATTTTCTATTATTCTCCTGGTTCTGGATAACCATGTATGCATAATTATAACCAAGTCTTTACCATAGTTTGACTAATGATTTTATCTAAGTAGGTAATTCTTTGTATATAAACTCGACTCACGTGGTGAAAGCAAACACTGTATTTATAAGAAACGCACATTACTCGCTTCTTTGTAGAACAACTAGAGAATGTAGTACTTCTTTAGATAAATAACATATACCGAATTATCAGAGAAAATAATTGTTATCCAATTGGTTGTGTTAATACAAAGAAAAAAAAACGAACGGCTTTTTGTTGTTGCTGCTCTCTCAGTTTCAGTATGACCCGAAAAGGCGGCGATTTTTTTTGGAGATCATTTACTAGGTTTTAGCCGAAGATGCTGCCCTAAGTGTCATGGTTATTGAGATATGATTTTTTCAGTTTTCTTTGTTAGTCACCCGACATTTCACCTTTAGCTCGACTTTTTCGTTTTTAGGTATAGCAACACCAAAGAACTGTTATTTTCCTCAGCAATATCTGAAACGGTAGCACACGTGCTGCTTGAATGCACAGCAGGCGTCGCCCAGATACGGGAAGAAATCCTGGGATCACCATGATCCCTAGCCCGGACGGCCTACAGAACCCTAAATTTCATAAACAGGATATTTGGCGTATGGACCGATATAATTTTTGAGCTGGGTTGGGGAGGGGAGGGGGGGTGAATTGCTGGATTCTATCTCTATCATGGAAACCCACTTCTGTGAGTGGGTTTGGTTTCCGCGCACTTATCAAATCAAATCATTTTATCAATTTGTATAACTTAGTCCCAGTCCACTGTGTGTGTCCACAGCGGACTTCTGGGACAAATTGTATTGGTCCATGCGCCAAGCATCCTGTTTATGAAATTTTCATCAGAATGGTTCGTGTAAATAACACACTGCTGCTGCGTCGCTACTCCGCCAGTCCCCTTCCCTTAAACTTGGCTTGACACGCTACCGCGTGTCTCTGCCGCCTATCTAGTTAAGCAGAGGTGTACTAATACAGCCACAGTTCGCCGGTATGCTCAGGTCCCACGTAATGGGTTGAATGGAACCCAAGACTTTAAGCGTAGCAGCGGCGTATAATATCTATTTGTATAGGTAGACCACTAATATCTAACAAGAAACAACATCAGTAAACAAAAAAACTGCTTTATTATGAAAAGGCAAATGTTTAGAAATATCCATAGTTGTTTGGAGATGATTTCGAGAGCATGCGTATTTTAATTAGATAAGCACATAAGAATACACCCCAAAATACTGCGACGAACCCTATGATCATGATCAAAATGTCCTTGATTAAATGGACATGAAATACGCCGTAATAATAGGGGTATCTCAGGCATATATCCATTAAAGCCGGAAAGACCAGTGCTAGCATTGAAGTACATAGGTTTCCGACAAACGCCACAAAAGGTCCTTGGAACGGCACCAAGTAGCAGATTATAACTGAAATGTAGATAAAATGATAATTATTGTACGTTACACAGGTGCGGTAATATACAGACAAATCTGCGTTCTACGTCTCACATGAAAAAATTTAACCTGAGGTAAGGGTGGGAGAAAATGTACGATACTTAGGTCTGACTGATTCAGATTTATTAACAATTGGAAATAATATAAATGAGTTTTTAATTTAACGTACATCTCCAGTAGTATATGGGATCTTGCTTTTTGTCCTTTTTTCCAGTGCGGAAATTCCGCATGGGACGTTCTGAGCGCCTTCGCCTCCCTTGAACTATTGTGGGGGGTATGACTCGACTAATCCAGTAAATACTTATTGACTAATTTAGAAAATCACTGATAGTCACTGATTGCTTGATCCGGCTCGAAAGACCAAAAAGATATACGGTTGTGATCGTACGTCTTTTGCTGCTTGATAATGATAATTATTGATATTGAATAAAACTAATTATAGAATTTTCACTTGACGTGAACTGGACTTTAAGTAAATGAATGACAATTAATAGCATATCGATTTTGCTGAAAGCGCACCGTACAATTAGCGACTTCTACATTTTGAGTTCCGTCTTGCTCATACAAGGGACACCTGGGACACAGGTTCAAGTCCCCAGCTTGTAGAGTAGATTTATAAAAATCATTCACATCTTTTAACTTGCTAAAAAAACTACTAACTAAAAATCTAAAAACAAGCTCTGTGATGTTGGAAAATGTATTGCAGGCGGGACAAGCAAAGAAACAATTTTGTTTATGAACGAACAGCTTGTCCCGCCTGCAATACATTTTCCAACATCACAGAGCTTGTTTTTAGATTTTTAGTTAGTAGTTTTTACGCAGTCGGGTTTTTTGTTTCTTTTAATAATTGTATTTATTTCCTTCTTTTTAGTTTATAAATCATCATGAATCACTAGATAGATCCTAAATGATGATTTAAAATATAAATTGATACAACTAAAGATCATTTTCAAAATCAGTTCGCACATTAAAGCGTATAAAATCCGCCAAATTGATTTTTTTTTAATTTCATGTACCCAGTGACAGTCGTGCCATCAAGACGAATCTAATGAGGTGTCATTTATCTAATTCGGTTGAGCCGTTGAGTAGTTACGACCGGACATAGGAACGGACATACATACATACGCGTCAAACACATAACCCTCCTCCTTCGGCAGTCGGGTAAAAAGGCGCAAAACCTTGTTACGCCCAAGGGCCCCTGGGTCCTTAATCTGTCTTAATCTGTTGCATATTTCATGCTAAGATGATCAGTTATTTTAATGAAGGAACAAATCGCCTGGCGGGCAGGACTCGAAGCGTCTTCTGGTTAAATACACCAGACGTGATGACCTCTAAGCCACCGCGAGTCCTACTCGCGACGTCGAAATCTTCCTTCATATTCTAAATTTAGTCGATTTCTCCAGTCAATTTTTTCATTAATACCTATAATATAGGTAATTAAGTGGTACTTTTTATTATAAATAAATAGGTACTAACAAGACAACACGACGAACAAAGGTCTGCCGATTGTTTCAATCAAGTTTAATGTAGTGTCTGTTGGAGTGGACAACGGGTCGTGGTATTTAATAACTTCAACTATCGTTGCTATAGCTGGGTAGCACTGGAGGGGGTAGGCGAAAGCCACTGATAGTAAGTATAAGCCGATAGCTGCCATCGAAGTTCTAAAAAAAACAAAGGAACAACTTTACAAAGGCCGAAAATTGTTAGGATTCGCGAATTCTAAAAAACGAATTGTTACCTACTGTATTGGTATTTTGTATACAGTAGCTGTTAAATAAATACATTTTTATTTGTATATTTCACTTACGCTTCATCAAATGGCAAAGATCTAAGAATATTTTCTTCCATGGTCCCGAAGGCGTAGTACCCTAGAAGGCCGAATACGGCCGAGATGACGGTGGGCACAAGTATGCCTACGGAGATGACGCCGCATTTAGTTGTCATTTTCCTCGTGTTTTCTAGAGCTTTGTCCAGCGATAATATCTGCAATGTATAAAAACTTTTACTTATGTACGGTATGTAGGTAAGTATGCAAAGGTTTAAACACTATTTACAATGTAGCTTAGAAGGAGCGGCTCGAACAACGCTGATCAACCGATCTGCAAGGTTAAGCTACGCTTGTCGATGTCAGTCTGTGGATGGGTGACCATTAATATATCGAGACCCCTCCGTGCCTCGGAGAGCACGTAAAGCCGTCGGTCCCGGTTATCATACGAACACCTATAACAATCGTTAGTGATAGTAAGAAGCAGGCGCGGATCCAGCCTCAAATTTAGGTGGTGGGCATAGCCACCTGAAAATCGGCCAAGTGCTAGTCGGAGTACGGACTCGTTTTTCTCGGATCGTTTATACAGAGTAGTCTCGACCTTATTTATTTCTCAAGGCCCAAAAATCACAGAACAAGAATTCTCGACCAGGATTTCTCGAGATTCTTGAGAAAATTTGTTTTTTATTTATAAAACATTTTTTATTTAGCAAAATGTTTGCTTCGGTACTATAGGCGTTGGTTATTATGAGAGTCGATATTATACGCGTCGGTATTAGAGGTTTCGGTATTATAGGCGTCGACATTATAGGCGTCGGTACTAGAAGCGTTGGTCGGTATTTTTAGCGTCGATATTATACAGGCGTCGGTATAAAAGGCGTCACTATTATAGCCGTCAATCAGTGGCGTATTTTAAGATACTAGTGTCCCGGGCCTGTAGGGTTTGCCGTCCCATAACCCAAGAAAATTGGGGCCACCCACTTCGGACAGGTTAGGTTATATGGGTTACTACAATAATCAGAAGCCCAAAAAGCCTGACAACTAGTCTATCCTTCGAATATCGGTATTGACCAGAAATTGGGTTCCGGAGGTCTGGTAGCAGTCGCTTCGTGTTAAATACTGATATTCAGCCGCATCTGGTTAGACTGGAAGCTGGCCCCAACATGGTTGGGAAAAAGGCTAGGAAGAATGAACGGAGCAATTCACATTCGTCAAATGATGATCAAGTTCAATGATTTTATTTTAAGTTTTGTTAAATAGTCTTACCACACCAACGGCGCTCAGATTGAACAACAGCGAGCCGAAAGCAAACAGAACTGCCAATTCATCAGTAGTGTACTTGATAACCTCTCCGGCTGGGTCGTTAAATATGTGTTCAAAAACTAAACCAAGACCTATCAAATTAAAAAAATTACCTGTAAACAATCATATAATTTATGATTATTTTTTTAAAAGCTATATCTAGTCTTCATCTTTTATCTCTACATAAAAATAAGTACCTAAATAACTGTTCACAAAGCTGTTGTGAACACACATTTAAAATAACAATATAACAAATAACAATCTTTTGTTTTGGTGCCGATAGACGACCGAAATCATGGTCGATGGTATGCCACCTGGGTATCACGGTGGACTCGCCTTTCGTCTTATAGCCACGGGTATGGGATTCCACGCCTAAGACAACAGGGCTTCAAGTCTGCTAATTTAATAACATTTCATGAGTGTCTCAATAGTGTGTCGATAGAATAGTTTTACACATTTGGTAGTCTGCTCTTTATTTAAGACCAGTGGCGTTCCAGTGACTTTCCATTGAACTACCATTCAACTATTATAGACGGACAGACATAGCTTTTGTTAGCCCGGTTGTCAATAGTTTACGTCTGTAATGAATTATTATAAATCGAAATACGAAATAATAAATGAAATAAGAATACAGAAGACATTTTAGCGACACTCCACCGAACACTTGAATATTCAGCAGAATATCCAATGTGTCTAAATCTCAATAGAATCTCAGTAGTGAGTCGATGGAATGGTAATCGCAGAATTGGGGCCCAGTCGTGGGCCACTCTAAAGGGCAAGGCCTCGCATCCTCCGCGATGGTATGCGTACGCGGTGGACGTGGACTCCCCAAGTCAGCCGTCCAAAGACCATAAGCATTATAAAAAATCTAGTAGGTATTATATTAATCCTTATACTTAATTTATTGATTAAAATTTCATCACCGATCATTGCAACATAGCTGACAATCTTTAAGCTTTTCGCGAAAAACGCCATTAGCAAATATGGAAATAGTAGACACAAAAGAGCGGGTTGACTGCTCTGCCAGTCCATCATCTAAAAAATAAGATATTTTAAATGTTGGTAATCGCGCAGTCATAATAATAAATGAATAGCGCGGGCGTCATAATAGAAAGCGAATACGCAGTCATCGCGTGAATTACCAGTGCTCACGCTCAACACGCGAGTCGTGCGATCGCATCATTCGAACACTATTCGATTCGACATCAATTTCGGACGAATTAATTTCGCGGGAACTTGCGATAATAATCGTGCATTCGCGTTCTGTTAGGTAGGTACGACGCCTTTCATGAGGTGCGATGTGAAAAGGCGAAGACGTGCGATATACGCGGCAAGTAGGCAAGCTGATAAGCATGGTGTGCACTGTGTGCACAGTGCAGCCACGTGTACGCGAAACATTTTATGATTCATCATATGAGGCCATTTTATAGCTTTATAAAAATAACACCCTCCCTTTAGGTTGACTGAAGACATTGAAATAGTGATGAGTTTACGCCACACAAGCTCAACAGTTTACCTAGTATTTGCACTACGCTTTTAAAAAATGCCTACGGACATAAAATGATAGAAATTATAATTTTCTTACAATATGAAATTTCAAACTTTACCAAAAATTATTTCTTCATTCGTCCCACATGCAGTTTTTAAACAAAACAACTTAGGTACTTTTTATTGAAAAAAATACAACAGGTAAAGTAAACATTATAAAAAAAACAACTTTTACTGACATCCCGCAAACTGTCCGTTGTAAACGTAACGAACACTGTACATATTCCAAGCTGGCTCAAGATCATAAATGTGGCTATGATTTGTCTGTAAAGAATCACTAATAAATAAATAAAAAGTCAAAGGGCATAGATTAAGTCAAAGGGCATAGATTAATACCTATGTTATGTGTCAAGGGCTAAAACGGCCACTTTTAATAAATAAATCATCATAATATGAAACGCGAACATGTCACACGCTGCACATCTGTCTACCGAAATGTAATCTGCATTTTACTCCGACGATTACAATAAACGGTCGCAAATGGGCTGATCTCTCATTGTGTAGGGTGTCCGCTGTTTGTACGCGGACGTTAGCTTATATCCAAAATATTCAGCACGATGTGCAGCCGCATTAAGCGCTTCATATCATCAAATGTGGCCAATTTAGCCCCTGTACTATTCTTTAACAAATTCAGATTGTTAAACCATTTATTATGTAGCATTATGAATTTATCAATTTGTAACTAACTATGGGCACCAGACTTACTGGGAAGTAGTTCTACCTTATGTATTTTTTACACAAGTATGGACGGCTAGACGCACTTTAGTACACGTGAATCACGTGTTATCAGTTACTTTAACGGCGAGGAAAACAAATCATTGAGGGTCTATTTCATCACATCTGGATAGTCGCTAACCGCCAGATAAATTAATTACGAATTTATTTGCCAAGTAATTTAACAGGAACTTCAGGTGGTGAAACAAGCCCTAAGACTTTTGACGAAAACTTCCTATGATATCTGCCAGACAGTGGTGGACTAATCCCTCTTATTCTAACAAGGGGACCATAATATGTACACCAGTAGGTACTTAGGACAACATAAAACCTAGAGGTAGGTACTCACGGACCGTGTCTTCCTACGCAATGAAATACGGGTGGACCGTGGAGTACAGCTAAGCGGAAACCATATCGGTATGAAATGTAGGGTATTCTCAACTGCCGACTGATCTCATTCAGGGAATCTAACTGAAAACATTAAAATAAGTAGGTAGGTATTTTTACATTAATGGACATGGACCACCTCACATTTATACGGGGTGGCGATTTAATGTACTGCACTGCTTCAACCTATACTAGGTTGAAGTATTGTTGGTAACATATAACATATTAGACATTATTTATAATTTTTTCTTTATGCAATCCCGTCATATTACAAAATGTCTTACATTGACTTACGGGGCAGCCGTAATTAAACCTATACAGGATAGGTATGTAGCTATGTATACAGTATACATACTACTACACAGCAGTAACTGCTGTGTAGTAGTTGGGTAATAATTCAAAATAAAGTAGTATATAAGGGTTTTGTTTCACACATGGCTACACATTGTGGAGGGACGGGAAGTGTTGTCCCTCGCACCAAAGGGAGGATCCTCCGACCAGGCGGTGTTATACCTGGCGGGCCACTGCCCGACGGTTGATGTCGGGCGGTTGCATATATGCAAGTTGCACGGTAAACTTTATTTGCGCGATTCAGGACTTGTTGCTTCTTTCGTACAAGTTCTTATGTAGCTCGATAGATGTCGCTACAACATCATGCTGTCAATTCCTAATATAAGCTGATCTTCAATTGTCCAAAAAGTCCAATTGTCCAAAATTGTGATGAGAGGTCACTTTATATTGAATGTGACAAGCGTGTTGTGTAGCCGTGTGTACGTGAATCATATATGATTCATCAAAGTGACCATTATAACCTCCTTCGTCCCTTCACCATCTCTTGATAGCCGATAACGGCCGTAAAATTAAAAAAAATGAACAAAACTTGAACTTATTATTTAAGTAGGAAATAAAACAGGCAGTAAATCTTATGATTATTGGAACAAAAATGTACGGATGCATACCAGCATAAAGTGTGTGTAAATAATAAGTACTCCCGTTGAAATAGTTAAGATTGGCCCGAGAATGATGCCAGTCTGACTAATGACGAGGGGCATCCCGAGCATGCCAGCGCCGCACGCGCTTCGCAGGAGGTTGAAGTACGCCATCCACAGCCTGCATGGGACAAAGTAGGCCGCTGTAAACACAATTTGGCAAAATGGGGGATTATTGATCCGTCGATCATCCAGCGCGAGTGTGGGGCCCCAGACCAGGACATGTGTCACATAGTCGAGTGCCTGAAGTGTCCATGCACCTGCACATTCGAGGACTTGATAAACGCAACGGGGTGGCCTCCTACTGGGCTCAAACTCTATAAATAATACAATTTACCATTGACACCAAAAGAAGAAGAAGATGGGACAAAAGATTTTTTATGACAGTAGTGTAGTGGATATTAAATAACATACCATCAAGCCTGTATTCCACGAAGTGTTGGGCAGAGGAGAACTGATGTACGCCCACAGATTGTCAGTAGTAGGTATGTTAAATAGGGTGAATACATACTCAAACAAGAACTATCAACTATAGTAAACTGGTAACGTACTTAATTGGTTGCAATGGGTTCCTGTGATCCTTAGGATCATAAAACTGATCCGGTCTCATAGAGGGTAGCCGCGTCCTCCTAACGTCAATGATGGATCCGGAATCGTGCGGGTGGAACGTCAACTTGCTGATCGGACTTTCGAACGCTGCCCTGTAATTCAAATTCAATTCTATAGACCATATAAATACTTATTGAGTTGCACGGTTCCTAAAATTGGGTCATAAGGAGAAGAGCTGGCAAAAACTCCGCAGAAAGGAAAAATAGCCCGCGCATGTGGCCCTTGAGCCCGCATTGCATGCTGCAGATAATGTAGGTAACTGTGTACCTATGTTTAAAAATACATGCAAATGGTCTATGAACATCATCATAATGAGAGGATGGGTAAAGTCATCCCCACTTGGAAGGAACATAGCTTCACGCCTGTTTCCCATAGGGGTAGGCAGAGACTAGATTTCCACTTGCTACGATGCTGGCACACCACTTTCGCTTCGTCTATGTTCATTAACCTCTCCATGCATGCTCGTCGGTTTAGGGTGCTCTTAATGTAAACGTGAGAGGAAACCTTTTAAAAAGGTGTTTCTCGTGGGAAGATAACATTCTATTTCTTGGTATACCTACATAAAAGATGATTTAAAATAGTACATACATTTTAGAAACTCCTTAGGCTCCTTCGTTTTTTCGGAAATTAACATACAATTTTCTTCATTACAGCGAAAACCTTACCTACCTATATTCATTATTCTACAATAAAATAAATAATGACGTAAAGTTATCCATCAAAATCTCCAGCAGTCCTAGCACAGATAGATTATCTAGTATAACCAAAGAGATCTGAACTTGTCCACGCAGGCATATTGGGTCACGATCCTCGACCGGTAAGGACCATTCTACATAGATGACCAGTACTTAGCGGATATGAGACATACATGTCTGAGATGTGTGCGTTCGCGCAGCGGAATGTTGTTGAATTTAAAGATTTTAATTATGCAGATATTTAGTGTATGACGTCGTATAATTGTGTATGGTAAAAAAAAATTGTGCACGCAGCCATTGTTGAGAAATTAACCAAAAACTGATTCCGCTGGGCGAACGTTGTCCTGGCGGAACTCTTTTTAATCCATAGACTTTAGAACAAAAAAGATGTGTCAAAAAATTAGTGTGTATTTGTGTGTAATTGTGTATGTATGAATAAAATTAGTGCATGCATAAACTTCGGAGAAATTCAAGTTTCCGCTACGCGAACGTTTGGCCATTAGCTAGTTTTCATATAAAGCGCTTACATAGAGAGCTGTAGATTTTTACATACATTGTTTTGAATTTGTGTGTATTTGTTTAAAAAACAGATTTAGAAAAAAACGTAGGGCTTAAAAGATAAAAATATAAACGTAAAATACGCTGATTAGGTCTTAGTTCTTAAAGTATGCACTTTGGGGTCTAGATTTTCACGTTTATACAAACCTTGTAAGTGTCTGCAACATGTTGCCAAGTATCAATGATGTTCCGTTAGTAATTAAAGAGTTATAAGACAATTTACCATGAATAGATCACTGTTTACAAAGCAGTCAAATATCACGACGTTCTAAGGGAATTGCATGGTAAAATGTATGCCAATAATTAGTGTATTCATTAAACTATTCACATGCAAAATTTCATGTCATTAAATTCAGTAATTAAAGAAAAACAATTATAATACTGACGAAGCATCGAAAACGTACATAACCCGACCAAGTTCAGATGGCTACAAAAAAGCGGCCGTGCAATATATTTAGGTAACATCCCAAAATTTACAGTATAATACCGGTATTGAATTGGTACAGGTGATAACACAATTGTTGTTTCGATATAATTTATAGGTCATTTATTTTTGTACACCTACTTTTTTAAATGTATTTGACTATGACAGAAAGTAGGTACTATTAACGTAGGTACTTTATTTAAGTAGGTATGCGCTTGAGACTTGAGATATAATCTAGATATATTATTTAAGACAAAAATAATACAACTAATTTCTATTAAAGATTTCACGGATCAGGATTCTAACTATAGACCCCATAGGGAAATTACCACATGTAAGTACTACTGTTTCGGTAAATATTTATCATATTGTAGCTTATTACAGCATTTTTATTGTAGATAGTGGCGTTATTATTAAAAAAATATTTTTAATTCAAGAAATGGAATTGTTTTCTTTTTTCTTAACGATTGTGTACGCAACTGTACCATATTAATAAATACTATACTGGAAGTTTAAGAACGTTTCTTAGATATATGGCACGGCCGCTTTTTTGTAGCCATCTGAACTTGGTCGGGTTATGTACGTTTTCGATGCTTCGTCAGTATTATAATTGTTTTTCTTTAATTACTGAATTTAATGACATGAAATTTTGCATGTGAATAGTTTAATGAATACACTAATTATTGGCATACATTTTACCATGCAATTCCCTTAGAACGTCGTGATATTTGACTGCTTTGTAAACAGTGATCTATTCATGGTAAATTGTCCTATAACTCTTTAATTACTAACGGAACATCATTGATACTTGGCAACATGTTGCAGACACTTACAAGGTTTGTATAAACGTGAAAATCTAGACCCCAAAGTGTATACTTTAAGAACTAAGACCTAATCAGCGTATTTTACGTTTATATTTTTATCTTTTAAGCCCTACGTTTTTTTCTAAATCTGTTTTTTAAACAAATACACACAAATTCAAAACAATGTATGTAAAAATCTACAGCTCTCTATGTAAGCGCTTTATATGAAAACTAGCTAATGGCCAAACGTTCGCGTAGCGGAAACTTGAATTTCTCCGAAGTTTATGCATGCACTAATTTTATTCATACATACACAATTACACACAAATACACACTAATTTTTTGACACATCTTTTTTGTTCTAAAGTCTATGGATTAAAAAGAGTTCCGCCAGGACAACGTTCGCCCAGCGGAATCAGTTTTTGGTGAATTTCTCAACAATGGCTGCGTGCACAATTTTTTTTTTACCATACACAATTATAAGACGTCATACACTAAATATCTGCATAATTAAAATCTTTAAATTCAACAACATTCCGCTGCGCGAACGCACACGTCTGAGATATACCTACCTAATACTGTAAAGATCTCTGCAAAATGATCACGTAACCTTGAAAAAAAAAAGCAGTGATTGCCTAGGGGTATGACCACTGGACTGCCTAGTCAAAGGTCTCGAGTTCGAATCCAAGGCACACCTCTCTGACTTTTCGAAATCATGTGCGTAATTATTATCACTCGCTTTACGGTGAAGGAAACCTGCGTGCCTGAGAGTGCGGCATGTGAAGTCTGCTAACCCGCATTAGGCTAGCATGGTGGACTATAGCCTAATCCCTCTGACTCTGTCTGAGAGGAGACCCGCGGCCCAGCAGTAGGACAGTATGTGGGTTGATGATGATGACGTTACCGTGCATCAAACCCTGCAGACACCTAGATTACCATATACCTGTACGTTTAGGGCAAATTGTGAGTTCATTTCGTTGCTGGTTACACCTATAGGCACCTAACCAATGATGCCCCATGGGAAATGTGTCACCATTTTCTTTCTATAACCTTTTTTTTTATTTATTGAAGAGAAAAATAAATTCATCCATATCCTTTCACTTGTCTTCGTTCAGCGCTTCCAACAATTGTCTAGCTCAAATAGCTGTCTTGTTTTAGGCAAATCTAGACATAATCTCGTAGCCCCATCGGCTTTAGTTTATAGAAACCGTTGTTTGATAATACATAATTAGATAAAACAAACATTCCTTTTAAGTATATGCGATTTAATTAACATAATTAAAATTAATGTACGTATTAAATAAAATAAAAAATACAACATAAAACGTATCAAAAATATCCTTGGCTGTTCGGTGAAGCTCTAGACAGAATACGTACATAGATAATATAGCCACACAATACTACACCAAAGACCCAATCCATGAACCCAACGAATATGATGATGACGTTCTTGATTAGGATAAAATCATAGGCCCCCCAATCGTCGGGGTACCTCAGGCAGGTGTCCATTAGGGCGGGAAACACTAGCGACATCAAGGAAGTGCAAAGATTTCCCACAAATGCCACGACTGGTGCTTGGAACGGCACTAAGTAGCAAATAAGAACTGAAATTTCCATAACGTTATTAAATTAATATAATATTAACTAAATAAGGCCTGTTTCACCATGTCTGGATATTTAATGGGTATAGTAACGGGTTAGTTCCCGTTAAATTACTTGGTAGATAAAAACCGGGAGGTGGCAAAATTAAAAAGGCCCTTAATGTTTAAATTGAGCCCTGATGATGAAAAGTAGGCAACTAGTGGATTTTCATACGAATCAATCAATAAACCAATTATATAAGTTAATATTCGGTGTCAATCTGAAAAGGCGTGTGTAGGTACTGGAGATCATTAGCAATTTTATGATGCCACTTCTAATCGGTCGGTCAGGTCGGGCATAGCTAGTTATCAGGTTTTTCTCGAACTGGTGAAATTTCGAGTAGAAGCCGGAGTCTTGGTTTGTACCCGTTTGATGGCTATGGGCTCGGCCCCTATTACATAGGACCTATCTCCTACCTAAACATACCGAATAAGGCGCGATAATAGCTGTAATTACAAACGATCGTATAGATACTCACAAGTCAACAAGACAAATATGGGGCGGCCATATGTTTCTAGCCTCTGTAAAGTCTTCGCGTCCGGCGTGGAGACGGGGTCGTGGTACTTGATCACTTCTATGACCACGGCTATGCCAGGGTAGCATTGGATCGGGTACGCGAAGGTTACAGACACGAGATAGACGGAGAGTATCGTCAACGAAGTCCTACAAATAAAACAGTTTTTGTAAAGGCATTGTAACCACAGAATCACGTTACACATTAAATTTATCCTTACTAATAATACAAATGCGAAAGTACCTAACTCTGTCTGTCTGTCGCACTTTCACGCCAAAACTACTGAACCGATTTAAATGAAATTTGGTACAGAGATAGTCTAGAGCCTGAGAAAGGACACGGAAGCTACTTTTAATGGGAAAAAGGGCTGTAAGGGGTTTAAATGGGGAATATAAGTTATAAGAAACACCCACACCAAGTGGGTGAAGACGCTGGCGGAAAGCTAAGTAGTATGCTATAGCGGACCTCATAGTAGTATGGGCTTTGCGCACAATGTGATATTCAGGAGTTAGGACCGCATTTAGAAAATATTCGTTGAAAACTGCTGAAACCCTTACTAATTACCCTAAGTTGTAGCTTACGGTTCATCGAGGGGCAGTACTCTGAGGACATTTTCTTCCATAGTTCCAAAGGACCAGTATCCCAGCGTGCCGACTGCCATAACTACGAATGTGGGCAGCATCATGCCTATAGTGATCACGCCAAACGTTTTCCTCATTATTCTCGCCTCCTTCAAACACTTGTCCAAGGACAATATCTAGAATAAGTTTAAAGAATATTTTTTATTGTGCACCATATAAAGAAGCAATTTGCAAGAAGGTACATTGAAACTAAGGGTACAATGGCGGTCTCGATATCTACCAGATAACCTTTGGATGGACAGGGTAAACTTGAAAAATATATTGTAAAATATTTGTGGGGGTATGCCCGACACAAAATGGAACAATTTCAAGTTACGGTAAGTACCTGTATCTCTTGTCCACCTACATTTTTAGCTCCGCCCTTGTAGGCAATATTCCCAAGAGGAACGAAATCGTATAACCACTGCGCTTTTGAAGTCGATAGATTTTAACAGGTCCTTAGAAGGAACGTTCTTCTTAGATCCTATTTCAATAAATTGCAAATCTTACCACACCGACTGCACTGAGATTACATAAGAAGGCTCCAACAGCGAATAGTAATGCCATAAGATCTGTCGTACCATATTTGTAAACCTTGGCGGGGTCGCTTGTTGTTTGATAGAAAACTAATCCCAACCCTATTAAATTCAGGAAAGTACCTGTAAAGAACTTATTTATAAAAGTATGAAGCATCGCTTATAGATGCTGAGATTTGCTGCAGCAACTCTAAATTTATCTTTATTGAACTTGAAAATAGTTCTTAAAACTTCAGTGGACCTAATTTCTCCACTTATGCAATATTACTGTGGCATATTATATCAACTTTACGTAAATATAAAAAAATCACCAAATAAGGAAATATAACTGATGATCGATAAGGATTTCATAAAATGCTCCAAAAGTAGATAAGGTAAAAGCATTGCCAAGAGAGCCGTGTTGTTACTTTGCCAGTCCATGAGCTGGAAAAGAAAGAAAATGTTGTCCGGATTATTTTTGTGATGTCGCCGATGAGTGAAAATCTCAGTGTAAAGTAAAAATTGACAATTGGAAGAAAATCAGTCTCCGGAATGATGTTCTATACCTAAATATTATAGGGGCCATTATTATAATATTGTTGCGATGTGGAACTTCCACAAACTATCACTAATCTCAGTAACTACTTAGGTACCTAGAGTAAAATTTTACAAGCGGAAAAAACTGGCTGCTAAAGAAATCGCTCAAAACTGGCATGATACTGGCGTATCATGGGTGCCCTTTTGGTATTTTCTACGTCTGTGGTCTTTTCATAAAACTTAATTCACTATATGGAGGTAGTAGGTACACCAAATAGACACCCAGACCCGGAACAAGACAGGTTACTTATACAAATACCATACGTTCCGTGCGGAAATCGAACCCACAACTTGGCACAGAATCCACTATTTGCCGTGCCGCCTTAATATAAGAATTAGAGGGCTTTTTCCACTTTTCATCAAAGATTTAAGTAGGTATAAAAAATAGTATGAATTAATAAATAATCAACTGACATCTCGCAAACTATCCGAGGACAATATAACAGCAATTGTGCATACTCCAAGCTGACTCAAAAACATAAATATTGCTATAATTTGTCTGAAAAAGAAATCGTGATCATTTTAGTAGTTATACCTACTTACTCGGTCTCATCAGTCAGAGACCCCTCCGTGCCTCGGAGAGCACGTACGTACGCCGTCGGTACCGGTTGTCATACGAACACCTATGTCAAGCGTTTGTGGTAGTCAGAAGCCCAAAAATCCTGACAACCGGTCTATCCTTTAAATATCGGTATTGCCCGAGGTCTGATGGCAGTCGCTTCGCGTAATATACTGATATTCAGCCGCATCTGGTTAGACTGAAAGCCGACCCCAACATGTTTGGGAAAAGGCTAGGAGGATAATGGAATGACCTGATGATGGATGTAGGTAAGACCACAGATTAAATACCTAATTTGTTATACTCATACTTACGGACCATGCTTCCCAACGCCTCGGAGGAATGGTGGGCCGTGTAATAAAGCTAGGCGGAACCCGTATCGATACGATATGTAGGGTATTTTCAACTGCCGAGCAATCTCAGTCAGACTGTTTAGCTGGAAAACAAACAACTTTTCACTAGTGGTGCGCGACTGAGTGTGTTATTGGGCTTTTGCAAGATTCCAGTATCAGCTCGGGGTTTGAATTTGTGTCCGATTAGAGGCAATTGGCTCGCCATCATAAGTGGTGCAATTGGTGCCAGTGCACCACTGCCTTTTTTATTGCCTACAGTGTCAGACGAGCTGATAGCCCACCTGATGGTAAGTGGTAACTACCGCCCATGGCCCAGCAACCTCGGGGACAGAGCTGAGCCGCCGCTATGTAGGTTAGAAGGCTCTTTTTGGGCCTCGTTTGAAGAAGAACATGTCACAGCACACGCGGAACACCGCAGCATGTAGTTCATACCAGAGCTTGATTAGTACGGGGTAGGAATGATCTTTGGAAACGGACTTTGCTGGATGACATCGGTTTCAGGTAATACAGGTCTACTGTGGTGTCGTGGTGCGGTGGTAAAACGGTGAAGATGGCACCAGTTCAAACAGTTATACCTATGGTATTTCATAAACTATATGTAGCAAATATAAGTACAATGCCTAAAGAAATAAAAGTATTCAGAAGATGATTAAAAGTTTCGTACCAACAATATGTGTGTATGAACTAATAGCAATCCATAGCCTATGGCCAGGAATGGCCCTAGGATAATGCCGGCTTGACTTATAGCGAGAGGAATTATCAGAACGCCAGGTCCGAGCAACGTCCGCAGCATATTGAAATAAGCCATCCAGGGCCTGTAATTTTTTTTAATAGAGATTACAGAGATATACGGCCATTTATATTATTTAATTATATTACATTACGAAGCCCTCATCTATAAGACTGCTAAGCACTTACCTATAAGATTATATCCACTATACTAGCACCAGAAATTAAAGTCAGATTACCGTTTAAAGTTTAAAAAAAACACGTTTCTACCCACTTAATTGGAGTCTGGGGTTCCCTGTGATCCAGGGGATCATAGTCGTCAATTGAAGGTCTTCTAATAGGTAGGCGAGTTCTTCTGATGTCGATAGGTTCATCGAAATCATGCGGCTTATAATGCAATCTGCTTACTCTCTCAAAGGTCGACCTGCAACGGTAATACATAAAAGCAAAACCGAATACACATAAACATTTTATGTAAAAAACAAAACATTAACATTTTAAGTTTACTGAAGGAATATCCCTAAATATAAAAACAATAAAAATAAAAATGTAATTTACAAAATTACAATATTGACATGACCATGAGGCACAGAATACTTTTATATTGCCATGAGGCACAGATTACGAGACTAAATTTATGAATACGAAGGTCGCCACAGAGTTCCATTCATCCTACCATGAAATATTCGAAACAGCCCGCCAAAATGTGATCGTGGATTGTGTTTCTCTGCCCTATAAAAGTTGTATCTTGTAACTCGATTGATATGCTTAACTTAATAACTTATTTTATTCCTACTTATAGTTTTGCTATTTGCTAATAACTAAATACTTAACTTCTTTGATAATTTGATTTTATTGATTATAATTATAGGTAATGTAATAATATTATGACAATGTTTTATCGCGGTACAATAGATATAGCGAACTTTGTAAAAGCCTAAGGTTGTTGACACTTGACTTTGACAGCCCTACTCTATCTTGTCTATTATTAAAAATGACAAAAACCGCTAGAGATTGATAAAAGGTGTAATTCGTGTATTTCGTTAATCCTTTCATGATCTTTTATTTTATATCTTTTAACACTAGTTTTGAGTATGATGTCTACTACAGAAGGAGAGTTGGATGTTGAAGTTTCTCATGGACTGGAAGAAGGCGAGGTTAGAACAAACTTTACTTGTATTTCTTAAAGGCATTTTTTCGTAATAACTTTGTATTCTTACAGTGATGGCTTGCTATATTTGACTTATACATTCTTCTTTAAATATAATTAGGGGCCAACGACCTTCAAGTCACTGTGCGAAATAAATATTACGAGAAAATTCGATAAACGACACAAGGGCGTACGCGTACGAACTAGATATTTTATTGCGTTGCAGTTGGAAGATTCAGATGTGGAAGAGGGCACGTACATCCCCCTGGCGCGACCGGAGACGTTTAATCCTCCGTCGTTAGTGAACATGCAGATTCAGGACGAGCAGAGTGACGAGGCGTCGGCGCAGGAGTCGTCCGGCTCGGAGTCAGATGACGAGCCGCGGCGTCGCGCCAAGCGCACTAAGGTGAGGCCGCGTCGGCCACACCAACAACCTGATAAGAAGGACAAGTACAACATTTGGTGTAAAGCTTTACAGGTAAATGCATTACTAAATTCAATAAATACAAGGTGGTGATTCTGAGAACTGTATCTGTAGATTCTACATACTTTTCCACAGATTCCACACAGACAGACTTCAATTCATATATTATCCACTGGGGTTTACACTAAAACAACTGTTGTTATGTAATTATTGTATATAACTGTATTTTCAATATTACAGGAGGACTTGTTGACAGAGGACATGGTCAGCTGTGATGTATCAAAGAAGAGCAGATATGGCGTTGAATCTTATGATTATACTATTAAGTATAGATTAGATGATAACTATATATCTAAGAAGGTTTTTACAAATAATGATGATTATAATGATAGTGAACGAGTATCTAATAAGAGGAGACATGTGGACAGGTCTAATGTGAAGCTGAGGCTGGGGAAACGAGTAAATAGTCACAATCGTAATGACAAACTGAAGCCAAGGTTCCTTCAAGACCTGATAGTGAATGCTGATGATCCAGTAGAAAATGTAGCAAATGATATAGCTGAAAAGCTTTCAGAAGATAAAAAGGACTTAGTAGGTATGTATTTATTTTGTTTTTTTTTTATACCTAACTAGCTTCCCGCCAGCAGCTTCGCCCGGCTGGTCGCATCAAAATCCGTTACGTAGATTTAAAGATCTAAGCATACATAGGGACAGACAGACGGCGGAAGCGACTTTCTTTTATACTATGTAGTGATAAATCGCATTAGTGCAGCAGTGGACATCAGTAGGCTGAAGTGATGATGATGATGAAAAATAAAAATAATTACTGTTCCACTGTTGCACAAGGGCCTCCTGCCAGCTAAAGAAAATCCTTGGTTTAGGATAGTAGAATTCACTTTATATATTTTATACATATACAACATGTCTTGTTACTGTTTTCCAGGTCGTATCGTAGAAGTTATCGGTGCTAGCAAAGCTATAGAAATATACAATGAGACACAAAGAGTTGAAGCAGAAGGTGGCATGCTTGTCATGGTATGTACAACAGTCTAATAATATAAAGTCTAAACTTTATCATTCTCCACTTAGTATAAGATTCCAAGTTTCATTACTAACCAAACCAAACCATTCCTCATAACTTATGTTTGCCTAGTACATGCATTAAATTCAGTTCTAGATATCAATAGTCTGACCATAAGTCAGTTTTAATCAGGGATCAATCAAAGATATTGGTCACAATGTGGCCAAGTTCTCAGGACATTCTTCAAAACTGTTTTTATTAATAAATTGGCCCTAAAACAAAGGAGGTCATCAAAAGCCCATAAAACTCAGCCCAAATTGTACTGGCGGTACAAGTCAGCTGTCAAGTTGATGGTTTTTACCATGAAATCACGATGAAACTGATAATAATCTGCCGTAATGGCGTGCGAGTGACATTCCGAAAGTGACACTGACAGTTTTTAACCCCCGACTCAAAAACGACGGGGTGTTACAAGTTTGACGTGTCTGTGTGTGTGTGTGTGTGTGTGTGTGTGTGTGTGTGTGTGTGTGTGTGTGTGTGTGTGTGTGTGTGTGTGTGTGTCAGTGTCTGTGTCTGTGTCTGTGTGTCTGTGTGTCTGTGTGTCTGTGTGTCTGTGTGTCTGTGTGTCTGTGTGTCTGTGTGTCTGTGTGTCTGTGTGTCTGTGTGTCTGTGTGTCTGTGTGTCTGTGTGTCTGTGTGTCTGTGTGTCTGTGTGTGTGTGTGTGTGTGTGTGTGTGTGTGTGTGTGTGTGTGTGTGTGTGTGTGTGTGTGTGTGTGTGTGTGTGTGTGTGTGTGTGTGTTAGAGGTGTGCGCCGATTTAATTTTCGTCGGCGGCGGCGTGATGGCAAAATTTTGCCGGCGGCGGCGGCGTAACCGGCGTGAAATCGGCGTCAGTACTTTTGATTTAGACTTGACAACATACGACCAAAAGAGGTCGTATGTTGTCTGCATCCAACGACTCCCAGCGACCTTTACCAGGTCTCTGGTCTATCTCGTTGGAGGCCGTCCCATGTTGCGCTTTCCGGCGCGTGGTCTCCATTCCAGAATCATTCTGCCCCAGCAGCCATCAGTTCTACGAGTTATGTGCCCCACCCACTGCAACTTCAATTTGCTAATCCTTTCGGCTATACCGGTCATTTGGTTCTTCTACGGATCTCCTCATTTCTGATTTGGTAGCGTAGAGAAATACCAAGCATAGCTCGGTGAGTGACCACGTGTCTGTGCCATATGGTCATCACTGGTAACAGACACTGGTTAAAGACTTTTGTCTTAAGGCATTGTGGTATAGTTGACGAAAAGACGTTGCGGAGTTCGCGAAACTCCGCAACGTCTTTTCGCTGCCCAGCCGAGTCGGATTCGAAGTGACCTCTTTCTCGAAATTGGACCTGCCTAGCTGGACGGTTTGTCCTAGATAGACATACTCGTCAACAACTTCGAGAGCAGAGTCCCTAACGGAAATTGGGATGGCCACGACATGAGCGTTTGACATAACTTTCGTCTTGCTCATGTTCTTTTAAGGCCCACCTGCTTGAAAACTGTTGAGGTCATTGAGCATTGTGCTGAGCTCATGAAGCGATTTTGCGATATCGATATCATCGGTAAATTGAAGATCCGCCAAATCCTTTCCACTTCAGTAACTTGAAGGCATCTTCCATTGCGGTGGTGAATAGTTTCGGGGATATGACATCTTCCTGGCTAACACCCTTTTGCAATGGAATTTCCCCCGTACACTGTTCGTGTACTCGGACCGATATTATGGCGTTTTTGTATAAGCACTTAACGCTTCAAACTGTGGTTGGAGATATCTCCCCCGCCTACTTATTACCTACCACCAAGCGAGCACCTCTCCCCAGGATGTAACCTTCCTTGGCACATTTGGAAGTCACTAAACCGACTCCGAACCCAAGTCGGGAGGTGTGATTCAAATCTGGTGAAGTGGGGACGTGACGATGACGTCTTTTCGTCAACTATGCCACAATGCCTCTAGACAAAAGTCTTTAACCAGTGTGTATTACCAGTGATGACATATGGCACAGAGACGTGGTCGCTTACTATGGGCCTCATAAGAAAGCTCAAGGTTACTCAGCGAGCTATGGAAAGAGCTATGCTTGGTATTTCTCTACGCGATCCAATCAGAAATGAGGAAATCCGTAGAAAAACCAAAGTTGCCGGACAGCTCAAAGGATAAGCAAACTGAAGTGGCAGTAGGCGGGGCACATAGCTTGTAGAACTGATGGCCGCTGGGGCAGAAAGGTTCTCGAGTGGAAACCACGCACCGGAAAGCGCAGCGTAGGACGGCCTCCAACGAGATGAACGGATGTATGTATCTTTATTAAAACTTTCAAAAATTACAAAGTTATGCAAAGCCCCACAAAACCGTCTTTACAGTTTGTCTAATAAAAGTCGCTGGAAGTCGTTGAACGTAGGTGGCATAAACCTAGTCCTTGTGGAAGTCTATGGGGGAGGCCTTTGTTCAGCAGTGGACCTCTGTAGACTGATATGATCATGATGATGAAATGGGGGTATCTCGATGCGACGGCTGTAGGGTGTGGTTGTGGAACTGTGCCGCAAACAATGGTGAACATCCTATCCTGTCCTTTGTGCCCCACAACATGCAATCAAAGGCACCTCTGCGTAGCAACTGACGATAGTGTTACCAAATTTAATTTTAAAACGTCGTACCTTCGACACGAAGAAGAAGAACGCTTCGATATACTATTCCGATAGTCCACAAATGCTAAGCAAAGTGGCTGATTACACTCCTCGGCCTTCTGTAAATATGCCGAAGCGTATGGAAGTGGTCTATGGTGGGCCTTTTCGGAAACCGGCTTGTTCCGAAGGCTCGAAGTCATCAAACCTGCGCTCGAGACGGATCGTGATGACCCTTGAAAACAACTTGTAGACATGACTCAGAAGCGAGATAGGTTGCTCAATAAGGTGTTATCGCCTTTTTTGAAGAAAAGCACCACCACGCTTCTGTTCTATGCCTCCGGTGTTGTGCCCTCAAGTATGACAGAGTTAAATAGCTTCTGAAGGACTTGATTGTGCGGTTATTTGTCAATTAAATAAACTTAAAAAGACACGCCGATTTCACGCCGGTCTTACGACCGGCGGCGGCGGCGTGCTTCAGGTCCACCGGCGGCGGCGGCGTGGCGGCGCGGCGCACACCTCTAGTGTGTGTGTGTGTGTGTGTGTGTGTGTGTGTGTGTGTGTGTGTGTGTGTGTGTGTGGCATCGTAGCTCCCGAACGGATGAACCGATTTTAATTTTGATTTTTTTATTTGAAAGCTGAATCAGTCGGGAGTGTTCTTAGCCATGTTTTATGAAAATCGGTCCAAGATGGCCGCCGCCACAAAATAATGAATTACATATTTATATTTTCACAACTCCCTCGATATGGGTAAAAGTTTTTTTTTTCTCATCCCCCAGTCAACATTGAAAAAAAGTACGACTACAGTTATAACCAGCATAGCAGAGCAGAGTATTTTTTCCAATAGGTGTACCTTCGGTACCTCATTTGGGCCGATTTCGATGACCTCCTTTCTGGTGTAAATAGTATATACCTCTATAGCATGTATGCTATCACTTCAAACTGCTGATAGGAGTAATTTATTGATAAATTCAACTTGTGTTTCGCCAGAACGGCACACGTCGTCGTACACCTGGCGGTATCTACTTCTTCTTATTGAAGCGCGATGACGACGTGTCGCAGGAGAATGTCAACCAGATTTTTACAAAAGACCGTGTGGAGACACACCGCAAGATCAAGCGTGCGCGTGCCAAGAGCCGCCAGAAGGTCATGGAACAACTAAAACAGAGCCTCACAGGTATTTCATACATAATTAGTAGATATACAATTTTTTAGCATGACATTTAACATAAACATAATCCATGGAATCTATGAGTCACATACATACCTGCTATAAGTTTTCAGCAAGTAGATCTTAAATCCAAAACGAACATTTTTGCTCCATGCATATTATTCCATTATAATATAAACTTTTTTATAAATATCATAGAAGACACTTATTCCATTGTAGACATTGCTATAAGTCTATAATTCATAGCCACAAATCAATACTTCCTATCTCGGGGACAAGGATGAAATTCCTGCAAACCAAGAAAGTTATAATTTATACTAGGTATATGCACTGTTTTATACAGAGGTAGACTTGACGCTAGTAGAATAATAATTGACCGTCTAGTTAATATTATCTACATACCTACTTCGGTTTTTTTTAGATTCGGAGCTACCATCTCTGTTATCCCGCGGCGAGGCGACGGTTCAGTCTGAGCACGGGTCCAACCCGCCGCCGTCGCCGGCCACGGACGCGCGCGAGTGCTCCAGCGACACGGACGCGGCCGCGTCCCCGGCGCGCCCGTGCCGCCCGCTGCCCGACCGGACCGACGCGACCGACGCGACCGACACCGCCGACCCGGCCGACCCGCGCCACCTAAACCGCTACGAAGACGACGACTTTCTCGAAGTGATGTGTAACGACGATATGGACCTGTTCTAAACGCATCTTCTTGAAGAACGTGAGTAAGTTCCAGCGAACTGCCAACTTAGGTTAAAGTCGTCGCCAGTTAATACAAAGTACTCATACCGCTTACTCGGTGAGGTACGAGAGCACTTCATGGCGCTCATGACCGGCTGTGGTTGTCTCCGATGAGGCTCTACATGGTGCTCGTCTCCTAGCCCCATTTTAAAGATCCTTGTTATATTCATGAGGGCGAGATAATTTATGTAAGTTGTTATAGGAGTTAGTGCGGCTCTAAACGTAAGAAAGAAGAATTTTAATGTTTTTTTACAAATCCTACACATAGCAATTCTATTGTGAACACAGGGAATAAGTAATGGTAACACATAGATATAGAAACTAGACAAATAACAAGTCTATATTATTGATGTGAATAACAAACCTATATAATCTTGTCTTACATTAGATTTCAATTTATCACCCGCCAGTTTTAGAACACCTTGTTTATGTTAATTGTTGAGCAAAGTTTGGGTCTCATCGGTAATAGGAATCAGTAAAGCAAACTCCTCTCTACTTATAGAATTTGTGAATTTTGCGACAGTCATTTTGTTGGATACCTTGATCAGATTGAAGAATCAAACCAGGAATATATTTCGGAAATTTGTAACAATTTCTAATATGAATCGTATATTATGATTAATTGTAAGCAGCCCTTTTACCTACTGATTTTTAGATTTGATGTTGACTAGCAACCAATTCGTAAATTAGCTGGTATTTGATAAGAAGTATTAAGATTATAATAGGCCAAACTTCACAAAATTACACACCTAGGAAACGATAAAACTGTCATTGACCTCATAACGGACGAGTAGTGCTTTCCCTGACCATATTTTTAAGTCATAGGGGTCCAGGTGCAGGTCGTATTAGGACTTCGCATGACTGCATTTTACATCCTTTATTTTCTTTAACATATAACACAGTAACAAAGTGAGTAGTGTAGCTAATCTGCATCAACTGGAAGAAATCAGTGCAGACAGAAGAGCAGCTTTTAAACTAAAATTCTACAAACTTTAGTAATAGCTGTAAGGATGTAAAACAAGCAATTTAAAAAAATTATAATTTTGTACTCAAGAATGCTCAAGAGTTTAAAGTGTTGAAATTGTAAATATAAATTTGAGAATAAAGAAGGGTATTGTATTGTTGGAGTGCTTGCATCATTCTGGAATAAAAGTTAATTCAGATTAGGCAGAGGGCTGCTAGAGTATTGTCCCATTGAGCACTAAAATCATTCTTATTGGATTCAGGTAGAGTTAAAAATTGCACAACGGTAATAATATCTCTCTCTAGAAGACACCAACACATTTTCCTTGCATACTATTTTTAACTTTTATTTGAATTTCATAAGGATTTTAATCAATCAATAAATGTTCCATGTCCTAAATGGTGTTAAAACATACCAACAGCACAGTATAAGTGAAGTATAAACATTGATGGTAGTTCAATTATGACACTTCAAAATACAATTTACATAAAATAATAGAATGTCTAAAGTGCACTTCTTCATAGTGTGGATTTTAAAAACCTTATCAAATAGATATAATTCCTTATTGATCATTAAAATGAAACGACTATTACAAAATCATTTTTCGTTTCGTTATTTGTTAAAATATTTCAGTTTTAAAATGTATTTGTTACTTTTGAATTTTATAGCTTGTTATTGGCAAGGAATTCTCACATTATATTCCTAATGCTAGGTACACTTATAAAATTAAGTTTTGTTAATGTTGCCCAATATCATCTTTATTGTGTAAAAAAACTTTTTATGCCCATTAATAAGATCTATATTAGAGTATAAATCGAAAATTTCCAATGACTATTTTCTTTCCAAATTAAGATTTCAATTATTTATCCGGTTTACTGTACAAGTATTGTAGAGACGTACCTACTATACTTCCGACATTATTTTCCAGTCAGCTAATAGTCTGCTGGAACCACTGACTACGTGCATTTGAATCTCAATTACATAAAAAATGTAAAAATCATGTAAAGAATCAAAAGTAGGATTGCAAGGTTTACAAAATTAATAACTCAATATTTGCCTACTTTGAAGCATTCTATTCAGCCGATGCATTAGTTCATAGTCTATACATCTCTATAAATTGTTTATTTATTAACAAAGTTCCAATTGTAAGATAATATTTCCAACTTTAAACAGTGTTTTTCTAATATAGCAAATGGGGTTGATTTTGAGGCTCTAACCATTTGTTATGTGATAGTTAATGCATGCATTTGTGTGAATAGCGCCTAAATAAGTGTATAGCTATTTTAGTAATTTCTTCTTATCCTATAATACCATATTTATTATAAATGATTTATCTTTGATCTCAAAAACTGAGGAGGAATTGGTTATTAATATAATATAATGTATGTATAGACTACATAGCATATGTGTAATAAAAGCTTAAAACAATTTGATAATATAAAATTACTTTAAATAAATATTAAACTTGGGCATTATGGTGTTCATATCCGCCTATAAAATTATTTTTGTTACGAAACCGGTTGTCTACGGTGCACTAACTGGGCTGTATATATAAGCTGTAGAAGTAGACAATAAATAGCTATTTTCATTAGGATAACAAATTCCAGGAGAGTGGCAAAACATTCTTTATCATACAGCTATTGTATTGCTGTACTTCTTATAGAGTATGCCTCCTTGGCCTTGTAATTTGAGTACATACTATAGATACTTGAATATATAATAGGTTGACCACACAGACTTGTATGTGGACTAAAGTAGGGTATCTGGGCAGCTCAGTATGAAAAAAAATTCTAATGATTTTATAATTATGTATTGATGGCCCAGACCATTTGATACCACTTGTGTATATTAAAAATTGTGTTAAATATTAATTAATGTGCATCAAAGAATATAACCTCTTAAAAAAAATATGCATGTATTGCCAAAATACTGATTGTGTCAGTCTGTGCGATTGAGGTACTTCAAATGTACTGTCTTTTTTACAATGGAGATGAGTTGAAAGTGGTGTGATGTTGGAAAATGTACAGTTATCTGAATGTTACTGATAGACAGACGACTCTCGGAAATAATTTGTATAATAAAATTGATTAAAAAAAAATTGTATTATTATTTTTTTAGTCCTGGGAGGTTTTATGGAAGAAATGGAGTTACATTCTAGCGAGTCTCATGTTGTCACTGTAGCACATACTATACTCCATAGCCTTAGTTAGGGTCTGAGGCCAGGCTCCTTTAAATTATATTGACAGAAGTTACAATAATAGGTACACAATGTATCATTATTAAGAAGACCCCATATGCCCTGCATGCGGGGTAGCAGAAGAAACAAGCTTCCATCTAGTAGCAGAATGCAAAATGTATGCACTACTCAGATGGGAAATATTAGGTACTGATGAAGCAAACAAAGAGCAACTTGCAGCAATATCCATCAGACAACTGGTGGGATTCTGCAAAGCAACCAGGAGATTCGCGACGCCGAGCGCCAGTAACCCATGAAGGGATCCACCAAAATGGGGAACTGGGCGAAATAATCCCAACAAGAGGACTGATCGCCCACCTGGTGCCTGCAGGCACCCCCAAGATAAATAGAATAGAAATATAATCATTATTATTATGCTGCAATTGGTTTATGCAGAAAGGCATAACATACTGCATAGGTTAAAATACTTTATTGCTTTTCATCAATTTTATAACAACCAAATTATTTGAACAACAGCATTAGACAATATTCCTAATACATTTCTCAATCACAATTTATACATCTAGTGAACAATTTTGAAGAATTTAAAAAAATATAGTCTTTATACAAGAAAAGTATGAAGCAATAATACTTAGAGGTAGTGTATGGGCAAAGTTGAGTAGCTTTTAGCAGAGCAAGCAAGGTTTCAAATTAACACTTGGACTGCAATGACGCAAACATGATCTTCATAAATAATATTGGGGTGATCACATGGTCTTCACAAGTCTACATCAATGTCTTTATGGGAAGTCCAGCATCTGAAAAAAATATATTATGAGACATCAACAAGTCCCATGACAATGACTTGTGTAATACTTATTTATAAATAAACTAGCTTCCCGCCAGCGGCTTCGCCCGCGTGGTCTTATAATTTTTTCCCCGTTTTTGCTACATTTTTCATTACTACTCCGCTCCTATTAGTCGTAGCGTGATGATATATAGCCTATGTTACTCGGGGATAATGTAGCTTTCCAAAGGTGAAAGAATTTTTGAAATCGGTCCAGTAGTTTCGGAGCCTATTCATTACAAACAAACAAACAAATCTTTCCTCTTTATAATATTAGTATAGATAAATAATAATAATAAATATCCTGGGACATTTTACACAGCACCATCTAGTCCCAAACTAAGCAGAGCCTGTACTATGGGTACTAGACAGTGGTTATAATACTTATATACTTTTTTTTGTAAATACATACTTATAATACATAGGAAACACCCAGACAAACACAAACATTTATATTCATCACATAAATATTTGTGTCTTGTGGGAAGCGAACCCACAACCTCGTGATCAGCAGTCTGGTACTCGAACCACTAGACCACAGACGTCGTCGTGATCGTCATCTATGACTTGAGGCACAATTTATAGTATTTGTATGGGTCTGACTGTACACCCATCAAGGAGCTAGCATTAGCACCGAGCATTGAGTACCGGAGTCCTGATCATAAGGTCTTAGGTTCGATTCCCACAGACATTTATTGTGATGAAGTGTATGGGTTTTCCTTGGTGTTTCCTATATAGTTTTTTTTTATCTTAGGCTTGTGCTAATTATAAGTATGTATTTACAAAAAAAGTATATAAGTATTACATCCATAGTACAAGCTTTACTTAGTTTGGGACTAGATAGAGCTGTGTAGAAATGTCCCGTGATATTTATTTATAATTGTAAAGATTACCAATTGTGGCAGGCATTTCTCAATGTGTTCAATATCGACTCTGTCACAGCTCTCGCGTAGCGCGTGGCTCGACGCTCTCAAGCAGGTCTCCGTCACCAGGCACTTGGCCACTTCCACGACCAGGGACAATGCATCGTTGCCTAGCTTCGTCTTATTTTCTTGGAATGAACCATTTAGAAGCTCTTTGATTACTTCCTGGGAATTCAATAAAAACATTTCTAATTTACGTAAAAACTAGATTTCTGTAAAACTGTTCCAAAATATTTTGTTGGTCAGTTATTGTTAAGTCAGCTGATTTTATTACAAGAGAAACTTAGGTTTACATTAGTTTTACAATTTATAATCATTATTGGTAGGTAATTGCCACCAACTAACTAACAACAATAACTTCTCAGATCGATTACACTACAAATTAAAATGATATTGAACATGCGTAATACTTACTTGTTTTATAGTGTGCTTTACATTAGATGTTACGGATGCCGGGTCAATATTGTCTTCATTGTTCTCGTTACTATTACGTGCCATCGTAAACGTTTTTCACTTATTAATTTTGAGAAGTTTGTAAATAAATAAATAAAGACAACCTTCACTTCTCGTAAAAAAAAACCACAGACAAGACACTAGGGATGTTGAAAAATATGGATATATCGATATTTTTTAAGCGAAGTTTAATATTTCGATATATGTATCGATATAAAATTCTAAGTGTCGAAAAGGTATCAAAATCGATATTTTTTCAGACCAATAAACATTTTTAAGTTAAAAGATTACAAATTACCTTTTTTTTTTTTGCTGTTTTATATATTGGTTTTTAAGTTGGCCGATATATCGATTTATCAATATTTTTTGAAAATATCAATAACGATATTGTTTTTTTTTTTAAATATCGATACTTTTTGCATTTCCGGCATCCCTAAGACACAGAGTCACCACAGCACAGAGTACATTTTATTTCACAGAGTCACAGACAGAAGATAAAAAATTGCATAGAGAGTGAGCGCTCTCGCGTACGAATCCGCCACTAGAGGCGCTCGTGTGGAGTGAGATCTCCAAATTGTCAAATGTCATTGCTGTGCTTGTGGGTTGAATTATTGTTGTGGATGTGAATATTTGGCAATAACATAGATTGATTATGGTAAATATGAGTTACGGGTCAATGAATGTCAGTTATAAGCGGAACTAAGAAAAAGAGGTGCAAAATTGAACTTGTCCTTCTTTTATCCGAACAAAATGGAACTGCGCAACACTGTAGCTCAGCTGATGTATTTACGCTACGGTTCTATTGTATTAAATGTGATATAAATAGAAATTACTTTATTTCCACGCGCATATTATCAAACTTTGACAGCCACATTTCAGGAACCTCACTCAACAGTGGCGCTATCTGGTGAGACAAAAACAGATTAGAATTGAAATCTGGCAGCTCGAGACTTACGTACTAAAAGAAAACATTTATTACACCTAATGATGTTTATGAATGCATTATTATGAGTTCAGAGTTCGTGATAAATTAATTTACATAAATTAAACCAAAACACGGATAATCTGTTTAATTAACAATATAAAATGTATTTACAACAATCACAAATAATTTCACTACATTTCACACAAATTATTTACTACTCGTTGATGTGTTTATAACAAATAAGAGGTATTGTAACACGCAAAGCTAGTTTATTATAAAAAATATAATACTTACAATTCCTTACACTCCTACTATATGTAGTTTACTTTTGTAAATATAAAGTTACCCACCCGTATGTACCCAACACGTACATAAGTAACATAGCGAGAATCGGACCCGCGCATCGCACAGAAGCCAATTGCGTTATGTTTTCCAGCATTTGTTTTTTTTCCAACTGTTGTGTTTTTAGAGAGGTAGGGCACAGCCATTTATGGCTTAAATCTGGAGCAGCCCATCTGGGGAAGTACCTCCACCTTACAGAAAACTGCAGCCAAATAACACACTTTATTGTGTGTTGTGTTCCTGCAGTGAATAAGGTTGCCAGAGCTCCTTCTAAGGTTGCGCTGCGCTGGCAGCAATAGGAATATTCCCCTATTCGGCGCAGTGAATGTTCCATGAACCTCTAAGAGATTTTTAGGGTCAGCAACGCGCGAATGATACTCCGGTGTTGCAAGCGTCCATAGTCTATGTTAACCGTTTAATATCACGCGGGCCATAATATGATTGTTTGCCACCTTAGTAGTATAAAAAAAATTGCTACGATTCGGGTACACAACTTGTACGAACAGAAAAATCGAATCACAGGGAAACTTAAAAAACTCATCACAATCACATGTTTATAACATTGTCCTAACAGATTTGTAGCAGATACATTATACGGGTTCTAATATCATGTTTCGTTTTATGCGTCAAACTCTCAGAGAGCATGCCGATAATATTTTTTTCTCTAATTACATCTACTATAGTTTTGTCTTCACGTTCCTCGGGGGTAAGATGCTCCTTCAATACCTCCAGTATGAGTTTATCTTCCTCTCTCTTCCACTCGGGGCATTCTAATTTAACCATTTCATCTTCGAAAATAAACTTCATAGATGTGTTGGAACATTCGCTGAAGTCTTGCATTTCAGTTTTGCTCACAGTGATTACGAGAGTTTGTGTTGTACACTGGGTAGATGGCGACACCGTCGTTTGGGTTATATAGTCTGTAGCTGAAGACATCTGCGTATCTGGTATAGACTCTGATGTTATATTTTCCTGAAATTAACGGTTATTTTATAAATTTGTAGTTTCATAAACAATAATTAAACTAATATCGAAAGGCCTTTCTGGTTCTTAAAATTCCAAATGGTAATATCTACATTACAAACACATTAATATACTATGTATTAATGTAGATTTCTGCTTTCCCTGTGTTTCATCTAGGTTAGAAATACGTACAATTTTAATAGATGGGTCGCCGTCACCATGTCTCTCAGAGTCAGAGTCGCTTTTGCTGCCAACATTGCCTTCATCCTCACTGTAAATGTAAAAACATCCCTAATAATTAAACCATTAAAATCACATATCCAAACTACGAGTTTCTATCGAGAATCTCATAAGTAGGATATTATTGGGCATTCTACCCCACCTGCCGTTCCTACAGCTCACTCCGTTCGCCTCCGTCACTTTCGGTGTGGTTGAAAGCCCAATAATATCCTACGGAGTAGGAGCCGTTCCACATTTCCGTTTTACAACTCGACTTACGTGCCATTCCTACATCTCACTTCGTTTGTATTTCACTACTTATAACAACAACTTTCACATTGACTCACTGACTCTATAGAATATATTTTTATCAACAAGGGCGCTCGCTGCTTGAGCCGTTAGCCTAAAATTCAGGACAGATTGTCTCATGTCTCTTCACAGAGCAAGAAATAGCATGCACCTACAGGCGCACACACATTCAATTTCCATGACCCCATATTGGGCACCAAGGACATCTGAACTTTAGGATATCGTAAACATTAAACTAAAATTTGGGACAGATTGTCTCATGTCTCTTCACAGAGCAAGAAATAGCATGCACCTACAGGCACACACACATTCTATTTCTATGACCCAGATTGGGCACCAAGGACATCCAAATTTTAATATAATTAACTCATACAGTCGACACTAGCTTACATGTTAACAATTAAGGGCGCTCGCTGCTTGAACCGTTAGCCTAAAATTCAGGACAGATTGTCTCATGTCTCTTCACAGAGCAAGAAATAGCATGCACCTACAGGCGCACACACATTCTATTTCTATGACCCCAGATTGGGCACCAAGGACATCTGAACTTTAGGATATCGTAAACATTAAACTAAAATTTGGGACAGATTGTCTCATGTCTCTTCACAGAGCAAGAAATAGCATGCACCTACAGGCACACACACATTCTATTTCTATGACCCCAGATTGGGCACCAAGGACATCCAAATTTTAATTTAATTAATTCATACAGCTAACACTACCTTAGACGTTAACAAACAACTACTGGTTGCTCTGCTGTTACTTGTTGCGTTGCGCTTGATTAAGATGCTTTCACACTCATACAATCAATCGCAACCGAAACGCTTCGTGCGCCGGCCCGTGGTCGTCTGTTCCCCTACTCTTTGTAAACCGCCGGACGACGGCGCCGGATCGACGATCGTGTTAAGCTTACACAGAGCAAGAAATAGTATGCACCCAAAGGCACACGCACATTCTATTTCTATGGTCCCAGATTAGACACTCTTTGTAAACCGCCGGACGACGGCGCCGGATCGACGACAGTGTAAACGGTTCTTTAGAATCTCAAAGATTGCAAAGTTGCATTATGTAAATTTGCAGTATCCGAACTTTGTTATACGAACACGTGTATGATGAGTCATTTCCATGTATTGAACAATTATGATTTATTATATTGAACACATATTACACTGCATGTAAGATGATCATCGTGCATGTTGCAGTCTCTGATTAAAATTGGTTTTTAGAGGATTTCCTAACCAATGCAATTAATCTAAATAAAAGATGTTCCTATACCAGTTTTGATAACTTTGCTTATTATTTTATAATGTTTCATAATAAGTTGTTAATGAAATAAAATGATGATGATGAAATGATATTTATTTCTGTAAGTAGATCCTTTAAAGACACTTTTACAATACATTTTTTTTAATGCTAGATGTCGCCAGCTAGATCTATCAGTACCTACTGAACCTTAACATGAAATGATTATGAAAACTTCGTTTTAGTCGTTAGATGATATTACTTATACTAATGTGAAGTTTTACTGCAGCATATTAGTGAACTAACTTTTTGACGCGAGTTCGTTTACATGGATTTAGTCTGCACAAAAAATGTTTCCAGGATATTTTTCTTTCAGCTCGTTTTATTTGCGTCTTTGGAAAAATGATTTTTTATTTTTTTATTTGCACATGTGTGATGTCACGCTGAATTTTACATCAAGGTTTATTAAACAAACAAACATACTTTATTACAATGTCATAATGTATTAATCATGAGTGTCATGTATCGTCTTCAGCTTTGTCGGCGAGGGTAAAAAGCTGGTTTTATATGTAATTTCTCACGATAAAATTGCAATTTAACAGAAGCGATTTTCAATCACTACGATTTAATTAGACGTAAGTAACATAAATTAGTCATACAACTGTGAGACCATGTAATTAAGGTTTAATTTTATAATGGAATAAATATTGCTGAAATGGTATTTTTTATGAATAAAATCAATCAATTTTGTTCACAATATTACATTCGCTCCAGTATCTTACAGTGATAAACACCGGTAACTTTCGTTGTAATAATTAATTAATTACATTAATCAACCTTCAACTTATAAAATGTAAGTAAGTACTACTAAGTTTACTGAATTTGTTAATGCATTTAATCGCTTCTGCCTGCCGGCTGGTGTATCGGTAGTTATTAGTTCCAAAATTAATCTTTATGTGTTCCATTTCAGGTCTGACTCCGATTCAGAATTCCAGCCACGACCCGCAGCTGTAGCCGAGGTTGTGAAGGTGCAACCTAAAAAAAAGGTGTCGAAGCGCAAAGCTTCCGAGAGCACCACGCCATCAGAATCGAAATCAAGGTAATTTTGTGTTACTGCTTGTACCTTTAGGTGATTGTTGTGTATGTTATACGCAGTTACACGTTGGTTAGTGGATTTAGAACTGTAACGCAGAAAGTGGTGAAATCAATTTCCATTTATATTCCTTGCAGGAATGTTTACAGTTAGTTCATGAGGTATTGTTATTGAAATTATTATAACATAACATCATGCTTTCTATTCTCGTAGGGTTCGACAGAGGATTATATAATACACCTTCAAATCGCCAATTAAAAACTAATGCAATGTAATGTGTTGTGTAAATGATTATAAAGAATATAAATTGTTTACAGTAAAAGACGCAGCTCGGGCTCGGACCTCTTTGGTTTGGAGGACTACATTCCGTCATCGACCTCAGCTGGAGACTTCGGTTCGACCCTCACCAGCCGTGTCGCCAACGGCAAAGTGCGGCGAACGGCGGACTTAACCGGGGACTTTTATGTGGAGGTAAAGGTGTACAACAAGGCTGAAGTTGTCTCCACCCCTAAAGAGGTTCGGTGGAAGAAAGCCTCGGTAGCCCTGAAACTCCAGCTGAACCGTAACACGCCGCAGTGGGACGGTCTACAAGTTTTTATGAGACGGACTCATGAATTATTTGGCAATTCTGAGCCCGTATTTTATAGTGATAATATACATATAAAATAAATATTTAAGTTGTTGGGGCACCAGGTACCTTTATTCTATTATTGTATTTTTGCGATCGTATGGGACGGTCTACAAGTTTTTATGAGACGGACTCATGAATTATTTGATAATTCTGAACCCGTATTTTATAGCGATAATATACATATAAAATAATATTCTATTATTGTATTTTTGCGATCGTACATCATAATCGTAATAATAATATATTGAAACATCTAATAGTAAGTTTAAAACTATTTTAATCTAAAATGCCTTTCTGTACTGTTTGTAACACATCTGTTGAGCGCAGTCACTGGACAGGTCACCTACGTAGTACTAATCATAAAAACAAAACTATTTCGCATTTTTGCGAAGGTGTTGAAATAATACATTCTGCATTTCGTAATCGTATAGCTTCTTATAGAATTGTCGATCCGTCTGAGAATTGTTCTCTAGAACCATTTCTTAATAATAATTGGGACAAAATTAAATCGTTAATTGACATATCTCTTAAAGAACATGTTAGCCTAAAAGTTAATTTCGAATATTTTGCTTTGTTTTTAATGTTTAAAAATGATTCTCAGGATATGAAATCATTTGCCACAAAAAACATTACTCTGCATCAGAATTATGAATTTGATTCATTAATGTCTCAGGTAAAAAATACTTTAACAAAAAAGATAGAACAATTTCAGGATCGAGACAGTGGATGGACGTTCTTGAGCAGTTCTCATTTGGAAGTAAATATTAACAATTAATATCAACCGTTGCGCGGTTCAGGCTTTATCGAATTACCTCCTGCAATAAAATCGAGAAAAGCTTGTGTCAATATCCACAATAATGACGAGTATTGTTTTTTATGGTCTGTTGTTGCTGCTTTATATCCAGCTAAGAGTCACCCCGAAAGAGTATCTTCTTACCCTGATTTTCGTAACGTTTTAAAGGTAAAGGACATGTCATTTCCAGTAAATTTCTCAGATATTGCGCGGTTCGAAGTGAATAACCCTGAAATTTGCATTTACATTTATGGTTTAAAAAATAATACCGTCGTAGGACCGCTTTACAAACCAAAAGCCTTGAACGGAAAGGTGATTCATTTACTTTATTTAGAAAGAGATGATTTGTCACATTACTGTCTCATTAAAGACTTGCCGCGACTTGTTAAAAATCAAATAACAAAACACCACAGTAAACTGTACTTTTGTGACGCTTGTTTAATGTTTTTTAATTCATGCGATGATCTTAGTTCGCATAGTTGTGGAGGTGTCGCCACTGAACTACCTCCAAAGGGTTCTTTCATTCAGTTTAAAAATTATAATAGAAAGCAAACTGTACCATTTGTTATATACGCAGATTTTGAAACAATGCTAGAACGGTATGAATCTTGTGACCCTGACCCCACTAAGGCGAGTACTGTAACGCGACAGCGACATGTGCCTGTAGCTTTCGGTTATCATATTACGTGTACGCTAGACGAAAGCCACAATCGTTACGTTTCTTATCGCGGTGCGGATTGTGTGTCAAATTTTGTGAAGTCTATCTATAAAGATGCACAAAAAATTTACGATATTTTAAAAAATAATGTTCCTATGATTTACTCAAATGATAATGCTCGCGACTTTGAAAACGCGATGACATGTCATATTTGTGAGCACTTCTTGTTGGGCGATAGGGTTCGCGATCATTGTCACTTGACTGGTAAATATCGTGGTGCAGCTCATAGTTACTGTAACATACAATACAAACTACCAACATTTTTGCCAGTATTTTTTCATAATTTATCCGGATACGATTGTCACCTTTTCATAAAAGAATTAGGTGAAGCTCCTGGATCTATTAAAGTGATACCTAAAACGAAAGAAAACTATATTTCATTCACGAAGTTTATTCCGATTTCTACCGGGGAAAGCATCCAGGTTCGGTTTGTAGATTCTTTCAAGTTTTTAGGAACTAGCTTAGAAAAGTTAGTTAGTACAATGAAAAAACAAGACTTTAAACAATTAAAATCTTATTTTCCTAATAAAAAACAATTTAACTTACTCACCCGTAAAGGAGTGTATCCATATGACTATATGTCTCAATGGGAATGTTATGAAGATACGTGTTTACCCTCTAAAAAATATTTTTTTAACTCTTTAACTAATGAGGCAATTACCGATGAAGACTATGAACACGCTCGGTCTGTTTGGTCAGTATTTAATATTCAAAACATGGGTATGTACACAGATTTATATCTCAAAACAGATGTTCTTTTGCTAACAGATGTATTTGAAAATTTTCGAAAAACTTGTAAACTACATTACACGCTCGATCCCGCGTTCTATCTTACAGCACCAAGTCTATCTTTTGATGCAATGCTTTTAAAAACAGGGGTTCAATTAGAATTGATTAGTGATGTTGAAATCTTTAGAATGATACAAAAAGGTATTCGAGGAGGTGTTTGTATGTGTTCCAAAAGACATGCCAAAGCCAATCATAAATATTTAGATACATACGATCCATCCAGTCCAAATTCATTTATTATTTATTTAGACTGTAATAATTTATATGGTTATAGTATGTCTCAATGCCTTCCCTATTCCGATTTTAGATTTATGAACAGAGAAGAAATAAATGATTTACAGTTGAACTTAACAAATATTAGTGACTCTGCGGAACAAGGATATATTTTAGAAGTTGACTTAATATACCCTGAAAGTTTACATACTGAGCACAATGACTTCCCATTTTGTCCAGAAAAATTCATACCACCAGGGGGTAGGAATAAAAAATTAATACCGAATTTGTACGATAAATATCACTATGTTATTCATTACGTACATTTAAAAAAGTGTTTACAGCACGGTTTAGTATTGAGAAGGGTCCATCGCGCTATTACATTTAAGCAAAGTTGTTTTTTAAAGCAATATATTGATATTAACACCCAGTTACGTCAAAAAGCAGAGTCAACGTTTGAACAAGATTTTTTTAAATTATTAAACAACTGTATTTTTGGAAAGACTCTAGAAAATAATGAACAAAGAGTAGATGTAAAATTAGTGAACAAGTGGCATGACTCGAACAATAAAACAAAAAAGTCAACTTGTGCTGAGAAATTGATAGCTAGCCCGTATTTTCATAGTGCTTCCGTATTTTCTGATAATCTTGTAGCGATACAAATGAAGCCATCGCGTGTTATTCTAAACAAGCCGATATACATAGGGTTTGCAGTATTAGAATTATCTAAGACTCACATGTACGACTTTCACTACTCTATCATAAAACCTTTTTATGGTAACCGAATTGAATTGTGCTATACTGACACAGATAGCCTAGTATATGATGTACAGAGTAATGACGTTTATAAAGACTTCAAGCTCCATTTTCTAAAATATTTTGATACCAGCAATTATGACTGTAACAACGACTATAACTTACCAATTATGAATAAGAAGGTTCCAGGACTGTTTAAGGATGAAATGGGTGGCAACATTATCAAAGAATTCGTAGGACTGCGCTCAAAGCTTTATTGTATTAAAACTTTAAACAATACAATTAAAAAGGCAAAAGGTACAAAAAAATGTATTACCAAAAATTTTAACATGTTAGATTATAAAAATGTTTTATACAATTGCAATGTTATTCACAAAAAAAATGTATTGTTTAAGTCAATAAAACATGAAATATTCACTCAGGACGTAAATAAAATAGCACTTTCAAGCAATGATGATAAACGATTGCTATCGTTTGATAAAGTTTCTACTTTAGCCTGGGGTAACGCAACTATATTTATGTAATGCATTACCACAATTGAAACGTAATTACAGTAGTAAATTTTTTAACATCTATTTTATTGATTCTATATATGGCAAAACTTATGACGTCCTAAGTGGAAAGTTAGATAATCCTTCAACCTACCTACTATTATAAAAAGTTTGTGAGGGTGGATGAATGGATGCTTGTTACTCTTTTAATAATGTGAAATGTACTATTGTCGTGTAATGTAGCCTGTTGACGGCACGGTTGGCGTAGTGGTTAAGCGATTGACTGCTGCGCTGCGTGTCGCGGGTTGGATTTCCGCATGGAACAAATATTTGTATGACCTGTTCTGGGTCTGGCTGTTTGTGTAAGTTTGGAAGTTACTTTTGAACCTAGCTTAATTATGTAAACAATTCTAAAAAGTGTATTCTTGGTGTTCCTTGTACTAGTTAGAGCTAAACAGAGATGTAACTATACGACCTCTGATAATTACTTAGGTACCTGCATATATAGGTATTTTATAAGTTTTGCTTTTATCTGTACTTTGTACCTACTAAATATATACTTAAATAAATAATATTTTATGTTCATAAATCTGTTTCATAGTATCGGCAGACGTTACTTTTGAACCTAGTTTTATTATGTAAGCAATTCTAAAATGTGTGTATGATTGGTGCCCCTTGTACTAGTTACAGCTAAACAGAGATGTAACTATACAACCTCTTAGAATTACTTAGGTACTTTTGTACCTACTAAATATTAACTTAAATAAATAATATTTTATGTTCATAAATCTGTTTCATTTCCGTCACTGATGACAAAGCGCATTGCGCTGACTGGTTTGTGTAATTTAACACCGATCAGGTGCTCGCAAGTGACGAGCTACGTCACACATAGGAAACAAGTTCAAACTTGTAATTAAAAATGTGCACAATGCTTTCTGGAGTACTGTTACACGAACATAATAATATTAGTCGTCCGTCTCATTTAGCTGATATTGACCGGACTGGTCGGACTTCGCAGTTACCCATCACTTAATCGTAAACAATTGTAAGTACTTAGTTCGTTTAAATGTTATTTATTACTTAGGTTGATATTCATTAGCATTATATTGATTCTTATTTTGTTTGTTTCAGATCATCAAAAATGTGTGATTCCCCTGACCTTATCTTTTCGCAATACGGTCAAGGGTTCCCGACTCCAAGTGTGAGTTGGCATGTACCTGACCAACAGGGGTCTGCTTATAAAAAACCAAGAGCGAAACGAGACGGTCAAAAGCGGAAGCAGCTCAATAGTTGTCAATCATATGTTATTAACAATGAGAAGAAAAAAGGACTGAGATTAATCCAGATACAAGTGCTGAACATTAGTGATCAACAAGAATGTGACAGTGATGAAGCGGTAGTTATGAGTGCGCAATACGTAGTGAGTGAACCAGTGGATTATGTTATGGAAGAGACACAAGCGTTAATAAACAAAATTTCCAAAAAACTTTGTGGGGACAATTGTTATTAGTAAGTAACGTAGTTTATAAGTTTTTTGTATAATTAAAAATATTTGTATGTAAGTAAAATTAAATTTGATTACAATATTAAATGTAAAAAATAGTAAAACATGAATAGATATGTATACAAATTAATTGTTTTTTCATTATTTTTGTAGGTATAAATACATAAAGTGTAGTGTAAGTTTTATTGTATTGCTTGTAAATATTATAACTTAAAAGTAAATGTAATATAAAAATATAATAAATATTAGTATTATATAATATGTGAAAGACACAAAAAATAGTATAGTGTAAATTGTAAAAAATAATCATTTTTTGTGACTGTAAATATGTGAGGTAATAAATACTGTATTTTAATTTTATATTTTTATTTTGTTTGAAGTATGTTTGTTTACAAATTAATTAAGAACTTTCATATTCTTTTTTGGTATATTAAATAAATAATGTGTAAGTTGTTCATAAGTTCCCTTTTAATTAAAATAATCACAATGTTTTGTAAGTTAAAATAATCAAATAAATAAAATATTATTACTATGTAGCTAGGTATTATTAGTGTATAAATGTAAAGTAACTGTATAAGTATATGAGGTAATAAAGACTATATTTTAATTTTAAATTTTATGTTTTATTTTATATGACTTAGGTACTAAATTCAAATATTAAATTAGCTGTAAAATAAGATTAGATTTGCAGGTCATCCGTTTTTCGGGATTAATTTACATTTATTGTAGGTATACCTCAAATTAAACATAACTACAGCTAATCTAATATTTTTAGGGTGCTAATAAAAAACCATAAGTAGTTATATAAATATTTTTATTAAATGTAGCTTAACCACAACAAAATAATTTGAATACAGACATATTATTATCAAAATACCATTTTCTTATACACACAGCATTATTTAGTGCACAATTCAATTTATGATTCACACAATTAAAGTCAGTTTTATTTTTACAATATTTACTTTTTAAGACTGAAAAGTTAGGACACCCCTTCTCACCTATATCGATCACTTCACAGTTTGCACATAAGTCTTTAATCCACTGTATCTTTTCCAAACCCTTTGTAATAATTTTTTTATTTTCCAAATATGGCACTATCACACGTTTAAACTCATTGTAGTCTATATAGCCCTCACTCCAGTAAATTCCACTATTTTTTTCCAACCATCTCACTTGCTTCTTTTCCTCTTTAGTCAGGTAATGGAACGAATATGGTGGTTTTACCAAGAATGTTTGTGAATGCTCTTGACTTACAATGGCCACTTCTTTAACAATAAAATTGTTTTTAAAATTTTTAAATCCTTGAAGTTCAACTATTATGGTATCCGCTTTCATGATAACTTCTTTACAATGTTACTTAAGGGTTTGTATTCAATTATACAATCGTTGAGAATTAGGCAGTAGGCTGAAGTTTGATCTGGTATTTCGGAATCACTTTCAATTTCTACTCTCACATCCACAACTGGACCTGTCTTTAAGTTATCCGCTTGTCTAGAGCAATCAACGACAAAAAGCGGTGCTAAATCTTTAAATTGTTTCTCGCTTAATATGGGCTCTGGGCGACGTCCGTAATACGACTGCTGAAATCTGGTGTACTGCTCGTATAATAAAGCAATTCTGTTGTCAGCAAAGTTCACATTTAGGTTTTCATACGGGAAATACGTGGAATTGAGATACACTCTAACGTCCCGAACATGACAATGATCGAATTGAGACATGTCAGAACTTGCATTGTTTTTCCTATTTGTTTGTAGGCCAAGAATGATGTATCTTGGTTTTTCTATTTGAGTTGATGTTTTGATAGACCAAGTATGTTTTGTAGTTTTAGGTAAAGAGGGATATTCGTACAGATCCCAATTTCTGTATATCATTTGAAGTGGCCGATCTTTTTCTAGGAGTCTTAACAAACTGATTTTTTCTTTGTCTGATACTTTAACATGCGGTACGCGCCATATGATTTTGTTGATCTGAACGTCATCCACAGTTTCACCAGTGTTAAGTTTTACAGCGTTCAAATTAGTGTTACTTCGTAACAGTATCAGTTCATGTCTACTGTTTATCACGACTTTTTTAAAATCTTCAGCAAAACCGAGGATATTACACAGTGGTATAGAAGCTGAAAATCTTCCTCCATTGGTATTTTTTATACCATCAATATTCCAGCCCCAGACATTAGATATTTTCGATTCGCTTTCATTCATGGATATTAATGATTTTATGGTCGTAGTTATACCTGCATTTTTTATTTTATCAATCTCCACTCCATTAAGCTCGTACCTAATATCTTGGAATAAGTACATTAGCGCATTGTTCGTGAAATTGACACTAGAAGCTTTGTCTTTCGTATCTTTTTTGCTAACGATAACAGTTCCTTCCAAATACAGAGTACTAGCAGATGGTAGTATGTATAAGTCTTGTTGGTTAATAGGTATACGGATTTCATCATTTCTATTAAAGCTCGTCACATAAGGCTTGTAAGAATGAAATTCGATTCCTTCAATAGTGTTATCGTAAGTTGGAGCAGATAAAACATCTAAGATATTCATTTTAGCAATCCGATCGCTCTAAGGAAAGCTTTATTTTCTTTAGTTAATTTTATTTTCTTCTTAGAACAAGGTCTTATACGGTATGTAGCTCGAATAGAACTGATATTCTTTAGTTCTTGACGTGCATTTTTATTGTAATCAATCATGTTTTTTTCTAAGATGTAAATATAGCTGCACTTCTTCACCGCGAAAATTTATTAAGTTATTGTTTATATCTAATAGCCTGATATTTATGCAGTTTATATTGTTTTGATTGATTGGAAAGTATATTGCGTTCTTCGGGATTTCAATAATCCTGTATCCAGGTGGCACGTTGAGTGCAAATTCGTGAATAATGTGACTTGGTTTACCGTTTATGTACGAACCGCTTACAATATCACATTCAATCCTGACCACGGTCGTTGGTAAAATGTTGACTGGAGACTGTGACACATGCCATTTATTTGCTTTCAAGATTTGTTTATTAAAGCCTAAAATTTTTCTAAAAGAATTCTCTTTGGTAAAATTAACATCTTTTGTACAGAATATAGTAGTTTTTAAAGTGTTATTATTGCACTGTACTTTGATAGATGCATCTTTTATTTCCGATTTTAGATAATCATTTATATCTTGCAATTCATAAGCGCCTTCAGGTATATCTATAACTTCGTTAAGACCATAATAGAACTTATTATTACTTTTGTCAATGTTTGGTATAGAATTAAATGTTGAAAAGTGTAATAAAGCACATTCATACTCTCCATCAAGCTGTAAAGTATTAGGATAGTATGTAGATAAAACTGGCGAGTTTCCAGTTATCGACAAAGTGAGCGACATCTTGCAAATGATTGAAATGAAAGAAAAACATATATTTTATAATACATTTTTATTCCAAAAACTCCACAAGTATTCTAAACATAAATGTCCACAATTTACTGCATTGAATTTTTGATATCTTGTGTAGTTATAAAACACATTACAATTGTTAAAATATCGAATTAATTCCATCGGAGGTTTTAAATTTCCATAGCTATCAAAATACTCACAATAATCATATACTTTAACATAAGCTACCCAATGTGTTCCTTCGTTCATAGAATTATCTAAGTTAACGATACCACATTCCACCCGTTTTGGCGTTCTGGGTAAACGATCCTTCATGTAGACCCCACGGAAATGAGGGATATCTCTTGAATATTTTAGGATGTCTACATTAGTTAGAGGTCTATTAGGTAGCATATTTTTTAGTTTTTTGAAGCATGAATATACAATCCTTTACCATTTTTATACGGCTTAATGTATAATCCCTTGCCCAACACTAAAGCCTCCATAGCTTTATTATGACGTTCCGATTCTCGCAAATTTTGCTGACCGATTTTGTAATCATTGACGGTTTTTGCAATGCCAGCTGCACCACCAGCTAAAGTTCCCAAAGCCGACAAACCAGCAAAAATTGGAATCAGCGGTAGAACTCCTCCAGTCTTTGGTATGGGTATTACTCGTGGCACCCGAATTCGATGATGAATGCTTGGAAATAACTTTTTTGCGACTGAGTAAGCTGTTTTTATTAAAGTCTTATTGTCGCTGTGTTTGAGTTTCTTAATTTTTGATTTTATTTTAGAAACTAAGCTTTTAAATGTTTTAACCCCGGATCCAGACTTCAGTTTAGCTTTCATGACTTTGCTCACTAGCCATGAGCTTAGTTTTTCACCTTTCCCAGCATCTTTTGATTTTAATCTTTGTTTAGCCATATTAAGTAGTTGTAAATCAGCTTTGTGACGATTTGATAAGTCTGTATGGTTTGCATATGCAATATCGTGGTACATACAAGCTTCGTCTAGCTTATTTACACCTCGGTCACCTCGAGCCAAACGTTTGGAAAGTTTGGTTCCTGGTCCACAATAATTGTATCCTGGTAAATGAACTTCGAATGGTAGATTATTAATTATGTTATTAACAAGTCCACCACCTTGCATTACTTAAAGTAGAATGAATGGTTTACTTTTTTTAAATGGTTATATAACATCTTAACCCATTATTGCAGCTTTGTCAATCCAACTGTTTTCATCATTATTAAGACCTAACCATTTGACATACAGTTTATTTCCTTTCTTCTTCAAAACTTTTTCGACCAAATAAATATCAGGATATCTAGATTTTTGAAGTTCTTGCTCATAAAAAGCTCCTGAAATATTTTGCTTTCGTTGATCTTCTATTTGGTATGTTACTGGTAAGGTTTTATTAATCTTTTTTATGTTAAATAATTCAGTTGACCAATTAGGAGTATAACCTTTCTCAAAACTATGTTTAAATTTGCTGATACGAACATAATCACCTACTTTGAATTTAGGCTTCCCCTTAGCAAAATCATTATTGTATATTTTTTTTAAATTTTCTTTTATCGCTGGTTCATTTGATTTATTCACATCGATCGGTTTAAATTGGATAGAACGATGTTTCGTATTGTTGTATCTTATAAATATATCTTTCAACGGTGGACCTATCCACTTATAATTTCCATTGAGACTGAAATGTTTATATAATTTATTCTTTATAGTTCTAATCAGTCGCTCTACTATTGATGCTTTTTTAGTAGAGAATGATGAGTAATGGTTAATATTGTACTTTTTCATAAGAGATTGAAAAGTGCTGTTATAAAACTCTGTTCCTTTATCAGTTTGTAAGTTAACGGGATTTTCAAGACTGCTACACAGTATTTGTTCGAATGCACGAGTAACATCAAATTTATTTTTCGATTTTAACGGTTCAGCCCAGGCGTACTTTGAGAAGCAGTCAATCACTACTAAAATAAAATTGTAGCCTTTGTTATACTTTCTCAGGTTTTGCATATCCATTAAATCTGCTTGCCACAAGTCGCGGACTCCTTTCAAAACAACATGACGTCGGAGAAAATTTCGTCGTGCTGCTTTATGTATTTCATTTACGATTTGCTGTTTTGCCATTATGGAGTTTTAGTTTTTAGAAATAACTTATCTACTTCTGCTTTGGTGTAAAACTGTTCTTGCAAATGAGTTAAAACTTCAGGTGTATTTGCTTTTAAAGAAGTTTGAACTGCGCTTCGAGCATCCTTTATGATTTGAGAACGCAATAAACCAATCATTTTATTAAATTCTTTTATCGTATTAGCATTCAAATGATCTACATAATCTTTGTTCACAGCATCATCTGCTTCTATAGGAGATCTAATTCCTCTCAATCTCAATGTTTTTAAGTCAAAATCTCCATTTTCTGATTTTATTAATGCTTTTTCATTAAAATCAAATAGTTCTGACAGTCGCATTCTTTTATGAACGTGATGACCAAACTTATCTATATTCATTATGTGTGTACAGAAAGGCAGCTTTATGTAAAATGAAAACATTAATTATTTATCAAGATATTTATTTATTTATAAATTGACCTTCACGTAGTTCCTCTATAATAGATAATATTTCGTTATCTACTCCTGTATTTCCAGCTTCTCGAGACGCCATAAGTAGTTTTAATCTTTCAACTAACTCGTTAGGATTATCCCAATATATATAATCAACATCTTTGTTCAATTTTTTCAGCATTAGTAACCCTTTTCCTTTAGGTATATTTATTTTTTCAGTTAAATCGTTTCGCAATTTAAATAATGGCTTTATAACATCCATATACTTTTTCCCCTTGTTGCTTTTTATAGCTTTTTTTGGATCATAGTCACGTCTATGAGCATTTGTATGTAACAACATCAATTTATAATTTTGTTTATCGTCTTCAGTAACCAAACTTAAGTCTGGATCCTTTTTGAGCAACAGCTGTTTTAAACCAGATGTATTTTTATATCTATGGCCAGCTAAGAGTATAAATTGATCATTAATTGTTATGGGAGTAGAACCTAGCAACAATTTATCGCGTTCTACTCTGACCCCAAATGGAATGTCTCTCAACGCTTCGGAAGAAACTGACCAGGATGACGTATCACAATCTTGATTTTGATCAACTGTTGATTCATACGAAGAGTTGCTGCTAATTTCAGATTCATCTTGATCCTTATCTGATTCTTCTATTTGCAAAGTTTCATCTATAAACGGAACTTCAGACTCTTTATCTTCAATAGCATGTAGGGGAGGAGTTTGCTTGCTGGCTTTAGCAATTAAGTTGAGAGGTTCTGTTACAGGCTTAAAAACTGCGTCTAGTGCTTGTTTATTATCAATCTCAAAATTTCGCATTTTGCGTACTTTCTTCTTTACAGCTTCTGCTGCATTAACGATTTGTCTTTTCAATGATTTATCCATTTTGGTGAAATTGATCGTAATCGGTGTAGCGCCATGTGAAGAATAATAAAGTCGTGCAAATTTACAGTCTTTTATACTTGTGTTCTTAATCAAAGACTACAAAAGTGTCAAATTTATTTCTATAACAACCTTTATTTTTGAAGCAATCTTTATTGATTACAACATAATTGAATGGTTCATTCCATATTTTTGAACACATTTCACGAAATTCACTCCATGTCATATCAGTATTAACGTGTTCTTCATAAACATGTCTCATATTAATTTCATCTTGTTTAAAAAGTATGATTAGGTTTGCATTATCTCTGACCAACTGCTTAGGAATTTTACTATATGTCTGATTTAGATAAAAGCAATCGATAAACTTATGTCTGCCCATTGCAAAATAATCACGCATGTTGCTTTGATTTTCACAAGCCACATCATCGAATACAATTACAGAATTGGATTTTGCGTCGTGAACATTAAGTACTTGCTCATTTTCTTGATATTTCTGAAATGTAATACCTGGTACACGTTGCAAAACTTTTTCTAAAAAATTGTACTTGGGTTGTTGCACGGTTTTAGAATATACATAAACATTTTGAAATTTTAAACCATTTTCATGTATGAGAAGACCAATTAATAAATTAGTTTTTCCACAATTTGAAGGCCCGCAAATGATGCATCGTATCGTGTTAGGTAATAATTTTCCATGACGAAAACTAGTGTTTCGTGGCTCAACGCAGAGTTCGTTTAAATGTAACGATTGTGGTTGTTTTACAAATTTCATGACGACTGTTTAAACGGTTTATTGAATAATGAGAAAATTTACCAACCACGTCAATATTTATTAAGTGAATCAATGAATTGATACAATATATCTTGTTTTTTTTGTATCTACTTAAGAATGAGTTATTGAAATTTGGTCAAGACAACGTCTGTCGAGTCGAGTCAAAAAAAAATTTACAAAAAGACGATTGTGGCCCATGTGGGGATCGAACCCACGACCTTCGCATTATTAGCGCGACGCTCTAACCAACTGAACTAATGGGCCGATGAGAGCTCTCTACTAAAACAAGATCCTTATGGCTCTCATGTCAATTAAGTTTTAAAACGGAAATGTGGAACGGCTCCTACTCCGTAGGATATTATTGGGCTTTCTACCACACCGAAAGTGACGGAGGCGAACGGAGTGAGCTGTAGGAACGGCAGGTGGGGTAGAATGCCCAATAATATCCTACTCTCATAAAAACAATTTGCTGAATCTGATAGTCGAACCCAGGATAGCTTAGCAGCCGCGCTTGCGACCACTGGACCAATGACGGAGTTATTTTGACTAGAACGAAAACCACCTAACAGACAGTCAGTTCCAATTTTGAAACTCACCCCTTGGTTCATAAAGGAAAAAGGGTTCAAAAAAATATCGGTATCGCCCTATTTTTCAACGCCCACCCAATATGCGTGTTGGATTAGTTTAGTTGAGTTGTACTCAATACTTTACATTTATTACACTTCACAAGTTTGATCAGAGAAGTTACTATTACTTATCTATACTAATATTATAAAGAGGAAAGATTTGTTTGTTTGTTTGTTTGTTTGTAATGAATAGGCTCCGAAACTACTGGACCGATTTCAAAAATTCTTTCACCTTTGGAAAGCTACATTATCCCCGAGTAACATAGGCTATATATCATCACGCTACGACTAATAGGAGCGGAGTAGTAATGAAAAATGATGCAAAAACGGGGGAAAAAATTATAAGACCACGCGGGCGAAGCCGCTGGCGGGAAGCTAGTTAATTAATAATCTTGGATCATTAAAGTATTTATGGAATAAGAACAGAATGTAACGTGACGTACCTCATCGACTGGTCGGCCTCATAGTCTACGGTGGTATCCTCAATCATAGCGGACTCTTCTTCCACCGCGGTCTCCTCCGGGGGTAGCTCTGCTGGCTGCGAAACTTCCTGCGGCTTCTCTACCGTTTCAGGTGGTACAACCTTCTGTTCTATGCTGAAAATAGGCAAACATTTCGTTAATTAGATTTGACCACGATTCATCATCTTCCTAGACTTTTCACAACCACGTTGGGGTCGGCTTCCAGTCTAACCAGATGCGGCTGAATATCAGTATTTTACACGAAGCGACTGGCATCAGACCTCCGCAACCCAATATCTGGGAAATACCGATATTCGAAGGATAGACTGGTTGTCAGGCTTTTTTTTTGACTTCTGACTACCACTAACGATTGTCATAGGTGTTCGTATGACAATCGGGACCGACGGCTTTACGTGCTCTCCGAGGCACGGAGGGTTCTCGATGTGCTAAGAATGGTCACCCATCCACAGACTGACCTCGGCAAGCGGAGCTTAACCTTGCAGATCTGTTGATCAGCGTTGCTATTACTAAGCCACGAGCCCCTCTTTCTTTGACCACGATTAAATTTATAATTTCCACTCAAATATTTTATTTTAACAGTTTATTAGACCATATAAATAGGTACTTTGAAAAGGCTTATTGCGCACGGTTCCAAAAAGTGGGATTTATGGAGAAGAGCTGACATGAAACTCCATAGACACAGTTTAAAAAATATATAGTAACAGTTACAATGTGAAGTGTTCTGAGGACATTATATTATGTAAAATTAAAGATCATAAAGATGAAAAAGATAGCTATAGGCACAGACATTCTACGCTACAGAAGTACAGGCAATCGATTTAGAACTCGAAGCTATGAGGAGTAGATGCATAACTTCGTTTCTCACGCCAAATCCAATTCGTTTTAATTTAGACATAATGTACACATACCCTTGCCGCTTCCGATGCGGGAACAACGAATGTACGTACTGCGCCAGTGAGGGGTACCCATCCAAGGTGGACAATATACCTGTGCAGATCTCGCAAGCCGTCGACAAGTTCTTTGAAAAAACTTTTTGTAATTCCTCCAGAATTTTACGTTTTTTCTCTCCATTTGATACTTGCTCCTGAAAGTAAGTTGAGTAAGTTAATATATAGGCTCGAGTATAGTCAAAATACATTTTACAATTGCAAAGAAAGGACTAGTGTTGTTCAGTCGTATCTACAAATTGTATAAAAATTATAACTAACTAGTTTTCGCCTGCGGCTTCATGGTGCTGGGTATTTCTTATAAATTATGGCCTTTATTACTCGGTAAAGATGTAGCTTTAATTTTCAAATCGGTCCAGTAGTTTCGTAGCCAATTCAATGCAAACAATCAAATCTTTCCTCTTTATAAAATTAGTTTTGAATAGAAGACAAGGCCTAGAAACCTTAACCTATAGTTACAATTCTCGCCAAACTTATTGTCCGGGTTGGAGTTGGCACGAGCTAACTTTAACCCAGCCGTAAAAATCGGAGAGAGAAAAATGTTTGATTATAATGACATTATTTAAAATGACAGCCTACGACTCAAGCTTTCGTTTTTATTTATTACAATTCAATATTTTTCTTTATCCGATTTTCACGGCCGGGCTAAAGTTAGCTCGTGTCAACTTCAACCCGGACAATAAGTTTGGCGAGAACTGTACTGGTGTATAATGTATTGTTTAAACTGTTATCATTGCTGCCCACGAGATTGTAAAATACTTTTTAAGTAAAAATGTAATACTCACTTCAACTTTCTTCACCAAATCTGTGACACAAGTTCTCGTGAAGTAATCTTTGAACGCGTCTATTTTGTCCGCCTGCTCGGGCGTGAGGAAGCACAGGAAGTCTTTGTATAGGTCCACGAGTTCATTGCCGAGCGTGTCGTCCAGCTTCGAGAACAACATCAACGGGTCATCATCGTACGGATTGAACCTATACAGAAGCGTGTGGAGTTTCTTCTTTTTGAACCCTTGATTTGGTTTATTAGTTTTTGTGAGGAGATTCATATAAAAATTTGTTACGAAGGCTGTAAAGAAGTAGAATTGTTTATATAGTTTCGTATTATAAAAAAAATATTAATACAATGCGAGTGCAAAACTCTTTGGTAAACGATCTCAAGTGGTTTTGGTTTAAAATAAAAACATTTGCGCTAATATCATAAATGTTGTTATTTGAGCCTAGAAATTCGAGACGGTTTTCAATGATGAAATCAAAGCAGGCTTAGCTTAAACAGATAGACGTCAGCAGCAATCAAAACTAATCAGTGGTTAGTAAAAAAGATGATAAAAGGAGACTTGCATGTTAAAAAGGTTTCAAGCAACGAGATCGGATTGTCACAAGCGTTAGCAGCGCCATTAGTTCCTCAGTTGTCAACCTAATTAAAATAGATATTAATCTAGTCCCGCAAAAAGATCATGCGCTTTTTTTCTATTTGCGCGTTATGGTGATACGAGTAAAGTCGGGGGCATTAAAAAATATTGCTTAGACTATAACGTTAAATAGAGTACTTACTTATATCTTCTAATTCACTATCACTATTTATATTATTGCTATTCGTGTCATTCAGTCTTGTATCTTTTATTCCTTTGTGAAGTTTTAACTTATGTTGCAGCAATTGCCTTGCACAAGTATAATTAGTCTTATAATTATTCACTAATAATCTTAACCTATTAGATACCTTCGGGTATCTTTTCTCTCTACATTCACACGACATTTTACTCTTTTTCGTGCCGAAATAATCTGTTATCGTTGTCTGTCGTTGCTTACAAATCTTTCTTAGCAAAATACAACAAGAGCAGTGTTCCGAAGTCGTTGCTATTTCTTTTAATTTTTGTGTAGTTTTAGAAGTTTCTGGAAGATCATTCCCTATTATGTCAGAGTTAATTTCCGCTGGGGTAGTTATTGGTCCGGTATTTGAATTTACAATTGTAACACTGGTGGTTAGAGGTACGAGATATGCTCCGGTGCTTGTTTCAACAAACTTATAAAAATTAGTGACCATTGGTGGTTGTTGTTGGTTGTTGGTGATTTGTCCATCGGATTTGTCTGCGAGCTGCGACTTGGACGGTTCAACGTCTTTGGGGCATACGGTTTGTTTATTGGAGTCGATGGGTAGTGGCACTTTCGTGGGCTCTGCCACTGCATGCCCCAACTCTATGGCCACGCCATCAGGCACTCGGCCAGTTGTGTTCGTACGTTTGTGTAAGTAGTTCTGAAAACAAATTATCAACAGACTTTACAAAAGTCACAAGTGTGCAGTGATATGATTATATTTATAATTTTATATAGCATTTGTTTATATACTCTAGTTCGAATCCACGGACCGAATATCGCATTTTCAAAACCATGTATGTGCGTTAAAACATTATTATTCGATGATCAGCTCTATCTTGGGTTTCCTTTTGGCAAAAGATTAAAAAAAATGTTGGCTGAAGCGTCCGGTGTTCTTATCCAAACCAGAGGAATGCAGATTCGAACCTTCCCTGAGATCATATCTTTCTGCTTTTACAAAAAAAAAAGATCCAGAAGAGAAAGAAGACCAGCATTTATTAATGTAAAAAACAATTCAAAATAACTAGGGCAAGTAAGATCATTCAACTGGCCACTACTTACCTTGAACCGTTTGCTAGTCTTGGCGAGGTATCGCACCCATATCCGCGGCATCTCGTGCTCCGGCTGCTCGTACAGCGTCAGGTTTGGGTTAAACTGCAGTAGCTTGTGCTTCACCGGCGCCACGGTGCGCGTCAAGAAATATTGCTGGAAACATATTTTTTTAAGTAAAACCTTTTTAACCCCCGACGAAAAAACGACGGGGTGTTATAAGTTTGACGTGTGTGTGTGTGTGTGTGTGTGTGTGTGTGTGTGTGTGTGTGTGTGTGTGTGTGTGTCTGTGGCATCGTAGCTCCCGAACGGATGAACCAATTTTGATTTTGCTTTTTTATTTGAAAGGTGAATTAGTCGGGAATGTTCTTAGCTATGTTTGATGAAAATTGGTCCAAGATGGCCGCCACCGCAAATTACATTTCGTGTCGGGGGTTTTCAAAATTTTTAATTTAGGTTAGGTTAGGTTAATTTATTTAGCAGATCGGCAACAGTGGCGGAATAGAGATGAGGCCTTTACTCAGCAGTGGGTGGTACTGGTTGAATATATAAATAGAAAACCTCTTTTGAGTTTTGGAATTCAATCCTTTTTCTCTAAATCCCTTATCTAAATTTCAATATTTGACTTCATAATAACCTTCCTCTGACGTCAACGAATATTTAAAAAGAAAAATTTAGCCGAATAGGTCCATTTTCAAGTATTGGGCTTAGCAAAACATTTAGCCATTCTTAATGAAGGAAAAAATCGGCGGGCGGGCAGGGTTCGAACCTGCGCCTTCTGGTTTGGTACACCAGACGCTCTGACCACTAAGCCACCGCTCGCCCTGCTCGCCAGTCGAAATCTTCCTCCACATTCTAATTTACGTCTTAAGGTGACGTAGCGCCATCTATTGTGAAGAATGCTTTCACAAATCACGAATCCTGCCCGCCCGCCGATTTTTTCCTTCATTAAAAATAACTTGTAATCTTAGCATGGAAAATGCTTAAAAAAGTACAAAAAGATATTTAGCCATTCATTTTTTATTTATATAGACAGATTTACATCTAAATAAGCACAAAATACATACATAAATGGGATTTTCCTTGTCTTTATTTTTCCTGACGTTTTGAACATGGTTTTGCAGCACCTTGAGTGACATCCAAGGGAACATGTGCTTGACCACCAGCTGCAGAGTGACGGTGAGTCCCCAGCGATGGTGTGGGTTTGATACCGGCCGCGGCTTGTATATGGATGGGTTTTTGGTTACGTAATCCCAGAACTGCTCCAAGCCCATAGCTATCAGCCTGCCGATAATAAAAATAACTACAATTTTGCAATGAAGGAAAGTAGTGAAAGAGAATATCGCGAGGAAACCTGCATGCCTGAGCGATTTTCCCGAGGGAGTCTGACAATCAGCACTGCCAGACCAGCGTGCAGCTGTTCGTGTGAATGGCGATGAATCCAACGACGTTGCCCAGAAAAGGCCAGTGTGGAGGACTATATCCTAATATCCCTCTCATTCTGACAGAAGACCCATTTCCAGCAGTGGGACGGTGATCCAATTGATGATGATGAACTTTCCAGACAATAACATAATATTGGAAGAACTGTGAAAGTGCTGGGAAGTAGCCGTTTTTTTAATTGTACACAGCATCAACTCAGTCCCAAACTTAGCAGAGCTTGTTACTAGAAAATGGGTATAATTAACTTAAATTACTTTTTGTTGTAAATACATACGAAACATCTAGAACAACACAAATACTTATTGTTTGTCACTTCTGTGGCTGTCCTGTGGATTGAATGAACCCTAGGACTTTGCGATACGTCCGAAACTTTAACCAATAGACCACCGAAGTATTCGTTTCTGTCCAGGGAGTGTCCAGGAAATTCAAATTCGGTGGAATAATCTGCTGGGTGCCGTGTTTCCCGATTAAAAAAAAAAAAAAAATATTGCCTACAGTGGCAGTCGAGCTGGTGGCCCACCTGATATTAAGTGGTAACCACTGCCCATGGACATCAGCAACGCCAGTGGCAGAGCTGAGCCGCCGCCTACTGTGTATGGTAGAGAGCTCTTTTTAGGCCTCGTATAATTTAGGAACCTTCAAGGCGAGAGTGAATAGACATGATTTGAGTTTGCGTGCTACATCCTCGGCAGCTTACTTACCATGGTGAATGGTGTGGCGCAGCCAAAGGCACTCGAATTAGTAAAAAAAAAAAATTGTCTTACTCGTCTTCGGAGTGCAGGTAGCAGAACCGGCGCGGCGTGTCTCCGCGGAAGGGCATGGACGGCAGCAGGTACGGGTACAGGAACACGGGGCTGTTCGCCACCACTTTCTTGAACGTCTCGTGGAACTCGCCCACGTAAAGATTCTTGTTGTGAACGCGACGCATGCTAAAGTCAAGGAAACATAATTATAAAATCATCATTATCAGTCAAAAAAGGTCCACTGCTGAACAAAGGCTTCCCCCATACACTTCCACATCGGACCGGTCGTATGCCACCTGCATCCAACGACGCCCAGCAACCTTTACCAGGTCATCGGTAGTACTAGATGGAGGCCGCCTCACGCTGCATGGTTTCCACTCAATAACCTTTCTGCCCCAGCGGCCATCAGTTCCACAAGCTATGTCCAGCCCAATGCTACTTCAGCCTGCTAATCCTCTTTCAAATCCGAAATGAGGAGATCCGTAGAAGAAGAAGAAGAAAAGGCTTAAAATAGCGTCACAGAGACAGATTTTTTTTTACGAATTCTTTTAGATCGTAATAATAATAATTATGTAAAACTACTCACTTTCTGTCCGTTTCCTTTTGAATGAATCTGTAACAAAAGTTATATGGTCATAATGATATTTATTTATGAAAAAAATCTTTTAAAGACATTCCAGACAAAATGATTATTCAACCATTCTAATATTACCCCCATTTTAATTGTTATTTTTTTCTTCTCTGTATCATAAATACACAAGCAAAACTTCTGCCAAACTATAAACTTACTCAATCATCGCTGCGTTAGCCGGCGTGTCCTCGGCCATGTTCTTCTCCCAAGTGGTGACCAGATCAACGGCCGGCTTCAAATTGCACACATTTGCCACAGACTTGGGGTTCATTTCCACAAGCTTCGAAAACGTATGCTGTTAAAAACATTCAATTTTTTTTATATTGTCACATAAGCCACAAGGTTCCAACATTTCGCTGGAAGCTTGATACAAATCAGTAGGAAGATTTGCTTAGTATTGATTTTGACATTACTTGTATGAAATGGATCTTATGTCAAAATATTAAGGGCCTGTTTCACAGCTTATTCAAAAGTTCCTGTTGAATTACTTGGAAGGTAATTTCATACATTTTTTTTTTAATTTATCCTGCGGTTATCGGCTATCCAGAGGTGGTAAAATAGGCTCTAAATCTACAAAAAAAATAAACAAAAAACTACTAAATAATTTCTTATAAGGAAAGGTTCTCTGTAAAAAGTACTTATGTTTTTTTATATAGAACGCCTGTATTCATCATTATCATCAGCCTGTATTCGTTCCCTGCTGAACATAGGCCTCTCCTAATGAAGGCCACAGAGCCAGATCTTCGGCTGTCGGCCGAGCATTACCTACATAATAAAGGCTAATGTTATATTAATGAGTTTGATGACTTACTAAGTACTCCCTGTATTTGCCGGCGTATTGCCAGTGTACGGGGTGGATGTACAGGTGCAGGTAGCTCGACGTCGCCAGCTGTATGTGCTGCCGGAGCTGTTGCTGCAGGATCTGTATCTGGTCCGGCAACACCTGCGATACATAGAAAAATTTGGAAACGCTCAATAGCAGCTCGAAGTTGTTTTGTTTTTTTTTTTTGTACCACAAGGGTCGCAAACAAGATTGTGGCCCGCTTGATGGTAGGCGGTTACACACAGCCTTTGGACGTTTACAACGCCGAAGCATCACCATTGATTAAATTATCATTTCCTTCATTAAAAATAACTTGTAATTTTAGCATATAAAATGCTTAAAAAAATACAAAAAGATAGTAAATTATCATAGATAAAAAATCCGGAGGTTTTCCCTGGAGACTATAGCAATGTCCAGGGAAAACCACAGATTTTTTAATCAGGATTCGGATCCGGATATTTTCCTGTATCCGATTTTTACGGCCGGGTTGAAGTTACCTCGTGCCAACTTCAAGCCGGACTTTAAGATTGGGGAGAACTGTATTTCTGCCGTCCTCAAGCTAAAATGCCGTTATCTGACATCTGGCCGATTTTGAATTTTGAATGCTAACACAATCAGAATAAGAAGAATAACTCAAAAATTAGTTTTGGTACATAACGGCATTTTAGCTTGAGGACGGCTGATTTGTGATACTCACACAGGAGGCTTGATGCACCTGTATGTGCACGAACTCGTTGTGTACGACGGGCTGCAGGTGCAGCTGCAGCAGCGGCGGCGCACTCTCCATTGCGCCCGCGTTCACTTGCTCCTCCACTGCCACGTTCACTTCCGGCGGATTGTTCTTGGTCGCATCGATGCATATGGTCCTGGAATTAGTTAAACTATACTTGAGATTATAAGAGATGCTACTTTTAGCATGGGTTATCTCGTGACTCGATAACTGCGTTTGTGCAAACATATTTTTTTCTTTTGTGAGAAATCTTTACCCTTCTTAAGGGCCCCCAAACAAATTATTATACGGGGCCCTGCCAAGGCATGCTGCGTCGCTGGTACTAAACTAAGCAGAGCTTGTACAATGGGCAATAGATATATTTTATTAGTGAAGCATACATAAGAAACACCCAGGCTAACACATAGGTACAAAAATAAATATTTGTATCCTGTGGGAATAACTCGCAATATCGTAATCAGTGCTTCGACCATGAGTTTTTCTCACTAGAATCGCTAGCGACGCCGTAAAATATTTGTATGGAAACCCTCGCAGCGCCTCTAGCGGTTAGTAAGGAACTAAAATCTGCTATGAGATTACAGCGTTTCGATGCGTAAAAAACCTATCGAAAGCCATTCGATAGAACTCTGAGGTACAGCAGTCAGGCTGACTCGAACCACTAGACCACAGCACCGACATAAAAAGTTTATTTACCTAATTTTCACCGCTGGCTGATTATTTTCTTTACTGGCATCTTTTGTTTCACGTGATGGTGTCTCGCTCACTCTCTCCTCTGGATCCGTCGGCTCAGTCTTCCCTAACGAGGCATTCAAGTAATTCTTCTTCTCAAATGTAATTCTGTCGGAAAACTTCCGCTTGTTCCCGCTGTCATCGTCAGATACTGGTTCCTGTTTACCTTCCCAGTGACCGGACACCTGGTTGGAGATAAATTTATAACATACTATCACCCCTGTATTTGTAAAGGGTTAGGCAGAGGTGTAGGAATGTACACGTAGTTTGGCGATATGACGTAACGTAATAGGGAGCGAGCCTATTGCTGTTAACCGGGCCTAAACTCCCGGCTTAATCTCTAATACACTATTCGACCGGGAATTGACCCATGGATCTCATATACACCACACACATTTCGAAGAGAGTCAAGGCTCTTTTATTGCAGTATGAAAAGTCCTCATAGAACCTTGTCACATGTAAAAGGCGACACTCGACAGGGTATGTCGGACTCATACCAACAAAAAACTGAACTTTCACATGCCTTTCATCATCATCATCATCAACCGTATGAGAGGGGTTAGGCCATAGTCCACCCCGCTGGCCTAAAGCGAGTTGGCAGACTTCACATGCCGTCAAGAATATCTCTCAGGCATGCAGGTTTCCTCACGATGTTTTCCTTCACCGTTAAAGCGAGTGATAATTACGCACATGATTTCGAAAAGTCAGAGGTGCGTGCCTTGAATTCGAATTTGAGACCTTTGACTTGGCAGTCCAGTGGTCATACCCCTAGGCTATCACATGCCTTTGCTTGCACTATATGTCAGTTATGGGATCATAAACATTCATCACGAACATGACAAGATGTTTGAAAGTGGAGAAAGCATAACCTAACCTAATTTAAAAATTAGGAAACCCCCGACACGAAATGTAATTTGCCATTTTGTGGTGGCGGCCATCTTGGATTTCAAATTTATCATAGTGTATAGTATTCTACTAGTTAAGCCCTTTCATTTGATACCCATATTGACGGAGTTGTGAAATATGAAATCCGCTGTCTTGTAGCGGCAGACACACACACACACACACACACACACACACACACACACGCACACACACGCACACACACACGCACACACACGTCAAACTTTTAACACCCCGTCGTTTTTGCGTCGGGGGCTAAAAAGAAAACATAATAAAGAAGAAACATAACAATCGGTCTCTAGCTTCTGCCTACTCCTGTGAGAAAAAGTCGTGTGTGTATGTATGTATTTTTTTAACTTACCTCAGTCTGACTATGGTCAGTGAGCACACTGTTGGCTAGGTTGTCGGCCATCAGTTCCACGTCGGCTGCGGGCTCCGGCATGATGTTGAACAGCTCAGTGACCAGGTCGTTCAGCTCCTTCTTCGATATCTTTATTATGGTGTTGCCTAGAGCTTCTTCATCTTCATCATCTATTAATTAAGGTAAGGTAAGCTAAGGTAAATCTTATGCAAACTGCACTATTCTCAGTAGCTATCCAAACCAAGATTGTAAATAAAATAATATTATTGTAACCAACATTTTTTGAAAGGAGTGTCTATGGAGTTTCTTGCCGGCGCTTCTCCATAAGATCCACTTTTTGGAACCGTGCAACTAGTTTGACTTTTCGAAAGTACCTATTGATATTGTCCAATTGAAATAAAACATTTGACTTTGACTTAAACAAAGAATTGACAACAGGCTTTTAAAAATGGAATGAACAGTCATTGGTAATTACTCAGATTATCATCACTTTAGAACGTCTTGTTAAAGTAAGATAAAATATCGAGCAAAACTAAAATATAGTATTCAGTTTCAAAGGAATTTGACATGCCTTAGAATTAAGTCTCTTTTTAAACTTGTCACGCTGTATATTTAGGCCATATCTAGTACTGATGATAACCCATCCTCACGCCTGTATTCCCTGAATGGTTAAGCAGAGATATTAGTACTAATGTACAGCCACAGTTCGGCGGTATGTTTCGGTACCATGTAATAGGGGGCGACGTTATTGCCATTAACTGACAAATCAAAACTCCGAGCTGCTGCAGGAAATTTCCAGTGAAACACTGTGCCCGACCTGGGAATCGCACTCAGAATGAACTGCAGCGAAGCAGAAGCGCCTAAAAACACTAGGATAAGGATGCAGTACTGATGATAATTAACTAAATTGGACATTAGATCACACCAGAAAATGATACATACAGTGCCTCGACCATGAGTTTTTCTCAGTAGACTCGATAGCGACGCCGTAAAATATTTGTATGGAAAACCCTCGCAGCGCCTCTAGCGGTTACGTAAGCAACTAAAATCTGCTATGAGATTACAGCGTTTCGATGCGTAAAAAACCTATCGAAAGCCATTCGATAGAACTCATGGTTGAGGTACAGAAATTATACAGCTTCAAACTTACGAGCATCAGGATCAGCTGCCACATTATACTCAGGATCCGTCTCATCATCATCTTCATTCTTAGAAGTAGAGGCCGGGTTTAGGCACTCATTCAAGAACTGGTTCCATAAGTCATCGACCGCTGGCATCGGAATGTCGTCGGGGGGAACGAATGTACTCTCAATGTGTTCTATGGAGGTGGAAGACAGACTAAGCTTGGAGCGAGTGCGGAGAGATATTGTCGCTTCTCCTTCTAGGTCCAGTTTCCGTCGTGTGGGCGTTGATACGTCCTACCACACGAAAAGATACATTTTTGCAGTCTGTTTTACCGACAATACAAGTTGTTGATTGTACCGGTGTAGAGATGGGCAATGTGCCTGTGGCCTTGTGCCTAAATTAATCCACAAATTTGGAATATATCCCGAATATATTCCAAATTTTTAAGGGCATTTATGGCATATTGACGACGTCTGTGGTCGCGAGGTCGTTGGTTCGATTCCCACAGGACACAAACATTTATTGTGATGAATTTAAGTGTTTGTGTTTGTCTGGGTGTTTCCTATTTATTACAAGTATGTATTTACAAAAAAAAGTATATAAGTATTATATCCATTGTCTAGTACCCATAGTACAAGCTCTGCTTAGTTTGGGACTAGATGGTGCTGTGTGAAAATGTCCCAGGATATTTATTATTATTATTATTTATTTATATTTATATACTAATTAAATTCCTAATTAAAGGACATATTAATGCCCAAAATACCTGAATATATTTCCAGTTACAGGGCATAAATTAATTGAATCCCAAAATTTCAGGCACATTGCCCATTTCTATTCCCGCGCCATTGTAAGGGCAAATGATTAATCGGCATTGTCAGAGTGCAGGGTGCAAGGCGATTGTTTGGTGTAGATTGTGTATACCACTGAATTAATATTTTGACAAATATGATGAATAGTAAAAATGTTTTTTTTAATTGATGCGTGTATCAGCGTGATATACAAATTAACACCTTGCATAACGTCGTGTCTGAAGTTGTACGCAAGAGGTTGCGCAGTCAATATTAAGATAAAACTCATTCCGAAGACATTTGGGGTCGTAACTGCTTCGCATTCGTGATTTTTAATTTATTTTTTGTTTATCTTAAGAGGTATACAGTAAACTGTCAAAATCACCTCTATTGCGACGGAATACGGGTATACGCCCGGCGCTATGCAAGTATCGATATCTGATTTTGATGTCGTCTATTTATGTATACTCGGATAAGGCTTACCTGTGGAACTTTGAAAGGTCCATCTTTAACGACCTTCGGACTGGTGGAGTTTATACTCCGAGGAGTAGCCGGAGTTCGAGGCTGGGAGTCCAGGTCGCTACATGACTCCAAGCCTTGGTCATCATCACTCTGACAATGTCACAATCAAAATGTATGTTACATTTTTAAACTAACCAGATTTTCAATAATTATTAAAAATTCCAAGTTTTTTATGAATTCAGTATGTTTATATGAAATTTATTATTATTAAATACATTTTAAAAATTATCCCTAGTTTTAAAATTGATCAGAATGGACATATTTATTAAGGCGATAAAATGTTTTCAACTTTTCAATTTTGTTTAAGACTTTAGACTACCAACCGGAACATCATCATGTGTAGGCTCATACTCCTCATCATCCTCATCCTCAGGCAACTCCTGATCAATAAGAGCTTTCACTTCAGGCCTTGTTTTCACAGGAATATGCTTGATGGGAGTCAGCTCTAATTTTTCCAAGTTCCATGCAGTTGTCTTTGGAGACACTTTCATAAGTTCCCTGCAAACGAAGTATTTGTTACAGTAAACATTATACTGATTTCTAACACTTACGTGAATACTAGACATTGAAATAAAACTACTTTTTACAGATTTTATCGCGTTATATTTATATTATTGATGATGTAAAGGGTCCGAAACGTCAGGATTAAAATAATATCAATATAATGCGATAAAATCCGTAAAAAGTAGTTTTATTTCAACAGTAAACATTAGTTTACATTAACATCAAAGTGAATGCTTCCAAAACAGGATTTATTTAAATATGTATGTAGGTAGGCACACTCTCATAAGAGTAAAAAAATATGACAATGATGAAAAGATTATTATGTTATTTTCAATTTTGCGAACTAGTGGTCAAGCTTAAGCCTAAAAAAGGATCTAAAGATATCTGATAGGTATAATAAAAACCGTAAAATACTCACTTGACTTTAGCCCTAGTAAGTTTCGGTTGTAGACTGTTTTCTTCAGGACCTGATTCTGCTTCTTCTCGCATTTTGACTAGGGCTAACACACGGTCATTTGTCACCACTTTCTGCAATTTTGATGATTTTTTGTATTAAATTAGGCATTTTATGTGCAAATCTTGGCCCTTTTAGTGTGATATAAATATCATCATTCCCCTGCCATCATTCATTCTCACACAGTTCACATACATACATAACTTCACTAGACTATAGAGACTATAGATTTCCACTTGCCACAATCCTGGCACACCACTTTCGCTTTGTCTATGTTCATTAACCTCACCATGCATGCTTGTCGGTTTAGGGTGCTCTTAACCTTGCCTTTTTTGAGAATGTCCGCAATCTGGTTGTGGTATGTTCGCCGAGGTCGACCCCTTCCAACTCTTCCATTCGTGCTCGCCATATATGTATACTTGTTCAGTCAACCTCCATTCATCCATCCTCTCTATATGCCCAAACCATCTTAACAAATGTGTCGTAGGTAAACAAAGGAGGCTCTAATGTAAGTAATTATAAAATGCTACCTATTTATTAAGATAGGTTTGTACTAACACCGTAACTGAAAAAATAATTAGTCATAATATTTCCGTATATTAGTTTATTAAAAATTGCGAGTTTGTGACAATATTTTTTTTTAAATATGGTAGTATCACAGTCCCCGCTAAAATTTGAAACAACCGAGAACAACATCGAACCCAGTATCCTGCGCGCAGAAATAGAAGACGCGGTCCGGAAACTAAAAATCAACAAAGCAGCAGGACCAGATCAAATCACAGCGGAAGCATTAAAAGCTCTAGGGCAAAATGGGATAACCTGCTTACACAACATCTGTAACGCAGTGTAGAAAACTGGAAACTGGCCCTGTGACTGGGTGCACTTCTGCATACTTCCATTGCATAAGAAGGGATCTGTACGTAACTGTGGGAATTACAGAACAATAGCTTTAATATCACATGCTAGTAAAATTCTACTACATATACTTAACACCAGACTAAGATCCTTTCTAGATTGGCAGATACCACAAGAACAAGCAGGCTTTGTCAAAGGGAAGGGTACTAGGGAGCAAATTTCAAACGTCCGGCTCATAATAGAAAAATGCTACGAATACAATACCCCAACGTTCATGTGTTTCGTCGATTACCAGAAGGCTTTCGACTGTGTCAAATGGGAAAAGTTATGGAAGGTTCTTACTAATGCAGGAGTTCCACCCCACCTTATATTTCTCATTAGAAACCTGTATGAGTCCGGTTATGGTACAGTGACAATGGGAGAGGTCACATCAACGCAGTTCAAGTTTCAAAAGGGAGTGCGACAGGGCTGCGTTGTGTCGCCGATCTTATTCAACATCTACGGCGAGCACATAATGCGCCAAACGCTCGAAGACTGGGAAGGAGGCATTAAGATAGGTGGCAAGAAAATATCTAACCTTCGCTATGCAGATGATACTACACTATTCGCATCATCTGAAGCTGAAATGGCCGAACTACTAGGCCGTTTGGAGACTGTGAGCCTCAACATGGGTCTAGCAATTAATAAAAGTAAAACCAAGCTCATGGTGATCGACCGCTTCGCAGCTATCCAGCTTACCGACCTGCTGCAGGAATATGAGACAGTGGATCAATTCCAATACCTAGGCTCTGTCATTACGAATAAAGGTAGCTGCGAACCGGAAATACGAAAGCGAATAGGCATGGCTAAGACAGCAATGACTCAACTGAGCAAAGTAGGGAAGGACAGGAATATTACCAATCGGACAAAAATCAAGCTGGTTCGAACACTTGTCTTTTCCATATTTCTTTATGGAGCAGAGACGTGGACTATAAAAGCGGCTGACAGAGGAAGAATTGACGCTTTTGAAATGTGGTGCTGGCGCCGTTTACTAAGGATCCCATGGACGGCACACCGCACAAATGCCTCGGTTCTTAAAGAACTAAAGATCGGCAGAGCTCAACGATTGTCATCAACCTGCCTACAGCGCATAGTGAAGTATTTTGGCCACATTGCCCGTAGAAATCCCGATAGCCTAGAGCGTTTGATGATCACAGGAAGAGTCGAGGGAAAAAGATCTAGAGGCCGGAGCCCAAAGCGTTGGACGGATCAGATAACCGAACACCTGGAGATACCCGTCAGCGCCGCACTACATCAAGCGGCTGATCGCAAGAAATGGAGGCATGCAGTCGAAAGACTGAAACAGAGTCACGGCGACGCGGGGTGGGGCCCGACAGCGTGACCCGCGCGGCGCCCGCGTAAGCAAAGACGCGTTGACGTTATAGTGGGCCGCGACGGACACTGGTGTCTGCTACTCGCTATCTCAAAAAATAATTAATATATCTCAGTTTTTGTAAGTTGCCTATCATTTAAAAGTTATTTATTTACAGTATTAGCAAAAAATCACTTCAACGTTTTTTGGAATAGTTTCGATTTTTAAGGAGGCCCCTGAGGAAAGTATGCTGTCGGACACATGGTGTCCGTCCTGGCGTTCAACGTGTTAACATACCTCACATAGTCCACACAGTCCATCCATCATATTTAATACATAATTATAATAAATTACTACAGCATTATCAATAGACGTAGATTGCACTAGAATTGTATCTTGGGTGCATTTACAAAAACACTGACTAGTAGGCCATATAAATATTTATTGCATGCAGGGATCAGTCACTTGCTCAGCCTTTGCTCTACTTGTTTTATTTGTTACCTACATTTTAAAAATATATTAATAGAAAGTTTGCTTGCATAGCATACCTTTATAATTTTTCTGACACTAGTTTCATCTAAATTATTTTTAATAGCAGATGCATGGAGGTTCCTCTCCACCTCCAAATAGTTCTCTGGAAGAACTTCTTCATATTCACTGCTACTCTCACTATTTTGACTGAAAGATAAGTATAGAAATGAAAAAGCATTCTATACTGTATTGACATAATTTTTATTAGCGAAAGAATCGTATGTACTTTTTATTGTTTAATACTTGAGAGTTATTGGTCTACCAGTGGACTGTGATGAGTAACTTTATATAAGTAATTTATTAATGGAAATGGTTTCCCTTTTCGTAAAGGCTTATAAACGTTATAAAAAGGCAGGTATCTTCCAAGAAATGCAGTGTATCTTATAATAATAGCAGCAGTGTAATCAAAGCTATGTAAAAAAATACCGTTTTCGTTTCTTGCCGCGGGATTTGGATTTACTCTTTCCAGAAGTACTATCTTTAACAGAACCAATACCTTCACTTGTAACAACTTTAGGTTCTTTTTCATGTTTATCCATGATAAGTCATTATGTTTTTTAAATATTGAAATAAAAATGAATTTTATTAAAAGCATACAACCACCAAACTTTGTTTACACTTTACACTACATTTACATTGTCAATGTCAAAATGACTGATGACATTTATTAGAACGACATTTGACATAGTTGGGGTTATTTGCAGCAAAAAATATTTCTGAGGCAGAGCTCTAACTTGATTTCCTTAAAAGTTATGACTATTTGAGTGTTTTCAGAAGAAAATACGAAAAAATTAGGAGTAAACAGGTAATTAGACTAAAATGGGTACCTATTTTAAAACAATAAATAGTGTCTAGTCGCTTCTAGGAAATGTATCATCACTGCAAAAATGCTTTTATGATAATAGGTGCCAAGATTTTTGAGCATTGGAACTGTTTTCAATCCCTTTAAAGTTTCACGAAAAACTATTTGTAACTTTAGAACGTTACTGTAAAAATAATATGTACTACCCAAAAATGACCCTGTAGTAGAAAAACTGGCCTATTTAATGAGGATTAAAACGAGGTATAACACAGCTGTTGGTAGCTAAATTATTATTTTATGTTAATTTTTTCATAGCAAGGTCTAAATAAAGTAAATCAGACAATAGTCAAACAACAGTTAAATCTGACTAGTATTTATTTCATGGGTCCTATATTTTACGAAACAGTAAGTTCGAACTCTTGGCTATGTTAGGCAGTGTTTATAAATCAGAGGTTAGTCAAAAACAGCTATTACATACCACCATACTATCACGCATGTATTTCTCGAATTTTCCACATTTCGCCGGGATGATTAGGTCCCATGTAATAGGGGGCGAGCCTATTGGCACAAATCTAGACTCCAAGTTGGTACCTACTGTGAATTTCACAGAAAAACCCAACAACACTGCTTGACCTGGGATCGAACCAAAGACTTCTAGCATAGCCGTCACGCTTGAGACCTCTAGACCAACGAGGCAGTCAAAACAGCTGCCAATAGGCTCGCCCCCCTATTACATGGGACCTAATCATCCCAGCGAATCCCGGGGCCATAATATCATCTATGCATACATTTTTTTTAATTTTCGTCGATATTTTTACAACCGCTCACCGGATTTCGATAAAAATAATGGGACCAATCTGTAAGCACCAGCTTTCGAATAAAAAAAGAATCATCAAAATTGGTTCACTCAGTCGAAAGTTCTGAGGTAACAAATATTAAAAAAAATACAGTTGAATTGAGAACCTCCTCCTTTTTTTGAAGTCGGTTGAAAAGTGAAACTGCATTATCTCACAAACAATTTAACAAGCTTTTATTTATTATGTATTATGCCCCATGACTTTTGTTTTTCCGATTATTTTAAAAACATGCTTAGCTTGAGAACTAAAATTTTCACTAAATGAGATCGTTCTTAGTAGGTAAACAGTAGGTAGGTACAGTTCTCGCCAAACTTATTGTCCGGGTTGAAGTTGGTGCTAGCTAACTTTATCCCTGCCGTAAAAATCGAAGAAAGAAAAATATTAGATTGTAATAAATAAAAACGAAAGCTCAAGTCCTAATTTGTCGTTGTCGTCCGATTTTTACGGCCGGATTAAAATTACCTCGAGCCAACTTCAACCCGGACATTAAGTTTGGCGCGAACTATACTCATCAAAAGTTGTGAGATGTTTGTACTAATTTTACGTAAATAAAATAAACTACCAATATCAAACCAGATTATTTATTTTATTATTTTTTATACTAAATATGTATCCAACAAAACAATAACAAGCTTATTCTATAATTATTTTTATATAATATATACAAATTTAGCAAGGCATATTATAGGGTTGCATTTCGTAACACTTTCGCTTTCTCATCAAACTCTGCTAAAAGTTGTTTCATGTCCACATATCCAGCAATTTCTTGTGCTTCATGCAATGGAAGCCATTTTAAATCTTGGTGCTCATCTGACAGCTTCACCTGTGCTTCTGGATTTCTTAATTTTGCCAGCCAGTACACAACCTCCTTTGGTTTACCCCTAACCTCATAATTCAGTACTTTTGAAATGTCCTTGTATACCTGAAATAAACATATTATGTAAAATTGATTTTTGATTGATTGATTGAAAACTGATTTTCTACATCCACATAAATAGTACATTTCCATTGTCACTAGATAGATAAATAAATTGCCAGACCCGATAGAAAACAATTATTTCTGCCTGGCAGCAGTCACTGGAACGGTAAAGGCCTTATGAAATTTATACCTATCTACTAATATACTTACCTCTAAATCAGCTTCAGATAAGCCAGCTTCTTCCTTTGTTTCTCTTAAGGCTGTTACCCAGTCTGATTCTCCGGGATCCACATGACCTTTTAAATAACAATATCTATAATCATCACAGATACACAAATTTTAACAAAATAAATAATAATCGCAAAGCAACCTTGTATTTAATTAGATTACCTTTTGGTGGAGTCCAGTGGTGTTCTCCGTATGAAGTTTGTAACATCAAAAACTGTACAGCTTGATTTACCTGCCTAAAGATAACTATCCCAGCAGCACGGGTAGATGACATAGCAAAGTATAAATGACCTATCACTGATTGAAAATTAATACTAAATTAACTAATTGATTTATTTATGAAATTATAATGTTGAGGACAGAGCCCGAGGAGGCTATTTCAAAACTGTCCACAGAAACTGTCAAAATCGAAGTCAAACAAAAAAATATTTCAACAATCAGGTTTAGAGATGACTCGTACTCCTTAAAACTCGTACTGAGGCTTACGAGTACGAGTACGTGCAAATACTGGCGCCAAGGACTAGCTACAAGAGTATTTAGAAGTACGCGTGAGATTCAGAGAAGAGACTCAGGCTGATATTCAGAAACAAGACTCAACATGAACTTATGCTTCCGTATGTCAAATTTGTATGGCAATTTGACATACGGGAGCCTAAGTTTATGCTGAGCATCGTCTCTGAATATTAGCCTCAGCGTTAGATCCACTGCTTAGACAGCTAAAGTAACCGATATTGACTACTTAGGCTTAGCATAGTTTACGCGAAGTTTAAGCAGTGTTCCGAACATCTCTGAATACAAATTTGAACGTAAGCACTCGATTTTGACATACGGAAGCATAAGTTCATGTTGAGTCTCGTTTCTGAATATCAGCCTTAGGCTTAGCATAGTTTACGCGAAGTTTAAGCAGTGTTCCGAACATATCTGAATACAAATTTGAACGTAAGCACTCGATTTTGACATACGGAAGCATAAGTTCATGTTGAGTCTCGTTTCTGAATATGAGCCTGAATATTAGCCCAATTGTCACCATAACGGACTTTTTACCCGACTACCGAAGGAGGGTTATGTGATATGTGTTTGACGCATATGTATGTATGTGTGTATGTCCGTTCATATGTCCGGTCGTCACTACTCAACGGCTCAACCGATTTAGATAAATTACACCTCATTAGATTCATCTTGATGGCACGAGTGTAACTGGGTACATGAAACTAAAAAAATGCCGGATTTTATACGCTTTAATGTGCGAACTGATTTTAAAAATAATCTTTAGTTGTATCAATTTTCATTTTAAATTATCATTTAGGATCTATGTAGTGATTCTATGATGATTTATAAACTGAAAAGTTTGAAATAAAATAAATTATTAAATGTAACAAAAAACCCGACTGCGTAAAAAGTACTAACTAAAAATCTAAAAACAAGCTCTGTGATGTTGGAAAATGTATTGCAGGCGGGACAAGCTGTTCGTTCATAAACAAAATAGTTTCTTTGGTTGTCCCGAATTTATTTTTTGGTAAGCAAGTTGCGAGTGTTTTGAAGTACGCGTCTGGTCTGAATCTCACCATATCGAACTTTTACATAGTAAGCAAGTCGCATCAAAATACAGCCTTTTTTTTTTTCAAGATGTACCTAAGCATGTTTTCATGTTTAGTGCTGATCTGTTAGATTTATTTATAATAATGTTTTTTATCTTTTTGTATTTTTTTAAGCATTTTCCATGCTAAGATTACAAGTTATTTTAATGAAGGAAAAAATCGGCGGGCGGGCAGGATTCGAACCTGCGCCTTCTGGTTCGGTACACCAGACGCTCTGACCACTAAGCCACTGCTCGCCCTGCTCGCCAGTCGAAATCTTCCTCCACATTCTAATTTACGTCTTAATTTAGATGGCGCTACGTCACCTTAAGACGTAAATTAGAATGTGGAGGAAGATTTCGACTGGCGAGCAGGGCGAGCGGTGGCTTAGTGGTCAGAGCGTCTGATGTACCGAACCAGAAGGCGCAGGTTCGAATCCTGCCCGCCCGCCGATTTTTTCCTTCATTAAAAATAACTTGTAATCTTAGCATGGAAAATGCTTAAAAAAATACAAAAAGATAGTTAATAGGTAAGGTGGTATCATACGACATTGAACTAGCTGTAAAGTTAGTCGTGTCGGTTGTGAAGCATTTCTTCACAATAGATGGCGCTACGTCACCTTAAGACGTAAATTAGAATGTGGAGGAAGATTTCGACTGGCGAGCAGGGCGAGCGGTGGCTTAGTGGTCAGAGCGTCTGGTGTACCGAACCAGAAGGCGCAGTTTCGAATCCTGCCCGCCCGCCGATTTTTTCCTTCATTAAAAATGTTTTTTATATTAATTAATATAAAATAATTAAAAATTATATATAAAGAAATTAAAAATGTTGTAGATTTTTTTATTAGAGACTTAACTATACGTATTTATTCTAACACCTGCCGGGTAGGATTCACTTTACTCACAAAAGTGTCGAACGCGTCTCCAACGCGTCTCGAACGTTATGAGTATTGAGTTCAATGTATTAAAATACAAACAGTCTTAAGTCTTGCAAGATAAAGTTGATTTTCATTTGGTATTTTCAAGCACCTCGCTCACAAACATAGGTGTAATGGCGTACGGCCGTACGCGTATGCGGTCGCCACTTGGGCTATCAAAGTGTGAAAGCGTATTAACGATAACGAGTACGGAAACGCACGTTTATGGTTTGTGTTGGTGAGTGACTTGGCACTCGGACTTGAAATACTTCTAAATACTCGAAACGCATTAGTACGCAGACACAATACTCGTACGCCATACTTCTTCGTCGATAACTAGTCTTGAAACCTGTGACAGTATATACGCCTCATCTCTAATCAGGTTCGTTTTCTGTCAATGTTATTGTCAAGGTGTACAGCTGGTTCGTCCAGAAATAAAATCAATATTAGCTTTTATCAAAATACATTAAAAACGTACTATTACTACATACACGAAATAAATAATTAATAATGAAATCGATGAATACTATAACACCATTTATTTGTTGTGCTATTCAACTGTTTTCGATTGTTTTTTTTTAACATTGACAAATGACAATACTGACTTACGACATGACTTTTCGATACCAACGGTTGAAAAAAAAATCAAGAATTCAAACTGCAACGGTGAATAACAACATTTCATTGAAAACGACTGTTGTGAAATTGTTTGTTTATTAGTATTTTCGTAACATTCACATGGGATTTTTAAAAACTGGGCCTAAAAATAATAAAGTGTTGAAAATTAAATAGTTTGTGTACCATGTTACAAAAATGGAAGCATATTATTAGCAACTGGGTAAGAAGCAGATGTTTTTTTCATTGTCGTTTTAATTATTCTGTACGGCATGTAACTGCCAAATTCTGATCGTTTTTCTTGTTTTTTGTAGATAAATTGCTATTTTAATGAAACTGACCAAGATGAGCGTACTGTTAACATAGAATCATTATTGAACATAATTTCTCATTTACGTGAGAATCTGAACTTGGACGAATCCAAGTCTTCTGTTTTGGAAGCGCATACCGTCGTAGAGTTCATTTTGGAGAAATATCCAGAATTTAAATTTGAAAATGGAACAGTTGAGGCGACCAATGAGGATGAGATATACCTTGTTGCATCATTGCTACTTTTCTTTGTTTGCGTGAATTCTAAAGATGTAGACATAAAGCATGCAATGTGCAGTAAGCTGAGTGGCGATGATCAGGAGATCATACTCAAGTTCAGTAAGAGTCTGATGGAGTGCTCACCTATCACATACAGGGATGTACAGGCAGCTATAATAGGTAACTTTCATTCATAACATGTTGAAATTTAATTAAGACTCAGCAGCTGCTGAAGGGAAGGTAAGTACCTACCTATTATTATGTCACAAAGGATAATATAAAATGTATTAGCAATAATTTTTTATGTTAAATATTCAACTTCAACAGCTGGCCTTGTGAAAACAGCAGGTGTTATTTTTAGTGGGGCTGTTCAAGATCAAAACCAAGTATCTAAATTTATTAGTACCTAGATATTTTTAAATTTTATAATTTATTAGGAATAACTTTGGGGCTGCTGAATATTTTTGTAGTCATAAATTACTATGCTTTGATTTTTTATAACTGCAGCTGCTAAAAATCCTTGCCTCTATTAACAGAGTTCCCATTTTTTATGAGTATTTTTCTGAAACAAGTAAATACTTTTTTTCTTGTGTACATAAATAAATCTAGGGGGGCCTGGAGTTCTAAGATACAGGTTTCAGCTTAGCTTAGACTCCAGATCTCCTACAAATTACGAACATTTTTAATTTTTTTTTATGTAATTTGTGGAGATGAAATAAATCTTATTATTATTATTAATAAATATTTTTTTTGACAGATGCATGTGGCACAGACATGGCTTCAGAACACTTGAAAGTGGCGGAGACTCCCCCAGTACTGCGCTCATTGCACGGAGAAGTTCGGAGACTACAGGCTGCTCTGGATGCTGAGCGGTTTGACCGTAACTATCTGCAGGAAGAACTGACCAGGACTAACAACAGATTGGAGAAATTAAGTAGGTGGATTTTAATATTTTGGACTAGTATATATCAAACTTTTCAGACATGAAAGGGTCAGTGGATACAAGACAAAAACATCACCAACAACCATTGCCTAAGCAAGCTTTCGGGACTCAGTGGGATGTTGGAGTAGTGGGGTGGGAAACGCAATAGGACACCTTAACATAATTGTCCTTGAGGTCAAGGTTATAATTCCGAAAGTCAAGATCTGTGATTCTCAGAAGCAATATGTTAATATGCAAATGCATGGTTAGTGACCTCGAGGTCAAGGTCAAGTGACCTTAAGGTCAAGGTAATAAGGCATAGTCGACGGAGCCTCCTACTTGGTTTCTAGCCTTTACTTCTTGTTGGTTAAAAATAATAACCAGCTCAGCTAACCTGTCCGAGTTGGGGTGCTCCAAGCCCCGAGCTGGCTTAGATCTTTCTTGTAGGTACATATAGTATATTATTGCATTTTGTTCCGATTCCTTCGACATAATTTTTACGACAAACGGCTGGACGGAGACAAAACACCAAGACGCTTTTAGCCTTATAATAACGTTTAACATGGAATCACGAAACCAACGATTTGCAAAAAAAAACAATTGAACATTTTTTGAGAAGATTTTGACCCTGATGACTTTATAAAATGATCCCTTCGATATCTTTTATGACAAATGGCTGGTCGGGGAGAAAAAATACCGAGATACTTTTTAGCTTTTTAGCTTGATAGCTTTATATTTACGTGTTATATACGATAGAATCGAATAAATAAACGATTTTCGAAAAAAAAATTGCCCCAACATTCCTTTTTTCGTCATTGCCCCACGGTACACGATATTAAGGCTACACACTAAAAAATATGTATTCTGTGAATATTTTTATTTGTAGGTGTTTTTTTAATATGTTTCTGTGTAAGCTTTTTTTCTTAAATCTACTATATAAAAATAAGTCGGGTTTTCCTTCCTGACGCTATAACTCCAGAACGCACGAACCGATTTCCACGGTTTTGCATTCGTTGGAAAGGTCTCGGGCTCCGTGAGGTTTATAGCAAAGAAAATTCAGAAAAATTTCAACAGAAAAGCGGGTTAAAAAGGTTATCAAGACCACGCGGGCGAAGCCGCTGGCGGAAAGCTAGTCTATATAGAAAAAATAGTTTGGATAATATTTCCTTTGTCATGTTGTATTGGGTACACAAAATTATGAGTGCTTTGATTATAATTGATTTTAAATCAATCGTAAATTGGAAATGTATCTTAAATTATTACTAAATTGATTAAAAAATATCTTAAATGAATCAATCGTAATTCAGTCAGTACAATCTGAATGTCTATTTTATTTATCTAGTTGCTTTGAATTGAGGCAATGTATATTGTTATTGCTATGTTGTTTAAACGTTGTTGTTGATATACTAACTTCCTGCACTTTATTACCTCTTTGGAGGTCAAAGAATTATTAAAATTCATGGCTAGTAAAATAAACCTTTCATGAATACAAAAAAGTTGTCATGTTGGTAGTTCTGGAGGAAGCAAATCTTTTAATCAAGTTCATATCTAAACTAATATAATGCAAAAGTAATTTTGTCTGTCTGTAACGATTTCACATATTATAAACTGCTAAACAGACTTCAATAAAATTTGGAGATAGATCCTGACCTGAGGAACCTGGCCCTAATAGTCACCCTTTGTCCCAAACAGACCTTAGTTCCATTTGAAACCACTGAAAACAGCAAATCATGATTATTTCATGTACTATTAGATAATATTTAACTTCTTGAAAGATGCATTCAAGCCATTCTGAGAAAGAATTAGAATTATATTTACTACTTATCTACTAAAAATCATTTTTCTTTCTTCCACACAGCTAAGGACAAGGAGCAGTACAAGCTGGAAATCATGGACCTCAAGACGAAAATGTCGATGTGTTGCGGACAGGAGCAGGCCCCTCAGGGCGCGGAGGCCGAGGTCCAGTCCTCCGGGAAACTGGCGCGTCAGCTGCAGGACATGGAAGAACGTCTCGTGCGCACGCAGGAGATGCTCGAGGACACTGTCTATGAGAGAGACACGTACAAAGCTAAGGTGAGACTCAAATCCCGAAGATTTACCTATAGAACTAAGTTGAGCTTGCAAAGCATCTGTTATTTTAGAGTTTATCGATTTCTGAGCTGTAAATAATTATTATGCATTGAAATAAAAAAATCGGATGTTGATCATAATTTATTAAATTTTGTAATCCTGTAAACTTATAAGATTCGCTTTCGTAAGAAAACTGACAGTTGTTACATATTCTTTTGTAGTAAGTAAGAATAAGAATAAGAATAAATTTATTTACTAAAAAGTTAACATTTCCATACATTTTTTACTTTTACACATTATACATATATTAACATTATAACATTATTGTTTAATAGTAAAATAATTATCAAAAGAAACATACTTAGCATGGAAACATAGTTTTTTCTGTGGCCTCCACACTAGGTCGAGCCTGTCTTGTGAAGGCCTGAAGTAGTTGTAATAGTCTTTACAAGATCTATTTTCAAGTATAAGTATATTTGAAAATCATTATTAAACACTAGATGGACGAGCTTAAGCAAGATCGCGACAAGTGGCTGTCCCTAAGCCAGGAGGAGAGTGCCCGCGCAGTTCAACTGGCCGAAGAGCTCAACACTGAGCGACGCCACATGCAGTCGCTCAGGGAACTGGTGACGGAGCTGCGACAGCATAATAGACTCAACGGATTGGATACCAGCCAGCTTGAGTGCGACGACGCTGACGCCAGCATACAGTCCTTGCAGCAAAATTTATGTGAGTTTCATTGATATAATGATAAGTCACTAGCATAATTCAATTGGCACAATCTCAATAAAGGTTCTACATGTTAAGACATCTGATACAGGTTCTCAGGTTCAAAGTTTGCGCGCTTCCATCGCGATTGCGTCAATTACGCAATCAATTTAATTTAAATATCTCAGTACCTACTATCTGTAAGAAAAACAATAAAAATATGTTTATTGTTCACATTAATAATTAAATAATAATATCATAATTATTTCCTCATATAGCTGTGTGTAGTGAGGCCTGCGCTAATGTCATTGAGGTACAACTTAGTGAAGAAAGAGCTAAAGTTGAAGCTCTCAAACAGCAACTTCAAAGATTACAGGTAAGTACCAAATTCTTAAAGAAAATCTATCTTACATATTCCCAGAAATATTAATCGACTAAAAACGTTTTTTATCATAGGATGGCATGAATGAACTGACTCAGAAAACAGAAAATGAAAAATATACATTCGAAAAAATTATATCAGAGCAAGAAAACAATATTCTCAATCTTAAACATCGCATCAATGAGGAAATTGAAGAGAAAAATAAATTAAAGTCTCACTATGGCGAAGAAATTATGAAACTGAATAATGAGATCAATGAACTTGAGCAAAAGATCAAAGATAACAATGACCACTCTAGGCAGATTATTGAAAAGAAGATGCAAGAAATTAAAACACTGCAAGAAGAAAAACTGTCTCTTCTGCAAAGTCTTTCTAATGAAAATAACAAACTGGAAATCATAATAGCAGAGCTTAAAACGGAAATGGATACAGAAAAACAGGCTAGATTAAATATGAGAGATAGCTACGAGAATCAAATGATGAAGTTAAATGAAAAGGTATTAAACAGAAACAATGAACTAGTTGAGCTTCAAAACAATATTTTTGGCAAGGGTGAAATGATTGAATCTTTGCAAATGGACTTAAGAAAAGAAAAAGAGCACTCTAACAAATATCACATTAACGTACGACAACTGGAAGAACAGAAACGTGATGTTGAAAATAAATTACAAGATAAAACTGACGAAATGAATGCAATGCAACAAAGTCTGGAACAAAATATTGCATCAATTTTGAAAGAAATTGATCATTTTAAAACATCAGTAACTAATTTGCAAGACCATTGCAGGGATTTGGAACAGTGCAAGGTTATGTTAGAATCTGAAATAGACAAACAAACAACGAGATTTGAAGAACTACTCAAGGAAACAGAAAATCTCAAAAACACCTTTAGTGACGAGTCTGAGAAACTTAAATTTGAGTTGGATGAGAAAAATGCTACAATAAGTACATTGCAGACACATTTACAAGATGAAATACATTTTAAAATAGGATTGCAAGAGGAGCTGCAAAAACTACAATCGGCCAAAGTACTTCTATCCGAAGAATTAAATAAACTTACAGTAGAGTTCTCGAAAGTTAAAATAAAGTTGACAGAAAAAGAAAGAACTATTGAATCTATGGAGTTAGGCTTCAAAGAAGAGAAACATTCTAATAATAAGTTGACTGCAGAAATTGAAAAACTTAATCAAGAATTGACTAAAATGTCTAATGATCTTATAGACAAAAATAAAACTATAGAACTACTCAACAATACACTTGAAACTGCTAAGAAGTCTTTCGAGGATGAAATTTCCGATAAAAATGAGACAATTGAATATAATAATCGCAAACTTGCTAATATGACCGCTAAGAAAGAGACCTTACAGAGCAAAATAGATTTATTGAATGAAGAAAAGGCCAAACTAGAACATGATTTGGTCACAAAATCCAAACAGATATCACAACTGCAGGCAGAATGTGAAAAAATGACAAAAACAATTGATGAAAATAAAAAAGGTAATTATGGTAATTATATTATTATGTAACCCTATCACATTATATTTCACATTTAATGTATGTCTATGTTTTTATTTATTTTAGCAATTCGAAGCTTAGACCAGAACATGACTAAAGAAAAACATAAATATTCAGCACTTGAGAAGAGCTTTGATACTGAAATGTCTAAACTGATGGGAAAACTAAATGATACTGAAAAAACCATAAAGGAACTAAGCTCTAGTTCTAGAAAAGCTATCAAAAATAAAGACCATCAAATTCATACTCTAAACAACGAGATTGAAAACCTTAAAAGGACTTTGGATGTTGATAAAGAAAATATGAGCTTACTACACAAAGAAAGGGATGCTTTGGCCCAAAAGTTGGACGAAGAAATTTCATACAAAAACAAAATTGAGAAAGAATATCAAAATCAATGCACACAACTAGATAACATCACATCCCAATTGAATCACGAAATTTCTACCAAGAATGGTGAAATTTCAACTTTAAAAATGGAACTTGAATTGGCTATGAAGACTGTTGAAGCTAAATGTAAAGGTAAGTTGACATTCGATAAGTTTGAGAGCTGTACAGCTCTAGAATAAATTTAATTATTAATTAACTATTATTATTTATATTTTAGAAATTCGGGTACTAGGGGAGAGAATATCTAAAGAAGATCAACTTATCAGAGATTTGGCTCATCAGAAAACTGTTGAGACTAAAGATTTACAAAAAAAACTTAATGATTTACAATCACTGAATTATGAATTGGAACAAGAAGTTAAAAAATTACACGATTGTAAGAAGCAAGCAATAGACTCATTACAAAAAGAAAATGAACAGTTACAGTTTGCTATCGAAGAAGATAATAGTAGCCATGAAGTTATATTGAAAGAAAAAGACTGTATCATCGACAGATTGGAAAGGCAACTCAAAGTGCACACTGTTCAGTTAGAATCTATTCGAAAAGAATATGAAAACGTTACATTGAATTGGGAGAAATATAAGGTTGAGTCAAAAGAAACTCTTGAACTGAAAGACGAGCAGATTAGCAAATTAACACAAGAACTTACGTCCTTACAGCAAAATATCTCTGAATTGAAAAATGAAAAAGAAGCATTGACGAGAAAACTTGAAATAATGACTAAAGAAATGAAAGAAACTGAAAAGAAAAACAAAGAAGAAGTACTTAAGCTGGTAGAGACACTAGCTCGCGAGGAAATAAAAAATGCTGTTGGAATGAAAGAGAAAGAGGTTCTACAGAACCAACTCTTAGAAGAAAAGGCTGCTCGAGATAGTCTTCAAACAGAAAAGAAACACCAAAGTGAAGACATTAAGATACTAGTTGCAGATAAAAACGAGCTTCTAAATGAAAAGATTATATTAACACAGAATCTTGCAGAAGAAAGATCTGTTAGAAAGATTTTCGAAGAAGAAAGAAATGCACTTGTGTCTGAAAAGGCAATAATTGAGAGGAAGCTATTAAAACAAGTGGCAATGACAGAAAGTCTTCTAGAAGATAAAGAATGTCTCACGCAACAGCTTGTCGAAGAGAAATCCGCGAAAGAGCTAGCGGAAAAAGAAAAGGAAAACCTTTTAATGGAGAAACATCTCATAGAGCAGAAGATAACAGAAGTTGAGAATAATAAGGAAGAAATGAGCAAAGAAATAGACCATTTAATTGAAAAGCATGGCATTTTAGACCAACAGTGCATGAAAGAGAGAGCTATTAACGAGGTTTTGAAAGAAGAAAAAACAAAGTTGCTCCAAGACTTGACTGAAGAAAAGTACACGAAAGATGTACTTCTCAAAGAAAATGATTGTTTGGTTAATCAGAATGAATCTCTGAAACATGATCTGCTTGAACAGAAAGCAGTTCAAGAAGTTCTTATCACTGACAAAGAGTCGTTACTTGTTGAAAAAGAAGGACTCGTGAAATCGTTGGGTATTGAGAAATCTGCTCACGATGAAATTGAGACAGAGAAAGATCAATTGATTACAAAGTTATGCGAAATGAATGAAAATTATTCTGCTAAAGCTAATAGCGCAAAAGCTGAGCTTGAAAAGGTCACTGAAACTATGAATAATTTGCAAATGGATTATAAAAGTAAGTTTCCAAGTAATTATGACATTACTTATGTACACAACTTCTGGTCTTGGCAGAAAATTAGCCTTGGGCATTATAATTATAAAGAAAATTATCTTGAGAGTTAGTATATACTCAGTGTTGGTAGGGCAGGGGCAAAATACTATAATTTTGATTATACAAAAATCCTTTGTTGAGTAATAGTTTTATTTTTACAGATCAAGAAGATTTGAATAGCCAAATCACAGCAACTGTGAGTGTTGGCCTAGAAAAACTTGTGGAAGGGCTTAAAAAGGAAGGAATTTCCAATGAGGTATTACAAAAGCTAATAGATTCTGAAAATTCAGGAATTCCTATTAGTGACAAGTGCGATTTGCTTTTAAACATTGCTAATACATTAACCACTGAATTGGTAATGAGGCAGAATTTAGAGAAAGCACTTGAACATGGTAATAGCTCATTGGTAGAATTACGGGAAGTGTTAAAGCAAAAAGAGATGAAAACTATTGAGCTACATACAGAGATCAAACGGCTCCAACAAATCGTCAATGAAAGCAAAACAGGTAACAAAAACATAAAACTTGTCTAATGAAAAATATAACTATCCCAAATTAATAGCTAACCCTTTTTCCAAATCTACATATCCTGCCCCTGACACATTAAAAGTTGATTGTTCTTTTTAGTTTTGTTTTTTTTGGCAATCATAGTCAATTCATAACTCGCATTTCATTTACTAATCACTGCTGTACCTGTCCTCTTATAATAACTTGGCAATTTCAGTAAATTCTTTATGAACTTTGCAGCACTCATATTTGCAGGGGAATCTCGTGAGGGCTGCAATGTTCTCAAACATTTACATGTGTTCGTTTAACTTGCATCTCTTCAATTGTATGGATCATTACATCTGGATACTAAAAATTCTTGGAACTACTACTGAACTTTCTTTTCAGCATCTTCCTACTCCATCCTAGCCTTTTCCCTGACTGTAAATGGGGCCAGCTTTGCCTATCACTCGTCTACTTTGCTTAAAATTGTTACGCTTATCGTCTTCATTACATTAGTTATATATTTATTTGTAGAATTATCAAAGCGAAATGAGACTTACAATACGATGTTAGACAACAAAACGAGAGAATTACACGCATTACAAAAGGAGAATCAGTCCCTTACTAATGACTTGAATGATGTAAAGCTACAATTAGAGGTCAAGGTGCATTCTCTAAAGGAGAAAATTATTGACAACGAAGATTTGACAGACAAATTAAAGAGGACTTATGAATGTCAGATAGATAACTTAAATGTTATGATCACGAAGCTGACAAATTATTTAAAAGACAAGACTGTGGAGGTTGAGACTGTGAGGAAGGAGAAAGAGCGGGTAGCCCAAACAGTTGAACAAAATAACCAAGGTAATGTAATAATTGTCTTATTATACTTTTGTTACCACTTTACATTATATTTTGCCTCGTTAAGATTACTAATTGTACAGTTCTCGACAATCTTTTCGTCAGACTTTGAATTTGGCACGGGCTAACTTCAACAAATTGGTCACATAAGAATATAATATCTTTCATAGCCTCTGGACGCTTAACAATTCGTATAATTTTAATTTACAGCGATAAAGGCTTTAGAAGAAGAACTAAAATGTAAGAAAATAAATCAAGATAAACTGATAAATGATTTCGAATCGGAAAGACAAGTACTTAAAAACATGGTGACTGTCACAGAATCTATCATGGAAGACCAGAAAGTAGCCTTAAACAAAATTATATCAGAACATCTAAAAACCATTGAATTGGCACAAGAAGAGAACAGAATGGTCAAGGAATCGGTCGAGATTGAAAGAAAGGAATGGGAAATAAAACTTCAAGAAAAAGATGCATGCTTGGAATCACTATCTAAAGAAATAACAGAAGTAAAACTTGAAAGGAATACGATTGAAAAAGAAATAAAAGTTCTAAAAGAATTATTGGATAATGAAAAAAAGAACTCGGAAGAAAAGATGCAAGAGAAAGAGACTGCATTGGAAACAGCTTCAAAAGAAATAGCTAAACTTAAGCTTGAAAAGAATACGATTGAAATGGAAATTAACGCTCTTAAAGGATTATTTGATTATGAAAAAAAGAATTTAGAACAAAAGATGCAAGAGAAAGAGACGGCTTTAGAAACAGCCTCAAAAGAAATAGCTGAACGGAAAATTGGAAAGAATACGATTGAAAAAGAAATTAAAGCTTTAAAAGAATTATATGATAATGAAATAAATAATTTAGAAGAAAAGATGCAAGAGAAGGAGACTGCATTGGAAACAGCCTCAAATGAAATAGCTGAACTAAAACTTGAAAACAACACGATTGAAATAGAAATTAAAGCTCTGAAAGAATTATTTGATATTGAAAGAAAGAACTTAGAAGAAAGATTGCAAGAGAAAGAGACTGCATTGGAAACAGAATCAAAAGAAATAGCTGAACTGAAACTTGAAAAGAATACGATTGAAATAGAAATTAAAGCTCTTAAAGAATTATTTGATATAGAAAAAATGAATTTAGAAGAAAAGATGCAAGAAAAAGAGATTGCATTGGAAACAGCCTCAAAAGAAATAGCTGAACTGAAATTTGAAAAAGAGGTCAACCCTGAAAAGAGAAACTTGGTTAAAGAAATAATAGCATTAAAAGTTGAGTTGCAAAATAAAATAGCTGAGTCTGAGAAACTGCAAGAGGAAAATAAACATCTGGCAACCGCAATACAGAAATATAAAGATGGTAAGTGTGTATATTTAAAGTGTGCTATGCAATGTGATATCGCTATACTTCTTGTGGAGTTTCTTAGTAAAACGAAAACATGTTTTTTTTTCTACTTTTAGATTTAGATTTACTGGAGAAATTAAATACTGATTTAAAGGCTAAGGAAGACTCAACTGAAAAGCAATTACAAAGTGAAATAGATAGATTAACAAAAGCATTACAAGAATGCTCAGAAGAAAAGAACAACTTGGAATACACACTTAAAGAAAAAGCAGAAAATATTAAAGAAATGGAGGAAAAAGCTAAGTTACTGAATGAACAAATAAATATTTTAGAACAAGATAAAAATACCTTGGAAGATGAGAAAAATGTTTTGCTTATAGAGAACAAGGGATTCGTGGCGAATATCTGTTATCTGGATTCAAATCTTAAGACAAGCCACGAGAAAAATTCTAAATTAAATAATGATAATTTGAATTTAGTTAAAATCATTGAAGATAACAAAGTTGGTATGTAATAATTTTATTGATAGTTTTTATAGGCATTTTACCTTTGACGAGAATTCAGAAATAACAGAATGTAATTTAAATGTTTTATGGTTTTTAGTGATATCGAACTTGGAACAACTTCTCAAAGAGTCACAGCAATTGAATAAAAAGCTTTGTGACGACATCAACAACGATAAACTTAGTCTGGCAAACAAATGCGCTATCCTACAGGAGTATCACGATAAAGCTGAAGTAGAACTAGCGGAGAGACAGAAAGAGATCACATCCTTGCAGAAAGAACTTAGAACCTTGCATTGCAAGGTAGAGTTATGTGAAGTAGAGTCCCGAGCTAAAGATGCGATCGTATCCAAAATCAGTAAAGAAAAAGATGCCATCATAAGTTCTGTTAACAAGGAAGTTCAAGAAGAAAGGGCTGCTAAAGAAAGATATGAAAAGGAAATCAAAGAAAAGGAGGCAGCTCTTACTGAATTGAGACAAAGTTTCGATGAAATTAATAATGAGAGGGAAGCATTGAATATATTGAGAAAGGAAAATGAAGAGCTGATCAAGGCAATTGGACTTAGAGACACATGTATGTATAATATTCATAATTTTTCACTAAAGAGGAGTGCTTGAAAAGCAATATCAGTATTCTAGACAGTGTAACTAGACTAAATGTCGTGTTTATTTCACAGTTGCCGCACAAAGCCAAGAAAGGACGGCGAGCCACAAACATTCTGATCAAGCGGAGAAGGAGCTCCGCGACCTCCATCATCAGGTAGATAACACATCTTCAGACATCACACACTCTTCCATGGAGAGCTTAAAGACCATCTCAGATTTAGAAAAGATCATCCAAGACAAGAACCGCACTATTACCATGCTGCATAGTGACGTCACATACCTCAAGACCTTGATGGCCGAGTCCGAGACGAAACTCCTCGACGTGACCAAAGAACTCGAGGCTAGCAAGGAGAATTGTCACCAACTATCTAGTCAGTTGAAGAAATTAGTTCATCAGAAGAACGAGGAGATTGCCGATCTCAAGAAACAAGTGACGAAAATGAGCGCAACCGAGAACAGAGCAACGCAAATCATTAAAGTGTCCGCCAAGTATCAGGCGATCATACTCAAGAGGATTGCAGAAATAAAGACCAACACTGTACTCAAAGAACTCACTAACTTTGGCAACTCTAACTATGACAGCGAAGTGAAACGCAGCCTGAACGCTGGCTCTATCACTATGGAAGACCTGGAAAATTTCCTCGAGACTACAGACAGACATCTGAAAAAATGCTCAGAAAAACAACTAGCCCTACAAAAAGAACGCGACAGACTGAGTGAAGTGAACAAAATTAACGAGTCGGAGATCATAAACCTGAAGAAGTTTTTGACTGAGCTGTCTGTCAGCTTCCAGACCTTCAGTTCGGTCAAAGACCTGTATGCGCAAAAACTGAGCAGAGTGATATCTGTTCAGCGTACGGTGCGGCGCGAGATACTGAACTTAGACGGGCACATCAGCGACGCCAGCACGTCCGCGCTGGAGCGGGGCTATGCCGCCGCCGTGCAGGACCTGGCCGAGTGCGCGCTCAACCTCGAGCGCTGGGTGGAGCGCTGCATCGGCCGCACCATCTCCGCCGAGAAGCTCAAGCAGGCGTTCATGAGCGACAGCGAGCGCACCTCGCTGGCGACCGCCAGCTTCCAGAACGCCGGCCTGGAGGTACAGCTGGACGAGCTGGACAAATGTTTCCAGAAGCTTCTGGAAGACGTGTCCCGCGCGCAGAAGGGCGAGTCCGCCCGCGACTCGCAGGCCGCCACCGTCATGGAGGTGCGCGCAGAGTACGAGGACAAACTCAACAGAATGAAGGCTAAAATGGTCAGTATCCTACCCATACTGTTGTTGATATTGCTATACCAGGCTGTGTGGTGGTGCTACCTTCTGACGGATAACTCCTAATTATATTATCAAATGGTGTTTGTTTTGCTTAGCATTTGACTGTTATGACTTATGAAGTCAGTTTATTTATGTTGTTTTCAAATAAATTGTTTTAATGGATGCTTTTGTTTTATTTCTGTTGTTTTTACGCTTGGAGTGTTCATTAAAACATTTTAAGTAGATTAGAATAGAATTAGACGCCGATTCTAAAGGTAATATATTTGTGTATATATTTGGTAATATATGCATGGCTTGTTGCACGCGTTTATATTGTTGCACGTTGGTTTGCGCCAGGCGTTGTACTAAAGAGTGTTATTTTTTCAGAAACAACTGTACACAGAGCAGATAGCCGTGTTCAAGGAGAAGCAGCGCGAGGAGATCTCGCTGCTGGAGCGCGAGCTGTCCCGCGCGCGGGACAAGCTGGCCGCGTCCTCGCGCGCCTACGAGGAGCACATCCGCAGCCTCACCACGGAGCTGTGGAGCGTGGGCGAGAAGTTCCTCATGAAGAAGGACGAGGCCGAGTGGCTCCGCGCCCGCCAGCGCTCCGGCTCGCTCATGTCGCTGCAGCACGTGCACTCTGTACGTGTCTCATACTCATATACACCATATTTTTATGTATATATTATATTTATGTACATAATAATTTATTATTTTGTTGAAAAAATTTGGTGTTATTAATATTTCGAGTTTTGTTGAGCTGCTATAAAAAGCCACGTAGGCCTGTAGTACAACTGAACTGATGTTGACATTCTTATTTTGCAGTCTGGTCTTGTCCCGGCTCAAGAGGAGCCCTCCCGGCCGTCCGATTCTCATTCACTCCGATCTCTCCCTATCAACCCTAACAATGGCACCAAACGAGGTAAGGTTTACTACTACAATTTTTGATAATGTCCACTTCATTCACATAATATGTAATTAGTGTTTGGCGTGTTACTCATCAATAACATATCTTGTCTAGAGGGTCGCGGCCTGCACATGTCGGACGAGGAAGGCGAGGTGTTCGACAACCGCTGGCTCAAGGAGCTGGCGGCCACGCCCCGCCGGACGTCCGGCGCGCCGTGTCCGCCCGGACAGCGCCTGTCCGAGCTGCGCTGGCGCAACTCGCTGTGTCCGCCGCACCTCAAGAGCTCTTACCCCGCTGAGACGCAGTTCACACACGCTGTTGATGAAGAAGATATAAAGGTAGGATTGAAATAGATTCAATTCAATTCAATTCTTTATTGCATTCCCTAATGTATACATGTGTTGGTAAGTTACAGTAAGTGTCAATTATGGACCCTGTCGGGCACAGCAAAGTCTTAGTAAAGTAGAAGAGAGGAAGAGCGTTTCATTTTGGAAATTAATTAAAATTGGATGATGATGGAATATTTATACATTTACTTTTATAATTTACTCAATTATTATTATTTATTTTAACTATGTCATGTAAGAATGTATTTTGCCGTGTTACAGATGATAAACCTGATTTTATAGTTCTCGCCAATCTTTTGGTTGGCGTGAATACCGCAAAAATGAATTAATACGTCGGCGCATCCTAGAACTAATTTAATGAATAATTGATTCTTATTGGTTCCTTGCAATAGGCTCGCCTCAAATTACATACATATTATGACAGGTGTATGTTCGTACGACACCTCCTCATCCCTCGGGGATATTGGTGTTATGTTATGGGTCGTTACTAGATTCGCTTTATGAAATGACAAATGTGGGTAAATTAATTAAAATGGATGTAGTTAACGTGCTAAATAGATATGAAAATGTTGCAGTATGTCGGCGCGGCAGGCGCGGCTGGCGCCAAGCCGCAGCGCAAGGAGGTGGGTATCACCGCCTACAAGAAGCCAGGACCGCCAACGCCCAGCAAGCAAGCTGGAAGACTTTCCGCTACCGTGAGTGTTTATATTAAAACTGTCTTATAACTTTACTGTGTGCTAAAACATCGTTAAGTTTTGCCCATTTTCTGTATAGTAGACCATAAATTGCTTTATCACTTTGAAACTTCCGACCAAATGAAATTTACTAAGGCTCATTATCAATCTGTCACTTGGTCTTGTAAGCAAAAATAGACCTTGTTGTTTAGTGATGTGCAAACGATATTCACTCTAAGAGTGGTAAAGCAATTTGATGGTCGAGTATACATGAAAGGCTTTGTAGTATTTTTCATCAAATGCCTTTCTTTAATGTATTATTTGAGTTATAATAAGAAATTAAATGTAAACATTTTGTTTCAGGACTCTGAGCTGCGCGAGTCGCTCCGCGTTGAGGGCGAGCCGCAGCCGTCCCGTAAGACTAGCACTCCGTCCCGGATCCGATCACTGTTCCGATCCTCCAAAAACGATACCAACGAAGTGAGTAACTCAATATAAAATATCCTTTAGCATAAAAATACATTCAATTTTGAATTGGGTGTGCTTTCAGTGGGATACAAAATTATTAATGCCCTTAACCCAACATTATGAAACCACCGACCATCACATACAATCAGTATCCATTTGATTATAAATTCAATGGGTGAACACTCCATCCGCACCTATTGATCGCATGTCTGTAGCCCGGCTTTTTCAAACTACATCTGTTAGAAGACATCAGTGGTACTGACTATTATTTTTTTTTCAAATTGAGGACACTCAATGAGACATCAAGGCACTAGATTATTGTCCATTTGGAAATTTAGAGGTTCGTAGCGTGGACAACCTTGAACTCGACCTCTAACATCAAGGTATAAACATGTTCCATATTTATTGCAGGGAACCCCCCGAAGCAGAAGGCTGAGTAACATTTTTAGAAAGAAGTAGTTTTATTTTTATGAAATTTGATTTGTGAAACGGAATTGTTAATAAATAAATTAATTTATTGCTTTTTAAATTTATTTTTTATTTTTATTAGTATGGCACAAAAGATTGAAAATCATCAATGTTTTCATATTTTCTTTAATTCATAGAAGTACACCACAAAAATCACTATAGCACCAAACATTACATACAAAATGTACAAAATTGTGCCAGTTTACTCATCACATTTATCGGGGAATGAAACAACTCATTTAACACAAAGCATTAAACTTATCATATCTTGCATGCCAGATATTTTCTGCTCCTAGAAAATGTCTAGTAATTCTCGTAAGCAAGTAACCACGCTTGGGCGAATGAGAGGCGAAGCTCAGTGAAGCGATTCTACCCGGATCCAGCTCCCAGCGAGCATATTGGGGTCGAGCAACACATTCGTGTAAGCGTGCTCAAATGCGTATTGCACCTTTTGCACAACGACTCACTGAATACAAATTGGTGCCAATCAAATAAAACTGCTCAATTTTTTTTGTTAATATCAATACACGTTTTTTTTGTTATAAATATAAATAGTCTAGTGACTCGATGTGCAAGCTTTCCTTACTTATTATTTTATGGTTTAAAATAACATGCATTCATTAGAATTTTTCTAAGTTGTTTTGCCTGATGGCATTGTACATGAAATGGTTTATTTTTAAATAACTGTTTAGAATGCTATGGATAGTTGGATACTGTACCGAGTCTCCACAGTATTTGAACAGATTGAGAATTTTTACAATAAAAATATTAAATTAAATTAAATGTAGTACAAAAATAGATTCATTGAGTTAAAAATGGCACAGTCTGCATCAAAAACATCGATCGATATAATTTCTAAAATACTAAAGAAATTAAATCTTATCTCAATGCGATAAAGTTCATTTGCGAATGACGGTTGGTGTGGTGTTTATTCTAAAACATTCCATGTGTTTGAGATACGTGGAGTATATTAGACATATATCTATGGAAAAACTCATCGAAATAGAAATAGACGAAGTGTAAGGAAGTTTGACATTTATTAGTGTCATGGAGTTACGATATATTTTTCTTAGCTGATTCTGATCATTTTTAACAGTTCGTGTGTCCAGATATATCTGATGCTGACTGTACCATACAGAGCATGGGTTCTTAGAGTGAGGTCCAAGGACCCCTCCCCTCAGGGGATCGTAACACAAATCCTAGAGGTCTACAGCCACTCAGTTCACTCTTAGCGTAAACATAATTATTAGAAAAATTATGCACAAATTCACGCATCGCTTATTTGATGCGCGGGGGACCGAACATGAACACACTGTACATGTACTCACCAAGGCAATGCCGAAAGTTTTGAAATTTTGAAAGTGGTCCGTGTTCTAAAACTACGAACCACTGTTCTAAGCCCTGCAAATTGATAATGTGCCTGGCGGCCATCTTGGTGACGTAAAAATGACGTAACCGCTCTCAGTACGCGTTAGCACCACTAGCCGGCAAGTACGGCGGATGACGTCACTTTGAGCTTAATTAGACAAGGTTCCAGCCCATTAGCAAATTGCGGGACAACAAATAATTACAAAGGTAGTGATGATTTTGAATTATTCGAATTCATATATTTCCAGTATAATTTGAATTGACCCTATCTTCGGTCACGGAAATGAGCCAGTCGGAATACAGATTTAAAATTCATGTTCCATTCAGACACGGAACGATTAACTTAAACTAAATAATAAATAAAATCATAATAAATATGACCGTAATATACAAAATAATCGCTTTATTTACAAAAATCTCATTAGTAAATTAAAATACCGTTTAAAATGAATTAACAAAAATAATTAGTTAATTGTAAAATTATTGTTGATTTATAATATTGTGTTTGAGCACTGGTTGTGTATGAACATGAGTAGCGCTTGGCTGGTGCTCTGTGCTCTCATTTAACGGCACCAATCGAATACGCAAAAAAAATATAACTACTCGCGGTGGCTTAGTGGTCATAGCGTCTGGCGTACTTAACCAGAAGACGCAGGTTCTAATCCTACCCGCCAGTAAATTCTTTCTTTCATTAAAACAAAAAAATATAACTTAAAACTTACTGAATTCATTTAGTTCAAAGTAAAGTAAAATCTCGCTGGCAATTGTGTTTTATTTATATTATATTATTTTGTTTTTTTATTTCAATCATCAGGATGTTAGGTGTTTTACCTCCTAACACATTCTCCAATATCGATATACGCACAAATAACGAACATCTCAAACTTATTCGATTGCATCTAGTATAAAAACAATTTTAATGATTGCTAGCTAACAACTGTGCGTATATGTCACTTCATAATTGTTATCACAACAAAATATAGTCTAATAGTTAAACTGTGTGACAATTCCATATTTACACTATCGGACTTCTAAAGTAAACATTAAACAGTTAAAAAACATAATCAGGCTACTACAAAAGTAGTTAATATTATATTACATCCATGATTTATTAAAATATTAAAAATTAAGCAAATAGCTCTGAACAAAAATTCAATCAACTCTTACAATCTGACATATAACTTATGAATAATTTCAGTTACTTCAAAAATCGATCTTAACAATTATAGACAAAATTCTAAATTCATTATAAAACGATTGATTACAGAAACAAAGCAACTTTAGATTCATTATTATTAAGAGATAGCTAAACATGTTATAAATTGCGTTATCTAAATGATTTATTAGCAACAACTTCCGGTAACAGATCTTTTCACCTATTGCATGAACACTGGTTTCGTCGTGTATTCATACAGTTTATTATTTAAGGTCTCTTATCACATACCTACATCATCAGCCTAGCTATGTAACACGTTTTATTATGTAACTACTTATATAAAATACAAACATTAATAATTATCGAAACCTTGTGACTCAATGGCAGTAACTTGTGTAGCGGCAAACACAACAATCTTATTGGTACGTATTCGGGCGCGCACCGAGCCGCCGACCGCCGTCGACGCGCAAGTTCGCGTATTGGATAATTAAAACGATAACAAAAGCGCTGTACAATTACTACCTACTCGGCTACGCTAACGACTAAATGCTACTATGTACAACAGAAGTACCTCGAGGATCACGCTTACGGGTAGCTCGTATCGAATCGCATTCGTACCGTGTGGCGTGCGGGAGAACTACCGTGCGGGCTAGAGGCAGGCGTGCGGGTTGTGGCTGCACCAGCGCGGCCACAGCGGCGCCGCGCGCACGCCCCGCGCCAGCAGGCGCGCGCGCTGCGTGTCCAGGCGCAGGTACACGTCCGCCGCCGCGCCCTCCGCGCGGTCCGACCACAGGCGCTCCGCCAGCGCGGCGCCGCGCGGCCACACGCGCGCGTCCAGCCCGCCCGGCGCCAGCTGCTCCGTCCACTGGCACGCCGCGCCGCCCTCCACGCGCCACGGCGCCGCGCCCCCGCCGCCCGGCCCCGCGCCCGCCCCGCCCGCGCCCTCCGAGCCCGGCGGCGGCGCCGCGCCCTCCTCCGTCCAGGGCCGGTGCTCGTACATCTGCTGCCACGAGCGGTAGGGGCCGCAGTGTCCGTCGGAGCTGTCGCGCCACGAGCCGAACCCGCAGTCCAGGTACCACGCGTCCACGTGCGAGAGGACCGTGCGGAAGCCGGCGTCCAGCACGGCGCGCGACTCCGGCCAGCGCGAGGAGCCCCACACCTGCACGCCCAGGTGGCGCGAGTCCAGCCGCTCCAGGTAGGGCGAGCGCGTGAGGCGCGACGACCACAGCAGCGTCAGCTCGGGCGCGCGCCCGCCGTTGGCGTTCTCCAGTGCGTGCATGGCCCGTCGCGTAAACTCCAGCCACAGCTCCATAGGGTCCGAGTCGTTGAAATGCTGGGACCAACATCGTTCGGACACTTCGTCACCCCCCAAGTGGAAAAGGTCGTCAACCTCAGTCAGCTGTATGATTTCAGCATAGATTCGTTGAAGTAGTTCGTACACATGAGGGTTCCTCGGATTGAGTTGTCCGCATGGCGGCTCGCCGCAGTACGCACTCCAGGGCTCCGCCTCGATGCAGTGCGCGAGGTGGCCGAGGCCGGCGGCGGGCCCCCAGCTCCAGGCGCGGCCCACGTGCGCGGGCGCGTCCACCTCCATGAGCACGCGGATGCCGCGCAGCTTGGCGTGGCGCACGATGGCCTTCACGTCGTCGGGCGTGTACACGGCGCCGGGCCCGTACGAGCCGTGCTGCGCCAGCTGCGGCGCGCTGTCCAGCCGCAGTGGGAACGACTGCGAGTCGCTCACGTGCCAGTGGAAAGTGTTCAATTTACAGGCAGCCATTGCGTCTATAGTTCTTAAAATTTCACCTGTTGGGAAAAAGTTTCGAGCAGTGTCGAGCAGGAGTCCGCGATAGGAGAAGCGCGGCGCGTCCACAACAGTAGCAGCCTCTAGAATAAGTAAAGAGCCAGCGTAAGGGTCCATCCATACTATCTGAGATAGAGTCTCAAAGCCATGACGAGCGCCACAAAAGGAGTGCGCGGTTATGTCGACGACTAGTGATTTCTTGGTAGGCCTTAATGTCAGTTTATAGCTCTCATCGGTGTCTAAGCGCATACGCGGATCTCCACTTCCGTTGATAGCGACACGCACTACAACTTCGCGAGGCGCCCCGTAGTCGGCAGGTCTTGCGTCATCGCCGGTGCTTCGCTCCAGCACTCTCATGTCTTCTTTCATGAGCTCGAAGGCCTCGGTAAGGTGGTCGGAGACGTCACGCGACGGTGAGGAGACTATCTGGATCTTGAAGCCTTCGGCGCGTACGGGCTGCACGGCCGTGGCGAGGCTGACGGGCCCGGTGGGCTGCGGCCACAGTTGCGTGGAGTCGCACAGCATGTTGCACGTCGGCAGTGACTGAAGCGTCGACGTCTCAGAGGCGAGGAGGCGTTCGCAGCGATAGTTGCGGCAAACCCACGACCATTGCGGCTCGACGCCTCTATGGAAGAAGAAACAACATAGATATCTTAGCTGGTCCTTCTAGATCATTCTGTAGACTGGGTCATGTTTTAGTCGTGTAAAGCAAGAGCAAGTGAAGCTTATAGACGACAACACAAGGAATCTCACTCAATGTAATTTCCGCGTTCCGCTACCAATGGATATGTGATAATGATGTCCAATATTATAATGAGTAACTCACGCGTATAGTGCGTGCAGCGGCCTGTGCGCGCGTTCGTCGCTCTGCTGGCGCCAGTAGAGCAGCGCGGCCGCCGTGCACGCCGCCGCCGCCAGCAGCAGCATGGCGCGCCGCATGCGCCCCACGCGCGTCAGCTGCACGGACGCGCTGCGCCCCAGTGTCTCGCCCCACCACTTCATTGTGATGCTTATCTACGCACCTGGAAACAATAGTTATTTGTTATACAAGAGTGCAAAGTTGCTTTTTAACCGCGTGCTCAATTTTGATGACCGAGCAAGCGAAGGATTCTAAAATTGAATCACGAGCGGAGCGAGTGATTCAAAAATTAGAATCCTGAGCGTCAGCGAGGGAATTAAAAGAGCACAAGGTGAAAAATCTTTGCACTCGAGTGCAACACGTAACTTTTCATCCCACCTCAGCGAGGAAATGATAAAAAAACATTTACAACCACAAGATACTTTTATTTCATTTTAAGTATTAAATACTATATGATAAGTGAGTTTTACAGAATACCTATTCTTTAAATTATAGCAAATAATACTCAATACTCAATACTCAATACTTTATTGCATTCCATAATGTGTACATTAGTTGGTAGGTATGTAATACTAGGTATAATTAAGAGAAATTGAAAGTAACGTTGCTACAATTACTCGAGTGTAATATTTTTGTTAGGTATTGTAATGTTGGTGTTAGTGACTTAAAAAAGTACACCAAGAAAGTTCCGGTAGGCTTGTTGAAAAAATATCGATACATCGATATATCGATATTATTTTTTTAATGTATCGATATTTTTGAGCGATATTTTATATTTCGATTAAAATTCAAAGTATCGAAAAGGTATAAAAATCTATATTTTTTACAGACCAATAAACATTAATAAGTTTTAAGATTATAAAATCCCAAAAAGGAATACTTTTTTTATACTAACATCTTTTTAACAAATTATATTTAATGTATTTTTTGTTTTTGGTCGACTTGATTTGTTGTTTTATAATTTGGTTTTTAAAATATATCGCCCCTATATCGATATTTTTAAATAAAAATATCAGTATCGATGCTGATATTTTCAAAAAATATCGATTCGACATATATATCGATACTTTGTTGCGTTTAGACTCGGAACCTAGGGAAGGTTCCAAGTCTGAGTTTTTAACAAATTAAAAAAAAGTTGTATGATAAATTCGGCGCCAGGGGTGTAAAAGCACGATGTTCTAAATTCAATTTACTTTGTCTCTCTAGAGGATAAAAACGACTTTTGCACTCAGATATCGAAGAGTAAAAATACTCTTTCCGAGATGGTGGGATGAAAAACATATTACGTTATGACAAGATTCAATATTGTCTAAACTACAAGGTAATAAATTACATTGCCCACAAGCCAAAATGGGCTCAAATTCGATACAGGATAGAACTTAGTTAGGTAAACTTCTATTCTGCCATTTCTGTTCTTTTATTCGGCCACTGCGCCAATCGAGCTGTCAACTTATTTACTTACAATAATGCCCTAGTCATCGGAGATAACGGAACATAAAATTGATGAAATTTGTTGAATAACTGTAATTTATTGAGGTTTAAATTGTAATAATTATAAGCTACTGATATTAGAGCAATAAAATACATACAATACATTAAGCAGGGTATACTACAGGGTCTTTTATTTCAGAGATATTGAGAGACTGTTAGACTAGAATTAAAAATTTCCCACCAAATACATATTACCTACACGCAATTCACTTTAGCTAGGTCAGTACGATACTGTAATGATGTATTACGTTTTGTTAACTCATGATGAGGTTATCACTCGTAACTGTTAATTTAATAAACGTTGCGATCTACACCGTAGCTCCTTTGTCAATATCATTTTATTTTTACTCTTTGGGTGGATGGGGGATTACCGGTATTTACTCTCAATGTTATTTTAGATAAAAAAACCTTTTTAATCGTTGCCCAAAAACGGCAAGGGACGTAACGGGATCCCTTCCGTTTTTATTTGTCGGCTAACAGTTTTCAAACATATTTTTAATGAAATGATTAGCTGATTACAAACTGTATACCTACTAAGCTCTACTCTTAACAATAAGACGATTGTCTCAGAAAAATCATAGTTATTAATTATCTCTTTGATTACTGTTTTTGTGATAAGAAAATAGAAAGTCAGGGTGAAGCGTAGACTTCATTTGGTGAGAAAGGGAAATGGGTTGCGTTGCGGAAGCCCACAGATGGAATTGGATGGAAACCAAGCCAAAGCTATTATATATGCCATAAAAAAGATAATATTCGTTAAAATAATCCACCATACTTTCTTTTAGATTTAACAATGCTATTTTAAACTGCTTCATTTCAAAGGAAGAATAAGAATAGCACTCGTAAAACTAGTAGATATGCAGTTAGAGCAACCCCCCCGGCATCGGCATTCGTTTTACGAGACAGCGAGGTGTCTATTTCCAAAGTGAGAAGAGTTAAAAGGCGCCAGACGCGTAGCTTTTAGGTCACTTCACTCTGAAGCTATACACAGGGCCTTGGCTGTTGTTGTTACATTAACTGATGATATAAGTAGTTCTTTGTAGAGGTAATTATAGTATTACTTGTGATAACGGTATGTGACAAGCTAGAAGCAAAGAAACGAGTTTATGGTAGGTAAATGAATGCATGGCGCATTGTCGCATGTCCGTATGTGTAACAAGACATTACAAAACGATATTGTCTGAAGACTGAAAGGATTCTCATTCTTCAGACACGATTGTTTGTCATGGTGGTAACTGGGCCAAAGAATGAAAGAAGCATTAAAGGTATTGTCAAGATCAGTCAAAGCAATGTATTTTATAGAAACTACCGACATGATGATAATTAGGAATTAAATACATTGCATCTACATCACATTGCATCATTGCATCTGCATCACTAATATATCTTCACTGAGAACGGTTTTGAATTCAATTGACTTTAAAATTTGTGTGGCATCGTGTTGGTCATCAACGAAACGGTTACCTTTATTGTGAACCGAACTGGCAGGTACTATTTTCTTATTTAATTTAGGCAATATATAATTTATTTTCTTTGGTGTAGTACAGAGTACATAGTACAGAGTAGTGTAGTATGAGCTTGTTGTTTTTTTTTCTTGTTTAAATAATGTCTATCTGTGGAGACTTTTTAATAGCTTCATATTGTTATTTAGTTTTGATTTTAGTTATTTTAGCTGATAGTCTTCCTAAAAGTTATAAATAAAATAAAATAAGAAATCAATGAAAACGATCGTGGCGTGTTGTTAGAAAAGAAAATCTAGAATCTTTGGAAAATGACAAACATACGTAAAATAAGTTTAATATGCGATGTAACCGTTGATACAAATACTGGAAGTAAGTAACATTTTATAACTATTCGTATTTTTTACCTTTTAAGATCCCGTGGTCTGTTGTCTTTTTCCGATGACGATGACTTCTGAACTAGTCATATTTTAAACAACGAGAGACTTGTATATTATAACTTGAATTCACTTTATATTATTTCTCGTTATTAAAAAAACAAATGATTCTCCGAAGTGAGGCATTCTATCAATATAAATTATATTCTATTCTGCGAAACAAAAACATTTTCTGAGTATTACGTAATTTAAATTCTAAAATCGAGATACGTACAAGTATATTTACAATATCTATTTGAATTGAATAGTTTGCCAATGGAAGCCGGATAAAAACGGGAGACTCGGTTAGATTTTTATTTGAGTAAAGTTACGTTTGTAGAGGGCTACACAGTACCTACACATATCCGTTCAAATGCAGAGCTTCCTCGATGCTACGGAGATTGATACGCCAATCTGTTATACCGGGTTCCGTATTATAATATGTACGTGATTACATTTCATATTTAAATATACTTTGTTGTAGTATAGAAATATTATTTATTTAAATCAGATAAAGCAATATCTCAACCGATTTTTTTTAATTAACCATCAAGTGCTAGTTAATTTTTTCAGTTTCCAGTTGTTTCACGCGATCCAACTGGTTCTTATTTGGGTTCAGCAGCTCTGCCCATGCCAACACATCACAAACGTGAAGATAAACTGTTGTATTCTAGAATCTCTTTTGCATTCCTTCACGTAATGTCCTCTTGGAGCTAAGTTGAAAACATTTCTACCGTTTCCCGCAGCTGCAAGTGTGGTCGGGGTATGTAATTATGCAACACTTCACTGCGGTTAATTAGACTCTGCGCCTGAAGAATCCATATTAAACACTTTCCATTCGTAATAGTTGCTGCCACAGTTTTTGATGTGGACGGTAGAAAGTTTGAGGACGATTTTATGGTGAAGTCACTATGGTAAACTAAAATTTAAAAATAGTGCTACAATATCTCAACGGAAAGGCTTGCAGTGCGTGCTTGCGTTAATTTTTTTTACTTAAGAATGACAGTGTCTCAAATTCTGGTTGTTGGGAATATTAATCACAATTCCAGAATTCCCAGACCCTATCTAAATGATTATATTTTTATTTAGAACTGCAGCAGGTCGGTCCCATTCCCATATAATTTAATTCATTTTGGTTTAGTACATTTTTAAACGACTTTTCAGGCTTTTGAAGTTGACCTTTCTTTTCAAAGTCTGCGAATATAAAAACCCTAGGTGTAGTGTAGGTAAGTGCATAGATAACAGAAGAAGGAGGATGATTGGCGTTGATGATGGCAAATTCTTTAGGACAATAAAATTCTAGAAGGCAAAAGTAAAAGAAAGCGAAAAAAAGGGAAATGAGGTGTATCAGATCAAATGGTCAAAAACCCTTCCTTCGGCTTTTTGCCGGATAAAAAGAAGGCTGTTGGATAGAGACCAGTTGCGATTGCTTCATCGGCAAGAGAAGAACTCTTAAAATAAAGAGAGTTAGTGCATATCTTCGATAGAGTCGCAATTTCTGTAATACACAATTTCATCTTTCTGTTTGATTAAACTTTTCATAATAGGTAGTCGCTGTCGCCAAATGGTGATTGTGATTGTTGTTATATATTAAGATGTCTCAATGTATTGCGCCGACTATAACAACTTTACTTGGACTAACATTTTCAACATTTTGCAATTGATGTAAGTGGTTTGGGAGAGTCTACGAAGTTGCATATTTGATATCCGAATTCACTGACCCCGGCTTGTACGGCTGGGTCCGCTAACTTACAAACAGTAGCTATGTAGACAAATCTCAACCCTCCACCAACGGAATACGGATCACTGTTTGCAGTAACTGACACATGTTTGCAGTACTTAATTCAATTTCCTGCAGGGAAATAATCTGTACAAAATTATATACAGAATGGACATTATTAAGTTTGTTCGTGAACTCGTTTATTTTAATTGGGCACAGAATTCTTGATTAAATCAAATTTCTAATTATAAAGTTGTTTTCCGCTATTTAAGGGTATCATTAAAAACGGGGTATTGCTTTCACCATCTTTTAAAAATTCAAGTATTCCTTTGGAGGTGTGTTTCTTGTATTTTTTGGGAACTGGTGACTGAAGACTGTTTAAAATTAAAACTTTCCATGAATAACATCAAGCCAAGACCCCTTTTCATTCCCTATCATAATGGGTATTCAAAGGTTTTTGTGAGAAAGTTACCAGGCGTATATAAAGTATGCAACGGTAACCGTAGGGGTAAGTTTCACAAGTAGTGACGTAGGGCACTTTTAGAATGTATGTCGATGCGGTCAATACAGGCTTTTAATGAACGACTAGTTTTAGTCCTTTGCTTTTCAGAAATGATCTATATCTGAAGTTTTTTAATAACAACAAATCAATTAAAATCTTTTGAAGAAGTGTTAAGCTTGCTAGGTCGATGTAGAAAAGTGACTTCCACTAAACTGGCTGATTTATATCCCAAAGGACTTTTCCTTCCTTTTGTTTTCGTACTTTAGGATGCATCCTAACAACTCGATGCCAAACTTTATCTGTTAATAACGATTTAGGCGTAGGTAAAAAAGAAACAGACAGAAAGTTATTTATAATTATTAGTATGGATGAAACGTGCCAGTACCAGGGTATCATAAGTTTACCGTGAGCTACCGATCGCCGACGCTACTCGCATCGTCGTCGTTTTGACTATTTTATTTAAACGCGTCTAGCCGTGACGCAGCAGCCAGCCCTGGCCCTCTCTAGGGAACCACCACCTGTGCTGCCACTCAATATATTCAAACACTTTCGAGCCGGCTCACAGATAGGGTACAAGTTATTATACAGACTATAATAAAGTGAAACACTACTAAACTAAACATGGCAGGCTGCGGTCGATGGCATGTGCTATGTGACTACACGGGCTGCATATAGTTTTAATTTCACTGTACACATTATATTAGGTAATATAAGTACCTGTAAAGATAGTGTATGTTATGAAAAATAAATAAATAAATAAATAAAAATCTAACTTAGCTTACTTAATTGTAAATTTTGCGATCTTGAATTTTCACGTCTGATTTGACATGGTTGATAAGATTATAATAGAACAAATAGTTGTCAATCTGCAATATCAATACATTTAGTTTGAATTTCTCTCTCATCTCCCACTAGTGATCAGTAATAATAACATACCACCGACTAGAAGACCAAAACTTGCGTGTCCTAAAAAAAGCACATACACAACTTTTGCAAAACGACACTTCCCATATTTAAGTGCTGTTATTTACAATAAAATTAACCAAATATTGAATATACACCCTCTCAACCGATTTAAATGTAACCTCAAATTAAAAGAGCTCCTTCTAACATTCGACTATGATAACACAGAGGACCTACTAAAATCACAATACATTATATTAAATTTCACACACACCCACACCCACACGCACACACACACACACACACACACACACACACACACACACACACACACACACACACACACACACACACACACACACACACACACACACACACACACACACCTTCATTGGTTTCGTACCAATCTCTTAGATAGTAAGCAACCTCATGTAATCATAATACAACAAACGGATGGATGACCCCTGTAACACAGGATATTCCTAGCACGGGGGTCATTGATCAAATACCTGTGCTAAAAATTTTAATGAACTGTAATACTTTGCACATTTTATTGTACCTACTGAAAGCAAATAAAATTTATTATTATTATTATTTAACATGCACGCACGTGAGTCTGAATTATATGTTATGTAATTCGTTGGGGACATGGCGATTATAGTTGTTATTAAAACCGACCGGTCAAAATAAAAATCAGTTTTCTAATAGATTGTGGTGAAATATGAAAGAAATAGACGCACAAAACTTTTGCGAAACTGCTGGTGGGTGACGCAAAATTTTAAGGTGGCTAATATATGTATATCTATTATCATAATTATGTTTATTTCTAATATACCTAACGCAAGTATCATTTATCCTACAAAGAATATTATTAACCGTGTCGGTAGTGAAGTAATGATTGAAGAATGTCATGAATGAATGAACGCGTGTTTTACTCACTGTTTGGTCAGAGTTCGTGGTTCTTCTCAACACGCAAGTTGATTGTTTCAGCCAATAGCGTGGTGTGGCGCGAAGGCGAGTCACGACGTCAGTAAAACGTGGCCCAACGGGCTTCGCCCCCGACTAGATATTTTATAATTCATTGAAATCGATCAAGTGCCAAGCCTTTATTTCTACTAAGTACCACGTCACACGGCACACCCCACTATCATTGATTGCTAATCCTTACTGATAGTATATAAGCGATCTTTTAAGACTATATTTTAAGGTAAATACTTAGGTATTATTAATAAAATTGTATCCTTATAATAACATTGAACCGACCACAATTGTTTTTACATAGTTTTTATCGTATAATTCACCACTGCGAGAACCACTTTCATACTTCAAAGGCCTACAGTTATTTCGTCGGTATGCAGTGGTGGGTCTGGTCTAGGAGATTATACGTCAAACAAACGTAGGTACAGGGGGCTTATAAGCCACTTGCAAAAACTAAATACACAACTACGTTGTCAAATACTCATAATTATGTTCGTAGCTTTAGGCAGATTGCAGACGACTGACGATAGGTGCCCGACATAACTGTCAGACCAGTGGGTAACTCTAAGTAAACAAAAACATAAATATAGATATTCCAATTTTTTAATAGGTTAAAAGTTTTTGTCGGTATCCCTTCAATGGAGGAGTTCAGTTCTCGCCAAACTTATTGTCCGGGTTGAAGTTGGCGCTAGCTAACTTTAACCCGGACAATAAGTTTGGCGAGAACTGTAATAGGGACACTAAGGACAGATATACTATACAGTAATAGCAGATTTACTTTTGCTATTACAATATTAGTAAGGAATTAAGGATACGGAAGAATATGAATCCTGACGTGTCGGATCGTCGGAACACAAAAAAATGACTCTATAAAGGTCTATAATTTGTGTTCATCCTTGCACTATATCTAAATTCTCTTTACATAACTCCCTGCGGGTTAGTCAAAGTAAATTTTGAATGTCACGATGACGTATGTATACTTCCACCCCTTTTTATCGTTGCGTCTCGTTAAGGTCCCTATTACAGGGCTTCCGGCATTTCAGAGTTATTTTAGGCCATATAAAGGGCTTTGAAGTTTAACAAAATCTTCTCCCTTTCTATATACTTATTTAAGTGACGAGAAAGCCTCTGATATAGCCGACATCATTATTTTTCGTTACATTGAATAAAAAGGTTAAACTCTGGAATACAAGGTTATTGTCACAATGATAGATTTAGGAAAAAAAATATGGGGTTACGTTGACCTTTGGATGTTTGTGAATCTTTTTATTTTGTAAGAAAACGTATTTAAAACGTAACCACTAGATTTTTTTACTGGTGCGTTTACAAACACAAATCATTTGATACGAGACATCCGGAACTGAAACAAATATAAATATTTCTTCCGTGGGGAACCGAAAACGCGACCGCTCAGCTTCTACGCCATTTATGTCATCAAACGCAGAGTTCAACAACATACGATTGTAATTTCTGTATCCATTCCACATTTCTGTATTGTGAATCAGTTCTGTCGGCATAAACGCACATAAAAGTTAATGAGTTTTAATGCGTTCATCGTTCTATTTCTACCATTGAAAAAGTTGCATTGTTTATATGTGCTACACTATACAATGCTCATAACATTAAGATACAGGTTATTTTATATAGTTGTGGAGGGTAGGATCCTCCGACCAAGCGGTTAGAGCCTGGTGAGACACTGTATAACATATATGTATAACGCAACTTGTCTTGCAAATCTTGCTTGCGCGATTCAGGATTTGCTTCGCACAAGTTCTTATGTCGTACGATAGATGTCGCTAGGGCTATATGGTCATAGCTGATAGATACCCAAAATGATTGATGGAAAATGAAAATAGGTAAGTTTGATACAATGTAAACAAATTCGTGATATTGATTAACATTTTCAACTACAGATTTATGACCAAGTCTTGTAGGATCTGTGATAAACTTGTTAATATGTAATTGTCGACGTATTGGCAATCAGTCACCAGGTAGGGTTGTCAAAAGTATGTATAACTGCCATAATGCTGAATGCTGCGATATCAGTCAGACAGTATTGCACCCCCAGTAAAACGGGTAGAAAATTTAAGGTCTTGATAGAAGTATATAACAAAAAGCCTCAGATTTTTTTCATACAAAAGAAGCCAGTTAAGCGGAATATGTAGGTATATTAGGAGTGGCTGTAAAAAGTTATTATGTATGAGCCTGTTACATAGTTGGTTGTATTACGAAACGACACTTTATCCAGGTCTTAATTATAATCTTTCTTTACACCGCAATTTTCTTCTTGTTTACATCTTTATGTAAAGACTAAATTCAAAAATGTCTCATAATGCTCAATTATTCACGCCGAAGACCGAGATTATGGTGATATAGATAGACAACATTTTCTTTATTGCACTTTAAAAATCAGCAGACTTTTAAACTGTCTAGCGGGATTAATATGCATGACGTCATTGTATTGTCAGATTATCTCGTCAAAACCACAAGTAATGACACGACAAAAACAATTTTACAGTAAGGCTATATTGGACTAAGGCTTATATGACGCTTGCAGCCTTTTTTCTTTTCTCATGGGGAAACTTCTCATAGATAGAGATACCATCTGCTCTACTCGGCTAGGCTAATATGCGCGCTTCGAAATAATTTTATCGTCGCTATGTCGTCTCGCAACAAAGGGTTGGGACTTACGACGTAAAATATTGCCACAGCGTGAATGTTAGCCTCCTGGGCTTCAGGGTTCTGACGACTCCTGTCTACTAAATCCACACAACTCACACAGCTGATTTCAGATCCACGTTGCTGTTTCTACAGACGTGTCCTACCATTACGCCTGTTAGGCAGAGGTGTACTAATGTATGTTTAGGCCCCATGTAATAGGGGGCAAGCCTATTGCCACATATCAAAACAAAATCACATATCCGAGCTGCTACTGAGAAGTTCATAGAAAAACCCAGAACGTCTAGTGTAGTAGTTGCGTTTATGACCTATAGACTAATATGGCAGTAGCAGAGGCAACTAAACCATAGTAAATTGGCTTGCGTGACGCGAGAGAAAGCCCTGTGTCGTTGACATGTATAGTACAAATACACCATATATATGTATACGTTATATTGTATATTAGTATATACGTAACCGTGTCAAATCGCAGATCAACAAACGGCATTATATTTTGAATGACCTCACCAAATAGTGTTATTTTCAGTTGTTAAGAGGAGACCGTTCAATACGTCAATGAATTGTTTGGTTATTGTATCATAATATTATGTGTATTGTTACTGTTCCATCTTATAATTGGGTGACGCAACAAAAATAACGGCATCATTGATACTGAGAGTGTTTTAATAGCTGTAGATACTATATACGGAAATTATGTAAACTATGCCAGGATCGTAGCAAGTGGAAATCTATAGTCTCTGCCTACCCATATGTGAAACTGGCGTGAAGCTTTGTACGTATAACTATGATTTTTCAGTGGTGAATCTTCATACCGTATGATACGATATAGTTTGTTAGACAGACATCTGGTGGAAAAGAATAACTAAATATCAGTTGAGTCTGTAATTTTCGGAGGCCTTGTTCATTCGCTTCCCTATCTTGGGCTAATATTCAGAGACCATGCTAAGAGTAAAGCAAAGCTTCTGTAAGTGAAATTTATATAACAATTTGACTTACAGAAGCGTAAGTTTACGCTTAGTGTCGTCTGAATATTAGCCTTATGTTAAAGAGATGAGTGTGAAGGTCAATTGAAATGATATTCAACATATAAAATTCGTAGCAGCAACTAGGAGTTTAGGTTTGTCCCCCTACCCTTATTAAGTGGGACCTAAAATTCAATCATACTGGCAAACAGCAGGTGTTACGCAGTACAACTCTGCCCAACCGATCGGTGAAATGAGCGTGATGAAACGTTATGCTACAAATTTATCTACCTAACACTTGTGAAGGTAACATATCAGAGTTTATAGTGTAAATACGTAGACAAAATGGTACGTTCATAAACCAACCGTTTAAAACTACCATTACGTTATCTAGCCGACGGTTGCGGGTAATATGAGATTTATGTAATCACATCACTACCAAGCCTTTGTGTTCGCTGTGTCGTCACACACATAATACATTAGTTAAACCGGTGCGCCCAACCCTAGGACATAGGGAGGGTGCAGTAAATCAACTCAAAACAATAATCTTCACAGATCAATAGAGTCGACTTAGCTCTAAAAATTCAAAACTGTACTTAACTAAAATGTAGTGACAGTAAATCTACATGGTTTAAAATAACATAGTTTAAATTAACCTAACAGACTTGGTTTAAAATAATCCAAGATTTTTAAATATAGCCTATATTTGTTCACTGTTTGACGTAACCCTCTCATATAGAAGAACCTCTTCAATTTTAGAACACAAAAAGATACGGGACTAGTCGATGCTTTGTTAGCCTTAGTTCACACGGGAGTCTAAAAACCTGCGAAATCTGCGATTGTTTCACAGGGGTCAGCCCAACGTTTGTTAAAATCGCAGCGAGTAGAACTTAGCTTTTGTGAAAAAGAAGTCATAAGGGCTATTCGCGAAAAAGTTTGGTCAACATTTTGAAGACTAAGACTAATATTATATTAATTACTACAATGATCAACATTCACAATGATCACATCTACGCAACAACAATGATCCCTGGTGGACCAAGTCTCCGTGTGTCGTCAGACTCATGGCTTCATGGATCATGGCTCTATGTAGTCATGCAGACGAATTTAATTAGAATTTTGTCTGCAACCCAGCTACAAAGAACCGGAGACTCATTGTTGAAGAAATTAAACAAAAATGTACGGTATATTTAATCAATATATTATATCTCTCATGTTTTTTCTTTGATGAGTTAGGGAAACCTAACCATGCTGAATCAATTCGAGCCCGATTCACGTTGAGCATATTATCGAAATATGAACGATTCTGTAATTTCATTAGTCTTATCCCAATGGCACTATATTAAAATAGCATTAGTTACACACAAAATAACTGCTCTTTTAATAGAAACGCGAGAGAGTGCGAACGATTATTATTTAAGCATCTTACATATTTTTTCCAAATAGGTATAGTATTAGAGGAAATGTGAAAATGGCGCCAGTTACGGATAAAATGAAAGGGATTCATTCGATTTGGTTTAGGTACGTCCTGAGAAGGAAGACAGTGCATGTGACCAGAAGAGTGATGGACAGAAGATAAAATTGTCACACGCAAAAAATCGTATAGGCCTAAAAATTTGCAATTATTATGAAATCCAAAGTATTCAGCGCTTTATTACGTACGTAAAGTGGTACTGTACTATGTCTATAGTTATCTTTTGTGTTTTAATGAATGTGTTCTGGTTTCACGTTTCAATTAACATAATACTGACCAGCTATGCCGCTGCCCTACATGTCTGTTACAACAACTGTTTGTTTGGGATGGTTCATTAGTTGGAGAAGAAAAAAAAATCTTCTAGTAATAGGAAAATAGGCAAGGTTTCAAATTCATATAAAATCGGTGGTTAGGTTGGTACTAGGTACACACATTTTTTTACCTCCGTTCCAATAATCCTTACTAATATTATAAATGCGAAAGTAACTCTGTCTATGATTGTCTTTATGATTTAAATGAAATTTGGTACAGAGAACTAAACTACTTTTTATCGCGAAAAAAGGGCAGTTAGGGGTTGAAATAGGGGATCAAAATTATAAGAAATACTCAGACCAAGCCGCTAGCGAAAATAATAATATAAGCGGCTAAGTGAGTAAATTACTTTTTCTGTTGCATTTTCAAACCTAAACTGCTAAACAGTTTAAAAAAAAAATATGGACATAAGTTGCATCCTGAAGAGAGACAACCATAGTCTTTTTGGAACGCGAGTGAAACCACGGGCTACAATCTGAATCCGATGAAAATTTACTCTAGTATCTTTAGCCTATAGGCCAAACATCGAGACTTTGTATTCAGCAGTATTCCCTTAATCATACGTAACGCCCCAAAGGACGGGGCCTTTCCTTGACATGAAGAATCAATTATAATCCTCGCGAGATACAAAAAATACTTTTTTAAGAGTTCTACAAAGTTGGAAAGGAACCATCTCTTGTAAGGATAAAACCTCTAAATCAATTACTAAATAGAAGTAGATACAGTTGTAGGCCTGCGAGTCGCTGGATGAAGACGACATGCAGGCGGTTCTTGTGGCCATTTTTAATCTTATTAAGTAGGTCTTTGTTCAGCAGTTGACGTCCTTCAGATAATAATTAACACAAATAGTGGTACAAATCACAAACAAGCCGAAGCAATTCTAGAGGTGTAATATATAATGTTCACCGAAGAACTGACATAGTTTCGCCACGAATATTGGATCATGAAGATGCTTTCTAAAGGATTGAAGTTATACTCTTTATTTATTTATTTACAATAAGCACACCAACAATATAACACTATGTGAAAGAAGTGATTATTTAAAAAGCTTTTATTCGACTTACCATTCTTCTACCACAGAATGTAGTCATAAACTTAAAACTTTATGCTATCCAAGTTGTTTCTTTAGTTCTTTCTATAAATTTATTTACGATACATATGTACACCAACATGTATGTGCTAAGGTTTCGTTACATCTCTTGAGACTCATGCTGCTCTAGTAAAAGCAAGTTTGCTGCCGCCCACAAAATAAATTACTTGAAAATTTTCGGAAACGCCCGTCAATCTTCCCTTTGTGTGAATAAATAATATACGAATGAACAGACAACTATACTGTACACATGAAGACATCGACGGAGCACATAATTATATACCTCATGGCTGCCACCTGCGGAGGCGGCAGGTTAAGTCGGACGCAAAACGACTAAAAACCATACTTGCATGATGGAAAATCTGTCTCGTGAATATGTTAACACGACCAATGAAAGTTCATTGGTTCTCAAACTTTTTGCAATCGCCCGCTCGATTGCAATCGAATAATAGTCGTACTTTTTTGAGTTAGAGTTCTAAGGGCTTTCTAAATATTATCAATTGTATCGTTGACCTTCAAATTTACTATACATATTAGAAGAGATTACGAATTCATTAAATATAGACAGTATAGCCTATTTACTTACTTAGGATATATTACTTTGCGATGAAAAACAGGCTAATAAAATTAAAGAGAATAGCCGGATAGCGTCGATGTTGATCGTATATTCAGAAAATAATTTGCATGAAAATCGATAATGACGACACGTATGGTTAAATATTATATAGAGTTAGTTCATTTTAAAACTTAACTATGTAGTTATATATATAGGTAGGTATATTATTTTCATTTGACAGACTACGACAGGATCTAAAAATCCATTATCAAGTCTGTTCGACAATAGTAACATTTTTTGAATCGTCGCTGTCCTGAAATTGAGTCTTATTGCAGTATTCCTGTCCTTTCTCTATTCAGGATCGTCCTTATTCCTAGGTCATTTTACAATCAATAGATCGAACTTAAACATGGTTCGTGACATTTCGCTTCCCGCACTCAAATACAGATTAAAAATAAACAAAAATGAAATGTCAACGAGTGGCCTTCCAAATGAAATACAGTCAAGCATAAGGTATAAATTCGCGTGACAAATGCAATAAATGAAAAAGTACGAAGTTACGAACCTGATGGCGGCGTGACGGGACGAACACGGTTGAGGGAGTGACGGGGAAGACCCAATATGACCACTAATGTCATTATGTTGGACCCAACGTTGGAGGTAATAGGCACAGGTAACTATTAACGTGCTTCGTCGCTATTTTTATTAGTTTATGTTCAAAATCAATTACGTGTTATCGTGACCGTATGTGTGGCGGTTATGGTATTAAACGTGAGATTAATAACGTTTTTAAAATACTTTATTTAAATTTCAAATAATATAAGATTTTTATATGCATCCGTATCTAAGTTAACTAACATTAATCAATTGATACTGTATACAATAGTTTTTTATTATAGATTTTTATGTAATTTATTGAAGACGACTTAATGGTAATAATATTTGTTTCAAAATGGATTTCCGTAGTGCGCTTATAACAAGTGTAGCGATCACAAATATACTGACTACGGTCGAAGTGATATTATAGTCACAAGAAAGTTCGTTGAAAGTTCACACAAGAACATATAGAACACAGTTCTGTTACACTTTAAATAGTAAATATCCACTGGTCCCAATAAATGGTTTCGGGGAACCGTCAATCCTTTCACACCACATTAAGGTAGCACAACACTGAAATCTCTGTTTTCACTGCAAATAACGCACACAGATGTTGTTGGAAAACCGATACTAACAGTCGGGAAAGTTTACGGCCAGGGCAGGGCTTGGCGTGTTGGGCGAACGTTGGCGCTAGGGCGGGCGGCAGAGCCTCCCTTCACTCGACGCGCTAACGCCGGGGGTGCGCGTCGCGTCGACCTGTCCGGGACAAACTTAACTCGCGATCGATGTAGTGTCGTGCTTAAATTTGATTATTGTGAAGTTAACTGCAGTGAAATTGATAAACAACTCGCATTCGATGCTCGAATCCGATTACGTTAATGGTTAGCGGAAGTTTGACGAACTTTGTAAGGTATGTGTTGTCTACGCGATAAAAATTAACTTAGTACGTACCTAGATAACAGTAGGTTAATTAGTAAAAAAAACAATGTGTGCCCATTAGCAGGCATAGATAAAAAAAGTGTAACAAGTTAAAAGTCTTGGTATAAAGCTTGGTATATTTTTTTGTTTAATTCAACGTAACGGTCTGTCAAATATATTTTTATTTTATTAAATATGTATTTTTAAAAACAGATTAGCTTAATGTATTTTGACTATGTGCAATGCAAGTTTCTTAGTTCAAACATTTCAGTATTTCTTGTAAAATATTTAAACCTCTTCTGCTTCTATGTATAACTACGCCAGCATTGGCAAGAAGTTGGTTGGTTCTTAGACAGAAAGTAGTATAATTAGTAATTCTGTCCCGAAATCAAAAGTTACGGGCAATTATATTTCTTTATTTGAAGAGCCCCATTCTGTTTGGGACTCCCAGCATCATTCCATATTGACGCGAAACTTACAAGATTAAGTATGAGAAAAAGTTTTACTTGTTTCCATGTTTACATTGTTGAACTTTTACTTTTACTTCATATACACAATACGCTAAATATGAAGAATCATGAGATCGTTTTTTCAATCTTAATATTGTTACAGATGTGCTGCAACCATACGTCTCTCAAAAAGATATCAAGCAGATAAAATAATAATAATTGCAAATTAAATTAATACTGGTTTAAAAGAACACGGTAAAACCACCTGTTAAAAAGTTAAGAATAAGAAAAAATAAACTTAGCGAGTTTAAAAAGTAAAGAACGCACGAAATTAGTGGCGGCAGTCGCGCAGGCGGCGCCGCGTGGTGCGGTTCTGGCTCGCTGGCACCGGTTTTGGCTGGTGGCGGGCGCGGGTGCTGCTAGCGCTCAGCGCAGCCCGCTCGGCTGGGCCATGGGCGGCTCCCAGCGGCTGGCCGCAGTGGCGGCAGTCTCACACGCGAGACGCTATTACAATCACACACAACCCGACGTAGTGCAGACCGAGCCGTCTTCATATAACATCAATATATTCTTCGTCAGGTAGGTTTATGTCAGCTATAATTAGAATGATCGATCAACTAAGGTAATTTCAGTAGCTAATGGAGTACACGCAACTTTGGTGAATAGTTAATGGCACAGAATCAGTGCTAAGTTACTTGTCAAGTACAAACACATTAATAACATTATGGTTAATATCAAGTCCTATATGGGGAGAGGTCGGAATAACATTTTCTAATAAATTCTAAACTCGTAAAAGCGGAGCTCCTACACTCATCGTGATTAAACCATTATTTTAAACTATAACGTGTATATGAGTAGTAAAGCCCGGGTTACAAGTACGTCGTAATGTTTTATGGTGATAACGAGACTTCACCACCATATTTCAATCTTCGATAACGACTGGTCACCTTTAAAAGTTTTATGGTTGAGCTGGCTAGGCTTTCTGTATACACTCATCAAACCGATTTTATGTTTACCGCCTTTGCCTATTAATCATGTTTGATTGGTCCTGTCGAATGAAATATTTCCCTCAGATGAAAATCTAGGAATTAATCCTAAGTTCCTATCGGGGTAATGGGTGGTACCTAGGAGGGCACTTGGTTGGATTTAAACAAATGTAGTAAAAATAATTCTTAATCTGTTTATACTATGAAACTAGTTTGCAAGTAGTTTGACAATTCAAAAGTGCCTATTTATATGGTCTAATTGAAATAAAATATTTTGAATTTTAAAGGAAACCGTGACTCTAATCAATCAACGCACAGCCGAGCGAAGTCTATAACGCTGAAATTTGGAATAAGTATAGGTTCATGTTAATGGTACCGATGATCCTAAGGAATTTGGATAAATCCTACATGATCGGGAATAACTAGAACCGAAGTGAACGCTGGTAACACCGAGGGGCACAGCTAGTTTTTTTTTAATTTATCATTCCTAAACTGATTACAGTAGGAAGCGCAATAAAATTTTATAGCTATTTACTGAAATTAAATTCAATACAATTATTAGAAAGTTGAGCGAACTTTGTAAACTGTAATTTAGGATTTATGAGAGGCTTAGGCGAAAGGGTAAGTGGGATAATTCGGTATCATTTTGATGTTACCCGCCAGGTGGGGCGCGCGACCTTTCAGAGTTATACTTTAAATGGTAGAGGTTTTTTTTTGGATTAAGAGGACTTTTTCATAATTCATTACAGGATTTATAGAGCTTAGTTGTATTTATTGTTGAGATTATAATTCTTAACTGTATAATTGAAAAAAAATACTAAGTACTGCAATAATGCTCTTAAACGAGAACGGCTGTATTCCCAAAGGTGTACTTACTACTGAAAACTCAAAGCTTGCCGGTGCAATTTAATAGGGGGCGAGCCTATTGCCACACATCCAGACTCCGAGCTGCTACTGGGAATTTCAGAGAAAAACCCGGGTTCGACCCGGGATTTGAACCCAGGACGTCGTGTCAGTCGCGGTAATGACCGCGGTCATGGTCGCGGTGAATGTTAGGGATCCCACGTCCATGATATGTAGGAGGAGGAAAGGCAAGTGCGGTTTTTTAGTCTCTATGAGACCGACACACATTTTCCGCAACCCCAAAAAAAGGCCCAGTACTCCAAAATAACAAGGCTTTAAATAAAACGTTCTTCTAAAACTCGCTTCAGATATTTATTCAACTGTATCTTAATAAGCTTTTGAAAACTATAACATTATGCTATTTATGCTGTACTCGTGAAGAGGACATGCCATTGAGAAGCGAAAATCCTTTACCGTAATAATATTTACAGTCAATATAACTTTCACCTGTCTCAAGGATGGTTGTGTGTGTCGCAGGAGGGATTTCACTCAAACTTAGTTTCAGTTCGGCATCGGACGCTACCCGCTAATTTGACACGTGATACCTAATATGTTGGACACTTCAGCCAATAGATAGCAACTTGATTTGATAACCGAAGATACGAAATCTTATTACGAAGATCTCAAAGTGATTGAGGGTTTATTTATAAGGTTTATTAGTTAATATTTACGATCGCATTATTTAATTTTACTTAGCTCTTTAGTATGGATGAATTTGGAACGAGGATAATCGAATTTTAATTGGTTTCTTAATTTACGAAAATGATCGGCTCGTTAGACCGTGTCGTGAGTTCGAAGCACACAAATTAAAAGTCGTATAAGAGATCTTTTTCATCATTTGACCTAATTGCGACCCAATTTAAGGAGAATCTAAAAAAGTAATCGATCGTCCTAAAGTTTTAGGATATATTAAAAAGGTTAGAAATAAAGATTTGTGTGTAAAAATCGTAATAACAAACGCGTTGTGAATCTACAAGGGATGAGCAATAAAATAAACGTTCAGGAAAATATTGCCGGGACCCGTATATTTGACATATTCCCCCGATACATAGTAAAGTATAAGCTAAAAGTCGAAAAATATATCGGGATCTTTTTATTTTAGCGTAAATGGCCATAAAGGATCTACGAACGTTGTGTGCTAAAAGGATCTAGAGACGCAGTTTCCCGGCAGCGGGTGCACGTCGCAACAATTTATTTGAGACGTTATGGGGATAATTCTAACAATTAATTTTTATATTTTAATATAACACAAAATGTTTTGCTACTCTATAAGTGATGCTGTAAGTAGGTGGATTTATTCAGATGGTATTAAAATTAAGAAGAATTTTATCGTAGAGTCCTAGTCACAAAGTTTTTATAAAACCGCTAAGTTTGTATAGAAAAATAAAGTTTTGTGATAATATTACAATACCAACTTTTCGATTCCAACTTAAAGTTTGTTGCAACGGATAGGACAAGGCCGTGACCAAAACTGTGCCAAAAGCTATTTTGGGAAGGGTTAGCATGGAAGTTCAAAAGCATATAACTGAATACTTTCCAACATTGTTGAATATACATAGTTTAGTTTAATAATAACTAATACTTTCGGTAAACTGTTCGGCCTATTATATACATTCTACATCGGTAAAATGGAGTAAATTCATACTATGAGGCAATGAAAACATTACTTAATAAAAGAATTACGTACATATACTACATATGTTTGTTTAGGTCTGGGTTGTTGTGTGCAAATCGCAATTATAAATAAGTAGGTTGCGTGTAAAATAATAACATAATATTAAAATTGAAGTGAAGTGAAGTGTAGGTGAAGTGACCCCCTACACCACCGAACACAGTCGGAGCTTAATACAAACAAATAATTATTTATTAATTAAAACTCATTGGCTTAGTAGCCGCAACCGCGACTGCTTAGCGTGAAAGATTCCAAGATACAGTGTTATTAGAACATTTTAATAGCTTTGTTTTGATTTGTGTTCGGTTCATGGCACCAGGCTCGCCGCCTATAACATTTTATTTAGACCTAAAACTAACGAAGGACCGGTGAATTATGGGTGTATATCAACACATTTCTTATTAAGCCTTATTAGAGGATATTATAGACGTGGTGATGAAGTAATTACAGTTTTGTGGAATTTCTTTCTGTTCGGAAAGGCTAACGTCAGAAAGGGAGGGATATCCAAAGAGAATAAAACCAACTCTTTGATATGAATGAATCGTCTGTACAGCGAATGAGCGAAGTATAAAAAATATTTAGCGCAGATACCGCACACATACTATATAGTTTAGATAGTGAAGTTAATTAAGCCATCGCGAGCTGATCGCGCCGGATTTATCTCTCCCTGTAATCTACGCCGAGCGATGACGGAATTAATTTACCAACGGAGATACTGGGAAAATTTTAATTTCACGTATCTAGTAATATGTAACTTTGATTTATTCTGTAATTGGGACTCTGCGCTTGTGTAGAACATTATTTTGGAACCTTTTAAAAAATGTATTACTTTTAGTACATTTAACAACTGAATTTAACATTAAAATTCAATTCAATTTAACATCGTGCATACATAATGTTTTATTATATTATGCCTACTCAATAAACACTAAATAATATAATAATAATTACTTTTAGTCGGGATCAGAGATTTATTAAAATCCACTAAATTCAAATTCAGTTTTTGTCGTATTATATAAATATTATCTTTGATGTTTGTTGAAAATTTAATTATATGCTGGGTAATGTTTTTCTTTATACATAGGTATTTCACGTTGGCCGATGCAAGGATTCCTCCCGATAACTTTTCTCTGAATCGGTTTTCTTAAGAGTCTAGTCGGTTAAGACATTCATAATATGTCTTAATGTACAAAGTAGTACCTACATTACAAATACATAAACACCACATAATCTATTTAATCCATTGCGAAATAAATGTGGTTAGCAAGGCATCTGAACGTGTGTATTAACAGTGCTGTAAAATTTAAGCACGTATTTAGGGGTTACCTCAAATACCTGTATGGAATATCAGTTCTTATCTCGTTTTGGGTGAGAAGATCGTAAACCCGAGGGGAGGGGCTGGATAGCTTACAAAATATTTAATCTGTGACCCACTTTAGACAAAATCCTTAAATTCGCGGAAGGAATTTCGCGAAGCTAAGACATATTTTATTCTTACCGAAGTCTTTTGTATCGAAGTTCTACCTGAGCGATACTTCAGATGTTAGCTATGCGGAGTATTCTCAACCCTTTCTTAGATAAAATACCAAAGGTGTGTTCTATCGAAACTTTCTATACATCAATCAAGTTTAACAGTTGCTTAATTAAAAGAAATGTGATAATAACGCAAATAGAGATTGCAATCCCACAATGTGCGGGGTCCCGCATTATTTGACAGTTTGCGGTATACCTACCTGTATTTTTTCGATAATACGTTTTATAGAGCTGAGATTTCCGAAATAAAAGGAAATGCTAGCCACGCAAAATAATTAATAATATTTAGAAGAATTGATTTTAACCGTTCTGCAACAGCTGACATTTGCTGTGACCCGCGGACGTGGCTGGCTCAGGCGGTGCCTATGGTATGCAAGATGAGACCTGTGGTGATGATTGTGGGAAGTAATGCCAGTCCGCACTCACTACTTATATCAAATGACCAGAGTTGTTGTGTTCCCCAGCTTAACGCTTTGCGGTGTGTTGGTGGCGGTGTGTGCGGCCTGCTGGCGACGGTCACCGACCAGCGACAAGCCGGAGGATGGCGCCGACTGCCATGGAGTGTATACTGTCAGCGGAGACTCACGGCTGCTGCAGGTGAGATTGGTAGTAAACTAAACCCCATCAGTATTAGGACCATCTTTATCCTATGGGAGGTCTTAACGATTATGGGGCCTATTTTACAAATAAAAGAAACAAAGCAAAAGTGTATGAATAAGGGGGCTTCATGTTATGCAGACTCTTGGACACTTGCCTAAAGTGGTCGAGGAAAAGGGGAGCCATAAGAATGGTTCACTTTACAGGTATATATCTACTACTATATTAAATAGTGGCTATAAGCTGATTTTGTAACCAGTACACTGAGCCTGGATCCCACAACAAAGGGAATCCTTGTGTGGGATCTAAAGCCTCAAACCATTGTTGTTCTTAGACAATAATAAAAAAAACATTTAGGTTTACCCGATTTATCGCGATATGCAATGTACGATGCAATGTCTTGCTGTGGGCAAAGATTCCGATGATGTTTTGTAAACTCTGTGATCATTTCTTATCTAGGACGGAGGATGAATCTGACTGAAACCTTGCGTAAGAGTGCCATTCTATAAATACGTGCTCACGACTCAATACGGCGCCAGAGTGATCACGACTCGATTAGTAATGGTCATACAAGAAAAAGGAGAGTCAAAGCTATGGTCAAATATAGACCCCGTTCTAAATCACGTTCACTTCTGCGAAATTATTTTAGTGACACGTTCCAAAACGTCAATATCATGTTATATCCTGGGATACAAACAACCGCTCCACTAACTTTAAAGTCTTACACCGATTTGTGGTCTTAACCACAACTGTAAAACAAACTTCTTGTAAACTCCTCTTAAATAAAGTTCTAATACGTAAACGTGCTGAGTTAGTTAACTGGACGAATGCACTTATTTTCATGTTGGTTTTACGTGTAACCAATACTGAAAGACAGATTTAAACGTTTTGTTAGAAATTACAGACCGTACAGACAGTTGTTCATTTTAAATATTTGATTTAGCTCCGAAGAGTTTTCTATTTCGAGAAACAATGCTATACAGTCTACAGTCTATGTTTATGTGTGAATACTAAATGAACTTATTTAAATAAGAATATTTCTACCTTATCATTTTTTTTTAACTATTTGTGTTTTTGCTTTTTTGGGATTTTTTAAGTTTATCAGCACTATCCCTTTTCTTGATTGCTTCGACCAAATTTTACACAAAATAGTCATAAAAATTTTAAATTCAGTTGATATAACAATCCTAATAACGTTCTAAATGGTGGCTTCACATAGACGGCTTCGCCTATTATTACGAAGACCTACCGCTTGCAATTCCTTTGTGATCGGCGTAGATTGAGGTGCACCCTCAAGCCAATACGTTTGCAGTTGAATGCCGTGGATGTATGCGAGATCAACACAACAATGCCTTCTGACAACTCAATGTAGACACAGATGGATACTCACTGTTGAGTTCAGGTGCAAACTCCAAACACTGTGAGTGTACCTAATGATTGGTATTATTTAGTCACATCTGGGAAACCTCCTCCGTTGTAGTTGACAAGTTAGTATTTTTTATTGTTTCACAACCTCTGGATAGCCGCTATCCGAATAATTTTAACAATGGGTCAAAATTTGTATAAAATGATCTGCTAATTTAACTCATTATTAAGTTGTGAGAGATGTCCTTAGGCTCTTTATGGCCAATAAACAATAAAGGTATTGGTTGACAAACAGAGGACAAAAATCTGCCGATTTATACTAGATCAGGAGTGTAACTACTCGTAAATTGTCACTTGTTTCGCAAATCCACGCATAAATAAAACCTTTTTGGGTAATGTGGTAACAATATTGTATCTAAAACGTCGTGTAGTGGATGGGGGACTTAGAGGAGTTGCACAGTGAATGACAAGACACGGTGCGGCGCGTAATGCGTTTAGCCGAGGGCGCTTCCGGCGCGGGATTGTTGTTCCGGTTCCCGTTCCGTTCGGCGCCACACTGTCAATAGGCCCTTTAATAAACGTTGCGGAATTTGTTTCTTTCTTATTGGTAATGTTTGCATAATGTTAATAGTAGAATACCGAAGGCTCTTAAAAATATGTCATATGTCATCCCAATTTACTTGGGGTCGGCGCAGTATGTCTTTTTATTCCATACATCTCTATTAGCCGTCATCTCGTCATTCAACTCCTTTGTGGTCATATCCTGTCTCACACAGTCCATCCATCGTTTCTACGGTCTTCCTATTCCCTTATATCCCATCCACTTTCATATTTAAAACCTTTTTGGTAACATGCTCTTCACTTCTACGCATCACATATGACCACGGTTACTGCACAATTTTTCAGTAACCGGTGCCACTTTCAAACTACCTCTTATATACTCATTCCTAACGCTGTGCCTATTGTCGGGCTATATAATCTACGCGTTAACTGTTAACTATGTGCTTATGGGTATCCTCCAATGAAAGAGAATTAATTTATGATAAACATTATACCCGTAATTGGCTATAGTAGCAAATTACGTTTCTCAAGCAATCATTGGTGTGAAATTCCTGTAGCTATTGCGAAATATCGCAATTTGGACAATTTGTACAGGTAATATGAACATTAGATACAGTTATGTTTAGATTTTATGTTTATACCGTTCTAACTCCTGTTACTATGGTGTGGTGTTTTTTCAGACTAGAAAATTGATAGTGACATTATGCTTGTATTCTGCGAAAGGAGAGGCGTACTTATTAATGTACAAACCCACAGTTCGTCAGCATATCTATGCCCTACTCCCATGTAATAGGCCTTTTGCCCTATATTGAACAGTAAGATGTTCAGCCCTATTTTAGCGACCTCTTAATCTGTTCATGCTTTTTGATGCTATGTATTTTAGTAATATTTAGTAGCTATTTGAAGATAAAGCTCAAAATTGCTTGTCATTGTGTAGTTCTACATAATAAAATGGGGAGATACTATGCTCTTTACGTGTTAGTAAGGTTACATCACACTATGTTTACGCGTTCAACTCATTCGGACGCAATAAAGAATGTTTATAGGCGTTTAGCATCGCTTTAATTAGTTGACACGTGTCTTATTATACCGTGCCGGTCGCTAACACTGTGTTAATTTTATGCCGTGTATCGCTTTGCAACAACAACAAGTATCTAGTTTTGTAGTGTCAATTTCTAAATTGTCAAATTATGGTTGACGTGACCACAACCCGCAACGCATTATCTACGAAATAATTGTAGGCTATTTGGATGTATCATGATACTTTATATGGTAGCAATTATTTCGAGATATTAACTGTTGCTAATATTTTATTCGTGCATATTTTTATCATGTACGAATGTTAGTGATTATAATATCAGTTACTTTATTGAAGACTAGCTTCCCGCCAGTGGCTTCGCCCGCGTGGTCTTATAATGTTTTCCCCCGTTTTTGCAACATTTTTCATTACTACTCCGCTCCTATTAGTCGTAGCGTGATGATATATAGCCTATAGCCTTCCCCGATAAATGGGTTATCTAACATGGAAAGAATTTTTCAAATCGGTCCAGTACTTTTTGAGTTTATTCGTTACATACAAAAATACAAATCTTTCCTCTTTATAATATTAGTGTAGATTCAGTTCTTTCAGGGCCTGTTTCACCACCTCTGGATAGCCGTTAACCGTCGGATAAATTTAAAAATGGAATATATTGTATGAAATTATCTGCCAGGTAATTGAACGGGAATTTAGGAGGAGATGATGAAACAGGTACTCAGAGTAATAGGGGGCGAGGTTATTGCCTTAATATGTAAATATTGTTTTCTAGACTTATTATGTGGTTATCCAGCCAATTTATGTATAGTTTCGCAGAGGTCATAAGTTCTAGCTTAAAAAATATTAGATCTAAAGTTTCCAGCAAATGAAGTTGCCGGTAACAGCTGGTTTAAAAAAACATGGTGTATGTGGGAAGTTTGTTATGGCCTCATTTATTATTAACTTCGTGGCTATAGTGGTTGTGAAGCGTGCCGCACGTCACTGGCAAGTCCTACCATTTGTATTGATTAAAACAGTAAGTACCTCATTACAGATAGTGAATGCTATATTGGTAGCTGCTTCTAAAAACTCATTAATCATTGAGTGAAGTTTACTTAAAGTAACGTCAAGAGTGTCTATTAATAAGGGCAAAAGTTAGTTTGTTAAAATAATTGTACTTATGTGGCAGTTGAAAGCATTGGCTACGAATCGGATCATTTATAACGTGCACTACCTTTAACTAAATATAAAGTAATGATATAACAATCAGTCGTATACTGCTAAGAAAACAACTAGTTTTTTTGTTATCGCGGCTATCGTATCACTTCGACCGGTGGGCCTATTGTGATCACCGCTTGATGGTTAGAACTTAGAGTTGACCACTAAATCCTGCGGCTGCGGTGAGCACCTTTATTTCATCTGGGCTTAGCATAGTGTTTCTCTAGATAAACTTTGTTGGAAAAGAAAACTGACCAACCTTTTATGGGAAATTATATTTTATACAAGAATTATAAGGTTGAGAGATCTACCAGATCATAGCAGTAATAGCCCAGTGATATGACTATTGGACTGCTAAGGAGGTCACTGGTCCCGACTTCGAATCCACGGCACTATCTTTTGACCTTAGTGTACCTTCATATGGTAAGGAAACTAACCAAAATGAATATAGGACTTCTGAAGTATACCGTGAACGTATTTTATAATAAATAGCTTTTGCCCGCGGCTTCGCTTACGTGGATGTAGAAACAAAATTAGGATTAGAAATTGATCCCATTGATAAAAACTTGTAATTTGAAGTAGTGTTTTAGAGGTTTGTAAAAAGGGCCGCGTGACTAAGTTATAACGGCGCTAAGCTCAATGAATATTGTGGGTTCGATTACGGTCGACAATTTGTCTCGGTACTGAGGTACTTTATGAGGTACTGAGGTAATGCTGTTTGTGAAAATATGTCCAAAAGAAAACGGAAGCTTCAGTTAGTCGTAATAACTCGTAATTCTAACCAAACTTTACAACTATTGTTTAATTTAAGTCTATACCACTTTAAACGTTTATAACTAATCTAAGAATCACGATTTCTGCGCATATGAAAACTTAATTAAATAACCAACAATAATGATCCCTTATATCAATAGGAATACATACTACAGAGAGGTCAAGCTCTATCTCAGCATCTACGCAACCGAGTGGAATGAGATATACCTCATTTTTTTAGTTGAACGATGGACTTTTAAATAGGAAATAAAAAATAAGAAACCAGCAATAATGATCTCTGCTTTCTATGGGCTTGCATACAACAGAGAGGTCAAGCTCTATCTAAGGATCTATACTAATAATTGAAAAAAGCTTTACATCAGTTTTTAAGTTGGAAATTATGCTTTACAACAGTTAATACAAAATTCAAATCTATTCAGTAGGTTTAGCGCCAACCCCTAACAAACAGACAAACAGACTAGAATTCTAAAAATCACATTTTTGGGTTCGCGATCGTTTATATACTCTAACCCAATTGTTTTTTTTAAATATCTTTAATGTACAGAAATGACTTTTTTACAATTTTATAATAGTATAGATGATAATCAAACAATTGTTAAATAACCTAACCTAAATTAAAAATTTAGAAAACCCCCGACATGAAATGTAATTTGCTATTTTGTGGTGACGGCCATCTTAGATTTGAAATTTATCATAGTGTATAGTATTCTCCTAGTTAAGCCCTTTCATTTGATACCCATATTGAGGGAGTTGTGAAAAAATATATAAATCGCTATTTTGTAGCGGCGGCCATCTTGGACCGATTTTCATCAAACATAGCTAAGAACACTCCCGACTAATTCACCTTTCAAATAAAAAAATCAAAATCAAAATCGGTTCATCCGTTTGGGCGCTACGATGCCACAGACAGACACACACACACACACACAGACACGTCAAACTTATAACACCCCGTCGTTTTTTCGTCGGGGGTTAAAAATAAACAGTAAAGCTTCAAATGAAATACAAAATACCGATTCTAAAATAATGGAGTTATAGTTAACTAGGTACACATACATTTTTTAATTTAATTACAACATGTATCAGTAGTTAACGAGCATTGACGACGTATCTTTGAAAATGAGTCGTAATTCTTTAGACACAATAACATACATTACATTACGGACAGCTGACGATTTATAGTGCGATAAGACCCGTTTACATGCTGTTCGGTAATTATTTAGAGTACTTTGTGCTCTATATAAACTAATATTTTCCCAATATACAAATATAAAAAAACAGATTTCTGTTCTCTTTCTACATACAATTTTACTGTGGCCAACTTACTCCTCTGTCCGTGTAAAAAGGAGTATAAAGTTTTTGTTTTACGTATGTATCGCTTAGAGGGGAAGTATTTTTTTTTAGTCAAGCTTTAGTTTATTTTTATACCAAGCATACGGCCCGCCTGATGGCAAGCGGTTACTGGAGCCTATGGACGCTTGCAACACCAGAGGTATCACTCCCGCGTTGCCGACCTTAAAAACCTCAAAGAGGTTTATGGAGTATTCACTGAGCCCACAGTAGCGTATCCTTAGAAGGAGCCCTGGCAACCTTACTCACAGCAGGAACACAACACACAGTAGTGTGTTATTTGGCTGTCGTTTTCTGTAAGCTAGACGTATTTCCCCAGATGGGCGGCTCCCGATTTGAGCCATAAATGGCTGTGCCCTGCGTCTCTTTATTTTTATTGAATAAAAAATGTGTACGATTGGATGCACAGTCATATAAGTGCCAAAAGCACATTATTATGTAGATCGATAACGATAATCGATTTGTAATGATTAATGCAAATTATAATGAGCGTGCACTTTGCTACTGATTTACACGCTTATTGTATTCTAGATGCCTTTTAGCTTTATCAATGCTAAATTATAGCACATAATGATTGGAACAGATGTTGAAGAGCATTAAATTTATATTTCTGTTATGGAATGACCCGTAAAATAGTTATCTAAAGGGAGAAAGAAGGCACTACGTTAACAATTAGCACTTTTAATTTCCCTAATACTAGGTATATCATGAATACTAGTAGGTACTTAAATTAGTACAGTAGCATGTTTTCGGGCACTTACTCTTTTGTGTAATAGTCACAAGGTGCGTGTACCGACCACACAGAACCTCGCGCCATTTGTTTAACTGTCTGTGATGGACCTCGAATAACCTCGAATTACTCTATGAGTAGACTTATGAGAATTAAGGACAGGTACTTTAGTGGCTGGTTTTGGAATTAAGGAAAAACCTTTGCCAAAAACCTCAATTACAACCTTTTCTATCTCTCAAAATACACAAGAATAAGGGCCTGTTTCATCGCCTCCGATAAATTCATACAAACTTTGTTATAGAAGCAGCTATCCAGAAATCCGCTGGTGAAACAGGCCTTAAATGCTGTGTATTAAAAAAGTATACAAGGATGGAAGGTAATTTAATTTGGGGTTTAATTCATGATTGTGGACAGACGTGATCGGTTTTATTACAAAATACAAACCACATTTACGATACTGTCATTTAATTTCTCATCTGTTGATTTTTCTGGATATAAAAGTTGATTATTTTCGTGTATGTGCTTACGTTTATTATGTTTGCGATACAATAAAGTGACCATAAAGTGCGTGGATGGTCGAAACTACACGTACCAGTAATAGCAGCCGGACCAATTATGGCTAATGTGAATTTTATCAGCGATTCTCGGCGGAGGTTGCTATCCCGCGGGGTTGCCGGCGGGAAATATTGTTTAGTTGGGGAAATCTTACCTGAAAGCTATTGGAACTACGTTGAATGTGTACGTTGCACTGCACTTTATATTTTTGACATCAAAATTACATATTAACGCGAAAAAGGGTGATAGGTGAAGGGTGATAAAGGGCACTAAAGTAGAGAATAACAGCGTTCTCTGTTCTGTTGTAGAAATTCAATTCTTACTCTAGTAAAGTGGCAAAAAGTTCTAAATTTGAAAATATTCTACAGAAATATTTTGATTTTACTTTATAAACAAAGCAGTTTCGTCATCAAGAAGTTTATAAAATTTGATTTAAACTGTGTCAAACTGTCTGAAAAGAGGACAATGAATGGTGACAATTGTGAAGAAAGTTGTTAATTGAAGTAGTCGTTACGATAAATTAGCTTCAATTTCCATACGATTGAACATCATAACATCTAAGTTGTGGAGTATTTTGAATCCCTCTATAAATAGAACACATTAATTGTAACTTTACAAATCAATGTTTATTTTTGCTTGATGGTACTGATATTTTCTCAAAAGACCATTTTTGCCCTTAAAGTCCAGACAATTGAGTAGTGAGTGTTGGAAAACGTTTAGAATGGTCTTTTGAACGCTTTAGAGTTGACCTAATCCAATTGAGGGCACAATGGTTGGCTTGGTCGTAAACAATTCCTTTGTATACGTAATAAAATTATTTTCAAGAACGTCCTTCTAATCTTAGGAAGAGATACGGTATGAATAGTGCATGCATAATGGTCCTCGGTATAAAATAATGTTTATATCATGAAATTGCTAAAATCTTCTCCTATTTTATTTTGTCCATGAAATACTAAAAGCTTTGAACAACAATGTAAATAAGACAAACAAAACTGACAACAATAATGTTTGGAAGGACATATTTTTATACCCTATATTTATAGTCTGTTACACAGGAATTATGGCTATAGGTATATTTCTTACATGACCTCAGCAGATACTTGCTTAAGTTTTTCTTTTTTGAAGATGTATACAGTATTTACGTGTGTCTTTTTTATCCAACGAACGAAAAACTGGCGAACGTTCTCAATTTGGATGTAATCGGGTTCGTTCAAACATAAATGTAATAAATTATTGTTTTTTTTTGTGAATGTAAAAATTAGTTGCGTGGCGAACGAACTCTTACAGAGAGTCATTTATTATACTAATTTAATTCAATGCACCTTATACATATAGGTACATACATTAGATGCTATTGCGTGTTATCGTACATACTAATTATGTTATTAGTATTGTTATTCTTTGCATTTCCCGTAACCTTGACTGGCGTTTGTTTAAACTGAAGGTTAGTTTAGTGGAAGGTTGTGTCAGGTCAAGGTAACAAGCCCCGTTAAGAGGTTCGGTTGAAGTTTCGTCCTCTTTTGTTACTTATTGTCCGGAATCAGACACCTCTGAAAAGTTAAAGGTAGCTTAAAATCTGCTTTTCCTTTGATCTACGAATCCTTTCAAGATTTTTCCGGCCTAGACTTTGAGTTATTTAAAAACCATACTTTTTAATTATGTCTCGTTACTTCTTTTGGGATCTATTCAGATATGTTCAAAAATAATGAATTATTAAATCCCCATAGTACTTACATTAGTTTTTTCAAATGCTATGTGAACACTTTAGTAGATCGTTACTCCGGCGCACCATACATATCTAGGTACGTGCCTTGTGTAATAACACCTCTTTAATATACTAGAGACGTTTGAGATCTATATTATTGCTAATAACTCACTCTAAATTATTACTCTATCCCCATGCTAGTAGATTTTCTATATGAAATTTTCTAGCACGATAAAATGAAGAGCACTGAATCGTCTTCCCTGCGCTATTATCATTACTAAAAAATATCAATTGTATTCGGTTGTGTTAACGCAGTTATTAGAAAATAACCCGCTACGAAAGTCAAATACCGAAAAGAAGGGCGAATATGACCCATCAAAAGACAAACTTACCGAGTACAGTTACTTTTCTTGTAACGTCTGTTTCTTAATTACAGTTCAGTAGTAGAATATGTTGCAACAAGATTCATTTTTAACCCCCGACGCAAAAACGACGGGTTTGTTATAAGTTTGACGTGTCTGTGTGTGTGTGTCTGTCTGTGGCATCGTAGCTCCCGCACGGATAAACCGATTTTGATTTTGTTTTTTTTATTTGAAAGGTGTATTAGTCGGGAGTGTTCTTAGCTATGTTTGATGAAAATCGGTCTAAGATGGCCGCCGCCACAAAATAGCGAATTACATATTTTTTCACAACTCCCTCAATATGGGTATCAAATGAAAGGGCTTAACTAGGAGAATACTATACACTATGATAAATATCAAATCCAAGATGGCCGCCACCACAAAATGGCAAACTACATTTCGTGTCGGGGTTTTCTAAATTTTTAATTTAGGTTAGTTAAACAATTCAAACACATCATTTGCTCAACAACGAATGCATTATTTTATGAATAAATCATCAATCCAATGTTATGCCAAGAGAACAAAAAAGAACCGTAATAAAAATATGCATAATGTCTGAAATCGTTTGCTCCTTCTTGTCTTTGGCCATAGTCCCTCGATATAGTGGTCTTGTTCACGGGCACTTGCCACCCGGGAATCTCCATGAGTGTAATTATGTAAATAGCGCCTTCTGAAGTCCCTCCGGCATGTCAGTTGTCTTGGTGGACGCCCGGCATTAGGGAATGGAACTTAACAATATTTGTATTACTTAACAGGGTTAGGGAAGCCGGGAAAATTATCTGAAGCTTTTCCGCATAATATAAATGATTTAGGGCCTGTTTCATAGCTTACTGATAAGTTCCCGTTAAACTACTTAGCAGATAGAAACCAAAAATTTAAAAGAGTAACCATGGAGTTTCTTGCTTGTTCTTCTGCATAGGAAACGACTAATTTGGAACCCTGCACCTAGTTTCGATATTTCATAAGTGCCTGGTGAAAATAAAACTATTTTGATTTTGAGTGTTTCATACAAATTTTGTTCCATTTTTGAATTTATTTAGCAGTTAGTGGTTATCCAGAGGTGGTGAACATGCTCTTAAAGAAAGAAAGGACCTACCTAATCATAAACAAATTATGGTATGTAAATACATATTTGTCGATGTACATTATTATCAACAGATTATCACTTAGTTTTGGCCGTCGCACTTCTCCGATTCGAACAACTTTTTCTGGTAAATTTGTACGTGCCATCGTCCACCATAGATAGCCCATCTATTGTGTAACTCTCGGCCTGAAACTCCCACGTAATCCCTTAGTGTTCAACTTGTGCCCACAAGCCCATAACTCCGTCAAATCGCTCACAATTCTGGCAGTGTTAATCTGTTTACGTATTTACGTCGACTTGCCCACTGGATTGCAGCCCAGCTTCACCCCAGACAAGTTTGACTGCAATTTAATGTGATGCTTCGGTTAACTTGATCATTGTTTGAGGGGACTTTGTAATTTATACAGTATCTGTCTTCACAGATTTGGAGCAATTTGCTTTTAATTAAGAGACTTGTGCTTTGTGCAGTATATTTGGCAGGTAGGTATTAGGAACTATCATGTCTATAATAGTCCAATTTAATGCTTAGCGAGAAGATTAGCTCCCCTCTCGGCAAAACATTTGCGACGGATGTTGTCTCGAGTGTATCCTGTGATAAATTAGCTTTAACATTCTTATCGTAATGATCTCTTAGAAACTAAGAAGATATTACGCAACAATAACCTTAATTAATTGTAGCACTAACTAGGTATTATTCGACACTAAAAAGGTGATGAAACCTTTTACATGAACAGCCATACATTTCACAACAATCAATACAAAAAACTCGAGTTTCTCATAAACTAATAGCAACACTAATTATATTGTACAGAACCAACAAAAACACAGCGTTAGCGGTTTGCAATACGGCTTTAGCAGAATGGAAAGCACGAAAGCAAAGCACAGAGGTAGAATTTATCCTGGATAAGCATTAGCACATAAGGTCCTTTGTAAAACCAATCGCTTTTGCTCTGCGGCTTCGCTTCAGTAAGTTCGATTTGACACTGTTGTATAGTAGGATGGAGTTGACAGCATTGGTAGCCTAGTGTAGTTATACAACCATTGACACGCGCTGTTATTTAATTCCTAGAAGTAAGTTATCGTTAAACTACATACTTACATAGTTACCTATTGATTTTTTAGAACTTACTTAACTATTTCCTTGTAGTCACATGTTTCAGTGACACACGAGTATACAATGCACTTGCAAGGTAAGTCGGTCAATATGATGGTTTAAACTCTAACCTGTCGAAAGATAAATTGGAAACAATCTCATTCGTAAAAGTGTATTGGTAAATCAAATTTCTACATAATTAAATGCGAATAATTACAATTTTTGCGTAAAATCTTAATGAATGTCTGGGAGGCGGTAGAGTATGTCGGACTAACTTTATGTTCAAGAAATAGAGGTCGTGATCAGTCACCGCGACCGCAACCCGACAGATACCTTTACGTTTTTCATGTGACTTCAGAACACAATTATCAAATTCCCATATAATATTTGTAATATCATTATCTACTCAGATTCATATATAACATGAAATTACTAAGCTGTACCGTAGCCCCGTTGGTACCAGTAAGGGAGCAAGTTAAACTGCCAGATATTTAACCGTGTGTAACTAAACAGCTGGCTCCTGATTGCACGGTCACATTGAAAGCGTTTTAACTTGAAGCTATTTGCCATTCGACTTGATTTTGTAGATTTATAAGCTAAGTAGTTCCGAGTAGTTTATAGAATATATTTTGTTTAGAGACATTTTATAGATAAGATCCATTTAAAATAAATAAGCGCAACATTTCATCTGTCTTTCAAAGTTTCTTAGAATTTTAGCTGCAAAGACCTTTAAAAGTTCAATCTTATCTTGCTGAGTGTACATTATCATCTCTTCTAAATCAAATTGCTACATACGTATGTATAACTGTTACCACGATGTTCTACATGAATATATGTTTACTGTGTGTTACGATACAATGGTTATTACAGTCGAGGAAGATAAAATCTATCTAATGATCATTCAGATACTAAATTGTATGAACAATATTATAAAAACTATTATTATATTATTATACATCTATGATACGATGTTTAAAATTGTACGTACCTACAGCACGAAATGCATATCGCACGGTTGGAAAAACCCCTTTTCCGCAACTCGGTGAAAAGTTAAAAAGTTATCCCAACTTTTTCGGTTAAAAAACGTTGTACGGGATGCACTTGTAAATTTGTTTTTGCACAAGTTTTTAATAGAAAATAAGTTAAGTCAGCGTGTAAATTTAAATAAAATTAAGGAAAATGTTGTAGGTTTTTGCAGTCGAATACAGTGGCTGTAACTTCGGTTAAGTTAAAAAGTGGTAGCTTAGTATTTCTACTAGTATAATTTTGTTATCAATCGTTTAAAAAAGATTGTTTAGGCAAGTGTAGTGTTGGCGCCCACCGGCTACGTGTGGTGATGACTTGCAGAAGGCAGCTGGGTAGTGATTGGATGAGAAAAGCCTAAAGTTTTATGGCGTTCACGAGGAGAGGCCTACTCTCCATCAGAGCCCAATCAACAATATCATAACTCAGGAAGAAGCCCATGTAAACTTTTCTCGTAGCATAAAACACTGATAAATGTTACTCTGATTCCTGACCTAAACTCTAAAAAGCACATCGATATATCTTATTTTGTTCTGCCCAATCACAATTGTGAGCGTCGGAGAGTGAACCCATGGGAGTAAAGATTCGTTCTCACCGGATTTAATGGTCGACGTCGACTGGCTAGAAATAAAAATCGCATTTGCGATAATTGGTTTCGGGCCGGCGAGCCGAACTGAACGCGGTTTTACATGCTCGACTAGCTAAATGAGCGATCGTATCCGATTTTCTAGTACTTAGATGTTATTTTTTTAAATGTATTCAAATTTTAGACTGAAGGACTTCCAGGTTGATAAACAGAATCGATTATGAATAAACATGTATCGAACTCGTTATGAGAGGAGACCCGTGCCCGGCAGTGGGACAGTAAATGCGTTGACAACTGTTATCGACAATTACTTACTTAGAGCAAATAACTTTCGGCAAGAGTCCAGGCAATTCGTTCGAAACTTCTATTATGTTTTTTTTTATGGTCTAGTACTTAAACTTTAGCTTTGGTTTTATGGGTTTAGAGATTTCAGCATGTGTTTCTAAGATCAGAGAAAAAGAAATAGGTACATTCAATGTCACATAATATGAAAACATCATTTACTATGAATTATAGGTACATTTTGCAAAAAGACAATGCATTTCTATCGCTATAAGTTGAATGCCAGCACGATTACGGCAGTTTGCGAGATGTATGCTCAATTAACAGCAAATAGCGGTCGTTTTCCAATCCTAAGCTCTCGTAGTGGGAATAATTAGAACCTACAGCTTACATGCAGTCGAGAGTCTTGGGCTAGTTTCAACGAATACCGATCTTCATTCGATTACGTTCCTTGCCACTCGAGTAGAGTTCCAGTTGGTAGTAACGAGAATCGATTATACAAGTCAAATTTAGGCTTGAAAATGATTCTTAAAATAAAGATTTATTATGTATTTATACTCCGTTTACGCCTGTTAAGTTAACTAACGTGCCAGAAGAAGAAATTACACTATTATTTCATTGGACTGCTATGGATAAAATAAACAAACACAATTAATCATATCATCAATGACTGTCACAAGCAGAACACTCCATTACCCGAAAACGTGGCACCACAAAATTAGGAATATTTCATGTTTCAGCGAACATTAATGCGTACACAAATAACTTTACTATATCAGATTCCAATTGCATTAAATGATGTGCGTCATCATCGATCATTTTGTTCCCTTTATTTGAATTAATTAAAAGCAATGAAATGGTTTTAATATGTCTACTCTAGCGTGAAATAAATTGAAGTGTGAAAAGCTAAATTTAGTATTAAGACGACGCATTGAAGATTTGGGGGTCATGGATCTTAATATTTCTTAGCCATTACAAAACATACGGATCTGATTTTTACATATGTCATTATTCATGTCTTTAGCTATAAATTTGTAGTACAGAAACACGATCGGTTAAACTTTACTGCAGAGAAAAAAATATTGAAGACAGCTCTTCAAAAACATGGATTCGCATTTTATGAAGAAACGGAACGGATTTAAAACTTCCAATTTTCACTATAGATAAGTTTCAACAGACTCTTTGAAATGGTAATTGGATTTTTTAAAATACATTTTAGATTAGATTTTAAACGAGGAAAACCGTTTTGGCGCATACGACTTTCCACTATAAGCTAGTTTGCACTTGTTTTTGTATGGAGAATGCCTCCTGTCAGTCCGCCACGGACTGTTATCAGCGCCGGGTCTGTGTCAGATGAGCTCCCACGACCAGTATAAGCTGACCTTTCAGCGTACGGGAAGCCTATACAATGTAAATGCTTATTAGACTGGACTTTATAAATTGACAATCGGTAAAATAGAACAAAGCTAAATGGAGTCGTCTTTGGACTTATGCGAATATAAAAAAATATTATCACATTTAATATATTTTCAATGTATTTCAGGTAACCAGGTCTATAAATCAACATACAATAACGTAAAAAAAATCAAAATAAAATCTAAAAAATTAAGCGACTGGGAACTTTCATGGAAAATGCTGCCTTATCCCTTTGAGATATAAAAAAATAATGTATGGTAGAATTGTTCCTTTTTGATAGGCCTATAAAAAAGTTCCCGATACCATAAGTGTATCTTTTAAAAATAGCTTACTATACCCATTCTAATATTTTTTTAACTGGTAACATTATTTAATGTGGTCTATCTTTAAACCATTGAGGGTTTTCTTCGACTGTCTTCCGTCTCCATCATCAGGTCACCTTTAGATGTCTATTATGTTGTAAGGTCATTAGGACTACATAACTGTGTTAAGTTTCATCACAATCGGTTCTCAAGTAAAAATTTGAAAGGGTTCATTTCAAGGGTAGTAAAAACATATACAATTATGAATAAACAGACGAATATAAAAACTGCTCTGGTTCGCCGTCGGTTAAAAAAAATTATGCATACCTATTTGCTCTGCTGTCTGTGCAAAGCTGGGCAGGTCGTTACTCGCTAATAAATAATAATATAAACTAGAAGGTACAAGTAAGTACCTGGGCTTGCGAGCTCTGCCTGGACGAAAGTTGGTTAAGACCGGACCAAACGTTAGCCCGAATTCCACGCATTTATTAAATTTACATAAATAACACGGCATCTTCCCAGACATTAAAAAAAATAACATAAGTTTAAGCTCTGGTAACTCTGATAAAAACTATTTCTATACACTTTTACACACTACAACTAAGCCTATTAAGTAATATAAATTTCTAATAACAATGTGTGATCCTAATAGGAACGGTAGACCATTTTGTCTTATTCTGGTTTACATAGGAAGAAAAAATACCGAATACCGACACCAATTTTTATATATTACTTAACATAATATCACGTCCGCGCCTGTATTCGTCAAGGGCTATGGCGATAAACTGAGATATACTAATGTAACTAAAAGTTTGCTGGTATGTGTAGGCCCCATGTAAGAGGTGGTGAACCATTTGCCATCAAATTATTACCTACCTACAAACCCAACCTTAGGATGTACCTAGTACATCCTAAGCTTGGCTTTGTGACTGATTACATAAAACGACTGAATGATCATCGTCTTAGCTTTTTCTCAATTATGTAGGGATAGGCTTCCAATGTAACCAATGCCGCAGAATACCAATATTTTACACGAACACGAAGTGACTGCAGTCAGACATATATGCTTCTAAATTTCTGGGCAGTACCAATATTCGAAGGATATTCGAAGTTATCAGGCTTTCTTGGTCTTTTGACCACCACTAACGATTGTCATAGTTGTCTGTATTCGTTCGTTCGTTAGGGGACATTTTATACAGCACCATCGGTCCCAAAATTAGTAGAGCACTAGACAATAGAAATAATACTTAAATAGTTTTTTTTTATATATTTATAAATACTTAAGAAATACCCAGACCAACACAAACCATTATTTTCATCACACATATTTGTGTCTTGTAGGAATCTAGCCCTTGACAACAGGGAAAGAGCGCTTTACGACGTGCTCACCGAGGCACGGAGGGGTCTCGGTATGTTAAAAATGGTCACCAGTATAATTATACACGCGCATCATCACACAAAACGGCTCATAACTCAGTTATGAGCTCCAGAAACGACTGTATGTGTTGCCATATTTAGAATTTTATAATTTTTGTTTAAGAATCTTTTGTAGATAGCAGCAGTATGACAACCATGAAAATTGTAGATAGCAGCAGTAACCATGAAAATTGTAAACCATTTTATATTATCGACTTATAAATTTATTAGCATGCTATTTTGACATGTTACCTTTAATTAGAAATCTTAAAATATACATTTAATATTAGGTACATAATAATTTAATTATGTAATTTTTAATTCCTAGCGGTCCGTCCCGACTTCACACGGGTAGACATTACCGGGACTAGCATACAACTACTACCGTACTATAGTAGCTCCTTAGTACCACGTTCCTACATCCATTTTTAAAACGCAGACATACTTAATTGAATTTTTATCTATATTTTTTGTTCTCAAAATATATGTAAGAAGCCTATAGACCGTCGGTAAACAAGTGATGGGTGCGTGATTCTTGGGTTCCTGATGAATACCTACGCGACGCCGCGCCGCCGCCGAGCGCTTTCTTTATCGCGGCCATGTTTGAGTTAGTAATAAACCAGCCTTACATTAGACGCACTCCATTCATATTAGTTCCGCAGTACTACCATACTTATGAAGCGGATGGGTAACTTCAATAGTTGAGAATAGGAAGGTGGTAGCGTCCCAGATTCTAAGGGTAACTGGAATTGAGACGCCAAGCGAGCATGTGAAGTACGTAGCCATTTTAACCAAAAATTGTTCTGTCCATCTGGTCCTGGAGCTAATTATTATTATTATATAATCGTTGACCTCTGGGAACAACCCCTTAAAATATCCATTTAACATTACACAAAATAATTGTTCAATATTCTTGCAACAAAAATAAAGATAGTAAGCGCGACTCTATGACGTCTCTGTTCCACAGCGCGAGCCTACGATCGCAAACCACGAAGTATTTGCGGGGTGTAAGCGGATGGCGCGGTGCGGGGGTCCGATTTCAGATTCATAGTTTGTCAATGCCTCGCCTTAACTTTGAGAGGCATCGCGCGATACATGTTTGACGTCATCGCGGGGCCTAGTGTCGACATCATTCGATTTATACAGAATCTGAATGCTACGCCCGCCACTAGGAATCAGTAACAAGTTTAATGGCATTTGACAGGCCGATGCGAGAGTATCTCACGTTGAGCAATTAAGCTATATTTCAGGCTACACTGACGCATAGTTTATGTCGATGGTGCTGGAACCACGAAATTTTGCAAAAGAGTTTCTATATTTGAAATGAAATGATGAATGAATGAATCTGTTAATTTTGGCTTACATTTATAAGCAGTCATAAGTATTTTTAGAAAGGCAATGGTTAGGCTTATTGGACGGTGATGGAAGTGGGTGGAAAATTTAGGTACATTTTTTTTGCATATCCGAAAAAGGCAAGTTACTCACGCGTGAATAAGTTATTTAACGTCTATTCAAATTCATGATGATTCAGAACCAAGATGATTTTAGAGATGCTTTCGATTACTTGATACGAAGCGATCAAAATATTCAATTTTTTAACTATGGCGAAATTCGCTACGGCAGGATATTAATTTATTATTACTGGGCCAGTAGTTTAATTAATCCTGTTTTACCATGCGGAAAATATTATTATACTTTTCTATTTTTATATCGTATTGCGATTGTGTCATATCCTGTTCGGAAAAATCCTCTGAAATTCATTCCATCTATATCTTTAACAACAAAAAGTTTAACAGCAACAAGTTTATCTTTTCGTGAAAATTGTTTATTTTTTAATTTTCCTGTAAATTGTTTTTGTTTTTTTTTTCTGTATAATTGTTGTTTGTTGGGCAAACTTACCATTACATTTATATCATACAACTTCAATGGCCTGACGACAGTCTTCACATCTGTTTGAGCATCTGAAACCGAAGAAAATGAAGATGTAATATTTTTTTTATTAGCTTATTATAAGTACCAATACACCCTTGATCATGTACGGGTTAGGCAGAGATGTACTAATGAACAACCACAGTTCGCAACAGGTTTTAGTAACTTTGGAGCTCAAAGCCTTATGCCATTATTTGGACGTATACTCCACACGACTCATATAGAATTTCATAGAAAACCCAAAAATTATTTCTTTAAATAGCCACCGATCAAGAAAAAGTAGCTCTGTCTAAGTTTTATATTATGTCAGCAAGAGTAGAATCGAGAATAGAATTGAGATCAGTTTTTGTAATATGTATACCTACCTAAATGTTCCCAATCCGCAGTATAACCCATTTAATTCTCTTTGTCAGCGACCAACAAAATACCTCTTCTAATATTAGAAAACAGTTTTCCCGTTGCCATGGTAATGCGAAGTGGGCAAATTGAACGGTAACGTAACTCGTAAGTTTCGTTACTGTTCAATTTGCACACTATTATTTTAGGGTTCCCTAGTCTTGTATTCGTAACCTAATTAATTTTCATGTTTGTGTCATCAAAGTAAATTAGATTTTTTATGGTTTCTTTGTAAATTATGTGTTTTAGTCCAGTTCTACACTTACACTGTTTACTGTTTACACCTCACTACGTTCCTATATTTTATGTTTTTAAACATTGAACAGTAACTGTCAGTTTGAAATTAGGAATGACAGATCGGTGTTTAGAGGGTTTTTTAAATAAGAAGTGAAATAAACTTGGAGAAAAAGTATATAATTCAGCATTCAACCGGGACTAACCATTGGCAGACGGGATAATGAAAACAAATATCTATCATTTTTACCAACGATTAACTCAAATAGAGTATTGGATAGATAGAGTAGAATGAAGTATAGAATTTAATTCTAATAAACAAACTTTTATTACACAGGAGCAGATGGAACTGCCTGGACCCCCGCCTACCTACGAGAGTGTCGTCGAAAGACCCCCTAATCATAAGGACTGTCATACACTGCAGGTGAGTCGAGTACATAATAACTTATACTTCAATGTAGGTGCAGTTTGGTTTAGAAGATTATGATTCAGATGAAAATCAACAGTGATGATTAAGTTATTTGCTTTTGTAATGTTGTAATTTAAGAAAGAGACATGCTGTGTTTTGTTATATTCATCCAGTAGCGTAAACTTTATCAACATTTCGATTTTTTTAGTCATACAAACTTTTGGCATTTCCAAAGAGATTTAAAAGTAATGAGTATTAAATTAAATGTCTTTGGGTATTCCATAGAGTTGAAACAGTAAAGGTTATATTTTATACGTAGTATGTACCTATCTCGTACTATGCTATAATCTTCTTTTAAATTGGCATAGGTAGTTACCTCGTCCTAAATCATGGTTTACAAATATGCTTACTTATTATTTAAATACATATACCATGCTCCAAATAACCCTCTATAGTAATAATTGATAAAAAATCTGCGTCTGAATAAAATTTGGAGGATCCATATTCATTTAATCAATCAATGTTTGTGAAATGTGCGCCAAAATAGCTAGCAGCGGGAGACCACGGTGATAAAATAAATGGAGACAGTGGAGTAGTGCTCAAAATAACTTTCGTGTAGGTTTTCCGATCGATGGGTATTTTTACTTTTCTTTATTTATAAGTCGATATTTTTTCCGCGGTTACTAAAGTGTAGGTTTGAACTATTGCCGTCTTTGGTTAACAAATGGATTACAAATGTCAGAAAATAATGGTATTTGAATTGTACTACGCTGAGATCATAGCCTGCATGATCTTTTTCAATACAAAGGGCATTGGGACAGCTAGGGGCAAAATTATTTTTGATTCATTGAAATTTGTGTATTTGTTAAGTCGATCACTTATTATCCCAATGAAATCAACGAAATTGGCATTTTTAATATTGACAAGGTCAAACTGCCAGGTGCAAGTCATACTCGAACTATTTTTCTTCCTTATGACCAAACATGACCTACTTGTATACCTAGACACGATATTTCATAACACGGCGTTCAGTAATTCAATTGGAAGAATTTTTTATCATAATATTTTTGTTTGTTCTTTTTATAACCGATCTAACGAAGGGACTGAGTTACTGTGACCTATTTTCCGTCGGTCGAGTTCAGAAGTCGATGTCTTGGCACGAACACCATTAATAAGACTTCATTGAAACTGAGTACAGTTTTAGATGATGATTTAATGCGAACACTACACTGCTAAATTACTGTTACGTCACACAAATGCCCCTTGTTTTTATAATGAATGAAAAAGCTAAATTCGTTCGGGATCGGGAGCTATGATAATGGCCCTAATTCTGTTTCACAACACATGGTTGAATGTCGCTTAGAAATTTATGTATTTTCAGAGGTTTGCAAAATTTTCATAAATAATACTAGCCTGGGTTTACGGTCTAGGCCGGGAGTTGCCTATTCCCAGGGGTGAACTGTTCTCTACTGCTGGGCAAAGCTCACCACTATATCCTTCCATATTCTTATATAACCTTGAACTTGAACTTGAGTAGTATGGAGTGACTATGGAGTTTCTTGCCGGCTCTTCTCCATAGGTCCTACTTTTTTGGAACCGAGCAACTAGTTTCACTGTTCAAAAGTGCCTATTTATATGGTCTACTTGAATTAAAATATTTTGAATTTTGAATTTGAATTTTGAGTAATTCTTGTGAAGTTGTAATAAATAAAATATCTCCCTAATTATTGCCGTCTCCAGCTAATATAATGGAAAAGTGTTGGAAAAGTTATTTTGCGCACTTGAATGCCAGTCCTATCCTAAAAGCCTATTACTGGTTCAAAAAACTTTCTTTTGTATTTTGTTTATTTAAGTGTTGAAATGGAAATGCCGGCGACATCTAGCATTAAAAAAAAATGACTTGTAAAAGTGTCTTTAAAGGATCTACTTACAGAAATAAATATCATTTCATTTCATTTCAGTGCATGAACATGACATGATTATTACGCTTGCCGTAATATGCATTTATGATAATTTGTGTTTATAGTAGTAGTTTTATCATAAAGAATTATTCACGCTCGAGAGGCAGGCGTTCATCGAGTGTTGCTTTGTATTACAAGTTTACAAAGACTAGTCAACGACTAGATGCATTTTATAATTTGCTGTCTTTGCTCTTATAACTTATTTCACTTCACGTTACGAAGTGTTACGTTCTCTGTGTTGCTTTTTAGCAGAATCTTACTTTGATATGAAATGAAGACCAACGCTATTAATTTTTGTTAAGCTTTCTTGAACAAATAAATATACTTAATCATTATTTTTCCGCAAAAGCGGCCAGGTATAGCACTATTTGGTCGATTCTATCATCCAGTTTCTGTGTCATAGTCGGTGCTAAGTAATAGTATTAAATTAATTTCAGGAGGTGGCGACAGAGCCATATACTGTCACGTGCCAGGCAGGGGCTCGCTGCGACGGTGGTCTACCCTCATATGAGGCAGCTGTTCTGCTCCGGGACACCAAGTTATAATGCCTTGCGACAACACCAAAAGTAAAATTGCCTTCAAGAAATACCAAATTGAAATGCCTTGAGGAAGCAGTAGATCCTGCGCAGTAGAGGACGGAGGTCTCTCTTCCACGAATAACGTTAAAAAAGATGCACTCGAGTCGTACTAAAATGGCGTAGTTAATTAAGTTTTTATGTATTCCTTTTTTGAATTACGCCACACGTTAATATAAGTGGATTAAATTTGGTGGATCTAATTTAGTATAGTTTTGATTGGAGATTAAAACTACAACGCTTAATCCAGAGCTGTCAGTAGGAACCCAACCGTGTCCTAGCAATTTACCTAATTAATTTTGAATGGAAATTAATTTTCTATAGTAATCGTAATACTAGATAAATGTTTTTGTTTGATCAAATTATTTACGTTATTATTTAGTCATCAACTAAATTGATTTACTTTAGATATGTTATTTTAGAAAAACGTTGCTATAATACATATTTCTTGTTAACAAAAAAGTAACGCTTCGGTTTATCAACATTTCACAAGGTTTTGATACTTACAACTGTAATTAAAACTTATCTGAAATTGAATTTTTCTGCACACACTTGACGACAAAAGGTTAAAAATGGCGTATTATTGCAGTTACATTTTGCAGCATTGAAAGGGATCTACGTTCTTGCTCAAAGAATGTTTTTCCAGCTTAGTTGACTCGTCTTACCTGGATGGCATGTGCGACGCAACGCGATAAACAGTTAGTCACAAATAAGCAAACTTAGGTAAATAAGTAAAATGGAAAAATTCAGCATTGACATGTGCCTGTCTCACCACCTCTGGATAACCGCTAATCGCAGGATAAATAAAAAAATTGAACAACATTTGTAATAAATTATCTGCTAAGTAATTTAGTAATTCAGTAAGCTGTGAAACAGGTCTTTAGTGTTATAGATATGCGCCGCATAAATTAAGAAATCGAACAAAAGAAATTATTAGCCAAAGGAGGTCATCGAAATCGCCCCAAATGATGTACCGAAGGTACACTTATTGGAAAAAATACCCCTGTATTACGCTGGTTAAAACTCTAGTCGTACTTTTAATGTTGACTGGGGGATGAGAAGAACTTTTAATTTGAGAAAAATCACGCCTTTTTGGCACACTATTATCTGTTTCGTAATGATTTCTTAGAAAAACTGTCAGTGTCAGTTTCAGAATGTCAAACGCCCGCCATTACGCCAGATTAGTATCAGTTTCATAGTGATTTCATGGTGAAAACTATCAACTTGACAGCTGACATGTACGTCCGGTAAAAATTTGGGCTGAGTTGTATGGGCTTTTGTTGACCTCCTTTAACGGGAACTTACTAGGACGTGGTGAGACAAGACCTTAATCTCTTTCGAGTGTTTAATATTTTTGCAACGCATCGCTAAGTATCACGTTGTCACGTAGGACGACGAGTGAAGCGGCTTCTTACTGACAGGATTATCTTTCTTTGTCAGTCAGAGGCCACTATTCAACAAAAAATCTGCCGAGAATGTTGACCATACGTGCTTTCAGACCTTGACCAAATCATTCTTGTTATAGAATATGTAAAGTTTTTTTTTTATTTACCTTATTGTTCTTCGTTAGATTAGTACATAAATTATTCTCCTGTATTATTTACGTAATTATTTTTATTTTATTGTAAAAGAGGCCTCTATTTGTCCCGTGCCTTTGGTTCGTGTGGGTAAATAATAAATAATGTAGTTTAGTTTTCGTAAAACACGGAAATGTCAGAAATGTATGAAATTGTAGTTTACACCGTATATTTAAGATTTATATGACCAAAGGTAAATCCGAATCAAGTAACGATATACGATTTACATAGTCTGTAAACAGTAGATAGTTATTATGAATAACTATTCATTGAAAAATAATACAATGTGAAACTGACTACCGGCTATTTGTATTTCATTTTGCTTTCAGAATAATTATGAAAATGAAATTCATATTTCAGCTGAGTAAGAATAAAAGAATATTACATTTTAATTGATAATATGTTGTTATCGTGTAGCATGAATACAATTAATTCCACCCCTATTAATTTATCAACAAGAAAAAGGAAAAAGATTCGAAAATATTTAGGTAGTTTTATGTCGGATATCGTCGATACGTCGTAAATGCTGGTCTTGTTTGAACTTAGGTTACAAGTTCCGTCTAACAATTTGATGATATCTGGGAAGTGCATCAATGCCTGGCCGAACGTTCGACTCGGCAAGAACATGACCGACAAAAGGACACGGTCTTACTTTAAGCCTTATTGTACCAGTATGTGTCACGTTCAGATGTGGTCTTATGAATAGAATTAAAGTTATATAAATAGGATAGGCTCTTTTACCTATTTGACCTGACAACCGCCTTTAGGTTGTTCTAGTCTAGTCATACACCGAAAGACGAGAACTGTAAAGTGGTAATTGATTGATTTTATTCGTTTATAAATAGTTTTTATTACACTTTAATAGTTCTTTTTTTCTTTTAATTTTTCAGTGTTTAAAACTACAACGCTTATAACAACATAATATTCAACATTGTCACAAACAGTATTGCTTTTAATCATGGCTAGAATTGTCGGAATCGTATTCTAGAGATTAACTAGTACAGACATACATACCCACATTTAACTTTACTTCAGTAATATTAGTTAGCATCTGAAAAGCACGCTGTGTGTGTAATTATTTACTAATGTAATAGATATGCACAGCTACATATCAAGCTATAGAACCTCTGACCTCTCATTGTACGGAAAGCCTACATAATGCGAGGTCAGCTTATACTGGATGTATATAGCAAGATAATGTATGTATATTTGTACGTAATACATAATTTCCAAGAAATAAGTACATAATTGTTGTAGAGTTAATAAAAAAATACCTACTTATGAAAGTGTAAACACGAATTTTGTAGTTAGTGTAACACAAACATTATTATTGTAAACTAGCTGACCCGACAGATTTCGTCCTGTCAAAAAAATTTGTAATGTGGCAGTGTTTTGTTCCTACCTTATTTATATTCTTTGCAAAAAATTATCCTGAACAGAACCGTCACCCTGGTAATAATTCGGTGTGAATTAAAAATAATTAAATAAAACACTTTAAGTATTTAAAAGTAAGTAATTTTAATCATGTAAATCATAATTATTAACAACAAAAAAATCAGTTCTATTTTCATTATTTGCTTTGTGATAAACGATATTTTATATTTTGAGACTATTCAATTTGGTCGGGTCCGCGATCACTTTTTTTTAGTTTCGGAACGCGACAATAAATCCTCCAACGACGTATTCTGTGCTCCAACGCACACACGCACACTGTTTTGATAGATATGATTGAATTTGAACTTTGTATAGCGGTAAGAAAGTGCAAATTTCCTTTTTGACGTTAGGAACACACCTACATTTCTTAGATAACAGTGAGTGCTTGTAATTTGATATGAACTTTATACAATAGCAATAAAGCTCAAATTGATTCTACGTTTTAGTTAGAAATCGTTTGTATGTGAAAAAGAAAAGGGCTGTTTTTAGGGTTTTCCCGGCAACTATTCGATTTTTTCTTTCGCCGTAAGAACCATCGTTGGACTTCAACGAACATTTTAAAAAAAGAATTGGCCAAATCGGTCCAGGCGTTGTTGAGTTATGCGCTTACCAACACATTTTGCGATTCATTTTTATATATAAGAAGATAAAAGTATGGAGATACGAAACCAAGTTTGATTTCCATTTTAGAGCTTTTATTTATGCTTTATAATTTGATACATGGGTTTACACATGGATTACACATAATAATTTGATTGATGGGTATTTTTCTAAAATAAAAAATACGCTTTAAGATTAATTTAGAGTTTTTATAGTTTTATTTTAAAAAGTTTATAAAAGAACCATGAGTTTTATAGTCTCTGAGAAATATTAAGATACTATTTATTAATATAATATTTTATATTTGAAGCCTAAGTTTTTCTGTTTACCTACTAAGTAATTATACACTACCATTAAAAGAAATTACGTAGATAATAATATAGAAATTCTTTTTTCCGACATTTTTTACTATTCAAAATGTAGATGAAACACGTTACGTTTAAAAGAGTAGTTTCTTTAACCTTATAACAACAAATTAGCACTTATTAATGCTGTGATAAAATTGAGGTCAATGTATTGTGTAATTGGTGTCTAAAGTTTCAGTGTATTATCACATTTCTATTGGTCCTATTAGTCAACTTTCTAATTCTTTTTGTTACCACCTATTTTAATTAATGTTATTATCAGTATTTCTCACTTAAAATGTGTTTTTATTAAATAGTTTGAAAGTCGATTTTGCATTTATACTCTAAAATGTTTAGTAAAACGAATTAGTAAACTTTATAATGTAATAATAGAATAATAATAAAGTGTATTAAGATTTCAATTTTTATTTCCTAAACGCAAATGTACTACCCTACACACAGCAATGCTATTGAAACTATGGTTAGGTTACATTTTCAGTGTTAGTAACTTTGTGGCTTAGAGGTTAAAGTTCGAGCATTTACAGTATAAATCAATTTTTTCATTTAATAATTTTAGATCCTGTAGTATGATAAGACAGCTATACACCCGTGATGTATTTTTACCCATCCATGTACCTTTTATGTGTACAAATTATACCTAGGTACATTAGGAACTCCTGCGCAAAATTTTATGCAGAGTTGGGCGTTGTTATTCAGTGTTAAGCAAAGTAGGTACTCGTTTAGAAGTGTAATATGTAATATATCTGATAGTGTACCTATGTAGTATCTACCTACACGTGAAAACGCCTACATCGCAAGCTCTGGTTCAAGATAACAGCCTATTAACGCCTTCCTGTTTACCGTATAGGGAAATAATAAAAAAAATATGTACCTACCTATAATTGTATATCATCAGAATGGCGAGCACTTGATATAGCGTTATTCGTGAGGTATTTAGTTCCTTACACGTGGTTCGGCAATTAAGCTGATTACTGATTAGGATAGAGAGTTTAACTATGTAAGTACGTTTACGTAGGCTGTACTAGACTTAGTTTACCTGTTAACTCGCATACTGTATATAATAAGAAAACTATGGTAAAGTGCGATGCCATTCAGAAACTGTGAATACAAGGATTAGCCTAAAAACTTAAACACCATTACATTTACCTATTCTCTGTCAACTGTGCTGATAGGACTATAGGACTAGGATAGTGGGTGTCCACTTACTGTAGACTACAAAGTCTACAGTTCCTGTGGTATATACCGGATGGCCGGAGAAGTGACGTCTAAAAAGAAAATTTAGATATCTCTAATTAAGGGGCTTCAGTACATGTATCTTCCGCGATTTTCAGTTGTTTAGAAGATACAATGATTTCAATGAAACTTTAATGATTTCTACCTGACATTGGCTTTGTGTTTTTTCTCTTGCTGTTGTATGATTATAAATGTTTTTTTATGGTAAGGGCTAACTATAATGTCAACTACTTCCCTTAAAAATATGGTACACCTAGGCTTACTAGGCACCTTACTTGATGTAACATGACCAAAATTTAGTTTAAAGTTCAAAATTTCTGCTCAAGGATTTTAGTCACAAAAGTTCGACTCTTAATTTTTTTTTTAATAGTGCTTCAGGGCTTCAGAGTATTTTTAAAAACTGCCACGTATCTTGAAGATTAAAAATACATTTAAAAAATCTAGAGCTTAATCGGGATTTATTTCCTGTAAATTGCATTCAAAGTGATAACGGAGTAACAATCGCCTACGAAATGTAAGAAAATGATATACAAAAATTTGGTACAATCACATATATTTTCTGGAATGTTAGATATACTTATATGATTGTTTGGCCGAGCACACTTCGATGCTATCAAAATATTGAGTGAGCTGCGTTTAATTTACTAATGCGCTCCCCATGTGCCCGACGCGGTTTGCGTTTGTTCACCACTCCCGCCACTCAATGCGCTCAGTTTTTTCAATAACGTATTATTTGTATCATACTTATTGCAATAAACTAGGAAACTCTTTGGAGTATTCAAAGTAGGTGAGAATATTTCATAGTATTATTGAAGTCAAGCCTGTATTCTCTCCGACTGTTTAGGTAGTAGAGGTGTCAAGTTTGCTAGTCCTTACTAATATCATAAATGCGAAAGTAACTTTGTCTGTCTCGCGCCAAATCTACTGAACCGATTTAAATGAAATTTAAAATAAATAGAGCCTGAGAAAGGACATAGGCTACTTTTTAATGCGAAAAAAGGGCTGTAAGGGGTTCGAATAGGGGATGAAAGTTACAAGAAATACCCAGACTACGCGAGTGAAGTCGCTGGCGGAAAGCTAGTATAAATACAAACGAGCTATTGCCATTTAACAAGCCTTCCAAGCCAATCCTTATATCATTAACACTTTTTCGATTTGGGAATCGAAATCTTACACTAAGTAAGTAGCCGGGTTTGTGATCACAAGACCATTGACACAGTTGTCTACAAACAGACAAGTTATAATAAAACTAAGATTACCCAAAATATTAACTGTTTACTGAACTGTTTATCTTTGATTTACAACTCGTGCTCACTCATTTAGTCTACCGTATATGTATCAAATACTATGTGAAAATAGGGAAAACATGCCTTGCAGTATTAGCTTAGTATCTAACGGGTCTTTGAACTGAGGACTTGAACTGAGAATTTGTGTGAGCTAGTGCTGAAACGACTGGGCCCCAGGTTTACTTATTTTATTACCTACGTTAAAATTGTCAAACTTTAGAATTGTTGTCTGTCATTCGTTGATTTGTGTCACTGGACGACCATTCCTGGACACCCACTAATATTGCCCACATAATCCTCAACGTCATGTTTGGAACTCTTAGAATGTATGGTGTCGCGTACGTTTGCCCCGTAAAATGTTTAGCCTGCTTTCCGACTGTAACGAATTTTCGTTGCAAAATAAAAAACATTCTTTACTTTTCACAGTCCCCTCTATTTTCCGATATATCGATAACCATTTTAATTGCCCCACTTTTACACGTGCGTCTATTAAAAAACTTTTCAAATTGCTCGTATGAAAACGTATAGCAATTTGCGAATTGAATATTTCAAAACTGCTATTCCAACTTTCAATGGTTACATGTAAATACTGAATGAATACGGTATTGGGTTGACGGCCTGCCGCACATCGATGTATCCGACCATATCCTTCGAATTGAGTAATAAAATTTCCTATAAGTATTACATTCCGAATATTAAATACTTTGAAGAGCATACGTGGAGATGCGAGCGTAAAATTGCGATTGCAACGTTATCGACTGACGCAATATATTTTTTAATAACGACCTGCCCGCTTCGCACGGGTTAATAAATTATAGCCTATAAACATTCTTGGATAATCCCTCTTTCTATTGGTGGAAACCGTATAAAAATAAGTACAGTAGTTTTGATATTGTCCTGTAGGTAGTAAACTGATCGTCGTGTACCTACATAAAGTTACCTAAAATACAACGAAATGTGTTCATGACCTATACACAATCTAACTTTGATAATGTTAGTGTTAGTAAGTGATATTTTTCCACTAGTGTTGCTGGAAGTTTTTTTATCAAAATTTTTGATGACCTTCATTATATTCTACCGTCAAACAAATTTTGTAGCTGATTTAACCATGTAAGGTTATCAGTCAACCTTTAGATCGCTTCCAGCAGACACTTATCATTTAATTTCGAAGATTTATAGATTGAAGTAACTAGAAAAGTAGGTAATGCAGTTTTTATCCGAACATGATGAGTATAGGCTGCGGTAGAAAACAAACCGGAAATATTACATTTATTTTTTTCGAACTTTAAGTCCAACAACCGAAAAAGGTGAAATCAAATCAGTTGAAAATGTGATAAAATAAAAGACGATGTAAATATGAGATTGCAAACCGTACAGCGTTCAAGACGCTTCGAGTCTTTTTATATTTTTTTTTAAAAAACCTGGCACACAAAGTGTGTTTTTGACGCGATTTTTCATAAATACCCAGCAGGATTCATATTTATTACGAATTTTCTGGCAAATTGGTAAACCGTGTACATCACATAGGTGCTGTTAAAGCTACATTAACGTCTAGAAATAAAACTACCTAGCACGGCTGGTGCTACGCACGTTCCTATCCCGTAAAATGGACCACTTTCGGCATCCACCATGAATACAAATCAACTGTTGTCGGTAACCAGTACTATTAACGCGAGCAAAAATGCGCTCACAAATTGTTTCTTTGAGAGTAGTTACAGCTAAAATGAATTAGTTGGTGATTGTTATTCTTGCAGTTTAGTAAACCATTTATATGCAAGTAGAAGGAATTTATTAAATTTTGGTCCTCTAAGATTGTATTTTCTGTTGAAAAACTTGAGAAATTTCAATCTTCATTTGTGGTACACTGACATAGATTTTATCATAATTTTATATTCATAAGTGAGGGTAGGTAGATCGGTGCCATTGAGTGGCAGTGCGCGATCCCACTCGATCCACTCCAGTCAAGCACGCGCCTACAATGGAGGCATCCGTCACTTCACATATGTGACAGCTATAGAGAGCTTTACGGAAGAAATCTTTCTAAACTTTTATATTATTTATGCAGTCAGTCTTGTCTTTACTAGATAAGTTATGGGTTTACAATAATAATTAAAATTGGCTCCTGTAATCACGCTTTTTGTACGTGCGCTTTTGAGATGAGATACCCGTAGTCAAAAACAGTACTACCGACACCAAAACGGCTTTTCAAGTTTGCAGTGGAAATTGAAAATAAAAGAGACATCGCGGTCCCATTTGGCAGTGCAGGGGTATTAATCCGATCCGGTCTATACGGCCACATCGGAGCTTGATACGCTGTTAGACAACTACACAATACGGGACACGAGCAGCGGGCTGATCCGGCCGACACGGCATTCATGACGGACAAGACAACTAGCTCAATGCACACAACATGGTTTGCAAAGGATCAGGTATATGGGGACTATTCATAGGACGGAACGAGGATAGTTGTAGTGCAAATGGGACATAAAATTGTATGTTACTATTTCTAACGGAATTACAGAAGGTGTTGATTCAATTTGGCTTTCAAGTTAATAATAATATTGACTGTTTGTGACTTAATTGTCAAGACGCGTACCACCTTTGTGACCCGTGACCATGGACGCTGTAAAGGGTCCGAATCCGAAACGTCAAAAGAAAATCCGTAAAAAGTAGTTTTATTTCAGTGTAAGTAAAGTTTTTTTTATGTTATTTGCATGGAATTCTATGTCTGTTCTATTTCTAATTGTAAAATATCCAAAGACAAAGATATCTCACTAATACTGAAAAGTCTGAAAATTCCATCGGTGCTGTCTGCACCGCAAATCATATCTATATCATCAATTGTGGTTAGCGCACGGCTGAATCCGATGATTTTAATATTGGAACAATCATCTGACGTCATAATCATTACAGTTTAAAATAATATGCGGCTTCCGCCCGCATATTGAGTTACATAAATTGTAATCAGCTGCATGGGCTGTGGTTAATAAATTCTAAGTGATATCAAAATTAAATATGAATCCCGCAACCGGTAGCTGTCTGACTGATTTATTAGGCTATCACTAATTTGGGGTATCATTTATCCATTATAAGGTTTCTTTTTCTAATTCATATAATTGTATGATAACTGTAAGACATTTTAATGCTAACAACAATTAGTATCTACACCATTTAACCTTATTTCCTTCACTTGACTTTTGCAGTTCGTTAACTAAGTAGATCTTGCGCATTAATGGATGATGTTTGCAGAGGTGACAAATGGTTGCACGAATCAAATAAGAGGTGTTCGCTTTTTGATACCATCTGATTTTATAAGATTGTTTTTCGTTGGTAATTAAAAAAGTTTGGGGTTTACACTATGCACGCTTGATATAATATATCTATAATATAAAAATGAATCGCAAAATGTGTTGGTAAGCGCATATGAATCGCAAAATGTGTTGGTAAGCGCATAACTCAACAACGCCTGGACCAATTTGGCCAATTCTTTTTTTTCAATGTTCGTTGAAGTCCAACGATGGTTCTTACGGCGAGAAAAAATCGAATAGTTGCCGGGAAAACCCTAAAAACAGCCCTTTTCTTTTTCACATACAAACGTTTTCTAACTAAAACGTAGAATCAATTTGAGCTTTATTGCTATTGTATAAAGTTCATATCAAATTACAAGCACTCACTGTTATCTAAGAAATGTAGGTGTGTTCCTAACGTCAAAAAGTAAATTTGCACTTTCTTACCGCTATACAAAGTTCAAATTCAATCATATCTATCAAAACAGTGTGCGTGTGTGCGTTGGAGCAGAGAATACGTCGTTTGAGGATTTAATGTCGCGTTCCGAAACTAAAAAAAAGTGATCGCGGACCCGACCAAATTGAATAGTCACAAAATATAAAATATCGTTTATCACAAAGCACTACAATGAAAATAGACCTGATTTTTTTTTGTTAATAATTATGATTTACATGATTAAAATTACTTACTTTTAAATGCTTAAAGTGTTTTATTTAATTATTTTTAATTCACACCGAATTATTACCAGGGTGACGGTTCTGTTCAGGATAATTTTTTGCAAAGAATATAAAAAAGGTAGGAACAAAACACTGACACATTACAAATTTTTTTGACAGGACGAAGTCTGTCGGGTCAGCTAGTATAATATAATATTTTCATCACCATCTAGTCCCAAACTAAGCAGAGCTTTTACTATGGGTATTAGACAATGGATATAATACTTATATATACTTTTTTTTGTAAATACATACTTATTATACATAGGAAACACCCAGACAAACACAAATACTTATATTCGTCATCACATAAATATTTGTGTCTTGTGGGAATCGAACCCACGACCCCGTGATCAGCAGTCCGGTACTCGAACCACTAGACCACAGACGTCGTCAAACCTACAATATACCTACTATTGCCTATTCATTGAATTCACTTTCAAGATAATTATTTATTATACATACATACATGCTCACTCATTTTTCCCACAGGGTAGACAAAACCTAGAGACCGCCATTTGCTACGATTCTTGAATACTTCTTTTGTTTCTCGACGTTTATACATCTTATCATACACACGTAATTTATATATTTTTTGTTATTTATAAAAGGGTAAGTTATTATATTGCGCTTGCGACGTTACTTACACGAAGGTATTCTATATCAGTCTGTGCAAACCACACTATCGCCATAAGTTTTGCCTTGCTACCATTATTTTGCACTTTCCATTGACGTCTTGCAGATGGCCAACTATACCCGTCGTCTTCAGGACCTGTGTTTGGCAATCATATCACTCCAAACAACTTGATTAGACACATCTTGGATTGGCGTGGAATACATCTGCGACTTATAATTCCATATCCGTCTATTTTTGCCATGGCCAAAAATACAGTTTTACGGAAATCTGTACGACAAATTGAAACTAAGAATAGTGGAAGGTGCAAACTTGTTGAAATCGATATCTCTGCCAACACCTGACTCGATACATATTAAAGAGGTTCTTGATAATATCACAGTATCGATTGGATGGTTGGCTACGCTGCATTCCACTCAGATTGGTGCAAAGTGCTCAAGAATTGCTAAACCTTGCGAAACATTCAAGGGTTGCCGGGTTACCTGATGCAATACTTTTAGCGGACAATGTCATACAAACTTTGTTCCATTTTTAATTTTATCCGGAGGTTAGCGGCTATCCAGAGGTGGTGAAACAGGACCTTGCCACGGAATTGGTACTCCCCACCCAATCCATCGTTTTGGATACCTCTCGCCTAGTCACTGCCGGACAGTAAATCTGTAATGTGCTGGGCGACCATCACGTTGAAACATGAGGACTTTTTATTTAGTGTGACCGTTTGTTTACTTTTAAAAATAGCATGTCAACCTGAAATCTTATCAACATTGCCAATTGGCTCCCATAGATTGTAGTAGATAAAGATCACTATAAGCGCACAGATACCTAACCACAGTAATACTGATAACGATATCCATCTTGCTTATGTAATTCTACACTAATGAACACTCGATTCTCAATAACCGTATGTAATTTAAACTGCCTATACTCGTATTTCAATAGAGCAGTTAACAATTAATTATATACAGAAGTCGTGTTGCGATAAGTCGGGCTGCGGGTAAGGGATGAGAGAACAGGCAATGGACGGTAAAAATTTGGCAGTATATGCCCATGCACGGTACTATTGTACTACAGACAGAAATTACGTGTCGAGCTAGTAAAGCAAAAGTGTATGTACAGGTGACATTTTGTGTATAGGAAAAATCTGGAAAATTCCTAGTGTGAAATAATTACGGCCAAATAAAAAGTGCAGCATTAAACTAGTCAGAATGCTTATAATTTCTTAGCACAGAGTACCTAACTGACAGATAACAATACTGATAAATGATGCTCTTCAAATGTAACTGATAACTGAAAGAAACATGCCTATTGTTAGTCTTTGTGTTGGAGATTAATCGGCAAACGATCAGACAAGACCATCTGATGGTAAACAAGTCAGCGCCGCCCGTGGACAACTACAAAACAAAAGCCGTTTTTTTTATAAACCACAAGGTAAACACGCTTACGGTCCGTTTGATAGTCGTAGACGATTACCACAGCCTATGGACGTTTACCATATCCAAGTATCACTCACACGTTGCCGACCCTGCAAAAACTTCTTAGTGGTTTATAGAGGATTTACTGATCCGACAATTTATAGAATGTTTCTCTTGCTGTCAGCACAGCGCATTCTTAGAAGGAGCTCTGGCAACCTTACTGCAGGAACACAACACAATAAAGTGTGTTATTTCAGTTTTCTGTAAGGTGGATGTACTTCCCTAAACGGGCTGCTACAGATTTGAGCAATAAATTGCTGTGCCCTACCTCTCTTAAAGGTCTTCTCGTTGCTGATGCGTTGCCGATCCTTAAAAATTTACTCTACTTGCGGCCACAGGGCCCATTGAAACTCCTAGAGGTCCTACCACTGAGCATGTTAGTTCTTTTCTCTTACGAAATGCAGTCTGCATGGTATTGAGAGGAAAAAAGTTTAGAATAAAGATACTTAACTAAGAAGTATGTACTTTATTCTTTAAAACAGGCCAACTCATCTTTTCCGTCGAAAGAAAACGGTTGAGTATCTCTGTTAAGTGTAGTTTGCATTTTGAGCATGCCGAGTACCGAGTACTTTCTGTCAGTTTTAATTAGCCACAATGAAGGATAACGACGGGGACGCAAACGACTTAATGAATATTCATCCTTAAGTGATCAGTTGTAAAAAATATTTTCGGTACCTATTCTGCCTTTGAAAGATCTCGGTTCTAAATCGATTATATACAAAGTATAAGTTTTGAGATGGAAATATAGGGCTACCTAAATCGTTATCTAATAGAAACAGAGAAAAGTTATCTAAGGAGTTTTATAAGTATAATATTATTTAGTATTTCCATGCTATATTTTACAAACAACGAACGTGGAAAAAGTTAAAGAAACAAAAAATGCAAGTATCGTAGCAAAAGCCAGTAGTGGCTATAGTTTCTGCCTACCCCTATGGGAAAAAGGCGTGAGTGTATGTTATGCTATGTATTTTACAACCAACAATAAATAGTAACTAAGAAGACTTAAGTTCTACAAACGGCTGGCAAAGGAATGGAAATATCTAATTTTAACACTTGTTTTTCTTTTATATCCTGGATCTAGGCTGCATTCATTAATTAATAGATTCTTCCTTATTGCTTTGATTTCTTCATTAGACTGAGTAACGGGAAAATAATGAAAATTATAAAGTAAAAGTATCTATTTTGAAGAATTCTAGAAGAAAAATAAATGAATTACATTTCGTCTCCTCTATAGGTTTAAAGTTTCCAGTTTAGTAAATACAAGTATAGAAGTTTACATAGAACATTTTACTTAAAAAGGTAAGGTTAAGAGCACCCTAAACCGACGAGCATGCATGGGGAGGTTAATGAACATAGACAAAGCGGAAGTGGTGTGGCAACTGAAAATCTATAGTCTCTGCCTACCCCTATGGGAAACGGGCATGAAGCTTTGTACGTATTTACTTACTATGTCAAATTTTCCAAGAGAATTTTCTTGATAGTCATCTCAAGGATAGATCTGAAATAAAAGAAAAACATAACTATAAAAATACATTTTACGTCATAAAAACTAAATTGTAAAATAACAGTGTAATGTTATCTGCTGGTATATTAATGGAATTTGAAAAGGAAAAGTAAAATAAACGATACAATAAAAACGCTCTTTGTAAATTGCATCCCACGACTCAATTTACGATCACAAAGTACATACATACACATTGTATGCTATTCTTAATGCAAGTGATATAATACCTAGACCTTCAAGTTTGTATTTAATCCTTACTAATATTATAAATGCAAAAGTAACTGTCTGTCTGTCTGTCGCGCTTTCAAGCCAAAACTACTGAACCGATTTAATTAACAAACAAAACAGAGATAGTCTAGAGCCTGAGAAAGGACATATGTTACTTTTTAATGCGTTAACAGGGTTGAAATAGGGGTTGTATGTATATTCGTGCCAACCGAATATTAAAGTTATGTGATACTATATTATATGACTAGCTTTCCGCCAGCGGCTTCGCCTGCGTGGCCTGGGTATTTCTTATAATTATACCCTGTTACTCGGTAAAGATGTAGCACTTTAGTGGTGAAAGAATTTTTCGAATCGGTTAAGTAGTTTTGGAGCCTATTCAATGCAAACAATCAACAATCAAATCTTCCCTCTTTATAATATTAGTATAGAAGTATAGATTATACAATAAAACGGTTATTGGTTTAAATACCGCATCCTTTCTACAATCCACTTCGGAATATCACTAAGGCTTATATTCAGAGACCAAACTAAGCGTAAACTTAGATACGCTTCTTTATGTCAAATTGTAATACAAATTTGACATACGGAAGTGCTACTTTACGCTTAGCGTCGTCTCTGAATATTAGCCTTAGTTTTCTTCTTCAGTAAATGCATTGCGACACTTTTATAAAACCACCATTGAAATGCCCCTGTAAACACGCCAATGGATGGCAAACGTAACCGAATACTTTGTTACTTAACTTTCGTAGTCTCAAAAGACATTATTCAAGTTATTTTATTGTATGCTTTGTTGCATTGTATTAAGAGTTTTATGCTAAAATATAGCATCCATTTATATTCTTGACAATCTACACAAAAGATGGGAGTAGGTATATCAGGTTCTATTTTTGGCGAATCTCATTAACGGGACATTTTAATAGGGACACATTAAGTCTTGATAAATTACGGCATTTTTCTGTTATCTTCCATGTTTCGGTGTTTTTATTATTCACATAAAGCTCTACCTCTAGTGACAGGTAAACAATAATAAATATGAATATCTAGGTAGGTATTTATTAAATGTAAGGAACCCTTTCTTATAGCGTTCAGTCGATCAATACGAATAATTCATTCATATTTATTAAATTAAATTAGGTATTTTAATCTTTCACCATTTTTTTTAGAATTTAATAAATAATAAAAAATGGTAATTAGTATGTCTATCTGTAATTAGGTTTAATCTTTCAAATAAGAGTACTGGATATTTTACGACCTCAGAATTGACATTGTCTTAAGACGTCCTGTATTCGGCAAGGTGACTAAAACATACCACCCCCTGGAAACTTTGCGACGTTGCTTCAAGAATTCGCCTTGCATCAAAGCCTTTAAGGCAAATAACCAGCGAATACTGCAGGTACATTGGTTAACAAGCTGATGGACAAACATTGCTAAGAAAAGGTCGAGGGTGGATTCGAGAATAGAGGTATATTTTGACTATTTTGAGGCCCTAAAATAATATGCCAACTCTCCCAATTCAAGCAGACAATGTGTGGTTATTTTACTTGGTTCAAGGGAAATTACTCTGGTCTTAAGTATAAACATGAATGACTATGTAAATCCGGGACCCTTTGCCGTTGCCACCTCTTATTAGCGACATGTATTGTTCACCAACCATCCATTGAGAGAGTTTGATTTGTTTGAGTTGAGTTTTTTTAAGAAACACCACATAAAAGCATTAGTCAGAAATCAGGCAAAACATCAGAAAACATCCTGATAGACATTAGCTGAATACTCTAGAACTGCATAAGGAATGTAGGTTATCAACTTGTGTTATCAAGGATACATTTTGTGGAACAACCCGTATCATTAAATAGTTACTACTGTTAATTATTTAATGATACGGGGATTTCAACATTATATTTCCTACTACTAACGGTAATTATTTACTTTGTTCAGGGCCTGTTTCACAGCTTACTGATAAGTTCCCGATAAATTACTTGGCAGATAATTTCATACAAATGTTGCTCCATTCTTTAATTTATCGGGCTATCCAGAGATGGTGAATCAGGCCCTAATTATTGTAAAAAAATAACAATGCCCTTCCTTTGGTAGTGTCAATTAGCTGGAAAACAATAACGATGCCTTATAATTAATTACTTGATTGAAATAATTGAAAGAAAAACTGTGGTTAAGTAATTTACTCGCATTTATCATTTCTATTAGCTGTGTTATCTGTAACAACATATTCAAAGCTTTTACTTATGTAACATGACATTTACACATCGACGGGAAATATTCACCGGCTCGTTTAAAGTTGAAGGTTATTTTATAAATAGACAAGCAAGGTCTTCTCAATTTCGCGAGCTCCCCTGGAAACGATTCCGTACCCCGGAAACTATGCAGGATATAAGCAATTTGCAAGTTTATCAAATAAACGTAAACTCAATAAAATGTAATCACGATTCAAGAGATTGACTCGAAATACAACACACTTTTTGTGGATTTAAAATTTTACGGTAGAAAATTGGGTCGTGATCTGAAGGGAATCTGCTACTGACGAAGACCTGAATCTATGGACCTGCAGTAAAAAAAAAGTATAGAAAAAGGCATTACAAAAAATATCGGTACTAGAATTTTAGGTAATTACGATTTAAGAGATTTTCTGAAGTCTGATTACAAGTTACAAGTGGGCCAGGATTTGGATTGTACTCTGGATAATACGCTGTCCCCCATTTTATTAAAGGTACGTGTAGATTTATATCAATTCACCTCTGCTATCCCGTTCGGAGAATATAGGCTTAATAGTATGTACCTATGTATGTATATTGGCAATCTTTTCTTTTTTCCGTGATTGGCAACGAGTGAAATATTCCTGTTACAAGTGAAGGCTCCATTAGAACTGTGTTATCGATTAGAGCCAGCCAATTTCACATACGATTAAACTCGCTTATTAACAAAATTTTCCGATAACTAGTATTAACCTTAAATAACACGATAGTAAATTAAACAGTGATTTATAATCGTGACGTTTTATATTCGTCACATTTGATTTTTTTGCATTGATTGTTTCTAAGAAACAAATGAAAGATCGAGGCTTTCTAATTTCGAACGCTTTGATATCGCGGAATTACGCATAGATTATCTCAGCATTAGAAAACAATAGATAGATTGCGTCACATCATAACAGAGTTTTCCTAACAGTATTTCAGTGTCGGCTGTAGTCCAAACATCCGAAAACGGGTACGTCATTGTATTCCATCAAAATGTTCATTATTCCAAAAATACCGTAATAAAGTTTTTGTTTACACAATATAAAAGCTGTGCTCAATTTTCGATCCGATGTCCGTTGTCCGGTATCTCCGGTGCATCGGTATAGAAAATTGGCAATAAGCGTCTGAACCGAGACTAGTGCATACAATACTTCGAAATTTAAAAAATTTCGTTGTAAAAATAATGGCAAGAGAACAAAAATACAATTATTTAAAAAAAGTACACCAGATAATAAAAAGAAAATAATGGTTTGCGACGAGCGATTTTAAATGCGACTGGCGTAGTTTATGAGTTCGGCAGTGTACGAATGACTGAAAGTGCTAACGATAGTCATGATTAATGAGGGTTTCTACAACAGGATCGATAGATACGTGATTAAAAAAATAGTTTAGAGGCACTTATGAAATGTCGAAACTAGGTGCACGGTTCCATATGACAGAATTATAGTATTTTTATTAGATTTTTTGCCTTTTAATTTTAGCAACAGTATTTTGTAGAAAACAATACACAATGGAGAGATTGTATTGTAAGCATTGTCCATTATTTATTTCCGTTAGGCGAGGTCCACTGGCGCGAGAAGGTCGCTAGCTGGTACTGTTGATTATTCTTTGTCATAAATGACATATATACTAACATTATAAACGCCAAAGTAAGTAGTCTAAGGGTCTGTATCTTTTTCAAAATAAACCTCAGAACAGTTGTCGATAAGATGGTAAGGGGATAGGTGGCATCATCGGCTATTATGACTGGTATTATCACAACATATATTATAAAACATAGCCCTCCGCCGCGTCTGTCTGTCTAACTGTTCGCGATAAGCTTAAAAACTACTGCACCGATTTTCATGCTGTTTTCACCAATAGATAGAGTGGTTCTCGAGGAAGGTTACAGTGGATATAAAATTTGTAAAGTTTTTGTATATATTGGCTAAAATATAAACAGCCACGCGGGCGAAGCTAGTTATTTTATAGTTATAATACAAAAAAAATATCGACAAAAATATCGGTATCCATCAGCCCTATTCTGAATAGCGAACTAACAGAATCTTCGGACGGGTACCTAATGCCTGTAGTACGCCCCAGGGCTGTGCATTGTGTGTTTTAAGCATCCTTTACCTTATTTGCTGAATACACACCACTTTTCCTGCCATACACATGCCCCATTTTGTGTTTTCATGCTGTGCTCCATTTAATTTTAAATCTTTGTTGTTTATGCCAGTTTCTACATGATGTTCAAGAGACTTTTAATTTGAGAATATAAAAAAATATTGACAAAATTATTACATAATTATATATTACATGCACGGTTTTCTTGGTTATGTATGTTGGTTGGCTTTCACTCAACCTAAGAAGAATAAACGATTCTATCCATACCATCATGCAAATATTTCTCGGAGAGTTAGGCAGAAGTGTACTTATCTACTAATGTACGTAGTACGTACACGTACGTACTTACAGATATAGGTATAGGGGGCGCAAATCCAAACTCCGAGGTGAATTTATATATTTAAATATGTATAAATATGTATAAAATATATAAATATCACCTCGATATAAATTCCAATAACACTACTCTACCCGGGAATTAAACCCAAAACCTCGAGCGTAGCAGTCGATTTTATCATTAAAAAACATTTCCCAATTATCGGAGCTTATCATGTAAGATAATAATATATTTTTTGCTTCGAATTGATGAGGTTTGAAGTCCTTCCTTGTCAAGTTCCTTCTATCCACGAAGTTCTCCGTAATGACCTCTGTCTCATTAAAATAATTATGTAGGTAATGAAGCTACGATGGAAAGCAACTGAATGCATTCTGAATATAAAGTTGAAAGGCGATGATCGTCGAAACAAGTTGTGTTATTTATCAGTAGTACTTATGAAGATAGAACTTCATAAATAAGATAAAACTGTAGTACTAATTCGATTCTTTTTAAACAATTTCTACTAGGATACGCGTTTCTTCTAACGATAGGCCTACGGCTAGACAAGTCCCCCAAGTTAACTTAGTGCGAGTTGGCGGATTTCACACGAGAAATTCCGTCGAGGAAATCTCTAGTCGTGCAGGTTTTCTTAAGATGTTTTCCTTTACCGTTTAAGGGGTGATGATAAAACGAACATGATTCCAAGAGTCAGAAATATGTGTCGTGGATTCGAATACAGAGAGAATCGAGATACTTCCAGTGTAAAGAGTATCCTTATTACTTTAGCTTATCAAATACTTATTGAGAACAAGAAAAGCCAATCGATACGCTAAGAAGAAGAAAAAACCAAGTCGATTTTAAACATTTCAGGCTTAACACAGAATAATCAAAAGTAAATGGTGTTTTTGACTAGGTACAAACTCTTACAGAAAACGTAGACCCTGTTAACTATATTCTTTGAATTAGCGGGTGAGTTCATACTATAAAATGATTCATCAATTATTATTAGTTTCGAACATAGCAGGATTATTAAGGTTACGTGGAGACCCTAAATTACCTCTTGCAGTCATTATCATTACACACACTACATTAACTTTATTGCTGTTTAACCATAGCCTTATCGCAAATTAAAAGATGTCACGAAATTACCCGGCTTTAGCACCATTTTTATTGTACCTATGCAGTTCTCAACAGCGCTAGAGCGCGACAAAATGTCGCTACACGCTAATTATAACACAAATAGTGATCACAATTCTGGGAAAACTGAATATTTAAACATATGTCTTTGTGCGCAACGTGGTAACTGCTTTTTTGTCTACAAAAATGCCTTTGAGAACTACTTCCTCCCTCGATGTAGGTAGTTTTGTTTTCTCGAACCATAAAATCAAAACAACTAAAGCGTCACCATTATGTTAGAATACGATTTTGAATTTTGTTAAAACAAACATTACATTATGTTAGTTTTAACAAAAGGTCTGAAATTCTAAGACGATCCCAGTTTTTTCCTACTTTTTCTAGATCATATTACAAAACTTTCGAGGCAATGCCATTTTGAAAGCAGCTGAAACTGAAAATAACTGTATTCTCTTTGCTGCCGAGTGCCGAGCTCGATACGATGAATGATAGTTCCTCGTAACTTGTAACTTTAATCTGATAAAGAATGCATGGACGAACTGTGAACTTACAACTTAGTGGCAGACTATATTACAATGTCCGCAGTAGTTACTTACATTCTTTACAAACGGGAAAAAAGAGGATCAAAATCAAAATCAAAATAGTTTTATTTTCACATAGACCTTATGCAGGCACTTATGAAATGTCGAAACTAGGTGCACAGGAATGACATACACTAATATTAATTTCCATGATTTACTATTCAAGAGAAGCGAAGTACGTAGGCCTATTTATTTATATGAATGTGCTATCATAATTAAATGGTATACCATCTCCAGCTGCGTGTACAAAATGAAAATCGTAAATAAATGTGGAAAGTTGTACTCGACGAATAAATAGTATAGAACGGTGCTAGTCATCCTACATCCGGTCGTGGGCTCTTCACAGCCCATTCGCAAATCAAGCGGCAAAGCGCTAGAGGGCCATTGCGATGAGTTTCGAAAAAAAAACCTATATTCAATTCAAATGCCGCACTCGTAGACGAGCCAAACCGAGGTAAATTGTAAATTAAGCAAATATTCCCTTCTGAGAACTCTTCATAAGGACTTTGATCAGATTTTGGTCCGCTTTCATTGTGTCATTTGTTGTATTTTTTATGTTTTGTGAGAAAATTGGGTTAAGAATAAGGACCCCGATGTTTGTAAATACAATTTCGAATCGAAAGAAATAAAAAAAAAATATTCTGTAATAATTTTATTCTGTAATAATAATTTTACTTCACATCTCTACATACCTAGGTTATACTGAAAATGAGGTATAACATCTCAGAGAAGTTAAGTTTCCTAGCTCAAGTTTTCGTACGGGCGCATCGTTGATCATTTCGTAGTCAAATTTATTTAAAAATAGGAAATGGGATGTCGCACTTGGTATACGTCGCACGATGATAGCTGCTTAGTTATCAAAGTTAATTAGCCATTAAAAGTTTTAACCGTCGTCGTCGTTCGCAACTCCCGTGGCTCGATTGCAGCCGAAGTGACAGAAATAAGTACCTACATAGCACTAATTTCCTTCGGTAAATTAATAGGTATGTAGTTGATAAGTGATTATTAATTGCTTGGCACCTGCTAAGCTACCTAATAAAATGTTTATTAGGGTAACATTCATCGCTAGTGTGAATGATTGCTGTTTCTAAATCGGGATTTATGATAATGCCTAGGCATTTATTCTTTTTTCTCAAAATATCTCGGTACATAAAACCTAGAGATGGTTTTATGTACCGAGATATTTTAAGAAATCTATATGCTGTATCTAATACGCGTTTAGTGCAACCAAAAGTGACGAAATCCGCCAAAATTATTCCCCCAAAAAACATCAAAAAATAAAGTATAGTGCGGTCTTATTAAGCGATGCCATGAGGTGGAAGGGTCAGGCTTGGCATGAAATATGGCGAGTCAGAGTACCGTGTGAAGGGACATTTCACGTATCTCCCGCGACGGCTACAGATAATTTATAATAATAGTAGTTATATTGCCTGTTAAATCTAACGGGACCTAAAGTATCACCGGTGGAAGCGGGCCTTTATACTAAAACCTATAAAAATATTTTCGAGATAGATTCGATAAGCAACTCGCATGAAACAATTACATTTTCTGTCATTTAAATACCAATGGACTTTTGTAAAGACCACGAGTAAAGGTAAAGGAAACCATTTCCGAATTTATTGAAAATTCTTGCAGTAAATATTAAGTTATTGGCTGGACTGTTAAATAATATTATATAATGTACGAGTAATATAATTTCGTGGTGTACATCGCATCGCAGATGGCATATTTTATTATATTTGAAGAGTCATATTTGCCATCGACAGCAACCGGATATTACGAGCCGCAATAAAACCTAGAAATTAATCAGCTTATGAGTCTTCATTTATAATATATATATACTTAAGTAAATAAATATGTTTACTGTGCAGTGCATCACATATTTACAGATTTAGCGTATGAAAATAGTGGACCTAAAAAAGTAAGAGATTACGTAAAGTTCAGTGATTACCTGTAGATGTACTGAATTCTTTTTAAATTAAACCAACTCCTAGAGAGTGTAGAGTATTATAAAATAACAACCTACTGTTTGGTTCAGTGTGTACATAAATAAATAAATAAATAAACCTCATTGTCACATAATTTTCTTACTAAAACAAAGTAACGCTTCAACTTATTTCAGTTAGTAGCTGCAACTTAGTTCTTACATTATCATTCTGAATAACCAACATAAGGCACGTAGGGATTTCATTTAATGTTCTTAAATGATAAAAAATTGCTTCTCTAGCTCCAAGTTTCTGGAGTGCAGTAAAACTAAAAAGCATGCACTCTACCATGAATCCTGCTTTGTTGTGAAAATTGTCAAAGCACTATATTTTCATAAGAAATGATTTAAGTAACAATTAGCTTTGTTTAAACCTAGTTCAAAGAATTTCATTTTCAATCTGCATTGCATTTAAGCCTTTGTTTCTATGTTACAGCTGTTACAAGTTGTGTTAGGTGAGACACAGTAGCATAAGGCCTTGCAAAGCGTTAGCGAATACAATAGTTTCCTTCTGATTATGTTCGCGGAAGATATGCCATTTTCTTTTTTTAGTTTTAAAACGTTTATCAGGGCATCAGGGCAATATTTTTATGGTGTGCTGTGTAGTTCAGTAAAAAATAATTTACATTATGGAAATGGTTTAATCGCCTTTGCTTTAAGCGTGGACCAAGTATTTGAATAATCATGACGTGGTTAAGTGTTGAACGACGTATTTAATATAAGCTGCGGCGGGGCAAAGGAAAATGTATATTAAACCTAATATTGAAGTGTTCTCTAAAATAGTTTACTAAGCTAATGTGAAATTCAGAATTTGTCAGGTTTAAATATTAATATATTGTGTGTTAAACTGCGTTTAGTGTCTGTATAAATTAACATAGGGCGCGTCATATGAGAAAATTACTTAATAGATTACTTTTTTCAGATTAAGCTAAGCTCAAGGAAAAATGGCTCGTCCAATCCATATTTGCTGTTTGCTTAAAATGTTACGGAGAAGATAACGTAACACTTGTTGTCATGTAAGTATGAAGACAGCATAACTTCATTATTTTCCAAAATTTAAACCATGTTTAAAGATTCTTTCTTCTTTACTTCAGAAAAATAAATTTATGAATAAGTTGATTATCGACATCGCCTTTAGACTACAACTCGCTAACAGGTTTTAGCATATTATCAAAATTTACGGCAGGAGATGGCGTTCTCGGGAAGGTTGTTCTACTTTATGTATCAAAAAACATACCCATTCCCGACTTTGCCGTTGACGGGTAAATAGAAAAATGGTATTTCGGGGGAGTGAAACGGCGGGCAACACATTATAATTGCTTTGATAAAAATTACCATACATAGGCCCCAACTCAGAGACGTCACTGAACGCTAATGAATCGTTAACAAACAGTGGCTACTAGATATATCTTGGCCTATTTTTCCATATTAAAATTTGTTGTCAGTGTACTAAGATGTACTAGGTCTCATTAATAGGTGAATGATTCATTAGGTTAAGTGACGTCTCTGAGTGCGACTTACAAGTTTGTATTCGCAATAAGGTATTTGATCTCATTCCGATTGCAAAGTGGCGCCTCTTTTATTAAAATTCAATGCAGCCTTGTAGTCGACAATGGTCACTTTCCAATTGACACTGAACCACAGAGGATTGTCGAAACTGCGCTCAAAACAAGTTTTATAATTTGCGGTCGCATCGCGGCCCTACTTTTAGTTTAGGCGCACTAGATGGCAACTGTTCGCAATTCTCATTAAACGCCACAACAACATGGGAACGCTGTTAAAGTTAAATTAGAAAATGGAACATACTTAGCTGATACTATTAAAATAATCAAGTAGATTTTGGTGGATGTCATAACCAAATTTTTTTTAAATGTAGTGCTGGGGGAGGACTAGAAAAGATCAGTTGGAAGAAAATGAAAATAAGTGAGGAAGTATTAGTAATTGTAGATGCGCAAAGACAGTTGATAAGAACCGTATAGGACAGCAGAAGAAAAATGTTAGGCTACTTTGATATGACACGACAACTTTGTTAAAACTACCTATACTAGAAGGTACAATTGGAGGAAAACGAGGAAGGAAAAAATGGAGAGCCAGTAGTATCAAGAGGTAAAACGGAAGGCAGAAGATAGAGAGCAGTAGTGATTGCGCCATCGACAAGAGCTGAGCTCTTAAATTTGAGAAGAAGTATTACCTAATCGTGGTAGTGCTCCTCAAGGTCAAGGCAAGTTCTCTAGGGAACAATTTTTACACTATTATATTATTTCCACAAAAGACAATAGCGTCGATAACATCGCAAAGTTATTTCTTATAAACATTTTTAAACATGTTTAAAACGTATACGTTCTTGCCGGATGTATTAAAAGAAAAGTTTTTTGTAAATCCACAGGAAAGCGCAGTAGCAACGATTAATTTTATTAGATCAAAATATCTGACCTCTAACGATAAAAAAGATGGAAGTTTTCCGAACTTTAAAATTCTTGTTTTACGGGCTATAAACATACAGTAGCGCCACCCAGTGACGTTATTCATAAGCTTTTATTCAAAGAAGTGAACTAGAACGAGGAAGCTGTGCGAGCTTCACAGGCATTAACTTTCAGGCGCTTTTCAGACGTTGGTAATACAGAGAATTGCGAAGAGATGGCGTTGTGCAACGTTTCATTGAAAAATATGTACTCAGTAAAGGAGACGCGATGGTTTTGGTACTTTTTATTGCTAACTAGAAGATAGCTTTATAACGTGTGGTAATTCAATATGACATCAAACATATCACAAAACTTTTCACGTAGGTTTGGCGGAACCTAGTTTTATTAGTGCCCGATGTTCAGACTTGGACTTCACACAGGATTCTGCGGAAAAAAATATTGTTGTTCTTATGGATATATTAAGGAAGTGTGTGTCCGTTCAACCATTATTCATAGGAAAATAAAGGGAATAAAATTATACATAATCATTATGCTTATACCAACAATAATAATTATCGTAAAGATGAAATGAATGATCGTAAATATAATGAATGAGGCCCTGTTCTGAGTAAGAGGTGACAAAAGTTGAATTTTGTGTAGAATCTCTTGCGCTTAAAAATACTTAGTATAATAATGGTAATAATAACTCAACAACATATGTATATAACACATCACATCATGTCATATTATAAAAAAAACTTAAAGGAACTTATTAAGTAGAAACACTGTGAGTGTGATTTGTGTTTGTCGTATAATAACGGTTAAATTGAACCGAAGATCAGTGTTTAAAAAAAAATACCATTTATCGAAGTTAGAACCATTAAAAAACTTGCCAAAATTGTACAAATTTTAATAGGTTCTAGAAGCCAATTAAAAATTTAAAAATATATATTAAACTAGCTTTTCGCCAGCGGCTTCGCCCGCGTGGCCTGGGTGTTTCTTATAACTTTGATCCCCTGTTTCAACCCGTTACAGCCCTTTTTCGCATTAAAAAATAGCCTATGTCCTTTTTTAGGTTTTAGACTATCTGTGTACCAAGTGTCATTTAAATCGGTTTAGTAGTTTTGGTGTGAAAGCCCGACAGACAGACAGAGTTACTTTCGCATTTACAATATTAGTATCTATGGAAGTAAGGACTAGTAAGGATATTGTATTGTATTCTTTATTTTCAGAGTACTGGAGTATTAAGTAGGGTAGAGTATTTATCAGTCACGAATCCAAGTCCATTGCAATAATAATTCAAACATAACAATAGCCCCTGAGAATTAGTTTCTGTTCGTATGTTTGTCTTATTTTGTTGTACTCGTACAATAACAAATCCATACTAAATAAGAACGGCAGCGGGGCTGACTCACATGACTGGCAATATATGTCGTGAGTTGAAAAACCTTGCCTGTGGAACTGTGGTGGAAAACACGTCTTTGTTTATTTATATTCAGCTTATTGAATTGATATGGTAGTTTTTGGGTTGTCAAGCAACTAGTAACCTAGTTAGGTACTACTTAATTACATACAATAGAAAATTAAGTTTCAAATGAATTTAATTAATGGACTAGTTTCCACCAGTAACTAGTTAAGATTGCAATTTTGTATAGATATCATTTAGAGCGGCCCGTCCAAGTCTGGCTGAAAATTTGTCGCCAATCTGAAAATTTGTATCCAAAGGATTTTTTTGGGATTAAAACAGAAATATAAAGTAATGAATGATATGATTGACCTAAAATGATGTCGTTGAGTTTCAGATTAGTTTTAACCTACGTTATTAAAGTACAATTATTTTAAGTATTATTTATTTAGACAAGACCATTTTATAAGCAGTCTTTGAGAAATAAATAGAATATTTTTAATACAATGAAAACTGCTACGCTGGCAAAATCGCGTGCGTGCTCAAGTGATGTGAAGCTCTCAGATAAACGCGAGACTATCTACATAAGAGACACTCGCTGGATGGCCACGGCCGGCGTTAATCACTACGTCAATGATAGCAAGCAATTAACTAATGTTGGTGCATTCAATTACTGATTATTATCTTCGGTAGTACTGGGGAGTGTCAGTGTCGGATGACCTATATCGCTACTGCGTCGATAAAACGCGTTGATTCGCTACTTGAACGTTGCCATCTGGTTGGTATAATTATAATATAGGTAATAAAATAAGACTTTTGATGATCATCATTTTTAATCTTTTATTATTGAGAAATTAACAATATGAACTGTAAAGTATGAGTATTCTGCAGGCTTAGATGTTACATAAATATAACTAGCCCCGCAGTCTGAGCCTGTCATTGTCACTTAAATGTCCTGCTGATGGTGGCGTTGTGTGTCGGGTCGTTTTATTCCCTGCAACATGGTTGAGTCAAACGGCGCCGATACACACGTCATGCTCGTGAACGAGTGCTGTCTGTCGGGACTGGTCGGCCTAACTGCTATGGCACTAATTTCAATTCCAATACTTACGTACTCTTTAATCTCTGAATCTACACATCAAGCTGCATCATCCTCATTACTATTCACAACAATTGTTACTGTTACCACACATATTTTTTTAAAAAGACTGTCTATGGAGTTTCTTGCCGGCTCTTCTCCATAAGACCCACTTTTTTTGGAACCGTGCAACTAGTTTAACGTTTCAAAAGTACCTATTTATATGGTCTAATTGAAATAAAAATACTTTGAATTTTGAATAAATTTAAATAGATATTATTACCATTGATGATGAGCATGATACTTTTATTACAATACTTAATTATGTAAACGCAATAATGTTACGGTACGTACTCAGAATAAAAAAAAACTACTTTTTACACACCCAGGGATTAAAGTGCTGGGCTGCAAAAGATTAAAATAACAAAATTTATTACGTTTTCTTGATAATATTATTTTTATAACATACGGTAGTTTAATGAGACAGACCGACAAATTCAAAATGATTTTATTATAGATTTACAGCAAAACCACCACACGTAAATAAGGAAAAGGATTAATGAAAATAAATAAATTAGGAAATTTGAGGAAAGCGTCTACATGTCGACTACTAGAACATGGACCGTAGACAATAATTGCCAGCATATTTTTTTTGCTTTTAAATGTTCATAAATTATTTTAGGTAACTATGAAATAACGTTAGACCCAACATACTCCCCTTGGGAACCCCATAATTAATAGGTTCCGCGTCACTCGCAGTTTTACTGGAGCGAACTGACTGCGTACTGCGTAGGACCAGACAGTTGATCCTTAAAAATGTTTAACACTTGTCTACATATTCAATACACTTTATTTTTTGGGTAAAAAATGGGATGGGAGACCGTCTCAAATGCTTTTGACAAAATGAAAAAACTGTAATCAGCAGCCTGTTTTGAAGTTTCTCCGTTGATAAACAATTTTTAAACATAAAGTGATTTCTTGAAAATAATCAAGTATTTCAAGTACGTAAGTAAGTAAGTATTAAATATCTAGATCTAGAAGATCTAGATATTTAATAACGCACTAACAACTTAAATAAGTCGGTGATTTGTCAGTCTTTTAGGGACTCTATACACTATTATTATTATTATTATATAATATTATTTGTTAGTTAAAAAATTGTATTGTTTTTTAACTAACAGTTGCCGTTGGATTGGTTTTTCCGAGGAGAATTAATTTGTTTCGTGGGTTATCTTAATTTCTATAAGTAAGGCAAAACGACCCAGTTATTACTCACTTCTGATCTGATGGAGTACCGCTAGTCGTTACACAGTTGTATCTCGATTCGCGTTCGTAAGATCACATCCAACTGTTACTTTTATAACATTTACTTTTTATATAGTTTTCAATTGCGCACGAAACAGTACGTTACATTCACTAGAATTGTAGTTGTTTTCTCGTGGAAGCTATTTTGGCACTAACAATCTCGGCACTGGCTCATAAATGTTATTATCAAGTAGTGTGTATTTAAACACTACAGCGTCGAATTCGTCGTCGTTTAACTTCAACAAATAAAGTTGCGTGTGAAGCAGGAAGCGGGTCGCTTCGCGCGTATCGTTATATTCGCTATGCGTTACTAGTGGCTAGCTTGATGCAACCGCGGTTGATATCTGCTGACATCCTGCGAGGACCATAGAAACAAAAAAAATAACTGTTATCATCAGTAACAATGGCTTAACTGTTTTAACTGTTAACTACATTTTAATTGACATCTAATGATTTACTATAGATAATCTTTCAGTTTATATATGATTTTTTTTAAGGAAAGCAAGGCTTAGGAAATTTTAATTAGTAAACGTTCATAATATTAATATTGGCGTAACACTGTCGAAATGGTTAACCGATGACTGAGTTTGTTATCGAAAATTGTTATCGGCAATGTTAACAATTTATTGCAAGGTTAACGATGGAAATAGTTTAAATTTTAATAACTGCAGAAAAAAAACTTAATAATGTGGAATAGGCATGCAGTGTAAGTACTTGACATTACAGCTTCGCGTAACTAAATTTATGACACAACCATAAAAACAACGAGCTAAGTCTAACAAAATCTTGAATATTTCAAAGTACCTAACATAACATAACCATAACTTTTAATACCATGTAGCCACTATGAAAAGAATAAAGATTTTTGGCATTTCCACCCCTAACTAGAAAGAACCGGTAGATAAAGTTCTGATTAAAGCGAAATCTATCAAAATTTTGAATGTTTCAAGAACGTTTTATTATTATTCACTTATGCATTTGACCTCTCTAGGCATAGGCTACAGGCTACAGCTCTTTATGGTGACCTGGGGAATAAGTCTTTCATGCTAGTGGTCAGATGTAAAAAAGTTCTTATTCCGTGTTTGAAAGCTCTTCTCCCGATCAAATCCCACACATGCTCAGGGATTGACATTGCTTAACAGATTCATCACCAGCCTTGCGGTGTGTGCTTTCATTACCGTGGATACCAAAACGGAGTAGAGCAATTACCTGGGAGGGATCCCGCGCATTTAAATTGCGTCGTATCAAAACGAGATCAGTTTTGCTACCCTCCCAATCCAAAACATGGTCATTCCAGCTTGGTATGAATTAATTTCCTGTGGAATCTAGACTGAGTCGACTCTGACGACCAGGAACTAGCTAAACATGGATTTTCCTTGAACTGGGATCCAAAGCTCATCGGAAATCAGAACACGTGTCCACTGAACTCTGCAAACGTGTAGGCCTGACATCTGGGTCAATGATAACTACTTGGTTAGATTAATCTGGGGTTGACTTCGTGCAGCATTTTGCAGAAATCGGCCTTGTCTCTAGACAGTGATCCTCTTTGTAACCTTGTAGTGTGTTAACAGTGTCCGTAATTTTGCGTTTTTTGCGACCAACACACTAACAGCCGGCCCGTAAGCTAAGCATATCTTCCCGTGTTAATTCTGTGAACTTCTCAGTGGTAGCTCGGAGTCTGGATCTGTGCCTGGTTATTGGCAATAGGCTCGCCCCCTATTGCATGGGACCGGAACATGCCGTCGAACTGTGGGTGTACATTAGTACACCAGTACACAGGTACACCCCTGCCTGATTTTTCGGGAAATACATATTATGGTCTTGCCATTGTGGTAAGTGTAATTGATCCAGCTGAAATTGCTGAGCTGGTGAAAGTATAATAACAGAGAATTCGTAATTATTTATAGAAACTAAGTGGCTTACAAAGTAAAATGAAAAAAAAAGGATTTTATAAAGTAATACTTATAATAAAATAATTTTATAAAGTAATACTTATAATAAAATAATTTTATAAAGTATTACTTATAATAAAATAATTTTATAAAGTAATACTTATAATAAAATAATTTTATAAAGTAATTACTTATAATAAAATAATTTTATAAAGTAATACTGATAATAACATAATTTTATGAAGTAAAAGTATAAAGTAAAATACCTACACTTTAGTAAGCAGAACCGAACCTGACTACCAGAGTTCAGGGCTCTGGATATACACCAAAGAGATTGAAATGAGTTGTCAGATATTAAGAAAGTTTTCAACACAATATTGATTCCAATTTGATTAAATATCCCCCTGTGAGACAGACGGAGCCACCTAGATAGTGATTTCTTGCAAATTGTGAAACAATGATTAATTATGATTTTGTTTGTAAGTATCCATTAATTATATTATGTAAGGCATTTAGCCCCCTAAACGTGGTTGAGCCTTAATAGCAGTTATTAAACTATTTTTATGAAATTTAAACAAATCTATCAACGATTGATGTCACTGTAAGAAAAAAAGAAAATCAGACATTGCAGTCAGAGTTTTTGGTTAGTGGCTAAAGTGTCCAGTGTATTTAACGAGAAGAATGCAGGATAGAACCCAGCCTGTTACAAAGTATTTTTCTCTTAAATTTATATCTTTAAGCAATGTTAAGTTAATTGTTAAGCAACGAATATGTATCTACTCTTGTTTGAGTGCACATGATTTGGTTTCAGTAAAATTTTCTTAATATCTAATAATAATTTTAATTTTTGCTTGTTTATTTGAGAGGAGACCCATGCCCAGCAGGGACAGTATATGGGTTGATTGTATTGATTGATTATTATTTGGCTCACAATCTGGGTCAACTTGTCACACATTGACAAGTTTGCTATGTATAAGCAATCCTGTCAATGTGGTGATTGAAATAAATGGAGTGTTTAAAATTAAAATAAGTAACTAGACAAAAGGAGTAAGTACTTAACTCAAGGTGTTTGTGTACAATTTAAAAAATTAAAATTACGGGAAAGAGTTAAGACAATCTTGCCCCAATATTCTATTAAAGTATATAAATCAAATATAGCATTAAATATTTTTGGAAATTGGAATGACACAGTTCTGACTTGATTTTAAATTTTATAAATGTTTCGGGAAGTAACCTGGCAGTTAATTCTACATATCCTAGATGCCAAATAAATTTAAAAATAATTAAATTATCTGCCAATTAATTTAATGGTAACTTAAAAAGTGATGAAACGGTACTCTAAGATATATCTATTTTTTTTTTTGTTGTTTTATATTTTTGTACGGGAATTAGGGCCCAACTAGATGAAACAATTGAAGTGACAATGTATGTAATGTAAAACTGTAAAGGATAATTTGATGGATATATGTATTTGATATTTAGATGTAAGTATACAGTTCCTACTGCTAATGTTCCTATTGCTATACTTTTAAGTACATAACTGGTATGTGATATTATAGGTAGGCTTCACTTCATAATTAGTTAAAGTAAGTTCAAAAGCATTACTATAAATTGTTGGCGTTTGCTGTTTCATCAATTCATCAAAAATTATTTTGAATAAACTAAATTATTAATTTAGTAAATCTAAAACTTACCAGGCATGCAGCATATTCCAAAAACTAGTTTCTTTATTATGACTATCACAGACACTAAACTCTCCACACCTACACAAGTAGTTTTATAAAAAACAGAAGACGAACGCCTCACTTTTACTTAGGTACTTGCAAAAAAAATATTGTAATAAACGATTATATTTTGCACCTTTATTCGTACATTTATTTATATTTCACAACACACTATCCACTTGTTTGTCTAAAATGATTGTAAATGAAAAATGACGATCGTACGTACTCAAAACTGCTAAACTCACACTCAAAACAACAAAAATAGCTGAAAAATAGGCTTTTGAGTTTTAATTTTGACATTTGATTGAGCTAGAGGTGTGCTAGCTAGTGGAGCTAACTGCTAAGAAATTGACAGGAAGAAACGCAGGCACGAGAACGATTCATGATTCAACCGTACCGTAGAAACTAGAAATGAATAACTGGCAAATCGTAATCGTAACATTGCTTGAATTGGAGAAGGGAAAGTATTAAAGTACCTAGCACAATATCTACTATTCTATATTAAAGTATATTATTTTTATTTTATTTTTTTACCTAATATTATTTTTATGTTAGTTACAATATTTTTCAAATCATTGTCGTAATTTATAAAAATATTGAAGATATAAAATCGCAGAACACATTATAAAATGCACTAGCTTTTGGTAGCGTGCAATCGGTACATACCTGTTACAAATTATATAATAATGGATATAATTATTTTATTTGAATCAAAAACGGAGAAAAAATTGCTTTGAAGAATTTGCGAACTTATTGTCCGGTTTGAAGTTGGCACGATCTAACTTCAACACCACCATAAAAGTCGGAGAGACAAAATAGATTCAAAACAACAGCCTACGAATTGAGCTATCGATTTTTCGATTCATTACAATCCAATATTTTTCTTTCTCCGATTTTTACGGCCGGGTTTTAGTTAGCTCGTGCCAACTTCAAGCCGGACAATAAGTTTGGCTAGAACATACATAGACTACACCCATGTTCGATAAAATTATTATCTTAGTAATCCTAAAATTGTATAATTATATAAAGCTAGTTTTACTACTTCGTTATCCTAACCTTCCAGCGCCCCATTCGGCACCTTATTATTTACTTCGGTGTTTGGGACCTACACATACCGGCGAACTTTGGGTGTATCTACACAACCTATATTAGTACCATCTCTGCCAAACCTTTATGGAAATATTTTTTAAATAATTTTATACCATCAATGATGGTATAAAAGAAGAGCTAGTTCCGAATATGGTCACCATATTAGATAACTTTGTCGCACTGTACATCTACTTGATTGGTTCTAGTTTACGTGTTGCAGTCTTCTTTGGAGCAGTAAAGATAAATAGAGAGACAATGCTAGTAATTTGTTTATACGTGTCCGAATGTTTTTGAAAAAGGCCACGCGCACAAGTAGACTCCCGTTTGGCCTCTATGTTAAAAATCCCTTAAACCCGGGCCCAAGTCGCAGGGAGCTGACGCTTGGCAGCAAGCAGCTATACTTAGATGTAGAATTTATAGACCAGGGCTGGACTTTTTTTTGCAGCCGGGTTGAAGTTGGCGTTAGCTAACTAACGACAATAAGTTTGGCGCGAACTGTAGGTATAAACCCATTGGAAAAGGAAGAGAATATAACAAAAATGAAAGGAAAAATAATTTACGGGCGATCTGAGGTCGGGAAGTTGATGGGGGTGAGTTTTTAAGGGTAAAATCCGGTCTATTAACTAACTTTAGATATTCAAATCATCGAATGTGACATCTTTGCTAGTGGCTTATTCAAGGATATATGGTACTTCTTCAATTTGCCCTGCTTTTTGTGTCCAGGAAAAATCTTAACATACGTCCTGGTGCGTCCATAGACAATTTGACATACTATTCTTTTATCCCTTTGGTAGTCTAAAGCAATATATTTCGGAATTTGGTCAAAATATTTGTTAAATAGTTAATATGACAAGATTAGCGACTCCTAAAGTTGGTTTCGTAGATAAGTCACTAGGGTAAACTATCTTTGCTCGCCTTTTAAAAAAATTAAATTGCATCTTTTTTTAACAATTACTTATCATTAGGCGAGAGGTTCCTTAAGATACAAGATTAGTGTTAATTAGTTTACATCAGCCCAACGAGTACTTGTATCTTTGCTTGTGCCTAACCCATCTGGTAATACAGGAGTGTTAATAATATTATGTTTCTGATGTACCCTGCAATAATAAATTTTCTATAAAAAAATAACCTATGAAAAAAAAATTAATACATACAATAAACCTTTTTGGTCTTAACTATTTATTTTTATAAATGTTTTTTTTTCTTTTTGTGTCGCTACAAAGCAAGGTCTACAGTTGTATTTACTTTACACCAAAGAGTTTTTAGTAGTTGTAAGCAGTTTCCAAGTTCCTTCGAATAGAACATAATCCATCAGAACCAGTCTTGTACCTACCAAGTTTTAGTTATATTCGGTTTACATGGTTAACTACTGGGAATGGGCCGTTTTTAATTTCCATATTTTACGGTTCAATTAGTACCTACCTTACCTGCTTATTCAAATCGGTCAATGTCAGCAGGTCAGGCCTAGCCAGAAAAAGAAGACCTACTGGGTGTATGTACCTATACATCGGTAGGTAATTCTCTGCCTCAGGCTTTTAGGAATACGGGCGTGATGGATGGTAACATAATTGCCTAGTATTTTATAGTTTATTGGCGGCAAAGCTGTACCTACCTTTAATGAGCAGAGCTACCTTGGAACTTGATGTTACCTACTATCAACACATAGGTATGGACTTGATAGTGGAGACTATGCCCAAAAGTGTTTAGTATAAATGAAACAAATGTCGTTGGTAGCATTTAAAATTTTACTAAAAAAAACTATAATTCAAGACACTGTGACCCACCAGAATGAAGGGACCATTCTGGTTATTTTCTATGAACAGTCCGGTTCCACCTTCATGGGTCGCACTTTGAGCTTCTTCGCTAAAGCCATGCTGGAGTCGATTTGCTGTTTGACGTAGGAAACTGTGCCTCTAGCGTCTGTTGCGGCCGCTGCTTTTTTCTCTTTGTCTCCTGGTGCCATCACTGGTAGTTTGGGATCCGTCTGGGAATGGTTATAGGAAAAAAACGGAGACAAAAGGTTAACTCTTTGAAATTTCGATATTTTCAAAAGATCTTTTGATAATGTACCTGAATTAATGTTTGGAAAAAAGGAATATTCGTAGTAATAATAATAGTTGTAGTCCACCAATAAAGCAGTCGACAACCATAACATTGACTAACCTTTTTTTGGATGCGGATCTCCGCCACCTGTAACGGCAGGGTATGGTGGACTCATACCGACTAAAACCGACTTGCCATCACTCCCCCTTTGCGTCACGGTCATGGGATCAGGAAACATTGAATAACCTGGTCTGTTTTCATTGGAGATTATACGAAACAGTCACTCACCGGTGGCAACTTCCGCCAATGGTCAATGGCTTCGCTAACTCGGTCAGAGAAGCTAGGGGCGAAACATTCGGGGTTAATGGCCATAAAGCAGTGGCCCAGGTTAGCCGCCCCGCCGCTTTTGTCTGTCCAAGAGCGCAGGTGATGGCCGTATTTGGCACCTGTACAAAATTATGGAGATTCAAGAGATCCACGTAAAGGAAACCTAAATGTGGTCAATCAGCCCACAATAAAACTACCTAAGTACCCCAATTAATAAAACAAATTTCTTACAAAAATACCAGTAACTAGGAGCTGGAAAGTTTGAAGGTAAACCAGCGTCAGATATAATGTGTATGCCACGCATGACCTGCTGGCTGCGAGAGATCATTGCATGAAATGGGTGAAGAAGGAACATGTAACAAGTACTTATCAGACTGTTGTGTGTTTGTGGTTGCATGTTTTTAACCCCCGACGCAAAAACGACGGGGTGTTAAGTTTGACGTGTCTGTGTGTGTGTGTGTGTGTGTGTGTGTGTGTGTGTGTGTGTGTGTGTGTGTGTGTGTGTGTGTGTGTGTGTGTGTGTGTGTGTGTGTGTGTGTGTGTGTGTGTGTGTGTGTGTCTGTCTGTGGCATCGTAGCTCCCGAACGGATGAACCGATTTTAATTTAGATTTTTTTATTTGAAAGGTGAATTAGTGGGGAGTGTTCTTAGCTATGTTTGATGAAAATCGGTCCAAGATGGCCGCCGCCACAAAATAGCGATTTACATATTTTTTCATAACTCCCTCAATATGGGAAAAAAATCAAAGGGCTTGACTAGTAGAATACTATGCACTATGATAAATTTCAAATCAAAGATGGCCGCCACCACAAAATGGCAAATTACATTTCGTGTCGGGGGTTTTCTAAATTTTTAATTTAGGTTATTTGTGCTTATTTTTGCGATCTCATAGACCGTTTCAGTAAAGAAGTAGAAAAACACAATTTAAACAGAAATAAACCAATAAGATTGCATCAAGAGATTTAGGACAAAGTAACTGGTTAAAGCAGCCTTTACCTGAGTATGTGAACGAATATTGAGTGGGTCGCGATCTTAGAATTTTCTGTTAGGTGGGTCGACATATTGGTAACAACTGGGTTACTTTGTGAAGGACTTTGTGAAACTTTTAGAAAAATAAAACATAAATAGCGTTAGCTAACCAGCTAATATTCCGGACAATAAGTCCACCATAGCAGCCAGGCCATATCCTTTGTATCCAGCTGTATTTTCGCGACCACCCAGGGGCATCAGGCAGGCAGTTTTGAAAGCCTTGAACAAAATTAAATATAAATAAAACAGAACGTATGATAAAGGTAGCTAGGAGGGCCTTTCAGATCACTACATACTTAAGAAGACATTTTAGCATCCAGAAATTAATTCATTATAAGTATTTTAAGGTGGATGCTCCAGGGTAGCCCGCGAAATTCAAATTTCCGTACGTTTTTTGCAATTTGCAGCTGAGTATCGGATATTTTATTAATAGAAACTAAATTCGCGGTACTGGCATGTATGTATTTATATCATTATATTAGTTAAATTTATCAATGTAACCCACTAAGTTAAAATTTATATTAAACGTAAAGTTATTATTAAAATGGCACATTTTCTCTTTTCTCTAAGTTAGACAATTATATTGAAGGTTTTAATAAGTATAATTGTGTAAATACATACATGCCAGTACCGCGAATTTAGTTTCTATTAATAAAATATCCGATACTCAGCTGCAAATTGCAAAAAACGTACGGAAATTTGAATTTCGCGGGCTACCCTGGAGCATTCACCTTAATTTAATTTAACTTTTATCTTTTGCGACGTGCCTATGATGTCTACGGAGTCCATGATACAACAATGTTAAAATAGGAATTGTTAAACTCTGTTGGTATCTGCGATACAAGCCCCGAGCTTAGTGCAGTAACCACCGCGAAATAAATTTTGATTTGATTTGATTTGATATAACCTCAAGCAGCTGTTAGTGTTAGGTACTTTTAGTATAGGGAGGCAAACGTGATCACCGTGCTCATTGACACCCACAACACTGGAGGTATGTGGGTAATATGTCCATGTTAGAGCTATAACGATCAGAAATTCCTCTAGAATCAATTTCCTTTATCCTCTAGTGCCAATTTTCTAAAGTGGACCATAGACTATCGTTACTTCCTTACTAATATTATACATGCGAAAGTAACTCTGTCTGTGTGTCTGTCGTCTGTCTGTCTGTCTGTCTGGCTGTCTGTCTGTCACACTTTCACGCCAAAACAACTGAACCGATTTAAATGAAATTTGGTATACTGATAGTCTAGAGCCTGAGAAAGGACATAGCGTAAGAAAGATATAAAAAATAAACTTTGCTGGCGGAAAGTTAGTACTTAATATATAAAAGCATTTATGGGTGAATTTCAACAAGAGATTTTTATTTGTCATTTCGGTGGGATTTTTTAATTTCAATGTTATCTACATATTTTTAGTGACAAATAAAACTTTAGCCTATTTTGTAACATTGTGCGTGAGTGGACATTAAATATCATCAAAACTTACATAAATATTTAAGGATGAATTTTTAAGAGTCCACTGAAATGAAAAGTGTCTACCGTAATGATAAAAATTACCACCGAAATGATAGACTGTGCACCGGAATGAAATAAATCCACCGAAATGATACAGTTAAGAACAACCGTGCCGGGCAGCCAGGGTTCCGTACTTTGTTAGGTTTGATTTTCACAAATTTTAGATAAACACTGAGACAGTTATTTTAATATCATAATTAATATACAGAATTACAGTTAGTATTACATATACCGTTCTTTGAGGTTTTACTTAATAAACTCAAAGAATGATATTATGTAATGTTTATTATGATATGAATGAATTGTTTCTTTACTTATATAATCTTTGGTAATTTAGTACTCATAATAAATTATATAAAAATAAAGGTAAGGCACTTATAATGAAGGTACACCCTCGAAGTAATTATTTTGTTGACAATTAGTATCTAGAAATAATAATCTACACTGTGGTGACTTACACACTCATCACAATCATCGTTGAGCCGAACAAATGTGTATCTAAAATATATACATGTACTAACTAGATAGATATATGTATATATTTTATATATTTAAATACAAATACACCCGAATAATCTAATCTACACTCTAGGTAAAAGTACCTACATTACAAAACTATGACTTTGTATCTGACATAAGTATCTCTAAAACTTTATATATATACTTAATTACACGAATCTACCACGAGTTATTACAGCCACCGAAATGAAACTATTTTTGTCCCCTTATTACTGAAATGATAAAAACACTTTTTTGGCGGGAAACGGCAAGACGTTGGGACCGTTGCGTTTGCGCCGAGAGCTTGAGCCGGATTGATCCGAAGTGAGGAAAGGTGAGAGGGGCGTAACAACGCAATGTTGACGTGGCTATTCTACTAAAACTTACTGTCCTCTGAAATGATAACTTTTTTCCAGACAAAAGTTAACTGCCTGTCAAATCCATGAGAAAGAAGATAAAGAAACAAAAATAGTTTTATTTGATCGAATATGTAATAATTTAATGATATCAAAATCGATTTAAATCCATATTAAGAATGTATTTGCAGGGGAAGGTATTTTATGAACGGAATTGGGTTCAGGACAGGCCACCGTGATGATAAAATAACACTTTATAAATTTTTTTTTTGGTATATTAAAGGGTAGAAATCAATGATTTTTTTTGTCAAGGTAGAGGAGTACTTAAACTATTGAGGAAAAATTTTTAAAATTAAAAATCAGCACATTGCACTACCGTTCTCAGGTTTGCCGTGTATTTTTTTTGCTTGCGCAATTCACCCTTATAACCTAAACCTGAATGACCTAATATTATGAAAAGACTACACGAGTGTGTCATATTATGACAATAATATAACATACCCGTGTAGTCATAATATGATACACCCGTGTAGTCTTTTATTCTATATATTGTATCACCACAACTCCGGTCCCCAAGAGACAGGCGCTGCCTAGTTTGGAGTCCACCGTCTCAATCATTATAAATGTTTATTAGTTACAAACAGAAATTCTATGTAAAACTATTTTTAAGAGCAAAACTGTAACAATGGATCAATAAATTTATTATTATTATTATTATTCTAAGCTTCGCAGACATCCCCTGTGTGTGTTTTTAACACACCAGACCAAATTTTTGAATAGAAAAAGGATCCGTTCGTGATCGACGAATAAACTCTACTATGTGGCCTGTCAAATGAAGTCTGTCAGGTCAGGACTTACCAGTTCAGCGTCGGTGGTTTCCTTTCCATCGGGTCCTTGCGCCCAGCCGCTCGGTAGCGGCTCTCCTTTCCGACGCTGCATCTCAATCTGGAGATTAGTGTTCGATATAGGTAACCTTTTTTTTACATTTATATAAAAGCATACCGTGACGGACTGTCTGATGACACAGCCAAAGTTACTATTCTTAATTCTTAAAAGAAATTTTTTGGAACATAGGTTATTAAAATAAACTTATTGCAGCATCCGTTAAGAAGGGGGTTTTGAGAAATATTCACGGGGATGGGATTTTAGGAATAATTAACGCGGGTAAATTTCATATGGTCTATTGCAATTTGAGGTCTTTAACACCTTAAGATTCTTTATGGCAGTTATTTAAAATTGAATGAAATGAACTATCGACTGGAACTAAGGCTAAACTAATACTATTTATGTTTGTAAAATTTTGTATAAGAAGTAGAAAATTACTACATTTTTACAAATCCATCCGTTCTCTCATAGGTACGTTGCTGTTTTTGTTGCTGTCAGCTGTTCAATGTCTTACTCATATTTACCTTTCCAACGGCAACCGCAGTGGTAGCCATGTCGAGGTAGAAGTGTCCAAGCCTGCGATTAGCCGGCGCCACTATGGACAAAGGGTTAGTCCCAAGAGCTGACTGCAAGAGAAGAAGAGAGACAAGGGATGAGAAACAATTTTTTTTAACCAACTTAGTTTGCTAACTTGTCAACGTCAAGACACGTTTATAGTTTTGCCGAAGGTACAGTTCTTAGCTACCTACTGGATGTGTGCTTTATTTTTATAAGTCAAGCCAGTTAACAGACGTGTCATCTAACGATAAGTAGACTTCACCCGTGGACATCTGTTACACCAGAGGCTTTCCCTGTGTGTTGTCGGCCCATAACTAAGGACTGCAAAGCAATCGAAAGGGGGATTGGACTCTCAAGGTTAAAAGACGGAACTCCCACAAAGGTGCTTTACGAGAGACTTCAGTACAAGGGTAGTTGCCCACCAATCAAACCCCAAGACCTCCTACCACCGTGATTGCGTAATAGCAGCCAATTAGTTTTAGGGTAGGTACAACGAAACACTGAAACGACCTCTAAAAGGTCGGCAACGCATCGGCGATCCCTCTGGTGTTCTTGGGAGGCGGTGATCACCAACCATCAGCTGAACTGTTTATTTGCTCCTATATTATGAAAAAGGATGAATTTTGTTGTCATCCAACCGACCATGTTGATAATACGTTGGTTTAGATTTAGATCAACAGCAGCGAGAGCTTTGCCACTGAGTTTGTAGTAATAAAAAATATCTCAGTTGTTTAAACGAAGCTAATCTGCGAATCTAATCTGAAAGGTACACTGGAGTAAATAGGAGACATCCTATAAACTCCAGTAGAATTCTGTCTACGATAGTAGAATATACGTCTTACCTTTTGACTTCTAGTAGGTGCTAAAAGGGGTGAAGTGTTGGTGCACGTAAAGCCTATCAACCCCAAATCTGCTGCTTTATGAGCCCAAAAACCAGCCATGCCGTAGTGATTGGACCCTAAAACAATTTCAAAGTGTTTATCGTCAAATAGGTATCGAAAAATAGATTTAAATTCTTCTGTACGTGTGTTTGTCACCTAATCGGCTGGACCTATTTGGTTGAAATTTTGTATGTAGGTATGTTTGAACGGGTTCCTAGATGATTTGAAAATACAATAGGACCCGGTAGGTGGCGCTGCTGTCGGCCCACCGGAAAACGCATGGGAAGCTGCGCATGGGTCGCTAGTACCTTTACTTTTGTAAAAGACAATGTCAAATAGGCATTCTGAGATATTTTTTGCGATTATTACATACACACAACTTTTTTTTATCACCACTACTTATAATACAAGATGGAAAGGACATCGATGCACATCCGAATACCACGAGTTCAGTACATTATTCTGGATCCTCCTGCGTTGAAAATTTCCGTAACATTTTTCATCAAGTTTTAAATTTTTTCTGCAGTTTTTTTTACTTGAACGTGTAAAAAGACATTGTTACTATCTATCCAAATTAGATTTATAATTAAAAATAATTATTTTATTTATTTCGGATCGCGCGCGGGATAACAGTCACATGATCGCGTTTTTAGCAATACACTCTGCCCTCGAAAATGTCAATATCTGTAATAACCGATCATTTTCTACATGAATGACCTAGGTCATTTAATTTTTGACCTTGAATGAAACCTTGTCACGACGTTTGTGCGTCGATGTCCCTTCCACCTTGTATACACAGATAGAAGATTCGTAAGTATATTTACCTTTCATTGCGACATATCCTACCCCTGTTGCTTGTGCTTTCTTTATAGCCAAGTCCATACCGAAGTGACTGGCCGTGGCGCCCAGAACGTTACAGGCGTCGACCCATGCTGTCGACTCGGTTTCCTTCAGCACTTTAGGCGTGTTATTCGGAAGGCAATTTCCTTTTATAATGTCGTTCAAGTAGTTTTCTTGAAAAAGTAATTTATAATTTTAGTAATAGTGCGCCTTTGACGCAGGCCGCCCTGCGACCGCACGGGTTTGCATGGAAATAGGGGTTTTTGGCGTGATCGCCGGGCGTCCAACGTCAGAATACCCCCAACCCCCAATGATATTTTTTTCAAGAACAAGAAACATTGAAATATCGTGGAATCGAAAGGCTTGGATACATACCCAATCTATTAAGACCATGACTGGGATGGCCACACCTGTCGGCTTGTATCAGCAGCTCAGCCTGCTGCTCAGCGGGCTTGGTGCCGGTACCGACGGCCTTTAGGCAGTCCGTCATGAACCGCAAAGCCTCTACCGTTGCCACCTTTCCCATGGTTATTGAGACTAAACCTGTGGACACGTTAGAAGGAGGTATTACCGCTGCAGGTGACTGTGAAGGGCATACCACGGATATTTTTATTATTATTATAATTAAGCCATTACTGCAGGGCAAAGGCCTCCCTACCCTCTTTCCATTCCTCATGGTTTAAGGATATTTTGCACCACTCCTTCCAGTCGGAATCAAGCTCATCCCGTCATCTCCGTCTGGGTCTCCCTGGCTGTAGTCAACCATTTTGTGGATCGTATCACGTATCACGGAATTTGCTGGACTAATCAACGAAGGATTTGGGTCTTAGGCTATCTTTGAGGCCTTTGAGGTTTACGTACACCGTTTGTTTTGTAGTTAGAATGCCATTTGGTATGGAACGAAACAAGACAATTAGTATAGGGGTCATTTGATCAGTCGTTTTCTCACCACGTAAGTTCTTCCTTCCATTTCTTTATCTATCTAGCTTAAATATATGGCTACAAAGATGATTTTGATTTTGAAATCAGCCCGCACAAAGCCCATGAAATCCGACATTTTTTTTTTAGAAGAATCTATTGAGTTATCATTTGTCTAAATCGGTTGAGCCGTTGAGTAGTTATGAGCAGACATACATACATACATACACGTCAAACAGATAACCCTACTTCGGAAGCCGGATAAAAAAAGAAAACCGCTTACCAAAGTGTTAGATATTTTCATTAGTTTCGGTCTTCTCAATCAGTTCCTGCCAGATTCAGATTCAGATCGATTTCATATGTTGGTTGTATCAGCAGAAAATTGTTAAAATGAATATTTACTTAATGTATACTAATTAGAATTTAGTTTGTAGCCGGTCAAAACATTGATTAAATTAATATATTTAGCCAAAAAAATAATATAAAAATTATAAAACCCAACAATGTCAAAAAAAGAAAATGATCTTGTGTCAATTTTTGGTACCTATATAAAAAGAAAAAAAAATATGTTTAAACAAGCAATCATTCTCCTTTCAATATAGAGGTATTGAATCACACTCCACAGTTTAAAACTTCTTGATCGAATACTTCTGTAAGTAGAATGTGGAGGTATTCAATTATTATTCCCATGGAACTAATATCTAAGTATACTGACTACTTCCATGATTATTCCTTATCCATAGTGCCATGGTGTAAGACTGGGCCATGGCAGGCTTATCGTTTTTTTAATACATCTTTCATACGCATCCTATTTTTTTAAATAACTGAAAAATTTTTGGCATATTGGTTCTGCTGGCCCCATTATATCGGTGAATTAAAATTTTTCGTGTTGAAAAAAAAATTGATCAGGCGCACTGTACAAGGTTAATCACAGGTTCTTCTTCTTTTTCTTCTTCAAAACTCTTTTCATACTTAGTAAAAGAGTTTTACATACCATCACGCCTGTATTCCCCGAAGGGGCTGGGCAGATTTGAACCCAGGAGCGTAGCAATCATGCTTGGGACACTAGACCAACAAGGCAGCCTAGAAAAGAGTATTAACTTTATGTTATTCTTATTCAAGGCAGTTCTGAAAAGTTGTCCTGTCAACTTATTATTTCTGTTATGGTTATAAGCTACACGTCAACACTTTTCTGCTGATTTTACGATTTTACTAAGATATAGAGTAATACCAGATTTAGATTAAATATTCTTGCAGCAAAGCAACTGGTAGAATTGTAATCTTATCATGTCTTGTTTCGTTGTCCTCACCTTCAAAACATCTGTAGCCTGTAACTTACTCACATCGACTCTTCGGAAGCACCGTGACTGCAGAAATTTAGCAAGTATGTGGACATGTAATTTCAGGATTCAGGATATACTTTTTATTTTTTTTACACAGCACCATCTAGTCCCAAACTAAGCAGAGCTTGTACTATGGGTACTAGACAATGGACATAATACTTATATACTTTTTTTTTGTAAATACATACTTATAATAACTTAAACTTAAAACCCGATTGTGGTAATCAACTAGCGATTCGCCTCGGTTCAGCAAGATGTTCCTAGTGTAGTTAGGTTCCACTAAAAACTACACTACTAACGTCTACTAACCTAGTACTATATGTTTGTTACTGTAGGTAAAGCCCTACATGTAGTGAAGGTAGATGAAGTGCGTCGGTTCATGGAGGACAGCCTCAAGGCGGTGGGAGCTCCCGAGTCCGAGGCTAAGGCCCACGCTGACCTGCTGATATACGCTGACACCATGGGACATTACACCCATGGAGTCCACCGACTGGGTGAGTGTGGAAGGTTCATTATCAAAGCAATCGACTGCTTCATGAGTCTAGTGAATGAGGTTTTGAAGGCGATTGCTCAGTTCAGCCCAGGCTGAGCAATTAGTTTCTCAGTAAGAGACAATAATAAGTAAATAATAATAATAAATATCCTGGGACATTTTTACACATCACTATCTAGTCCCAAACTAAGCAGAGTACTATGGGTACTAGATAATGGATATAATACTCATATACTTTTTTTTGTAAAAACATACGTATAATACATATGAAACACGCCCACAAACACAAATACTTAAGTATATTCATCCCATAAACATTTGTGTACTGTCGGAATCGTACCCACGACCTCGTGATCAGCAGTCCGGTACTCGAACCACTAGACCACAGACGTCGTCAATAAGCCCTGCTAATAAACCCAATAGCACTGACAATAAAATTGACCTGGGAATTGGAACCAAGATCTCTACAACCACTAGACTGACGTACCTAATGAGGAAGTTACACTATTACATTATCTACAGTGGTCTACTTGAACGACTGCAAGTCCGGAGTGTGCGTGCCTACAGCTAGGCCCGAAATCCTGAAGGAATCCGTCGCAACAGCGTGGGTGGATGGCCACAACGCCCTCGGCGCCACTGTGGGCAACTTCTGCATGAAAATAGCCATCGAGAAGGCTAAAGGGTGTGGCGTAGGGTGGGTCTCCGTAAAAAGTGAGTTTATGAAAAAGACCAGTTATTAGCTCTAATCGCTGATAAATCAAATTGCAGGATTTAGATCCTCTTGCCTTAGTTAGTCTATTGATGGGGGACCAATCATGGAACATCGGCACTTCTCCGCGCCTCCGTGCTTCAGAGCTCCGTGCTTTACTTATTTAAGCTAATCCTCCCGGTTTTCCTAAGAACATCTTGATTAGAAGCCTAGAATGCCTGACAACCAGTTTTTCTTGAGTTATATAAGGTTAGTTTAAGGTCTTATTGATGGCCGTCGCTTCATATATACTGTAGAGTATAATAAATTCCTTTGGTTAGTCAAAAAAGCCTAGGAGCCTAGAAGATCGTCTAAAGAAGGCTAGAATTATGATGTTTTAATAAAACTCCTTGTCTGCCAAAACGTTGTGTAGGGAGCAATCACTACGGGATGGCTGGCTACTGGGCGCTGCAGGCGGAGCGCGAGGGTCTCATCGGTGTGTCGTTTAGCAACTCATCTCCTATCACCACTAGGTCTAAAGAAGTAAGTTGATAAGATTACCAATACAATAATAGTAAAACTACAAATACAATAATAGTAAGACTACAAATACAATAATAGTAAGACTACAAATACAATAATAGTAAGACTATAAATAAAATAATAGTAAGACTATAAATACAATAATAGTAAGACCACAAATACAATAATAGTAAGACTACAAATACAATAATAGTAAGACCACAAACTGCCTTGTGGTCCTGAGCACGACTGCTATGCTCTGCAGGTCGAAGAAAATATTAGTGGGTTTATCTATAAAATTCACAGTAAGACCTTGGAGTTAGGATTTGTACCCGATCAAGGCAATAGGGCGACCCCTAGTACATGGGATCTAAACATAACCCGCGAACTTTGGCTGTACAGTACTTAGTAAGCTTATATTTGCTATCGTTATATTATATATTTATTTTTTCAGAGAGTCTTAGATTCAATTTCAAATCCTATCGCAATCGCTGCTCCAGCGGGCTATGGCGATAAAATTATGGTAGATATGGCTCCCACCACTTTACCTATGAGGAAGGTAAACAACATTTTCATAATATACCAACGTTCACAAAAAACAATTTGATCTGTAGTGGAATTAAACTGCTTCAGTTAACATTTAGCATTATTACAAAGATAAGCGGTCTTATTGGATATTTCAATGAAATTTTCAGCAGCGGCTCAGATTTTAAATGGTGCTCGGATAATAAATAGGCTTGCCCCATATTCAAAGTCAAATATTTTACTTGTTGAATATAGGTAACGTTACGAATAGTAAGTTTAGAATATTATAATTAGTTATTACATGGGACAGAAACATACCGGCGATCTGAGGGTGTACAGTCACTAGCAAAAACATGTATACTATAACAAAAATGCTAAATCGATATTCTCCTAAACTAAGTACTAAGTACTAATAGAACTTTTGTGACATTAAGAACACAGTATTTACGAACCAATACTATAGTGACATTGGTGTTATCTCAAAGTTGCAATCGTTCATTCATGAAAAAAATCGCTTTAGCACTTTTGTTAATGTATAAATGTTTTTGCTCGTGTAAGTACATCTTGACAACCATTTCGTTGACTCCACCTGTTTACAGCCGCAACAGACGTTAAAAGCCGGTGAAGCGAAGCCGTTGGATGGAGAAGAAAATGATAGTATCTACGAAGGTTACACCTTTGCTTCAATTGTGGAGACATTCTGCAGTGGTCTGTCAGGTAGACATCCTTGTGGAAATTTGTTTAAGCATCGCTGAGAAAACCGATAAAGTATCATCGTATCAGCTAAAAGACGTGCACTGCTGAACAAAGGCCTCCCCATAGACTTCTTTAAGGTACGAGGATGGACGGAGGATTTTTAAGTTTTTACCATCAGGAAACTTGTCTGCTCATTTTCCCATATAAAAAAATCATATGGCGTGCTGTAAGCGTGTTCTCTTGATAAGTAGACTGTATAAAAAAAATCCTTTCTTAAATTCCAGGCACGGACATATCATTTAACATCCGCGGCTCGGATTTAGAAAGAGAGGAAGGTTCCCGAAACGTAGGACAGTGCTACGCAGCAATCAACCCCCACTGTTTTTCGCCTGGTTTCCTGGAGCGAATCGGTGACTACCTCCACACTTGGGAGCAATTGGAACATGTATGTTACACTGCAGATCAGTAACCCATAAAGTCCAGTTTTGATTAATCATAACTAATATGATTCTTATCCAAAAAATTACAATGTTATAAATGAATTGATCCCAGAGGCTCTACTTAATGTGGTCTTTTTGGTCCCCCAGAAATGTATCATTTCCTTAAACGGTGAGGAAAATTATCCCAAAGAAACCTGCACATCAATATAGCTCTCATGATGCTCCTGAAATAGTCTATAGTTGACCAGTATAAAAGAGTATGTAGTCAGCTGTTATCTAATCTCTGCTACCTGAGCGTAAACTCTTCCCCAGCATTGAGAAAATATGTGTAATAATGTCTCTAAGTAATAATTATTTCTTTAGGTTGATCCTTCAATATCAGTTATAAAACCTGACGAACACAAGATAGGTGAAGAGACCACAACAAAAGGGACCGTCACCTACTCCAACAACCAAATCGAAGCCATGAATACTTTGGCCAAGGCTCTCCGAATTAAACCTTTACAAACCGAGGAGGAAGAAGAGACTTGTCTTTAAAATTGATCGAGAGATTAAGGAGATAACTAGCCGGCCTAACCTTTGAAGGGTACAGAGCCTAAGATGCTAGTATATACAAATGTTCTTTTTTGTTTAGACAAATAATTACATGCAGTTCTTACTGCAATTCGTGTTAGCTAGAATCTGTTGTCTGTGGGAAGTCTTATCCAGGGTATGGCCAATGAAAGAAAAATAAATGATCTGTCCCAAAGAAAATATTTAGAAGTATATGTTCTGTAGTAATTAGTACTTACAAAACTGTGAATGTGAATGCTTGGTTTGCAAAAATGAATTTCTCATTAGTTCCAAGACCTTGCTGAGTGATGTAAAGTTGCACTATTCAGTAAGCCGTGAAGAAGAGAACATGTAGCAGCATTGACGGACGGACAGACAAGTACCACTACAAGAGTTTCTGTTTTTATGTTATCAGTCGTAAACCCTATTAATACTGCGATTGTAGGTGTAGCTACTATCGGCAATTTTGTATAGATTTTAGTAACTTTATTATTTGTAGCTATGTATTTGATAATTTTGTTGTTATTGTTACACATAAAGTATTTTATATTTTTGTCTAAGTGTCTATTTGAGAAAATAAAAATGTAATTATTATTGCTTGTTTTACTGTAGCTGTAGCTATAAGTATGGAATAAGCCCAACATGTGTTCTACGAAAAGACCCAATGACAACAACTATTGATAAATAAAAAAATCAAACCAAGATTCAGCTCTATGCGAATTAATGTAACCTTACTCCTATGTAGGCTAACTTGACCAGGCGTAATTAAACACTAAGCAAATATTTTGTTAAAATATTTAATACACTCAAATACAGGGTTCCTAGTAATACTAATAAGATATATAGTTATTTAACAATATAAATATAGATAGTTTGTTTTTAAATGTATAGGCGTAAAAACCACGAAATTACACAGAATAACTTAATCATATTCCTGTTATAATCGTCAGAAAACCACAGGTAAACACCATAGCAACATTTCATAATGTTAAGTAGCGTTCAAACAAAAAATGTAGGCAGTTTTCGTTTGGTGTATGATGTTCTTCCAATGTTCAAAACTTATTTCTTCTTTTTCTTAATTTGATTCAATCTTTAAAGGTTTAATGCCGATCCTCTTGGCCATAGCTTCCATGGCTTCAATTTGTCTTTGAGGATAGGTGACGGTACCTTTAGCCAGAGTCTTCTCGCTAGTCTGGTGCTCTTTGTCTCCAGGTGCCAAAACCGGCAGTGATGGATCAATCTAGGGAAGAAATTGAAAAAAAAAAACAACTAAATAATAGATTTAGTTCAGATCGTCTTAAAAACTTTCAGACTGTCTCCACAATCATGTCTATTGTATTGTATTTTTTTAAATCGGTGAGCTCGGACGTGGACGCTTAATTCCTGTCCAAAATGGTAAGTTACTCCCTGGACCAAGTGATAGGAGAAGCCATTACGGAGGCCATTTAACGGCTGATTAATTCCACTTAGAAATGTTCTAATTTGAATCATAAAAATTATGATTCGTCAAAGGAAGCCTTTTTAGCCCAGCAGGTTGAAGTGTAATTGCTCGTCTACACGCTCCCTCTTACCTTAGATAAGTGAGTACGTGTGGACGGCAAGACGGTAGCTCACGCAGTCCCCAATTCTTTGTCTTTTTGTACAGTCATGACTGCACAGGCCTGGACTACTCAGGCAAGACGGTAGCGTGTACTACGGTGACAAGTGAATATAGCTCAATTATTATGATATAGGAAATACCGGTTCTAAATTCCTCCATGTTTTAAGGCAATCAGCTGCTCGTTCAGTAAAGCCGGGCGCGAAGCACTCGGGGTTTATCGCTGCAAAGCACTGGCCCAGGTCCGGTGGACCCTGGATGCTGGACAGCTCCCAGCCACGGATGTTGTGCGTCATGTTCGACCCTGAAATGAATCCGATTTTTTTAGTTTTAGATGATCACAACACACATTCATTGCAATTCGATGATAAGTGTAATGTTTTATAAAAAAAAGTATCTCTTGGGGTTTGACTGGGTCGCGACCATCCTTACGTAGGAGTCTTAAGCTGGGTACTCACTTAGCAGTGTTGCATGTACCGTATCAGATACTGTATCAACCTGCAAGTGGGTACAGCTCGTCCGCGGTCCACTGCTACGAGCTGCCGGAGACGCCTTTGCGTTCGCAGTGATACCGCCACTCGGCGGGTCACTGCGAGCTTACAGCGCTCCAAGCGCGAGCGGCTCGCAGCGGGCTCGTAGCTACGTACATTACATGCTACACTGTTAAGTGAGTACCCAGCTTTTTGATAGGTAAAAAAATAAACGTTTCTTTGCCCGTTGCTGAACCGCAAGCGCTTATTAAATAGTTGTTGAGGTTCCCCTTTTATTCAATTAACCTAAACATATCGGCAAACTGCGGGTGATTGTTTACACCTGTGCCTACCCCTTTGGTGAATCTAGGCATGGTCTACCTGACAATCCACTGCAGAACATCTCCACCATAGAGGCGAGAGCATAGCCTTTGTAGCCGCTTGTCTTCTCGTCTCCACCCAGTGGCATTAGTTGACCACACTGGAACGCCTGCAGAATTAACCATTTACTTCAGTATACTTAGCCTCAAAAGATTTTGCCTTAAAAATATTATTAGGTAGGTTATAAACTACACAAAACATTAGGCAGTTACTGCGAAGAGGCATATTTCCCACAGCTCATAGATCTGATGGCTTCTGGGGTATCAATGGGCCAGCGTGGGACAGCATTCAACGAGATGTGACTTTTAGCGACCTTTACCAGGTCTATGAGAGAAGCATTTGTTCAGCAGTGGAGCTGTTTGATGATGCACAGGAACACAGAAAAATTATTTACTATTTTAGATTACCTTATCCCATTAATATATAATAAAGTAGATTTCCTAAGAGATACATCCAAAGACATAAGTACTGCAATATTAAAGAAAAGACTGAAGGATATATTATTAAATAAGTTATAGAGAGGCCATTTCAATTATAATAAGAAAAAGAAAAAAAAAATTAGAATAAGATATATTGTAATAAGATATATATAATAAGATATATACTGTATGTGTGTTATGTTTAATGTGTACCTACTTGTACTAAATTATAAATTATAAAAGAGCGCCACTATCGCCAACAAACTGTTGCACAGTTTGGCGATGATAAGTTTAAGTGTACATGCATGTATTTTAATATGAATAAACGATTTAAAAAAAAAAAAAAAAAAAGATGCCCAACTTATACTGGTCTACTAGTCGTCTGGATGACTTACAACTAGCATCTTCTTACCGTCTTCGCGTCAGTAGTGGGCTGTCCATCAGGCCCTAGAGCCCATCCTTGGGGCAACGGCTCTTCCTTATGGATTTGTACTTCAATCTGAAAAAAAATAAACGTAATTTATTGAATAAATCAAAAGTAAACCTCATTTAATACTAATAGCAATGGTACTGAGCTATGGTCCGATTACAAATATTCCGATTATTTATAATATTATAAATCCGATTTTAAATATCTATGTTTTAGTTACCATCACGCTTTTATTCCTTGAAGGAAATTGTACACCTTTGCATATCTGTAAGGTGGTACTATAACTGTACACCGACAGGTGACCGATAAGTTTAGGTCGCATACAATAGGGAAGATCCAGACTCCGAATTGCTTCTGGGAATTTCAAGGAAAGACCTAACAACATAGCTTGACTGAACTCACGACCTCTATCTAGCGTAGCTTACTATTTAATTCGTGTGTGGCGATGTTTTTTTTTCTTTCTTTCCGTATTCTACTTAATTTATTAGAAGACATTTTTATCGAATAATTATTTTGAGAGATTTATCAAACCTTTTCTTATAAACAGTGTAATTTGAAGTATCTAGCTATAATGAACCTCTTCAGTTTCATATTAACCTTGTGCATTGAGATAGTAAAGAGAGATAAATTACTCACCTTCCCCATAGCTACTGTTGTAGTGGCCATATCCACCACTAGTTTGTCTCCACCAGCGGCGGGGGCAGCCATGGCTATAGGATTTGTACCCAGGGCCCTCTGAAATCAGAAAAAGGTTTAACCATACGCTCTAGTACTTCAAATCCGATTTTCTTATCTCGGGAAGAGTAAAACGGGTATTGGTTTGGATTTAAAGAAACACCACGGTAAAGATGAACGACTTAAGAGAAGAAAAGACGTGATGTTTTTACGTTGAATAAATTCTTGGTAGTTCTACACTGCCAACAAACATCGATATAATATTTTTCGTACTTAGTTATTTAATTTAAAAGGTAACTTACTTGTTTAGATCTAGTGGGAACCATGATAGGAGACGAGTTAGTGAATGCAAGACCGATGAGGCCCTCGCGCTCTGCTTGCAAAGCCCAGTAACCCGCCATCCCATAGTGATTGCTTCCTGAATTATAATGATCTAATATTTGTTATCAAGAACAATCTTAACATTGTAGTTGTAGCGGAGATATATGCGTGATGGTATGAATGTTATGCATGTAGGTACTACCATGAACTAATGTATAGGATCATGATGAAAGTCAATTTTAATTTCGAGGCTTAGAGCTGAAAGGCTAGAAAATAAAAAGAGAAGAGATATATTTTGAACTCTTGCCCAGCATTCGAATCCCTTATTATTTAAGAGACGTAGGGCACAGCAATTTATCGCTCAAATCTGGAGCAGCCCGTCTGGGGAAGTACCTCCACCTTACAGAAAACTGCACCCAAATAACACAATTTATTGTTTGTTGTGTTTCTGCAGTGAGTAAGGTTGCCAGAACTCTGTATGGATGCGCTGCGCTGGCAGCAAGAGGAACATTCCCTTAAACTGTCAGTGCAGTGAATCCTCCTGAAACCTCTAAGAGGTTTTTGCAGGGTCGGCAAAGCTTGAGTGACGCTTCGGTGTTATAAACGTCCATAGGCTGCGGTAACTGTCTACGGGTCTACCATCAAACGGAAACGGTAGTGCATACAAAAATACAAATGCAGTAATTACGCTTTTTACACACACATTTACGCGTAGACAGACAATGTGTGCGTGAACGTTTTATTGTAATAAACTTACGCTTTGCAGATACCCATCCCACGCCACACTCTTTTGCCTTCTTGATAGCTATGTCCATGCAGAAGTTGCCCACAGTAGCGCCGAGAGCGTCGTGGCCATCCACCCACGCTGTTGCTCCAGATTCCTTGAGGACCTCCGGCTTAGCTGTAGGCACGCACGCTCCAGATTTGCAGTCGTTTATGTAGAATTCTGTCGAGTAAAGTGTAGTTTGCTAAGTTTACATCTTAGACATATCATCATACCAAGACGCCTGTATTCCCTGAAGGGGTAGGCAGAGGCGTACTAATGTACACCCACATTTTACCGATATGTTTAGGTGCCTTGTAATAGGGGGCGAGCCCATTGCCATCAACCGGGCATAAATCCAGACTCCGAGCTGCTACTGGGAATTTCACAGAAATACGGTATATTTTATCTTCACATTTATAGTTCTGTTTACACTTAGGGCCTGTTCCACCACCTCTGGATAGCCGCTAACCGTTGGATAAATTAAAAAAATTACCAAGATTTGTATGAAATTACCTGCCAACTACTTTAACGGGAGCTTACTAGGAGGTGATGAAACAGGCCCTTAGTCTTCTGTTTGGATATTTAATGACGCAGATCACGCGCGATATGGACTTCTATTTTTCACGAACATATTTATTGATTACTTTGATGTAAATTTTTTACCGATTACATTTGAGTATTCAGGTAGGTGTCTTGTAAGTATCTAATAAGTAGTCGTATCAATTTGCCATAAAGTTTCATTGATAGAATAAATATTACTGACAGAGGATTTAGCGGGCAAAAAAGGTAATCTGTTGTTTTAAAATAGATCCTTATCTTTCTATAAAGCTCTTTAGACCATCATAAGCCAAGTCCAGAGTCAACATTATCAAGTTCAAATTTACAACTGCCGTCAAACTGTCGGATGACGTCAGTAACGGTATAATCCTGATTATTTTATATTAGTGATCTTAGCAGGTAGCCCTGATGCCTCTCATAGCAGAGGACAACGAGATAAGGTTTTGTCCGAACTCTGACGTTAAGCCCCCAAAAGATAAAAAAGGTTTTTATTACTTTGGGATTCTGGGAGATTTACACTTAATGGATTCAGATCATTGTGTTTTAAGCAATGTCTGTGGTGAATTCTAGGAAATAGTGCAGCACATCTTGTGTGATTGTGATGTCCTAGCCTAGCGACGAAACGTATGAGTCTGCTCGGTAACGCCAAAAGACTTTAGGCCAGAAGACTTTAGGTTCCTTCCTCTTAGTAGGTTAGCCGCCTTCATGAACTACGTCTTCAAAGAGTAAGGAATAAACGGTATGGGGACAATACAAAAGATCCCACTGGGTAGAAGTGTTGCTGGCTATGACAGTCCCTTTAGCAAGTAAGTCTCAGTCCGGCTCAGTTTAATTTTACTGGGATTTTCGAACTTAGCCCATTGTGCGGGTCTTCTCCCTCTCTCCTTTCTGAAATGTTTTCCACTCACCCAATCGGTTCAGTCCATGGCTGTAATGTCCCACGGTGTCAGCATGCATCAGCAGGTCAGCGTGGGCCTTAGCTTCGGACTCGGGAGCGCCCACCGCCTTGAGGCTGTCCTCCATAAATCGACGCACCTCCTCTAGCTTTACCGTCGGCATGGCTTTATCTGGGTCGATATAAAAGATTATTAAAACCTGTGTGTCAACACAGCTTTCTTTAGCCTATTAAATTTCATATGCTTAGGAGGAAAGAAATATGTCAAATACACACTGAAAGAACACTGGTAAATTTGGTTTTTTCTATAATTGATGTTCCACGGATTTTCGTTTCGACACAAAGTTTGTTCCCTAGATCTTTTCCTCGATCTCGGGAACAAACTGTGTCGAAAGAAAAATAAAGATCAGTAGGTAGGCACGTGTATAATAAATTGAAAACTGGGTTTACTTCAGACAGGCCAGTATCACGTACAGGTACACACACCATTTATGACAGTGGATTTTGCTACACCGAAAGTCACTTACAATGACGAGTCCGTCGAAGAGATGTGGCAAGTTTTAAAGTTTGTTTAACGAATGTTTTTAAGGGAATGGATGTAATAAGATATAATTTAGGGTTTTATAGACAGTCGTGGCTGACATAGGGGGGAAGGCAGAGTTGTGGTTTACAGGGGAAAGTGGAGGTATAGATTAAAAGACAGCTTTACACTAGTGTGAGAGACCGTACCGTTGGCACAGGGTGTTTGTTTCTACGAGTATTTTGCATGGGTTTGTCCACCATTTATTTACCTATGTCACTTTGGCCGGGCCATTCATTTTGATAAAAAAATGTAACCTTCCCTCTATTTATTTCTTTTAAAATATTGACATAAATAAATATATACTCGTATACATAAATAACCGATCTACTAATTTATTCAGCAGTTAAATAATCAAGCCCCCGAAGTTCTGTAATTCCTTATTACGGAACTTCGGGGACTACAGACGTGTTGGAATTGATGGATAGAATATCTATTGTTTTCGCACACCGGCCACACCTTATGGCTCCTGGGGGGCCAGACAAGTTGCATTTTGACATTCAAATCGACAAACAAAATGTATGAAAATGACATTAGTGACAGCCCGATTTTTCGAAAGCTTGTGTCACTTCCATACATTTTGTTGGTCGATTCGAATGTCAAATAATAAACAAATAAAATAAAATAAAATAAATATCCTGGGACATTTTACACAGCACTATCTAGTCCCAAACTAAGATGTTTTTTGTAAATACATACTTATAATACATAGGAAACACCCAGACAAACACAAACATTTATATTCATCACATAAATATTTGTGTCTTGTAGGAATCGAACCCACGACCTCGTGATCAGCAGTCCGGTACTCGAACCACTAGACCACAGACGTCGTCGCAAATGTACTATTAAGAACTATATCTAAATCAGTAAATGAAACTTCAACATTGTCTCACATCACACGTAAGATGAATCACTCACTTTGATTACACCTAAAACAGCCCGTATGTGAATACTATGATCGAATTTCAGCTAGACACGGAATCAACCAGGTAACTCGAGATAGTAAGACACCAGGAAACTAAGCTATAACCAGGAAAACCGATTCTTTTATATATCTACCGATGCATTGAGAAAATACGGAAAGATTATAAGATTCTGCACTCAAGCGGCAAAAAGGCTGGAAAAAATACTTCGCACAAAAAAAAACAATCATGATTGATAAATAAATTGTTTCTTTTCTCAGTGTATTTACGTCAACCTTGTGGTTTTCGGGAAAATTGAGGAAATTCATGTCATTATAAAAAACCTTATGAACAAATTCGTCTCTATACCGATAAGAAGAACATTAGAAAACAAAATTCTAATACATTTGAAAAACACCAATTAAAGGTATGCATGCTTAGTTCCCAACGCAGAAATTTACTAAGTGACGTTCTGTATTTCTGCATTTCTGCCTACCACTATGGGCGTGAGTGTATTATAATGTATTATATAAAGGTACCTATACAATGTATGTACTTGCCATCGCCTTGACCTTCTAATCCCTAACAACTGTTTTTCATTTAACTGTTGAATCAAAAGAGAAAACGTTATTACCTTACTTATACTGCGGGCAGTAGAGACGACCGCACCACAATTATACAAATAATGTACTAACATTACAGTTTATCAGGTTATTTACATTTTATCTACATTCGTAAAGAATACAGGGTGTTTTTTAATTAGGCATATAATATTATAAAGAGTCAATCAAATCTTTCCTCAAAGATTTGATTGTTTGTTTGTGTGTTTGTATTGAATAGGCTCCGAAACTACTGGACCGATTTGAAAAATTATTTCAAAAGGCTATAGGCTTTATACCGTCACGCTACGACTAAAAGGAGCGGAGTAGCAATGAAAAATGATGAAAAAACGGGGGAAAAATAATACCACAATAATAAGACCACGCAGGCGAAACCGCTGGCGGAAAGCTAGTTTTTAATAAGCAGACATTATATTAGGAGGAATGATAGTGGGAAGAAGAGCCCCTGACTGACTGAAGAGTCCCTGCCCATCCCGGGCAGGGACAGAGCTGCTGTTCATTAAAGAAATCGAGGAGAAACTGAAGGTCACAACGTTTCAGACGTCAGGAATTCGCTGGAGGAAGGAGCTGTGGAAGATGCTGCACAGATAAGAGCATCATAGCTCTTGAATAAAAAGAAAAATAAGTCAAGCAGCTTGTGCACGCCTTGAGTATTTAAAAATACTTATTTTTTAGTTTTTACAATACAAAAATCCGGGGATTATGGTAGAAAGAAACACAACAAGCGTTTATATATAAATCGGTTTTCATAGGGGACCCACAGCATTAAAATATTAATAGAAAAAAATAAACAAGATTACTTTATTTATTTACCATTAAATGTCCGGAATTCTAAGTAGGCTATAAAACTGCAAGATACCTACTTACCTTGAATTTATATATCTTTTGCATAGATAACTCTTCTCGCTCTATCACTATTATTGTAATAATTTGTCCACTTTACATCATAGCGCACTATCTTGTGACAAATATATTTAATTATTATCTGGATATTACGGGTCGCCTCCAAACTGATAAGTTTATCAGATCATTGTAAAATCACAGTGTTAAAACGTCCATGTCTTTGCCTCATTAGGACTGCTACGCTTGAGGTCGTGGGTTTGATTCTATGGTTGAGCAAAGTGATATTTTTGGGTATTTCTATGATAACTTGATAACAGCACTAGCAGTTCAATGTCAAAGATTTATATCTGGTTAGTTGCAATAGGCTCACCTCCTATTATACGGGATGTAAACAACTGTGTAAGAAGCAGTGATAGCCTAGGGGTATGACCACTGGACTACCAAGTCAAAGGTCTCGAGTTCGAATCCAAGGCGCGCACCTCTGACTTTTCGAAATCATGTGCGTAATTATCGCTTAACGGTGAAGAAAAACATCGTGAGGAAACCTGCATGCCTGAGAGATTTTCTCGACGGTTATGTGAAGTCTGCCAACCCGCATTAGGCTAGCGTGGTGGACTGAAGCCTAATCCCTCTCATACTGAAAAGAGACCCGTGCCCAGCAGTGGGACAGTATATGGGTTGATTATTTTTTAACAACTGTGGGTGTATATTAGTAAGCTTCTGCCTAAACTCGCGGTGAATACAGGCGTGATGGTATTTGTATGATTTAGGGAAAATGATATTTATTTAATGTATTACGATACTACTGTTGAGACAAGTGTAATGGATAAAGAAATCAATTAATGTGACCAATTTCGTGACAATGGCCACGATATCGACTGCCTAACGATTATTTGTATAAGATCCACGCCTCCACGATCACCAAAGTGAATAATAAAATAAAATATAATTGTGTATAAAATTAAGGAAACATAATTATTATCTTGGTACGATTAGTTAGTTAGGTACCTACAATTATGTAAAATCTATGATCACCCTTAGGTATTATTACTACTATTTCATTTCTACTTTAAAAAAATTGGGGATCAATGTACTCATAATTACTAAATCACAAAAAAAAACAGTTGTCGAGTTGAATGTACCTACATTTATGAAACAGCTGAATATATTTTTTTTTCGCAACTGAATTTGCAAATCGTTTCTCTATCGCGTCTACACGCACGAGATAGCAATATCCTATTGCAGAGCATTCTTTATATCTTGCACTTAGTCTCCATCTAATTTGAAGAGTTAGGCATCACATCTATGCTACAAGAATATTCGATGGATGTGAAAGTTAGCCCAGTAAGACAAATTACTAAATTATTACTATGGTTGTTAACATTACATTATTATGGTTCCTACTTCAATAAATGCAACACTGAATCCAGCTCAGAAATATTTAGTACATGCACGAATCAACGTAGGCCACTTTTATTATTAATGCTATAAATTCTTCGACAAACAAACTTCATTGAGGTACTAGTAGTTATGTACTAGAGACTGACAGTACTGAGACGAGAATGAGTGGTTGATGAGTTGTGTCGAGAGATACTTTATAGAAATTTACCAGCTTTTATTTTATCTCTTGCCTGGTAGTGTCTAGATGTACATAGTTAATTAAGTTTAAACTATTTATTGTAATAAATATATAGGTTTTTACACATTTGAATTGTATGAAATATGTGTAGAGTACAAATTGTGTGTAATGGCGTTGCTACTGTAGTCGGATAGTATTTGATACCTCAATGAGCAGTCTGTATTATCTAACCGACCGCTAAACTCCAGTTTACCGGCCTGCGCCGACCTGAGCGCACGCATTACGTAATCTGTGACGATATAGCTTGTAAACAGTACATTAAAAACAAACTATAAACATAGTGAACAGGTTTTTTTGGAGACAGACACCTGTTTAATTACGTAAGTATGCTAATTTAGCGTCTTAATCAGTGGTCAGGGGGGCAATCGCCGTAAAAATATGACAGCCAAACCATAACTGAACCTTAACCATTTCACAACTTTTTGTCATTTGGTATCGCGCTATTTGATTTGACAGCAACTTCAACCGTAACTGGATCATAACCATTTCTCAAACGCTGTCATCGTGTACGAACCGTTACCATTTCACAACTTTTTGTAATTTCGAATCGCGCTATTTGTTTTGACAGATACTTCAGCCGTAACTGGACCGTTACCATTTTACAAACGTTGTCACTGGTTGTCAAATGAACGTTTGCCACCGCAGCCACTTTTTGTGAAACGTTTGTGTGAAAATATAATTATTGTGTTAGTTTACGACGATGTTTCACGCCATCAACCTTCTAAAAGGTCCCACTAGTTGGATTTAGTGAAATCGCAGGCCCGAACGAGGCAACAAAATTTACGGAACAGATTGAGGAGTAGCGCTTCCTGGTCGGCAGTTTATAAAACGATACAGACTTTCAAAGCAGATGAAATAGAAGCCTGAGCTCATAGAAAAGTTGGCTCCTCATATTCCACCCACCCTTCGTTCTGATACTCTGGATGTTACAACTAAGGTGTGTATATTTAATGTATCAACTTGGTAGCTATCACTTAGGTATGTACACCGCCGAGGGCTACTTAATCAATGTTTTATTACTATACCTTTAGGTAGTTTTAGTTTGAACCACAATTTCAGACTTCCACCTTAATTAAATATTGCATATTTTTTCAGGTTTTAGTTGCTCTTGCATTCTACTGCTGCTGGGTTTTTTCAGACCATAGTTAGAGATTGGCAAACATTGCTTATCGTAGGACAGTGTTTCCGAAGCAGACTTGAAAGTGACGACGGTTTCAAGCAAGCAACATTGCAAACAGCAACAACCTAACCTAACCAACAGTTTATGAGCGCAGAATGACCGAAGACGCTAGTGGTAACAGCTCTCAAGGCTGGAGCCATCAATGAGCTTGAATAAGACGCACGCGCCAGTAGGCACTGATAAATCACCGTTAGGAAAATAGACCTATATTGGGTTGAACATAAACATTTTTGTGGATACTACACATAAACTTTTTGTCTTCTACACAAATGTTTTTGTTCAACCTAATAATACAATTATGGCTTTAAGCTATACTCTGTAAGTGTTACTACAGAAATAAATACTTATTTTTATATTTTTGGAAATGATGATGTAATAAAAGTTCATTAAAATGTATAAGTATGTTTCTTTCAAATCAATTAGGATTTAAAAATTACTACCTACTTTTAATGTCTTCTAGGTAAAAAGAGTCATTAGTCTAGTGATCTTTAACGCTAGAGATCTCGGGTTCAATTCCCAATAACACTGCTTGACCTGGGAATCGAACCCTTGATTTTCCTATGAAATGCTCTGTAGCAGCTCGGAGTTACGACATGTGCCCGATTAATGGCAATAGGCTCGCTCCCATAGGACCTAACATACCGGCAAACTCTGTGCATTAGTGCACCAGCTCTTTCTAACCCTTTATGTACCTTCTAGTCAAGTTGTTACAATTTTAGGTGTCAAGATAAGACAAAGGCAAACATTACAGAAAAACATTTATTTGTAGGTAGGTAAATGTATTTTTACATCTTATTCTCATTCTTCATTTTCTCTACTTCTTCTTTCACTGGGACAATCTATCAAATTAATAATTGTTTCTAATTAATTATTGTTTCCCACTCCTTCAGCAGGCTGTCCGTAAAACTGAAAAAAGACAAAAGGGCGAGATTTGATGTCTTGTGGTCAAACGGATTGTTTTTAACGACATGGACAAATACATTGTTTCTAATTCATAACAATAAGTACATAATATAAAATGTAAAGTAACTCCTAATTGTATAACTGACATTTTCTGTCAAGAATCTGGCAAAAAAATTAGGTACCTAGATTGCATCTTGATGAGGAAGATTTTTAGGGTACGAGTGAGACCACAAAAACAGCTAGTTTCATATGAGTTATTTTCCTTTTGCAATACCTACGATACTTACTTCCTACTATACCTACTAGAATAAACGAATGATTGTTGAACTTTACAAAGGAAAAAACCTTCTTTACCTGCTTATCCACCTTTAGAGGTATCTTTGACCACTCCTTGGCATTTCTTGCAGGTCCTTCTACATTTATGATATCGACGCATTTTCACTATAAGCTTGCGGACAGAGCACGATGCCCTTTTAATCTCACTCTTCTTAGCGCAAAGTCAAGGTGAAAATCCAGGAATTCAACGAGGAGCTCCAGTTTCCGAAGTGTTGATATTCTGCGTTTCATTTACATCAAATTTTACCGCAGGAAAAGTAGGGTTTATTTAAGAAACTAGTATTTTTTTAAATAACACTTATTATATCAGTTATTAACTGAATTTTAGCAATTTAATTATTAAAACTTTATTTATAAAAATTGTTGTTGTTGTGACAATCAATGACAAACAAATCAAAAACCGTCAAATAATACATGCAGCCAGTTATAAGTAGAGCGATAAAAGAAGTTCCAATTCTAAGTCGAGAAATCGATTGTGTTTTATATGAAAATTTATATGGCAAATTAGCTTCTCTAGTCAAATTAACATGGCAACATTCAAACGGTTCACATTTGGTTACGTTGCAGTTATGGTCCAACTTTGGTTGACGTTTGAAAGTTTGCGCGATACCGATTTCCGTTCAGCTGGATCGTAACTTTTTGACAACCAAAACCAAATCTGATGCGAACCATTTCCAAACCTCAACCGTTGCAAATAGCGCGATCGCCCCCCAGGGTTATTAGGGCACCCGAATTTTTGTTTGTAAATAATATTGATGTATTATGTACCTGTTTATTATCACCACCTTTCATGTTTATGCCGCACGTAACATCATCATTTTTAAATACATAATGCATAAATACCATCACTTTTGAATTCCCTAAAGGGTTTGGTAGAGTTGTATTACAATGTACACACAGTATCAATCACATTGTGCTCGACTTGGGAATCAAACCCAGAACCTTTCACTCAGACGACTCACGATAATGACCACTGACTATACAAATGAGGTTTTATACATTAATTTGTTAAATATCGAAAACAAGACATTACAAACATTTATATTGATTTTTCATTCTACTCGGTCATTACCTTGAAGTTGTCATGCTGTATATATAATTTCAGTATAGGTAGGTAGGTAACTATGTAGGTACATATGTATACTGGATAATAGGCAATTACGATACACACATTACCGCTGTATTGTAGGTTGCAATGGATAAACGTCTTCTTCTATACTTAAGCCTAATTTTTATATTTTTTATTATAAATTTGAGTGCGTTTGGCAGCAGCTCACCTGCTGGTAAGTGACCATACTGCCGAGGATGGAGCACGCAAACTCAAATAATGTCTGTTCACACTCGCCTTGAAGGTTCCCAAATTATATGAATCGGGAAACACAGTAGCCGGCAAAGAATTCCACTCCCTAGCCGTTCGCATGATAAAAGATGAAGCAAAACGCTTCGTGCGTATAAGTGGAATATCAACGACAAAGGGGTGGAATCCCTCCCTGCGTTACATTGACTATCAACTGACAATACTAATAATATAACTATTATCTCGGTAGGCAAAATGGCTACTGTCTGAATTTCCATCCAGGTTATTTTAAAGCTGACTGACTGCCTCGTTGGTCTATGGGTCCCCAATTGCGACTGTTACTGTAGAGGTCCTGGGTTCGAATCCCGGGTTGGGCAAAGTGTCGTTGGGTTTTCTGTGTAACTCTGGATTTGTGCCCGGTTCGTGAGAATAGGCTCGCCCCCCACTCACTATCAAATACATGGGATCTAAACGTACCGGTAAAACGTGAGTGTAAATTAGTACACCTCTGCTTAACACTTTGGGGTATACAGACGTGATGGTATGTTATATGTTATGTTTATTTAAAAAAGGAAAACCGGCTTCATTCCACCAATTGCGGTTGTCTTTTTGTCATTGAGGATATCTATTGTGTTACAGAATAGTGACCTTCATGTTCTGTACTAGGTACCAAAGGGTACATGGAAATTTTAGTCAAATTTTTCTGGGACTCTTTGGAAGGGTTCTCAAATTATTTAAAAAATGGCTTTCATTCATTAGTAGGTACTTACTTCATTTATTTTACACTTTATTGTATACAATTAATTCCTTACTAATATTATAAATGCGAAAGTAACTCTGTCTATCTGTCTATCTGTCGTGCTTTCACGCCAAAACTACTGAACCGATTTAAACGGAATTTGGTGCAAAGATAGTCTAGAGCCTGAGAAGGAACATGGGCTTTTTAGTGCGTTAACAGGGCTGTAAGGGTTTGAATTAGGGGATGAAAGTTATAAGAAACATCGAGACCACGCGGGCGAAGCCGCTGGCGGAAAGCTAGTACAAGATAAATAAGTTGCTAAATGTATGTAACTATGTAATGGACATTAAGGCCTTATCGCATAAATCGATTTCTTCCAAGCAAGTGGCAACCAAAGCTCTTCTTTCTTCAAACTTTACTTCATAAGTAACTAATTCCCTAATAAATAAATATGTTACCATAAACAACTCTCCCGCAGAAATATCTACCATATGCTGGCAAAAACCAAATTGATCATACTGAAAGAAATATGGTTGTTATTCCCGCGACGTTTATATTCGCAATGTGACCGCTATGGTGGATCATTGTGCGGTCATTGGCCTACGATCACATGTTTACAGACCGGCTCAGATGGACGCGGAGTCTGCGACATTAATCTCTCATGTCATGTCACAAAATTGCAGACAATTTGACATTCGAATCGATAAACGAATAGAAAGAAAATGTATGGAAATGACACAAGCTTTCGACAAATCGGGCTGTCACTAATGTCATTTCCATTCCATTTTCTTTCTATTCGTTTGTAGATTCTAACGTCAAATTGCCTTGTCTAGACTCTATTTTATAAACTACCTTGGGGGCTAGACAAGTTGCATTTTCACATTCGAACCGACAAACAAAATGTATGGAAATGACACAAGCTTTCGACAAACCGGGCTGTCACTAATGTCATTTCCATACGTTTTCTTTCTATTCGTTTGTAGATTCTAACGTCAAATTGCCTTGTCTAGACTCTATTTTATAAACTACCTTGGGGGCTAGACAAGTTGCATTTTCACATTCGAACCGACAAACAAAATGTATGGAAATGACACAAGCTTTCGACAAACCGGGCTGTCACTAATGTAATATTCATACATTTTGTTTGTCGGTTCGAATGTCAAAATGCAACTTGTCTAGCCCCCCTTGTTAGCCTAGTGGTCGTAAGCGCGACTGGCAAGGTCCTGGGTTCGATTCCCAGTCGAGCAGTGTTATTGGGTTTTTCTACGAATATATCTGATTCTGTAAAAAAAAAATTAGGCACAAATACATCAATCGCACAGTGATAATACTTATTATTTTCAGTTTTGTGATTTGGCAAAATATTTTTCCTTTTGTCGACATAGTAACATAATATTGTTTGCAACAAATAACATCCTCCTATTAATATATTATTATATAATTGTGTAGTTATCCTTATACTTATAAAACATATAATATATAATAATATACAAAATGATAAATATATTGGTATTGAATAAAACTAACGTTTTGTTTGGTTTTTACTTTTTTATGTCTATTATTAGAGTGAGAAACCCTTTCATATTTGTAGTCCAAAACAAAGGGATCGCGAGATTATCTTGCTACTTGATTGAATACGTACCATACCTACCTACCGTGCGGTACCTACGGGTAGTTTCATACATACCACAGCCACATCACATCGCAGTGTGGTCCAGAAGTCTCACTCTTACTAAGGGAAGATGAACGAAAGTCCTTTTCCGAGCAGTGGAAGTCATTAGGCACTAGGCACTCAAAGTGATGTACTCGTAGATGAAGGTAGTGAGTTTTGTAGTCTGACATACCGAGTCCTCTAGTACCGAAATAGCAGACGATCATTGAGGAATTACCCCAAACATTTCTTCCCCAGACTTACCCAGACTGCAAGCGCGACTAATACGTTAGAGGTCCTAGGTTCGATTCCAGGGTCGAACAAAGATAATGTTGTTGGATTATTCTATGAAATTGCCAGTCGCAACACAGAGTCTGGATTCGTGCCTGGTTGATGGTAATAGGTTCGACCCCTAACCTACACATACCAGCGAACTGTAGGTGAACAATTGTACATTAGTACACATCTGCCTAATCCTTCGGGGAATACAGGCGTGATGGTATGTAACTGTATGTATATGTAGGTAACTCTCCCGCGGATTATCATCGCCTGTAGACATGGACTGTGTCACTGACCTACTACATATGACATAAAGTCTTTATCAAGTTTTATTTGTTTAATTTTTCAGTCCAGTTGTTGTTATAACAAAAATCATTAATCATTATCAACAACTGTCTGTTTTGTGAACTTTGTTATTGTAGAAGGTTACAATAATACGATATAAATTGATAACAAAAGCATTGATTTGGCACAGCATTCAAGCAACATCACTCCGTTATCTATTCCAAAGTAAGCAGAGGTACATATACTGATGTATACCCACAGCCTGCATTTTTAGGTCCTAATACAATAGGGGCCAAGCTTCAACACAAATACAATATCACTTTGTTTGACTTAGAAAATAATTAAGCCCCAGGATTTAATATCCAGTGACCAGGAAAGGACCCGCACATTAGTGCGGGCCGCACCGCACCGCATCGCATAGCAAAAATCTTTCTATATCACTTTCGTACATGTTATATGTAAGAACGCATAATATCGCCGTAAAAAAACGTCTAGCAAGCGATTCGCCAGTGCATTGCTCAGCGGCCTGTCGCGGCCCGCCTGTTATGTGCGATAGGTTATATAAAATATACGAAAGTGATGTAGGAAGGTTTCTGTTATGCGATGCTGTGCGGTGCATCCCGCACTACTGTGCGCGAGCCTTACGGCGGCGAAAAAAAAACATATTATTAACTTTTTCACTGTTTCAGTAACCATGAGCAAGGTGGCAACAGTTGAGGCTATGCGGTTCATGACGGACTGTTTGAAGGCCGTCGGCACCGCCAGCAAGCCTGCAGAGCAGCAGGCTGAGCTGCTTATACAGGCTGACAGGTTCGGCCATCCTAGTCATGGACTTAATAGGTTAGGTGAGTACACTACAGATAATAACACAACTAGTACCAGTTATACCTGTCCAAAAGTATGTAGCAAAGAAATAAAGAAACATAGATAGAAAGAAAGAAGGAAGGATGAAAAGAATGAAAGAAAAATACTGGTTTTATTTATAAACTTCCGATCTCGCGAGATCCGTTTCTCGTGCGATGCTGGCCGTTCTGTTTTTCGATTTCGTCCCACATGATATATTTATTTGGAAGAATCATTTATATCATTGGAATTGTATCATCTCTCGATAGTCTTGATAATATCACCATCACCTATACCAGTAAACCTGGGAATGGCGTACAAATATGTCTTTCTTCCATTCGTCTCTATCAGCCGCCATCTCCTCATTCACCTCCTTTGCAGCCATATCCACAATTCATCCATTTTTTCTTTTGGTCTCCTTCTTCCCTTACATCCATCTACATTCATGCTCGAAATCTTTCTAGTAAACTGCCCCTCAACCATGAGGTATATCGAATGACTTTCGATAGATTTTTTACGCATCGAAACACTGTAATCTCATCGCAGATTTTAGTTCCTTACGTAACCGCTAGAGGCGCTGCGAGGGTTTTCCAGGGTCCAGGGTCGCTAGTGAGTCTACTGAGAAAAACTCATGGTCAAGGTACTGATCTTCACTTCTACGCATTCCATGTCGACCACTTTTGTGATAATCGATTTAAATTTTCCAGAAATGTACGTCAACGACATCATAAGCGGTGCGTGCAAGCCAAACAACGAGCCGACTGTCCTGAAGGAAACCCAGTCGACAGCGTGGGTTGACGCTAACAACGCGCTGGGAGCTACTGCCAGCCACTTCGCTATGGACATAGCCATCAAGAAGGCCAAGGAGACAGGAGTGGGATGGGTCTCTGTTAAAGGTACGGCTACTTTTAATCGTGATGATCTTGTTTTTCCCAATCCCATGGGAGTATAATGCTCACCTTAGCTCACCTACAGGTATATCAGCTGTTGATTCGTATAGGTGGTTGTATCATTATCAATTTTAGACATTTTCTTTCCCTGTTTTAGCATGTTTAACGTTGAAACTGTGCATTGTTTGTCAGTCAGTCAGTATTCCATTTTTATTTAGTAGATCATTAGAGATCCTCATTGTGGTGACTTCAACCTGTATTGGATGATTTTGGCAGGCTAAAACGTTTCATTTGCACAATTTTCTTCCTGAAAATATTAGTATAATAACACTGTATAATTGCATGTCTGACGATCTGCACTAAATGTTTCAGGTTCCAATCACAACGGCATGGCGGGTTTTTGGTCCCAGAAAGCAGCACACAAAGGTCTGATCGGCATGGCTTTTACCAACACCTCGCCTCTACTTGCCCCTACTAGAAGTAAACAGGTCAGTTACAGAAAGTAGGGAATTTTTTAAATGACCAAAAAGAAGGGCTATAACCATTTATCTGTAAACTATTTGCATATGTGCCTCTTTGCGTGGTAACATAGCTCTATGGATGGCCATTAATTCTGAGTTGGGTAAATAAGTATCTCAATGTTCAGTTTTTTTTATCGATTTGACTGTTTCATTTTTATTTTAGAGGAGGATAGCACAACATTGAGAATTGGTTAACACTATGCTCGTCTCGTGTTTAGGAATAGCAGCAATGATGCACAGATAAATCCAAGCGCGGAAAACAATTTTTTATCAAAAATACATATCCATGTTGTAGGCCCGACTTGGCTGGGACACAGTCGTGCACCGAGGTATTTTAGTAGTCTCCTCTCCGTATCATAAATTACGTTAAACACAAGTATCTTCTTCCATTTCAGTCGGCACTTGGCACTAATCCTCTGTCAGTAGTGGCACCGGCTTCGCAGAACGAATCCTTCTACCTTGACATGGCTACCACTGCTGTTGCTGTTGGAAAGGTAAATACTATGAAAATCATTGGTGTTTGACGCATTTATAGGCTCAAATGAGGTATAGCCTTGAAGCTCGAGCTCGTATCTTAGCTAAGTACATAGATAGAAGAAATTTAAAAAATCAGTTTCTGTACCTCAAGTATGAGTTCTATCGAATGGCTTTCGATAGGTTTTTTACGCATCGAAACGCTGTAATCTCATAGCAGATTTTAGTTCCTTGCGTAACCGCTAGAGGCGCTGTGAGGGTTTTCCATACAAATATTTTACGGCGTCGCTAGCGAGTCTAGTGAGAAAAACTCATGGTCAACGTACTGGAAACAGTATCAGAGAAGTTTAGTAGGAATAATCAGTGAGCTTCATCGAATAAGAAACTTAAAAAATATCTTTCCGTAATGCAAAAAAAAATATGTTGTATTCTACAGTAATACATATGTTTCCAGGCTACATTATTATAGCAAGACAATTAACTAGTATGTGTTTTAGATTGAGATGCAGCGTCGGAAAGGAGAGCCGCTACCGAGCGGCTGGGCGCAAGGACCAGATGGAAAGGAAACCACCGACGCTGAACTGGTAAGTCCTGACCTGACAGACTAATTAATATAAAATACAATTCAATACTATGGTGATCAAATCATACATTCCTACAAAGTTCTCTAATACTTTAAAGGGCCTGTTTCACCACTCTCTGATAAGTTCCCGTTAAATTACTTGGCAGATAATTTCATACAAAATTTGTACCACTTTTTAATTTATCTGGCAGTTACCGGCTATCCATAGTTGGTGATACAGTCCCTAAATGTCATAAACACACATGTATATAATGTAGGTTAACTTTATTCATAATCTTATTCGGGCATCAATTTTTAAGGGATTCAAAACCGGATGCTTGATGCCTCTGGGAGGGGGTGAGACGACATCAGGATACAAAGGGTATGGGCTGGCCGCTATGGTGGAGCTGTTCTGTGGAGTGCTAGCAGGTTGGTTTTCAAATATTCTTATTAAGATATTTTATTTCATTACATAAATTTTGGATATTTATCACCTACGGGGCCGACCGGCACTACTAAGAATGATTGTACCGATTCACTGAACGGTATTTTTTTTGTGAATTTCCTTTCCAACTACTATCCAACTATTAGTGATCACCCACTACACTCATATCAGTAAAATCACTATCAACTTGCTGGCAGACTCGTTGAAAAGGTTAGCTTTCAACGAGTCTCACATTGTTTAGCTATTAGCTACTTATGAAAACAGTACCGTAACTAGAGCGCCGCCAGCGGTGCCCAGGCACACGGCGCAGAAATGGCCAGGCTGGACTTGAAGGTAACCAGGTTTTTAAAAGGCAAACTTTTAGGAACTCGTCTCCAGCATATTAATAGCCTTGTTATGTTGCACTGTTCTCCTTACTTATACATAATATTTGCCCAGGTGCCAACTACGGCCATCACGTGCGGTCGTGGTCACACAGTGGTGACGGCGGGCCGGCCAACTTAGGCCACTGCTTCGTTGCCGTCGACCCCGAGTGCTTCGCCCCTGGCTTTGGAGACCGTCTAGCCGACTGCATACAGCATTGGAGGCAGCTGGAGCCGGTGTGTAACTTTTTAATTCTTGATATAAAACTGGACCTTGTTGACATTATATAAACTGCGCTAAGGATTTCTCTATTTTAGCTTACTGCTTATTTATATATATATATATATATATTTATAAAAGGGAACATAATTATGGTCATACTTAATTGCGATTGACTTTACGCAGCGATTCCAGTTGCGTCGCTAATGCTCATTTCAAGTATTATAATGTAGTCTTTGCTTATTTCATTCGTATATTCGGTAATGACCTTTTATTAAAACCTAAACTGAGATGCTAGACTGTCAAAGCTCACTTGCTCCATTTTTTAAAATAAACTGAAATTAAAATTCGAACAAATGTGTGACGAACGACGCGATGGCGCAGGGAATCCATTTGATTCATTATTATTTTCTATCCATTTTTTCCAGACTGATCCCAACCTACCAGTGCTGGCTCCTGGTGACAAAGAGAAGAAATCAGCAGCTGACACTGACGCTAGAGGCACAGTGCCATACGTCAAACAGCAGATTGAGTCCAGCGCAGCTTTGGCCAAGAGGCTCAATGTGAAACCCATGGAAGTAATGGACGAGTAGTGGAACATGTTGTGATTTAGGATCCGTTTCACAGCTTACTGATAAGTTTCCGTTAAATTACTTGTCGGATAATTTCGTAAAAAAAATTGTTTCATTTTTGAACTCATCCTGCGGTTAGCGGCTATCCAAAGGTGGTGAAACAGGGGCGGGCTCAACTTAGATTTGTTGAAATTGACATGCCATATTGTAGTTTTAAATATGTTTAAGAAAAAAGTTAAGTAGATAAGTTAAAATTTATACGCCAACTGTGTGCTGAAGCAAAATTTTGTGGACATTTTTGAAGTAAGTAGGTTGGTACAGTTTCTCAATTTTCAATCATTAAAAAAAAACATTGAATTCTGATAACTATAAAAAAGTAACTTATTCTATATTTGAAAGATTTACGATGTACAACTTTTTAATTACCTATTTTATTTGACCAATAAACGAAGTTTGAAAATGGAACTTTTAAAGATAGTGAATTGTTTTCTTCTATCCTGGTGTTTGATACGTTGATTACTGTTAATTATGTTTTTTTTTAAAATAATGTAATGTAGTAATTCGGGACCAAAACAGCTGTGATAAGACATAACTAACTGAACTGCAGGTGCCTTAAAAAATATGGTGTGAATTACGTAGGTGCAATAATTTATATTTGTAAAAAATAAATGGCTTACAAAGTACTGAAACCTCTGTGTATTATTGTGAAGATGCTAATACAAACTGGAAGTTTACTTATGTGATGTGGACTTGACAATAAACTCTATTACCCCTTGATATTAGTTGTTAGTGATCGTCAAACTCATCTATTATGATATTGTTTTCCCACCAAAATTACTTCCCAGTATCTATGGATCACGCACGACCCATAGGTACTTTTGGAAAGCTGTCGTGTACACGCAAGCACATACTGTACAAGTATATACTGAGATTTCTATTGCATACCATTCATTTATATTTTACTGCATTACCTCAAGTATTTTTTTTTTCATCATAACCATCTACAGTCGGGCTTCGTCCACTGCTTGCTTTGTGCCATCCATTATCCTTTTGCGCCTGCTAATTGTTCCTTGAGAGGACCTAAGCCATAACATTGTTGATGTTCATCCAGACATTTTCATAAAACAGGATCTACTGAGTAGGAAATAAGATTCTCGAAAGTAAAAAGGTAGCCTATGAATAGCGTGATTGAATTCGCGACAGGTTTTAATTGGACCCCTTCATCGAAGGGACCTTGCCCCACATCCTTCTCAGGGTCGTCCAGCATCCGCCTCAGAAGGCCAAGGTAACAAACAATAACCCAGTAGGTAACCTATTTTTGTAAAAATCTTAATAATCGGTACCTACTTATTTTTTAACTGTTGTATGTGAGCACAATTAGTCGGAATGGTTAATGATCAATATTAACCTGATTGTTTTCAGATATTATGGACCCGACAACAATTATAAAAGGCCTGCCTATTAGTAACACTGCTTATATTGTTAAGGCGACGACGTACGTATTATCTAGGTATACCTAATTTTCAACTGTTCTTATGATTGCTATGGGTCTCATAACAGACTAACATTAAGTGGAATACACTGATACACATAATAGTGCGGGTTCCACTAACCACAAACGAGGTGGAGGATGGATGGCATTTCCTTTTCGGGCTGTAGTTCCTACAATGTGCAAAGCGCAAGCACTTCTTTGACTTAGTAGAAGTACAGGCTCCACAGGCAGATTAATCAAAACTAAATTCCTAAATAAATCGTAAAGCTAATAACTCCCCTTCGGCAGTCGGGTAATAAATTATTAAATAAATCGTAAAGCTAAAAAGATTAGCGCAAGATCAATAATAGCAGAATTAACACGATGAAATATTTTAAGGTTTCTATCAGTTCCGTCACTAACCTATTAATTATAGTGACATTTTAAACTTAAGTTAGCTTAGCTGAACTGGGAGTTTTATTGGTGTAACATGCCAGCTTATTCTGGTTATCTCATCAAAGTCTGATAAATGAGAACGAGAGCATCCCCTTAAGCACGTACCTAAGTAGTTGGAATGAAACCAGTGTGCATTGGCGTTCGCCTTGATGCCGCACCACCAGACTGACTAGATTCCGTACTTTAAATGCAACTGGTTGCAACCATAGAGCAAGAACACGATACACGGGTAAATATTTTGGAAGATATAGAAAAACTGCTCAATTCTGAGGTGTTCCGTGCCCAACAGTGGGATGTTCTTTCAATCTGGTGAGTATAAAATCCGCGTGCATATTTGGTTATAGTAGGTAGGCAGAAAAAGTACCTACTTATACATAATTGTATGAAGTATAGATTCGGCTAGTTATTTAATTCAGGCAATTGTTATAGTTCATTATATTGACTGCGATATACAATTTATTAGAGAACATGATAATTAAGATAGTCACGAATTTAAGGAAAGGTATGTCCCAATAAATGATCCTATTTTTCTATCATAAAGATCATAGGGATTTTCATCAAATCAAATGTCAAAAATGACAGATGACATTTCGCTTTACTGCGATACAGATTTTAAATAAGGTGTCGGATCACCTTGACATTGGCAAAATCATCGAATGTTCGTCGATGAAGCCATAACCCTAAAAAAAGAAAAAAAAGGTGTCGGATCTGTTTTTATTCTCTGCACCATATTACTTCGTTTATCGAATAACAATTACGCTAGTTACTTGTTCGTGGCAATGGAGTAGCTCTTTTGTCGCTCAGATAATTTACGTTTGCTATTTCAATCTAAAATAGCAAATATTTTATTAATTACCTTTGTATTTTTATAAAAAATCATGAACGGTTCAGTTGCTTACATTAGTTTACTTGTTAAAGATAAAGATAATGAATTGCTTCCATTTCGTGCATGTACAAAAGAAAACCTTGAAGTTTTGAGGATTCAAACGAAATTTTATTCAAACATCTTTTTCGTAGCATTGTCCAAAAATTAACAATAGTCAGTAACAAAGTTTTATATCTGGTTTTGAAGTCGGAATATTTACGCAGACATAAAAGCCAGTTGCTACCTAGCACGTGTAGGTGTACAAAATTTACATGTGTTTTTATGGAATTTAATAGATCAAATCAAAATAGCTATGACAAAATTTATGATAATTTTTGCGAAATTATAAGCATTTTTAGTCGTAGTAGGTATGTATTTTAATTCGGCGAGGCAACCAAACGATCATAACCAAAATTATCTACTAAAAAAAGGTTGATTTTTTTCGCTTTACAGTAATTTTTATCGTCAGTTTTATTTTTTATGTAAAACTGTTTAAGTAACAAAAAGTTTGTGTAAAAATTTAATTTATTTATTGATTTAATGTTGTGATAATTTTACGTATTATAATTAAAAAAAAACACACACACACACATTCTTCACATAACATTGTAATACTTTTAGAGGTAGGTATTACCTACAAATCGATATTATTGTATAATTATGTTAAGCATTTCGCATTGTAGGTATTTATTTCGAACGTTATTGATTAAATCACCAAAAAAAATATTTCGAAATTCGTTTATGTTATCAAAATTTTAAAATGTCTTTTAAAATGTCACGTCTATAGTTCCATTTTTTCCTGTTTGTTTACTGAACGTTCTGCGCAATATTTCGGTGTTTTATTATCAATTATGTTTTGTTACAAATTTAAATGTTGATACCGTGATATAAATATGTTTATATAGCAGTGAAACTATATAAACAGATACCTATCCAAATGTTCAATGTCGTTGTCGACCAATTACTGAAATTACTCAAATAAAAAAAATTTATTATCATTACTAATACCTAGCATTTCCCGTGCGCAGAAGTATACCTGCCGCCCCGGACTGCTGCACCCACATTCTTCTTTATTTCTAGGTTCTATCTAGGTACTATGAGGTTCCGCAGTCGAGCTTATACGAGTACTGACTAGACTAAATGCATTTATGATTTTTTTCTGACAAACAAGTCTCGAAACTTCATTATCGTAAACTGGTTTAGTAGACATTACTATTATGCTATCAAACCAATTAGCTACCTACCTAACTTTGTTATTTTCATAAAATTTTGAAGGATCTTTTTGAATAAATCTATTTTTAAACAGTCTTTTTAGTGTTTTTGTAACTTCCATCAAAAATAATTAATTTAGTTGATTCTTTAAAGTTTAACAATAAAAAATAAGACAATTGTACTTCTTCTTAATTAAAAACAGAAGCTGATTTCCAGAAGTCCCTTGTTTTTCTCATACAACTTAAATAATAATTGTATAATTACAGATGTATTATTTTTAAAATTTAATTAAAGTCAAATTATTTTATGGCAGTTAGTAATTAGGATTCCTCTAACTAATTAAGCTGTATTTAAAATGGAGGAAGAGGAAACTTCCAGTAATTTTGTTTAGGTAATCTGGCACTTGGATTGTATATTAGATCATTGATTATCATCATAAATAATTATGTAACCAGTAACCTACGCTAAACTTATACACAAGTATTTTCTGGATTCTAATTGTAGAATCCAGCGAAACATAGGTACTCGCTCGCTCTATTGCTCGAGTTGATACCTAGTATCCCACGGTCAACAGTCGTGGTCGCGATCACTGAACTTTTTGTTACTACCTATTAAAAATAGCAAAGTTTCGTGTATTTTTCATGTAAAAAATGTATTTAATTCGAATGTTTGGACTGGATTCTTCTCATATATATTGTATATAGAAAGAAAGAATTTCTGGGCTTTATAGAACTCAGATTACTTACATCTAGGTAGGTATCTATATGTAAGTATCTACGCGCCATCCTAACATATAATCTGCATTAATAATAGAAAAACAAGTCTATGAACAGACAGACATTTAACGTCGGTAAGTTTGGAGCTGCAACTATTCCGTTGACCTTTAAAGCTCCATAGCTTTAAAGGTCAACGGAATAGTTGCATATACATATTAGTGAATACTTGTATAATATTAAAATAAAAATTTTGACGACGTCTGTGGTCTAGTGGTTCGAGTACCGGACTGCTGATCACGAGGTCGTGGGCTCGATTCCCACAGGACACAAACATTCATTGTGTCGAATTTAAGTGTTTGTGTTTGTCCGGGTGTTTCCTATGTATTATAAGTATGTATTTATAAAAAAAGTATATAAGTATTATATCCATTGTCTAGTACAATTAGCACTAGCTCTGCTTAGTTTGGGACTAGATGGTGCTGTGTAAAAATGTCCCAGGATATTTATTTATTATTATTAAAAAATTATAAAAGGAAACCGTCACTGACTGATCTATCATAAAACATAGCTAAAGCAAGTAATTTAAAGGGAACTTATAATTAAGCTGTGATTGTGTGAGTGAGCTTATAATTAAGATATTATGACTGTGCTCTTACGGCAAATAATTTCATACAAACGATGTTCCATTTTTAAATTTATCCGGCGGTTAGATGCTATCTAGAGGTTAGCGGCTATCCATAGGTTAGGAGAACAGGCTCTAAATCTTAAATCTAACTAGGTACATATATACATTATGATAATTTTATCGTTTAATTAGGGGGTTATAAAAACTGTTAAGTTCACGGTTAGATAAGTACGAATGCATATCTAAGGATAATTTGTACGAGTATCTTTTTGATGACAACAAAAAATCTAATCAGTTATTTTTTATAGTTATTATAATAAATAAATTAATCCAGAGATATAGATTTGAGAATTCCACGGGTGTGCGTCTGCGCACGACCGGAACAGATAGAGACCCGGTTGAGTACACACGCGCCAGTACTTTCACTGCTAATGTTTACATTGCGAATTTCGCACTAAAATACGTTTTGCTGTTTTGGAATTGGTTATTGGAATATAACGACCTCAGAGGTATTCGTTTTAAATCTCATTGTTAGGGCCTCTCTGGCGCACATCAAACGCGGAAACGTTTAACTTTTTTAGCTTTAGCATGGAAAATGCAAAAAAAATACAAAAAGATGGTTATTAAACTTTCTTTATTTAACTTTTCGTCCGAAAGAATTGATTATTATTACTTATTGTCTTCTCATAAAAAAATAGGCCATCTTGATCTTATATAATTATATTTTACATATATATATGTTTATAATAATTTGTACTATGGGTATTAGAGGTACTAGATAACTAAAATATTTTTTTTTTCAGATTAAAAGATTTAAATTTTTAATCTAAGTATGAAGATTTTTCCACGGTTATGTTTGTAATAATAATTTAAAGAATTAAAATATTTTGACTTTGACTTTATGATAATGTGTTGTATCGTGAAGTCATAACGAAGTAGGTACAAGTTATAGGTATGTTAAAAATGTAATACCTATTTTTATAAAGATACTTTATTTTTGAATTAACGTATGTAATTAAATCGTTTTTATTTCATCACCCATTGTTACACAATGCATTTTTAATTACACTTAATGAGACATAGGTAGGTACCTACATAGGTTTTGTTCTGTGACCTCCATACTTCGTTAAAAACTGGTAACTCATTATATACTTATTTTGTGTGAATTTATACGAACTTTCAATGGTATAATGAAGAAAGGCTTTTGTGTGCTGAAAGTAAACTTTCAGATGAAATCTAGCTGTCTAGCTCTTGAAACGATTGTAGGGATCAGTTTGTTATGAATTCTTTTTTTTTCATCAATAGTCATCACATCACTTAGGTACTTGACCAAGTCATCTTTAAAAAATATCGTTAGTTAAGTTAACTTAAATAAGAATCTTAAAAAAATAATTGTAGATAATAATAAATAAATAAATAGTCTGGGACATATTTACACAGCACCATCTAGTCCCAAACTAAGCAGAGCTTGTACTATGGGTACTAGACTATGGATATAATACTTATATACATTTTTTTTGTAAATACATACTTCTAATACATAAGCAACACCCAGACAAACACAAACACCTAAGTTTAGCACAATAAATGTTTGTGTCCTGTAGGAATCGAACCCACGACCTCGTGATCAGCAGTCCGGTACTCGAACTACTAGACCACAGACGTCGTCAAAGATTACACCTTCATGGAAGATTTGTCTTAGTATACTAATTTCTATGTTTGCGTAGTGACAGCAATATATATACAGCACTTATATACCATGTAAGACTACGGATAGATAAGGGTTATAAGTTCGTTTGGTGTTACAATGACAAAATATTTTTTAAGAAGTTTATTTAAATAAAACATATGTTTCTCAACCATTTCTAAAACGTGCTTACGTGACCGATGGCAGGAAGCTTAATGAGTCAGCTTTATAGTCTTAACATAATACCAAATGGTCATCATGTAGGTACTACCTGAGACATAGGTATCCAATGAAACAATGAAAATGTGAATGTGCGTATGCGCATAATGCAGGTGTTCGGAATATATTATGTTCTTAATCTCATGATCGCGATTTATCCATGTGAGTTTATGACTATTACAAACTAACGACTCCAAGATTGGCACTGATCAGTTTAATGAACTTAATACACACAAAAGATCATCATCAATTATTTATCATCATCATCATCTTCCTGCATTCGTCCCAATTTATTTAGGGTCGGCGCAGACTATCCTTTTCTTCCATTCATCCCTGCTAGACGTCACCTCCTTATTCAATCTGTTTTCCATCATATTAAAAGATATCATCAGTATTTTAAAATTTGGTGAGAAAAATGTAAGAAGTCACATTTTTGCCTGATAATAATACGGAAATAAGATAATTGGTACCTATTTTAATATAATTAAGTATTATACTTATTAATGACAAAAAATATAAAGGCATTATACAAAAGCATCTTCTTAATATGAGTACCTAATTAAGTATCTACGTAGATATAATATATAATTAAATTGACGTGATTAATATAAAAAATAGTATATTACTATTTTAAAGTACCTACCTTTTTTTAATATTATGAATATATTTTTTATGCTAATTATTTTTTTTATAAAAAAAATATTAAGTCTGTACGTATGATGGGTAATTAAATTACAATTAAAGTATCTACGTTCTACGTAGGTAATTCAAACAGGACAGATGGCAATTTAACCAACTTCCTTAATCACACCGGTCGACGCTGATACTTTATCTGTAGCAAATACATTTAAATATCACAGGTACACGTAGACAACTCGCATCGCTCTATTACAAACAAAATCGCTATATAGATACTTCTATGCAATGTTTGTAAGAAAATGTTCCCAATGTCTGTTTTATATCGTTTTTTATTAGATTTTTTTGATTACAGAAAATGGCGTTTTATTGTGATACATGGATACATACAGGTGTCAAATGGAATAAATAAGATTTTCTATTTTTTTGTTGAAATCTAACTGGAGTTTTTAATTCAAATATTTTCGCAATTTCTCATTATAAATAGCTGTTTTATAAAGCAACACAACAATACTTGCATTCAACATCTCATCCATAGAATGTACGTATTTAAAAAAAAATCAACGGTAAAAGTCGCGCACCGCTACTCAAAATTCAATTCAAATATCGAACAACTTTTTGAAAAATAGATTTGGCCTAATCGATTTGTAATTTTATATTTTGTGCGTTCATTGCTATTATTGTGGTAACCTGTTTACAGAATCCGTAAAATTATTAAATCTCCTTTGTGTGATTGTCAGGATTATTCTAGAATATTAACAGACAGACCGGAACATTATGCTGTCTGTCATAAACAAGTCTCGATATCGATCTCGGTTGCCAGTCTTACCATGTTCAACTAATAAACTAGTCGACAAAATCAACCTCAGTCAACCCATCTTGTCCGCTACAACGCTTTGCATATTCTAGTACTTTTAAGGAAATGAATAGGTATATTCTTTAATTCTATTTTTAAAATATTGGCCTTAACAAATCCAATTAACCAACGAGCTTATTTTAAAATATCGAGACTTGTTTATGACAGACAGCATAATGTTCCGGCATTATGCTGTCTGTCATAAACAAGTCTCGATTTTGTCTCGGTTGACTGAGGTTGATTTTGTCGACTAGTTTATTAGTTGAACATGGTAAGACTGGCAACCTATTCAAATTTTAATTGAATTGTGTGCCAACTGCTAGTCACCTCACCAGCGCCGTGCACCATCTGACTAGTTACATTTTTACTTCATCCACAATAACCCATTTTTCTGCACCAACGGGCCACCGTCTCACCTCAAAATGAGAAGTAACGTTAAATAAGAATTAAATAATAAATTGTGAATAATACATAATAATATACATTATATAATTAATTTATTACTATCCTGTCATAGATCAACTAGCAGGCAATAGATAGGTAATTTTTTTGAAAGACTGAATTTAAAAAAATGGTCATTTTGATTATAAAATAAAGCAGGATTTCTGCTTAGCTCATTGTTTTCCGCGACTTGGTTCTAATTAAATATTATTAACTTACACATTTGTTTAGAAGATCTGTCAGACTTGTGAGTCGTTTGTTAAGAATTTGGTCACGTTCCGATACTAACAGTACCTACCAAGATAAAGTTTAGCTTTCTCGTTTAATAGGGACATTATGGTTTGTAAACGGAATATAATTGGGTACCTAAAACATTGTGTACTTAAGTTCTTAGTTACTTACGTAGTTACCTACCTATACAAAATACCTAAGTACCTACCTATTTATTTAATCGTTACAAGTTACAATATCGAAGTAGGTTTCGGTTTCAGCTGTGGCATCAATATACTTACAGATGCCTACAACCTGTCTAATCGTCACGTTTAGCGCTTGTCTATCTATCTAAAAGGTAATTATTTCCGTAATACTTAGGCACAGGCAATGATTATTATGTCTTTGGGTACAGGTTATAAAACACAAGTACTTAGTAGTAACCTGGCGGCATGGCAAGCCTATAATTATGTTATGCATAAGACATAGTCGTTCCTATATAATTACAGTAAAAACTAGATAGATATACAAGCTATTTAATTTCAATATCAGAATTACTTTTACAACCATCATCATCATCATAATCATCAGGATCATCAACCTATTTTGTTTTTCGCGTAAATATTCCGTCTCCCCAAAAAAAAAAGACAGAATTATGTCGTACTCGTACCGACTATAACCTAACCTAAATTAAAAATTTAGAAAACCCCCGACACTTAATGTATTTCGCCATTTTGTGGTGGCAGCCATCTCGGATTTGAAATTTATCATAGTGTATAGTATTCTCCTAGTTAAGCTCTTTCATTTGATACCCATATTGAGGGAGTTGTGAAAAAATATATAATTCGCTATTTTTTGACGACGTCTGTGGTCTAGTGGTTCGAGTGCCGGACTGTTGATCACGAGGTCGTGGGTTCGATTCCCGCAGGACACAAACATTTTATGTGATGAACTTAAGTGTTTGTGTTTGTCTGGGTGTTTCTTATATATTATAAGTATGTATTTACAAAAAAAACGTATATAAGTATTATACCCATTGTCTACTACCCATAGTACAAGCTCTGCTTAGTTTGGGACTAGATGGTGCTGTGTAAAAATGTCCCAGGATATATATTTGAATATTTGAATTTGAATATATTTTGTGGCGGCGGCCATCTTGGACCGATTTTCATAAAAAACTCCCGACTAGTTCACCTTTCAAATAAAAAAAACCAAAATCAAAATCGGTTCATCCATTCGGGAGCTACTATGCCACACACACACACACACACACACACAAACAAACTTATAACACCCCGTCGTTTTTGCGTCGGGGGTTAAAAAACACACGGACGTCTCTAGCACACTGTGGAGGGGACTCCGGGATCTCTGGTGAACGCACCGGTGCCCCTTCTGTGCTTTGCCTTTGGCACGTCACAAAATTTAGGCTTACTATACTGCCCTCATCCCGATCCTCATCGCCTTATCCTAGCTATGTTGACGCCGGCTTAGTCTCACCGCACCAAATGCGGCTAAATATATTCTGTATTTTGCGCAAAGTGACTGCCTTTCGACCTCAGCAATCTAATTTCAAGGCAATACAGATATCCTAACGTGTAAGCTAGATTGTCAGGCTTGATCTCCAAAGCTCAGAGCCTCACAAATCCATAAAGAGTTTAACCTTGCAAATCGATTGATAAGCTCTGCTATTTTTATTATTTAATCTGACCTCAAAGTTACTGTAACACAAACTCGTCTTCAAGTTAACGATGGCAAAAACTATATTTCATCGACAAATATGAAAACGATAACTACAGGAACTCTTACACGGATATAAGTTAGATAATCGTTAGTAGGTAAGTGGATATTTACGTCATCACAAACACCCGAACTGGGGAAAGTGTGGTCGAGTTCATTGGCAGTGCGACGTAGCGAGCACCCATTTGTATGGTGTTTTATTACGTCATCTATCGAATTACGGCGAATTTTGTGCAAATTTGCTACTTATAACGTTACTAGCTTTTCGCCAGCGGCTTCGCCTGCGTGGTCTGTAGTATTTCAACTCCTTGCAGCCCTTTTTCGTATTAAAAAGTAGCCTACGTCCATTCTCAGGCTCTAGACCATCTGTGTAACATATTTAAAATCGGTTCAGTAGTTTTGGCGTGAAAGCGCGACAGACAGACAGACAGAGTTACTTTCGCATATATAATATTAGTAAGGATGTAGTTAGGTCAGTGAGGCTACTAATCCATGGCTAAAGGGAAAAAAGAGTTTGGTGAGAAAGAGATTAAGTACATACATTATAAATCTGATCTGAATCTGATTATAATCTGATCTGATGGCAGTCGCTTCGTGTAAAATACTGATGTTCAGCGTTCAACTGCAGCGAATGAATGATCGTCGGTCGTCGAAGTCTAATTTTCTATCGATAGAGGCTTTAAAGATCGAAAAACGATTATAGCCCCAAAATAGGCGATGAAGACTATGCAGGACCATAGTCTTCATTATAATGTAAAAACAAAGAAGCTTTCAAAAAAAAAAACTAATCAAAAAACGGAGTTTCGTTTCCACATCGGTAATCATCGTGGCTAATTAATGTGACTGATTGCTGTCAGTGTTCCTTTGTTTTTATTTTTTTAAGTATTTCACGTAATAAAACGATGCAAATAATAAAAAAGAAATGTCTATACCCTACCTACGGTTAACCTCCATCACTGGAAATGCAATTAGCTGCCAAGTCATTTATTATCGGAAACTTAGGAGGCGTTAAAACAAGCCCTAAAAATTAATCGTGTAACAAGTAAGAAACAACCATTAATCTCTCTATAGTTTTTATATTCTTAATAGCCTTAAGTAAGTTAAGTTTAAATAACTGTATTTTGTTACTGTTATTTTCTCAGAGTATGTAATCTTCAAGACGCGTTAGCAAATAAAGTCTCTAGGTAGTCTGTGCCTTGGAGGTTAGATACCCCAGTAGCAGTAGATTTTTGATAATATTAAATTGATTTATTTTGAATAAAAGATTAATAACATAATCTACCGCGATTACCGCTTTAATGGATAGCTTTTATATTTTATATACGGCAAAGATAGGTCCTTTGCCGTATGACTGGACTGGACTGAAAAGTGCTGAAAATAAGGCTCTGTGGCGTTCACCAAAAGAGGCCTACGTCCAGCAGTGGACAAATACGGGATGATCATGATGTTTTTTTAAATGGTTTAATTTAAATTTTCGAGAGCTGTTATCGTTCTTGCTGATATATGTCGAAATTACATAAATTAACGTAGGTAAGTATATTTTTGCGTACCTAAGTATTGTAAAGGAAAATTGATAAATAAGCTAGGCCGCCAGTAGTGGGTAATTTTATGAAACTCGCACCGTGCGGCTCATGCGGGCCAACAAGATAAAATATTGTTTGGGGTCAATGATCTGAACATTTAAAAATTATCTTTTTGTATTTTTTTTTTTAGCATTTTCCATGCTAAGATTACAAGTTATTTTTAATGAAGGAAAAAATCGGCTGGCGGGCAGGATTCGAACCTACGTCACCTTTAAGACGTAAATTAGAATGTGGAGGAAGATTTCGACTGGCGAGCGGGGATCGCGGTGGCTTAGTGGTCAGAGCGTCTGGTGTACCGAACCAGAAGACGCAGGTTCGAATCCTGCCCGCCAGCCGATTTTTTCCTTCATTAAAAATAATTTAAAAATTAATATGAGATTAAATTATTTGTATTTTTGTTTTAAATACAGTTGACGATCTTTAGACAGACGGTTAACTGATTTTAGAAGAAATAGGTAGTTTGAGTAACATTATATTTATCGGAGTTCAAAATCTTTAGTTAGTTTTTTTAGTTGCTCGCAAAACTTAAGTCGATTGTAATTTTTACCAATTTTGACAATTATTTCTACTGGAAATAATAAATATCCTGGGACATTTTTTACACAGCACCATCTAGTCCCAAACTAAGCAGAGCTTGTACTATGGGTACTAGACAATGGATATAATACTTATATACTTTTTTTTTGTAAATACATACTTATAATACATAGGAAACACCCAGACAAACACAAACACTTAAGCTCATCACAATCAATGTTTGTGTCCTGTGGGAATTGAACCCACGACCTCGTGATCAGCAGTCCGGTACTCGAACCGCTAGACCTCAGACGTCGTCAATGATAACTTAAAAACGATAAATAAAATACTTTTATAAAATGTTGACAATTGTTTACTAGCATATAGCTAAACAATTTTCAAAATTATCTTTTTAGGCATAATGTAGACATTTACAAGCATAATGTTTTGATTCTATAATAATAATAATAATAATAATAAGTTATTTATTTCTCCTCACAATGACAAACTTATTCTAGATTTCACTTTTTTTTTTTCTATTTTAGCAATGTGAGGAGCTGGTGTCTGAGTTAGGCGTAAAATACCTGTATTACAGATCACCAGGTCCCCACCCCACAGAAGAACAGAATTATTTACAAATAAAACAATCTAATGAATCTATTAAATACAATTATCCTATATTATATCGAGCATTGTTCTGGTACAAATTAATGATAACCGCAGTTATCAGGCAGTTAAAATAGCACCGTATAAATGAGTCTTGATAGATATCTATCTGTTAGTATTATTAGCAACGAACGACCGCCAGTATACAAGTTAATTATAGGGTAGGAAATTGCTAGGCAACGCTGAGACGCTGACGGGAGTCGATTGCATTGCGCAATGTGCAAGATATACCTATAATTATTGCTTGTCCATTTTAAGTAGATAAGTACCTAGCCTACCAATTAAATAATGGTCAAATGATTTTATATCTAAGACGTCCACTTGTATTTCAGATTCTAATGTGAAGACAGTCAAAATTTAAAAATAAAATGAATACCGACCATTAATTGCTTATATCATATATCGTATAAACCTAATCAATAATTAAATACAAGTATTAAAAAAATATCGATAAAGATAAAGATAAAGATAAAGATGGTTTTATTTGTTGAAACATGAGTACACATACATATTATTATGCATGCAAGATGTTACAAAAAAAGAAAATACAATAGACAGTCATGTTTAGCCTATATGGCGTACAAATTATTAAAGAGAACAGTTTTTTTTTATTTTTTTTTTTATTTTACAATACTAAATGGCCTTTGCCTTATTATTAAATTATACAATATAATTAGAACAGACATTATTATTTGCACCTTTATTTACCATTTAGCTATGCAATATTCTTAGTGTTACATATTATATAAATCAATTTCGTATACTTATATTATTACTTATGTGCATTTTATGAATTCTACTTTATTAGGTTCAATTATCAGTAGGTCAGTGTGTAATCATTTATTTAAATGTGTCATAGCAGTTAGTCATCAATGTTGTCATACAGAAAATCCTTAATATTATAGTAGGCTTTCTTTGCAAGTAAATTATTTAATTTGTTTTTTAACATATTACTATTAAGTTCTTTCCAGGGCTTAGGGATTTTATTATATATTTTTGGGGCCATACAAAATATGCTGTTATTCATTAGAGTAGTTTTAGACTTATGTAGGCGAAGTTTAGTGTTATCGCGTCTATTGCGTACGACCGTATCAGACATACTTGGAAATACCTTATGGTTGCATTTAACAAACATTGCAGTTTCCAAAATATAAAGAGATGGTAATGTCAAAATTTTATATTTTATGAAAAATGGTTTACAGCTATCCGTGACCTTTAGTTTGAACATAGTCCTTATGCATTGCTTCTGGGCTTTAAATACTAGTTCTTTATTCGTAGAGTTACCCCAAAAGATAATGCCGTATCTAAGATTTGAGGAAACTAAACCATGGTATGCTGTAAGAAGGGCGTCGATATTGAGCATGGGTACTAATTTGTATATTGCGTAAGAAGATTTACTTAATTTCTTTATTAGGGCTTCTGTGTGTTCTTTCCAATTGAGTTTTTTGTCAATAATTACACCAAGGAACTTCGCATTATCAACTTCATTAATTTTTTTATTGTTGTAGTGTGTACTTAGGTTAGACATAGTACATCCTCTTTGTGTAAAATGCATAATATTAGTTTTTTCCAAATTGATCTTTAAGTTATTGTTTTCTAACCATTGTATTATCGATATTAGAGAATTATTAATGTCATCATTATAGGTATATTTACTTTGACAGGGTATAGTTATGGTACTATCATCAGCAAATAGTGTCACGTGTTGGTTAATGCTTTTGGGTAGGTCATTGATATATATAATAAACAATAGAGGTCCCAAGACACTGCCTTGAGGCACACCGTATTTAACTACTCGACCTGATGATCGATAAATTTCTTCATGTTTTGTGTGTGCGTTTACTGAGGTTATTTCTGTATATTGTTTTCTATTCGTAATATATGATTCTATGAGACGCAAAACGTTGCCTCGGATGCCATAAGCTTCCAATTTTTTTATCAAAATATCATGACAGACGTAGTCGAACGCCTGCGTCATATCACAAAATATGGTGCTGACGGGAATGTTTTTATCTACATTTAATATTACTTTATACATGAAGTCATAAATAGCTATATTTATTGTTTTATTATTACGAAAGCCTTTTTGTTCTTGAGTTAGTATATTATTATTTTCAAGGTAAGTGTAAAGTTGTTTATATATTAAATATTTTAGATATAATACTTATAAGGGAGATAGGTCGGTAGTATTGCATTCGTTCCCTATCTTCTTTTTTAAACAGCGGTTTTACAATCGATATTTTCAGTGCTTCTGGAAAAATGCCCGTATCGATGCTTAGATTTAAAATATAACTTAAATGTGTACAGATTTCTCCAGCTACGGCTTTGATGACGGTTCTCAAACTCATTTTGTCAAAATGAGTTTGAGAACCGTCGGTTTAAATGATGATCAAGATTTAAAACAGCTTGAATAACTTTATCGTGTATCTACCTGTATAATGATTACGTTTACGCAATTATACAGAAGCATAAATCATATGGTAAGCGTTACGTTTGCAAGTAGGTACGGTACCTAAATTAAAAATTATGCGTGTTACACGTAATGTTGCAAGTTATCATATTATACATATATTTCAACAATATTATTTATGTAAATTATTTACAGAGTTGTTTTTCTGATAAGTGTTTTATTTTAGAAAAAAAAACCAGGTACACATTACCCCATATCGTGGTCGTGATGAATTGATTACCTATGGTAATCTCCGGGTCCTGGTTATAATAAATTAAAAAACATTTATGAGGCAGGCAGAGAGAGGTATGCTGCTTTATACGCACATAGGATGGGTGATAGAGGGTAAGGTCTATTGCCATTAGCCGGGTGCAAATCCAAACTCCAGCAATAACACTGATCGGCCTAGGAATCAAACCCGACCGACCCGAACTACCACTAGGATAATAAAGATGTGTATTTTAAAAATCATAAATACATATATTCATTGGAACACAACTCAGTTTGCAAAATATCTATTTGCGATATAGACTGTAGTATGTAGGTACTAAGTACTGCTAAGCTATTATTTCAGTATTTTTATACTAGGGACTATCAAAATGTGTCTCATTCATTTATAATGCCTACTTACCTCCAAAATTCCAAAATCTTCAATTGATAGGTTTTGATTCTAGTTCAAAAAAATGCGTTTTCCCCGTAGGTAATCTAAAACGGCTTAGAAAATGGAATGTAAGTAGTTATAACATTAGTAAGTATGCTATGTTAATTACAGTATAATAACATCTGCGTATATATTTTTTATTAGGTTCAGATATGCATTGTCTATGAGGTTTTTCAACCATTCATTAGTTCTTCGTTAAAATTCTTGAACATGGACCATTCCGTACAATTGGCATTACCTATTAAAAACACAATGGATTGATCTCTGGTTAAAATTAAAATGAAGCCGTATTAAATGTCACTATTTGTTTAGATAAGTATTTACATAAATATGTAAACTGATTATTTTATAGATTTAATATAATGATGGCAGAAATAATTCTTAGTGGCATTTTTGCTTTGGTTTTAATTCGAATGAGATTCATCAACACCGTCTTTCGACGTTATAAAATATTATTTAAATAATTTAAATAAAACCTATTTGAATAAATAAATCTACTAAAAACTATTTAGTCATAGACTAAATATTCGTGGTCTAAATTATTTTAAATGCCATTAATTTTTTATTTTTATTATTTTAATCTTCACAATTTAAGGTCCTCGCATTTAATTTTTTCACGGCAATTGGCCAGTTTCATAATTTACCAAGAAGCAAATAATTTTTTTTTTATTCTAAAAGAGTTTTGGGTTTTATTAATTTAAATAATTTGTTTTGGAATTTGTTGTGAAAAATATTCTAATACCGCAACGTCAATAAATGTCAAAGATGCAAATGTCTGCACTCAGGTCATTCACTCAAAAAAGATAATTTCTAAAACTATAAAATTTTCTTTTACGATGTGTGAAGTCTTAAGATGTTTGTACGTTTTATGTATTTTAGCGTTACTTTACAACTTTCTTCCGAAAGATCCTTTGTGTTTAAATCAATACGTTACTTTAAACGTTTACCATCGTTTCATAGGCTGCCTGTCCACTAAAGCGGAGTGACAAACCGGGGCGGAGAGTGGAGAATGAAGCATAACTAAACAGTGGTACAGTTCCGACGAAATGTCTTGTGCAGAACTTCAGAGATGCATAGTATCTCTGAAGTTGTGCACAAGACATTGCGCAGTGGTGAATAGTACGATAAAAAGACAGTTGGTGATTATTATCTTTACTAATTTCGATATTATTGCACAACATCACTTTTCTCAGTAAGTTTTACATATAGAATAGCAGTTTTTTCTTCCGTGTACAGTCACGAGCATAAATTTGTATAGGTACAGTTCTCGCCAAACATATTGTCCGGGTTAAAGTTGGCACTAGCTAACTTTAACCCGGCCGTAAAAATCGGAGCAAGAAAAATATTGGATTAAAATGATCTAAAACGACAGCATACGACTTGAGCTTTCGTTTTTATTTAATGAAATCTAATATTTTTCTTTCTCCGATTTTAACGGCCGGGACAATAAATTTGGCGAGAACTGTACCCACACTAAGCAAAATTCAAAAGCGATTTTCTCCTAACTTACTAAGTGTTTATATGTATAGTTTGCTCGGGACTGTACGGTAGACAGCAGGACATATTATAATAATGTAGTTTTTAGTCTGCTTCCATGTAAGGAACTTATAGAAGAGTAATGGTAGGCGAACTACTACGACTGATTCTAAAACTACTTTGATACTTTTCAATCACTCTTTTAGCTTGACATTGATTCGCATTAAGTATATACTTACCTATTTAAAATAATTTAGTGAACAGGCAGCCTTATGGACGCTTGGCCCCATGTTGTTGGTTTGAAAACTGTTTTCTCGAAACTCGTTTTTTAATAAAAACAAGAAATTCAGCCCAAAGGGTCGATCCTTCTTGTTATAAGTTGGTACTAATTTGCATTTCAATTTTGATATAATTAATTATATGAGACAATATCAGTTACTTTTATGTTGGTACACACCACAGGCTCTTATCGACGGAAAATTTGTTGCATTCCACTTGGGCTTTGATTGATGATGTATTTAATATAGGCATGCTTCAGATAAAGAAGAGGTTCAAATTCAATTTATATTTGATATAAAACTTCTCACATTTTGTAGGACATTTTTATCATAACTTAAACATATAAATTGGTACCTACTTTATACGTATTAATTAAATAAATATTTTTAATAAGCACTTGCCGAGTTTGGACCTGGGATCTAAACATGCGAACTGTAAGAATACATAAGTACTTACGCGTCTGCCTAATGCTTCGGGAATACAGGCGTAATCACAGTTTTTCTAATTACATACGGAATGCTAAAATCCGTTCTTGTGTAATAGAAATACAAATATGATTATGCAACTATTAGTTCATATTTAACATGAATGGCCATAAAATGCAATCAAAACTATTTATGTGCCAAATTTAGCATATTGCCCAAGTATCTAACAGTTAATAAAATATGAAAACATCAGCAAAAAAATCTGTTCGTCAATTTTATAGTCAAATCATGCATCATAATTGCTGTGTTACAAAATTGATTTACTGACAAAGCAACCTAATTATTTCCATTACGGGAATAATTAATAAGGATGAAATATAATAATATGAACGATTATTAATTAATAAAGCAATAAACGTCTTAATTCTGAGAATCATCGGTAGGTACAATGAAACTGTATAACTTTATGTAAGTATAGGAAAAAACGAAGTCTAAACAAATTATATCCGAGGGAAAATCCAAACATTTTTAGTAACAATTTGGGACCAGATTTTAAGTAGTTCGACACAAAAAATGGGCAATATCCAATTTAACATAACTCAATCTGATGCCACAAAAATAGTCATCGATCTATTCACCATCACTTTGATTATTATTGAATAATATATTTAAATGAAACGGATTGCGAGAGCTGACCGCCATTTCATTTTATCACAACCCTTCATCAATCTCAAGTTAAAAATAACTAACGCAATTTCATTTATAAATAATCTTTAACACGGGTGAAACAATATCTTGACTTTGTAAAACCTTGCTGTATTGAATACCTTTGCCCAAATAAAAAATATTTTAACTTTAGAATAATTACAAAGAATATTATTAGTAACTTGTGCGTACCTAGCTTTATTTTAATATTGTAAAGGTCACCCATTATACTTATTTTGTAGTTCACAACTTCGGTGGATGTAATGGAAGATTGTGTTCCAGTTTGAAGCTGATCAATGAGGTTTGGACTGAGGTGTCAGAGAGTGCCAGTGATACTACTGGTGTTACTGGTGTCTGTTGTACCCTCAAGCAGCCTGTATGATTGTTTTCATCAATTTCAATAAAAAAGCAGCTATTGCGTGAGGCAAAGTCCTTTTTACAAAATGTTGTTACCTTATTTTTAGCCATATATTAAATTTTTAAACCCAAATGTATTTTCGGATTTGGCCTTGGTGTATTTTGGACCGTGATAAGTATTACCAATTATATGTTGGCTTATCCGAATGGCTCGAGAGGACATTGACCCCAAATTCTTATGAAATCCGGATTGAATTTTCATTTTTTTTGGGAATACAACGTATCAGGTTTGATACAACTTTTTTTGTTGTTTTTCATATATCATAATTGTCAGAAGAATCCTTAATAATAATTTGAACATTATGTAGAACTGAATCCTGCAGGTACCAAGGAAATTATAATTTTTAGAGAGTATGTAACAATGATAAAAACACTGCCAAATTAAAACATAATTTTTTCGGCCAGAAATCAGGTTTTATATCAGTATGAGATAAAAATAACTATTCTCAATTCGGAACGCAGCACAAATTCCCCAACTAATTGCTTTTTAAATTTCATTATCAATGCAAAATCGATGACTTTTTCGGTTTAAAAATAAAATATCAAGTTTGCTATAACTATTTTGGTAAACAAACGCGGCCTCTTCTGTCGTCAACTTTCTAAAAAACGGAATACTTTGTTCACAACCAAGTGCTAAATGATGTTGACGTTTCGGCTTGTAGGTACACTCAGTGCAAAAATGTCAAGTGCGAATCTTACTTCCGAAGTTCCGACATAGATCTCTTTAACTTACAACTTATTCGTGATAAAGACGCAAATGGAGAATGAGTCAACTGAGCCATGGTTACTTTTTTTTGCACGACAGTTAAATATACCTACCGATTGATTTCATTTAACATTTGTTCTCTGTCCAAACAATCATTTCCTTTTAGATCTGACGAGTCTGCTCCGGCTGTTATGGTCCTGTCAATACAAAAGACCACTCTTTAACAGGCCGAGAATATTAAAACATTGACTGAATTATTTTGTACAGTAAGCAGTTGCATCGTATTGGGTCATTCTAGTATACCGAAACGATTTTTTCGGATGAGAGAGATTGCATATTACTTAAGTAGTTGTAGTCTCAGCCTTAGGGTCACAAAATCGGAAGATATTTTTTTTAAAGCGTAATTTAGCTAACCAAATACAGGACTTTAATTAAACCCGCTTCATTGTGCAAGTGAAAGTGTCAAATGCTAATTAAGATCACACATTGACCTGACACGCTTCTGATAAATTTTCTGTAAGTACCTTCTTATAAGTCGGTTTAATAAAATACACAATGTTATATACAATTCGGTAATAGCACATTCTAGCATATTTGTAATATGCAATATATTCAGGTAATTTATTTGTAATATCACACATCCAATAACTGGTTAAGCTGAGGTTATGTTCACCCAAAATCCGCCAGTATGTTTAGGTCCTATTAAATAGGGATCAAGTCTATTGCCATTAACTGGTCACAAATCCAAACACAAGAACTGACATTTTAATAAAAAATCGCAATATCATAGACTGGTCCACCTGGGTATCGAACCCAGGACCTCCAGCTCAGCAGTCGCAAGACGGACGAGGCAGTTTATAATTTTAATGTAGCTATAGGAGATAAAAATAAAAGCCCGTCTTCAGACGTATATTTTTAACTGCTCATAGGTAGATCATATTAAATTTTATCGCCTATCAAGTTTCATGGCACTTGTTAAACTAAATTGCCAAGTATATATGTCTGATTGTACGAGTATATATACCGTAGTATATAATCACAGGTACAGTTATATGAGCTCGTATTAAATTAATAAAGTAGATTCGTAACTACAAAAAAAAGCGGCGTCGATTATTAATTTGCTCTTACATGATGTACTTAAAATGTCAATTTTGATTTATGGCTTGGGTCCACACTGTGAGATTATTTACACAAATACACAAGTAATCATACGCAGAGGAGAATCTCGTCTTGTATCATCCCGCCTTTTATTCAAAGCTCCAGTTTTTTTGCAATATAAAGTATGATGTTAACAGCACAGCAAGGCTAAAAACACTCACTATCTATAAATTATAATAGGATTCACATTTGAACATTTCTAAAGATCTGATCTTCAGAATCATTGCTCAATGTTTTGCTGAATATCTGTTGCGAATGTTAACTATGAATTGATTACCTAGGAATCTCTCGGTGTGGTCTTTTTTGTGGTATTTTAATATGTACGTAGTGTATCGTCTGTGCTGACTGCTGTGGCTAAATAAATGTTACTTTATTCTTCTTTAGTTTCGCAGTTTTCTGGCCATCACTTGCTATGGCGCAGGGCGATCATAAGCCAGCATTAGGCTTACATAAATGTATTACAACTGTAATTTTAAGCAGTTCTTCCGACGTGTTGTATGTAATATGAGGCGTAAATCAATTTATCAAGGAAATATATCTAGAAAGCCGAACTCATTACTTTATAGCTCGTAACATTCACGGGCTAGACTAACCACAGAATAACTAATAAGACTCCGTACACAACGGCCACTCTATATCTGACGTTACTACCGCACTGCTTCCTGAATTTCGTCGTAGTGTTTGTTACCTCACAGACACACGACACACAGACACATCACAGACGGACATTTAAATAAATATCTAGTAGTGGTTTGAATTTTTATCCAATATTTGGTAAAAAATCGGATTAAATTTATTTTACTCATATAATAGTAGGTAGTAAACATTTCCGCTTTCCGGCAGCGGCTTCGCCCGTTTTTGCAAAAATTTTATCGATGCTCCCTTCCTATTAGTCGTAGCGTGATAGTATATAGCCTATAGCCTTCCCCGATAAATGGGCTAGATAACACTAAAAGAATTGTTAAAATTGGGTCAGTAGTTTCAGAGCCTATTCAATACACACAAACAATTAAATCTTTCCTCTTTATAATATTAGTATTAAGTATAGACATATTATACATATAGATTAATAATATATAATGTTGCTCGTATATTTGATTAGTTTCACCACCTCTGGATAACTGGTAACCACCGGACATATTAAAAAATGGAACAAGATTTATATTAAGTTTAAAGGTGGTGAAATTAACCTTAAATGTCATCCAATCTCTTTGGCTAAAGTGACTTTAGACAAAGAAATTGTACGACTGGCGTACGTTTTCGCCTTGTGTAGTTTTCGGTATCGGAAAGTTTGAATAAAGTGTCCGGTCTGTGCGAAAACCGAAACTATAGTCTCTGACGAAAATCACATAATCGTAGGGTTGTTCTCATTCGCAACCACCATGATAGCCGCCGACAATGTTCCTACACAATGCAATCTGTCGCAACCCACTAGACTAATTTATGTAAATACATGCGAGTTCCGTACCGGTGGTCACGGACAATGGGACTTCCTCATTTAAGTGTTTTCAAAACTGTGCGCGGACGCAACGATAAATAATCAACTGAGATTGGATCGAAGCAATCATTTTGATGGTTTGACGTTTCTGTAAGTTTTGTTAATGCTGTCTTTGCTTTTATGGGAGACATTAAGGCAGTGACAGATTTAAGCTAAGTAATTTTCAGGAATCTTAGGAATTAAACTGCTAGCTACGGGCCTCCTTTTAGAATTTACATAATTATGTATAATATTTTTTTATAAATAATAATTTTGATTGTAAATCTCAGATTTATAAAATACAAAACAAAAACACGTATTGCTGACGTCTAAGAATCGTAACCAGAATCTCAAGGTCTACAGCCTAGCTTAATGTCACCTGAACAATAAAGCAATTGTATTTTAATTAAGTCAAACCTATCATAGACCTGCCGGACATAGGCATCTGCAAACATCTGCGTCATTAACTTAATAAAAAAAACTGTTAAATTCTTAAAATCGGTTTCTTTGAACATACATTGCGTGTCAGTTACCAATTTCATTGTACCATACAGTTTCTTCGTATCAGTTTTAAAAATGGAAATAACAAATTAACTTAGTTTGAGTAAATGCCTCCACCCACTGTACTGTAACATGCTAAAAATGACAAAGATACGCCTGATGCAAAACCCGCACCAGAGACTTTACAATCCTCCAGAAAATTAGTTTATCACGGTTACATAGTAATTCCTAAAAATAATATTTTCTGAATAAACGTAGTGTTGTAATAGGTAGTAGGTATAGTGAGCGGTGTCCTTAAAACAAACTGAATTCAAAATAAACATCTCGAAATAATATCGCTCCTTATATTTATTGACTTGATATGAAACCTTACCATGAAAAACTTTTCAAATTTGGAATAAATCGTACAAGTGATATGATTTTATATTCTTTTTCCAAATGTCATTTCCGCCGGAAATATAATCTGCCAGTTTCAATTCGCAGAAAAGAGATTATATTGCGTCTTGACCTTTTTATTTGTTCTTGAAATAATTGAAAGACATAACTGTGTCAGATTTCATTGACTTTGGATAAATATAGTTATCTGATTTGTATGGAGTTGACTCTGACTTTTTCGTTTTCTTGCTATTAATGAGTTGACTTATAAGGATTTGTCCTTAATAAGCAGATTCGAACCCTAGATGTCACGCACCGCTGCACATGTAAACTTTATTTAAATACTTTGGTTTTATTCCTAGGTAAGGAAAATTTTCATTTATAATGGGTCCTTCTTTGGTATGAAATACCAAAAAATATGAATGGATTGTAACCCTTAAACCTGTTGAACTTGGACCACCTAGGTCACAGGCAATATTAAAAAATGACTAAATAGAAATTGCATGGAAAACTTTTTAAGAGTTACTTACCTACTTAACAATGGTTTACCTGCATTGTTTAACCGTGTTGTTTCAGAGATGCACCAAAAGCAAAGAAAGCATCAGGATCGTCGCGTGCGCAGCTTTACCTTATAACCGCGGCGGTGCTCACGCGCGGTACACAACAACACGCCTGCCCGGCGCGCGCGCACGGTCACGAACGAATTCGCGCTACTTACCGCGGAGATTATGTGAATAAGATTTATTTTTACAATAGTTCTTAACAAATAATATATTAAAATGCGTGTAGTGTTACTGATCTGTGTTTGTGTGTATGGCGTGGTGGGACAAGATGTAAACGATATGGTAAACATGCCTAAATACGACCAGAGATATGATTATTTTGACGTTGATGCAATTTTCACTAATAAAAGACTTATAAGAAACTATGTGGACTGTTTGATCAATGCCGTGAGGTGCACGCCTGAAGGAAAAGCGTTGAAAAGTAAGTTTTTATTTTTTATTTTTTTTAAACCTAATATAAACTTGGCTGATACCCATAATATCAGCCATCATAAAATCATTGTATTCCAGAAATTCTTTAATAGCTACTGAAATATTTCAGGATGAGCAACTAATAATTATTAATTTATTCTACGAATCTAGTATCTATTCTACGAATGGAAATTTCGTCATAGTAGCTGCTTGTGATACGGTGTAATTCGCTATTTAAGTTGATAAATAAAACACAGATAAATGTCACCGGTACGTTTACTTTTATCTGTATCAAATAAAACAATGTGTTTAATTCATGATCAATTTATAAACAACAAGTCATGAACTCATGACTATATAAAAATTTTTGTGTAGATATTACAGATAAAATATGAGGTAAACAACGACCAAAGACTACATTAACAACGACTTTTAACACTACTAAAAACTTTTACACTTTTAAAAGTACTAAAGTGGTGAAACTTGATACTTAAGTACAGAAAAACTTGGCGTAAGTATTTTTAAACATAGATAAAGAAAATAATATGATTTATGCAGTTAAATATGTACAGTACGAGTGTATTCACCTTGATAATAACGTAAATGAAAGGTCAATCCAATGAAAATTTGCATAGTTTACCTGAACATTTTAATTCGTTAAAACAAGGTAAAAATCATAATTTTAGTGGTTAATCTATAGTTAGGATAATATGCAAAAAAAAAATTTAAAATACTGGACATATTTTTTTGAATAGTATAATATAGTTAAGTAAATGAAAAAATATATTTTTAGTGGATATAAGCTATATCTATACTAATAATATAAAGAGGAAAGATTTGATTGTTTGTTTCTATTGAATAGGCTCCGAAACTACTGCACCGATTTGAAAAAATCTCTTCAGTGTTACATAGCCCATTTATCGGGGAAGGCTATAGGCTATATACCATCACGCTACGACTAATAGGAGCGGAGTAGTAATGAAAAATGTTACAAAAACGCGGGAAAAAGTTATCAAGACCACACGGGCGAAGCCACTGGCGGGAAGCTAGTATTTTAATAAAATGTGTATCGTAATATGACATACATACATATTTATATACATAAGTATGTAATTTAAATAAATACGCAATAAATGAATTATGCATGCAAATGCGGATATTTTTTTATTGACACGAACGAACCGCAAATCCGGCTAGTATAATATTTTTGCACAATGATATTATTTTACAACTTGTACTTAGATAAAGGGGGCTAGTGCTTTTTGCCAACTATATTTATAAATTTGGCACAGACTAGCGTTACCTGATTTCCGAAACTCAATTAGTAATAAATAATAAATCATGGGGCGTGGCCCCCTGACGTTCAACGTGTTAAATAATTTTACTTTACAATCTTTACTTCCTTACTAATATTATATTATATATTAAAGTAACTCTGTTTGTCTGTCTGTCTGTTAGACTATAATAGAATGAAACAACACCCAAAAATGGATGTCAGTTAAGTGACGACACTGTTACCCGCCTCTGAATGTAGACTAAGTAATGAGATGATCCACGAGGCTGATAATAAGTAATAGAAATTATTCCAATCATTATTTATGAGGTTAACAATAACAAATAATGCGAGGTAAACAGATTAATTAAACAGAGACGTTACCGTCTATTGTTCACTAAACTTCCGAGCGAGCTACTGCATACAGACCTTTAACATAAGCTACAGTTCACGCCAAACTTATTGTCCGGGTTGAAGTTGGCACGGGCTAACTTTAACGGAGAAATAAAAATATTGGATAAAAAATATATGAAGCGACAGCCTACGACTTGAGCTTTCGTTTTTATTTATTGCAATCCTATAATTTTGATTCTCCGATTTTTACGGCCGGGTTAAAGTTAGCTCGTGCCAACTTCAACCCGGACAATAAGTTTGGCGAGAACTGTACTTACACACAGTCACTAAAACGTACTCTTACTGACGGCAGGCTGGACAATAGTAGCTAATCAGTAATCAGCGAATAATGAATGGATACTGCTGTGATGTTGGCATAAACAATAATTGGAGCCGTTTATGGAATCTAGGTAGCTATGTTACCATATTGCTTTTATGTGTTAGAACGCAATTAGTGCTGCTATCAGTACCTTTCTTTGCCAATCTCTACGCTGCTTCTTTAGAGTAGATATTCAGTCATTCCCACTCACGACGGACGTCGATTCCAAGCCCAACGTTACTATTCCGACACAATCCATTGCCTCCGAAAGAAGACAAGGGGGCCTAGACAAGTTGCAATTTGACATTCGCATCGCAGATAAATAGAAAAAAATCTATGGAAATGACAATATGCTTTTGCTATCCACTTTGACATTGGCAGAATTGACGACATCGGCAGACGGCACCAATTGCCCTAAAAAAAAATAAGAAGAAGAAGACACGTCATTAGCTTTCTTTCGACAATCGGGATGTCACTAATGTCATTTCCATACATTTTGTTTACAGTTTTAGTCGATTCGAATTTCAAAATGCAACTTGTCTAGGCCGCTAAGATAAAAGACGTTTAATCTTTAAAAAAATGCCATCGATCGAAAAGAGGTTTTGATAGAAAGCTGTCAAACTGACGCGAAAGAAATTTAAAAAATGAATGTGTAAGTAAGTAATGAAGCCGCCAGTTTACCCACCTTATCATAAACATTCAAAACAGTAATTTCTGGTTTGCATCGAATAACCTGACATGGTTGCTTACATTTTCACCTACTTGAATACATAATTCAAGTACATAAATAGTTAGAAATGTTAGAATTCATTAATGTTTTTTATGAAGTGGTGTGCAAGTATCAGGTTACTAGTTCAACATTGACAAGTGCTCTTGCGATCCATTTCTATTGATAGAGTTAAGCAACTGGCGTGGGTTTCTAAATTTAAAAACATATAAAATTAAATATGGAATTTCCTTTTCAAACGGTATATTTAGAAAAGTAGAGTATGCTTACACAGTAACCTTACTGTGTAAGCATACTCTACTTTTCTTAGTCCTCTATGGCATAAGTTACATACCTACTAACGGTTTCCACACGAAAATATACCGTTTGAAAAGGAAATTCCATATTTAATTTTATATGTTTTTAAATTTAGAAAATTTGAATAAGATACATTCGGAATCCTATCAGGGTAACCAAATTAACAATAAGCCAGTATTCTTAATTTCTGAGATATTTAGGTTTATGTTAGTGACCCCGATTCAGAGCTCCTACTAAGCCACAAAAAGATTTAAGTTTTTTTCAAAAATGACATTAAAGAGCTATGAGTTCATAACCCTCCAGACTGGTCTATTGTTTCTGCTATTTACTCCTTTACAGGATCTGAAACACTTCTCTGTCTGTCTGCGGTATCGTATTTCCTAAAAGTCTCAACAGATTTCGAAGTCGTATTTGATATTGTTATAGAGTCAAATATATCTTGCATAAGGAACTTTCTTACAAATGAGATCGCCGCGCCCGCGATAGTTTTTTTACACATCTATAAAAAAAAAAAATTGTGTGTAAATTAACGAATATTCTTTTTGTTATATGTAATAATGATTTTTCGTTTGTACAAAATTGTTGTTAATATGTTATCTAAGTGTGCTTACTCAAGCGACACTTGTATTTTCCTAGTGCCCTAATGCATGCCGTGGCAGCCTATAATTGAGGCTACACCACACAAATGTAATAAGTCATTGTATCCATTCTATGAGTTCTTGGTGTACGCTTTGTTGGTTGTCCTTAAATAAATAAATAAATATTTCTTGGATCATCGATGGAAATGATAGTTCAGCTGTTTTCAAGCTCAATTATAAAACAATCTCAATATTCCTGAGACTCCGACTAAAGAGGCTCTTTGATATTTATCGCTTATTATCATTATTTACGCAACACAATAATCACGTAACAGCTTCGGAAACTCTTAAAACAGTGAAAGTTTAACATAAATGTACAGTAATATAAAATGACATGTGCGAAACTGACAACTGGTTTTAAAGGTCAAGTGAGTGCAAGAAAAATAATTTAGAAAATTGAGAATAGTTAGTGACTTTTTAGAGGTGTACTAATGTGCACACAGTTCACGGGTATGTGTTAGGCCCCATTAGCGGGTGAGCCTATTGTCATATACTAGGCACAAACCTAATCCTAAATCCTATTAAGAATCTTCTAATGGAAAAACCTTGCCAGATTTGAGAATCCAATCCTCACCAATCTCATCTCTCTCTCATCTCATCCAATATTACTCTCATCAGTCGTACTTGCAACCACTACACGAATGAGGTACTTAGTTAATTATCTACATCTAGATATTATACATGTAAAATTAACTATATAAATACACAAACTGTTTCTGTTCATCACACGAATAATTTCACAATCCAGTTCTAATGTCGTATTTTGAAATATCCAAACATTATCTACAACTTAAACCAGTCACGAAAAGGCATTATTTTAACGTAGTATAACTTTGGTAAAAATATTATTGTTGCATGTTCTTCTGGCTTCTCAAAGGGTTCATTTAGAGCCTGTTTCACCACCTATTAGTAAGTTCCCGTTAAATTACTTGACAGATAACTTAACACAAATTTTGTTTCATTTTTTAATTTATCCGACCGTCAGTGCCTATCCAGACGTAGTGAAACAGGCCCTTAGTCTTACGAAGCCTGCTAAAAATAAAATACATTATGCAGTTGGCATATAAGACAGAAATAACAAAGATTTTTTTGTTTACCCAAATGTTTTGCAAACCTCTAACTTTTTTGTCATATTGCACGACAATTAATCGTTAATATCAATGACATTATAATTATATGGTTAAAAGAGGGTTATTTTGGAGTTTGTTTCCAGTTCTCTGATAAGCTACCTGCTATCTCAACCTTACAAACGTGGAAAAACCATTGTTGAATAAGTTCTTTTCCTCTGCCAATCATTGTATATCATTGTATTTGTCTATTCCATTGCAATCACCACTTTTGGCATTTGTGAGCTTTGATTAAAGAACTTGCTCACAGTCGCACAACGATATCCGCCTTTTATTTTTTCATACACTTCGATATGAAAGTCTACATTCCAGATTCAAGTGCCAAAGACTCTGTACAACTCGCTTTTTACCGGTTTCCCTTTTAAATAGTCACTTTTTGTTTTTGTTGTAATTTAAGAGCTCAGCCTCTTGAAACGACTCGATCCCCACTTTTTCCTTTATTTTTTCTTTAATACTTCGTCTAGGGTTTTTCCTGCCGTGATTCCCTTAAATTTTCCCTCTAGAAATGTCCTAAAGACATTGTCGTGTAGGTAATCAAATGGTAAATTATCTTTTCTATGCTGTTCTTTAATTATGTTGTTATCAACTGTATTTTCTCGTTCTTAATTAGTAGTAGTACTTCCTCATTTGTTTTCATTTGTGTTTGCTATTGCCAAACAGAAAGTCAAGGTAGGTCAAAATTGACCCTTCCAAACTTACATTCACATGTTCACACACTTCTCTTACATGCACAGATGCACAGATCTTAAGTACATTGATGTAAACAAAGGCGCAGTACTAACGGGTAGTAATTATGTTAATATGCGAAGATACTTTGTATTATCCTTGTTAATTTCGATGTTTTTATTGCAATATGCGCATAAATAAATACTTAAATACCTGCAAAGCGATGCAGGTGTCCATATAATCGTACGCGACATACTAAACGTACTCGTACAATATAAATTACCCGGCTTGTGCATAAATTATGATCCTGGGAAACATTACTGGTTGCTTAAGCTAGCTAATAATTATTGTTATATGTTATTTTGTGACAACACCTAAATCAACCAACTGCGTCGGGAAATTCAAATCGAGATGTTTTTACAAGTAGATTCTCATCATTTTAATTACATATAATTAACTTTAATTTATTAAAATTAAACGTACTTAATTAAGTTTTGTAAAAATCTGTCTTTTTCCCACGATTCTTTTAAACATTTGAAATTAAAATTGTGTTTTCATTTCAATTTAAATATATTATTATTATACTTTATCACAATAATATTATTATATAAGAAATCCTTAATTACAATACCGTTACTTTTTTATTAAAATAATTTTTCGTACTCAACGTTTTTAATCCCAGTCTGCCACACCCTGTCTAACGCCATTTTCTTTCAAATGCAGCCTCTTGCGGTAAATGTAGGTACAATTTTCTCAATAGTCTCTCAGTGTAACGGTTATACCTACATCAAAGCGCCGGTACTGTACGGCCGAGACCCTATTACTGAGTGTCCGCCTCGCTTCCCTTCACCGATATTGTATTACTATTGCTAAAGCACTTTCTGTGTGCCTAGTAAAGGCAAAGTCTTGTACTTGAATAAAGATACCTAGAGAAACATGAATAAATAAAATATAATTATTAGGTATATAAAGGTATGCGCTATATTTCAAGGTCTTCATGCTTTCAATAAATCGCAAGTTTTACTAACAACAAAACTATTTATAGTATAAGTATTTATTAATTTGTTGTTTTGAACTCATTTTGAATTAAATCAAGGTCTAGATAAGAAATCGGTTGGAATGAGGAGTATTGTATGTATTTAAAACTGGCAACACCAAGCTTTATAGTGGGCAAGCTAGCAAGAATAAGCAAAGGACTAAAATAATTATCTACATATAAAAAGATTCTAGAATTGTGGTCTTTAACCGGTTAAAAGAAAATAAATTTAAAAAGAGAACCTCTTTGAAAATAACCTCTTTATTTACTCTCAAAGATTGGCAAACGTAAAGATTCGATTGTTTTTTTAAATGGAATGCTAGGCAGTTCGAGGTCTTAATGAGCATTCAGCGCTTGATAGTTGTTGATAGGCTTAATGATAGACTTCCTATATTGCAATCAGCTGCATGATAATTTGCTGGATGAGCTATAAATAGCCACGGTACGTCCAGCTGATTTCAATTATGACTTTATTTTTATGGTGATGAGAAACATTCTAGTATCTTCTATACTCATAGTATGTTTGTCATTAGTTCTGAAACTAAACATCAACAGGTTTTGCTTGAGAAATTATGGAGCTTGGAAATTTCAATGTTTTTTTAAATCTGAAAATAGGAAAATGGTTGCATCTCAGTTTTTTTGTGAAATACAACATTATTTTTATACCCAATTCTGTAGTGCATGTTTAAATATCCTGGGACATTTTTACACAGCACCATCTAGCCCCAAACTAAGCAGAGCTTGTACTATGGGTACTAGACAATGGATATAATACTTATATACTTTTTTTTGTAAATACATACTTATAATACATAAGAAACACCCAAGTTGTAGTGCAAGTTTAAATTCAGATAAGTAGTTTTAAAGGCAATTTTTACTAAAGGTCATAACAATTACTTTATATTCAGAGTAGCAAAAAAGATAATGCAAAATTGTAGGCATGTATGACGTACGATTGTAAAATATTTTTTATAATATCATTATAATTTTATTGTCTAATACCGAAACTTGCTTTGTGAGATCGAAATGAACAAATTAGCTTAGCTTAGATACAGGTTAGAGTTTGTCGCAAAAAGTTCGATTTAGGATGTGAGTGTTTTTAGCTGGTGGTGGTGTTGGTTGGTTGTGAATAAATAAATTATAATCATTATTAACATCTACTTTAATCTAATAATAATTTCTATGAAGACATACTCTGCCTTATAGAAAACCTGAGAAAAAACTTAAGTTAAATGATAATATTACATTAATCTTTAGACCTTACGACTTACCTACCTAGTGTAGTACTTTACTTAACAAAAAACAAATGTAACAAAATCCTCATTTGAAATAATTATTGCCAATGACTTCTTCAACGGACCTTGAGTTTCACTGCGATAAACATCGCATTTAATATTGGAAAAAAATTGTAACTGCTAATTAAACCTCATAATTACGTTACCAAAACACAAATTTAAATCTAAAAATACTTTTACAGCAGTATTGTGGAGTAACATCTAGAAAAATTTTAAAAACAGTATTTTATATTCGCGGGCATCACTTTGACATGTGATTGACATAGTAGAGACGTTCCAAATTTAACTTCCTTTTAAAATAAAACGGCATCTATAAATCAAAGGCCGAAGCCTAGTTTCCTATTGATCGTTTAATTTGACAGGTAATAAACAAAATAATTAGATGATGTTTTTTTTATGTAAGTACCGTTTAATTATTATTATTATTAAATTTCTTTATTCGGACAACAATGATCCATGGTGTTAGTAACAATTTCTTATATCTAGTGTTAGTAATAATCTAAAATAGATACACCGCAATCTGCACGAACAATGAACAAGCACGGACATTACTCGTTCATTATCCGTACAAAGTGCTTCAAAAAGGGAGAATAAATACTCCTCGCCACTGTTTGCAGGATACTGTTGTTACTGTCCCTGGTTCTGCGTAGCAATGACGCTACTTTCTTCCGAATGACTGCACGAAAACCGTCAGTTCGATTTCGCGCAAACATTTCAGAAGCACTGCAGAACCGGGGCAGCCCCAAAAGCATCCTGAAAATATTATTATATTGAATGCGTAGGACATCCAACGACCTTTTGGTGTAGCTGACCCATAGACTTCCCGTGTACATACCCTGGCAATACGCCTTAAACAGAGTTATTTTGACCTGATCAGTACAGCGGGAGAATCTACGTGCCAACATATTACCTCGGACCGCTAATGCCCTACGCTCCCTCTCAATATCATCATTATCTTTAAGGTCGTCGGCAAGTATATGCCCAAGATATTTAAAAGTAGTTACTCGTTTTATGTTCAAGCCATTTAGGGTAAGATTGGGTGAATAATCTGGGCATTTACCGCCGGCCTTAAAGATCATGTACTCACATTTTTTTACATTATATATGAGCCCATGTGCAGCAGCATAGGCTTCGCAAACTTGTAACATCTCTCCAATTGACCCCGCCGTCGGGCCCAGCAGCACCATATCATCCGCGTAGCTAATGCTGTTAATATTAACACCACCAACCCGACAGCCGACCTGCATGCTGCTGAGCTCGACTATAAGGTCATTTATGTATAGGTTGAAGAGCCTGGGAGATGTCAACCCCCCCTGCCTAACCCCACACTCCAACCTATACGTGTCAGAGAGAGTGTTACACCACTTTACACTGTTTGTCTGATTCGCGTACCAATACTGCAAGATTTTACAAACTTCCGCTGGTACATTCCTATTCTCCAGCTTCTTCCAGAGCATATCGTAGGACACAAGGTCAAATGCTCTGGACAGATCCAGGAAGCAGGCATATACCGGCGTTTTACGATCTGTGTAATATTGAACAGTATTCTTGAGGCTCAGGACTGCACTTTCTGTTGAAAGTTTAGGTTGGAACCCGAATTGAGCATCGTGTAAGCACACAGTTTGTTTAAGGCACACATCAAGCATACTGTCCAATATTTTAGCTGTGGTAGTCGCAAGAGAGATCGGTCGGTAGTTCCCCTTATCCGAGATATCACCTGTCCTGTTTTTAACTATTGGTATTACTATAGTTTTCATTAGTTCAGCTGGTAAGTATGAATGACTAATGCACATTGAATAAAACAAGGACAGAACTCCGGGCAAGTGAGCACCCGCATATTTGAAATGCTCGATGCTGAGTCCATCGTGTCCGGGAGATTTGCCTCTGGTCATGTTTTTAACTATTGTTCTAACTTGTTTGGCAGAAAAATACGTTACTGGCTCCTCACTGCGGGACTCAGCATCAGACATCTCAACAGATGGTCCAAGAGGTGATTGTACTTTGAAATGCTCCATGAACATGTTCGCAATTCCCTCAGAATCATTTAGTCCTCCAACGCTTACCGGTAGGCCAGGCCTAGAATCCAGCTTACCTGTAGATTTCCAAAATTTACTAAAATTGTTAGTCGCTCTTTGCTTAGCAATTGAGTCCATTCTGATTTGTTCTTGGTGTTTTTGACACCATTTGAGGCGACCCTTAAAGATTTTACGAGCCTCGCACATATCACCATAAATTACCCCTGAGGTTGGTCTATTATGGGAAACCCAAATTTTAAATTTAAGCCGGGCATCTCGGTAAGCGTCTCGGACGTTATTGTTCCATCCACACAGCACTTTATGCCTCTTTAATCTGCACACTCCCTTCTCGTTCGTTATGACAGATGCTTCACTTAAAGTATCTACAATATTCTTATACATCTTGTCTAACACAAGTCTGTGTGATACTAGGTTACATGCCCCGTAACTACACTCTATAAATTCTTGAGGAAGGTCAATGTTACGTAACCTATCATTACATGCATTACAATACCTAGCAATTTGTGACTCATTCCTCTCTCCCCAGATGACTTTACTGTGCGAAGCACTTTGCGGCGCCCACTTTGGCCTCACTACGCTCAGATCACACTCAATATACAGTGGTAAATGGTCAGATACAAATACATCCTCATCTATGCCTACCTTCACAACCGTTTGCCATGCCGATGATGATACCACACAGTGGTCTAGCCACCTTCTACAACCGTGTGCCTCACTAACAAAAGTATAATTATTTGCCACGAGGCCCAGTTTCTCTATATCGGCACAGATCCATGATTGGTCAGCACAAAAATTTGTAAGCTCCTTAAAAAATAATTCATCAGGATGTGCGTTAAAGTCACCCATTATAAAAACACTCTCAACATCCGCACTAGCAACAATTGCACTGATTTCACCGAGGACTTCTGTAAAAATAGGCAAGTTGTCAACCGAGTCTGTTGGCATATAAATAGAAATAACAATAATGGATCGGCCGCTCATAGTAGCTGCTATACCCGTTAAGCGGGAGCTTTTACACTCTAATACAGACACTGCCTCAAAAATACCCTTTCTCCAGAGAATGGCCACTCCCCCATAGGGTCGCCCTACAAGTAGGCCCGCTGATGTGTCAACAGCCGACTTACCTGTATACTCAAATTCTTCACAAATAGTTCCTAAAAACGGAATGTCATGCGGGAGAAGCCACGTCTCCTGAAGGGCCACTATGTCTGATTTCCCGCAAATATCTCTTACACTATCAATTGAACGTTTAACAGATTTACAATTAAAAGTAACAAATTTACAATGATTATTATTCTTATTCTTATTATACATAATTTAGACATATCATAACTATAACCTATTATCATCCGATTTCTTGTGGTATGTGAATCGCACAAACCTCCGAAATGTTATACCATCAGGCCAAAAATCATTATTTAAAAATAAGTCTAGCTTCGTTTTAGAAACATATAACTTATATGCATTATAATTCTTTGATGATTTTATGCTTATCATTTTAAGGGTCACACTTTCATTAGTTTTTTCCGTAATGTAGCTAATTATGTCCTGCTCACTTGTATCTTTACTAACATTAGAAATAAACAGAGGCACTTTCACGTCAGCCGCTTTAAATTTACCGTCTGGTTCAATAGATGCACACCCTTTTTGTCCAATTAAAATTAATGGCCCGTTAATTAAATTAATTAAAATTAATGGCCAGACACAAGCCCGTTTAACATTTAAAAAAAGAGATGTCAGTGAATGACATTGAAATCTCATTCGAACACGTGCAGAATTGACGATAAAGGCATATTCTACCTTAAAGTAAAACAAAAAGAAAACGTTGGGTACATGCAGGATACCTAGTGGACATTTCAAATTGTTTTAACTCTTTGTCTTTGTCTCTGACTATTAGTACGTTACTAAAAGTAAGAATAAAAACAATTAATAAGATTATTTTTATTTATATTAGTAAATAAATAAAATAGAACGATTTTTATTATAAAAATCTTTGAACTTTTGGACATATCGCTCCGTTTAAAAACAACGTCAACAGTGTGTACAGTCACGAGTAAAAACACGTACACACTAACAAAACTGCTAAAGAGATTTTCTCCTAAAGTACTAATAGAACTTTTGTGACATTACGAACACAGTATTTACGAACCAATACTATAGTGACATTATAAATAAATAAATAAATAAATATCCTGGGACATTTTTACACTGCACCATCTAATCCCAAACTAAGCAGAGCTTGTACTATGGGTACTAGACAATGGATATAATACTTATATACTTTTTTTTGTAAATACATACTTATCATACATAGAAAACACCCAGACAAACACTTAAGTTCATCACAATAAATGTTTGTGTCCTGTGGGAATCGAACCCACGACCTCGTGATCAGCAGTCCGGTACCTGAACCACTAGACCACAGACGTCGTCATTGGTGTTATCTGAAAGTAGCAATCGTTCATTCATGAAAAAAACGCTTTAGCACTTTTGTTAGTGTACCTATACATGTTTTTGCTCGCCAGTGTATACTGTACGTACTGGTGACTTTAAAATCAACCTTACTAATATGTCATTGGTCAGTGAACTTCATACATATTTCTTTTAAATGCTCATTTGTTTATTCAAATTAAAACAAATTATTAACAAATACTTTATTTACTTTTATCGACGGACAAACCAGTTGCTATAAATCAGATGATAAATAAAATAAAATGATGTACATCTTTAACTGTTAAAGTTTAACACTTCGATTCTAATCGATGTCAGTGTACTACAGTTACTGTTTCTGGCTGGACCAGAAACAGTAACTGTTGGAGGTCGTACTGCCTATATTGTGAAAAGGCATTGGATTCCTCGACATACTTACAGCTCAATCGAATATATACCTACGGAATTTTATGGCCTTTGATCTTTTTGAACTTTTTGGTCTTCTTTATTTCTATGCTTTTGCTAATTTACTGTTAATTTTCTCTGTTTTAACTATTGAAAACATTATTCAGAACTCTGTATTTTATATTCAGAACTCTGAATAATGTTTTAAACAGTGGTATCATCATCTTTTCAGAAGAAGGCATCATAAATTTTGTGAGGTCATATTTCTGGAAAGACCAGTCATATTAATTAATAATACTATAGGTACGTTTTTATGAGCCTAAAAAAATATTCAGTGATTGTCTTGAAACAGACGTGGTAAAGTTATTCCCCTACATGGCTACGAAAAATATTTTAGATAATTACTTGTTTTGGTGTTTATTTCTAATTTATCATTCAATCAGTGTATCGTGCAATAAAAAAGAAAAATTCCAAAGAACGATAAATATTGTTGATGCCAAAATATTAATAACGTCGAATTAATTAAATTTCGTCTATTATTAGATCAACACTATTTTGGATTTATAAGAAACCTACTAAACCTGTAGCTTGAAATAAAAACTACTTTAAAACTTTATGGTGCTATTTACAAACTAAAAATATTAAATCCTTGACTACATATTTTAAGATTTATTACTTCCTGTGTGTATTTCATGTATTTGTGATCAATATTATAAAAGTAAGAATTACTCAGTTATTTTAAATTAGGTACTTATTTTTTTTTATACTTATTATTTAGTAAGTTGTGTTATTGTTATTGCTAATGCTATCTATAATTCCATACAAAGTACTCATCTCATATAAATTAAGAGAATAAAACCGTTTATCGTGAATCTACCACTTTTATATTTTACTAGCTTTCCGCCAGCGGCTTCGCACGTGTGGTATTTCTTATAACTTTCATCCCCTATTTCAACCCCTTACAGCCCTCTTTTCGCACTAAAAAGTAGCCTGTCCTTTCTCAGGCTCTAAGACTATCTGTGTACCAAATTTAATTTAAATCGGTAGTAGTTTTGGCGTGAAAGCGCGACAGACAGACAGACAGAGTTACTTTCGCATTTATAATGTTAAGTAAGGATTATTTGTTAACGCAGTGACAACAAAACCTTTTTTGGTCCTTAGGTACGTTCGTGATTTGTTTTATAGTTGTCGGACAAATTGTCGGATGTCGAACTTAATAGGTATTGTTTGTAAATTGTAATTGCGCATGTTTGTACTAAGTGCATATGACTTGGCGTCATGCTTGCGGTTTGAAACTGAAATGATGATTTATGATTTCCTTCATTTATGTTGTTGTAGGTACGATGTTCGTAAGAAGCTAAGAGTGTCAGCTCTTACTGCTGTGGCTATTTTTATCAATCTCAATAACCACCTTTTATTCTCTGCATCAACACATCAAGCTGCATCATCCTCAACACTATTCACAACAACTGTTACTGTAACTTACCACACGTTTTTTTTAAAGAGTGACTATGTAGTTCCTCGCCGGCTCTTCTCCATGGGTCCTACTTTTTTGGAACCGTGCAACTAGTGTGACTTTTCAAAAGTACCTATTTATATGGTCTAATAAAAATAAAAATATTTGAATTTGAAAGGATGCATGAATGACGGCGACCTTATGAAATTCACATGAATCAAATCCAATTTAACTAACTATGCCTATCTTTTTCGCAATTGATAAATATTGCGCTGGTTACGAAATAGAAGACCGTTACCATAGACACGAAAACTATAAAATAGAACAGTGCCATTCCAATAGTGTAGTTAAAATATTTAGACGAAATCAAAGAGTGAAAATAAGAAAGTAACGCGAACCTAGTCTAACCTAAGCCCTTATTTTCAAACAACAATGTGCCACGAATCAGCTATAAATTTCCCCAAAGTGAAATCAGCACATCCGATAAAGTCCCGTTTTTCGTAAGCTGCCGCGCACGCGCACCTACGGAATTTCTTCCGCAACAAATACCGTAGGATACGTGACAGACAGTCCAACAAACAAGTGTAAAGGCATGTTTAGATGTGAGCACTAAGCTTTATCGACATTCGCTTCAACATCGCAGTAGCGAATTCTCAGTGGGTTCCGTAATGCAACTACTGGGTTCTCTGTTTGGGTTTAGAGAAAGTAGGTACTATAAGTACTACAATCTCTTTCGGCAGAATACTTTTCTTACGTAGGTAATCACCTTACATAGGGTTGTCACTTGTCTTATGCAGTCGTCATCTCATGATAAGTGTTGCGACTTAAAAATAATAAGAATTAGGGCCTATTTTACCACCCCTGGATAGCCGCTAACCGCCGGATAAATTCAAAAATAGAACTTTGTATGAATTTATCTGCGAAATAATTTTACGGGAACTTATCAGTAAGCTGTGAAACAGGCCCTTAGTTACGTTAAATCATCACAATACCACCACATTTCAGGGTTACGTCGGACCATAAACAATGGCAAACCGCGTGGGGTCCACTTCTGCCTCCTAAGTATTGCCTGTTGGGAGTGTTGTGGTCGTGGGCGAATGTGCGGTATAAAGATATTATCTGTAGTAGTAAAATGACGTCTGTATAATTCTAAATTTAATCTAATATTACACAAAACTATCTAATACTGCGGTGGTGGACGGTCCATGAGGAAACATAAGGACTTTCACCACAATCTCCACGCTCCAAGAAACGCATGGACATCTGAATAGTCCTTAAATCCTTTGTTTACACAGATCATAAAGCGACCGTTGCCTGACACAGTTGCGTGTAAGGTCGCCGCGTTACGCATGCGCGTCACGCTGCCCGATCATTGGAGCCGATCATTGATCGCGGGCGCAATGTAAAATGTGTTATTAGATTAGGGCTGCTACCTTCTTTCCGCGGATGTTTGTTGTGTAAAGACTGTTTATGCTAATAGTTGTGAATTTACTTTCGCTTTTAATTGCGTAATGTCGTAATTTCTTGGGCTGTTGACTTAAAGACAATGATTCTTTACTTTTTTTGAACCTGAAATAGATTTTGTAGCTAATACAGCGTAAATAAATAACAGACAATCTCGCCTATATTCCTCGAGGCATAGGCAAAGGTGGAATAATGTTCGACGGTATGTTTAAGTCTGACGATGTCTGGTTCGAGCACCGGACTGCTGATCACGAGGTCGTGGGTTCGATTCCCACAGGACAAAAATATTTATGTGATGAATAATAAGTATTTGTGTTTGTCTGGGTGTTTCCTATGTATAATAAGTATGTATTTACAAAAAAATAGTATATAAGTATTATATCCATTGTCTAGTACCCATAGTACAAGCTCTGCTTAGTTCGGGACTAGATGGTGCTGTGTAAAAATGTCCCCAAATTTTTTTTTTAAGTTGGTACCTAAGTTAAAACAACCATTTCCTATATTAAAGTGATTCTGTACCTATATTAGGTAGTTAGTATAGACTATGATTTTATGATTTTACTATTAGTGAGTGACTGACGTCATGATGAATGAGTGAGTAGTATTTTGCTTTCCCTTTATATTGTTAGGAAGTGTATGTAACCCTAGAAAATGAAAGTGGTGACAAAACACGTAGTAGGTACAGTGAAGTGAATTTTCTAACGAGGTAAGTAAAACCAAGTTATACTTAGAAAGTGGATCCTGTTGGCAAACAACCAAGATTTACGCGGAAGTGGGCAAATAAACCACTACCGAGTTTACTTTACCCGGATTTAGTTCTTGATAAGTCTAGTCATGTTTGTTTCATTAGCCAGCTAAGCCAGCATAGTGTTATCTTTTTAACCCCCGACGCAAAAACGACGGGGTGTTATACTTAAGTTTAACGTGTCTGTGTGTGTGTGTGTGTCAGTCTGTAGCATCGTAGCTCCCGAACGGATGAGCCGATTTTGATTCTGATTTTTTTGTTTGAAAGGTGAATTAGTCGGGAGTGTTCTTAGCTATGTTTGATGAAAATCGGTCCAAGATGGCCGCCGCAAAATAACGAATAACATATTTTTTCACAACTCCCTCAATATGGGTATCAAGGCTTAACAGTAGGAGAATACTATACACTACGATAAATTTCAATTACATTTTGTGTCGGGGTTTTCTAAATTTTTAATTTAGTTTAGGTTATTACGAAAATGTTACACTGGTCCTTTTGACATTATCATTTTTAAAACTCGACGGACCCTCTGCATGTACCAGTTTGCGTATATTGTGCCAAGTTGACCTTCTTCTTTTATATACGGGTAAAGACAACGGAAAATTAATAATTTTAAACCTGATCGTGGCGACAGGAAAATATTTATGCGGCAAGGTCGCCCAAGTTAACAAATTGTAGCTAATACAAAGAGATCGGTATAGAATTGTTTTATTTGAAAGTTATATTTAGGTAGATATAATGTACATTGATCATAATTATGTTTTTTAAGGAATAAATGAAATATTATAATAACTTAATTATAATTTGTTGTTAAATTGTTACAGACGTTGCTACAATATAGATTAGGTAATAATCTATACTAATATTATAAAGAGGAAAGATTTGTTTGTTTGTTTGTTTGTTTGTTTGTTTGTAATGAATAGGCTCCGAAACTACTGGACCGATTTCAAAAATTCTTTCACCTTTGGAAAGCTACATTATCCCCGAGTAACATAGGCTATATATCATCACGCTACGACTAATAGGAGCGGAGTAGTAATGAAAAATGTAGCAAAAACGGGGAAAAAATTATAAGACCACGCGGGCGAAGCCGCTGGCGGGAAGCTAGTAGTCTATAATATACATATAGTTATAATCATATATGGTAATACATTGATTCAATCGTTTCCTCTTAAATTCCATCATAAAATATTAATTACAGTATTAAACTGCATAAAAGATAAAAGGCTTCTATAGTTAAAATTTATCGAATTAATCGTACTACCAGCTAACATAGATTAGATAACTTACTAAAATTAAGAACATTACTATAATTTGAGTGATCATTTTTATAGCGAAAATAAAACCAATTATATTTACAGCTTAACAGTTGCAAAATAAGTACGTGCCGTCTATCGCTGGCACATAATTATATCATTAATCTGTGTACCGATCTGCAATGCCGTTATAGGTAGATACTCGGTTACTTGTTAGTTAGTGATAAACCTTAAACTATTTTACAAATTAAATTACATTAAATAAAAATGAATCACTAAATGTGTTGCTAATCGCAAAACTCGAGAACGGTTGAACCGATTGGTCTGTATTTTTCTTTGTTGTGTTTGATGAAGTCTGAGGAAGGGTTTTCGAAAAGATGTATAAAGCAAGTAGAGTTTCTTTGGTGTAATCTCTGTCGGCCTGCGATACGTAATCGACCATAAAATTGTTTTACCATCCTTAGAGTGAATGTTGTTTGCATATCACAAAACAACAAGGTCTATTTTTGCTTTAAAGACCAAGTGACAGATTGATAATGAGCCTTAGTAAATTTAATTTTGACGGAAGTTTTTGTCAAAAGTGGTAAAGCAATTTTATGGTGGACTATACCTATGTGTACCTATATACCTACGACAACGTAGCTTTAGAAGTGAGGAACAGATAATTTCTCAACAGTTTAAATTATACACAACACTAGGGCAAGGATTTACACCAAAAGGACAGCTACATTTAGCAATGTTTTCAAGGTATGACAGCATGGTAAAACCAGTAACATTAGAAGATTATAATTTACATACTTGATATAAGCCTTCTTCAGGTCAAAGAGTTAAGGCTGAGATATTACAAAACGTTTTTGAACAGTGAAGGAAAACTTCATAGTTGCAACCTGCATGGATAGATAACATTTTTTTTTAACTTATAAAGTCTGGCAACCCTTAAGGTCATAAGGCTGTACAGTATGGGAAACTATGAATAACTTTAAAATAAGTGCTTTATTCGAGTATTGGGCTGACTCCTCCAAGATTGAAGGCAGAGAGGCATAGAAAAGTTGTAGATTGTAGATACAGCAAGCCAATGATTCGCCTGGCATACGTAGTTCCCCTGTTTTAGGATGGGTTAGTTCCATAAATGATATGATGATAATAATTTCGCCAGACCAGAGACAGAGCAGAATTAACAACTGCTAAAACTGTCACTGTTTTAACTAACCTAAATTAAAAATTTAGAAAACCCCCGACATGAAATGTAATTTGCCATTTTGTGGTGGAGGCCATCTTGGATTTCAAATTTATCATAGTATATAGTATTCTACTAGTTGAGCCCTTTCATTTGATACCCATATTGACGGAGTTGTGAAAAAATATGTAATCCACTGTCTTGTAGCGGCGGCCATCTTGGACCGATTTTCATCAAACATAGCTAAGAACACTCCCGACTAATTCACCTTTCAAATAAAAAAAACTAAATCAAAATCGGTCCATCCGTTGGGGAGCTACGATGCCACAGACAGACACACACACACACACACACACGCACAGACACGTCAAACTTATAACACCCCGTCGTTTTTGCGTCGGGGGTTAATAAATCAAAATCGGTCCATCCGTTGGGGAGCTACGATGCCACAGACAGACACACACACACACACACACACACGCACAGACACGTCAAACTTATAACACCCCGTCGTTTTTGCGTCGGGGGTTAAAAATATAATGTAGGCATCAAATACTACTACTTACTGTGTATTCTTGATGGTGTAAAATATCTCTTTAGTAAAAAGGTGCTGAGTCGACAGAAATAATATCTATTATAATCAGGTGTGTTACAGACAGGAGATGGCTTTTGTGTTAAAGTTTGTTTTGAATATTATTCAAAACAAACTTTAACATTGCCGTTTTTGAATGATTTTGAATTTAAATAAAATTAAGGTTTGTCTATGGCGTTTTTGGATTGTGTTGCATTCGAATTAAAGAGTTGTGTGTTGTTGTGAAGGCGTTCGTAACAACTACAAGCACCTATTTGTTGAAAAATAATGTTAGTTGTACCTAATTAGTATTCTCAGAGGGTCTATCTCTGCGGGATTTCTTAGCATTACCGATATGGCAGTGTGAATCAATGGATCCCATTACAGAGTCTTACGTGACCTAATAAATACCTAACTATGCAGCGTTTCCGTTCCGTATTCATGTATACTGGTCTCTTTTGTGTAGACCTACATTCTGACTTCATTCTTATTTTTTTTTTCCTAGCCTAAATTGAATTGCATTTCTAGTTACGCCCATAGATTTATAAGTTACACCGCCAACTGCCCCTTTTATTATTTTTTCTTGCATGATCTATGTCCATCCAATGGTTGTCTGTCGCTTTTAGCGATAAGACCAATTGTACCTACGTATTTCAAGCTTGTTTTTTTCCTATATTATAATTTTGATGTACAATAAAGAATACTCTATCTATCTATCTATTGACTAAATCTCCTTATAAGTCCTTTATCATCTATCATTCCCTGTGGGAGCTGGTTCAATGTTCATATACTTGAGAGCCAGAGGAGGCTTGCTTATTTTATAGTCATTCATGCTAGAGTACTTTGTACTTACTGAACCGATTTATAAAAAAAATGAAATAAATAATCGACTTTTTAAACTGACATAACTTTCGTGACATTAGCATTAACAGGCTGTTTATAATGTACAGTAATTTTAAGTTGATTGTATCTATCTACTGGTTACATTCAAGTACTTTAATGAACGATTAGTTTTTTATATAATGGTGCTAGGTACATAAACTTCGGGTGACTCATTTCCCTTACTTTAGATGTATGAAACATGACTCACTCACAACTGTGTTTGTGTACTTACTGTGAACGCCTTAAATACAATCGTTTTTGTGACGCTTCGTAATTAAATAGATTTGCCGCGCAAGAGGTACCTACACCTCTTGAATTAGGTATCTCTATGTTTAACAAAGTTAACTCTCTGTAAGATCAACGAGCTAAAATAATATTTCAATAAGTAAATAAACTAAATGTCACTGGGGCGCGGGGACCCCACTTTTGAGTTAGTGTATCCAACAGGTGTTTATAATAATATTTTTTATTATTATAAATTTTCGACGCAATGTAACCGACAGTTTTCTAGGCGGTTTTTCCTTTTACCGTGATCTCGCTTCTGTTGCGTAAACTTTACAGTTTTCCTGCAACATAATCTTTGTAATTTATTAATTACTAGCTTCCCGCCAGCGGCTTCGCCCGCGTGGTCTTATAATTTTTTCCCCCGTTTTTGCAACATTTTTCATTACTACTCCGCTCCTATTAGTCGTAGCGTGATGATATATAGCCTATGTTACTCGGGGATAATGTAGCTTTCCAAAGGTGAAAGAATTTTTGAAATCGGTCCAGTAGTTTCGGAGCCTATTCATTACAAACAAACAAACAAACAAACATTATATTATATTATAGTATAGATCAATACAATCTCATTAATCTACAATTAAAATGCCTTTTGAAAAAACAGCTCTCGTACTGAGAAGACTTGCGACAAATATACACTCGAACCAAATATCTATGGATTACACAAATATAGAGGTCTTGGATGGGAATCGAACCCATGAGATCTCAGCACAATAGTGACGAAGCCACCATCCTAACTTTTTCAGCACCATATTTTAACTAAGTTAATACGATACCAAACTATATTATTTTATGGAGGTTGTAGGTATAAGGTATCTATATCCACATCATCTAATATATACCGTAACCTTTCATTATTTGTTGGGGTTGTCCAATACGTGTTAATGCGGTTAAATATAAAATAAACATGATCCTTTTTTGTAGGGCGGAAAATCCGTCCGTCGCCACAGGAGACACTTGTCTTCCCTTGTCCTCGGTCAGGGTCATAGGACATAGACTCAAAACTAATAATATAGATTGTCAAGCAGTGATTAGCAGTCAAGTCTTGCTAAGACTTTTCCAAGAGCGGCGGGCGCGGCGTGTGAAATCTGCTAACACTGCCTTGGTCGACTATATAGATAGCCTATTTATTACCTACCTCTTATTCTAGGAGGAGACCCGTGCCCTGCAGTGCGTTGTAGAGTTGATGATAATGATTAATTATTGATTCTCAAGCTGTTATTATGTATTAAGCAGTTCCTATGCACCACACAGTGTCGGAAGTTCAGTAGTCCCTATAAGGAAATCAAGGTGATGTAGGTACATATTATATTCCTGTCTCGTACATAGGTATGACACACTGAAACGTCAATGGACTGCATTACGGTTTATAAGCAGTGGTAGCCCATATTGTGGTTTGAGAACTGTGACCCAGGTTCCAAAATTTTCGGTTTGAATGACGCACAATTTATCTATTACTGTATTAAGTTCTTTTAAGATAACGAAGTTCTAAACGTTAGATAATATTTGCAAGTAGCAATCATAGCAAGATTAGAAGTAAAATCGTGAACTTCGAATCGAACGTTTTTCGGGTCGAGACTCACCAACAAGATTATTGGACCTGGAAATCAGGAATATGGATCCCTCCTGTCGCTACTCTGTCACGCACACAATACTACTCCTCACGTTACGGAGAAATACCGATATTACGAACATTAGGCACTTTACAAATGATACCTTCATGATAATTGAAAAAAAATTGAAAAGTGAAAACGTTCTTGAAAGTTCACTAGAAAGCCCCTAGAAAATTAGGGGGGTTGAGATATTACAGGTAATATTTGGGTATTCGCTTCGTATTCGCGATAGATTTGGACATAATAATAATAATCAACCCAAATACTGTCCCACTGCTGGGCACGGGTCTCCTGTCAGTATGAGAGGGACATAAAATAAAATAAAATTGCTCTAGAAATTCCCAGTGGTTGAAGCTGCCCAGCTGCTTCTTAGTACTTTTTTTTTGTAGTGTGGCACTAGTATATTTTTGTGTTCTTGGTACTTGCAAACCTACATATAACTGTTTATGACGGAGTGTCTGATAAATAACAAATACCTAGTTGACATATTACTTCCGATATCATTACATGATATTAGTTATTATGATGAATGTTGCGGTTTCATCTCATACTTAATTATTATTGCATTGCTAATACCATTGTTCTGTTCTAGTGGTTACGAATGCGCACTCTGTGGTTTTACTATAAATAAATAGTCTGTGGTCAGCTGTCATAGACTATTAGCTTTAAGTTCAAGAATATTCGTCTTTGTGTATTATAATTTCATTATTCTTTAATTAATTACCCCAGGCACACCTGTGACACTCCATACAAACTTTCCGATACCGCTGCACACTACAATACCAAATGTCAAACTTGTCAAAATTACGTTTGTACACGTGCAAATGTGTGCGTGAAGGTGCGTCGGGTTAGTTGGCAGTCCGGGAAGAACACCGGCAGGATGCGGGGGACCTGAGGTATCTGACGTTAGGAAGGAGAGTGGCCATTCTGTTATTATTTATTCTGTGTAGATAGGAGAAGACGATCTAACCTGCCCGCCTTCCCCGCTGAAGGTTTTGTATTAATGTGAATGCATAAAGATCTTAACTGACAAGGTTATATCAGATCTCAGGTAGGTATTTATTGATTGTCGCGTTAACAATAGATGTAGGTATTGCGGTAATCACTAGGTACCCACATCAATACTACTTATTTTACTCTACAATAAGCTATCTGTGGTTAGTTAGTTGCCTAAGGTTAGTATCGCGATGTTGTAAGGTTTTTCCAGCACGCAAATGTACATAAACAGCTATAAATATTATTGATATGAATTTAGTATGAGAAATTACGACGGTTCGCACCAACCAAAAAAAAAACATTTAAAAAATTCGCAAAAAAAACAAGTTGATAACCACTTAAATGATAAAATAAAAAACTCTTACGTAGGTTCTTATTTTGAAATCGGGTGAGGCCAAGTTTATGAACACGCACCACACTATATTTAGATATCCCGCGTAAATTCAAAATATTTAATGTTTTTTTTATTTGTGTGGTGATTATCATCGAAGGCCCATGTGGTTGGCCAATCACATTAAGCATAATTGATCGATCTTAACAGTGTTGTACAATCTACGATAAATCAACTGATGAACTGACCTATCGTAAATAGTTCACGAGGCTTAAACTAAGATTTAAAGGCTGATTAAATCGAATTTAACCAATGTTTATTACATAAGAAGTGCCTCTACTTACTGTCGTTTTAGTAACTTATTAAGTATGGTCATAAATAGACATCGTTAATTATTCTCAGTGCGTAACTACGTAAGAAAAACTACGGCGGAAAATGTGCAAAATAACAATGGCCATTTTCACAGCAGCGGGTCGGCGGATAATTTTAATACAATGCTTTCTTGTAGAGATTGTTTGCACGGCTGCTGTTTCTATTAAATGTTCATTTATACATACATACATACATACATAGCTTCACGCCTGTTTCCCATAGGGGTAGGCAGAGACTATAGATTTCCACTTGCTACGATCCTGGCACACCACTTTCGCTTCATCTATGTTCATTAACCTCTCCATGCATGCTCGTCGGTTTAGGGTGCTCTTAACCTTGCCTTTTTTGAGAACGTCCGCAATCTGGTTGTGATACGTTCGCCGAGGTCGGCCCCTTCCAACTCTTCCATTCGTACTCGCCATGTATACTTGTTTAGTCAACCTCCGTTCATCCATCCTCTCTATATGCCCAAACCATCTTAACATACCTTTCTCAATCCGAGTTACTATATCATCTTTCATGCCACAACGCTCCCTTATCACGCTATTCCTCACTTTATCTTTCAAAGTTAAACCACATATACTTCTCAAAGCTCTCATCTCTACGGCATTTATTCTACTTTCATTCTTCTTCTGCCATACCCAACTTTCACTACCATACATTAGTGTCGGCGCCAACACTCCCCTAACCACCGCCAGTCGTGCCTTCTCGGACACTCTCCGGCTGCTGATAAAAGTGTGTAGCGCCCCATTCACCCGGTTACCAGCACTCACTCTCCTTTCCATGTCGCTCTCATGCTTACCATCCCTCGTAAACATAGACCCCAGATATACAAACTCTTTCACTTGTTCCACTCTTACGCCACCTATCAAAATATTGCACACAGTCATAATTTCTTCCCTTTCAAAAACCATAACTTTCGTCTTACTTACATTTACTTTCATTCCCTTCTTTCTCAAAGCACCATCCATCATTGTTACCATCTTCTGTAACCCCTCCTCCGACGATGCAAGTATAACTTGATCGTCGGCGTAGAGGAGACATTTGACGAGTAACTCATTCATTTTTAAGCCACATTCACTCTCTTTCAAATCCTGCAGACAACTATCCATGAATAGGTTGAACAGCCACGGTGACGCTACACATCCCTGTTTAACACCCTTATCGATGCCAAACCATTCAGTGTAGGCCCCGTTTATCCTGACACAGGCACTGGAACTCTCATAAAGAGATTTCAGTGCCCGAATCAGGCAGCCACCCACCCCATACACGGACAGTGCTGACCATAATTCATGCCTGATTACTCTATCGTAGGCCTTTTCCAAATCCACGAATGCGCAATAGACTTTTTGGCCTTTGGCCAAGATTTTTTCAGCTATGCACCGCAAGGAAAAGACCTGATCCGTACATCCCATGCTCTTTCTGAATCCCGCTTGCACATCCCATATTTTCTCATCTGTTCCTTTCATCACTCTTTCGATCAAGACTTTAGCATACAGTTTGCCGACAACACTAAGAAGGCTAATGCCCCGGTAATTTTTGCAGTCTTGCTGTGACCCTTTTCCCTTGTACAGCGGCACAATCACGGCCTTGCACCAATCTTTTGGCACACGCCCATTAGTCCAGCACAAGTTGAAGAGGCGGTACAGCTGACTAGCTACCACGCCTTGTCCGGCTTTCAGCATTTCGGGTGATATCCTATCATATCCTGCAGCTTTTCCTGATTTCATACTGTTCAACGCTTTCACAACTTCATCCATATCAATTCTGTCCTCACTGTCCTCTACAGTTTCATCCATCACCGTGTTCACATGCAATAATTCTTTATCAAACAATCCTTCAAAATATTCCTTCCATCTTTTCAACATGCATTCTTCTCCTGTTACGATATTTCCATCCTGGTCTCTGATTTTATTTAGCTCCGAGGTCTTAGATTTTCCTCGGGCACCTTTTATGGATTTCCAGAAAAACTTAATGTTACTCTGGAAATCCTCAGACAACCTTTCATCAAACTTATTCTTCCGCTCATCCTTCTTCTTTTTCACAATTTCTTTTACAATACCTTTTATTCTCTTATATTCATCTTTGGCCTTGGCCACATCCTCATCCTTAGCCTTTTGAATTCTTTGATTGGCTCTCATAGCCAACCAATCAACCCATGCTTTCTTCTTCTTACAAACAACTTCCTGTACATCCTTATCCCACCATACATTCTCCACCACTTTGTGATTTCTTCTTTTAGAAACTCCGCATACTTCTATGGCAGTATTCACGATTCCTTCTTTCAAACCCTTCCATAACTCTTCTATCTCGCATACATCATCTAATCCAACAAACTTTAAACTTAACTTTCGCTTAAATTCTCCTTTTACTACATCTTCTTGCAAATTTTCAACTTTTCATGTGCGTAGTTTTTTACCGCCATTATGTCAATAGATTTACGATTTATTGTCAAGTTTTTTGTTCCTTTGCCTACCTAGTAATTAAAACATTGCGATGTTGTCGGTTAATTTGCGGACGGCATCCCTAGCCTAGTCAAGTAAAATTTTAAATTTGTTTTATTTCAATTAGAGTCTAGTAAGTATATTCTAATTATATTATTGGAACATTTTATTAGGTACCTACTTTTGAAAATTCAAAAAGTAGTTACACGATTCCAAAAAGTGTGGCATGTGAAGAAAAAACTAAAGAAGCCAGAACCTCCTTATAGACGCTTCTTTAGCGTTGTGTATTCCTTTAAACATAATAACAAAACCATAATTTACTATCACTGGTTATTTTCCAAATGGGACCATATTATGTTATAAATAAAATATAATGTTACCTTTTTTGGCTTGCAAACAGCATTGGTCTTAAGGCTGTCTGAGGTCGTCGCACTCGCGTGCGTGTTTTGAAATCTGGGTTAAAAATAACCACTAAGTATCTTATATGTTTTAATTTATTAGACAACTATTACGGTGCTTACAAAAAATCATAGGATTATATTATAAACTTATAAAGATTAAATGGTATAAATAAAAAATATTTATATGTATAATATGCTGTTACTCGCGGCTTACCCATCATCCCAAATGACGTTTAGAGACGTAAGGTAGCCTGTCTCCTGTCCTGGGATACAATATATCTCTATGCCAAATTTAATCAAAATTCTTTTAGTGGTTTAGGGCCTGAAAAGTGAACAGACAGAGTTGCTTACGAATTTATGGGTATTAATAAGTACCTAGTTTATGGATTATTTGTCAAGCACCAAGTCCCAATCTCCAACACCTAACTGAAATACACTTGAAATGTTTCATGATATCTATAATGCCTTATGCTAAATCTCATGGGATGTAATTTTAATTCGGCGTGAAATGATACAAAAATTCACTCACATCCTACATCCGTGTTATCATTAAAACATATTATTTTCTAAGGTCTTCAGGCAGGCATCGTCCGAAGATTATCAAAAGCAATAAAATCGCATCAACCGTAGAACAAGCAGGTTTTTGTTTTATTTATATAATAAACAAGGAAATTATTAGTACATAACGTCACCAGCGAGCGTGGTCGAATGGACGTAGCTTATCTTGAATACAAATAGGCAATAAGTGTATCTAATTCTTTATAATCTATGGCAAACCTGCGATGTTTTAGGGTTCTATCCTTTGATAAACATAAAATTGTTTATCAAAGTTCTGTAGCAGAAATGCCTGCCTGTCTGTTCCTTGTTATTTTAAGATCTATTTGAATCAGTTTTTTCTATAAAAGCTAACGGATGTTTCAATATGTAAGTATGCCTCGCAAGAAAAATAGTTACTGTGGATCGGTTAGGTAATATGTGTCCAATCCTCTTCATCGCGCCATCGTCCCTGAGATCTGCCGCGTCACCTTCGTCCGTTGGTAGGTGTCCAAAGGGAGGTTTTACCCATAATTCATGAACCAAGCGTAGCCCAGTATGATATAAATGCATTTTGGTAAAAAATGGGTACCTAATACGAGATAGATTGATCCTGAGAATCCTTTCTCAGACATACAGGCTATCCTTTGTCTCGAAAAAATAGTTTTGACATAAATGTGAAATATAATATTATGATTTTTATTGGTAATCTAATCAATTGTGATCGTTTGAATACGATCTTGTTATGTTTTCCCAAGTTTTTATGAGTTGTTTTTTTATTACTATTATTGTGTTAATAAATGTAAAAATGACGTTATAAAATGCTACCTAGTAGCCTATCTTAAATAAATGAGTTTGAATTTGAATGAGATTTCTTTTGGAGCACTCGTTCTGGGACATGTTTTTAACTGTTATTTGCTGTACTTAATTAAACAGGTCTTGTTATAACTAGAGAGCATTAACAGTAGTGAGTAGATACAAAGTAAGTACTTGCGGATTAACGGAACCCACAGCTAGTGAGTCCTTACACTTGACCGGTCTTCATCTGGTACTTATGCGTAGATACGCATAAGTAGAATTTAGATCATTACCAGTATACCTTGATACGCGATGATGGCGCTACTATACAAAGGTAACTACTGTCAACAGTAGGTCAGTTAGGTACAATTGAATTAAGTTCCTTGTTTACCCATCTGCCAAGATATATTGGTCAATTTATGCAAGTATGCGGAAATCACGGTATTTCAGGTAAAGTGACGTTTTGCTAACAAAAATTGACGTAAAGTAGCGTAACTTAGCTTATACACAAAATGGTTGTTTTTATAACTCTATAAAGTATTTCACCGCTAGAAAAATATTTAATTGCCCATTGTTTTATCTGCCAGGTAATTAAACGAGAACTTTCTAGATGATCAAACAAACCCCTAAATAATGAAAGACCAAAGGTGTTAGACTGATATTCAGAGACGAAGCTAACTGTAAAGTAACGCTTCCGTATGTCAAATTTGTATAACAATTTGACATATGGAAGCGTAAGTTTACGCTTAGCGTCGTTTCTGAATTAGCCTTAGTACGGATAGAGATTTATTATTATTATCATTTAGCCATTATCGTCCCACTGCAGGGCAAAGACCTCCCTATCCTCTTTCCATTCCTCTCGGTTCAAGGCTATTTTGGACCAATCCTTCCAAAAGGAATCGAGCTCATCTCCGTCTGGGTCTCCCGCGCTGTCGTCTTCCATTTTGCCGGACAACCACTCGGTATTTTGTTTAGCCCACAGGTCATGATAGATAGATATAAGGCTAGAGATAGGCATTCATTATTTTTTAATAGAACTATTAATATAATATTTTATCTTAAAAGGAGGAATAAGGTTGGACTTGCAGGTACGATTCGAAATTGGTGCTATTCAGATTTAATAAATGCTTGTAGCAGTATATGGACACTGTTATATCATTATCGAACACTGCTACTTCATAAAATCGAAACATTAATTATACCTACTCGTAACAATTATATTTTTCTGTTGGATTATATTTGATTATGGACTCCTAAACTAATTACCTCCCAAAAATTTATTCGTATATTTTGATGCCATAATTAAGTTGTATGTGCCTCTACGTGTTATTAAGATATACCCATATGCACGTAATTACATACAGAGGTACACAGACTAAAATTAGCTTTAGTAATAAATTAGCCTACTGTAAAAACCCGCTTCAAAATTGTTTATCCTTTTTGAGCTATAAAAACTTCTGACGTGAAGATTAAGCAAAACAAATCCTACACGAAACAAAATCGTATTAAATCTTTTTTTTTTCGAATGGGTTTGATATTTATTTTTATTTGTGTATAATGTTAATTATCTTAGGCTTTTGGTCCTGACTCCTGAATTTAAGGGTAAGGAGGGAAGTGTTGTTGTAAGTGAATCCATTTCCGCAGTATAAAAAAAGGTTCGTTTCTTGTCCAGTGACTTAAAAAATACTTCTCACGCCTCTTCTTTATAGAGTCATAGGAGGAGGTAAAAACAAAAGGAAAAGTACAAAACATTGATACACTAGTAAACTAATCCACATTAGCACAAATGATTTAAATTGATTACCTAAATACTTTTTTCAATGACTGCCTTTTTTACATTGAAGGTGATGACTGTATCACTGTACTTGTTTAGGTAATCGAATTGGGTAACTTACAAACACATTTAGATACTGTACAGCAGTACAGTAATTATATCAGCATTAAAATATGACTAAATTCATCATGCAACCTTATTTTAATTAAGCCCTTTCTTTTTTCCAGGGTTACTACCCGAAGCGTTACGAACAAAGTGTATACGATGCACGGAGCGCCAGAAGAGAGGAGCGGTGAAGGTTATCAAACGGCTGAAGTACGAGTTCCCTGACGAGTGGGCCAAGCTGTCCTCCCGCTGGGACCCCACCGGAGACTTCACACGATACTTCGAGGAGTTCCTCGCTAAAGAACAGTCCAACACTATCCCCGGATCAGGTAACAAAGATATTAATTTTAGTGTGCATGGGTGCGTACTTCTCGCAACCGGCGCGTGTGTATGGCAATATGGTATGAATGTGAACGAAATAAAAGAAGTATGCCCCTGCTATGCAGCCCCCCTATGCGGATTGCCCCTAAAAAAAATTAAAAAAATTAGGTACTCCAAGTTCTGGATAGTGGATATGCGCCTGAAAATTTCTTCTTTATGGGCGAATCTGAAAATTTTATTCTGCGTTTATTACCGATGATGAAGGCCACGTCAAAGAATTTTAACAACTACTACTACTAAATATTTAAGTAGGTAGGTATATTTATTATGTAAAGGGAATACAGAAAATATCACAAAAAAAATAGTAATGTAGTTATACCTGTTGTAATCCTTACAAGACTGAGTACAGAAATATGAAAACACACCAGTGTGTTTTAGATTTTTGAGATGTTTTGCTAGTAAAACGTAGTCGTAGTTAAAAATAAACAAAATAAAGATCTAACTTGAGATTATACAAAGACAATGCTTAAATTTTTTGGTTCAGGCAAAGGTATTTTTTGTGTCATCCTGATTGCTAAAGCAGCTAAAGAAATAAGAACCTTTTGAGCATGTCTTTTGATGTAAATGTTGGCCATCAGTGGTTGAATAGATTGGAATTGCGGCAACCATTTGTTTAGGATAAGATCTGTCAAACATGTAGGTATTGTTTAGAACAGGATTCGTGGTTACCCTTGAATGCGCTTACGTAAGCGAAGAGTATGTATAGGCAAGTGCACGACAGACATTATTCTTATAAGTAATTGTTCCTAAACGGAGTAAAAACCATCAAGGTTCATTAATTTAATTTTAAAGGCGAGGGGAGGCTTCGCCCTGATATGTCTCCGGTGGTTGTACACAGCCCGGCATGGTCGTGTTGAATGTGAACTGATCAAAGTATGGTCATGACGTACAGTTCTCGCCAAACTTATTGTCCGGGTTGAGGTTGGCACGAGCTAAATTTAACCCGGCCGTAAAAAAAATGGAGAAACAAGATTATAGGATTGTAATAAATAAAAACGAAAGCTCAAGTCGCAGGCTGTCACTTCATATCATATAAAGCCAATATTTTTCTTTCTCCGATTTTTACGGCCGGGTTAAAGTTAGCTAGTGCCAACTTCAACCCGGACAATAAGTTTGGCGTGAACTGTATATTATAGGGCAAGGGCTAATATGGTTTTTAGGCGATATGAGCCCGACATACGATATTGTCCAAGAGGATTTTCCGTATCACAAAAAATAAGATAGATAGATTTCTCACGATATTCTTGAGTGAAATTTATGCACATACAATTAGTGCCACGTTTAGTAATATTGAAGATAATTATTATATCAAATAAAAAAACTCACCTATCGTATAATATCCCTACGAACTGTTGCACACTGCTGCTGCGAATCTGCAATCAGCAAATGTAACCATCACAATTTCTAGCATGTTGCCTAAAAATTACATCTGTAAGCGTAGTGTTGCCAACTGTAAATATAAGATTTTTTCTACAGTGAACGAGGTCCCCACATCATCGTCTGTGGTGCCGACGCAGCCACCCCTGACTCCTACAACTGCTGCGCCGCCCCCTGTACCAACGGAATCCACACCGCCAAGGCCTATCATACTGAACAGGTAAGAACTACTTCTTGAAAATTAATAAAATTACATAAAATGTCACTTAAAATGTCCCTAACAACATTCACACACACACACACACACACACACACACACTCACTTAAATCAAAATATTGTTAATGTTATTCCACACTTGTATTGGTAGATCGATACGCGTTCATTCATTATTAAGGTATCTAAATTAACTTTTCGGCCAAACACTGTCTCTTAAGATACAGGTCTCCTAGTTTAAGAGGCAGGGTTTATAATTCTGGTGTTATAGATTTTGTTAAATAATGTCTATGTATGACCTACCATCCTACCTACCATCTTATGTTTAAATCTATATAGCCAACAAAAACAGAATTTGCTTAGCAGCCCGCCTTCAAAACTTCTAAATAATATTGTTATCTCGAATCGATCTTCTTCTTCTTGTCGATGGCAAATCTATATCTACTAATATTATAAAGCTGAAGACTTTGTTTGTTTGTTTGGTTAAACGCGCTAGTCTCAGGAACTACTGGTTCGAATTGAAAAAATATTTAAGTGTTAGATAGCCTGTTTAACAAGAAAAGCTATACGCTATATATCATCACGATACGACCAATAAGAGCTGAATATAATTTAAAAGTGTTGCAAAAACGGGGGAAAAAATCACATCTACGGGAACGAAGTCTAGTTAGTTACTTAGTTCTATTATGGGCTCATAGTTCTCCGGCCCAAAACTCAGCAACGCCGACTGTCTTTGCCGACGGGACCATCAACATTCAGACATTCGCGTGAAAAATTTACAAGCTCGATTCGATAAAGGCATTGACTAAGATACCAAATTTGAAATTACATCACATTCATTAAAATCTAACGGTTAGCGTGTTCACAAAAATAATATAATCGATGTTTCGCTAACTATCAACACGGTTTCCGATGGACTGGTTCGGTGTCAGACCTGATTGCAGCATTAATTGCTCGGTAACAATCGGTAACATGTGTTGCAACACTACGCAACAATATACTACTGTTTTTTTTATATAGCTTTCGTGAGGCACATGCTTGTCGTGATTACAGTTTTGTTCATGTGATGACGTGACACGTATTTATTATTTAGTTTGATTCCATAACTCCGAATCAAATGGGGAAATATACCATGAAGTATCTAATTCACCAAAAGTTGTTGAATCTTGCATTTTTTTACAGGCTCGTATGGATAAAGCCTACCCTCAAGGGCCCTGGCCTGTAGGGCCCTACTTGCTACATTCCAAAAGACCCCCAAATTGTCTTATGCCCAAGAGCATAACAGTATTAGGTATATAATGCACATAGCGCAAATTAATTGTTGGTGGAATTATCAGAGATCTCCGGAAACAGAACTAAGATATAAGTAATATAAATTCAGCATCTCTGAATTCATAAACTTTCGAATTATATGTAATTACATTCATGCCTATTTGTCTACTCTATAGGTATATAATGCACGATGTCTATTAGTATATACATATAATCTATACTACTTAATATTATAAAGAGAAAAGATTTGATAGTTTGTTTGTTTGAATTGAATAGGCTCCGAAACTTATAGCCTTATAATTAGTAATACCCAGACCTCGCGGCCTAAGCTGCTGGCGGAAAGCAAGTCGCAAAGCGTGTTATGTATATACACTATAGTCTGTCTGAACCCAACATTAAAATTGATTTGAGCCTATTATTAATGACTTGTCATCTCCATAATTAGTTCTAACAATGGTTGATCAATTTGATCGACATCACATAGAAAGAAACGCAACATAGCGATATATTATCGTCCACTGTAGTGTCATTATCGCATGAACCTCATAATTACAATTCCAGTAATTCTTTAATTACAGTCGTGTTTTTAAGACTAATCTATTGTAACAATACAGGTAGCGACATAGCTTTCCCATGCATACGGATTGTTATTATCTAATTAGGCTTGATAAGAGATAGGCTTGATAGTTCATCTTAGGCGTTATTTACCCATACTTTTAATATTCTTCGTGGGATCGTGGGTACCTAGCTTACTTTACAAGTAAGTTATTTGAGTTTAGTACCTAGGTATAGTAAACCATAGAATTGCTTTACCACTTTTGACAAAAACTTCGGTCTAAATTAAATTTACTAAGGCTCATTATCAATCGGTCACTTGGTGTTGTAAGCTAAAATAGACCTTATTGTTTTGTGAAGTGCAAACTAAATTTACTCTAACAGTGGTAAAGCAATTTCATGGTCGACTATACATTAACATACCATTGCTCCGATAATCACTCCGAAGGTAAAGTACTGATGTGCACTCAATTTGCCGGTATGTTTCTGGTCCTAGGATGATACAGCGTCAGAAGTTTTGAGATCGCAAGTGCAGCCGCTGAGCGTGAGGTCCTGGGTTCGATTCCCAGATCACGCCAAGTGTTATTGCGTTTTCTTAGTCGTAGTTTAATTTTTCATATAGGTACTTATTTAATAGCCTCAGGAGACTATTTCTACAGTTCTTTTGCTAAAATAAGCTACTTACCTAAGTCCCCCTTTTGTCCGCTATTAGTCGAAGTATTTAATTGTCAAATTGTAAGTAGGTAGGTACTATTAAAGAAAGTAATATAAAGTGGGTTTCTCTGTTAAAAGTATTAGCCTCCTCAAGTTCTATCTAAACATTCAATTGAAGCGCCACTCGACATCGTTAAGCGTTGTTACTTTTTTTTATTTTTGCTTGTTTTGGCGTTTAGTAAGCATTGGATTATAATAGGTACTTTTGAAAAAAAAACTTGAAATGGAACTAGGAAAGTTTTAGTCGTAAATATACCTGTATATATATATATGTATCCTGTTTTATTGTGTTATACTCGGTGTACAATAAAGTATATATAAATAAATAAAATACCTATAATTCGTTTACATTTTTCAACCGGAATTTATTGTACCTAGGTAGGGCCGATTTTATATTTTTCCGCCGCTAGAAGGATTTCCATCTTTACATCGTATCTAAAAACTTAACATTAACTAAATATTATAAAGATAGCAAGAGCCAGATACTTAAATTAAATGAAATCGGGATCAAGGTTTCTGCTTGAAATATTCCTAATTTTTAAATCTTTTTGTTTCGTATAAGTTCTTACAGTTTTTTCGAACTGATACTTTTAAGCATTCATTTGAGGTAATTTGTGATCTTCCAGGTTCGGTGACGATGGTGAGCTGATGATGGGCAGTCCGTCGTCCGCCGGCATCACGCCCAGGCAGATGACGCAGGCCACCACCAGGCCTACCACCACGAAGCCTACCCCTACCATGAGACCGGCGACCACGCGACCAACACCGCCCAGGTAAAAATAAATTCTCTATTTGTATGATTTGAGGGTATATGTAGGTACCTATATTATTCCACGTTACTACGTCTACAACTATTTTCAAAGGTAAAATGTATGATCTACTCCATAAAATTGCGGATGTTCTCAAAAAAGGCAAGGTGAAGAGCATAAACCGACATGCGTGCATGCGAGCATGCATGGTGAAATTGAAGAACATAGATGAAGCGAAAGTAGTGTGCCAGGATCGAAGTGAAGAGTAAGTGGAGAGCTATAGTCCCTGCCTACCCCTATGGGAAACAGGCGCGAAGCTATAAATGTATGTACTTCTATATTTATTAGGGTATTTTTTTAACAATTTAGAATGATAGGTATAGGTATTATTTAGTACCCGCAAAGTAGGTAATTACGCTGTACGTTCGATGTGCGGAGATAAAACAGTCACTTTGTTTCATTGGTTGGTTAGACTGAATTTCATATTTGGTATAAGGTTGAGATGATTACTACGATGCACATAAGATAGTTATGGATGAGGCATTTCGAATGAGTTGAACGGCTTTATGTTGAACTAGACGTCATTCTTAATTAGCAAGGCTTTATTACTTGCAATATTCGAACAATTACCTAGGCATTTCGCTAAAGCATGTCTTTTATCGAGACCTGTGCTAAAAATCAACAGAGACAACAGGTTTTTGATAGACGTTTCATTTATGTTACATCTACCTCTTGCTTCAAAAGTCAAGGTACTGGCATTGACGCTCCAAATAAGCAATTGTTGTTGAGACTTATGAAAAGGACTAATTAATAACCTCGACGTATGTCCCTCTCATTGTGATGTGACGTAAATAACTCGTATCTTTACGAAATTACAAAGATAATTAGATACTTCATAATGCTTTAAACTGAAATCCTTTTACAATCATGTTATGTGAAAAGTTTTAAGGGGTCCGTAGGTGAGGGGTTTTTAGGGGTAAGGTAAATCTATGTACCGAGGTAGTAAACTAGGCTAGGGTTACCGCTTTTAGTTCATAACTCTGAGAATTTATAGTAAAATTAAATACTAAGCTTATTAATTAATTTTTGGTGGTTTTCATCGTCTATTCCTACGCTATAGATATTGCTTTTGTATGTTTTAACCTCCGACACAAAAACGACAGGGTGTTATGAGTTTGTCTGTGTGTTTGTGTGTGTGTGTGTGTGTGTGTGTGTGTGTGTGTGTGTGTGTTCGTGTCTGTGGCATCGTAGCTCTCAAACGGATGAACCGTTTTGATTTTATTTTTTTTATTTGAAAGGTGACTTAGTCGGGATTGTTCTTAGCTATGTTTGATGAAAATTGGCCCAAGATGGCCGCCACAAAATAGTGAATTACATATTTTTTCCCAACTCCCTCAATATGGGTATCAAATGAAAGGGCTTATCTAGAAGAATACTATATACCCTATGATAAATTTCCAGTCCAAGATGGCCGCCACCACAAAATGGCAAATTACATTTCGTGTCGGGGGTTTTCTAAATTTTTAATTTAGGATATGTATAATTATTGGGTACGAGTTGCGACAAAAAAGGAAAGAGACATACCTATTGCGAAGCTGCACGTTAGTACAAAACTATATAATATTATATTATTAAAACGGTTTTATTGCTCTACCCGCATTTCTGTTTAAAGTTAATAGTACAGTATCACATGGTTCGATAATCGCTACATCATTCAGTAAGTAAATCAGGCGTAACGCAGCGGCTGTAACAATTCAACATGCTTGCGCTTAATTAATGATATTACGTTATTAACTAAAACTAATTCATTTTATCTACTCAGTAGGTAATAAGCTTAATCTTTTAAGCTTATTAGCTACTGAGAAGATAAAATGAATTAGTTAATTTACGCAGTTGGCCTAAGAAGGCCAACTGTGGAAATATAAATAAATATTTTTGGACATATTTACACAGCACCATGTGGTCCCAAACTAAGCAGAGCTATGTGTAGGTACTAGACAATGAATATAATACGTATATCGTTTATTTTCGTAAATATATACTTATAATACATAAGAAATACCCTGACAAACGCCAATACTTATAGTCATCACATAAATATTTTTGGCCTGCGGGAATCGAACAAGCAGTCCGGTACTTAAACCACTAGACCATAGACTTCGTCGAAGTTTGAAAAGAGCAGTTTAAATATCTACAGTATAATCACATGTGATTGTTGGGCAGCCGTCGGAAGAATTCATGTCGGCCCAATAGTATTTGATGAATACAATTCTATGTGGGCGGAACCTAATTATGTTTTGACTGTCACGCTATTGTAGTTAAATGCCATCATCTATACAATGATCACTGATTGTAGAAACGTGGGCGGAAACATCGTGATAAATTAATAAACATGGTTCAGCACTCAATAACCTTAACCTGACAATCGCTAGTCATTGAACATGAAAAGGACCGTATAAATATGTAGATAAAATAACATCAAAGTAAAAAAACATAATTCTGTGACAGTTATATTTTTCTGTAGAGAATAAATACTTACTTATGTACTTAAGACTAGCAGAATTAGTCTTTCCTCCCTTCTATCAATGGATGGACTTTCCAAAATCATCCTGTAATTTATTAATATTTACAATCAGAAGGAAAATATCGTGAAACCTGCACGCCTGAAAGATTTTCTTTCGAATCGACGACAACGAAATCTACCAACACACAATAAACTAGCGTGTTGGAGTCTATAGGTACTCCAATTTCACCAACATAACCATAATTCTGAGATACGAAATTTAGGACGGTAAATTAACCGTTAACTACACATACATACATAGCTTCACTCCTGTTTCCCATAGGGGTATGCAGACACTAAAGATCGAAATTAACGATCTATAGTTAATATTGTTTAGGTACATACTTTATTATTGTGATCAGTACCTATGATAGGTTTAGGTATATATAATATAGTAAACGTTATAAAACGTATTAGTTGTTACGGCTATAAAAACAATACCTAAATTATAGTAATATACGTAACAACAAATGATTTGCAGCTAATTGCAATAACATGAAGATAAGACCACTTACGTATGCGTTCCATTATTCCGCTATGGTTTTTATAACTGCACATGCCTAACATACAAAATGAAGTTACCGGTATTAATGTTACTTGTAATGTACTAGCATAATTGTACATCATTTTATATACTCAATTAAATGGTGATTCATGTGCCAACATACGTAAAAGGTAATCATATGATCATAATTAACACTGAAAACAAATGAAATGAGATTAAGGAAACAATTTTTAATCTTGGAACATACATAAATAAACTCTAACAAGTAGTTGTCTTACATACATACATCCACATACATACATGATTTTTAAACAACTAAGTATTTAGGTACTTACTGTAAATTTTAACAAAGCTATCTATATTTTTATGAGACGTTTATACTATTCTTTAGTATCAAAGGTGGGTGGTATTTGGGTTTACAAACACAAACATACTTAATTATCAAGTCATACAAAAAAGTATTTGTTCTTTACGGAGATTGGAATTCGGACCCATTTTTTAGTTTTTTTTTTACTATCTGTGGAATTTATCACTTATCAGCGTGCTTACAATTTATTATTGCCGAATCATTTTCTAATATTTAACATAAATACCATCACGCCTGTATTCTCCGAAGCGAAAGGCAGAGGTGTAGGTTCTAATGTACCCACAGTTCGCCGATATGTTAGGTACCATATACATAATAGGGGGCAAACCCGAGCATAAATCTAAAATTCGAGTTACATACATACATAGCTTCACGCCTATTTCCCATAGGGGTAGGCAGAGACTATAGATTTCCACTTGCTACGATCCTGGCACACCACTTTCGCTTCGTCTATGTTCATTAACCAAGTTCAACTTCGAGATGCTGAGAATTTATTGAAAAACCCAATAACACTTTGCCCGACCTGGAAATCGAAACCAGGACCTTAAGCGTAGCGACTATCGACCACTAGATTATCGAGGAAGTATCAATTTTTTTAACAGTTTTTTTTACTATTTGCAGACCAACCATGATGACTTGGGCGAGTGCAGCATCCAACACACAGCCGACGCGTTTCTCGCTGCGTCCAGTATCGGACATCCCGCCCCCCTACTCCACAGCCATCACGCTGATCGACCAGATCGGATACAAAATAATAAGGACCACAGAACTCGTCACCGATATTTTGAGGAATACAGTGAGAGCTGTGGTGGGCCGGTAGAGAGAGTAGAGACTTCATTCTGTCCAGTAAAATGTGTCAAAATTTGGCATTGACAGCCAGTGAAAAGAACGCACTCGTTGGAACAAAAATTTTAATATTTTAACGGTTAATTTTACAAATTAATCGTAATATGTAAATACAAAGGCTGTAATTACAGTCTCTTTTTATTAAGGTTTATTTATAAGGGATACCCAGTGAACAGAGTTATATCTTGGCTGTACCAAATTGTAGCATTTGTAGCTAAGATCTGAGCTGAGGGTACTTGCAACTCTGGCATCATAATATTTTCAGTTCCTTAGCAATTTCCTAATGTGAATCATATTATGATTAATCAAAAGCGACCTTTTAATTAAACATTACCTAATCGTATAAAATTGACACTCGTGCCAGAAGAAGAACGTCTTTGAACCAACAGAAAATTGTATCAACTCAAAAATATATTGCTGGGTGCTACTTTCCTTAATAACCGTCTATCTGGGATAGTGTCCTAAGCCCTTTACCTACTGTGAGATTAATGATTACACATTGGCGTAGCTAGGGGATGAGGGAGTCCCCATTCCCACCCCAGATTAATCTGGCACCCACCCGTGCCCATCTCAGAATTTTTGTAAAAACAGAAACTTAAAATATCACTGGGCAGAAAGGGGTCTGCCTCTCCCCCACTAAAAAGTCCAAGCTACGCCAATGAGATTATAATAAATTTAAAATATAGTACATAAGTGCCTGTGTAAGTGTAATTTACGTAGAGTTATGATCTAAAATATTTTGTCATTATTTTTAAGTGTTAAATTATTTATAAATAGGTCGATATATTTAGTGTTTAAGCTAATTACATATTGTGATTACGCATAAGCTTTTTTAATGTAAGTCGAACTGTGACTTAAATAAATACTTTTTATTTATATTTGCGGTTTTTTTAATTTTTTTTAAGAATAGCATAGGTGCATAGCACCTGCGTATAATTAAATGCTTATTTACAACTCTACAAACAGCGAGTAAAGTATCGAGTGTCAAACCCAGGGTCGGACTAAGCCAGAAGGGCCCGGGTGTCGTCCCACCCCAAAAGCCTAGGGGCCAGGGATAGGTGATATGGTAGATGAATTACTCGGAGAGTAATGTTTTTTTTATTTCTTAAACAAAGTCAAATCTCGTGTAAGCACGTCAAAATCGGTTGCTTCGTTCAAAAGTTATCGCCGTTCAGCAGACTTGGCTAAAATGTAATCAGATTGATTACGATTGAAATGTGTAATCATCAATCATTATTGAAGACCAGCGAAATTAAACCGATCCGACCGATCCGATCATCCGAATTAGCGACGCCGTAAAATATTTGTATGGAAAACCCTCCAATGCCTCTAGCGGATACGTAAGGAACTAAAATCGGCTATAGGATTACAGTGTTTCGATGCGTATGCGTATCAAAAGCAATTCGATGGAAATCATAGTTGAGGTACTGATCCGAATCCGTGATACTTCCGATCCTTCGGCAGTCTGGTAAACGGAATGGAAGATATGGTCCGGTGTAGTAGTAGATCTATCTGTAGAAATCGGATGACGGACATCGGACCTAGTGTTACCGACACAAAGAATTAAAAACAATCTTATTTTGCTTATATCTCGAAAACGGTGCGTCCTAGCGCAAAAATAATGAAAAAATTGCCCCCTTGTACCCACGGGATTACCGGTAGGGTGACCGTAGAGGTCATAATTAAGTGACCTTGAGTGCCTGGACTTTCAATGCCGTGATATCCTCTTGACTTATTTTTTTTTCTAAATTGCTTAGGTAGGTATGTCTCGAAAACCGTATGTCCTATCGCATAAATAATGAAAAATGTGCCCCCCTAATACCCCTCTATCTATACTAATATTATAAAGAGGAAAGATTTGTTTGTTTGTTTGTTTGTTTGTTTGTTTGTAATGAATAGGCTCCGAAACTACTGGACCGATTTCAAAAATTCTTTCACCTTTGGAAAGCTACATTATCCCCGAGTAACATAGGCTATATATCATCACGCTACGACTAATAGGAGCGGAGTAGTAATAAAAAATGTAGCAAAAACGGGGAAAAAATTATAAGACCACGCGGGCGAAGCCGCTGGCGGGAAGCTAGTAATATTATAAAGAGGAAAGGTTTTTTTTTTTTTTTTATAAATAACTTTGGACATTTTACACAGCACCATCTAGTCCCAAACTAAGCAGAGCTTGTACTATGGGTACTAGACAATGGATATAATACTTATATACTTTTTTTTTTGTAAATACATACTTATTATACATAGGAAACACCCAGACAAACACAAATACTTATATTCATCACATAAATATTTGTGTCCTGTGGGAATCGAACCCACGACCTCGTGATCAGCAGTCCGGTACTCGAACCACTAGACCACAGACGTCGTCTAATCGGTTTGATTGTTTGTATGTTTGTATTGAATAGGCTCCGATACTACTGGACCAATGTGAAAAAATATTTTAATGATAGACTACACACTATACTACACGCGTGCGCATCAACGACAACAATATAATATGGGCGCGGACTATAAATAGGAGCGGAGTATCAAAGAAAAATATTGCAGAAACGAGAGCAAAAATATAAAAACCACGCGGCGAAGCCGCTGGCGGAAAAAAAAGTCGAGGCGAGGCTTCACATAATTATTAGAAGGATACATAGAATAGTACAGTCACAAATATTAATAAAATGATGAAAAAAAGAAAGAAACTAGAATTTATTTTTGAAAATCTGAACCATAATTACATTTAGTAAAAAAATGAAGATCTAGAAATTTTGTACAATCCTTACTTCTTTACTAATATTATAAATGCGAAAGTAACTCTGTCTGTCTGTCTGCCGCGCTTTCACGCCAAAAAATATAACCGATTCAAATAAAATTTGGTACACAGATAATCTAGAGCCTGAGAAAGTACATAGGAAAAAGGGCTATAAGGGGTTGAAATAGGGGATGAAAGTTATAAGAAATACTGAGACCTCGCGGACGAATCCGCCTGGCGGAAAGTTAAAATAATTGCAATCGTTCAAGTTTCATATTTGCAATTAATTGCAAATCATTTTTGAAAGGCGCCCGAAAAATACAATATACCTACGTTCATATTTTATTGTCTTTAATTACCGATTTGAACTTTATGTAATAAGGTGTTATCAAAGAAAGATACTAGTTGGTTCTTAGTTCTGACAGTATTACATAAGTGAATAACGCGGTTTCGGTTTCTGTCGTTACTTAATTCTTAACCCAAGTAAATATTTACGCATGGACTCATTCTGTGAAGGCCGGTGCGAAGGTATTTTATCATTCGCGGCTACGGCTACATTGCTATTTCTTTTACTGTCATTACAAGAAATTTTATAAATACCTACTTAATGACTATAAATCATGGTTTCCCAACCTTTTCTTTCTAATGGACCCCCAGTGCCAACTACCCGTGCTCTGCACCTAGACCCCTAAGAATGAAATTACAAAGATTTATCATTTTGATTTTCGTTTTGTTTATGAACCTGATGGAGCCCACGGGCCCTAGGTAGGGATCCGCAGACTCCAGGCGGGGGAAACCTGCAATAAATAGACCTGTTAAAAAGAATAGGTACACAGTTTTATTCAACTTTCACATTACACTTTATGCTACCTAACTACTGTATTGCCTGATTATGCAAAAATATATAAGCGTACCTATAAAATACGCAACTTTCACCTTGAACATTGAAATTGATATCTCAGGACATGTTAGTAAGGTATATTTTTCGGCGATACTTTGGATTGATAATCAGCCTGTACTAACTTTCCAAATTGAGCTTGAAAGTGAAAGTAGTTCTGCTGTAAATAATTTAAACTGAATCTGTAACACTCGAAGAGTTGAATAAACTTTACGTAAACCTTATATAAATTCAGTTTTTACCTTATACTTATATATACAAATAACAAGTATCTAATTTGTCCTTACTGACAGCGTGTAAGTCATCGTGGTTGAAATCGACGTCTCTCGTGAATGGTGGTCAGAGTTCGAACCAGCGTACCTCTGACTTTAAGAATCATCAGGATAGAAAAGCGATTCAGGGGCCCTTGGAGATGCTAAAAAAGAATACTAATAAGTAAATATTACCATAAGTAGAGAGATATGAATTTTATCATTCAAACAATATTTCTAGAAACTTGATAACCTTGTCTTAATAATTAAACTCTATTATCTAAAGTTTTTTGTTAGTAAATTAATTTTTGATGCAAACAAGAGGAAAACTACGTATAATGGCTTAACTGAATGGGAAAAACCTTTAATTTAAGTGAGTCATTAAAATATTTATGATTCTGGGTAGTGTGGGAATTACCTGCCTTAGGATTTTAAGTTTATACAGGTACTAGCTGATGCTAGCGGTTTCAGCCGCGTCCGTTTTGCTCGGCTACCTTCGTCAAGAAATGGACTAAAAAATAAAAAAAAGATTTTTTAGAATCCCATTGGTAGTTTCATAGATTAACACATTCAAACAAACAAACTCTTCAGCATTATTATGAAATATTCTGCAATTAAGTTCAGGTATATGTATTCAGGAAATTATCTAGGTATTACTTAATTTTAGCGCTTGATAAAAAATGATCGAGTACAAATTATTGAATCTATTGTTGAGATGTATAATATGAATATTATGTACCTATTTCTTAATTAAATCAAGAATCAACATTACAAAGTACAAGTACAAATTAAAAATTATAATGAAATGAATAAAAGTGCCTAGTTACATCTTGAATGTTAATTTTTTTCAATATTCATATTCATTATCAATAAACCATTATTTCAAGTACCTAGATAACTTGTTCTCACTGACCTCCTTAATCAGTAACAACCATTACATCAGACCAATTAAAAAACAAGTTGAAATCTTCCACATTTAATATAAGTATCTTTTTAAATATCACATCCATTATACTCTGATAATTTTACATGTTTTACATGACATACTACATACATTCAAATACACACTTTTGATATTAAGAGCTCATTATATTGTCTTAGGTATTATTACTTAGTTTTAAAATCAAATCAAATCAATGGTAAATGCAGTTCAAAATCAGAATTTATGTTCAGGTAAACAAATAATATGTATGAAAGAGGCCTTTGTTCAGTAATGGACCTCTTTTGGCTGATAATCATGATGACGAAACAAATAATAGGAATATTTTACGCTTAATTAGTGATAACAAAAAATCTAATGAACAAATAACAACCTAAATTGTACACAACAGAGCAATAATTTCAACATTTCACTTATCTACTACATTGAGATATTACATCCACTTATAACTAAAGGTTGGCAAGTTTATTGTACAATCAATTCAGTGACATTGTTCTTTGTGACAAGTGCAACTAAGCTACCACTGGCTGGGCGCTCGTCACCCTTGATCCACTTATCAAACAACTCAGCCACGAAGGTCAGCGGGGTCCAAGACCCAAAGTCAGCTTTAGGCATCCATTTTCTATTCATTTCTGTGTCCAATGTCACTGGTAGTATTGCCACTGCCAGTGAGTTCTCGGGCAGACCAGAATCCTTGGCACCAAGAGACTTGGTCAGTTGGTGTACAGCAGCTTTGGCCATGCCATAACCAATCATACCAGGTGTGCCTTCTAAGGCAGCTTTAGCGCCAGTTAAGGCCAGCAGACCTCCACCAGAGAGGTATTTGGAAGCAACAGTGGCTGCAATAGAGGAGCTCCATACGGACTGGCGCCACATAAGGTCCGCTTGCTTACTGAGGTCTTTAGCGGCGTTTCCGCCAGCCCACCCACCGGCTACACAAATAACAGCATTCACTTTCTGACCTTGCAGGGCGCTGGCTAGCTCGTTCACCACATGTTCCTCCTGCTGAAGCCACGAGGCGTCCTTAGGTACAGTAATATTGAAATCGGCTTTGTCATTGGGGTTCATATCGATGTTTGCGACCCACCAGTTGGCTGATTTGAAGTGGTTGACGCATGCAGCTCCGAGAGCGCCTCGCCCACCGTACACAACGATCTTTCCACTGGCCATTATTATTACGTCTAACCACTATCACGGCGCAGAATCAACTGACTGAGCAATACTGGTAAAAGTAACGCTAGCTATAACTTGCGCGGCGCGGTAACCTCGGCTCTTAAACTCTCACTTTTTGTTGTTGTTTCTGTGTAACGAAGGCCAATATTTTTGTGTTAGTAATTATGGGTACCCTGTACCACTGCAACACGTCGCGTGTCTGTTTTATATTATGATAATTACTCTTAGCAATGTTTAAACACAATCTTATTGTATTGTTGATTAAAAATGAAAGATTCCATAATTTTATTTTTCATTCGCAGCACAATAACTGTCATTGTCACTTCCTTGACATTCACTTTGACAGTGACAACTAGTGGTGTGTAACTCAGCTCTGAGTCAGCTCAATGAGTCAGATCGCACGGGTTTGAGCCGTTGAGCTACAGCTCAGCAACAAAATGACTAGCTCACTGCTCAATTCAGCTCCTGTTGTACTTGTGAATCCCTCCAATCCAGTTCTCCTAGAATGAATTATTATTCTGTTCTAATGCATTCAAATAATAATTTATTGATATATCCAATAAATCAATTTGTAAAGAAATAATACAAAATGTCTAGCTCGCAGAGTTAAACGAACTGTTGCAGCTCGGCAGCTCATTCGGCTCATTCGGCGCGCGGCTCGCATTGGCTCGCGAGAGTCGTATACTGAACTGGTTCAAATTGAGCTGATCTGCGAGCTGATTCATTGAATCAGCTCACTCACCTGAGTCACGAGCTGATCTGTAGCTCGCGTATTTTTGATGAGTTACCCACCTCTAGTGACAACTGAATGAAATTGCCTTTTTTTATAGTTTGCAACCTGATGTTTAATTTTTAGCGAGATAACTCGGCTAAAATGGAGAATAATCGACTAACAACAAAATAAATTAGAACATTTTGTTGCTTTTTTTTGCATTTCATAATACCTACCAATAGCGCAATGCACTGTACAATACCCACGAGCTAACTTCAACCCGACCGGACATTAAGATTGGCGAGAACTGTAAATAAAATAAAAAAATGTTATTTGATCTAGTAATGTTGCCGCTATCAAAAGGTATTTTTTTATAATTCTTAGATAGATACCAAGAATGTAGAAGGTCTACACCTTAGTGCCGTAACTAGGGTGGGGCAGGCAGGGCACGTGCCCTGGGCGCCAATCGAAGGGGGGGCGCAAAATCGCCAATCATTAAACATACCGTCTTGCCTACATCTCATATCTCACTCTATTCATAATACATTCATTTGAATTTTCCCTTGTTACTAGCTTCAATTGTCTTGTGCCGCGTCACTGAGGCTTAATACGGGACACTTACCTAATGCAATGAAAAAATCTGTGTAGGTAATCGTGCAGATGACGGAGAGGCGGGGCTCCTATGTAAAGGGTTTAAAGGAACCTAATACGAAGGGGATTACGGGGGCGTCATTTGCTTGCTTTGCTCACGCTCTAGCAAATCCCATCACCAGTCAGTCGTAACCTTCTAACCTAACTTGTCTGAGGTGGAAAGCCTAAATTTTCGAGCTCGCTTCGCTCGCTCATAAGACAACTAATTTTATTTACCCCTTATTTTAATGAAGGAAAAAATCTAGTAGCGGGCAGGATTCGAACCTGCGTCTTCTGGTTCGATTACACCAGACGCTATGACTGCTAAGCGACTGCTAAGCTACCGCGAGCCCCGGTCGCCAATTCAAAATCTTCCTTCACTTATAAACTTACGTCATAAGATGACGTAGCATGGAAAATGCTTAAAAATACACCCTTCTAACCTATGCTGTCCGAAGTGGGTGGCCCAAATTTTCAAGCTCGCTCCGCTCGCTCTTTCATGTAACAATTGGGAGTAGTAACAAACTTATTGTAATTACTCTTCTAATCTAACCTGTCTGAGGTGGGTGGCAAAAATTTCGACCTCGCTACGCTCGCTCTTACTGAGACAATTGAAGGTGGTAACAAACTAATTGTAATTATCCTTCTAATCTAACCTGTCCCAGGTGGGGTGCCCAATTTTTCGAGCTCGCTTCGCTCGCTGTGTCATAACGCATCCTATCTTATAACTTACTATTGAAGTAGTAAGAAAGGAGATCTAATTAATTTAATTTACTTAGAGGCGCAAATATGAAGCTTGCCCTGGGCGCCATTTTCTATCGGTACGCCCCTGGTAGACCTAGACCGTTGAGATGTACCTAGCTTAGACTAGATCCATTCGAAAGTCAGGAACTCAAAGGCGAAGCAAAGTCCAGTTGCATGTTGTATAACATTATTTTAAAACTAATTTTTCAACCTAACTCTGTTCACCTATCAAGACGTCGATCTGTGTGGACTGTATCTACATTATTCTAATTATCTATCGGGTATCTACATTAATCGGGTACCTACCTAAAGTAATCCTTTTGACCAGGTAAAGTTGGCGTATGAAACGATAGTGTGAAGCCATTAAGATAGTATTTTAATATATTAATAATATTCTGTTATGTTGCATAGTCTTGACTTACGTCCCCAATCTATCTATGAAAACTTGTAATTAATTGGCCTTCTTTCACTGTTTTCATTGCTATCTGTATCTTAGCTGTAAGTTTTCTTAATAATAAAATAAAAATAAATAAAATAATATAATTTCTAATAAATCATATTAATAATATAATCCTTACTAATATTATAATTACGAAAGGAACTCAGTCTGTCTATCGCGCTTTCACACCAAAACGACTGAACCGATTTAAATGAAATTTGGAACACAGATAGTCTAGAGCTTGAGAAAGGACATATACTTTTTAATGCGAAAAATGGCCTGTAAGGGGTTGAAATAGGAGATAAAAGTTTTATTTAAATGCAAGGCAGAACTTTAGTATTATAATTTTATTTAGGTACTTGGCTAGTAACTACATCCATTCTCATAACTACTCTCCTTAAATCAAGACTTATATTACTCTTTCTTTCTGTCTTTTTATTTCCACCAATGATGGCCAATAAATTAGTTTCGTAGACTCTTTCTCTGTTACAAGAGTAACTAGACTACCATTGGGTGGACGCTCAACACCCTTGATCCACTTATCAAACAGCTGGGTAACGAAAGTTGTTGGTGTCCATTTGCTAGAGTCGGCTTTGGGCATCAATTTTCTGTTCATTTCAGTGTCTAATGCTGCGGGAAGTATAGCAACTGCTAGTGAATTTTCTGGCATGCCAGAATCTTTGGCACCAAGGGACTTTGTAAGTTGATGCACAGCAGCTTTAGCCATACCATAGCCAATCATGGTGGGTGTACCTTCTAAAGCAGATTTAGCACCAGTCAATGCCAGCAGGCCCCCAGTACAAAGATATTTAGAAGCAACAGAAGCTGCAATAACAGAGCTCCACACAGAGTCGCGGTACATTAAATCAGCTTGTTTTGTGAGATCTTCTGCAGCGTTCCCGCTAGCCCAGCCACCGGCTACACAAAGAACGGCATTGACTTTCTGACCTTTGAGAGCAGTAGCGAGCAAGCTCATGACATGTGCCTCTTGTCGGATCCACGTATCATCAGTCGGTACAGTAATATTAAAATCAGCTTTATCGTTAGGGTTATAGTCAATGTTCGCGACCCAGCACTTGGTTGTTTTGAAGTGCTTGACGCACGCAGCTCCGAGAGCGCCTCGCCCGCCGTACACAATAATCTTTCTGCCGGCCATTACCACCACGGCTCAACACTGTCACTGCGTCAATTTTGTCAAATAGCCCTTTTGGTAATAACTGTAAGTACCTAGGTAGCACAAACTTATTCTAATAGTATTCTACTTTTCTTCTCTTAATTTATTGAGTTCTATTTCTACAGTATTTTAATGTTTTAAAAATACAGTAATGACAATATAGTTTATTTTTATTCTTATCAATCAAATAAAGTCAACGAAAACAAATGCTTTTCAAATTCGAAGCATGTGACGCCAGTACTAATAATCGACTAAAGCCAAAAAAAATTTAATGGAATACCTGAATAAAATAGAAGAGATTGTACGTAACCGAAGCGACTGCGGCCGACTACCCAAGCGGCCCGCAGTGGCCGCAGTGGTGTACTGAATATTTGTACAAATGTCATTAGTGTACTCCTCTGCCTAACCCTTTGGGAAATACAGGCGAGATATTATGATGTGAATAAAAGAATAAAGAATTAAAAATGAGCAAAATAATGAGGGACAACTTATACATATTGTAGTCTGGGGCCAACTGAGAAAGGAGGCTCCTTGCCCAGACGGTTATACGTAGGTACTACCAACCAACAGTGGTTACCTACCCTCTGTGAAGTTCTATAGTCTTAACTTGAAAGGTTGAGTGCCGAATAGTTAGTCGATAACCTAATTTAGGATCCAAGGCGCACCTCTGACTTTTGGAAACGACGTAGGTACAACGTAATAATTATCCCTCGCTGATACGGTAAAGGAAAGCTTCGTAGACAAACCTACATGGCATCTGTGAGATTTTCTCAGCGGCTCGTGAAGTCTGCTAACCAGCACTATAACTAGGCCAACGTGGTGGACGTGGTATAGTCTAACCCCTCTATCTGGGAAAGGTGAAAGGAGACCCGAGGAGACTCGAGCCTAGCGTACAGTGGGACAGTAATGGATTGATGATGTTGTATGGGTATACCTAGAAATAATAAGACACAAAAATATGAAAACCTTTTATTAAACCTCTTGAGTATACAATTACAAGTATTTAAACATATTATATAAAATAAAAAGTAATATCATTTGTTGTTCAGTGTCTGCGTTCGCGGACAGAGAAATTGCTTGTTTCAAATATCATTACGAGACTATTTATGTAGTCTAGGTACTTACACATTTTCGAATATACAAGTAGGTATATTTAAAGCACAATAATAGAAATAATAATTGAGTTATTTTCAAATTCAGTGAGGGTAGGATAGGTATTCAATTAAATTCAATAATGACTTTTTAGTGGCCATAGTAAGTAAGTACCTACATACCCATGGGCGTACCCAGGGGGGGGCAGGGGGGGGCAGCTGCCCCCCCCTGGAACTTGGATGCCCGCGTAGATAAAAGTTATAGTAAGATAAAAAAAAAACTTTCTAGTGGTGTGTGTAGGACGGAACAAAGTTGTCCCCCACAAGTAACATAATCAAAATAGTCGATCAAAATAGAAAAATATTCACTATTTGTTGCTTTTTGTTAACAATTAGTTGCTACGAAAACGATTTTGTTGCCCAAACCAATCTTACAGAATTGACAACAATGCTAGATAGCATGAAAAATAGCTAAATACCTACTATATAATCAGGGAAACAAATAGATAAATATTTGTTGCTGAAGACCTCATTAAAACAACAATTTAAAATATAACTAGTAAAATATAATTCAGTTGTTTGAGGTAGCAATTATTATTGAGCAACAAATCTTTCAAAGGTCAGATGAGTTTCCAATCGGTATACTTATAAACCGCTTAGGCTAGCTTAATTTTACAAATTTTCTTGCTCGACGTGAAAATAGTGATGCCTGAAACCACCAAAAAAAATAACCAGAGATTGGATGACTATATCTGACCGGTATTCTTATAAACCGATTATGCTGCGCAAATAATTTATATTGTTTATTTGTTTTGAAGAAATTGAGAGTGATAAGCTTATATAAATACCAGTCAAAAACTCATGCGATCATCGGAAGATATCCTATTGCCGATTTTCAAGGCGTCATTAACCAAGTTGAGCATCACAATTATTATATTGTTGGTTCCCTAAAAATCGAGCGCTAAGCTAGCATGACCGGTTTATAAGGATACCGGTTGGGATACTCATCCGATCTTTACAGTGGCGTATTTACACTAGGGCCAAAAGAGCCATGGCCCGGACCGCCAGGCTTCTAGGGGCGGCGCTAGCCGCACAGAGCTGGAGGTAGTAACAAACTAATTGTAATTACCGTTCTAACCTGTCCAAGGCGGGGGTGGCTCAAATTTTCGAGCTCGCTTCGCTCGCTCTTACATGAGACACCTGGAGGTAGTAGACAAACTAATTGTATTTACTGTTCTAACCCAGCCTGTGCGAGGAGGTGGCCTCAATTTTCGAGCTCGCTACGCTCGCTCTTATATGAGACATCAGGTGATAGTAAGCAAACTAATTGTAGTTACTCTTTTAACCAAGCCTGTCCGAGGTAGGTGGCCAAATTTTCGAGCTCGCTTCGCTCGCTCTTACTGTGTGAGATAACTGGAGGTCTAGTAACAAACCAATCGTAATTACCCTTCTAACTTAACCTGTCCAAAGTGGGTGGCCCAAGTTTTCGACTTCTCGTTTGCTGATTCTTAGTCATCAATTTTCATTGCAATTTTTTTTCTATTTATAAATCCCGGATAAATCAAGCGTTGAGTTAGAATGACTGACTTATAAGAATACCGGTCAGTAATTCATCCGATTTACGGTTCTGAGTTTTGTTGATGACTTTCCGGGCAACAATAATAAATTTCATCATCCGTCATCATCCGACGTCCGGTTCTATTTTTTTATGCTGACTCTCCAGGCGTCAATAACCATTGCAATATAGAGGAAGAAAACTATTTTATTTGATTCCAGAAAAAATTGGAGTTAGACTAGCATGACCGGTTTATAAAGGATACCGTATAGTCAGAATCTAAGAAAAGCTCCTCAAAGATACTCTCAATTTTTATGAATACCGGAAAAATCGAGTGTTGATCCAGCATGACGGTTTATAATGCATCAGAGTCACCAACAAAATTTTGAACCGGAGATCTGGTGAATTTCTTACCGATATCCCTATATGCTCATTGTCATGCTAGCCAATAATGAAGTAGATCTGCAAATAATTTATTATTTATTTATTTTGGTAAAATCGAGCGGTAGGCTAACATGACCGGCTATAAGCGCACCGGTTAAAATATATGCGATTTCCAGTTCTAAAATTTGTTGCTGGCTGTAAGCTCGTCCCACGTGGGGTTATAATATAATAGGTAGCAACAAATTAATAAAATAATTCATTTTATCATATTATTTACTCTGATATATTTACGTATAGCTAGCGTTGTTGTCGATTTTTCGAGATTGGTTTGAGTTTTTTTTTTTAATTCTGCTGAAATTCCACTGCCTCTTTTATGGAGATGAGGGAACCGGGGGGGGGGGGGGGGGGGGGGTAGAAAAAATCCCTCAACTGCCCCTCCCTGGGCCAAATGCTGGGTACGCCCATGTACATACCTATATGTAATAATGTTCTTTACATGTTCGTTCGATTTACGTAAAAAGACTTAAGTACCCCCGCTTTTAATTAATTTGTATGATGTAAATATGTACATTACACTACATGAACTTACATGCTATCCTTTACTTGCAAACTTTAGTGTTATTTTACGTTTTTATTGTCCGAGTAGGCGTTCATCAATATCTATTTGCATTGAATAAAATATACTTATAATAATGTTGACAGTGATACTAAATACTTTGAACACTAAGCTTATGTTATTCAATAGTTCGGCCTTGCGATGGTCGGGTTGGTGGTTTATGTTGAAAATAAAGCTGAGCACTACTGCTACCACTGCCGATACAACCTATGAAAAACGAAAAAAAAAACATAAATAAGACTACAGACAATACAATTTCAGGCGGAGGCTTTCACTTATCCGGCTTAATAAAAAATATTAAAAATCAAATATTTTTATTTGCCAGGATATGTGATTGCATCGACCCTAAGAAAAAAGTACAAGGTGCATACACAAAAATAAAAAATACTGAAATAAATCACATGGAAGTAAGCAGAAGCTTTTGGCATTTGGTTATGAAGCATAAATAAAATGTTTACGGCTGAAGAAGAGGGCTTAATTTGTTTTTACACTCAAATTATATAGGTAATTTATACAATGTATACCTCTTATACTTATGGCATCATTTAAAAGGTGGAAGAGACATCGACGCACATCCGAATACCATAAGTTCAGTAGGTACATGATTCTGGACCCCCTTGCGTTGAAATTTTCCGTAACTTTTTACATCATTTTTTTAATTTTTTCTGCAGTTTTTTTTACTTTACATGTGTAAAAAATCATTTTTTTTTATCTACCCAAATTAGATTTATAATTAAAAAAACATTTTATTTTATTTATTTCGGATCGCGCGCGCGATAACATTCACCGCGTTTTTAGCAATACACTTCGCGCTTAAAAATGTCAGTATCTGTAATACTAATAACCGATCATTTTCTACATGAATGACCTAGGTCATTTTATTTTTGACCTTTAGTGAAACCTTGTCACGACGTTTGTGCGTCGATGTCCCTTCCACCTTGTATAAATAGCAACCTCCTAAGAAAACCTAATTACTGTGTGCTATTACTGATCTTAAAGAATGTGTCATATAAACTTGAAGTCTTATTCCCAAGATAGTCTTGTAGGGAAAGCGCGGGGTCAAGGCCGAATGTCATTTTGATGATGTCACAGAACACTACCCCGGTCATCATAGCGACAGATGTGTGGTACAGCCAGTCGGCCATCTTCTTGTGTTTGTGGTTTCCCTCGCCATCCAGAAAGGATATGACTAGGGCCAGAACGCCCGCGCTTGCCTGCAAAGACATTTTTGTTAGAAATCGGTATAAAATTTGCAGACACGCCCATCCCTTGATATTGAGGTAATGGTAAAATATCCTAGATGATTTACCTACCTACTTAAACTACATCATAGATTCAACCTTATTTTGCCCACAACACTGAGAATACCTATTACCTATGTCTTCAAATACTACTTATAAGGAAATAGGTACCTAGGTACCTAATTGATAGTTCAATGTTAAAACTACAATAGATTTTTACTTACTTCCTGCATATTTTCCGCAATACGGTAAAATTTACCAACTTACAAACTAACTTTGTCATCCAATACATTAGATATTTGTTTTCCTTTACACTCTAAGCATAATGTTTATTTACAACATTTTAGGTTTCTGTATTATTTCCCTTTCTTAAATATTGATTATTTATATAATTAAGCCGTTCTAACACTAAGGGATTATTCGAATACTCAATGCCGAAAGCGGAAATAACGATATTGATGACGGATATGACGAATATGAATATAACAATGATGTCATTGAGGATGACTGCTGAAGGTTGATCCTGGTGATCGTTCAGATCCAAGCCACCGATTACCACGAATAGTAACCCAACCAGAAGCTAAAACAAAAAATCTAAGTAAGATTGTTTTTATTGCATGAAGTAAACTCATCTATGTGATGAAGAAACTGAGGGACTGTACTCCAGTAAAAACATTGCGCACTGTGTACTTCGCGATCTGCCAATCCATAACGCAATATGGAATTTCAGTCTGGGGTGGCGCCGGTGTAACGGTCATGATCGAACTTGAAAGAGCCCAAAGGGCTGTCATTAAAGTAATTTTAAAGAAACCATTTTTCTACCCCACGGACACACTATACAAAGAATTCGCAGTACTACGCGCTCGACAGCTGTTCATTCTTAACGCATACTTGCACACTCACAGAAGTTTAAAATCCCGGCCCGACTACAATACTATGAGAGCAAAACGTGTCTTCAGAATCCCGATATTCCGGACTACTTCTCTTCTAGCTAGACGTTGCCCGGCCTTTTCACATTTATTTGTATACAATAAGGTCAACAATAGTATAACTTGTGACACAAAAGACCTTACCATGTCCTCCTGTAAAAAAGTTATCAAACAATGGCTGTTAGGAATTTCATATGCCGAAACAGAGAAAATAGTCACACTTTAACTTCTTTCAGGTCATTCAAGCCCACACACGCGCGCACACACACACAACAACAAACACACAAACACACACGCGCACGCACGCACGCACGCACGCACGCACGCACGCACGCCCGCACGCACGCACGCACGCACACGCACACGCACACGCACACGCACACGCACACGCACACGCACACGCACACGCACACGCACACGCACACGCACGCTCACACACACACACACACACACACACACACACACACACACACACACACACACACATTTCACTGAATTTTAATTAATAATTGCTGTATGTGTAATGTGTAACCTTTTTTCTCTTACTATTGTGATTACTTACGATCTCAATTAGATTTTATAGAATTAACGTTTTTGTTGCATATTATGTTAATAATTTTGTCCAATGTAATAGTGACTTAACTTTAAAACTCAACTCAGAGTTCCAAAATACAGGCTTAGCCTAGTTTGGAAATCACTGTACCACTGTAAGCCACTGTGTTTTTTTGGAATAAAAATTATTATTATTATTATTATTATTATTATTGTAGGTAGGTACGGATCAATCGGATATTTAAGAATAAGTAATGTGCTTTCCAGGCTTCCACACATCAAATTATTGTAAATGCAGTTCTATATTTATATGTATAATAAATAATACAAACAGTAGGAATCATTGTGTGTCGTGTACATAAGAATTTTGCATACAAAGAGAAGTCTTGCAATTTGAGTCACCTCTAATACAAAAGAAATTGTACAGTCGCATAGTTTTACGTTGATATGAGTAATGATTTGTGTGTAATTCTAGTACCTACAATCCCGGTAAATATTAAATACTTGGCCAGGGACAAGGGGTTAAATATTGTAGCTACTTGTACTTAATAGGTAGGTCCTACTCAACTGTAATAGCAAAGTAAATTTTTACCGACGACACGGCAAAAAGCCGAGTGAGGGTTTTATTGTTTCAATATTCAGTTTCATACTATAAAGAACTACATACAGCGGGTGAGAAACAAAACTCAAGTTATGCTATTGCTGAGCCTATTTCAAATGTTTTTTTTTAATTCTGGCCCGAGACGCACTTGCTCTGTATCGTGTAGATTAACATTATATTTTTTGTGTATTTTTTCCGATAAAGATTAGGGAGAAAAAATGTTTTAATGTACCCCCAAAACACACAATCCACGTATATCCACGCCTTAATTAATTAGCTTTTATACCTCAATATACCTACAACAATGTACATCTACATTGTTGTAGGTATGAGGTATAAAAGCTGGTATAAAAGTACATTTATCTAATATAATTATGGTTTCCGTTAAAAGGCAGTTTCTGCTGAAGGCAATTTATTCGGAACTCTGTCCGCTTTCAAACCTTGTCCTAATTAGCAAGTAATTAAATATGATACCTAATTAGGTAGGTGAATAAGTATATTTGAATGCATTCAATATTAGTTTGACCATTTCTCGTTTTATACCGTTTTTCATCTTGGTACAGTGCAGCAAACTTATCTGACACGCTGACAGGCTTAACGAGCCTGTCATTCGTCATCGTCGTAAAAAACATGCTAAAGTTATGAGATTTAAATAAATTCAACAAACAAAAAAAATCACTTCACCTAATCGATACGACCTTACTTGGCGACATCCAAAGGGAGAGTTTTTGTATTTTGGATTACATCCACCCCGTCCGGGTCAAATATGCTTGTCGCACTATAATAAGAGGAACTATTTGCAACTACGACTGCAAAGTACCTTTACTGTGCTATAAAAATGATAAGTAACTGTCGGGTGTTGCAACCTAATCGAATTCTAGATATCTAGCAAGCGAGGAGTCGAAGGCCGAGACGAGGACGTTCAGCACTGTGACGATGAACGCTGTGGCGGTGGTGCCGTAGTTGATGTTCAGGGCTGAGGTGCGGTGCCGCGGTCTGTGGAACCAGCAGTCGCGCCATAGGTTCAGTGAGAGGAGCACGAACCCCATCGCCACCTACAGAGCCTGGATGTCGCTTTAGGAGTTCAGAAAGATGAATTCAAACTGGTACATATGGGTAAAGTTTGTTATTCTACATCTTACTTACTGAAAACACTACCAGTATACCTCACAACTCACAGAATAGTTATAGTATATACATAAAATCACATGTTTATGGTACCTCCATTGTGGGATTGTATGTCTTGAAAGCCAAAGCATTGCCTTTACCTAATTTCGTCGATAATTAATATCTGTATTTAATAGGAAAGGTGAGTTGAGTGGAGTATTCCCGATTGAGCACCTATTTTATTCCAATTTGAGAATATAGCAAGTGCTCAATGCATTAAGTACTTTAAACCCGGTGTATAAACGGGAATACTCCAGTTAAGTTATTCACAATAACTCCGTGAAAATTATTCGCAATAGGAATGAGCAACTGCAAGTACAGTCAGCATCAGATAAGTATATCGGGACATACAAAGTGTTAAAAATGGCACAAGTACTATTTTCAGAACGAACACACTACGGCAAATGTCATTCTGAAATAATTTTTATCACATTGAATACTAAGTTTAATGTTCTTAGTTGTTCCGATAATTTTGAACACTGTTTGTCCCGATACAAATTATAGGTACTGCAACCATGCAATCACACTATTGCACTTGCGCATCCGCTTGTTTAAATAACATGTCGATTCTCACCTGAAGGACGATAGATATGGAGATGAGCACGACGAGCAGCGTGTAGAACTCGTGCTTAGGCCCCACCTGCAGCACGTACTTGAGTTGTGACGCGTTCGACGTCAGCAGGGCAATGTCCAGCATGCCCTGCGCCACCGTCTTCTTCGTCGCATATCGGTTTGCATCCAGACCTTTGATCTGCAGAAAGTGCACGATATAAGGATTTGGTTGGAAGAAATGTTTGATGTTTTTTGTGGGAAAAGCCGCGAGCTTCAAAGTCTTGAAGTTGAATGATTAACCGTACCCTTTGTAGATCCGATTTACTGGACAAAGAGGCGTAAATAAAGGGTAGAACTAAGTGGAACATACCATAATTTGGATAGCCGTGAGCCCGTGACTTACGCAAAATGAAATAATATTCCTACTTTAAACAAACAGTTTTTTTACTGTTAACTGGATCCGTTTGACTTTGTCAGCCAACCAGCATAAGGCCAGCGTGGTGGACTGTATCCTAACCCCTCCCGTTCTGAGAGGAGACCCGTGCCCATCAGTGGGATGATTAATGGGTTGATGATGATGATACGGAACAGTGTCTAAGATGGAGTACCTACTTACATAGGTAATTGAAGTAAATACCCTTTTAGGCTCTGGTTCTCACATACACAAAACTGCATTATGAAGGTGAAAACTTGCCAATCATAATAATGTATTCTACCATTAGGCTTTTTGGGTTTGTACCCATGAATTTTTATAACACACATTTTACCCAGAGGCAATTTTGTATCAGTTTAGGCCCTGCGGGCTATTCTTTATATGCGAAGTCCAAATAATTATTGGATTTAGCTAAGTCTGCCAATCTACACTGGCCGCAGCGGGGGTCGTAGTCTACGGCCAAATTCCTTTCACTTTTACAGAAATGCCAAGCATAAGTTTAATTATATAAACATCTAATAAAATTTGAATTCATTAACACTCAATTAGAGATAAACTCTACAGTAATAGTTTGATGAACTCCAACCATAATATTTTTGAATCCTGTTACTTAGAATACCTATTTGTTTGCATAATCTTTTGTTATAAAGAGCTTTTTAGTCTGTACCTAACTATTCATTATATTATTTTTCATTTACTCTTTAATTAGACATTCAATTAAAGTGCAATATTTACTTCATCACAAACGATTGCGGTGGCAGCATCTTGCTCCTTAGTCACAATCTCATCACAGTTCCCTTGATCACTGACACCATTCTCTTTGGATCCCTCCTCCATTTTAAGTAAAAAATAACTTAACACAAAACGATCAATTTTGAAGTGCTGCGAAGATCGCGTGCGGATGAAGACTGGTAGAAAACAGCGATTGTGAGAAACCGTAGATTAATTGGTATTTCCTTCTAAACAAGGCCAGAAAATCAGACAACATGATCAATGATCAAATATTTAAGACTTTACAATTACAATTTGAGCGATAATTTTATAAAATAATACACCAAAGGATATCGGCTATCAAATTCTGTAATTGATCTATTCGGTGAAATCGATTATGCAATATTAAACTCGTTTCAAACTTTCAAAACTTGGTATAAGTATAATAAATGTACCAGGTGACAATAGCAGGTACCAACAAGCTTATACGCATTCATAATTTAGGTATAAAAACAATAATAAGTACTGCCTCATAAGCATTAGTTTAGTGATCGCAAAAGCTGCTGAATATATGGTTCTAGGTTTGATTCTTATATCGAGTTTAGATCTCATGGAATCGACAAAGGTATATCACTTTGTCGGTCCCATGACGATATAAATTATACCGGAGAGCAGGTAGGTGTAGGTATAGCCTGAAGGGATATTAAGGCTGAGATTCAGAGAAGAGACTCAGCATGAACTTACGCTTCCGTATGTCAAATTGTAATACAAATTTGACATACGGAAGCCTTACTTTACGCTGAGAATCGTCTCTGAATGTTAGCCTGATACACTTGGTATGAAACAATGTAGGTAACATAAATAGGTTGATGGCCGAAGACGTCGGCGAACGGAAGCTACTCGTTTTGTGAGCATCCTCGATGCAAGGCTTCAGCTATAAGTAATACCTACATTCATATTATGTTCATGTCACATTATAGTAAGATTAGTAAAGTATGTAGGTGTATGTTTGTAGGTACCTACTACTTGAGTTACAAAATAGACTGCGACTCTAGTGGTCGCCAGCGCAACTCAGGATGAACGCAGGATCTAAGTATTTTTGGGTTTTTCTATGAAATTCTCAGTACCTAGAAACTGGGAATTTAAATTTCTGCGCATGAGACCTAATTTAAAAGTACCGGCGAACACCTCTGCTTAATACTCCGGGGAATACAGCAGTGATGGTACGTCTTATTGTTTTTTCTAAACATTGCTCAAGCTATTTAGCATTCTAGCAGTTATGGGTCAACTACCCATACCTATTATGATAAATGAATATACAATATATTAATCGCGAAAAGTATGTCGCGTTGGAAACATAATTGTTTACGTGAACCGTATATAAATAAATACTTCTATTAGAAAACCTCTTTACGTTTCTGTTAAAATGCAGTGAATCTACTGCATTGCAGGCCTCGACGAAGTAGGTACACATGGTGATGATGATAATTCCTATCGTATAAGTTAACTACTGACTAAACTGACTACAGATGATAATAGGTAATAGGCACAGTTCTCGGAAAATTATTAGATGGTAACAAATAAAAACGAAAGCTTAAGTCGCAAGTAGGCTGTCGTTTTAAATAATTGTAATCCAATATTTTTCTTTCTCCTATTTTTAACCCAACTTCAACCCGGACAAAAAGTTTGGCGAGAACTGTAGACGTATAGACTGCTCGTCAAATTTCTTCTAATGTCACTTTGTCTCATCACGTCAACAATTTCGTCCATCCATCTCCGTATTCAAATAAATAAGTATTATAAACAACATAAGTAAATAAGTAAAATTGAGACTGACTCAGGTTCCTGCGGCCATGAATTTCAAATATTCGAAATGTCGGGTACAAAAAATTTAAATAAACTGATTTAAATTCCATATTTAAACACAATTCTATCTCAGTTACCATATTGTTTCGTCTGCCAACTTGTGAAACAAAGCAAAGCGAAATTCAAAGTATGTAATTTAAAAACGTTATTTAGACCAATAATTCTTACCCCTTCTCTTAATCCTGTTGGTAGTATAGCAGCCATGGTTCCAATCTTCTGAAACACTAGTATCAACTAAAATACACCATAACTTTGCTTGATAACAAACGCATATATCGTTTTATTCAGCAGGATTATTTTCACAAGCTACTGAATACTACCGATTTCAAGAACAATAAAATCGATGGCGTTACCTGACAACGAAATACACAACAGCTATATGCTATAGTATCACTGCCAATGACGTATTTACTTGGAAAATGAAAGTTAGTACGACAAAGTACGGACTAAGTTTTGAAGGTCTCTAGTAGGTACTACGAGTTTACGATCGGTACTGTTACCCGACTATTTGATTTTTCGTAAATGGAGGTAGAACTATAAAACTATTTCATTTTTTTTTTGTAACAATAAATTCAAATATTTCAACTATGTATTTAATTAGACCTTTATGTTCCTACAGATGAAGAATGCCTCATACATTATATTAATATCTAAAAGTCGAAGTACTTGAGCTGTTTAGTAAAAGAGCTGCCTAGCTATCTAGTAATTTAAGTAGTAAAAGCTAGCAGTAAGTAATCTGTTTCCTTTTAATAATTTAAATCTTGCGTGGGAATATAAACAACTGATGCCTTTTCTTTGTCGTAATCGGTATAATATTCTATTTGGTTTCAACTGATTGAAAACTAAAAGTCGCGACGTAAGAAGGTTCAGGAGTTAGTTGTCAACAGAGAGCGGTGGAAGATGCTGCACCGACAAGAGTGAACCTCATTATGTATGTAGAAGAAGAAAGTCGAATACCGCTTATTACGTGTCTTAGAATCAAGAAGAAAAGACTAGATAGGTAAATATCGATGTCTTCATTGTGTTATACTCTACTCCTTGTGCATTGTAGGTACATTTTCAATGTCCATAAATATCATCTCTAGATACAAGGGAAAGGAATAGATATCTCAACAGTCAGCACCCCCAGTGGGAGGTGCCACTGGACTGCCAAGTCAAAGGTCTCGAGTTCGAATCCAAGGCACGCACCTCTTTTCGAAATCATGTGCGTAATTAACACTTGCTTTACGGTGAAGGAAAACATCGTGAGGAAACCGGCATTCCTGAGATATTTTCCCGACGTGAAGTCTGCCAACCTGCATTAGGCCAGCGTGGTGGACTATAGCCAAATCCCTCTCATTCTGAGAGGAGACGCGTGCCCAGCAGTGGGACAGATAATGGGTTGATGATGATTGCCAATAAACTCGTATACCTACACTAGGTAAATCTTCTAACAACAAAATGTTGGAACTAAGTGCATGCCGCTAGAATAAATAGGTACTATAAGTATCAAACTCTTTATAAATAATAGGTACCTATGATAAGCTCCAACATTGAGCAGTTTAAAAATCTTGTCTGGTATAAAATTGCAATGCAAAGTTGTAAATCAAACTTTGCATTGCAAAGTGCGAAAAATACTACGCTTGTTCTACGCTACGCCCGCGCTGCACATAAAACTTTATAGGTCCTCGCGCTAATTTTAATGGATTTACCGAATATTCTAAGGTCTAAAAAAACCTGTACAATAGATTATTTAAAAAAGTATATATTAAAATTATTTTTGCAATGAAATAAAGTTAAAAATAAGTTGAAAAAGTTTATTGAGAATTTCATAGAATGAAACGTGCGCGCGCTCGCCCGCCCGATTTCGCGTCCTCGATCTGTCAAAAATGTTTCCATTCTTTCGATGGCTTGTGTTGTTTGGATAAATTCAAAACAATAATGTATTTATACATCAAATAATCTTTAAAATTCTTCATGTTTATAGTAAAGTTGTTATAACTTGTTATAGTGTTTGTATAGTGTTTAATTTGTGTGTAAATAACATGTAAAGATTCTGCGTATCAGGGTGCTCTCGAGATTCCGTTGTGCGAGTAGAACTTCCAGATGCTGCCTTCTATGCCCATCCTGTTTACGAGGGAGAGTCAGGATGCTTTCGGAAACAAAATTGAACCAAGCACAAGCTTTTTCAACCCAAATTCTTTTCTTAGACCCGTTATCAAGCCAGAGGTGAGTCCAAGTACTAGCTGATGATTTTATGTAATTTCTGTCAGACATCGAAATTGTATGTCAAAATTACCATTTAGAAAATATTCTTAGAAAAATTCTAAGCGATATTTTGGTTATTGATACTTTTCATTCATCTCCTATGCACAGTGTTATCCACAATAATTCTCATGAAATAATACACCTAAATGTGTCGCCATATTTATAACATGAGTGATCTATTTACATGACCTTATATTGTTATTGTTTCAGCCACTACCGCAGAAGATTGTGCCGGTGGTGTCGAAAGTAGCACAAAAGGAAACCAAGGGCAAGGGTACTGCAAAGAAAAAAGTTGATCCGCCTAAAATTGATGACAATGTTTTGGAGACAGGTAAACATTGCCCTGTTTTGCAACACACTTGCAGTGTGTTCTCTTATGTAATACATATAATTAAAAAAAATAAGACAATTATTTAAGGACACAATTATGGGTCACCATGCCAAACAAACACAAGTAACTTCTAAGTATGTCATATGATCTATCTATTAATAAATAGAAAACAATTAATTTGATCTCAGCCAACTTTCATGATGAATCATAATAATTCTCGTTGACAATTTGCATTCATGGCATTTCAATATCTTAAGACTATTAATTAACTATTGCACATAGAAATGGTATTAATAATATTTGAATAAAGACATTGTAATATAAGTAAATGGTATGCAATACAACCTCCTTACTTTCAAGTCTTTATTTAGTCTGTGGTATACCATTCATAGGTTTTGTATCGCTGTAATCTCTTGTTTTATTATTGGGTTTTTATTATCACCCATTCACCACATGTACCTAAAAGGCATTGTGTTAAGTTGAATTTTAAACAATATTTTTCTGTTCCAGCTTTAGTTAGATCCTATTACACAAAAGTACAATCAAGATTTTCTTCCAACACATCTGTGCCTACCAATAAGTTTGTACAGTTTCATAGTATATTGAAGACATTTGATCCCTCAAAAGAGACACCTGTTGATTTGTATAAGAAAATAGAGAATTTATTTGGAGAAGAACACAAGGACATTGTGGAGGAGTTTCTTTTGTTCCTCAAACCGGGGCAAGCAGCTGAGGTTGGACGTTTCATGGACCGTCTCATGTTAGTGCAAATGACTGGTTTCATAGAAATGTTGCAAGTAAGTATGTAAAGTAATTTATTTAGTGTGCAGCACTGCGATTTTTTAATTTTTAATTTTCATTTGCAGTACAATGTTGTCATTTATTTATTTATTTGTTGTGTGGTAACATTAATGTATGTCTAATGTAGGTTTATTTAATGTCGTATTTTAGGTACTTCTAGGTAACTTAATTTAAATTGTAGTATATTATATATATATTACTACGTACATAATATTGTACCCTCCTAATAAAGTAAAAGCTACCATGTATAGTAGAATTATAAATTGTCTATGATTAAAGTGAACAGTTAGTCTATGAATAAAAAAATCTAGGTAGAGAATGAGTGCTTGTTACAAGGAAGGAAGGAAAATTTGCTAAATAAAAAGCCATTTCATTAATGCGATATTTGCTATCAAACATGAAAATCGGGGTGAAGACGAGGCACAAGGCGTACCTTGCAAGTATGTAATTGGACTGTGCAAAGTGCGGCGTGACGCCCTGTTCTTTTGCCTCGTCTCTGACACCTCGCAAGGCGACGTATATCATTAATAAGTCATACGTCTGTTAATAATAGGTACATTAGCAGCCATTGTCAAAAAAATTGTGTCAGGTCACAGATAAGATTTTTTATTTGATTTTTGACTTGTATGTGGTTTGAAGTCCTAATAGTCGCCGCATCGACTCTTAATTATTGATATTGGCCCGTGTTTCGACGCTTACAGTTTGCGCCAAACTTATTGTCCGGGTTGAAGTTGGCACTAGCTAACTTTAATTCAGCCGTAAAAATCTGAGAAAGAATATTATTAGATTATAATAAATAAATACGGAAGCTCAAGTCGTAGGCTATCGTTTTAAATAATTTTAATCCAATATTTATCTTTCTCCGATTTTTACGGCCGGGTTAAAGCTAGCTCGTGCCAACTTCAACCCGGACAATAAGTTTGGCGCGAACTGTACTTTGCTAATAGCGCCCGGCTTTAGTAGTAACGCAGTGTTGCTTGAAATAATGCAAGCACACGGAAGCGTATGCAGGTACACTTATGTGTTAAATATTGCGCGGCTGCCGCCAAATATTCGATGGATCGCAACTAGCATCCGGGCATGCAGCCGAATGCAGCATTCCGTCTGCGGTGATATTATTATTCATTATATAGATTTAATTATAACATTTTGCAAATGCTCGAGCAAATACTTACAGTTCACGCCAAACTTATTGTCCGGGTTGAAGTTGGCTCGGGCTAACTTTAACCCGGCCGTAAAAATCGGAGAAATGAAAATATTGCATAAAAATTATATGAAGCGACAGCCTACGACTTGAGCTTCCGTTTTTGTTTATTACAGTCCTATTATTTTGATTATCCGATCTTTACGGCCGGCTTAAAGTTAGTTTGTGCCAACTTCAACCCGGAAAATAAGTTTGGCATGAACTGTAAACGACTCTATTTTAGTGATGCGACTCAAGTCCGATTTTGTCACTGTCAGTCAAAACTCGCTAAAAATTATCACATCAAACAAAAATTCCTGAATATGAATGTGGGAAAGCTTGATACTTTGAGACTAGTACACTCGAAATGCATCACTTGTCACTACTCAATTTTTGGGACGTCTAATACGTAATAACCAGAATACTCTGCAATTATCCTAATTTTATATTTTTGAATTTTTTAAGCATTTTCCATGTCTAGATAACTAGTTATTTCAATGAAGGAAAAAACCAACTGGCAGGCGCTTTTTCTTTAATTAAAATAACAATCCTAATTTGTTTAGAACACGCTATCCCGTAAGCCGACAGTTCTGCGCAAGGTGCTGCGCGCGATCACGAGCGGCATCAACAGCGGCAGCGGCGACGAGATGCGCGCGCGCGTGCTGCCGCACCTGCGCTCCAACCCGCGCCTCGCTAACATGTTCAAATCGCTGTTCCCGGACGAGAGGCCGCCTGACATGTACGGAAAATAGAGATTTGTTTACTGCAAAAAGATTTCAGACAAAAAGTTTGATCCCGATTTGATTTATCTCTAACAGTCTGACATACAATCATAGCTATTTGGATTGGAAACAAGTAGATTACGATTTTGTTCGGAATGTCCCGTCTAACGCTCGCTTTGATTTATTTATTTGTGCTTACTTTAACTCCACTTTATCATCACCTCGACCTTAAACACATCCACCACTCTTTTACTCACATGCATTTGTCTCCATTTCCCTCCTTCCCTAGTTCCCTAAACAATCTCATCTTTGCCTTATGTAGTTTTCTTTCAGTCGTCTTAGCGATCAAGCTCTCTGACTTTTACAACACGACAGGTATATTTATTTATTTCTCCAGTTTTCGGATGTAGATTTTGCCTTCCAAGATAGTAAGGCATTGGTGACGTGTCGCCATTTCAACCTGAATTTACTCCTATATATAATCTTTTTATAATCTATACATAATCTTTTTGTATTTTTCTAAGCATTTTCTATGCTAAGATTATCAATTATTTTAATGAAGGATAAAAATACTGGCGGGTAGGAACCTGGCTTCTGGTTAAATACATCAGACGCTATGACCTCTAAGCAGCCACCGCGAGTCCAAGCGTAAATCTTCCTTCACATTCTTACGTCTCAAGGTGACGTAAGAATGTAAAGGAAGATTTCGACGGTCCGAGAGAGAGTCACATGGCGAGAGTCCCATAAACATTGCCGTAAACACCGTCAGTAGAAATCAAAGTAAACTTACTTTATTTCGGCAGTGCCTACGAAACTGGTTGCGACACAATAGACGAGAGCTTCCTTACCAACGACCGAGGGTACGACGTGTGGCAGTTTGAGGAGGAGAGCGACAACAAGAGGAAACTTAACGCCAAGGAGAGCTTAGACACTGTGGTGAGCTCATGTTTACACATAACGTAAATCATGTCTTTATGTGAAGGTGGTGTACTGCACTATTCGTATGTTAAAAGGTTTCATGTAAATAGGGGGCGAGCTTATTGCCCCTGAGAGTTCCATAAAAAACTCCAATAACCACTCGATCTGGGAGTCGAACCCAACTGTAGTCCACCCAAATAGAATAATTTGAGTCTATTACAGGCCTTTCAAGCAAGGCGTCATATAGCATAACTCATGCTAAAATCTATTAAAATAAACTTCAAGACTTCATTTTTAGGAAGAAGAAGTGTATCTTTAAGTTGAGTTTAGAAATCCACGATCAGAACGAACTATTAATTTATCTACTAGTATCTATTAGTGAATATTTAACGAAATAATGATGTGAAGTGTCTTCATGTCCTCAGTACCTGCACGGGCGCGTGTTCCTGCAGCACGGGCGGCTGCTCCGCTCCGCATCCGTAACGTTCCCGTACAGCAAGGAGCCCTACCGGGTGCACGCGCGCCGCCTCGCGCCCACACACTCGCACCTCTCCCCGCCGGACTCCGAGGAGGAGCGAGCCTCCCCCAAACGAAACGCAAAGAACAACTCCAAAATCCCACCTAAAAAACCCAAAAAACAACTCAAGTCCCCCACGAAGACCGTCAAAGATGTGAACGACAACACTAAGCATAAAGACTGCACCGTTAACTTAATGAGTCCAAAAGCTACCAAAAAGTCTCAAACTAACAATAAAAGTAAGACTTGTAAGAAGGATCCCGAGAACAAAGCAGAAACGATGCAAAAAAGAGAGAGGAAAGACAGTAAAACTCACACGTTACAGAAGAAAGATGAAGGCTCAAAACCAAAGCAGGCGAAGATTGAAACTGTGGTGAGTATGAGTTTAGAAGCTAACAAGATTGAGAAAAAGGAGCGATGTGGTAGTTGGACGAGGGAGGAGGACAAAACGATGTTACAAGTCCTAAAAGGCGAGGCCGGGTCGGAGCAGATGTTCGGGCGCATCAGAGAGCTCCTACCGCACCGGTCAGCCACAGAGATCAAAGAGAGATTCTGTCACGTCATGACGTTGTTACAACAGATGGCTGTCGGTGAAGTTACTTAGTTGTAAGAAGAACTGAACTTTATAATTAAGCGAAACAAAGTATTTATAATTTTGTATAAATAAAAATTTATTTTTGACTTGTATTTGTTTGTTTATTGGTGGCTGCAGACTCCTTTTAATCCCTAATAGCGGAGTAACTCCGTCCGTTGACACCAGTATTGCCCATCAATGTCTATATTGTCAACTTTTCATTAGATGTGTGTCCTCACGAAGGCACAAGCCTTCTAAAGGTAATCCAAAATTCAAAACTTCCAAAAATATCACGGTATATCTTCCGCGAGGAAGGCCTCCGAGAGTCTTCATCGCGGAAGAATTTTTAACGTAATATCCAAAGGAGATATAATTAAAAGGTTGTAGATGTACAATATAAATAAAAAAAAAATAGCATATAGCATAAATAATTTAGAAGACCTGAAAATTATGGCCACAACTTTTAATGACTACGGAATGAAAATAAATATTAATAAAACTAGAACTTTAACAACATCAAAATTCCCATCAATCACTAGACCAATCATACTTGACAGCACACAAATAGAGCAAGTCACCACTTTCAAATATCTAGGTAGCCGAATAACGCATGACTCCAGATGTTCACCTGATATCATATTAAGAATTGCAATAGCCAAGCAAGCATTTAATCGGAAAAAATATTTATTCACCTCAAAAATTAAAACCATTGTAAGAAAACGACTGATAAAACCCTATGTCTGGAGTATAGCATTATATGGCTGCGAAACATGGACCATGACCCAAAGAGACCGAGAAAGGTTAGAGGCATTTGAAATGTGGTGCTGGAGGAGGATGGAGAAGATCAGTTGGAAGGAAAGGAAAACAAACGAGGAAGTATTAGTAATTGTAGACGAGAAAAGACAGTTGTTAAAAACCATAGAGAACAGGAGAGGAAAGATGTTTGGCCACTTGATGCGACACGACAACTTCTTTAAAACCATACTAGAAGGGATAATTGAAGGAAAAAGAGGAAGGGGAACACCCAGACGAAGTTTTATAGAGCAAGTGAAGGAAAAAGTGAGGAGCGAGTCGTATCAAGAGGTAAAACGAAAGGCAGAAGATCGAGAACAGTGGCGATTGCTCCACCGACAAGAGCTGAGCTCTTAAATTTAAGAAGAAGATATACAATAAGTACAATATTAAGGAATACGAGGAAATTTGATTATCTATATCTAATATATATTTATATAAATACCTACAAAAATCCTATAGAAAAAAGCCTTATGTAATCTAAGGAAAAAACGCATTTTTCCGCAAAAAATAATAATCTTTCTCTCCTAATATTACCCCTTGTTGGTTCAACGGTTCTAATTGTAAAAATATAATGGGTACAGTTCTTGTTAATCTTTTTGTCCGACTTGAAGTCGCGTGCCAACTTCAACCACTCTATTTGAATAAGATTGGCGAACTGTACGGTTTTTTACATTTTTATTTACAATCTGAAATTTATAATAATTTATGTAATAAATTTAAATTGTAACATTATAAATGTACTAGCTGACCGCAAGCGGCTTCGCTCGCGTGGTCTTGATAACTTTTTCCCCCGTTTTGCAACATTTTTCATTGCTACTCTACTCCTATTAGTCGTAGCGTGATAGTATATAGCCTTCCCCGATAAATAGGCTGATCTAACACTAAAAGAATTTTTCGAATCGGTCCTGTTGTTTCGGAGCCTATTCAATACAAACAAACAAACAATCAAATCTTTCCTCTTTATAATATTATAGATTATACAAATCCAGGGTTTGATACCAGCACACAGGGCTTCCAAAAAATGAAGCAAGTTTTTTGTAACAGTATAAATATAAAAATGGTCTGATGTCCCTAGTCTACTTCTACTCTAATATAAATGTAAATTTATAATACAAATCCGGGGTTTGTGTACCAGGACTTCCCAAAAATTAAGAAAGAAAGAAAGAAAGTTTTTACCGTTAACCTTTGTAAAAGTGTAAAGGTGTAAACTTGTAAAAACTCTCAAAAAGTATGCTTGACGAAAGAAGCCTTGCACGTTATGTACGCGTGGTGTGAACGAAACCATAGCGCGAATTTAAATCGATGACCGCCATCTATCGATCACATTAGACAACAAAATCACAAAGGTTGAGTTCGATGAATTTTCATTTCCTATTTACCTATCGCAATTACGATGAAATTTAATGTTTGGAAACATATAATTACAGATTGAGAGGCGGCAATGCGGTGAAGTTCCTATAAAGTATAGGTAATGATATAGGAGAAACTACATCAGCAACTCATTGTGTCGACTTCAAGTTCGTACAACTCTTGTAAGTAGTTTTTTATTCAGAAAAAAAACCATGTAACGGTGCAACTATGCATCAAAGAATTCTTTCGCTAATTCCATTGACTTTAATACTATATATACCAATGTCCGCATTACTGTTGTCAAGTATCGTCAAACTTTAAAGTCATTAGTGTAGGATGGTCGTAGTCGTCTTCTGTTATTTTTTACCCGACTGCCGAAGGAGGAGGGTTATGTGTTTGACGCGTATGTATGTATGTATGTATGTATGTCCGTTCCTATGTCCGGTCGTAACTACTCAACGGCTCAACCGAATTAGATAAATGACACCTCATTAGATTCGTCTTGATGGCACGACTGTCACTGGGTACATGAAATTAAAAAAAAAAACAATATGGCGGATTTTATACGCGTAACTGATTTTGAAAATGATCTTTAGTTGTATCAATTTATATTTTAAATCATCATTTAGGATCTATCTAGTGATTCTATGATGATTTATAAACTAAAAAGAAGGAAATAAAATCAGTTATTAAAAGAAACAAAAAACCCGACTGCGTAAAAACTACTCACTAAAAATCTAAAAACAAGCTCTGTGATGTTGGAAAATGTATTGCAGGCGGGACAAGCTGTTCGTTCATAAACAAAATTATTTCTTTGCTTGTCCCGCCTGCAATACATTTTCCAACATCACAGAGCTTGTATTTAGATTTTTAGTGAGTAGTTTTTACGCAGTCGGGTTTTTTGTTTCTTTTAATAATTATTAAAATATTTAAAAGTGTAATTGATATGTTTATCAATTTTCATCAATTTCTTTTTGGTAGCTAATAAACATTTACAATGGACGGTGGACCCCAAACTAGGCAATTCCTGTCTCTGGGGGGCCAGTGTGTGGTGTGTGTGTGTGATATAGTGTAGTGTGCATGTCCTTTCTTGCGGACACACTTTGAAAATTAGCACCTACTACAGATCGTGCGATTTAAGTTGGTCGGAGTGATGAAGTTGGTCATTTGGCATTTAGTATAACCTAAACAATACCTACATTACGCATTCACACGTCTAAGTTCAGTCCGGCGAAGTTGAATTACACGAACTGTAGGTAGAGTTTTATTAGACGCTTATAATGACATTTGGCGGTAGTTTGACAAAACTGTGGCGCTAGACGGATCACTCGACGTCAAAATTTGAGTGAGAAATAGACAGTGAGACGCAGCGGCGCAGGAGTAATACCGGTAAGTGAGCTCATTATTTCAGCGCTTTTATTACCAGATTAGATTTACTTATTTATTATTAACAACCTGTTTATTTTAATACTAGCTTCCCGCCAGCGGCTTCGCCCGCGTGGTCTTATAATTTTTTCCACCGTTTTTGCAACATTTTTCATTACTACTCCGCTCCTATTAGTCGTAGCGTGATGATATATAGCCTATAGCCTTCCCCGATAAATGGGCTATCTAACATGGAAAGAATTTTTCAAATCGGTCCAGTACTTTTTGAGTTTATTCGTTACATACAAAAATACAAATCTTAGCTCTTTATAATATTATATAGGATGCGTTTAGACTAGTGTTTGGACTCATAATACCTACTTACTGTGTAATCAATAGGTGGTGTAGGTACTCAGAGTATCAGAAATAATCAAACGAAGGAGGCTCGCGACTATAGGAGAGGTTGGATTAGGTTGGTAACGATGGACGCCCGGTGTCATCACTGCGTCCAGGGTCGAGAGGACACGGCGCTGCACACACTCATAGAGTGTGTCGCATGGGAGGAGCCGCACCGTGCCCTCGTCAATGTTGTGGGTACTGACCTCTCGCTGCCGACCGTCGTTCGCTCCATGGTCGGCAGCGAAGAGGCGCACCGGGCGGCGGAGGAGGGCCGACAATGCCCTCTTCCGGCCTCCATAGAGGACCGATCCGGGGTCGGTGGACGCGGGGAAGTCCGCCGGCCCCTCTCCCAAGGACCATAGGCGGCGGCGCGTAGTGTTCCACGCGCGCCCCTCTCAGACGTGGGGGGGAGTGTCTGTATCCCCCCCTACACCAGGCGGGGCCCGCCGAGGAGGCGGGCCAACACTAGTCGGGGGCCGCGGAAGAATGCGTTGTTCCCGTAGCCCCCGACGCAATTGCGAGTGGGAACACCGGGGTTGGTTTTAGTCAGTAGGAGTCTGACAGACCCCCCCGCCCTCCCCGGGGCGGGGGATTTCCATGAGGATTTCCAACCTTGAAAAAAAAAAAAAAAAGGTTGGTAACGATATTCGTAGATGTTCGTATGACAATTGCTATACGAAGCTTTCCGATGTACGGAGAGGTCTCGATGTTATGAGAATCGTCACTCATCCGTAGCAGGCGCAGCTTAACCTTGCAGGTTGGTTATTTAGCATAGTTATAATTTAGCCACGAGACCCTCCTGTTATATTAACGTCACTTGCTAAAGAATTTTATACTGCGGCTTGTTTAAATATTTTTTTGCATTTACTTTGACGTCGCGTTGCCTTACGATGTAAAGGTACACGCAAACAGGAGTTATGTCCAATACAACAAGCAAAAATGCTTTCCAGAAGCCCACGAAATGAAAAAAAAAACATTTTATTTATAAAATTATGACGGTGATAACCGTGACGGTTGTTTATACGGCTTTTATTTTATACACTAAGCTTTCGTTTGACCACTACTTTGCCTAATGTTTTCGTATGAATAAATGCTAAATATTTTTGAAAACCTATAAACTTTTTTGCGTCCCCCCCGTTTCAGTACACCGGACACTAGCCAACTAAGCTACCCAGACCGCTGCCTCTGATGTCGAATTTTGCTTCCACCTTCCTATTACGTTGTTTAGATGACGTCAGCAACATCTATTGAAGATACAATAACTTATTCTCTTGATAAAAAGTTTCAATCACATTTAAAAATAATAACGCGAGTCACCAGAACTTGAACAGACTGTGCTTTGTCATTATCGCGTGTTGCTTAGTAACGTTTTTAGTTTTTTAATAATTATATCCAAAGCTTTAATATAAATATATTAACAAATATTCGTAATGTTTAATAATTTGAGCGACAACTATCATTTAAGAAAATATTACTTTCAACACGAACAAGTGCCGACTCAAAGTATGATCAGGCAGAAGATGACTCCTGCCCTAGCAGCTGTTTACTTCAAGTCAATGACTCCCAGACTTAAAGAAATTGCAGGCCTAGAACCTCTACTAACAGGTGGTGGTAGTGATTGGTACGTACCTCCAAAAGAATTACTTGAAGGCCGTTCAGTATTAAAGCCTGCTACAAAAAAACTACTGGATAATTTAACCCATCTCGGAATCGACAGAATTGGAATGAAATTATTTCAAAAACACCGTAAAGGAATGGATTTGGAAATAGAGAAAGTGCTTCTTGAAAATGATGTTAATTGGAGGAAGACCGTTGGAGCCACCAGTGTCCAGACTTGGGAGGACCACGAGAAACACGCGAAAGCAAAGAATACAGAACACATTACTGATGCCTTTAAATATTTCACTCATTTGTATAGACTGTCGTTACATAAAATTGAATCTTTATTTCATGAATCAGCTATAGCAGAAATAAAAAAAACGAGGGAAAAGGCACTGTATTTTATGCAAAACAATTATCTAGCTGCTTTACAGTCACAAGCAACTACGTCATACGATGCCTATGAGAATAAACTTATGAAAGAGAAAGCTAGACTAAAAGCGAAGTTTATACGTAAGTTAGAAATTAAGCGTTCTGAGATGGGCGATAAAATTCATGATCTTTATGTAGATAAACATTTGGCTATAGAAAAACTCAGACAATTCCTTGAATGTCAAAATTTAGCTTGTCAAATATACGTTGCCCTAAAAGAACGAGAAGAATGTATAAAAGAATTAGAAGAGTCTAAATATAAGCACAAGAAAAGAGTTAAGCATTTAACCGAGGAAATTGCCTATAAAAATTTAGAAGTGCACATCGCTGAGCAAAAGGAAAGGAGGCGAATGGATTTCTATAACATGTGGCAAAAGAAAATCTGTCATGTAGTTAAGAAGTTCCAAACTTTTGTATCATACTGTCTAAATATGCTCCCAGAGCATGCAGAGTTCTTCATAAATATGGAGAAATTGATGTTATTACAAGTTAACGAAACTCTTGAAAACCCAACTGCTGAAAGTATTATTGTAATAGAAGAGGAAAAATTCCACACTCCTATTCCTAGGCCTAGGCCTTTTTATCTGTTCTGTGACAGAGGTTACAAGGCTACGGTCGATGAAAATTTATGTCCGAAACGTAGTGAAACACACTTGCCTGTTATTGTTATTAACAAGCGGTGTTTATATGGAGCTTGTGACAATTTTGAGCAGTTTACTGATAAAATTAAAAATTATCTTCACGGTGAACGTGGAGACGAGGTATATACACGAGACGACCAAATTTATGAGCATTTCGTTCCAGTAAAGTATACATCATCCCAACAACTATTAGAATTAAAATTAGAAAGTTCTTTATTACAAGTATTGCAACAGGAGTTGCCTAATATGAGGAATGAAATAAATGATATTCCTGTCAATTGCGGTGTCTGCGGATTGCGTCACTGTATGTGCACGCCTTGGGATTCTATAACTGTTGGTGCAAATGACAAAATCAAACAACCATCTCCTTTAATAACAACGCCTCCCGGGACTCCGGATGATAGAACTTCATCAAATATAAAAATGATGGAATTGATGCACGAAAGAGGACCTAAATGGGAGAGTTACTTTCAGTACATCGAGCCCAAAAAGTGTAGCTGTCCTAAGAGGGTCAAAAAGCATTTAGCAGAACATTTGCCCCCGTATATGAGGCGTATGACGTATGGACCACCCGAAATACCAAACTATGAAATATGTTCGGTGACAACACTAAAGAATATGGTCAAAGAAGCCAGGAAAAAAGCTCCGCCTGTGCCCGTAGTGGAAGTGCCCTCTAAGGCGAAAGACGTGGGCACTCAGTATATCGACCCCGAATTTGAGTTGCTTTGCACTTGTTTCTCTGACGGTGATCTGCTTAGTAGTATCACCATTGATCCTACAGTGCTTGTCTCATCGTGGGCAAATGAGAGTAGATTTGTAGGAGGTGATGTTTCGCCAACATTCATGACAAAAGAAGCGGAATCTTTTGCAACTGCCAGAGCGTATTCTTTGAGGAATATTGTCAAGGACGTCCCGGACCTTCAAGAAATATTTAAGAAACCAGATTGCACATTCGAATAGTTATACATTTCTTTTTCATATTTTTAGGAGGCTAAGTTTTGTGATTTGGCCTTAAGTTTTCTTATTTTAATTTAACTGTAATAAAGATTTAAGTAGAAACTAAAGATGGTTTTATATTTTTCACTGTTAGGGATGTAATATTTGGTTATGGGAAAAAATATGACATCCTTAACAGACACATCCCTATAGACATTCTGAGTTGCCACGGAGACTGCGGAGGAAGTAACTAAATGTTTATTGGTAAACTGTATCATAGGGATTAGTCATCCAGAATTCGTTTGTGCGGTACGGTACGGACAACGTACAATAAGATCACGACCTCGAACGGGCCAGGGTAACTAGCGATTTGCGATGTCCGTACTATTATAATAATATAATAATATTATAGATAGACCAAAACTCTAGGCCGGCTCTGTCTCAGTCCTGCGACCTCTACGTCTTTGAGCTCATTCGGCCTCTTTGCAGTTGTTTTGTAGAATCCTTTTGATCTTGAAGAAGAGGAGGAAACTATTTAATAAACATGATTGCCTATTATTTTGTGGCTAAAGAGTATTTAACTACGGCCGATATAAAGTCACAGAACTATTGTATACTTACACTTTCTATGTTTGCTCTTTGCTCGTAGTTTCTCTGTCTACGAGTTTACTCTTTGGGTAGACTTTGACAAGTCTATCATTAGTTTGTCGTTATTTATGATGTTTTTATAAAACTTTTATTTTATATATGTTTTTTTTTATACATTTTTACAAGATATTTTAAACAAATTGCTCATAATGTTAAATATGAGTGACAACTATTATTTAAGAGAATTCTACTTAGAAAAAGATCAAGTACCTACGCAAAGTGTGATGAAGAAAAAAATGACTCCGAATCTGGCAGATTTAGTGTTCAAGTCTATGACTCCGAAACAAAAAATACTTGCGGGGATAGAACCTGCCCTGCAAGGCGGTGGGAGTGATTGGTACATTCCTCCAAAAGATGTCTTGGAAGAAGGCAGGGCAGTCAAGAGGCCTTTGGAACATGCACAGTTGACTAAATTAAGCCATCACGGAATCATTCATTTGGGAATGGAAACACTTATGGCTCACCGCAGTGTTATGAAGGAGGAGAGGAATAAATTGCGGCTCGAATGTGACGATATATGGAAAACAAAGGTTAAAAAGTCGATTGACCAATGTTGGCAGGAGACTGTCACAAAGCACACTAAAATGAACACTGAGCACATAAATAATGCTGTCGAATCATTGTCTATTATGTATGGAACTTCCTTAAATAAAATAGAGGAGATTCTACGTGAAGCAGCTATTAAAACAATAAAAAGCACTCTGGAAGAAGCGGTTTCAAAAATGCAAAATCTCTACAAAACCTTTTTGAAATCCCAGGTGGCTCAATTGACTAACGAATTTAGAGAAAAGTTAATACAAGAAAAGGCAAGACTAAAGGATAAGTTTACTGATCAGCTACAAATATGTCGTACTAAAATGGGCAACCGTATTCACGACCTGAATGTTGATAAACATAAGGCAATAGAAAATATAGGTAGGATTCTTGAATGTCAAAATTTGGCTTGTCAAATTTACGTTTCCTTGAAAGAGCGAGAAGAGTGTATGAAACAAATCGAAATGTCCAATCTAAGGTCAAACCATAAAGATAGGGATATGACAGAAGTAAGCACGTTTCAAGACATTGAAATTCATTTCGCAGAACAGAGAGAAAGGGAAAGCCAAGAATTAAATTTGATATGGCAAAAGAAAGTTTGCCGAGTCGTAAAAAACTTTCAAATGTTTGTGTCGTATTGTCTTCATACGCTACCAGACCATGCAGAGTTCTTTATAAATATGGAGAAATTGATGTTATTACAGATAAACGAAGCTCTTGAAGAACCAACTGCGGAAAGTATTATCATAGCAGAAGAGGATAAATTCCACACTCCTGTTCCTAAACCTAAGCCTTTTTATCTGTTCTGCGACAGGGGTTACAAACATGATATCGATGAAGATTTATGTCCGAAACGTAGTACTTCCACTGCCTCTCAATTACCGGTGATAATAGTTAACAAGCGGTGTTTATATGCAGCATGTGACAATTTCGACCAATTCACTGACAAAGTTAAAGATTTTATAGACGGCAACCACGAAAGCGATAACGATATTAAAGATGAACTAATCTATGATCATTATGTACCCGTAAAGTATACATCGTCACAGCAGCTGTTAGAACTTAAATTAGAAAGTTCCTTATTACAAGTGTTGCAGCAAGAGATGGCCAATATAAGAGATGTGCCTTTCGAGAGCGCGGCCTGCAAAACACCGTCAACGCAGGATGTGAATAATCAGAGCAATACAATAAAAAAAACTATTCCAACAAAAGCCCCGGCGATCCCTTCAACAAATAACAGAACGGGTGCCAAGACAAGTATAACACGTTTGGAACACGAAAGAAAACCCAATATGGACAGTTACATGAAATATATTGAGCCCAAAAAGTGTGGATGTGCTAAAAGGGCTAAGAAACACTTGGAAGAACATTTGCCCGTATATATGAGAAACATTTCTGCCTATGAGCCTCTGGAGCTACCGAACTATGAGACGTGTCCAGTAGCAACGCTTAAGACACTGGTTAAATATGCAAGGGGGCAAATGACTCCTCCAGTAACAGCTAGAAAACTTACAACAGAAACCAAGCATGTGAGCACCCAGTATTCTGACCATGAATTCGATAGGCTGTGCACATGTTTCTCTGACACCAATACAGAATACACAGATATCTTGGCAAGAGATCTCATTGCTGGATCTAAATTATTTCACCCAAACGCCAGGAATTCCAGTCAGTTTCGTATAGATACTGCCGATACTGGATCGGTGCCGTACATGATGAAGCAGCCATCGTCTTTTGCCATTGACAGAGCACATTCTTTGAGACGGTTGATCAACGACTCCCCTGAATTATTAGAAATATTCTATAAAACCAAAAATTGTTAACATTTGAGCAATTGAGTTTAATATAAAATTATCTAAGTCTACGTTCTTTTTTCCTTAAGTATTGAAACGCACTAGCCATTTAGCTTTTGAAACATTGAATAAGTATTTTGAGAGACCGGATTTATGCTGTTAAACCAGTCCTTCTTCCACCTGTTCTACATGAGTGGCCAGTGGCGGCGTAAGGCGTGGGCGACGTGGGCCACCGCCTACGGCCTCGCGACCCAGGGGGCCTCGCGCCCCGAAAAATTATGCAAATCTTGCGCTGGCAGAGGGCCCCGCAAAATGAATTTTGCCCACATAAAATTTAGGTCTTACGCCGCCACTGTGAGTGGCTACGGATTATTCAGAGGCCGCTTTTTTATTCGTAACAAAATTGAACAACCAGGCCATACAATTTCTCGTGGTTAGCCACTAGCAATAGGTGGGGTCTATTTCTACAATTTTGAAAATAATGAGCCTCACCTCACTGAAAGAAATCTAAATCAGAAGATGCGTGTTATGAATTTGAACCACCGTGTGCACGCCAGCGACACTTCCCAGGCAGTGTTGCAAGATCGTTCTCCTTGCCTTTACTCTCCATAATATACAAAAGTATATAAGTATTACATCCATTGTCTAGTACCAATAGCAGGTACAAGCTATGCTTAGTTTGAAACTAGATGTTGCTGTCCTAAATATTTGATATTTTATTGAAGTCTTAATGAAACTACTTTTAAATTAAAGTTCGATTCTCTTGGGCTATGGTTTTTGGTTGATGAAAAAAAAATACAGAATCAGTCGATTTATGGTCGATTATAAAGATGTCCTGACAAGATTACAATGTTATGGATTTGATAACATTTTTTTGATATATTTGTTAAAATATATTATTTTGTAGTGTTTTTACAAATTCTCATCTATTATTATGAGTGGCAACCTGAGCGAGAACTACCATCTAAGAAATCATTTTCTAGCAACTGATGGAGTTCCTACTCAAAGTTTAATCAAGAAAAAAATGACGGCGCCGCTTGCAGCTGTGTATTTCAAATCTATGAGTCCTAAACTTAAAGTCATCGTAGGATTGGAACCTCCTATGCAGGGTGGTGGCGGCGACTGGTATGTTCCACCAAAGGAACTTCTAGACGGTAGGACGGTTTTAAAACCGCTTAAAAATGAATATTTGTCGAAATTAAACTATCTTGGAATTGATGATATCGGTATGAAAATGCTTAATATGCGAATCAACCGCTTAAAAGCCGAAAGAGATAAAATCATTGCAGATAACGATGTCAAATGGAAACAAATTGTTGAATCAAGTTGTAAGCAGTTTTATGAGAACACGAGTCTCGAAGCAGCAAAAAAGAATACCGAACGAATTCAACATGGGCTTAAAGAATTTTCAAATTTATACGCAACTTCAATCACTAGCATTGAGAGTGTGCTTTTTGATGCAGCTCGTACTGAAATAGTAAAAATGAGAAATTATGCTTACGAAACAATGAAAGATAAATACAATTCCTTAATTAAACAACAAGCAACTGCATTATATGATACATATACAGATAGTATGATAAAAGAGAAAGCAAGACTTAAAAAGGAATTTGCTGACCATGTATCATCGAACCACACCGAAACAGTCGAAAAATTACATGATATAAACCTAGAGAAACATATAGCCATTGAAAAATCAAGAAAATACATGGAGTGCCAAAGACTGGCTTGTCAAGTTTATATTGCATTGAAAGAGCGAGAAGAATGTGGAAAAGAAATAGATGAGTTAAAACATTTGCATAAGAAAAAAGTGAAGACTATGGCAGACATCATAGCAGTCAAGGATCAAGAAATTATCATCCAAAAGCAAAAAGAAAGGAAGCGACTAGAGTTCGACATAGTATGGCAGAAGAAAGTTTGGCACATCGTGAAAAAGTTACAAATGTTTGTTTCGTATTGTTTAAACTTATTACCTGCGCATGCGGAGTTTTTTATTAACATGGAAAAATTAGTGCTTTTGCAACTTAATGAAGTATTAGAAAATCCGAACGCTGAAAGTATCATGGTAGCCGAAAACGATAATTATGAAACTCCAAGACCGAATCCACATCCTTATATTCTTTTTTGTGACCAAGGTCACAAATACGATATTCCTAGGGATAAAGACCTGTGTCCGAAACATTGCACATCCAGTGCATCTCAAATGCCAGTGATAGTTATTAATAAGAGGTGCTTGTACGCAGCTTGTGATAATTTCGAACAGTTCACCGACAAAGCCAAGTCTTACATCTACGGCAAACGCGGAGATGATATTGATTTTAACGACGATAGTATCTATGAACATTATGTGCCTGTAAAGTATTCATCATCGCAGCAATTGTTAGAACTAAAGTTAGAAAGTTCTATATTACAAATTTTGCAACAAGAACTACCAAATATAAGAGATGTCCCTATCGAGTGCGGCGTTTGTAAAACACCTTACTGTTTCTGTCGTCCTGATGTCACGACAATCGAACAATCAATACACAATATTGGTACACAAAAGGACTCTAAAAAAAAAATACCTGTTATAAAAAAAATATCGGCTGGCAAGCAAATGAATACAAGGCACGCGGAATTAGAACATGAAAGAGAACCAAAGTGGGAGAGCTATATGAAGTACGTACAGTCTAAGAAGTGTGAGTGCCTGAAAACAGCTAAAAAGCACTTGGAACAACATTTGCCGAGCTACATGAAAAGTGTATCAGTTTATGATACTCCTGCTTTGCCGAATTACGAAATTTGCCCGCTTATTACTCTAAAGAAATTGGTAAAAGAGGCAAGAGGAAGAGTTACTCCACCTACAACAAAAGCAAGTGTATGTAGTACTAGAGACATAGCGATTCAATGTTCTGATTCTTATTTTGATGCACTATGCACTTGTTTCTCTGAAGATGAATTGCAGCGTTTGTTAGATCACCATATTATCATCGGCTCTCAGTTATACAATCAGGCAAGAACTGACGAACACTATGACATAGTAGATTATTCCACTTCACCCGCCGCCGGGTTTCAAAATGGACACGAAATAGAGCAGTCTGTAATGGCAATGATCCAAGAATCACCTGAACTGAAAGAAATATTTAGAACTACAGGCAGTGCATTCGATTAAAATAGGTTTTTTTTAATGTAGGTCCATATTTATAACACTAGAATATTTTGATATATTAAAGCGCAAGCCATACCTACTTCCCTCATGAACAAGAACTATGAGAGCTAAGCGAGCTAAACGAAGTGGATTCACGTCGGAAAATAAAATTGCCATGGCACTTGATAATCGACGTTCATATCTTCACTCCCTCGCGAGGGACGGCACTTAATTCGCTGGGATTGTCGGATTTTCAGCGCGCAAGTCTGTATTGTTGACGTAGTTTAGTTCTATACCTACTTAGTTCGCGATATGAAATAAGTATGAAAAACGCGGTAGGCAGCTAAACTTAGCTTTTCGCTTCATTCCCAGTTTGGCCTGCGCTTAATTTATTTTAACTTTTACTTAAATATTTATTTTTATTTCTGAAGTTTTCCTTTAATTCGACGGTACTGCAGGAGCAGGCATTCCTAAGTGTACAGCGTAGAGAAGCTTCAGATTTTTTCTTTTAGTATAATTTATAAATTATTAACGATCTTCAAAAATTGAGGACGTTATTAGCTGGGCTAAAATGGCCAAGAGTTCCGAATATCAATTATTTCAGAGGATTTACGGCTATTTTAGTTCTTAATTTTGTACAAACGTGTATTTTGTACCTACTTTTATTAGAGAGCATATTTTTTTTAACCGGTTGTGTGTATCTTTTTTGGAATATTTTTTCGATATTATGAGGCCCTTTCGTGGAGGTCCTATTATTCTAAAAATACTTATACCCTACGGTTTTCATTTTGTAACTCTGTAAATTTTAATAAATTTTTCCTTTTTAAACTTGTATCGTTAAAAGCGGCCTCCAGAAGTTAAGTTTTACTTAACTGAACAGTACTGAGAACTGTTCAGTTGAACGGATGATCTAATCAAAATATTATTAATAAAACTGTACAGTTAAAACTGAACGTCTATAGCAAAAAACTGCCCAGTTGTCAGTTTTGCCTAAGCGTTGTTGGAGAGAGCACGAGTTTTCTAGAAAACTCGACTACTCTAGTTCTTCGTAGATCTCTTAGTAGATCTTACATCTTTTTTATATTATATCTTCTCGTATATATATAACAATGTCCAGGTTGTACAACACTTATAACTCGAGAACTGCTGGACCGATTTTCATAGTTTTTGAATTGTTGGACTTGTCTCCACCGTTGGACTGCCTCGTTGGTCCAAGCGCGACTGCCACGCTACGGTCCTGGGTTCGTGTGTGTTTTTGTGTAAAATGTTTTTGGGTTTTTCTGTGAAATTCCCAGTAGCAGCTCGTAGTCTGGTTTGAGCCCGGTTGATGGCAATAGGCTCGCCCCCTATTACATGGGACCTAAACATAACGGCGGAATGTGGGTGTAACATTAGTACGCCTCTGCGTACCCCTTCGGGGAATACGGGCCTGATGGTATGTTCTGTTGTTCGTGTCCACCACGAATAACAATGAAAACGGGGTTCAAACTTGACGCGAGCGAAGCTGCGGACATAAGCTAGTTAAAGATAAAAGAGTATCACGATCGTGGAAAAAAAGATACAGCTTACGGAAAGTTATTGACGAAAATTCAAGAGATTGGACCGGCAACTAATACAAACCGAAACATGAGGGCTATCGTTTTTTATCTCAAGCCGGGCTAACATGCACGCCGCGAGATCATTTTGTCTACGCTTATGTCGTGCTTTTGTTTCGTTTTCGCACAAGAAAGAGCGAGACAAAAGAGTAGACAAAATTTTGTCGTGGCACGCATGTTAGCCTGGCTGATGGCGCAACTGTTGAGTGAGGTCCTGAAGTATGGCACTAATTTGTTAATACGCGCGTGAAAACAAAGTTTACATTTAAATCATATTTAATATACAATACAACCGTTGCGTAAACTTAACAATACCAGTGTTGCGCATTTCCGTTTAGTTCGAAAAAAAAAAGGAGGACATAAGTTCAATTCTGCACGTCTTTTTCTTCCGCTCCGCTTTTAAATCACTGACATTCATTGAACTATAACTATATTTGCCTGATATAATTAATCTGAGTTATATAATATTCACAACATTATTTTATTTGATTTAATAAGAAATAAACCCATAAGCAATGACATTTCGGGGACCTCATACTACACAAGCGCCTCTAGCGGCGGATTCATACGCGACAGCCCCCATTGAAAACAGCGAGGCCGAGGTTATAAGGCCCAAGCGAAGGTTTTAGGAACTACTAGGAATGGGGTCAAACGAAAGGAAATGGAGAAACAGGACATGGTATTATTTAATGTTTAGAAAGTATTATAATTGTATAACCATTTTATATCCTTTACATGCTCCCCCTCCTTGTGTTTCGGCAAAGATAGTAATATAGGTACAATTTCCTTTTTAATCTACCAAAGGGTTTGGTGTGTAGGCAGCTGCTAACAACACCTACATTTTGCGTAATACATGAGTACACAATCTTCGTTATACGTGCCCACTGATGACAAACGGGAATTGTTTTTCTCATTTGTTGCCATTGTATTACTTTTTTTTGTTGAGTGTACATGCACAAAAACCGTCCAGTTGACTGTACATCAATAGAAGCAGTTTGCTGCCATGAACCTAGAATGTGTTGAGAGACCTACAAATTGCGAAAATCCAATTGAAATTTGGGACCTGTCGTGCCTGGTGAAGCTTGTCTTAAGCATTAAAAATAATGTACATTATTTTTACGCTGCAGATTGAAGTGAAAAGTTAAAATAAATAACGAAAGTCTAGTCTATAAAAATCTTTTATTAAAAAATCACTGTAATATTGTGTTAAGTCGGCGTGGTTGCCGTGGCATCCCCACCGACACCGCCTACGCACAGGATCTGGCAAATACAGTAAAGTTTAACAATTACTCTATCATATGATCTTACATTCCCGCCGCTTAGGCGAACGGTACATACACAGACATTATTTTATTCAATTACAACTAAATATAAGCAAAATCGGAACAGAAACAAATGCTATCGAATGATTCAATTATAAAATAAATACATTTACATATTATTAGACACAGATTGGTAGAAGTTTAATCGACCGCGACGCGCACAAGAGGCGCGCGCCGTTTTTTAAAACATTTTTTATTCTCGCGGATGCGAGAGGGGCTGCCCGCTGGATCCATTCGGTCGCTTCCCGAATCCGAAACACCCATTCATATAAGTGAACCGATAAATCTTAAGTAGTAGAGGTCAGTCCTAGAGACCTGCGGCCGCCGGGGAGGCGCGAGCGCGAGGCGCGGGGGCGCGGCTCGCTTAGCTGTAGAGGTCGTCGTCGCCGCCCTCCTCCTGGAACGTGGGCTGGTCGCCGCCCGACGTGCCCGTGCCGCCCGCCGCGCCGCCGCTCTGCGGGAATCTGTACAACACGTACATATTAATACTTAACCAAAAGCGAAACACCTAGTCATGGCAATGCACATTGATACGAACTTTATCTCCCAAGTATGTTTATATTATTATTTTCTGTATATTGCAGTGTTTCATTATTTACCTGAAGTTGGTACCGAATCCCCTGCTCTGCTGCAGCGTCTGCGCGAACATCTCGTACTTGCGGATGTCGTTGTCTGACACCGAGCGGCGCGCGAACTTCATCGCCTCCTCGAAGTGAGCGCGGCTGATCTCGGGGACGGGGTCCTCCTCGTCCATCTGAGGTACATTATAAAAGTTGTATTGATATAGTTGCAGTGTTATTCAGTTCGTAATAATTCAGAGCAAAAGCCATTTGCACGAACCTCAAATACATAGTATGGTCTCTGTTTGTTCCTTTATAATTTCAAGTTAACTACATAAATTGCTATTCTAAGCAATTGGGAAATTATGTCCGGTCTATTTTTAGGGTCTTGGAAACCAGATAAGCCTATCCTAAACAGAGTCTGTTTTCGGGTGAGAGGTTCTTCAGTTACGTCAGTCCAGACTACTGCCGGTCGCATACATCCAATATAATTAAAACATTATCACTCACGTCCATGACAGCGGCGGCGGTCTGTTGTTGCCGCGTGCGCTCGCGCTGGATCTCTGCCTCGATGGCCTGTCGGATGGCGAGCTTGCACGCGCGCTGGCAGATCTCAGTCAGATCAGCACCACTGAAACCTTGTGTCACCTGCAACAAATACCATATAATTATTATAAAGTTAATATAACATACTATCCCGCCATATTTGGTAAACTTCGACAAGTCTTCTCGCTACCCATTCCACAGTGCCTTAAGACGAAAGTCTTCGATGCGTGCGTCCTACCAGTCATGACCTACGCAGCTGAAACGTGGACACTCACGGCGAGATTGGTCCATAAATTCAAAGTCGCACAGCGAGCTATGGAGAGAGCTATGCTCGGAGTCTCTCTGAGGGATAAAATTCGCAACGAGGTTATCCGTCGGAGAACCAAAGTAACCGACATAGCTAAAAGGATTAGCACGCTGAAGTGGCAATGGGCCGGTCACGTCTCTCGTAGAACCGACAATCGTTGGAGTAAACGAATTCTTGAGTGGAGACCGCGTCTAGGCAGGCGTAGTGTAGGACGCCCGCCGGCCAGGTGGAGTGACGACCTGCAGAAGGTAGCTGGCAGCAACTGGATGAAAAGAGCTGAAGATCGAGCTCTGTGGCGTTCATTAAAGGAGGCCTACGTCCAGCAGTGGACGAATACGGGCTGATGATGATGACTATCCCGCCTGTATTTTGCCTCGAGGGGTTGGCAAAGATGTACTAATGTACAGACACAGTTCGTATAGTCCCATGCCACTCAAAATCATAGGTTTATTTTCACATAGACCTTATGCAGGCACTTATGAAATGTTGTAACTAGGTGCACGGTTCTAAATTAGTCGTTTCCTATGGAGAAGAACTGGCAAGAAACTCCATGGTTACTCTAAATAAATTTGCACAAATGGGCACAAATCCTCCGACCTGCTACTGAGAAATTAAAAACTGAACACCTTGCTGGACTTGGCAGTCAAACTCAAGTCAAGTCGTGCTTAGGATTACTAGGCTAATTAGCCGTTATTATTATGAAGTTTTACCCAATAAACCCAAAGTAATCTATACTTTGAGTTGATTTTGTGTTATTCTAAACTTACTTGCTTATTCTAATTTTTTTTTCATTCCACGTTCATATGTAAAACTGATACGTTACCTTAGCGATGTATGAGAGATCGACGTCCTTGGCGATGGGCGACTTGCGCAAGTTGGCGCGCAGGATGGCCTCGCGCGACTTCTCGTCGGGCAGCGGGATGTAGATGAGCTGGTCGAGGCGGCCCGGCCGCAGGATGGCCGGGTCGATGATGTCGGGCCGGTTGGTTGCACCTGGTAGATATAACATTTGTGTTATACTGTGGTTTATGATGTTTATTTCATATTTTATATTATTTTTAACACTAACGCTGCGTTTCCACCTGAGATGAGGACGCTGAGCAGTGCGCGAGAAAATAATCCATAATAGTGGTTTTTTTAAACGCGCGCTAATGCGCGCCGCTCAGCTTCTCGCACATATCTGGTGGAAACGCAGCCTTAGCCTTTTTCACCACCTCTGGATGGATAGCTGCTAATCGCCGGATTAATTAAAAAAATGGAAAAAATATGAAATTATCTGCCAATTAATTTAACAGGAACTTAGTAGGTGGTGAAACAGGACCCTAAAGTTCTATATAGCAAATGGAAATATTTTTTGGATATATTAAGTGCAGTTTTTCAGTAGCAGATTTTACGGTTGCAACTGACGGAGGGCGTCGATAGTCGGTATCCTTATTCCTACATTTGGCAGCACTCACCAATGATGAAAACGTTTTTCTTGGCGCCCATGCCGTCCATTTCAGTGAGGATCTGGTTGATGACCCGGTCGGCCGCGCCGCCAGCGTCCGACACCGACCCGCCGCGGGACTTCGCGATCGAGTCCAGCTCGTCGAAGAACAGTACACACGGCGATGCTGACCTAGCCTGAGATATAACATAATGAATAGTAATAATGTAGCAAGGAGTTTCGTAAGTAAAATAATAAAAATATTATTTGTTGATTTTATCGGTATTGTACATTTCACCCGTCTTCTATTTTATTTAATACTCGCTTTCCGCCAGTGGCTTCACCCGCTTGGTCTGGATATTTCTTATAAATTATAGCCTATGTTACTCGGTAAAGATGAAGCTTTCTAATGATGAAAAATTTTTCAAATCAGTCCAGGAGCCTATCCAATTTAAACAAACAATCAAAATCTCTTTCCTTTTTATAGAGAAAATTTACTGCTTTGATATGATACATACAATAATACCGACACAGACTGATACATCTAAGTGTCGATTGTCTTTTAGGCCGCTTTTAAAAGATCTTTTATAAACAAGGAATGTTGTTAGCTTACCTTGTCAAAGATGTCTCGCACGTTGGCCTCGGACTCTCCGAACCACATGGTGAGCAGCTCAGGGCCCTTCACTGAGATGAAGTTAGCCTGACACTCGTTAGCGATCGCCTTCGCCAACAATGTTTTACCTGTGTAAATACAACAGTATAGGTAAAGACAAGTTTGTTTAAATGAAGTCAACTTTGTTATGAGTCCCGCAAAGTTGCTAATGGCCTGAAACTTTATCTAATTAACCTCAAAGTGACGTCATCTGCCGTACTTGCCGACTAGTGGTGCTAACGCGTACTGAGAGCGGTTACGTCATTTTTACGTCAACAAGATGGCCGCCATTCACATTGCACTTGTATGTTTTTGGTTTTCAAACCTTTATTCTAAGGCAGCCAAGCCAATATACTATTAAGTTCAACGTGACACCTACACGCACTTAGATCTCATGGAATGTAGGTACACAAAACCTGGGCCAATCTATAATTTCGAACTTATTTTACTTGCCGTTTGCTGTCTATACGGCAAGTAATGAATGCAGGGGCCGTATTATAAAGCGCTAAGGCCAGCGTTGTTACGTTGCAAGAAAGAGATGGTGCTACCCAACTTGTATAGCAGCATCTCTCTCTAGCACTGGAACGACGATGGCTCTAATGGTAGATCCACATACATGCCGCCGGCTTTCAGCGGTAAGACAGTCTGAAAGTTCAAATTCAAATTCAAAAGATTTATTGCGTACTAAGTGTATAAATAAAAAGCCAGCGGCATGTGTGTGGATCCACCGTTAAGCTTCACAATACGGCCCCTGCTATATTACAAAGGACGTACCGCAACCGGGTGGTCCGTAGAAGAGCACGCCCCGCGACGGCTGCATGCCGAACTTGAGGAACTTGTCGGGGTGCTCTACCGGGTACTGCACCAGCTCCTGCAGCTCGCGCTTGACGTTCTGCAACCCGCCGATGTCTCCCCACGTCACGTTCGGCACCTCCACTACTGTCTCGCGCAGAGCCGACGGTGATGACTTCGTCATCGCGTACTGAGAAACACAAGTAAACCTTTAGTTTTTTTTATGGTAATGTGGGGAGTAGAAATGGTCAGCTAAATAAACAATGAGATAACGCGAGTTCACTTTTTATTACTGTACGAATGGCTTACGATATATAGCACAGTTTGAGAGTCACTACAATTTCAGATTGAAAGCTCTATTTAGTGTACAACCTCTTTTTGTTTCATGAAGCTAAGAACACTCAATTAGTGATGAGGTCCTTGTATGAATCATTGCCGAATCTTCAATTCTTAAATGGTCCTTCTAGTTATGTGATGCGCGTTCATGAAAACATTGTCATAAGAAGGATGAATTTCTAATTATCTCATAGTTCCTAGCAATTCCAGCATAGTAATGTATTTTATATAATATAACTTACCCGGAAGTTGTCCATAGAGACGGCGAGAGAGTTGAGAACTTCAGCATCGATCTGGTCATCCTCAAGATCAATGAGGTCCATCTTCTCACGGATCTGTTGGAGAGCCGCTTCCGAGCACAGCGACGCCAAGTCAGCACCCACGTGACCATGAGATTCTGCCGCAATCTATGTAAAAGATAAAAGATCGTAAATTATAATCAGGAGACTATTCAAGAAATATTGAGAAATCTCATCATCATCAAAACCAAAGCTCTTCCTTTCGAAAGTTTTTCACAAATAAATATTTACATGACCTGACCAGGTGTCACTGTCTTTTGAAGTTCGAAACCTAGTGTAGGGTCCAACAAAAATCACAGGCACATTGAACCTTTCGACCTTATGCCCTTTATTTTTCTGGTGGAATATACTCAACCACCAAGATTATTCTTGTTCCATCATCCCGAAAGTCCTCACCTGTTCCAGATCAACATCATCGCCGAGCTTCATGTTCTTAGTGTGTATACGCAGGATTTCGAGACGGCCGGTGGCGTCAGGGATGCCGATGTCAATCTCCCGGTCGAAACGACCGAAGCGACGCAGGGCGGGGTCGATAGAGTTGGGGCGGTTGGTCGCCGCCATTACAATCACGTGGGATGACTTCTTCATACCTGTTAAATAAAATAATAGTTATCTTTTACTGCTAGATGTACCCCAAGTTGATCTTGTTTCATGACAAAAAATGTTGGGACATTTTACTCAGTACCAACTGACTCATCCACAGAGCTTTTCCTATACTGTTTTTTATTTATTTTCTTTATCAAATCCACGACCAGCGTTATCAATAGTCCAGTACTCGAACTACTACACCATAGACGTCATGTGAATACAATATTATTTTCTGTCAAATTAAAAAGCGCCAGGCTAATAAGCGGCCATAGAGGCTAGATAATTTGCTCAATATGGCCAATTCAATCCTAGCCTTTTTCAAAGCTTACAAATATAATGACGTTTGTTGCTTAAGTACAAGATTTTTTGCTTTGATTGTATATCATTGATACTTACAAGTAGTTCATGGACCAAAATCGATCGATATAAAAGGTCGAATGTTACTGCAGTGTAAATAAAGCTTTGTTGTAAACACGTACACTGTTTCCAAATCGGGGAATTCCCCAAAGGCTAACAATTACATCGAAGTTTGATAAGACTTGCTCAGTGAATGGGTTGCAACATTTGTATGTTGACGCGTTTTTTATTTAATTCGTATATAGTATCGTAATAATTGTTTTTCTGCAGTCTGCTAATTGTTCCTTGACAACTTAAAGGGATGTTGCGGATTCAGTTTCTAAATTTATAAATTAAATTCAAAATACCTTGGCGTCATACACAACACGTCTAGTTTTAGAGATAGCCCTATATTCTGACACTCACTACATTATTTGATAACACAATGTCTGGACTTAAACAATACCAAGATATTACGAGTTTGTGTCACATCAAGCACAAAAAATCTTGAACATTGATGTGTAGAAATACAAATGTATAATTGTAATAATGGTTAGGATAGCTAGTTCCCACAAAAATCCTAAGAATCCCTGCGTAGCTCTTCTGTTATTCAAATGAGCTGTGTCCGGCTGTGCTTGTTACTATCAACATATTGATATGATACTCATAAAACTCGTTGTACCTACATAAGAGCTAGATAAATCTTATCAGTCATTGCCACTAGCATTCCTATTTTAATACCATGTTGCATTCTACTACTTAGTCCATATTTTTAATATCCGACAAAAATGTGATAAGAATAATGTATACATGGTTTTCAAATTAATATTTTTGAGATATGATAACATTTAGGCTAAATACGGACTGACGGGTTGCTTAGCGCCTAGCTAGTTACCTAGCGAGTAGCTTAGTTAAACGAACTAACTAAAATGTTAACAACCGGCCGGATTGCGTGCTAGGGCCTTGCTAGTCGCCTAGCGTGTATCTAATTAACGCAGTGCGGCCAGTTAGAATAGAATAGAATAAATTTATTTCAAAATAGGTGATACAATGAGTTTAACAGCGGCCGCAGCACTAAGCTCAAGGCTTGTATCGCAGAGGCCAGAGATATGTTATTACACAGATTCACACTTCGATTTCGGCTCATCAGTACAATTAAGAATATACGTAATTTATAAGGATGTAAAGAAAGAAAATATTGAAATAATTAAATCTATCTCTATCTACTGCTAGCTAGCTAGCTGCTATCTAGTTGCTAACATTCTAGTACGAAAATATAGTACGCGAAATTGCTTGTTTACTCTATGAACGTAATAACCCAATGCTGGTTATACAGTTAGGTGTTTTTGTTGCATCAGTAAAGTATTAATAACCTTTTGATATGTTTTGAAAATGTGAGCATTAGCAGAAACCAACTGCTTAAACTTGAAAACTGGATAAGCGTCTAAATCCTACGAGATAAAAGCATCGCGTATACTTCTGGTTTAGTCCTAAGGACATTATATCAGAATGGATTTAACTCTAACTGAGTTAAATCAACAAAATAGGGCTAGTAAATACAAACTTACCATCCATAAGTGTCAGCAGCTGGGACACAATCCTGCGCTCCACCTCTCCGTGGGTTTTCTCCCTCTTGGGCGCGATGGCGTCCAGTTCATCAATGAAGATGATAGCCGGAGAGTTCTTGTCGGCCTCCTCGAAAGCTTTACGCAGGTTAGATTCGGATTCACCAGCCAGTTTCGACATGATCTCGGGTCCATTGATCAGGAAGAAGAATGCGCCTGTTGAGAGTAATATAGTTATTAGATATAATTTATAATGTGGTCGAAAATCAACCTGATTAATTACATTTATGGAATTACATGAGTTTAACTATGTAGATATCATAAATACACCACAATTTTTATTTTATAATTTCCTACTCCATTTATCAGTAACAAAGTATTTATTAAAAAAATAAGGTAATGGATGGAAGATGAATGTAAAGCATGGAAGATGAATGTAAAGCATGGACGCATATGACTTACCAGTCTCGTTAGCCACAGCGCGAGCGATGAGCGTCTTGCCGGTACCGGGGGGCCCGTACATCAGGATGCCGCGCGGGGGCTTCACGCCGATGGCCTTGAACAACGACGGGTGGCGCAGGGGGAGCTCCACCATCTCCTTGATCTGCGCCAGCTGCTTGCGGCACCCGCCGATGTCGTCGTAACCGACCGCATTCAGAGCTTCCTCCTCTTCCTGTAGATATGAGGAATTTAGTAAACTGATCATGTTCAAAAGCTTTATTTCATAACATGTGCCAAGCTAGGGGTTCATAAATTATAACTCTATTGCTGAAAAACGTATGAAAATCCATAGTTTGTTTAAGATTAGCCTGATTATTATTTATAATATGTGGGGATAAAATGATAGTGATAATCTTTTACAAGCATTGGGAAGAATCCCACAACTCTTGTGTCCATGTTCTTGATGCTAAAATAAAATGCGCAACGACAATAGACGCCAAAGTCGAAGAATTGTTGTTATTTAAATGCGACATGTGCTGCAATACGGAGTTATTCAAACTCAGTTATACAAAAAAAAGACCTATATTTTAATATTATACTCGATACAAAAAATCGATATAAAATAAATGTATATATTTTTTTATTTTTACCTCACGGCGAAATATAACATGGTACTAATAAATAAGAAATAGCTGTTGTATGCTCACAGTAACAAACCTCTGAGATTAGAAAACCGTGTTAGGCAACTCTGATAACAGGCATACAGCATACTGTTTGTGGGAAGATTTTTTTTCATTCTTTTACTCTGTCCATTGGTTTGAAGTGTGATATTAATGCATTAATAACGTCGTTCGGAACTCTCTAGGAAATTCCCTAAATCCTGCCCTGGCAATTATGTTCTGTATGTGCATCAGTAATACTTGGCAGAAATGGCCTTGTCAAGAAATGTTATTTAAATACAGGTTTATTTGGAAACAGCATATTAACTTTTATTCTATAACATTCCAAACACCACATTTTCATCTCATACAAGATTAAAAAGCTTGTGTGGGAGGTTGAAATTTGTTTATGAACCAAATGCACCAAAGTTAAAGTCGACAGAAATAGAATGATGGAATGTACTAGCGAAACTCATTACATACAAAATCTGTTAAATAGAACTGCAATCATAGTTGCGAGTTTTAAAATGAATTATGTGATAATTTAACTAAGAGACATCTCAGACACTTCATAGACACTCAGATTCAGATTCTTATTAGGCAGGGGTAAAAAGTGGCCACTAATTATTAGCAGCACGCAGCTTTTGACGTCACAGTCCGATATATTACGCTCTTCTGTCTAGCATAAAATTAAAATACCTATAACTTTTTTATTTGTTAACCAACTTTTATTTTGTTTTTACTAATTTTACTGTTCAATTGCCTAGCCGTATTTGACATAACTATTAGTAGTGTGACCTATATCCATCGGTTGCAACTCACCTCGCGTTTGATCGGGTCGCCCTCGCAATGAATGACGGTGTCAGGCGCTACGATGCAGTAGGGCGAGGGGTCAGTCTCCACCACCTTGAACTCGACGGCGCGCATGCCCCCGCGCACCATGAAGGTGTCATCACGGTGGATTGGCCGGTACGCCTCCATGAAGTATGGCTTCAAGTATACCTCAAAGAGGTTGCTGAGGACAAAGAAAGTGTATTGTATGAATAATGTCTTGATAAACATAAAAAAATATAATATTATATTATTTATTACTAGCGACCCGTGCGCAGTTTCGCATGCGTTTCCCTGTTTTTACTTTTTCCTCGTATTTGTTACGTTTTTTCTCTCCATAAGAATCTTTGCAAACTTCATCAAACACAACAAAAAAGAAATCAGCCAAATTGGTGCAGCCGTTCTCGAGTTTTGCGATTAGCAACACATTTAGTGGTTCATTTTTATTTATATAGATAGTTAAACGAATAATGCTAATTCAATAAAAAAAATGGGTTTGTAATTAATGTATCTACACATTTTACATAGGAGCTGATAAAAGAAACTTACCCAGTTAGACCTTCAACAGAATCATCAATGGGCAATATGTGCACGCGTTTGCCGTACTTGACAGATGGGCACGGCGCGATGGAGACAACGTCGGAGAGGCGCACGCGCAGGTTGTTGCGCACGACACGGTTCATGCGGATCTTCTCGTCAGGGCAGTTGTCGTCTGACAGCACGATGCAGACAGTCTCCTTGCGCCGCTTGCCCTTGAGGAGGACAGTGTCTCCACGGAATAGCTGTAGCTGTTCCATTTTTGCCTGCAGACAAATTTCAATATAATAAATATTTTTTGGACATTTTTACACAGCACCATATAGTCCCAAACTAAGCAGAGCTTGTACTATGGGTACTAGACAATGGATATAATACTTATATTTTTTGTAAATACATACTTATAATACATAGTATGTACAGCAAGATTGCTTGAAGCACAAAACATTTTTTAAAATGAAATGATAGAATATTTATTTCTGCATGTAGATCTTTAGAGATAGTTCTTATAACTTATAAAGCTAGCAATCGCTGAGCATAAACGGTTTGAACGAGCATAAACTTTTATTTCGACAAAGTGAAAGATCATGATTTCAAAATGTCTATGCGTAACAATGTAAGGTAATGTCTGGCTTTTTAAAAAAAGGCATGTCAACCGACAGATTTGTGTAGTTCTACATAATTTAGAACTCAGTGACCTTATCACACAAGGTGACCATGTCAACAGGACATTCGTAAGAAGAGTCATTGCAACATGACATTGAAAAATTTCGATTTTGGTTGATATTTTTAGGTAATGCTCTAGAATGATGTCACCTTATGTTTTTTTTATAGAAGAAGACATTAATTCAACTATATAAAAGTATAGTAGCACTTCAGTTATTTTATTTATTATTCAATGTTATCATTGTAATTACATTCAAATTAGCTTGAAACAAACTAATAAAACATGAAGATTGTTCCACAACATGGAGGTCCGCAGTTGTGTAGTCAACAACCAATCTTTTATATTCTTGATTGATACCAATAGACAGACCAAGTTGCTGAGACAAAAAACTTACATGTTTGAGTAAACAAGTAGTTTTTTTAACTGCCAAGTAACAATTATCATACATTAACTTATCATCAAACAATTGTTGCATCATTCTGATTTTGTTATTAATAATAATAATAAATAAATATTGTGGGACATTTTTTACACAGCACCATCTAGTCTCAAACTAAGCAGAGCTTGTACTATGAGTACTAGACAATGGATATAATACTTAAATACTTTTTTTTTGTAAATATATACTTATAATACATAAGAATCACCCAGACAAACACAAACACCTAAGTTCATCACATAAATGTTTATGTCTTGTGGGAATCGAACCCACAACCTTGTGATCAGCAGTCCAGTAATCAAACCACTAGACAACAGATGTCGTCTTAATTCGTTATTCAATTAATTAGGCAGGAATTTATGATTAAGTTGAATTAAAACCAACTACCTGATTCTTTATTTTTATCAAAATAGCTATGTGAAAGCTATAATATTTATTTTCTCAAAAAAAAAAGTAAACACCTTGCTATGAAACAGAAATGTTTGATATTGTCTAGTCTTCATAGTACAAACTCTGCTTAGTTTGGGACTAGATGGTGCTGTGTAAAAATGTCCCAAAAAATATGTATTTATTTATATATCTGGATAATTAATTTTCATTTACAATGTTGAATTAGTTTACATATAGACACATACACTCACACTGGGTAGGCAGGAACTATAAAATGCTACTAGTTACAATTCTTGCATACTTGTTTTACAATATCCATGTTCATACATCTTGTTATACACAGGCACTTGTCAGAAATATGTATGTAGGTATATTTAAGAATGTTTACTGTAATTTTAGCTATAGCTACATCAGTTTAGCTAGTTTTAGCATTTTTAAATTATTATGATGACTTGCATAAATCATGTACTATCTAAATGTCAAAATACTTTTATAATTACAAACAATGAAGCAAACAAGGTCATTGAACTATAAGAACAATGACAACTGCCTAATCAAATTATTTCTTATTCTTCATAACCTTTTTCCAACCATGTTGGGGCCGTCTTCCAGTCTAACCAGATGTGGCTGAATATCAGTATTTTACATGAAGTGACCCCTAATCATGTAATTGAACTTAGAAAAAATACTATTTATATTATAATGATTCTCTCAAGTAAAATTCTACTATAAAGCATTATCTATTATCAGCCATTACCACTATATGTTATGATGTTTGTGAAATCATATGGGGTGTGTTGCTAGGGAACTAGTTGCACCATTTTCTTTCCAATTTTTTTTTAACTTGTGTATAGTGAGTGAAATGAGTTCATTCTCCTACAATGCTCAACAAGTACCTACAACTTTTATCATCACCAGCAACATAGTGACATATTGTATGACATTAAAATTGCATGATGGTGACAAAGCATAATTATGGTAACCATGAAACTAATGGAAAAATACGCAGATAGCGCCGCCGGGAGTAGACAAAGAGCTCTGACCTGTGACAGCGCCACCACGGAGTTGTCATCGCTGACCGCCTCCTCCACGATAAGGCGGTTGGGCCTGTCCTTGCGGCGCAGGATCGCGGTCGATAAATCATCAGGATTACTGCCAAACAAGAATAAAATTCAATCACCCCACAAAATAACCAACGCGTTACGATCCAATAAGACTGAAGTAACTGCAGGCGGCATCATAATTTCAAGTATCAACACAATCCAACTACGATCGTGAAAACAAAATCCAAATCAATTGTGAACTTGCAAAATTCGATTTTTATGTGTCGGTTTGTAACTCAGACATGATGACAAGCCAATTTTTGAAGATTCGTTTCCAGAGTAATGCATCGATTACTTGGGAAACGATACATTGAATAATGCCATGCACTAGTATTATGCGTGATTGTATACTCACCCTTTACTATCTGCCATTTTTAGTAAAAATTAAAATAACAATTTGAGAATTTACTAATTTTTCAGAACGCCGAATGAACAATCACTCTAGCACTTCAATACTTGCGTGACGTTGCCGTATTTCATTTGTTCGTCGATGATTTCAGTGTTGCTAGTTTATTATTATTGTTTATGGAAAAATAGTGCGTTTTCGTTTTCTGTCGCAAATAGTCGGTTTTTTTGTTTTTTAAATGAGGGACTTAGACCGAATTGGAGTGGGTGTAATAAGTCCAGTTTACCGGTAAAATTGTATTACCTAACGTAGTCTGTGTGTTTTACCTAACGTAGTCCGATATCTATTTTTGCAGATAATATTACTAGAGGACTAGGTAAATTTTGATTTGAAAATATAATAATTTTAATAATACAATAATAATTTAAGCCTTCATCAGTCAACAATAGCTTTCCTATACGATGCGACTTTTTTATTTTTTTATATTAAATTAGAAAACTGTTGTCGATACCTAACAGCTATTAATACATAAGTTTTGACCGATGTATCAGTATCGTAAAATATTTCAAATTCCTCCGGTTACGGTAATGGCCCACGGGCACACGACACTGTGTAGTCGTACACTAGCCATAACTAGAGTGCGACAAGCTTATTTGATTCTTTGGCCCAGTGACCATTATCGGAACCAGCGTCACTTGGAAAGTTGCCATTTTGATTAAGGTCGACTAGGCCTGGGTGCTGTTTCCATTTACGTTTTGTATGTAAATATTTACAAAACCGCTCAACAGTTAATTTTCTATGTACATTTTTAACTAAAATAAAACCAATCCATGAGTAAATAATTTTTCATGTATTTATAAAATACTTATACCTAATTATGTCCTACTGATGACATTACGGCTATTCGAATTTAATTATAAAAAAAAGTATGTAAGATGAAAATGCACATGTTTATGATATTATCAGCGGCTTCGCACGCATGGTCTTATGAAAGAAAGAAAGAAACATTTAGTTGTTACAAAAACAGTTTATACAGTTTTCCCCGGTTTTGCAACATTTTTCATCGATACTCCTATTAGTAGTAGCGTGATAGTATTTTTTTTTTTTTTTTTTTTGGTTTAAGAACTTTATTTCTCACAAGAATTTACAATAATTCACTTACTGAGAAACAAGATTTACAATTTATGTTTTATTAGCAAGCGTACAGAAAATAATAAATTTTAGCGGGTAGGTGATGCACGTAACCAACCGAGCAAACACGGATACAAAAGTATAAGTTACAACATACTAGATGTGGCAGACGGCAGCGTACTGACATATTTGTTTTTTTTTTTTTTTTTTTTTTTTTTTGTAATTTATTTTGTATTGTATTTAAGTAATATAGATTTAAAATGTTTATATATATAAATATGTATTATTATTACTTTTTTTTTTTTTTTTTTTTTTTTATTGGTTACTCATAATATATGATTTTAATTGTTTTTTAAATGTTGACATACTTTTTTGTTCTTTAATATCCATTGGTATTTTATTGTATATGTTAACGCCCTCATATTCAATGTTTCTTTTTCCGTAATTAACTGTTCTGGGTGGGCGCGTTACTAAGTAGTTAGAATTCCGAAGTCTTATTTTTTGGACTTGATGTTTTTTAGTAAAATTAAGAGAAGTATGAATATCCTTATGAATTATTTTGCGAATTAGGATACACGTATAGTACATATATGTTTGAGAAATGGTCATAATCTTGGTATCCTCGTATATCTTTTGAGTTGACGTTCGAAATTTGTAATTAAATAAAATTTTGATTAATTTATTTTGTGCTGTTTGCAGTATACCTAGCGTGGTTTTAGCTGCGGTCCCCCAGATTTCGATTAGGTAGTCTATGTGTGGCTTTACTAAGGAATTATAGATTATGTAGCGCACTTTCCGAGGAAGACACTTCTTTAAACTGTGTAGAGCTCCTGTAAGAGATGTAAGCTTACTCCTGATTTTATCAATGTGCGGCTTCCAATTAAGGCAATTATCTAAAATTAAACCTAAATATTTCTCTTTAGTTTTCCTTTGTATTATTTGATCATTTATTTTTAGTTCTATATTATTTGCGATTTTTTTATTTTTAGGAGCTATTATAACATAATTCGTTTTTGTGGTGTTAATGGTCAGGAGATTAGATTGGAACCAGTTATTCAGAATGTTAAGATCTTTTTGGATATGCGGTATCATAGTTTCAATCGAGTGCCCGAAGTAAAAAAGACTTGTATCGTCTGCGTAAAGTGAGACGTCTCCTTTTAGGCCAATTTGGGATATATTATTAATATAAATTAGGAATAAAAGCGGTCCCAAAATTGAGCCTTGAGGTACACCGAAAGTGACAAGATTTGAACCACTTTGGCAATCACCGATTTTGACGATTTGCTTACGATTTTGTAAGTATGACTTAAAAATTTGTAGTGCTTTGCCTGTGATACCTATTTGAGACAGCTTTTGTATTAATAGATCGGGACTAATTGTGTCGAAAGCTTTTTTGAGGTCGATAAAAATACCTAAGGCCGTGTGTTTTTCATCGATTTTGTTTTTAATTTTAGTAATGAGATCAATAGTTGCTGAAAGAGTATTAGAGTGGGGTCGAAAACCATATTGTTTTTGATATAGGAAGTTTTTTGATTTAAGAAATATTTCCAAACGATTATATAAAATTTTCTCGAAAATTTTGGAGATCACAGGTAATACAGAAGTATAGGTACATATAGCCTATAGCATTCTCCAATAAAAGGGATAACTTTCCTCTTTATAATATTATATTATTATAGTATAGTTAATAAGGATTACATAGGTACCAACCCGTTTTTCTATGATACACAAGAAGCAAGAACAGAAAAAACCACCCATAAACATCCAATTGGAGTCTAACAAGATGTTCACTTGCACTACTAATCACATTCAGTTGCCATTTTAATTTATTGTAGTCTTTGTACTGCACTGCACTTACGTTCATAATTTTTGGACCCCCGTTTGTATTAGATTAGACAATTATCCAGTAGGAAGCATTAAGTAGGTAGGTATACGTCATAAACGAAGAGTATCTGAATACTTCCATGGTACCTAACTATTAGTATTTAGGTATACGTAACTTACATGGGCGTACCCAGGGGGGGGCAGGGGGGGGCAGCTGCCCCCCCCTGGAACTCGGATGCCCCGTAGATAAAAGTTATAGTAAGATAAAAAAAAACCTTTTTCGTGTTGTGTGTAGGACGGAACAAACTTGCCCCAACAAATTACAATAACACTGGCAGTGACAAATTGTCAAAATAGAAAAATATTCACAATTTGTTGCTTTTTGTCAACAATTAGTTGCTACAAAAACGATTTTATTGCTCAAACCGATCTTACAAAATTGACAACAATGCTAGCTTTACTTAAAGATAGCATAAAACAGCTAAATATTATATAATCATGGAAACAAATAGACCAATATTTGTTGCTGAAGACCTACCTCATTAAAACAACAATTAAAAAAATAACCAGTAAAATATAATTCAATTGTTTGAGGTAGCAATTATTATTGAGCAACACACCTTTCAAAGATCAGATGAGTTTCCACTCGCTATACTTATAAACCGGTTAAGCTAACTTAAGTATCGATTTTTCTTGCTCGACGTGACAAACTGACAATATTGATGTCTGAAAGAGATTTGCTCGACGTGATAATAGTGATGCCTAAAATTAAAAAAATAAATAACCAGAGATTGGATGAATATCTGACCGGTATTCTTATAAACCGATTGTTACGCAAATAATTTATATTGTTTATTTGTTTTGGAAAAATCGAGAGTGACGAGCTTATAAAAATACCGGTCAGAAATTTCAGAAACCCGGGAAGATATCCTATTGCCGATTTTCAAGGCGTCATTAACCAAGTTGAGCAACACAATTATTATTATTGTATTTTTTTGATTCCCTAAAAATCGAGCGCTAAGCTAGCATGATCGGTTTATAAGGATACCGATTCGGATACTCATCCAACCTTTACAGTGGCGTATTTACACTACGGCCAAAAGAGCCATAGCCCGGAGCGCCAGGCTCCAAGGGGCAGCGCTAGCTGCACGGAGGTAGTAAGAAACTAATTGTAATTACCCCCTTCACTAACGTCGCCTGTCCTAAGTGGGTTTCCTCGATTTAGGAGCTCACTTTTACATGAGACAACTGGAGGAAGTAACAAAGTAATTGTAATTATTTACCACTCTAACTAACCTAACCTGTCCAAGGTAGGTGGCTCAATACGCTCGCTCCTACATGAGACACCTGGAGGAAGTAGACAAAATAATTGTAGTTACTCTTCTAACCCATCCTGTCCGAGGTAGGTGGCCAAATGTTCGAACTCGCTTCGCTCGCTCTTACTGTGTGAGATAACTGGAGGTCTAGTAACAAACTAATTGTAAGTATCCTTCTAACCTAACCTGTCCAAGGTGGGTGGCCTAAGTTTTCGACTTCTCGTTTACTGACTCTTAGTCATCAATTTTCATTGCTACGTTAAGCAATTTTTTTTTTTCTATTTATAAATCCCGGATAAAGCAAGCATTGAGTTAGCATGACTGGCTTATAAGGATACCGGTCAGAAATTCATCTGATTTACGGTTCTGAGTTTTGTTGATGACTTTTTTTTTATACCACTAAGGTGGCAAACAAGCATACGGCCTGCCTGATGGTAAGCGGTTACCATAGCCTATGGATGCTTACAACACCAGGGGGGCAACACTCACGCGTTGCCGACACGAAAAACCTCTTAGAGGTTCATGGAGGATTCACTGCGCCGATAGTTTGAGGGAATATTCCTTTTACTGCCAGTGCAGCGCATCCTTAGAAGGAGCTCTGGCAACCTTACTCACTGCAGGAACACGTAATAAAGTGTGTTATTTGGCTGCAGTTTTCTGTAAGGTGGAGGTACTTCCCAGACTTTCCGGGCAACAATAATAAATTTCATCATCCGTCATCATCCGACGTCCGGTTCTATTTTTTATGCTGACTCTCTAGGTGTCAATAACCATTCCAGCGTAGAGGAAGAAAACTATTTTATTTGACTCCAGCAAAATTTTGAGTAGCATGACCGGTTTATAAAAGGATACCGTATAGTCAGAAAATCTAAGAAAAGCTCCGATTCTATATTTTGTTGTTGACTCTCTATGCATCAATTTTTATGAATACCGGAAGAATCGAGTGTTGATCCAGCATGACCGGTTTATAATGCATCAGAGTCATCAACAAAATGTAGAACCGGTAATTGGGTGAATTTCTGACCGATATCCCTACGTCATGCTAGGTAGATCTGCAAATAATTTTTTATTTATTTATTTTGGTAAAATCGAGCGTTAGGCTAACATGATCGGCTATAAGCGCACCGGTTAAAATTCATCCAATTTCCAGTTCAAAAATTTGTTGCTGGCTCTAAGCTCGTTCCACGTGGGGTCATAATATAATAGGTAGCAACAAATTGACAAAATAATTCGGTTTATCATATTATTTACCTAATATGTTTGTATTGTTGTCGATTATTTGATGGGTTTGAGCAATTTTGTTTTAATTCTGCTGAAATTCCACTGCCTCTTTTTTGGAGATGAGCGACCGGGGGGGGGGGGGTGTTAAGAAATCCCTCAACTGCCCCCCTCTGGCCCAAAAGCTGGGTACGCCCATGGTAACTTACGTATACCTAAATACTAATACAACATACTTACTATGCACTTACGTTACGTAAGTGCATAGCAAGTATGTTGTCTCTAACATTTTATATACAACATAATATTATAACTGTTTATACAGTTTTGTGGGACACTGTTAGTTCATAAGCTGTATCATGTAAGGTACATGATCTTACAAATATAATAAATAAATAAATAATAATAAAAATTATACTTATACGTATTATTATTATTATTATATATACTGATACGTACGTAGGTACAATTGGAGACAACTGAAATCAATAGGTAGGTATGCATGTGTCTAAATGCGAATACTACACAGGAATGGAAAACTATCACACTTTATTTTTACGACTTTATTTCCCTAATAACGATATACTTAACACCAGTGTTTCAGTAGACGACAAAATTACGCAATTCAAAACAAGTACCAAGTACCTACCTTGACGCGAGGTCTGTGAAAATAGAGACAACGAATTTTCCAAGCTACGGGTCCTAGCAAGGTCGATGTTTCGCCACCGTAAGCCGTATTGCATCTTTCATCGAAATCGCTAGGGCCGTTTTCGAGAACGTGGTTGCTAAGACAATATATGTATAAATATTGCACATTTTAATAGTATGGGATAGGATATACCAACCTAAGTATGTCAACCAAATATTCAATAGATCCAGTAATTAGTAAGTTTCATTATATTCTTTTATAGCCAATATTAGTTTTTTCTCCAAAATCCGTTTGTCCCTTCCGCCCATCTTATCAACGCTGTTCACTATAACATCGTTCAAAAGTTTTCTGGTTTCCTCCTTTAAGGACAATTTAAAACCATTTCCAACATCCAACATGTCCTGAATATAATCTTCGAAGCGTATATTTTGTTGCAAAGTAAATACCTCATTAAATGTTTGTAGGAAGTCTTGTTGTTTTGGTAACTTTTCTTCGTATTGTTTTCGATACTCCTGCATCTGAAATGTTATGTCATCTCTGTGCATTCTTGAAAGTCGTCTGAATTGCTTTGCCAGTCGCTCTGTGTACGTGAATTCCATTCTCTTTAACTCTTTATAAACCATTCTACAGTATTTTACAAGTTGTTTTCCTGTAAATGCCGTTGACAGCATATGAAGGTAGTTCCTTAGAAACCTTTCAAAGATACCCTCGCTTCTGATCCCAGGTTTCTTTTCTAAATTATGTTCTATCAATAGCGGGCTATCCGAGGGCGTAGTGTCCGTCGGTATTATTAGTCCGCCTATACTTACAGAGGCTCCTATGCCTACTGAGTAAGTAAAAAAAATTACATATGTATGTAACGAATACATGTTGCGACTCCTGTAATGTGTTGACTTGTAACGAAAGAACATAGTGCGTCAATTTCACGGACGGTTGAGTGTATAATTAAACAGATGGCTCAATGTGAAATTATAAGCAGTCAGATTTAATCGTTCTTCCCAGTACTCTATGACGGCTGATTTGAATTTCAATTCGATTTTCCTTTTTACATCCTCGGGTTGTCGGCGATATCTACCAAATATTATGTTCAGGAATACTCTTCTTGTTTCAGCTCCTATGTGTCGTGAAACTCTTTTCCCGTAATTTTTAAGCGCATAAACATAATCGTCCATTTTAATTTCATCGTTTACTGTAAATATAGAATTCATTGCTTTAAAGTATTTATTCTTTTTTTTCTTACCATCAGATATGAACGCCAAAAAGTCGCTAACTTTGTTCTTTATTGTGTTTCTATTGTAAATGGAATATTTTTTCAATGTCTTGCGGAACCTTCTTAGCCACAGTTTTTGTAAATAATGCGTCCCCAAACCTTTAAGACTTCTGCTCAATATGTTAAAATATTTACCGACTAATTTTCGTGAATATTTGGTGGATATAAGTGCATTGCAAATGTTTGTAAGAAAACCAAAGTAAGGTCCGCGAGGCAGGATAATAATTTTTTGTGGAGTCAACCATGGAGGCATTACACTTGAAGTACTGGTGACCTCAGTTGACTCACAGTCTTTATTTTTAGAAAGATTTATTGGCATGCTACTGACGTCGTCATCAGTGTCCGAGTCTTCGGTGGAGCTGGAGTCTTCAGTTGATTCTTCATCATCTGTATATTCACTTGAATCGTCATCTGTATATTCACTTGAATCCTCGGTTGTATCGTCACTTGTTTCTTTAGAACAAACTTTAATGTTGCAGGATAATGTACAGAGCAAAATTATAACTAAGCGGTGTTCCCACATCATAGTATGAGCACTGATTTAATGAGTATAGCATAATTGTATCGTTTCACTGGTTATACTTCGATTTCTGTTTTTTCTCTTTGATTTTTATTTCCAAGCCATTTTCTTGCTAGCATCACTATCTGCAAAGAATAAAAAAATATAACAAAAGAAATAATAAGGCACATGTTGATAGCACAAAACATTTTCAACATTTCCACGTATCGATGATTTTGCGTGTAAAGACTATTGTTCAAGAATTGACATTCATTTTACATAATTCAATGAAAATGTACAAATAGCGGTAGGTACCTAGAAGGATTCCGTAGGTACTCATATTATCTTGATTGGTTTTCATTTTATTGAAGTTGGTTTAAATAATATTTATGTTGGTGCAGATACAGTAGATTTTTAAGTTTCATGTGTGATTTTAGGATAGTGAATTTTACATACTTCACGCCTATTTCCCATAGGGGTAGCCAGAAACTATCTTTACTTGCTACGATCGTGGCACACCACTTTCGCTTCGTCTATGTTCATTAACATCCACATGCATGCTCATCGGTTTAAGATTCTCTTAACCTTGCCTTTTTTGAGAACGTCCGCAAATGGTGGATTTTATAATTATGAATAACTAAGTAGGTAGGTACTGATAGGGTGTAAAATTCAGTTCAACATACATTTTAATCGTCTTACAGCCGAAAGGGTGGCATTGTACTCATGATTATAAACAACTTTTATGGAGTTCAGTGTACATGAATGTGTATTACAGCTAACTACTCTCGGGTGGGGGCACAGCACTACAATGACGGGACAGAGAGACAATGAATAGAATGCTATCTTTACGGCTACAAGTCAACTAAGGGCCCTATCCGCCGGATTAATAAAAAAATGAAATTATCTGCTAAGTAATTTAACGGGAACTTTACTAGGAGGTGGTGAAACTGTACGTCACGTAATCGTGTATTATCTGAATCAAATGAAATGATTTGCAGATTCGATTACTCAGCGATAGGCCTATGGTCTACAATAGCGATAGGCCTATGGTCTACAACAGCGATAGGCCTATGGTCTACAATAGCGATAGGCCTATGGTCTACAATAGCGATAGGCCTATGGTCTACAATAGCGATAGGCCTATGGTCTACAATAGCGATAGGCCTATGGTCTACAATAGCGATAGGCCTATGGTCTACAATAGCGATAGGCCTATGGTCTACAATAGCGATAGGCCTATGGTCTACAATAGCGATAGGCCTATGGTCTACAATAGCGATAGGCCTATGGTCTACAATAGCGATAGGCCTATGGTCTACAATAGCGATAGGCCTATGGTCTACAATAGCGATAGGCCTATGGTCTACAATAGCGATAGGCCTATGGTCTACAATAGCGATAGGCCTATGGTCTACAATAGCGATAGGCCTATGGTCTACAATAGCGATAGGCCTATGGTCTACAATAGCGATAGGCCTATGGTCTACAATAGCGATAGGCCTATGGTCTACAATAGCGATAGGCCTATGGTCTACAATAGCGATAGGCCTATGGTCTACAATAGCGATAGGCCTATGGTCTACAATAGCGATAGGCCTATGGTCTACAAATGCTCGCGACTTCGTTCCCGTAGAAGTTGAATTTTTCCTCCCATTTTTGCAACATTTTTAATTATTACTCCGCTCCTATGGGGCGTAGCGTAATGATATATAGCCTGTAGCCTTCCTCGATTAAGTACCTCCTCGGCTATCTAACACTGAAAGAATTTTTCAAATCTGACCCGTAATTCCTGAGATTAGCGCGTTCAACCAAACAAACAAACAAACTCTTTATAATATTAGTATAGATTTATATACTAAGGGCTTCACCACCCCTGGATAGCCGCTAACCGTAAGATAAATTAAAAAATTGAACATAATTTGTATGAAATTATCTGCCAGTTAATTTAACGGGAACTTATCAGTAAGGTGTGTAACAGGCCCTAAGAATCTCACCTGCCATATGATAAGAGTGACTAGTGCAGCTAGCAGAGCGTTTTCTGTCGCTATCAACACGCAACTGAAGAGCATGGCGTCAAATGTTGCTAGACTCCATTCTTCTCCCCACCTTAGATATATTGAAGATAATCAGCAGTAAGTATTGTCATATTCCTAGCCATTATTTCAACCAAGTTGGGATCGAATTCCAGTCAAATCATACCTGTTATTTGGTCACTCTACCAACTTAGCAGGTATGCTGGCATTTAAGGTACCTATGAGGACTACCCGACGCCCCACATTTCATCATTTAGAAAATAAAGTATGTCTGGCAGGCCTGGGCTCTTGGTCCATGTGCGCACGCCTCGGAACACTTGCTTAACTTCGTCATTATGTAAATATATGATCGATCTAATTAAATTACCTTGGAGTATCATAGATTTAAATAACCTTTGAACCAGCATTATCTACTGTCACCCGCAATATAATAGTTATATTGTTTCGGATTACGATGAGTAACTTACCAAGTAACAGCGAAGCACGAAGGAGTATTTTCGTCAGGATCGTATAGCAACGTGCTGGTATTGCCAGCCTCCCTGGTAGTCAGTTCTACGTTCAGTAAGCGCTCAAGTATGGTGCGCTCACTGGCAACCCAGCTCAGACCATCTAGGGCCTATAAGAACATCATCATTACTATATTATTATTATTTTATGGGACATTTTTTACACAGCACCATCTAGTCCCAAACTAAGCAGAGCTTGTACTATGGGTACTAGACAATGGATATAATATACTTATATACTTTTTTTTTAAATATATACTTATAATACATAGGAAACACCCAGACAAACACAAACATTTATATTCATCACATATACACACACAATATTTGTGTCTTGTGGGAATCGAACCCACGACCTCGTGATCAGCAGTCCGGTACTCGAATCACTAGACCACAGACGTCGTCTAGTGGTTCGAAAAAAAAAATTTTTTAGTAATTACTGCCTCATTAGCCCAGTGGTGGTTAGCGCGACATCTATGAGCGCGACTGCTACTGTTTCGATTCCCACTTCGAGAAAAGTGTTATTGGGATTTTCTATAAAATTCTCCGTAGCAGCTATTAGTTTGGATATTTATGCCCGATTAATGGGAGTAAGCTCGCCCCTATTACATGAGAACTAACCCGGGGAATAGTGATGGTAAGTATGTTATGTAAAATAGGTAAGAAGCCGGCAGGAATTCGTTTACCTAATGCTAAATAAATAAGTATCTAAAGGTACTACTTAACATTTCTTGTTCAGGGTTCTCCAACATCATTATTGACCTAAGCTACTCCTGTTTCTAGGGTAATATGGTAAGTACCTTTAATTAATAGTGAATTTTTTTTTAATTTAATCATCACTACAATTCTGCCAGCGGCTTCGCTCACGTGGTCTGGTCATCTACTATATAAAAATAAGTCGAGTTTTCCTTCCTGACGCTATAACTCCAGAACGCACGAACCGATTTCCACGGTTTTGCATTCGTTGGAAAGGTCTCGGGCTCCGTGAGGTTTATAGCAAAGAAAATTCAGGAAAAATTTCAACAGAAAAGCGGGTTAAAAAGGTTATCAAGACCACGCGGGCGAAGCCGCTGGCGGAAAGCTAGTTTCTTATAATTTTCATCCCCTTTCCCCCATTTCAACCCCTATGTCCTTTCTCAGGCTCTAGACTATCTCTGTACCAAATTTCATTTCAATTGGTTCAGTAGTTTTGGCGTGAAAGCGCCAAGACAGACAGACAGACAGAGTTACTTTCGCATTTATAATATTACTAGCTTTCCGCCAGCGGCTTCGCCCGCTATCCCACGGGAACCATACATTTTACCGGGATAAAAAGTAGCCTATGTGCTATTCCAGACTATAACCTATCTCTGTGCCAAATTTCATCCAGATCTGTTCCGTAGTTTTTGCGTGAAAGAGTAACAAACATCCATCCATCCATCCATCCATCCATCCTCACAAACTTTCACATTTATAATATTAGTAGGAAGTAAGGGTATTAGTAAGGATTTCAAACCTCTTTGACGAAATACCTCACCAAGCATAATGATAGGTCTATGCAATTACTTGTTTAAAAAATCTTACCCTTTCAAAGAAAGCAGCCAAGAAGCGTGACAACAAAGCTTGTCGAGTTTCATATTCACCTAAACCTAAAAATATATGCAAATTTATCTTAAAATCAACAAAGTCCGTATTTTTTTTACAAAGAACTTAAAAAATATTTTTGATACCTGGTACAGAAAGCGACAGTTGTTTGTAAACCACCCTGAAACAATAACCAACATAGTTATAAAATCCGTAATGTGGTTATATTCAAGCACTATTATAGGTAGTTACTACATTATAGGTAGGGTTGCCACTGTACGTACATATTTGCGTACACGCTGCCCTTGCCCGTTAAACCTTGCTATAGAGACAAACGAACCCTACTACAAAATACGGGGAGCCGAGATCTAAACGTTTGGGAGATGTAGAGAGTAGTCGTTTTTATACGTAGTAATTTAGTACACCTTATGGTGCCCGTGACTATTATTCAAATGAAAGCAAATACAGTTTCATTATGTGTGTAAGAACTGAGGGACCAGATTGGGATTTAGAAAAAAACTATTGTAGGATTTGGTAGTAGTCTTAAAACAATTGTAGGCTAAATCTGGGAATTTGTAGTTAAATATTTTAAAAGTTACAGCCCTTAAAGTGTGGTCCCTCAGTCCTCACACACATGTTTTATTTGGTAGGAGTCTGACCTACATTAAATTTAGAGGATTTCCGCAACCAAAAAAGGTGCATAGCATACCTCAGCTGTGGTGCGCAGACCACGCGGCAAGTCGCTACTGGTCCAGACATAGATCTCAGGTCTTTGGAGTCATCGTTCCTTGATACGCACCATGAAATAATAGAAACATGATTATTATTTAAAAACATGGCACACAATTCAATTGGTACTGAGGCAGACTATTGTCATCACTAACACGTTGAACGCCACACGAAAAATCAAGTATTTCAATCAGGCCATCCTTAGCTAGCTCAGCCCTAGCATCTACTATTGCCATAGCCTAAGAAGGTCAGAATTTTAAGCCTAGGCTTGTCCTGCCACTTGTCCTTCTTTTTCGTGAGTCGATAGCAAAGGATAAAATTAAAATTAGGCTCACTAGCTCACACTTTCCGGGCGAAACTTTGGCAAAGTTTGCCATCAGATACTCGCGGATACAATAAAATAATTACGTAATTACCTTCCATGCACGTAATGAGCATAACAATCCTCTTCAAAGACCAACAAAGAGAGTCCAACATTTCTGCAGATCTTCGGGAGAGTAGCTGTGGGTGACCCTCGAAGCCTGTCACCCACCCATCGCGATAATAGCAGCGTGGTGTAAGAGCACCACCATGCGATAGTGGCTACAGACCATCTGTAGCCTTGGCTTGGAGGCAGGTAGGATTGCCAGGGAGATAAGACCTGATGTAGAATTGAAGTTGTTTGGTTAGAGAGCTCTGGAGGTAATTTACGACAGTGACTTATCGTTTCACGAAGGGTATCAAGCAAGATAAATCTGGTGGGAAGTAGTTTCTTAAAGAGCAGTGATAGCCTAATGAAATGGAATACCAATTCATACTTAGGTTACGAGTTCAAATCAATTTTATACGACAGAATTCCATTTCACTTCAAAGTTGAAGAACAAAACATCTTTTTTGAATTTGTGTGGGGAGTAGTTTTTTTTTTGGGTACTTGCATTTAGAATTGTAGATTAAGGACCTGTTTCACAGCTTACTAATAAGTTCCTGTTAAATTACTTGCCAGATCATTTTATAAAAATATTGTTCCATTTTTTAATTTATCCGGCGGGTAGCGAGGATCCAGAAGTGGTGAAATAGGCCCTTAATCTGGATAGCTAATAATAACAGCCGGTTAAATTAAAAAATGGATCAAAATTTGTATGAATTTATCTGCCAAATAATTTAACAGGAAATTATCAGAACCAGGATCTAAGACATTTTACATGGGTATTATAAGATTAAAATACCCTTACCGAGTAACACTATCTATAACAAATGAGTACTTACATGTAAAATGAGCAGGGCTAGAGTGACAGTATATCCTGGAGACACTCTCCTCATGGTCTGCATCGCGCTCCATTCTCTGGCTAAAGCGGTTGCTCTCCAGTTATTGTTATCGTTATTTATTGCTCCTGCAAACGTTTTAGAGGATTTTACAGCTATGGACTGACTCGTAGGTCTACTGGTCTTTAATGCAGCTGCTGAGTGTGTTCCAGGTGGCCTCTTATTCTACGAAATGCCTATTACAATGCGAGTTCAGCCCTTAACAGTACGGTGTGCTGATTCGAGTAACATTGAATATGATATGTTGAGAATATGATTTATCAAAATCGGCTACTTTTGCCCCCGCTACCCGTGGGGGTAGCGCGGGCAACAAACAGTGGTGTTTAGCGTGTAAAAAAGCATGAATCTACCTTTATGATATATCATAATTATAAAAATACCTTTAAACGGTGCATTATATTCAGACCAATCCAAAAAAAATATGTCGCACCGACATTGGTTGAAGTTGAACCACGCTACTTTGAATGCCTGTAAAAATATAATACATAGTTGGTACTAATTATTGCAAATAGGTATGTAGTTTACATTTTCTTGTACAAATACACTACATACATTTAAGTATTTCGTGATACGTATCAATTTTGGGATGCGGATAATTCTAATGGATCCCTGCCACCTGGGGAGGCTACAGGGTATGAACATGAACAGCGTTAGTACGTCTCGACATGGAAACAGACAAGCTGACAGCATTCGGTTGTACAATATAAATTAAGTAAGTATGGAACTTACACACTAGCAAAAAAATGCCACTAACCTAGTTATCCATTGCAAAACTTTGGCAAGTGTAGACTCTTTCCTTGAAGCGTTAAAGGTTCCCATATCTTGAATGTTCGGAAGTTGATTCCACAGTTTATGTTAAGCATTCTAAATATAATATATTTGAAATATCTTACCTTTAGTGAAACAGCTGAATAAATGAATGCTCTGATGATACGTTCTTCGCCTCGAGACAGAGGCAAGGTCAAGCCGAGTGTGCCAGCCTCCGCCGCCAATGCATGCAGGGTTGAAAACCATGCAGCCTAAAAGTATACCAGTAAAATTTACTACGGATACAAGTATCACATGTATACAGTACCTCAACCATGAGTTCTATCGAATGGCTTTCGATGGGTTTTTTACGCATCGAAACGCTGTAATCTCATAGCAGAATTTAGTCCCTACGTAACTGCTAGAGGCGCTGCGAGGGTTTTCTATACAAATATTTTACGGCGTCGCAAGCGAGTCTAAGTAGTGAGAAAAACTCATGGTCGAGGCACTGTAGTGCTGACTTATTGGTCTAGTGGTCTAGCGATTGCTACGCTAAAGGTCGAGAAAAGTATTGTACGGTTTTTCTGTCAAATTCCCAGTAGCAGCTCGCAGTCTGGATTTGGGACCGCTTGATGGCAATTTAATAGGCTCGTCCCCTATTACATGGGACCTAAACATACCAGCGATCTGTGGGTGTACATTAGTACACCTCTGCCTATGATGGTATTGTGGAGGGACGAGGTGTGTTGTCCCTCGCACCAAAGGGAGGATCTTCCGACCAGGCGGGTGTTATGCCTGGCGGGCCACTGCCCGACGGTTGATGTCGGGTGGTTGTATATATGCAAGTTGCACGGTAAACTTCACTTGCGCGATTCAGGATTTTCTTATGTAGCGCGATAGATGTCGCTACAGTATGTTTATAATGTAATTATTGAAGTTTACTTACAAAATACAAAGTGTCAGCGATAGCCCCAGCCAGGAGAGGAACAATGGACACGTACAGGCCACCCCTGCGGACGACTCCTCGCCACTGCACCATCGCGTATAAAGTTAGAAGGCAGCCTAGGACTCCGCCCCATATCTGGAACAGTGACTATTATCTGACGGCCCCCCAATTTATGAATGACGTCTTCTCTCGATAAAATGTACCTCACACTAGAATTTAAGTTGAGATAAGTATATTTGGTACGGAAGTATTCATAAATACGCCTAAGGATATACCTAGTTATTATACAAGGTGGAATGGACATGACAAAGTTTCACTCAAGGTCAAAAATAAAATGACCTAGGTCATTCATGTAGAAAATGATCGGTTATTACAGATATCGACATTTTTGACCGCGCAGTGTATCCGAAATAAATGAAGTAATGATTTTTCAATTATAAATCTAATTTGGGTACATAGAAATAATGTTTTTTACAGGTTTAAGTAAAAAAAACTGCTTGAAAAATTGATGAAAAAAGTTACGGAAAATTTCAACGCAGGGCCAGCATCATGTACTGAACTCATGGTATTCGGATGAGCGTCGATGTCCCTTCCACTTTGTATTTAGAGGTAAAATAAAATACATTATTTTTATTCACAATACATTAACAATCATTTTTAGCAGTTACCTAATATCTCTACCGTAGTGCATCTCTGTCTCTACAGCCTATTTACTACTATCTACTTGTACCTATTTCTAGAAAAATATATATTTAAAACTCTCATTATTCCTATAAAACGAAGCATAAAAAAGGCAATCTAAAAACCTTTATTTTTTTTAATAAAATTTTACAGGCAGACGCGAGTATATAATTTAAATTTAAATTTCCGCCTTCAGTATTTATTTAGTAGTCAAGGAAAAAATCATAAAATGTACCCACATTAGGGTCCCGCCCCAGCTTTTCACGACTGCAGTGTACTTATAATAAACATGCACCTACGGTCGCGGTCATAAGTCCATTACCATTTTTACCTAGACCGGTAAAAATGGTAATGGACTTATGAAACAAGTTTCACTTATGACCTTTTTCTCTAACGAACATTTTGTATACGTAGACCAACTCGTATATCGTACTCTTTCATAATTATCTAGTCGGAAAGAAAGCGATGTAATGATCATTTAGTGCCGTGATGTCGCGACGGCGTATTAAGATAGTGGTATTAAATTTCAAATCACTAAGTATAAGTTTATGTATACGCGCAGTAGCGTGCAGGCAAATATATCCTTGACATGGTAATGGATTTATGACCTCTTACTGTACCTTTATACACGTCATAAACTTTCTAGAAGACATTTTGTAAATGATAGTGTTATCTAAATCGTTTGCCTAGTGGTCCAAGCAGAAGTTCTGAGCTCTATTGGGGTCGAGTAAGAGTTTTTCTATTAAATTCTCAGTAGCAACTCGGCGGACCGGACCCAAACATACCAGAGAACTGTCAATACAGGCATAATGATGGACGAAGGTATGTAGTGAAAACCATATCCAAATCAATTGCGTAAGTAGTTTGAAAGAACTAAGCGCACAAACAGACAGACTTTGGTAGCGACATTTTTTATAATATTCTATATATATATATAATCTTCTGGTAATTATCTTATAATCTGTGTTGTTACTCATCGCATTTCCAAATTCTCTAGGATTTCGTGTTGTGTGAACATAATTATAAGTACCTACTTATGAACCAGCAGATTTTTTCCTCGATTTTAGGGATGGTTTCATACTAAAAGTTATTCATAATAACCCTTTATTTTATGGTAGTTAAAAAAGTTTCAACTCGTATATGTATACAGATTACTTTTACTTGTAAAGGTTTTTAAACTAACCTCAAGTCCACGATGAACACCGGCTTCAGGCATCACATGAACCACTTTCAGAGTCATGACGACAGAGTCGGAGAACGGCGGCTTTGGGGCATAGCTCGCTTCAGTGGATATGTGCACTCCTAATGAGCTGGGATTGCCTTTGTCGCGTTCAATCCTGATAACATTTATACTTTTATATATTTTTTTGTTGAAATTAAACAAGCCCAACGAACATGCATGGGGAGGTTGATGATCATAGATGAGGCAAAACTGGTCTGCCAGGATCATAGCAAGTGGAAATCTAGTCTCTGCCTACTCCATTTTCAACCCATTGTTCCGTTACTGGGTCTCCGTCATGTCTATAATCTACCAGTGCAGATTGTAGGGTAGACAGACTTCATGCCACAGAACAGTATTCTATGTTATCACAGGTTGACCTGCGACTTGCGACGACGACGACTTACGACATTTCAATCGCCGTTAATTCAATTGGCGCTCATGATTTTGAAAAGTCCACAAGTTTTGAAAAAGTGCGTGCCTCAATTTGGTTTGAAATCGAGACCGAGCCCATATTATAGTCATCACATCACATGACCACTGACCACTTCATTGCTGTGAAGATCCTAGTAATAATAATGTATGCACTTACTGTAATCGTATCACCAATTTCCGTAAGTAAATTGTATTGGTTATATTCGTTGTAGTCGAAAGGAAATGCTCCATTACGAAGTAACGTTTAAACTTATTCGATAACCATGTTCCCCTCTGTAAAAACACAATTTAATTTCAATACTAGGAAAATTGTAGTTTATTTTCATATTTCTTGTAAAACACATTATTAACTAAAACTATATTACAATTAATTAAGGCAATAAATCTACTAAATAAAAAGTCTATTCTAAATATAATTTGAATACTTGAAATTGAAATTATATTTAGTCAGTAAGGGCCTCTTGGACCCTGTCTGGGTGGGTAACCACTGAATAACCGAATAAATAACAAAAGTCTGTATGAAATTATCGACCAAGTAATTTAATATAACGGTAACTTAGGTACTAAGCTAATATTCAGAGACGACGCTAAGCGTAAACTTACGCTTCCGTAAGTCAAATTGAAATAGGTACAATTTGACATAAGGGAGCGTTCATAGTAACATATTATTATTTTACTCGACATAACTCTCGTCCACATTAGTCGTGTGTATTTTAGTCATTTACGTTATCCAGTTATTTTAAACTGAGAGAACTAAAAGATTACTGTCAGTACCTGTACACTGTGTCCACTAGGTTTCCTCGGATATACCGGTATTTGTACAAGATTCCCTTCTGCATACAAATAAGGAGAGACGGTCGCGTTAAACTCATCGAGAAGGGTCGACGTGTTCATAGCGCAGTCGTGTCTGCAATTTAAAGAGCTCACGTAAATTAATAAAATACATTATGACCTGTCTGTCTGTTTGGTCTTTATCGGGAAATTTCTAAGCGTTCTCTTTGAAAAAGCGTAGAATTTCAAGCTTGGTCAAGAACATTGCCGACCTGAGCAATTTGCTGCCAACTTTTAACTATATCATCTATTTTATACATATATATACATTATATATATTACCTTAGTTGACTGTAGAAATTAGTCCTTTCATCATCACTGAGGATTTACTATATCTACATGTAAAACTGTAAACAAATGACACCGACCGCAAAGTCCTAACGGTTGCATAAATATTTCTTCCCTATATAATAAAGATGAGACTTTTTTGTTGATCGTAAAAAAATGTTACACAAACAAATTGTTCGCCGAAGATCGCCGCCGAGGCCTATTTACTGTGTCCATAACGGCATCCCTTCTACCGTTTATAGTATCGTGTAAAATATATAGGTACCTACAAACTTTCATCGAACGCATTACTGTGACCACGACGCGACGACGTGTCCTGAATGGACATTTTTACGGGAAATGTGCCACTCAATCAGTTTCACCTCGAGATACAATGCCGCGCTTTATCTCGCCATAAAATGACATGTTTTACCACGTAAACAATGTCACTCTGTACCTTTCACACAACAATACAACAGCTAATGGGTTCTCTGAACAAAAGAGTTTTTAGCGAACAATACTGAGACCTTTTGAACTGCACTAGTACCTATCTAACACTGAAGAAAAAGCCATGTAAAGCCACTTTATTACGTGGGAGGATGGCTGGGATTCTTCAACAAAAGATTCTCTTTGTAAACTGCGAAGAAACGCGTGTTGTTAGTCAACGATAGTTAAACACTCTCAATGGATTACTTCAGTAATGAAATAAGGGAAAACACTGTGACGTCATTGTCTATGACGGATTGACAGCCGACGGACGGATTGATGATTCATTCGTGTAAAGAGAAGTTATAGGATGAACCAGTCTTTCTCCGAGGTGTGTAGATGTAGATGTGAGCAGTCCAAACAGATATTTAGTTGAAATGCGTGGCTCCAGCCTCCATCTTTGAACCATAGCGTATTCAATTAGAACCCTTTATATTTTTCATTTAAAAAAAACAGAGACTGTGGCTTTTATAAACCAAAGCAATCAGAATGAATTCTTAAACGCACGGAAATTATTAAGGATACTAGATAAACGCAATACTAGATAAAATTATACACCGCCAATAACAAACGTAAGTCGCAAACTGAACTTAAAAATAACCTTAGAGTGATATAAGAAGTAGCTTTTTGAACTAATTAAAGGGGTACTTACGAAAAATCTCGACCGATTCTTATTTTAACGGGCAGATGACATGGAGAGGCTTGTTGACCTGTGTCTTTGTTCAACTTGAATCTGCCGTCCGATGAGAACACTGCTGCGGCTATTAATAAATAGTCTTGCTGAAAGTCAAGAGAACCTTTTTAATATTTACAAAACATATTTTGTAGAAACAGGTACAAAAAAATTCATGATTTAACTTTTTTTTGGTACTGGATGGCACAGATATTGCGGCATTTTCTAAATGACGACTTCTCAGAAGAAACGCTGACACAAACGAAGTGAGGAAGATAAATGAAGTGAGGGAAGTGTCTGAATAGCCCTTTTGAAGAAAGAACAGTTTTAGGTAGACCAGTATAATTATGTAAAATGTAAATGAACTTATAGGGGGTCGAAAGCGGCCTGAATTGCTTCGAGAAAAGTATGGTACGGCCGTCCCGCTTTTTTGCTCCTCTTGGCGGGGGGCACTGCCGTGCCCCCCAGATAATATAGATTTTTCGGTAGCGAAATTTTATTAAATAAAATTAAACTATTTGTAACCGATTTTTAACCTCGAACGATTGGAACCTCGCTGTATTTTTTTTTTCTACCTCACTCCTATCGGACACTCGATAGGGGTTTAGCCTAGAAGTACATGCGAACATTGTGACAAGAAAATGTAAATGCTATCTTAGCATTTACATTTTTTTCATCCAACTGAGGGTTTTGGGAGGCTTGTATAACACTTAATAATATATTTTTTTATCCTTCCACATAATATTTTGGGTAACAAAAGATTTATAGCCTCAATTTGGCCCTTTCTAAATGATACCACTGGAGACGTACCTTGTTGCGTGTTAAGGTAATCTCTCCCGGATTTTTATCTTCCAAAGTTGATTCTACTGTGAGACGAGGTAACGCTGAAAAAAATAAATCAACCACTTTATCAAACAATAAATATACGTAGGGGCGCCATTTGGGGTTCTTTATTATTTTTCTTTATTTGTATTTTTCATATTGTGTAAATATACAAAATGAAGAATGAAATGAAAAATATAATGAAGAGAGGTAGGCCACAGTCATTTATGGCTCAAATCTGGAGCAGCTCATCTGGGGAAGTACCTCCACCTTACAGAAAACTGCAGCCAAATAACACACTTTATTGTGTGTTCTGTTCCTGCAGTGAGTAAGGTCGCCAGAGCTCCTTCTAAGGATGCGCTGCGCTGGCAGTAAGAGGAATATTCCCTCAAACTGTCGGCGCAGTGAATCCTCCATAAACCTCTAAGAGGTTTTTCGGGTCGGCAACGCGCGAGTGATACCCCTGGTGTTGCAAGCGTCCATAGGCTATGGTAACCGCTTACCATGCCACCTTAGATGTATAAAGAAAAAAATAATGTAGTAATAGCTTTAGCTAGAATTCATTCGTTATCAATCAATTGAATTTAGTTTTGTTTTTCTACTGGGATAGGTAGAAATTAGAGACTGCCACTGCTACGATTCTTGCCCACTTACACGTCAATTTATTACTGTCATGCACACGCGTTGCGGGCTACGCATCTGAACTTTTTGACGAACGTCACCAAATTATCTGATCATTTTTAAACAGTTTAATACCTGCCGGGCTAACATGCACGCCGCGAGAACATTTTGTCTACGCTTATGTCGTGCTTTTGTTTCGTTTTCGCACAAGAAACAGCGAGACAAGAGAGTAGACAAAATTTTGTCGCTGCGCGCATGTTAGCCTGGCTGATCTAAGATAGCAAAGTTACTGAAATACCAACTAAATAAATACCTTTGCCATCTTTTTGTATTTTTTAAGCATTTTCCATGCTAAGATTACAAGTTATTTTTAATGAAGGAAAAAATCATCTTTAAAAAATTTTTAGAATGTGAAGGAAGATTTCGACTGGCGAGCAGGGCTCGCGGTAGCTTAGTGGTCAAAGTGTCTGGTGTACCGAACCAGAAGACGCAGGTTTGAATCCTGCCCGCCAGGCGATTTTTTCATTAATTAAAAATACCATTGCCGTGTTTAATATTTATTTTTAATTGATATTGAATGATTTGGCTCAGTTTTGGTCGATCCCAGACTGTAATTTTCATGTAGCCTTATTTAAGGCTATATTTTATACATAATACAAACTCACCACGCAAGTAGGTACTAACGTAATATTATTTCTAACATAAACGTTTTATTGTCTAGACACAACCGTTTTAAGCCTATAAAGCAAACACAAATACAGGCCATAAACAAACAAATATTGATCAATTTGTAATGTCTTTCAGTTATTAATTTTATTTTCGCTAAACGACCCAAATATATTTCCGAAGAAATGGGAAATATCTTGTTACGTGCCTTATGTTTGGGAATTTCCCTAAATCCTATCTTAGTGCATGCCTACGTCATAATAACTATCTATGTGCCAAATTTCAGCCCAATCCGTTCAGACACCATTTTCTTTTATACAAGAAGGAAGGGATATTGACGCACAAACGTCGTGACAAGGTTTCACTCAAGGTCAAAAATAAAATGACCTAGGTCATTCATGTAGAAAATGATCGGTTATTACAGATATTGTCATTTTTGGGCGCGCAGTGTAGTGCTAAAAACGCGATTATAACGCTCCACGGTGAACGTTATCGCGCGCGCGATACGAAATAAATTAAATAATGATTTTTTTATTATAAATCTAATTTGGGTAGATAGAAATAATGTTTTTTTACGTGCTCAAGTAAAAAAAACTGCAGAAAAAATTTAAAAATGAATGAAAAAAGTTACCGAAAATTTCAACGCAGGGGGGTCCAGAATCATGTACTGAACTCATACTATTCGGATGTGCGTCGATGGCCCTTCCACCTTGTATGTACAGAAGAAGTGTATCAAAGCACCTTACATAATTCAACATAATTATGACGTAATAAATATGCAAGCAACTCGGATTTTCTTACATTATACAGTAAGGAGCTCCTACTAATTATCATAGCAGGTTTCTGGGTCACCAGGATCAATAATTCAACCTTCTAAACACAAAATTAACAAAATCTTGAAATCCTTTTGGAAACTTCGCTGTGGTATCAATCATATATTGTATTATTTACGTTTATAGAGAGCCTGGACGACGAGCATGACGAAGCGAAAGTGGTGTGCCAGGATCGTAGCAAGTGGAAATCTATAGTCTCTGCCTACCCCTATGGGAAACAGGCGGGAAGCTATGTATGTATGTATAGAGAGCCTGACTACCCAGGGTGAATCAGCTAATCATTTAAGGTACACTTATATTAGCACATTGCGAAAATGTTTAAAAAAGTGAGTTCTTGGGTTTGATTCCAAGACCGAGCAGTGTTATTAAGTTTTCTTAAGAAACGTTTCGTAGCAGCTCGGATTTTAGAGATGTGCCCGGTAAATGACAATAGGCTCGCCCCCTATTACGTACCGGCGAACTGTATGTGTCTATATACACTTCTGCCTAGCCCTTCAGGGAACAGAGGCGTAATGGTATGTTTAAGTACTAGTACTATGTGATTTACACCCCAACTCAGAGACGTCACTTAACCTTAATGAATCGTTAACAAACAGTGGCTCCTATATCTTGACCTATTTTTCCATTAGAGTTTGTTGTCAGTGTACTAAGATATACTGGGTGTCATTAGCTAATGATTCATTAGGTTAAGTGACGTTTCTGAGTGCGGCCCTTAGACGGCTTTTTTAATTTAGTAGTCCACAAAGTAAATGCCGGATAAGATTTTCGTAATGAACACAATAAACCGTCCTCTGACGGCCACTTTACCATGTACCTAATACACTTTACCTTTGGGTGGATTTAAGTTGGATTGAATCCAAAGTCTGCATGGTCCCGCTGGGTCTGTCGAGTAGAAGTTCTTGACGCATTCATTGGCCAGGGTGTGACAAGCTCGAAGATCGTTTTGCTGAAAATATTAATATGATTTTAATATGAAATCTAAGATTATGTTAGTATTTGCAGTGTACTTTTTTCTTTTGATTAGTAAGTTCACACAAATCTCCAGTCAAAGTCGGAACAAATATTTGAACATACATAATTACATACCATCGCGCCTGTATTCCCCGAAGGGTTAGGCAGAGGTGTACTAATGTACACCCACAGTTCGCCGGTATGTTTAGGTCCCACTTAATAGGGCGCGATCATATTGCCATCAACCGGGCACCAATCCAGACTTCGAGTTGCTACTGGGAATTTCACAGAAAAATCCAACAACACTGCACAACCTGGGAATCGAACCCAGGACCTCTAGCGCACCAGTCGACCAACCACTAGACCAACGAGGCTGTCAAATATTTGAAGGTTATATTATTTTTTTCCTAGAATACAATACATATTATTGAATCCTAATATTATTACAATCTAGCCAACTTAGGGTAATTAGTAATTTTAGTTAGACTTTATAAAATAATATTACTTAGAATGTGTCCATTGGCACTTTTCTTATAGTCTCTAATTAAGGGGCAAGGACACTTTGTCTTTGTGCTCTATATTGGTAGCACTAACACTTCACTACATTACACTATTTTTCAACACTATATTAACTCAAAAGGCTTAGTTCTTTTGAGCCGTCTCACTATGTCCGTATTGTCGAGGAGCTGGAAAGGTTATATGAATATTTACTTCGTGCAAGTACCTAACTCACGATCAGTTACACAGAAACCAGTCAGCATATCACTGCGCCAGCGGAGTGGTAATTTAAGTTTAGTAATTGTGGGATAAAGATTACATGAGACCTGAAACATACTGGCAAAGTGTGACCTTCGGGGAATACAGGTAATAAGGTATGGTATGCTTTGTTTTGTCATTCATGACTGACATTATAAATGCAAGTGGGTAATACTCGTATAAACTTTATGTGAGCGACAGTTTTTATTACAAATTTACTGTGACACTCACTTTGGTGGACATTGAAGTAATAACATACGATCACGTGTGCATTCCCCTAGGGGTAACGCAGAAGTGTAGAGACAGTACACGCACAGTTTGCTTTCATGTTTAGGGGCAAGCCTATTGCCATCAATCAGCCGGGCACAAATCCGAACACTGGGCAGCAATAGGTAGTTTCACAGAAAAAATCCAACAACACTTTATTTAACCCGGGAATCAAACCTAGGTCCTTGATCATAGCAGTCGCGTTTACAACCATTAGAGCAATGTGGCAGTTATATATTTTGAAGCTGTATTATACTGTTTAGAGGGGATAACATATCACTTTTCACATTGCACGTCATCCAAAATAATTCCATTCCATTATTTTATTTCGTTCATAATTATTAGACAAATCTTCTTAATACGGCTCTTCAGACTTTTTCGCTGATATCAGTAAATACAAAAAAGGTTTCATAATAAAAAAAAGTTAGTACATTATAAAAACTTTTCGTTCTAAAGACACCTTTTTATTTCCTAACTTTTTACGAGATTCCACTTCTAAAATGTTTTGCTACTTCTATAGAAAGGTAGAAGTTATTTACAACGTATTATTTACTTGTTTGCAATAAGTTAAAGTATAAAAATACCTAAAAACAAATTGTTATTCACATATTTATTTTAGAAGTTAATTACGCCATTTTATTATTAATTTTTAAAGGGACATTTTCAAACTCAAACTCAAATATTTTATTTAATTTACACCATTACGGGTACTTTTGAATTGTCAAAAAATAAGTGCAAGGTTCAGAACTGTATGTGTCATGGAGAAAAACCTTTATAATGTTTGAAAACCCTTAACCACCGAGAGGAGTGGGTAGATAGGCCTGTTTTCGGCCGTGGGACAATAACACCTAAATGAAAAAATAAATCTACAGACTTACCATGCACAAATATTCATATTTCACCACATCCAACAAAGCTAAGGGATGCAGATTCCCTTCTTCGTACTTGGGTCTTGAGTTCACATAGCTCTTCGGTATGCAGATGCCCCTGACTATGATCTGATTCTTCGCGCATGTGCAGGACTCGCATCGTGCGCATGCGTTGTTCACAGCTTTGAAACCTCGCGCGCATTTGACGCATTGCACTTCTTTAAGAGGCGAGCCATCGATATTTAGGGTCACTGTGAAGATGTATTGAATAAATGTTTATTTGCAGAATAATCAGTGGTAATAATAATCAACGAATATAATCAATTCCCTGGTGATCGTACTGTGTTTTTCTATGAAATTCTCAGCAGCAGCCCAGAGTTTAGATTTGCGCCCGGTTACGGCAATAGGTCCGCCCCCTATTACATGGGACATAAACATGACAGCGAAAAACTTACATTTAGTACACCTCTGCCAAACCCTTCAGAGAATATGCATTCAGCTATGTAAACCTTTTTTGGGGTGCGGTAAATCCTCATGGATTCCCGCCACCTGAGGAAGCGGCAGAGTATTATGGACGATAAACCGCACTTGCCATGTCTTGACCTATGCGAAATGGCCATTAGATCAGAGTTATCTAGACCTGCAGTACTAGCATACCCGTAATGTAATCAGCAGGACATTTCCTGCACGCAATCCTTCCAGAAACATTTTGGCATCGTCGCGGTACGCACGAGGTACCGTCAGCGGATACCACTTCAGTCGCGTTGCACGGTCTGCAACGATCTATGGCGACTGGCACACTGTGCTCTGCGCAAGAGCAACCGAGACCTGGAAACAAAATAGCCAGAATAAGAAGACAATAGGTCCAGCAGGCTTGCTGTCTTCTTTGTACCATTAGGATATCGATATTGAGCAGAAAATTGGAGTGGGGGTTTTTATAAAGATGCGGTTGCTTTATGTAAACAATTGTATTCAACCGCATAAGACTGGAAGCTTAGATTCGATTTAAGGCTTCTTGATAAACTTAAAGATCTGTTTGGTTAGAAAACAACTCGGCGAAGCGCGTATGACCCCCAAAGCCGTAAAACATAAATTTTGTATTGTGTCTGTATTAATTGTTACTTGAAGGTTAAGGACCTGGGATTAAACGGGCCTCTATTGCTTAATACTCATGCTCCTAGCCTTTTCCCAACCATGTTGGGGTCGGCTTCCAGTCTAAACAGATGCGGCTGAAAATCAGTATTTTATACGAAGCGACTGCCATCAGACCTCCGCAACCCAATTTCTGGGCAATACTGACATTCGAAGGATAGACTGGTTGTCAGGCTTTTTGACTTCTAGCTACCAGTAACGATTGTCATAGGTGTTCGTATGACAACCGGGACCGACGGCTTTACGTGCTCTCCGAGGCACGGAGGGGTCTCGATGTGTTAAGAATGGTCACGCATCCACAGACTGACCTCGGCAAGCGTATCTTAACCTTAAAAATCGGTTGATCAGCGTTGCTATAATTTAGCCACGAGCCCACTGTTGCTTAATATTCACGGGGTCTAAATATGAATTAATTGAAAGACTTTCTTTCTTCCGACTCTAAATCAATTGAAATGTAGCCCTCTGGAGTCCATACTTTATCACTAACTGTAGTTAAATGTCATATTTTATACTTACCATCGGGAGAAGTGACCATGGAAACATTAGCAGGACATGGCCTGCAAGCTAGGGCACTGGGTTCATAGTACTGTCCTTGCTGACAACTCCCCGGCAATTCCAGCTCCTTTGCACCCACCAATGTTATTATTACCAACCAATCATATACGTAATTACGTAACACTTCGATTTTCATTTCTTTTGAGAAAATTACGTTATTGTTATGTTTATTTAAACTTAGAAACAAAAGTCCAAAAGTGTTTTAGTCTTTTCTAAAACAAATAAAGCACCTACTTTACAACTAATGTTCGTATTTTAAAATTTAGTCAATTGACATTTAATTTCTTGTGACGTGGATAGATGTTACTAAACAGTAATAGGGTTTGTTTACTGAATTATTAATTAGAAATTTGACTATAATAACTTAACATTAATTTAAAATATTTGTGCACAAACACTCTCATAACAATGATATTAAAATTAATAATAGTCCTGTTAAAATTAATGGCCACAAATCGTTGAGCAAACTTGGCTGTGACGTCACCGATGACGTAGGATGTATGTTACTTGATCTAGGCCTAAAATAATTAGGTTAATTGGAAGAAAACAATTTGGCGATGCTGTTTTGTTTACAATAATGTTGTTATGTGTGTTGCTATGGCAACGGACGGGGCGCACGCGCGCAGCTTGCCGCCAACTACCGTGACGAATGTCGTAACATAATACCATCACGCCTGTACTCCCAAGGATTAGGTAGATCTAATGTTTACACCCACAGTCCGACGGTATGTTTTAACGGAGCATAAATTCAAACTCCGAGTTGTTACTGGGAATGTCACAGAAAAACCCAACTGCTCATTCTCTGGCGTATTATTTCGCACAAGGGCAAAGGAAAACAAGTGCGGTTTTTAGTCAGTATGGGTCCGACTTACCCTGACTCCCCAGCTGAAAGATGATCTATATTAAAACCAAAGTAAAATTTTTAATACAAGGTCTGGTCTGTTATCAATATACTTCACTAAATCCATTTCTTTACTCGCATATGAAAATGTTCTTACAATCATAAATCACAAATAACATCTACCATTTTTTTTAAACTGCATCAACTATGCATCAATCAAAGTGTGAACGAAAGATATCTGCACCAAATGACATCACATCATTTAAAACAAAAGATGATTTATTACAATTGATCGTGACTCAAAAACATTTTCGCTAAGTCCATTAACTTTACAGAAGGCAAAAAGAATTTTAGACATTTCATAAGAAATCTCCGTTCAAATAGGTATTTTTTAACATGATCTGGAATTCTCTGCAATATTTATTTTATTTTACAATCATTTATCTCAAACTTGTAACATGTTTACGAAACCAAGACGGTATTGTAAGCTGTGCGGCGGAGGTGGCGAATCAAAATTTTAACTACCGAAAAACTGCGGTTGTTTTGTATAGAGATGTCGAAGATAAACTGGTCACTGATTTCCTTAGAGCATATGAAGGCACCGTGATGATTGAAAGTAGAGGAACTGACGCAGCGAAGCAAGTGATCATTATCGTGGATAATCACCAGTCATTCTTTAGTTTAATGAGCCAACTACAACCAGAGCTTAGAGGAAAGTACTTGCTCAACGGTGGAGCGAAATTCCTCATTATCATAAACTCGAGTCGAAAGAAACTCGATCACATTACCAGCATGCTATGGAGCTATTACGTCACCAATGTGGTAATCGTCACCAAAGACAAAAAAGGCAAAGTTGCTATGTATACTTACTTTCCTTACAAAAACCATTTGAGTTGTCAAAATACAGAACCCGTTCTCATTAGCTATTGGAAGCAAGATGTATCTTACGATAACATGTATCCAGATAAGATGCGCAATATGCAGGAGTGTCCTCTTTACATTTCGACGAACAAAATCTACCATGTGGGTACAGAACGGAAGATTCCACTACAAATTATAAAGAGAGCGATAGTACGGCTGCTCAGGGATATCATGAATTTTACTCCTATAGTTTCTGCAAGAGATTACATAAGCATCGACTCGGATCGCGCTAAGAATTGGTCGGACTCTTTGAACGATGTTATATCAGGACTTGCGAATATTTCCACGTGTACTATACCCTTGGGAGTCGACAGGTTAGGCCTTCTAGACTATTCCATGCCATATTTTAGAATTCGTCTAGCATGGCTGGCACCGCCAGTTGCTCCTGGCCCGGTGTGGTGGCGACTGCTTTCTCCTCTAAACGGGTATCTGTGGCTTATCCTCCTAGTAGTTACATTTATAGTCATATCTCTACCTTTTATCTTGAAATTCAAGCGTATAAGAAACTTTTGCAATCATTATTTTAAAAACTTTGATAAAGTCCAAGGCGCTGCTTTTAGAGTATGGGGAGCGATGGTAGGACAAACGATTAGAGTGGCTCCGAAACGATTCAGGGACTTCTATATTGTAGGTCTGTGGCTTTGGTTCACTTTCGTCGTCAGAAATGCGTACCAAAGCGTTCTTATTGGAGCTCTAAAGACGGATACTCTTATTGGCAACTTCGCGAACTTAAAGGAAACTGTTGACAATGGATACAGGTTTGGGGGCCGAGCTGGTATTTATACTCATTTTGAATTCGATCCCCTAATCAGGGATGGCTTTGAAATTATCCCTGAAGTTAAATTCGAAGATTTATTCCGTGATGTAATGGACGGCAAGCAGAAGTTTGTATTGGCTGCGTCTTTGGAGTATGCTGTGGCTTACTGTCTGGCACAAGGGAAGAAGGAGAACGAGTGTGGTCATGTTCTTCCCGAGTCCATTCTGACGGTTCCACTGGTCGTGTGGATGAGGATGTACTCTCCGTTCGTGAGGCCACTTGCTACCTGGTTACCCCGGATGATCGAAAGTGGTTTGTTGGAAAGAGATACTACCGTGAAAACTAGCTATGTCACGTCTATAACTTCTGATCCTTCGCCGCTAACCCAACACCAGACGCTCAGTTGTTTTCTCTGCCTCTGTTTTGGTTTTGTCATTTCGATAATCGTATTTTTGATGGAGATTTTAAAGAAAAAGTCTTCTGATTATACGATTGTAAAGAAGAGTACAATAGATGCGTTAGAGCGAGAGAGGGAGTTTGTCGTAGATTTTAGAGAATAATATTTTGTTGTATTTTCAATTGTGTTGTTGTTATTCAGACGATATTAATTTTATTTATTTACTAAGACTAAGATAATTGCTGGCAAAAGTTTTATTGTTAGGCTTTACTGTTAGTTTCATTACTCGTCTAGGGTATTTACCCCCATTCCCAACTTTTTCAACACAAACAAGGTCGTATAATCAATATTTATAGCTTACAGTCGAGTCTAGTCTAGATTCACTTACTTTCTATGCTACTTTAAAAAAATAAAACTGCAAGTAATCTTTCATATTTTATTTATCATCAAACATAGAAAATAATTGTCATTTTTCACAGATAATTGACGTAACATAAATAAAAGCATCTATATTTTTTTTATTACACTTATTTTTGTAGTCAACATTCATATAAAAATAGACATTTAAAACAGCTATACTATACATAGTCTTTAAAGAAATATGTAAAAGATTATTTAACTATTCTACAATAGTACCTATATTAATGTCCATTTGGCACTACCTACTCATCATAATTATTTAAGGAAACACGAAACATAATCCTCCAAACATAACTACTTATGTATTATAACTACCAGACTGCCAAAGAAAACAGTAATAATGTTTTTACACATTCAGTATTGGAAATCGTGTCATCAACACATAGAATAGACTTATCTTTTTATATTTTTTAAGCATTTTCCATGCTAAGAGAAGACTACTAGTGGGAGAAATATACTTTTTTTTAACTTACCCAAACTTTGCTAAAATATAGCACAATAAGTTTACATATTTTAAGGGATCTTCGACGTTTTATTTTGATAAACTTATGGGGAATATTAAAGTGGTACCATATAATACAGTTATAAAACAGATAGGGTACACCTGTAAAACCCCCCATAATTTTAACATATCCCTTCATTTTCCTACGTGGTGTGTAATATTCCTCGACAAATGTTCTCATATTCTATGAGATATTAACATGGGTATTACCGTGTTTATAAAAGTATTTTTCACGGTACAATTGCGTGAATGGGAACGTTGTAAAAGTATATTTTGTCGCATGAACACGTATTTCTTTTTCACGTGTATTTCTACAGAAGTTCTGTATTCTTTGTTAATAATTACTTAGAAGAAACTTTATAATATACAAAATCTCGAACACGGCAAACTAAACTTTAGATACTTTTTTACGACTTTTGCAATGCGTATGACTAAACTTAAAACTCTAAACAACGATGACAGTGGCGAATGTAACTTGATGTAGCTTATAGATTTTTAACAAGAAATTAAAATATGGGCATTTATTATATATCTATGTGACTTAACCCAAAATGTGTACTTAGTTAAACTTGCCTGCATGTTCCATTTCAATATCTTAAGGGGTTCAGATCATAATTATGAATATAAGTAGGTATATCTATATTTGTGGTACTAAGAATCACTAGAAAAACGTGGAATAAACTGGGGAAAATAAAGCAAATAAGCTGGTTCTAAATAAACCTATTTGTGCAAGTATGTGTCCATAAACTTCACCATATCATCATAAAGTTCTAACTTTCATCCCCAGTGACGTCAAAATGCAATTTAAATGCATTTGTACGTGACAAATGTAGTACGCTCGTGTAGATTCGATGCAAATCCACTCGTTAAACACTCATTGTGATGTAGAAGCTTGTAAAATGTAAATGTTATCACTGTCAAGTCATTAACTAGTGGAAAGCGGATTAAATGTACATAAAATTTGCATTTGACTAACGCAGTGGCTGTATCTAGTTCGTATTTTACTAAGAGCCAGGTAGGTAAATCATTTTAGAACGATGTTATGCTTAGTGAACTACTGAAAAACAACAAGTTCTTTACTTTTTTTAACTGGTAGCGTAGGTACAGCTTAACCCGGTGTGTTAAGCTATACCTACGCTAGATAAATAAACAAAGACCTGGAATAAATAAATATAACTCTATTTGTCTTTCAATGTAATTATATAATGTCTTAAATAACATTTTCCTTCATCATTGCAAAAACTACGAATGCTGATAAATTTTTAAATATTTTGCCAGTAGGGTTTTTTCACAGTATTTTTATATGCATCTAACTGACATTGTTAGAATTTACGATACAAAAAAAAACATGGTAAATCTATACATCTTACCCAACGATAACGATCGAAGTTAATGTTTTACAGAGGTCTGTACATAATAAATTGCCCGGCATTTATCACAGATATTGTTTTTTTAGGCTTGCGTTTGACAGCAGAATTACCCTATAACTTAAAATGTAATCCAAGATGTTCCCCTTCATTACCAGAAGATTCATAATTCTATAAGTTTTCATTTCATTTGGATCTTAAACGCGGCCCAATATAAAATTATTTGATAAAATGTATCTTATTTACTGAAAAATGTGTTCGTAAAAACAACAACAGTGTTTAATTAAATAAATAGAAAAAATATTAAAAAGAAAAGTAATATAGGTATACAAAAAAACTATTAAACAAATATCCGCTAATATAGGTCAATGATAGTTAAGATTTTGGACTGAATAACGACTTGGTTGTTTTTCTGTAATACTTATTGTGTATTTTTTTTTAATAAATTGTTATAAAATGCGACATGCGATAAGATTCCACTGACGCATATAAATTTTTTTTACTTTTTTAGTAGTGCCCAGAAATATTAAAATTGAGATGAAACATCAAATATATTACAATTTATTTAGTAATGCGTACATAAGGTAATAATTATTTTACACTTTAGCAGCTGACCACTTTCTAACCTTGCCGCGAAATCTTACATCCTCCATTTACATTACGTAGTACTAGTCATACCATATTGACACTGGAAGCCATGTTTTACTTAAAAAGTTAAAACTAACAAAATATAATCAAATGTAATCTATATAAAATGATTCCTTTTCAAGCCGCTAAAGTCGGCGGCTCCACTACTAAGTAAGGGACTTGTAAGGATAGTGCAGGTTGGGGTAACGTGGGGAATAGTATTGGGTACTGAGGAGGGGGCTGTAGTCCCTGTGTTGGGGGCCTGGCCTCAGGCTCGGAGCAGTGCAGCAGCCAGTGCGTCAGCATCCTCCCGCGGCCCTTCAGCTCCACCTCCCCGCGACGCTCCACCACAAACGTGCCCCACTGATCAAGTAATGCTCGCGTGTTCTCGCTCAAGTGGATCCGTAGTGCTAAGAAATTATACAAAAATATACCTTATTGGTGGAAGCAAAGGTCACAATACGAAAAATAAAATAATCCTGGAATATTTTACACGGCACCATCAGACCAACTAGATGGTCTTTGGCCCAAAAGCAAGCAGAGCTTGTACTATGGGTACTGGACAATGGATATAATATTTATATACTTTTTTTGTTATTCCATACTTATAATATACATTTAAGAAACACCCAGACAAACACATACACTAAATATTTGAGTCCTGTGGGAATCGAACCCACGACCTCGTGATCAGTAGCCCGGTACTCCAACCACTAGACCACAGACGTCGTCGAAAAAGCAGTAACCAGAACTCTCAGACGAGTAACACAGATATATAGATATTAGTTAAAGGTTTACTAAACGTTTCGGTATACAAAAATGCTTCGTCTAATGCATACATTACTGTAAGGACATTCACTATGAAATCAATACATACGATACGAAGAAGTAATAATAAAGTTGTTTAATTTTCTGTGTTTTGTTAAGTTCTGTGTTAATTTAAATTATGCTTTTAATACTTCCATAAAACTCAATCAGTAAAACGTTGACCGAGCTTTATTACGAGTATAGCAGTAACGACTCTGGTTCAAAGCTTGTAATTAACAAATCTGATAGAAGTTCTTGTAACAAAATCAACCTTATCTCAAGCGAATACTGTTTTATTACGAATTTATATTATTACATATACTGACTATGTAATTATTATAGTTTTAAGTAACTACGTAAATTATTATAATTATTCATTGTGTTACGAGTCATATGCACTGAAACAAAACTTTTTTGAATTATAAATTTGAGTGCGTTTGACAGCATCTCACCTGATGGTAAGTAAGTGACAATGCTGCCAACCATTCAGAACTCCTTGTTCAAAATTGTATACAAGGTCTCGGTACCATTTACGTTTTTTTTTATCTTGGATAGGCTTGCGCTTGACCAGACCTCGCCTGATGTTAAGCAACGATGTGGTCTACGATGGAGCGCGCTTGCCTAGAAGAAACCGATTAAATCTCGTCTTGAAGACACCCAAATTATAAAATTTATTTTTATTTAGTTATACTTACGTTGTCCGGTGGATTCCATGCGGCTGGCGGTGTTGACGGTGTCCCCAAACAGACAGTAGTGGGGCATCTTAACCCCCACCACGCCCGCGCACACGGGGCCAGAGTGGACCCCAATACGAACCTGCGTAATAAACCCGTTAGTAGCTCAAACACAAGTCACTGTAGTAATAGAGTAGTTTAAGTTAACGTATTCCGTCCTCCGTATCGAGTTCCAATTATTTATTTATTTTTCAGAACAAACAATTGCTAGCATAAGTTTTCAAAGTATTTGAATAGTTATAGTTAAGTAGTGAGAATTGTATGAAAAACGATAGCATAAGTTCGTTTCTGACAAGAGTTAAAGTATCGTTAAAACTTGAAGGTTGGTTACCGTTAACGAATAGTAAAAAAAAACGTTAAATTCTATTACTACAGTGACTTATTCTTGAGCTATGAATCAACCTAGCTGACATTCAGTTCATGGCTTAATATACGGTACCTTCCAATTTTCAAACTGGGAAGGAAAGAACGGGTTGTTCCTTTCTATTACGAATTTCTTTGGAAATCACTAGTTTTAGCGGTAAAACCGCCAATTATATAAACTACTATGCAATTGAAATAAAACTACTTTTTACGGATTTTATCGCGTTATATTGATATTATTTTAATCCCGACGTTTCGTGAGCACACCCTTGACAAGGCCCGGCATTACATCAGATTTGATCAACCACAAGTCCTTGCAAAAGAAAACCGATTCCTACCCAGGATGATTCGTGAGGCCATTGAAATTCAAAAACATCCAAATTTCAATAGAGAAGATGGCTGGGTCTTACCACCTGCTTGGAACTCGATTATAGATTCAATTAAATCTAAATCCAAGCCTAAAACTGCAAGACCGAAGGATACGGTGAGCTCGTTCTGCGTGAATCGGATTGCCAATAATTAACAGAAATGTAGGGTAGCTGTTAGTAATTAAAACTTCAAGACGCCTACCACCTTAGTCACCCGTGACCATGGACGCTGTAAAGGGTCCGAAACGTCGGGATTAAAATAATATCAATATAACGCGATAAAATAAGTAGTTTTATTTCAATGTCTGGTATTCGCGTAAGTGTCAGAAATCAATATACTATGCAATTGATTTTATACGAAGCAACTGCGTTCAGACATACGCAATCCAATTTCTGGGCAATGCCAATATGGTAAAAGTAGACTGGTTGTAAGTTAATAATTTCCATATTTATATTATGTAGTTTACTCTTTGCTAAGTGTATAACTATGCTGTAAATGAAGGCTCGGTGAAACTCTTAGGCTAATATTCAGAGACGATGCTAAGCGTAAAGTAATGCTTCCGTATGTCAAATTTGTATGACAATTTGACATACGGAAGCCTAAGTTTATGCTTAGCATCGTCTCTGAATATTTGCCTAATTGTAGTTACTGAGAAGAAAATGTTTCGTTTTGAAATGTGTATTAAATTAAATAAGTTGAATAACTATTATCACCTGTGGAGCTTCGATAATAGTGAAGTTTATAAACTAGAAAAATAAACTAAGTAGCATTTTATCGTCTATTGTCAAAGTACACGTGATTTAAATCCCCTTTAGATATGAAAGAAAGGATAGCTTCACACGATCTTTATTCCTTTATGTGACGAGTATACAAAGGACTCTTCAAAACCTTTGTTCCGTTTTTGTGACCGATATAAGGATATATTTTAAGGTCGAACCTTGGTATTTATTGTCGTTTGAACTCCTTAAATGAGGGTTCAGCAGGACAATAGCCTAAGAGTTTAGTAAAATATTTTGTACGGTAAATCTGTGTGGCCCCTCTGGCGGTCACCTAAAAAAACAAGATTTTCCATACACAATAATTGACAAATTCATTAGCGACTAATATCGGGTTGACAGGGTTTGTTTTAATTGATCAACATTTGTCGCTCAACAAAAATGAATAGAAGAAATTGATTGAAGGTTCAGACGATTAAATTCGTATGCGTTTTAGCAGTTGATCAATAAAAAACAAATCTTATGAGTTCGCTATTTAAGTAGATTTTATTTTACTAAGAACCTTTAAGATCCTTAAAGGGACTATTACATTTGTCTGTGGTCCCCATTATATTCCCAGTAATTGAATTCTAGGATTGTCTGACCTGATAACGACAATCAAAAGTAATAGAACTGGGGCCAATAGTTTTACTCAGCCTTAACTGATCTCTCCCACAGGGAGAGATCTTAATCCGTTAAAAATAAGCATCTTTTTCAACTTTCAAAGGCCTGCTGTAAGTCTATTATCCAAGTTGTAATGACCTCCAATCGATGTGTAGGCCGGTGCCTCACGACGAACCCCCGGACTGCTTCCACGATGGCCAGTGCCATGAGGCAGATCTCCCGCGCGTGCAAGTCTTCGTTCCGTTCCGGAAGTCCAGACACCACCATGTACGCATCACCTATGGTCTCCACCTTAACAACACATGAGCGGGTATATCTACATTCTTATCTCGTCTAAACTATGTTGAGAGAGATAGAAAGAGAAGAAAGATGTTAAAATGCATCAACAAATAATTTCGTTTCTGATTTGACTTTGACTTGACCAACATGTTTAAAGCAGATTCTTTTTAAAACTTGGACTTTGTTCTCTAAACCTTAGACTATCCCCCAACAAGTTGAAATAGTTGCCGTTTTTCTTTTCAAGCCGTTGCGCGTTGGGTAAAGAGGCTCAGTATAGGTTCAAATCATGAAGACCTTGGAAGTTGAACCAGGCGCATTAAAAAGACTGCCCAGTTATCCCACGGGTATAAAAATTGGCATGAAACTTGACTTATTCTCTGTCATATATCAGCCAAAAGACATCCACTGATGAACAAAGAAGGCCTTTATTCTGACCACTCTCACACTTATATTTTTTAATGGAGCTGCCTTTGTGTCCCTCTGCAGACAAAGGCCTCCCCTAAGTCAGTCCAAGATTTTTTAACCTAAGCTTATACCGCATTGGGAAAGAGTGGTCTAAATTATAAGTGGTTGATCCACGAATAGTGTTCATTAATTTAATTGCATAATGCATAAGAACGAACACCAACAAGAGCCATTTACACTTTAAATTCCACACTTACCTTATAAACATCATAGAACCCGATGATCCTGTCGAAGGTGCTGTACAGGTCGTTGAGCAGGTCCACCACCTGCATGGGAGTGGAGGCCGCACAGAGCTCGGTGAAGCCCACGATGTCACTGAAGTACACAGTGACGCACTCGAAGCTCTCTGGCTGCACCACCTCGCCGGCCATCAGTTGCTGAGCCACGGGCCTGTATGTAATAGTATTTTTTTTTATCGTGGATGGATTCACGCTTGATCACAATCCCACCTGATGGTAAGTGTAGATGTGGCCCTAACATGGACCGCGTCTACCCATAAGTTGTCCATTCACTCTGGCCTTGAAAAAACCCATGTTCTAGGTGTCAACATGACATTTTGACAGCTTGATTGGAAACGGTTAGCCATTGCCTTTTGCGTTCAACGGTGGAACCAACCTTTAAGTTAGAAGGGGATACAGCCAAAAGAAGCTCGAAAATTAGGCTCTAAAATACATTTATTAAGGCCTTCAAGTCACGTATAATCTAGGTCCAGCCAGGAAAGGCTCCAAAATTTGACTGAAAATACTCGAAAATTAAATTACATCAATGGTCGACTTAAAACAAAAGAAGGTCCATTATTATATTATATTATTATATGTATATTATCCATTATATTATTAGTATTCCATCACAAGCAAATGGGTTTGAACCTTAAGTAGTTACTATATTAATATAAGTACTCCTTTGTTTTACTTGCAGCTATAATGCTAGGGCAAGGCTTGTTCGAAATTGGGACCCAACGCTCTTAAAAGCTTAAATGACTAGTCCAGTAGTACAGTACCTGGGCAGTACTTGATAGAGCAGTTCTTCAGATCTTCGTTTCTCCAGTGAGAGTTGTTCAGTTTTCTCCTCAACTAGAGACTCGAGGTTGTTCGCGTATTGCTCCATGCGCCGAAGCAGATCGTCCATAAGATTATCACAGTATCCCCTAAAAGAAATCACGTGGTATACTACGTGTTTGTGTGGAGTTTACTCTCCGGAGAATACACTCAAGCTTTAGAAAAAGAAACAATCTTTTTATAATCATTCTTCAGTACGCTGTCTATCCCCTAACTCCTCCTAAACGGCTGGACCGATTTGGTTAAAATTTTGTATGTATATTTCAATGGGTTCCTGGATGGTTTGAAAACATAATTGGACCCAGTAGGTGGCGCTGCTGTCAGTATGTCACCAAATTTGATTAGCTGTACAAGAGAATAATTACATAAAGTTTTTTTTATCCACCAAGAAACGCAGGCGAAGCTACGGGTCGCTAGTATTGTATAAAATTCATGCCTAACTAGCTAAAAACTATGTACAAATAAGTGAAGAAGCCCATAAAATGTAGCTATAGTTGCTACAAATTAGTCCTACAAATATAACTAATACTCCATTCAACTCCATTGTATTAGCCAATAGCCATTATGTGACTTTGATAACACATCACACGTCGAGACCTTGACAACCACTAATAAAAGCTTCTTAGAAAGCGAACAATAAATACCACATGCCAATACCATCACGCTTATATTCCTTGAAAGGATCGGCAGAGGCGGACTAATATACACCCACAGTTTGCCGAAATGATCAGGACTTATAATAGGTCGACCGTTGACCAGTCTAACCTTGACAACCTTTAACAAAAGTTTCTTAGAAGTACTTATCTGAACAATAAGCATCATTACGCCTATATACCGAGGGGTTAGGCACAGGCATTCGTAAGTGATGCTAGAGGTCCTGGATTCGAATCCCAGGTCGAGTAGTGTTACTGGGCTTTTCTATAAATTACTCATTAGCAAGTCGGAGTTTGGAATTGTGCTATATTAAAGGCAATAAGCTCGCCCCCTATTAAACCTGATGACCTGTAACTCAACCATAAGTTGAGTCGCTATTGCTTTCGATAGGTTTTTACACATCAAAATGCTGTAATCTCTTAACCGATTTTAGTTTCTTACGTAACTGCTAGATGCGTTGTAGGCGATTTCCAAAAATCCAAATATTTTATGGCGTTATAAACTCATAGTTGAAGTAGTGAGCATACCGGCAAACTGTGGGTGTACATTAGTACACATCTGCCTTACCCTTCGGGAATACAGGCGTGATGGCACTGACTTCACTCATACTCTTGACTGGCTACAGATCCCCATCATCATATAGACTCACTTGATATAATTAGCGTTGATAGCGTCAAAGCTGGGTCTGTCATCAGGCCCCTCTGCCCAGCACCTTCCTGCCAGTTCCAGTAGCTCCACGGCAGCTCCTCCCCCGCCCCCTGCCGCAGCTCCCACCTCACTCACGCCCACTACTGGGCGAAATGGAGGAGACTCTCGGGCGCATACGCGACCTACTATTTCTGAGAACAAAAGATGCTGATGATGTTTTTTTACAAACAACAAATTATAATAAAAATACCCAAAGGTTGACTGGCATAGAATGCCATATGGCATTAAGTCCGCCTTATGTGCTAGTGTACATAAAAGTATAAATAAATAAATAATAACGGGAGCAGGTAGTGCTCTTGGTAACTTAGTTGGCTAAAGCATCTAATGCACTTAACCTGAGAAACGCTGGTTCGAATCTTGCGCGGATCTATACGATATTGCAATATGTAAATTTTAGCGATGATAAATTCGATCTAGGCAGATTTCGAACTTGCGTCCCCCCATTTCAGTACCGACTACCGAGACCAGTGATGTCGATTTTGCTTGCTAACTTCCTATGTCTGACTAGACTAGACTCTAGACTGCCTCGTTGGTCTCGTGGTCCCCCAATTACCAATAACAGCTCGGAGTCTGGATTGGTGCCCGGTTGATGACAATAGGCTCGCCCCCTATTACATGAGACCTAAAACATACCGGCGAAATGTGTGTGCACATTAGTACGCCTCTGCCTACCCCTTCGGGGAATACCGGCGTGATAGTATGGTATAACTTCCTATGTCTTTAGGTGACCTCCGTAACATCTATTGACGACATCTAATATATAAAATTCTCGTGTCACAGTTTTAGTTGCCATACTCCTCCGAAACGGCTGGACCGATTTGTATGACATTTTGTGTGCTTATCCGGTATCTATGAGAATCGGCCAACATCTATTTTTCGTCCCCCTAAAATGACCCACCCCTATATGGCAAAACAACGTTTGCCGGGACAGCTAGTATTACTATATAATTTAATCAATTCAATTCAGTCATAGTATTTTTTTATTTTCTTCCACAAAAAAGTTTAAATCTTTTCAGTAGCATTTCATCATAATTATCATCAACCCATATACTGTCCCACTGCTGGGCACGGATCTCCTCTCGGTATAAGAGGGATTAGGCCATAGTCCACCATGCTGGCCTTATGCGGGTTGGCGGTTTGGCAATAGCATTTATTAATGCAAAAAAGATTTTAGTCTTATTGGAGTCGAGAATAGTATATACTGTATTATATCAAGTTTAAAAGTCGGATCAAAAAAATAATTAAGTTTTAACGTAGACTTGTTAACTTCAAAGATTATACAAAGAACTTCCATCTCCAAAGTTCAGTATTTCAATCTTAAGATTTGCCATAAAATATCCGCTAAGAAAGTTCGAGTTCTTCTTCTTCTTCGTGTCGATGGTACGATTTTATTTTTCAAATTAGATTTGGTGTGCCCTAAATTTCGCCACTTCCACAGCATCGTCAGTGGCAGCGCAGAGGTCGCTTAGATTGCAGGTTGTGGGGCACAAAGGACAGGATAGGAGGTGCACCATTGTTTGCGGCACAGTTCCACAACCACACACTGCAGCCGTTTTATCGAGATATCCCCACTTCACCAGGTTTGAATTAATGAAGTTCGAGTTAATAGGTAGGTTATCTATATTTTAATCAACGCCGGCTGAAAGTCAACGAAGAGCCGTCGGTATCGTATAGCTAGTGCTACTCCCTCCGCGCATTATAATTTATTTGAATTCTAATTAATGTTTAAGGTGTGTGCAGTCTTATAAGGCAAGATTTAAAGTTGCCGTTAAATTACTTGGCAGATAATTTTATACAAATTTTGTTTCATTTTTAATTTATCCGGCAGGTAACGGCTACTTAGAAATGTCGAAACACGCCTTGAGGGCTAGACAAGTTGCATTTTGACATCCGAATCGAGAAACAAAATGTATGGAAATGACACAAGCTTTCGACAAATCGGACTGTCACTAATGTCATTTACATACATTTGTTGATTCGAATGTTAAAATGCAACTTGTCTAGGGGGGCCTTATAAGTTTGCAATATATTTTACGGATTGCTATATTGCTACGACGTAGCCTGCTACAATACTACAGCGTAGCAGGTTACGTTGCTACGGCGTAGCATACTACGCAAGCAAAGATTCAAGTGCATTAGCAATCTACGTCTTTTAAATGGTGTAACCTAATCTCGGCCAAATCAATATAATTTCTTACATATAATAATAAAGAAAAAACAAAATGTATGGAAATGACACAAGCTTTCGACAAATCGGGCTGTCACTAATGTCATTTACATACATTTTGTTTGTCGATTCAAATGTCAAAATGCAACTTGTCTAGCCCCCCTTATAAGTTTGCAATCTTTTTTACGGATTGTTATATTGCTACGACGTAGCCTGCTACAATACTACGGCGTAGCAGGCTACGCTGCTACGGCGTAGCAGGCTATGCTGCTACGGCGTAGCATACTACGCAATCAAAGATTTAAGTGCATTAGCAATCTACGTCTTTTAAATGGTGTCACCTAATCTCTGAAAATTCAATTTTCTTACTTATATTAAAGAAAAAAACTGCTGCATTAGCCTAATGTTCCTAAGCAGAGGTGTACTGATATGTATCCATAGTTAGGTATGTTTATGGCCCAGGAGCGAGTCTGTTGCCATTAACTGGGCACTGGCACTCTGTGTTCTTATTGAGAATTTCATAGACAAATCGAATAATACTTTACTCAACCTTGGATTCGGATCCTCGAGCATAGCAATCGTACTTAGCCCTTCGGTAAATACAGGGTTTGTGATAAAAAACTGCATGTATAACGTATTATTATTGTATGCAAGGCTTGTGGAACTCATTGTCGTATGCAAGAACTTTAAAGTGCCAACTAAACTTGCCACTCTCATATGAATAAAGGCATGCATATAAATTGCGGTAACTCCCGCTCGCACTTCGCATTCGCCTACAAAATAATTTCTATGTCGCCACATCGCATTAAAAAGTTTCAGTACGAAGAAATAAAAACTTTTTTCTTGAGTCTTATTTAAATCGGATAAAGTAAGGCTGGCTGGAATACTGTTGGATAGAAAAATGCTAGCCTATTTGACGCTGTAAATATCGTGTTATAAATAAATTTGTAAAACACAAACCGACATTTTCTTGGTTTTTCTTTTACACACACCCATTTGACTTCTTAAAACAAAAACTTCATAGAAATTACTTCCAATTTGTCATCATAGAATCACTCGATAGATCTTCAATGATCATTTAAATTGAAAATTTATACACTTAAAGATGTATCTTTTATTATCTAGATGTATCTTTGATACACTTGTTCTTCGTTCGTTCTATCGATAGTATAGAAGATCTATCGACGCGGGATTTTTTCAATCTAACTTTTACCTAAGCAATACTGAATTATAAACGAAATTGTTTCTTTGCTTGCCCCGCCTGCAATACATCATCTAACATCACAGAGCTTTCCTTCATTAAAATAATCACAGAGCTTGTTTATAGATTTTTAGTTTTTTGTTTCGCAGTCGGGTTTTTGTTATACCTTTAATCAAACTTACCTTTATTGGACATGGTAGGTGTGTAATGATGGAAGGGGCCCGCTCTGAGTACGATCTCTTCCAAGATTATCCCAAAGCTGTACACGTCTCCTTTAAGCGAGGCGGCTGCACCAGGGTAGATGCAGCCGGCTACCAGCTCCGGCGCTGTCCATAGCAACTCTAAAATATGACGTAACACACACACAATTATAGAAGTCGATGAATATAATATTGCTACCGAAAGTCACTAAGTCAATCACTAAGGCTGAGCAATACGCAAAATGTCGACATTGTAAGGACGCTGATGAAACGTCACTTCAACAAATACATACATATATACAAGGTAAAAGGGACATCGACGCCCATCGGAATACCATGATTTCAGTACATGATTCAGGATCCCCTTGCGTTAAAATTTTCCGTAACTTTTTTCATCGATTTTTTAATTTTTTCTGCAGTTTTTTTTACTTGAACGCGTAAAAAAACATTATTTCGATCTACCCAAATTAGATTTATAATTAAAAAAACATTATTTCATTTATTTCGGATCGCGCGCGTAATAACATTCACCGCGGAGCGTTATAATCGCGTTTTTAGCAATACACTGCGCGCTAAAAAATGACAATCTGTAATAACTGATCATTTTCTACATGAATGACCTAGGTCATTTTATTTTTAACCTTGAGTGAAACCTTGTCACGACGTTTGTGCGTCGATGTCCCTTCCACCTTGTAGAATATTGGCACCTAGGCTAATATTCAGAGACGATGCTAAGCATAAAGTAATGCTTCCATATGTCAAATTTTCATACAAATGAAGGAAGCATAAGTTCATGTTGAGTCTCGTTTCTGAATATCAGCCCTAAAGTATCACTAACGCTGAGCGATACACAAAATGTCAAGACGCTGATGAAATGCCACTTCAACACATACATACATATACTCACGCATTTTTCCCACAGGGTAGGCAGAAACTAGAGACTTGTTACGACTCTTGCATACCTCGTTTGCCCCCTTCACGTTCACGCATCTTGTCGTACACAGAATTTTTCCTACTTTCATGCCTGTCCTGCCACACTAAAATTCACTTCCCTACATAAGTGTACCAGCACACCAATGTGAATAGCCAACCGTGCCATATAAACTTACTTTCTTATTCATATATAAAAATAAACCTTTCAGGTATACTTAATGTGTTGTCTTTTGTTTTGACATGTGATATTCTGTGACAGGGTAAAGAAGACAACGCTTTATAGCTAAGAGCGGTTTCGCACTACGTCCGATCCGAATCCGTGAAAATACGGTCCGGAATAATATCGTAAAACGTAGTCGTAGAACTATTTGTATAGAGAAATCGGATGGCGGAATTTGGATCTAGTGTGTAAACTAATATATTTTCACGGATTCGGACCTGACCTCGTGCGGAACCGCCCTAACGGTATTTTATATTTTTATTAACCCCCGACGCAAAAACGGCTGTGTGTCTGTGTCTGTGTGTGTGTCTGTGTGTGTGTGTGTGTGTGTCTGTCTGTGGCATTATTTGAAAGGTGAATTATGTATAAGACCAATCCTACTAATTTTATAAATGTGAAAGTTTGTATGTATGGATGTTACTCTTTCACGCAAAAACTACTGAAGGGATCTGGATGAAATTTGGCACAGAGATAGAACATAGTCTGGAATAGCACATAGGCTTTTTATCGCGGTAAAATGTTTGGTTCCCGTGGGATAGCAGGCAAACCCGCTTGCGCAAAGCTAGTGACATTATATATAGTATAAGACGACATTATCACTTGGTACTTGTCACTCTAGTCAAATATAAACCTGACACTACCGTATACCTAAACCTTAACACAATGTAACATCTAATTTGATTATCTTCGAAATACGACCCAAGTAAAGCAGTGTAACGTTAATTACTGTAATAATAGGTGTCATCCTTTATCAGGTCCGTGGGCGTGCACAACGTGTTCAACCCGTAGTCGGAGATCTTGAGCACGAAGCGTCCATCGATGAGGCAGTTTGAAGAACGAAGCTTGCCGTGCGCGCCCAGCCCGCCATGTAAGTAACACATGCCCTGGACAACGAATGATCTTTGTAAATAAGGATATTTTAATAAAGGCACAAGAAAAAGTTTTGTGGAAAAAGTTTGGGCATGATTTATTTAGTTTAATGTTTCTTACAATAGGAAGTTTGCGTAAGTTTGTTTAATATAACATAATTTATTTCCTTACCAATAATTTAGGTAAAATCTGATATCATTTTAAAGGAGTAAATGTTAATGTTAATAAATGTTGATGTTATTTTTAATGAAGGAAAAAATCGGCGGGCGGGCAGGATTCGAACCTGCGCCTTCTGGTTCGGTACACCAGACGCTCTGACCACTAAGCCACCGCTCGCCCTGCTCGCCAGTCGAAATCTTCCTCCACATTCTAATTTACGTCTTAAGGTGACGTAGCGCCATCTATAGTGAAGAATGCTTCACAACCGACACGACTAACTTTACAGCTAGTTCAATGTCGTATGATACCGCCTTACCTATTAACTATCTTTTTGTATTTTTTTAAGCACTTTCCATGCTAAGATTACAAGTTATTTTTAATGAAGGAAAAAATCGGCGGGCGGGCAGGATTCGAACCTGCGCCTTCTGGTTCGGTACCCCAGACCGAACAAACAGAGTTCCTTTAATCAAAGTAATTATTACTGAGACCCGAGCCACTTCAAGCTATTTTATAATAAAGACTTTTCATCGTAGCTACGTTACAGAATGCACCAATTTGTACGACAGGAAAATAACATCAACATTTATCTTTTTGTATTTTTTTAAGCTTTTTCCATGCTAAGATTACAAGTTATTTTTAATGAAGGAAAAAATCGGCGGGCTAGCAGGATTCGAACCTGCGCCTTCTGGTTCGGTACACCAGACCGAACAGAAGAACAGAACTTTCCTGATTAAAGGAACTGTAAAGTTAAAGCTTCACTTTCCACGGTGAATTTATAGATAGGTATTATTACTAGGTAGGTACTATTTAGCACGTAGAGACTCCTCCGTGCCGTGTATGCAAACCCCTTTGATACTCGTTTAGGGTTGTCAGAAGATTGAAAAATCTGACGTCAAGTTTATTCTTGGGTAACGGTATGGCCCAGAATTGTTGCGAAAGTCTTATTGATATTTTATAGTCCGTATAAAATACGACCCGTTTACACAGCTGTATTTACCTTTAATTTAAATGCACTCAAGGCCAAAATTTTATTTTAACAAAATTGTTATGCTGTCTGTGTATTTAATATTATTGATGAGCAATAAATAAATCAATATAAATAAAAATGGATCACTAAATGTGTTGCTAGGCGCAAAACTCGAGAACGGCTGATCCGATTTGGCTGATTTATTTTTTGTTGTGTTTGATAAAATCTGAGGAAAGTTCTTATGGAAAGAAGAATCAATGTTACTTTGTTTTAGAGAAATAAGGCACCACAAGGTCTACCGCTAGTAAATAATGAAAATACTTATATAATAAATATTAACTGTCTTACAATGACAATAACAATAAGCATACAATGATACACCATGCGGTGTATCATTGTATGCTTATAATATATAAATTACACGACCGTATTTGCATACTTTATCCTCGGCTTCTGATATTATCCTTATTTATTCATGTTGGCGCAATATACCTTTTTCTTCCATCCATCTGTATCATGCATCATGCCAGTTCACTTCCTCGTGATAATGATGATATACGTAATTTACGTACACATAAAACCCTATAATTATGTAAAATCACCATATTATGTAACCAACCATGTTTATATATCTCACTAGCTTCCCGCCAGCGGCTTCGCCCGCGTGGTATGGTTATTATATATATAAACCTTCCTCTTTAATCACTCTATTAAAAAAAAACCGCATTAAAATCCGTTGCGTAGTTTTAAAGATTTAAGCATACATAGGGATATAGGGACAGAGAAAGTGACTTTGTTTTATACTATGTAGTGACTATATAATTCTCTCTTTTGCTTAAAGGTTTTAGGGTTTTTTTTTCTAAATGTTTGGATATCCGCTATCCGCTGGATAAATTAAAAAATGGAACAACATTTGTATGAAATTATCTGCCAAGTAATTTAACGGGAACTTAGAAGGAGATGGTGAAACAAGTCCACATCGAATATTTCATTAATTGCCATTGGAAGAAGTGTGCGGAAATAAACAATCTGAACGGGAACGGGGACAGATGCAGCAAAGCAATTAACTTCGAAATGGCCTCGACTCTGAGCGGTGCACAAAATTTCTTTATCCCTTTATTTGTAAGCCGAATCCGTGGCGATTCTCGACCGTTATGTACGAAGGGATTATATGGTGGTATTTTTATGTTAAGTTACTAACTTAAAACGCTTGATATGTAAATATATCAGTAATAATTATGCAAGCTGTCTCGGTTAGTAAGCAAATGACATCGAGAAGTTAGAAATAAATGTATGTACGTATTCAACATTTATTCGTAACTTCTCGATGCCATATGGGTATTACTATAGTTTATAAAACACTGAAATGGTAAATTAAAAAATATTGAGAAAAACGTTTATCTTCTGTCAAATCATGTTGGTAATAATTATGTTTCTACTAAAATGATAAAAGAAACACCGTGACAAAATTTATAAAAATATATGTGTCTATAATATAATGTGCCTGAAACTTTGTAGATAGGACACACTGGGTCATAGGACTAGCTTAAGAAAGTCCTCTTATTCAGAGAGGAGACTCGCCCAGCAGTAGGACAGAAAAAAGAACTAAAATTCTTTGCAAGAAAAACATTGTAAAAGGACTCAAAGTTTTCCACAAGAATAAATCAATAATTGTAATCCCCAAGATGAAACGAGTTTTATTAATATTACATCGTAAACTCCGAACTTTGCCTCCCAGCGGCATTAGATTAGTACACAGGTCGTAATTTCGGCAATATTTCAACCCAAGTTTAAATTAGTGATCGGTAAATAAGAGAAATATTTAGATTATATATTATATAGAGAATACCATAGTATTCTTTTAAATTCTGTGGTGGACCACGAAATAAGAAACTGATCATGTTTTTAATGGTGTGAACGCATTGATTCAGCATTGTATTACTAGAAAATCATATAGAGACCAGAAACATAATTCATCCCCATTTTAGGAGTATGGGAGATAGCCTAAAACAATATTTGTTTTAAAAATTAATTTTACAACTTTTTCCACGGGCATGCCAAATTATAGCTTTCTAGAACTAAGAGTCTCTAATCATAGCCACGGACTGACAGATGGATGGATATGAAGAAACTATAAGGGTTCCTTTCCTTGTTGACTACGGAACCCTATAAATAAACAATAGATTAAAAAAAATACTGTGATTACAAATAGCACGATAGAATCTGCTTAGGTTTATGTAATACGTACATCGAACTAGTATAACTGGCATTGTGCAATGAACAGCCTAACCTTTCCACTTAACAATCCCATTCAACAAAAGCGGCTTAAATGACTTTCAAGAATAATGTACAATTACGTTTAGAGATGGCCAGATATTTATTTATTAATATACTCGTAAAGCCTCGAAAATGCAACATCATTGCATAGTTTACTCGTAAATTTATATTTCATTATGATCGTAAATTCAACTCGATATTATACATTCAAATTATGTATTAAATTTCCAGACAGGTTAGTATTAGTATTTTCATTTATAAGTATGTGAATACGAAATGTAATTTCATCTACTTAATAACATTTTTAAACGTAAACCGGCCGTGGTGAATGTTTTGAATTCCATGGCCCTACGGTTTTTAATCGGTACGGGTCTGATCGTCCTGCCTCTCCAGATATTAATACTTTTTTCCGGGTTGCGGACAATCCTCATGACAGGTCTGTGAAGATTTTCCGCAACGCAAAAAAAAAGTACCGGATCTTACAGTGTACTAAACAGGAGGTACATAGTTACAATTGATGCCCGCGATGGATTTTTTTATATGTCTATACTAAAGAGCAAAAGATTTAAAAATAAAATAATAAAAATAAAAATAAAAATCTTTTATTTTCGAGCAACATTATAGGCTCATAGTGTTTTAGTAAAATTACTTAAGAACTATGTTAGTAAACATATACAAATAAATTTAAATAAAATAGAAAGAAAGTTAATACCACTGTGAGATTTATCAAGTTCCATTTAATACATGCAACTTGATAAACCTACTGGTTGGCCCATCCAGCCTCTCTGCAAATACCCTCAGGATGCCGTTGGTGCTCTCGCCGACTCTGCGTATTATTGACGCCACCTTCTTATGCATTATCGCGAAGTAGTCATCAGTGTGTGCATCAACGAACATGCCCGATGCACTGCAATAGGGTGGAAGCCTCAACAACGCCCTGAAGGCATTATTATATTGTATTCGCAGGGTGTTTTCTGATTTTTGGGTATGGCTGGCCCAAAGGCTGCTGGTGTAGAATGTTTGGCAATAAGCCTTGAAAAGTGTAATTTTAACAGATACTGAACAACCAGCAAACCTTCGTGCCACCATATTACCCCTTACAGCCAACGCCCTACGTTCTCTTTCCATGTCCGAGTCGTCTTTCATATCTTCGGTAACAATGTGTCCCAGATATTTAAATTGAGTTACTCTCTGTAAAGATTTGATTGTTTGTATTGAATAAGCTCCGAAACTACTTTACCGATTTGAAAAATTCTTTCACCATTAGAAAGCTTCATCTAAACTGAGTCTCATAAGCTATAATTTATAAGATATACCCAGACCACACGGGCAAAGCCGCTGGTTGAAAACTAGTAATTTTTTTATTTTAGCTTTAGTTATATGTCCATATTCATTTGTAAAAAAAACAAAAGTTACCTTTAGTTTGAAATGTTATGTCGCAATGTCGCATTTGTATTTTTGTACTCTTTGAGCCACAACAACACCTAATTTAATTAAGGTTCTTACAAGGAGTATCAATTAGGTGCAATATTAGTTGAAACTCTTTCCACAAAAAACAAACCGCCTCCAAAAACACATAGGAACTAAAAAGCAAAAAATAACATATTGACATTATGATTTCTTACTAATTTGGAGGCGGTGACAAACTACTAATTTAATTCAAATATGACTGTCGTTGATTGTCTGTTTGGCACCGACTTATTTGTTTTCTGGAGGCGGTTTGTTTTTTTTTTAAATAATTTATTTTTAAAGTTTTCTGACCGGCACAAACAGCAAGGTTTCGGGGTAAACCATAATATCATCTCTGTATATAATTTTTTAAATTTTCGTCGATATTTTTACAGCCGCTCACCGGATTTCGAAAAAAACCACAACCAATCTGTAAGCACCAGCTTTCGAATAAAAAAAGAATCATCAAAATCGGTTCACCCAGTCGAAAGTTCTGAGGTAACAAACATAAAAAAAATAAAAAATACAGTCGAATTGAGAACCTCCTCCTCTTTTCGAAGTCGGTTGAAAATATCCTTATTTCCATTAAAAAAAAACAGTACCTATACTACTTTCTTCCATTTACTTGGTCACAAAAATCTTAGAATTTATTATTACGATATTTACTTAGAGGTATGTTTGTAAAGGAAAAATAATTAATTTGCCGAACTGTTTGTCATAATGAAATAAATCACCTTTGATTGGTTTGTTTATTGTGTTGGTCAAGGTTGCGAAGCCAGACTTACTTTTAAGTAAAGTCAATGAAAATTATGCTTATTACAAATACAAATGACCTTGAAAACAGTAAAGCGTTGTTTGAAGTTAAAAAAGGAATAATTTAAAAAGGCATTCAAAAATGTTTACTTATGTATTTTGAATTTGTTACCCACCCATAAGCTAGCCGCAGATAACGCAGCTTAATCTTAGTTATTACTTAGCCACAAGTTACTTGAATCAAGAAGAAATATTCTTATTCAAAAAACAGTATAGTTACAACATGTATAGTTACGGTATAACATAATAAAATATTTATAATAAGTATACAAGGTGGAAGGGACATCGACGCGCATCCGAATACCATGAGTTCTGTACATGATTCTGGACCCCCTGCGTTGAAATTTTTCGTAAATTTTGTCATCAATTTTTCATTTTTTTCTGCATTTTTCTTTACTTGAACGTGTAAAAACACATTATTTCTATCTACCCAAATTAGATTTATAATTAAAAAATCATTATTTCATTTATTTCGGATCGCGCGCGCGATAGCATTCACCACGGAGCGATATAATCGCGTTTTTAGCAATACACTGCGCGCTAAAATATCTGTAATAACCGATCATTTTCGACATGAATGACCTAGGTCATTTTATTTTTGACCTTGCGTGAAACTTTGTCAAGACATTTTGTGCGTCGATGTCCCTTACACCTTGTATAATAGTACTCACCTACTACGTAGCATAACGTTTAACAATTAACACAATGTACTTACCATCACCCCTGTATTCCCCGAAGGTTAGGCAGAGGTGTACTAATGTACACCCACAGTACGTTTAAGTCCGGTATGTGTAAATACAGTACTTACCTGCACAATATCATGTACAAGCGACGTCCGGAAGTTCCAGTCAAGCTGCAGCTCGTCGTTGGCCAGCACGTCCTTCAGAGAACCCTTGGGGCAGTACTCAGTCAGTACAAACACTAGCGGGCAGTCGACGCACGCGCCGATGAAGCGCGCTGTGTTCTCGTGGGAGACATTCCGAGCCTGTTTATACAAATACATGATGTTAATAACAGATAAACAGTGATAGTATTCATAGTAACAGTTTTAAAACTATTAGGAAACTATCGAATTTGTCAAATATATTTTTTATAAAAAACTTGAATAACACCTTTTGCTGTCATGTACCATTTGGAATATCAGAGCTCTGTTTAAAAAAATCGTTAGGAAGCCTATCATCTAATGTAAAAGTCTGCTGATCTGCAGAAACCCAATGTAGTGCAGTACCCAGCCGGGGCAAATGAATGCGGACCTGTCACACTTTATTGTAAAATGACGCATTTTGCTTTAATTTGTGGCTAAGCAAAGGCGAAAGCGGTACAAATATAATCGTCCTATTCGTCCTCGTCTTTTGATCCGCAGAAAATGACCTTTGATCTTTGCTCCGTGGGATGGTGGAGCTTAGGAATTGCAATAATTCAGAATATTGACTAATGATGCTCTATATAGGTATGCCAAAGCATCAAATAACGCAATATTAATTGGTATAAGTAGGATTTAAGCCCACACAATTAAAGAGGCACCTTGAGGTCTCAGCTGTCACAGCCAATTAGAGTATCAATACAATATGAAATGTAATCCTCAAAGACCTTTAACGTAAAGGTGCTCCCTCACCGGGAGCAATCGTCTGTAATGTAACGTTACAAAGTCGAGCTTTACATCAGTGAGTGACGCAAACCGAACATTACAGTACGCAACCTGTAATTATGATACAATTCGAGTAGAATCAGTGAGTAACCCGAATCGAATATTATAGTGCTCAATTTGTAATGATACAATTCAAGCATTACATCAGTGAGTGACGCAAACCGAACATTACAGTGCGGAATGTCTGTAACATTTTGATACAACTTGTAACGTCTTGCTCAAAATTAAATCTGAAAAGTTACATTACAAGCACATGCTCATCAGTCAGGGAGGCAGTATTGTAACGTAATTCTCAAAATCTAATAATACTCCCAGTGTGGGAGCACCTGTTCAGCAACCGGAACAGTGTTGTGACATCTCATTTGTTTAGACGTCACAGAAACGTCGCTCGGAGAATCGCTTGAGAATTGTAAATATAGGTATTTATTACCTACCACTACGAGATTAGATTACACTCATTTTCACCCGACTGCGTGCAAAGGAGGATAATGTGTATAGTACCTCTCAGTCCAACAACTGAAAACAATCTTTTGTATTCTCTTGAAATACCAAAATGTATCTTAGATTGTCAATTTTTAAAGAATTTTAATGGTATTTTTTGTTTCCTAAAAACAATAGGTGCTCGTCCGGCTCGCTCGCTCGCAGGTGGTGTGCCAGGCGCTTTATACACCAACAGGAGGTTTTTATGTATTTTTACCTCATTTTTCCTCATCAATTTCTCAATACATTGTAAACATCGGCTTTTCCGTGCTCTCCAATCGATAGCTACTGTGGTACACAATAGATCCATCACCGTAATTAGCAGTAATCAATTAATATTGATATTGAAATGTGGCTTACACGAGCTTTGTGTGCAGGCCTAAAGCCGAAGTTACACGAGGAGAGATTTTCGCATGCGAAAAACAATTTTCTTGCTATGCAATTGCCTTGCGTAAACAAACAGTGCGACTTTCGCGTCCCGAAATCGTAGTACAATTATTCGTACGAATAGCGAACCTCGTACAAAATCAGTACAGAGAGATTGGTACGAGATTCGCATTAATACTTGCGAATCTCGCCTAAGCAACGTTTAGACAAGGTGAAACACGTATGCGTAAATCACATTACAAATATATCCCTGTAGTCTAAACATTTTAGGATGAGCGAGTCTCGCCTTTGCCATTCAAATCTGAGTATTGCTTAAATGCTACGTACAAGTTTTTATCATCATGTAAACAAACATAAGAGAGAATCGCATTGAGAGTTCTCGCATACGATAATCGTTTACGATTTTTGTTCACTCGCATTCGAGAAACTCTTCTTGTGTAACTTCGGCTTAATGAGATAGCGCAACACTACTGAATTACATACTAATAGTGTCCATTTAGACGAGTCTATTGCATTGGCAATTAGTTGAAAGGGCCTATCAATCAATCAACTGGGTCATTTAAGACGTGTCATCAATCATTACACTTACCTACCTACGTCTTTAAGAGGAGTCCATACGAGTCTAATGTGTCATGTAACTAATTAATCTTGTAATATTACGCAAACGGTGGAGAGCTAGAGCCGCCTAATATGTTTAAACTAGTTTTTTCCAGCAACTTGGCTCGCGTCAAGTTTGAACCCCGTTACCACCCCATTTTCTAATGTTTTAATAGTTATTCTATTATCCGGAGTGGAGACAAATCCAACAAATCAAAAACCATGAAAATCGGTCCAGCAATTCTCAAGTTATAAGTGTTGTAACAAACCCGACTTTGTTTTATATATTATGATACGTTCATATTTTTTTGAGAATAGATATCTATTCTTTAAAAAATATGAATATTCTATTTTACACCAAAACCAATTTAAAGAACAACATAATACAGCTTCTGCACTATACTACAAGCCTTGTGCCGCTGAGTACTCCACAATCAAAGGACACAAAGTATCCCATCAGGGGTTAGGCAGAATTGTACTAATATCCACCTATTCGCCGATATGTTTAGGTCCCATGGTCCAAACTCCCGAGCTAAACAGAATTTCATAGAAAAACCCGATAACACTTTACTCGACCTGGGAATCGAACCCAGGACCTCAAGCATAGCAGTCGCGATTAGGACCACCAAGCCAACGAGGCAGTACACCCAGAATCCAAACAAATATCCGTAGAATACACAGATATTTATTTGTCTTGGTCTTGAGTGGGAAAATTTGTGGCGAGTGTGTGACAACCTGCAACTTACACTCAACAATTTACTCAAAAGAAAATATATAAAAAAGTAATTAATACTAACAGTTACCTGCTTGATCTCCCAAAGCAGTTTTTTGTTGAGGTCCAACTTCTTTCTATGGATCTTCTTGACGGCCACCCTGTTGCCTTTGTACAAACCCACGGTGAAGGATGACAGAGTTAGAGAGGGCGTGCCAAGGTTGGAGCCCGCTCCAGTGCTGCTGCGAGTACTCCAGCCCAGGGAGAGCTAAACAATAAAGGATGAGTTGGAAATAGAAGGACTTCGTAGAAGTACGAATGTAGGCAGAAAACTGGTAAGAACTATGTTCCATTGTACTCATAGGTAATAAGAACTGCCGTATTTTGTATTTTTTAAGCATTTTCTAAAATCCTAAGAAATCCAGTTCTTTTGATGAAGGAAAAAGTCGTGTAGCGGGCAGGACTCGACCTGCGTTTTCTGCCGGGCTAACATGCACGCCGCGAGAACATTTTGTCTACGCTTATGTCGTGCTTTTGTTTCGTTTTCGCACAAGAAAGAGTGAGACAAAAGAGTAGACAAAATTTTGTCGAGGCTCGCATGTTAGCCTGGCTGGTTAAATACACCAGACGCTATCTACCTCTAAGCCACCCCGAGTTTTACTCGCCACGTCGAAATCTCCCTTCACATTGAACTGCCTTAGTAGCCAAGTGGTCTTAAACGCGACTGCTCTGCTGGTCCTGTGTTCCATTTCCAGATCTAACAAAGTGTTATTGAGTTTTTCTACTAAATTCTCAATAGCAGCTCGGAGCTTGGTTTTGTGTCCAGTTAATGGCAATAGGCCCGCCCCTTATGACATATGTCTTAAACATACCGATGAACGGTGGGTATAGGTATACATAGGTATACCTCTGATAAACCATGTGGGCAATACAGGCAGTATTACCATGTACATTCTAAATTGCCTACAATATAATTAATCTAATTACATATTACTAAAGAGCTCTTAAAATTTCGATCTCCGGAAAATTAACGTAAGAGAAGTGTTCAATTAGGTTAATATTCCAAGAGCTCTGGGGGGCCAGACAAGTTGCATTTCGAATTCGAAACAAAATGTATGGAAATGACACAAGCTAACGACAAATCGGGCTGTCACTAATGTCATTTCCATACATTTTGTTTGTCGATTCGAATGTCAAAATGCAACTTGTCTAGTAACCTGCAATATTCCGGAATTTTGTATGAAGCCATGACAATTTATAAAATTATAGCATGGAACGAATTGATACTAGCATAATATATCATCATCAACCCATTAACTGTCCCACTGTTGGCCACGGGTCCACTCATAGTATGAGAGGGGTTAGGCTATAGTCCACCACACTGGCCTAGTGCGGGTTGGCAGACTTCACACACTGTCGAGAAAATCTCTAATTTATGCAAGTTTCCTCCCGATGTTTTCCTTCACCTTTGTAAGCGAGTGATAATTTATTATTAATACGCACATGATTACGAAAACTCAGAGGTGCGTGCCTTGGATGCGAATACACGCATAGGATTATTATTAAATAGGTTATCAACCTAATCAGAAAAGTTAATAAGGTATTATTATTAACCCCCGACGCAAAAACGACGGGGTGTTATAAGTTTGACGTGTCTGTGTGTGTGTGTGTGTGTGTGTGTGTGTGTCTGTCTGTGGCATCGTAGCTCGCGATCTGATGAACCGATTTTGATTTTGTTTTTTTTATTTGAAAGGTGAATTAGTCGGGAGTGTTCTTAGCTATGTTTGATTAAAATTGGTCCAAGATGGCCGCCGCCACAAAATAGCGGATTACATAATTTTTCACAACGTCCTCAATATGGGTATCAAATGAAAGGGCTTAACTAGGAGAATACTATACACTATGAAAAATTTCAAATCCAAGATGGCCGCCACCACAAAATGGCAAATTACATTTCGTGTCGGGGGTTTTCTAAATTTTTAATTATACCTTCAGATCAGGTTCAGGTTCTAGAATGTTAAGCAATAAAACGTAATGAAAAAATATTTTATAATATGTTTTTAATTCATAGTCCCACTAGCTATAATAACATACCATCACGCCTGTATTCCCCGAAGGGGTGGGCAGAGCCGTACTAATGTACACCCACATGTTTAGGTCCCATGTAATAGGGGCGATCCTACTGCCATCAACTGAGCACAAATCTAGACTCCGATCTGCTACTGGGAACTTCACAGAAAACCTAACAATACTTTGCTCGACTCGGGGATCGAACCCAGGATCTCTAGCGTAACAGTCGCTCTTAGGACCAACGAGGCAGTCCCACTAATATTATACATGTGAAAGTTTGTAGGGATGCATGGATGGATTTATATTTGTTACTCTTTTACGCAATAACTACTGAACGGAGTTTGACGAAACTTAACAGTATTATAGCGCAACAGAATAATACAGAATATAATAAAGCATTTTAGGATGCGATGCGCATCTTAAAATGTCAATCTTTGTACAATGTTCGTCATATTGAACTACTTAGGTAGATCAATATAACGAATATTGTACAATGTACATACATCATTTAATTTAAAAAGTATTATCCGCTTCGTTTGATTAAAAGCTCCAATTACCGGCACATCAAGTATTACCGTGTACCCATTAATTAAGCGACTCGAAAAACGAAACAATGAAAATGAATCGCTTCACTGAGTAAAACATATCATAATTTCATTTTATTGTATTTTATACAAGGTGGAAGGGACATCGACGCACATCCGAATACCATGAGTACAGTACATGATTCTAGACCCCCCTGCGTTGAAATTTTCCGTAACTTTTTTCATTTTTTTTTTCTGAAGTTTTTTTTACTTGAACGTGTAAAAAACATTATTTCTATCTACCCAAATTATATTTATAATTAAAAAAACATTATTTCATTTATTTCGGTTCGTGCGCGATGATGTTCGATAACATTCACCTCGGAGCGTTATAATCGCGTTTTTAGCAATACACTGCGCGCTCAAAAATGTCAATATCTGTAATAACCGATCATTTTCTACATTAATGACCTAGGTCATTTTATTTTTGACCGTGAGTGCATCCTTGTCGCGACGTTTGTGCGTCGATGTCCCTTCCACCTTGTATAACATGGTTACGTAGAGATTCTTGAACGATGTTATATTAGGCTCATATTTTTCAAATTAAATGACGTATAACAAGCTATTCAGACTACTCGTAACGTAATAATGAAGAGCGCCTAATATCGAGTCTTTTGAACCCGCCAAGTATATGTACGTTTGTCTGACCGATTTTGACGATAGCAACAACTAGTAACTTAATATACTAGTAACACTCTAGTAACTTAATGTACTACTACTAACACTCTAGTAACTTAATATACTTTTTTTTTTAATTGGATGAACGCAAGTAACTTCGCTGTGAACAGCTAATTTAAAAATAAACACCATTGAGGTAAAACTTAATGTAAATATGTTCCTCTTACCTTGAGCACCTCGTTGATGCTGTGTAGCGCTGGGCTGGCGCCGATCCCAGTGCCCACCTCCACCAACACCTCCTCGGGTCTCACTCGCCATGACGTGTTGTTTAGTTCTGCATCTATTCGCGCTTGTCTGTGACAAACAAATCGCAATTATCATCCTTATTTTCACAATTATTTAAGGAACAATATCCGATACCTATTTATCATGTCATGTACATAAGTCGTCAGCTTGAATCATAAAAGGTATAGATTGTCTAAGCTCGTAAAGGTCCTATTGTTATGACAGATGAAAGCCTTATCTACTCACTTTACATGTACAGTTTATATATGCGTTTTCTTAAGGCCCCAGTCTAGCAAAATTTTGCAGTTGTCAAATTATTAGCTCATTTTCACAACGTTTTTTAAGCAAAGTAAGGATATAGTGTCATATATTTTTATAACGATAGAGTATAATGTTATATTAAATAGAAATATTTTATTTTGTAAAGTAGAGCAACTTTCATTTCGTAGCACTGCTCTACACTTTGTAATTTACGTATCGCAGGTTGATACAGAGGGTGCTTCGCGGGGTTCGTGCCCGCAAACTGTGAATATGCTGAATTCGTTTGTTATGCACAGCTAGACTGGGGCCTTAAGTGTGAGGTACTGTAACCACGTTGAAGTAATTTTCTGAAATATTTTATAAGCTGAATATGAATGACGTAAACCTATAAAATGGACATAAATGTAAAGTGAAGGGGCTTAATTTTACGTTAGGCCAACTCCACATAGCGAGGGGTTTATATTCTAGTGCTGAACTAGACAACTAGACACATTTTATGCCTCTTAACAGGATTACGTTTATATCAAATTTTGTTCATTACGTTTTTAAGTCTATCAGGGCTGTGTTCAAATTGATGCACTGATATCGTGGAAAGCATTAAAAATGTATCAAAGCCATTTATTTCCTCTACTTATTTTTTCAAAATATACCACAAAGAGCATGTCAAAGCCAGTCAAAGTTAAATCCTTTGATGTCAAGTCCAAATATTCGCTAAAAAGCAATTCTCTGCAAACTTCGCAACAACAAAACAATTAACTGTATTTTATATTTTTTATTACGCTCAAAAAATATTCCAACGCGATGCTCAAAGAAATATAAATAAAACAGAATACGCAGAACTTAAATGTGTACATTTGAATTACTCGCTAAAATATTTACGTAAACTACGAAATAATATTAACACTTGTTCAATTCAATAAGACTGCTTAGAATTTCATTGTTATAAATTATGCTTTCGCTAATCCAAGAATTATTCTGCAGTAAATTAATTTAGCCGAGGATTACAATTGAAAATGAAATAAGTACGTATGTTGATGATATAAATGGCGTGTAACAGGGTTTATATTTGCCATACAAGATTCATCAAGTTCCAAAAAGTATTGTAGCAAACATTATCATTAGTTTTGTTGACGTTTCAGAACCTTTTACAGCGTCCATGATCACGGGTCCGAAATCGAAAAAAACGAGATGAAATCCGTAAAAAGTAATTTTATTTACTATATAAAACAATTAGGGCCTGTTTCACCGCGACCTTTAAATGATTTAGCAGATAATTTCAGCTTTTTTTATTTATCCAACGGCTATCGGCTGTCGCTAAAAACAAGCGAAAGAAGCCCTTAATATTTTGAATAAAAAACTAGATTACTTACTTGTAGGCAACGCAAGCAGCTGTGACGGCAAAAGTTAAGAATACTGCCAGCCCGATGAAACAATATATTATTACAGTCTGGGCCTCTGTCCGAGCAGCGTGGAACATAAATATAGTACATAGCAGTGTTGCTATTGACGAAAATGACACGACGAACATTTAGGATTTGAAGAAATGAAGGTACTGTATAAATATTACTTCAATACACGTGTTATTACGAAGATTTAGCGCCTGTTTCAGCACCTCCTGATAAGCTCCCGTTAAATTAGTTGGCAGATAATTTCATACAATATTTGTTCTATTTTTTCATTTATCCAACAGTTAGCGGCTATCCAGAGGTGGTGAAACATACTTCATGTAATGATGGGTGAAATTTAATCTAGCGTCTCTGACTATTGAAAGTTGACACGTGACATTGGGAAAATAAATGAATTAATCTTGTTAAAACATCTTATAACTTAGATGAGGCATCTATTTTGTCCCGTCAAGGTTATACATATACAATGAAGGAAAGCACAATAAAGTGTAAAAATACAAGGTGGAAGGGACATCGACGCACATCCGTATACCATGAGTTCAGTACATGATTCCGGAATAAAAAAAAAACTGCAGAAAAAATTGAAAAAATTGATGAATATAAAAGTTAAGGAAAATTTCAATGCAGGGGGGCTGCATTGAAATTTTGCCCAACTTTTTTCATTAATTTTTTAATTTTTTCTACAGTTTTTTTTTTACTTGAGCGTGTAAAAACATTATTTCTATCTACTCAAATTAGATTTATAAAACATCATTATTTCATTTATTTCGGATCGCGCGCGCGATAACATTCACCGCGGAGCGTTATGATCGCGTTTTTAGCAATACGCTGCGCGCTCAAACGGTCAATATCTGTAATAACCGATCATTTTCTACATAAATGACCTAGGTCATTTTATATTTGACCTTGAGTGAAACCTTGTCACGACGTTTGTGCGTCGATGCCCTTTCACCTTGTATAATTAAAAAATAAGTGAAAAACTCTACAAAGATCTTAACATTTATAAAAATACCAAAAAAGCCGTACACTATAAAGGTACATTGGCTCCCGGAAATCCTATCCTACTAATATTATAAATGTGAAAGTTTTTGAGGATGGATGGATGGATGGATGGATGTTTGTTACTCTTACACGTAAAAAGTACTGAATTGATCTGGATGAAATTTGGCACAGATATAGAACATAGACTGGAATAGCACATAGGCTACTTTTTATCCCGGTAAAATGTATGGTTCCCGTGGGATAGCGAGCAGAGCCGCTGGCGAAAAGCTAGTGTTACATAAATTTGACCCGTCCCATCTCTAATCGTTTTGTTTACGGAAATAAGGAAATATCCAATTCAGGATACATAGCTTTGATATGCTCGGCTATCAATAATTTAGCTTTCTAAAGCTGCGTGTATTTGACATTGAGGTACAATACCTACGTACATACCATCATGCCTGTATTCCCCCACAATTCACCGATATGTGCGACTGATACGCTAGAGGACCTAGGTTTGAATCCCGGGACGAGCAGTGTTGTTGGTTTTATTCTGTAAACTTACCAGTAGGAGTTTGAAGGTTGGTTTTGTGCCCGGCCCTAACTATTACATGGGACCTAACATACGGCGAACTGTCAGTTACATTAGTACATCTCTGCCTAACCTTTTGGAGAATACATGCGTGATGGTATGTTATGTAGGTTAATATAGCAAGTATTTATAACCATTAAAACCAATGTTTAACTATATAATTATAATGTCATTGATTAAAACCATTTATTTCGCCACACATAACACAATACATTTAATCTAAAAACTTTCAAAATAATAAATATTTGTGACAATGAAACCAGATCAGTTATTACTGTGCTTTTTTTATTCATTGCACTTTTATAAAGAACAAGGTAACAAACATTTTTTTTAAGTACAACACTTGCATAGCTGACCAAGCCATTACAAAGTTCAGCCATCCAATTTAAAGTTTCAATGTAAACTCATCTCGGTTAAATTGACACTGGTAAATAATTTACACCGTTAACGAAGCGTTTGTTTGTGTGAAGTTGTCTGTAAGTGAGTTATAACTTTATTTATTCACTAAAAGGGCAAAGAAAGAACAATTTTAAAAGAATATTTTTACTTTTTTATAATTCCGATGTCAAAAACTGAATGTTCATTTGTTAAGTACTTTATCACACTCCCTCTATTTTATCAGAATAAGTTAAAAATACTGTTTTAGTGTTAATCGACAAGAAAACCTTCGCTAAAAACTCTTTAATTAACAAGAATATCGAGTTACGAAGAAGACTACGTCGTAATCGCTACGACGTAGTAGCTACGGCGTAGCAGCTACGAGCTACAGCATTTCTCGTAGCTTGTTACTTATAATGAATTGTAAGAATCAGTAGACCGTAAAGTCGCCTTTAACGGACACCAGTGCCTCGACCATGAGTTTTTCTCACTAGACTCGCTAGCGACGCGGTAAATTATTTGTATGGAAAACGCTCGCAGCGCCTCTAGCGGTTACGTAAGGAACTAAAATCTGCTATGAGATTTCAGCGTTTCGATGCGTAAAAAACCTATCGAAAGTCATTCGATAGAACTCATGGTTGAGGGGCTGTTGTGTATACTCAAACATACTACATAATTTATTTCTTTTACTCAAACATTAAATAGGTATCTTTTTGTATTTTTTTAAGCATTTTCCATGCTAAGATTACAAGTTATTTTTAGTGAAAAATTTAATTTAATGAATCCTGCTCGCCAGTCGTGATTTTTTTTCATTAAAAAAAAATTAATAGGTAGTTAGACGTTCTTAAACTGGAGACTTAATAGTGGCAATTTCCTTCTAGTAAGTAACATCACTTCAAAAATAATCTTAAGTACGAAGTCTTTCATTTGTTTTAAAAAAATGGTAAAAAATCCTCAATCGATGTATAGATGTATATACAGTAACGCATAATTATGCTCTTTCTGTCTGACTATACTTTTGACTCTAACCGCTAAACCGCTGAACAGACATTGATAAAATTTGGCAACAAGTTATGCATTTTACATCGACGCTGCAACGGCATGACCGATTTCACTGAAATTTTGAATACAATATAATATTTAGAACATTTCCCACAGCTCTATATAGTTCCAAACTAAGCAGGGCTTTTACTATGGGTACTAAACAATGTTGCTGGAAGTCGCTGGATGCAGATAGCATGCGTCCGGTCCCTGTGGAAGTCAATGGGGGGGGCCTTTGTTCAGCAGTGGACCTCTTTTGGCTGACATGATGATGATGATGATGACTAAATAATGGATATAATTTATATACTTTTTTTGTAAATACATAGGTACTAATAAACACTCAGATCAATGCAAACACTTTCATAGCATTTCCCTAGTATTCAACACATAACTATTTATGTGCACTGAGAATCGAACTCACGACCTCTATCTAGTAAGCTATCTTTTTGTATTTTTTCAAGCATTTTCCATGCTAAGATTACAAGTTATTTTTAATGAAGGAAAAAATCGGCGGGCGGGCAGGATTCGAACCTGCGCCTTCTGGTTCGGTACACCAGACGCTCTGACCACTAAGCCACCGCTCGCCCTGCTCGCCAGTCGAAATCTTCCTCCACATTCTAATTTACGTCTTAAGGTGACGTAGCACCATCTATTGTGAAGAAATACTTCACAACCGACACGACTAACTTTACAGCTAGTAGAGGTAGTAAGCTACCTATTTAAAGTGAGGTCGTGAGTTCAATTAGTGGTAAATAGGTATTTACCACTAAAAATACTTCCTATACCGATCGCTTCCAACGGGAAGAATTACTTGAATTTAATGCAAGCGGAGCCCTGAACAAATACTAGTCTTTCATAAAATACATCACAACAACAAACATGATCAAAACAAATACTTTTATAAACCCTTATACTTTGCTGATAACAAGAACTTAATTAAATTGAGTGTCGCAATAGATTAACAATGGGACACTAGAGACGCAACTCGAAACTATTCACTCGAAAAACTTACCAATTGCATTCGAGTTTTACTCGAGTAGACTGGTCACTAGAGTGGGTTGATAAATGAATGATTAACTCTGATGGGTTTTGCGTTCATCATGAAGATTATTGTGTGATCATGACGACGTCTGTGGTTTAGTGGTTCAAGTACAGGACTGCTGATCACAAGGTCGCGGGTACAATTTCCACAGGATACAAATATTTTTGTGGTGAATATAAGTGTTTGTGTTTGTCTGGGTTTTTCTTATGTATAATTATGAATAATGTATTTACAACAACAAAAAAGTATATAAGTACTATAACCATTGTCTAGTACCCATAGTACAAGTTCTGCTTAGTTTGGGACTAGATGATGCTGTGTAATATGTCCCCAGAATATTTATTTATTTATATTTCTGCATTCTCAAATAAGAGATCACTCATATTTAATGTATAATTATATGTAATTTTTACTCGATTCCGAGTGCACTCGAGTAATTAATCCTCAATTTGACTCGAGTCACTCGCGTTAAATTCGAGTCGTGTTACATCACTACACTAGTTAATTGCAACGGAAGTCATCAAATATAGATGAACAAAGTAATATACTCGTATAGGCAATCAAGTATTTTGCTATTTACGTTGAATTGCAACATTGCAAGTTTCTTTGGCTCTGAATGATTCCCTTTTTTTGGAAACTATTATTATGCAATTATATGATGTAAAGGTCTTCCCTCACTTGGAGCATTAGCCTGTAATGTAACGTTTCAGATAAAATTTTGAGCATTACATTACAGTATTGCCTCCATGACATGACGAACATTCGCCTGACGATCATTCTGAGCATTATGTTACTAGTAGTATCAAAATATTACCCCACACTAACGAGATGCTGGAATCTGTAACATTACAGTTTGCGCACTGTAATGCTCGGTTCTCCTCCCTCAGTAATGTAATGCACAACTCTATAACGTTACAATACAGGCGAATGCTCCAAGTGAGGGAGCACCTTAACGGTGATAGTCAAATTTCTTTTCCGAAATATCGAATTCCCAACCGTGTCGACAAACCTTACAAAGGCATTTTATACAGTAGCATAAGCGATTAAAAGATACCACAAAATTTGTATCACTATTAAATAACTTGTGATATTGTTTAATGAAAGGTATTATTTGGAAATACTTACCACCCTGACACATGGGGTCGTTCCATAGGAAGCCGCAGCGAGGCGTGTCGGGCGGCGGGCCGCGGCGGCCCCCCGGCCAGTGGATGGCTTTACCCGCCACCGGCTTGTAACTGCTATTCAGCCCGTGGAAGAACGCCACCACCTACACAAAAACAAATGGTTTCTGATGATGGTTAACTTTGTACCTACATCATCTCGACACCAAAAATGACAATCTATTTTTGTTATTGATTTAACTACTTTACGTATGTCACCCCCGTCCCTACCTAAGGCGTGGCCAACTAGTTCCGCGCGGACTATACATTACAACTTGTAACTAAACTCTTTCATGAGCACTAACCGTAGATAATTCGAATTGCAAGTCAGTAAATTAAAGGCTTGGGCTGAACCCAGTCTCTAGAGACAGCCTGGAAAGAGCTATGCGGATTAAGTCACTTTTATAAGCGAAACCTTTTTTAACTTTAATCAAAAAGCGCAACTCAAACTTTTGAAGTCGATTCTTTGAACTAGTTTTGTTAAACCATTTATGTCACATATTTTGTGCCCCACTAGCCAAAGCCCTTCTTTAACTCAATCCAGGATTTTCAATTCTGGGTTTCTTCATACTTCTTCTTCAGCAACGCGCGAGTGATACCCCTGATGTTGCAAGCGTCCATAGGCTACGGTAACCGCTTAAATCAGGCGGGCCGTAAGCTTGTTTGCTACCTTAGTGGTATAAAAAAAGTACGATAGCAAAAGTGCTTACCTCGAATTTTCCGGTAACTGGATCCAAATCAAGAATAGCATAGTCGGCATCCCTGTCGCCGACCGCGTCTATGCGGACGTGACCGGTTATACCTGTGATGACCATTTTCTGTTAACACATACTAGGGACCTATGATATCATTTCTTAAACTAGCTTTTGCCGCGACTTCGTTGTTCGTTCCCGTGGAAGTTGAATTTTGCCCCCGTTTTTGCAACATTTTTAATTGATACCCCGCTCCTTTTTGTCGTAGCGTGATGATATAGCCTTCCTCGTTAAACAGGCTATCTAACACTGAAAGATTTTTTCAAATCGGACCAGTAGTAAGTAATAAACTCTTCAGCCTTATAATATTAGTATAGATGGGGTCTAGTCTACCGACGATCGATTCATTTTTGATTTATGGATCTGCTATGGGTTCCAAGTATGAAGTGTTTGACCAATAAATCCTTCTTAGTTCCCCTTATCTTCCATCCTCTTCGCTTAGAATGTATTAAGTAAGTAATTAGGGCTAATTAAATTAGCTATTTCAGTTTTGTCTCTCAGGACATCTCTCTTCTTCTCTGCTCTTATCAGTTTGTTAATATAATGTAATGCGTATTAAGCACTCAATTATATTAACATACATTTCAGGAACTTCAAGATACGATCGCTCTACGTTAAATGTATTACAATTATTGTACACCCGGCCCAAATCGATTGATAAAGTGCCTCCTCCACTGAAAACAATTACACTTAAAAGGAATTCTACTGTTTTGCGTTCTAATTGGATTTTCATACTCATTTTGCTACCGAAGAGTTACATGAAGAGCTTATAACGCAGGAAAACAATGTTCGAACAATAAATACGTGGAAATTTTGGTAAAATATCCTTTTTATGATGTTAATATCCGTCCGTCGTCTAGAAAGGTGGAGGATTTTGTTTGGCCATTACCCTCTAAAAGCATTCTGGGTTCCTGTTTGTGTCTTTATAGTGTGAAGATTTTTTTCATAGAATCGAATAGGGCCTAACAGGAAAATATTGAATGACTCATGACCTTACTTCCTTGAGTTATGTCGGACATTTAAAATCTCCCATCTCTACTTATCCTTAGCCATAGGATTCACTGACACATTTCTTTTACGACGTTACCGGACCCCAAAATTAGGTCTATTCCTAGGGTTCGGTGTACCACAGTGTACGCGAGTGAATTTCTACACGACTCCAACGGAATATAAATCTTCTTACAAAAAGTATACCTACCTAGTCAGGGCTTTTATTAGAAAACTGTAAAATCGTTGGGATATTTTCATGCAACTAAAATTCATCAGTGTCCATAAAACGTTTGGTTATTTTAAACCAATTTAAATCCCTGCCGCGTACATTAAATTTTCCCGTTTTTGATGTTTCTTTTTTTTTCTTCCAATCTGAAACTGTTCTATTATTCTTTTTAATTTGGAGTCTACAGAATAATAATTACATAAAAAATGGTATTCGGATGTCCTAAAATCTGTAAAACGGTAACTTTCGGTACATTTTATTGCCAATATGGCTATTTACGATGTCGGAAATCGTCAATAATCGGCGATATTGGACGTGAAGCCATAGATGTTGTGGCAATATAGCTATTAAATCACTGTAGGAAGACGAAAAGAGATACATTTATTTAAAAATGTGTTTTAAGAACGCCCTAAAGGTCATATATTGACCTTTAGGGCGTTCCTAAACCGTTCCGTAACATTGAAAAGTGGTCGATCAATCGCTTGTTATAAAGGCTACGGGTCTTGAAAGTCTGTTGTGTTTTCTTAAAAAGTTTATTTTTGTATTGTTACATAGTCTTACCATGGAAGTCTCGTCCCCACATCCTCCGGGTGATGTTCCTGCCATCCCTGATGTCGCCGCCTTCCGTCAGCGTCTCGTTCAGTGCCATGCCCAACAAATACACGCCGTCGTAGAACGCCCCAATGAAGAAGTTCACCTAATTATTTTTTTATTGAAGGACAAGAAAAAATGGATATCAGGAAAAATAGTTACGGAATATAATCATGTCTCGGTAGCTTACTAGGTTAAAGCTTACAATGAATGTAATCGAAAAGAAGCAGGTTCGAACCTGAGGTCATTTTTTCTTTCGCTAGATATATGTAATATATTACCCGATTATCACTACTCTTAGAAACTGCTTATGAATAGGAAGGTTACATATTAAATGTTATATTTTTTACTAGCATGCACAATTGCACATTCAAGTCGAGTGTAAAACAATACCTACGTTCTAAAAAATTGGTATATGAAATGATGAAAAACAAAAAGATTATTAAACACCCGTGCGAATCCGGGGCGGATCAGTAGTCTCAGTATAAATTTAATCGATGTCCAGCGCATATACGCAGTAGGCTTGTTGAATAAATATCGATACATCGATATTATTTTTTCAATGTATCGATATTTTTGGGCGATGTTTAATATTTCGATATATCGATGTCGAAAAGGTATAAAAATCGTTTTTTTTTCAGACCAATAAACATTTTTAAGTTTTAAAATTAAATAATCACAAAAAGGAATACTCTTTTTATACTTTTACTTTTTTTTCCTTTTCACAAATTAATAAAATTTGTTGGTGTATGTATTTTTTGTTTTTGGTAGACTTGATTTGCTGTTTTATAATTTGGTTTTTAAGTTGGCCGATATATCGATATTTTTTAATAAAAATATCAACATTGATATTTTCAAAAAATATCGAAAAATATATTTTAATAAAAATATCTATATTGATATTGATATTTTCAAAAAATATCGAAAAATATTTTTTATTGAAAATATCTATATTGATATTGATATTTTCAAAAAATATCGATACTTTATTACATTTCCGACATCCCTAATACGCAGTACTGTCCTGTCTGCGACCGACATACTCTCGGTCAAGGCCAAGGTCTATCAACCAGCTGATAAATTACATTAAAACTGTTGAACATTTCCCCAGATACAGTGGCGCAATTCTGTGGCTTAATACATACTAGCTGTGGTCGGCGGTACTGACCGCGTTTATTTTTATTTCATAATTTTGCCGAGTTGCATACCACGGTACCCTACACAAATGAATTGTTTGAGGAATAACACATGTTTTTGACTAATTAAGTTTACAATAATCAGCTGTTACATTTATACAAAATTGTCATACATACACATTGTCATACGAACACCTATGACAATCGTTAGTGGTAGTCAGAAGCCCAAAAAGCCTGACAATCTATCCTTCGAATATCGGTATTGCCCAGAAATTGGGTTGCGGAGGTCTGATGGCAGTCGTTTCGTGTAAAATATAAATATTCAGCCGCATCTAGTTAGACTGGAAGCCGACCCCCACATGGTTGGGAAAAAGGCTAGGAAGACGATGTTTCTTTACATACACAATATATTATTATGTTCATTGGTCGGTCCAACAATTTATCGAAATTCATCCCTTGGGAAATTTCGTTCTTTAGGGTAAAATGAATTTTTAAAGGTCGAATGATATCTTATATTTCTAAAGATCCTAAATTACCAATGTATTTATGTTTGCGTTGGGCCCCATACCATCGAGGGTCTGCACGGTTCTGTGGTAAAAGAGGTATGGTTCTTCCTCATTTTCTCTCATAAATATTTATCAATATGATTTTATATGAGCGCCTTTTGTAATTCAGAACGGTGCAATACGTTAACAGTACAGGAATATATGGGTTCCTACCATGATAGCCGACTTCATAACATAACCAAACAAAACATCTTGAGCTGGTTTTGATGCTCACAAACTTATATGGGCAGTTGTTTTTTTTTTGTTATCTAAGAAAGAATATACGTACCTCTTCTCCATCAGAGAAAGAATAGTTGTAGTGTTGCTTGGCCCTGGCCCTGACGGCGTCAGCGAACTCGTCGAACCTGTCCCCTGTGGGCAGCTTGAGAGACACACGGAGCAGCGCCTCGTAGGCGGCGCGTGCGGCGGTGTCGCGGTCGTCGTCCGCCGCCCAGCCCGTCTCGCCCCAGTAACCACCCTTTATTCGTGCCAAAAAAATTGACAAGTTTTTTCACTTGATACTAGATTTTTTTTCTCCTTGTTTTTTTTTTATTATTTTTTATTTGGGTAACATACAATATCACAATAAGTTTCAGTTTAAGTGTTAAGGCATACAGCATTGGGAATTGTGACATACACTTCATTTACCACTAATTAACAGATGATTTGTCAATTGTACAGTGTTGAAAGTAGGTAATATGTAAGGCTTGCTAAAACAATATTTAAATGATGATTTGAATGAATTTAAAACAAACAGTTTTCACTGTTTTTTGGTTTATTCTCCATCCTGGAGCCAAATGAATAAAAGATCTCCACACCATCCAATTACCTGCATTTGACCACGGTCCTGGTTTGATAAACGATTACAAAGTAAAAGCAGGGTTTTAATTTCCCTTAAAGTCAGGCACTGAAAAAATATGACACGTCAAAAAGAGACGAAACTAGTTGACTGACAGAAGAGTCTCCTTTTAACGTGATACTCTTATCACATTAAAAAGAAACTTGACTGTCAATTTATTTACACTTACTAACACTTGACTGCCTCGTTGGTTTAGTGGTCCCAAAAGCGACTGCTACGCTAGAGGTCCTGGGTTCGATCCCCGGGTCGAGCAGTGTTGTTGGGTTTGCTGAGAAATTCCCAATAGCAGCTCGGAGTCTGGATTTGTGGCCGGTTTATGGCAATAGGCTCGCCCCCTATTACATGGGACCTAACATACTGGCGAAATGTGGGTGTACATTAGTACGCCTCTGCCTACACCTTCGGGGAATATGGGCTCGATGGTATGATGGTATGAACACTTGTAATATCCAAATCCGTCTTCATCATAGACTAAGATAACTTTTAGATGTAAAAGTAACTTTTTATCACGTGTATATATACTGATCTAATCAGTTGGAGGCCAAGGCGTTACCTTAGTATTAAAGGTCAGTTGAGCCGTGTGCAGAATGCCAGATAACGTAACGTGATTGAAGGCACGCGCTGTAGAATTAATGCGTGGATTTCACGTCAACCGTGTTGGTATTTAATTCGACAGGCAAAGGTGATTGGGTATTCAGCGTAGTTTGTACTTTGATTTTTGTACTGTCTGATGATTTTAGACGGTGTTAGTGTTTTTATAATCCTTACTAGAGATGTAGTATTCATCTAAGGAGGAGAGGAGGAGAATAATAAATTGAAGGAAAACGAGGAAAGGGAAAACCTAGACGTAGTTTTATACACCAAGTGTGGAGGCGGAAGGTACAACAGAAGGCAGAAGATAGAGAACAGTGGCGATTGCTCCACCAACAAGAGCTGAGCTCTTAAATTCAAGAAGACTAGAGATGGATTTATACCGAGATAAAAAAAATTGCCCAAAATTAATCGCTACAAACCCACCTCTGATCTTTACCATTATTCATCCTTATCACATTAGCGTTACCATATACATTACCCCATAAGAACAGGTCATATGCCGCCAGCATCCAACGACTCCCAGCGACCTTTACATGCTGAGTTTTCATACTTTGATGATATTCAAAGTATTAGAAAACTATTATCGTCTTTCAAAAAGGCATATCGTCTACTATAAAGCCGCTAACATTAAGTTTTAGTACAAAACACATTGAATTTTATTGGAAACATTTTTTGTGTCTACCCCAAAAGGTTGTGGGTGTCAAACTACCAAATCACCCGAACATTAATATCGAAAATCATTACAGCGATCGCGCGTGACGATACACTAAAATGAAAAATCTGAGGTCTGAAATAACGATGAAAAAGTATATTCATGCGACATAAAAACAGTGCTAAAATATTTTTATTAACGCGCATCATCTTTGTAAACATTGTTATAAAACATTCAACCTTCAAACTATTTTCTTTGAACGAGAAATATAATTAATTTAACTGATGTTTTCTTCGTCTTAAATTTTAATTAAAGATGCAATGAATGCTTTGCAGTTATTTACAGTTTACATTCAAGTACTCAAGTTACTTTGCCCGTGGAGGATTTCTCAAAGGACGGAGAATGCGATGTGAAAATGAAGGCTTTAATATGATTATCTCACAACATACCATCACGCCTGTATTCCCCAAAGGGTTAGACAGAGATGTACCAATGTACATTTACTTAAAGTAGAGCTAAGAGTCTTTTGCCATTAAAGAATTTCATAGAAAAACCTAATACCCAACACTTTGCCTGACCTTGGGACTCGAGCTAGTCTCTTTCTAGAGCGATTGGGCCTCAGAGTGACATGGAAAGAGAGACGGGAGGCCTCTACCCAGATATCTATGTCTGTACATTAATACCTATACCCATTACAAGTAATACATCTGATATTAAGTACCGTTCATACCTGAAATATTTCCACATCGAGGAACGCCCAATCGCCGCGTGTCATACCCAGCGCGTGCGCAGCCAACAAGAACTCTCGCACCAGTGACCCGCGCACGCTCAGTATCACCACTATGCAACAAAAATAGAGGTTTATCGTTGTCTTGATTTATTGTTGTGTAAGCCTAATGACGATAAAACAATTCGGTTCGACTTAAATACCCAATATTGAACTTATGTCGGCTTATTAATAAATACGGCGTAGACTAGGTGTAGCTAAGCAATGTTTCGTCACTTTCCTATTTCGGTCACTTTGAAATCATTAGACAGTGACAAAACATAGATTAACTACTGCTAGCCTAAACCGTGTTTATTAATAAAGCCGCTGGGGTTTATCGTGAAAGGGTGGTTTTCTGGTGGACAAACAAAATGTATGTAAATGACATTAGTAACAGCCCGATTTGTCGAAAGCTTGTGTCATTCCCATACATTTTGTTGTCGATTCGAATGTCAAAATGCAACTTGTCTGGCCCCCCTGACCAGTTACAAATTATATAAACGACCTAACGCTGTACAATTATTGTGCGCTTGTATACATATATAATACGTTATCAACTTACCCTACCAAGTCATACAAACAATTACTTTTATACATCACAAGAGGCTACATAAATAGAACATAAGAAGAAAATCCAGACATTGTTTTTATCAAGGCTAGAAATAGAATTGAAAAAGGGGAAGAAAATATAAAAGGCTAATAACTGTCTGTTTTCCAATTATCCACCAACTGCGGAACCCAGTGGCTTGCACTCTGCAATAAAAGATAGTCGGACGCACCGATTTCATTCTCTCATTATTTTTGCTTCCAAGCTACCACCGTAGCCGATACAATTTTCCAGTAGGTTGGTATTGATTTTAGAATTGAATGAGGATATCTAGAGGCTTATACAGTTCCCCTTTTATTAGGTACTGTTGGAATAAACTTTATTGATTTCTTTGCTTATTAGAAAACATTTTAGCCTAAAATAAAATCAATTTTAGTTTTCAATTCTATCTTATAGTATTAAATGGGCAATATTTGTACATCTATACTAATATTATAAAGAGGAAAGATTTGTTTGTTTGTTTGTTTGTTTGTTTGTTTGTTTGTTTGTTTGTAATGAATAGGCTCCGAAACTACTGGACCGAATTCTTTCACCTTTGGAAAGCTACATTATCCCCGAGTAACATAGGCTATATATCATCACGCTACGACTAATAGGAGCGGAGTAGTAATGAAAAATGTAGCAAAAACGGGGAAAAAATTATAAGACCACGCGGGCGAAGCCGCTGGCGGGAAGCTAGTGTAATATATATTTGTTATCACGTTCTCGAAAACTCAGTGCGGCAGTTTTTGTTCCAATCAACTAATATAAACAATCAATTCAATAATTATTAATTTTCTTTTAAAAAAGACTAAACATAGGACGTTGGAAGACAGTTTAACAAAAAAATCAAATGATATTTTTTCTCTTAGAGTGATCATATAGTTAAGTACAAAGTAATAACTGACAGCTGATAGAGATGTACGAAGAAAAAAACGTACAAAAGACATATTGCGCCGACACCAAGTAAATTAGAGGAAGACTATGCTTCATCATCATCATCATCAGCCCGTACTCATCCACTGCTTGACGTGAATCTCTTTTAGTGAACACCACAGAACCCGATCTTCAGCTACTCACTTTTGCAAGCCGTCAGTCCACCTAGCCCGCGGGCGTTTCACACTACGCTCGTCTAGATACGATCTCCACTCAAGCACTCGTTTGCTCCAACGATTCTCGGTTCTCCGAGAGACATGACCGGCCCATTGCTACTCCGCCGTGCTATGCTATGCTTATGGCAATAAATTAATAAAGGAGTGCTTACCTCTGGCATACATGCTGACGTCTTTGAGGAGTGCCTCGCAAGACTCCCGCTCGTTGCCGTCCAGCTCCCTGACTGCCTTTAACACACCCTTCTTTCGAAGACCCCATTCCAAACTTTTACCTGAACATGACAAAACCACAGTTAATACGTTAGTTTTGAGACGCTAGTTGTTTGCCCAAACAACTGGCGTCTCAAAATAATATTACGTGAGTAATGTACTATCGTCCGTATATGACAAAAAACCGAAAAGTAAAGCCTAAAAAGGATTTTAGGTAATTCCCAAACCCGTGGGAATTTTCCATGGATGCCTACATCATAATACCTATTTGTGTGCCAAATTTCATACCAATCCGGTCAGTGGTTTGAGCTGTGAGTTGATATATTAGATACCTAGTCATTGTGCAATACGGGCTGACAGGACAGCTCTACTATATAGGTACTAGGTAGATAGGGACTGCCACCTGACGCTGATTTTCAGCTGTAACCCACGGGTGCCATACGCTCGAACGACAAATACACTAATAAATAAATTTTAACAATAATACTCACGTTAAAGTATAATAAAAAAGTACATACATAAAACATTAATCAGTTAGTCACCTTTTCCTTTTACAATTTAAACAGATATATCAATTATGTATATGGGTGAATTGCGCAAGCAAAAAAAATACACGGCAAACCTGAGAACGGTAGTGCAATGTGCAGATTTTTAATTTTATAAATTTTTCCTCAATAGTTTAAGTACTCCCCTACCTTGACAAAAAAAATCATTGATTTCTACCCTTTAATATACCAAAAAAAATAATTATAAAGTGTTATTTTATCATCACGGTGGCCTGTCCTGAACCCAATTCCGTTCATAAAATACCTTCCCCTGCAAAAACATTCGTAATATGGATTTAAATCGATTTTGATATCATTAAATTATTACATATTCGATTAAATAAAACTATTTTTGTTTCTTTATCTTCTTTCTAATGGATTTGACAGGCAGTTAACTTTTGTCTGGAAAAAAGTTATCATTTCAGAGGACAGAGGCGTAACAACGCAATGTTGACGTGGCTATTCTACTAAAACTTATTTAGTAGAATAGCCACGTCAACATTGCGTTGTTACGCCCCTCTCACCTTTCCTCACTTCGGATCAATCCGGCTCAAGCTCTCGGCGCAAACGCACCGGTCCCAACGTCTTGCCGTTTCCCGCCAAAAAAGTAATTTTATCATTTCAGTAATAAGGGGACAAAAATAGTTTCATTTCGGTGGCTGTAATAACTCGTGCTAGATTCGTGTAATTTAGTATATATATATAAAGTTTTAGAGATACTTATGTCAGATACAAAGTCATAGTTTTGTAATGTAGGTACTTTTACCTAGAGTGTAGATTAGATTATTCGGGTGTATTTGTATTTAAATATATAAAATATATACATATATCTATCTAGTTAGTACATGTATATATATTTTAGATACACATTTGTTCGGCTCAACGATGATGTGATGAGTGTGTAAGTCACCACAGTGTAGATTATTATTTCTAGATACTAATTGTCAACAAAATAATTACTTCGAGGGTGTACCTTCATTATAAGTGCCTTACCTTTATTTTTATATCATTTATTATGAGTACTAAATTACCAAAGATTATATAAGTAAAGAAACAATTCATTCATCATAATAAACATTACATAATATCATTCTTTGAGGTTATTAAGTATAACCTAAAAGAATGGTATATGTAATACTAACTGTAATTTTGTATATTAATTATGATATTAAAATAACTGTCTCAGTGTTTATCTAAAATTTGTGAAAATCAAACCTAACAAAGTACGGAACCCTGGCTGCCCGGCACGGTTGTTCTTAACTGTATCATTTCGGTGGATTTATTTCATTCCGGTGCACAGTCTATCATTTCGGTGGTAATTTTTATCATTACGGTAGACACTTTTCATTTCAGTGGACTCTTAAAAATTCATCCTTAAATATTTATGTAAGTTTTGATGATATTTAATGTCCACTCACGCACAATGTTACAAAATAGGCTAAAGTTTTATTTGTCACTAAAAATATGTAGATAACATTGAAATAAAAAAATCCCACCGAAATGACACATAAAAATCTCTTGTTGAAATTCACCCATATGGAGAAGGTACTTATTGTGTACAAGTCTCTCTTAGAACCTTAGGACATCAAGGATTCAGCTCACTAAGGATTCTGTTCATAAATAATAAATACATTTCTTTTTTGTACATACTTATATATTTATTTAATAAATCTATACACATTTATATTTAAACGAATAAAGCTCCAAAGTTAAAATGACAGAAAATATTAAGTATACTAACGAACTTGTAACAACTATTTATTTTTCTTCTTCATTTACATGATTGTATATTTAATTATTTAATTAACAGGCCGCTATGATTCATGTCGTGAATGTTTTCATATAATCTAAGTAAATTCTATGAATATATCATGTACGTGGAATCCCTTTGATACATTTCCATCATAATTCGAGTTGAGGAATTCATTCAATTTCAAAATTCAGTTATTTACCTTGATATGTTAACAAAATGTTTTAGTTAAACAATTTCGTGAAAACAGTTTATATACTCGTAGTAATAGTAGTAATAAAGCTAGTAAGCTGAGAACTTTTCTCACAGCAACTGTTGCCAAAATAACTGTTGGACATGTCAGTCAGTGCTTGTTAGTCATCTGACTTATTGACAGTGAGAGAGGAACAGGGTGGTTTAATATCAGTAAAGTGATTGCCAGAATAATTGTCGACATCGGCACCAATTGCCATAAAGAAAAAAAAGCAGTAAGGCGACGTGCGCCCAGCTAAAACTTCCTAAACAAACACAGCTTCGGGTCTGCGATTCAGGATTACGATTTTTTCGAACCGGGGCAGAAACTTGATAGTGGCACTACCTCAGAGATATCACGCACACCCGTTCTAAAGTGGTCTTAGGAAGTCTAATTTCACAGAAATCAACTTACAACATCAAAAACTAACTGGGGCTTTAAAGTCAAATGAATAATCGATAGAACAACATGCGCTGGATGCCATCATAGGCACTTTGTAAACGGAGTCATCAAAAGCCCATACAACTCAGCCCAAATTTGTACCGGAGTTACAGCTGTCAAGTTGATAGTTTTTACCATGAAATCACAATGAAACTGATAATAATCTGCCGTAATGGCGTGCGTTTGTCATTCCGAAACTGACACTGACTGTTTTTACTATGAAATTAAAAATGGCGTAAGTAAGGTAAAAGTTTTTTTTTCTCATCCCCCAGTCAATATTAAAAAAAAGTACGACTAGACTTTTAACCAGCGTATTATAGGATTTATATTCCAATAAGTGTACCTTCGGTACATCATTTGGGCCGATTTCGATGACCCTCTTTTTTTCGAACCTATGATTTATTTTATTTGGCGCCCACTGTAACTGCCACCCAAGGTTAAGTACGTCTGTGGGTAGTCCTGTTTGACTTACCGACAGTGAGAGAGAACAGGTCGGACTTGTCGAGTAGCAGCACGACGTGCGCCCACCCGAAACGCTCGAACACACTGGTGACTCACGCACACACGCGCGGTCACCGACACTAACAGTACGCTTGCCAGTCAGCTGGTACTTGTCCTGTTTGACTTACCGACAGTGAGAGAGAACAGGTCGGACTTGTCGAGTAGCAGCGCGACGTGCGCCCACCCGAAACGCTCGAACACACTGGTGACTCACGCACACACGCGCGGTCACCGACACTAACAGTACGCTTGCCAGTCAGCTGGTACTTGTCCTGTTTGACTTACCGACAGTGAGAGAGAACAGGTCGGACTTGTCGAGTAGCAGCGCGACGTGCGCCCACCCGAAGCGCTCGAACACACTGGTGAAGACGCGCGGTAACCGACACTAACAGTACGCTTGCCAGTCAGCTGGTACTTGTCCTGTTTGACTTACCGACAGTGAGAGAGAACAGGTCGGACTTGTCGAGTAGCAGCGCGACGTGCGCCCATCCGAAACGCTCGAACACACTGGTGAAGACGCGCGGTAACCGACACTAACAGTACGCTTGCCAGTCAGCTGGTACTTGTCCTGTTTGACTTACCGACAGTGAGAGAGAACAGGTCGGACTTGTCGAGTAGCAGCGCGACGTGCGCCCACCCGAAACGCTCGAACACACTGGTGAAGACGCGCGGTAACCGACACTAACAGTACGCTTGCCAGTCAGCTGGTACTTGTCCTGTTTGACTTACCGACAGTGAGAGAGAACAGGTCGGACTTGTCGAGTAGCAGCGCGACGTGCGCCCACCCGAAACGCTCGAACACACTGGTGAAGACGCGCGGTAACCGGCACTGACAGTATGACATCCGAGTCAACGTCGGGTATTTGCCTTTATCGTTGAATAGTGTTTGAGGCTACAGAGACAAGAATATTAATTAGTTTAATACTCATTTACAAAAAAAAAGTATATAATCATTATATCCATTGTCTAGTACCCATAGTACAAGCTCTGCTTAGTTTGGGACTAGATAGTGTTGTGTAAAAATGTCCCCAAAAATATTATATTAAATTAAATAGTACAAGCCAGAATTAAGTAGTCAGTAGCCCAAAACCCAACCAGTCTATCCTTCGAATATCTGTATTGTCCATAAATTGGGTTGCGCAGGTCTGATGCCAGTCACTTCATGTAAAATGCTGATATTCCAGCCCAATCTGGTAAGACTGGAAGCCGACCCCAACATGGAAAAGGCTGGTTTTCTTGACTAGACAACAACCGTGGCTAACATGTTTTATAATAGACAAATATATACGTACCCTAGTGCCTCTTCGTAAGTTTCTGAGTCGATGCATGCGACTGACAACGCTCGCTGGGGCAGCCAATTCGCCTTCAGACGGAGGCTGCAACAAAATATAATAGTTTAGAATAACTTTTAAGTTAAATGTTGTGTAGATGTTAACATAGTACGTACGCACGTTCCTACCATAAAATAAGAAATCTATAAAGTAAAGATAACTAATAATAAACGTGACTGCTACGGTAGCGGTCTTGGGTTCTATTCCTAGGTCAAGTAAAGTGCTATTGGGTTCTTTTATGAAATTCTCAGGTCGGATTTATGCTCGATAATGGCAATAGGTAGCCCATGTGATAGGGCATCACATGGGACCTAAACATACCGGTACACTGTGTACACCTCTGCTTAACTCTTCGACAAATACAGTCGTGATGGTAAAGACAACTGCTGGATATAAATCCTTCACTTTCCCTACAAAGCCCCTTAGAGTTTCGAGTCATAACCACTATTCAACCGTACTCACTACTGAACCGTAGCCACATAACACATAAGTTGCAAATAATCGGTGCATACGGTGCAATAATTAGTATTCAAACATTTTTACATAATAATTTATATACCTATTATAACAAAATTAATAATCAATTAAAAATCCTATCAGAACCATTTTCGATGTCTACGGGGACGAAGTCGCGGGCATAAACTAGTTTAGTAATAAAATAACAAAATACTGAACATCAAAAGTAAACTATAGCATATTTAATGTTTATAAAAGAACATTTGAATTACAAAGGTTTAATTATTTATTCAAACGTGTGTTTGCACTAAGCTGAGTTTGAAACACTCATCATAACTGCAATGAACTGTGTACAATATACATTACAGTATAAAGCATTTAATTTAACTTAAAAACGGACTTATGTCTTAATAAATTAGATTTTCATTATTCATTTAGCATTGAGATATAAAATAGTATTGCTTTTTCGTTATTTTTCTTTGTAATCTTGACTTAAAAACGTTTACTTTCATACAGAGACTATAATATAATAATAATTGTTATTATTATTATTACCATTTCTTTCAGGCAACAAGGTCCATATAAAAATATATAATACAATACATATAACAAAATATAAAACATAAAATACTATAACATACGTATACAATAAATCTAACAGGACAACACACACCGACCATAAGTGTGAAATAGACTTATGGTCGGTGTGTGTTGTACGCTGGGTATCCGGCCTCGAAAGCGCCGGAGAACTCCGCCTTTCCGCCAATACTCCTCCTTCATGAAGATAAATAATATAAGACATAATATAATAGGTACACATCCCTCGTTAATCTACGTGACTGCTACGCTAGAGGTCCAGGGGAGCTAGACAATACGTAATAGGGGGTGAACCTTTGCTCGACCCAGGAACCCAGGGGGGATAGACAAGTTGCATTTTAACATTCGAATCGAAAAACGAATAGAAACAAAATGTATGGAAATGACATAAGCTTTCGACAAATCGGGCTGTCACTAATGTCATTTCCATACATTTTGTTTCTATTCGTTTGTCGATTCGAATGTCTAAATACTACTTGTCTAGCCCCCTTGGGTTCCCGGTTCGACCAAAGTGCTATTGGGTTCTTATGTGAAATTCCCAGTAGCAGCTCGGAATCTATATCTGTGCTCGGATGATAGAGTAATAGGTTCACCCCCTATTACATGGGACCTAATTATACCGGCGAAATGTGGGTGTACACTAGTACACCTCTGTCTAACCCTTTAAGTAGTTATACAAGGTGGAAGGGACATCGACGCACATCCGAATACCATGAGTTCAGTACATGATTCACCCCTCTGCGTTGAAATATTCCATAACTTTATTCATCCATATTTTTTTTTTTACCTGAACTTGTAAAAAAAACTTTATTTCTATCTACCCATATTAGATTTATAATTACAAAATCATTATTTCATTTCGGATCGCGCGTGATAATATTCACCGCGGAGCGTTACGATCGCGTTGTTAGAAATACACTGCGCACTCAAAAATTTCAATATCTGTAATAACCGATCATTTTCTACATTAATGACCTAGGCCATTTTTGACCATGAGTGAAACCTTGACACAACGTTTGTGCGTCGATGTCCCTTCCACCTTGTATAGTATTTTTGAAGAATTAAGAACACACTTTAAATAATCATTCAAGAAACATAACATTCTTGTCTTAATAAAAATTATATTCGCTTAAAAGTATTTGTTTAGCATAAATCACACTGAGGTATCTCTTATATACCATTTTCCTGTTACCAACTTTTCCCCGAACAAATGAGAACTCTCTCAATCCCTGCCTGGAAAACAAAAACAATTTATTCTTTTCAAAAAAAGAACAAAACAAACGACTGCCGTTACCTTTAATCACGACCACGTCGCATAGGGTTGGGTACGAAATGTCAATAGAGTTTATTTGCTAAGCAACGTCCAACAAGCTAGGATACCTTAGATTTTTGCACGTTGATTAGCAGATATGCACTGTAAAGCAAAGGAACATAACTCAAATTCAAATGTTTTTATTATGTTTATGACTTCCTCGTTTCACTAATGGTCCCAAGCGCGACTGCTACGCTAGAGGTCCTGGGTTCGAATCCCGGGTCGAGCAAAGTGTTGTTGTGTTTTTCTATGAAATTCCCAGTAGCAGTTAGGAGTCTGGATTTGTGCCCGGTTGATGGCAATAGGCTCGCCCCCTATTACATGGAACTAAACATTTCGCTGGTAGCGAAATGTGGGTGTACATTAGTACACCTCTGCCTACCCCTTCGGGGAACACAGGCGTGATGATATGTTTAGTGTTTTTATTTTAATTAGACTATATAAAAAGTTACCTTTGAAAGGTTTAGTTGCACAGTTCCAAAAAAGTGGGGCTTATGGAATCAGAAAACATCATTTATGAAGTTTCAATTTGATTATTTCACTTCACTAAATTTTTTTTTTTATTAAATCCCAAAAGTACATTTAATATCTACATTCAGTATCTACTTTATATAAAACATCTTCGGTTTTATCCAATTCAATTCATTACAAACTTTTTACGTTGAATTACGAATATAAACATTTAATAGAGAACCTCTTTCGAGCGCAAAAATACGTAAAACTGTTTATTTGTCTATGGTATTGTTGCGCGCCCTCAATAGCGGTGAATAATTCCATTAATTTCGAAGAAAAATAAATATTCTACGAAATACTTTACGTTTAAACTGCTCCAAGGCAAAAGTGGCAACACGTAATACCTATGTAATAAATAAACTTTGTTATTGTTATATGTAATCGTTGTTTAATGTTGGCCGTGTGTTCGTCCCGAAGACAATAAAACTTTTTGTATTGAGAATTGAGATAGATGGCTTATATCATAATGTATACAGGCTATTGTTTTTGTTTTAAAGTGGCATTCTGACTGATACCTGTTGTAATTGCCTTTTGAAAATAAAATAAAATAAAATAACTTCTGTAGTCTCTGCCTACCCCTATGGAAAAAAGGCGTGAGTGAATGTATGTATAATATGTGATTTAAGAACTTCTTAAACTTTCTTTCTTTAACGGTTTGCTTGCAGCTGAATAAATGTTTCTTTCTTTCTTCAAAGAAAACCTGCCACACGCAAACACGAATTTTTCAACACGTCACGCCTGTATTCCCTGAAGGGGTAGGCAGAGGCGTACTAATGTACACCCACATTTCGCCGGTATGTTTAGGTTGCATGTTATAGGGGGCCATCCCGCCCATCAACCGGACACAAAACCAGACTCCGAGCTGTTACTGGGAATTTCACAGAAAAACCCAACAACACTTTGCTCGACCCGGGATTCGAACCCAGGACCTCTAACGTAGCAGTCGCGCTTACCACTACCAACGAGGCAGTCCATTTAAACAGCTTTCTTTTTCAACACGTATTTATTATTTTGTTTACATGCTTTGCAATAAAGCTAACTATACAAATACGGTTATAAAACATACAAGGTGGAAGGGACATCGACGCACAAACGTCGTGACAAGGTTTTACTCAAGGTCAAGAATAAAATGACCTAGGTCATTCATGTAGAAAATGATCGGTTATTACAGATATTGACATTTTTGAGCGCGCAGTGTATTGCTAAAACGCGATTATAACGCTCCGCGGTGAATGTTATCGCGCACGATCCGAAATAAATGAAATAATGATTTTTATATTATAAATCTAATTTGGGTAGATAGAAATAATGTGTTATTACATGTTAAAGTGAAGAAACTGCAGAAAAAAATGAAAAATTTATGAAAAAAGTTACGGAAAATTTCAACGCAGGGGAGTCCAGAATCATATAAGTACTGAACTCATGGTATTCGGATGTGCGTCGATGTCCCTTCCACCTTGTATACAACGTGTTCACAGAAACACATTTTCCTGAACTCAATTCGATGGCCCCACAGAATAAACGTGTAAGTCAAAAACCACAACTTTTCAGGAAAAAATAAAAACGATTAAACTTGAATAACTGTTGTTTGGAAGTATATAGGGTTAAACAAATTATATCAAATTAAAGATAAAAAAATATATTATTACATTAGATTTTTTATTTATTTTTAATTTAAACGGTTTTCCGACAATTTATGAAAAACCATTTTATTTTTTTATTCTTGTTAATTTCTATGACTAGATAACAGTAAACTTTCATTACACGGTTATTCGTGTAAAGTGTCAACAAACAAAACTAATAATATTATATTACACTATTATTCGACAGTAATCAAGTTTCTTTAATACCTAGTTACAAGCATAAGCACGATTGTTTACAGTAACTTACTGTATTGTTTGATTATTGTAAAAATAAAATGCATTTATATCAATGTTCATAAGATCGATTCTCATTTATGTAATATACTTTTGTTATTGCATGGTGTAATAGTGTAAACTTCATCAATTAAGTGAAAGGTTGAAATAAAATTGAAGTAAAAAATATTTAAGGACAAGCTTTTGTTTTAATATTTACTAAAAATATATAAATAATGGTATTAACATAAACTGTCACATACTAATAAAATTCAATAGAGAAATACTAAAACTTTAAAAATGAAAGCGTGGCGCCAGAAGTTGAACCTCTCCCGCTCAGCACAGACATGGCTCATATCGAGAATCCTGAGACCTGTCATAGAAAAGTACTTAAATCGCCGGTCCCGGTTGTCATACGAATGCCTATGACAATCGTAAGTGGTAGTCGGAAGCCCAAAAATCCTGACAGCATCAGCCTGACAATAGTCTGTCCTTTGGCAATATCGGTATTGTATTGCAAAAAAATTGGTTGCGGAGCCTGATGACTGCCATCATACATCTACGCTGCGTGGATGGATGGATGGATGGACCCAACATGGATGGAAAAATGCTAGAAGATGAGACATTAGTACTAGTAACAAATTTACTAAAACATTATTTCTCTGGCGGGCGCCACACTTTCATTTTTAAAGTTTTAGTATTTCTCTATTGAATTTTATTAGTATGTGACAGTTTATGTTAATACCATTATTTATATATTTTTAGTAAATATTAAAACAAAAGCTTGTCCTTAAATATTTTTTACTTCAATTTTAATTTATACTTTTTAGTCAAAGGGTTTTAATTCTTGGAGTCTGGTTTTGTGCCCGATTGATGGCAATAGACGCGCCCCCTATTACACATACCGGCGAAATGTGGGTGTACATTAGTACGCCTTTGCCTACCCTTCGGGGAATACAGGCGTGATGGTATTTACATGACCGGTATAAAGATTAGCACTGAACATGTTAGTGCTGGTCGTAAACCATGTTTAACTTTCAAAGATTTTCTAGAAAAGCACCTCTTTCGTCAGAGTTTGTAAGATGTTTATGTTGGTCACATACTATTGGTGCAAGAAATTTCATGTAAATCTGATGAGCCGTTTTAACACACTTTGAATCCCGAGGTTCCCCGCCTTTTCTTCGTGATAAAATATAAATGATTTAGTCGTTTTGCTGATCTATTAGGTAACAAAGCTTAAGTAATTGCAAATTTATTATTGAAGATTCCCGGGATTTTTAGGAAAACCCCGCATTTTTCCGGGATCGTGAGTATTGTATATAGAAATGCCTGTTATAAACTATATATGCACCAGATTTCATGCAAATCTGATGAGCCCTTTTACCGCACTCGGAATCCCGGGATTGATAGAAGAATCCCACATTTTCTCAGTGATAAAAATTACATAATTTCAGCGCTTAGCTGATCTATTAAGTAACAAACCTTAGATAAATATGCCCAATAAGATTTCCGGGATTTTAAGGAACACCCCGCACTTTTCTGGTACCGTATGTACTCTATATGCTAATGCTGGTCACAATATATAAATACAGCAAATTTCATGTAGTTTGCACAGTTTTATCACAGAATTCCTATCGCCACCTTCCCGCTCCATCATCAGACCAGCTCAATAGTATCATATTTTTTAAATGTGCCTCGGTTTTCATAAGTATACCAAATTACTGATCAATTGGACACCAGGAAGTGGGTCAGAATAGGCTCTCAAATTTTGCTCTAAACATACAAACATACTAACAAAGCAAGTTAAATAAAAGCTTGTAAAAATTGAGTGCGTCATTACACGAATAAACGTGTAAGCTGCTATTATACAAACTGGAAGAAGTGCACAAGTCCTCTCAAACGTTTGCTTGTTTTATAACACGTTTATTCGTGTGAACTCAGGGACCTAAAAAGCGTTTAACAATAGCATATACTTTTATTCTTGTGATATAATTGCATGATTTTTCCCTAGAATAAAGGAATCAAATGATATAACAGGCATATATTTTAGTCAAAAATTAATACAAAAAATTGAGAAGGTGCTGCATAGGTCAAAGAAACGAAAAATGCAATAAAAAAATATTTGTGTAAGAGCTCTTGCACGTTTATTCTGTGGGGCCATCGAATTATGTCCATTAAGTAAATTGAATGACCATACGTGACTGCAGTGTGCATTTCAAAAGGCTCGTGTATGTCGGACTGTCGGCCATCATTAGGAAGCTATTCACAGCTCATGGGTACAATAACATGCTTTTCCTTTTATCAGTGTTATCAAAGTACGGTCCAGTATTACATAATGCTAGTTCGGACTCTTTGATAATACTAGTTAGTATGTTGTGTTGAGACGACTGGCCATCCGTGACCTGGGGGCCTAGACAAGTTGCATTTTGAAATTCGAATTGACACACAAAATGTATGGAAATGACACAAGCTTTCGACAAATCGGGCTGTCACTAATGTCATTTACATACATTTTGTTTGTCGATTCGAATTTCAAAATGCAACTTGTCTAGCCCCCCTGTAATTTCTACTAGCTTTCCCCTGGGTATTTCTTATAAATTATTAAAACGAATTTATCCCACGGGAACCATGTTGCCGGGATAAGAAGTAATTTCTAGACCAGTATATTCTATCTCTGTGCCAAATTTCATCCGGATCCGTTTAGTCGTTCTGACGTGATTGAGTAACAAACATCCAAATCCATCCAAATCCAATCATCCTTATCTCGTATACTATCTTCTATAATAAATAGGAAATATTTGATTGTTTGTTTGTTTGTATTGAATAAGCTCCGAAACTACTGGACCGATTTGAAAAATTCTTTCACTATTAGATAGCCCATTTATCGGCGAAGGCTTTAGGCTATATCATCACGCTACAAGTAATAGGAGTGGAGTAGAAATGAAAAATGTTGCAAAAACTGGGAAGAAAAACATAATACCACGCGGGCGTACAGTATTACATGTACTTGTGATCAGTGGTCCTAAGCGCGACTGCTACGGTCGAGATCCTGAGTTCAATTCCCAGATCGAGCAATGTGTTATTAAAACTTTCTATAAAATTCTCAGTAGCAGCTCGGACTTTGGATTTTTCCCGGTCATGGCAATAGACTCGCCCCTTATTACATGGGACCTAAACATACAAACGAACTGTTGGTGTACATTAGAACACCTCTGCCTAACCCTTGTGGGAATACAGTCGTGATGGTAATACGAAAAGGATTCATTTTATCAAGTTACTCCCATTCCACACGACTCGAGCTACGAGGAAAAACATTCGAAATTGCGTCACATTTGTCTACAAAACCAAAACAACGCGTAACTGAACATTGACAATACACTGATATGTATACACAGGGTTATTCGAAATGGGTTTACCCGTCCAGAAAGGTGGTACAGTCCCCGTGATAACAAACAACTTTTGTTTTACAACTTTTTAACCCCCGACGCAAAAACGACGGGTGTTATAAGTTCGATCTGTCTGTGTGTGTGTGTGTGTGTGTCTGTAGCATCATAACTCCCGAACGGATGAACCGATTTTGATTTTGATTTTTTTATTTGAAAGATGAATTAGTCGGGAGTGTTCTTAGCTATGTTTGATGAAAATCGGTCCAAATTGGCCACCGCCACAAAATAGCGAATTATATATTTTGTCACAACTCCCTCAATATGGGTATCAAATGAAAGCGGTTAACTAGGCGAATACGATAAATTTCAAATCCAAGATGGCCGCCACCACAAAATTGCAAATGCCATTTTGTGTCGGGGGTTTTCTAAATTTTTAATTTAGGTTAGGTTATTGAATACCTCATCAAAACCATCGTATTTTGCACGGAGGTGACGTACATCGTTATCTATACCTACTAATATAAACAGGAAAGATTTGATTGTTTGTTTGCACTGAATGAGGCTACAAAATTGGACCGATTTGAAAAATTCTTTCACCATTAAAAGCTATCTGTGTTTAACGAGTAACATCTGACTATACAAGGTGGAAGGGACATCGACGCACAACCAAATACCATGAGTTTAGTACATGATTCTGGACCCCCCTGCGTTGAAATTTTCCGTAAATTTTTTCGTCAATTTTTCTGCAGCTTTTTTTACTTGAAGCTGTAAAAAAACATTATTTCTATCTACCCAAATTAGATTTATTATTAAAAAAACATTATTTTATTTATTTCGGATCGCGCGCGCGATAACATTCACCGCAGAGCGTTATGATCGCGTTTTTAGCAATAGACCGCGCGCTCAAAAATGACAATATCTGTAATAACCGATCATTTTCTACATGAATGACCTAGGTCATTTTATTTTTGACCTTGAGTGAAACCTTGTCACGACGTTTGTGCGTCGATGTCCCTTCCACCTTGTATAAATACCCAGACCATGGGGGCGAAGCCGCTGGTAGAAAGCTAGTAAGCTTATATTTGTGAAATTTGTGTATATCTCGGACATAAACTTCAGGTGTAATAAAATATTATTCTATCTTTCTTCGCTCTTTATTATATTCCAATCACTTTTATACGGTCGGTGTAATACGATCCATTCAAAATTATTCCAACCATTCCATAATCCAATTTTTTATATAAACATTAGGGTACTCATGCGATTGATCCGCCAATAACCGATGTAAGATTGGATACGAAATTAAAGCGTTGTGTACATAGCTTTATTGTTTCATTCGTTTAATTTGTTTTCAATTTCGTTACACTGTTGCTGAAAAGCTTTTTAATCCACCTTTTAATATTTTATATTCGTATTTTTACCCGACGACACGGCAAAAAGACGAAGGAAGGGTTTTATATTAGGCAGTCTATGTATCTTCCTATTTACGTATGTTCCACTACAGCGTCTAAAGTACTCATCTGATTTTAATGAATCAGGTGTCAAACGATTCTTTATTATGGTCCCGGTAACAATGGCTACATTTTACATAAACAAAATCAATACGACGAATGTTACATGCAAAAAAAAGAACGTTTTTTTTTATTTATTTTTTGCTATGCTATCGAGTGGCATATCAAACGAAAGAGGAAAAAATTCTGAGTTTAGAAATTTTCATTTGAATTAGATTTTCAGTTGATATCTTTCGTAGTCGGTGGGTTGTAGTTTTTAAAACTAAAATTTTATGTTTGTAGCAGTTTACTATACACACAACTTTATTTGAGGTACTGTTCTTAAATACAGCTGCGTGTATAATGTGATTCTAAAAAACAAAATGGCGGATCAAATACCATACTGGTAAGATAAATGAGAAAGTAACTGTCTATTTATCTGGTTGTAGCTATTACGATACACCTAAACCGCTGATCAGATTTAGATAAAAGGAGGTCATCGAAATCGGCCCAAATAAGGTACCGAAGGTACACTTACAAAAAATCTCTGTATTACGCTGGTTAAAACTGTAGTCGTATTTTTTTTTAATGTTGACTGGGGGATGAGAAAAAAAACTTTTAATCTGAGAACAATTACGCCATTTTGGCACACTATTACTTTTTTCGTAATGATTTCATAGTAAAAACTGTCAGTGTCAGTTTCGGAATGTCAAACAGACGCCATTCCGCCAGATTAATACCAGTTTCATAGTGATTTCATGGTAAAAACTATCAACTTGACAGCTGTAACTCTGGTACAAATTTGGGGTGAGTTGTATTATGGGCTTTTGATGACCTTCTTTGGCAAAAAGATAGAAGAAGGTTAAAGGGTAAATTTTCTCTCAAAACCTCCTTTGGGATGCCAGTCAAATCGTAGGCAACAGATAGTAATAATCTACATAAAAGGTTTTGTTAAAATTAGTCCTCTTTATGATTAAATAACGACAGATTTTAAAGTACCCACAATTTTGTTATAACTTTGTTTTCAACAAAAGTGTCTGAATTGTCAGTCACTGTGACATAGGTTGACAATGTATGCTGTATAATATTTTACAGACAAATGACAGCATCATAGCGAGGACCGGTTTACTTATTTATTTGAACACTCTGTATTATAATATATTTTATCCTCGGTATATAGTAAGCCCAATCATCACAGTTATTTTGAACCTTAATCACTTAGTCAATAATATCATTAAAATACGGTCAAATAGTAACAATGCTATAATAGGTCAGTGATATTAGAAAATATTATAAACCGTATTAATTTAAAAAACACAATTGAAACACTAAACGCAACTGTAACTTATTACAATAAGTTAAAGTAATAATAAGCAAAGCCCTAAGCAAATCCTGCAGTTTTTGTCAGCTACAGGATTTAGCGGTGAACTCTAAATATCATCGAGCAGCGATCACAATAGACCTATCAGGGTCGATGTGATACGATAGCCGCGACCAAAATAATAATAAAAAAAAGTAATAATAAAAGTGGCACCGTCGGAACAGCAGTGTTTAGCCGATACAAATCATGTATAGGTTCTGTCATCATTTATAGCACTTTATTATATGCAACAGACAAGAAACTTGCATCGTGTCAATGGGCCTTAACAGGTGCCATTTTCAATCAATCATAATAAGATTTAAATAAAAAAAGCAAAGTAACTGCTACGGGATTTAAATATGAATTGATCCCAACGGAATTGCTCAATGCGGTCGATGTACAAAATACAATCTATCTCGCACAACTCAAATCAATCTAACCGTCTGTCGAGATAAAGATACAATTCAACCTCATCTAAAATAGAAGCCTGAGTACTAAAACATTCTGTTCCGTGCCTCATTACGTTGCGATCCAATCCCATTCCGCTTCAATGCCAAGTTCGCCAGTTGTCGGGCTCTCTCATTGATTTGTTTGTACCCTTGACCATAAGGACATGTCACTGGAAAGTGGAACCACGGCGATAAAGGGATAGTATTACATTCAATCACCCATTTCAAAATAGAGCAGGTAAGTCTTCGGAGGCGTTTAGTATGAGTAGTTGATGAAGTCTGTTGTCCCACAGGACACAAATATTTATGTGATGAACTTTGTTTGTTCGTCTAGGTGTTTCTCGTATATTATATGAGTACAAAAAAGTATTACAACCATTGTCTAGAACGTATACGAAAAGCTATGCTTAGTTTGGTACTGTTAAATGTCCCAAAAAGATTTATATGATTTTGTTTTGTAGTTGTGTTATTGTGCTTAGTTTCCCTGTGCTCCCTCTTAAGCTGAGTGTAGGCGTCTTCCATTGCACGACTTTAGACCTCTCGCCTAAATTTTGCCGCCTAACTCAGGGTGTTGATTCGTGGTTGGCCTGCCCACACTCCTATATCTATATACCTAGTTATATATCGCTTCATAATATACAATAAGTAATAAGCATGACAAAGATTAAATCATATTTAACTGAATTATATTTTAATAAACTTCGTAAATATTGAGATCCCAGTAAAATATTTTGTAATAACCCCGTAACCCCTGCGGGCGAATATTGTTTCAAACAAAAAGGATTATTATAATAAAATATCTTCCACAAAATGCTCAATTTGAATTAATTTGCCATTTATCCTGTCAAAAATCCCGCAATGTAACAAAAGGAAAGCTCTAACAATTAAAATGGTGTTGAAAACAAAAGATAAAGACAAAAGGTCAGGAACAAACGAATTGGGAAGGTCAAAAGCTTACCCACTGGACGAGAGATTAAAGCTATCCTATCTTAAACCTCAAGGTATTTCTAATTGTCCCGCCCATTACTAACAAATCGGCTACACGAGCCTTTTAACTGCTCTAATCACTCAGCGAGATGAGCCTGCCCTTAACCTTAGCTGTTCCTTAGAGGTACAATCGTTAGAAGAATTTAATTAGTATAATGAGAGTCAATACGACATCTAATGCTTTGAATTTAATCAGGGTTGGCACGCGTCCCTGAATTATGCTAAATTACTTTAAAGTTGTTAGTGTTTAGAGAATGAACGCTTCATTCTCGACGTTGTTTTAATGTACAAAAGATATATATTCCCTTAAAGCTTTTATCTTTACTTTATTTGAAAATGATTTTGAAACAGTTGACTAGCCCGCGAAAGAACATGTTCTACGCGTGGCCTATTTGGATATAAGTACCGGTCACGTATCCCAAAACTGCGGTTGCTACAAGCGGTACACCAAAGCGTAGCTTCATGGCTGATGGCTGACGTAAGTCTATGTTCGAGCGCAGCATAGGACGTCGTGAAAACGATTTTTTTAATCGTTGAACTACTCTATTATGGACGTTATTACAAAGAAAAATTCCACATACAATTACAAAGAATAATTCCAAGACTTGGGACGACTATCTTGAGCATGGTAAAACTCTGTCATAAATGGATACATGGGACAGACAGCGCAGAAATGGGACTGGGAATATCTGGATACCCAAAACATTCTTAAATAACATCAAAGCACTTTTAAAGTCCGTATTTATACTACGGATATTCTTAAAAAAATATTTTAACCAACATAGTTCAGTATAAAAAGATCTTTTCATACATCATTTTCTAAAGAATCTGGAGTAACCTTAACAAATTCAGAGGACTCAGCTTTTGCATTTTAATAATATTAAGTAAAAGCATATTGCGAGCGAGCTAGAAAGATTGAGCGAGCCCATACATCAGAAACTTTATTGAAAATAGTATGAAGTTTGAAGTATGTTGCGTCTTTTTGGAAAATAATTTTAATTTATTAAAAACGCGTGTGTCTGTAACGCTAGAGACTTTGGATTCTATTCCCAAGTGGGGGAAATTTATATTGAATTTTTTTATGAAATTCGTATTAGCAAATTCAGAGATTGGATTCATCTCTTGAAGTGCCTGGTTTTGACAAAAAAGCGAGCTAATTAAATCTCTTAAACTGTTGGTGTAAATTAGTACACCAACCTTCGGGGAATACTGTCGTGATGTTACTCAAAAACGTTCATTTAATTCTTAGTCAATTTCTTTAAAAACAAAGTATCATATTAAATAATTTCTCAAATTAGGACTCAACTTATTTGCCTAAACGTATTAATTACGCTACTTAAACATTTTGAACAATTAAATTGGTCTCAAATGGGCCGCGTTCATTAAAAGCTAGTTTTAAAGTAAATATTTAGATTGACAAGTTGAGATCTGAACTATAAAATGGATTTTAAAACCCATTAGCCCTTTGGATAACCCTTTGAAAGGCTAGGTAAAGATCGAAGGGTCAGGCTTACGAGGTCAGGTCGTGTAGTTTCTATTAGGTAAGTTAGTGAGCCTGTGGCTGACTGTAATCTGATCGCAATTTGATGCGATTTGCGATAGCAGAAAATACGAGTGCGATTAAATTTTTCAATCGCGTGCGCTGTCATTATTCGCAGCTGATGTAGGCATTACTAAGGTCTGCAATTCAAAACGAATATACACACATACCATCACGCTTGTATTTCCCAACGGGTTAAGCAGAGGTTAATGTACAGTCACGACCAAAAATATGTATACACTAGGCAAAATTCAAATATCAATGTACTCCTAAAGTACAGATAAAAATTTTATGGAATCAACAACATAGTATTTACGAACCAATACTATAGTGACATAGGTGTTATCTCAAAGTTGCAATCGTTAATTTACGAATAAAAAACTTTAACACTTTTGTAAGTGTTTATATATCTTTGATCGTGACTGTACACCCACATTTCGCCGGTATGCTTAGGTCCCATGTAATGGGGGGCGAGTCTATTGCCATCAACCGGGCACAAATCCAGACTCCGAGCTGCTACTGGGAACACAGAAAAATCTAACAACACTGCTCGACCCGGGAATCAAATCCAGCATCTCTAGCGTAGCAGTCGTGCTTGCGACCATTAGGCCAACGAGGAAGTCACGAATCTACACGACACGACTGTAGCATGGCATTACGACTTTAATTCATTAAATATCGGAGACCTTCCTGTGTCTTGCAAAATGATTTTTCTATGGTTACTGCAAATTTTTCTTGGCAGGTTAAGTAATAGTTATATGTCAGATTAATTATATACTTATTGTTTTTATTACTTTACGAAATGAAGACAAGCTCAGGTTTTCTTTAATCTAATTTACTTTTAATAGATGTTAATAAAAGTAACTCAAACATTTTGTATTTTTTAAGCATTTTCCATGCTTTCAAAGCTTTTTCCTTCATTAAAATAAAGTTACTCAACTTAATTTTGAAATTAATTTGATAGGTTACGTTTTAAAAATGGCCGCGAGCAATATCCATTATTTAATGAAGACGGATCTTTTGGTTTAAATGAGGTATATTTTAAATAAATGAAGCTCCAAAATGTGTATTCAAGTTCAATGATCTAACCCCCGAGCTTATAAATTACAATGAGAGCACGCTTTATTAAAATAAACCTTTTCATGAAAATACTTTTGCGAGGCAAAGCGTTTTCTCAAAAATATTCAAACGTTGAAATTCACGAGAAGAACAAACTTTAATCCAATTCGCTAACGTAATAAAAAAAAATGCGATGTCCATGAAATTATCACACGACTAAGGGCATGTTTCACCACCTCTAGATAGCTGCTAACCGTCAGATAAATTCGAAAATGGAACATAATTAGTATGAAATTATCTGCCAGTTAGTTTAACGGGAACTTATCAGTAAGCTGTGTGACAGGCTCTAAGGGTAAAACAAATAGTAGATAAGTTTAGCGAGTTTGCCCTCGGCAACATTGTGTTAGCGCTTCTAGTTAAAGTAACTTACTTAACCTAGTCTGGACGTAACGCGTTTACGTTGAGTTTACGCGCAGTTTTCTCAGACTACGACTAAGAATGGGTAATGAAACCTATCCAGACTTAAAAACATTAGGAGAGGTAGGGCACAGCCATTTATGGCTCAAATCTTGGAAGTACCTCCACCTTACAGAAAACTGCAGCCAAATAACACACACACCACACTGTAGTGTGTGTTGTGTTCTTGCAGTGAGTAAGGTCGCCAGAGCTCCTTCTAAGGGTGCGCTGCGCTGGCTGTAAGAGGAATATTCCCTCAAACTGTCGACACAGTGAATCCTCCATAAACCTCTATGAGGTTTTTAGGGTCGGCTACGCGCGAATAATACCCTTGGTGTTGCAAACGTCGATAGGCTATGGTAACAGCTTACCATCAGGCGGGCCGTTTGCTTGTTTGCCACCTTAGTGGTATAAAAAAAAATAACAATCTTGTATCAATATCTGGTTTATGGTATTTTCGTAATTTCCATATTGTCACTGAAGCAGAGCTCAGTCGCCCAGGTACTGTATATTGAAGTATCTTACCAATCTTTTTCGGTAGTTATGCGCGTACAAACATTTCGGAGATTTCTTTTTATATAAATACCTAGATGTAAAGATTGGATGGATGGATAATGGATGTTTGTTACTCTTTCACGCATAAACTACTGAATGGATCTGGATAAAATTTGGCACAGAGATAGATTATAGTCTAGGATAGCACACCAGCTATATATACATAGTATGGTTCCCGTAGGATTGATTTGTTTTAATATTTCATAACAAATACTCAGATCATGCGGGCGAAGCTGCTGGCGGAAAGCTAGTTCTTTACAAGTACCTTAAATGTACTCGAGTTGTAGTATCCATGTATAATATGGATAAGTCGCACCCTTCTCGTTTCGAAAAAAGCCTTCACAAACCTTCGCCGGAGTGCCTACGTGAGCGGCAAACAATGTGGAGCTTGTTTGTACTGTCCAAGAAGGTTTTAATATAATGCTGTGGGAGTATAGTACACAATCTACTTTGTCTTTGAGCTGGACTTTTTAAGCTTAGTCTGGGTATTTCTGATAACTTTCATCCCATCCCATTTCATCCCCTATATCAAGCCCTTACAGCCCTTACAGTTTTTCGAATTAAAAAGTAGCCTATGTCCTTTCTCAGGCTTTAGACTGTCTGTGTACGAAATTTAATTTAAATCGGTTCAGTAGTTTTGGCTCGAAAGCGCGACAGACACACAGAGTTATTTACTTACTAGATTAAAACAAATCTATCCCACGGGAACCATACATTTCACCGGGATAAAAAGCAGCCTATTCCAGACTTTAATCTATATGACAATCGTAAGTGGTAGTCAGAAACCTAAAAAGCCTGACAACCAGTCTTTCCTTCGATTATCGGTATTGCCCAGAAATTGAGTTGCGGAGGTCTGATGGCAGTAGCTTCGTGTAAAATACTGATATTCAGCCGACTGATATTATTTTTATAATTACTACCTAACTTTTACCCGACACTTTAACTTTTTGTGACCAAAAGTAACTTTACTCAGGATGCAATCTATTGCCAAAATCGTGAAGCAGTTTTGGTGTGAGAAAGTAACAGACACACAAACAGTTTATAACATTAGTATTTATTAAATAAAATTACTTCAGGTCGGTTTCTACTCAAGTGCTTCAGAAAACTACCACTTTTTTCATACAACACAAAATTAATTTATATAGCTTCACGCCAGCGACTTCGCTCGCGGGGTTATGAATTTTTCCCCCGTTTTTGCAACATTTTTCATTGCCACTCCGCTCCTATTAGTCGTAGCATAATGGTATATAGCCTATAACCTTCCCCGATAAATGGGCTATCTAAAACTGAAAGAATTTTTAAAATCGGTCCAGTAATTTCGGAGCCTATTCAATACAAAAAAACAAATAGTCAAATCTTTCCTCTTTATAATATTAGTATAGATTACACTTCACGTAGCCAAAATAAATGAGTCCTATACATTTGTACGCAATTAACAATATCACTAATAAACCTTCTAAAGACAAAGCCTACGCCCGCTACGAGCTAAGTGCTACGCGCTACGAGCTACGTGCTCGTAGTACGTGCGTAGCATATATTTTACTATGAGAAGAACAAATATGTACCTAATTAGCTAATTGCTCGTTTCTATCGCATTTTTCTTTGTTAAAGGTAACATACTATTACGCCTGTATCCCCAAAGGGTAGGGCAGAGGTGTACTAATGTACACCACATTTCGCCGGTATGTTTAGGTCCTATATAATAGGGAGAATTAGTACACCTCGGGCTATCCCTTCAAGAAGTATAATAATAATAATATTTTGGGACATTTTTTTCTAGTCCCAAACTAAGCAGAGCTTGTACTATGGGTACTAGACAATGGATATAATACTTACATACATTTTTAAATATATACTTATAATATATAAGAAACACCCAGACAAACACAACACCTAAGTTCATCACATAAATGTTTGTGTCTTGTGGGAATCGAACCCACGACCTCGTGATTAGCAGTCCGGTACCTGAACCACTAGACCACAGACACCGTCAAATATATATAGGCGTGGTTGTCTGTTATAAAACCCAAGTTACCATTCTCTAACTTCAATACAAAGAAATAACGAGTTACCGTCTCTTCTCACACGGTTAGGGTTCGCTGACTCCATACAAAAGTAAAATGATACCCTTTAAATATTCCCCGCGAGAATATTTTAAATATGACTCCAGCATCCCATCTCCAAAGCAATGCAAGAAAAATATTTTTCGGCATTCCCCGTAGAATTACAAATATAAGATACGCAAAGGCATCATATTATAATACCAGCTGTTCCCCACGGTAGTCGCGTTCATAATTTTTTTCCCATTCTCGTGGGTATTTCCAAAAATCCTTTCTTAGTGGATGCCTACGTCATAATCTATCTATCTATCTGTGTGCCAAATTTCAGCTCAATCCGTTCAATGGTTAGAGCTTTGGGCTTTACGTTGTCGCGAAAGCAGTGCAGCAGCCAAGTTAAAGTTCTCGAGTTCGAATCCAAAGGCACGCACGTCTGACTTTTCGAAATCATGTGCGTAATTATCACTCGTTTTAACGGTGAAGGAAAACATCGTGAGGAAACCTGCATGCCTGAGAGATTTTCTCGACGGCATTTAAAGTCTGCCAACCCGCATTAGGCTAGCGTGGTGGACTATAGCCTAATCCCTCTCATACTGAGAAGAGAAGAGAGAAGAGACCCGGACAGTATATGGGTAGCAGTTGATGATGTTACAGGTCGTTCGACAGTTAAACATCTCGCGAGATACTTTACTTTATAATCTAACGGTATTTATAATTTTAAGGTGACATATATACTGATTTGTTTACATTCCTTCGACTATTAAAATGTGGGTGGAGTATCATGCGAGGTGTTTGACCCCATCATAACCCTCCCATCCACACATTGAATCCCTTTCATCTTCAATTTATTCACGGTTTAAGCAAATAAAACGAGTATTTTGAGAAGCTAAAATTATTTCTAAATATAGAAGTGAGAGTTGATTAATTATTCAAATATCTTGTAATTGGGTAACAACTGCTTCATAAGCTTAGTGGTCCTTTACGTGACTGCTATGCTTGAGGTCCTGGATACGATTCCAGGTCGAGCAATGTGAATAATGTTATTTGGTTTGTCTGTGAAATTCTCAGCAGCAACTCCAAGTCTGGAGTCCTGTAACATAGCACCTAAACATACCGGCGAAGTGTGGGTGAGGTTTTGGGCTAGGCAATATAAAGACACTCCACATCAAACGTAGAGCCGCAGCCCAAAAGGTTTAAAAAGTTATTCCCCTTTCAATCCGGAACCTACGTCAATGCCTACCAGCACAATATTCGACATCTTACCTATATCTTTAAAACAAAGTCGGGTTTGTTGCTACACTGATAACTCGAGAACTACTAATCCGATTTTCATGTTTTTAAATGTTTTGCCTCAAATAGCATAATGAATATAAAAACAATGGAAAGTTTACAAAAAAATTAAAGGGGTGTAACGGGGTTTAAACTTGGTGCAAGAAAAAGATAGTTGGTAAATAAAAATGAGCACAAAAGAAGTATGCAAGAATCGTACCAAGTAGCGGTCTCTAAGCTCTGCTTAGCACTCTGTGGGAAATAATAGAAAATAGTGTATGCAAACAAAAACCCTATGTAAACTTCTATCATTAACTTTCAGCATCCATTTAATGATGAGCGCAATGTCATAAGGGCCACTTATGCCAAAGACTAGACGCCGTGCAGAGTGGCCATGCAAAGATTAGGTAGGCTATTTATAGTCGGTGTCGCCCTTAGCAAGAAACGTTCCAAAAATATAATTCTGCAAGTCACTACACTTGATATGTGTAGAATAAGGTGACGCAGTATATTCCAGCGATAAGCTTATTATTTATAGTGGTTTATTATATTGAATGGGCTTCAATGAAGAGATTTCTATCAGATTTTGAGCATGACGTAATGAAAATGACGTTACTGTTATAATATCTTATATCGTTATTATTAATTATCCTATAAATGGCTTTTTTATAAATAGAATTTGACATTGACTTATAACAATGTTAAGGCTACATTTGAGAGTTATAAAAAGCTTATTTTATAGCATTTTTAGAAGAGAACAAATACTTTTTAATACTTTTTCATATTTTTCTTTTTACCTGACAATGGCAAAAAGCAAGAAGGAATGGTAATGAAGTAGGTAGTCTACGTATCTTGCTATTTTTTACCCGACTGCCGAAGGGGGAGGGTTATGTGTTTGACGTGTATGTATTTTAAATAGAAAAGCCAATCTCAACTTAATTTTTAATGTTAAATAATAATACGTTTTAGTTCTGTTATTTACTGTAAAATTAAAGGTAGAATAATTAAATAAAATATTCAAGGCCTATTTCACAACCTCTGGATAGCCGCTAACCTCTAGATAAATTTGATCTTGCATGAAATTATCTACCAAGTATTTAAGGGGAACTTATCAGGAGATTGTGAAACAGACCCTTAGTGTAAACTTGTAAGCTTCAACAAACAACGAATGCAGAGCCTGTGGTGAATTCAAGGAAACTGTGCAGCACATCCTGTGCGATTGTGACGTCCTGGCGACGAAACGGATGAGTCTTCTCGACAACGGGTAACCGAAACCGGAAGATTTTAGGTTCCTTCCTCTGAGTGGGTTAGCCGCTTTTATGAACCACGTCTTCAAAGAGTAAGGAATATACGGAATTAGGGACAACACAAAAGATCCCATTGGGTCGAAGTGTTGCTGGTTGTACCAGCCCCCATAGCAAGATAAGATAAGAAACTTGTAAGCTTGCAAAGTTAAACAATGAATTGCATAACTTTTTAAATGATCCAGATTCACTATTATTATAGTTTGAATTCAATACTTTGATTGAAAATGTTACCTGGTCTCCCATCCCGGTGATGATAGGCGTGTTCCAGTAGGCTGCAAGCCTGGCCACCGGCTCCAGAGCAAAAGCGCAGGCTGGCCCGATGAACGCAATCACGTCATCTTTGAAGTGCATGTCCGCTGCCAACCCTGGAGCTATGGCCCCGGAGCATGACGGGTAGCTGCAGGGAAAACAAGAAAACATTTGCGTGAACAAGTGATGCTTCTGTGTTCATATATAATATGTCTTGCATATAAAGAGGCTTCCACACCGGGAGCATTCGCCAGTAATGTAATGTTATAGATTAGGCCAGTGTGACGGAAATTACTTAACCCTTCTCATTCTGACAGTAGCCCAACAGGTAGGACAGGTTATGGAAATATGGATTGATGATGCATTTAACATGTTAATAGTATTTTTTTATTGTAAAGAGAATCTTCTAGCTTTACAATAAGTGTACAAAAACTTTTCTGAAAACCGCATAAAAATCGGTTCAGGCAAACGCGAGATAATCGCGGACAAACATACATATATACAATTCAAACTGAGAACCTCCTTTTTTTGAAGTCGGTTAAAAATACGATCTCAGGCAGGGTTCAAACCTGCTTCCCATCTAAGTTATCGAAAATAACTTGATATCTTGCACAGTAATTTCTAGCCTTGTAGATAAATACATGAAATTAAATTTCATAATTAGACGGTTAAAGACCTTCAGAGTTTAACTGTTATTTTAAGATAAAGATCTTACTTTATTTGAACGTTATTTTACATAATACACGTGTACTTGAAGTCGTACGTTCTAAGTTTTCATAAAATTAAAATATTTCAACCATCAAGCAGACTTCGTACCGAAACTTTTATTACTTAGTAAGGCAGACAGACACGAGTGGCTTGGAAGGAGGGAAGGGAGGTCTTTGCCCAGCAGTGGGACAAAGTGGGCTAGTAAAAAAAATCGCAAGGGCGACAGTTAGCAAGAGGCCTTTGGTTTAATTTACAAGTTCAGCAAATAGTTATTGGGTTTTTCTATGAAATTATCAATAGCACGGAGTTTGGATTTGACCCCGGTTGTTTTGACTTTTGACTATTTCTTTGAGACTCATACCTACACATTAGGCCATCATCATCAACCCAAATACTGTCCCAATGCTGCGCACGGGTCTCCTCTCAGTGTGAAAGGAATTAGGCTATAGTCCGCCACGCTAGCCTAATACGGGTTGGCAGACTTCACATGCCGTCGAGAAAATCTCTCAGGTTTCCTCATGATGTTTACCGTTAGCGAGTGATAATTACATGATTTCGGAAAGTCAAGAGGTGCGTGCCTAGGATTCGAACTCAAAACCTTTGACTTGGTAGTTCAGTGGTCATACCCTTAGGCTATCACTGCTTCGCTGGCTTCGCACATTATGTAGTTAAATGTATTTATTTTGAAACCATTTGGCCAATTGGCAAACGAAATAAACTTTTAACTACGTTTCTTAACATGATCTATCATCATGATCACATGATGGTCTTCTTAAATTTAATTGTTGCCTGACCAACGGTTATAAAGGATCATAGACCCCCAAGAAAACTACTTCGAGTCGATTTTCTTAATCTAAAAAGCATTACCCTCCTTTTAGGAGTCAGGTAAAAAGTTATTCATTATAAAGTCGTTCTTCAACGCGACTTTTCTTTTTAAAAAAGCCAACGAAAAGGTTCTCATTGGCACTAGTATACTTTATATTACTCAAACCTTTTTATATTTACTTACACTGAAAAGCAAATACATTCAATAAAAATATACATATAAATAAGGCTCCCTCTTCTCATCTCTTTATCAAAGGGGAACCCTCCAATACCAATACGTAGTCGATACGATTACATAGTCAAAGGGTTAAGGCCTGTTCAGATATACGCGATATTCTCTGCCGCAGCCGAAACAGAGTAGGTATGCGGTATTGCTACAGTTCGAAAATAAGTGGACGATGGGCAGCATCGAATTCTTCGAGAAGACGGCGTCTAAGCAAGCGTAGTGTAGGACGCCCACGGGTCACGTCGAGTGACGAGTTGCGGAATGCAGAGATTCACTAAAAAAGGCCTACGTCCACCAGTGAATAAAAATGGGCTGATGATGGGTAGCAAAATTTGATTTCCCCCGCCGACGGATGGAATTTTGCGGGGCTAGAACAGCGCAGTATTTATTCTAGGGCGTCAAATGTCAAAACTGAAACAAAACAATGACGCGTAATAATCTAATTGATTTTACTGTTTGTAGTCAAACATTGGAGTCTTCGCGAAATAAGAAGTCAAATTGCTATATTCGAACTGATTATTAGATCTGAAACACTTGTAGAAAAAAGTGCGATTCTTTAGCTGAAACTTTGTAGTTTGATTTTTGTAGAGTTGGTTTCGCTTTAGCCGCGGAAGTTTATTCAAATATCACTCAAAATACCGTTCACTATTTTCCGCTACCTACATCAGTAGCGTGGCGAATATCGAATATCTGAACAGGCCTTTATTGAAACATGACATCTGCAGGTAACAGACACTATAAAGAATACGAGAACAGAATGCCAAAGCGATGACTCTTGCAAGACGCGAGTTTACGACCGTATAAAGTTTAAAGAGAAAATGCCAGAAAGTGTAAGACGTGTCCCGACCAGTTTTATTTACATTTCATAGTTTGAAGTGCAGTATTAAGAAAAGTGTGGATGTAATATTAGGTACGTTTATTGTACGACTAGCTTTTTGTACTTAACTTTTTATTTTGTAGTTGAGATTTTGTGTAGAGACAAATGCAATACGCGACCAAAACAGGTGCATGACAGAAACGTAATTGGAACTATTTGAAGAGAATGTCTCGCAGCCTCTCTCGAAGCCTGTTTCACAGCTCTCTGGTAGGTTCCCGATAAATTACTTGGCAGATAATTTCATACAGATTTGGTTCTATTTTTTAATTTATTCGGCAGATAGCAGCAGAATCTGACCCCAGAAAAGAGAAGGTCAGATACGTAATACCTTCAACCTGCGTGTGTGTATGACACTATTGAAGTAATCTTACCTTTTCGTAAAGCCAGTCAGTTGTTTTTTTAAGTCGTTCTACTCGAAACTATTACAAAAACATTTAAACGAACAAATTACAGATTCCTATGATGACACGTACCTGCCTTGTACTTTCTGCAGTTCAATGCCATGATGCGCCAAAAACTTCTCGTTGACCTTATCCAAGGCCAAGTCCACGGCCGGGCCGCAGCGTTCCAGGTCAAACGGTGAGTCCAGACGGGACGCCATCAGGACTCCCACTTTATGTACAACTCGGGAGGATATGGACCCAGAAAGAACCGGCACGAAGAAAAATATACACGATAGTTGTAGGATATGCATTCTTGTAGTGTCTTAGTTTATGCACTATTTAAATTTCGAACATATTTTTTTTAAGTTTTTACAATGTCAGATTCTGTCGATGCCCTGTGATTCCTGAGATAACTAGAATTTGCTATCTGGATATTATTATGAATTAAGAATGGTATTTATAAAAAATACCTTTAGTAATTTTACCGCCAAAACGATGGACAGTTTTTTGTCAGTGAAAAATATTCTTCCATAAAAAAACTTAATAAATGTTTTCTTGACTACATTAACGTATTCTTCACTACATAGTATAAAACAAAGTCGCTATCCGCCGTCTGTCTGTCCCTATGTATGCTTAGATCTTTAAAACTACGCAACGGATTTTGATGTGGTTTTTTTTAATAGATAGAGTGATTCTTAAGGAAGGTTTATATGTATAATAACATACCATGCGGGCGAAGCCGCTGGCGGGAAGCTTGTCTTTAATAAAATCAAATAATATTCGGAATTAATAAAAAATATCCAAAATGTCTAACAAAAGCGTTAAAGAATCACACGTCAAAACACAAATTAAACCTCCTTAGACCTTAAACATTTACTGTGAACTTATTTTTCTTCAAAACTACCGTACGAATTGCGATCGGCAATGGTTTCGCGGCATCTGCCAAACGAGAGTGCGTGCTCTCCGCGGACTGCCTGGCGAGCGACTGGCTGGAATACTGGTTAATAACACAAAATAAAGGGGAGGCTGGGTGATCAACAGGTCCATTATCCCACCCCACACAACCCCTTCTCGAGACATGTACTTAATTGAGATCAGATGAATCCTGAAAACTTTAAGTAGGTACTTGGTACCTATAGAATAAGTTTTTGGTTGGTGTAATTCGACGTGTAGCTAAATGAATAGTGTGTAAAAACGTGTAGCTATTTAGGGATACTGGGCCTGGAGACAAGTTGCAATTTGACATTTAAATCGACAAAAAAATAGAAACAAAATGTTTGGAAATGACACAAGCTTTCGACAAATCCGGCCGTCACTAATGTCATTTCCATACATTTTGTTTCTATTTATTCCCCTGGCACGAAGTTATTTTTGTTTTGACATTTTGAAAATGGAATATTTGGTGAAATTATTGAAGCTCATTGTCATTGACAACTTGATTCGTCTGATAAGATGGTTTCCACACGTGGGTTACCTACGCGAACGACCCAACGAACTAGAATTTAGCGTTAATTAATATATTTACCTAAGTTTTTCTTTTATTATTTTTATCTTTTATTAAAGTTTCTAGATACGAGAGTGAACTCGTATTTTTTTTTTAAATGGTAATACATTCGCCATAACCCCGCCAATTTATTTTATTTTTTCGCATGGTATGTCTATTGCGAATCTGAGATAGTTAATCACAATCATATTTACTACAGTTCTCGCCTTCTTTCTCCGATTTTTACGGCTGGGTTAAACTAATTAATTAGACCATTAATTGAATAAGGTGGTCAACTTAAAACTCTTAATCCTGCTACATCGATGCAAAAATTAAATAGCAGAGACATTTATGTACTAAATTATTTATCACACTGCGTCTGGGTTTTTATATAAAGATTAAATCAAATAAAAATATAGGTAAATTACAAGTGAATTTTTTTAGAGCGTCCGTTGCGTCAAATTTGTACTGACGCATAAAAAAGCGTCTATTGTGAAGATACTCTGCATAAATGTTTGTGTAATCGCCAACTTATGCAGGAGACGGTGTTATTAGCTACCGGACATTTTAATCCATCTTTTTGTTACAGTAAGTACTAAGTACCTAAGCGCTGATTCAAGGTCAGGTTTATGTTGTATTCCAGGAATAGCAACTTTTTGAATGGCAATGATCCGAATGGCAATTGACGTATTCAACGAATCAATATTTTGGTCTATTCTGATCAATTGCCATTGTTGTATTTTTATAATAAACTAGCTTTCCGCCAGTGGCTTCGCCCGCGTGGTCTTATGAATTTTTTCCCCGTTTTTGCAACATTTTTCATTGCTACTCCGCTCCTTTTAGTCGTAGCGTTATGGTATATAGCCTATAACCATCCTCGATAAATGGGTTATCTAACACTGAAAGAAATTTTCAAATCGATCCAGTAGTTTCGGAGCCTATTCAAAACAAACAACAAATAATCAAATCTTGCCTCTTTATAATATTAGTATAGATATAGATTTTATTCTACGAACGGCAATTTCGTCATAGTAGCTACTAGTGTATACGCGAATCCAACATACCCCATCACATCCAAAGTTCGGGCTACTGCTAAAAACATCGAACCTACTTAAACCCAATAGGAAATAGAAACCGATTCCTTTAAATAAGGTCCCGATCTGATAATTGCGTCAGTGCTAGGGGGTCGTTATCGGAAATTTAATAACATTCCCCATTCGACCCTTTTAAACTTTAGGGGTAGACAAATTGAATTAATTTACCTACCCCTAAAACCCTAAAAGTTACTGATATTCAATGTCAAACAAAATTATAATTTATAATTAAAAAAATAATAATTAAAAGTTGAAAAGCTTATGCGGACACAAGTTAAGCAATTAATAAAAATAGGCTCGGCAAACATAATAATATTACAACAAATATATAAAAAATAAGTAGGTTTAAAAGGTAGCTAGCTTATACATATACTTCGAGCTGCTGCTGGCCGAATTTCATATAAAAACTCAATAACACTACTCGACCTGGGAATCGAACCCAGGACCTCTTACTCAACAGTCGCGACAACGGCTACTAGACTAATTATTTTATATTATTTTTATATAATGTGTGTACCTATGTGTAGTATTTAATCACACACTCCAAAGAATACGTACTTAAGACGACGCATTGAAGATTTGGGGGTCATGGATCTTAATATTTCTCAGCCATTACAAAACATACAGATCTGATTTTTACATATGTCATTATTCAAAAGGATTAAGTCATTATTCATTCAAGAGGATGGCGCGGTGCGGGGGTCCGATTTCAGATTCATAGTTTGTCAATGCCTCGCCTTAATGAGTTTATTTGAAGAATTCTTGCCATATAATATCAGGGCCATAAGAAAGTAATTACATACGTTTGTGACACGTAAAAGGTACCAAAATCCCTTCACTTTACGAGCTGTTCGAGTGTTCATAATAAAGCTATTAAAATCTGGCATTGTACCTACTACACAGGGTTGATATAAATATTAGGTTTAAGAATATCTTAGAATTTACCAATTTTAGCCACTGATCGATTGATATATGTACCTTTTTTTTGTGAGGTGACGCGGCAGGGTATGTCAGCCTCTTACTGACTAACCGCACTTGCCATCACTGCCCATTGCATCCTGAACATTCACCACGACCATAACGGATTGGTATATGTACCTACCTACTATAATTTCAATGTTCTGATCTTGAGTATTATTTCGAACCCCCAATTTTGCCGTCTCACCAGACTATTAACAGGTACCTGTCAAGTATTGACTGGCCACCGCACCGTATCGTCACCCCTGATTCTTGCTTATTAGATCAGCCGGGCTAACATGCACGCCGCGAGAACATTTTGTCTACGCTTATGTCGTGCTTTTGTTTCGTTTTAGCACAAGAAAGAGCGAGACAAAAGAATAGACAAAATTTTGTCGTGGCGCGCATGTTAGCCTGGCTGGAATAGTATCAACAACCCTAGCGTGAAAGGTAGTGTAACAGGTAAACAGATAATTTTGCATTTGTAATATTAGTAAGTACCTAATGTTTCAGTACACCGAAGACAATAACCACCTTAGCATATATTAGCTAGCTTAACTAAGCCTAATAATGAAGTAGCTCTTCCAGGATTTAGGTTTTATCTACAGAGAAAGTAGGATTATATCAAGTTTAATTTGGAATTTCTCAGGGGGAGGGTAAACCTCAATGATTTGGGGGCTTAAGATAATTACAGTCAGGTACCTAATTTCTTAAGCATTTTTGTGTCTATATTCTTCAAAATTCAAATTCAAATCTTTATTGCCTTCTTATGTACCTATGTTGTTATAAAGGTTTCTTTGGTTTTCTTTTTCTGTCTTTGTATCTACACGCTGGGAACAGTAAACATATATTCTAACATAGTAACCCTAAAACAAACAGTAAAGCAGAGCTAACCCCTAGACTGCCCTCGAGTGTTGGCAGCATCGGTATGGCCATAAACTTATTTACGACACCCACAACTGAACGCCGTTAACTGTTTACACACTGACCACTCGACACATTATTATAGGTCACACTTACACAAATTGTGTCATCGTTTTAAGACCTACATCCTACAGTTCTCGCCAATCTTATTGTCCGGCTTGAAGTTGGCAAAAGCTAACTTCTACCCGGCCGTAAAAATCGGGGGAAGAAAATTTTTGGACTATAATCTACTATATAAAACTAACTCGGGTTTGTTACAACACTTATAACTTGAGAACTGCTGGACCGATTTTGTATCATCTTTGATTTGTTGGATTTGTCTCGGCTCCGATTAACAGAATAACTATTAAAACATCAACGGGGGTTCAAACTTGACGCGAGCGAAGCTGCGGTAAAAAGCTAGTGAATAATAAAAACGAAAGCTCAAGTCATACGCTGTCGTATTAAATCTTTTTAAATCAAATATTTCTCTCTCCGATTTTTACAGCCGGGTTGAAGTTAACTCGTGCTAACTTCAAGGCGGACAATAAGATCGGGGAGAACTGTACAAGTTGCATATGTTGTCGTGTTCTAATTTTGAGTGATGAGACGTCGTAGAGTGCAAATCCTCCAGACGAAATAAAGAAATTGAGATGGAAAATAAGTTACCTTGACCCCAGCACCATGTCGAAGTGAGTCCTCTGAGGAAGGACTTGCAAGAGAGGCAACGGAAGTGTAAGTATTAAGGTAGATCAGTCAAAATCATATTTATTCAAGATAGACTATTGTTTTTAACCGCATTTTTTTTATTTTAGGTAGCCCCCAATGTGCCTGCCATTCATATATTTGGATTGATTTACTTTAAGTACTCTACCGACTTCAACATGTCTCGGTACTGATTGTGTTAGTTGTTTTTCAGTCAGTTCTGCGCTAACTAGAAAGCACTGACACAAAAAAGGGTTTTTTCCAAGACAGCGCGTCACGCAGGTCAAGAAAATGATTCTAATTTTCACTCTTTATCATTTTTAAATCTAATTTGGCGTATTGAAAATAACAACACAATATTCGAAACATGACATTTATTCAACAAAATCTCTACACACTGCTTACAATTCTTGCATTAAATATAAATACAAATCTGAAAGGTACTATTTGGTGTTATAAATTATTACACATAACAAAATTTGTAAATATCTAAATATGTATTTATAAATATATCGACCGAACAAAACATTACAACAATTTCTCAACATATAAAATTTTTGTACATAAAAACACGAAATATTTTTATTTATTATTGTTCAAATCACCTAGTGTAAGGTAATAATATACTCTTAATAACCGTCTAATCTATGGAATATATTAATTAAACATTATTTTAAATACGTTTTAAGCGTCGATTTCAAATACATACTGACTACGGAATCTGAACAACTAGTACACTAATAAGTGTGCTCTTTACGAAACATACCATACGACAATATAAAACATACATGCTAATAAAACCAGACGCCCGAACATTCAGTGAGAACAGTGGCACGTGCACTGAATCCGCATCCGCATTTATATAGACATAAGGCTGATTTTTATACTTTTACATTTATACGGAACAATTTAATTGTCTGTTGAATGCAATAATTTGAAGCAATAATATATGTTGTACCACCAGTGCCTCGAGCATGAGTTTTTCTCACTAGACTCCCTAGCGACGCCGTAAAATATTTGCATGGAAAACTCTCGCAGCGCCTCTAGCGGTTACGTAAGGAACTAAAACCTGCAATGAGATTACAGCGTTTCGATGCGTAAAAAACCTATCGAAATTCATTCGATAGAACTCATGGTTGAGGGGCAGAACAGCGTTTAAACGATGAAATGCATTTATTGCTTAAATTTCATTGTATGCAACGGGCAAGAAACTTGCATCGTGTAAATGGGCACAGAATACGCTCATAGTACTCACGCTAAGCCTTATACAGTCGACTGTAAGCGAACTGACTGTTACATTCTGTAGCGGCTTAATGGGGTCTTGTCGGTCATATCATAAAGAATTAAAAAGTTTAAAATTTAAATACACTACCAAGGTGACAATGGCAGTGAGTTTAAATTTCATACAGCCTCAATTAACGTTAGCAACAAGTTCAAATTAAAAGTTGTTAACACTGCGAACATAAATAAAAAAAAATCGCCGACTGAACAAATGTTGCCAACATTGAACACACCGAAATGGAAATAAATAAATAACTATATACAATAAACACACATAGACACCGAATTAGGCCAGTTATACTGTTAACTGATACATACACGGAATACGAATTTTCAAACTTGGTAACATTCATTGCTTAAGGGTCAGTCGTATTTAAGCGGAAGACTTGGAGCATTCGTCCCAGTTATTACAATTACATTTGCGATTCGTTTTAGAGTTCAATTTTATTTAATTCTACGGTCGTACTTATCTGATTTGATTATAGTTGAAGTGTATGAAATTAAACTTGACGAAGTAATACAGAAGCAAATGAATACTTTCAATCCATTATAAACTCTAACTTCATAGTATAAGTATGATTTTTAATCTGTGGGAAAATGCTCGAACGATTCTCCACCTATATTACTCTGCCCACGAGCACGCAATGAAATGTCAAAATGTCAAAATTTCGCATTCCGTAAAAGACAATAAGATTTATTAGTTCTCCTGGCAAAGTGATCACTAGTGAACAACGAGGGTTTGTTCCGAATAACACTAATACTACAATATTATTTTATAATATTGTGTTGGCTAGCTGGTAAAATCAGGATACATTACACTATAGTTACAATAAACAGCCGGCCAAATAAAATATTCCTTATTCTTAATAATCAGTGAAAATGTTCTGTCCTTAAAAATTAAGGCTTAAAGCTGGCTTAATTTCCAGCCACAATGCATGTATGACATGAATGACATCACACAATACATCATCTATAACTTATAAAATCATGGCATTCTTGAATACTGTCTGATAATTAATGTTCCTTTTGCCAATTATGACGAGGAACATTAAAAAAGATTTAACCAAAATTGGGTAACCATGGCATTTTTAACTTAAACTTACTAAAATAACGTACAATAATATAATTATCTTTAAGACACTTAAATTATAACAGTGAATAATCTTGGTCTCTAGGGTCTACTGATGAGTAGACCCTTGAAGCAGTACGAACTAAGCCCGAAATACATAACTTAGGACTAAATGGCCGAAGCTATATACTCACTAACAAATCCGTGACATACGATATCATATGTTTAAATCCCTCTAGATATAGCAAAGTACCTTAATTAAAGACAGGGACCGCAACCGGTATGACTAATACCGGTATTTTTCTTGGTTACAAGTTACAACATATACATATTTCTTTTACATGAAATATTGAATGAAACCTGTATTAATACCGGTAACGGAAATAAACATAATCTCTATCCTACACGTGCAGTCGGCATTAGTCAAAGGGCGACGACTAACGCCGACCAATCACGACCCAAGGTCTTCCGTAAAGTCAAGGACATTTTTAAATAACCGGTATTAAAACGGTAACCTAATTAGAGGTAACATGTTTCTTCTCTTTGCTTACCTAGATGGCGGTAACCCAAAGCCGATAAGGTAACCGAAATTCCTCGATACCGGTACCGTCATTTTTAAAGGTTTTCGGTCCCAGAATAAATATAACAATAATGTTTCATTGCTTTCTTTATAACATAATATATATAACATACACATATAAAATTCCCGCATGCCGCGGACTTATTCGTGAAAACAATCTTCAGCATAAACTTTCATCAAGTTTTGATGCTAGTTTATAATTCTTAGGCCAACCATAAACTCCTCATTTTACCAGCAAACCATCTATTCAGGTTAGGATGAACATCTATTAACAGCTATACAAAACAATAATGACTAGAGTTAGAACCTATCGATACGTTACTACAGTATACAATAACTCAACACAATCATTGATGACACCAAATTATCGTTTACAATTTATACAAATGAAATTGTACTTTATTTAAACAGCGTTAAGAATTAAGTTAGATAGTTATTTAATCCCTTGTAAGGGTAAGTAGGTTTTGTTTGCCATACGGCAAAGCTCGAGCGTTTGAGACCTCGAAACGAGAGATTATAATTTTATTATTTGGTAAAATTAGTTTACGGAAGCCCGATATTTTCTTCGACGAAATCGATAAATATAGGTTTAATAATAATGGGTACGTTATTTATCTATACTAATATTATAAAGAGGAAAGATTTGTTTGTTTGTTTGTTTGTTTGTTTGTTTGTTTGTTTGTTTGTTTGTTTGTTTGTTTGTTTGTTTGTTTGTTTGTTTGTTTGTTTGTTTGTTTGTTTGTTTGTAATGAATAGGCTCCGAAACTACTGGACCGATTTCAAAAATTCTTTCACCTTTGGAAAGCTACATTATCCCCGAGTAACATAGGCTATATATCATCACGCTACGACTAATAGGAGCGGAGTAGTAATGAAAAATGTAGCAAAAACGGGGAAAAAATTATAAGACCACGCGGGCGAAGCCGCTGGCGGGAAGCTAGTTTATCATATAAACGGCACTTATTTCATGTGTCAAGAATATCTTAAACTATAGAATATCTTGGTATATTGATGATTGAGTATATTTTGATCCTATGTGTGTATGTATAAGCGAAAATACAATTATTCCTATCGCATATTGTAATACAAAGAAAAGAACGTGTCTTTGTAGAAGAAAATTTGCTTGGCTAGGTTTCATTATGTCAAAATAGTTTAAGCTTAGACCAAGTATCATAAATTGATATCATGACTTGTTTAATCGCTCGTTTCAAGGTTTTAAGTTTAACGCGTCATTAAAACAGCATGCATAGTTTGACACCGTATTATTGCACTGCGCGTGTCACAGTGCAGTGTCGCCCCGGCATGCACTTACTTTTCCCGAACGAAACATTTGACCATGTATAGTAAATTACAATAAAACACGAGAAATACATCAAAATCTACGTTGACAAGGTATAAAACCGTTTTTCCGATTAAACAAGTACTACTTATGAATATGTTGACACGAGCTAACATCCACATCACAATTAGTTACCATATTAGGCGTTTAATATTGCTCAGGAATTTCTCTTTAATATTAATATATTTAACCTATCTTCTATACAGTCAAATGTTCCGTCCGCGAAGCTACCACACGAACACACGACCATACACTTAACTACACTAATATTTGTGCGTTTCGACCTAACGTTATACAAATTCACACAGCTTCCCACAACACTAAGGGTATTTCAATAATACATACACCAATTACATACTAATGTTTTACATAAATATATTTTTATTTTTACTTTATATACTTATTGCTGTATCTGTTACACAGATAAAAGAAGAGCTCGACACATCTCACTTATTTACTTAATTGTACTCCAAGGTTAAATGAAAATACAAAAAATACAATGTTCAATAAAATGGTGCTTTGGTTGGGAAAATATACACGAATATGGCCCTTGTTATATATTACTTTTTAGTATAATTTTACCTACGAGGTCCCCTATAATTCGTACAAAAAAGCTAGTCTGAAAGCCAACTAAAAATGTGCTCTATTAATTAAAGAAGGTCATCGAAATCGGCCCAAATGAGGAACCTGAGGAACCGAAGGTACACCTATTGGAAAAAATACTCTGTATTACGCTGGTTAAAACTGTAGTCGTATTTTTTTTAATGTTGACTGAGGGATGAGAAATAAACTTTTAATTTGAGAAAAATCATGCCATTTTGGCACACTATTATCTTTTTCCTAATGATTTCATAGTAAAAACTGTCAGTGTCAGTTTCGGAATGTCAAACGCACGCCATTACGGCGGATTATTATCAGTTTTATAGTGATTTCATGGTAAAAACTATCAACTTGACAGCTGACATGTCCCGCCGGTACAATTTGGGCTGAGATGTATGGGCTTTTGATGACGTCCTTTCCTATGTATACTATGCACTTCTATCAAAAATCCTAATCTACAATCCTAGACTTACATAATCAATATCGCCTAGATTAAGTATAAATCCAGTAACTGATCACTTTATAGCAACTAATGATTATACTACCACTAGCTTTTGCCCGCGACTTTGCTTGTCTTGATAACGACTATCGTGAAATCTAATAATACTTTTTAGAAATTTCATTCTAAATATCTAGACTAACTTTTAGAATGATAAGTAGCATAAGTCCGATCCCGAAACGTGTTTAGCTCTGTGTCTGTGTGTGTTTAACTAAAGGACACAATTTCAAATTTAATTTAATAATTATACTGTATATATATGGATACCCTACCCCTGATAGTGGGTGTGGCTGTTACATTGCATGTTGCAATAACGTACAGTTCGATTCAAACTTAATGGTGGCTCGGAAGTTAGCTACTCGCTGCGCAGTACCCCACCTCTCACCCCACTGTCACGACGGCGCAGCGACTCGCCTCATGTTGCGAGCCGCTACCATAGTTACCATAACATTTTGCGCAAGTTACCCGAAATTAAACAACATGCATTTCACCACCTCCATCTTGGCAGACAATTTTATAGATTTTTTTTTATTTATCCGGCAGATGGCGACTGTCTAGACACGGAGAAACAGGCCTTATGGGATCTTAATGGTAATATTGAGAGACAAATTGTTGTATATAAGTTGTAGTCCTATTAACACCACTAGGTATTAACTAACACATGTATATTGCAAGTCTTGATTCCCAGTTGGCTATCAGACTAACCCTAAACTACATCTCTACCTATTTAACAATAAAACACACATATAAACCAACAGTAATGTAAAACAATTTCTACATTTACTTATTGCTTTTCCGGGTTCCGTTATTCGGAAGACAATGTTTTTACTATTAGATACTGAATACCAAAATATATAATGACATACTATAGAAGTATATTTTCTCTTTAGAGGATATATGACAAATTAAGGGGAGAAATGTACCATAACTGGCACCTAGAAACAATGAATGGAAAAACTATAAAAAAGTAATTTATAGTTTAAAGAATATGAATGAAAAAGACATGCTCAGTAAAGGGGAAGCTCGTCTTTTTATATAGGTTTTTAGACATAAGATATTTAAAGGCGCAGAAGTCATAGAGTATAATAATGAAGAGTTTAAAGGCGTAGACACTGATATTGCAAATTGCCGTCACTTTGTCACAAACGAACATCAATAGGAATATATAATTTAGGCCTAATTTCCTTCTTACAATACTAACTATATATGGGATCCTAAATAAATTACTAGAAGTATATCGAATTTATCTAATTAGGAATTCTTTAAGAGGTAGAGGACCAAGGTATGTTTGTTAGAGTAGCTTTGTATGGCAAGGTTGTTTAAATGCATCGAGTAAAGCATTGGTTATGGCAACTAAATACTCTATGGCAACACCTAACATTTTTATGATTTAGGAAATATAAAATCCGAGTACCTGGCAAGGTCGCTAAAATAGTTCTGAAAGTAAATGACGTAACAAATCCTTAACTCTTTTTACTCTACTGATACTTCCCGATGAGGAGCATGGTAGTGCCCCCACCAAGTTTAGTTTATCATGTAACATTGGCACCGTAATTAGGATTTTCGCCAATATGTATGATGGTTAGACGACTAGTAGCTCAAAGAAGCGCGACATTTGAGCATCTCACTTTACAAACATTTTAGGCCTCTCTTACAAACTCAATCGCATCGTGTAAACGGCTCAACGCACCGTGTGTAGTGCTCTTTAGATTAAAATAATTAACCAAAATAATAGAAACTGCAAGACAGCAACTTTGAAACAGCCTTTGAGATTGAGATTTTTTTAAACAAATGAAATCAAGATAAACTACAATTGATACTGTTCATAGTGTTTACAAATTTATTAGTGTGCGATAAGTTTGGATTACTATCGCTTGCATCTCATATTTTGTGTGTATCATTTACTTAACACTTGAACTAATTACTTACCTTTAGTTAATTGATTCAAAAAAGCAAATTCATACACTTAAATTAAACTCCAACGACATTTGGACGACAGCATTGTATAGATCCTTTAACATAATAATAATAATAATAAAAGACATTGTTTTTTTTTGAAACCATAAATAATAGCATCATTTTGAGGTAGAAAAAGGGACATTACAATTCAATTGATTTTATAAATGCATAAAATCCTTTTGGAACACACACTGAATGCTTTTTGGTAGATTAAATTCCATATTTATCATCAAAAATTGTAAATTCAATTGGAAGTTTAAGTTTAGTCGATCTAAGACGTTAAAATATTTTTTCGAAGTCGAGATACGATTGCTAGTTTAAAAAAATATATTGAATGAACGATCCTTAATAAGTACGTTATTTTCTATTACGCTCTATCAATATAACTTCGTCGTAATCAATTTCAATATTTTTGTTTATCATACCAAGCATACATAACAAAAGTTATGTTGCATATGTATGTTTAATTTGCGTCGTTACGCGTCACAATATATCTAACTGCTGTATTAAATATATTCCACGTTATTTATAGTTGTTTCTCAGTAGTGGCAATATTTATATCTTACAGATTGGTGTTGTTATGGCGAGGTGTGGTGCCTTCTTCTTCGTCGGAAGACCAGAGCAAAGATGCTGCGTAGCCGCCTCCAACGTCTGCGACCACCACCCGTCGATATGCCGGTCCCCATTAGTGATGCCTGTAATACAAATGCATTTCTGAAATGGTCCGAACTTGGCTACCGCTCTACCATGCAAAAATATAGGGGAATAAAATGATTTGTAACGACAGCCTACGACTTCCGCTTTCATTTTTAATTATTGCACTACAATATTTTGAATTCTCTGATTTTTACGGCCGGGTTGAAGTTAGCTCGTGCCAACATCAATCCGGACGATAACCTTAGCGAGAACTGTAAGGTATAACATTTTCAAAGTCTGATGCTTTACAGATTGTGTAGCGCAATAAAAGGCGAAAGTAAACATACCTGTCTCTGTCTTTCCAATCGTCGTATCTCCCTAACCAGTGCATGGAAGGCGTCGTCTACGAAGTGTCGAAGAGCAGCCGATGTCTCGAAAAACGGACAGCCTAACTGCGTCGCTAACGCTTTACCCTCCTCTGTCGTCACCTGCGCAAATAAAAATATGGTTCTTGTCAACATTTTCGGAAAATATTGAGGTTGATTCTTGTTTCAAAATGTAGGCACTAAAAGAATAGTGTTAATTTAGACATTTTAGAAAACATGGATGTACTTTATGTGATGGACTTTAGCAAAGCTTTGACTAACAGGTGTTATGGTATTAAATAATAAATTATAACATTTGCATACCTGTCTACACCTGGGTGCCAGATCCAGCTTATTCCCAACCAGTACAAGCGGGAGTCTCTCGGAGGGCCTGGCCTGTGCCAGTAGCCTCCTGTACTCGGCAGCAGCGCGAAACGACCGCCGATCCGTCACCGAGTAACAGAGGACGAAGCCCTCTCCACACCGCATATATTGTTCCCTCATCGCTGTGAACTCCACCTGTTTGGAATATTATAGACTTCATCAGTTTAAAGACCTTAAATGTTCAAACATGACATACATAAATAATAATAAAACTAGAGCATCAACAGTCTCTGCAAAACCCTAAGGTTGTCTTGTCATTATTTAATTTTCGACAAAAGTAAGAAGGAAATATTTTAATACTCAAATGTTTTGAAGAAGTTAATTCATAAATAAAAAACATGGATGAGTGTGAGCTAAAGAGGCCACAAGCTCAGCATAATGTTGCAGTGCTGAATCAAAACACTTTAATTTTTGGCTAAGCCTTAAATTAAACATTAGTGCAAGGTAGTTTATCAGTTTTATAACACAAATCAAATCATAAAACCAATTTTTTTATTTATTTTTTATGCCACCAAGGTGGCAAACAAGCATATGGCCCGCCTGGTGGTAAGCGGTTACCATAGCCTATGGACACTTGCAACACCAGGGGTAACACTCGCGCATTGACCCGAAAAACCTCTTAGAGGTTTATGGAGGATTTACTGCACCAACAGTTTGAGAGAATATTCCTCTTACTGCCAGCGCAGCGCATCTTTAGAAGGAGCTCTGGCAACCGACATGCAGTAACAATATCCTATTAACACACAAAAATAAGTAAATTGGTATACTAGAAGTGTATACTGACCTGTCCTGCCGTGTCCAGTATATCCAACAGAGCTGGCTCCCCATCTATGACGGCTTGCTGTTGGTAAGAATCCTCTGAAAATTACACAAACCATTACTATTTTCATGTGAATTGCTGGATATAGGCCTCCCTTGACCTATGCCAAAGATTTCACCTTCTATGGCATAGGCCCGAGGACCAAACATATAGGTCTAGTCAAATGTTAGGATACTATACCACGGTTTAATACCTCAATGTATCATCAGTGTATTTATAGGTAGGATATAAAATTATTTCCTTGTTACTATTAGGTATAATTGCAGTTTCCTACTTTATCATTTAAGTATTATTATTTATTTATAATAACTAATTCATTTCAACTTATTTATAATTGTTTGTTTATATAAATTATTATTTTCCTTGTTTACCCAGACTAAGGGGACTTTGCACATGGCCTTAGGATTTGTTCAAATGCATAATGTAGTCTGAATCTGATTAGTAAATACTGAGGTTGGCACATTTTGACCAGAAAAGTTAGGATATAATTTATAACCAGTAAAACAATATATTCCAGATAAAGATCCTCTTGGTCCTATTGAAAGAAAGTCATGTAATAATTTATTTTTAGTAAAAGTATTTGTGTTGGGTTAGTAAATAAAGCTGTTTCTACAATATAGATAAAATATAAAGAAATAAATATTTTTATTTCAATATCGGTCTCATTGAATTGAACAATTTCTAACATAAACATTACCACAGTCAATATATTTATAAAACAATAGTGACTGTTCTACAAACACAGCAAGTGACAGCACTAAACTCAATCCATATGGCACCTTCATGAACACCATAAATATGTATTGCTATCGTGAAATCTTCAAGAAGTAGTTAATGTTGAATGTAAACAATAGTTCTAAAGTGTTAATTTTCTCAAGTACCTATAGTAGGGTCATGGTAGTCCAAGAAGCTGTGACTGACGAACTGTAGTGTGACAGCAGACTTGCCGACGCCGCCGTCGCCCAGCACCACGATCTTGTAGACTCGGAGGCCGCGCGACGTGCCCGCAGCCTCGCCCGCCATGCCGCCGCATGCCTGCGCCCTAGAGCCGCGCCCGCCACCTTCACACCGCAACCACCGCCATCGCCCGCCGCACACGCCCCCTCCAAATACTAACACCACCGTGCCGAATTTTATCACACCACAACACTAGCAACGCCTCTTCATTTAACAATGTACATTTTGGATTATATACAAATAAATTTATTATAACATTTTCAATAAAAAATCGACAGCTGATTGAAAGCGAGTGACATTTCGATTTTGTTTTGATAGGTTGGCTAATGTCTACCTGCGTTCTGTTTAACGAAAAAATATTAACACAGACCGGACTGATAAATAAATGAAAATAAAAATAATATAACAATAAAATAATAATAACATATATAGACGTACAATGTAAATAATAATATGAATAATGTTGATGTAGAGACACTTGATGTTTTGAATTTTATTTTTCCATGCATGGATTCGCATAGTTGTCTGGGTTATGTTGGTAAAATCGTAATCATTGGAACGTTCGAAAACTTACTTAACCTGGCTCCTTCTGTCTACGGGCTCCGCTGTTTGAACTAGATTCAGGCTGAGATTCAGAGAAGAGACTCAGCATGAACTTACGCTCCCGTATGTCAAATTGTCATACAAATTTGACATACGGAAGCCTTACTTTACGCTGAGCATCGTCTCTGAATGTTAGCCTTATATTTCTTTCATTCGTTTTAATGTTGATAAATAAACATTCTAATGTTTCCCTCTTAAATTAAAAAATGTTCTTTTATTGCTAGACTTCCAAATGTGTCCAAAAGGTACTGATGTCATTTTCTTTCTCATTTCTGATCGAAAACTTAAATGCCATTTTTATGTCAAAGTCATTAGTTTTTCAACAAACAAACAAACTAGGCCTTTGATTTCCTTTATATTAAAATAAATAAAATAAGTTCTGTCTGGTTAAAAAATGGCTCATGTACAGTTTGTAGATGAACTAGTGCGAGAATATCTACTGTACAGAGGATTTACATCCACGGTAAAAGCGTTTGACAATGATATGAAGTCAGATAAAGACAAAGGTTTTAGAGTGGATAAAATTGTAGAACAAATCGTACATTATATTAATGTGTCTGACCTGAATGGATTCAAAGATTATTGGTCTCATCTAGACACTTTAATTTTCTCAAAATTGGAGATCCATGTACAACCTGGTATGTATTAAATACGATGTAACCTAAATCCCTAATGGTCCAATATTTACGCAATACATTTAATTAAAATGTTTTTCCAGCTGTGCGCAAATTGGAATACAGTCTGTACAAATTATATTTAGTGACTGCTGCCCAAAGCACTGTTGGAGTGCGAAATGAAAGAATTACAGACTTTCTATCTAAAATGTTACCTGAGCTGCAAGGACAAAATGAGTGGAGGGATTGGTTCAGTAAGTATACTGTACAGTTGAATCAGTGTTAATTTGAATCTCACACATAAGTATTTAGAAGTCTAGACACTACTAAATTTCAAAAAGTAGAACACAGTTATGTGCTTATTCCCAAGTATCCTCCAATCTTCATTATCTTTAGCAGCCTCATTGGACCCACTGCTAATTTCAGGCCTACCTTTTGTAGCTCACTTTAATGCCTAATTCTTAATTTGTTACCTGTGACAACACAAGTTCAGCACCACATTTAAAAAGGAAGACATTTACTTTCTTATTGTGAAATTAATTGTATGGAATTGCAAAATTTATATAAGCTAGAAATATAAATAATATGTAGTCTTATTATATTCATACTTTACACTTTCATTCATGAAGTAAATTGTATTCTTTTGAGAAAATAAATTCTTTAACCATAAGTGTAAATAATTTTTTTTTTTTTTTAGGGAAGCTGTACACAGTATAAAATTTCTATTTCTATTTTCTTATTTAACTTTCCAGTGCTGCCTTTCATCCAAAAGCCAGAGGAGAACCCTTCATTCAGCCTCTACTTCACTAGGGCATGGCAGGACAGTGTGCTGGTGTCGCTACACAACCTTCTTGCTACTGTGTTCCAGTGTATGCCACAACCAACACTGACTAGCTACGAAAGTGATGCTGCCATGGTGAAGAGGCTCCAAGACAAGCTAGCTGCTGTGTCTGGCAAGGTCCATGTTTTTACCATTGTTTTCCAATTTATTCAATTCAATTGAAAATACATTTTGAATGATAAAATGTAGTTCCAATTGAATTAGAAGCTATCCATGCTGCTTCCCTTGCTGAAATATTCAAAAAGTGTCAAAATCGTCTATATTTTTTATTTAGCCTCTTTTGTGATGCAAGTGAGCAAAGGTCTACCTAAAATTATAAAATTAACCATAAATAAAAAACCTTTTTTTTTTCAGACTCAACCACAGCCAGCTGTAGAGAAAACGTCACCAATAGGTCACCAGTCTCGTCTCTCACAGTACTCAGAGCGTCTTAGTGGTCCCCTACCCTTAGTTGATGACTTCTGTGCAATACCATCTGAGCAACTCGAAAGCGGGGTGCGTGAAGCCAAAGGCCTCCGTGGCCTACTACGACAGATGGGCGGCAGCCCTGTGATGGGCAGAAAGTCTGGTAGATCTCACAGCCAAAATTAATATTTAAGTTAGTATATTATATTGTAAATAAACATTCCCTGTAATTTTATTTTGTGAAAGTCGAATTCTGTGTTATTAATGTACCTACTGAATATATTATGGAAAAGTAATTTTACTGTGTATTATTTACAACTGGCATTCAACGCAATGCAATTGCAGATTACAGCATTAAACTGTACTTGGATAATCATTACTGTAGATGTTGGTTGTTTAAACGTTTGAGTCTAATCTATGCCTTCTACTTGATAATACAACATACTCTTTAACATACAACTACATCTAGACTGCCACAGACAATTGGCGCATTCATGGAACTAGCATGTCAAACTTCGTTGGCACACGTCATCTCAAAATATATGGTCGCCAATTAGCTGTGCCAATTAGCAACCGGAAAAAAGAACAGAACAGAACAGAACAAAATTAATCGTATCCTTTATCGATGAGCTAAATTCCAAATTATCGAAATTCTAACTAATCCAAAATGACCCACGCCTTTTACGCAGAGGCGGCTGCCAGGTCGGACCGCCGCAATAGAATGTGGTACCAGCAGAACTTGGTAAAAGCATTGCAAGCGGCTAAGGAGAAACAAGTGAGGGAGATCGACGCCTCTATTGTGCTAGCTGAAGAACTTATGCGGGTATGGTTCGACTATATTTTGTTATGAGAACTACTCGTACAGAGCCGCTTGGCCGCCGCCCAGGAAGATATCTACTAGCTCACCTGCAAACAGTGTGGTCGAACCTGGCTTCATAATATACCATGGGCGAACCCAGAAATAAGAATAAGCTAGCTATATTTCGACTAGGCATTGGTCATGTTAGACCACCACACGTCATTTACCTACTAAGATCTCTTTGTTAGGCGTTTGACTACCAGAGAACAAGCTGATGCTTAGTATAATTTACTAAGTAAGTAAGTCATCTAAGGGGGTATAGTCCATTGAAATGTTAATTTTTTTATGCCTTACCTTGCGTTTTTTAGAGGACGCAATTTTAGTTTTGGGACATGTTTGGGGGGTTAATAGAAGCTTAACCTCAAGTTTGTGGGGTCGCCACCCTTGTCCCCCGGCCGCCATCTTGGAATACACTTTTTTCGCGATATCTCGGAAACTATGCGTCTTACAAAAAAATTGTAGTCATAATTTGTTGCGAATTGTTTTGCCTACAAAAAATGCTCTAAAAATGCAAAGCTCATGTAACATTTCAATGGACTAGTAGCATAACAAGTGATATTGCTATGATAGCGCCGTTCATTTATTTATTATAGAAACTGTAGTTGTAGAGTATAAGCCTCGTCAACACTACTTTTTATGGGCACATTTGAGCGATATTTTATAACTTTTACAAGTAAGAAACTACAAAACATCGGATCGTTAGTAAGATTCTATCATAGTGTAATAAATTCTAATTGTGCACAAGTAGGTTCAATGAGACTAGATTACAACAATACTATGTAGATAAAAACATTTTAGAGATTAAATGAGCCCTTGGACCCGCCTGTAGTAGTGCCGATGCCTCAGTTGATACCGACGGAAGAAGACGGTATGATGAAGCCTGTAGAACCCAAGGTACTAGACATACTGCACAAGAGTACGGAGAAGGGTGCTGTCAAAACATATTTAAAAGAGAGATATAAGAAGGCGCCGGAGGACAAGTTAGTAATCATCATTTTCTGTCAAATTACGATACAAAAAAAATTGTTTGGAACCTAAACTAGATTTAAACAAGTGTGATAAAAAAACATGGTTACTTTTATGTACAAATTCGTAGACTGAAAAATGACGATGGCTTCGAGGTCCCCGGATGTCGTAGTGTATTAATCGTGGTGTGTGTCCTTGTCAATTGACGAGTTGAGATGGTAAACTCCACATGCCAACGCGTTTACATGGTTTACAGATTTTTATACCGAGTGGCAACGAGCTGGGACTACGGGTGGCAACAGAAGCAAGCGAAGCAGCGCGCGCGTGACGTGAATTTCGGCCGCTGCTTCATTCTTCGGCACACATTCTACCGCAAGAACAACCTCGCGCCCGACCCGCCGCACTACGCACAGCCCAGCGGCGGCCAATTCTCTATATGCAGCGAGTACTCTTGCAACTTCAACTAATAAACACGAAAAATTCCAACGTACTGGCTTAGCCTCCTCCTCCTGCATATGATGAACAGCAATGATCCCAACCTGGGATACAAAATACTTATGCGGGTCATCCTACTCCTTATCAAAACCGGAACAGTTATAACTGTTGCAACAAAACTCAATTTGCCAATACTGCGAGGTATATTATTTTGTTTGAACTGTGTAAATAACAGACGAAATATAGCAAAAAACATATATTTTATAATTTTATTATTTACAATAATTCAACTTTTATTTACATATTAACAACAGCAAGTGTACCCCATCTCTTAGGACACATCTAACTGTTAGAAAGGAAATTACTAAAATAAAAAATTACAGATTACTTTCAATTTTGTTTTTCGAAAGATTGTGTGAAAGGTATGTTGCGATTCGATTTCAATAGAATGGTTTCTGGTAAAGCAAGCAGTTGTCTCTACAGTATATTACAAAAATAATATGAACATGGAAAGATTTCAACACTTATTGTGACAAAGACTATCTATTTATTATAGTGAAACAATCTATTGAGACCGACTCCAACAATCAAATGCTACTATAAAATTAATTAACCAGTATATCAACAACATCCGCTCACTCCTAACAAGTTAACTAAGAAAATAATTAATAAAATAAAAATTAATATTAATAATAATAAATATGAGACGTTTTGTTCTTTCTCAAGTTCATTTTTTGACACATTATGTACAATTAATTTATTTATCAGTCCGTATTATCTGCATAAACACTTTTGCTATAAAATTTGTCCACATTTTTACTGTGTATTGTGCAAAATAAGACAATTTATTATGCTCTCTCTCCTTTGGGGTATTGTCTACGTTCACAGGGTTGAAGACATGTGGAATACTCAGAGATTATGGCCCACCTCACGGGCAGTGTACACCGATATATTTTCATTAATTGTACCCCCTGCTCCACGTGACATTGCCCATCTGCCATTACTCATAACATTTAGATAAGAAAGCAACAAAACTTACAACAAAAATCGTTTGGATTGCGTCATTTTGGAGTACAACATTCATGCGTTTGCAAGTCTACTGCAAACTGTATGCAATGTTTATGCAGTAAGCATAAAGCTTGATTATATCGAAGTATGCATGGTTGTGGTAGCTACCACTAAGATCAATTTTTAACTCGTTTGTTGCATTTAAATCATATGACGACCTAATAGGTTGCATTCAAATTTTAGCAACCGGCTCACGCCGACCGTCTATCGTTGCTGGATGTCATGTCCTTCATATTTCAACATGCATGCAGCATGTTCTTTCTTTGAACACAGCGTTCTACGAGTCGGCCTGACAAGCGTGAATGGTGCAATACATAGCTCTATGCCAAGAGAACGCCCGACAATGTCGGCAGTATACCGTTCTATTGAAACACAAACGCCAAATGTACACCCTACACGTTGGTCGGCCGAATGTGGCGAACCAGTTTTACAAACAAAATCAGCTCAAAATCATTTTCCTCTCAGTACAGTAACCATTTTAAACTGATATTTTTGTATGTATCTAATCCAATTATAAAGGGTCCATTAAATATAAAATGTCATTTGTTATTTTAATTTGATACTGATAATAGTACTTTCTCTCTCCCAGCGTCGCATCACTCGCATCACGTGATGATAAATGAATGAGATCAGACGTAATTATTAAAACCGATATAAAAGTGTCGCAGTTAGGACTACAACAGTTAGACTACTTTTAGCATCGGCGACTGCATCGACCGTTTTGGCGACTGCGTTGGATCCCAGTATCAAAATCGCATATTATACTAACTGTCACACTCAAAACGTCAAATAACGTTAATGAATCGTAAGTGGCAACAATCACTAACTAGCCAGTATTTTTCCATATTTGAGTTTGTTTTCAGTGTACTAAGATATACTGGGTCTCTATTAGCTAATGATTCATTACGTTAAGTGACGTTAATGAGTTCGACAGTAGGGGCTTGTTTAACAGCTTACTGATAAGTTACCGTTAAATTACTTGGTAGATAATTTCATACAAATTTTGTTCCATTTTTTAATTTATCCTGCATCGCCGATCACCAACGCTAAAAGTAGCTTGTCTGCTTTAGCCCTTATTCGTGTGGCGACACTGGTGTGGTGTACTCACGACGCACCCAGACGCATACTAGTCTGATATGATAATTATTATTGTCACAACTTTACTCAACAATCACTCAATGACACAATGAATTTTATCATTCTGTCATGTAATTATCATTAGACACCGAATTGTGTCCACCCTAAAAGTTTCGTAATCCCAGAAAAAGAAGGGTGGAATTCAGTTCAAAGTATCACTTTCCACGACAAAAAGGAATTGAGGGGATACAATTGAGCAATGTAAATTGCCATAAATTACAACCCTAACCACAGCATGTCTGAAAACCCCGAATGTAAGGATGTGTGATGAGGATGATGTTAATTGACCACATAAATCAAGTTTTATCTATTCATTACTAGCTAAGTTATTTGAACCCCCTCGGCCCGGTTCTGGAAAGTCACACATACACGCGCGAAATATCCTCGTCATTATCAGATCGTAAACGTCCACACATTTCACAACGCCCCACACTATCACTATATAATGTCAGTTAGGTCACTGGCGTGGAATATCACTGTCTGTTAATGTCTTTTGTCCCATTAGGCCAATAACAGTTTAGTGTGGTGCGACTCGTGTTGTACTTGAATTGAGAACGGAGATGCGCACAGTGAGGTGCATGTGCACGTTATGCGCGCACTATGTGTTGTCGCGGCGCGGCGGGGCGGGGGGCGGCGCGGGGGGCGCCCCCAGCGCGGGCGGGGCGCCGCTGGTCCAGTGCACGAGCGCGTGCTGCGGCAGCTGCGTCGCCTGGAAGTGGTCCTTCAGCAGCGACTGGGAGAAGTTGCAGTGCATCTGGTACGCCTCGTTCTCGCGCTCCGTGTCGCCCGCCAGCCGGTACAAGTCTGTCGCATAACACTCGCATTTTATAAATTTTCTCTTGGTATTTGTAAACTATCGGGGATAATAACTACAGGGAACAATTGGATACAATTTGAATCCCAAAGTAGAAATATCTTTCATTTTTGAAGACATAAAATCACACCAAAATCACCGGTATTCACAAAATTAAAAACGAAAAAAAAACCAACAGAAACAAAAACTGTTTGTTCTTTATTTATATATCTTATATTGTCCCACTGCAGTACAAAAGCCTCTGTCTCCCTTTTCCACACTTCAACTTTTTATTCACGCTAGATAGGACTCAACCAAACAAACTCCAAGAACAAAGTCAACTTGGATCTGCCTCCTGTCTTCGAAACACGACAGTCACAAACTGATATTCGATGATCTACGTTACCTTTCAGAATAGCAGAGGCCCACAGCTGGACATGCACGTCGGGTATCTTGCTGGCCAGCTGCATGGCCGGGGTGACCATATTCATGCTCTCCCGGGAATTGTTGATGGACAGGAAAATATGCCCCAGTAGCACCAATGAACACGAAGTCAGCCGGTTTAAATCCTCTGCATTTGCCATCTTTAAAGTCTCGCGGAGGTACCTCCTGTGTACAGAGTTGAAATTATAATCCATTCATCAAATTATCCATCACGAAAAAACTTCAGAGTTCCTTCTAAGGATGCGCTGCGCTGGCAGTAAGAGGAATATTCCCTCAAACTGTCGGCGCAGTGAATCCTCCATAAACCTCTAAGAGGTTTTTCGGGTCGGCAACGCGCAAGTGATACCCCTGGTGTTGCAAGCGTCCATAGGCTATGGTAACCGCTTACCATCAGGCGGGCCGTATGCTTGTTTGCCACCTTAGTGGTATAAAAAAAAACGTAACTAGTTCTCCAATAAACGCACCCGTGATATCTTTTCGGTTCTACAAGTTGCGACCTTTAAAAGGATATATACAGGGTGTTTGGTAGAACGTTGAACATACGAAAATGGTGGTTAGTTGGGGTCATCTGCTACCCACTTGGCCCAAATTATTTGACCTTGGCCGCACCGTTTTCATTTTTACTTTTTTTAATTTCACAGAAAATTACCAGTTTTTTTTACTTAAAATTCGAATATAATTAGACATTAATACAAAACAACATCCTGCCTGTTTTACCCATCACAAGTAAAGATATTCGAATTTAAATTGATAAAAAACTGATAATTTTCTGTGAAATTAAAAAAAAGTAAAAAAAAACAGTGCGGCCAAGGTTAAATAATTTGGGCCCAGTGGGTAGCAGATGACCCCAACTAACCACCATTTTCGTATGTTCAACGTTCTACCAAACACCCTGTATAAGTCCCGCAAGTGCCGCAAGTTGCTAATCGGCTGGAATCTTGTCTAATTAACCTCAAAGTGACGTCTTCTGCCGTATTTGCCGGCTAGTGGTGCTAACGCGTACTGAGAGCGGTTACGTCATTTCTACGTCACTAAGATGGCCGCCAGGCACAACAATTTGCGGGACTTATACTACAATACTACAACAGTAAATTAATATTCTACCATCGATCACATCGTCTGAACGCTTCTGAATATTGAGATTCAACTTTTAAAAATAAAAAAAATATCTACAGGTGTAAGCAAAATAGGATCATTAACCCGTGCTCCACCGAGTCGGTCGCAAAGTAAGTAACTACCATAATACTGTCTGACATATCTACTTGGCTCTCAGTCAAACCTCTGATTTTATTTCATTTTCTTTAGTTTGACGTGAGATAACTCACAACCTTTTTATGATAAACTTGGCACGTTTTTACTTTTTTTTTTGTTGGGATACTACCTATATTATTATATGTAGGTAGATATGTAACAAATAACTTACTTGGCTTCGTTGTACCGCGCCTGGAAGAACGCCTGCAGTCCTAACACGTAGTACGAAGCGGCTCGCAGACCGTGCGCGTACGCAGGTAACGACTCTGGCCTCACCTGTAAAAACAAATGATTTAGTGTAAAATTATACAAATGAATACAGAAATTTTATTTCTTTAGATTTACACAGCATGGTTGTTTGTATAGAATTTAAATAGTCTTACTTGTTCCATTAGCACCGTGAGCTCACTGTCTCTCCGCCCTCGTAAATATACAATAGCCAGATTTAATTTCGCAAACATCCATAAGTCTCTTTCTTGTGACATCTGAAAAAATTACAAAATATTAATTGGTTTGATCGAAGTGTTTTTCTTAAGATTCCAGCTAATTTATGACGTCTTCTTTTTTATTTTCGTCGGTTAAATTGTAATTACGATACATTTTCAGTTTCCAAAGGCATTGATAACGCCTGTAAGATTTTGGGCTAACTCCCATTGTGTAGGCTTTTCCTAAGGTCAGCTTATCCCTGGAAAGTTATGGTAAAGTGAGAAAAAAATCTGGTGTCTCTGAATATTTGTGCTTTGGGTGAATCGTACGCACACATCTAAATTTTAAAATGTTTTTATCACACTGAGGGCCTGTTTCGCCACCTCTGGATAGCGGCTAACCGCCGGATAAATTTATACATAGAATTTAACGGTAACTTAGGCCCTAATTATTAATGCGAGCTGTGGTGCAATTTTATGATGATCATTGTTCTCCATACTAAAATTAAAGTTATCAAAGACGATGCAATATCACTTGTAAGCAGATCAAGATATACTCACATTGATTGCTGTATGGAACTGGGCCTCGGCGGCCTCCATGCAGTTCATGGACATGGCGTACAGCCCCAGCAGGCAGTGCAGCTGCGGCGTGTGCAGCGCTGCCGTCGCCGCTGCCAATGTAACTCGGTTATTACAATATTGTCGCCATTGACGACAGTATGCATGGGCCACATAAGGGAGCGTTCAAGTATTACGTAACGAATTTGGGGGGAGTCTTGTTGTTACGATGCGTTACAGGAGCGGAATTTTGAACTACGCGATACGTAACATTGTTTGTTTTACTTTACGCCACCTAATTGTAAATTTTAGGTAAAAAATGGTCACTTGGTGGTTACGTAACGTTTTACTAGGAGGGAGTGGGGGTACAGAAAACGTTACGAAATACTTGATTAAACAAATCTCCAAAAATTGCGTTACGAAATACTTCAATACTCCCTAAGGTAGTACTACAGGTACTCACGCGAGGGCGCCTGTGTGAGCAGTTGCGCGGCGCGGGCGATCTCCTGCAGCGCGTGCGCCTTGCCGCCCGCCACCAGCCGGCACAGCGCCGCGTGCTCCACCAGCGCCATGCGCAGGCGCCACGCCAGGATGGCGCCCTTCCGACTGAGGCTCTGCTCTCTCTCCTCGCGGTCTGCCTTCTCGCCCCTCTCACTTTTCTCGTCCTTGTCGCTTGACTTTGCTAAATAACAAAGATCATTGATGAATTATTGACACATGTACAGTTCTCGCCAAACTTATTGTCTGGGTTGAAGTTGGCACGAGCTAATATTAACCCGGCCGTAAAAAGCGGAAAAAGAAAAATAGGTATTAGATAAGTTTGGCGAGAACTGTACCACAATACAACTCCCGAATAACACGTGACAAAGCGAAAATTTACATGTTATTAAATGCCAAAAAATTAGCACAAGCACCAATGAATAGGTGATTACTTACAAGTAAGTTTATCGATTTGCGCGAGCGCCTTCTCTGTGTACTTGTGCGCCTTCTCCATGTAGCCGGCCTGCGCGGAGTGCATCACGGTGACCAGGTACACCAACACGTACAGCTGCTGCCGCGACATCCACACGAACGACTCGCCCTGCACGCTGCCGCACACCGCTAAAACAAATACGTACGTTTATATTAGTCGCCAGTTTGCCACTCAACATTGTGTCCTATTCAGTGTACACAAGGTTTATCAAAAAGTAGTCGAAGTGCGACTAATTTGTCGGGAAAGAGCCTCCGAGCCTGTTATACCTGAACCTGGATAGCCGCTAACAGTGAGATAAATTTAAAAGTGGAACAACTTTACCAGGAAGTGGTGAAATAGTGGCGCTAGGAGTCATAAACAAGTCAACAAACAGCTAGTTTAAAACCATTACAGCTTTATTTAGCTAAGATGTCAAATAATATAAGTGATACTTACTGTCATCATCAGGCCACTGCGGCCCCATGATAGTCTGTATGCTCTGCTGCAACTGCTTCAGGCAAGGCTTCACACTCTTCACCTGCCCCGCCATTAGGTAATGACATACCTACCAACAAAAAATATTGTCAAAAATATATTCCTAAATTCTTCATCAAACTCTATAAATATATGACACTAAGTATTAAATATCTATTTTTGTTATTTTCATGTTGATGATGAAGTGTGTGGTTCGACGCTTATCTCTAGTGTGGAATCACTTTATTATTTATTTTAGCCACACTAGCTATTTTTGGCTAATATAGCTTGAAATTTACTCAAAAAAAAAACTAAGATTACCTGTAGAACTAAAAAGAACACTTTCAGGTACTCTTTTTGATGTGGACTGCCAACCCAGGAATCCACTAGGTGACCCGCCTGATTCAGCAAGGGCAACACCTCTGTGATTCTCTTGTCTATTAACAACAGCTGGAACAAATTTAAGGATTTTTAACATTTTAATGTCAAAGTCAGTCAAGTCTGTAATAATCAAGATCAATACTTCCACAAAGAAATTTGTAAATGCAACACTTTTGTGGAATTAGGCTGAGTAAAGTTGGTAGAGCAGTTTCAAACTTCTGACAATAACGGCAATACAGTTAAAGCTTGGATTGATAAAATAAAAATATGATTTGTTGCTTAAACATGCAACTAAGTCACAATATAATATAATAATTTCTTTATTTGTATGTGTTCTCAGTTCTCCCTTTGTTCGTCTGGGATACAATTGTTACAATGTAGGCATAGTGTACCGTCAGCTAAGATAAAAAGGCTCAGTACTAAGTAAAGAATGCTGTTATTAATTAGTGTAATATAACAAAATGATTGCCTATGTCTATTTGCTATATTATTTCAATTAAAAATACCCTGTGGGCTGTGAAAACTGAGGTATACTGTACAGGAGAGGTTAAGACTGTAAAGATCATTCTTCCTAACCTATTCCTAACCTATGAAAACCTATTTTCCAAGCAAGTTCGACCTTAAAAAAAACTTGTACAATCCTTACTAATATTATAAATACGAAAGTAACTGTCTGTCGCGCTTTAAATGAGTTTAGTTTAAAGTCTAGAGCCTGAGAAAGGACATAAGCTATTTTTAATGGGAAAAAAGGGGGTTCAGGGTTAAAATAGGGGATGAAATTTATAAGAAATACTTAAACCACGCGGGCGAAGCCGCTGGCGGAAAGCTAGTATAGTATATTGTATAAGTTTTTTTTGTTATATATGTGTATATTGAATATCCACTTAAATAACAAAATATTATGGTACACAATTCTTCTTCTTCTTCCTAGCCTTTTCCCAACCATGTTGGGGTCGGCTCTCAGTCTAACCAGGATGCGGCTTATCAGTATTTTACACGGAGCGACCGCCATCAGACCTCCGAAACACAATTTCTGGGCAATACCGATATTCGATGGAAAGACTGGTTGTCATGCTTTTAGGTTTCTGACTACCACTAACGATTGTCATAGGTGTTCGTATGACAACCGGGACCGACGGCTTTACGTGCTCTCCGAGGCATTGATTTGATATGTTAAGAATGGTCACCCATCCACAGACTGACCGCGGCAAGTGTAGCTTAACCTTGCAGATCGGTTGATCAGCGTTGGTACAACTTGGCCACGAGCCCCTATGTCAGAGTTTCTATGGAGGCACTAACTCTTACATACATAATACTCACAATCACTCTCACATTATGGTACACAATGTGAGTGATTGTATTATGTATGTAAGAGTTAGTGCCTCCATAGAAACTTTTATTGGGGTTAGCTGTCTGAAATGCGAAGGTGCAATAGGACTAAAAAAACGTATCAACAGTACTTACCATTACCCTACTAAGTAAGAAAAGGACGCGGGTATAGGCCACGTTGGATATCTGCGCGTAATCCACGCCGACGCCGAGCAAGCTGCTTGCCACTTCATATTCCTTCTCAGTTGCATGGATTTGCTGAAAATTGGGATAATTATTTAACAAAGGCATAAATAATTTATTATCTATCTGGATAGACAGAAGCTGTGACTGTTTTTTAGGGTTCCCTACCCAACTGGTGCCGAAAGGACCCTACTACGGAGTCTCTGCCTTTCGTCTGTCTGTCAGCGGGCTGTATCTTTTTAATTGTAATAAGTAGACATTAAAATAAAACTACTTTTTACGGATTTTATCCCATTATAATATTGATATTATTTTAATAAGTAGAGTTCAGTTTCATTAGTCTCTTGGTAGAAAGTGCAGCTGCTGAGCACAAGATCTTGAGTTCGATTCCCAGGTTGACCAATATTATTGGATTTCTCTATGTCTATTAATGGTAGCTCTAACTTTGGTAAGGCAGAGGTGTACTAATGTACACCCACAGCTAGGCCGGTATGTTGTAGACAAGTTTAATGTTCTAAACTTAGAAACACCAACTTTAAGAAATACGTTTCAACACTCTTCTCTCTTCCAACCCTCTTCCTGGGGTGGTACGAAGTTGCGAAAGTTGGAAAATAAGTTAGGAAAAATACAATTGCTATGAAGGGTTTTGCAGACATGGGGCTTCATTTATTTCTATAAATAGCCATGCATTATAATTATTTTATGAAAACATTTTTGTGTGTGAAATGTTGAAATTTCTTTTAAAATGTAAGTTGCCTAACAAGCAACATTTGGTTAGGAAAATATTTTATTAAAACTACTAATAGTTAAAACTGATAACAGACACTAAAAATCAGAATGTAAAGAATACTTATATAAATCTTATTTTTTTTATCTTTACTTTATTTATTATCTGACAACGTCTGTGGTCTAGTGGTTCAAGTACCGACTGCTGATCATGAGGTTATGGGTTCGATTCCCACAAGACACAAATATTTATGTGATGAATATAAGTGTTTGTGTTTATCTGGATATTCCTTATGTATTATAAGCATGTATTTAAAAAAAAGTATATAAGTATTATATCCATTGTCTAGTACCCATAGTACAAACTCTGCTTAGTTTGGGACTAGATGGCGCTGTGTAAAAATTAATTATGAGTGTTATGATTTACTACTAAGGAAACTAAACTAAGGTGCTATTAAAGATGTTTACTAACCAGCATTTGCCAGACTTCACTGCAAGGAATTTGTTATTATTTTTCAATGAACTTCACATTAGTACCTTAGTTTAGATGTCTGCCTGGTAAATACCAATATTACCATAATCACCCCCTATTACATGAAACCTAAACTTTCACTTGCACAGTTTGCAAGTGAAAGTTTAGGGTGTACATTAGTACACATCTGCTTTAAGCCTTCAGGGAATGTCATTATATGTGATGGTATATGTTTTATGACTTTCTGCAAGTGTTGAAAAAAAAATTTTTTTTTTTAATTATATTTTTGATATCATAATAATTTATAGCCTTTCCCAAATATGTTGTGGGAGACTATTATAATTTTGATGTTTGCCTATGTACCGAACCACTGCAGCAAGCTAAGCTGACCAATCATTTATAGAAAACGAAATTCTTATTTGACAGTTACACAAAGAAGGAACTCCACTTAAAAGAACAAATTTGATTATGTGCTATTGTTTATAGTACACAAAATTCTAAACATCAACTTTTTTGCATGAAATACACATTAAAATTGTGAATGAAATGAAATGAAACATCATAGTAAATAGGTAGTTGAATCTGAATTATTGCAAATTGGCAAACAGAACTGTTTATCATACAATTTATAAGTGATGCAGATAATTTAGTAAACACTCATAACATTGCACATAGATAAAGCAAAAGGTTATGTAAATGATTACTGGAATAACAAAGTTGGTATACTCACTGCCAGTTGGAATATAAGTCTGCAGTGCCAGTAAACACTGTGCTGTGACAACTCAATGGCCTTCCGTAGAATGGGTTTAGAATGTGATGGCTGGCCCTGGGCCTCAAACAGATCGGCGAGTACGCTCGCTGCTTCGAACTTCACGTCGTCAAACCCATTGATAGTCTGAGACATGCACCACTGAAACCACAACACTGTATTATCACCATATGACCCACTTCAACTTTGTTTACATACTTTGAGAAAGTAGTATCTCTTTTACCAATTAATAAACATTCTTTACAAGTAGTATAATCAATTATACGAAGAACCACTTCTGCAAAACACACTACACCTTCCAAATATATGAATAACAACAAAAAAAACTTACACTCTGCTCTAAATGCGTTCTCGCCAAGTCGATGTTTTTGGTGTGTGTCAAAAGAATATTTCCAAGTTGTAAATGTGTCCTGGCCTCGACCCTTTGTGGTGGTTTGAAATTAAATACGGCTTGTAGGCACTGGATGCAACTTTTTATGTCAGGAGGATTCGATGTACGGAAATGTTCTGCTAAACCAAGTAAAGAAATATACCAAGCGTCCTGCGTTGACGCCATTTTGACATTTCTGCTTGGAGGGAACGATGTTGCCAGACTTACGTGATCTAAGGTTTGACTGTAGTGACTGTACTAAAAAATAAATGTAGAAAAAGTAATGTTGTTTATTGCTTGTCAAAAAAAACGATGTAAATAAAAAACGAATTCAACAGATCCATTGGATTTAAATTAGTTTAATATAAAAAATATTAAATGAAAGGTTTCACAAAAATATATGTTGAATAATTCAAAGTCTACCATCTATTTATTACTTACAAAAAGTATATTTCACAGTCTAGTAATTTAAGAATTCACCTTGTTTAACATAGCCCGCCAAATTCAAATTTCAATTATTTTTGTAGCTCTCCAATCTTAATTGTAGCTTTGTAATCGAACCTGTCATAGCTGCGTGGTGATCATGATCTAGTTTCTGATCCCATTCCCATGGCCATGACGCAGGCAAGTGCGGTTTTGATCGATTCCATCCGACAGTTATAAGTCCGACAAATCCTGCCGCTGCCGCCTTCCCAGCTTGCTCTTCATGTATCCCCGTATGAGGATTTTTCACTAACCGCACCCAAAACCAAAGCTTTCAAACCTAAGAGTGTGTCCATGTCCAATGCATATCTTTATTGGATTTATAAACAGATACTTCTGCGAAAATTAATATTTGTGTACTAAGTAGCCAGCAATTTCCATGTTTATGGAGTACAGTATTCGGGTGTGGCATACCCTGGCCGGACTGAAGTTTGCCGTTTTGCTGCGCAGTGAGTAAGTATACAATTTTTCAAACTAGCTCAAACGGCTAACTGCATTTCGGCCAGGTTTATGCCGCGCGTACTGTAGCTAGCATGAGCTTTTAATTTCCCCGCAACGGTATGGTTGTCCTGGCTTGGTTACCATCAGGGAATTTAATTTTGATAACATAAAAAAATGAATTTAATTGAGAATTTACCTCTCTCTGACATTTCTAACGAGTTTAGACCGATAAAACTAGAAGTACAGTTCTCGCCAAACTTATTGTCCGGGTTAAAGTTGGAACGAGCTAACTTTAACCCGGCCGTAAAAATTGGAAAAAGATAAATATTGGATTAAACTGATTTAAAACGACAGCATACAACTTGAGCTTTCGTTTTTATTGATTAAAATCCTATAATTTTGTTTCACTGATTTTTACGGTCGGGATAAAGTTAGCTCGTGCCAACTTCAACCCGGATAATAAGTTTGGCGAGAACTGTATCTACACACATATTAAAGTTCTGTGACTTGGCGACAAGCGTCCACGGTTCCGCATCGTACGTATCGGGTGCATCGCATCAAACGGATTATAATAGTTTTTCATATAATATTGCGTCGACTGTATCGGCAGCGACCGGATTTGCTAACGCAACTGTCAGCGGATCAGTGGACGCACTTGTAATACGTTACGTACGTGTGATGCGGTACTGTGGGCGTTTACCTTAATTAGCGACTAAATTCGTGAAAAAGCAGATCTTCGCTAGGTGCCCTAGGTTTTTAGATATAAACGTGGCCAACTTGGGAGGCTCTCAGGTCGGTCCTATAACCTATAAGCCCTTGTAACTTTTGAACCGGTGACTAGCCTAATTCTGATACCTACTTGGCGACTAATGTCCAGTTCTCAAAATTAAAATCCCCGATTAGGGCCAAGCCAGAGCCAACCACATACAGTAAGGCCATCTAGTAGGCGTCACCAGTACCTACATACAGACATTCAATTTGTTTAGCTCAAAACTACTATGGCAAAAAAATAACATTTTATGAGAAACTCGAATTGGTTACAGGCTAAAAAGTAATGAAACAACAATTAATTTAACTTAGATGATAAGTTTATTCATCAATGGTGAGGGCACCAGTGTTAATGTCATTGATGAGGTCATGTGGGGGTCTGCCTTCAACTGTGCAGCCAACAGACTGGGCAGTTCCAAGAATCTCCTTGACTGTGCCAGAAAGATAGCGGGCCATAGATCTTGGTCTCATGGTCTTGGCAATGGAGATTACATCTTCTAAGGTGATGTTACCGCTGTGCTTGACTGAAATACAGAAAGTATTATTAGAAGTATTTTTTTTTTTAAATAAATAAATATCTGGGACATTTTTACACAGCACCATCTAGTCCCAAACTAAGCAGAGCTTGTACTATGGGTACTAGACAATGGCTATAATAATTATATTTTTTTTTTTGTATAAATACATACTATACTTATAATACATAAGAAACACCCAGACAAACACAAACACCTAAGTTCATCACATAAATGTGTATGTCTTGTGGGAATCGAACCCACGACCTCGTGATCAGCAGTCCTGTACTCGAACCACTAGACCACAGACCATCAATTAGGAATCATTTTATTGTTCTTTTGAGATAGGTATAGAAGAATGTGAGATTTGATTAGTTCTGAAGGTAAATCCGAAATTAATATTGATAATAAGTACAACATCTTTAAGAATACCTGTAAATTCAATAAAATTTAAGTAAATATACAGGTATGCCCAGAGTATTCAAAATCATCATCCCCCTGCCTGCACTTGGGATCGTCATTTCTGGCATTTATTATCCACCATCTCGTTGTAAAATTCCTTTGTGGTCTACTAAGGACTACTACTACAGTCCACCCATCCCAGGGTATGCAGCAATTTTATTACATTAGACGATATTGGTACATACTGTTCTTCTGCTTCTTGCGGTCACGTGGAGGCTCCTTCAATGCTCTGATGATGAGGGCAGCAGCAGATGGCACCACTGAGATTTGGGCCTGTCTGTTTTGCACAATCAGCTGCACCGTAATCTTGAGCCCTTTCCAGTCACTGGTGGCCTTGGCAATGTCGTCACCAACCTTCTTGGGGGACTGTGAGTGCAGATAAATGTTAGTAAAACTTTTTTGTTAACATTAACTTGAACATTGGTAAAGGATAGGTACCTACACCCCAAAAGAAATCACCTGGGGAAGTCAGGTTAAAATCTGACTGATTTAGGCTTATATTCAGAGACGATGCTAAGCATAAAGTAATGCTAATTGTAATACAAATTTGACATACGGAAGCGTAAGTTCACACTTAGTGTCGTCTCTGAATTCGATTTCGCCTTAGATTTCGAGTAATGATTATATACTAGAAATGTATAGCTTGATATGAGGCTGTGAATATAAGATGACAATTTAGTATAGTAAAAGATAAACTTGTCATTGAAGCAGCATGTGCTTTCTATGATGAAATGTATGTTTATTTTTAACACCATTTGTTCCAAATAATCAAATACTTAAGTCTATTCAAGATTTGCTTTCATCAGTATTTATCATAATACTGTAACTTTACATAGGTTGAGCAACATACCAGTTGATTAGCGGTGGACCAAGAAGTAAGTATTGACCGAGAAATGATAAAACTACTACCTTGATTTCATAACTTACTAAATCCAATGTGTATCCTGGGTACCTAGAAAGCATGGCAGTCACATTGCCTGGTCCGCGACTCCTTATTGGGCATTCGGAGTAGCCGCGACAGGGAAATTATCCTGAGTCGCGGGTTCCTTCCATCCGCCACCCGGAAGGACGCGCCTGGTAGGGAGGCACCCCCCAGGATGATCAATTTACAACGAGACAACTAGAATTTGGTTACTTTAAAGTGAGGTTGTCAATTTCTTTGAACTATCCAACCAAATAAACAAGCATATCTAGTGGTCTCTTTTCTTTTACATCAACTGAAAGTAAGTTTTAGGACTGCCATGCGAAGTTTCTAGGTTATGAACATATTTTTTGTAACTTTACTAAAGTATTATGCTCACCAGACCAAGAGGACCAATTTTAGGGGCCAACGATGATGTGGCACCGACTTCTCCACCGACGCATCGCAAGTTTACTGCAAAAATACACACAATGTTGAAGACCACTGACACTGAAGAACCGGCTAGTTTTCGACTGATGAGATTTCTTACCGATTTTAATTTCATTAGGATCGAACTTAGGCGGCATTTTGCTGTACTTTTAAAATACAAATTAACGTATTTCAAACTATTCCAAGCTGATTAACTTGGATTAAAAAGGTGAACTAATATCAAACGTTCCGTAACGTTGACAGCTCACCTGAAAAAGAAAATGTCCGGATTTGACAGCAGCAGTCATTGACTTGGTCCATAGACATTATAAGTTTATAATTATTTTTACTATCTATGGGCTACGGACTACTATCTACGGAATGAACGAATGGTCAGTCTAGGGAAAAATTGGAAGAATATGTACTTAAAATAGGTACCTAAATACATAATGGACAGACATTCGGATCGGGACGTTGGTGTACTGTAGACGCCGAGTTATAAATTACTTTGTGAAAAGTAATGTTATAATGTTGTGTAAACATGACATTTTGGGGACCTCACGCTAAACTTGTGTGTTGTGTCTCTAGCGGCGGATTCATACGCGATGAATTCTCATTCTCGTCTTATTCGGATGAAATATCCCGACGTTCTCATTCTCGTCATTATTACAGTTGATTAGACCACCATCGCCAGATCACCACTTTCTTCCTCTTCGTTTTCTTTATGGCTGTGATTAAGATAAAACTTCCAATGTTGATATTTGTGGTGAAGCCGACGACATGTAAAAAGTTGATTAAAAAAATAACAATCAGAATTTTGTGGTGCGAGTGAGTGACATTACTCTACATTTACAAGTACAACACTATAGATAGAAAATAATTAAAAAGTCTAGTAGGGTAGTCTCTAGTCAATAGTCTATGATGATGTGAGTCTGTAATTTTCTGATTGTAGAATTTTCTGACGATAATTTTCATCTAATTTACGCTGTATTTCGATAATTAGTTGTTTTGCTAACCGATAAATCATGGCTAACGATGATGTCGTGCTTAAGCAGTACCTTTCGAAATACAAACATCGCGACTACACGTCTCGGGAGGTGGTGAATTTGATTCAAGTGTACAGAAGTTTGACCTATCGTCTGGAAGCCTTTGTGTTCAACAACGGCGCTAGAAAAGACCTGCTCAACCTCGAGGGCACCATTCCCGTGAATTATAAAGGAGCATATTACAACATTCCTGTGTGTATTTGGCTAATGGACACTCATCCTCAAAATGCGCCACTATGCTTCGTGAAACCCACGTCAGACATGTCTATAAAAGTTTCAAAATATGTGGACAGCAACGGCAAAGTGTACCTACCGTATCTACACGAGTGGTCGCAGAATGGCTCGACACTACAGAAGCTCATTCAATGTATGATCACCGCCTTTGGAGAACTACCACCGGTTTACTCTAAGCCGCGCAACGAGACCAGGGCTCCTTATCCAGTGAATTCTTTTATGCCGCAGCCTACAGGGTACCCATACCCTCAAGGTGCTCCACAGCCAGGTTATCCTACACCAGCACCTTATCCAACAACATCAAATCTGCCCTATCCCAGCTATGGGGCTCCTTATCCTGGGGCTGTAAGCACTAACGGCTTACCATACCCGCCAGCTGCGACAGCTACTCCTTACCCACCAGCAGCAGGCTATGGCCCAGCCACAGAAGTAGCTGGTGGTACTATTACAGAGGAACATATTAAAGCTTCTCTTTTGTCAGCTGTAGAAGATAAACTACGAAGGAGACTTAAGGAGCAGTCTTTACAGTCTCAAGCAGAGTTGGAAACCCTTCGGCGCACACAACAAGAGCTTCGTGAAGGAAAGTCTCGGCTTGAGGATATTCTTTCAAGACTGCAGAGGGAGAGGGCAGAGCTAGATAAGAATGTAACAATCTTGCAGGAAAAAGAAAAAGAATTGCATACTGCAATTGACCGCTTACAGGAGCAGGAGGGTATTGATGTGGATGAGGCTGTGGTGACCACCGCCCCACTGTACTCACAGCTTTTAAATGCTTTCGCTGAAGAAGCTACTTTAGAAGATGCTATTTACTATATGGGAGAGGCTCTACGTAAGGAAGTCATTGATCTGGATACATTCTTGAAGCAAGTACGTACCCTGGCTCGGCGGCAGTTCACCCTGCGTGCCCTGATGCACAAGTGTCGGCAGAAGGCTCAGCTGGCATGCTAATAGTGGCAACGTTTCTGGCAATGTACCCTTAAGTATGTGCCAGAAATGAAATACTCTGTGATTTGTATGTAATTATTGATGATTCATACACAAGTGTTGCATCACACTATGGTGGACTTGCGATTCATAATTGAGGGTTATCAATTGTATTACCTTCAGACCCTGGCTTGATAAACTTTTCCCTTTGTGTAATCTATGTAAACTTAGGCTTAGGATGCAGCAGGTGTAATGCAATGGATTACTAATTGTTTTATATTAAATCTGATCTGATGCGGAATGTATCATATTATGAACAGCGATAATCACCTGCTGTGTGTATACCCTTTATAAAAAAAAAGCACTATAAATAATGTAATGTAGGTTATTACGCTATAAAAAATCTCTTTGTTATCCCTTTTTTAAATAGTGTATAGAAATTATAAATGTCAAAGTATCCTGCAAGACAGTGGCTGGAAGTGAATAATGATTCATTTTATCATCAATAACTATTGAATAGTTCATAAAACTGCATAGTTAGGAGCATGTTATTATAGTGAATTATGTATCCATGCAATTTGCATTTACTATGGTACCTAGGCTAATTGGATTCAGAGAAGCAAAAAAAACATGTTACATGAACTGTACAATTATTTTTACTGTGTACAATACAATAGGATGTCTAAACACTGAACTTCTGTTTGTAATACACTAGTTTTTCGAAAATAGGAAGTCATTTGTTTGCACTTAGGCTGGAATCTATTAAGCCGACTTGGGCTGATATTCAGAAACAAGACTCAACATGAACTTATGCTTCTAAGTTGCTGCCTAAGTTTATGCTTAGCATCGTCTCTGAATATTAAGCCTTGGACTCTGTTTTCACTCAGAATAAACTTAAGCAATCAAACAAATTAATGAATGATGCTGATAAGTTTAGGCAGCCTTTACAAGCCTACCAGGCTACCTTTGTTGTTGGTCAAAGTTGCAAGTTTATTAGCAGTTTTTTATTCTTCTACTCAGTCTAAGATAGCTCTATAGTCATTTGCTTCTCTGATTGTAATTTAACATATAGATAAACATGGTTATCCTCTTGTATCTTATATTTAAATTAATACCAATGTACTATTTCATGTAGTAATACTATGTAAAGAAACTATAAATATCTATTGTCTAAATGTAATTATAACAATTTTATGAAATGTGTGTGTTATCTTGAGACTTAATTTTCTGCTTTCTTTGCTCTATAATATTATCTCAATGTCAGAACATACATAATGTATTTATTATGAAGATATCATAATCATCATCATGGAAACTGCAGTGATAATGTCATTGAACCTAAATGGTGGGTGTGTGGTCTTGGTCATTGAGCCAATCACCTGTTGATGCCAACAGATCTGTTGTACATATTGACCAATCTGTTGAATAGATTGGGACATACAGCACATATTATGACTGAATGAAATATTATTTGAGTTAAATATGTTGTCTAAGTCTCAAGCTAATACTCACTTGTAGTATAATTTAACGTAAAACATATAATATACCTAAATAATATATTATGTAGAAATAAAAGTATTGAAGGGAGAGGTCGACAGGTGATCAACATATTATTAGAGTGCAAAAAACCAATTCACTAACCATGTTTGGGTCAGTAAATAGCTTAGAGATGTAGCCATTCATTTTTTACTTGCTTTCCGCCAGCGTTTTCGACCCCGTGGTCTGGTTATTTCTTATAAATTTTAGCCTATGTTACTCAGTAAGATAGGCATAGATTGGCTTGTTCATTACATTTATTTATTTGCGAGTTCAATAGAATACTTTACTGTTTATGCTCACAAATCCGATTCGCCAAAGGCCTAAAAGACTAACTTGGACATGTGGCCTATGCGGTGTCGGTCGGTCAGGGCGCAAGTTGCTATGGCGGTAATTGCAGTACAAGAAGTAGGGTTGTCACTTTGTTTAAAAGTGCTAGACAATAATTTAAAAAATCATCCGAAGGTCTATACTGGGCGTTGTGATCTGGTTGTAAATCATTGTGCCATGTCGAGGCAAGGGATGAATAGTGTAATGAATATTTACCGTTTTGTCTAATGTTTATGTGGGCACTACACTTTGCCATATTGTCTAACGTCTAACAAGATTAGATACTGCAATAACCTTCTATACATACCCAACAGTAAAGAAAGTTATGAAGTTTCTGTTACGTCCGCAAAATGCTTCGGCATTCTGGTGAAGTGTAGTGCCTTTTGTAATATAGAACATACTTGTATATTTTAAGATAGTGGCACGATAATTATGCATATATAAGTAGCTTTAACTGTTACTGTGTTAGGATACGTTATTTACGCAATTTCTTTGATTCCGTTATTTCGTAGAATGTACACCCTGTCGCTTTGTCAGCGTCACAGCCAAAATTATTCAAATATTGTCGTTTTATTATATCGAGCAAGCAGCACATTGTAGGATATGTTTATTTAAAACAGAACTCTCTGCTACTAATAATGACGTTGAACATTGTGGGGAAGGGCATGCAAGCTCCTTTAATATACACCTTATCATTTAATTAAGTAAGCAAATGAAACATGGAGTCAGCCATAGAACTATGGCCTGATCCATTCTGAGAGGGCCATGCCAAGCAGTGAGATAGTTTATATATAATTACTATACAAGTATACATAGTTACAAGGCTTGTGTTGATCTAGAATCGATGTAAAGTTAGTCATAGCCTAAGATAAGATTCGATAAGATTTTTTCCAACATAATAATCAACAATTATACCTAGTCTAGCAACAGTGGCCTGCACGCAATTTCTTCCAATGTTCCAGCTATTGTCTTTTATTAATCGCTAGTAATAATGAGTTATTATATATTTATGTATGCACGTTTTTACACCACCAAGACTGTGTAAATAAGATCTTGTAAGTAAAAAATAAATCTGGATATTACTCATTGAAAATTCTCGCAGAAACTTGTCAGAGATGTTATAAATTTTCTTATTTTTATTAGAGGATAAGACATGTTTCACACTTTTGTGAAGTGTTGTAGAAACCACTGTCACAGTTGTAAAGTTATAAATGCAATTTATTTAATCGATTTAAGGTATGAGGTTTGCTTTGTTCCTTATTTGTACGGACTATGTATCATATTTTATATAATTATATGCCTTGCTTCGATGTAGACGGGATTTTTGTGTGACGATTGTTTTTTTATACTAAATAGTTGGTACCGAATTGTATATCACCGAGTTGCATATATTATATTGTCATGTGAAAGTCCCATTATAAGGATCCGTTTGTGTTTTGGGGAAAATTAATCTGTTGGTCTATTCAATATATAAAAAAAATATACATACAAACATACATCTTTTTCCCAGCAGGAGACAGAAACTACACACTTGCTATTGCCACGTTCATACATATTGTCGTACATACGCGACGATTGCGAGTAGTATCTTATATTGTACATTATGTATCTTAAATGCCGTTTCCCAATATACAAAGGATACCTACCCACATTCTGAAAGGTTATTGTTAATCATTTCTATCTTGATGAATGTAAATAGTATAAGTTTGCATTGCATATAATCGGCGCTGACTGATATTTGTCACAATAAATGCGAAAATAGCAAGATGATGTTTCATTAGTACATACATACTAGTCCTCACTTGAGATAAGATAATTCTCATAATTAAATTTGTCACAAATACCTACACAATCAGCCCGTTGTACATACTATTTATCTCGAACATTGTTAAGTATTGTTCTTGAAAGAGTACCTATGCATCAAAATACCAATATTGTGTTAATGCAATACATAATAATAAAAAAATATATAACATTGATAGAAAGTTTAACTTCTCAAAGTTTAACTTCTCGCACTTCTAGCAGTCATGTTGTTGATTGGCTCTATTTAACAACAAAGGAAAATGTTGTCCTTCAATGATCCGGAGATGGAGAAGTGCCAGAAGTGTACAAAAACCCAACGACGAGACGTCTATATTCGGTTGCACTACAAAAATCACCACTAATGCGACGTAATACGGGTCCAAATGGCAAACGGTATAGTGGCCCCATCTCTGTACGACAAATTCTTTGTAGGTCATTGAATTAAACAAAAGAACGTCTGGCCATTCATTTAATTTATAAATAAAAGTTTAGCGTAACAATAAATAAAATGCTTCATGTGCGGGAATGAACATTGATTTTGCTAGCAAACTTATTTCTTTCCGTCCTTGCTTTTGCCTTTCTTGGCGGCAGCGGCGGCTTCCAGGTCGATGGGTGCTGGCTTCACGAATGGTATCAGGTCTTGGTACTGCTCAGGCATCCATTGTTTGAGGGCTTCAGGTACCTGTGGGTTCAAGGACATTCCATGTTAAGAAGTGTTGAAAACTACGATCAACCTCCTGAGTGTTCCTGAGTAAAACCGATATTCGATTTCGAATCGATATTCTGAATTTTGGACCTTGTTTCAACTGATAATTGAATATGCCTTTAATTTTTTTCTGTAGTTTAAAAGATGGTGGTATATTTTCATTGCAAAAAGAATTTGGTTTCATCAACATCACACCGGATTTCCACGAAGGTTAGGCAGAGGTGGAATGTACACCCACAGTTCACAGGTATGTTTAGGTCCCATGTACTAGAGGGCGCCCATATTGCCACTAATCGAGCACAAATCCAAACTCCAAGCTGCTACAGCGAATTTCATAGAAAAACCGAATGAGTCTGCTCTGTCTGGGACTTCTAATGCAGCAGTCGGTTTTCTGAGACATAATAAGAGGCGAAAGCTTCCACATTTTATGATAACCTAAATAAAAAATTTAGAAAACCCCCGACACGAAATGTAATTTGCCATTTTGTGATGGCGGACATCTTGGATTGGAAATTCATCATAGTGTATAGTGTTCTCCTAGTTAAGCCCTTTCATTAGATACCCATATTGAGGGAGTTATGAAACAATATTTAATCCGCACGCACGCACACACACACAGACGTGAAACTTATAACACCCGTCATTTTTTCGTCGGGGGTTAAAAATGACTTACAACTTACGATATTGACAAAATCGTATAACCATGTTTTTAACTAAAATAAATATTTATGTTACCTCGATGCCCTCCTCAGTTTGGTTGATCTCGAGTAGTGCGCATATGACGCGCGTGGTTGCGCACATGGTCGCGTTCAACATGTGCACGAACTCCGTCGCCGCGTTCATTTTCTTTGTCTGCCCGTATCTAAGGAAAATGCATCGTATTTAATTTTTATAGCCATCAGAAGGGTATTTTATTAGTTCTTATTGGTTAGGCACAGGATTTTGTAGTAGATGTAGTAACATATTATATATTCATGTATGCACTGTGTAACTGTGTACTTGATACAATATTATATTAGATCCTAATGAACAGTCAGTCTTAATCTAGCATTCAAGAGTTTCATTTGTCTTTATACCCGACCAACATCACAATTTCCTTTGCGCTACACCAACATAATAATATGTGAATTTAAAACAATTATAAGGCTTCTATAAAAACCAGGTAAATTGTACATACATACATAATATGACGCCCATATTCCCCGGAGGGGTAGGTAGAGGCGTACTAATGTACACCCACATTTCGCCGGTATGTTTAGGTCCCATGTAATAGGGGGGCGAGCCTATTGCCATCAACTGGGCACAAATCCAGACTACGAGCCGTTATTGGGAATTTCACAGAAAGCCACTTTGCTCGAGCCGGGGATCGAACCCAGGATCTTTAGCAGTCGCGCTTGGGACCACTGGACCAACGAGGCAACCATTTAAATTCAATCTGGTAAATTGTAATTGTCACCTTTTCCTGAAAAAGTTCTAATACAGGGATTTTCAGGAAAAGGAATCCAATTTCAAGAATATTATAGGACTAGCTGTGTGCCACGGCGTTATTATAATGAATTTCTCAACATTTTTTCTTATAAAACAGAAAGTCAAGAAAATCTAATTGTATTGTAGGTGTATTTACTTACACAAACACCCAGATTGCTCATACAAATATTTGTTCACAACCCTTGTGCAGAAGCCGATACCTCGGACATCGAATAATAACCTTATGCTAGTAAGCATTTACCTAACAAGCAGCCTCCTAGCTTGATACTCCAGGCAGTTGCTGCAGGACACCAGCTCGCGGAAGGCCCCCGACCCAGGGAACCACGCTTCCAGGTCCAGTTTCTTGGCTGCGGCATGGTTGAGAGCACCAGACACGATGTTCACGACGCGGTAGGGAATGCCCAAGACTTGGTAGAACTCCTCGGCGTTCGATATCATCTCATCCATCATAATCCAAGACGCGTTGTCGTGAGGCGAAGTTAGGACGAATTGTTCTACCTGAGAAATATAAGTGGTAAGTAGTTATCTTTTTGTATTTTTTTTTACATTTTCCATGCTAAGATTACAAGTTGTTTTAATGAAGGAAAAAATCGGCTAGCGGGCAGGTTTTTTTCCCGGCAGCCGATTTTTTGGTAAGTAATTGCCAAGTTTTGACTAACATAACCTAAATTAAAAATTTAGAAAACCCCCGACACGAAATGTATTTTGTCATTTTGTGGTGGCGGCCATCTTGGATTTTAAATTTATCATAGTGTATAGTATTCTCCTAGTTAAGCCCTTTCATTTGATACCCATATTGAGGGAGTTGTGACGTGTCTGTGTCTGACACACAGACACGTCCAACTTATAACAACCGGTCGTTTTATAAAGTCTCAGATCTTTTTTACAAAATGGTTACTTAGAAATTCATTTACCTTTTCAAATTGATGTACCCTGAATATACCTCGGGTATCACGTCCATGAGATCCTACTTCTTGACGGAAACACGTAGACAGACCTGCATACCTGAAAACAAGAAAGTTAAATATAATTAGAACCTAAGCAAATGTAAAACACTTCTGGCAAATAAACGATTATCAATATATCAAGAATTAATCATAACAAGGACTCATTTTTTATAAAGCGCGTAATTAGCAGAACTTATCTACTTTTTGAGCCCTCATTATAAATACAACATAAAACTATTCACAAATCACATACATTTGCTTCGACAATTTCTTGGCATACACTGACAATTATTACTGCTACTACTACTTACTGTGACAATTTGGACGCCTTCCGGAAAGCAGTCTCAGATAGGCCGAGGATTAGTGATAGAAAGGGGGAGACCTGTCCTGTGGCAATAAATTTGCTTACTTAATGGGTAATGAAGCTTCAGGCAGCCACTCGTCTCTATGGTACGCCGCTATGGGCTGCTCCGAGGTGGCGATGAGGTACTTCTCCTCGACGGCTGCGTCGCCTTTATTCTCAGATCCTTTACCTACTACCTTGTATAATTCTTCGTCGAATTGAGCTAATTGGGCTACTTCTTGCATCACCTAGAAAATTTAATAATTATGAAGTAATTTTATTTCAATGCTGGCAAGCTTTTCATTAGATTTTTCCTGCTTATTAAAAAGTAAACTGAAATTATCCACAGCCTGACTCTATTCACTCTTTAACTCATTAGTCAAACCTATATTTAGCCTAATATTTTTTTCTGTGAGAAGAGGCATGCTTAGCAGTGGGACAGTAATTTATGGATTGATGGTGATACCAGTCAAGATGCATTGCTAGGTTATTCTTTCATGGAAGTAATATGATAACTAACCTCCTTCCTCATGAAGAATGGAGTATAAAGTGGTGTGTAGCCTTTCTTTAGGAGTATCCTCAGGGACAGCTGTATAAGGGCCTGCTCCAGGAATACTGCCGCGCCTTTCAGGTAGTACCCCCGTCCGCCAGCTACCGCGGTACCCCGATCACCGTCCATACCTGACGGAATTAAAATTATTGTTATAAAACACTACTATCATTACTTTCTAGTCATATTTATTTATTTACCAAAAAATCAACATAGCCTAATAGGGTTTACACCCAATGCGCTACATTGACCTAATATTACCTACACCATTTGAAAACCTACACCAACAATAATTATACAATTTAAAAACGAACATTCGAATTAATTATATTGGTATAGTACTCCAGTAAACATAGACATAGTTAGCTTGTACATGTATGAAAGGAGTCTGTTAGTCCAAGGAATTGATATCTTGTTGTAGTTTATTATCAATGCAGGATAATCCAAGTATGGTTTATAACACAATATATTTAAATAAGACTAAATCTAAATGTTCCTTTTACTATTTAATATTCTTTTATTACATCAAAGGTAGGCTCATGTTCCTTTGGCTGATATTATGTACACAAATGAATATAAAATTTGTTATCAGATATACATTATAGCAAAATCGTGAAAAACTTGTAGGTACTTATAGCAGGTGTTTAAACAAGTGTGAAAAAAGCAATAACTTTTGTTCAAGCTTGTAGAATATTAGACTTGGTATGATTTACTAAAATATGGAAAGATCGCCGTATAACCAAAAACACCAAGGTTCGATTGTTGAGGTGCTTGATATTTCCAATTTTTCTATATGGAGCTGAAACCTGGACGATCCATCAAAAAGACCGTAAAAAGATTGACGCCCTTGAGATGTGGTGCTGGAGACGCCTGCTGAGGATAAAATGGACTGCTCACCGTACAAACGTTTCCATCTTGAAAGAGCTAAACATCAAACAAAGACTTTCGTCGACTGTTCAAATGCGAATCCTCAAGATGTTTGGGCATATTATCCGCAATGAATGCAAAGCTCAATGGAGCGTTTAGTAGTGCAGGGGAGAGTAGAAGGCCACCGCTCTCGCGGCCGATCTCCCACTAGATGGACAGATGCAATAAAATCAGCAACAAAATGTTCCCTAACAGAGTGTACACATAGAGCCGCCAATAGAGAAAGATGGAGAAATCTCGCCAAAACCGCAACCTTGATGGATCAAGACAACCCATAACCACGACCACTCTGCCAAGAGTGTACGACTAAGAAGAAGAATGATTTATTTATTTGTAGTATATTTTGTTAAGTTTCCTTGGCACATCAGCTAATTTGATTTAACAGTAGAAGCATGAATAGGCAATGATATTCTTCTATTATTCCTTTATATCGAAATTTGGTATACATATATTAAAAGTTATCTATAAGCATATGCTTAGCTGAAAAGCTAAGCAGTAAATATGTGATAGACTAGACAATAAAATCAACCAAACTTACCATCAATCATACAAATGAGATCCACATGTGAGTATTTGGTCCTGAAGGTGCAGTCTCCGTGTGTCCTCTCTACCTTGTTGTGGTCTTCATCATCATCCACTGGGACCGACTCATGCAAGTGGTTGCCTACTTCCCGGAGAGCAGCCGAGCGTGCCTTCTCTGCTGTTATAAGACCCTGCTCATTCTTTGTTATGGCTTCATCTATTAATACTCTAACCTGAAATAGTTTTTTAATACAATAATACTGCCGGTAGTTGTGGAGGTCTGATGGCAGTTGCTTCATGTAAAATACTGATCTACAGCCAGCATCTGGTTAAACTGGAAGCTGACCCCAACATGATCGGGAAAAAGGCTAGGAGAATAATGCCTTAAAATTAAACCAAGTTGTTATTCTTGCATTATTTATATTAAAAAAGATATGATTTGTAACCAAAATTTTCTCACTATGTGTCTTAGATCATGATAATTATACTAATCATTTTTCCGAATATTTAAGGTGTTACAAATAATTCTTCTTAGAATGTCAAGTGCAAATAAAAAAAAGTATAAAATAAAAAATGGGGTTGGCATATTACAACATTATAACAATGGTTTTAAACTTCCTTGTTTTTCTGCTGATAACTACACAACAACACTGACAGTGAAAATTCAGTACCTATTATGAAAGTTAAGCATTGTTAGTACAGCTATACTGCATTGGATGATGCAATATTCAAAACTCATTAAAATCAATACAATTTGTCAACATGCTAGACAAGATGTAGAGATGGAAAAATTCACTCACAAAATAAATAGCATATAATAAATAATAAAAATTATGAATAACTTGGAATACCTCAATAAACTAAACATTGCAAATATTGTAACTGAATACATAATGCAGGGCTTAATTCTCAGGACAAACAGTGCTGCTATACTGGTTTTGTGTTAAGAAATTCACAGAAAAGCAAGGACTCCCTATTGTGCCTGGTTTATTCCAACAGGGTCATCCTTTATAACATGAGACCTAAATACCAGTGACCTCAGGACCTCAGGGACAGGTGTGATAGTATGCACCTTATATTGATGTGACTCATAATACAGTATCTCTTACCTTTTTTATTTGGTTAACAGTGAGAGGCTTCAAATCATCTCCAGTCAGATCAACCAACTTCTCAGCTATTTCAGGGGGTACTGGCTGGTCTTCTGGTCCGACCGGCTCCTTGCTCTTCATCTTCAGACCAATCTCTTTGCTGCATACATTTTTCAGCTTGTTGTAATTGTCAGCTTCGTGGCGCAATCTCCTCCAAAGGGTATCTTGCTCGACCACGGTGTCAACGAGCGCCACATCTTTGAACCTCTTGCGCTGGTTTTCACGGATTTTGTCCGGGTTACCGTCTTTATCGGCACGGAATAAGTCTAAGTCAAGCACCATGTTGTGGTACTAGGTACGTAAGCAGATTTATTGTAAAAAATCTAAAAGAAAAAGGCAGTGCACGTAGCACTGCATGCGGCAAAAGAGAGAGCAGAGGAGACGTTCAAAAATCTTTTACAAGTTGAATAAAATTGAAGTTGTTCGATGAAAACAATACAATTACGTCTCATTTATTCTGATGCTGGTCTGGTTATAAACTGACTATATATTTATTTATTAAATGTGCCCATGGTGCAAATGTACCTCAAACAAACTATAAAGTTCCCCAGAACACATTTCTTTAAAAACATCATGATTAGGAATTAGTAGATGAAGTTTTCGAACGGATCATCGTACTTCTCGACTGCAGGCAGACTCGACTCGAAAGTTGACGTTTCATAATTTGTCTTGACAAATTAGTGACGTTAAGAAATAGGGATTACGACCACAGAATGCGACGAATTCTATCAAATTAACTCAGCTGAATACCTATGTCCTACTCTTAAGTAAATAGTCCTACTATACAATAAAAATGTTTGTACCTATGTTGGTAAACATATTCAAATAGTTGAAATTTCCAGTTTTTTCCTTGGCCTCATAAAATAAAATTTATAATTTAGTTATAGTAACGTAGATTCTCTTCTTAGTCTGTGATTCGAAAACCCATTGTTTTATTTATTTTACGTGGCCACACCGAATTAAATTGTCAATTTGCTGAACGATTGGTCGGTCCTTTCTCGAGCTCTTGTTCAGATTTTTTACGATTATTTATTTATTATGTGGCTCTTATCGGATACCAGCTGAGAGTATTGAAGCTTGTTTATCCACATATAGTTTGTGAGTATTTATTTGGTCGTTCTAACGCAGGTTGTTGGATAAAAATGTGTCGCACAGTTCCTTGTTTACACGTATTCGATATCAATGGTTTCCCGATCTATTTACAAAGGGGAGGATTGTTCTCAATAAATTCTGTATATGTTTCAGTGGGAAGATATCGGGTATGAGATATTATGATTTATTCCTCTAGACGCCACATGATGATACATCAGTCGTTAAAGTCAAAATAATTAAATAAACGGGTTTGTTTTTGTAACCCACTTGTTCATAATTCGTACAATGTATTGCCGGTTGTGAATGACCTAATCACACCATTTTTCTATCAGAACAATTTGTAAATAAATTAAATGTTCTAAATTCATGTTTGGTTGTGTTCTAAGCAATCTGGATTCATAAAGCTGTAACTATTACAATTAGAGATAAGAATTTAGTGTGTAGGGTTTCCCCAATATTTGAAACATAATGATAATTATTTTACATCATATATTATTATATTCGTTTAGGCAATGTACCTATACACAAATTATTTTAAAAAAAACAATCAATGTTGTTCCCCAAAGTTTACAAGCTGCAAGTACAGTATATCATCAAGATGTGTCAAACCAGTGTAGGCAAACTAGTGATGTCTGTTCTAGCAACCACATGTATATCACATTAGGTATTTACATTTTTGGCTACATGGTGCATTCTATGCTCACTAGTTTTTATAATTATTTTAGATGAACATTATGATAAAAAAATAACTTCTTTATAATTTGCAGATGGATATGAAATAAAAACAGTTAAGATTGAAAGTTGTAATCTATTTATTATAATAATATTAATAAATCATTTAATGTATGTATTGATATTATAATCTTTTTATTTTTGTTTAGCTCTATTTAAAATATTTCATAATCCTTTCAAAAAATTTCAACATACTTTTTTGCGAAAGCTATATTTTATAGGAAAACTATCTACTAAAATCCAAGGTCTTATAATTCTGAGATTTCATGGTGAATCAGTGAGTGAGTCGTATTTCACTTTTTTATATTAGATAAGAGATAAAATATACATCAGATACATCAAATAAATTTTAGTTTAAAACATAATATCAATTAAAAATATGTGTACAACCAACTGTATAGCAATGTCAGTTAAATTATTAAGTAAATCATAAGGCAATAGTAATGATCCACCACATTATTGTGTAAGGCAAAATTGCATCATGTGCAGAATTTTAGAGAGGTGAATAAAAACTATTTGTCAATTAAGGAAGTTGAGTTGGGTTTGTAAGTGTTCTTTTAAAAAAACTATAGTAGTTGAATGTAGGTCACACTTATCATTTCTTTTATTGTTAAACTGAATGTGTGCCTCTGCCTGGTGAAATTAGTGCTTAGTATTAGAGTCGAGATTAGAGAGAGATGAGATTAGTGCTTTTTGTGCGAGTCCACGCGGAACTAGTTGGCCACGCCTTGGGTAGGGACGGGGGTGAGGCGGCGGGTTACTGTGAACAAAAACAAGCGCCCCCGCCACTCCGTCCCACCGCGCGCAGGCGACCCCGCCCCTCCGTCCTGTTGCTCAAATACCTAAGGCGCGACCAACTAGTTCCGCGCAGATTATAGTGTTTGTGAATACTGCAAGTGGTTAGAAATCAATCCTATTTACTAAGCGACAAGTACTAAGCCCGTGTAAACCAGCCATGAGGGTAAAGCTGTTTGGTGCGATTTTTATCTACCTGCTACAAAAATAATATGTCTAACAAATTCTGAAACAAATTACAAATGATTTTCGAAAGTGTATGGGGAGCCATTAATAATTCTGAATGAAAAAATGACTAGGTTTTTTTATGCACAGGTATTTTTTTCTTTTTAAATATACCTTAATTACAAAGGAGTTTGTATATAACTACTCTTCTGTTGGTTCACACTATTATATATTCTTCTACAGGCGATGTTAAGATGATTCCATTAAAAGATAACCAGGATGTGGCATCATTCCTTGTCACTAAGCACTCATGGAAGGGCAAGTACAAGAGGGTGTTCTCTATCGGCACCCACGGTGTCACCACATACAACCCCGACCGCTTGGAGGTGACCAACAAATGGCTGTATGCAGATGTGGTCACTATCGCCTCCTCAAAACACTCGAATTCGGCCGCCAATCATGACTTCACCCTGGTCATGAAAAAGGATAAAAAAGTGGATTCAATGAAGTTCTCATCTGAACACAAGTGTTTAATTCTCACAGAGGCTTTTAAGTACAGGCATTCCTTCGCCGAAAAACCTAAAGATATTTATGTAAGTATTCTTGGTGTTGTTAGTACATTATTAAAACCCCTAAATTAAAAATTGAATTGTCAAATATTTTTGAGTAATATACTTTATTCTTCATTCCAATTATTTTAGTTTTAAAATTAATTTAAAAACTCCCACTACCCACTTTATGGTACAAATACAGCCCACATACCTAAAACATAATAAATCTTTTTTTATTTTAAAACATGAATACATTTTCAGAGATACCAAGCCTATAAGCACCACTGGAGTGGTACACGCCTCCCAGTCATGCTTGAAGTTGGACCTTGTGCATTGGACCAGTTGGATCCTTCCACCCACACTTTACTGGCCAGCTACCCATACTGCGATGTGCAAGGAATACTGCCTGTTCGCGACGTCCCTGGTGGCTTCGTCCTCGCTGTGGGAGGGTACAGCAGACTCCACCTGTTCTCCAATGCCATGGACCATCAGATTATCATCAATAAGATGTTGGAAATGGCAAGCTTAACACTAAGTATAAGCATCAAAGTCCTATCTACCATGATTACTTTGGATGATTATCATGACCAGAGATTTGGGAAGTATAGGTAAGTTTTCATAGTATTTTTTATTATTATGAAAATGAGTCATTGAAACCAATCATTCATGGATCTAAATTTGTAGAAAAGTTTGTAGTTTTGAAAAAAAAAATACACAATTTTGCCATACATAAATGCTCCTATTAGTTGTCTATATGAATATTATCCCTTTATTTTAACTAAACAGAACAGTCTGTAATATACATTTATTATATTATTCCTTGTGACCTGACCTAACACACTGCGGGCGTCGGGCGAGGAAATAAGCAGGAGGAAATAGAATCATAATTTAAAACCTGATCAGAATCCGAAATATTGCATGTTCAAATGTGTAAAACATTACATTAAACAAACCAAATAATAATAATTATGTCACTGTCCTGCATTGTAAATTAGCTGTATGCTTAATTACTGCTTTTGTTCACCCATGTGTTATAATAACATTTGATTGTTAGCGACTGATTCATACGACCTTCACTGTGTACCCATTTATCTAAACGCGATACGCTCATTATATGGACATATCAAATTCTGTATGATAGTCTGTCACTATTAGATTTTTTTACGCAAATATCAATCTTATATTTTTATACATTTCCGATGCGTAGGACCTACGCTACTTTATTGCTTCTAACCATCAGAAGTAAAAACATAGTGTGGGTACCATTTAACTGTTATAATTTTGTTGCGATTTGGAATGATTAAACTGTTATATATTGACAAATGCCATTATGTACACAGTTTTACAGATTAGATACCTAAAATGTATGCTTAGCACTATTTTACAAATCATAGTACCATGGTACAATTGGCATCATCATCCATCATGGTACACTAGCTTCCCGCCAGCGGCTTCGCCCGCGTGGTATGTTATTATACATATAAACCTTCCTCTTCAATCACTCTATCTATTAAAAAAACCGCATCAAAATCCGTTGCGTAGTTTTAAAGATTTAAACATACATAGGGATATAGGGACAGAGAAAGCGACTTTGTTTTATACTATGTAGTGATACTTAAATATACAGGGCTAACTAAATTCTGTAATGTAGACATTGTCTATATTATCTCATAATCAATGGAAGTATTCAAGAGAGTGATTTCGAAATTTAGGATAATTAGAAAACCAAGAAATGCTTAGGAAAGTTTTTAAGATTCTCTTTAAGCTTCAAAAGCAAGCTAAATATACTTATTATCTTCCAGTGGCGATCAACACCAGACATCTCTGAGCGAGTTTATCGTGCACAAAGTGAATCCTGCGCGTCACATGGAGCCGATGCGACGTACACTCTGCCTATCTGACACCTGTATACTCGAAAGGGATCCGCAGACGTATTCCGTAAGTTTCATCGATGCCAATCATCAGGTCAAATTGCTAATGCGTGTGGCCGCCATTTTGGTGACGTCAAAATGACGTAACCACTCGGTACCGTTAGCACGAATGGCCGGTGAGTTCGGCGGATGACGACATGTGGATGTTTATTAGACAAGGTTCCAGCGCATTTGTTGGACTTATACAATCCATGTGATTAATGTGTCGTTTTATGAAATGCGTAAGCAGTCTGTACGAGAGAGAGCTGGCGCGATATCGACAGCTCCTGTGTAAAACCATTATTTATTGGCACATTTCATATAAAGAGTACTGTAAAACAAGGAAGGCATTTTGTTAATACCTAACAATCCTATTGTATTTTTTAAAGAACATTAATTCACATTAGGGTTTTCTCTGTAAGCAGTAGAAGATTTGGCAAACATTTGTAATGCAATACACAAATGTTCTATCTATAAAAAGATTTTAAAACAGAATCAGTGCTTTGGGTATTCTGCCTATCGAGCCAAATTTGCGGATAAATTAATGATATTGGGTTAGAAGAGGTAGTAGAGTAGATGAACATACAAATGGTTCAAAATTATCTGAACAGCAAAATTAAACTATATCTCAATGACCCAAGGAATGTTTCAGAACTAACACACTACACGGCAACTGTCATTCTGACATAAACTTTATTAAAATAAATAAATATATAAATTACATTGAAATAAAGTTTAATTTCTTTAGTAGTTATTATGAATAGTACGTTTGTTCCGATATAATTGATGGTGACTGTACATTGTATAAGACATATTATTTTCAGGTGGTGTGTCTGCGCCCACTGAGCGATGTGTTCGCATTAGTGCGGGACACAGAACATCCGCAAAAGTTCTCCATCGAGTACCTCAACGGACAAACACGCACATATTTAGCGGGCGAAAGGTACGACAAAATCATTCATTGATTGGATAAATACTAATACTTTACGTTAACTAACTTTACGTTGGTGTGCCAAAAAAATATTTAGAATTTACTGAAATTAATAACGTTTAACGTTATGTTATTATAATAATACTGTAAAGATAGATCAAAATCTGTTTAGTCGTTTTTGCGTGAAAATTAACAAACATTCATCAATCTTCACAAACTTTGACATGTTATTTTTGATGAAGGAAAAAATCGGCGGGCGGGCAGGATTCGAACCTGCGCCCTCTGGTTCGGTACACCAGACGCTCTGACCACTAAGAATCTACACTACCATCAAAAATAACTTGTAATCTTAGCATGGAAAATGCTTAAAAAATACAAAAAAGATAACTTTGACATATTTTATATTAGTAGGATAGGGTCTGATGGTATTTATTACTTCGTCTTATTTATGGTGTTGTATGTATAGTCGACCATAACATTGCTTTATCACCCTTAGAGTGAATGTCGTTTGCACATCACAAAACAACAAGGTCTATTTTTGCTTACAAGACCAAGTGACAGATTGATAATGAGCCTTAGTAAATTTAATTTGGACGGAAGTTATTGTCAAAAGTGGTAAAGCAATTTTAATATATACTATATAATATTATGTACTGTAGTAGAAAGATTAGCTATAGTCTTCGCGAAACTAGTTGGCCACGCCGTAGGTATGTGAGCGGCGGGGCGGGGTCGCCTGCGCGCGGTGGGATGGAGGGGCGGGGGCGCTTGCTTTTGTTCACAGTAACCCGCCGCCTCAGTCCCGCCCCTACCTAAGACGCGGCCAACTAGTTCCGCGTGGAACTAGTTGGCCGCAACTAGTTGGAACTAGTATCGTCATCAATTTGGTGGACCCACGCAAAATGATTCGTACAGGGACGCGTTACTAGCGTCTTTGTTGGACGGCGTGCGGTCTGCGGGCCAGCGCGACGTGCACGTGCGGTCCGTGCCGACGCCGCGAGGCTACCGGCTGGGGCCCCTGTACCAGCCCGTCGACGAGGAGACCGAGTCCAATCATCTCAGGTTACTTTATATACTATCAAATTCAAATTCAAATATTTTATTTCAATTAGACCATATAAGTCGGTACTATTGAAAAGTCAAACTAGTTGCACGGTTCCAAAAAAGTGGGACTTATGGAGAAGAGCCGGCAAGAACCTCCAGTCACTCTTTAAAAAAATATGGTTACAGTCTATATGTGAGTTTTGAGTAGAGTACTTATTTAATTGTGCCTAATAAGGGTTGGCTTACAAACCTCATTAGGCCAGCGTGGAGGACTATAATCCCTCCCTAATCCCTCTCATACTTAGAGGATACCCATACCCAGGTCCAGCAGTGGGACAGTATTAGGGTTGATGATGCAGGAAGTGCTATTATAACACTTGGAACTTAAATCGTATGTGTATAAAAAATCTCCATAAAAATAACTTTAGATTTTCTAATGTCTGTGTTTTTTTGATTCACGGGTTTAAACTTTTTTGTCCAGGCTTGAAATGGATAATTTAAATTCCTATATATTTAGGGCCTGATTCACCATGCCGCTAGACTCGCCGGATAAGTTAAAAATAAAATTTGTATAAAATTATCTGCCAAGTAATTTAACGGGAACTTACAAGGAGGTGGTGAAATAGGCCCTTAATCGACAAAAACCGGAGGAGGTTCTATATTCATATATTATGTATGTATGTTTTTTCTTAACAAGTGTTAATTTACTTGCCAGATTATTCCAAAACCCGGTAGGGATGACTCGTGCCGAAGTGATAGAGAGGTTCAACGCCAACGTCGGCTACAGTGGGCTCATATACTCCGTCAGTCAAGACGTAAGATGTGTTTATATAACTAGCTATATAACTGCACTATACATGCATACTTTATACTAACTTATTATATAGTTGCGTGCCAAAAAATCGGCCCACAATTTTATTTTAATTTACACTTCTTTATTTGAGAGCCGATAGATATAATTATAGTCTCAAATAGAAAATACACGATGCGCCGATTTTTTTGCACGCAAGTGTATTATTCACTTCAGAGATCGTATTATGAAGTATTAAACTAGTTTTGTTTCGCTGTAAGAAGGGCATGGCGCTATTTGTTATTTGTAGCGATATCTTTCTCGCTCTCTCATACTATTGTGTTTTGTAATACGGTCTCATTTTCTTCTAACACTATGTATTTGCATTGAATAGGATGAGTTACGAATGTTACGATATGCTAGTTTGCATTTTGATACTGGTGTCATTTCAACATAGACCAAAGATGCATTTTTTTCTAAATAAATGAACAATTAACCATGCATATTTTTATGACATTTCTTTACATGTAAATGTCTGCATATACAATATACATACATCTGTTATTTAGATACGCATTTTACTTTAAAATATATTTTTTAAACATAGATCTCATTCTCCAATACGCTTCAATCATCTACATAAAGCTTAATTTTTTTTTGTTAAATTCCTGGGACATATTAATGTACCTTGTGTGCCTTGTAGGCCCGTCCCCTGTTGTGGCTGTTTCTTACGTGGGATCTTGTAAGTCCCCTGTCAATTTATTATTTTACACCCTTTTTTATACATTGCTTCCGTCCTTAAATAGCTAGGGTAGAGGGATCAGAAATTTATTAGGATTTTTTTCTAGAGCTTTCTAGGCCATGGATACATTCATCCGCATTCACGTAAAACTGTAAATACCATAGATTATATTCGATCTACACTAACTGTTGGGATGCTGTAAATAATTGTTGTGTATGATAGAACATTTTGTAATGTTGACGTCACTATTTGTAAGTCCGGGACTATTTAAAATCTAACGTAATTATAATATTGTCACTTTCGTTAAATTAATAACAATGGTAATAATAAACTACAACTTTTGGATGCTCCCTCCATAATCAAAGGTTTGTTAAACTAAAAAAATCTCATCAATCTAAATCTCATCTGTACTATCGTCCTATGCCTTTTAAATTGTGCTACACTATTCAAAAGACGTAGTGCACTAAAATGTTGCACCACAGCGTCTGTTCGCCGAGAACAAGGAGAAGCTGATCACGGGCGCGCTGATCGCGCTGGTGAGCAGCGCGCCATCCGGCAGCAACTTAACGCCCCGAGAGCTGGAAGCACAGTTCCACGCGTTGAGGCGACTTTGCGCCAGTAAAGTTGGGTTCGCTGCATTCACTGCTTTGCCTGGGTAAGATTTTTTATTATTACTTTTACTTGGTGACTGGTTGTATTAACATATTCTAGGGCAGAATAGGGAATATGCACATTTTTTTTTTATATTTTTAAACGATACTTTATATCGTTATGTAGCCGTAAAAAAAAATCCAGCGCCTTAAAACTAAAATTAAGTAACAAAAAAAATGTATTAAATTATGAGACAGATATTGGCATTTTAAACACCCGCGATTTTGGCGCGCTTGCCGAGACGTCAAAGTCTACGTTCTCTCAACCAAACAACCACTTACAACAGACACTGTTTTAGTAGACTTTGACGTCATATTCCATTTGACCGATAGTGTTGCGTTTCAAGTGATTTGAATTTCCAACAGTTTTTTTGGACTTTTTAATAATTATTTTCTCATCAAAAAAGAAATAATATAAAAAAATATCTACATAGACATAATTCTAAAACGATAAAGTTCATAAAAAAATATATTTGACCTTTTTTTAAGTCAGACGCATATTCCCTATTACTATAAATAAAACTAATAACTTTGGTTCCGCAAGATTGATAAACTATTTGTTACATATAAAAAGATGTCGTAAACTGTCGGTAATTATGTTGCAACTTGCAGTCCAAAAGTTGATTAATTTTCACTATATAAATCAAACCAGTTACCAGCCTACGATAATATGACACTTGATGCAATATGATTTTTATCTTATCTGAAAGTATTGATAGGCATCAGCGTGTGTACATAGATATAACTGTTAATCAAAACAATTTCCTGTATCTTTAAATGGAGTGATGTGTCATGATGATAAGGTTTAAAATAGGTGACTGATATAATAATAGGTATTTATTTATTTATATCATGACATAAACAAGCGATTACGTTCTATAGGTCATACTCCTCTTATCGTGTTTCCGAAAGTTCCCAAATTACAATAAAATTAACGGCCAGTTCCTATATCAAATCATTCGATTGATTTGCTTACTAGAGATAGAATTTAGACATTTAGGGCCTGTTTCACAGCTTACTTATATAAAGTTCCTGTTGCTGGCAGATAATTTCATATAGTTTTGTTCCATTTATTTATTTATCCGGTGGTTAGCAGCTATCCAGAGGTGAAAACTACTAACAAAAAATCTAAAAACAAGCTCTGTGATGTTGGAAAATGTATTGCAGGTGGGACAAGCAAAGAAACAATTTTGTTTATGAACGAACAGCTTGTCCCGCCTGCAATACATTTTCCAACATCACAGAGCTTGTTTTTAGATTTTTAGTTAGTAGTTTTTACGCAGTCGGGTTTTTTGTTTCTTTTAATAATTGATTTTATTTCCTTCTTTTTAGTTTATAAATCATCATAGAATCACTAGATAGATCCTAAATGATGATTTAAAATATAAATTGATACAACTCAAGATCATTTTCAAAATCAGTTCGCACATTAAAGCGTATAAAATCCGCCATATTGATTTTTTTAAAATTTCATGTACCCAGTGACACTCGTGCCATCAAGACGAATCTAATGAGGTGCCATTTATCTAAATCGGTTGAGCCGTTGAGTAGTTACAACCGGACATAGGAACGGACATACATACATACATACATACATACATACATACATACGCGTCAAACACATAACCCTCCTCCTTCGGCAGTCGGGTAAAAATAGGTCATTAATGCCAAAATCCTATATGTCGACTGACGATAGGGTCATGAGCTCATGACCTTCGTGACATCATTGAATAATGCCGTTTCCAGTTTCCGCGAGTGGATCGGCACAGCGACGGTGGCGGCGCTGCGGCGCGGGTCGGCGGCGTGCGCGCACGCGGCGCTGGACGCCGTGTGCGCGCTGCTGCAGCCCATGCACGCCGAGCCCGACCTGCGCCAGGAGCAGCTCAACAAGGCCAGCATGCTGTCCTCGCCCAGCTTCCTCGAGGGGCTGCTTACCATGTGGGCTGACCATGTGGTGAGTCACATCACTAATACTTCTATCATTAGTTAGCTGCTAGGTATGAACAATTGTAATTGTAATAAGATCTTCGCGACCTAATATATCTTATTGTTTAAAGATTTCAAATATATTACTGTAAATGCCCAAACCATTATACGAACGGGTCGCCTGATGGTGAAGTGAAGTTAATACACACACAGCCTATAAACGCCAATAACACCAGTTGTATCAACTTGGGACCTTAGTTAAGGCTCAAATGCCCAGTAATTTCACTAACTTCATTACATTTTATTTGCCAATGTACCCAGACGAATTCATCAGCCATAGTTCTGGCACCTTATTTATTTCAAAACTCCTTTAGTACATCGTTGCCTAACTCTTTACAGAATACAGGTGTGGTGATGGTATGTTCTCTTTTTGTTCTCAGACTGCAGGTAGCGGTGCGTTAGTGGTGGCGGCCATGTTGGATTTTCTAACGTTCGCGCTGTGCGTGCCATACAGTGAGACCACTGACGGGAAACAGTTTGATCAGTTGCTGGAAATGGTCTCCAAGAAGGGACGGGTGCTGTTCAAGCTGTTTGAGGTAAGTTAGTCTCGTAATGTGAACAACATTGTCATTTACGTATTATATCATAGGTATACCTGCAGTTATTTCTTCATATGTGATTATCGGTGCATTTTATTTATTAAATTAACTGTGATCTAGGGTGATCCTCCATGATAGGTTAGGTAGTCAGTTTTCGACTTGTATAATCTTAAGAATAAGGATTTATTATTACATATTAAGGGTGAAAAATGGTCAATAGAGGCGATTGTCCGTCGTACTTACATTTTCTTTAAAATACTCCATCACAAAAGTTCGATTTCGAGTTGTTGTGCTCCTTTAAATGACTGTTCTATTTCTCCAACGTACATCTATGAATCTTCTCTTCTAGCCCTTATTTTTTAATTTTTAGCCAAGTTAGCCTGAGGAAACGTGTATTACTTTCGCACTACACTCGTTGAACATGATTCATTCTTTTTCGTGTGCAGCATCAGTCAATGGCGATAGTGAAGGGCGCGGGGCTAGTGATGCGCGCCCTCGTGGAGGAGGGCGGCGAGGGGGTGGGCACCCGGATGCAGACGCTGGCGCTGGCCGAGGCGGCGCTCCCCCGGCACCTGCTGTCGGCGCTGTACGCGCCGCCGCGCCTGCACCACCGGCACCTCGCGCGCCACCTGGTGGCGCTGTGGCTCGTCGAACACGCGGCTGCGCACTCGTTGCTGCGCAGGATCATGGTGAGTACTCCACTTTTCAAAATGTATTGAACAGGGTTAAATTTCTTGCGATTAGTTATTCAATCTTTATTCGTCGTTGTAGCTATTGTTGAATGAATTGAAAACTATGAATTAATACTTAAGACTAAGACTATGACACAACCAAAAATAAGGATTATCTTTTTTACTTAGTATATACAGACATTATGTAAAATCATAATTATATAGGATTATTTGAAATGCTGCTTAATTTAAATAGTTTATAGGAAATGGTAAAATTTTAATTGTAAGAAGTGTCAGTCTTTAAATGCTAAATTTGCCCTTCATGACCCAGCCCTCAGGTTTACTGGCCTTCCTGGAGTCTACGGAGGCCCCGCCAGCGGCTGCACTAGCCGGCGAGCTGGAACCAGAGCGAGATAACCTGTCATTAGCGCAAGCCAGCGTCAAGCCGCGCGCGCAGCACTGGGAGGCGCTTGAACGACAAGTCAAATACGTTGAGAAGCATTTAGAAGTAAGTCTTAATTCTGAATTTTTGCATTACTTTTATCGGTAAAGTTTACGTAAGAACCTATTTCGCGAAATGGACAGACGGAGAGACTTGTGTTCGTACGGAGCCTAAATGTTGTTTGGTCTTATTTATTTGGCTTTCAACAACCATAATATCGGTAAAAATGGTGTTATGAACTTGTTACCTTATGCTCACGGATTTTTACCCACTATTTAACGTCTCCTTTCCCAGGTTGAAATCAATTTACTCGTTGAATTTTATCAAAATCTGTTCAGCGATTTAGGCGTGAAAAGCCAATATTGTTGTCCAGCTTGAAGTTTCGAGCTACAAGAGCACGGCCGTGAAAACCAACTTATTAAAATTTTTTGTTTGGCAGCACTATGCCCAGCTAGCACTCCAGCACTGGGCAGCGCGGCTGGGTCGGCCGGCGGCGGAGCGGCGCGACGCGGCGCGGGAGCGGCCCGTCGTGCTGCGGCGCCGGCGCGAGCGCGTCAAGTCCACCGCCAACTGGCCGCTGTTCTACTACCAGTTCCACAAAGACCACGCCCTTCCCAACCTTATATGGAACCATACTGTGAGTGTACAAAGTTCCTTTGATATTTTTGCTATTATGGGAGAGAGAAAACGCTATACAGTGTTATAGGAAATACCTTAGCTATTTTCGATCTTATGAATCAGAATCGGGAACCGAACACATTGGTGAAGAAAAAAAAAATTTTTTTTTTTTCGTTATTTTGTCGTTGTAATGTCCGAAATATTCTAAAACGATAGAGCGCCTAAAAAGTGAATGACCTTAAGGTAAGTGCCCCCGTCGGCCGTACACTCGTAGGCATCTTTACTTAGATAAGTGTGCGAAAACGTTTCACTATCACGCACACACAGACACTACCCAGCGCAGGCCACGCGGGCGCACGGGGTAGAAATACTAGGAGCGGCGGGCGGGTGGCAGGGGGCGGGCCACGGGCATGCCGGAACTCCGGAAGTAAACAGTTTCCGAAAACCTGTGACGCGAGCGCACGTGTGTCGGTAATTGCGCTCGCGACAATTTTTTACGTAATCCGCGCTCGGTGTTATTTAAAATGTACAGTAACCGCGAATATTACGAGATGGTGCGAGTGTATGTACATTCAAAGTGGTGAGAGTCTCTACGAAGCACGTAGACTTTACGAAGCCGAGAGCATCCCTCGGTTACGGGGTTAAAGACAAACATAATTAGTGCATTTGACGCCGTAACAAACTTATAGCACCCCGTCGTTTTCTCGTCGGGGGTTAAAAAGTGACAGTGCAGTGCTTATAAGACTCGCAAGAAACGTTATCAAACGAGCAAGAGTGTATGAAAAGAAATGGACTTCATTTCGAACAATTGCTGAAGTATTTATAAGTAAGAGATTGTAAATAAGTACTGTAAGTTATTTCTCATGTTGATTATTTGTTAATTTTCGTACGCTGATTGCATTTTTTTAAATACGCCTGAAAGCATCATAAAAGTATGAAGGGAAAATTGCACCTTATTACAGATGCATAGGTTAGATAATTGAATAGCGGACGCTTAATCTTCACAGCGCTACTGCGCGCCCGCGCCGCGCCGACTCGAGCGGGCGGGGCCGCTCGAATACAAGTAATAAATAGGTAGGTACGGCAGTACCGTAGGCCTCGGTTGTTGACCGCCCGTGCGGTGGCGAAAAAGCTAGTGATTTTTAGGCTTACTTGGATACGGACTAGTTTTTTTATTTTATTAATTAAATAAAATAAAACGAAAAAAATAAAATTTTATTTTAAATTAAGAACAGGTTTTTTTGAAATAGCTAAGGTATTTCTTATAACACTGTATAGGTTGCTTATCTCCATACTTTTATCACACTCGAGTGTATATTTAAGAGAAATGAAAAAAAATTAAGATAATAAGACAAGTTACCTACATGGGACAGACCTACCTAGTATTTTTTTATACAATCTAATTTTGGACCATATCTAATCAATGAATTCGACTTAGCTTTAATATTGTTTAAACTAATATTTGTGCGACCGTTTAATTTTATATTAAGTATTTCTTCATTTTTATCTTATTTGTTTTTCAAAGACACGCGAAGAACTTCGCAACGCCTTAGAGAACGAGCTTCGCGCATTCACGTCGGATCGCGAAGTAGCGGGCACCACTCTGACGTCATGGAACCACGCCGAGCTGGAGGTGCACTACCAGTGCCTGCAGAACGAGGTCAAGATCGGCGACTACTACCTGCGGATACTGCTGGAGCAGAGGGACAATGACGACAGTCCCATTAGAAAGTCGTGAGTCACCAATGTACCTTTTATTGTTTATGGAAAATTATAATAACAAGATTTTTGACCGCCTCTTTGTTCTAAAAAAAAAGATCTGAAAATTGTAGTTGTTGCGCCTCTTGGTTTGATACCCGGTTCGAGCAGTCTTGTTGGATTTTTCTGAGTTTGCATTTGTGCCCGGTTGAGTTGTTTGTGCTCTTCTTTCTTTCTTTCACATTAGTAGACTTCTGCCTCACCTTTCCGGGAATTAAGGCGTTACATACCTACGATAGTAGATCACGCCCTTATTCTCCATGAAGGCGTGATTAAATATCAAATTCTCTGTTTCAGTTATGAATTCTTCAACGACCTATACCACCGGTTCTTGTCGACGCCGAAGGTCGAGATGAAATGTATGTGCCTACAAGCAATGACCATAGTATACGGACGGTACTTTGAAGACATTGGTCCCTTCGCCGACACCAAGTACATAGTGCAAATGTTGGACAGGGTAAGATAAATATAATCTACACTTTAGGTGTATCAATATCAGCCTTCATTATCCTTATAATGGGTATAGGCCGCCATAAAACACTGCCGTTTGGCATCCAAGTTGGACCCGCGAGTTTAACTAAGACTGTTCCAGACAGGCGCGGCTTGCGTTAGCAGTCAGTTGTACTGGCCGCCACTGAAGACCGCGTCTGTCTGGGAGAGGCGTTATATCGTCGACCCATCTCTGTGGATTCGGTGTATAGGCTTTTTTATACACGGTTCAAGGACGCGGCTTACTGGCGTTTTCTGCAAGACAGCCTTATGAGTGATGCAGAAACGAAAACGAGGTTTTATTACATAGGGATGTTGTTACCTCATTTTTAATGGTCTGTTGATGCGTAAGGAAAGTTTTTTCTTTTATTTTGTGGTTTTGTGTTTTCTCTCTTTCTTGTAATACGGTTTACCCAAAAACTACTAGAAATTGAAAAATCTAACTTACACTGAAGAGATTACCAATAATTGAAGTACTCTCTATTTTATATACGTTTTTTTTGTTCCAGACATGCGATAGGATGGAAAGAGATAGACTAGTACAGTTTTTATCAAAATTAATATTACACAGAAGAAATGTCAGTGATATATTAGAATGGAATGGTATTAGGTGAGTACACAAATATCCAAAAAATATTATTGTTTACTTGTACAGAGATTCGTGGGTAATATTTGAAAAAAGTTCTTATGAGACATTGAGAATTGTCTCCCTTTTTGAAGTTGTTTAAAAATATTTTAAGCTAATTACGAGATGGGCAGCGGTGGAGACCAAAAAAAAACAATTTATTTTAAACACTATTTATTCAAGATATTACAATTAGGTCTTAACTTAGTTCTTAAGCTAAATGAATGTCCTAACGTCCCGATGTTAGGTGACAAAAAGGCGCCGCCTCGAACGGGCGATCGGTTTTGATGAATCAATGACGCGGCGTTGCACAATCGCAGTTATTGGACATCGATCGATGGTACATTACGACTATCGTTGTATCTGAGGGGTTTCTCAGATATAACACCTTCCCCGCAAGACGAGCAACTATTTGCTAAGATCTAGTGCAAATGTTGCGGCTCTCTTATCTGGTTCGGATAATTCTATAACTTCTTTATTGCTTTGAATTATTCTTATAGCCTTCATTCGTCGTATAAAATACAAGGTAAGCAGTGCACCTGCACTTAATAATGCAATTACGATCACATATAATGGTATTGTTGTATGGTAGATGCTTGGTAAATCGGCAGATTCGGTTTCGACAGAGGTCTCCATTGTAATTTTTCCTCGAATATTGTTCAATGTACTCAAGTCAATTGAAGTCAGGTGATAATTCCGGTTGATTAAATTCTGAGTATAATTAATCATCCGTGGGAGCGCCGTAATTTCAACGATGATCCCGTTGACCTTGTCATCGATATTGACCAATGTGAATTCTGGTGATTTCATTTTGCAAGATTTAGGTATAGTCGCAAGAAAGCTGCCTTGTAATAGTTGATGCTTTTCTTGTCCGCAGAGTAGCTGTACTCTAGTGAGTTTCGGGAATGAAATGATGTAATGCCTGCTGTCTAGCTCTAAAAGAGCCTCCTTAGTCAGAGAGATAGGCGTGACTTGACACGTTTCATCTATCTCCTGTGAATTTAATAGTTTATCTATGCAGTCTAATCCGGTGCGAATTTGGTGACTTATTTTCTGCTCACATATATGCCATCTATCTATCTTCGGGCATTCTGCCTCTGTGTACACGAATTCCTTTAAGTTGGTTGCTACGTAAGGATAGGAGGGGAGGATAACTTTATTCTGTTTATTAGGTACAGGACAGAGTCTATATAATTTAAAAGTAGTGGGAAGTGTAATAGGGAATTTCAGGACAATCACGATCTTCCTATCAATATAATAAGAACCTAGACTAATTATATCATAGTAATATCTAATATCTAAATCTATGATCTGGTCTATGCTATATAAGTGCTGTAATTTACTTATCATAGTTCTTAAATCCCTAACAGATAGTATAGAATGGTGCAACGATCTAGAACGACTAAAAGCTAATATATTTTCTAATCTACTAGTTTCACCGGCTAACTCCTGTATGTTATCGTTAAGTATAACAAAGAGTTGCGCAAGGTGAGCATATCTTAACGCTCGCTCATTATCTGAGGTAGTCCAGTTAATGACGTACCTAAGAGCTTTATCCAATTTATGCTGATTTATAGTTAAATTGTTCAGTAACTGAGTTTGCTGTAAACTGAATTCTTTAAATAATGAAATATGTTGATTTAATTTGTCAGAAATTATTCTGTCATTTTTCTTTAAAGTTTTCATAACGTCTTCGAATCTCAGGGCATCATCATTATCTAAATTGCCTGAAACTGATTTTATTAAAGTGCCCAAAGGATTAAATAAACCTCGTTTGACTTTATTGGGTTGCAACGTTTCTAATTGCAATAGGATTCTATTTAATTTATCATACAAATATTTAATCTGAATATTAAATAAGGGTAAGCTTTTGTTAGATAATGTGTTCGTAGTTTCAACCAATTGCGACTGTAGGTCGTAGACTTGTCTTTCTATCTGCATTAAATTTATATCCTGTAAGAATGTATGATGATGGGATACGATTTTCGTAGCTCCTAAGTCATAAGGTAATATCCCAGGTCCGTTATCTAAGCTGTCAAGTCGGATCTCTTGAGCTTGGGCCAGGCTCGTTAGTATTGCTAGGTACCTGTAACAATGTTGGGTCTTTAATTTTCTTAGGTCGTTTCAGTCTACTTTTAGCTATGGGTCCGCGTTTTTTAGAAGTATAAATATGAATTGGTAAGTCGGCTATAACTTTGTCATGTGTAAAGCGAGAAGCAAGTTTTTGACGGGATGCTGCTGGATTTCGTATATAAATTTCTTGGTTTTCTGAATATTCTATTTCAGGTTCCCTAGAACTGTTACGTCGAGTCATTAAAGATTCGCGTTCGACGAGTGATGATTCATTTACAAGTCTATATACCGTTTCCATTCTACTGCGGTGGTCTTGTACGTACTTTTGTAATATACGTTCCGTCATATTCATGTCTGTCGGGTCCCGTGGGTCAAAGTGTCCGGTAATGAGGTCAAAGGGTCTACATTTGGTCAGACTATGTATAGAGCTGTTATAAGCTAAAAGTGCGTAAGGCATTAAATTCACTGCATTTTCATTTTTATGCTGCAATTTCAGTATTCGCAAGTGCTCAATAATCGTGTTGTGGAAACGCTCTATCATGCCGTTTTCATTCGGGGCATGAGCAGCGGTAGTACGATGTTGTATTTTATGTAGCCGTAAGAATTCGCTTATAACTTGATTCGTGAATTCGGTGCCCTGGTCAGTTACTAATGTCATTGGGTAACCATGATGAGTACTAAAGTTTAATAATGATTTTACTATGTTTGGGGCGGTACAGTCAGACATGCGATACGCCTGAGAGTATTTAGAAAATGAGTCTATGAACGTTAGGTATTTCTCCTGCTCTATCGTTAAGACGTCAGCATGGACAATCTCGAAGGGTTTGGTCGGTGGCGGAACTATTCTGAATTCTTGACGTATTGGATTACGGTCGTATTTAGCACAACCGCATATTACACATTCATTTATATACTTATTTATGTCGGTTTTCATTTTAGGCCAAAAGTACTGGTGGGATAGGGCTAGATAAGTTTCATTTATGCCGCGGTGATTCGTCTTGCCCTCGTGGTATTTGCGTATTATATTCTGCTGATTTAAATATTCGGATACATTAATGATTTGGTATTTTACGAGGAATAATTTCATTGACGAGTTTTTGAATGAATTTTGGATTACTGGGACAATTTGGTACATTTTATCAATAGGTTGAACTAAAATGGCAGTGCGGAGCTTTGGGTCGACGTGTTTTTAATGACATTTACAACGTCTTCGTTGAAGGTACTTTCGCATACTTCAGTTACGACTTGTAGGTAGGTGTCAAAGGGTTTAGTAACTTTAGGGCTAGACCTAGCGGTATGGTTAACAATATTAATTATAATTTGTCTGCGGTATTTATTAAGTGGATCGTCGCTTATAGGAATGTGGAGTATTGGACTTTCTATACTAGTATGTACAGTTTCCGTAATTGATATCTCGGGTGCAGTTAATGTTGATGAACTGTGTCGTTCATGAATTACTGAAGGGTTTTCTATCGACATGTCCTCGGAGGCTGTTATGGTTGACGACGTACTATGGCGGCGACCTGGTGTCTCTGATGTATTAACTACCATAGAAATTGTTTCTTCGTTGTGGATTTCCACCCGCGATAGTGCGTCAGCATTAGTATTACAACTACCCTTTTTATAAATAACTGTGAAATCGAATTCCGCTAATTTTAACCTCCACCTTGTAAGGCGCGAATTCGGTTCTTTTAAATTCATAAGCCATTGTAATGGCTTATGATCGGTTACCACTTTGAACTTACGCCCGAATAGGTACGGTCTAAAGTATTTGGAGGCCCATACAATTGCAAGGAGTTCCTTTTCTATAGTGGAATAATTTGTTTCACTGGTATTTAATGTTCTTGACGCGTAAGCTATTGGTCTATCCGTTCCTATAGGCCCCTGTGATAGCACGGCTCCGAGTGCGAATTTCGAAGCGTCAGTGGTGAGGATAAATTCTTTTGAGAAGTCAGGGTATTGTAAAATGGGGTCGTTGGTTAGAAGGGTTTTACAGTGTTCGAAACTTCGTATATAATCAGATGTTAAAGTAATTTTAGCTCCCTTTTTCAGACATGCTGTCAGAAATTTTGTTGTTCGGGCAAAGTCGGGTATAAACCGCCTATAATAACCCAGTAGACCTAAAAATGACTTAATCTGTTTTGTCGTTTTAGGTATTGGATAATTTAAAATTGCATTAATTTTATCGGGATTAGGTTTTACACCGTTTGGGGTAATAATATGGCCTAAGTATGGTGTTTCTCGTTTTAAAAACTCCGACTTGTCCATTTGTATTTTAAAATTGGACTCTCTAAGTCGCTGAAATACACTACGAATATTACAAATAATTTCCTGAAGTGACGTCCCGAAGACTAGGATGTCATCCAGATATACCACGCAAATTTTATTCAGTAACCCTCGGAGAACATTATCCATGACCCTCTGAAAGGTCGATGGCGAATTTTTGAGGCCCATGGGCATTCTCAAGAATTCGTAGTGGCCATGTTCTACGGTAAACGCTGTTTTGTGAATGTCCTTGGGGTCTAGCTCTACTTGGTGGAACCCACTAGTTAAATCTAACGTAGCGAAGTATTGACATTTCCCTAGCTTATCCAATATGTCATTGACGTTCGGGATGGGATATTTATCGTCAATAGTCTTCTCGTTCAACTTACGGAAGTCAATGACTAAGCGCCACTTTATTTTTCCAGACGCGTCACTTTTCTTTGGCACGACCCATATAGGCGCGCTCCAGGCAGATGCGGAAGGCCTTATTATACCCTGATCTAGCATTTTTTTAATCTGAGACTGCACCTCGTCCCTATGTACGTATGGATATCTATACGTTTTGCTATAGACTGGTAATTCATCTATAGTATTAATAGTGTGTTTAATACGATTTGTGAATGTTAAAGGTTCATCTTCCAAATAAAATACGTCTGAATATTCGGTACATAAATTTATTAAATTAGCTGTCTCCTCTGCATTTAAATGATCTATACGCAAACGCGATAAGACTTCTCGACTCCGGCTATTGTTATTGAAAGTGTCCAGTTTCGATGCAGGTACTGTCCGTTCGCTAAATATATGTGCCTGAATTGGTTCGGACAAGGAAAATATAATATCATTATTCGTTGGATTAATTACTTCTATAGATGCCTGATTATTTTTTGCTACTGTTAGGCAGTCACTTATATGGCAATTACATATAATTTGCTGATCAACGAGAATATCGCCTTGACTTATATTGGTAGGTACGCTTATTAATTTCGACGATTGTGCCGGAATAATACTTTCATGTAGATTTAAGTATGGGGACGTATACATGTATATAGGGTTACTTGCGAATTCGGTGTTAAGTACATAAGAACCTAAATCAACTTTTGCTAACCAGCGTTTAAGAAGATCGCACCCTATTAGTCCGTCGAAGTATTCGTGGAATTTATACACATATAACTTAATCGGTATTTTATCTTTAATTTCCTTAAAACATGGTATAGTTATTGAATATTCATTTCTAGAAGACGCGTTAAAGTTTGTTACAATGAATGGGTCTAGGTCAAGACAAACATTTGGGAAGTATTCATTTATGATTTCGGGACTTATGAAAGATTGGTTAGCCCCGGTATCTATTAAGAAGTTTAGCGGTCGGGAATCGGATTTTATATATACTTTAATATAAGGCAACTGCCTTTTATTATGAATATTTAGCTCTATTCGGGGGCACTTTTCTGGCTGGTATTGGGAAAATTTTGAGGGTTGCTGTTGGTATTATCGGGGGATCTCATACCTTCCGACGGTAGGTTTTCCGGGATATCCAACGTCTGGTAAGTATTGTATTCGGGTTCATAGTCATAGTCATTATAGTAATCGTCATAGTAGTCACAGTCAGTTAAGTCTTCCTCGAAAATTTCATGGCTATTTATTTCACGTGACTTAAAATAGTGGTTAGGAGGTGGATTACCTGCATGTGTCCGCCAGTCTTGTCTAGTCGGGGGTAGGGGGCGTGCAATAGGGTGGCTAATACCACTCATAGGTCGAGGTTGGTTATTATATGATGGCGGTAATGTCGGTTGACGAGGTGTAACCCTAAAACCTGTAGACATATTAGATCGCGGCAATGCCCTAAACATCTGTTGTGTTCTCGACGGTCCCTGGAACGGTCTAGGCTGTTGCATACTAGACTGTCCTAAGAATGGCCTGTGCTGCTGCATTATAGGTTCTGGCATTAAAGGACCTCTAAATTTATACGGATTTATTTGAGGCATATTCCTATGCATTTGCTGCGAGGTAGACGCATGTGTGTGTGAAAATTGTTTCCTAATATTCTGGGGTGGAAGCTTTTGCTGAAGGTAAACGATATTCATTTCCTCCTGTGCGTACTCTAGGGCTTTTTCTAATGAAGGTGGACGCATACATCTAATCCTGGACCCTAAAGGCTCCTCCAATCCCTTTAAGTAAGTTTGTAACGCTAATTTTTTATAAAGCGTGCGCTTAGCTTCTACTGTCGTGTTCACGGCATCGTGTAATTCGACATACGTCATTATAGTACTTAGCATATTTTGTACGCGCTCATAAAAAACTAGAGGTGTATCTGATCCTTGGGCTAGTAATGATAAGTCACTATATAATGCAGACTCATCCCTATGATCGGAGAAGTTATGAATTAATGTATTTCTTATACCATTCCATTCTCTTGGAATGCCGTTCGTTACCAAAGTTCTAGCAGCAGCTCCCGTAATTTTATTTAATATGCCGTTTACTAAGGCCAAGTTAGATAACTCATAACCGGGTGCCGGGTTAACATAATTAAGAACCAAGCGATCACAAAGTGCCAAAAATCTAATTAAAGTATTACAATTACCGTCAAACTCAGGTACCAACCTTAATGCTTTAACAATTTTATTAATAATTTCATCCTGATTGATGACGACTTGCTGTTGCTGCTCCATTATTATATCTAAGTTACCTACGTTTTCTATGTTGCGAAAAGCGTCCCTCTGCGCGATGCGGGAGGACGATCGTTGACTGGGGGGTTCAATTCCCCTGGAGGATCGCGATGATCGTGGGTGAAAAATTTTGATGGAGGAAGTAGCGACCGACTATTAGAAATTGTGCAACTCACACTATCATGTCGATGGCTTCCAATGGCGGGTATCGATGTCTGGATACACCGTATCTCCAGCGGCTGCTCTCGGTTCTTTCAGGATTGTCGACGATGCACGTTGAAACGTGGACAGCGCGCGCGGGTGTCCAACACGATCGTGGAATCGATTACACGCACTGATTCGACAATCCTACCGACTGCGCCAATTACGAGATGGGCAGCGGTGGAGACCAAAAAAAACCAATTTATTTTAAACACTATTTATTCAAGATATTACAATTAGGTCTTAACTTAGTTCTTAAGCTAAATGAATGTCCTAACGTCCCGATGTTAGGTGACAAAAAGGCGCCGCCTCGAACGGGCGATCGGTTTTGATGAATCAATGACGCGGCGTTGCACAATCGCAGTTATTGGACATCGATCGATGGTACATTACGACTATCGTTGTATCTGAGGGGTTTCTCAGATATAACAAGCTATTATAAAATATGGTAATTTGGATGTTCGGTGATTAATCTGTTTAAAAGATTGTTGGTTATAAGGATGGGCAAATGGGAAAAACATCGATATTTTCGGAAAGTATCGATATTTATCAAGTGAAAAATATTGACATATCGATCAATTACGATCAAATTCAAGATGAAGTATATTCTGTCAGGATCCTCGTAGAATTAATGACGCTGGCTCACCTGCACACGTCGCGGGCGACGGTGCCGGCGCAGAGCAACGTGATCGAGGGCCCGCAGCAGCAGGCGGGCGGCGACCGCGAGTGGTACTACAACGTGGAGCAGGCCGACAAGGTCACCAGAAAGGGGCCCGTCAGCTTCCAACAGGTTACATATATTTTCTTATTTAAAAATTATCTTCGCCATAGGTTTTCTCCTTATAATAATAATGATGAACTTATTTCGTTAGGTATACAAAAATATTACAGATTACAATTAATAGTAGATTAGTAGGTGTTCTAAATAATGTAACAAATGATCAATTAATGTTCTGCTGGTTCTTAAAAAGGGAAATGGAAAGTTTGCGCAGTGCATCTGCGTGTAAAATGTACTAAAAATGGACTACTGCGCATCCGCCATTTTAGTTCAAGTTATTTAGCCGGGAACTATACGTACATTGGTAGGTGTAGGGACTCGGTCGGTTTTTTATTTAAATGTCTTTGCAGTTGAAAGAGCTGTACAAATCGGGGGAGATCAACAACAAGACGAAGGCGTGGGCCAACAGTATGGAGGGCTGGCGCGCCGTGGGCGGCGTGGCGCAGCTCAAGTGGACGCTGGCGGCCCGCGGCGCCGCCGTGCTGGACGAGAGCGCGCTCGCCGCCACCGTGCTCGACCTGCTCGTCACCTGCGCCAGATACTACCCCAGCAGGTATCATTAGCTCCGAGTGGACGCTGGCGGCCCGCGGCGCCGCCGTGCTGGACGAGAGCGCGCTCGCCGCCACCGTGCTCGACCTGCTCGTCACCTGCGCCAGATACTACCCCAGCAGGTATCATTAGCTCCGAGTGGACGCTGGCGGCCCGCGGCGCCGCCGTGCTGGACGAGAGCGCGCTCGCCGCCACCGTGCTCGACCTGCTCGTCACCTGCGCCAGATACTACCCCAGCAGGTATCATTAGCTCCGAGTGGACGCTGGCGGCCCGCGGCGCCGCCGTGCTGGACGAGAGCGCGCTCGCCGCCACCGTGCTCGACCTGCTCGTCACCTGCGCCAGATACTACCCCAGCAGGTATCATTAGCTCCGAGTGGACGCTGGCGGCCCGCGGCGCCGCCGTGCTGGACGAGAGCGCGCTCGCCGCCACCGTGCTCGACCTGCTCGTCACCTGCGCCAGATACTACCCCAGCAGGTATCATTAGCTCCGAGTGGACGCTGGCGGCCCGCGGCGCCGCCGTGCTGGACGAGAGCGCGCTCGCCGCCACCGTGCTCGACCTGCTCGTCACCTGCGCCAGATACTACCCCAGCAGGTATCATTAGCTCCGAGTGGACGCTGGCGGCCCGCGGCGCCGCCGTGCTGGACGAGAGCGCGCTCGCCGCCACCGTGCTCGACCTGCTCGTCACCTGCGCCAGATACTACCCCAGCAGGTATCATTAGCTCCGAGTGGACGCTGGCGGCCCGCGGCGCCGCCGTGCTGGACGAGAGCGCGCTCGCCGCCACCGTGCTCGACCTGCTCGTCACCTGCGCCAGATACTACCCCAGCAGGTATCATTAGCTCCGAGTGGACGCTGGCGGCCCGCGGCGCCGCCGTGCTGGACGAGAGCGCGCTCGCCGCCACCGTGCTCGACCTGCTCGTCACCTGCGCCAGATACTACCCCAGCAGGTATCATTAGCTCCGAGTGGACGCTGGCGGCCCGCGGCGCCGCCGTGCTGGACGAGAGCGCGCTCGCCGCCACCGTGCTCGACCTGCTCGACCAACTCTATTTCTATCACTATTCCCTATTACTCAAAAATTAAGAACGGGAAAGCCAGACCGGAAGCCCAAAAAATGTTCTTGGCCGGACTTGCCCACCAATGTCTATTATGTTTACAGGGACGAAGAGGACGCCGTGATAAGGCCGCTACCCAAAGTAAAGCGGATGTTGTCCGAGCCTGCCTGTCTCGCGCACGTCGTACAGCTTTTACTCACTTTTGACCCCATACTTGTTGAAAAGGTAATGAACATTTTAGAAAAACCCAAATATCCATATTTGGTTGAACATCATCATCCTCCTGCCCTTATCCCAATTCACTTAGGATCAGCGCCGTATGTCTTTTTCTTACATACATCTCTATTAGCCGTCATCTCGTCATTCAACTCCTTTGTCGTCATATTCTTTTTCAGTCCATCCACCTTTTCTTTGGTCTTCTTCTTTCCTTATATCCATCCACATTAATATTAAATCCATTTTTTATGGAAGAACATGATTAACAAACAGGGAAAAAGGGGAAATTGCCTTTTTTGCGCGCTCTATTCCACTATAAAAGCCACGCAATTAATTGACAAACTATCTTAAACACAAACAAAAAACACGGACTAACATCGTCTATAATACATTGGGCTTCCTCCAACGCACCAGCCCAATGTAGTAGGAGATCCTTGTAGTATATGCGGGGTGGGTTTGACCACGATAAATTCCTCTTCCTCTTGAAAGGATCGCAATTAATAAAAAGTTGCGTTTAGTTCAAATTTTTTTTGACAGCGACAATTTTCCAGGTAGCCACATTGTTATACGAGGTGATGCAAGACAACCCCGAGATCTCGAAGCTGTACCTGACAGGCGTGTTCTACTTCATGTTACTGTACACGGGATCCAACCTGCTTCCCATCGCCAGATTCCTCAGGCTAACGCACATGAAGCAGGCTTTTAGAGCTGATCAGGTCTGTTCAACAAAGTAAAAAAAAAAAAGTTTTTTTTTTATTCTTAGTGCCTGTTTCACAATGTCTAGATAAACGTTATCTGCTGGATAAAATGAAAAATGGCACAAAGATTGTATGATATTATCTGCCAAGTTATTTAATGGATTCTTATTGAACTTCTTATCTTATCTTGCTGTGGGAGCTGGTATAGTCAGCAACACTTCGACCCAGTGGAATATTTTATGTTGTCCCCATTTACCGTATATTCCTTACTCTTTGAACACGTGGTTCATGAAGGCGGCTAATCCACTGAGTGGAAGTAGAACTTAATGGATAGCTGATACCACTGGATAAATTTAAAAATGGAACAAATTTTGTACGAAATAATGTGCCAAGTTATTTAACGGAAACTTATGGATATGGAGGTGGTGAAACCAGCACTTAGACTTAATTAATCAGAGTGAATAGAGCAATCAAAATCCATAGTATAACATAGCATTTAAAACATTTCAAAATGAAACCCGCGTTTGAGAGATAAGACACGAGTTCACTGATTGTGTTATTGTCTGCGCGGAACTAGTTGGCGGCGCCATAGGTATGTGAATGGCGGGACGAAGGGGTGGGGTCGCCTGCGTGCGGTGGGACGGAGGGGCGGGGGCGCTTGTTTTAGTTCACAGTAACCCGCCGCCTCACCCCCGTTCCTACCTAAGGCGCGGCCAACTAGTTCCGTGCGGACTATAATCAAACTACCCACAATTTTATTACGATTTTACGATTTTACCTTTCGAATAACGCCTCAATTGACTTTCCCAGTCAAGTTCGGATATAATGCAGCGGTCGATATTGGGTCAGCTGCTGCCTGAAGCGATGGTGTGTTACCTAGAGAACCACGGCGCGGAGAAGTTCGCGCAGATATTCCTCGGCGAGTGGGATACACCTGAAGCTATTTGGAACTCTGAGATGAGGCGAGTATATAATGTAGTTATTGCTGTTTAAAATATACGGTTTATACAAAAAAAACGGTTGCTTTTTTGTCATAATTTATCCTTCCGCAAAACTAAGTTAGCAAAAATATACGTCGATAAAATAGGATGATTTAAAAATCCAGGGTTTTTTAGACCATCATATTCTTATGTGTATTATATTATATCGTGCACGTAGTTTTGGTGTTCCATATTTATTTATGCAGTTGAGTATCACCGGTGACGTATTCAAGTGTCGAACGATGATTGATGATACTCTAGGAATATTTTTCAAGGATCTGTAACATATAAATGTCTTCACAGACGGATGTTAATAATGAAAGTGTCAGCGCACATCGGCGAGTTCACGCCGCGGCTGCGCGCGCACATCGCGGCGCGCTACCCGTACCTGGCCATCCCGGCCGTGTGCTACCCGCAGCTGCAGCACGAGCTGTTCTGCAACATGTTCTACCTCCGCCACCTGTGCGACATGCAGCGCTTCCCCGACTGGCCCATACCCGACCCTGTGAGTGCAAGTGTGAGGTAGCTTCCTGGTTACCATAGGATTTCAAGGGGGGCGATAAGGCATCATCTTTAAGGCATTGTGGGCGTTTAAGACTTCCGGGGGTCAGGAAGGGGGGTTGTAGAATAACCTCGAGAAAAATAGGGGGCGTTTAGCTGTTTCAGTTTCCCCACAGATGGCATAAGTAAAAAATGGGGCTCCAGATAGAAAGAAATTTTAAGAGAAATCACGAATACTTTATATTTGTTAAATAATATCTATGTGAAATGTTTGTCTATTGGTATTTGTGATATCAAAACACTATGCATATAAGTTATTACTGAAACATACAGCCCGCTTTTAAACTACCTGTTTACCTTGTAGTAGTTTTTTATATATTTAATAATAAAAAAACTGTCGTTATCAGGTGGGACTTCTCAAAGACGTGTTGGAGGCGTGGCGGCGCGAGGTGGAGAAGAAGCCCCCGTCGATGACGGCGGCCGAGGCGTACGCGGCGCTGGGGCTCGCGGCGCAGCGGGACGAGGCCAGCGTGCGCAAGGCCTACTACCGCCTCGCGCAGCAGTACCACCCCGACAAGAACCCCGAGGGACGGGTAAGTGCTACTGTGACAGTCCGGCTACACGGTACCGCCTTCCTTGCGCAAACTGGTTTGTGCAGTTCTGACTGTACAAAAAGACGGAACTTAGGGACTGCGCGAGCAACTGTCTTACCTTCTGACCTGCGCAAACTGGTTTGTGTAGGCATGCTCTCAGGCAAGATGTAGCGTGTAGACGGGCCAACCGAGGCGCGGCGGTGGGATGTCAGAACATTTTCGATAGTGAAAACTAACCTTCTTCCACACTACTTATACAAGAATCCAGCAAATTCGTGGGCACTTTTATGATGAACCCTTTCCATCCAAATCCAGAATCTGAATCCAAAGAATCCAGCCAATTTGTGGGCACAAATTTGCTGGATTCTTGCAGACGATTACACACGTGTGATCAAACAAAATCGAGTGAATTATCGATAGCGTATTTTTTTGCCGATTGTACATTGATACTTTAAGTGATGTTTACTGATTTGGTAACAGTAACGATCGAGAAAATCTGTATCAGTAACTGAAATATATTATTGATCAGCGATATACAGCATATCGAGCAAATCTCCTTATAAGTATGTTGTGTGCAGGATCGTTTCGAAGCAGTAAACCAGGCGTACGAGTTCCTGTGCAGTCGTAACGTCTGGACGGGAGATGGACCCAACACCAACAACATCGTGCTCATCCTGCGCACGCAGACTATACTCTTCCAGAGGTACTCTGAGGGTAAGTGCATATTGAAAACATCATTTTATTATAAATCATTAGAACACTTGCATTTCTGTTGGAACTTTACAATAAGGGATTTAGAGTTGAACGCTCCTTAAAAATAAATTATTCGATTATTACTTTTCTTCGGGTAAAGTTGGTTCGCGCCAACTTTAGTCCGGACAAAAAGATTGGCGACTACTGTACTTGTATGTATACAATATACACGCTTTTGCGTTTTATTGAGTAGATTAAACTTTAGTTGTCATTGTTTGAACAAAACGACTCGCACTGATTATTCAATATTTATAAGCCAGCGTAGGTGTATTTCCAATAGCGTATATCTAATATATAAAATTCTCGTGTCACAGTTTTAGTTGCCATACTCCTCCGAAACGGCTGGACCGATTTGTATGAAATTTTGTGTGCTTATCCGGTATCTATGAGAATCGGCCAACATCTATTTTTCATCCCCCTAAAATGACCCACCCCTATATGGCAAAACAACGTTTGCTGGGACAGCTAGTTAGTTATACTGTTGTTTGTCAGTGCTGGCGCCGTACAAGTACGCGGGCTACCCGCAGCTGCTGCGCACGGCGCGGCTGGAGGCGGAGGCGGAGCAGCTGTTCGCGGCGCGGGAGGCGCCGCTGCTGCCCGCCGCCTGCGAGCTGGCGCACGCCACCGTGCGCTGCTCCGCGCTCAACGCCGAGGAGCTGCGCCGCGAGGGCGGCCTGCAGGTACACCACGCACAGGCGTCCGATGTATCGGGACATACCAAGTGTTCAAAAGATCGGAACTACTTAGAAAATTTAACTTGTTCTCAATGACACTGTTGGGTCCAGGACCCTATCTAAGTGTGTAAGGGAATACCTGAACTGTATAAATAAAAGTTTTAGTGGACTTGATACTATTATAATACAATAAAATAACAAGGTAAATCGCGCGACGCGTACAATGATTTCGGACCGTAGTCGCTGGCCGAGTTGATGCCCGATGGTACCAGAGCCTCTCCTCCCTCAAGCACTACATGCCCCGCCGTCGCCCACGTTAGTTTATCGTGAACAGACACAAGGACTATTTCAGAACGAACTAACTACACGGCAACTGTCATTCTGAAATAAACTATCACATTTGATTGATTGTTGTATCCATCTCATAAATTTTTGAACAACAAGATCGATAGTCGATAATTAGTAACGCTAGGCTTTCTTGGGCGCAGGGCAGTTAAAATAAGTTAAAAAAATAATAATTCAGGAGTATTATTTATTTAAATCGTGTAACTTGATGCAGGTTCTCCACGAAGCCATGTCTCGGTGCGTGCCTGTGCTGTCGGAGGCCAGCCAGGCGGGCGACCTGAGCGCGCAGGTGTGCGGCCACGCGGCGCGCTGCTTCGCGGTGGCGGCGGCCTTCCCCGCCTGCCGCAGCGTCTGCGCAGAGATGCCGCAGCTCTGCTCAGACCTAGTGCCGCTGCTCAAGCGACCGGTGAGTATTCCTCCTCACAGAATTGAGACTTTTGCTAGCATTTTGGTGCAGTTTTCCTGCTGTTTTTTTAGGTAGTAATAGATATATAAATATTACTGTGTTTCGATTGAGTTGAGAGTTTGAGAGAGAGAGAGAAAATAAGAGACAGGAAAATTAATAGAGAGTGCAATAAGAAAAATAATTAGATTGATAGAGATAAGAAAGAGAGAGAGAGAGAGGGAGAGAGAGAGAGAGAAAGAGGGGGAGAGGGGGGGGGGAGGGGGAGAGAGAGAGAGAGAGGGAGAGAGAGAGGGGGGCGAGCGAGAGGGGGAGGGGATAGAGAGAGGGAGGGGGAGAGAGAGAGGGAGGGAGAGAGAGAGAGGGGGAGGGGGAGGGAGAGAGAGAGGGAGGGAGGGAGAGAGGGAGAGAGAGAGAGAGGGAGGGAGAGGGGGGGGGGGGGGGGCGAGAGAGAGGGGGGTGAGAGAGAGGGAGGGAGAGAGAGAGAGAGGGGAGGGAGAGGGAGAGAGAGGGAGGGAGGGAGAGAGAGAGGGAGAGAGAGAGAGAGAGAGAAGATAGAGTGAATATGATTGAGATAGTGAGAGAGAGAAAGATAATGAGATTTATAGAGATAAGATAGAGTGAATATGATTAAGATAGTGAGAGAGTGAGTAAGAGCAAGATTAAGATTGAGCGAGATGAGAACGAGAGTTACACTTAGACGTTAGAGAGAGATTGTCTTAATTCTTTCTTTTATAGTTATTTTCGGCGGGTATGAAATGATTATTTTGCTATTGGATCCAGCACCTAGGCGAGACGGCGTGTGCGGGCGCGGCGGCGGTGGGCGCGCTGGCGGCGGAGGCGGCGTGCCGCTCGCAGCTGGCACGCGCCGGCGCGCTGCAGGCGCTGCTGCCGCCCGCGCTGCGCTACGACTACACGCTGGCAGAGTCCGGCGTCGACACAGACGCTCAACTCAACAAACAGGTAATAACCAATATTCAACCTTATGCCATTAGTCATAGGGGTGAAATTTAGTCAACTACTCAGATTATTCATTCGATTGTAGCTGCCATAGGATATCTTGTTGGCCGCGCCTTAGGTATGCGAGCGGCGGGACGGAGGGGTCGGGTCTCCTGCGCGCGGTGAGACTGAGAGGGGGACGCTTGTTTTCGTTCACAGTAACCCGCCGCCTCACCCCCGTCCCTACATAAGGCGCGGCCAACTAGTTCCGCGCGGACTATACTGCTTGACTATGTATAATACATGCCAAATAGATACCAAGCAGTCTATGTAAAACAAAGTTGGTAAATAAAGGCTTTGAATAATATATTAATTGTACTGTAATCATCCTACAGTCCGTTCAGTTGTCCGGTAGGCGATAAGTATGTTCCTAAATAACTTTCTTTTCGCAGGAAGTAGCGAATCAATTAGCAAAGCAGTGCATCATAGCATTGGCGGCTATGTACGGTCCGCACACACAAGCGTCGCCGGATGACGACAACATACGGAACTCGTTGCATACGCTACTCACACCGTACTTATGCGGACGACTAGCCGAGCCCGACCAGCATGAGGTAAGAAAAAATGAATTTCAAATATACATACTTGATAATCTTACTCTGATTGGTGTGGGACAGAATTAGGGCCTGTTTCACAGCTTACTAATAAGTTCCCGTTAAATTATCTGGCAGATAATTTCATGCAAAATTTGATCTACTTTTGAAATTATTCGGCAGTTAGCGGCTATCCAGAAGTGCATTTTTCCTTCATTAAAAATAACTTGTAATCTTAGCATGGAAAATACTTAAAAAAATACAAAAAGATCGGGAGCGGGGCTCGCTATAGCTTAGCGGTTAAAGCGTCTGGTGTACCGAACCAGAAGACGCAGGTTCGAAACCTGCTCGCCAGCCGATTTTTTCCTTCATTAAAAATAACAGTCCGTTAATCGTACGAAATTCATAAATATGTTGCACAACTCTCGCGCTACTAAAGATAGCGACGGGCAACTCATTAAACCCTTAATTTGTATATATTAGGAAAAGGTGACTGACTGAGCTAAAATCACTGAATGAATTAGACTGAAATTTGGAACAGAGACGTAGATTATGACGTAGGCATCCGCTACGAAAAATCTGATGAACGCGCGTAACACCCCAGGGAACAGCTAGTCCCCTACTAATATTATAAATGCGAAAGTAACTTTGTCTGTCTCGCTTTCACGCTAAAAACTACTGAACCGATTTAAATGAAGTTTGGTACACAGATAGTCTAGAGCCTGAGAAAGGACATAGGCTACTTTTTAATGCGAAAAAAGAATAAGAATAAGAATAAATTTATTTCAAAAATAGGTGTGATACAAAGAGTTTTACAGCGCTGAAGAAAAAGGGCTGAAAGGGGTTGAAATAAGGGATGAAAGTTATAAGAAATACTCAAACCATGCGGGCGAAGTCGATGGTCTGTATATATAAAAGGAAAATGTGACTGACGGACGGACTTTTCAACACACAGCTCAAACTAGTGAACATATTGGGTTGAAATTTGGAACACAGATGACGTAGATTATAACGTAGGCATCCGCTAAGAAAGGATTTTGTGAAACATTTATAAACGGCGCAGTGAACAGCTGGTAATATTATATAGCTCAAGAGGGCATTATATTGGTTAGTGTTTGACTAATATCTAATTTGTTTCTAGCTATTAAAAACGTTAACATCGAACTGGCGCACGCCGTACCTAGTATGGGACAACAGTACCCGCGCCGAGCTGAAGGACGTGTTGCGCAACTGTCGCGCCACTATGGAGGGCGACGGGCCCCTCGTGGAACCCTTCATTTACTCGGCGCACGAGGGCATCGTGTCCGTCGGGGGAGTTTACATCGATATCTATAATGAGCAGCCTGACTTCCCTATTGAGGTAAGCTATATTTTTACCCGACTGCCGAAGGAGGGTTATGTGTTTGATTATCACAGTGATCGATTTTCGATGCTTTTCTTGAGTTTTATTCCCAAGTCGAGCGGGGATCAGCGGAGACCGAGAGAAGCGCAGCGGAGAAAAATTTGTATGACACTCGAAAATAAACCTTGAAGCTATCGTTATACAGTGCATAAATGTTTGGGCAAAAAATGCTCGCGCGGTCTCGAGGATACGTGAGCAACATATGCACCTAGTTCTAAAATTTATTTGCGAGTCTCATAAAAAATGCTCTTCTATAGTGGGTTTTTGTATCAGAAAATTCTCAGTAATAGCACACCTGTGACACTCCATACAAACTTTCCGATACCGCTGCACACTACAATGCCAAATGTCAAACTTGTCAAAATTACGTTTTTACACGTGCAAATGCAAATGTGTGCGTAGGGTTTGTTGGCAGTACGTCCGGCAAGAACACTGGCAGAATGCGGGGGACCTGAGGTATCTGACGTTAGGGAGGGGCGGAGAGTGGCCATTCTGTTATTATTTATTCTGTGGTAATAGCTCAAGTTTTGATTTTCACCCGAATAACGAACTGTGAACGTGCAGTCAACAAAAGTATTATTATTAAAATATATTAAAGGATCTACCTGCCGGGCAAATGCCTTCCCTAGGTCCTTGCAGGTACCTTTTATCGTGCCCCCACAAACCAGTCCTCGCGGTACGCATCTAGGTCGTCCCGCCACCTCTTTCTGTGCCGGGGTCGACGGTATTTCCCATCTTCAGGCCTATGTATACCTAACTCTTGTGGATTCTATATGTAGGTATGCCTATGCATATATAAAAGTTAATCGCCGAAATGTATGTACGTGCATAAATTCCGAACAACTGCACCCACTGCTTTTTTGGGCAAGTCAGGCGAAGCTGCGCACGGGCCCCTAGTTTTATATATTTAATAGTTTTAGGAACGTAGGTACCTATCATGCCTAAAAGTGTAATATTTTTCTCTCATACAGAATCCTCAACAATTCATCCTGGACTTGCTAAAGTTCATACAAGAGCAGACGCAAGGCGACATGACTGCGGAAAGAGTGGAACATGTCACATTAGCCTTAACAGCTCTCGCCAACGTCATCATGAAAAATCCAGGTATTTATACGATGCAAAAACAGCATTTTTTTTCAGATTATAATTAATTAGTAGTCGATTTTTGTTTGCGTCGGCGTTTTCTATTTAACTATCACTTAAATTAAACCTGAAGATAGACGTAAAAGGCTGATTTACATTGATACAGTAGCTGGCGCCAGCATCACTGGATTCCGGCGCTGGATCAGCACTGTATTAATGTCAACATGTTTCACTGGATGCTGGACTGGATTGATCTGGATTGTATCAATGTTAATCAGCCTTTAGGGTCGTATCGTATCATTGGATGACTATCTATCACATCTCTCCTACCTGTTTGTTTGCAGGCGCCGAAATCCAATGCATAGGACAGTTCGGTCTGATCTTCGGGCTGGTGTCTGCGCGCGCGCACCCCCCGCTGCAGGACGCGGCGCTGCGCGCGGTGCTGGCGGCGGGCGGCAGCCGCGAGTGCGTGGAGGACGTGGCGGCCAGCGCCGTGCTGGGCCACCTGCTGCTGCTGCTGCCCGACCGCCCGCCGCGCCCGCACGCGCTGGCCGCGCTCGCCGCGCTGCTCGCCAACACGGCGCTCGTCAGGGAGGCGCTCAACAAAGGTTAATTTATAGCCTACTAGCTCTCTGAGTATTTCTTATAACTTTTATCCCCTATTGCAACCCCTTAACCCCTTACAGCCCTTATTTCCTTTCCCAAGCTCTAGACTATCTCTGTACCAATTCAATCTGTACAAATTTCATTTAAATCGGTTCAGTAGTTTTGGCGTGAAAGCGCGACAGACAAACAGACAGACAGACAGAGTTACTTTCGCATTCACATATTAGTAAGGATTGAATAAAAAATATTTTGGGACATTTTACATAACACCACCTAGTTCCAAACTAAAGAAAGCTTGTACAGAAGCACCTATAAGCCTCGCAAATTAATAATGTACCTGGCGGCCATCTTGGTGACGTAAAAATGACGTAGCCGCTCTCAGTACGCGTTAGCACCACTGGCCGGCAAGTACGGCAAATGACGTCATTTTAAGGTTAATTAAATAAGATTCCAGCCCATTTGCAACTTGCGGAACTTATATAAATAACTAGTTTCCCGCCAGCGGCTTCGCCCGCGTGGTCTTATAATTTTTTCCCCCGTTTTTGCAACATTTTTCATTACTACTCCGCTCCTATTAGTCGTAGCGTGATGATATATAGCCTATGTTACTCGGGGATAATGTAGCTTTCCAAAGGTGAAAGAATTTTTGAAATCGGTCCAGTAGTTTCGGAGCCTATTCATTACAAACAAACAAACAAACAAATCTTTCCTCTTTATAATATTAGTATAGACTAGCTTCCCGCCAGCGGCTACGCCCGCGTGGTCTTATAATTTTTTCCCCCGTTTTTGCAACATTTTTCATTACTACTCCGCTCCTATTAGTCGTAGCGTGATGATATATAGCCTATAGCCTTCCCCGATAAATGGGCTATCTAACATGGAAAGAATTTTTCAAATCGGTCCAGTACTTTTTGAGTTTATTCGTTACATACAAAAATACAAATCTTTTCTCTTTATAATATTAGTGTAGATGTAGAAGTGTAGATACTTTGATTCAAAACCTTAGATTTTTTACGTACTTAGCATAGACCAGTTGAATAGTGTTAAAATTGTATTTTCACTGTGCAGGTGCTGTGATATATCTATTAGATCTGTTCTGCAATAGTAAGCTGCCGGAGACGAGGGAGGCGGCCGTCGAGCTGCTCGCCAGGATGATGTCAGACAAGCTGCATGGACCTAAGGTTCGTTTAGTACTTGAATTACGTAGTGTTCTGTATTTCTACGGCATGTAACATACATAAGCAGATATAAACAGGAGAACTTAAAAAAAAAAAAAAATTATTACTAAATTACTAAAGTTACTAAAGTTTCAGCTTTTTTATAATGAATTTAAAAGTTGTATTTTTTTCTACGTTTAAACAGTTTACCAAGCCTTTGGATACTTACGTCATTTTATAGAAATCAATGTTATCAAATAACAAATAAATAGACATTGCTGAGTAAAACAACACGTCTTTAGTGCTATTAAAAGGAATTATGACCTAAAAGGTGAGATTTCGGGTGACTAACAAAGATAACTACAAACCACATATCAATAACAGCAACACTTGGGACAGCATCTTGGGCTGAAACCTAGCTAATAACTCTTCCAATCTCCCAAAAAATATGATTGGGATATATTACTTATCTGTTGGTTCGTCCAGGTCCGGCTGACGATATCGCGGTACATCCCGGGCGTGTTCGCGGAGGCGATGCGCGAGTCCGGCGCGGCCAGTGCGGTGCACATGTTCGATGCCCAGCACGAGCACCCCGAGCTTGTCTGGACAGAAGAAACCCGCCGGAAACTCTCTTCACACATCGCGCAGCTCAGGGACAAGTTAGTATAACTACAATCATACCTGCGACAAACAAAATATTTAGAAATTACATAAGCTTTCGACAAATCTGACGTTTGCAAATGTCATTCCCATACATTCCGGAAATGACATAAGCTTTCGACAAATCTGACGTTTGCAAATGTCATTCCCATACATTCCGTCGATCCGTACGTTAGATTGCAACTTGAGTAGGTTATAACCAGGGGGGGTTATTTGAAAATAATATCCTAGCGCACGTCATAAAAATTTCTTACGTGGCAGATAATTTCATACTAAATTCCTCCGTTTATTTTATGCGGCAGTTAACGGCTATCCAGAGTATATTCTTTAATTAACTAAATCAGATCTTAGCGCCCGAGAACAAGACATTTTGCTATTGTGTCCATAATTTGTGTGTGGCATTATTACATGTAGTATTTGTTACATCATCGTAATCTTCTTTTGCCTTATTGATCCTTCTTCAGTGAATATCCAATTCCATCCATCCATTTGTTATAGACACCAGTCAGAACAGTTGCGTTCGCCTAATGCGACGTTCGAGGATCGGGAGACGTTAGAGCGGTGTGCGGGCGGGCAGGTGAGCTGGGCGCCGCCCGGCGACGTGGTGGTGGACGGCGTCTACCTCAAGCTGTACCTGCAGAACCCTCACTGGAACCTGCGCAGCCCCAAGCGCTTCCTGCAGGAGCTGCTCACAGAGACCATTGCTGCACTCAACAAAGATGCTTCTGAGGTACGTAGTTTCGGACCGTGCAGGAAAATGTATTATAAGCCCTGCAACATGTGCCTGGTGACCATCTTGGTGACGTAAAAATGACGTAACCGGACCTAGTATGCGATATCACCACTAGCCGGCAAATACGGCGGATGACGTCACGTGGAAGTTAATTAGAAAAGGTTCTAGTCCATTGGCAACTTACGGAACTGCGGAACAAAGAGCTGTTTCAAAAATACAATTTGTATGGCTAAGAGGCTACAGGTGCGACCCACGATACGTACTCAAAAAAAAAAATACCATATTTCCTCTTACTTTGATCGTAATTGGAACAATCATAACATAGAGAACTCTCTAACAACTGTATAAACTTCATAATTATATTTTTGCGTAACAGCTAAGCTGGTGGGGATGCTCTGTACCTTTCCTGCAAAACGAGTTTTAGTGTACAATTTGTTTGGCGTACTAGCATGTGACGTCATAGTTCAGTATAGTACGGGTTTTTTTCTAACCTCAAATTAAAATGCTTATAATTTCCTTATTCTTAAACTGGTTTTAAATAATATTTTCTTTTCTCGAATTTCGTATTTCGGGCAAAATTTATTGCCAGTACTTGCCGCCTGCGACACAGGTTCATCCTACCTAGTACAGACACTTAACATCGTATTTACCTCCTAATTATTTTGTAAGTTATCATTGTAATATTTTACATCTGCATGATCAATAAAATTATTATTATAGCCAACTTTTTTATGAGGCATTAGAAAATAATCTGTCAAATAATCTCCAATTCAGGTGTAATGGTATTTTATATCACCTACAGGGCAGTCGGGGTGAGACATGCGCCCTGGCGCTGAGCGCGGCGCTGCGGGCGCGGCCGGCGCTGGGCGAGCTGTGCGCGCAGCTGGGCGAGCTGCCGCGCCTCACGCGCCTGCTGCCCGCCGCGCCCAGGCTCGCCGTGCCCGTGCTGGCCGCGCTCGCTCCCACGCAGGTACCGCGGACGTGCGCGCTGCCGCTGAGCGGGGCCTGCGTTTTAATAATCAATATTTCTAACAAGTTTCTTTTTAATGGATATTCGGATAGGACTGGAATCTGATGACTAGCGGCTTCGCCCGCGTGTCTTATAATTTTTTCCCCCGTTTTTGCAACACTTCTCATTGATACTCCGCTCCTGTTAGTCGTAGCGTGATAGTATAGGTATAGTCTTTCCCGATAAATGAGCTACCTTACACTAAAAAAAATAATTCAAATTGGTCCAGTCGTTTTGGAGCCTATTCCATAAAAACAAACAATCAAATTTTTCCTCTTAATAATATTAGTAAAGATTTAGATTGCGCCTGCGCAGTGCGCAGTGTAACGTGACGTTCGTATGTTCCAGTCGTGTGTAGTGGCGCTGTCGCAGACGGACGTGATGGCGGGGCTGAAGGCGGCGCTGCAGTCGTGCCGCGAGGTGGTGGGCTGCGCCTGCGAGGCGCTCGCGCTCATCTTCTCCAGCAACGCCAACACCGACCGCCTCGTACTGCAGGTTAGTCAAAGTATTCACTGTTGACGCTATTTACGAGTGTACGTTGTGGGATACTCGCATAAGGTTCACATTTAAATAATTTATGGTCTCCAGTAAAAACGAAATTCTTTGACGATTTTGAGTCTTGTTTAAAAAGTTATGAAGGTTCAGTTGCTCTTTATTTTTTTTATAACGAAGAATTAAATAGTCAAACGAACTTACCTGTAAGTGAAGTTCGACGGTAATTATACGAAGTTGTTGTCTCGTCCGAAGATGTTAGAAAACAAGTGTAGTCCCGGTATTGTCAGTCACTGGCGCCACATAATTTTGAAGAAAAGAAATAAAGAGAACGCACTTCCACTCTCGCTCCCAGTCCCAGCCTCTGCAACTCTATGGCTTCATTAAGTTTATAGTGATTTATTGGTTTTACAACATAGGGCTCATACTCGTGTCTCTACATGGTATGAGATAATTGGGTAGGGTGGGACTCCACATCTTCGGACGAGACAACAACTTCGTATAATTACCGTCGAACTTCACTTACAGGTAAGTTCGTTTGACTATTTAATTATACTCGTTGTTGTCTCGTCCGAAGATGTTAGAAAACAAGTGTAGATGTTTAAAAACTTGTTGTAAAATCAATAAACATTAATTTATTAAAAAGGAACAAAAAATCACTATCAGTAATATTTACTTTTTATCATAACTAAATACTTTTTCACCTCTTACCATTGGTCTCAACTTATCATCAATTCAATAACAAATTTTAATCCTGTGTGTGAACTTCACAATCGGCGATCATAATCGTCTGTAATCGCCACGATCATCGTGCAAGTATCTACACATTCGGCTGCGGTAGTTTTTCGAACGGCACTGCGTAAGACGGACGCGGAGTGCGTTGCTACTGCAACCATTTTCAGAATAGCGGTATACAACCACTATGTCAATGTAATTCCACGAAAAGTTGTGGATACAAAGTATATAAGTTTGGCTATTCATTTTAATCTTTGTAATATTTGTGTTACAATTTCAAATTCAAATTCAATTTCAATTTCTGGAAACAGGTCTGATAACGTTCTATGAACTTCAATGTATTCATTTGACCATCCACTAGTCATATTAAGTGCATACTGCACCGATTTGTAGTTACACGCAAACGTGTGAAAGGCTTCACTGCCTGACGGCGAATGAATGATCAGTGATCATGTGGGCACCTCGACTTAACACTCAGTGATCGTCTGAACTTTGGAAGTCCTTTGATGTGTGCTTTGAAACCTTGAAACAATTGACGAAGACGATCATCGGCGACAGCAGCAGAGTATATCCTCTATACGATCGTGTTCGCATATAATCGCCGACGACGCCGACTATGTAGAGGAGCCATTATAATAGACATTAGCAACGCTTATTATCTTAATCTGTAGCACGAGATTTTGTAAACGTTTATTTATAATAATAATAAAACCTATTCATCGCTAAATAAGATTCTGAACTATTAATTTCAATGTTACTGTAATCATTTTACTTAAAACAATTATGAATAATGAAATAACATAACAATCCTGAAATAATATTATTTTGGCTTACTGTCAGTCATTGTTTTGTATCAACTTATTAATACAAAAAAAAAATTATATTTAAGAACAATTGTTAGTAGTAGGTATAACTCTTATCATAATACATGGATTCGAAGGGCCTGTTTCACCACCTCTGGATATCAGGAAACTGCTGAACAAATTCCCAAAGGGAACCAAATTTGTATGAAATTATTTATCCAATCTAATAGAGACTGATCAGTAACTGTGAAACAGGGCCCTATTGTTCAGAGTCAGTGATAGTTGCAGAATGCAGTCTGATCAATAGTTTATTTAATTATGTTGTAAATGAAATAATTAAACTTAAGCACAAAGACAAAATTAAATTACACAACTTTATGTAGGTTCTGATTCATTTATATTAAAGATTGCTTGAGAGGAGCATCTATTATTAATAATGGTACTATTATAAGACATAGCATAGGTTGTATGACTCTCCGGTCTAACAACCTCTCCTGATATCATCATTTAAATATTGTAGCTAAATCTTCTGCAAAAGTTGTCAGATTCCTAAATGTTACCCCAAAACTAGCTAGACGTTTATAAAAAAACCTAAACTAATAATTAAAGTCATTGTTCAATGCAAAAGGAAGCTACCTTACGTTAGCTACCTTTTTTTTTTTTTTTTGTACCTGACTGTTGTGCGAAGAAATAGCTAGATCTGTTAAAGCTCATCTAGATAGAGATGGAATCTTCTTTGATTGTTATATTGTTAGGTGCCCAATATTGATGTGTTATGGTTTTAGCTCTTTAGCCGGAAGCTACATCAATACCTAGTCTTTATTGTAATATAACTAATTTATTATATTGGTTATAATCATGTTTAGTATGATTAAAACAAACAGACACATCCCAAGTATTATTATATTTTGGTTTGGGGGTCCTAATCTATAGAAATCTAAACAGCTGATCTGTGGGATTTTAAACTATAGGAAATATACCTATAGGTGATCCCTCCTGGAACCTATAAGTAATGGTGTGTTTATCCATGCCACTGCAGGAAAAAAAATTGTAATCTTGGATAGTAAACTGATCATAATTTCACTTTCAGCGGTTTCACTATTGATTTAAAAAACTTCAGAAATTCAGGTAAACACCTGAAAGTACCTACTGAGTACCAAGGTAGATAACTCAATATTGGGGTTGATATCTGGAGCCTTTCTTGTTTTTTTTTTTTTTTTAATATAAACTTTTGTATTTATGTAACTAGCAAGGATCTAGAAATGTCTTAGCTCACACCATTGTCAATGCTGTTTGTACTTTTATGTTAATGACTGTGCTGGATTCCTCCCAGCCTATGTTACTACTGTCTTATTACCTATCCTTAATAACATTTCATAATCTCATAAGTCCCATATTCCAAAGAAGAAGCAATTCCAGTGAATTGATATGAAGGAGAGCTTCATCAGAAGTGGCACTTTGAGAGTCAGTAGATATCAGTCATATTATGTAATAAAATATTATTATCATAATATAGTACATATAAATATAAGTATTTGGATGTTTCTAACTCATGAGTATTTTATCAGGTAAGAGAACTCTCTTATTGTGAATGTAAGATCATAATTATTATTGTTAGCATTCAATATGAGATATTTTTGTCTAAGAATTTTACTTGAATTTGTCTCTCTTATTAAAATTCAAAACTTAAGAATCTATGGATTTCTGTTCAGGTACAAATTCATATTTTCCTTTATTAAGTATGAGACTATGAAACCTAGTTTTCCAATATGTTTATTTTGGAATGCATAATGTAATGTAATGTTTAATCATTGATTGTAGGTAACTATTTTCTTTACATAGAGAATTATCTAAGGAAATTAGAGATGAAAATCTCTTTCTCTTGTGTAGTTATGACTTATGACTGGTTTCATAGTATTAGTGAATGCATGCTGTGCAGAGACTGAATGGTAGAGTATTAAACTGTTAATACTTTCATTAAAATATTAACCTTAGGTTTTACTACCTTCATGTATCTTTATCATGTAATATGCATCATATATCTTTATCTAGGAATACTGATAGATATTCTAGATAGTTTGTTACTGTAACAATTTTCAACTGTTCTGTAATCTACTAACTTAAAAAGTTCAGTAGGTATTAATAAAAATGTATAGACTATTGTAATACTGCAATTATTTATGTTTTTTTAAAATGTACCTATATTTGTATACCCTTAATGGTAAAACATAGTGATACTCTTGTAAGAACTTTTAATATTCCACTGAGTTTGTAACTTTTTACCTATATTTAACAAATGAAATATTTGAATTTGAATTTGAAAAGTGTTTAACTATTTTGATTTTGAATAAAACAAAATAGGCCATTGGATCTTATGGTAAGAATAAGTATGTGACCACAACTAACTGTCTATAGGTTCACAAATGTTTTTAATTAAGTTGTATAAATCAGATAAGATATCTGAAAAGACTCAGTCAGAAGAAAGAATCATATCTCTGACTAACCTGACCGACCAAGTCAATTATGACGGGGTCCGTGGTGGTTATTTTCCAATTACAGATGTGAAATGGAAGTTGACCCACCTGCAGGTTTACTTTTTCTCTGCTCTGCTCCGCTGGAACTTATCCTCTCTCTTCTTGTCTGCTACTGGTCTGCATGATGGCACCTCTGCTGATGACCTGTTCTTCACTTCACTGCACGGAGGTCCCCACCAGTTTACAGCCTCGTTTTTATTGAGGTTTGTTCTGGACAGTGTGGAATGAACTCTTTGCAGGTTCTGCCACTATTAAGTCTGTCAAGTTTCTGCACTGACTTGGCTGCTTTTATTTCATCGGTAAGATTTTCACCGATCTGGTTCAGATTGAAGCAAGAATTCCTTCATGTCTTTGTTTATAGCAGCTAGAAGAATTGACCTATGCCCTTTTGTATTTGAGTGTAATGCATCACACAACAGCCAGGCTGTATCATTAAGCTTTCATCCTTTTACTTTTTTTTTTTTGACTTCGTATATAACACCCATTTGAAGTCAGGCATGACAATGCTGTGGAAATCTGTTGTCTATTCTGTCTCCTTTTCATGATTTCCCACCTTTGGGCTAGGTATCTTCATATTTGATTGATGGGGGTGCACACTCCAGTACCTGTACATCAGGTTGGACTCATTGAAGCATTCCTGTGGGAATGTTCTCATAATCTTCCAGTCTCGCTGGTGAGTCCTTCACTGGGATTTACAATATCATCTGGAAATTGTTATAGGTAGTGCATGCCAGCCATTATACAAAATAACCATGTAAGTTCCTGCCGAACTTCCCTAGGTCATGTAATGTCAACCACGTACGCCCCCGTAGGACGTCCCATTAAGGTTGCATGATAAAGCCACGTGCACTCCCGCAGAGTACCCCTAGGCCTAGGTTGTATTGCTATTTGCAACATACATATTGTGTGCTTTTGTTAGTCACCACTTGCACCCACCATCTTGCATTTGCATTGCAGGCTTTGCGGCATGCGTTTGGACACGATTACATTAGGTAATCACATTAGGTACACGCTTTTTTGTTAGTAGGTAAGCATCTTACCTTTTTCAGTATTATTGGATTGAATTCCGTAATTTTCGTTGTCACTTGAACAACACTTGAAAGTTTTGATTCAACTTTTTTACGTTTTCCAAGTTTTCGTAACGTTTTTAATAAATGATTCTTTTCTTGTTCACCTGATCGCTTATTTCCCATTTTTGTTGATTTCTAACACTTATAAGAAATGCATAACAAGAAAAAATAAAGATATGGGAGAAATACGTGACGCCGTTTTCGGACATAAACACCGAATGAAGCCATAGAGTTGCAGAGGCTGGGACTGGGAGCGAGAGTGGAAGTGCGTTCTCTTTATTTCTTTTCTTCAAAATTATGTGGCGCCAGTGACTGACAATACCGGGACTACACTTGTTTTCTAACATCTTCGGACGAGACAACAACGAGTATAATGCAATGTTTTGATCAAGCTCAATAGTATAAAAATGGAGTCCGGTTTGCTGCAAGTCACTGATACGAGTGATAGCAAATAGCCAAAAAGTGGAACATTATGGAAATATATGTGCATATGTTCCACTGCAGTGTCTAAATTTCTCATCTGATTTTGATAACTGAGGTGTCAATCGATTCGTTATTATAGTCCCGGTAACATAGGCTACATTTATTGTTCTTAAATATCTCGATCAGTTCCAATTTTATCGTACGTATAATCCAAGCATAATTGATACTTGCACAAACAATCCAACTGCAAGTATAAAAGAAATGTGAATCCTGAAGAGATTATCTGTCTTCATCTGTGTCACTTTGTATTTCCTCTATTATATATATTTTTTAATACATTAATAAGGTTAGCATGGGTTTTGTACTACTTGAAATGACGTATGCAGGCGCTGGAGACGGACCTAGTGGGCGAGCTGCTGTCGCTGCTGGAGACGCGGCTGGAGGGCGCGGCGGCGGCGCAGCTGGTGCGCGCGCTGAAGGCCATGGCGCGCTCGGCCGCGCACGGCGAGCGCGTGCGCGCCGTGCTCGCGCGCTCCAACGTCTGGGAGCATTACGCCGCGCAGAGGCACGACCTCTTCATCACCGCTGCGCCGCAGAACAACTCACTCACAGGTTTACTATTTGTTTCTCTTTTTAATATTCAGCCCTTGTCAGTGGAACAATCGCCAGTGTTCTGCCTATGTGACCTCTTGATGCGACTCGATTACAACCTTTTCTTAAACTTCGTCTAGGTCTTCCCATTCTTCGTGCTCTTTATTATTTTTTACTTTTAAATTTAAACTTTTAAAACTTAATCTTTCTAGTTGATCGAATATCTTAATAATTGCTTTTCTTTGGGATTTATCTTTTCTGTTATTTTTTTTCTGAATTTGCTAACTTCCAAAACTGTTAACTGACGATATTTTATTACATACCTATTTGAATACCAAAATGTGACGTTCAGATTTCTGTGTGCCTGGTATAAAGTCACCTAAAACATATCTCAAGGTGCACAAGGAGGTCATTGCAGGATCTTTCCGTTTCGTACTTACCTACACCAAACTATGGCTGTGCCTACAGCGGCGCCGCACACGGCGGGCTACCTGACGGCGCCGCCGTCCAGCATCCCCGCGCAGCCGCCGCCCATCGACTGACCGGCGCCCGCGCACCGCCGCACACCACACACTTCCTTACTGCAGGCAAGCCACAGCTGACTCAATTCTGTGAGTACTTTGAATTCATAGATTATGGGCCTGTTTCACAGGTTACTGATAAGTTCCCGTTTAATTACTTGGCAGATCATTTTAAACAAATATTGTTCCAATTTTGAATTTATCCAACTAGTTAGCGGATATCCAGAGGTGGTCAAATAGGCCGTTATTATATTTATATACTCGATAAGTAACTCTTTACTTTAAAAGTTTACGTCACTAAAACTGGATAATTTTCTAGGTATTATTTCATTTATAAATTTTCTGTAAGTATCCATTTGAATTCTATAAAATGAGTAACAGCAATTAATTGAAACGAAATGTCTGACTCTAAATTCTAAAGTGAATGTTTCGCCTTAAATCTATAATAGAGTGTGATGCAACAAAATACTCATGTCTCGTGGAATTCATCACAAGAATGACTAGATAATTAGCTGTGAATATTTGTAAGTTCAGTGGCGAGCCTGTCAGAAACTAGCGGTATCATCGAATTTGCCAGTAAATATTGTCTGTGTAAGATATCATCTCACTTTAATGTAATATAGCAATAATTCTAATACGCTTAAAACATACATGCGTCAAATCATTTGTGGTATAGTAATTGTTGTATGTGTACATTCAGCCATTTATTGAAGTACTAACTAGGCAAATTCATATTTGTACTTATGTAAAAATATAATTAAGCTGCTGATGTTAAAGTCAGTGTATCGCTGTGTCTCATTGTAAATGTATAGATTATTTAATTTACACGTTAACAACATCACCAGTGAATGGTATGCTCGAAGTATTAACAGCCAAAGTTATGTTTGTGTATTTACTTCTGTTGTTCATCGAAAATAACATAATGTAAAAGTTGATCTCTAACGAAAGGCAAATATTATTTACATCATTCCTAAATACGTTAACAATATAAGATTTTTATATGAAAATTTGCACTTTTTTATGAATTTATAGTATAAAATATAGCTAAAGTGCAAGTATTGTTTCGTTTTCCAAATTATAATAATTATTAGTATGTATTAAAATTTACTGCCTATGTACACAATTGCCTGCTTTTTAAGAACCTTTTGTTTGTTTTAATAATTGGCAACATTAACATACAAATATCAATATTTTGTGTAGTTGTGTGACCAGTTTGTCTGTTTATTATTTGCATGTGATAAAATGTGTTCTTTGTCTCATAAGTTCGAAGTTCGCATCGAATCAAAATAGTCTGAAGTTTTCATGAAATGGTCGGGTAATTGTGCTAAATGTTTCATCTATTCGCATCAATAATATAGAATTCGCACTTTTGTAAGAACGTTTAGGATTTAATGTGTATCTATAGTCTTTGAGTACATGACATAGTTCTCGTTGGTATTCAGTTTTTATGTGTGTAATATACATGTAAAGGCTATCTTGCCATATTTAGTTATTGTATTGAGACTGAAAATCTATAAAATATACTGAATATTTTATTTGAATTTTGGCACTAAAATAAATTTTAGATATACCAAGGCCTCTGAGGCGTCCAGGAAAATAAATTAGATATTTGTCGAATTATGATCTTATGACGTTTTAATAATTGGCTTATTTCATTAAAGTTTTAAGTAAAAGCATAGCGAAGCAAAAAATCTAAGCATAGCTTTATTGGATTATTAAGTCCATGGAAAAGGTAAAATCAATTAACATCTTGTAAAATAAAATGCTACTTCTTTATTAACGTAACTACTTATTTAAATCAAAATTATGTGTGATAATACTGTAAAAAAGTTAAAATTATTGTTTGATTTAGTCATATCATAGAGGTCTAAGGCGTCTATACTTTATGGAAAATTATGATGTTCTTAAGTTCGCTCATTGTTTATTGAGTACGTCCTAAAATGTAATGTATTATAGTTATTTCTAACAAAAGTATGTACCGACTAAAGTTCTTAGTCGATTTACAATATTTGCTTACATTTGATTTTAATAATGGTTTAATTTGCTGCAAGTTTTCTGTACAAAGGTTCATCGTTTATTCTTCTACCGCTAGTAATTAATATAGTCGACTAACTGCGGTAGTTGGTACATCAATAGTTTCTATCAAAAGGGATGTAAATGGTCGTAATGAAAATGTGTTCTGTATTCCGCATTTTGGTACGGATATTTTTTCAAAGTTTTATTAAAGAGATCAAGGTATGTTCTTTATCTCATGCAAATTTTAAAGTGCCCACTTACTGCGTAAACGTCTCATGCAAAAAACGAATTGACACAAATTTAAAATTAAATTGATGTATTTGCATAGTACAGGACACATTTCAATACGAATGGAGGTATCGATGTGCACCATGTTGGATAAACGAGGTGTGATTATATGGATATTTTTATATCTAGAGATAAGTTATATTGCTGTAAAATATACGAAGTTAATATATCAACCTGTATTATCGTTTCATTTTTTTTATTCAGTAGAAGCTAAGCACTCTTTAATAATTGATTCAAATGCAAGATTGTATCGAAGAAGATTTATATCATCTCAATCATAGGTTTTAGTGATTTTTCGACGTCGGGTATTGTTTATATGTTAATGTTTTGTTGTTGTTTATGTTTTATACTAATGAAACAATTTCATAGTGTTTAATTTTATTAGAATTAATTGGCAATTTTACTTAATACATAACATTACAAATATTGTACAATGCAGGAAACTACAAAGGTAGTGTTCAATATCTTACAAAATCTATTTTAAAACATTGTTTGGAACATGAGCCCTCTTACGCACTTACTATTTATGAACTAATATCTATACTACTAATTTCGTATACACACTCGATATACTATACTAACTTGTCTCTATAAATTTGTCAAGAATTTAATATTCTATGAATATTATCATAATTTGTTTACCTAGGTTTAATGCTGTAAGGTCTACAATACTATTTTTTATCTAAATGATTTCGGTATCATTCATTCGACTCTTAGGAACGGATTGGTACTAGGATTTGATCCACGTAAAGCTGCCAAGCTCTTTTATTCTATTTTTAAGGGACTTTACGCTAAGCGTGGCCGCCCCATCGTATCCTATACATTACAGATAAGTATAGTTGGGCCATAAATTCAAACAAAACTGACATCAGCACTGCCAAGTTAAAGCCCTACTAATTTCATCATACTAACTAGTTATTCTTAATTACAGATACATATCACAGCATAACACAACATGCATAACAAACTATCTGTATTAATTTCAACACAAATCTTAGAATTTACTACAGCCTTTCGAGCACCCTTCAATTCAGTTTTACTTAGCACCCTTTCACATTAAGTACTTAATTAAATTGCTTAAACCCGGCCCCTTCAGAATAGTATAAAAATGTGATGTAGTCACACGGGATGCACGTGCGCAGATTGCGAGTCCGGCGGCGACGTGTAGTGGTTGTGATTAGTGGGCGGAGCCTTCAGCGGACGCTCGTAGTTTTCACCGCGTGACCAGTTCCGCTTGCCTCTGTATAAGCATTATTATCATTAGGTATCAGAATTGGAGGAAATATTATCACAATATAGCTTTTAAATATTAATTAGGTCCATCGCGTTTATGACTCTAGGGCTCAGTATAAAATTTTGTTATAAGCCCCGCAAATTGATAATGTGCCGTGTGGCGGCCATCTTGGTGACGTAAAAATGACGTAACCGCTCTCAGTATGCGTTAGCCCCACTAGCCATCAAGCACGATGGATGACGTCAGATGAAGGTTAATTAAACAAGGTTCCAGCCCATTGGCAACTTACGGGACTTATACGAGGTTATAACACGCGCAGTTCGTATATTAAAATCTTTCTGGATCTCGAATTTGCAGTGGCCATCATAAGAACATGAGTTCATACACGGCGTAATAACTACATTACTAATTGAGTAAAGTAAGGTCCTGACCTCATGAGCATCTTGATGTATTTGTTTTGCTTGGGCGAGGGGGCCGCGTCTTCGGGGTCCATCTCTAGCGACAGGTACTGGTCGGCGCATGCGCTGTTAAGCAGGTCGTCTAGCTGCTGATGCAACTCGACGAAGGTCGGTCTATCGCGGGGATGCGCCCGCCAGCAGGACTGCATTATGTCATAGCTGGGGAAGAAATGTTGTACAAAGATGTTTTGTTACATATAGTTAGGAAGGGTATCAGGTACCCACTTATAAAAAATGTCTTTTAAGCGTCGGTTTACACAGAACGGATCAGAGATAACATCAGATTTTGGTCGAGTTTGAAATAGAGTTTCGATATTTGAAATCTGCTCTCCTCCGAACCGGTCTGTATGAACAGGCGAATGTAAGCGGAAAAGTCAATATTGGTGAGGTTGTTCATAAAGACAAGACATTAAGTACAAACGCAACAATCGAAGGATTGGACGAAGCAAAAGTAGGCATTGTGTAGTATTTGCCTTCAACTGTGAAAAAAAGTTGTGAGTATTGTATGTATGTACGCATGTTCTGCCTGGCCCAGGATGACACGCAATATCATGAAGCGTTCCACATTTTTTAAAGCAGTGATTGCCTAGGGGTATGACCACTGGACTGCAAAGTCAGTCACCTCTGACTTTTCGAAATCATGTGCGTAATTATCACTCGTTTTAACGGTGAAGGAAAACATCGTGAGGAAACCTGCATGCCTGAGAGGCATTTTTCTCAACGGCATGTGAAGTCTGCCAACCCGCATTAGGCTAGCGTGGTGGACTATAGCCTAATCTGTATCATACTGAGAAGAGACCTGTGCCCAGTAGTGGGACAGTATGTGGGTTGATGATGATAACGTATGCTCTGTGTGTAGATAGTAGCAAAGCAAGTGATCAGTACTGACAGCTGCAAGCTGCAGTTGTTGGGGCGCGGCATGCGGTAGCCGGCGCGCAGCAGGCGCGGCAGGCGCGCGGCCGGCACGCACGCGTACGGCGCGCCGCCCACCGTCGCCACCTCCCACACCACCACGCCGAATGACCACCTGACAACATTTATAAAACAAAAACACATTAGTCTTATTATCGCACTACAACTCGATTCCCTACAGAGACCATGATTCTCTGAGGCTAATATTAAGGCTAATATTCAGAGACGATGCTCAGCATAAACTTAGGCTCCCGTATGTCAAATTGTCATACAAATTAATCTGACATACGGAAGCATAAGTTCATGTTGAGTTTCGTTTCTGAATATCAGCCTCAGAGACGATGCTAAGCATAAACTTAGGCTTTCGTATGTCAAATTGTCATACAAATTTGACATACGGAAGCATTACTTTACACTTAGCATCGTCTCTGAATATTAGCCTGAGTTTGCTTCGGTGTTTCTTCTCAGAGGTCGTCAGCTAGGAAATGCCAGCGCCATCTCGTTAAGAAAATGCAAAACACTGACTTGTAAAAGTGTCTTTAAAAGATCTATTAACAGCAATAAATATCATTTATCTACATGTTCTAAGTTATGTGCTTATGAAACAACATTGTCCACAACTACTGAACCTGTTTGTCTTTGTTAAGTCTATGTAACAAAAATATACAAAAGTTACTAATTCAGTGAAGACTTACACGTCACTCTGCGTGGTGTATATTCTCCTCGTCAGTGACTCCAAGGCCATCCACTTGATGGGCATCTTTCCATTGCCTTTCTGCTTATACTGGTTTTCTTCATACACATCCCTCGATAATCCAAAGTCTGCTATCTTTAACGTCTTGTCCGCGGTCACTAATATGTTCCTAGCTGCTAAATCTCTATGCACTACTCTACTCGCAGCTAAGAACTCCATGCCCATAGCTATTTGACGGCAGAAAGACAATAGGTCTAAGGCCGTAAGTTCTTTATCACAAATATCTTGGAGTTCATAAAGTTTGTTTACGACTACTTTGGAGCTTTCCATCTGCGGTGTGCATTTAAACAGGTGGTGTCTGTAGTCCTGGCTATCTGTATTATTGTTGTAGTATTTCCCGTTGCGTTTGGATAACATTACGTCCCAGGTGCATCTAAGAGTAATAATTGCAATTGAAATAATAATAATATTTTTAAAATATATTTAGACTGAATAATCAAAAGATTGGCAACAATTTCATATCCACGGATTACATCCGTGGATATGAAATTGTTGTACCTTGTAACCGACCTAAATACATTCAATATAATTTGCATAAGGGCTTTGACTAAGTACAAAATAGAAATAAGGTAGTGGTAGATAGTGGTAGTTTGTCCTTGGATTAAATTATAGACCACCACATATTACCTCATCTTTCTTCATAACGAAATGCATTAAGATTGATTGGGCCAAACTACCTCCATCGTCTGTGATCACCGTAGGTGTTTCTCAGGGTTCAATAGTGGGTCCATTACTAGTTTCCTTTGTATTTATATATAGGTTGCATGTTTCTGTTTATCAGCAATTATTTTTTATTACGAATATTACGCATACCTTAAATACCTGAGTAGGTCACCTCGGCTGCAATACTCAGCAACGATGAGCGGCCTCCTCCCGGTACAGCAACCCACCAGGCTCACGAGGTGCGGATGCGCGCCTACACTTTTCATCAGCTCCATCTCTGATCGGAATGACCTGATCTCCTCAAGAGATGGGAAATCTATAAGAGATCAAAACTAGACATGGTAAGTTGTAATATGCATATAACGCGTCATGTGACTTATGAAAGACGCTGATAGGTATATAGGTTTTTACGTAAGTTGTCATTTACGGTTTGACTCGAATGTGGCTTATCGACAGTTGAATGTAGGCTTATTCTTGCTTTTTTCCCCTGTTAGTGGCGATACTATAAATTGAAAACAATGACAGGAATGACAGAAGAGTAAGGGATCATAAAGGTAACGGAACAGTGGGTTATTTTATTAAAATATGTTTTATTAAAAAAATCCAATAATTTAGTATATCTGGACGATATAGTTATGTTATCTGCCTTACCTTTTAACATCTTAACAGCGACGTGTATCGAGTGTGGTTCCAGCGTGGCCCTACGCACAACGCCGAAGGCTCCCTCTCCAATAACTTCGTGTAGTAGTAGCTTGTCGGCTCGCACCTCCCATCGGTCTTCCGGCTCGTTCCATACTTCTAGCACTTCCGGATCCATGTCTTTTAGAGGTTTGTCGTCCTACAAAATAAAATCATCGGTAGTTATGATGCTTAATACTAGTAATGTAATTAGCTACATTTTATATAAATACCTCTGTAAAATGTGGTGCAGGTTGTCGACGTCGTTTGCACCGGCAGCGGCACAGCAGCGCCAGTGCGGCGGCGGCCGCTGCGCCCGCCGCCACGGCCGCGCCACCCGCGCCGCCGCCGCGCCACCGCGCCCGCAGACCTGCCCGAGTGCAACACTATGCCACGTTATACATACTCTATAAACATATTTAAGTCCCGCAAGTGGCTAATTTGCTGTCTAATTAACATCTACGTGACGTCATCTGCCGTACTTGCCGGCTAGTAGAGCTAACGCGTACTGAGAGCGGTTACATCATTTTTACGTCACCAAGATGGCCGCCAAGCACATTATCAATTTGCGGGGTTTATACTGCTGATGGTTCAGCAGTTTTCGAATTAAGATGACCACACGATGCTAGTTCATAATAAATTAAGCTTATATTTCGCTAAGATAATAACCTTGGTAGCTGTTATTTAAAATCTGAACCAAAACTAAGATTATCTTGCAAACATCATTGAGTTCTTATGTGTAAAATATTTCGTAACGTTACGGAACTACCTAATTTTATTGATAGAAATTACTGTCTTTTTTCAGCGTGCCATATCGACTAAGGCTGTCGGCATTGTTGATTAAATAAGAGGCTTGTTTTGTACTAATCTGATTTGCGGTGTTCATCATAAATATTGACTTATTTAACCGTCCATTATCTATTTTCTTTTCTAAACCATAACCACCCAATGGCTGTCTGGCAGAAATTGGTCTTAGCGACACGGTAGCGATTATGTTTTAGTGTGTGTATCTTTTATTTTGATTCCTTTTATGTTTGTATTTGTCTTGTTTTATGTAATGTCTTGTGTGGTTTCTTTCTTCTATCTTTTGATAGGACCACCAATTGTACTTTGGTAATATTGTTTCTTTGAGATTCGTTCTATGATGTACTATAAAGTATACTCTAGTCTATCGATACGATTTTCTGTTATACTTTTTATTTGTTTATTGGTTTTATTCTGCCGCAACAGGCAAGGGAGTGAAGTAGACTTACCAGGGAACATTGCCCGTCGACTCGTGTGGGCGGAGACACGGCCCTGCACTGCGTACAATGACACGTTGTACATCGTACCCGTGGTGCCGAATACTTCCGTGAATGCAGCATCTGTTTCATCCTGTAGAATATTATTATCACTTTTATAACTACGGGTCAAAACATCACAAAAATAAGTTTAAATGGCTATTTCACCATCTCTGGATAGCCGCTAACCGTCGGATAAATTCGAAAATGGAACAAAATTTCCATGAAATTATCTGCCAAGTAATATAACGGGAAGATAGAAGAATGATGAGGAAAGCTGAAGATCCGGGCTCTGTGGCGTTCACTGGGAGAAGCCTACGTCCAGCAGTGGACGAATACAGGCTGATGCTGATGATGATATCAGGAAGTGGTGAAACAGGCTCTAAGATTCAGCATTATTATTATCAAGCAGTGTTAGCCTGATCACTGGATTGCCAGGTCTTAGATCTCTAGTTCAAGTCCAATCCACGCAACTCTGACTTTTGGTAATCATGTGCATATTAATTAATTATCATTCTCTTACAACAGTGAAGGAAATCATCGTGAGGAACCTAAATGTCTAAGATATCTTCTCGACGGCATATGAAGTCAGCCAACCCGCACTAGGTCGGCGTGGTGGATTTAGCCTAACCCTTCTCATTCTGAGAAGAGGTTTCCAAAGGATGTTTTCCTACACAGTTAAAGCGTGTGATAATCATCATCACCATCATCTTCCTGCCCTTATCCCTCCCTTATTTGGGGTTGGCGTGTCCTTTTCTTCCATTCATTCCTGTTAGCCATCATCTGCTCATTCAATCCCCTTAACACAATCCATCCATCTTTTCTTTGGCCTTCCTCTCTCCCTCCGTCCTTCGACATCCAATGTCATCACTCTTTTAGTCACATGCGTTTCATCCCTCCTCATTACGTATCCATACCAAGACAGACGATTTCCCTTCAACTTATCCGTCACTGGCGCCACTTTCGAACTTCCTCTAATATACTCGTGTAAATAAAATACTAAAGCGTGTGATAATAACGGACATGATTTCGAAAAGTCAGAGGTATGCCTTGGATTCCAACTCTAACCTTAGACTTGGCATATTATGATAAAAGAAAAAACAATATGAGTTTGTCTTGGTGTGTCAGGATCGTTGCAAGTGGAAATCTATAGTCTCTGCCCACCCCTATGGGAAACAGGCGTGAAGCTGTGTATGTATACCCACCCCAGGTACCACGACCGTCTCCTCTGTGTCGTTCACGCGCAGAGTGACGTTGTAGGAGTCGGGCTTGCGTTCCGTCGAGGTCCAACTCACGCGCACCGTCCAAGTGCTCGACGAGTCCGGAGTTGCCATGAGGTACATGTGATCTGGAATCTGTGGTTTTACCTCCACTGTCGGAAGAAGACAAATACATCTTTAGAGCGATTCCGCACTACGTCCGATCCGAATTTGTGAAAATACGGTCCGGTGTAGTCGAAGAACTATTTATATTATTATCTTGGGACATTTTTCACACAGCACCATCTAGTCCCAAACTAAGCAGAGCTTGTACTATGGGTACTAGACAATGGATATATTACTTATATACTTCTTTTTTTTGTAAATCCATACTTATAATACATAAGAAACACCCAGACAAACATAAACACTTAAATTCATCACAATAAATGTTTGTGTCCTGTGGGAATCGAACCCACGACCTCATGATCAGCAGTCCGGTACTCGAACCACTAGACCACAGACGTCGTCATATAATAATTATGGTAGTTAACGCACTGGATCCGATATCCGTCATATTACGATTTCTCTATATAAATAGTTCTACATGTAACTACTCCGGCCGTATTTTCACGGATTCGGATCGAACGTAGTGCGAAACCGCATTTATTGATAAAAGAAGCCATCTAACTGCCTCGTTAGCCTAGTGGTCGACTGCTACACTCGATGTCCTGGGTTCGATTCCCAGATCGAGCACCTACAGTTCCCCGGTATGTTTAGGTGCCATGTATAATAGGGCGAGCCTATTGCCATTAACCGAGCAGACCTGGGAATCGAGCCTACGACCTCGAGCTTAGCCGACGCGCATATATACTAGGTTAAAGAAGCAGTTATTATGTATATCTATATCTATACTAATATTATAAAGAGGAAAGATTTGTTTGTTTGTTTGTTTGTAATGAATAGGCTCCGAAACTACTGGACCGATTTCAAAAATTCTTTCACCTTTGGAAAGCTACATTATCCCCGAGTAACATAGGCTATATATCATCACGCTACGACTAATAGGAGCGGAGTAGTAATGAAAAATGTAGCAAAAACGGGGAAAAAATTATAAGACCACGCGGGCGAAGCCGCTGGCGGGAAGCTAGTTAAAGTATAATAGAAAATACTGCAATTAAAATATTTTAAACTGAGGTAGGTACTTAATACCCTGTCGTCCCCGGGTGGCAATATAAGGATTTGCTGCATCCCATAAAAGGTAGCTTTTTTTAAATAAATATTTTTGGGTATTTTATACACAGCACCATCTAGTCCCAAACTAAGCAGAGCATATAGTATAGGTACTAGACAATGAATACAATACGTATATACTTTTTTTTGTAAATACTCGTATATATACTTAATATATTTGTGTCTTGTGGAATCGAATCCACGACCTCGTGATCAGCAGTCCGGTCACAGTACTTACAATGTTTACAGTCGCCGGAGAAGCAATATGGCGTTCGGTAATCAAGCCTAGTGGTGCCGTACAGGCCAATCACTTTAATGTAGCATTCGTCGTCCATCAACAGGTTCTTAAACACCGCCTGTGGCTGGTATTTGTTCGGCTGAAAATATAATTAACTTATAAGTTGTTAGTAGAAATTTAAAAATACTAACTCCCATTAAAATAGTAATAAATTTATTCGTTTTGGAACGGAAAGGATAGCATTGACATTGTACACAATAAATTATGAACATTTATTTTAGTATGGAGGCAACCCTGTAATCACGTAGAATTAATCATCTGTCAGTACCATACATTTATGTACGTTGGCCCCTGAAATCTGAAATTTTGTCGAATCGAGAGAAAAAAAAACCAGCTCCTTAGTAAAAAGTATTCATTGTCTTTGCAGTTCCAGAAAGTGCAGTGCGATCCTATTTCGGCTGTAAGACGACTAAAATGTCACGGTATACACATAATTGGGTGTGGAAGACAAGACCTTGTACACCACTAGCAGTTTCGCCACCCCAAATGATAGATATTTTGAAGTTTTTTAAAGTAAAGAATGTACAAATTGTAAATCACAAAGAACCCAGAAATGAATAAAATGTGAATATTTACCACCACTTTAACATGAACGAGATCGGTATTACTGCAAGAGTTCAACACATCGAAGCATCCATCACCATCTGAAATAGATACAAATACATTACCATCACGCCTGTATTCCCGGAAGGGTAAGGCAGCGGTGAACTGTATGTACATGTTCAGAATGCAACATTCTGAATGCAAATAATTCCAACGGTCTAAAAACTATTGAGAATCGAAACCGACTTGTGTTAGCAGTCGCGCTTACGACCTCCACCAATGAGCAAGTTCTGGAATTGATAGAACTGTAATACGTAGGTGGAATTATCTACTCCTATACACCTAACATGTTACCTTATTAAAGGCTTGTTTCACCACGTCTAGACAGCCACTAATTGCCGAATAAATTAAAAATTGGAAAAAAAAAAAAATGAAATCATCTGCCAGCAAATTTTGCGGGAACGTAGCTTTGTCATATTTTACAAAACTCTAGTCGATACAAAAATAAGCATACTTAGGTATTTCTAAATATTTTTGTGACAGACTAGTGTTTTTAGACACTGTTTTACTTCTATGCATTTGGATATTTTTTTATTCCTCTAGCCTGATAGAAAGCACAAATATATCTCGCAATCCTTACTAGTCCTTATAAATGCGAAAGTAACTCTGTCTGTCTCGCTTTGACGCCAAAACACTGAACCGATTTAAATGTATTTTAGTACACAGATAGTACGGACATAGGCATACTTTTTAATGCGAAAAAGGGCTGTAAGGGGTTGAAATAGGGAATGAAAGTTATAAGAAATACCCAGGCAAGCCGCTGGCGGAAAACTAGTTCAGTATATTTTCGAGTTCCGGCTTTCTGATTGAAAACTGAGTGAGTATCGTGAAAATGGGGCGTGAGGATAGTATCTATAGCCAACAGGATCACAATATCCGTAGACAGATTTCTCTGTCTACGACAATATCCTTCATATTCTTCTACTACCTACTAATAACAATGTGACGGGTTTTGTTGACGTTAAGTACATGTTTTTCTCATGGAAGTAGTAAGTATACTTAGTTGTAAACGAAGTGTAACGAAGTTTGACATATTAGTTCCATGGTTTTTCTTCACAACGTGCGGAGATCCCGACGGCTTTAGCGAGGTCACTGTGATGATCTAATTTATGTATTCAGACTTCTTGAAACGCCTATTTTTTTAAAAAGGGAACATGTTTGGTCCACCGGCGGACGGTAGAACGGCGGAGATGGCTTACAAAGATTCTGGAACAGTCCTAGAAATATCGAAAGAGCCTATATATATCGAAATGGTCTATATGATTATAAATATCTTACCATCACTCGAATTCCATGTGAACCGTCCATTGATAACTGAAGTTGCGTTCTCCCCATCATTATCAAAGGAGCTATTTATATTGTAAGTTCTATGTTCCGGCACTGCCGACTCGTTGTAGACAGGCACCGCGTCTCCTCTTTGCCACTTCACTGGCGACCCCTCGTCTAGTATCGTGCTCCATATTGTGTATTCCCTTGGCGGTGTTGTATTTATTTCACCGTACTCATCGAGAGCCTCTACAATATTAAAGATTACCTGAAACAATGTTTACAGTATGAACTAGATAGATCTAATCAATGGTGGATTGGCTTGCCGGAATCTAGGCCAGAACTCGCCTGGACCATAAAACTTGGCACCGCGCTGCGGGGCAACGGGATTCAACACCCGGGGTTCACGGAGTTGAGTCCTAATAGATATATGATTACTAATATAGTAATCTTAGATCATTTATGTCTAGGGTTGTGATAGAGATTAGAAATTAAGGACCTGTTTCACCACCTCCTGGCAAGGTCCCGTTAAGTTACTTGGCCGATATTTTCATACAAATATTGTAACATTTTTTAATTTATCCCGTGGTTAGCGGCTATCCAGAGCTGGTGAAACAGGCCCCTCAAACTCTCGGGACATTACAATTGATAATCTGTTGTGTGAGTTGTGTCTGATCATTGTTAGATTGGTTTAGACCTACTTTAGATCATAAACTAAGTAAGTTCCGCGTGCGTACATGATTTGTGTTTGTAATGGCACACACCATGGAACCATAGTATTATTTATACATACATATATTCAAGTTGGCCTGCCATGCCTACGATCACATGTTATGCCCCACTACAATCAGATCTTCCCATTTCCTGGGACTGGGTTTTGCATATAACGGTCTAGAATCGATGAGTGGAACAGATTATGTTAACAGCAAATTAATTCACTTTCGCGCCGGTTCGCTTGTTATCTGCGTTAAAAACCCGCATTTAGCGCGTTGCAGATAAATTCTACTGATTCATGAGATTACAGGCAGTCGTGTAGAAGGAGGTTTATGGAAACTGAACCTAAAGCCTTGTTATTTTCAGATCCTATTCATGTAATTTCCATAAAGCCGAATCCCGAGAGGATACCCCTGCCCTGCTGTGAGACAGTATACCTTGAAGTTAAGATGGTGGTTTTCAATTAGGTTCCAATAGGTACAGAATGTGTACAAATATTAGTTACCCGAAAGTCTCATTTCCTGTAATCTCGGCATAACATGATTACTTAAGTATAGTCGATCATAAACCTGCTTTTGACAAAAACTTCCGTCAAAGTTAAATTTACTAAGGCTCACTATCAATCTGTCACTTGGTCTTGTAAGCAAAAATAGACCTTGTTGTTTTGTGATGTGCAAACGACATTCACTCTAAGGGTGGTAAAGCAATTTTATGGTCGACTATACATTATTCTAACTTAGGTATAGATTTACAGCCCCACGGCTAGCCATGGGTGATGGGTCTCCTCTCAGAATGTTAGGCTAGAAATAATCCACCCCGAAATCCTGGTACGGTTGGAAGGCTTACCTCAGGTAAGTGTAGAATTTTTGTCATGTATCATCGAGTGATAAATTAATTAATGACACCTAAAGTACTGTTATGAATTATAAAGTCATGTGTGCTGTCTTTGGTTTCGAATTCGAACCTGGAAGTCTATGGGTATACCTACGCTGTCTGTGCTAATTGGAATATTTAATTCTATCGTGAATGAATGAAATATCTGGTCGTGTAACTACTTGACATGATAATGAGCGTTTATGTTGAACTTACGGTTCTACTTGCATAGGACAGTTAAGAGCCTGTTCAGATGAGGCGTATTACGCGCGAGTCCACTCGCGCGTTTCAATTTCTACAATGAGGAAACGCGCGTAGGCATCTGGACGGGATATATGCAGCTCTAGTATCTCGAATACGCGCGAGTGGACTCGCGCGTAAAACGCGTCATCTGGACAGGCTCTAAGCCGTGTATAACCTATCGTTAAACGTTGTAAATGCTGCATTTGTGTGACATACATAAAGGTGTTACCACCTACTGCTTTACATTCAAAACTCGCCGGTTTCTTTTACATTCAATGTAATTAAGGGTCAGCCTATTGCTATTAACTGGACACGAATTGAAACTAAGCAACTGCTTAAACTACTTAACTTTTGAATATACAACATATCAAACTTGTAGTTATACCTACACGTAGTGTGTAGGTATAACTACCTATCCATCAGATCGACACTTTTGAACTGTCAAAAACTACCTTTGTATTTGCACAGTCCCAAATAGCAAAAAACTCTAAACAACAAACATATATACTCTTTTAAATCATGTTTCCATGATTTCTGACACTTCGCGAATACTAGACATTGAAATATAACTACTTTTTACGGATTTTATCGCATGACCATGGACGCTGTAAAGGGTCCGAAACGTCGGGATTAAAATAATATCAATATAACGCGATAAAATCCGTAAAAAGTAGTTTTATTTCATGTTTCCATGGTTCGAAATAAAATGCGTTCAAAATTCTAGTTACTTACAGGATTGTATTCAGTGTCACATTTGTCGGAGAAGGGTGGCACCAAAGCGACAAGCTGCCGACTCTCTGATGGCTCTATCTGGAAATTGATGGTATTCTTCGTCTGACACTTTATCTTGACCACCTCTGACTTCCGTATACTGGGATCTGGGATGGGTGCTGTGGAGGTAGACAATGTTATTGTTGTACATTTATTTGTTTACTAGATTCCCGCCAGCGGCTTTGCCCTCGTGGTCGGGGTATTTTTTATAACTTTCATCCCCTTAAAGCCCTGTTTTCGTATTAAAAGTATATGCCTTGCCTATGCCTATGTCCTTTCTCAGGCTCTAGACTTTCTGTGTACCAACTTTCATTTAAATCGGTTCAGTAGTTTTGGCGTGAAAGCGCGAAAGACAGACAGACTGAGTTACTTTTGCATTTATAATATTAGTAAGGATTATATTGTGTGTAATTATGTTGTGATTTTCTGACTGATAATGTGATTTGAGTCTTTTGTTACTCGGGAATAAATAAATAATAGCAATTACCGTGGTTATGAAAAAAACCTCATACTTTACTTTTGGGTATGTAGTTATGTGATCTTATAATTGAAGCCAAAACCAGCAGCGAAAATGACCATTTTTAAGATAATTCCTATAACAATTTTTTCATGTGAATCATGATGATTCATCAAATTCGGAACTAGACTAGGCAGGCGGTACATACCAATAGTTAATACGTTGGGTGTTAAGTAGCAGATGAAAAGATAAAGTATAAGTATAGTCTAATCTTTGCGTAGTTTTGAATTCATTTCCCAATCAGTAGTTTGATTATTATGCTTAATACTGATGGAAAAACATGCGACAAAAGCTTACTACTTATTACTTACTAGCTATAGGTAACTGTTTCAACTGTCAAGCTGGTCAAGCAGCATAGGTAGGGTTGCCAGGTCGCAAAACCTAATAGCCAGACCAGCCAGTTTGGCCGGGCATTTGGGTAAAAAGGCCTGACACCCTTCAGGCCACCGACAGTTGGCTCGCCTGCGCTCAGCTAGCTATACCGTAGTGTAAATTAGAATTTATTACACTATGGCTATACGCTCGGCGCTCGTTTTTGCGAAATGTAAAAAGCCTAACAAAAGCCAGAAACCGTTTATTTTGGCTGGACACGCAATCAAAAAGCCTAACTATGTGTGGCTTTATCCGGACGCCTGGCAATGCAAAGCTTATGTAAGTGCTGATAACTTCGACTTTGATTCTGTTGACGGACGCAGTGCTGTGTCAATATTCAGTTAATAAGTAGTCAATATTGTAAGGCACCGCGACGGTCTGTGCCCCTGGCATTGCCGACGGCGGTCAGCGATTTTATTCCTCTACTCTTTCGGCATGAGCTAGATATGGTTGAGTAAAATGATTAGTCGGTTATGCTATCGAGGCTGTCATGGTCGCTCTGGGAGACGTTGCCTTGCCCACCTTACATCAATTGAAATAATACATATACATACTATAATCTACATCTACATCTACACTAATATTATAAAGAGGAAAGATTTGTATTTTTGTATGTAACGAATAAACTTAAAAAGTACTGGACCGATTTGAAAAATTATTTCCATGTTAGATAGCCCATTTATCGGGGAAGGCTATAGGCTATATATCATCACGTTACGACTATTAGCGGAGTAGTAATGAAAAATGTTGCAAAAACAGGGGAAAAAATTATAAGACCACGCGGGCGAAGCCGATGGCGGGAAGCTAGTATATTATATATATACTAGGTGTAACTACATCCTACTAATCCTTCTAATATTATGAATGTGAAAGTTTGTATGATGATGGATGGATGTATGTTTGTTACACAATCACACCAGAACGGCTGAACGGATCTGGATTGACAGAAATTGTGTTGCGGAGGTCTGATGGCAGTCGCTTCGTGTAAAATACTGATATTCAGCTGCATCTGGTTAGACTGGAAGCCGACCCCAACATGGTTGGGAAAAAGCTAGGAAGATGATGATATAGTTATAGGTACTATTGTTTGTAATCGATACTTCAGGCAAAACGGCATTAGTCAGTCAATGTTATTGCTTCTGTATTTATTATCAGTTGATTTTAATAACATTGTTCAAAAACAATACACCTATAAGCGGCTGTGTACTTACTATCCTGTGCGTGATAATATTTAGATATTGATTGTAGGATACTGACCCCGAAAGTTTTTCTCGCAGATCTCCACTGGCTGCAAAAGAAATATTGTTACGTTAAAATAGTATTTTTTCCTTATGTACCTATTAGTAATTAGGGTTCCGTACCCTTAAGGGTGCTAAGCCTCCGCTGTCCGTCCGTCCGTGTAATCCCATGAACCGTAATAGGCAAAGTTGAAATTTTCAGTTTCTATTTCTAATTCCATCATAACGACAAATATTAAATGGTACGGAACCGTTAATATGCGGGTCCGACTCGCAATTGACAGGTTTTTATTTTTCATCGTGTATCATCCGAGGAAGATGGCAATTAGCGGGGTCGGTCCGTACTCGTAACTACCTACTCTAGCATCATGACATTCATTACTCTTCTCTTGCGCTTATTTATTTCTATACTCATTTATAATCGGGGCAATAACATTGAATATACTTTCTTATAGGTAGGTACCTACCTAATATTCATCATCATATCAGGAGTGGATGGACAAGTCCTTGTGAAAATCTAAAAGATTTCCATAAGTTCCACAAAGCAGTAAAATTTTCCTCAAAACTACGTTAAAGATGATTTTCAAATTGAAGTTCCAAAGTAAAATTTTCCTCAAAACTACGTTTTTTAAAGATGTTTTTCAAATTTTAATGTATATTTATGAAAATAATTTATTATTTACTCATAATTTAGGTATTTTATTCATAGATATTAATTTAAACAGGTACATTAATCGTCAAAAATAAATCGAATCAAAAGAGATGAATCACGACTCGTGCTTCAGCGTTCATAAAAATATCTAGAGTGCCTAGACCAGACTGATAAAAAATTAAGTGATTCAATTTTTTATAAACAGTTTATTGTGTTCGGAAGAAATCAACATTAGGCACATTACATTACTGACCGTCTAGAAAACTTCCGGACACGATTTTAGAGGAGTTAATTTTCAATGCATTCTTAAAATAGGTACCTAAATGAGGTCTGTTGTATGTTTTAAAATAATTATGTTGTCTAGTGGTTCGAGTACCGGACTGCTGATCACGAGGTCGTGGGTTCGATTCCCACGAGACACAAACATTTATGTGATGAACTTAGGTGTTTGTGTTTGTCTGGGTGTTTCTTTATTATAAGTATATACTTACAACAAAAAAAGTATATAAGTATTATAACCATTGTCTAGTACCCATAGTACAAGCTCTGCTTAGTTTGGGACTAGATGGTGTGAGTAAAAAAATAAAAAAATTGTAAGCCTCACAGGTATTCCTGTGGGGTTGTTCTTATTACCCTAAATAAAAACTTATGACAACGAAAAGTTTTTGTTCTTTATATATGTGTATGTATATCATGCATGCCTGTATTTCCTGAAAGGTTAGGCAGAAGTGTACTTATGTACACGCACAGTTAGCCGGTTTGTATAAGTGATAGAGGGGCAAGGCTCTGCCATTAACCGGGCAGTGTGCACAAGAGCTGTTACTGAGATTCTCATAAAAAACCCAATAACAGTACTGCTCGACTTGGGAATCGAGCCCAGGACCTCGACCTCGCAGCGCTTACAACCACTAGGCTAAGGTTAAATTGTTCTGCAATATTTGAAAATACCACACAAAAATCTCATTTTTTCTGGCAACATAACAAAGTTGGTTTGACGATTTTTGGGTTGGTTCCTCTATTTTCAGAAGCCGTGTTAGATCTTGGGATATTATTATGTAACACCTGTAGATCAGTCCGTCAGTGTGGAAATGCCCCTTTGTTACGGTCGCAAAGCGACACGTTCCAATATGTGCGATTGAATCATTGCCGCGATGCACAGTTTGTCAACAAACACACAGAAATACCACGAACTGGCACACCTCGGGGTAATAAAGGAGATTCTAATTATAACTAATTAGAAAATGATACGCTACTAAAGTATCCAAAATTGTAATCGACGTAGAACGATCGAAATGTAGGACGCCCTGCGACACGATGGACCGACGATTAAAAAGAAGGTGGCTGGCAGCGGATGGATGCGAGCTGCCCAAGACCGGGATGGTTGGCACTCTTTGGGGGAGGCCTACGTTCAGCGATGGAAGGCAATAGGCTGATATATAGAGAACGATCTTCGAATTATTCTTTTTTAGTTAATTGTCCACCACGTTAGCCTAATGCGGGTTGGCAGACTTAAATGTAGGCAAGTAGGTACAGTACGCGCGGAATAACATTACCGGACTGAAGTTAGCAGTTTGTGGCCGTTTGAATGCGCAATGGATTGCTTAGGTTAAAAAATTGTATACTGCGCAGCTGAACGGCCAACTTCAATCCGGCCAGGTTTTTCCGCGCGCACTGTAAAATTCCATTTATGATTGTCAGGTTAAATATTGGATACCATGTCACACATCAAAATTAAGCAACTTCCCTGCAGCCGTTCGGACTTTCTTAGGTATTGGGTTTTGACATTGTGAGCTTAGTATGGAGCTTAGGGTGCACGGGTTTACCAATTAGTCTTAGGTAAGTAGATACTGATACTGTGTGAGTGCGTTACAGATAATTATAATAGTAGATCCACGGTGCTGCCGGTATCAACAAGTTCAATCCCAACGTGAACTCAGCATATGGATACCTACTTCCAGATAATACCTTTCGCGTAAGTGTACCTACCTCGGCTGTTAATTCACAGCATAAGGCACATGTAATTACCAGGACCTATCCTGATCCTGAATAAAATCTTTTGGAAAACACAAATTATATTATCTTTCGATATAAACTCGGCAGATAAAAACTCCTTTGCTTGGTTTTGTTTTGGTTTAAAGTCGAACATTTTTCAATTTTTTTTTGGATTGATTCCTTATGTTTTTTATACCCCTAAGGTCGCAAACAAGTATACGGCCCACCTGCGTCCATGGGCTATGGTAAGCGGTTACCATAGCCCATGGACGCTTGCAACACCAGGGGTATCACTCGCGCGTTGCCGACCCGAAAAACTTTTTAGAGGTTTATGGAGGATTCACTGCGCCAACAGTTTGTGTTACTTGTTTGCAGTTTTCTGTAAGGTAAAACTCTTTAAAGGAGGGAGGTACTTCCCCAGATGGGCTGCTCCAGATTTGAGCCATAAATGGCTCTGCCCTACCTCTCTTAAAAAAATATTTTAATTTAATTTTATTATTAATTTTTTATATTGTCTCTGTACCCAATACCTGTAATTAAAATACATTCCATCGATAAACGAAGTCTATTTTCAGATTGCTTAATTATCGATGTGTTCACTCCATCATGACATAATCTAGTAGAGAAAGTTCAACGTACCTTGCATTGTAATGGTCAAAAAGCAAATTACATACAAGTCACACCGTTTTATATGTAAGTAGTCGATATTTACGCTGTCTTTATGCATGTTTCTGACTATTTGGCTTGCTAGCTCTGAGTAAACTAAAAGTGAAATTTTGTACTTATTTATTTTATGAGTCTATATCAGTCAAAAGACTTGCTGAACCAAGGCCTCTATCCCACAAAGCCGGAGTAGTTTGCCGTCCTTCCCATCGGCTCCCAACGTCTTTTAAGCGTCTTACCGCAACATTTTCCGGTGTGTCTCCTTAGGAAAATCTTAACTATCCTATGGTCAATAACGTATCATTTATCAAAATCAGTTGAGCAGTTATGAGCGGACACAGGACAATATAACCCTCACACATAGTCCTCTAATAATAGCGCATTTTGAAAGAGTTTTTTTACCTATTTAATAAGCGGAGTTTAATGACTTGCAGGGTAAGGAATGCAAGTGAGGCAAGTCTGAACTATTTCTGACACGTGAATAAAATGCAGCCAAGTGCGTAACAATCGACAATGGATTAGGGTAAAAGTGGAAGATGTTTTTAGACTGGCTCTGAACAAGGAGGAGTTTAAAAAGTTGACTGCCGACCTTTAGTAGGGAGAGGCACCCAAAGAAGAAGAATCCGTACAATATTGATAAGGTATTCCCTAATTATATAACTACTGATACACAGCTTTGGGCCTGTTTCACAACCTTCTGATAAGTTGCCGTTAAATTACCAAGCAGAAAAATGTCATACAAATTATGTTCCATATTTTAATTTATCTGGCAGTTAGCGGCTATCCAGAGGTGGTGCAACAGGCCCTCTGTTTTTAAAAAATAATATTTATTTATTTTCTCCCATATCATACAAGCATTTTAAAAGTTTACAATAATAATACAAAGAAGGGAGACAGGAGCCCATACTAAGTCGAGGACTTGTGTCATGGGTTTCCTCTTCAAAAAAAAAGTTCTTGTATAAGGTTAGTTAGTTAGTAAGATTTTGCAGTTACATAATAAGTATAATGGGCATTTTTTAGATGACTAATATTGTCAGTCTGCCAATTCAGGACTAGGTCAGATTTGTGGGCTAACAGCGGTGTAATATGATGATGATTATTCACGAGAAACGGCATATCACATAGACCACATACCTACTTTTACAGACCGACGGATCTTAGATAATAACAATTATGTATTTCTACAAGCTTATTGTCCGGCTTGATTTTTTCTTTATTTCAGTCAAATATTTTTCTTTCTCCAATTTTTCCGGCCGGGTTGAAGTTACCTCGTGCCAACTTCAAGCCGGATAATAAGTTTGCCGAGAACTGTATAACTGAAAGTGGAAGCATACAGACTATGTTTCATTACGGTATCGTCAATAAACAGAACCGAAAATACCCAACGATCAAGTTCAATACTTTCAGTGTCAATGCCGACTGAGCATTACGATAAACAACACATTAGGTATTATCTGCGTTATACCAATAAGTAGGCACATGCAGTCAATATTTGTGGCTATTGATTACTTACGTGTTATCGGGATGTGTATAGGAGCGATCGCAGATAACTGTCACCTTTAGCCTGCTTGCCGAAATTGTTTTTAAAAGTGTTTTTATGCACTTGTTTTGTCGGAAGTTGGTTTACGCACACATGTCATGTTGGTTTATTTGTAAAATAGGTAATTACCTATATCCATTGTGTTTTTTAAACACATACCTATCCTATATCCCGATATAAATATATTTTTATGACATTAAGGGCCTCTTTTATCACCTCTGGATAGCCGCTAACTGCCAAATAAATTTAAAAATGGAACATAATTTGTATGAAATTATGTTCCAGCTTTAATTTTTATAATTGCCATAAGTTGTGTGTCAGTAAAATTGATTTAAATTTTAAACTAACTAAAACTATAAATTGTAAAATGTAAGTAGGACAATAAATCTACTAAATTAAAAATCTATTCCTAAATATATCTAAAATAAAATAATGATAATTTACCGGGAACTTATCAGTACCTAAGCTGTGAAACGAGGACCTAAGGGCCTGTTTACCATATTTGGATACACGCTAATGCCGGATAAATTAGAAATTGGACATTATTTTTTATGAAACTATCTGTTCCCGGCGGCGGTTAGCGGGAGGTGCTGAAACAGGCCCATAATTGCAAATTGCATACTTATGTTTAATTTAGTTTGCAAAACTGGATATTTTTTGCAATAAACGGGATAAACTTATTTTCCTTAGATTTTAACAACAGTTATTTTCCGCCAATACTTACTAGTTCCACACTAAAATGTTATGTAAACGTTGATTTTACCCAAGGGAGACTTAATGTATTATATTAGGTATCTCGAAACGGGAAACGCAGTCAAGATTTTTTTATAAACGTCGAAAGTAAAATTTAATTTCACGATAACATTTTTTTAATTTATTAAAAGCAATTTTTCTATTTTTTTTATAAAGTTTAAACTATTTTCAGCAAAAAAATGTGTAGTATTTATGTACCTACAGAAAGTACGGTACCAGTACCTACGTAGTTTTAAATTTAAAGTTTAGGTACCAAAAACATTTAAAATTAATACATAATAGGCCGGCTATGGTCACAGCGATAAATAGGTAGCTAGTACCTACTTTAGTCGCAAAACAGTCAAAAAATATATTATTTATAAAAACAATAATAGCAATAAGTTTATCACACTCTTACCACGTTTAAGGAAAGCTCCAAATTAGAACACACATCACTCGCAAAGGTCTTCAATTGGCAGTCAGAAATCAACTTCATTTCTTCGCCATCCGTCGGTGTGCTCACATAAGCTATAATTGTTATTTGTTTTATCAAACATAATATTACGTAGTGTTCGAACTTTTTGTAACACATTTTAACACGTTGAAAAACATGTAGTTTTAGCAAAACAACAAAAAATTACGTTACACAACGCAAATCGAGAAATAAAAAGTTGAATCGCAATCTTCCAAAATTAAATTCTATTTTTTTAATTAGCACCTTTTTTATTATTCAAAAGAGGTTGCGATATTTTTAAATTGCGAACGGTTTCTTTCGATAAAGTACAGTCGCGTTTGGTAGCGCAGCGCTGCGGTATTTGTGCCTTCGCGCCGCCCCTCGACTTGTAACTGGGGCGCCGAGCCACTGAGCTTTACGCATAACCGTATCGTAGGGTGCTCCCAAAGTTTTCGTACTAGAGTGGCGCTTTACCTACGTCAATCGGTTCATTCAAGCTTTTAGTCTTTTGATAACAAGATACGGCTAATGAGGCTACGAGAATAACCTGGCTTTTCCACGGATAACTTTTATAGCAGATGATTTCTGTCCTAGTGGACACTTTTTAATTTGCGTCATATATTACCGTGATAATTGATATTTTTATTTCTGCGGTAGTTATTTTACTGATCTTATGATCCATCTATACCCACTGGTAAGGATTTTGGACATAACAATGTAAGTAACACTTACAGCGAAACTAATTGTCATATTATTTTACAAATATTCGAACTCGGAGCTGGCCTGTTAGAGAAATTCTTAGCAGAAGAACCGACCGACAACGATCAACGGATATCTGAAATTTTGTTTCACCACTTCCCGAAAAAAACTATTTTTTTATGACCTTCTTTGGACAGCCGCTATAATCGTTAGATAAATTAAAAAATGGAACAAAATTGGTATGAAATTATCTGCAATGTAATTTAACGGAAGCTTACTGGGAGGTGCTGAAATAGAGCCTTAACGTAGTTAATTTTAGGAGTATTATCACTTTGCCTACCATAAACTCAGAACAATGTAAAGAAGCTCATAGTCTTTTGTCCTATATAAGTACACTAGCCTTTGCCCCCTTCGTTCCCGTAGGTTACATTTTCCCCCCGTTTTTGCAACATTTTTAATTGATACTCCGCTCCTATGGTTCGTAACATGATGATTTATAGATTTATAGGGCTATTTAACACTGACATAATTTTTCAAATCGTACCAGTACCTAGTTCATGAGCTTAGCGCGTTCAACAAAACAAGCTAACAAACTCTTCAGTTTTATAATATTAGTATGATTGAATTAAGGAGGTGAGTGGGTTCATTCGCCCTCGTTCATTGAGCAGAGTGAACCTGCAGATCTGAACGTATGAACACCTGACAACTGACTGATCAGTATGTTAGGCGACCTAAAGTTATTCTGAGCAGCGGCACTCGTCTGTCTTGTCGTGATTGATTGTACACTGCCTTACATACTTATTTAAATCCTCTGGTTGGTCCAGTGACCTCAAGCGCGGCTGTTAAGCGGGAGGTACGGGATTCTAACGTTACTCAAGGAAAAAACACAAACTAAATCTTTGTAGCAGTCCTTTAATGAATGTTTGATTGCGATAGTCAATTCCAATTGATGCTATTCGACAAATAGGTTAGCCTATTTGTTCAGGGTTTCAAATACTGTTCGCTGATTTGGACTTAGCTAACTCAGCACAATATGTGTCCAAATCACGCATCAGCAACACCATTGCCAAATCATTGACGGAATGACGACGCAACAGGTTACATCTACGCTGACTTACAATTTTTATTACTATCTTACGCCCATCTTTTGCGGGTCGTGAGTCCAATTGCAACTGTTGCAACGAACAAATATATAATAATTATAATAATTACGTATTTAGAGACCTTATAAATACGTAATTATTATAATTATTAAAACATGCCTTCGGGCTTGATAGATTTTAATTTTAATTTGCCACGTAACAGTGGAATGATCAAAGTGATGTATTACAATTTTATTTTTTTCCCGGTTCGATCAGGAATGCATAATATTATGCCGTAATTACACCACATTTGGTAAAACGAGCTTATCAATAGTGATTCATCTTACAATTCGTAGTAAACACGTCACATACAAAACATTTAATGAATGTATCCGTCGATATGGTTACGTGATCCGAATCTCAATTTGTTGAATAAATTAAATCCCGCGGAAGTTATTGAACTAATGTAATTGCGTAATCAGAGGCTGTTATTATTACTAAGTAGGCTAATGACTTTAAAAAGATTTTACACGAATTTGCTACAAGTCAGACGCAAGTCTGACTTGTAGCAAATTCGTGTAAAATTAGGTATTTTAAGTACATGTACCTTCATCTATACTATAATATAATATAATATTATAAAGAGGAAAGATTTGTTTGTTTGTTTGTTTGTAATGAATAGGCTCCGAAACTACTGGACCGATTTCAAAAATTCTTTCACCTTTGGAAAGCTACATTATCCCCGAGTAACATAGGCTATATATCATCACGCTACGACTAATAGGAGCGGAGTAGTAATGAAAAATGTTGCAAAAACGGGGGAAAAAATATAAGACCACGCGGGCGAAGCCGCTGGCGGGAAGCTAGTTTAAGATATTCTTCTTCGTGTCGATGGTACCGGGTACGATTAAAAAAAAATTGGTTTACCCAAAACTGCAGCTCTCAAAATATCATTGTGTACTTACAGAACAGTTTATCTCAACCGTAAGACCTAGGTATGTTGTGCCCTATTATAGGGCACAACATACCTAGGTGTATATGTAGTGCTCTTTATAATAAAGAGCACTACATATACACACTACATATTGTAATACTGAACAGAGCTAAGTAGGTGTGATAATGCCGATTGAAGAATAAAGAACCGATTAGCTTACTTGTCTAATTTATTTAATATATTTAAAAAACTATTATATGATAAAATTTAGAATTTCAGCCATTGTATTTATATTGTATTTATTTGAAATTATTGTTGTGTATAAAATATAGTGTATTTTTCGTTGGAAATCCTAATAAATAAATAAATAAATTGTCTCGTAATTATTACATATTATTCGTTCCCGCCCTTCGATCAATAATTGATCGAAGTTCCCGCCCATCCCGGTGATATTCCGAAGTCGGAGTCTGTCGGGCAAAGTCAACTCAAATTTACTCTCAAAGCCGATTATTTAATTATTATTAATAATTTACATACAATTTGATTGATTATTATCTACATTTAAAAGAAGATCATGATTCTCGTGACTTGCCTTGGCGTTTCTTCTCAAAGGTCGTCGGTAATAAAACTTGCCGGCGCTACCAAGCACTAACACACTGACCGTAAATAAATGTTATATCTATCAAGAAATAAATATAATTTAACAATGTTATTGTCATTTAGGGTACGACAAAGACGGCATCACTTTATAACAACACCTTTTTATTATCTTTTTGTATTTTTTTAAGCATTTTCCATGCTAAGATTACAAGTTATTTTTAATGAAGGAAAATATCGGCTGGCGGGCAGGATTCGAACCTGCGTCTTCTGGTTCGGTACACCAGACGCTCTGACCACTAAGCCACCGCTCGCCCTGCTCGCCAGTCGAAATCTTCCTTCACATTCTAATTTACGTCTGAAAGGTGACGTAGCGACATCTATTGTGAATGCTTCTGGTGTACCGAACCAGAAGACGCACCTGCGTCTTCTGGTTCGAATCCTGCCCGCCAGCCGATTTTTTCCTTCATTAAAAATAACACCTTTTTATTTTAATGAAGGAAAATATCGACTCGCGGGGAGGACTCGAACCTGCGTCTTGACGCTATCGGCTATGACCGCTAAGCCACCGCGAGTCCTACAAGCCAATCAGAAAACCCAGGTTCGAGTCCTGCCCGCGAGTCGATTTTTCCTATAATAACTAATAGTAATCTTAGCATGAGAAATGCTTAAAAAATACAAAACGTCAGCAACACCTTGTTTTACTTAGGTGTATTAAACGAAATGCCCCCTTTCTCACCAATCCAACTGCTTTCTGTTTTTACATCTCCAATTGACTTATTTTCGATTTCAAATTAACCTTCAATCTTGCACACACTTTGGTTACAATTTTCTCAAAACACATGGTTATGGTTATATATTATGGACGGAACTGTACTAGAGCGATATTATTCGACTGGTTGCCAAAGCTTTTCATTTTAATGTAAGTCATTACATTAAGAGGCCGTGCACAAATTTGACTCAATTTTTCAAAGATTCAATCGAGTTCTATGTTTCGGCTCGAGGTTGGGCGTAGTATCGTATAAACAATTTTGATCTTTTCAATAATAATTATCACAAATAAATGATGGCCCGATGGTTACTGGCGCGATCGAGTTTTTGCGCTCGATAATATAGCTCAATGTATCTATTATTTTCACAGTGAAAATATTACTTTTTTGAAAATATAAATTTACGTTCTATTTAAAGGATAACTTAAGTTTAATACACTATTTTTTAAATTTCGTAAAAGTGCCTCTAAAAAATAGAAAAAAATACATATTTGACTGGAAGTTTTCCAAAAATAACATTATTTCATCATTTTTTTTCTGGTATATTTTGTATAAAACTTGAAAAAAGTAACCTGGCTCTCTAAAAGAAGAGTATGTACTGTATTTAATACATATTTTTTACATTCATTAACTTATAGTTTCTTGGCTAGCGACGATCAAACGTCACTCAAACGCAACTTTTCGGAAAAAGAGTTGTCAATATTCGTGATTTACCACTAATATGGAAATAATTTAAAAAATCCACTTTGGCTCTCTAACATAAAAGGAACTGTTCTTTTCAATTCATGGCTCAGTTTTTATTTTCCCCTATTCGGTTCCTTGCAATCGATGATCAAAATGTATCAAAATGGGTCGATTTGTAGGACGGACCCGTAAAATGAAAAGTAGAGAGATGATTAATTATTATTTATAATTAATATCACCTTTACTTTCAGATCTATTGTAATTTGTAAGTATATACTGTCAGCTGATATCATCCATGTTTTAATTTTGCAATATTCTGGTCTCTTTGCTTTTTTATTCTGACTTTTGGTCCTTTCGCACAATAGGAATCACCGCAGTACCTGTCTTTTTCTTCCATAAATCTCTGAATAGTGATCTCTAATTCATTAGAAATTAGATACTTTTCATAGATTCATACTCTTGCGGCCACTATTTTTGTATTATTCGTAAGTTTATTAATTATCCATAAATGCTGATAAATGTTTAGAGGCAATAAATGGTCTTATGTTCGTTTATTCTGTCTTTCCATTTGAAGCGTTGTAATTTGTGTATAAGGTCGCTGCACACTGCATATAATATTATATATAATTAAGTCGGGCCCCTTCACACTTGTGTCTTGGTCAACTAGGATAGAGGTAGATAAATCGTAGCGGTCACCTTCGAATCGCATTCCACCTTCTAGTATCAAATATTATGATAATGTCAATAAATCTTCTTGACATTTAGACTTTTTTAAGTAGGTATTATTATATAACAATGAACTTTAGATCACGGGCCGCAGATACAAAAACATACTGGTCCTTCGAGACATAAATTAATGCGTACCTACGTCCTATAGCTTGGGAACCTGAGAATTTAGCACGCAGTACTTTTAGTAAAACACTGAAGCTTACTTCCAAAATATATTTAGTAGTAGGTACCAGTAATTACTGTTTCAAGTGAGCAAAGTGATATTTAAATTCTGACGTAGATAGTTCTCAAAAAGGAAATAATTATAGTTGCTGAAAGAGCTTTTTTATGCTAATGTGGTGACTGAACTTATTAATAACCAATGTGATTAAATTAACATTAACTTATAATGAACATAACAGAACAGAAACATTAGTACCTACTGACGCAGTTTTTATAACCAGTAGTCAAATAAAATTTCCTTTTCTCTCACGGAACTCTTTTTCAAGCTAATCTAATTTGGTTTGTGACAATAATTTACGTCATGCCTGCAATGAACTTATATATTTTTTTAGTTTTTAGGCACAAACCTCGTATTGGTAAGTATATAATTATCCTACCCTGTCCTATACTATTAAATGTGCAATATTTGTGTAAAGGTTTATTATACATATTTGTAAATTTGTAATCAGTAGGTACCTAATTACGATTTCGATTAAGTTGCAATATGGTGGTTGGTGGTTTTCGGGGTCCAAAAATCGATCAAGCTAGGTTTCATATCTAAGAAAATTCGTTTTTTCTCTCGACCAAACTCACTGAACGAACGAACTCCCATTTATGTTTTGTGATATTTTTTTACCCATTTAATCTTGTCATCTTGTCAAAACATAAACGATTTTAAAATGACCCAATTTATCTAATACAAGTAATACAACAGAGTTCACATGAAAAAGTAACTCGATCATTATATTCGCAAAGGAAACTTCGACTAAACTACCGTTTTACCTCCCATGACCGCGCGCGACAAGGTGAGTTCACTGCCGGCGGGCCCTACGCTTACCATTAGCATCTAAAATTCTGAATGAATTTACCTTCATATTACCCCGACATAATACGGTACGGTACATACCAGAATTGCTAAAAAAAAATATTTTTATTTCTTTAGTAAAGTTAAGAAAATAAATTGTTCGTTTTATTTAAAGTTACGAAATAATAAATTATAATTCCTTACCACCGACATTTTTAAGGTCGTGATTTTTTTACCAATCTTAGTGTCTCGACGACGACCTCTAGCGGACATTTACGAGACCATATCGGTTATAAGAACTAGATTCTAGATGTGAATGTTGTAGTTATTTATGTGGAGCTGGTAAATATTCGAACGACGCCGGCGCCGGGCCCCACAAAAACACTAGATTTTGAAATTATAATGTCCTCACACCTCGATGCCGGACGAATGAAATATTCGACTTTGGTATAGGTCGACGACTTATCAACTGTCACTTGTAACAAAAAATCTTATTAAATATTTTACACGTCTATTGAATTTGAGTAAAAGAAAAGTTGGTTGGACCGTAAGTAACGGATTGCAATTGGTCTACGGTACTCACTCACGATGAGTTCCTAAGTAACCCATCACGATTATAATCTTGAGATCATAATGATTGCCAATTTATGAAAGCACTTTTATTGCGAAGAAAGCGTTCTATGCGACGGAACAAACATGTTTTAATTATGTACCAAGTTTATAATCTCATTCATAGGGATTAAAAAACATCTTGGCTTTTATTATTTTTTATTTTTTATTATTTTTATTATTTATTTTGCGGATAAACATAGTCATAAGTAGTCTCATAATGACAGCTATAACATAATTATAGTATTTACTCTAGCAACAATTAACACAACATTTTGCAAAAACGCGCGTTGAAGTCTTTTAAAAGAGTCTGCCGTTTTGACAAAGCAGAAATTTAATTTTATTGCGCCCCAGTCTACAAAAAGAACGGTTACATTTTTACTATGCCAATAAGGAATTTATTGCTCAATTTGGGAGAGGCCGATAGACTGCCAAGTTCTTTTTAAAAATAAATACTTAGTACCAAATTTTCCAAAACATCTGACTGGTCTTTTTTTAAAGTTCAGAATCCTCATTGATCGTCGGCCTCCTGTGGACGCGCGCGGCAGGGTATGTCAGACTTCCGTAATGGTCGTGGTGAATATTACTGATCCCGTGCCCATGACGCATAGGGCAAGTGAGGGTAACATACATCCAAAAAAAAGTATTTTACTTAAGTATAAGTGTTTGTAAGTAGTCGAACTCCTACCGACTATATAAAAACAGCACTTGTTTTCTATTGTCTATCGATTCTATTGCATCCAGTACGTCAACCAGTGCCTCGACCATGCGTTTTTCTCACTAGACTCGCCAGCGACGCCGTAAAATATTTGTATGGAAAACCCTCGCAGCGCCTCTAGCAGTTACGTAAGGAACTAAAATCTGCTATGAGATTACCTATCGAGAGCCATTCGATAGAACTCCCCCCTCAACCATGAGTTCTTTCGAATGACTTTCGATAGGTTTTTTACGCATCGAAACGCTGTAATCTCATAGCAGATTTTAATTCCTTACGTAATCGCTAGAGGCGCTGCAAGGGATTTCCATACAAATATTTTACGGCGTCACTAGCGAGTCTAGTGAGAAAAACTCATGGTCGAGGCACAGCAGGAGATGCCTTGCCTGCACGGCTGCACCGACTGTCAAAGCGATGCTATGGCAAACGCGCGCCGCCTACTAGGGACTGAGTGCCTGAAATATTGAAAACGTGTTACACTGAAACAAATCATTCGCAAATCAGGATCGATCGTAGTATACATAATATATCGATGTTTGTCCCTGATAAGGTGATAATATATTGGAAGATGGATTTGTCTGACGGATGTCGTATTAATTTGAATGCGGTGACCGTGTTGCTAAGATAGCCATATTATTTCCCAATATGTTGACTGTTATTACGCTATAAGTGTACCTACTTATGTATTTCAATGTTTTTTCTTTAAAAAACTTTGCCCTCGCAAAAGTATTCTTTGTATCGGTGTGTTTAACAACACAAATAATTCTCACATGCAAATTACCAGCCCCGGAAATATTTTAATAGGTTTACTTACCTTATCAAGGCCAGCTAGGGGCGTAGACACTGTGGCAGATGTCTTCAGAAAAGTGGGTGCATTGCGCCCATCTCTAGTACAACTTTACTCACTCACGATGTCTTTTTTCTTAGGCTCGTCTATTGTCTTAGAACTTACGTAACTGTCCCGCAAATCTGTGCCTCGATCATGAGTTTTACTCACTAGACTCGCTAGCGACTCCGTAAAATATTTGTATTGGAAACCCTCGCAGCGCCTCTAGCGGTTACGTAAGGAACTAAAATCTGCTATGAGATTACAGCGTTTCGATGCGTAAAAACCTATCGAAAGCCATTCGATAGAACTCATGGTTGACGTACTGAGTGGACAGACTGCAGCGTATGGCCACATGTGTAAAGACAGGACATAGAGAAACGTTCTTAAGATATCAGAGTATCATTGACATGAGGATCCACAGGGTTGTCTAAAAGTCGGCGCCCTTGAAAGGCTATAAAATACTTATTTATTTACTCTATACGGCATTGAACCCACGACTTGTGGCGCAGAAGCCAATCGGTCAGCTACATAATTCATCTATACTAATATTATAAACCTGAAGAGTTTGTTTGTTCCGCGCTAATCTCAGGAACTACTGGTCCGATTGGAAAAATTCTTTCACTGTTAGATAGCCTGTTTAATGAGGAAGGCTATAGGCTATATATCATCACGCTATGATCAATAGGAGCGGAGTATCCATCAAAAACGGGGAAAAATTCCAGTTCTACGAAGACGAAGTCACGGGCAGAAGCCAGTCTTTTATAAGTCTAAGTTGTAGTATTGTATTTATAAGAACCTCAGGATTTCATCGCCGTCCTGGTCTTTTCCCAACTATGTTGGAATCGGCTTTTAGTCTAATCAGATGGCTCAATGGGATTGAATATCAGTAATTTACAAGACGCAACTGCCATTAACCTTCCGCAATTCAATTGCTGGGAAATATCGATACAATAACCCAATGCGATAGGAATAGGGTAGGTATCAAGCCATTCATTCAGCTAAAAGTAGACAACTAGAAAAGTTTGAAGTTCGAACGAGCTTATAAAAAGTGCCTAAAAGACGTGCTTGTGCACTAGACTGCAGACTAAAGAATTTTCGTAGAGGACATTGAGCCTGTTCACTTCACTGTTGCATTATAATTATATAGGTTACCTACTTTTATATTTTCATCATTTAGTGGTTCTGGATATAGAGTCAAATATTATTTTCGCAACCTAATCTCTGCAGGCAATAGTTTTTGATATTCAGTACCGATATAATTAAAAAAGTTACAGTTACCGTCTACACAGTGTTATGAGGGAAGAAACTTACATTATGTAATTAATTTTCTTTCTAGAGACCTTCTAAAGAGTCTCTATGGTATTAGTTCTAGCTAAGAGGTTCTCATTCTCAGTTGAGGCTCATCTGTCAGTAGACTCGAAATAAGGCTGAATTAATTGGTAGACTCGGAGTAAGTACTCAAAATAAAAATACAGTAGGTAGGTAGGTACCTACTTGCGTAAATTTTTAGATTTTTCGACCAAGCATCGGACGAACCTCACAACATAACATACGGTTATTAGGTAAAATAAAATTTATAGGTACAAATTCTGCATTCTGTCGAGTTCGAAGACCAGACGTGGGTTGTTGGCCGGCCTTTGGATCTACCTACCAACCGCTAACCTACCCTGAGTGCAAAAGAACCAAACATGAGACATCTACTTAATGGGGTCGTGGACCTTTGATCATAATCAGTTCCGGAAGACAATTTTTTTTTTCTATAAAGGACTACGGTTGATTTACCTTGACGTAGTCTGATACAACCTTCGAATATATTTCGTCACGAAAATAGACGGTCATTGAACTTCATTGACTAAAGTAATGACGAGAATTATTTTGCAATTAATTTAAATAAGTATTTTAGAAATAAATGTCACGTTTCGGCATTTAGTCGCGGACCTACCTGAGAAGCGAACGTGACAAACACTTTTTTGCTTGGTACTTACCTATTCCATTTAATTTTAATTTAAAATACGTAATGTATCAAATTATTAATTGGATTCAATTTAAATATTTAAGATCTTTGAGATCGTTATTGCAATCAACCTACCTACTAATATTACGTAGATACCTACCTAACACACAACACACATTTTTACCTAGAATAGTATGACTACTAATTTATTTTTTCTCTACTGAACTCTATTGAATTATGTAAGTACTAATGGAAAAGTAGAAATAGCCGTGGGCCGCGGTGGGCCCCAACTAGGCACAGCCTGTATCTTGGTGTTATTGATTTACCTACATGTGCATACATACAGTACGCGCCAAACTTATTGGCCGGGTTGAAGTTGGCGCTAGCTAACTTTAGGCCGGCCGTAAAAATCGGAGAAAGACAAATATAGGATTAGAATGATTTAAAACGACAGCCTACAACTTGAGCTTTTGTTTTTATTTATTACAATCTAATATTTTTCTTTCTCCGATTTTTACGGCAGGTTTAAAGTTAGCTAGCGCCAACTTCAACCCGGACAATAAGTTTGGCGCGAACTGTATCTAAGCTACGTATAAGCAGATCACTCAGCACATATTTCATACTCACGCATATTCAAGCATATTTTATACGTCTGTGGTTCCCAGCTAGTTTGAACACAGGTAAACCAGCATTTTAATACATTATTCACGCAATTCTTATAATTTCCGTGCCATTTTTCAGTTTCACCTATTCAGGCCCCTCATAAATATATACAAATTTGAGAATAAGTGACAAACAACGCACAGCGCCACGGGTGCGGCTCGGCGTCTCAAAAAACAAGTCACGGCATTCCTATGTATGTAGACCAAATCTGTGTAGGAAGACTACTACTAAATAAACATAATTATAATTTAACCTCGATTATCGATCAATAGACTGACATACGACTAATACATAATGATTTATTGTATCGTAGTTTGGCGCCAAAATTCCATACAAAAACGTTGCCGAACGACCGTGACTCCTTCACGCAAAAAACTTTGAAGGTATTGAATGTTGAACTTGCAAAGATACTTGGATAGATATGGATCTATAATACTTTAATCTACGAATAAATAATAAGGAGTTGTTTCGTTCTATAGATAAATTATAATGATCTTGCTGTCTTTCAGTAGAGGTCGCACAAACACGAGGTCTTTCGAGAAAAAAGCATATGCATCAATAAAGGATTTATTTGTTTATCTAATACATTGAGACCAGCGGCAACTAGTTATTTCAGGTGACCTAAAAGGTCATATCAGGCAAAGCCATTTAGAACTTTATCAAATGCCGTTTTTGCGCCGCAAGTCTCGAGAATTCTAAATCAAGTTGTATAATAATAGGCAGCTAAGGCTAACATTCAGAGACGACGCTCAGCGTAAAGTAAGGCTTCCGTATATCAAATTTGTATTACAATTTGACATACAGAAGCGTAAGTTCATGCTAAGTCTCGTCTCTGAATCTTAGCCTAAGAGATCCAAACTTAGACAGGATGGCGATTGAATTACCTGCATCCTTCTTGCGAGAGAATCAGACCATAATATACTATCAATTTTCATTTTCACAATCCCTTTAATTAAGTACCTATGCTAAGACATAGTGCAGACGTTGAATTTCTTATAACTACTAGGAGTGCCTGTACATAAAAAGCTCGCGTCCGCTACCGCGTGAATAAGGGAGTCGAATAAAAGATGGCAGACAACAGAAGGTCGTCGAAAATCTTCCGATGAGAGGATATCCCAAAAACTACTCAAAATAAGTAGGGATAACATAGGGATGCACGGCGTAGAGAGGGCCCCGATCTATCCGACAGTCAGTTCGGGTTCCGAGAGAGTCGTTCGACGGTCGACGCCATCTTACGCGTCAAGGCTCTCTCAGAGCAGGTGGTGGCAGGCGGCGGGGTGCTGCTGGCGGTGTCACTAGACATCGCCAACGCTTTCAACTCCCTGCCGTGGAGCTGCATCAAGGAGGCGCTCCGGTACCACCAGATGCCGCTCTACCTGCGTCGGGTGATCGGGGACTACCTCAGCAACCGGTCGGTCCAATACCCAGGCCGCGACGGTACATGCGCGAGGGAGATGTCATGTGGCGTTCCACAGGGGTCGGTCCTCGGGCCGCTCCTGTGGAACATAGGATATGATTGGGTCCCGCGCGAATCCACTCTCCCGGGCGTCGGCGCGATCTGTTACGCTGACGACACCCTCGTCCTAGCCCGGGAGAAGACATTTAGAGAAGCGGCCCGTCTTGCCACTGCAGGGGTGGCGCAGGTCATCGCCCGCATCCGCTCTCTGGGGCTGGAAGTGGCGCTGGGAAAGACGGAGGCACTCTGCTTCCACGGGCCCCGAAAAGCGCCGCCACCAGGATCCCACATCACCATCAGTGGGGTCCGCATCGAGGTCCAAGGATGCATACGCTATCTGGGGCTCGTGCTTGACAGCAGAAGGTCATTCAACGCCCACTTCCAGCGCCTTGTGCCGCGGCTGATGGGCACGGCTGGCGCTCTCGGGCGATTGTTGCCAAACCTCGGTGGCCCTAAATACAGCTGCAGGCGGCTCTACATGGGGGTCATAAGATCCATGGCCCTCTACGGCGCCCCTGTCTGGGCCACCGAGATAACAAGAGGAGGGGCTGCCACATTACGGCGGCCACAACGTGCGATATCCGTGCGAGTAATCCGCGGGTATCGCACAATTTCTGGAGAGGCGGCATGCGCCCTGGTGGGTTCCCTTCCATGGGACATTGACGCCAGGGTCCTGGCGTCACTATACGCCTGGCGCAAGAGCGCGGAGGAGCGCGGGGAAGATATCGCCCCAAGGGAGCTGGCGTACTATAGGGCCAGACTTCAAAGTGAGGCATTGGAGGAGTGGAGGGAGCGACTCTCGCGGCCGACGGCTGGCCTCAACATCATCGAGGCAGTCCGGCCAGTCCTCCAGGAGTGGATGACCCGGCGTCACGGCGTGCTGACCTTCCGGCTCACGCAGGTGCTGTCAGGGCACGGGTGCTTTGGCAATTACCTGTACCGCGTGGCCGGGAGGGAGCCGGACGCCCGGTGCCATCATTGTCCGGACTGTCCCGAAGACACGGCGCAGCACACACTTGAGGTGTGTGGCCTGGGAGGAGCAGCGCCGTGTCCTACGCGCTGCCGTCGGCGGAGATCTCTCGCTGCCGACCATAACTAGCGCCATGGTCGGCAGCGCTGACGCCTGGGAGGCGATGGCTTCTTTCTGCGAGGACGTCATCTCGCAGAAGGAGGCCGCGGAGCGGGAACGGGAGACCGCTGCCGCAGCCCTACCAATCCGCGCCCGACGCACTGGGCGCAGGACAACGCAACGCAACCACCATAAAGAGGCCACGGGCGGCAGGCTTGGGGAAGTCTGTCGCCCAGCACCAGGCTCGAGTAGGTGATGCGGTCGGAGTGTGCCGCATCCCACTCAGTGGATTGGTAGGAGAGGAGGGTGCACACCTTACGCACCCTCCCAAAAGAGCCGGGGGCCGCATAGGCGGCCCGTCACCGCCGGGGTCGCGGAAGAATGTCAACACGTTCCCGCACCCCGGCTGAATGGTGATGAGCCGAACACCCGTCTGGTTTTAGTGGGTATACGTCCTTTTCAGGATGGAGTAGGCAGAGGCGTACCAATGTACACCAATATTTCACAGGTATGTTTTAGGTCCCATGTAATAGGGGGCAAGCCTATTGCCATCAACCGGGCAGAAATCCAGACTCCGAGCTGTTATTGGGAATTTCACATAAAACCCAACAACACTGCACGACCCGGGGATAGAACCCAGGACCTCTAGTCGTTTGTTCTCGCGCTTGGGACCACTAGACCAATGAGGTAGTCCCATAACTTTATCACGGGATTACATAAAGATACAAATTATATATAACATGTTATTATGCTAGGTAGGCATTAGTCTAGCGTGGTGGACGACGATGTACGATGTCACGCACAGACACACACACAGACAGACAATTCAAACTTATAACACTCCGTCGCTCGGTCGTTGTTGCGTCGGGGGTTAAAAAAATATAAATTATTTAAAATATCGATATACAGGGAGCCAGTAATACTTATGGTGTTGGTTTGTGAACTGGCGAGATTAGGTTGAAAGTGCCTTCTTTAAATATAACACAATATTATAATTATTATTTTTCTAATATTATCCGACGTCAGAGCAAAGACCATCAGGTGTGAGAAGCTAAATATTTCCAACAGGCGCTGTTATATTTTTTTTGGACTATAGCCTGCCAGCCCGTGCCCAGCAGTGGGACAGTAGGTATCTGGGTTCATGATGAATGAATGAATGTTAATATGATACACTACGTTAAAACAGAGCAGGTAATAAAATCGCCATGCTGTATACTTTATAAGAACATAATTTTATATCCTTAGGGCCCGTTTCAACACCTCATAAGTTCCCGCTAAGTTACTAGGCAGATAATTTCATACACATTTTGTTCCATTTTTGAATTTATCCGACGGTTAGCTGCTATCCAGAGGTGGTGAAACCTCTTACCCTTAATATCTAACGCCAAATATACACACAAGCGACTTTTACGAAACGTCAGAACAAATACTTAGGTCAATAAAACGTCGTATGTTATATAGCCCGCGCGGAACTAGTTGGCCGCGCCTTAGGTAGGTGACAGGGGTAAGGCGGCGGGTGACTGTGAACAAAAAAAAGCGCCCCGCCCCTCTGTCCCACCGCGCGCAGGCGACCCGTCTCGCCGTTTACTTAACTAAGGCGCGGTTCCGCTAGTTCCCCAACTAATTTCGCGCAGACTATAAATATATACACTATTATATATAAAGTATATTATTATATATAAAGTACCCGTGCACCGTGCAAAATAGGCCCTACCAAAATTGTATTGGGCCTAAAACGTCGCTACATATTTGGCAGTTCAATAGCTATCGATTTTCGGTGTGCAGTACATCTTGTCTCCGCAGCGCCTTCCGCACTTAATCTGACGTTCACGTTCCTTGCGCATTTCCTTTGGGAAACAAAGATAACTATTAGTTTGTGGTATTATAAAACAACAAAGATAACTATTCGTTTGTGGTGGCTTTTCAACCTTTCTACGCCTAGTGCCAAGTTCAGCACTTAGTGTGGGGCTATCTTCTCTATTATTGAAGCATTGGTATTTTGTATTTTATAAACTTCTAAAAGCATTAAGCGCATTGCTGATATTAAATAAAGCCTAAATTAAAAATTTAAGCAACCCCCAACACTAAAACCATTTGGTGGTGGCGGCCATCTTGGATTTGAAAGTTATCAAAGTGTAGTATTCTATTAGTCAAGCCCTTTCATTTGATACATACCCATATTAAAGGAGTTGTGAAAAAATATGTAATCCGCCATTTTGCGGCAGCCATCTTGGACCGATTATCATAAAACATAGCTAAGAACACTCCCGACTGATTCACCTTTTAAAAAAAAAAAAACAAAATCGGTTCATCCGTTCGGGAGCTACGATGTCACGCACAGACAGACAAGTCAAACTTATAACACTCCGTCGGTCATTTTTGCGTCGGGGGTTAAAAAATATAAATTATTTAAAGTATCGACATACAGGGAGCTAGCGTAATACTTATGGTGTTGGTTTGTGAACTGGCGAGATTAGGTTGAAAGCGCCTTCCTTAAATATAACACAATATTATAATTATTATTTTCCTATTACTATCCGTCGTCAGAGCAAAGGCCAATAGGTGTGAGAAGCTAAATATTTCCCACAGGCGCTGTTATATTTTTTTATTTTACATTCTAGTAGTAACAGTTAATCTACTACAAGCAGGGTCGGACTGGCCATTTAACCAAGGTGGCGATTGCCAGCCGGGCTCCAGCCTGCGCGAGCCCCCCACGGGCTTGGCTTGCGGACCGTTTCTGAACGGTGCAATAACTTTCGAACTTTTAACTGATTTAGATGCGCTTACACGAGCTTTGACATTATTTAAGAGATAAAAATACATTATTTTCTGATCTGCCACTTTCCCACACCGGGCCCCGGGCTATTGGGGAGTGGGAGCCACCCGGGCCCTTTCGGCTCAGTCCGACCCTGCAACTTAGTCATCATCATTTTACCAACACGCTTGTATTCGCCGAAGGGTAATGCAGAATTGCACACCTAGTTTATACAGCCATTAACCCCTTGCTCGACCAGGGAAACAAAACCCAAGACCTCAAGCCGCTCTTACGACCACTGAGCTAATGAGGCAGTTAGAATTTTATAAACCACATCTTCTAAATCATGCCATGATGTCTTTGTAGTACTTACTTAGTATGCCATTTGTACACGAGGTCAGTAATCGAGAATTCTGAGCCATGGACCTACCGAATCATGTGTTCTGCTAGGCTGCATGCATGGCCGCGACATAATTTTGTCGTCGCTTTACTGTTCACTTTCACGAGTTGAAAAAAATGCGACCATAACATTATGTCGCGGTCGTAGCATGCATGTAGCCCTGGCGTATGTTTACCTACCTTATATTTATAAAGGTAATACAGTGTTTTTTTGTAATTATTGTCAAATTAATGTCTTACATGGAATCTTTTGAATTGCTTCATCAGGGTGTGGCACTCGCGATAGTCACCGAATAAATGCGTGCACTTCTTGAGACCGCGGCCCAGACCGTACGCCTCTAAGCAGTCCATCACCGCCATCTCCTCCCTCTGGCAACGGCCCAGCAATTGATGCGAGACAATACCTCCCGTAACATCAGTAAACACAGAGCGGAAAAATGGCGAAATGTTATGCATTTTTATATTTTTATTTTTCGTCAATAAAATTAATAATAACTTAAAAATATTTCGTTGCTAATATCTCTCACAGCTGCTGTTGATAGCTATATTTTTTTACTTAATTTGTGAAATAAGGTGACAGTAGTTTTCCAAAGAATAAGGTTTTTAATCCTTACACATTAAATACTTTTTCATGAGCTTTTTTAGTACATAGTGTATAGTTTAAAATCGAATACAATTGAAATTAGAACACAGTACCAAGCATGGCAGGGTAGACCATCATTAAGCTATATCTGCTAGATAAACAATAACGCTGATTCTGCATTTTAAGCATTTAGCATCTGACAATACATTTAGTATGGATGTGAACCGATGAACCATGGATTTAAAATGTGTCAAGAATAGTCCAATACAGTCACCATGGACCATCCACAGACGGACTGTGTCAAGAGCATCTTTATTATCTTACTAGCTTCCCGCCAGCGGCTTCGCCCGCGTGGTCTTATAATTTTTTCCCCGTTTTTGCTACATTTTTCATTACTACTCCGCTCCTATTAGTCGTAGCGTGATGATATATAGCCTATGGTACTCGGGGATAATGTAGCTTTCCAAAGGTGAAAGAATTTTTGAAATCGGTCCAGTAGTTTCGGAGCCTATTCATTACAAACAAACAAACAAACAAATCTTTCCTCTTTATAATATTAGTATAGACAAATAGGTTGTTTAGCAAAAAGCCCTTAGTGTGTGTTAGAAGTTGTTTCCAGGAAAATACAATCTGGCAGTCTTCAAGCCTGAAATGAACAGGTTTTTACATTTGGTCAGTGTGCACTGCACACATTGTCAACCAACCTATTACTTACCAACATGTAAAATAGTGGTAAAAAGTTAGTAAAAAAGGTCTTATGTATCATAAAAATAAATCAGTTGAATGTGTTGATTAAATGATTTTATTTACACCAGTTTAATTGTGTTGTAGAATTAAATGTAACTATCAGAAGTAATTGCACTACATTACTTTAGTAACTGTCGATTTTCGGTGTTACGTATTTGTTGTTGTCCTTCAATTTGCCTTCACCAATTTGTCTGTCGCGTTCTCTACGCATTGCCTGGAATAACAGAAAGATTGAGTAGGCAACATCAAAAAAAAGACAAAATTTGCTAAAAAATCTGGTAGATCTAGTTACCAATACAGTAGTTGTTTACACTAGGTAATACAGTACTAGGTTTAAACTTGCATCTCTTTGGTTAAGTACACAAGACGTTTTGCAAACTCAGCTACCATGAAGAAAACCCACAGACAATTGGAATTAGCAAACAACTCCACCTTAATTTGATAAACCAAACATTTTTACACACCAAGAATCGTTTAAACTGTTTCGTAGAGGTCTGGCACTCATGGAAATCACCAAACAGAGGCGCGCATTTGACCTTTCCGCGCTCAAGACCGTAGGCCTCCAAGCACTCCATATACCGAGCTTCCTGCTTCTGGCAGCGGCCAAGTAACTGGTGGGAAATCATACCACCAGTTATATCCGTAACCGGGGAGCGAAAGAATGGTGAAATCGACATTGTTATTTCTGAAAAATACAGCAAAATGTCGTTTTTAGAAACATCTAGGTTACAAAATTACGTAAACAAAATAATGACATCGCTCTTCTGATTCAGTTAGTTTCATATAACAATAATTAAGCGCTTTTATTTGTGTTGATTAAAACAAATGAAAATATTTAATTAATAAAAAGAATTTACCCTTTACTTTTCAAAAATCGAAAATTCTATTATATTTTACTAGAAGAAAACAAATGTTTGACTTTGACAGCTAACTGAGTGGGTTGCCCTCTTGCTTGCCGAAGATTAAAAAATGGTAGATTTTTTTATACGTCATATTAACTTTCCTCCAGCGGCTTCGTCCGCGTGGTTTTGATCTTTTTCCACTCTTTTTGCAACATTTTTCATTGCAACTCCGCTCCTATTAGCCGTAGCGTGATAGTATATAGCTTATAGCCTTCCCCGATAAAAGAGCTATCTAACATTGAAAGATTTTTTTAAATCGGTCCAGTAGTTTTGGAGCCTATTAAATACAAACAATTAATTATATTTGTTATAAGTTATTTGTTGGTTATAAGTATGTATTTATAACAAAAAAAAGTATATAAAAAAGTATATAAGTATTATATCCATTGTCTAGTACCCATAGTACAAGCTCTGCTTAGTTTGGGACTAGATGGTGCTGTGTAAAATGTCCCAGGATATTTTTTTTATTTTTTTATTCCTCTTTATAATATTAGTATAGATATAGACCAGTATAGATTAATGGATGTGTATGGCCGACAAAAACGCTTATAGATAGAGATTCTTCTCAGAAAAATTTCAATTTTTAGCGGTAGCGGCTGTCAATCTATCAACACGCGTGCGTATTTTTAAATTAAAAGTATTTTTTTTCTCATTCTCTAGTAAGCATAAAAAAAGTACAACTAATTTTAATCAGCGTAATACAGGGTATTTTTTCTAATAAGTCTGCCTTGGGTACATCATTTGGGCAGGTTTTGATGCTAAACATGCGGACGTGCTAAATATAAGACTCACTATTTTAAAAACGTGTTTTTTTAATATGTAAATAATTACCCATACGTTTACTGGGTATGTCGCATCTGGGCATTGCACACTGACACTTATTTAAACTAAATTCATTTGACTTTACTTCTTTGTATAATTATATATATCTATATTAAACTTTTAGAATAACCGTTCCCATGCTACAATATAGTAATCTGTGGTTCCCACGGTTTGTCTGTGGGAACCAGTGGGAACAGAAACGTTATCTCCATGCATCAGAACATGAAAATAATTTTAAAAGAAAAATAAGTAGTTTTTAGTTATTCGTTTTCTACTTTTTCGGCAATTTCTACTTTCTACTGGATAATTTTGCCTGCCTAGTTAATAAAGCTGAGGTGTCAAAAAACCAGATGATCTTGTCGTTGTGACGTGACGTCTGTCTGTCGGGCTAACTGACAGGGTCAGAATAATAAAATCAATAAAATATTGGGACTATCTGGAACTCTGGAAGCTAAATATTACGAAATAAATAAAAGTACAATACTAATTGTAAAAAAAACATTTATTTAACCATGGAACAGTGGCTCAGTGAAGGATTGTCTAAAATATTAGATTTTCAGATACCGGATGATTTAATAAAGTAAGTTCGCATTATGAAAACAATAATAAACAGCATGTTTTAAAAGTTTTTTGGTTTTTCTACTTATAAATTATAGTATGTTCTGTACAGGCCGGTCATTCGTCAAATCTATTCAAATGTCTCATATTTCAGATACATATTAGCCATAGAAAATGAGAGCGACCTAAATGAATACATGAAAACTTTACTAGACTTCGATAACTCTCAACATAAAGGTTTCTTCTTAGAGCTGTGCAAGAAGAAGTTCCCAAAAGGTATAAACATTAAATCATTCACTTCAGTTAGTAATAATAAATCACATACAATGGTCCACTGCAGGACTAAGTGTGGAAACCGAACCCACTCAGGAGTGGGTTCTGCATGATGATGATAGTAATAATAAATATTTGCAAGTAGCTATGATGGAAGTAAGTTTTAGAAGGACCATAAATAAATATGTAAAGGTTATAATTGATTGTAATACTGACTATAAATTTTAGATACATTAATATTGCACAATATTTACAACACACATGACATATGGGTCAGTGGATACGAAACGGGGCACTATGAAAAAAAGACTTAGAAAATTTTTGACCAAAAATCGTCGCCTAGTGAAGCCTTCGGGAGCCGGTGGGATGTGGGAGTAGTAGGGTGGGGGAACATAATGGGACACCCCAGGGTCATTGACCCTGACCTCAGGGTCATTGACTGTGTTCAAGGTCATCGAACGTAAGATCATGGACAATGACCTTAAGGTCAAGGTCACTGTCCAAGGTCAAGGTCAAATTTCGGGAATTCATTGTCCGCTACTATCAGGGGTTCTAAAAGGTCAATGTTCATGGTCAGTGACCTTGAGGTCCAGGTCAAGTTGCCTTTGGGGTGAAGGACAAGTATAGGCAATAGTAATAAGGCGTAGTTGACGGAGCCCCGCTTCGCGGGGCTCCTACTTCCGGGTGGTTTAAAAAAAAAAACCACGAAGGGGATGGCGGGGTCTTGCAGACCCCGCCATCCCCTTCTAACCTAACCTGTCCGAGTTGGGGTGCCCCAAGTTCCGAGCTCGCTTCGCTCGCTCTTGCATCCTAAATTCTCCTAGTACAGTAATATTATTGTATTTTGTACCGATCCCTTCGACATCGTTTTTATGACAAACGGCTGGTCGGATCCAAAAAATACCAAGACGCTTTTAGCCTTATATTTATGTGTTATATACGATAGAATCACGAAATCAACGATTTGCGAAAATCAAAAAAAAATAATTTAAAAATTTTCTAAGTCCCTGACGCCTTTATAAGTGGAACCCTTCGACATCGTTTTTACGAGAAACGGCTGGTCAGATCCAAAAAACACCAAGAGGCTTTTAGCCTTATATTTACGTGTTTTATAAGATAGTATCGAGAAAATAAAAGATTTGCGAAAAAAAAAAATTTTTGGCAAAAAAATTCTAAGTCTTTTTTCCTCAGTGCCCCGTTACGTACACTCCAACCGACATATGAGCTAAATAAGACACAAAATACAAAATACATAAATACTTAGTATATTTTTTTTACAACACTAAGGGTGTATTTCTCTACTGCCTAGTAAGTTCCTGTTAAATTATTTGGCAGATTCACACAAATTTTGTTTCATTTTTTAATTTATATGTTGGTTAGTGGTTTGAAAGTAGCACCGGTTACTGAAAAGTTGTGCAGTAACCGTTTAGCGTGGTATGGACATGTGATGTGTAGAAGTGAAGAGCATGTTACCAAAAAGGTTTTAAGCATGAATGTGGATGGATATAAGGGAAGAGGAAGACCAAAGAAAAGATGGATGGACTGTGTGAGAAAGGATATGACCACAAAGGAAGTGAATGATGAGATGACGGCTAATAGAGATGTATGGAAGAAAAAGACATACTGCGCCGACCCCAAGTGAATAGGGATAAGGGCAGGAGGATGATGATGAGGATGATGTTGGTTAGTGGTTATCCAGAGGTGCTGAAAGAGGCCCTTATATTTAATTAAAATCTATATTATATACTTAGTTTGCAGTGTTCACACTAGTTAGTGTATTTTGAAATTACACTTTTACAGTACACCATCTCCTATAACTAAACTATATAATTATGATCTGTTTGTATTTTTTTGAAGCATTTTTTCATGTTTAGATTACCAGTTATCCTAATAAAGAAAAAAAAAACGGCTTGGCGAGTAATAGTTACAGTGGCTGTATTTAACTGGATACATTGCCTACAAGTCAATTTTTCCTTTAATTTAATAATAAATATTCTGGGACATTTTTACATAGCACCATCTAGTCCCAAACTGAGCAGAGCTTGTACTATGGGTACTAGACAATGGATATAATACTTATATACTTTTTTTTGTTGTAAATACATACTTATAATAAATAGGACACACCCAGACAAACACAAACTTAAATTCATCACAATAAATGTTTACAGTCCGGTACTCGAACCACTAGACCACAGACATCGTCTAATCTAATTAAAATAACTATGTAATTATTTTTAGGTAGCTCTTTACCTAAGCAGCAAAAGAAGAAAATATCAAAGAACAAGCCGCAAGCAGACTTCATCAGTGCAGAAGTGCCAGTGCAGCAGCCGCAGCCCGTGGAAATTGATTCCAAGTCTAAGAAGAAGACTAAATATGTCAACCTATATTCCCAGGAGGGGAAGAATGCTCAGGTTGTCTTATTAAAAGGTAAGTACAGTAGGCGCTCGATAATCCGGAACCCGATTTTTTTCCCTCTATTTGATTGTCGGAACTGCCGGATTATCGAATTTGTACAGGAAGTAAAAGCTTTTTACACATGTACAATGTAAAATAAAGTCTACATATCATAGATTCACAGTGAAAAACTATTTTAATATGGTTAGGTGAATTTAGAAAAAGCAAAACAAACATGTGGCTTCACTATTAAGGTTAGGCCCAGACTGCCGAGCGATAGAAACTACTCGAACCCGTTCAGTAGTCTGGCGTTCAGCTGTCTAAAATGCCGGATTATAGAGCGGGCTACCTGAGTCCCAAAATGACTACTGAGCGTGCCGGATTGGCGAGCGCCGGATTATCGAGCGCCTACTGTATCTCTATGTTATTTTTAAACATATTATAATGACATAATCTCTTTCTATGTTATTTTTATACATTTGTAATGTCATATTAGCCAGTCAATTTTATTCTTATAATTATTTTATTAATTGTAATTTTGTTAATCTGTCATTGGCAGAAATCGGTAACTTATCTATAAAGGGAACCACCTCTTCATCGCACAAACCATCATGTTATTCAGTTAATAGTAGCACAGGAGTCAGGGAATTATTTATATTTTAAAAAATGGTGAATGGTTGCTCAATTTTTTTGTGCCAACTGTTGACCACACTAAGTGTGAAGGATTCAATTCCTGGGTCAAGCAGGGTTGTTGGGTTCCTCTGTGAAATTCCTAGTAGGAGCTGTCTGGATCTGTGCCCAGTTCATTGAAATAGGCTCACTTCTACTATATGGGACCTAATCATACCGGCAAACTGTTATGTATAAATGTGTATGTATTTGATAATAGTCCAAAATTGTGTGATACTCTCCAGGTCGACATCGGTGCGACTGTCAAGCATCTAAGCATGAGCTGGTCAACAACTGCATCCAATGTGGCCGCGTCGTCTGCACGCAGGAGGGCTCTGGACCATGCCTGTTCTGCGGCAATCTGGTGCGTAGTGGAGTGAAATTAAATTATTCTATAGTATGAAGTTATACATTTCCTCGAAGTGTCTCAGACACTGAAGAGAGGTAGGGCACAGCCATTTATGGCTCAAATCTGGAGCAGCCCATCTGGGGAAGTACCTCCACCTTACATAAAACTGCAGCCGAATAACACACTTTATTGTGTGTTGTGTTCCTGTAGTGAGTAAGGTCGCCAGAGCTCCTTCTGAGGATGCGCTGCGCTGGCAGCTAGAGGAATATTCCCACAAACTGTCAACGCAGTGAATCCTCCATAAACCTCTAAGAGGTTTTTCGGGTCGGCAACGCGCGAGTAATACCCGTGGTGTTGCAAGCGTCCACGGCTACTAAGCCGTATGCTTGTTTGCCACCTCAGTGGTATAAAAAAAAAAGACAGAAATCGAACCTGTCATTTAGTTTAGTACAGAGCACACTGGACATTTTAGCTGAGCTATGCTAAGATTGCCTATGATATCGAAATTCGCAATATTTATAACTTTGGAAATAAAATACGGAAACGACTAATTTGGAACCGTTCACCTAGATTCGACATTTCATAAGTGCCTTTAAATGGTTTATATGAAAATTAAACTATTTTGATTTTACGATTTCCATAAAAAATTGTTCCATTTTGAATTTTTATGGTGGAGAGTGGCTATCCAGGTACGGTGAAACAAGCGCTAAGTAAATTTTTGGTTTGTTAGGTGTGTACACCAGAAGAGCAGAAAGAGATAAACACGAAGACCAAAGGTGGTGCCAAACTGATGGAGTCTTTGATGGAACGCAGCAGACCCAAGGGGTGGGAGGCCGCCATGTCGCACAGGAACCGGCTGCTGGAGTACGATCGTACCAGGTACATTTTAGTCTCATCTATACTTTGTATCCAAAACTTAATAATCGCACACCTAAAACAGCACTAGTATCCACTGTTATCCACATTTTTACATAGTTTTAGTTTTGTTATGGACTGATTTTATTTTATTATTATTTCGCTAGTTGTTGTGTTATCGTATTATGATGCAGTAAATGCTATGTACGCCTCAATTGTCAGATGCATCAGTCCTAGTTTTTAAGAGTCTATTTAGTGTAAGTGTTGATGTATTTGATGTGGCTGTACTATTTCAATAAATAAATAATAAAGCACTGTATTATGTCGAAAAATTTCAAAATTGAGTTATATCTATAGGTTTGAATGCGGAAAATTTTGGAATATTATTCCAAAATTTTCCGCATATACCACGAAGACTTACAAAAAAAAACGACGTTGAAGATGCGCAGAATATGAGATAAGAGTTGTTCCTCGATTCTGGAAAATTTGCTATTTTGACTTAGTGCAGTCTCCTTCTGGGCATGATCAATGTATTATGTGCCGTTTTCTGTTGGTTTAGCATGCACTAAAATCCTGTTCTAAGGGAGCGTATTGCCATCAACTGGGCACAAATCCAGACTTAGCTACTGCTTTACAGAAAAGCCCAACATAACAGCTCGACCCAGATAACAAAATCAGGACCGCTAGCGTAGCAGACGCGCTTACAACAGTCAATAAATGGCAAAAACATTTTTGTAATAAAAAATATATTAAGCTGTTAATAAGAGCCGACACGAGTTTGTTGTTAATTTAACAGTGAGCGTCGTACCCGCGTCACAGACGACGATAGCGACTACTTCAGCGCTAACAGCGTTTGGTTGAACTCCGCCGAGAAAGACAAGCTGGAGAAGTACCAGCAGAGCCTGCACGAAAAGAAGCACGGCTCCAGGCTTAACAAGAAGATGACCTTCGACTTTGCTGGTGAGTTGTTACACAAACATACGCATACGCATACACACATACACACACGCACACGCACACACACACACACGAATACGAACACGAACACACACACACAGACACACATACACACACACACACATACAAACACACACACACACACCCACACACACACACACACACAGACACACACACTCACACACACACCACACACACACACATACAAACACACACACACACACACACACACACAGACACACACACACACACACACACACACACACAATACACACACACACACACACACACACACACACACACACACACACACACACACACACACAGGCACCCTCACAAACGCGCACACACAAATAAGGTGCATTAAAAAAGGTCACACGAGCGGCAGTATAATTATGGAGACTCCGTACAAACGCTCCGATTCCGCCTACGCCTACTACAAATACACGAGCGTGTTGACGTCACCAGACAGCAAATTAGGGGTGAGAGGGGCGGAGAGTAGTCGTTCTTTACTATAGGTCAATTATTCTGTGATAAGAAAGCAGTTTGGTAATGGTATTATACCTAGAAACAGTAAAATGATAATTATTTCTCCCTTTTTCTCTGTATCTGAAGTATTACACATCTGCCTTATCTTCGAAACGGGTGGATAAGGCCCAAAATGTAAGTTAAAGGTAAGTTCCTGTTAAATTACTTGGCAGATAAACTTTGTTCCATATTTTAATTTATCCGCCGGTTAGCGGCTGTTCACAGATGGTGGAACAGGCCCATAATGTTATCTTTATCATTTTATCTTAGGTCGTCAAATAGTAGAAGACAATACAATAGACTACGAGCCGGACGAGGACCAGATCAATCAGATGACTAACAGCAGCAGCAGCAATGCCAGACAGCTGCAGCATGACATGTTTGTGGGCGTGGCCAGCGACAGGGACGTCGCGCCCGGTGTCAACGCGCCGCTCTTACAGGTATGGAAGATGTGGGGGTTGGATCCACATCCAGCAGCGGGCTACTAGGGGGGGGGGGGGTCCTGACCTGGACCCTGGTCTGGTAATTGACTGACTGCTGACTGACGTAACCGTGGGGTACCTGATAGGGCCAGGATACCGCGTAACAAGTGAAGCTGAATACCTATGGGGGCCCTCGTCCCGCTCCCACATCCACTCTCCTTAACTGCCACTTTATTATTTCCTTAACTGGCACTTTATAAGGCAATAATTCTAGGACATGGTAACATCTAGACCAATCAGAGGCGCTCATAATACAGCGCGCGGGGCAGGGGACGTGCGGGATCGCGGTTGCTACGCGCGGTAATGTCTTTCTCGACTTCTATCGAGTCAGCACCGCCGATAAACAGATACAACAAAGGAGCGGGGCTGGCATAGCTTGTGTGGGATTTACGTAATGGTAGGGGAGCACTAGACGGGATTTTTGTAATTACTCGGGCGCGTCAGATATTGATAGCATAATCGCCCCACGTGTCTCTGATAACGACGGCATATTAATCTGACGACTTGCGTGGTGGGGTGGCCGTACGAAGGGGTGGACAATAGGAAACAAAGAAGATATATTCGAGCGTGTCAGACATTGATAAGGGGTGTTAAGTGACCAACCATCCAGTAGCTCCAATTAAAAAGACTGACGATTTGGAAGCGACCAAAAGGCATGGCCGATTTTTGAAAATGCAAACAAACATCGTGACCTTGAAATACTGGAGCGCGTCAGATTATTATACAGATGCTTCATCTTGATGTCCTTGTTGTACTTACCCATAATCTGACTATTATGTGGAGGAATTTCTTTAATCTGAGGGTTTGAAAATTTTGAAATCGTGTGGTGGGTTCCCCCACCACTGAAAGTTTCACATTACATGACCATTTTTTCGTATTTTCATTTAATCTTTAAAATCTAATAGGTCCCCACGGCGCTCGACTAACTCCAAATTGAGCATCGTTGCCTCCCCTACTATAACCTTTATTGCCTACACATACATTGTTACTTATGCTAATACATTAATACGGTACACACATTACTTACACATACGCGCACTCGCGGGACTGTCTTTGTCGTCGTGCACAGAAGAGGTTTCAAACTTAATGGCGGCTCGGAACATGAGGCGAGTCGCTGCGCAGTAACGAATTTATTTGACAGCTGGGTAAGAGGTGGGGTACTGCGCAGCTAGTAGCTGACTTCCGAGCCGCCAATCCGCCATTAAGTTTGAATCGAACTGTACATACTATTACTTATTTATTCCTCGAAGAGTTAGGCGAAAGTGTACTAACAGTGGTGCCAATGTACCCAGTAATCTCACTGGCTACATTAAAATTGAAACCGGAATTATCATCATCAACCCATATACTGTCCCACTGCTGGGCGCGGGTCTCCTCTCGGTACGAGAGGAATTAGGCTATAGTCTACCATGCTGCCCTAATGTGGGTTTGCAGACTTCACATGCCGCCGAGAAAATCTCTCAGGCATGCAGGTTTCCTCACCATGTTTTCCTTCACCGTTAAAGCGAGTCATAGGATACGCACATGATTTCGATAAGTCAGAGGGCTTTGGATTCGAACTCGAGACCTTAAGGTTTGAAATCCATTCCCCTAGGCTATCACTGCTGGAAAACAATAATGTTAGCATATTATTGCTAAGCGCTAGCGGTAGAATATATTTTCAATGAAGTTTGTAATAAATAATAATACACACTAGGCCAGGTTGGTGGACTATAGCTAAAGATCAGTATTTCTCAAAGTGGCCGATAATGCCCCCATGTAGGCACTTTCTGGGGAGTAATGGAAGGCTCAGTGGAAATAAGTAATAAAATTGAGGTGTGTTACAAAAACAATTGTTTTCAAAGTGAGTGGTAGGTGAAATATCTTTGAGAGCTTGTGGCTTAAACTACTCCTGAATTGTAAACAGCAATACATAATCAAGACGTATTTCCAGTTTGACCCGTCAGTGGAAGTCCAGGGCACTGTGCCGGTGCCCAGGAGCAACCCTGGGCAGCACGCGCCGCGCGTGCAGGACAACGAGCTGCAGGAGATGAGCGACACCGGCCGCTGTCTCTCCATGCACCAGCCGTGGGCTTCACTCCTCGTTGAAGGCATTAAGCTGTGAGTAATTAAATTGGTGGCTTTCTTTTTACCCGACTGCCGAGTGAGGTTTATGTGTTTGACGCGTATGTATGTATGTCCGTTCCTATGTCCGGTCGTAACTACTCAACGACTAAACCGATTTACATAAATGACACCTCATTAGATTCGTCTTGATGGCACGAGTGTCACTGGGTACATGAAATTAAAAAAAAAACAAAATGGCGGATTTTATATGGTTTAATGTGCGAACTGATTTTGAAAATGATGTTTAGTTGTATCAATTTTCATTTTAAATTATCATTTAGAATCTATTTAGTGATTCTATGATGATTTATAAACTAAAAAGTAGGAAATAAAATCAATTATCAACAAAACCCCGAATGCGTATAAGATTTTTAGTTAGTACTTTTTACGCAGTCGGGTTTTTTGATTCATTTAATAATTGGAAACTGGAAAACAAATCACTCAGTTGATTGGCCTACTAGAGATATAATTCTGACATAAGGTCCATAACACATACATAACATACCATCAGGTTTGTATAAATTTTCCAAAAAGTTGGGCAGAGATGTATGTACAGGTCTCGCCAATCTTTTTGTCCGGCTTGAAGTTGGCATGAGTTAACTTATACCCGGCCGTAAAAATCAGACAGAGAAAAATATCGGATTAAAATGTTAAAATGTGTTAAAATTTAAATTAAAATGTTGTGTGTGTGTGTGTGTGTCTGTCTGTGGCATCGTAGCGCCCGAACGGATGGACCGATATTGATTTTGTTTTTTTTATTTGAATGGTAAATTAGTCGGGAGTGTTCTTAGCTATGTTTGATGAAAATTGGTCCAACATGGCCGCCGCTACAAAATAGCGAATTACATATTTTTTCACAACTCCCTCAATATGGGTATCAAATGAAAGGGCTTAACTAGGAAAATACTATACACTATCATAAATTTCAAATCCAAGATGGCCGCCACCACAAAATGGCAAATTACATTTCGAGTCGGGGGTTTTCTAAATTTTTAATTTAGGTTATTTTAAAAACGTTCTAGTCACGAGGGTCGGACGTGGTACTCCAGTCACCGCGGGCGGTTGTGGATCGCGTCAACTGCGAAGCCTCCGGACCAAGAAATCGTGCGAGCCATCGAGAACCAGTACAGGGTGTTGTATCCAGGTAAGAACAAAAAACATCGTGCCGTATTCAGCAAATGTTACGACGAAAACTTCTGTCTAGTGTAGCGTTTCCTAACTTTTTTTAGTCCACAAACTCCTAAACAAACAAAAATGTATGGGAAATAATATACTCGATTTGTATTTTTTTCTGAGGCTCTTGGTATTATTTTGAATATTATTTATGCTAACTTTTTGAGTTGAACATGTCTATTTACATACAATATTTTAAATTAAATTAATTTATGTTATTAAATATATAAAAAATGATTCTAAATTCGCGATATCGTCAATTATAAGTGAAGTAGCATCGGAAGTTTAATTTTTACAATATTATAAACAAAACTTTCTAACAACAAATCGCCACATTTTAAAGATGAAGGAGTAATCTCTCTGTAGTAATTATTAGTTATGTTTCTATTTTCTATTTATCTTCGGGGACTGCAGGCACCAGGCGGGCGATCAGTCCTCTTGTTGGGATTATTTCGCCCAGTTCTCAATTTTTGGTGGATCTCTTCATGGGTTACTGGTGCTCGGCGTTACGAATCTTCTGATTGCTTTGCAGAAGTCAAGATTGTGAAGTCAGATTTGCAAACGTCCCCTTAACATTTGATTTTATTTGCAGAGAAAGAAGTTAAGTTCCCTTCGTTCTACCCCACCGGATGTCTGCTGGGTTGCGTCAACGTGGATGATTGTCTGCCGCAAGAGGAGTATCAGAAAAAGTGAGTATATTACCTTGTGTCTATGTTATGATACTTTTTGAATAATGAATGAATGAACTCTATGAATGTGATGCCTAGGGGACGAGATTGGCGATTTTGTTGCCAAAGATTGTATAACCGAATTCCGATCAATGTTTCAATCAATGTTTGGATTATAACGATACAACTTATTAGTGAATAAAAACGAGTTTCTATGCTCGCTGTTTAACTCGGATACAAAAATTTACTTTTTGGGACCAAAGGTCCTTCCTTCCTTACAATGCAATCGATCTTCTTGCCATTATTATCGAAATCTATAACATATAAACAGATTTACTTACATAATTATTTTCACATTTATAATTAGTATGGATTATTTAAGAGCTGAAGATCTGTGGGGGTATGTGGTGGTCACTAAAAGTGGCCTACATCCAGCAGCCAATATGAGCTGATGATGATGATGATGATATATTATTTTGCAGATATCCTGGCGGAGAGAGTGACAGCCCATTTGTGTTTATATGTTCTAATCCCACCAGTTTGAGGCTACGGTTTCCGATCAAAGGCGCCCATAAAATATGTAAGTTTAACTAAAATTTAAACAGTACTGTTTGGGAATAGTTATAATAATACTGTTCTAAAGAACAGCCGGTAGTAATCGAGATGTATGGAGCTTTCATCGCTGCATCATGCATCCACGCTCCTGATCTGCTTTATGTGCTGGGGCGCTTCTTTGTCCCAGACAATTATTGCCGGGATAAAAAACATAGGCGGTTTGCCGTGCCTCCATGTCGTATGTTGCACGTGCTAAATCTCTTAGATTGTAATCCAACATGCGATCAGTTGGCCGATGGGTGGACGAAGATTTTATTGGTTTGTCAGAAGTACTGTGTCAGGAATGTATGAAAGTGTTATCAAACTTCTTCGTTTTGATCGTAACGACGTCACGAGTTGACGTCAAAAAAACCCCCTCGGTTATATTATCAGCTCAAATTTTACTTTACTTTGTTTATTTTGTATATTTTAATGTATTTGTTAGTTTCTGTAATTGGTTTTATGACCGTTGTAATTAACCAAATAATTATCTTGACCTTCCTGCTAGTGTCCTAATTTATTTGCGGTTGGCGCAACATATCTGTTCCTTCTATTCATACCTGTTAGCCTTACCTCATTCCGTTTTTCATTCATCACCTATTTAAATTTATTTAAAAAATATTTCGTTTTTAGATTCATTGGAGAAGACGATACACCAAGCAGCTGCTAAATGTATTCAGAAGATGTCCATGGTACAACCCAACGCTGCGTAAAGTAATTAAATACTTTTTATATTATATCTCTTACAACCCAAGGGTCGAATACAGCAACACTAATATTTTTTTAGGGTGTCCTTGAATATGTGACCGTAATTGGGGCACGCCCTAAAATCTTGGTAATGTTGAAGAATTCGGTCGTTGGCTATTTATTTGCATGAATAAATAATACACAGATTTATGTTAAGAAAAATCTTTTATTTACACAATTATTCACTAAGAGTATAAATATTTTAATTTATTATAATAATAACATTCTTCGCGCATTTACACGTATTTACTTTCATATTCAAATGTACATACCATACATAAATTAGATTTGCATTTTTATATTATGCTGTTTTACAACAAATTGAATACTTTAAAACACACAAACAAATTAATACACACTAAATAGTTATTGTGTTGTAACAAACAATCAGACCACTTAAAATATAACACTTATGTACTAAATGAGCACCGATAGAGAACGAAGTGGTTCTAAAAAGTTTATATATAAATATTATATTACTTTTATATAAATAGTCTAACCTAGTGTCAGTTCTTGCAAGTTACGAAAACTAACTTTAATTTATATCAGTTTTTCAGAACCTATACATTTTATATTGTTGCTTATACAAAATGTGATATTTACGCACATTTTTATGTCGTAACATCATTTTACCTATTACATTTCGTGATTGCTAAAACCTATAAATGCCTCAAGATAGGAAAAACAATAACGTAAAATTTTTATTATGAAACCCATTGCACAGTAAAAAAAAGTTCTGCCGGGTTCTAGAATGGGCAATTTAACTGGTAAAGATCGCTGAGAGGTATAAGCGGCCCTTGTAGCATTGTATTGGGGGAGGACTTTGATCAATTGACTGATAACTAGATTGTTTAAATAATTACAATATAAAATTAGAATGCTTTGCAAATGTACAGTAAGCACTACTACTAATACAGATGTAGTGAGCACTAAAAACTAATTAAAATGAAGTGTCGACTCGACATTCATTCTCGAACGAACTGTAACTTGTGCAAGTTCGAAGTTAAACTTCCGTTATTAGTGAGAGACCTACAGAAAAACTTTGGCAGTGAAGAGGATTTGGTTTGTAGAATTAATTTACCTAGGAACGTTACGATTCCTTCTTCTGGTTCAACTGGGGAAAGAACGCCTCTATAGGCAGAATAGGATCGTCAGTCGCTATCGTAAAGTAGTTTGGTATTCGTCTACTATTCGATGACACAGTTTTAAACATTCCCGGCTTGTTGTAATCTTTACTCGCAGCTAAAGTTAAGTCCGAAACTCTTTTGGAATGTTCGAACAAATGTTCTAAATGATCTTGATGCTTTTTGTCGGCGATCTTCATGATAGCGCTTTCTGATCGTGTCCTTTCCGAGGTTATTTCATTTCTGTCATACACTGTTGTCTCCGTTACGGATACGTCTTGGACGGATTCTCCGATTTCTGAGTCCTTGATCTTCTTCCTCAATGGCCTTTTGCTGTGGACTGTAGTTGGGCTGGTTATCTCTGGTTCTTCCGTCGTAGGTCTCGGCCTCCGCTGCCCGTTACGAACTCGAGCGGATACTCTTATTGTAGTTGCTTCTACATTTTCAATCGTCTGCCTCTGTCTATTTGGTTTAAACGAATGTATTTCTTTCTCTGTCTGTTCGTTGTCTTCACCATTAGCAATTTTGTGTCGCGGATCTTTAGGTGTGAATCTCTTGCGGTCAGTCGTGTTCTCATTTTCATTGTTCTCGCTGTATGGCACTCTTCTTTGTGGGAAGCGAACTTTAGGCGTGTTCTCAGCCGGTTTTTCAGTTGTGCTCGTTGTGGAACTCAGTCTGTTTCTGTAATCTTTGACATTGAATCGTGTTCTGTTATATTTGTTACGCAGCCTAGGCCTTTGAGGTCGGCCTGTAGTTGTGACGTCTGATCGAGGTGTGGTCGTGTAATCTGTAGCGTCATCTTTGTAAAACTCAGTTGTGGTCTCCCATGTTTTCACCGGTTCCAATTTAGCTTCAATTGGCTTAACATCTTTATGGAATGAAAAATCTTGTTCAGTTTCTATGGTGGTTTTCAAAGTATCTGATAGGCTTACAGCGACGTCGCTTGTAGGCGTGTCTTTCTCATCTTGTTTATGTGTGAAATCGTTTTTGAAGTCGTAACCGTTGAGTTTGGGGAAATGTGGACGATTTGAGATTTTCATAATCTGTGAATCCCTGTTCGAATCTTCTTTGACGACTGTTAGTGTGGTGGTTTCTGGTCTGTCTGCCGGCGTGGTGACCGGTCGGCGATGAGCTAGCTTCTTCTTTACTATAGTCGGCACAGTTGGAGTAACTGTCGGTAAAGCACTGGTTGTTAAATCTGTGGTTACCGTTGGTGTCGTTAGGTTTGGTTGAGACTTTGTCGGCCTAACCCTAGGCCTGATAGTGTAAACCTCGTCCGCATCTGTAGTCGGTGTAGACTCGGTAGATGCGATGTATGTGGACGAGCGAGTGCTAGTCGTGCTCGTTGTTTCTTCCTTATTGCGGTTAATGTTAGCTAGGGGAGGGCGGCGCCTTCTGATCTTGTTCCTTTTGCGCTCGGGTGAGCTCGGGCGCTTGAAATGCCTGTTAGGCGGGAGCGTAGGAAGAGCTTCCACTTGTATGTCGCTATCATTGTCTTTGTTATTATTGAACTGTGTTGTAGTTTCCTGCGTTGCAGTGTACTTAGCAGACTCAGTCGGCTTCTTCGTTCGTCTTGACGTGCTGTAGTCATCGTATGAAGGAGTTGATACCCTGTAATAGTAGTCTTTAAGCTTGTGTTTGCCGATAGGTTCGAAGTCGTCTTCTAGAGGCCGCCTGCTTTGAGATTCGACTTTACTGTCGTAGCTCAAAGAGTTTTCATGGCCCTTCTCGGCCTCGGTTACGATGGCAAACTCTTCAGGGAGGTCTGGCACCGGTGTAGGGTCGGGCCTTCTGAAGGAGTCCGAGTAGTCGTGGTGGTTTGCAGATTCCTCTGTAGTTTTCTGGTTGTTATAGTCATAAGGTTGAGACGTTAACGTCCAAGGTGCAGAAGATGAGTGTGAATTGATGTCAGGTTCCGTAGATTCAGTAACTTCGTAAGTGGGTCGGTGAGGGGAATTTTGGGATTCTTGTGAATCTGTTCTCAGTGGAGGATTAACATACTGTTTCGACGGTTGCTGGTTGCCGCCAGCAGCGACACTGTCGTGAATCTTATGTTTCTTTTTCTCGTAATTCAAGTTTACGTTCTGTTGTTCATGGGAAATTTGACCCTGTTGGTTTTGGTGTGCGGGGAAATTGTAGTCGTAGAAATTATTAGCTAACGTAGTTGTCGGAACAGTCGGGTTGTATGTGGTCACAACAACCTTGTTAAAGTCGCTCTGGTGGTGTTTTATGAAGGGGTCTTGTGGACTTGGCTTGAAGTTATCTTTGACGCCAGCATTGGGATCTATTTTCGGTGGTACATATACTTTGGTTTGGGGGGTTGGTGTTATTTTGAAATCATTGTAAGTCGTTGCGTAATGAAACTGGTTTGGTGTTGTCGGTAATCTGGGAGTGGTTGCATCGTATATTGTTGGAGTTGTTTTGAAATTGGGGGAATAGCTGAACGAGTTAAATATTGTCTGCTTCGTCGGTTGAGGAGGTAAGTATGTTGTCTTCGTTGTCGGGAACTGGAACACGGGATCTCTTCCTTTCACTGATTGTACTCCGAATGTGCCAAATGAACCTAAAATAAGACATACATTAGATTTACAATATGTTACAATATTACAAAAGCAGTTTTAGGCTAATATTCAGAGATGATGCTAAGCGTAAAGTAATGCTTCCGTATGTCAAATTTGTATGACAATTTGACATACGGAAGCATAAGTTCATGCTTAGCCTCGTCTCTGAATATTAGCCTTAATGTAAATGTGGAACTTACCTAATATACTCGGTGGGAAAAGAGTATCCTGGAACGAATACTGTGTATAAGGATTGACGATGTTCGGGATGCCAACCAAGCCCTGTTGCTGCGCGGTTTTCACTTGCTGCTGACTGACAGACTGCGGAGCTGTGTCACTGTCTTGCAACTTATACAACTCCTGCTTGTAGATCTCTGTACCACTCGACTGCGTTTTCTTAGCTTCCGTAGGTCTCGCATAACTCTCAACTGGTTTCCCAAATATATCCACAGGCTTCGCTGTTTGGTACTGCCCAAACTGTATAGGCTGAATGTTTGTTAGTTGCTGCAGCATAACATTCTGGCCGTGGTTGTTTTGTTTTACTTTATTGGGATATTTGGTGTATATTGGCCGTCCATTATATGGATTGTGAGGATTTCTGACAAGTACGCTATCCACTGGGAAGTTTTGGATGAACTTGTAGTTCGAGTAACCGTTGTTTTGGAAGGCAAAGGGATTGTGGTAGGTATTGATCGGTTGGTTGATGGCAGGGCCAGCGGACGCTGAAGATACCGTCCGCAGGGTAGTGGGGCGGTACGACTGTGCTATCGAAGTCAGTTTGTTCCCATCCTTCGTGGCGAGTGGACGTGTGGAAGATTGGTACTGGTATTGATCAATAACTGGGACGGGTATTTTGTAGTGCGGCGCGTGTAGCGGAGCTGTTCCAAATGATCCATACAGTAGCCCTCCAGTACCGACCACTGGTCTCCAACCGCCTTTTGATCCTAGACCCTGAAACGAAGAGGATCAACGTTGAAAGCTTTGCATTTGATGCTAGGTTTTTTATTAAGACATATTTCTATTTATATCTTACCCCTTGTGTGCCCATGGAGCGTCTGTGGTTGCCACAGCTGGCAGACATAAGAAGCGCCTGCAGCGTGGCCGCAAACACCCATAACCGCAAATCTGTAATAGAAAAAATTGTATTGAATAATATTTTGAAAGTGATTATTATATTATAAGTGATTAATTAGTATTATTTGTGATTAGGATATTGTTTCACTCCAGTGGATGTTTGGATTATAGGATCATCTCATTTTGTTACTGTTTTCTACCGTCAAATTAGCATAACGGTGTGGTTTGATGGATAAAATAAAAGGACGCGGGGAGTGGAGGTGCTGAGTATGTCAGTATAATACAGACAGCGGTTTGCCACTCAGCCTCCATATCTTAACCCGTAAGTGGCCGTAAAAGACTCTTAAATAAGTATACAAGGTACGATTCAAACTTAATGGCGGCTCGGAAGTTAGCTGCTCGCTGCGCAGTACCACAACTCTCACCCCCGCTGTCATGTCACATAAATTCGTTACTGCGCTGCTGTACTAACATAACCGTGGATGGAATATACTCACAGGTGCTCACAGGCCCGACGTTATGTATGTATCTATATCGTTCAACCATCGGCTATTTGTCAGTCAATAGGTGTCCGACATAACCCTCCACCGTCCTGTATCATGCATTAAGGCCCCAGTCTAGCTGTGCATAACAAACGAATTCAGTATATTGACAGTTCGCGGGCACGAACCCCGCGAGGCACCCTCTGTATCATCCTGTGATACGTAAATTACAAAGTGTAGAGCAGTGCTACGAAATGAAAGTTGCTCTACTTTACAAAATAATTTTTTCTATTTATTTTTAATAAAGGAAAACATCGGCTGGCGGGCAGGATTCGAACCTGCGTCTTCTGGTTCGGTACATCAGACGCTTTGACCACTAAGCTACCGCGAGCCCTAACCAACCGTAGTGTACCGTGGTGTACCGAAACAGAAGACGCAGGTTCGAAACCTGCCCGCCTGCCGATTTTTTCCTTCATGAAAAATAACTTGTAATCTTAGTATGGAAAATACTTAAAAAATACAAAAAGATATTTCTATTTAATTATAATGAACAACACTACTGTGGCCTGTGGGATTATACCCTGAAAATCTGAAAAAAATATCTGTCGTTTGAAATAATTTAAGTACTTTATGATTTATGGAACAGTAGATATTTTTATTCGAGGTTTTAATTTCGTTTTAACAGACATAAAAAGGAGGAGGTTGATTCACTATAAGGTCAAGTTTCAGAAGATGGTTTGCTTTGGAGTAGACCTTTGTGTTTTATTTCTTGATCTAAACTGGTTAGAGGTTCAAAATTCAGAGCGAGAAGTAAGAATTTGACATAGAATACACTTCCAAGACTGCTATAGCCGTCTGGCTATCATTAAAGGTGTGTAAACACAGCTTTCAATTAGCTAGATGAACCAGATCACACGGGTTTGAACCGTTGAGCTTATAGCTCAGCAACAAAATGACTAGCCCACGGCTCAATCCAGTTCTTATTGTATTTGTAAATCCCTCCACAGATTAGTCTTGTAATTCTGTTACAAATTTCTTTTAAATTAAATGGGATCATGTAAATCTATTCAGCCGTCCAAAAGCCACAGCTCATGTCCTAGTTGGGATTAGAAATGTTTAACACCAAAAAATCGAAAGACTTCTTCTGGGCACATGAAGTGGGGTAAATGAAAAACCGCGTGCAACACACTGCTGAGTCAGGGCCTCTTCTCTATTACGCCACTGCCATATTAACCGACAATCGGGGGTGATCTGCCCTGCAATCGTTTACATCCAGCCAGTATATCATATTTCCATCTAGCTCGTGTATGTACACCTATAGGCACCACCTCACCTTCACTTGGGGTCGGCGCATTGTTTTTTTCTTACGTACATCGTCGTCATTCTCACACTGTCTATTCATCTTTTCTTTGGTCTTCCTCTTCTACTATATCCATCCACATTTATGTTCAAAACCTGTTTTGTAACTAGGCTCTCTACTTCTACGCATTATAATATGTCCATATATCGTAGATAAGCGGTCACTGCACAACTTTTCAGTACTTTTCACACTCACTTTCAAACTAAGTCTTTCCCACTTTCTAACTATGGTCTAATGACCCGATAAAGGTAGCTGGGACAATGGTCCTCTGCAGGACTAAGTACGGAAACCGAACACACAGGACTTCATCATCATTGAGAACACAGGAGTGGGTTTTCAATGATGATGAAGGTCGCTGGGAGTCGTTGGAGGCAGGCGGCATATAACCAGTCCTTGTGGAAGTCTATGGGTGAGGCCTTTGTTCCACATGTACAGTGGACTTCTTTTGGCTGATAATTATAATTATATTAGGATAGTAATTATTCAATTTGTGTGATTCAAACCGGGGAGGGTCAAAGGTAAATTTTTGGGTGTCGGACAAACTTGTTACCTAGTGGTAATAAGTTAACGGACCATAGTAACGAACTTGTTTCCTAGTGATAAAAAGTTAACGGACCATAGTAACAAACTTGTTACCTAGTGGTAACAAGTTAATAAACCATAGTAACAGACTTGTTACTATCGCACTTTACTGCTAACAAAACAGTCTATGTCTGTTATTAATGTAAAAAATGGCGTCGAGTTGTTTCTGTACCCAGGTGTTAACTAGGGACAGAAGAATCGGGACCATAAAGTTAGACGGACATCCAAGCGTTTAGATGTCCAATAAATGCCTAAACACACCGCATTTTTAAAACAATCGATCAATTAAACTGCTTGTGGAATAAAAACGCGCGTGATCGGGAAACGCGCGTCGGAAATAATTTCTGATAAATTGACATAAAAATAATGAAGTAGAGCAAGTTTCAATGCCCGATAGTACGCCAGCAAGGTTAGAGAGAGAGCAAAATTAGAGCGAGAGGTACAAATTTGAATTTGACAAAGAATCCACGTCCAACCGCTACGACCGACTGGCCGCCTCTGAAGAAATTGGCTTGAGATTTTCGTTTATAAACCGTGCCTGTTGAAAACACTATAAAAAATATTTGTGGAGGAGGTACACATTTTTTTTAAATTGGTTGTGTCATTTAATACACGTACTTTAAAATGATCAAATGATTTCATCAATATTTTGAGTTTTTATTATAAAAAAAACCGTTTGTTTTGGGACCAAAAACAGGAAAATTTGACGATGTTATGACACTCGGATTAAGAAAACTAAAGGTATAATTAAAAATCTACTCAGCGCATTTTGAAGACGACTATCTTAAGATAATTTTGCGCTGAGTAGATTTTTGAATTTAGTCTTGAATATCCCGATTAACGTGCACAAACATGACTCTAAATGGCGTTGGGCGCGAGAGCGCCATCTTTGACGCCTGATTTATATAACATAAACTAACCAGAGGAACGTGAAAAAAATACGTAGATAAAGCTAATATAACATATATTCTATCGCGATAAAAATATATGACACTATATCCTTCCTTTCCTTAAAAAAACGTTGCGAAAATGAGCTAATAATTTGACAACTGCCAAATTTTGCTAGACTGGGGCCTTAATGCACATAAATCATAAATTTATTTCACACGGTTATAAAATGATGATATCCAATAATTATATGGAAAAAATGGCGAATGTGAAAGTAATGACCATTTTATTTCCCATCTGATTGTGTTGACCTCTGTGACTCTGTGCACATCAATTTTAAGCTATAGGTACTTTCAGTCGTAATTCGTAAATCATAATTACCTACCATGTTTGCAAGTCATTATGACGTTTTCTCAAAGTCTTACAATGAACTTGGGCATACTTAGCTTTTTATTATTTGAAAGTAGGACGCTATGACCACACTCGGATACATTTAAAAATGCTGCCACAGTAGTAGTTTTTATTTATTACAGTAATTACGCACTGACTGCCTCATTGGTTTAGTGATCGTAAGCTACGCTAGTGGCTCTAGGTTCGATCCACAGGTCAAGTGTTTTTAGGTGTAGGAGTCTGGAATTGTACCCGGTTGATGGTTATAGGTTCGCCCCCTTTTTACATGGGAGTGGGACCTCTAGTGATGCATCTCTGCCTAACCTTTCGGAGAACGTAGCACGTAGCTACAACCTACACAAAAATGTGGCATAGATACTTAGTTAAAAGTCTATCTCTATGCAGTGGCAGATGCCATCCTCAAACTCCTAAGTTAAAATTGTTCTTAAAAAATATGCTATCTGCAAATGGAACTGTGCTTTAAGTACTGTACGCTACCAAAACACAATACCCTTTGCCATATCTCTTAGTAAGCAATTTCATTCTTCAGTAGTAATTTCTACTTAACCTCTCACGCGATTAGAATGCAACCTATGCAAAAATGTGCAGTATGCGGGTGCATATATGACTATTATTGCCATCCTTTTCGTTTCCCTACAATTTTTGCAAATTAGAGCAGGAAAAATATAGTTTTACGAACTTCCATGATAAAAAAAATCGCCAATTTTTTTGCACATATGGTGTGCAAACTACATTTACCGGGTTAATAATAGATATCAGAAATATACTTTCTACCAATTCCGTAAAAATACCAACATACGAATTACACCTCGGGACAAAAAAGTTGTCGTATCATTGACAATTGAGTTGAATTATCCTCTATTATTACTTGTGGGAAAGTAAACCTAACATTAAAAGTAAACATGGGAAATATGATACTGCAATTTACAAAGTTTTTGTTGTGGCAACATTAGGTATGTGAAATTCCTTGGACCAATAAGCCTATACGTACTTGCGTAAAAATACGTAGGTAACCATAGTGAATTTACTATTTAGGTATCTAGCTTGAGTGACCGATCTTTAAATATAGCCCACAAACTTTAATGAAGTTAAACGTTAGAATGAAATCTATTCACAAAGGAATTTGGGAATTAACAACATTATTGGGAAATATGAGATCAATTCGAGTACACCGTCTAGTCCTAAACTAAGCAGAGCTTTTACCATGGGTACTAGATAATGGATATAATACTTTTTATGTACTTCTTTTGTAAATGCATACTTATAATAAGAAACACCCATCCGAACTCGATGAACGAATCGAACTCTAACGAAATATAAACTTGTGTTCTGTGGGCATGAAACCCACGACTTCATAATCAGCAGTCCTACACTTGAACCACTAGTGACTAGGCCACCAGACGTAATAAATAAGGTATAGATTCAAAAAAAGCTTAGCCCAAACAATAACCTAAATTAAACAGTCATATAAAAGGACGTGTCTGCACTCCAGAATACACATTAATATTTCAATAGCCGCGTGGAAAACCAGTAGAAAGGCCACACAGGTAATTGTATGTGTGTAGGTATCACTTTCCATTGGCTCGCGTGAACGTGCTTTTCATGCGGCCGCTAGGGAGCACGTACCGTTTTCTATCATAACTCCTATTGTGACATGGTCAGTCCAACTGCTGATGGTAGCTGCTTTAAATGGATGTGTAACGTAACTTTATGGTGTGAACGTTTTCTTTATGTGGTCCGAAATTACAAGCGGTGTTACGTGAGGAAAGCTTGAAGTTATGCGTGGTTACGTCATTCCAGCCTTTTCCCAACTATAAATCAAATATCATCAATTGAACTCTAATGATTTTTAGACTTCAGACGCATCTGGGCCGACCTGGTATTACACGACGCCACGGCCATGAGACCTCCGCAAACTCAATATCTCAAAAAAGATAGATAGTTAGTTATGATTCATATAAGCTGTACATTCCCTATTTCACTGAATCATTTAGTAGTGCAAGCCCTGTTTGGCAGTCCGGCAAGAACACCGGCAGGATGCGGGGGACCTGCGGTATCTGACGTTAGGGAGGGGCGGAGAGTGGCCCTTTTGCTAATATTTAATCTGTGCTATTGTCATAGGTTTCGTAGGTGTTCGTATGACAACCAGGGCCGTTGACTTTACGTGCTCGACGTCTGGTAGAGCATCATGGTTCATTCTTTCATAACATAACGCACCAACTTACATTACATAGCAATAAAACGCGTATAAAAGGTGTGATAATATACTTAACGGCATCACGAACTCCTTAAATAGAATCTATATTACAAAATTCGAATACTAACGGACGATTATGACTGTAACACACGCGTTTATGGAGCTAGTTAGAGAAAGTTGCAGCAAATGTCACCTGTCCATTATATTATTACTTACATAATGTGAGATTCATCGAATTATTAACTTGTTATAAAGAAATAAAGTTTTATTCGTTTATATTTATTGCTTCCTCATAAGGAAGTATCATAATTTAAAAAAGATTGTAAATGTTTACTATTTAATTCGCAAGATTTAGCAGAAAGAAATTGATAAAACCTTGCAGTAGTTAGATGATTTATTATTATTTTAATTCGAAGATAATTGCAACTACTTTTTTTTGCTTTGTCCAAGTTTAAAGTATTAATACTATATTCTTGTCAAACACACACACACACTAGTTGAGAGGTACCCACAGTAGGGGGCATTTTTCTAGGACGTCCTTTTCCAATTATTCCGCTGATGTCCGCCTTACAAATCTCTTCCGTAAGAGAGTATTTAGGATTTAGACCGTCTCCATAGGAAAGTAGCGATAAGTTTTATAAAACAAATGTCAGTCTTCGAAAGATCTACGAATACTAGTCCGTCCGTAGGTCGTCCGTAGGTCCGGAGAATTTGCTATTGTACAGCGCAAAGTAGGCCTATATCAATCAACATAATATTGTCTATTATCTGAATCGGTGACAGTTCTTAGCCGCGGTAGGCAGCCTGAACAACTGTGTTCCGCGTATGATATCACGAGGTACCTATCTGATGCTGAACAATGGAGTGACAACGTAACCATAGTGCTTGGGGTATGCCGTAATATGTGAATGATACCTACTTCCGTTAAGCGCCACATTCTGATAGACATTGAGAAATGAAGAAAGATTTTTTTTTATTGTAAAATATTGCCCTAATTTCTGCCGTATCGTGGTTGCGTTTAGAAACACAAATTCTCAGTTACACAAACAAATAGACAAGTTACAACAACCTGCAGGTTATATCAATATTTGTTCCATACCGACTGTTTTTCTTTGTGTTCGCACGACTAAAAAGCTGGGTGGATTGTGGAAAATATTTTTTGACTTCGAAACTACTGGACCGACTTGAAAAATCCAGTGTTAGATAGCCCATTTATCGGGGAAGGTTATAGGCTTTATACCACCACGCTACGACTAATAGGAGCGGAGTAACAATGAAAAATGTTGCAAAAACGGGGGAAAAATTTATAAGACCACGCGGGCGAAGCCGCTGGCGAAAAGCTAGTAAGTTATAAAAGATCAAAAGATTACAGAACTACCAAGCTTGCGAAGAACTGATTCAGTTCTAAAACGGAAAGCATAACAAATTCTATCTCGTTTATAAATTCTTGAGATAATTTACAATTTTCGGCAGAAAATTGCGAATTTGACACCTAAGTTGTTTTCGGTTCGGTTCCTTCGTTATGGTCGGCCTTTCTGGTGAGTGATGAATGGACTGTCTGCTACAATGGTAGGTAACTACAGGTTTTTTAAAAGAACGTATTTTATCAATAAAATTTCACACATTAGGCATCAATATTATGTATTATCATTGAATGTACTTAGTAGGTAAACTTAAACATATAAACATTGTGCCCATTTACTTAATTATGATGGGGCTCGTGGCCAATTTGTACCAACACTGATCAACCGATCTGCAAGGTTATGCTACACTTGCCGCGGTCAGTCTGTGGATGGGTGACCATTCATAACATATCGAGACCCCTCCGTGCCTCGGAGAGCACGTAAAGCCGTCGGTCCCGGTTGTCATACGAACACCTATGACAATCGTTAGTTGTAGTCAGAAACCTAAAAAGCATGACAACCAGTCTTCCCATCGAATATCGGTTTTGCCCAGAAATTGGGTTGCGGAGGTCTGATGGCGGTCGCTCCGTGTAAAATACTGATATTCAGCCTCATCCTGGTTAGACTGGAAGCCGACCCCAACATGGTTGGGAAAAGGCTAGGAAGAAGACTTAATTATGATTAACTAAAATTAAAAAAGATTTCATTGATTCAGTATTGAAAGTTTTGGTAAAAAATGTGTTGTGCATTACTTAAAAACATGTAAGTAACTAAATTGAAACTAACTGACCTGCAAAACATTATTTTGCCATAAAGGGGTTGGTCACCCTTATCATTTAGGGGTATGAAAAAAAGATGTTGCCCGATTCTCAGACCTACCTGATATACACACAAAACTTCATATAAATCGGTTCAGCCGTTTCGGAGGAGTTTGGTAACAAACACCGCGACACGAGAATTGTATATATTAAATTGTCTGTTACTTGTTTATTATTTACTTCAGCAGTATTTGATTGACAGTCGCTTCAAAGCTCAAAGTAAGTGAAGTATGGTAATTTGGGGCGCGTGTTCATTTGCAAACGTGATTGACTTATTCGTGTGTCCAATTATGCAATAATAACTTGTTTCGACTTCAATCCAGTTGTCATAACTTAAGAGGATTGCGTGAAGCGAGTTTTTCACAGAAGCACGGAGTGGTTGAACGGTGCTCCACGTGACCGTTCGTGCCTGCTCCGCGGACCGTGGCCCGTTTCACTACAGCTATTCGACTCGAGAAAACACTACCAACCACATTTTTATGCTTTTATCTTGCTCGAGAGAGCACACCGCATATTCCACCGTCCAGTCGAGCACAGATAAAATTAAACTTTACACACATGAAAATAAAAGTGGTTTTGTTTCTTAGATTCGGGTTGATGCACTCGATGTATCGTCACGTATCGTTTTATGTACATGAAATCTATATGTAAATATTATTAGATGCCGTTGTTTCAGTGTAAAGATTATTGGCCTCGTGAAATTATTTTTAATTGCACTTTACTGCGATTTATGTCGGTTGTTATATGCGTGTTAAGCACGTAATGCATTTCTAATAGATATTTAATGTTATATGTTTGAATATGTTACGCACGTTCAACGCTTTGCTAATTAGTAAATGTCTTAATTTGATTTTAAATATGTATACGGAAAATCGTATTATTTTGTTTATAGTTAGATTGTAGAACTAGTACCTATCTAGAGTGTCTACTATGGCCTACTATGACTGATTTAATTAAAAGCTGGGTACTATAGCTGTAGCTAAATATTTTTCACAACATTTAATAAATAAGTTGCCCCTCTAATTCTCAGACGAGACCTGTGCCCAGCAGTGTTTGATGACGATGTAATAAATAAGATAATTATTATCCAGAAAAAAAATACATGAAAAAGCAAATAAAAGTAAGTTTTTCCAAAACTTGCCAGAATGGATGAAAGAGGTTGGACGTTAAAAAAAAGCTATCATCACCATCATCATGAACCTATTTCCACTGCTGAGCACGGATCTCCTATTCATAAATTCTATCACACTAGCTTAGTGCGGATTTCACACCGCGCCCACCGTCGAGAAAATCCTTCAGACATACTGTTGAGAAAATCTAGATCGCCATGCCATCCTTCACCGATGAGCGATAACTATCTATAATACATAAATGAAAATGAAATTCTCTTCGTTGGTGTTTATGCATCAGTTGAATGGTGATTTGACTAAATACAGTTGACGACGTCGATGACGACGTCTGTCGTCTAGCGGTTCGAGTACCGGACTGCTGATCACGAGGTCGTGGGTTCGATTCCCACAGGGCACAAACATTTATTGTGATGAACTTAAGTGTTTGTGTTTGTCTGGGTGTTTCCTATGTATTATAAGTATGTATTTACAAAAAAAAGTATATAAGTATTATATCCATTGTCTAGTACCCATAGTACAAGCTCTGCTTAGTTTGGGACTAGATGGTGCTGTGTAAAAAAAAATTCCCAGGATATATATTATATATATTTTATGGAAAAATTGAAAAATTGGGGTAGTTTCCCTAAAAATTGGAAAATATAACTGTATGGGTTTTTGTATTTCAGTGTTTTTGATAGTATGGTGGACAGGGCAATGTCAATAAATTATGGTAACTAAGTCTAATTTCTACCATCTATATTTTCTAGCGCAGCAGTTCCATTTCTGAACGTATTTTTTTCTTCTTATACGCTATTATGTAGTGCGTAAAATTGCCTTATTTACTTAGCTGTGTTGTTATTTAAACCTTTTTGTAATGTTTCTTTTTATTGTGAAAAAATGTTTTTGTAGAGCACGGTTCATTAGAAATTGGTGAAATAAGTAGTGATGGCGCGTTGTGGTTTATTAGTGTTTCCGTACTTTCTTTTATCTTTGGACAATTGGCGCTGACATAATCATAATGATTAAAGTTCTTAATAAATAAAGAAAAAAAAAGTTTTTTTTTTAGAATAGAAAACATTATTCATCATCTTCTTTGCCTTTTCCCGACTAAGTTGGGGTCCACCTAATCTGACCTGGGGTCTACTCTCTGAGCACGAAGTCCGTAGATTCGGCCTTTGTTACGGGCGTTTCCTACTCTGTATCATATACGGACGGATGATTCGTTTAGGGCCCGAACTAAGAATTAATGACAACAAATATGATCTCAGGTTGTGATAATAAATAAATCTATATTCCTAATGTTACCTAAACACCTCTGTTACATTGTCAACAATTATTTATTAATAATAATAATCTAATAATAATAATCTTTATTGACATAAAATAAATGTACAAAATTAAAAGAATTCTCTGACCTTTGCGCTAGTAATATAACTGTGTTGCAAAGGCCAGTGTCC